>OZ025297.1:122706475-125551475 GCA_964019185.1 Maratus speculifer | reverse complement strand
AGTTAAAAGTTGCAGTTACAAATTTCAGAACTTATGCGCATGCTCAGATGTCAGTCTGGCCATGTTAAGTCACTTACAATGTTTTGTAAATGCGAACAGGTGAAGCCTAATTCCGGGTATCCCGCTTCAAAAAATTTAAGTGACTTAAAGTTAAGTGACTCAACTATCCTAGTGCGAACAGGGTGTTAAATTTCATTGTAGCAACCTAAGAACAATTTGGCATTGTAATGTATGAATCAAAAATCAACATTCAGTTTTTCGAATTTGGTAACGGTAACTTCTTTGTTTACAAAATAAAGGAATGTGTGAATCAAGTTGGAAATCGACGCTCTGCTGGTAAGTTTGTTTTTTATATTAAATATTTAACTAGCAGGGGTGACCGAGCTCAGCTCGGTCAAAATTAACTTTGTGTTTAACTCGATATAGTAGTATTAGTGTAAAACATGTTATTAATAATAGTATTATTTACAAAAACAACCAATAAGAAAACTATGTTTGTATGCACATGTTCATAAATTTTACTTTATTTTAAAATTTACAACGAAAGGACATCAATCCAAATCACTTTTTTAGCTCAACTCTGATTAGTTTAACTATGCATCTAGAAGACTATTAAGAATGTATGAGAAATTTCTTCACATTCTGAAAGACAAAATTTTTTGCCAGATGTAACCAAATTTGGACACATTCTTTCATTTGGCGCCAAATATGTGTTTTGGTTTCGTAACTTTAATAGTTGATTTTTCGGCCAAATTTCGCCAGTATTTTGTCAAATATCGCCAACTTATTGGCTTTTGCCCTAGTCTCGTGATCCTGACCCTTATTACCCAAATGATCCACTAATCACATGTGATCAAACATGTGACTTAGCTCAATGGTCTTCAGGTAATCAAAAACAGTAGAGTATAAAATGAATCAAAATCGTTTAAGCCATTTCTTAAGTAAAATTAGCTTGACAGCATTCAGCAATCAAGCGATATGACCCACTAATATAATTTTGTTTAATATGCAACTCAGCTCAATAGTCTTCTCGTGACAAAAGATGTTCCGTTGCAAAATTTAGGTAAAATTGACTGAGTCGTTGTTATATATAATTAGAATGACCCAAACCCATTAAGACCTAAAACGACCCGCTAATTGAATTGTTACGTGCATGTGTCCTATCTCAATGGTTTTCTTTTGCCCGAAAACGATATAATAGAAAATATACTCAAAATGGTGAGAACAATTTTCTAGATAAAATTAGCATGACCGACAAATGGCCCTTATATCGAAATCTCTCAAAAATGTGACTTAGTTCATTAATTCTTGCGTGCTGAAAAACGTTAAATACAAAATTTAGATAAAATCGATTGAGCCAATTTTTAGGTATATATAGTTTGACCTTGACCCATTATGACCCAAAATGACTTATTAATCGAGTTTTCTCAAACATCTGACCTAACCCAATGATTTTCTTGTGTCCGAAAACGATAGAATATAAAATTTAGTCAAATTTGCGCAAGACATTGTCTAGATAAAATTATAATAACCCAAATGTGACCCACTGATCGAAATTTCTCGGACATGTGACCTAGCCCAATGATTTTCTCGTGCCATAAATATGCTGTATACAAAATTTCGTTAAAATCGATTCACCCGTTTTTTAGATATAGCTTGACCATGACCCATCATGACCCACAAATGACCCTTATAATCGAAATCTCTCGAACATGTGACTTAGCCCATTAGTTTTCTCGTGTATAAATATTGTTACACTCAAAATTTCGTTAAACTCGAACCTGCCGTTTTTTAAATATAAATAACTTGACTCAGACCCTTTATGTCCCAAAATGACCCATTAATCGAAATTTCTAGATCAAGTGACTTAGCCCAATGATTTTCTCGTGCCAAAAAATATTGTATACAAAATTTCGTTAAAACTGATCCACATGTTCTTTAGATATAGCTTGACGTGACACGTAATGACCCATCATGACCCATAAATGACTCTTATAATCGAAATCTCTCAAACATGTGAGATAGCCCATTAATTTTCTCGTGTCAAAAAACTATTACAGGCAAAATTTCATTAAATTTGATACTGTCATACTTTATATATAAAAAGCTTGGCCCAGATCTTTTATGACCCAAAATGACCCATTAATCGAAATTTCTCGAACTGAGACCTAACCCAATAGTTTTCTCGTGCCAAAAAAATGTTGTATACAAAATTTCGTTAAAATCGATCCACCTGTTCTTTAGCTATATTTTGACCATGACCCATTATGACCCATCATGACCCACAAATGACTCTTATAATCGAAATCTCTCGATCGTGTGACTTAGCCCATTAGCTTTCTCGTGTCAAAAAACTAATACTTGCAAAATTTCGATGAAATTGATTCTGCGGTTCTTTAAATATAAATAGCTTGACCCAGAACCATAATGACCCAGTATGACCCATTAAAATTTTTTTTCGAACATGTAACCTAGCCCAATGTTTGTATCATGCCCGAAAACCATAGAATGCAATTTTTAGTCAAAATTGCGTGAGATAATCTCTAGATAAAGATAGCATGACCCACAATGACCCCAAAAATGACCCACTAACCGAATTTTCTCGAACATGTTACCCAACCCAATGGTCTTCTTGTAATCCAAAACGATAAAATATAAAATTTGGTCGAAATCGTTAGAGCCGTTTTTAAAATAAAAATGGCTTGACCCACAATGAACCAAAAATGACCCACTAATCAAAATTTTTCGAACATGTGACCCAGCTCAATTGTTTTCTCGGTCCAAAAAACGATTAAATACAAAATTTCCTTAAAATCGATCCAGTCGTTCTCTAGATATAAATAGCTTGATCCTGACCCATTATGACCCAAAATGACCCAATAATCGAATTTTCTCGAACATGTGACCTAGCCCAATAGTCTTCTGGTGCCCGAAAATGGTAAAATCCAAATTTTTGCGAAAATCGTTAGAGCCGTTTTTGTGATAAAATTTACCCCCCCCCCCCCCCCCCACACACACACACACAATTTTTGCTCGCATTATAGTATAAGATATGTGACTATAAAATTGCTAACAAGTCATAGGACCAAGAGTTCCGGGTTCGATTCCCGGCATGGATATTTTTTACTGTGTTCGTTCTATGACATGTTAGCAATGTAATAGTCATATATTAAATATCCAAATGATTTTTTATATTATTAATTTGTTTAATTTTTTTTTTCAATTTTAATAGCAGATGTTAATGTTTGCCTTATATTCTCTATAATAAATTCTTATCCAATACTTTTAGTAATTTTTTTTATTATTTTTAAGTAGCTTGTAATTTGAACATCCATTTAAATAGTTGTGCTGTGCAGCAAAATTACAAAATCAAAAATTATTTATTTATTTATAAATTCCATATTTAATGCCTGTTTGCTGAAAAAACTAATATAAGAAAAAAATCTGCATTTTTTTTGCTGTTAAATAATGCATCTGCCCCAAAGCATTGCACAGGTCGTATAATAAAACTTAGAAATAAATAATTTTCGAAAGAGTTAGCTGTATTTTTATAATTGCTCTCTAACCTTCCTAATGATCTCGCGGTTGAAGAATATCAGTAATGATCTAGATTGATCGGCGATGCTATTTTTAGAAGAATCGGTAAAGATGCAACGGTGATATTTCTTCAAATAAGCAGCATTATTTTTATTCATCAATAAAATAGGTACATGGTATAAATCGAAAATATTAAGAGCTTGTTATTTTAAATACGATTATTTTATGATAAAAAAGAAGATAAAATAACATCCATTTAAACGGATGTGCTGTGCAGAAAAAAAATGGAAATTTATTTTTATTTTTTAAAAATTTCACATTTACTGCCTATTTGTTGAAAAAAAAATTAATATAAGATAAAATATATATTTATTTTATTTTCCTCTGCTCCCAGAAAAAAAATAACAAAATATTGCACAGATCGAATAATAAAACTTGGAAATAAATAATTCCCGAAAGGTTTATCATCTACGTTTTTATAATTGCTCTCTAGCGTTTCTAATCATAGCGGTTGAAAAATATTCAGTAAGGAACTAGATTGATCTACGATGCTACTTTTAGTAGAATTAGAAAATATGCAACGCTGATTTTTCTTCAAATTAGCGGTGTCATTTTTTATCGTTAAAATGGATATATGGAATAAATCGTAAAGTATTAAGAGTTTGTTAGTTTAAGAACTAATATTTTATTGTATAAAAATAGAAAAAAAATATATGTAAGTTTTACTATAAATTTTTATTGAATACGATTTCAAAGTTTCTAACAAATTAATTTTGTGGATTCTCTATAATCTAATACATTTCTAGTCCAATACTTTTAGTAACTTTTTAATTATTTTAAAGCGGCTTATGTTCTGAGCATCGTTTAAAATAGATGCGCCGTGCGGCAAAATTAAAAAATCCAAATTTATTAATTTCTTTAAAAATCTTATATTTAAAGCCCATTTGTTTTTTAAAAAAATTGATATTTTGAAAAAAATATTAATATGTTTATTTTATTTTGTTACGTTCACAGGAGGATAAAAAAAATCTGTCCCAAATCATTGCACAGATCGTTTAATAAAATTTAGAAATAAATAATTTTTGAAAGAGTTATCAGCTGCATTTTTAAAATTTCTGTCTAGTCTTCCAAGTGATATTTTGACTGAAAAATTTCCAGTAATGATATAAATTGATAGACGATGCTATTTTTAGTAGAATCGGTAGAGATGCAGCGGTTGCTTTTCTTAAAATATGCGGCATTATTTTCAAACTTTAAAATGGATGCATGGAATAAATCGTAAAATAGTAAGAGCTTGTTATTTTAAAACCTTATTTTATGATGTAAAAGTAGACAAAGTAACATCCAATTAAGTGAATGTGTGCTGTGCAGAAAAATTAAAAATTAAAAATTTCTTAATTTCTTCAAAAATTTCTCATCGAATGCCCATTTGTTTAAAAAGACTAATATTAGCAAAAAAAATGTATTTTATTTTGCTCTGCTCTCAGAAAGATAAAAAAGAGTGTGCATCTGCCCCAAAGCATTGCAAATTTCAAATTATAAAACTTAGAAATAAATAATTTTCGAAAGATTTTTCAACTATATATTTATAATTGCTCTCTACGTTTCCTAAAGATCTTGTGGTTGAAAAATATCCAGTAATGATCTAGAGCAGGCCTGTCCAACCTTTCAGTAAGCAGGGGCGCATCTCAGATCTTGGCATTCAATGAAGGGCGCCATTCTTCACATGACTGAAAACATGCGGCACTATTATCGCACAATATTAGTATGTACGCACGTCTTAACATAATTCAAATAAATTTTATAGTCGTAGACAAAAAATCCCTACACTTAGGCAGTTGTATGTATTAAAGTTCAAATTATAACTTTTTCTATGAGAGGTCTACAAAAAATGGTTGTAGGTAGAGTTGCAAAAAGTCGGTTTATTCCCGGGTTTATTTCCAATAGACCAGGTTTATTCCCAGGTTTATTCCCAAAAAACCGAATTATTCCAAAAAATCCCGGGTTTTTTCCAGGTTTATTCCTAAAAACCCGGTTTATTCCTGGGTTTAAACCGGGTTTTTTCTAACCTTTGCAACGCTAGTTGTAGGTAAGATGCCTGAAACTGTAATCACACCTATAGTAACAACAATAACAAAAAATAAATAAGATGAAAATCAGAGATATTTCTAGACTTCTTTTAGGATGTAAAAATACCTTTTGACTTATGTTGAAGACCTAAACATAATTTTATATAAAAAAAATAAAAATAAATAAGGACGGACATGATAATGAATGACCAATCCATGTGGGTGATTCCACAGAGGTAATCTGTGGAATTGCTTTCATAGCTGAAAATCATTCTGTTTTATTTTATTGATTTTGTTAAGCAAATTAAAAAAAAATTAAATGTCAAGTAGGAAAAATTTAACCCCTCTATATTTCGTGAAAAACAGTCAGTGGACCAGTGTGACAATAGCAAAAAGAAAAAACTTAAATTTCATGCACTCTTCAAAAAAGCAGGAAACAGATGAGAACTTGAAAAACGTTTATATTTATGCTAAGTCTTAAATATTAAAAAGATCTATTTCTAATAATTACCATATTTAAACATCATATTTACAGCTTATAAACAATAACTACAAATCGTAAAAGTATGCATCATTAAGTTTTCTAAGTATGTTTATGATTTTTAATATATATTTAGAAATTTTGAAAATATCTCTGATATAAATAGTGATGATTTAAAATAAATCATTCTTTATGATGAAATTTTACTTATAAAAGGTTTAATACGAAATCTTCAAAAGGGCGCCAAGAAAATCTTCGAAGGGCGCCATGGCGCCCGCGGGTGCCGCGTTTGACAGCCCTGATCTAGAGATTGATCGATAATGCAATTTTTTGTAGAATCAGTAAAGATGAACGGTAATTTTTATTCAGATATACGGCATTATTTTTTATTGTTAAAATGGATAATGGAATAAATAGTTAAATATTGAGAGCTCAAATTAGAAATTTCTTTGTTTTTTATTTCTAACTTTAAACTTTCCAGTCCTTGTTGCTGTAATTAGAAAATATTCTTATTCAGGATTAATATTTAATATTGTACTAGCTTAATGAGACCCTTCCCATATATTCAACAGTAAAATAGAATGAAAATAAATTATGGGGACACTAACACTACCAATAAAGAGCCACAATGCTTGAAATTGATATTTAAATACTGATTTAGATTTTGCAGTAAATTTCCTTTTAAAGATTTACAGCCTTTTTTCTCTACACTGTAAAACAGCTGGCAGCAATGTTGTCAAAAATTGCTAGCAGTTTTTGCTGTAAATTCAACGGATTTTTTTACAGTGTAGCTCACTTTTGCACGAGAAAAAAGTTGAAAAAATTCTGTGGTTTCGTCTCTAATGATTTTCTGTATAATTTTAGGTAGAGAGACTGTAAGGAATCGAAAATAAATTGTACAAAGAAAATAACAATAATAAAATCGAAAAAAATATATAAATGTTATTTTTTTCTACATGTTTATATAAAACAATATTGCCCTTTTCGAAAAGAAAAACTACATCGAAAATTTTTATTGAGTTGATTTTATATAGATAGATCCAAATTTAAAAATCACAATCAGTGCCACGAAATGATAAGTAATATCATGGTACTTTTTTACCCTCAACACGGTCTAAATCTTATTTATCTCGTTAATACTGTTATACAATCATGCAATGGCATGCTTTTCAATATAAGACATTTTTTTAATATAATATGTAAATAAATCCCAAGAATATGTATTAAAATAAAAATTGTTATTAAGTAGCTTAAAAGTCAAAATTATGTGACAATGCCTTAGATCTCTGCTTTTATAAAAATTTAAATTAACGAAATACTACATGCGAGTACAAAAGTTACACACATTAAATTATTAAGTTTGAACGAAAAAGAAATAAATAGCTTTTTAAAAAGTTATAGATAGGATTTATTCTTCTATGATTGCTCTTGAATTTACCTAATGATCTTGAGGTTTAAAAATATCCATTAATGATACAGAATGATGGAAGATGCTTTTTTTTAACATAATAAGTAAAGATTAAAATGCGGGTTTTTTTTAAATAAGTGACATAATTTTTTCATTCTATTAGGTTTTAAATCAGAAATTCTTTTCACATTTTAAAATCATGATAAAAAGTGTCTATGAATTGGATTTCTCTGTCTGTCTGTTGGCGCTCTAACTTAAGCATGTATATCCAAAAAGGCTTAAAAAAATTAAAACATTTAGTTTGTAATTTTTTTATTGTGATTTACAAAATTATAGAAACCATGTTTCATTTAACCAGTTTCATGATTAGTGAAATAAAACTTTTATGTATGTGGGTCAGTGCCTGAGCGTAAGGAACGTTGCAAACGTATAATAAACGCAACTTGTTATTTTTAAACTTTCCTTTTTTTTTTTTTAATAAAAATATCGTAAAATTAAAAAAATAGATTTATTGTGAAAAGCTTCAAAAAATTATATATGCAGATATTTATGCTGCGCAGTAAGCTAAAAGATAGTTTATATATGTGCACAATTGAAGCACAATTGAAAATTTCCATTCAACAATTTTCGCCAATAAACGGTTGTTATGGAAAATTTTCATGCAGCCCTGTATATTATCTATTGATTTTATATAGGTCAAGTAATGTTTAAAAAAATTAAAATCAAAAACCCATACCACAACTGTAATCGCACTTCCAGCAATTAATTTTCATATGCTTCACTGTTCAATTATTTTTCATTTTCTTCTCTAGTTAAATACTTTTGTATGTCCCATTATATAAACGAAATATTCTATGCGCACCACATTCTTCAGTAAGAACCTCGTACTATACCTCAATGGTACAAGTAGTAATGTAATGATGCTACATTTCAATATGTTTTAAATAGTGTAATATCATTAAAACACACAGCAAACGATTTCTCCGCGTACACCGCAATGTAATGAAATTCTTTTGAGTGTCCCCGTGAACGTACCATAAATGCTACAAATTTCATTTTCAATACTGAATGTGTCATAGTGATACCCAATAACATATCGGGTGTTTCAAAAGTTTGGTGAGAAATTAAAACACACACACACACACACACACAAAAAAAAAAAAAAAAAAAAAAAAAAAAAAAGGTTTACGTGTCATAGAGACATGCGGTTTGCAGATAAATATTCAGCGTGCTACGTCATTTTGTTTGAAAAAAACAAAAAATAGTTCAAAATTGTGATGATAGAGGGCGCTGCTGCAGATAATTTCCTGGAAAAATTCCGTAAGGTTAATACATCACAAGATATGGATACAAAAACATAAAACTGCATGTACAAATTTTGTATCAAAATTTTCCGTTAGTGTATATGTATTTATTCTATAGAATAATCAGCAATAATGCCCTCTGTTGTCGAGATTTCAAACTAATTTTTTGCTTGTTGTCAAACAAAATCTCGTTTCATGCTAAATATTTATCTGCAAACCGCAAGTCTCTCCAACCCTTAGTGCTTTTTTTATTACAATTTTACTTTCTCATCAATTGTTTGAAACCCCGAATATATAAGTTTAATCAAAATGGAACTGTAATTCGGTGAGTTAGAGTACGGACAGACAAACCCGATTCATAAACACTTTTCAGCTATGTTTGAAAGTATTAAAAATACACTTGCAGAAAAAAATCCCATCTAAAATCAAAGTATGTAATATATCGGAAATATCCAAATAATAAAGCTATGAAAGAAAAAGAAATAAATAACTTGGAATCAGAGTTATCAGTAGCATCTACATTTTTATAAATGCTCTGCAACTTTTGTAATGATTTTGCGGTTGCAAATTATCCAGTAATGATCTCTATTGATCGACGATGCTATTTTTAGCAGAATCTTTAACGATAGAAAATTGATTTATTTCAAACAAGTGACATTATTTTTAATCTTAAAAATTGAATCACCAAATATATATGGAAATATGAACAACTTGAAAATTTAAAGAATTTAATTTTCCTGATAAAAGTAATAAAAAAAAAGTTTCAGATTATTTTTTTTCCATTAAGGATTTAGATATATTATAACTTTATTTTACGCTTTTTTTTACTTTTCCAATATGGTATAAAAAATGTATGACTCTTCAAATTGTGCAATCGTAGACTGCAAAACGTCCAGTAATCGACAATGCTATATGTTTAAAAAAAATAATGCAGTTTCATACATAGTAAAAAAAAATGAATAATTGGAAATCTTTTATAAATTCATCGCGGCCAGCTGAACATTTATGCCCCCCCCCCTCCCGTTGCTTTAATTTGAATGTTGAAATTATTTTTTTAATTAATGTTTTTCTGAAATCAAGGAAAGAGAATATAAAGGTATTCTTTTTATGCGTTAAAATTGTATTTATTTTTGTTAATTTACAATACTGACCAAATTTTTATAGTAGCAGAAAAATTTACAAATAAATCAGCCTAGAAGTTAGTTTATTGTATTGCGTTTAATAGTGAGAGAATACATATGCATTATTGCCAAAATATTTGTCAGTAATTTCAAATTACTGTCCACTCATTGCTTTAATACTTGAGACATTTCCTTTTTATAACAGCTATGACTACCGTTATTGTCTTGACATCAAGTCTTCTGTATCAGTTGTTCAATTTCATCATTATCATACCAAACATGAATTAATCTCACAATTAGTAGAATCGTGTTTGTTGATATAATTTTGTTGATTCTGGCCTTCGAGTCGACAAAATTACATTCCAAATTTAAGCTTTTTCAAAAAGTCTAGTTAATCGATTTGTACACTCAACGCATCATATAAAGGTTAACATATGCTGCTAATGTTGGACATGCGTAGCACTAAAAGTCATGAGTGGACATCTATAACTATACTGATTGTAAGTATTGTACATAAAATCCTTAAATTGAATGTAATACATTTAATTAATTTTTAGGCTGATTTATGCGCAAATTTTCCTGTTACTTTAATAATTTGACCTGTAGTGTTATTATCAATTGAAACAATTCAGAAAAATTATTAACATAGGAATGTTTTATTTCGATAAAATTCAAAAAAGGCTAATAAGTAGATTTTTTTCTCTTTTAATTGAACACATACATTCAAATGATTTGATTGACACCAAATCCCCATTCATAAGCTGCCGTTATTATAATGAATTCGTAGCCATCACTTGAATATTATAAGCCGAAAACTACAACTATCAAGGCCGAGCAACTGATTTGCCGGGACTCGAACCCGGCACCTTCTCCTACTCTCGCAAATGATTACATAATGGTTCCATGGCCAAATGTTTATACATTCGGCCAAGTAGGATCCAAAACTGTGTTCTTGAATTTCTAAATAAATAAATAAATAAATAAATAAATAAATAAATAAATAAATAAATAAATAAATAAATAAATAAATAATAAAGACATCTATTTATATAGTACAATTCACGCGAATATTTATCAATAATGCACATAAATAAATAAATAAATAAATAAACAAATAAATAAACAAACAAACAATAAACAAATAAATGAATAAATGATGAAGATTTATAATTATGTTGTGAAAGTTTAGGTCAAGCAAAAATTTAACAATAATATGAATAAATATATAGATAAATAAATAAATAATAAAGACATATATTTATATAGTACAATTCACGCGAATATTTATAAATAATGATCATAAATAAATAAACAAATAAAAAAATAAGTAAACAAACAAACAAACAAACAACAAGCAAATGAATGAATAAATGAATAAAGATTTATAATTATGTTGTGAAAGTTTAGGTCAAGCAAAAATTTAACAATAATATGAATAATTAAATAAATAAATACGTAAATAAATAAATAAATAAATAAGCAAATAAATAAATGACTGAAGAAAGGAAGGAATAAATGAAGATAGTTATTTATGTTAAGTAAAAAATTAACAACAGTACGCATTTTTTTTTTATAATTTTTGTGTATTAAGCAAAATTATTGACTTCATTGTATCAGAGACGCAAAAATCTTGAAATTTTCTAATATATATATATATATATATATATATATATATATAAATTATAAAAAAAATCTTTGTTTTTTTAGTGCTTAAAATGACGTTCATTTTATGTTTTTATCTTAATTGGAACATTGATAAATAATTCTTTCGTTTGTGTTTGTTTCCCAAATCTTGTTTTCAAACACTGGCTGAAATGCAAACGTCTTTTTGTGACAATGCTTTTTTCTCCATTATGTGTTTTTAAACTATTTGTCGTTTTTAAATTGTTATAAGTTAAGAACTGCTAAAGATAAATAGTTCAAACTTGGAAAATGTATATTTCCATTATTTTTCTTTAGTTTCATCAGAAAATTTGGAAAAAATACTTTTGAAAATACTTTTAAAAAGTACATCTTTTTATTACTTTAAACATTATTAATTTTTATTTCAGTTAAGGTTTAAAGAAATGCTGAATAAAAAATGAAGCTTATATATTTCTGGTTATTTAAATTTAAAAAAGGAAATTCTACAAAGAATATTTCGAGATATAACGATTTTAAATTATTCCACTTTTTAAAAGTTTTTAAAATTTAAATTTGAAAAAGTTAGGATAAGTTTCATCATGTGGTTTTGCTTACAAATAATACGTTTAACCATCGCAAAAAAATTCTAAATTTTAAATCAATAAATAAAAATTATTTTAAAATGTATCCCAGACAACCTTAATATACTAAACGCTTTCATTATTTAAATATGCAGCTTCATATCGTTTACGTATTTCAAACTTATTAAGAACGGCCGAACAAAGATATTTTTATTTCCATCTTAGCTTCAAATTTCCAAATTGAAATCCTTTGAATATTTTAAACTTGAGTAAATTCTTCTATGCTTTTCTATTCTCTAGAGACTTTACGAATATTTTATTGCGCCCTAAACTTTTCAGCTCTTTCGTAAATCTTTCAGATCGTTTATGCTAAATTAGTGTTTTATTTCTTTTCACTATTTTAAAGTAACAACATTTATTAAGGTGACAATAACTGTTTCTATCTTTCAAATTACTTCATTTTTATGTAATAAGAGAATCAAGAGGACTTTCTATTTATCTGCTTAAATATCGAAATAAAAGAATTCTATACGCAATTATATTTTTTCAAAGTATAATCTTGGAAAAATTATCTATCAATATATATATCGAGAATCTATCAATATATATATATATATATATATATATATATATACAGGGTGTATCTAAACAATTGGGCAAAACTTTAAGGGGTGATATTACACATCAAGACAAACAATATTAAATGAGAAACTAAGGGTGCCAAACGTCTTCCAAAGGAGATATGCACCATTAAAGTTTAGGGTCCAAAATTTAATTAAACAGAAAAAACGGAAAAATTGGTCAATTGACTTGCGGTTTTCACTAAAACTATTCTTTATGTGTCAGTATATTCATGAAAATAAATTATAAAGATAACTTTCGAAAATTGTCGATAGAGGGCGTTTTAGACTTTAAAGTATCGAACAACTATTTTTTGCCGTTATTTTTTGCATTTCATTAAATATTTTCGAATTCTTAGACTTAAACTTAAATTTTGAGCTTAAAATCTGAATAGTTGGGAGCGGTTAAGTAGCGAAAACTGAACTGCGTTCAGAGGTTCAAATTTCAAATGATTATAAAAAATGAAAAAATTGGTCGATTCGTTTGTGGTTTTTGCTAAAACTACTCTTTAAATTAGTATTTTCTTAAAAATAAATTTTAAAGATAAATTTCAAAAAAGGCCGATAGCGGGCGCCAAAACTTTGGAGTAACGGACAACTATTTTTTACGGTTATTTTTTGTACCTCATTAAATTTTTTTAGAAGCTTAGACATAAAATTAAATTTTGTGTTCAAAATCTGAATCGTTGGGAGTCGTTTAGTAGCGCAAGCTGAACTGCGTTCATGGGAGGGAGGAGGGGGCTGGGGGTGTTCAAATTTAACATTCTAAAAACGGAAAAATTAGACAATTCGTTTGCCATTTTCGCTAAAACTATTCTTTATGTCAGTATTTTCTTAAAAATAAATTTTAAAAATAAATTTAAAAAAATTTCTTTAGAGGGCGCTTTAAACTTAAGAATAACCAATAACTATTTTTAACCGTTATAATTTTTTTGACTTATTAAACGATTGCAAAAGCTTGGACTTAAATTTTGAGCTCAAATTTTGAATCGTTTGAAAGTGTTTAGAAGCGCAAACTGAACTGTGTTCAGGAGTTGAAATTTAACCTCCCTCCCCCACCTCGAATACAGCTCAATTTTGCGCTACTTAATTAATCCCAATGATTCAGATTTTAAGCTTTTGCAAGCATTTAATGAGATAAAAAAAAATAACGGTTGAAAATAGTTGTACGTTACTCCAAAGTCTAAGGCACCCTCTATCGGCATTTTTGAAAATTTATCTTTAAATTTTGTTTTCAAGAAAATACTGATTTAAAGAGTAGTTTTAGCGAAAACCGCAAATGAATCGACCAATTTTTCCGTTTTTTGTAATCATTTGAAAGTCTTATCTTTGAACACGGTTAAGTTTGCGCATCTTAACCACTCCCAATTATTTAGATTTTGAACTCGAAATTTAAATTTAAATCTTAGTTTCCGAAAACTTTTAATGAGATGCAAAAAATAACGGTAAAAAATAGTTGTACGTTACTCCAAAGTCTAAAGTTCTCTCTATCGAAATTTTTTGAAATTTATCTTTAAAATTTATTTTAAAAAAATACTGACATAAAGAATAGTTTTAGTGAAAACCGCAAATCATTCGACCAATTTTTCCGTTTTTTCTGTTTATTTGAAATTTTGGACCCTAAACTTTAACGGCGCCTAGCTCCTTTTATGTATAGTTGAAATTTTGGATCCTAAACTTTAATGGCGCATATATCCTTCGGAAGACATTTGGGACCCTTAGTTTCCTATTTATTATTGTTTGTCTTGATGTGTACTATCACCCCTTAATGTTTTGCCCAAAAGTTTAGATACAGCCTGTATATATATATTACTTATCTTGACATTTTTATTGATACAATAGTGCTCATTGACATGGTGACATGGTGTACATCTAATAATCTTATTAAAAAAGTCGAAAATTATGAACCAAGAGTGGCAAATTAGGTGCATTCGTACTATAATTATTTGAAAACCTTATTGTAAATTTTTACTTATATCCTTTATTGTAATTATTAAAATTTTCTGTAAATTTGTTCTCTTTTTTAATAATTTTTAAATTTAAATAAAAAAAACATTAGAAATTTCATTATGTTGTTTTGCTTACAAATAATGCGTTTAACCATCGCAAAAAATTCAAAATTTTAACTTAATAAATAAAAATTATTTTAAAATGTACTCAGGACCCGCTTAATATTTTAAACGCTTTCATTTTTAAAATATGCAGCCTTCATATCGTTTACGTATTTCAAACTTATTACGAACGGCTGAACAAAAGTATATTTATTTCCATCTTAACTTGAAATTTCCAAATTGAAATAACCTGAATACTTAAAATTTTAAGTAAATTCTTCTGTGCATTTCTATTCTCTGGGGAGTTTACGGATATTTTATTGCGCCCTAAACTTTTCAGCTCTTTCGTAAATCTTTGAGATCTTTTATGCTGAAATAGTGTTTTATTTCCTTTCACTATTTTAAAGCAACAGCATTTATAACGAGTGATAATAAAGGTTTCTATCTTTCAGATTAACGTAATTTCGTGTATAATCGTAATTGTGTATAAGCCGCGGTTCAAACAATTCTTTTTGGATCCAGAAATCTTATTTAGTGATTGAAGACAAATATTTACGGAGATCTAATTAGTTATATTTGTTTCTTAAAAAATTCTGGGTCGAAAAAGAATTGTTTGATCTGCGGCTTATTCACCCGAAATTACGGTACTTCATTTTTAGGTGCGTTCGTAATTATGTAAATATGTAGCACCTATTGTTGTCGTTCAGTCCGTCCGTCTGTCCGTCCGTCTGTTTGTCTGTTCGTCTGACCGTCCGTCTGTCTGTTCGTCTGTCTGTCCGTCAGCATATAACAACGCAAAAACTACCCAACTGAATCGTTTGAAATTTAAAATACATAATTATTACATAATTTTGTCGAGTCATTTCAAATTTTATGAAAATTGGATGAATAGATCAATTACAGGGACGATCAAAAGGATTCCGTTACATTACGGTCAATGGAGAAAAAAGTTTCAAATGCATTTTAATGGTGTTACACTCATTCGAACGTAATAAAATTGATATTCTTCTATAAAGTAGATATTATAATATACATTTTGCATAATCTGTGGTACAAAGAATATTTGTTATTAATTTACAAGGCCACACAAAAGAATTCCATTGCATAATGGTGTAGGGAGAACATTGTTTGGTGCGCATTTTAATTGTAATTATTTACAATTTTATGAGATTGATATATGAGAATGATATTTTTAAAACTTTGTTATCATACGAACGCACCTCATTTGCTACGCTTCACGTGCAATTTCCAACTTGTTATATAATAAGAGAATCAAAAGGACTTTAAGGATACATTAAAAATCTAATGTATAATTTAATGTATAATATGTAACGGCTAAAATTTTTCAATGGCAGATTTAGATAATTTTTTGCATTAAAAGAAGAAATGTTGAATTCACAAAGTTGAAGTGAGTCATAGCGCGATCTATAATTATTGAAATAGTAAAATTACCAATAAAGTGAAAACTACATCTAAATGAAGAACTGACATAAGATAAGGATTAAATGCTTCTTGTGGAGAATTAAGAATTTAATTAAAAAATTCAAAACAATTTTAAGAATTAACGTTTTTTTTTTCATTTTTACTTTAACTATTTTAAATTTTTATATAATTAATATTTTTTAAAATGCTAAATCAACAGGAAAGCTTATATATTTCTGCTTTTTTAAATGAAAAAAAAAACGAAATTATACAAATAATATTTTGAGTTATAACAATTTTAAATTACTCGACATTTTTAACAATTTTTAAGTTTAAATTAATAGAATTACGACAATTTTTATGTTGTGATTTTATTTGCATATAATATATTTAATCTCCGCAAAAAATTTCAAAATTTTAACTCAGTAATTAAAAATTCTTTTAAAATGTATCCCGTACCCCCTTAATAAACTAAACGCTTTTGTTACTTAAATAACGCTTACGCCTTTCAATCTTATTAGGAACGGCTGAACAAAGATATTTTTATTTCAAACTTAGCTTGAAATTTCCAAATTGAAATCCTCTGAATACTTTAAAACTTCAGTAAATTCTTCTGTGCTTTTCTATTCTCTAGGGATTTTACGGATATTTCATTGCGCCCTAAACTTTTCAGTTCTTTCGCAAATCTTTGAGATCGTTTATGCTGAAATAGTGTTTTATTTCCTTTCACTATTTTAAAGTAACACCCTTTATTAAGACTGACAATAACTGTTTCTATCTTTCAAATTATTTCATTTTCATGTTATAATAGCATGAAAAGGACTTTCAATTTTTCTGCCTAAATTTCGAAATAAATAAATTATAAGTGCAATTATATTTTTTTGAAAGTATAATCCTGGTAAATTAATATTATCTACTATTTTTTCTGCAATCCTTCTGTTATATACATATATATATATATATATATATATATATATATATATATATATATATATATATATATATATATATATATAATAAATGTATTAAAATAGTCGAAAACTATGCGTGTAGTGTTGCAAATGAGGTGCAATCGATCTACATCTAGTTTTATAAATATTCAGATCTTGTTGCAATAATTGTTGTATTCTTATACAAAAATTCATGAATACAAATTTATTACCGTATTCTGAATAAATTTGACTACTACGGAAATAATATGATTCCATCTTAATTTGGACGTAACCTAGAATCATTACCTATCATGAGATATCATTAAATTAAATACGTGTGGCATAACTTATTAGGATAAATAAAACTTTTATTAATATCTTTTAAAATTTTGATTCGATTTTCATAAAACTTGAAATGCCTCTAGAAAATTCTGCAACGACTATGTGTGTTAAATTTCACATAATTTGGTTGGGTAGTTTTTGCGTTGTTATATGTGAACAGACATACGGACTGACCAAGCGACTACTATAGAAGCTACGTATTAATATAATTATGAAAGCACCTAAAAATAATACGAAATATCGTATTCATATTTTACGAGAACTTCCTAAATTGAAATCTACCTGTCTGCTTGGCTAGTGGTTAGGACATTGATTACTGGAGAATGTGTAAGGGATTCAAATACCTATCAGATAAGGATGATTGGAGTGTGTCCGATTCCATTTTTGACACATTTGGGACCAAATTACTTCTATTTGGATAATGATAGTACGATTTAAAGATACCAAACAAAGTTTGCAAATGGACTTTTTCGAAAATAAGTAAGGGTTTTTATAGACGTACTTAATAAGAGAGAAATTTTCTTTCGAAAATTCTAGCTCATACGTGGCATTTAGTGATTAAAATTAAGAGATCCAAAATGGAACCCCAGCACTTCAATAGACTAAACAAAGGAGAGGATCTGAATTTGGGGGCACAGAATGCGGCGAGCCTTTGAGCATAGATAAAGTATCGTCAGTGGATAAACATAAGACCCTGGTAAAGTGAAATATGCAGAATACTTAAAAAAGAGGCTAACAAAGTCACCCAATTTTGACAATTTAAGTACATAATAGGTGAAATTACACATGATCTTGACTGGCCAGATTACACGGTTCGGCAGAGCGCCAAATTGCCCATTCTCTGAACATTATGGGTTCGATACAAAGACAAGATATTTTCTTTCCCGCCGATAAAATAATGATTAATTATTTTCAGATTTTAACTAAAGAGAAAATAAATATAAATATTTAAATGTAAGGTAAATAGAAAGAAAAACACATGCTTTAGCGTCCACACATATATACCTATTTTTTTTTTTTATATAATGGGATTAAATTTTATAGCGGTTTTGTAGTGTAAGTGTAAAAAATACAGAATTTGAATCCCTGAGATTGCAAAATTTTTATTTTATTCATTTTATTCTGAAGTTTTCTATACAAATAAATTTCTATTCTTTTCAACGAAATCAATTAAAATGTACTACACAGAATTAAAATATTATATTTAAATTTCATCTCTACTAAGACCTAACTATTTAAAACTTTTATAATTTATCAATTTAATTTAAAAAAATTTCAATTGAGGTTTCTTATTACTGAATCTTATGTTTCAAATCAGAATGACTGTTTTCGAGAATAAAAAATATTTTCATGGGCATTAATATTTATTAATTACGTAGATTTATAGTTGGTTTTTAACAAAACATGTACGCTATTGAAAATTAACAGGGAGGGTTTAGAATGATTATTCTTGTTTGTGTTTAAGTTTTAACAGCCGTCTGCTGAAGTCAAAATGAGCACGCCATTTTGTTTTTTAAATTTTGAAAGTTTAGTCTAGGGGATCTTTTTGTCATTTTGAGATTATTTGAGGTAATGCCCTAATTAAAATTAAAAAATAAATGTCTAAGGAGTACTTTCTAAATTTTGAAATATCGAAGAATAAAATTCAGAAGACTCATTTTACAGCGAATAAAACAATCTTTTCGCTATATTAAAACCACAAAATTCCAAGACAGAAAAGTTAGTAACCTGGCGTTTTGCCAAAATGTACCATCCAGTCGAACAGAAGTGCGCGTAATTTCTCCCTTTTATCATTGAATTCGCCAAAAGTGGCTGACTTTGGGGCTTGTCTTTTTAAGTCCCTCCTACATATTGAGCTTTATACTTGTCACATGTTTATTACTGATTGTACTCTGTAATGCACAACGGATCTCTGCATTTTGATGTGTATTAGGTGTTATTTATGATGGCCGATTATCTGCACAAAAGATAAGACCCTACAGGCCTTCCGTGGGAGTCATTCTAAGGGAACCTAACACGTATTTACGCGAGATTACCCAAGGTTCGAAGAAAACCACGGAAAACACCTAACGGTTATGCCGACGGGCACGACTGGGTTCGAACTCAGTATATCACGTCCAGCTTTGACAACACAACATCTCAGCCACTGGTGAGGCTCCGGAATTTTTTGTCCTCGACTTCGGGTCCTCTCTTTGTCAGTCTGTTTATAACTCGTATACACAGGATAAGCGCAGCGATCCAATTAACGCATCAAAACCGGTTGGTCAGAAAACTTGCCATGTAAGGCTAACAAAACTTTTTAATTTGAATATCAGTATTTTACTTTGAATATTTCCGTATTGTCTAATCTAAGATTTTGAGCGATTAAGTAATTCAAAATGGCAATATGAATAAAAAAGTATATCATCCTTAATGGGTTAATTGAATTCTAATCTTCTGAATATTTTGAACTTGAGTAAATTCCTTATTGTGCTTTTAATTTTTAAGTATTGTTTGAATATTGTATTGTACTTTGAACTTCTCAGCTCTTACGTAAATCCAAGATAGTTTATGCAGTTTATTTGTTTGTTTGTTTTATTTTAATTAGGATTCGCGTAAAAACATTTCTTAAGAGTGTAAATAACTGATTACTACTTTCAGATTATTATTATTATTATTATTATTATTATTGTTTGGAATAAGAGAATCAAAGGACATTTTAATTATTCTTTCTAAATTTAGTAATAGAACTAATACTGAAAACATTATTTTCAACATCCGGTGACGCTCAAGAATTAATTTAAATTTCAAATATTTCTTTTAAAATTGATAACTGTTTTTCATTTTAAATTATATATTTTGAAAGGAATTTGTTTTTAGAAAAGTTAATTGAGATCTTTCGCCATTTCAATATTTTGTGTAAACAACGCGTGTCAATTTTCTTTTCGAAAAATAATTATTTTTAGATTATACCGGGTTTTTAATTAAAGTTAGAAAATGGTTACGTAACACAGTAGATGATTTTCTTCGTACATATAATTTTATATTTTCCATTCTCCATTTACAAAAAAGTACAAATCAATTACTTTAAAATGAAACTGTAAAGTATAATACTAATAAAAGATACCTCTAAAGATAAAAGTTTAACAAAAGTTTTTTTTCCTATTACTTTAAAGTAAGTCAAATTTGTGTGTAGGTACAGGCTGATGAAAGGAAATATTTATATTTACAATGCAAGCTGGTGTAAGTGGTTTATAGGCTGTTTTATAAAAAAAAAAACTGTTTATGACTTTTAAAATTTAACTTTTAACAACATTGCATACCCATCTCTACATCTTAAAATAGCGTGTCAAATTAGTCATAGCTTTGTTTTTGATTGGTTACCGAAATTCAGGCTTTTAAAAAAAAAAAAAAAAAAAAAAAAAAAAAAAAAAAAAACGTCGATTTGGTTGAACTTCCTCGGATTTTTATTAAATGGGTAAATACTTTTATTGTACATTTTTTTAAAGATTATGCATGTAAGTAAATTAATATTATTAGGTATCAATACATATTTAAATTTAGGTTTCAGATATAAGACCGGTGTTCCAGCTACCCCATCAATGTTTCAAGAATTGGTTAACTAGGACATGTAGCAGGACTAACTGGACCACGTGGGATCCAGTTATCCCAACAATTATGTATATATTTTTTCGATTTTCTCGTACTGAGGGAAATAAATTTCTCCATTGTATTTTACCTTGCAGTAAAGGATATGTTATTAATATTATTTAATATATATATATATTTAATATCAGAGTATCGGCGGGTATCAAGTCGAATTTTATAAATGAGATAGCCAAACTTCGAAATTTTATGATACAAATGAAGAGGAGTATGTACGTCAATGCGACCTTACTAGAAAATTATCGAAACTAATAAAGAATAATGCTGTTCGATATTAAAACATTGCTACATTTTAAACTAACTTATTGGGCTTATTGAACTTTCCACGGATTTAAATGGAAAAGAAAATGACATACTTATGTATTTACGTAAGTTTATCCTGTTTGTTCATAGATTTTTCTGGCTTATTTCCTCCCCAAAATCCCACATAACTTTTATACTTATTACTTATACTAAATTACATATGTACTTACATAAAGTTCGTATTTATTGTATAATAAAATTAATAATTTCACTTTTGGTGCATTTTCAGACTCCTTGATGGCAAAAGAGTCCCTTACAACGTCTTTATTTGATATATAATTAACATAATCCATCAGGTTCAAGAAATTTAATTTATTTACACTTCTTCAAAGAGGACCTGATACCACATATTAAAATGAATATTAAAAAAAAAAGGCTTGTGGAACAAAATTTTTTCTCTTCCAGTAGCCCCCTTTTTTTATAAAACAGTCGGACCCATGTAAAAAGAAAGATGAAATATATTTTTTTCCTATTTTTAGACATTAAAATGTAATTTGGAAAATTTCTGTCTGCTAGAGTTAACCTAACTGAACACATTTAGAAAAGTTCAGACTCTACTTCAAGTTAACATTATAGCTTTTGGTAGCTGGATTGGCAGAATCTCTAAAGCCACATTGTAAAATCTGTCTCTAAAGCACATTATAAAATCATGGCCTGCCAGATTCATGGCAGGGCATTCGAGGCACAGGCCCAGTGTCCCCAAATGTGGATAAAGGTTTTTTAGTTATTGACCAAAATCTGATGTAGTTTTAATGGCCAAGGAAGTTTTACATTTCATTCTTCATTCGATTATGTTAACATTGTTTTTTTATAATAATGTATATTTTTGTCTGAAACATCCATTTATTACTTTATTATAGTGAATATTTTCTTTTATGTTTGTCTCTTTAAAAATATGTTGTACTTTTATTTCTTACTTAATCCTTTATCTGCTATTTTCAGATTGTTTGAGCGTTGGTGAAAGTAGCTTGTAGCTATGCAGCATTCTAATATTTGAAACAATTTTAGCTTGGTGTTGTCGAAAATTTATTATTATTTGTTGTATACTTTAACATTCCAGATATATAGAATTGTATGTAAATAGATAATTAGCACTACAAAGTTTATTATAAAATATATACTCATGTAAATTTTCTAATTGTGAAATAACTATCTAAAAAGTAAGTTATTGATTATCATATTTAATTTTTTTAATGGATATTTAAATGTCAATAATGGTTACTTTAAAGACTATCTTTTTTCATTTTTTTAGTCAATCCACCTGTAAGTATCGGTGCAAGGGAACACCAGTAAGCGTCTTTGTCCATGGCCCCCACATTTTTAAATCGGTCCCTGCCAGCTGCGTAATGTTAATTTCTCGATAGTAAAATTTCACAGACCTGCGACGGTTGCATTTTTTGCTCTTTGATAATATATTTTTAGATATTTTTAAACACTGAATCTGAAAATGATTTTAATTTTTTAACCACAAAGTTAGGATTTTATTAATATCGTACATTCCAAAATAAATAAATAAATAAATAAATAAATAAATAAATAAATAAATAAATAAAAAGAATAGCAAAAATTCGATATTATAAAACAGATATGATGGTTACGTTTTTTAACTATTGATAATTGATTTTTATGTATTTCTTAGCGCTGAATTATAAACAAAATCCTTCATTTTAAAAGTTCATGTCAAGATTTTTCGTAAATTGTACATTTCAAAGGTCAAGTACGAGTAAACTGTTAAAAATTTTGCTCTATTTTGAACTGAATTTTGGTTTTCAGTACACTGTAAAAAAAAATTCAAGAGGTTACTAAAAATTTTTTAGTAAATTTGTATTTCACAGAATTTTTTAGTAACCATTACAAACTTTTTTTTGCAAGTGAAACAAGCATTTCTTTTGTAAATTGAACAAAATAATATTTTGTATAACTAACTTAAAATTTTTTAGTATGAGCCACCAAGCAAATTTTAGTCATAGCTCCAAAATTATTTTTTTAATAACAATTACGTGTGTCCGAAGGGCAGGAGCTTCCTTCGAGCTGCATCCAGACTTCTGAAGCGATAGATTTTCGGCAAAAACGCAATAGATGGCAGCACCAAACATTGCGACCAGCTCCAACAGGAAATTCATAACCCCTTTATTATAGAGTACTTACACTACATACATTCGGGGCGTACTTGGCGCTGTCCAGTATTGAACCCGGGACCTTTTAGCCTGGAGTCCGTTACTATAACCACTATGCCATCGAGGCCACGCCAAGTGAGTTTTAGTAATAGCTATTAAAAATATAAAACTATTAACTCTATTCGTTGCTAACTTTTTTCTAGTAATTCTTACAGATTTTCTAGTAACCGACTAAGATTACTAAACATTTTTTAGTAATTACAAGGATTACTAAAGTTTTTTTAGTAGATCGACCCTTTTTTTTTACAGTGTAGCTGCCACCATAAGATGGTTAATTCTCGTACCAACACTTGGAGCTTCTTAATTGAATCTCGTTCCAACTATTGGAACTATTCTTCAATAGTAGCTCCGAATATTGGTTCAAGATTTCACCACCTTATAGTGGCAGCTATTGAGCACCAAAATTTGGTTCAAACTAACACAAGATTTTTAACAGTGTATTGCTCGAACTCAGAGTCGTCCCTTAAAGTAATTATAGGAATTATTAACTGTATTAGTAACAGGGGAAGAACAGCATACTAATTAAAATATAAGAGCAGCTGCAATTGTGATCAAAGTATGTCTTTTAAGATTCAGCGGATTCGGAATTTTTTAAATTCTCGCACACTATTTCTTAATGTGCATTTTTTAAAAATATAATTTAGCAAGCTTTTTGCATATCAAAAATGAAAATTTGCAATTGTTTGTCAAAAAAAAAAAAAAAAAAAAAAAAAAAAAACCTCCACTATTCCTCATGGTATGATTTTTTCGTTTCTAAATTATTCAACTTTTAAAAAAGCAATTCTTAAGCTAAATTTTTTTCCTTAATATTTCTAATAAAATTGAAAAATAACTTTAAAAGTGTGTATTTTGTATTACAAGTTTTAACAAAGATAAAAATATCTTTACATAAAGACACGGAAATCCCTAAAGAGAATTAGGTATATGACCAGTAAATTCGAAATTTTAAACAGTGAATTTAAAAAAAAAGTACAAAATTTTAAAACAGCGAAGCGTTTTTTATATTTATAGTATGTATGTAATAAAATGTAAAGCGAAAACTATTAAAAAATAACTTTGATTCAAAATATCGATTTAGTTTTTAATAATCTTTTTAAATTAACATTTTTTTAAACAGTCCTAAGAAAACGGAAACATGCGTATGTTACTTAACCCTTTATCTACCGAATTATAAATTCATAAAAATGTTACATTCTAAAGCATTTTACGTAAATTGTTTAAACTAAATTAAAAGATTTACGTAATCATTTAATATATTTTAGAAGGATTTTAGAAGGATGGGTGGATTTAGAAGGATTAATTAAATTTGAATTTACAGGGATTTTGTGCAATACTCATAGCCCCACTCAATTTTTTAAATTTTAAATTGTTTTTTTAGTATTTTGTAGAATTATAAAATGTAGAAATATGATATTTTTAGAGCATAAATATAGAAATATTTCCGACTTTAAAAATCCCCATCTCCCTCCCTCAACGCCAAGGAAGCTGAAAAGATACAAAGGCAAAAGAAATCATTCTCTTAAAAATATTTTTGTTTTGTATAACCAATAATGCTTTAGGAACAAAATAAAGTAATGTATCGGTACCTCATTCTAAACAGTATTACAACTAATCGAAGCATTAAAAGAATTTTATAAGAAGTAATTTTAATGATACTCATTAGTACCGTCGGTAGATAATGGGTTAATAAATAAGATTCTTCGCATATATATTGGTGCAATACTCAAGAGAAAGACTGTACTTTTATACTGAAATCCCTTTGAGATTCTTTCACTGCATACGTGCTTTAAGATAATTATTAATTACGATATCCGAGAGTTTCTTTGATGTCTCAATAAGGAGTTTGCGGTGAATTTGGTCATTATCATCTTAATCAGTTGCTACCACCGCAAAAAATCTCTATTCTTAAGGTAGCCATATTACCTGCATATACCCTATATTTTATATTATTTACAAGTTGTGGAAAAATTTGATGTTATAATTAAAAATTAAAATAATTTTTGAATTCAGCGCTACAAGATACTTGGCAATCAATTGTCAAAAGCCGAATTTTTGCATGCTAGTGTTATTTATATTGAAAATATGCATTGTGAAAAAAAAAATGAAAGCGAAAACTACTAAAAAATAACATATGGCTCAAAAATATCGATTTAGTTTTCAATAATCTTCCCAAATTTTAAATTTTAGAAACACCTTTAAGAACGTGGAAACATACATAAGTTACTTAATTAATAAGACTGTTTGGATATGCATTGGTAGAATACTCAAGAGAAGGCCTGTAATTTTATATTCTAATTCCTTTGAGATAATTTCTCTACGTACGTGCTATAAGATAATTATTAATTACCATATCCGAGTTTCTTAGATGTCTTATCGATAGTACATAAGGAGTTTGCGGTGAATGTAGTCATTATCATCATTATTATAAATCACAATTAATTGTGTATTGGGTCTTTGTTAAAGTTAATGAACCCAGAACTAAAGTTGAACAGAACTTATCCTGGATTGAAATTCATAATATCGGATATTGCTTTTAAGCCTAATTTGCCCGAGGTTCAAGTTAAATGTGTTTGTCATAAGTGTTACAAAGATTCCCCTGTCTCGTAATAACATACATACAAACTTCAAGTTATTGGATAATTATAGCTAAATTATAGCTAAACTTATCAATTTAGAGTGAAATTCTGAAAAGAATGTTTAATTAGAATGTACCCATTCCATTGATTGATATAGGACTATATTTGTAGAATCCACCTAATTAGCGTAAAAGCCAGAGAAATGTAATGTGTAAGTGTCCGAAAATTTAAATCAAGTATTAGATCTCTAATTTATAGTGTCAGTTTTTAGCTATTTTTTAAATTTACGAAATGCAAAAAACTTGACGAGATGGTCTAAAATTAAAATAATTTTCGCATTCAGTTCTTCAAGATACTTCGGAATCAATTGTCCAAAGCTAAAAAAAACATAGCACAAAAATATTTTTGAAAGCTTGCGTTATTTAGATTGATAATATTTATCGAAAAAAGTGTGTAGCGAAAATTATTAAAAAATAACTCGGGTTCAAAATATTGATTCAGTTTTAAATAACCTTTCCAAATTTAAAGTTTTTGAAACAGAGCGCGGAAACATGCGTAAGTTACTTATTAAATAAGATTATTCGAATATACATTGGTACAATACTCAAGAGAAGGCATGCAATTTTATATTCAAATCCCTTTGAGATACTTTCTCTGCGTACGTGCTTTAAGATAATTATTAATTAGGATATCCGAGAGTTTCTTAGGTGTCTCATCGATTATAAATACAGAGTTTGCGGCAAATCTAGTCAGTATCATCCTTATTATAAATCACAATTAATTGTGCATTGGGTCTTTGTTAAAATTAATGATCCCAGAACTAAAGTTGAACAGACTTATCCTGGAATGAAATTCATAATATCGGATATTGCTTTTAAGCCTAATTTGCCGTGGTTCAAGTTAAATGTGTTTGCTATAACTGTTGCAAAGTTTCCCCTGTTTCATAATAACATGTATACAAACTTCAAGTTATTGGATTCTTAAATTTGCCTTGGGTTATAGCTAGACATATCAATGTAGAGTGAAATTCTAAAACGAATGTTTAATTAGAACGTACTTAATTCTATTGATTGATATAGGACTATATTTGCGAATCCAGCTAATTTGTATACAATACAGAGAAATGCAATATGTAAGTGTTCGAAAGTTTAAATCAAGTATTAGATCTTGATTTATTTTCCTGTAGCTCAAATAAATCTTTCCATAAATTAGGTGCTGCATCGATTGCGAAATAATTAGTATATATCGACAGTCTCAATGAGTAAACTATAGATACCTATAAATACATTAGTTAAATTATCGTTGACGTCATAAAATATTCGTACATCCAATAAAATCTATTCTATTTGTTGGTGTGATTCCAACATTTTAAGGGGCTTTAAACGCAAAAGAATAATTGTATAATTGTATATAAATTCACTGCTGTTTTATTACATATGTTTATTATTATTATTATTATTTGACTATTTTTAATGTGCCTTTTAAATGTATAGTATTATTGTTAGTAGGTTGTTTTTTATAAGGGCAGTATTATGTATCTGATTTTTTTGTATTCAGGAAGGTTTAACTGCAGAGTACGAGGTATAGATATATGATCTATTGCACTGCAAAGTCATAAAAGTCATACCCTGATAGGGGATACGAAAAAGAAGTAGGTCTTTTATGACCCTATGTTTTATAGCCGATTCATGGGTATGTGTGAGGCCCAGCTGGTCACGTGGGAAATACGATGGGTGTAGGGCCCCGGAGTATAAGAGGGGCCTCTGACCCTTAGTGCACGAGGGGCGTGGGCAGGAAGAGCCGATTGGCTGGTGAGTAGAATTATGATGTGTATGTTAATTTTCTCTCACCAGTCAGGACTCTTTATGCAAATTTTGGACACACAGTGAGTTTTCCTCGTTCTCTAGAAAAAAGAGAGAGACGACATAGAGGAAGAGAAGCGAGCGGCTGAGGATGTTCAGCTTTTAGAGTGCTGCTTGGCTTATTTTTAAGTCTAAAATTACCAGTGTTCACCCTTAAGGCCTGGTTTTTTTGTTAGTAAAATACGTCTGATATTTTTTAAATGTGCCCCTGAACCAATATACACCGGCCAGGTACCGGTGGTGCTTCCTATGCTCAGTGGAGTATCAGGTACTGTTATTTTTGTTTATAATGTTCTTAAATTTGTATATATATACCAAGGTACCAAAATGCAACTTAAGCCATATCTAGCCCAGGAGACTTTGTCAGAGTGTGAACGAATTGTCAAACTTAAATATAAAATTTAGCTTATTTTGGCTGTAGGTGTAATATTTTACTTGAGGAGTACGTTTCACTTGTTGATCTTTTTGTAATGATATTATTAATGTGCTTTTATTTAATAAAGGAGTTATGTTTGTTAGAACACTTAGTTGTCATTTATGAGAGCTTTTTTTTTAATTGTCTATTTTATTTTTTTTTCAGTAGTCAACCAATACTTGCATATCTAATTAAAAGTCTAGTTCTTTTTCTTTTGTCTGAAGTTAATAGTGAGTAAATATATTTTGTAGGGTTCAGTAGCTAAGTACGGGGAAATTTAATTTTTATGTATTTTAAGTCTTATTTTGTATCTTAGCTATTCAATAGGGCCATAGGTTGGGTAATCTTCTAAACATTACACAACGCAATGAGTAGGTTATTTTCTTTATCAATGACAACCTGATAACTGTATTTCCAGGAGTTGTCAATTACCTGACTAGACCGCATGATTGTGAGGTTCTACTAAATTAGATGCCCCTACAAGATGGCATTATTTGGATTTTAATTATTGAATGAACCCCGGGTATAGGTGCACCCAACACCTATGTTACATTTGTGCAGATCTTGCCAGCACTATTAAATGTAAAGGTGACTGTGACATTACATAAAGTGTCAGTAAAACTCTCTCTCATCCCTTAATTTAACCCCTTTTTTTTCTTATCCTAACCTGACTTTCGGATTCAGCGCTACAAAATATATACAAAAAAATTATCAAAATTAAAAAATATATATAGTTATCACATCTACTTTAGAGTGTCAGTTTTTAGCTATTTTGTAAATTTACGAAAGGCGAAAAAACTTGACGAGATGGTTAAAAATTAAAATAATTTTTCCATTTAGCTCTTCAAGATACTTCGGAATCAATTGTCCAAAGCTAAAAAACATAGCATAAACAAATTTTTGTATGCTTGTGTTATTTATATTGATAATATGTATTTCAAAAAAGTGTAAAGGGAAAGCTAATTAAAAAGAAAAAACTTATGTTCAAAATATCGATTCAGTTTTAAATAACTTTCCCAAATATAAAATTTTAGAAACACATCTAAGAACGTGGAAAGATACATAAGTTACTTAATTAATAAGACTATTTGGGTATGCATTGGTACAATACTCAAGAGAAGGCCTGTAATTTTATATTCTAATTCCTTTGAGATAATTTCTCTATGTACGTGTTATAAGATAATTATTAATTACGATATCAGAGTTTCTTAGATGTCTCATCGATTGTAAATAAGGAGTTTGCAGTGAATCTAGTCATTATCATCCTTATTATAAATCACAATTAATTGTGTATTGGGTCTTTTTAAAATTAATGAACCCAGAACTAAAGTTGAACAGACTTATGCAGGATTGAAATTCATAATATCGGATATTGCTTTTAAGCCTAATTTGCCCGAGGTTCAAGTTAAATGTGTTTGCCATAGCTGTTTCAAAGTCTTCCTGTTTCATAATAACATAAGTTATTCGATTCTTAGGTTTCCCTTGGGTTATAGCTAGACATGTCAATGTAGAGCAAAATTCTAAAATGAATATTTAATTATACAATATACCTAATTCTATTGATTGGCATTGGAATATATTTGTAGAATCCACCTAATTTGCGTACAAGCCAGAGAAATGCAATGTGTAAGTGTATGGAAAAGTTAATCAAGTATTAAATTTTTCCATAAGTTAGGCGCTACGTCGATTGAGAAATAGTTTTTATCGACAGTCTCCATAAATAAATTCGAGGTACCTAAAAAATATTCTTTAAATTGTCATTGATGTTATAAAATATTTGTAAATTCAATAAAATTCATTCTATTAAAGCCAAAGGAGACAGTAACATTATATAAAGTGTCATTAAAGCCCTCCCTCTCTACTTAACATTAAAAGAAAATTTGTTAACTACTGGAACACTGGTCATGCGGTTTGGATGAGACATTATACAGAGCCATATAGAACCAAATCAAGAATGTACATCACTCAAAAACAATATGGGATATGAGAAAGCAATCATTTACAAATTTGTGAAGCAGCATCGATTTGGGTATCAACCCTTCGGATTCCAGCGTCTCTTACACAAATTTTATTTGGCCAGCTCCATTTTTTAAAAGGAAGTTTCCTTCAATTACACAGTTTCAAACATGCTCTGATTAAATAAGGCAAATTTTATATTCCTTTATTACTGATGACAATAACGAATTTTTCAAGGAAAGATAATGTCTCCGCAGCGGAGACAACGGAGTACTAAAGGTTAAATACCACCTTGTAAATTGAATGTGAGAAAAGAACGTTTGCAATGCTCGTTTGTTATTTGAACTTTTTAAAACTTTTGTATAATGCGATATTTAAGGGTGTTCTTAAATGATCCGCTCAACAAACGAAAAACGTTTTGACACATTTACAAATTCATTTTTTAACGGAAATATATGAAATTTTAATGCCTGACTATGAAAGCGATTTCGAATTGAACTTATTTTCCCATTTTATGATAATTAAATTACTTATCGAGTTATAAGCTATTTCGATGACGAAATCACCCGTTTTTCTCTTCTTTTTCGACCGGTTTTTCTGCTTTCGTCGGGAAATATGCTCAAAGTGTCAAATTTGAAGGCTTGTTAGTAAAAATCTATTGTACTTTTTTAAAACAAAAGAATCAGTGCAATTAGACAGTTTCTGAATAACAACACCTGCTATTTTCATGCATTTCCGAACAAAAATAAATTAATGCATGTGTCACAAAGTTGCCCTTTTTTATTTAAGAACACCCTTAAGGGAGAATGGAACATAAATTTAGTTAAAAATAAAATAAAAGAAAGGCTATTTCAAAATGCATTTTTAGTAGACTGATGGAGTGGCGTGTTCGAATTTATTGTTTTTATTTCTTAAAGCGCCTAAGTTTTTAAATTTTTGGATTAAAATTTTTTGTTATATTACATTGATTGGTATAGAATTATATTGTGAACAAGTTTGAAGTAAGTTTTTTCTTTGAAGAAAATGAATGCTGTTAGCTATCAAAATAGGCTGTAATGTCATTTACCAATAGTATTTACATATAACGAACCACTTGTTTATCTTCCTTTTATCGAGTTGTAACTTTTGTTTTTTCTACGAGTAAATACAGTGATGCTCATTTAAAGATTTTTTTTAAACATATACTCACTGACTTCAATTCACAGAAACGCAAGAGAAATTAAAAGGTATCGCTTACCTGCAAAAGAAAAACAAAAAATTAATAATAATAATAATAATAATAATAATAATAATAATAATAATAATAATAATAATAATAATAATAATAATAATAATAATAATAACAAATATGCAAACAGCGTATTTTTTCGGTGATAAATATGTATAAATAAATTTTTCATATAAAAAACAAGCCGAAAGTATTTAGTACAGTTGTGGGAACAAAATTATCCTTTCCCATAAAATACTGACTTTGCCCTTAACATCCAATAAAATCGTGCCAGGTTGCATATAAGTCATAACAACTTTTACTATGTAATGCTGTATCGGATGTAAATTTTTCCAAGTGGGTGAAAGTAGTTCGGGCCTGGATTCGAACCAGGGATGTATTGCTGAAGCCGCCACTGCTCTTCCAACTGGCCATCCCGGACGAATGCTGGACGACTAATTCACCCAAATGACCTCAACGATTACGCACTCTCGTTTAATAATTTGGATCAGCTCAACAGAATAAATCGAAAGACGATTCGATTGGTCAAATCGGAAATCATTCAAAGTAGAAATTTGCGCTACTAAGATATATATATATATATATCTTAGTAGCGCACCTTGTATATAATGGGGAAATTCATTTTACCAAGAAAATGCCTAGCAGGTTGGATTTTCTCTTTCAGAAATTTATACTAGTAGATGGAAACATACTTGAATACTTTTGTCCAGCACTGCAGTTTCCCCAGCACCTTTACTACACGCCAGCATTTAGCTAAAATTTAATTTAAACAAAAAAAATCTTAAAACTACTGTAATCACATTCTCGGAAATTATCATTTATACAAGTCCTTGTATCCAATTCTTTGCAATGGCCCTGTATATCATTTTATCTATATTCTACAAATATTTCTTATTAAACTGAATGCAGTTTAGCGTAAAATGCATAACATATTTAAAAACCATTTTAAAGTAATTTAAGGTAATATTCAGTAACATTTGCGAGCTCTTTTCTGTAGCCGGGTATATCAACTACAGCATTTATACACACCTTATGATATGCATAGATTTAGTTAAATTTAAAAGCGCATATCATAATTAAAATGCATTTCATCCATCCATGAACCATCATAGGATACATATACAGTACTTAGGAAAGAATATACTATTTGAAATCTTTTGTGTGTTCCAGTCAACGCTATGCGCTTCTTATTATGCATGACTATATCGTATAACTTATATTAAGCCTTAGCGATGTATATCAATTTTATATTACATAAAATAGTTTAAAATTAATAAATTATGTCGCACACAATGCCCCCTGCACCATTATGTAATAGAATTCTTTTGTCTGGCCCTGTAAATGAATACCTATTTTTTTTTTTCACCGAAAAATTTACAGAATGCACATTTTAGTACACTTCGTAAATTAATATTAATTTTTATATGTTTGACAGGGGTAACATCTTAAAAATTCATTTTAAACGATTTTTTTTTCTCATAGGCCGTTATGTAACGGTAAACTTTTGATCGTCCCTGCAAATAAACTAATCATGCTAGAAACATCTAAATAAACTAACCATCCTTGAAATAGGGTTCATGCTAGTATAAATATCAATAACGTCCAAAAATTTTGGGCAACTCGAGTATATTTACAGGAGTCAGAGTACGGCGAGACGGCCACATAAACCGTAATCATAAACATTTTTCAACTTTGTTGGAAAGTCAGTGACAGATACTTTCACATAGATGAATAACTAGTTACAATTTACATGCACTTTAGTACATTCAATATATTTCTTTTTAATTTAATTTGCTATTGTACACGCCATTGTGCATTCTATATTTATTTTTAAAAGATTTTGTGTTCACTGAAAATTAATGTCGATTTAATTTTACAAATTTTTAAGAACCAAAACTAATTATTCTTACTAAAGTGTAAATATTTTTTTCTTCCCCATTTTAAATTTAATTTCGAATTAAATTATTTTTTATATGTATCATATTAATATTGGCATATTTATTTTTATTTGCATATTTGAGAGAATTGTTCAACAATCCTTTTAATGAAAATTATAGAATAAATAAAAATGCAATTTAAGTTTAAAACTTTAAAGTACATTGTAAATTTTGAGAATTATATATTTTCTTTTAATATAAACGTTTACTGAAATAAGATGATATTGACAAAATACTTAATAATTTCAAATTTAATAAAACCAAGTATTAAAAAATTATTTAAAAAATTTTTTGTTTCCTTATCGGAAATTTTATTACAATTAAAATTTCTTAAATGCATCTATGAAATAGAATGCATAATTTCTTATCAAATCGATTTACGTTCACATGGAACTCAATAGATGGCAGCACCAACAAATTAAGAAAAGAAAACTTCATTTCTCTTGCACATTTTCTCTGATTTAGCTTCCGTGCAAATTGGCCTAATTGCATTGAAATTTATTGCTAAAGTGTAAAACAAAATTCATTAAGCATAATTAAGCAGAAAAAAAAATCGAGAAGTAATGCACTTAATTAGCTTGCAATTTTATTTCTTACGCCGTAAATGGAAAACTAGGTTTTCTTTTTTATTTCTTTTAAATAATTCATGAATATTTATTTGAAGATTTTTTTTCTTAATTTTTAAATTTATATAAAAAGAAATAAATATTTACATTTTCTTTTCTGTTTTTACTAGTATTTTCTAAACAAAAATATATGTTATAATTAATTAATTATTTTTTCAAAGCAGCCTTTTTAAAGCGTAATAAATTTTTTATGTATCAAATATATATTGAAAACTTTTAATTCTTCAATGTAAAATTTTATTTAAAAAAATAATAATTTATGTAAAGTATTTTTATGTATGCAATTTTATTACGACTGGTGAATTAGAAGTGGAATTTTATGAAAAGCTTTAATGAATATAATTTATGTTTATGTATAAAAACTTTTTCTTTTTTAACGTTATAATGAAAACTTTCTGATTCAGAACAGAATAATTCAATTTCTATCAATTCTAGTAAAAAATAAAAAGTTTATGTTTTTGACCGTTATGTAATTTAAAATTTTACATATATTAGCCGTAATATTTTGCATAGGTTTAATCCTTTAGCGCACAGAGTAAGGAAAAAAATTAACACTTAATTTAAAAGCCACTAACATCCAGAATACAGTAGACTCCCCCAAATCCGCAACTCTCTAAAATCCGCACATATTTTATGGATGTAAACAATGAAAATTTCAGTTCAGATGTTAAGACAAAATTAGCTTTTTTTTTTTTTTTAGTTTTGCATCAATTCCATATATTTTTTATTTTGTAATTTTCTTAATAATACTCTATTTATGTTTTTTTCATGCAGGAAGAATAATTTTTTTGGAAAAAATTCAAGATATCACTGGTAATCACAATTTTCTTACCAAATATATTTATGCATTAATCAAGATTTTTTGGTTATTAAGTCTGGCTAAACTTGAAAAAAAAAAAAATCCTTATTTTATGATTTTGATGTGAATTATTAATATGCTTTTATGAGGCAAGTTATGTTGAATAATTTTGGGAAAATACATCAAATCTTTATAATGAATATTTAATCATACACTATTGATTATTAACTTGACCTTTGCTATTAGTACTATTATCATTTTAAAAATTATCTAAATTTTTATTATTTTAGTTTATTACTTATTTTAATATTTTATTATAGTGTAAGCATTCATTATAGTTCCGGTTGCACTATTTATTGCACTCAAATTAGTGTTTAAAAAATATAAACAAAGCAATGACCAGAGATCCGCAAAATTCTAAAATCCGCACAACCTCTGATCCCAAGCTGTGCGGATTTGAGGGAGTCTACTGTATTTAATTTTTTGGTTTTATTTTATGTCGTCCAATTATCTACAAGTGGGCTACAGGCACGAAAGGGGTGCGATGCCCTCCGTAGGGGTCTTTCTATCGGAACATGACCCGTATTTATGCAAGGAAATCCAAGGTTAGAAGAAAACCACGGAAAACTCCGAGCGGTTAGGCCGACGGCCGCGATTGGGTTCTAACCCAGCACCTGCTGTCTACCAGTTGAGAGGTCAGAACCTTTTGGCCACTGGCGGGGCTAGAATATTTAGTTAAAATCTTCCTTTTATTAAGTACAGCAGGCTTTTATTTTTTAGTAAATTCGTTAATAAATTCATGCGCTAGTCCATCATTCCATACTTTAAAAACAGAATTAATCCGCAACATAACGGGTTAACGAGTCCCATCGGTGATTGAGAGATTCTATACTAAAAATTGCTGGACGAGAGGTGCTGTGCTCGAACCAGGGTTCTCGCTGTCGCTCGCCATTGCACCAAATTGCGACTAAATTCTTCATTTGGCGAGTAAACAAGCGATTAGATTCGCCAAATTGCTAGTGCTCCAATTTTGCTTTTTATTTCTTTACTTTTTCGTTTCTTATACATATGCATATATATAATTAACGGCCACCTCTAAAGAGCGGTCACCTCTAACAACCGGCCACTTTTTCATAGAACGGAATGAATCGTATTGAAATAATATTAGATCGAACCTCCGAATACCGTCATCTCTGAAAACCGGCCACGGCCAGGGAAATCCACTCCGATACGGCCACCAAAAGAAGCCGAGACCATTGCAAATTGCGACATTTAAAAAAATTTCTTTGTTTTAGAACCTGTTTTGTCCTCTCCCCCCCCCTCTCTCCATTGCTGCTACGATTATAGTGAGGAGCACTTTTTATTTCGTCCAATAGTATGCTCGCCTTTTTCCTCCCCTCTCCCCCCAGCACACACTTCTGTGGAGTAGTATTGGAGAAACTCTGTGTACACGTGTATTTATTCTCGCAGTGACGCAAGCCAATTGCGAAAGTAACATAAACAAATTAAAGTACGTTAAATTGAAGTGAGAAACTTCTTTCACTAATTAAAATATAGTTTGAGAGTTTACTTTGTTTCTTCGTTTATATTTTTGCACTAGTTCACACGCACAATGTGGACAGAGCCGTGCGAAATGGGCGATCTGTCCGGGCGCGGAAATTTATACTACCAGCATGATTTTTGGGCTGTTACAAGAAAAAGTTGGGGAGAGATGGGGCGCCAAATTGACACTTTGCCTCGGGCGCATTTTCTCTTCACACGCCCTTGAATGTGGATATTCAATATTTTTTTACATTTTATTTTTTCACAACTGGCAATAATTTTGAGATTGGCAGTGAAAATGCATCAAATTTGAAAACCTTTATTTAATACGGTCATGTTGATGCCCTCGCCCCCTATCTTTTTTATATGGTTCCTGCCTGTCTACGCAGAGAAAAAAAGTGGTAACTATTTCTGCCTTCGCCAGCCATTTGTCTCTAGTTTTCTAAATCGAACATGAGTAAAATTTATAAAAAGAAATTTTTATCACTCAGTGAAAATTTGAAGGTTATTGATGATAGTAAGATGAGCATTAGAGCACGGAAATTAGCAGAAAAATATGGATGCGGAAGAACGTAAATAAATGAAATTTTAAAGAATAAAGAAGTGCACATTGAGAAACATCTTAGAGGCGAAAGCCTAGAAAACAATGTCAAATGTCGCAAAACTGGGAATGAAGTAATTAATGAAATGCTATTAGAATAGTTTAGAAATTGCAGATCTAAAAATTTACCGATTTCAGGACCCATTTAAAAAAAAAAAAAAAAAAAAAAAAAAAAAAAAAAAAAAATATTGAAAATTGACAACTTGGTATTAATGATTTCAAAGATTCAAACAGCTGGTTGAAAAATTTCGCTTGAATTATACATTTTTGAAGTATTTTATTGAATTAAACAGTTTTTGTTATTCGTCTAACCAGTTGAAGCTAAACCTCCATATACCGGTCACCTCTAACAAGCGGCCACTTTTGCACAGTCCCATCGCTGGCCGCTCTTCGGGGGTATTACTGTATTTAATATATTTGTAACGGATATTTGAAATTAGATTAACAGCAATCATTGTCGCAGTTATAAAAACTTAGGATATTTTAGAACAGATTGAAAATATATTAAAGTAGATTAAAGGATTATTATTTTTTTTTCGCTACAGGGCGAATCTATTTTGCTAATACTTTTTTTCCATTTGGCGAATGTTTTTTTTTTTTTTTTTTTTTTTTTATTAGCCAAATTACTAACGTTGGTCAAATGTCAGCGAGAACACTGGCTCGAACTCAAAGCTGTCCGTTGGCCTAATCGTTCGGAGTTTACCGCGCTTTTCTTCCAATCGTGCGCAGTGTTGTAGTCATAAAAACTATCAAAAGGTATACGCTATAGGCAGAGGGTATACGCTAGAATCATGACAATTCATGGATAGAGTGTACATTAATGCTTTATTTGCAAAACAGAGGGTGCATTGAACTTTTTTTTTAAAATGAAGATCATTAACCAATATTTACCCAATATTGGACGATCATTGGATATATTTTTAATATGAATTCACATTAAGCCATTATTGAAGTTTTATTAATAATAGTATCACTGCAACAGAAGTTTACCAACAATTAATTACAACGTTAACGAAACACAGCAATTATTTCTAAACATCATTTACAGAACTTCTTGTGTTTAAAAAAACCATTTTCAGAAAAATTTACAAAAAAACTTACTGGATTTATACGGATTTATAATCTCAAAATGTCAATTACGGAAATTCTACTGTTTTCTTAGAAAAATGAAACTATACCGTAAAATTTTACGGAAAAATTGTAATTATTGAAGAATTTTTTTACAGTGTATAAACCTCCTCCACACCCCTGAGTGGCCGAGATATTCTGACCTCTAAACTGGTAGACGGGATGTGCCGGGTTCGGACTTAATAGCGTCCGTCGGTCTAATCATACGGAGTTTTACATGTTTTTCTTCGAGCCTTGGATTTACTTACGTAAATAGGGTTTCCCTTAGAAAGACCCTTATGGAGGGCATTCCCCCCTTAGGACGTATATCACAAATATAGATAACTGGCCGGTATAACTACAAACAAACTATCTGTTCTCAAAGCTGCCTAGGAGGTGGTAGTTCGGATTCAATTCTGCCCGTCACCATCATCGTTCACCGTTTTCCGTGGTTTTCTTCGAATCTTCGGTAGTTCTGGGTTAGGATCTCTTATAATGACCCCCTCCTCCCCAGACGGCATACGCCCACCCGGACCCCTATTTCTAGTGCAGATACCCGGCTGTTAAAAAACAACACTTTTAGATGTTTTTTGATGTTTGAGTATTACACTTTTGTAAAACGAATTTTGCAGATAATCCTTTAAAATGTCCTGATATTTTATTTGCATTTATGAGTTGAAATGTCAGTTTTAAAATTACACTATATAATAGAAAAGAAAAATCAGGTAATAATGTTAATTTTCGCACTTTAAGCCAAATTAGTAGAGGGTGTTTTTTTTTTTAAGTTTTTTAAAAAGGCTGTTCAGAGCCTGACTAATGCTAAGACAGGCAAAGCAGTTACACCGGATCTGAGATTTGAACCATTTCCCCCAGAAAGTTTTTTCCTTAAGGGTGTATTCCGATCAAAACCGCTTATTTTCCGATTTATTTTTAAATTCATTTTCACTCTCAAATGCGCCAAACTTTCAAAATCCCCCTTTTTAGAAACTACATAAAGTGCCGTGATTATCCATTTTTTGGTAAATGTGGAAAATATTGCAAAAAATGCTTTCAAAGTTGCCAAATTGAACAGAAATTTCCAAACCTGGAGATCTGAGTGCAAAAAAATGATCGAACTGAGAAAATAATCGTTTATAAATCAAATTCTAATTAATTCAGCGAAAAATTACATCACACGGCACCTCATACATCACTTCAAAAATCATCCCAACAAGTTTCATGTCTTTAGCTTAAAATCAGTCTGAAAATGAATGGGGAATTTCGAGCTGTTGATGGGGTAAAAATCATTTTTTCAAATACACCCTTAAAGGAATCCAACAGCGATATTGTTCCTCTAATTAAAAGGCTAGCTTATGTTTTTATTTATTTATCTTTTATTTATTTATTTATTTATTTTACACTTTCAATAATTGTTCCAAAATTGTATGTTGTTAATCAAATCATATTCTTTTTTACATGATGGGGTGTTTTGGTATTATTTATGACGGCTGATTATCTGCACTAGAAATATAGGTCGGAGGGGGAGTGCCCTCCGTGAGTGTGTGTGGGGTCTTTCTAAAGGATACTGACCCGTATTTACAGAATAGAATTTCGTAAATTCTAATTTAAAGCGCTTATATACAAGCTACTAAATATTTTCTTCTCTTAATACATAAATTTTATTCAAGTATTGCTGTAATCTCACTTTTCTGTTAAATGTTGTAAGAAATTGTCATGATATGAAATTTTACACCAAAGTACTTTAGGGCATCATGAGGAATGCAGTAACAACAAGTTATTATTAAGTTATTACACGTTATTATTAACAAGTTTCTATTATTAAACACAAACCACAACTTCATTTCCCATATGATGGTATCCCCCAATTTGCACGTTGGTTGTTTGCAAAGATTATATTAAGTACAAAAATATAATCACAAACAATGAATAATGCCTGTGAGTATTTACATTTTAACGGCTCACATTTATTCTCAAGTTCCTGTCACAGGAAGAAGAAGAAGAAGAAGAAGGAAAAAAGTATTCTACATCTATATTATAAAAGCCAAACGTATACGTCACGCGTAACACATACGTCATTTTGCGAATGGCAACACTTTCCCCTCCAATTTCGGTTTTGCAATTTTCGCTACTCAAATTTTACACTTCTAAACATCGCGCATTTTAAATTTTTTCACCGTCGTATACAGAACAAAATGCAATTTGTTTCAATTCTCTATCTCAATTTATTTTTGAAAATATATATATTTTTTTATAATTTTTAGTACCAATTTTGTAATTACGGCAACAGAAGAACTTCATTTTTTCTTAAAATTGAAAAAAAAATATGAACATAAAATTTGTATATTATTTTTAAAATATCGTCCGGTACATTATTCAAAAATATCGTCCTGCATGTTATTTCATAAATAAAATCCGGTGAATTTCCGTTTTATTTCGTTTAATAATTTGAATAATTGAGTTTTATAGTATTTTGTTAATTTTCGCTTAAAATAATATTTGTTTGAGAGTTAGACTGACCAATATAAGAGATGTATTTTTTACTGTAACTAATTTTGTAGAATTATTATAAATCAATGAAACAGTTCTTTTTCAAAGATTTTCTTTCGTCGAATTTAGGTGGATTCCACTTTTTATTTTTAAAGTTATCTTTCTTGGGCTATTCTGTATATGTATGTGAATAGAATTTGGCTCGATATTTATGTGTACATACAATAGTTCCGAAATTTAGTTTTAGCATGATTTATGACAATTTTCAATATAATCATTAAGTTAAGTTTTCTTTTATAATCATTAAATTAAATAAATGCCTTTTTTTACTCATCCATCATACGTAGTAAATACGGTAAATCTTGCAATCGTTTTAAAAATCGAATTATATTTATTTATTTATTTATTAACGGATTTACACATTTCAGACACTGGAGATTCGAAAAAACATATTTTTAGAAAAAAAAGAAATACAGTCCATCTGTTTGTGTTTCTATTTGTCTATATCTCCCGAACAAATTGAGATAAAGACTTGAAATTTGGTCTGTACTTTGTGTGAAAGACTGGAAAGAAGTCTATTTAATATCAATAACCTCGATTATCCGGAACTTTATTTTTCGCACTATCGAAATATTCGTTCTGGTGAAAGGTATATAAAATTTTTCGATTTTTTTTTTTTGTTATTTTAAGGAGTGAATGTAAAAGACAATAAAAAATATAAAATTTTCATGAAGAATTAAGTCGATCGAATAATTATTAACCGAAATATTTGTAATCATATTTTCCACATTCTTCGATTTTTCATGACCCGTATTTCATTCATATTTTAATTCAAACACATATTTTAATTGGAAATAAGACGCTTAATCTGACGCAGTAAATTGTTAATTAATATAATTATCATATTTGGAGTTATAAGGATTCTTCTTTTACGCAATTCGGTATTATTTGATTATCCCAACGACAAAAAAAATTATCGCCAAAAATCAAGTAGTAACTGGAATTCCGTAATAGAGCATTACTATGCATTAAAAATATTTAAGTACACGTTTAAATGTTATTTTGGATTTTCGATACATTTTATAAATTGTTTTCGCATATTTTATTTTCATATTTTATCGCATGTATATCGATGATGGGCAAGTATTATAGTGCCCCCCAATGACTAGTTATGTAAATGATTAATTTCACAAACAGCGGTTAAAAAAAATCTAATTTAACAACAATTATTTGGAAAATAATATTTTTAAAGACTAAAATTTTAGAGACATATAAATAAATTCTGTATTTAAATTAATAATAATAATAAACATCAATTTTATGATGATCATAACGAGTCATATATTACGTACGCCATGCGTTGAACATTAATATTACTAGACCAATGATTAAAAAAAAAAAACCCAGTAGTTTACAGATATACAACTTTAAGCGCTTAAAATGTGCATTTTTATTGGATGGAGTTAATGAGACTCACTTCTGAACGGGTCATATTACGTACAACATAGATTAAACATTAATATTCCTGGACCCAACCTAAACAAATTTTTAAGGAAATTTAAGTTTTACAATTTTCAGAACTGCAAATTTTTAAACTTCTCAACATCGCATATTTTAAATTTTTACACCATTGCGCTGAGAAAAAAATGCACTTTTAAATAAAATTTCTTTGAAATTTTTATCAGAATTTGTTTTCAAATTATTATTATTTTTCTAAGTTTTTATTACTTTTTTTGTCATTGGGGCAACAGAATTATTCCATTTTTGGACATTAAACATGAACCAATCAGAAAACGATTAAGTTGCGGAATTCAATCAATAAAAATATTCAGATGTACTATAGATTTCTCAATTCTCTATCGAGGACAAAAATCATTTTTCAAATAGTTAAAAAAAAAAAAAAAAAAAAAAAAAAAAAAAAAAAAAAAAAAAAAAATCTATGAAACTGATATTTATTAATTACATCATCAAAATTAATATTTTAAATGATGTTGTATTCTATTGAATAAATAAATTGAATTCTAGTAATATATATATATATATATATATACAATAGTTCTTGTCCGATATTTGGTCTTAAATATGTGGCCGAGTCGTCAAGGCACCACGCCGGTAATCGCTTGCGAATAAAGGAAATTGTGGGTTTGAATCCCACTGGCTCCATTACACACACTCTTTGTGTGGAGTTCCCGGCTGTATTTCCTTCTTGTTGTAAATTTTAATTGAGCTATCTCATTTCTATATACACTGTTAAAAATTTGACCCATTTGCTGCAGCGTCACGCCACCGCTTTTATAGAAAATGGTTAATTTACTGTATTATGGAACATTCTCATTGGCCATAAAAGAGATATTCTATAAAAGCTGTGGAGTGACGCTGTAGCAAATGGGTCAAATTTTTAACAGTGTATAGACACTTTCAGTCGTGACGTCAGTTATGACGTTTTGCTTGGAAACTGACAAAACATACGGTTGCTATGCTGTATTTTCTATTTTATTTATATATTATAGCTACGTGTTTTAGCTATATATCACAGATAAGTGTTTAACGCTTTATATGCAATGATACCAATTTCTACTATTTATATTTAATAAGAAATGAAGCATAGCAACCGTTTGTTTGGGAGTCAATATCGAAGCAAAATATCATGACTGACGTCACACTGAAAGCGTCCATTGACGATGACTTATAAGCAGGTTTTCCTGTTGAGCACACAAGTCAGATGTATGTGTTCAATAAATAAATAAATGGGGCGCTACCCTAAGTACTTCGGGTTTGATTCTCAGCTTATACGTTTTTCTTTCTGTTGGCTTTACGTTTAGTTAGAAGTGTGAAAAATCACTTATTTAAAATTCAAACTTCTTCTTTCGCATACGAATTCGTGCTTTTTGAAATCAAGGATAAGGTGAAAATGCTAGTAGTTGATACTCTCCAGTAGTTTGTCAATTTTTTATTGTTTTTATTGTCAATCGCAGTCCAAAGATGATACTTTAAAAATGAATTTTTAAATTTTCGATTGATTTTTTGTCGCCTAATCAACCACTGGGAAAATGGCGATTAAAAAGATATATTTTTAAATGCAATCGATACTTTTATGTAATATCTTACTCTTAATTGTAAAATATATGAGGATTACAGAAATTATATTTTCGTATAAAATCTAAATTTATTTTCTGTGTCTATTATACCATTTAATATATATATATATATTCACACGCATAAAAATTTAATTATTTATATACATTCTGTACTATTATGTTAAAGAAAAACAAATCCATTTATATTTACAAACAACATATATCACAATATGAAACGTCTGCATGTAAACCAGTACAAATTTATTAATAATTGCTAGAAGTAGAAGGAAAATAAAATAATTAATTACACACTCTTCGCTTACAAGATTTAAACGATCCTAAATAAATCACTTTTATCGCCTTATTTATATTCCTAACTACATCAAATATTTTTGCTCCTCTGAGCTTTATTTCCCTTATAATTATATGTTGCCTTAATTATACGCAGTTGTCAGTGACATAGGATATTACCCTTTAATAACGAAAAGTAGTTTGGTTTATTGTTATATATGATATTTTGTTAAGCTTTTGCTCTTAAAATGTTAAGTGTAAACATATAAATATAATTTTGTGTGCGACGATAAATTGCAGTGATTCACTGCAATTTTTTGTTTGTAGTTTATTCATTAGTCATGCTGCAATTATTTATTGTTTGCTGGATTTAATTTTGTTTTCTTAAGTTTTCCATTATAGAATCGTGATAGTTATATTTTATATTTAAATACAATATTTGATGTTTTAAGCTATTTCCGTTTTTTATTTATTTTTAATATGTATTTGTGACATGAAATAAATTCTGTATTTGATAGAGTCTTTTATTTACCTCAACTTGATTTTCGTATACGCAGATTTAACACCGTAAATGATTATTCTGTTACTTATTTATATTCTAAAACATATAAATTTAGTTCTGCATGCGACAATAAATTGCAATAATATACTACATTTATTGTTTATAATTTATTCACTAATCATGCTGCAATATCTGATTGTTTGTTGTATTTAACCAGATATATTTTTTAAGTTGTGCCTTGCTTGTGAATTTTAAATTTTATATTTTAAATACGTTATTTTCGTTATCTATGTATTTTAGTGCTTTATTTGTACTGTGTATGTTTGTGATAGGAAATAAATTTTCTTTTTTTCTTTTTTTTTTTTTTACAATTTTTTATTTAACTGAACATATTTGTTTTATGCGAAGATGAAATGCTGTAAATTGATTATTCCCTTATTCCCTTATTTCCTTATATACTAAAATTATATAATTTTTGTAGAGATGTTGTTTCCAATGTCAGTAAATCAAAGAATTATATAAAAAATAATTACAAATTAATTAATAAAATTCTATCTGTCTATCTATATTTATCTCTTTCTATATATATACATATATCACTTTTTAAGAACACGATAACTTTTATAGTTCAACATACATCTCTTCGAAACCGATACATAAAATCTAGGGGCAAAAGATCTCGGACAAGTCCGTTTATGCCCATAATCGGACGAAAGGATTGGAAACTATAAGGATTTTAATAACAATAAATACGCAAATAAATAAATAAAAATAAAATAATAATAATAACTTCTAAATTATGAAACATATCGAGTCAGTTTAAAGTCATCATTACTTCTTTGACTTCTTTGAAATGTGCCGAAAATTTATGTATGACAGATTTAAAAATGTCTTCAATTGGTCCAAAAAATAAGGGTTTAAGAAAATAAAAATTCACAACTTTGCCAATTCATAAGATATCAAATTCATTTAAATGTATTATGATTCTTCTTTATCTTGACAAATTTTGATAGTACCTACTCTTGCAACAAATGTAAAGAAATAAATAAAATAAAAGGAAATAGAAACAAAATAAAAAGAATATTGCCCAGTTAAACTGATAGCATTGAGTTCACAGGCTACGCATTCTAATTGTACATTACAGCCTTATATTTTAAGGGTTAATTCCGTTCGAAAAAAAAAATTTAAAGGAGAGGAAACAGCTCCCTTCTTTCCCCTTTTTATACTTAATCATTGAACCCCCTAAACTAATCAGAAACATGGTTTATCATATAAAACATCTGCATATCCAAAATTCAGAGCGAATCGGAAAATTCTTAATAAAAACCCATTTATATAATTTAAGAGGAGTTATTCCCCTCTTTTATACTTAACCATTAAAATTCCAAAATTATTCAGAGATTCGAACGAAATCTGATAATTCTGCATGAAAAACCCATTTATATAAATTACAGGGATGGGCATTAGAGCCCCTGTTCCCACTATTTATGAACACTATCCAATGAACACCTAATACCAATCACGGCGATTCATCAGAATGATCCTGTTTTTTTTAATTTTGAACGAAAACTGATAATTCTGCATGAAATCCCCATTTATATCAATTAAGGGGAGGGACATGAGCCCCCGTTCCCCCTCTTATACATATCGAATGAACTCCAAAAACTAATCAAGGAAGCGTCTTATCAGGATATACCTATATACAATATTTAAAGTGGATCGGATAATTTTATCATGAGTTATCGCGTTACGCACGTACGCACGAACGTACATACATACAGAACGGGCAGGCACATATGCTCTCAGGCTATGATAGCCTGTGAGCTAAAAAAGTGGAGAAGTTTGTAGAAGTAACAAAATCACATACTTTTTAATTCGACAGAATGAAAAAGTATAACTGGCGTGATGAAATTCAGTGACAGTCCTCGAATATGGTTGTATATATGGTTGAATTTATTTTTAGTTTTTAGTGTTTGTTGGTGAAATTAATATTTAACTTCTAAATCTACTTGTGCCTGTATGCCTAACTGGCAGGAAATTTTTGTTGGTTGCAGTTGTGAAACATTAAATTTTTAGTTAATAATATATTCTAAATTTTTGAAATTATTTTTTATTCGTATAAAATGGCGTATTTTAACATCTGAGTAAATATATTTCAAACTGGGTTTGTTGAATCGCAAAGGGTTAGCAACTAAATTTAGTGAAGCTTAAGAATTCCATTTTCCTTCATTTCCTTTACAGACGTTGGAAACATGGATGATTTAATGATAAAATGATGACATGCAACTTACGAAAGCTTTCTCCAATTTATCTTTTTTCCTAAGACTTGATATTAATCTGCGGTAGTTACTATTTCTGATCAATTTTCTGTGAGACGGCTTATCTTAAAGATATATATTTATTATTGAAAATCATTAATTACTTTGCAATCTTTCTTTACATAATATTAATAAATATTATCGCACATATAATAATTTTACTCTAGTAATAATTTTTCTGTAGAAGAATGAATCTTTGGATATAAATATTGCCTATTAATTTACTGAAAAATGTCTTTTACATACAAATATGTATGTTTGATTAGAAAACATTAACTATTTTTATAGCTTCACTTGTATGGTAATCATTGCCACAGCCAAGAGGGAGCTAGAGCCCGATCACCCCCCCCCCCCCCTAAAACATTCCTGGAAAAGGGTCCGAGTTCGCTAAATGAATTTCTGATCCATATGAATCCAAATGAAATTCTGTTTTAAAATCTAATTTAATATTGAGGCACTTTAAAAATTTTGCAGAAACACTACATTGTAACTAAAATAAGTTGTTTTTCAATACTTGCTAGTCCTATTTGCACAATTGAAGCTAAAATTACGTTCAATAGTAATGCACTAGTTATACACTCGAATTTTTCATCATCATATTCTTGTCTTAGCATAAAATGTAGTCATTACAATCGTATAATAAGAAGCATAGTACTTACAGTATGAATATGCACTAATTTATCTTTCTGCGTCGCAATTAGAGAATGAGAAAATATGACCCCCCCCCCTCTACATTTTCTTGATTCTCCCCTCTATTATTCACTTTCAGCTACGGCCCTGGTAGCAATAATAATAACTAAAAGCTTAAATGATTTAATTTTTCTTGATATCCTTAGCTGACGTTAGGTAAATGGATGATTTAATGATAAAATGATGACATGTCATTCACGATAGCTTTCTGCAAATTATCTTTTACTGAAATACTTGATAATAATCTGTAGATCAATTTTTTGTGAAATTGTTTATCACATGGAGATACATTTTTGATTGGAAATCACTAATGACTTACTATCTTTCTTAATGTAAGTATATCTATTATTATCTATTGTGTAATATAAATAAATTATATTATCTATTATATTAAATCATATTATCTATTATAAATAAATATCATCATATAGATCATATTTAATTTAATTCTATTAATGATTTTTCTGTCGAGTGCTGAATTAACAGATGTAAATATTGTCAATTAATCTGTCGGTTAATTTTTCGTGAGATGGTTTATAATATGGTGATATAAAACCATTCATCACTCTCTATCTTTCTTTACGTAAATATATCTATTATTTAAATAAATATTATTACATAGATAATAATTAGTTTAGTTCTATTGATGTTATTATTATTATTATTATTATTATTATTTGTCGAGCGATGAATCGTCGGATGTATATATTATTTATTAATTAACTCACGAATTAATTTTACATGCAGATACAAGTATTTATAACTAATTAGAAAATATTTATAACTTTTTATATTTATTTATGTAGTAATAATAATTATTAAAACATTAAAAATTCCATTTTTCTACACTTTCAACGAAGATATTAGAAAAGTTGATGATTAAGTGATAAAATGATGATATGTCAGTTACAATAGCTTTGACCAGTTTATCATTTTCGAAGACTTGATATGAATCATAGAATGTCAATATTGTTGATGAGTTTTCTGTAAGACAGGTTATCTTAAGGAGGTATATTTACCATTGGAAATCATTAATTATTTTTTTTAATCTTTCTTAACATAATCGTAATAAATATTATTTCACAGATAATAATTTTATTCTATTAGTAAATTTTCTATAATGGGATGAGTCTTTGGATGTAAGTATTGTTTATTAATTTATTAAAAAATGTCTTTTACATGCAGATAAATAAGAAAAAATTATTTTTATACTTTTACTTATATAGAAATAATAATAACTAAATAATAATAACTCCCTAACAATATATTAAAGCTTAAAAGATTCAATTTTGCTTGGAAGAGATTCAAGATTAAGAGAGAGATTAAATCTTAAAATATTCAATTTTATTCTGTTAATGATTTTTTCTCTCGAGCGATGAATCACCCGATGTGTATTCTTTAGTCATACAAGTATATATGACTGATTACAAAATATTTATTGCTTTTTAGATTTATTCATGTAGTAATAATAATAATTAAAAGTTTAAAAGATTAAATTTTTTTTGATATCCTAATTTGACATTAAGTAAATATATGATTTAATGTTAAAATGATGACAGGTCATTTACAATAGCTTTCTCTATATATCTTTCACTCAAAGACTTTATATTGAACTTAAAACTACGCTATGTATAAATTACTTAAAGATGACAAAAATATTTTAAAAAGCGGTTAAATTACTTTTAATCCTTAGTACTTTCACCTATAAATAGAGCCATCGACCGAGAAAATAAATTAAAAATACAGTTATTAACATCTTAATTTTCATATGTCACGTAATCGGAGTGAAAGTGAAAGTCAAGTTTGAGTCAAAGTGACATTTGAAAATTAAGATGTTAAGATTTGTATTTTTATTTTATTTTATATTCTCGGTCGAAATTTTCTGTGAGACGCTTTATCATATGGAGATATATTTATGACTAGAAACCATTAATTATTTTCTATCTTTATTTATATAAGTACAACTATTATTTAAATTAATATTATCACATAAATAAGAATTAATTTTATTCTATTAATGATTTTTCTTTCGAGCGATGGATCACCGGATGTATTGTATATATTGTTGATTAATTTTCTGATAAATACTTTTATACATACAGATACAAATATATGTGATTGATTAGAAAATAGTAATTACTTTTTACTTTTATTTATGTATTAATAATAAGTAAAAGATTTAAAATTTCATTTTCGTACACATTAAGATTAACATTCTAAAAATGGATGATTAAATGAAAAAAATGATGACATATCACTTAAGATAACTTTCTGCAATTAATATTTTACAAAAAGACTTGATATTAATCTGTCGATATGAATATCGTTGATTAATTTTATATGAGATGGTATATCATACGCAGATATATTTATGATTTGAATCTAGTAATAACTTATCTATCAGTTTCCTATTTTTTTTATATAAATTCTTAAATTAATATTTTCACATAGGTAATACTTAATTTTATTACAAATATTATTACACATTATATTACATTTATACTTTTATTTATATAATAAAAATAATAATTGAAAGGTTAAAAGTTTAATTATTTTTCACATCCAATCAGAATCATAGATGATTTAATGGTAAAATGATGGCATGTCACTTACAATAGCTTTTTTCGATTATCTCTTACACCATGACTTGATATTAATCTGTAGATATCAATATTGTTGATCAGTATTCAGAGTCAGAGAGACGGTTATCATATGGAGATACATTTATGATTGCAAACCGTTAATTAAATTTCCACTTTTCTTTATAGAATAACATAAACAAATATTTTCACTTAGATAATGATTAATTTTATTATGTTAATGATTTTTCTGTCCAGGAAAGAATTTGCGGATAAATGTATTGCTTATTTATTTACTGAGAAATGTGTTTTACATACAAGATATATATGACTGATTAGTAAAGATTGATTACTTTTATATATTTATTTATATAGTAATAATAATAAATAAAAGCTTAAAAGTTTTAATTTTCTTCATATCCTACGACGACATTACAAACATGGATGATTTAGTAATAAAATGATGACATGTCACTTTATCACGGTAACTTTCTCCAAGTTATCTGTTGTCCCTAAGACTTCATGTGTCTGCTGATGACAATATTATTGATAAATTTTCTGTGAGACGGTTTATCATAATTAATCAATGATTAATCAATGACGGTTTATCAATGATTAATTTACGAGTATTTATGACTGGAAATCATTAATCACTTGTCTTTTTAATAAATCTACTAAGTAAATAAATATTATCCCATAAAAAATAATTAATTTTATTCTATTAATCATTTTTATGTAGACGAATAAATCACTGAATGTAAATATTTTTCATTAATTTACGGAGAAATGTGTTTTACATACAGATATATATGACTGATTAGAAATATTAATTATTTTTATACCTTTAAATATAGAGTAATAATAATAAATAAAAGCTTAAACGTTTTAAGTTTTCTTCATATCCTGCGATAGCATTGGGAACATGGCTGATTTAATGATAAAATGATGACACGCCACTTTAACACGGTAACTTTCTCGAAGTTGTATTTCTTCCCTAAGACTTCTATGAATCTGTTGATGTCAAAATTATTGATAAATTTTCCGTGAAACGGAATGAAAATGTAAGAGTACTTATATGAAACCATTAATTATGCTTACGTCTTACTTATATACACCTGTTAATTAAATAAATATTATCGCATAGAAAAAAATTAATTATTTATGATTTTTTTTATAAAGAAATAAATAACTGGATATAAATATTGATTAATTTATTAAGGAATGCTTTTTACATATAGATGCAAGTATATGATTGATTAGATGACATTAATTACGATTATACTTTTATTTATATAGTAATAATAAAAGCTAAAAGTTTAAAAATTTCAAAGTTTTCTTCACATACTATGCTGACATTAGAAACATGGATGATTTAGTGATAAAATGATAACGTGTCACTTACGATAGCTTTCTCCAATTTATCTTTCACACTATGATTGCATATTAATCTATAGATGTCAACGTTGTTGCTCAGTTTTCTGTGAGACGGTTTAATATATGAAAATATATTTATGATTGGAAACCATTCATCAAACTTCCATCTTTCTTTATAGAATAACATAAACAAATATTTTCACTTAGATAATAATTAATTTTATTATATTAATGATTTTTCTGTCCAGGAATGGATCTGCGAATGAATATATTGTTTATTTATTTATTGGTAAAAGTGTTTTCATATAGATATTTATGACTGATTAGTAAACATTGGTTATTTTCACATATTTATTTATATAGTGGTAATAATAGTTGAAAGCTTAAAAGTTTTAATTCTTTTCACATCCAAATATAATCATAGATCATTTAGTGATAGAATGATGACATGTCATCACATTATAGTATTTTTTCTGCCATCTTTCTCCTGTGATTTGATATTAATCAGTAGATGTCAGTGTTGTTGACCAGTTTTCTGTCAGACGGTTTATCATATGGAGATATATTTATGATTGGAAACCATTAATCAATTTCCCATCTTTCTTTAAAGAATAACATAAACAAATATTTTCCCTTAGACGACGATTAATTTTATTATATTAATGATTTTTCTGTCCAGGAATGAATCTGTGGATTAAAATATTGTTTATTTTTTTTATTGATAAATGTGTTAGATATATGTGACTGATTATATATTATTAATTAATTTTATACCTTTATTTAGATAGTAATAATAATAACGAAATCTTAAAACTTTTAACTTTTCTTCATATCCTTCGATAACATTAGAAAAATAGATGATTTAGTGATATAGTGATGACTCTTCATTTATGGTAACTGTTTTGCAATCTATGTTTTTTTCCTAAGACTCCATGTATTAACTTGTTGATACCAAAATTATTCATCAATTTTCTGTAAGATGGTTTATCATATAGTGATGTACGAGTATTTATAATTGGAAATCTAATAACTTGTCTTTTTTATGTATCTATTATTTTAATAAATATTATCACATTAAAAGTAATTAATTAATCACCGGATGTAAATATTGTTGATTAACTTACTGATAAATACCTTTTATATACAGTTATATATGAATTATTAGAAAACGTTGATTTTATACTTTTATTTATATAGTAACAACACTAACTAAAAGCTCAAAAGTTTCATTTTTTTCACATACTAAGCTAACATTAGAAACATAGATGATTTAATGATAAAATGATGGCATATCACTACACTGTTAAAAATCTTGTTCTAGTTTGAACCGAAAAAGTTTGTTTTTTGGTGCTCAATAGCTGCCACCATAAGATGGTGAAATCTCGTACCAAGATTTGGAGCTTCCTAATTCAATCTCGTTCCAAGTATTGGAACTATGCTTCAATGAGAGCTCCAAATTTTGGTTCAAGATTTCACCATCTTACGGTGGCAGATATTGAGCACCAAAAAACAAACTTTTTTGGTTCAAACTAGATCAAGATTTTTAACAGTGTAAAGATAGCTTTTTCCTATTTATCTTCCCCCTTATGACTTCCTATTTATCTGTACATATCAATATACTGTTGATGAATTTTTTGTGAGACAGTTTATGATATGGAGATAATATTTATGATTGGAAATCTTTAATCACTTTTCTATGATTAACCGTATCTTTCTAATATACATATAAATATTATTGCATAGATAACAAGTAAGTTTATTTTACTAATAATTTTTCATTTAATTAATTAATTTGCGGTTGTAAATATTTTTGATTAATTAACACAGTGTTGCCAGTGGGCTACTTTTTTAAAGTTCAGATTTCTTGATTCGCAGCACTTTTTTAAAACTGCAAAATTCTGTTTGTTTTGTCTTTATTAATATGTAATTAAATAAGGCGCATTTTATTATTTCAAAAAAGTGGTGCCAGTCAAGAATCTGAATTTAAAATATGTAGCCGATCTGGCAACACTTAATTAACTGGGAAATGATTTTTACATACATAGATATAAGTCTGATGAAAATGATTAATTACATTAATAACTTTATATATATATTGTAATAAGAAAAAATATTATTGCATAAGTATTAATAATTGTATTCTATATTTGAATGCTTTGTGGATGAGTCAATTTGTGGGATGTAAATATTATTGATTAGTTTACTGGGAACTGATTTTAATATACAAAGTTATACAATTTGTCCAACGATGTCCAATGACTAATTTTTAAACTGCTAGACATTTACTAAGAGACTCGGATCAATAATAACATTTAAAAAGTTAATAAACTTAATTTCGTTCACGGTCGTCCAGTACTCTAAGTGATACTATAGTAACAATTTCTATTACACTAACAAGTAAGGCAAAAATGTTTCATTCCTCAAACCCTAATGTTTGATCGAATTATAAAATTTTTAATTGTGTGACTTACATGAGTTTTATGTATCTCAACACAGATGAATTGGACTATAATTCGAGTGACCGTACAAAAAGTACTTAAAGTATTTGAAAAGGTTGTTTCGCATGTATCTGCAGTAGTAGCTGCATTTATCTGCATGAACGTGCATATAGTTACACCATTCAAGTATTAGGCTAGAGTTAATTTTCAATAAGTATAATATTTCAATAAATAATCGTATTTTAACCTATGTTTTTTTTTAGAAAGAACATCAGACTATTGTTCTTCACCATTTTATTTAAGAAAAATTCTGTTTTTTTCTTTATATTTTTAATATAAGTTATATATTTTTCTTTAATATGTTAAAATATAATATTAATTTTATACTCAAATTTTCAATTTTGTTATTTTTTAAAAAGTCTTTTATTGACCGAAATGTCTTTTTAAATAATTCTTTTACTCTTTAAAACATCTTTTTCAATGTGATATTTTTGTCTTCCATCTTAATGTAAAATGATATTTTTACTAAATGCAACTTATAGTCCGGACGTCCGTAGAAAATTTTAAATTTCTTTATTTTTAAGAAAGTTTTTTATTGACCGAAATCCCGTTTTAATATCTTTTTTTCTCTTTAAAACATATCATTAAATGTGATTTTTGTTGGATGTTTTTACTAAATGTAACTTTAAAGTACCGGGAGTCCATAGAAATTTTTTTATTTCGTTATTTTTTTTTTTTTTTAAGTCTTTTATTGGCCGAAATCGCTTTTTAATTACTTCTTCTTTCTCTTTAAAACGTCTTTTTAAATGGGATTTTTTTTAGTAATCATTAGTAACCATTTTATTGTAACAGGATATTTTTACTAAACATAACTTATAAAACCAGGAATTCGTAGAAAAATTTTAAATTTTGTTAGTTTTAAAAAGTTTTTTATTGATTGAAATCGCTTTTTTAATATTCCCATTTCTCGTTAAACCATCTGTTTAAATGCGATTTTTATTTTTTTCTTTCTTAGTGTAAGAGGATATTTTTCTGAAGGTAACTTATAGACCGGGAATCCGTAGAAAATCTTAAATTTCGTTATTTTTAAGATCTTTTTATATTGACCGAAATCGCTTTTAAAGTACCTCTTTTTCTCTTAAAATGAAATTTTTTTTGTCTTCATTCTAAATGTACTAGGGTATTTTTCCTAAATATAACTTAAAAAATCGAGAGTCCGTACAAAATTTTTAACTTCATTATTTTTAAAGAAGTCTTTTAATGGCCGAAATAGCTTTTTAGATACCTCCTTTTCTCTTTAAAACATCTCTTTAAATGTTTATTTCTTCCTTTTTAGTGTAAGAGAATATTCGGTACTTACGCATTAACTCCACCGCAGCAGAAGTTGCGCTAAAGCGCCACTAAAGAGCAATCTTGCTTTTCGTACGCGCACGGAGTTGGATTATAGGGAAGGGACGCAGCCTTTTGTATTCCTTGTTGCCTTGTTGCTTGCTGATTTTTGACGCCATTTTTTAGTGCTACGAAATTGCATATTTGGGATTTGCCAAAAACTAAACAAGATGCAATTTTATTTTTTCAGAAGCAAAATATTTTACAAAAAATCGAAGACGTACCAATTTTCATGACATGCAACTTTATTTTGGTAAACGTGAATTTTGGAAATGTAGTTTAAGGCAGTGTGATGATAAAGTGGGACTCAGAAAAGACAACTGGTTTATATAGTTATAGGTTTATAAAATAAAGACTGTTTTGAATCTATGTTAAACTCTATATCGGCGCATTTTCCGATCCGATTGACTACCTTGTTTTTAAAGTGTTTTGAATTTTGAAAGTGTTTTGATTTTAGAAAGTGTTTTGATTTTAAATAAAATGTTTTATTTTATGATTTGACGCAAAAATTTTAGGTGTAGATTGGCGGTACTTAAAAACCGCCAAATTTGTAGCTGCGGTGGCGTTAATACGTAAGTACCGAATATTCTTGCTAAATATAATTTATAAAACCGAAAGTCCATAAAAAATTAAATTTCTTTATTATAAAGAATGTTTTTCATTGATCTAAGTCGCTTTTTATATATTTCTTTATTTTACGAAAATGTTTTTGCAATTGGTTTAGAAATTAGCCTTTGAAAATCGTTGACAGTGTCCATCTTATATGTCCTATAGGAAACATTAGTTAGTTTAATGTATAGCTATATATATTGCAATAATATAAATGATATCACACAAATAATATTTTTATTCCATTAAACGATTATTTGTTGAGGATTGATTTTTAAGAATTTTGTTGTTATGACGCCCGATCATCTGCATTAAGGATATAGCCCAAAGGGGGAATGACCCCCATATGGAGGGGGGCTTTCGAAGGGAACCTAACCCGTATTTATGCAAGGATAACCAAGATTTGAAGAAAACCACAGAAAACTTGGAAAGATTAAGCAGATGGGCCTGGAGGTTCGAACCCAGCACCTCCCATATACCAGATTTGAGAGCGGAACCTTTCAGTCACTAGTCGGCGGTCGATTTCTAAGATATAAATTTAAATAACGATGATTAATTTAATAAGAAATGGTTTTATTTACATACTTAGATATATGGTTGATTTTAAACTCTTAATTATTTTAATACCTTTATTTATCTAGGAATAATAATCACTATTAATGCATCAGTAATAATATTTTTTTTTTGTTATTGAGTGAATGTACTTGTCTGTGTTGATAAAGAATTTAGTGGAAAGGTTATTTTTTCATACAGTCATATACTTACGATTGGAAACCATTAATTATTTTTAGATCTTTATTTATATATATTAAAAAATATCGTATAAGTAAGAGTGGATTTTAACCTGTCGATGACATTTCATTCAGAAATTATTTAACTATTTTATAATCGAACTTGGAATTTGAATATCCTGCAGACGATATTTTAATACAAAAAAGAAAAGAAATGAATTTATTGATATACAGCAAATATCAAACGTTGAAGGGAAAAATAAATAAAAACAATGATTTTTTTGAAAAGTATGGTTTTGGAATAAATTTAATAAGACTAAAAAGGGTTGATAAAAACAGGGAAAAAATGAGTTTTATTTGGAATATTAAGAATGAATTTAGTTGAAAGGTTATTTTTCGTACAGTGATATACATATGATTGGAAACCATTAATTATTGTTATATCTTTATTTATTTATATTAAAAATATCGTATAAGTAATAATGCATTTTAACCCATTAATACATTTTCTGACGATAAATGAAACTTTAATTCCACCACTGTTGATTAACGAATTAAGAATGTTTTAACATAAGGTTATGCATGCAAAAATAATATGTAATAATAACTTTCTTTTATTATTGAAATTTCTGGAGAGAAATAAATGTACACTTGTCTAGATTGATAATGAATTCAGTGGAAAGGTCATTTTTCGTACAGTGATATACATACGATCGGAAAACATTAATTATTATAACATCTTTATTTATATAAGTTAAAAAAATATAGTATAAATAATAGTGTATTTTAACCCATTAATGAATTTTCTGAAGACGAATGAAACTTTAATTTCTTTACTGTTGATTAACGTAGAAATGTTTTAACATATGGGGATATATGTAAAAATGAAAAACATTAATTACGTAATTATACCTTAATTTATATCCAAATGTAATTAACTATTACCGAATAAATAATAATTCATTTTATTCTATAAGAAGTTAAAAAAAAAAAGTTATATTGCCCTTTTTTATATTTTTAAAAGGGAAAGTACCGCACAATATAAATGTTTTCTCCCCCTCCCATCGTCATTGTGTAAAAACAAGACACATATAAATCGATTAGAAGAAGTGTCTACTCATTAATGTTATACTTTAGCTTTTATTAGGCGGCCTTCCACATACAGAAATTGTACCAAACATGAACATTTTCAATTTTAATGCCTAATTTTGGCGTTAAATTTGCATCCCTCTGTATGTTACAGCTTAGAAAGATAAAAAGCAGTAGGTCATTTAGACAAGCAACAATAGAACTGTTCAGGTTACATTCTTAATGCTAATTTTTTAAAAGTTTTTCTTATGTATAATAGAAGAAAGTATTGCAGTTGATATTATTAAAACTGTCGACTTTCGACAGATTGATGTGTTTTAGGTGTCGAAGATCCTTGAAAACATGTTTAAGTATATGTCTGTCCGTCCGTGTATCCTCTGCATGACCTTGTTATATCATCGAAATGTGTATGAAGTTACGCATAAAATTACACCAAATTTCATGTATATGTTTCTGGATATGGCAGGCAGGCCTTAGGTGAAATTGGAAATATTCCGCCAGGAGGTTGCAATAGCAATTTGTGTTCCATTTTCATTATTTATTTTACTATGGAAAAGTTCATCACTTATACACAGAACTAAACCAAATTTCATTCATGCATGCATTTTCGGTTATGAAAATCAGGTCCTTTTGAATTTGGAATATTGTTGTGTGCGGTGTAATAACTATTTTTGTGTAATTTTTTCTATATTTCATAGTTCTATTTCACAGTCGCGGCTCGTGCGACGACGAGAACTTTGCATCCTGCTTAGCTAGCGAAATAATAACATATATAACTATCTTTTTTAAATGTTAAGTTTTATGAGTCATATAAAACATATAACTAATTAATCTTTTTAAACTAGAATCATCCAATTAGTTAATCGTATTGCAAAATAAATAAATAAATAAATAAATAAAATAAATAAATAAATTAAAAAATGCAAGGAATATATTTTAAAACATAACATAAAAACGAATTATCGAATTGATCTTTTATTTTAGATTCACTTTTTGAAATCACCGTCTGCTTAAAAATATGTGTAGTTTAGAAATTATGTATTTAAAAAAATACATTTGAAATCAGTTTTTGAAAAGTTAAAAATCAGTTTTTTTATTGCTTTTAAAACTATATATATACATATGTATATATATAGTTTTAAACACATAAACTGATTACTATAAACTTAACGCAACATGAGCTTCTGGACAAATTTATCTAAACTGTTATTAAAATCTCAACATTATTACATAAAATTTTCCATTTTAATGAAATACTGATTATATCAGAAATACAAAATTCTCTAATATTAAAATTATAATGACAAAATTTTTTTAACTATATCGTATAATTGCTTTTTTTTTAAATTTAAATTCTTTGTCATGTTTAAAGGTTTATAGAATATGATAGAATATTTATAATTGCTATTCACATATTTTACCAAAATTTAATCTTTTCAAAAGTCCTCTTTTAAAATATTATAGCCTCGTTAAAGAAAATTTAATGAGAAAAGTTTGTTATATTTCATTATTTATGCATAAAATTCTGATAAACTAATGTTTAATTAACTATAACACACTTTTCTATTTAAACAGAAAACTATAAATTAATCTCTATCAACAATTATTGGACGTTATATTAGGATAGAACTTGCTAAAGTATCTTTATACAGGGTGAGTCATAAATATCGAAACAATAGGCTATCTCCTTAAATATTGCCCCTAGACCCATACTTCCAATTGCAAAAATTCATAAAAAAAGATGAATCTTTTGATAAGATAAGTTGCAACTCCATGGGGGGTCTGTTTTAAAAAATACGAAAATTAAATTTTTATACGGCCCCCAGAGGATAAAACTTCCAATTAGGAAAAACTTCTTTATCCCTTCCTGAATTGAACAAAAAAAAAAAAAAAAAAAAAAAAAATTCATCTCGATATCTGCAAATCCCCGAAAGATATTAATATCCAAAATTTTCCAAGATTCCTGACTTACACCACTTAAGCATGCCTCTGAGCGCAGCAATATCAATTCATTTGAAGTACAATTAAGGGATCGACCATAAATTTACGTTTTGTTAAATGTCGATCCAAGACAACACTTAAACTTTTAGATATAAAATAAAAGCATATAGGTTTTTGCTTTAAACTTCGATGAAATATGCTAGATATCTGCAATATTTCGACCTTGCCGCCAACTTCGTAACTGGCACGACTCATTGAACGGACCGTCTTATTAAACACTTATTAAAAGTGTTATCAAATTAAGTGATATTAATTAAACTCTAATTAAAAGTGTCTTAAAAACTTATTGGCGCAGGCAATAAATTGAGTAAATATAGTAATAGCGAAAATGACTCTTCTATTAGCGGAATCAATGGAAATATATTTTAATAAATTACATAGAAATATTTTCAAAAATCTACTTTATACTACAGTTAAACCGCTATAACGGACACTCCCGAATACCAGACACCTCTGTCTAACGGACTATTTTCCAATCCCCATTCTCAAAACCTAAATTTGTATATGTTTAACCTCTGAATAACGAATATTCCGGATAGTGGACACAATTTAAGGCGAGAAAGGATGAAAAAGTATTTTTTAAGGAGAAAAAAATTAAAAAAGTAAAAAGGCCTCTAAATTTATCAGGGAATTCTGTGATAAATGAGCTGGGGAAAATCCCCCCCCCCACGTTCAGAGTTGAATTGAAGGGGTTGCCAAGGAGGGACATCTTCCAGAGCATTAAAATATCCCCTCGGAAAATTGAGATTTTATGCTTTTAACAGCCAAAAAGTGCAATCCCCCTCCCCGACCAGAACTCTATAATGTCCAATAATGTCACTTTAAAAAACAAATTACATGTAATCGCAAGCAAAAGTTAACTTTTGTAACAGGGTTTTTTCACAAGCATGTAATGGACAGTGGGTAAAGGTGCTTACAGTTTTATTTAGCCCCATTGCTGAAAAAATAATTTTAATTTCTGATTAATCATATAAAAGAGGTTTTAGGACACATAAAAGTCAATTAATGAAATGTTAAATGTTTCTTAGCACTTTTTGAATATCTTTGATTTTCCCAATAGCGGACACCTCCGAATAGCGGACACCTCCGAATAGCGGACACCTCCGAATAGCGGACAATTTCTGCGTTCCTTAGGTATCCGTTATTTAGAGTTTTTACTGTATTCAGTTTCAAAATTTATGAAGGTTTTAAACCTATTTTTGCTTTCTTCTATCTTTACAAGAAGAAAGTATTGGATTGATGAAAATTTTGAATTCCGGTTTTCGATGGATTCACACATTTTAGGGCTCAGAGATACCGAAAAACATGTTTTTATGAAATGTCTGTCTGTGAGTCACAGCACAATGAAAAAATTTGAAATCGACGTGATAAAAAAATAAAGTTTAAATCAACTGACGCATTTAAACAGCAATTAAAGAAGGTGAAAATGGCAAAACTTAAACAAAATCTGAAATCGACACTAAACAGCATTTAAACGTTAAGAGCCCATCTTTGCCCATCTTAAAACTAAATGCACTTTGCTGAATCAAATGTTTTTATTTCAGTATTTCTCATTTTTAAACTGACGTACGTCAATAACCGTCGGTTACGGTAATTTTTCAGCTCAGAAAATTTATTTTTAAAAATATGATTTGTTTAAAAAATTACTTTTTTTTAAATATTGCTATTTTAAATACTTTTATATATTTTTTAAATAAATATTATTTAAAATGCTGAATTAAAATTGAAAACTAGACATTTTCGTTTAATCAAAAGAAAAAAATTCAACGCGACAAATAATATTTTGAGTTATATACATATATTTTTAAATATTAAGAAGTCTTATGATGTGATAATGCTTACAAATTATATGGTTAACCATCACAAAACATTCAAAATTCCAACTTTATAAATAAATAAATAAAATAAATGTTTTCTGGACCCATTACAGCAACATTGTTTCTTCAATTACACGCATTTCAATTTGTGTCTGATCCCTTGAAACCTCACGATTTATTAAAATTGTCATAACTCTCTGAGTTTTGAAGATATCAAGATGAAATTTTTTTTGTTCAGTTCAGGAATGAATAAGGAAAATTTTTCTAATTGGATATTTTATCCTCTGGGGGCCGTATAAAAATTTAATTTTCGTATTTTTTAAAATAGACCCCCCATGGAGTTGCAACTTATCTTATCAAAAAATTCACCTTTTTTTTATGAATTTTTGCAATTGGAAGTATGGGTCTAGGGGCAATATTTAAGGAGATAGCCTATTGTTTCGATATTTATGACTCACCCTGTATAAACCTTAGTATATGCTTTCAAAAATCAAAGAAATCTTAGAAAAATAAAATAATTAATTATACAGTACTGGCTTATAAATTTGATACGACTTTTAATATATTCGTTTTATCACCTCATACTTCTAACCATCTCAGCATTTCACATTATTTTGTAGATTATCATCTTCATAAGTACATGTTGCTTTAATTATGTGAGGTTGTCAGCAGCATGCGCTATTACCTCTAAATAATGTAATATAAGTAGTTCAGTTAATACTTAACTTCATATAAAAAGTTTCGAACATGGAAGTATGTAATTATTATAATATATCTTTATGTCCACTAAATCTAAGTACATATTATTTAGTGTATATTATATAATACCGTCTTACTGCAGTTACCAGGGAAATTAAATAAAATTTTATAGATAATTTAATAGTACAGATCAGTGGAGTAGCTTGGATGGGTGAAACCTTGGGTGGATGTAAATTGTGTCACCTTAGCAACCATGGTGTCACCCCCCCCCCCCTGGCGATTCATCATATTTTATCAATCGCAATTCTGCTTTATTATAACAAATGACGATACCATTCCTTATTTATCTTTTGTTCTCATACATAAAAATCCCATAGTCCGAATAAGTCAATGTGGTGTCTATACGTAGAAGAAAATTCTTTCTTTTAAAGTTTGATTTTGTTACCCATTCGTTCGGTTATTGTACCCTGGTGCATATCTTATTTAGACAAACCATTCTGTATAAAATTTCACATTGTCAAAGAAAAGAAAACTAACTCCATTACGTACTGCGCTAGAAATTTCATTCTATTTTAGAATTATTTTCCAAAATCTTATAAGATTATGTATATATTTGCAAATAAAGATTTGGTGTCACCCTTTAAGGGGTGATACCCGGCACGGACAGCGTCCTCCGCCCCCCCCCCCCACTAGCTACGTCACTGGTACAGATGATATTATACTTTAAAACAATACATTCTGTGCAAAAAGTATCTTGAAATAAAACACAAAAAAAGAAATATCCATAAGAATTCATTTTGTCGCGTTCAAAGAAGACCTCCCATTAAATTCAACACAACTATGCAAACGAAGACTTCAATCCTTCATTTATATTTATCTTGCAGTCAAAGATGTATGAATAACTATTGAGATGGAGCTTGGTGCAATATAATAAGAATATAAGTGTGAAAAAACATTAGACGCACGATTTATATTAAATTACGAGCAAAACGATTTCGGTAACATATAGCTTACCGTCCATTTTTCGACCCTTTTTAATGCTTTATACTAATCATTTACCGTCAATGCTAAGCTTGTAGAAATAGGAGAGGTTACACGAGAATTTCAATGAAACGACATTGTAAAGTCACCTGCTGATTCGCCACACAGCATCAGTCACAATGACCGGTCAGTGGATTTATATATAGTAGTCAATTGAGACTCATAGAAGAAACGTATGGAATTTCCTATTTTTTGTTTCGCCGTAGTGTTTGTGACTCTTGTGACCATGTGTGACCTGAATGAGACGTTCTATGCATTAGTTGTTATGCAGGGATAGTGTTTATTCGAAATTTATTATTTCCTTTTGAATATTCGCGTGAAAATTATCGCTTGAAAATCCCTGGAAAATTGGCATTTTGAGACTCGTCCTTAAATTTTGCACACCAGTGTATATTCGAAATCAGTAATTATGATGAAGTTGTCAGTTGTTATTATGCTTTGAATATTCGCGTGAAAATTATCGCTTGAAAATCCCTGGAAAATTGGCATTTTGAGACTCGTCCTTAAATTTTGCACACCAGTGTATATTCGAAATCAGTAATTATGATGAAGTTGTCAGTTGTTATTATGCTTGGTATTACGGAAAAAGAAACAGCAAGAAATATTTTGCTATTGCACAATCGTACAGTTTTTTCCTTTCAAATCTAAACTTAACATCACTTTCGCCTCTCAAGATTTGAACACACACCTGTCATATCTGTATTTACAAATTTTAAAATATTTTAACTCGAAGTAGGTTATTAATAAATATGTATCCCCAAAATTGAAATTGCATTTGTCAGTTAAACCTGTTACAACTTGGCATTTGACCATTTGCACTCTTGACTTGAAGCTCCAATCTCAGTACCAGTGACTAAAAGTTCCAGAAATTCATATGCTTTAGACACAATCGTGTTCAAGTATTTAGTTTTATGAAAAATAAATAAATAAATAAATGAATAAATGATCGTTTTCTTTTAATGTGATTTCATTATTTATTCACTGAAGTATTTCGCTTAGCATATCAAACACGATTGATGAAAAAGAATTGAAATATAACAGCTTTATAATGAAAGTGCGTATTGAAAATACTTGATGTCATTTTCTGATCACATTTAAAAAAAAATTAATTGCAATGAGAAAATGGAATCATAAAAGATATAACCAATAAAAATAAATATACCCGTCTATTTCTCTGCAGCTGTGAAAATAATACGATTTCTACCTTTTAAAGAAATTTTATATAAATAGAATTTAAATATAAATTTAAAACATAAAAATATTTTTTTTAATAAATAGCAGACATTGCGGGCACATGTATACATTTAAAAAACTTCAATACCCTCTCCACTCCAGTAGTAAAAAAAAAGTAAAATTGGGCAGTTTAAAGTAGATAACTGAAAATATTTTTCTTTTCCTTTTTTTTAATATACAGAATATATATTCAATGCAGAAATGTTTAATATCATGGGACATTTAGTAGCGAATAGCACAAAGATAGCTCAGGTATCGATTTTTATTTATTTAGAATTTAGTGTTATGGACTTTGTTATTCAGTGTTTGTACTTAATAATATCGAAGTTTGATTTTAAATACTTACATTAATCAAAATACGTAGTATACGTTATTTTGTTTTTTGAATATTAGACTGAATAGTACATAAATTTACAAAAGTGATTGAAATTTCAAAATATAACTGCTTCTAATGTATATAGATAATTAACAGTTTTACTTATAAAAAATAAAATAATTTGTATAAACGTTTAAACGATTACCTTTTCGGTAATGCTACAAAGAACAATGTTTTATTCCTCCTCGCGAAAAAGTATTTGACGTTAAATTGGACTCCGTGATTTAATGTAATTGTCCCTGCAGCTAAAGCACAGATTTATTCTCATATTTATATTCATGCATTTACTGCCTGACATTTATGCTGTGTTCTTCCACAATTTCATACTTAAGAATATCTTTTGTGATTTGATATTTTGTTTCTAAAAAGTCATATCTTTGGTTAATAGCAGTTAGAGAAATAAATATGTATCTTTTGTACCTTAGGTAGATAGATATATCTATTTGGATGCACTCCAAATACATGAGGTGTAAATCTCACATTATCATATTTAGGATGTAAACACTTTAATGCTTACGATAAATCTTTTATAGAGTTTATATCGGAAAATAAAGCATTCTTAATATCTCTATTTAGCATATATATTATACACTTTTGCTAAAGATTATAAGTATGCGGACGTGTTAAAATTTATGTAAATTTAAAAGTGAAAAAATAATTATAGCTCTCTTTTATAAGCATTTAATTTTTATTTTGAAAAAACTGTCATAAATGTAATTCAAGTTCTATTCCAGAATTTCATTCCAATTCACTAATTTAGTGTGAGTACAAACCTTAATTATATAAAATGCTCATTTTGCGGGCACATGAACTATTGAAAAGCTTCAATTGAAAAAAAAAAAATAATGATAAATAGTAAAATGCTACAGTAGAAAGCAAAAAGCAGTTAATTTAAAAAAAAAGCTTTTTTTTAATATACAGAATTACATTTATTGTCACATTCAATGCAGAAAAGTTAAATGTCATGGGACTCATAGAAGCGAACAGTTACAGAGATATCTCAGGTCACGACTTCTATCGATTTTAAATGCAATGTTCTGGACGTATGTAGAACTTTATATACTGTAGTATGTATTTTAATGTATAGAAGTTTGATTTTATATATTTACATTAATAAAAATACATGCAATATCTAATTTAAAAAATACATATATTAGGTTTAAACGTAAATTAATTTACAAGAGGGAATGAAATTTCAAAATATAATTGCTCCAAATGTATATAGATAGTTTACTGTTTTACGTATAAAAATGTTATAATAATATTATATGAACACATTTGAATATCTTTCTTCCATTAACATAATGCTATAAGGAACAATGTTTCTATTCCTCCATACGAAAAATTATTTGTCGTTAAATTGGACTCCGTAATTTAACGTAATTTTCCTTGATACTAAAGCACAGATTTATTTTCATATTTCTATTCATGCATTTACTGCCTGACATTTATGCTGTGTTCTTCCACAATTTCGTTCTTAGGGATATCTTTTGTAATTTGATATTTTGCTTTCAAAATGGCACATCTTTGGTTAATAGCAGTTAGAGAAATAAAAAAGTTTCTTTTATTCCTTACGTAGATAGATATATCTATTTGGACGCACTCCAAATATAAAAGGTGTAAATCTCTGATTATCAAACTTTGGATGTAAAAACTTTAAGGCATACAATAAATCTTTTATAGAGTTTATATCGTAAAATAAAGCATCTTATTTCCATTTAGCATATATATTATGCATTTTTAGCTAAAGAATATAATTACATAGAGATATGTAAATCTAAATAAATCTAAAAGTGGAAAAAAATAAAAAATCGTACTTTTTTACAAGCAATTAATTTATATCTTCAAAAAACCTGTCATAAATGCAATTCAAGAATTCAACGTGCAATCCTTTCCCATTTATTAATTTGGTGTGAGCACAAACCTTGATTATTAAAAAAACATTTTGTGTGTACATGTACAATTGAAAAGCTTCAATTAAAAAAAGTAAATAAATAAATTGTAAAGTGCAACAGTAGAAATCATAAAACAGATAACTAAAAAAAAGCGTTTTTAAAAATATATAAAATATATATTTATTGTCATATTTAATGCAGAGATATTTAACATCATGGAACAATTAGAAGAGAATATTCACAGAGATAGCCCAGGTCACCACTACTATCAATTTTGGATTTAATGTTATGGACATGTGTAGAATTTTATGTACTTAGGTGTATATTTTTTAATACAGAAGTTTGATTTTGTGTATTCACATTAATCAAAAAATATATAATATGTAATTTTGTTTTTCAAATATTAGGTTGAAACATAAATTAATTTATAAAAGTGAATTAAACTTATAAATGTCATTTCTTCTAATGTATATATATAGTTAACTGTTTTATGTATAAAAATATTATAATAATATTAAATGAACGTTTAAATATCTTTCTTCCATTAACATAAAGCTATAAGGAACAGTGTTTCTATTCCTCCATACGAAAAAATTATTTGATGTTAAATTAGACTCCATGATTTAACGTAATTTTCCTTGCTGCTGAAGCACAGATTTATTTTCATATTTCTATTCATGCATTTACTGCCTGACATTTATGCTGTGTTCTTCCACAATTTCATTCTTAAGTATATATTTTGTAATTTGATATTTTGTTTCCAAAATGACACATCTTTGGTTAATAGCAGTTAGAGAAATAAAAATGTTTCTTTTGTATCTAACGTAGATAGATATATCTATTTGGACGCACTCCAAATACAAAAGGTGTAAACCTCACATTATCATATTTTGGATGTAAACACTCTAAGGCATAGGATAAATCTTTTATAGTGTTTATATCGTAAAATAAAGCATCTTAAATATTTCCATTTAGCATATATATTATACACTTTTTGATAAAGAATATAATTATGTTGATACTTGCAAATCTAAGTAAATCTAAATATGAAAACAACAACAACAACAACAACAAAACATTTTAATCTGTTTTTAAAGCACTTAGATGTTTTAGGGATCGGAGAACCCCAAAAATATTTTTAAAAGTATCTGTCTGTGAGTCTGTGTATCACGCTGGCACTCTGTGAATCTGTATGAAACAAAAAAAAAAAAAAAAAAAAAAAGTGGGAGCTCCACTTCAAAAAGCAATGCACGGAACTTTACAAAACTTTAGATTCAGTTAAACCTTGATATAAACTGCAGAAATTAATTTTTGGTGCATATTGCACAATAGATGGTGTTGTTATGCTGCTTTTTTCACGACTTACAAAATAGCTATATCTCAAAAACTAATAAACGGGTTTTCATAAAACTTAAGATTCTATTACTCCTTGTAATAATATGTTTCTGGTTACTTTTTACGGTAAATCACCCAACAGACAGCGCTGCTATGCGCCATTATTCAGGATTATATTAACAGCTCTAACTCAGGAGATAATGAACGAATTTTCATCATACTTCCGATTCCATTAATCTCCGATATAAATTTGTATTCTTTTGTTTTTGGAGTAAATCGCTCATTAGTTAGCACTTCTATTAAGATCGTTTAATCTTTTTTGCAAAGATCCTATCTCTAAAACTACTGCACGAATTTTTGTCAAACTCCAGATTAAGTATTAACTTGACCTATGTTGTTTTTGAATAGATTTTGGTGTAAATCAGCTAACTGGTGACGCTGCTATGCTTTATTTTTCTGAAAGTATTAACATGTATGAGGTAGAAGAAAGAAGCTTATTATTAATATTTTTTCATTTTAGTTTTAAAAATATTTAGTTGTTGGTTACTAAGCCGGCTGACTTATTCTGACGAGCATTATTTTGAGAATATTAAAATCCATTGTTGTTGTAGCTTCTATACAAGTATAACTATGTAATACATTCAGGATATATGAAACGGTGACAGGCAAACAGAAAAAAAAATTAAAACTTATTTATTTATTTATCATAATGTTCTAGAATACTAAAATGAATTGTTGTCCTCTGAAATAAATCTATTAACATAATTTTTACAGTTCTTGTATCACAAAGAAGAAGTGAAACTAAAAAAAAAAAAAAAAAAAAAAATTACATTACAAAAACAGGTTAATATAAAATAATGTAAAACATGCTTACAATTTGATATTTGTTTATATTTGATATTTATTTAGATGTAAGTCATTGATTTTCTTTAGTATATTTAAACGGTAAAAAAAAAAAAAAAAAAAGAATATATATATTTTTTAACAGTGTATGCTGATTTTTTAAAAAATCTCTCTAAATCCATTTTGGATAAAAGTATTTAGTGTATAGAAATAATAAAACTTTCTTATTTAGTCATGAAATTACGCTTATGAATCCAGATAAATATTTTTCAACTAAGAATTTTCATATGGATACTGATTATAATTTTCTATGTAGCATACATAATGCTTAATAATTTGAACTAAAAAATAAATTAAAAGGAATAAAATATTACAGAAAATTCGCACAGAAAAAAGTAAAATAAAATTATTGCTAATTTTTAATATTGATTAATAGCTTTCAAACAATACCTTTACTTTAGAAATACTTTTATTTTTAATATTGATTTTAATATTAATCTTTATTTATATTGATTGGTAAATATTGATTCAATATTTAATATTGATTAATTGCTTTTCAAAAACTCTGATGAATATTGATTCAGATTTCATTATTGTTTAATCGTTTTTTTTATGCTATAAATTTTACTCTTGAAGTACTTTTATATTTATTTATTTTAACCTATTGTTAGAAACAAAACGAAACCAATCTTTCTACTCCTTCAAGCTAAAAACGTTAAATCGGACTCCATGATTTAATGTAATTGTTCCTGTTAGTGAACTAAATCTTTGTTTTCATATTTCTATTCATGTATTTACTGCCATACCCCCTTAATTTCATTCTTAAGGATGACTTTTGTTATTTCACGTTTTATTTTCCAAAAATAAAACATTTTTCATCAATGGCTGTTACAGAAATGAAAAGTATTCTTTTGTATCGTAGGTAGATATATATGTATTTGGATACACTCCAAAAACAAGAACACTAAATCTTACATTATGATATCTTGAATATAAATGTCGTTATTCATGCCTGGGTAAAATGCTTTATAGAATGGCTTTTAGAGTTTATAAAGCAAAATATAATAATTTATTCAATTTTCTTTTGTCAAGTGTTTGTGATTTTATTAAAATAGTATAAGTATGATGAAATATGTGTGTCTAAAAACATTTACTATGTAGCAATCGCACATCATGTATGTATATATATATATATATACATACATGATATATATATATATATATATATATATATATATATATATATAATGTATATAATAAATGATGTGTAATATATATTAAAGAGAAACTCAAACAGTTTTACTTACAAACATATTAATTGGAATATTGACTTTGTCACATATATAATGAGGTTCATTTCTTGAGAATAAATGTTGAGTGAAAAGTTTTAAAGGGGCTTAGTATGTAATAAAATTTCATTAAAAAATCTCTTTGAAATAATAATACATATACACAGCATACAAAAGATTCTTGTAATAATTCATTGAATTTTCTTTTCTCAAGTGTTGGTATTTTTATTAAAATTATATAAATATGAAGAAATATGTATGAAGAAAAATTGTTGTAATTTAGCTGAAGTCAGATTTTATAATTTTTTTACATGCGAGTTAATTAAGATATATTGTATTCTATAAATAAACGTAATGCTCTTCCAATTGTTCTTATTAAGTGGAATATTGGCTTAATCACGTGGACAATAGGGTTCATGCCGTGTGAAAATATGGTAAGTGAAAGTTTTAAAATAGGCTCAGACTACAATAAGATTTCAGTAAAAAATACTTTTCGAAAGAATAAGAATCATGTACTGTGCACAAACAATCATTTTATGCAAATTGTAACACTATACCTTTTAAAGTAATTTTAATTTTGCTATATATTCTTTAATTTGCAGTTCATGCATAAGTTTAAATTTTATAAATGAAATTACATAGTTCAATTTTAACAAGTAAAGTGTTATGTATATAAAGCATAGTAAGTTATTACTAGAATTTGCAAATTAAAAGTTCTTTAACCAATATGTTGGTAAGACTGCACAGCAGTACAAGATGGAATACCTTTTTGAGGTGTAACACGAGACACAAGCAAACCTACCATTAATGGACACACATACATTTTAATTAATTTTCCAATTAATTTTCAACAATGAAATTACGCTTAAAAATATTGAATAGTTAATACGTGATTTATTACTTATTAAGTATGCGTAGAAATCAACAGGGTGAAAGCAGTTGGAGCGTTATACCACTGGTTCCGGTTACGATCCCAGCTTGAACATTTGTTGCTTGAACACTGTTGGTTTCTGTGCTTGGTTAACAAGGGATAAATCTTAAATTAAATATTCCCAACATTATGTTGGAACGTTTCTATTCTTGATAAATAAGTCGGAAAACACATATCAAACTTGCAAATGGGGTGCTTCCGTACTATAGTTAATTGTATATATTAAATTCAATAATACGGAATTAATATGACATCATCTTATGTAGGATGTAATCAGCATGGCAATCTAAAATCATTACACATCAAGGTATATCGTAGAATTAATTACGTATGATAGGATAGAATAATATATAGAATATTTTTATAATTATCCTTTTAAGTATTGATTCGATGTTCATAAAATTTAAAATGATTCGACAAAATTCTGCTGTGATTTGTGTAATAAATTTCATGCCAATTGGTTGGGTTTTTTTTTTTTTTTTTGCTTTTTGCATGGCTTTATCTTCGAAGAGATGGAGAGACAGTTTGACGCACCAAGCAAAACTATAAATGCTACGAATTTAAAAAACGGGTGAATATTTTGGTTTAACCCCTCTGCGACGAAAGCCTTTTACGAAATTTTTAATGCTTTTTCACCGGTTTTTAGAAACACAAATGTGTGCCTTATTAAATCTTGAAAATGCTCCCATTAAATAAGGCAATTTTACAGCAAAATTTTATTGGTGGGGATAAACAAGGCTACTTAACACTTTTTTCGGCACGTATACTTGTCACTCGTCTCCAAAGGGTTAAAATATACATTAAGTTGTTGATAAATTGCATTAAAGTTCTTAGAATTGCTTTCATTTGTTATTTATTAATGCTTTCAAATTTATATTGGCATTTCATTTTATTCTAAGAAAAAGGAAATATAATGCCAATGAAAAGGTCAAATTGGAGTATATATAAATATATATATATCCATGAAGAAATATATTATGGCCTTCGTTACTCGTAAAAAGAAATTTGGGAAATCTAAACTAATATATTATTACTCAAGTTTTTTCCCCTCCATGTGTTTTCAATCTTATAACTGCGCATTTTCTATAAAATATTATTTCTTTCATATATTTGAAGTGTCTTTTGTGAGCTGATTGGTTTATTTAGGGAACGATAACAGTGGAAAGTAAAGCACTTATTTTATTTTAAAGGTAGATTTGTTTATCTAGACATATGAAAAAAAATTATATTATATTATAATGAGATAAAATGTCTTTTTTTATGCATGAGTAAGATATTTTTTATGTTCTTCAGCTCGAATTAGTTTCTAAAATGTTTATTTTGAAATGAAAAAGTGTACGCAATTTTCGTTTAGTATCTTTTGTATCTCATCTGAATAAACAATGGGTTATTTACGATGGCATTTAAAGTAAACAATGAAGGTATTTCATTGTGTGGGTAAAGAGTGTAGTTTTCGAATTTTTTTAAAATAACGTTCTCAGCATATAAATAGCATTTTTATGTATTTTTTCACTGTAAGAAATGGTACTTTTATTAAAATTATATCTTAGAAAAAGGGTATATAATTTTAATATTAAAAACTTATAAAATCTTTGAGGGAAAATGAGAATGTGGTTTTTAAATATGGAAATATTTAAAAATTCCATTTATAGAGAAAATATTTACCAAATCTTTAATTTCGCAGTCAACGGAATCTCAACAAGTTATTCTAAAGTGTTTATATTCATAGACTGAAAAGATTTTCTTATATTTAGAATGGAAAACGCTGCAAATTTTAATTATTTCAACGAAACAAAATGGGAAATGATTTTCATTTATTTTATACCTGCGTCATTAAGGTCTTGCAAATCTGACGCTACTTTATTTTAACTAATTATTTTCCAGTAAATAAAAATATTGAAACTAGTAACAAGACGTGAAAAAAATATGTGGCACGATTTCAATAAAAAATTCAAAGCGATTCCAATTAGAATTGTGCAATATAAGAAAAGACAAATATTTGAAAACCTAATAAAATTGTGACATTATTATAAAGAAAATATATAAATTATTCCAAGTTACACATGTTTAAGAAAAGCATTCTTTAGCTTATCTCAGAAACCAATACATTTTCTAGATTTCAAGAATGATTTATAAAAGAAAAAAGTTTCTTTTAATGTCCTAATTTTCGAAAATGTTTCCGACTTTTATTCTTTTATGCATAAACCAGTTATCTCAAAACATTGATCCGAAGTATTATTGTTAGATCTTATTGTATGAACAAGTCCCATAGTATCAATGAAATGCAGTTTCTCTTTCTATTCAAGAGCGTGGATCACAGATAAGACAAAAAACTCCCTATCTGTTAAGTACTGAATGCCTCTTGAGGTAGAAATTTAGACAAGAGAAGATCATTGCACGGAGACCGGTAGCCCGAATTTTATTGGGTTCTCGAAGGATAACTTAAAGAGGAAATAGAGTTCCTCCTCAATAGGAGGGGTTGGTGTCTTTTTAGTTGAGTTTTTCGGAATAGAGTGTAAAGTGTTGAGGAAAAGGTTTAAATGTCGTGCGAAGAAAGCCAGCGCAACTAGAAATCTAAGCTGATCCTCTAATAAACTTAACGCGATACCGTAGGGTATTACGAAAATACTATATTTTAATAAGTTGACCCAATGCGCAGAAAATGCTTGCTATATATAACTTATTATCGGATTTGATCGTCTATATACGAGCTTTTAAATATGATTAAAGCTTTGTTTATATGTAAATAATTTGTAATTGAATTGTTTTTTAATATTAATTGTATAAGTTTAGTATTTTTGATAATCCTTCTCATATTGGTGTCCGAAATCACATATTTATATCAGTATAGAAAGTCTATCAAATATAAAAATTTTTTTTAACGTCTGTACGAGTTGTGATCATGGATGCGCGAAAATTTTCTGAGCGTGACTAAGGAAGAAAGCAACGGGCAATATGTTTATCGGATGCTATGAATTCTCAGGTATTTTTTTCATATTCAAAACGATAATAATATATCAGAAACGATAGTAATAGATCAAAATATGTTTTCCAGACAAACATGATAAAATAACTGCAATAACATTAATATAGAAATAATTATTTTTTTTTGTCTTGAGGTATAATATATATATAAATATATACATTACATATTTCAAATAACAATAAAACACATTATATACAAAATAGAACAAATTAGAGGAACACCATCGAATACAATACAGCTGAACCTCGTTAATGTGAACCTCAAGGGGAATATGCATCAAATTTTGTTTATGTTAACAGTATCAAATCTGTATATTCTTTTTTAAGGGATTCACGTTGAAAAGAATTCACGCTAAGCGTGTTCATGTTAACGAGGTTTGACTGCATTCTTAACCTGCTCTATTTTTAACATGTGGTTTTACACATCCGAAACTTCACATTACATCCACCATTAATGCAACTGCTACACTGTAAAAACAACCGTTATATTTACGGCAAAAATTGCTGGCAATATTGATTTTTTTTATAATGCACGGATTTGATAAATTTCATAGTTTGCTCGAAATATTGCTACAGAAAATTATTAACTTTGGTAATGATGACACATGATAAAAAATGAGGTATCTGTTAACAAGACCAAGCCTATAAGTGCCTGATTTTCAAATATTTTATGTTCAAACAAAGACGGAAATATAAATGCAAAATGTTTGAATATGCATTCTAAAACATCGTCAAATTATCTGAAATATTTCAAAGATTGTAATTTTCAATCTATAATTTACACAGGTTTCAAATGAAGGTTTTTAAACGCTTTTAATGACAGCGCATCTAAAGACGTATTGGTCTGAAAATAACGACAAGGCCTGTATCGGTTGTGGGTGGTAATAAATGATGAAAATAATTTATCCCTTGGTAAAACCAAATTTTATAGTGCTACCTCTCATTAGGAAATTTCTTATTTTTATATATAACTTTTTCAGACTCAAAGACAATTAAAAATGAAGAATATTTCAATGAATATTCTTAAAGATCTTCAAAATTATCTCACACATATTGCATAAGTTGTAAAATTCAATTATTTTCATTCATCAACATGTAAAATTAAATCAGCGGAATTCATATGAATTTTTTTACTGTTTTTAAGAACGATGCATCGAAATATACAGTGGTCCAAAAATGACGACGAAGCCTGCATTGGTTGTGGATAAAACTATCATATCAAGTACGCATGAATAGTCAAGTTAATGTTGCTATTTTGTAGCTCTCAGAATGTTTCCTGCCCGATATAGGTGGATGATCTTACTTAAAGCATTAAAATTGCATTATTTTCGAGAAACATTACCATTAAATTTACTTTATGATTCTCTGAATGCTGTACCAGACAGTGGGATAGCCGAAAAATAATATCTAAATAGCTCACCAGAGGTGCAACATAGTTGATTGTTCTACTACTATTATTTATAATTAATACATATTATTCAAAATATCTGCATGCATAAAAAATACAATGAAGTGCATATACATCTACTTCTCTATCTCTATGTATATCTGGCAATAATTTTTTCAACTTATTTTAAATTATTTATCATTAACCCGTTCAGTACCAACATATTTTACGCGAATTTTATTTGTTTAGTACCGCGTTTTGTTAATTATTCGACTTGGCTTTATAAATCTCGAAAATGTAGTAATTAATCACAATCAATTTATATTTTTAACTGAGATCAAACTTTTCTTTTTTTATGTATCTTATGTCCTTTGAGTACTTTTTGAGGATGCATATATAGACCCATCCTCCCGAAGGGATTCAGTGCTTGATTATTGTAAAAGGTCTTTTATTAATTAAGAATCTTTTATTGTTGTATTCGTACGTTAAGTCATAACAAATTCATTTATAATTATATGCACACATCAAGTCTTAACAAATTTAATTTAATGATTAAAAGTTACTGCAGTTGATTTAAACTAGTTAACTTCTGCTAATAGACTTAACCGAAAGTTGCATAATTTCAGCTAAGTGATGTTCACTGTAGTTTAAAGGCAAAATTTAAAATCCCATACGCAAATATGATTATTGCCGTAAGACTTAGAATAATTAGGAAGATTACAAAGTTACATTAACTTGTCAAACTCATCCGTTTGATATATAGCTGTACTCGGAAATTCATGTAATAAAATGAAACATATGAATTTGTTTAACATGTAATTAATTAACGTTAATAATGTTAAGTCACTCTAAATTATACAAAACATTGGATGAGAGTTGTTTATTTTATAATATGTATATATATTAAGCATTATGATATTGGTTATTTAAATTATTATCATTATATTATATATTTATTTAAGTAATTAGGACATTATGTAAGAATTATTTAACTTAATTATTGCTATTGTATTGTTTGGTACATTTAATTATGTGAAAAATTAATTAATGAAATATTCATATCACATTTTACATAAATTTTTTTATTTAATAAATCAATTACATGTTATTGCTTATAATGTTATTTGATAAAATATTTTAAATATAACTTATATATCTGCAGAGTGTATATATTTTAAAGCATCATCCTTTCAAATTTATAAATATATAATTTATTTAATATCTTGCATCTTGTTACGTGGCAATTTTATTTTACTAATATCTCAACAGATTGCGGCACTACAGTATTTTATTGGATAAAAAACTAGGGTTCATATTTGATTGTACAATTTGGGACACTATTTCCAGATATTGCTTTTTCTTACTACATTGAAAAATACTCCTAGGTCCATTATTTTTTAAATATACCCCCTTTTTTGGCAACGGTTGCATATAATCACGCCAGTGTATTTTTTTGATGCATCATTCAAAGTGGAACTTTATGGTGATATGTTTTTTTTTTTTTTTTTTTTTTTTTTTTTTTTGTTCTATCGAATTTCATCTTGAATAATATTTTAATTTGTTTCTTTGTTTTTTAATTTTTTTTTCTGGTTTTTATGTGTGTTGGTAGCCCCAAATTCGTATTATTTTGCTTTTTTATGGTTAATACGAAGAGGAAATCACACACTATTTGTAGGTCCAAAGAGTATGTGGACCTGAACATTCTACTTTGGTTCTACAGATTTCTATTACATTTTTTTTTATTAATTTTTTTTCTATGTTTCAAATCAATAATTTGTAATATATTTAATGGTTTTACGTACATATATGTATATATACCATGTCACCTATCTCCAAGTTTTTCAGTTATTTACGGTTTATGTTATTTTATATTGTTTAATGCTGATTTGTTTTTGAGTGATGTCATGTTTGTTTATAAGTTGTTTTGCTGCAGTTTTGTTCAGTTTATATATTTTTATTTAATTTTGCATCAGCTTAGTGGTTTTGAAAATTTTAGTATCGCTTTTGAATACATATATAATCTATATTATATGTATATATATATATATATAATAAAATTAAATAATCTTTATTAAAAAAGCTATTACTTTAAGTAGTAAAATTCAGTACATTTTCCCTGGCGGAATATGTGCCACACATTTTATTATTAGAACATTATAGAAATTAATGTTAAATAGCATAATACAAAAAGTAATAAACCTTGTTAAGTAGTACCTTGTTAAAAAAGAGGAACACTATTTCTTATTAAAGCTAATTGTTTAAATTGGCTCTATAAAAGTATTTCCATTATTCTGTTTAAAACAAAAAAGTTACAATGTTTTAAGATAAAAATCTTAAAACAACTGACCATGCTTTGATATAGATGTCTAAAAAGTCAGCAAAATCTTCGTCTAAATGGAAAAAACTTAACTTAGAAAACTAAAATAATATTCATTTAATTGCTCTTTACATAACTGCATTATAAGGATATATATATATATATATATAATTTATTGAGATTATCCGATAAGAGTATCAAAGTTGGAATAAAATAAAATACATGAAAAAAGCACATAAGTCAAATATAGATTATGTGACTTTGACAAATTTATGTTTGTATATATGTTCACTGATGCTGGGTTTGTTTATGTCTAATGTTACGCCTCAGGATTGTGTTTCATGAATCTTGTGCTGCGGTGTTTTACCAACATATGGGTATGAAAAATGGCAAGCTCGACATCGTCCTCGTCGCTTAGAAATTGGAGCACTTCGATTTCTATTCCAAGAGTTCCCTGTTCGATACCCGGATTAGTCATTTTTTACCTGGTTGATTTCTAGGGTTAATTAAAAAGTGATAAATCACGTATTAAAAATTCAATAACTGAACTGTTAAAGACAAGAACTATAATTGCTGGGAATGCCTTTTCATTTGTTGTATGCGTTTTAAAATTTAACTATTGCTTAAAAACTATTTGATATGCATAACATTTATTGTTCATAAATTTGGTCGCATAAAATTTCTCAACAACATCCATTTATTGGCGGAAATTGCTGAATGGGAATTTTCATTTATGCTATGTGTTTAACTGAACTAGATTTTAGCATACTTATGTACTAGTATAGTATACATTTCTGTAGAGCATAAAGTGTAGCATAATCTACACTGTACGCTTGATTTTTCATTCGTTTTTATTTTATTTTTTTTAACCTTTCCAGTTTAATCCCGTATATATATATATATATATATATATATATATATATATATATATATATATATATGTGACGATTTAAGGAGAACTCGAATTATTTCCACAGGTTAAAAAGAAACACACAGTCATGGTAAGCGAGGGAAAAAACAAAATAAATAAATAAATGTAGAAGATCCAATAATTAGTCATGGGCTGCTGTAAATTCATTTATTAAATTCGTAATAATGAGGAAGGAAAAGCTCCTTTTGCAAAAATTCCATCATTATTTCAGCGAGCTGTCCTCATCGAAGAAGCAACCCAAGAAAAAATCTTCTTTCTCATCTCGAGACTTCCACCTTTTTAAACTAAAAAAAAAGTTCTGGAACATTCTGTAACCTCAAACCATCATTCTTTTATGTAAACAGAATTCTTGTCCAGCTACGAGATTATTTTCCACAAACGATAAATTTATTTTAAAAAAATATTATTTAACCAATTTATAATTGACTCAGAATTTTAAATATCTTAGGCAGACGATTTTTATAAATGATTAATTTTAAGAGAAAAAGAAAAGAAATGAATTTATTAATATGCACACATCAAAGGTTGACGTAGGAAAAATAAATAAATAGATAAAATAAAATAATGATATTTTTTGAAAGGTATGGTTTTGGAATAAATTTAATAAGACTTTCTTAAAAAGGTTGATAAAAACATAGAAGAAATCAGTTTTATTTGGAATATTAAGAAATAAAGTTTTAATTAAGAATATTTTTAATTTAGAGCCATCTTTTTAAATTTACGCATACTGGAATAATGTTTTTTAAGGCAAATTAAGAATTTATATCGTCTGCATAAGGATTAACAGATTAGATTTAGAAACAAGATTTTAATTTAATAATTTGAAGTAAATACGGAATATTATTATAAGAAAATTAAGATAGTATAAAGGTTAGTTTTGGCGAAAAAATTTTAAATTTGTAATATATATATATGTATATATATATATATATATATATTCCCCATCGAATTTTTTCTACTCTGGACCACGCGAATTAACATCAAAATTGTAATAATAACATTTTAAAGTCCAGGGACTTGAAATAGTAAAATCTCATCTTTCTTTATCCTTTCGATTTCGATAGTTGGATTTTTCGAGTTTGTGGGACGCGAAATTAAAAAGTTAGTAAAATCGAAAAGAAACATTTTTTTTCTTTTTCTTAGCTCCAAGAATTTAACGAATACCGAGGTAGTGAAATTTTCGCTTTATTTTTCTTGCGATCGCTCATAATTTTAACCAACAAGAACATTAGTGCATTAGAGACCGGAGTCGAAGTCACAGTCGTAGTCGTTAAAATTTCCGGAGTCATTCTCGGAGTCGGAGCCAGCCATTTATCTCACAGACTCCACATCTCTATATTTAAGAGTGGCCTTAATATTAAATATGAAACTTAAATTGTTATTTTAATATTTTATTATTTTATTCTCGCCACTTTAGGCTTCTATTATAAAATAAAAAGGTACCCTGGGGTAATAACGCCAGGCGGGGTAATAACGCCAAGTGCTTATATTTTGCATAATTATGAAATAATCAGGTAAATGACACCCATGTGCTCTGCGCAGAAGGGTTTTGAGTCATATAAATCGCAAAAAACAGCTTCAAGTTAATTTGTTTCATTTTTAGGTCTTATTGTTTTAACAAACAACTAAAATTAACGCTTGATCTAAAATTTGCGAGATACGTGTTGTGATGTGAAGACTATCTTTTAAACCGGAAATACTTTGTTACTTACATAAATTTGTAGTGCATTTCATGTACTTTTTAAATGTTGTTGAAGATTTTGGATATCTTCTCGAGATAATTTGTAATTTAAAATGCACTGCGCAATAACTATACCGGGGTAATAACGCCAATCCTTTACATTAATATCCCGGTTGATTCCCTACAGTGGCCGAGCTACATCCTAAATACTGATTCAAATAAACACAGTTAAAACTGTGCAATTGTTCTCATATTTCTCTTTAAGCGGTCCTTTTTAAGCAAAAAGAAGCTCACGGTCTGATATTCTTTTGCCTCATCCCCCTCTCCCAAACCACACCTTTATTTTTCTTACACTTTCACAAAAAATTGAACATTTTCAATAGCTTAGAATGCAATTTGTCAATTTCTAAGTTTGTAGAGTTTGTATTTTTAGAATTGGACTATCTACATGCAATTATTCCATCTTATTTCATAGTTTTGTTTGCATGGCGTTATTGCCCATATAGGTGGGTAATAACGCCAAATAGCATTGGTCAAGAAAAAACGCCATTACATTTTATGAATACATATCTGTTAAATTATTTTATTTTATATAGATAGTCAATGAGTTGCTGTATCAGATCCTATATTTGTTTAAAAATACAATCTAAAACTAAGCCGTGAAAATTGGTAGAACCTTAACGTGGCGTTATTACCCCAGGGTACCTTATATCAAGCTATGAATAATTTTGACTCACCCGTAGTATAGGGTAAGTTTTGCCATCTTTTTGAAAATCGAAAAAAATTTTATGATAGATTTACACGTTTCAGACACTGGACATTCCGAAAAAAATATTTTTAGAAAAAAATTGCCGTCCGTCTGTCTCTGTGTGTGTCTGTAAACAATATATCTCCCGAACAAACTGAGATAGAGACTTGAAGTTTGGTTTGCACTTAGTATGTAATAATGGAAAGAAGCCTATTCCATATCAATAACCTTGATTGTCCGGATCTATTTTTTTCGGACATTCGAAATATTTGTTCTGATGAAAGATATATAGGAATATTCGAATATTTTTGTTTTAAGGAGTCAGTGTAAAAGACTATAAAAAAAGGAAGAAAACATAAATTTTGCACAAAATAAGGAAGTAAATCGGATAATTAGTTGCCTGATATTTGCAATTATATTTTACACAATCTTCGGATTTTCATGATCCTGTATTCCCTTCAAATTTAAATTCAAATGTATATTTTAATTGGATATGAGACGGTTAATCCGACTCAGTAAACTATTAATTAATATGATTATTATTTTTGTAGTTATAAGGTTGTTTTTTTTCACGCAATTTTGGTACTATTTGATTATTCTATTGACCAAAAAACTATCGCCAAATTATAAGATTACATGCCAGTAATAGCTTATCGAAAATTTCGTACAAGGGATAATCAAATAGTACTCGCAATTCAGTAACAGAGCATAATTATATATCAAAAATATTTAAATATACTTTTGAATTTTATTTTAGAACTGCGATGCATTTTCAAAATAGTTTTTGAATAGTTTATTTTCATATATTATAGTTTTTTTTTCGAGATAGATTATTTCCATATTTTATATTACGCATATCCGAGATGGGTAAGTGCATATCCGAGACGGTGGCCCCCAACGACAAGATTTATTATTATATTCTTCGTATTTCAAGCTCCTATATACACAATACAACATCCTACAAATAATTTATCTTTAATGAAATAATCCTAATCATTATTTTAATTTACGTTGACGCCTTATCGTAACCGTTCTGATTCTTGATTCGCAATTTACATCTTCCGGTAAGGAGCTCTGCGATCTTAGTTTAAACACATTAATTTTACTCAACTGCATCCAATATAACGAGACTACATACTTCCTACTTAGTGAATTACGGCACGACTCGGAAGAAAAGTAATAAAAAGAAAGTAATAATTAAAATAAAGAAAAAAGGTGGAAAAGCTCTCCTGTTACAAAAACAATTGCTTTAAAACAGGGAGATAGATTACACTTTGCGTAGGTTTCCATTTTCAATAAAAAAAAGTCTAAAAAACTGTGAGAGTATGTTTTTATTAACATATAACGTTTAAAATTAACTTAATTAAATTGTCGCGTTTGAGAGCAGTTTTATGTTTTAGAGATAATCTCACGAATATATGTATATACATATTTTAACACGTCAGTATTCGCATGTCGGTCTTTTTGCTGCTCGTAAAACTTATTTTCTCCTAACCCGTATTACACTACAAATACATACGAGATCTATCATTAATTAATTTTAAAGGTATCTCAAACTCTTTAGTGAAGTAACAGGACATCTCTGTTTTTTAGAAAGGTACATTTTTAGACACAAAGTTGAAATTAGCAAAAAAAGGTGTACGTAACTGTCAGTTCATTTTTAATTTTTTCCATTATTCCAAATCTCATGAATAAAATGCATAATTTAAGAAAACTACAAATTCATAATCTTCATTGAAATGTTATATTTTCATATTAAGTGAAAACTACTTCTTATTTTACAATTTTTGTATGCTGGGACAAGACCGGGCGCGACTAATGAGGTTCTTAAAATTGTCACGACTACTCTTGGGTTAATGAAATTAGCCTAATCATTATTTTAATTAACTTTCACACCTCATTGTAACCGTTCTGATTCTTGATCCGCGATTTACATCTTTTTGTAAAGAACTCAGCTATCCAAGTTTAAACAAATTAATTTTACTGAACTGCAACCATTATAACGAGACAACGTACTTCCTACTTAGTGAATTACGGCACGATCCGGAACAAAAGTAGTAAAAAGAAAGTAATTAAAAAAAATTAAGAAAAAGGGCCGAAAATAACTTTGTTACAAAAACAATTGCTTTAAAACAAAAAGTTAGATTTCACGCTGCGTAAGTTTCCATTTTCAATAAAAAAGTCGAAAAAATTGTGAAAATATGGTTACATTAACGTATAACGCTTAAAATTAAACTTCATGAAAGAGCAATAAAAGTAACAGAAAAAAAGGAAAACAATAAAAAAATGACGAAAAAGAATTGAAAAGCTCTCATTTGACAAAAACAATTGCTTTAAAATAGGATAGAATTAAACATAGAAATTCGAAATTTCAAAAATTTAATTCAAAAATCGATAAAATAGGGCACTGTACCCTGAAAAACGCATTTTGTGGAAGCAATCTAAAACAAAAAAATGTCAAATCAAGAATTTTACTCAATCAGAAAAATATCTTTTCAAAATATTCGCCGTTCAAAACTTTTGTATAAGATTTTTATAGCGTACCTGATAAACAAACCGTTTACTGCATAATTCTATTGATCTTTGTTTTTGAGAAATTTAATTTTGAAATCAGGGCGTTATTTTCTGGACACCCTGCATATACATATATTTAATGAAATAATCCTAATCATTATTTTAATTAATTTTTGACACCTCATCGTAACAGTTCTAATTCTTATCAGCGATTTACATCTTCCTGTAAGGAACTCAGCTATCCAAGTTTAAACACATTAATTCTACTCAACTTCATCCATTATAACGAGACAACGTACTTCCTACTTAGTGAATTACGGCACGACCCGTAACAAAAGTAATAAAAAGAAAGTAATAAAAAATGAAAAGAAAGGGTGGAAAAGCTCTCCTGTTACAAAAACAATTGCTTTAAAACAGGAAGTTAGATTTCACGCTGTCTGAGTTTTCATTTTCTAAAAAACTCGAAAAAAAAATGTGTGAATATGGTTCCATTAACCTATAACGTTTAAAATTAAACTTAATTAAATTGTTTCGTTTGAGAGCAGTTTTGTGTTTTAGAGATAATTAAATCATAGTAAAAATAATTTCTATTTTTATTACTACAATATGTTTAATCACATTTCAGCATTTCCCAACAAGGTTGCTTTATACATTTGCTTTGTCTGTCCATTCTGTAATTCCCGTAAATATTCTTGTATATTCATGTAGTTGATAAAGCTTATATAATTCACCAAAGCATGTATGGTATTGCATATGATCTGCATATGATTAATAGTTTGTATACAGGAACACTAAAAAGATCGATTACATAAATAGTGTATGAGGAAAAATCGTCTGGAGAGTATTTTAATGGCATTATACTATTTCAAATGTATTGGAATTGATATAAATCACTGAATTGCACTAGAATCACATTAAAAAAGAGCATTCATACAATTTTCTATTAATTTACAGGGACACACAAAAGAAATCGGTTACAGTACTGTCTTAAAGTAATAATTGTTGGAGAGTACATTTTAAAATTCGGTATGCGCTTTTAAATTTAATTAGTTTTTTGCATATTACTCTTTATATATAAGTTATATACCCCACATTTAGGGCTGCAGAAAATTGTTCGTATACCATTAAATTTATTAGAGGAAATTTGTGAAGGAAAATTTCAACTGAAATATATGTATCTCATAAAGAACTAAATTTTGGAATGTATGTTGTTAATAGATACAAATCCCTATATCATATACAGGGCTGATGAAAAAATTCGGATAATTTTTAGACTGTTGATAGGAACAGCTGAAATTCGGTTTTGAAATACGTTATGCATTTCCATATGTTGAAATAAAACGTAATATTTTAATTTTTTTAAATGGTGCAGTTTTGCTACTTTTTTCTGAATGTCTTCATAATCTATGCTTGACGCATGATTTATTTATTCTCGTTTTATATACTGTTGGAAAAATATATTTCAATAAAGAACAATAACAAAAAAAAAAACTATTACAGATGATTCTGAAAAGCGTTGCGTTACTTTTAAAAATCTCAGAAACTTGTCAGTTTCGAAATTAAAAAAAGTATATATATATATATATATATATATATGTATATATATATATATATATATATATATATATATATATATATATATATATATATATATATATATATATATATATAAATGAATTCTTTAGTTGCCCGTTATTCTTGGAAACATTCCTGAGTAACTTTTACTGTGTAAAAATCGGTTTATCTCAAATCGGATAATCACTTTTTCAATATCCATTCTCAGATAAATATTTTGATATTCAAATAACACATTTAACAGACAGACATATAAATTTACTGCATTATTATTGATATGAAAATTTATGTTATTTTGTTCCAATTGTATGCAGAAATTCAGTTATACAGCTGAAAATACTTATTTAAAAGTATTTTTTGTTACCTTTGTACTAACGTGTGTTGTTTTAAAAATTATTCCAGTTATACACATTAGTATAACCGATTCTTGATTTTATTAATAGTGATTCCTTCGTACGAATTTTGCCTTTTTCTTACAGGTGATAGCATATAGAGATCATACAGTAATTTCCATATTGATATTAGATATATCCTCACTTTAGGTAGATCACGATTTTTTTTTTCTGAAAGGTAGGTTGCGTGCCAATACATGTTGGGAACTGCTGCGTTAAAGTATTATTTACATTTTCTCGATTCTCTAAATTTAATATTCTTTGATAAAATATGAATAAGCTAAACTGTTTTCCAATGAAAATATATGTTATGCAACCTTTGAAATATTTCTAAAAATCATCGTGTAACTGATTGAATATAGAAAATATTAAAAGTGGTAGAAATCCATGTAAATATATCTTTTTAAAATCGTATTTTAAAAAAAAGGTAGATTAGATAATATTTCTGTCTTGTTATACATAGGATATACGCATGTATTTTATAAACTACCGCGCTTAATCATTTATAAAAAGCCTTCAAGAATAAAAGTATTATTTACAATTCTCGAAAACGTTTTATTGTAATACAATGATTTTTTGTATAAACTATAGATAAATAAAAAGTAATGTTTTAAAGTAAGATGTACATACTGTTAATTATATATATTTTTTATTATAGATTTACAAATGAATATGTTTATGTATGTGACATGCAAAATATATATTAGAATTGTTTCTTCTGGTATTCATATCAAATGTTAAAAAAGGGTAGAAGATATAAAGAAGCATTCTGTAATTTACTTAGACACTTCAAAATATAAAAATTCACTCTCCTCCCTTCATTTTAACCCTTAATATGATATCAAGGCGTCTGAATTTTTAATGAAAGTAAAAATTATATTTTCATTAAGAAATATGTATTTCATATTGATTGGTATGTGTGCTTGGAAATAATAATAGATAAAAACAATCAACAATACAAATGTCTTTATTTATATAACGTAGAAGTACAGGAAATAATCGAGGCTTTTATATATACATTAGCATTCTCGCTTCTCACAAGAACCAAACGCATCAAAATCTCGGACAGAAACAAATTTCAGCACAATGAAATTGCAATTCATTATTGTAGAAGTCGCATAAAATCAAGTTGAAAGAACTGGAAATCTGTGTCATCGAAGAAGAATCCAAAGTCGTCTATATATTCCATGATTGACGATTTTTCAAAAACCAAGAGATCCAAAAACGCTAGCGATAATACAATAGCAGAAAACTTTCTTAGCAAAACCATCTTCGCTTGAGAGACTCCGTTAGTGCTTGATTATACTTTAAAAGTGAAAGGCAGATCAACTGAAGCACGTCCAGTGTCTTTTTACTTGAATTGAATGTATGTTGAAAGAAGGAAATTGGAGCATCTAATATGATAAACAGAAAATAAATTGTTTCTTATCCCAGTAAGATCTTTCGCTTTTTCTGAGACTTTTGTTGAATATATATATGCATTTTTAAAAATAAAACGGTTTTCAGAAATTATTATATTCTTGCAATAAAGAATTCTTATTTTAAATAAACAAATGATATGTATTAATATCTATTTAATGATATTTTTATTTATATTAAAGCAATTTACTATAAAATATGTCATATTATGTATATTAATAGAAGTGATCTTTACTTTAGTGATTGGAATATATAATATTATAAACAGGAAATAATAGTTCATTCGGAAAGTAGTTTATATTTTGGATAATCAATTTGTACCGAAAAAATTATGCTCCTTATTTATTAGAAAAGAAAGAAAGTGGAGTATGTAATATGATAAACAGAAAATAAATTGTTACTTATTCCAGTAAGTACTTCGGATTTTTCTAAAATTTTTGCTTAAAATAAAACGGATTTTTAGAAATTATTATATTCTTGCAATAAAGAAGTCTTATTTTAAATTAGTAAGTGATATTAATTTATTTAATTTTTTTTTAATTTATAATAAAGCTATTTAGTATAAAGTATGTCATATTAATATATATTTATGTATTTCAATTACATAAATTGGAAAATATAACATTACAAACAGATAATAGTAATTCATTTTGAAAGTCGTTTCATTTTTGGAAAATCAATCGTACCGGAAAATTATGCTTGTTAATTATTAGAAAACGGAATCATTAAATATCGGAATCTATGTTTAATAATTAAATTGTAGAATTTTCAGGTATAAATTAATTTTCCAATTGTGAAACGACTTCCCGAGCGAACCTTTATATAAAAAAGATATATATTCACTATATTAAAAAATAGATTGTTAATGAAATAAAAAAAATATAAATGTCACATAATGGAAGTAATAGCAGTAGGCGTATGAAGCTATATACGTCATCAGTTGCCTGTTATATTGTTTACACATGCTCATGCATTAGAGATACATTTAACCCTTTAAATCCCGTGATAGAACACATTCTAGAAATTATATTCAGAAAGTCTGGTTTTACACAAAAAAAATCAATAGCTAATTTCGTTTTATTTAAATACGGAATTTTGTGTTATTAGTTAAAGCCAATATTGCTGTTTTAATTTTCTGGTGGGAATTAAGATACACGAATTAAAATATCTTAAAATATCTTGGGCGGTTTGGGATCCAGAGGTTATAAAGTGTTATAGTAGTATATCTCTGAACAGTCCATACAGGTCATAATAGGACTACATATTCTTGAGGAATTGAACATGCTTTTTTAAAGTGATATTTCTATTGTATTGTAAACCAATATTCTAGAAAAAATGTGCTTTTAAAATTTGGTCGATTATACTTAATTATCGATTATTAATTTACTATTCGAATATGGTTTCTACAAGTATTATATAGCCATCAATCACCGGATACTTGTAATTTTAGTCATTTTGTCGAAAATTTAAAGATATACTACTTGAAAGATATTTCTGGAACTTCAGGATTATGAAGAACATTTTTGACTTCATATTTATCAACAGTGGACTGAAGGAAAATTAAGGAGCCAACAAAAATAATCGAAGAGATATATTAATATTTGGGATGGAGTAACTCATGATAAAAGGGCATTTAAATATCATAAAAATTAACACTGGTATTGGTAATGGAGTGAGGTGATTTTTAGTTTTTCCATAAAATCAGATAATTGATAAAGATTTTCCATGAATTGGCATTTATAATTTCAAGTTATATTTTATATATTTTTATTAATGCTTTAGTTTTTCTTTAAAAGCATGTCTGTTCGAAGAAATTAAAAGAAGTATCAAAATCTATTCATTTCTTCTAATTTTACTCGTAGACAATTATTAAATACACTAACTCATTTGTTGAAAGTCAGTTAATAAAAAAAGACAATTTGTGAAAGCATTCGGTATCTGTGAGAGAGCAATTATAAAAATGCTACAATCAATTGGGGATAACTTTAGCCCAATTTAGGGTAAATTTGGTCTATGCTGAAATGGTGATTATTTATTTACTATCTGCTGCCAAGCTCATGATAGCACTTCTGCTTATATTTTAAGACCAAAACTTTGCCGATAACGGAAATAATGTGCCAGATTTAATCTTTTTTGTCCTTTAGGCCAAAGTTACATTTATAGGTCCAAATTACCTCAATTGACTATACCTCTATTGACGAAATATTTCTCCATGTGTTAAAAAAATAAATAAAGGATTTCCCTTAACTCATTTTTTATTACTTATTTATTTATTTATTTATTTTTTGAAATAAGATGCACAGTGATTCCATAACATGCGCGAGTTTTGACTATTCGCGAAGTAAAACTAGTCGTTGGGGGCCACCGTAATACTTACCCATCATGGATATGTATATGAAAATAAAACATGTGAAAACTATTTATGCAATGCATTGCAATTCATAAACAAAATTTAAATATTGTTAATATACATAGTAATGCTATATTAAAGAACTGCTGATTACCAATTTCGACAAATTATATAAAACGCCAAACTACTCAAGTAGTACCGAACTGCGTAAAAGAAACATCCTTATAACTCCAAAAATAATAATTCTATTAACTAACTATTGACTGCGTCGGATTAAGCGTCTCAGTTCCAATATACCTCTGAAATGAAATTTGAATGAAATACAGGGTCATGAAAAATCGAAGAATGTGCAAAACAGGATTACAAATATCTCGGCAACTAATAATCAGATCGACTTCGTTCTATATGCAAAATGTGTGTTATTTTATTGCCTTTTACGTCCATGCCTTAGAACAAAAAAATTCGAAAATTTTTATGTACCTTTCATCAGAACAAATTTTTCGAGAATCCGAAAAAAATAGTTCCAGATAATCGAAGTTGCTGATATTAAATAGGCTTCGTCCCATTCTTACATACTAACTACATACAAAATTTCAAGTCTCTATCACAATTTTTTCGGGAGATAGAGCGTTTACAGACAGACAGGCTGACAGACAGACAGACGGACGGCAATTTTTTTTTCTAAAAATATGTTTTTCGGAATCTCTACTATCTAAAGCGTGTAAATCCGTCAAATTTTTTTTCCGATTTTCAAAACGATTGCAAGATTTACCCTATACTACGTATGATGGGTAAGTAAAATGAAGACCATTTCATCATTCCCGAATATTTAACTTCACTGTAAAAAAGAATCTGCAAAGGTACTAAACTTTTTCTTGGAAACTGGGATTCCAAGAACTTTTCCTGTGAAACATGAAAAGTTACATGAAAAGTTCTTGGAATCCCAGTTTCCTAGAAAATGTTTAGTACCTTCACAGTTTTTTTTTACAGTGTTGGTTGTTCTCGAATTTGTTTCATGAAGAATATTTTTTTATAGTAAACGTGCTTTGTTTTACCAATTCCACAAAACTATTTGGCACTGGACGGCTGCACTTTACTATATAGTTTAAGTTCCGAAAATATCAACCCTTTTATTGAGGTAAAATATCGGAAACGCAATTCCGAGAAACATGAAACATAAATGTATGCTATAACTTATAAAATAATTCAAGAATGTTTATAATTCAAAATTTTTATTGCAAATAAAAAATATTTTCTGCAAAAATTGTAACGGAAATTTTAACTCTTCACTCCACCATCTGGTACATACCTAACCACACCATAATTCATTCACATTGTGTGCCATCAACTTGGTCAATATAAAACCTATTACTGAACAAGAACAGTCCAAAGAATGGAATACCACTTATTTTGCCCATGCAAGGGGGCTTCATTTTATAAAATATTAAAATTTGTTCTTCAACCCCCCCCCCCCTCCAAAAAATGATGAAGCTACTAAAGCAAGATTTATTTTCATTATTTTTACTGATTACTCAAACATATTGATATTAAAAAATGGCAGAAAATTCGTAAAACTTTGCCGAATGTCCAGAATGTCAAGCAAATAAAACTAATTAATTTAAGCACATTTAGTTGCAAAATAAAGCAATAAAATATTTTACACCCTATTTGTGTACATACACTGTAAAAAAAAAAAAAAATCTGTGAAGGTACTAAACCTTAGGTTTTCTAGGAAACTGGGATTCCAAGAACTTTTCATGCAACGATAAAAGGAAAAATACATGTAATCGATTCTGAAACTTGAATTTTTTCTGCTACCGTTACAGGAAAAGTTCTTGAAATCCCAGTTTCCTAGAAAAGATTTAGTACCATTGCAGATTTCTTTTTAAAGTGTAGGGTGCACGCCATAAAATACCAAATTTTTGTTGAAATTAAAAATATATATATATACAGGGTGGTCATAAAAAAACTTTGCTGATATACGGAGCTCTAGTGGCCAGTCCGCTCAACCGATCGAAATGAAATTTCAGATATAGCTATTCAGAGGTATGAGCTCGAGATTTTGTGAACGACAAGAAAATGGCGCTCATGGTTACGGTTATAGTTACAGAAACTCGAAAATTTCCAATGGCAACACCCATTTTTTTCATCGCAAAATGCTCAGCGCATGCCAAAACCACAAAGAGCGTTGGAACTGTACGTGTATCGCAAGAAACGGACATGTTATGCACGCACAAAAAACCTTTCTTGGAATCCCCCCCCCCCTATAGAAAAAACTCGATTGGGGTGCAAGGAGGAAATTTGCATATGACATAGAGTCAGTACACTAATCCCTGATTACAATAGAGATCGGAGAAACTAAAACTTTTATTTTGATTACACATTTTCCACATGGGTGCCATCACAGGCAATTACACATTGCATGGTGTGTGGATTGTAGAAGGATAGGAACATTTAGAAGGATTAATTAAATTTCAATCATAGAGATTTTGTGCAATATTTGTAACCCCACTCAAATCTTTAATTTAACTTTTTTTCTTCCTATTTTAGAAAACTAGATTTGTTGGTTGTGTTTATGACGGCTAATTATCAACATAAGGGATATAAGACCTAACGGGGTTGGACAGCTCTCTTACGGGGGGAGGGGGCTTTCTAAGGGAGCTTAACCCGTATTTACGCAAGAAAATTCAAAGTTTGAAAAAACACTGAAAATTCCGAACGATTAGGCCGACGCGACGGACGAACCTACTACCTATTGTCTCTCAGTTTCATGAGCAGAACCTTTCAGCCGCTGATGAGGCTTTGCATAATTAGGAAATGCGCAACTATGATGTTTTTACAATATAAATATAAAAATATTTCCGGAGCGAAAATCGCCCCCTCTACCTCCTAATGTCAAGAAAACAAAAAGATGTAAAGGCAAAAGAAATCATACTTTTAAAAACATTTTTGTTTTGTATAATCAATGTTACTTTTGGAACACAATAAAGTAATGCATCTATAACTAATTTTAAACTGTATTGCAATTATTATTATCGTTGAATTTCAATTATTCGAATCGTAATTATTAATTATTATAATAGATGTATTAAAGAATTATTATAAAATTCTTTAATACATCTATTATAATAATAAGTTGTTTTAATGATATTTATAAGTACCATCAGTAGATAAAGGGTTAACTGATTAAGAAAACAGAATCGAGATCGCGATTTTTTTTATATGAAAATTCACAAACGTAAGATATGATTTTACAAACAATCATGTATCAATAATTTTTTTTCAGCCATCATTTAGTAACTAAACTTAGTTCAATATGTTAATAATAATTTAAATTTATTTTCAGCATACATTTGTTAATGCTTATTAAATGTATTTTTATTTTTAAATTACTTTTTCCACTTAAAATAAAAAAATAAAAAGTTACGGGAAAACTGCCGACCTATTCGCTATTTTTACACTTGCGAAGGTTTATTTCGCGAACGTAAATATCTTTTTTCTCCTTTGGTTAAATTTAAGGGTTGTCTAGCGAGTGCATTTCATAACGCAAGCCCTCGCAAGTAATTACAATTTATTTTATTAGATACTTTGCTTCAATAATGAGTGAAATTTTCGGGTCGTTTTATAAGCCCTTCCTGAATATTGCACTTTATCCTTGTGATATGTTGTAATACTGACTATACTCTATCAATAACCGAAGGCTCGCTGGATTCGGTTACACAAGCCTCGGGTTCCTCTCCTTGTTAGAAATATACAAATAACCTAAAATTATTGGTTACGGATTTCAAGGTGGTAGATATTCTGTAAAGCGTGTCGAAAATTTAAATGTCTTTGATTTAAAGCTCCATATATGAAGATTAACTAGTAAGTATAATGTAAGTTTAAGAGATACGTAATATTATTAACAAACAAGAAATTCCTTTTTGTTTTTAATTGTTTTGTAGTTAAAAACAGTTGTATCTAAAATTTGCTCCAAAGGTTTTTTTTACTGTTCAAAATAGTAGCCGTTTATTATGTATAAAATTTTACTTAATTTTAAATTTTTGTTTTCTGTTTACTGACTACATACTACATTAATGCATTTTAAACACATAATAAAACGCATTAATGTATGATATTTATAAAGGTATATTATTATGTGTTAATGATATAAACTATAACTGGTTACCAATTAGGTGTATTAAAAAATGGAATCAAACAGAAATTCCGGACAATAAAGTTTGGTTTACTTAATGACAGATAAAATATGATGATTTTTTTAATTCTAAAAATCTAATAGCTATCTAAATTTTAAAGAATATCCCCAAGGGGCAATATTGCATATAATATCCCACACATATAACTATTGCTTAGGTCCTCACAGATTTTCAGAGACTTCTTGGAACTTGTTTCAAAGGTTGTTTTCTAAACAAAATAAAATATAGTTTAAGTTTCTGTAAAAGTTTTTTTTTTTAATTCGTTTAACTTAAATGAAATGAATACAATTTTTGCTTTCCTTTTATATTATTTGCGAATATTGTATAAACTTTTCATTAGTTTTCCGATATTTAAATTATATAATTCATATTATCAATGAGAAATTCATTAGTCAATTATTATTTGTTTATTTTTTTAGGGTCCAAAAATTTATATCTTATTATCTTTTAATGAAGAATATACATTTTCAGAAAATCTTTCTTGAAAATTTTAATACATGTAATTTTACAGAGTATGTTGCTTAATAAATAAATAAAATATTAAATCAACCGCAAGAAATATTCTATCCTTTAAACTAAAACCATTTACCAAATAACTTGCTCTATTATTCTTGCTTTCTAAGCCCCATAAAGTAGGAAACTTCTTCAGTTTATAAATCTAATTTTTTTTATAAATCTCTCTTAACTTAGTTCAATGTTCCATCCTACAAACTGCTTACATAAAGAAGTGCAATTTTTCACTGTCAAATTCAGCGATTATTTCACTATTAATTCGAAATAGGAAAAGTTTAAGAATAATTTTTTAAAATTGTTAATTGTTTTTTAATAGCAGATATCGCAGTTCATGACAAGGTGGCAAAAAAGGAATATATATATATATATATATATATATATATATATATATATATATATATATATATATATATATATAATAAAACAATTGCTGTATGAATCTGTATCCCGTCACGTGAAATTAAATTAAATTATTTTAACAAATGTTTTTGTTAGATAATTGAGATAAAATAAAAAATTTGTTTCTTTTATATAAAAAAATCCTGAATTTTTCAGATGAATTAAATGTTTGAATTTAATGCTTATAATTTGATAGAGTATGTTGCTTTATACATAAAAAAATGTTAAATCAGCTGCAAGAAATATTTTATCCTTTAACCTAAAACCATTTACGGGAAAACTCGCTTTAGTTTTCTTGCTCTCTAAGCTCCATAAATAAGAAACTTCCTTAATTTATTAATCTCCTTTCTTTATAAATCCCCCTAAGGTAAATGTTCCATCCTACATACTGCCTATATAAAAAAAGGCAATTTTGCACTGTAAAATTCAGCGATTATTTCACTATTATTTTTTAGGGCACAGAAATTTATATTTTATTACTTTTTTATGGGGAATATATTTTCAGGAAATCTTACATTGAAATTTTAATACAAATAATTTTATATAGTATGTTACTTAATACATAAATATTAAAACAACTGCAAGAAATATTCTATCCCTTAAACTAAAACCATTTACCAAATAACTTGCTCTATTTTTCTTGCTTTCTAAGCCCCATAAAGTAGGAAACTTCCTTAATTTATAAACCTCATTTCTTTATAAATTTCTCTTAACTTAGTTCAATGTTCCATCCTACAAACTGCCTATATAAAGAAGCGCAATTTTTCACTGTCAAATTCAGCGATTATTTCACTATTAATTCGAAATAGGAAAAGTTTAAGAATAATTTTTCGAAATTGTTAAATGTTTTTTAATAGCAGATATCGCAGTTCATGACAAGGTGGCAAAAAAGGAAATTATATATATATATTTATTTAATAAAACAATTGTTGCATGAATCTGTATCCCGTTACGTGAAATTGAATTAAATTATTTTAACAAATCTTTTTGTTAGATAAGTGAGATATAAAAAAAGTTTGCTTCTTTTATATAAAAAAATCCTGCATTTTTCAGATGAATTAAGTGTTTGAATTTAATGCATATAATTTTATAGAGTTTGTTGCTTAATACATAAAAAAATGTTAAATCAGCTGCAGGAAATATTTTATCCTTTAAACTAAAACCATTTACGAAATAACTTGCTCTAGTTTTCTTACTCTCTAAGCTCCATAAAGTTGGAAATTTCTTTAATTTATTAATCTCCTTTCTTTATAAATCCCTCTTAACATAGTTAAATGTTCCATCCTACATACTGCCTATATAAAAAGGGCAATTTTTCACTGTCAAATTCAGCGATTATTTCACTATTAATTCGAAATAGGAAAAGTTTTAGAATAATTTTTCAAAACTGATAGATATATTTTTAATAGTAAATTTCGCAGCGTATGACGCATTCATACTTCGCAGTAATTGTTGTATGAACATTTATCCCATCAAATGATGTAATTTTAGATTATTTTAACAAATTCTTTTTGGTAACTAAAATGAAAAATAATGAAAAAGGAGATTTTTCTTAATAAAAAAAGTTTTTAATTTTCAGATGAATTAAATGTTTTAATTTTAGTAAGTATGAAATAGCCATAAATTTGATTTGTACATGAAACGAAATATTTGCGTAAAACTGATTATATTAAATATCGATCAAAAGTTTATTAAATCCATTTTATTTTTTAAGTCACAAGATTTTAAGAACTTCACCTTTTATATAAACATTTTAATATTTTGTTCATATTACTTGGGAGAGGTATTACAAAATAATAATAATAATAATAATAATAATAATAATAATAATAAGCAAATAAACAAAAACAAATGTTTCTGTTTACATCTCATTGTCGTGTGTCATTTGTATTGACCGTGAGACGACTTCTACTTTATAGCTCACAGGCTATCATAGCCTGAGAGCTTATGTGCCCGCCCGTTCTGTATGTATGTTCGTACGTGCGTAACGTGATAACTCATGATAAAAATATCCGATTCACTTGAAATTTCGTATATAGGTATATCCTGACAAGGCGCATTAGTTTTTGGAGGTTATTTGATATGTATAAGAGGGGGAACGGGGGGCTCTTGCCCCTCCCCTTAATTGATATAAATGGGTTTTTCATGCAGATTTAAGTTTTCGTTCAAAATTTAGATGTAGGATCATTCTGATGAGGCGATTCCGTGACTTTATTTGGTGTTCATTAAATAAGTATAAACAGGGGGAACGGGGGTTCTAATGCCCCTCCCCTTAATTTATATAAATGGGTTTTTCAAGCAGAATTTTCAGATTTCGTTCAAATCTCTGAATAGTTTTTGAAGTTTAATGGTTAAGTATAAAAGAGGGGGATATCTCCTCTTAAATTATATAAATGATGGATTTTTATTAAGAATTATCTGATTTGCTTTGCATTTTGGATGATATATGATAAAGCTTTTATATGATAAAGCATGTCTTTCATAGTTTAGGAGGTTCATTGATTAAGTATAAAAAAGAGGAAAGGGGAGATCTGTTTCCCCTTCTTAATTTTTTTTCGAACGGAATTAACCCTTGAAAATGTAAGGCTGTAATGTACAATTAGTATGCGGAGCCTGTGAGCTCAATGCCATCAGTTTAACTGGGCAATATTCTTTTTATTATTCTTTTTATATTCATTTTGGTTCTAATTAGATTGGAGACGAAACATTCCAATGTTATTTTTTTAGTTTTTGCAACACCCCTCTCAAGTAATATAACAAAAATATTAAAATTTACATATAGATACGAATTTGCGCAATTTTTTATCGAAAACTTTTTAACTTTTTAAATTTATATTTACAATAATTTATATTAAAATATTTTTTTAATTTATACTTAGACTATTTAAAAAAATCTGTGGAAATATTCTTACGTTATTCTTCCATTGCACCTTTAACATTAAACTCTAAACATTGGCTGAACATTTAACATTAAACATTGGCTGAATAATCCTCGAAAATTTAAAAAGACCAAAATTTGTACATTCAAAATAAAAGTAATATCATTTTCCATTTCGACCAACATTTCGGCGGATTTAGTTCTAGGATAATAAGAAAATAAGAAACACATATGTGAAGAAGAAATATGCTCTTCGAATATACTTACTTCACGGAAATTTCTTTTTAGAAACTTTCTTGAAGTAGTCTGACAATTATACCAGCTGCCAGCATTTCAGCAATATTGCTACCCCCACCACCACCGCCACCAGCAAAAGGAGCTGCTACAGAATTCTGAACACCAACTAAACTTAAAATAATTACAAATAAATTTACGATTGCACTTTTAGTTAAGGAAAACATGCTTAATCCTTCTTTATATCAGCTGATTTCTATTCTAGCATGCTGATCAATTCTTTTCCCACCTTTTATATTATTTGATAATAATTACGAAATCTTTATTAATAACAATAAAACTGGAAAAATTATATAAAAGAAAATATTTTTAAACTTATCACGGGTTTCCGGTTTCCGTTTGTTCCATCTGACGGTTTGGGGGAAGACGTCAGGCATAATAATGCATAAAATAAGAACGATGTAACCGGTATGGATCAAGAGGAAGTGAAATACAAAAGTTCTGCGATGTGAAGAACGGCATCATCTAGCTCATGAACGCTTTGTTCAGAGAAGCACACAATAACTGAAATTAATGAATGAAGCGAATACTTTCACATCGGTTTTCCTTTTCTGTGAAAAGTGTAGTGTGAATTTCTCAATGTCTAATTGTTTTAAAGAAATCCTATTGTGCATTTCACTGAAACGTACATAATTTACAAGCTTTACTTTGTAATACACTTCCTATTTTAAATTCGATTACATTTAAATTCTGTGATTTATATACATGGTTATATATGCACTGAATGATTTCACTTTATTTGAATGTGGTATTAATTTAATTATTTCTGATTGTGTGATTTATGTATATTGTTAAATACGAATTTTACATGTTATTTGGATATGCTTTTATTTTAATTTTTTAACTATAATCTTTTAAAAACAATTATAAAAATACAAACATTTAATTTAATACCTAGAAAACATATAAAGATTATTTAAAAAACAAAGCATTAAATATTTTGAACTTGTTCAAATATTCTTCACCAGTTATGTTAATAACACAAAATCAAGAGATAGAACATAATTCAACTTGTTGTTGAAGCCTTGAGCTAGAAACAATTAAACACGGATATAAATAATTGAGTTAGATTAAGATGGTATATTCTGGTGGAAGGAAATTAGCTTCAAATATTTTACACATTATTTTAGTTTACATTAAATTTAGTTTAGTTATTTTAAATTTATAAATACTAATAAATACAAGGATGGATGTAATGAGAACAAAAGAGTTGTTAAAATTTGGTTTAACTTATGTTGAGGGAGACATGAAAAGGCTACATCTACTGCAAAAATGGACTCGCCCTGAATAGTTGCACAGACGGGTTTTCGCCTGAGAATAATAAGATTCTAACAGCTCTCTTATCCTAAAAATATAAAGGTACCTGGGCCTAATATGGACACCCTAAGGAAAATTTATTTTTTTCACCCCCATGTACACGTGATAGAACTCCAAAAATATGTGATCATGATTCCTGCACTCTTGACAATCATTATTAAAATTAGCGACCTTGTTACTATTATGGCTTTTATTTAAATGATAAAAACAAAAGATTTTTTACAAATGCCCATATAAGGAACCACTAGTCCCTATTATGGACAGGTGGCTCCTTATTAACCTACTACACAGGGGAAATGAATGAGCCACTATTCTGTAGAGTTTTAGGTGAGAGGGAATAAAAAAATATATCTTAAAGTATTACTGGGAGGGTAAGTCACAGTAAATCTTCAGAACATGCACTTTAGAACAGGAGGTCATTTTCGGTTGTGGCTCTTCGAAGATCGATGCTAAGCACCTCAGTTACTACAAAATATTATGAAATAATGTAGTTGGTTTTGCTTATATTTCTAATTTTTGTAAATTTGAAAATTCACCTGCTGTACTTCCAATGTGGACATAAGGTGTCCATATTGGGAGCCGGGAGTAGCTTTATTAAATCTTGTAATAAATAATGAAAGAAAATGTTTTGAAGCAATATATGCAATAGTAATCGAAAATATGTTTTAAAAGCTTTCTAAATCATTCCACTTTTCAATATTTATTGTAATTTTACAATATCTAATAAGAATTTAAACTTGCCTATAATTACGATCAGCACACTACGAAACAATAAGTTTCCTTTTAAATGACGAACAGTGCGCTTTTTTGTACTTTCCAGGCTTAATTATCTCTTCAACTACTTTTCTTCACGGATATGTAGCTCGATTTCTCTATCAAAATTGTTACTTTTAAAAATATTAGGGGTGTCCATATTGAGAGCACTGTCCATATAGGGTACAGATACCTTACTTTTTAATATAGTAAGGTTCTACTTGTAATTATGAAGACTGTCCTGCTTTAAAATGATGTTAGGTCTAATATGCTTTCACTTGCAATAATCTAATTCTGCAGAAATTGTTGAAAGCAGTCATAATCAGTTTCCAAAAAGTAATTTTTTAAATGGCTAAATATTCTCAGGTTACGAGGTGATATGCGTGGAATGTTGGATCACAAACCCTTAACTTCTTCCATAAAAGTAGTAAAAAAATGACATACAAACTCTGCACAGCCAGATTTCTTTATAAAATTTTTTTCAAACATTTGTATTCGCACGATACGTAGTTTACGAGAAAAATACGAAAAATAAAGTATGACACCGCAGCCAGTTTAAATATTTTTGCAAATTATAAAGCAATATAAGGCCAGTTCATAAGGCATTACAGGATGGATAACCATGGATCATACAGATATATTTCTTTGAGTATTTTCTATGTACTACCAACGGAATCTGGCCGTGCTGAGTTTGAGCGCCAGATTTAGAATACCCTGTATACGGATAGTACCTGTACCTTACAACTCTTTCATTAATAGAGATACACGTACGCCCTTATTTAGATAGTATAAAACATTGCTTCCTGACTCTATATTTGCATTTAACAGGATTTTGAAAAATATGTGCTTTTCGTGGTTATTGCAAAACAGGAACGATATAGTTCTTTTGTAAATCAATATCTGTAATCTATATATATAAAAGAAAGTCTGGATTTCTTATTAATCACAGCACAAAAAAATCTGCCGAACCTAATATCTTGAAAATTGGGGTAAAAATACTTCGCATAACATGGAGTGCCGCTAAGAAGGGATTTTCGAAAATTCCACCCTTAAAGGGGTTAAAAAAAGGAACGAACTTTTAAAAAATTTCTTAAAAATCGGCTTTTGTAGTTATTTTTCAACTGATAACATATTTTAGTGTATTTGTTCATGCTGAATCGAATGGTACCAAGCAAATTCTTTTAAGTTCAGTAGTTCGCGAGATGCTTCACATTTTCCTGATTTGGCGGTGTCTTCGGCGCAAAAACCTGAAATTTTTAATCCTTATCTATATACATAAAAGAAAGTCTGTATTTCGTATTAATCACAGCACAAAAAAAATCTGCCGAACCTAATATCTCGAAAATTGGGGTAAAAATCCTTCTGATAACATCGATTGCCGCTAAGAAGGGATTTTCGAAAATTCCACCCTTAAGGGGGTTCAAAAAAGGAACGAACATTAAAAAAATTCCTTTAGAATCGGCTTTTGTAGTTATTTTTCAACTGATAACATATTTTAGTGTATTTTTTCATGCGGAATCGAATGGTACCAAGCAAATTCTTTTAAGTTCAGTAGTTCGCGAGATACTTCACATTTTCCTGATTTGGCGGTGTCTTCGGCGCAAAAACCTGAAATTTTTAATCCTTATCTATATATATAAAAGAAAGTCTGGATTTCGTATTATTCACAGCACAAAAAAATCTGCCGAACCTAATATCTTGAAAATTGGGGTAAAAATACTTCTGATAACATCGAGTGCCGCTAAGAAGGGATTTTCGAAAATTCCATCCCTAAGGGGGTTAAAAAAACGAACGAACTTTTAAAAAATTCCTTAAAAATCGGCTTTTGTAGTTATTTTTCAACTGATAACATATTTTAGTGTATTTTTTTTTTTTTTTTTTTTTTTTTTTTTTTTTTTTTTTTTGCTGAATCGAATGGTACCAAGCAAATTCTTTTAAGTTCAGTAGTTCGCGAGATATTTCACATTTTCCTGATTTGGCGGTGTCTTCGGCGCAAAAAATTTAAATTTTAAATCCTTATCTATATATATAAAAGAAAGTCTGGATTTCGTATTAATCACAGCACAAAAAAATCTGCCGAACCTAATATCTTGAAAATTGGAGTAAAAATACTTCTCATAACATGGAGTGCCGCTAAGAAGGGATTTTCGAAAATTCCACCCTTAAGGGGGTTAAAAAAAGGAACGAACTTTTAAAAAAATTCCTTAAAAATCGGCTTTTGTAGTAATTTTTCAACTGATAACATATTTTAGTGTATTTGTTCATGCTGAATCGAATGGTGCCAAGCAAATTCTTTTAAGTTCAGTAGTTCGTGAGATACTTCAAATTTTCCTGATTTGGCGGTGTCTTCGGCGCAAAATCCTGAAATTTTTAATTCTTATCTATATATATAAAAGAAAATCTGGATTTCGTATTAATCAACACACACACACAAAAAAAAAAAAAAAAAAAAAAAAAAAAAAAAAAAAAAAAAAAAATCTGCCGAACCTAATATCTTGAAATTTGGGGTAAAAATACTTCTGATAACATCGATATCCGCTAAGAAGGGATTTTCGAAAATTCCACCCTTAAGGGGGTTAAAAAAAGGAACGAACATTAAAAAAATTCCTTTAGAATCGGCTTTTGTAGTTATTTTTCAACTGATAACATATTTTAGTGTATTTTTTCATGCGGAATCGAATGGTACCAAGCAAATTCTTTTAAGTTCAGTAGTTCGCGAGATACTTCACATTTTCCTGATTTGGCGGTGTCTTCGGAGCAAAAAATTTAAATTTCTATTGCTTATCTATATATAAAAAAGAAAGTCTGGATTTCGTATTAATCACAGAACAAAAAAATCTGCATAACCTAATATCTTGAAAATTGGGGTAAAAATACTTCTGATAACATCGATTGCCGCTAAGAAGGGATTTTCGAAAATTCCGCCCATAAGGGGATTAAAAAAAGGAACGAACTTTTAAAAAATTCCTTAAAAATCGTCTTTTGTAGTTATTTTTCAACTGATAACATATTTTAGTGTATTTTTTCATCCTGAATCGAATGGTACCAAGCAAATTCTTTTAAGTTCAGTAGTTCGCGAGATACTTTACATTTTCCTGATTTGGCGGTGACTTCGGCGCAAAAACCTGAAATTTTAAATTCTTATCTATATATATAAAAGAAAGTCTGGATTTCGTATTAATCACAACACAAAAAAATCTGCCGAACCTAATATCTTGAAAACTGGGGTAAAAATACTTCTCATAACATGGAGTGCCGCTAAGAAGGGATTTTCGAAAATTCCACCCCTAAGGGGGTTAAGAAAAGGAACGAACTTTTAAAAAATTCATTAAAAATCGTCTTTTGTAGTTATTTTTCAACTGATAACATATTTTAGTGTATTTTTTCATCCTGAATCGAATGGTACCAAGCAAATTCTTTTAAGTTCAGTAGTTCGCGAGATACTTCACATTTTCCTGATTTGGCGGTGTCTTCGGAGCAAAAAATTTAAATTTCTATTGCTTATCTATATATAAAAAAGAAAGTCTGGATTTCGTATTAATCACAGAACAAAAAAATCTGCATAACCTAATATCTTGAAAATTGGGGTAAAAATACTTCTGATAACATCGATTGCCGCTAAGAAGGGATTTTCGAAAATTCCGCCCATAAGGGGATTAAAAAAAGGAACGAACTTTTAAAAAATTCCTTAAAAATCGTCTTTTGTAGTTATTTTTCAACTGATAACATATTTTAGTGTATTTTTTCATCCTGAATCGAATGGTACCAAGCAAATTCTTTTAAGTTCAGTAGTTCGCGAGATACTTTACATTTTCCTGATTTGGCGGTGACTTCGGCGCAAAAACCTGAAATTTTAAATTCTTATCTATATATATAAAAGAAAGTCTGGATTTCGTATTAATCACAACACAAAAAAATCTGCCGAACCTAATATCTTGAAAACTGGGGTAAAAATACTTCTCATAACATGGAGTGCCGCTAAGAAGGGATTTTCGAAAATTCCACCCCTAAGGGGGTTAAGAAAAGGAACGAACTTTTAAAAAATTCATTAAAAATCGTCTTTTGTAGTTATTTTTCAACTGATAACATATTTTAGTGTATTTTTTCATGCGGAATCGAATGGTACCAAGCAAATTCTTTTAAGTTCAGTAGTTCGCGAGATACTTCACATTTTCCTGATTTGGCGGTGTCTTCGGCGCAAAAACCTGAAATTTTTAATCCTTATCTATATATATAAAAGAAAGTCTGGATTTCGTATTATTCACAGCACAAAAAAATCTGCCGAACCTAATATCTTGAAAATTGGGGTAAAAATACTTCTGATAACATCGAGTGCCGCTAAGAAGGGATTTTCGAAAATTCCACCCCTAAGGGGGTTAAAAAAACGAACGAACTTTTAAAAAATTCCTTAAAAATCGGCTTTTGTAGTTATTTTTCAACTGATAACATATTTTAGTGTATTTTTTTTTTTTTTTTTTTTTTTTTTTTTTTTTTTTGCTGAATCGAATGGTACCAAGCAAATTCTTTTAAGTTCAGTAGTTCGCGAGATATTTCACATTTTCCTGATTTGGCGGTGTCTTCGGCGCAAAAAATTTAAATTTTAAATCCTTATCTATATATATAAAAGAAAGTCTGGATTTCGTATTAATCACAGCACAAAAAAATCTGCCGAACCTAATATCTTGAAAATTGGAGTAAAAATACTTCTCATAACATGGAGTGCCGCTAAGAAGGGATTTTCGAAAATTCCACCCTTAAGGGGGTTAAAAAAAGGAACGAACTTTTAAAAAAATTCCTTAAAAATCGGCTTTTGTAGTAATTTTTCAACTGATAACATATTTTAGTGTATTTGTTCATGCTGAATCGAATGGTGCCAAGCAAATTCTTTTAAGTTCAGTAGTTCGTGAGATACTTCAAATTTTCCTGATTTGGCGGTGTCTTCGGCGCAAAATCCTGAAATTTTTAATTCTTATCTATATATATAAAAGAAAATCTGGATTTCGTATTAATCAACACAAAAAAAAAAAAAAAAAAAAAAAAAAAAAAAAATCTGCCGAACCTAATATCTTGAAATTTGGGGTAAAAATACTTCTGATAACATCGATATCCGCTAAGAAGGGATTTTCGAAAATTCCACCCTTAAGGGGGTTAAAAAAAGGAACGAACATTAAAAAAATTCCTTTAGAATCGGCTTTTGTAGTTATTTTTCAACTGATAACATTTTTTAGTGTATTTTTTCATGCGGAATCGAATGGTACCAAGCAAATTCTTTTAAGTTCAGTAGTTCGCGAGATACTTCACATTTTCCTGATTTGGCGGTGTCTTCGGAGCAAAAAATTTAAATTTCTATTGCTTATCTATATATAAAAAAGAAAGTCTGGATTTCGTATTAATCACAGAACAAAAAAATCTGCATAACCTAATATCTTGAAAATTGGGGTAAAAATACTTCTGATAACATCGATTGCCGCTAAGAAGGGATTTTCGAAAATTCCGCCCATAAGGGGATTAAAAAAAGGAACGAACTTTTAAAAAATTCCTTAAAAATCGTCTTTTGTAGTTATTTTTCAACTGATAACATATTTTAGTGTATTTTTTCATCCTGAATCGAATGGTACCAAGCAAATTCTTTTAAGTTCAGTAGTTCGCGAGATACTTTACATTTTCCTGATTTGGCGGTGACTTCGGCGCAAAAACCTGAAATTTTAAATTCTTATCTATATATATAAAAGAAAGTCTGGATTTCGTATTAATCACAACACAAAAAAATCTGCCGAACCTAATATCTTGAAAACTGGGGTAAAAATACTTCTCATAACATGGAGTGCCGCTAAGAAGGGATTTTCGAAAATTCCACCCCTAAGGGGGTTAAGAAAAGGAACGAACTTTTAAAAAATTCATTAAAAATCGTCTTTTGTAGTTATTTTTCAACTGATAACATATTTTAGTGTATTTTTTCATGCGGAATCGAATGGTACCAAGCAAATTCTTTTAAGTTCAGTAGTTCGCGAGATACTTCACATTTTCCTGATTTGGCGGTGTCTTCGGCGCAAAAACCTGAAATTTTTAATCCTTATCTATATATATAAAAGAAAGTCTGGATTTCGTATTATTCACAGCACAAAAAAATCTGCCGAACCTAATATCTTGAAAATTGGGGTAAAAATACTTCTGATAACATCGAGTCCCGCTAAGAAGGGATTTTCGAAAATTCCACCCCTAAGGGGGTTAAAAAAACGAACGAACTTTTAAAAAATTCCTTAAAAATCGGCTTTTGTAGTTATTTTTCAACTGATAACATATTTTAGTGTATTTTTTTTTTTTTTTTTTTTTTTTTTTTTTTTTGCTGAATCGAATGGTACCAAGCAAATTCTTTTAAGTTCAGTAGTTCGCGAGATATTTCACATTTTCCTGATTTGGCGGTGTCTTCGGCGCAAAAAATTTAAATTTTAAATCCTTATCTATATATATAAAAGAAAGTCTGGATTTCGTATTAATCACAGCACAAAAAAATCTGCCGAACCTAATATCTTGAAAATTGGAGTAAAAATACTTCTCATAACATGGAGTGCCGCTAAGAAGGGATTTTCGAAAATTCCACCCTTAAGGGGGTTAAAAAAAGGAACGAACTTTTAAAAAAATTCCTTAAAAATCGGCTTTTGTAGTAATTTTTCAACTGATAACATATTTTAGTGTATTTGTTCATGCTGAATCGAATGGTGCCAAGCAAATTCTTTTAAGTTCAGTAGTTCGTGAGATACTTCAAATTTTCCTGATTTGGCGGTGTCTTCGGCGCAAAATCCTGAAATTTTTAATTCTTATCTATATATATAAAAGAAAATCTGGATTTCGTATTAATCAACACACACACACAAAAAAAAAAAAAAAAAAAAAAAAAAAAAAATCTGCCGAACCTAATATCTTGAAATTTGGGGTAAAAATACTTCTGATAACATCGATATCCGCTAAGAAGGGATTTTCGAAAATTCCACCCTTAAGGGGGTTAAAAAAAGGAACGAACATTAAAAAAATTCCTTTAGAATCGGCTTTTGTAGTTATTTTTCAACTGATAACATATTTTAGTGTATTTTTTCATGCGGAATCGAATGGTACCAAGCAAATTCTTTTAAGTTCAGTAGTTCGCGAGATACTTCACATTTTCCTGATTTGGCGGTGTCTTCGGAGCAAAAAATTTAAATTTCTATTGCTTATCTATATATAAAAAAGAAAGTCTGGATTTCGTATTAATCACAGAACAAAAAAATCTGCATAACCTAATATCTTGAAAATTGGGGTAAAAATACTTCTGATAACATCGATTGCCGCTAAGAAGGGATTTTCGAAAATTCCGCCCATAAGGGGATTAAAAAAAGGAACGAACTTTTAAAAAATTCCTTAAAAATCGTCTTTTGTAGTTATTTTTCAACTGATAACATATTTTAGTGTATTTTTTCATCCTGAATCGAATGGTACCAAGCAAATTCTTTTAAGTTCAGTAGTTCGCGAGATACTTTACATTTTCCTGATTTGGCGGTGACTTCGGCGCAAAAACCTGAAATTTTAAATTCTTATCTATATATATAAAAGAAAGTCTGGATTTCGTATTAATCACAACACAAAAAAATCTGCCGAACCTAATATCTTGAAAACTGGGGTAAAAATACTTCTCATAACATGGAGTGCCGCTAAGAAGGGATTTTCGAAAATTCCACCCCTAAGGGGGTTAAGAAAAGGAACGAACTTTTAAAAAATTCATTAAAAATCGTCTTTTGTAGTTATTTTTCAACTGATAACATATTTTAGTGTATTTTTTCATGCGGAATCGAATGGTACCAAGCAAATTCTTTTAAGTTCAGTAGTTCGCGAGATACTTCACATTTTCCTGATTTGGCGGTGTCTTCGGCGCAAAAACCTGAAATTTTTAATCCTTATCTATATATATAAAAGAAAGTCTGGATTTCGTATTATTCACAGCACAAAAAAATCTGCCGAACCTAATATCTTGAAAATTGGGGTAAAAATACTTCTGATAACATCGAGTGCCGCTAAGAAGGGATTTTCGAAAATTCCACCCCTAAGGGGGTTAAAAAAACGAACGAACTTTTAAAAAATTCCTTAAAAATCGGCTTTTGTAGTTATTTTTCAACTGATAACATATTTTAGTGTATTTTTTTTTTTTTTTTTTTTTTTTTTTTGCTGAATCGAATGGTACCAAGCAAATTCTTTTAAGTTCAGTAGTTCGCGAGATATTTCACATTTTCCTGATTTGGCGGTGTCTTCGGCGCAAAAAATTTAAATTTTAAATCCTTATCTATATATATAAAAGAAAGTCTGGATTTCGTATTAATCACAGCACAAAAAAATCTGCCGAACCTAATATCTTGAAAATTGGAGTAAAAATACTTCTCATAACATGGAGTGCCGCTAAGAAGGGATTTTCGAAAATTCCACCCTTAAGGGGGTTAAAAAAAGGAACGAACTTTTAAAAAAATTCCTTAAAAATCGGCTTTTGTAGTAATTTTTCAACTGATAACATATTTTAGTGTATTTGTTCATGCTGAATCGAATGGTGCCAAGCAAATTCTTTTAAGTTCAGTAGTTCGTGAGATACTTCAAATTTTCCTGATTTGGCGGTGTCTTCGGCGCAAAATCCTGAAATTTTTAATTCTTATCTATATATATAAAAGAAAATCTGGATTTCGTATTAATCAACACAAAAAAAAAAAAAAAAAAAAAAAAAAAAAAAAAAAAAAAAAATCTGCCGAACCTAATATCTTGAAATTTGGGGTAAAAATACTTCTGATAACATCGATATCCGCTAAGAAGGGATTTTCGAAAATTCCACCCTTAAGGGGGTTAAAAAAAGGAACGAACATTAAAAAAATTCCTTTAGAATCGGCTTTTGTAGTTATTTTTCAACTGATAACATATTTTAGTGTATTTTTTCATGCGGAATCGAATGGTACCAAGCAAATTCTTTTAAGTTCAGTAGTTCGCGAGATACTTCACATTTTCCTGATTTGGCGGTGTCTTCGGAGCAAAAAATTTAAATTTCTATTGCTTATCTATATATAAAAAAGAAAGTCTGGATTTCGTATTAATCACAGAACAAAAAAATCTGCATAACCTAATATCTTGAAAATTGGGGTAAAAATACTTCTGATAACATCGATTGCCGCTAAGAAGGGATTTTCGAAAATTCCGCCCATAAGGGGATTAAAAAAAGGAACGAACTTTTAAAAAATTCCTTAAAAATCGTCTTTTGTAGTTATTTTTCAACTGATAACATATTTTAGTGTATTTTTTCATCCTGAATCGAATGGTACCAAGCAAATTCTTTTAAGTTCAGTAGTTCGCGAGATACTTTACATTTTCCTGATTTGGCGGTGACTTCGGCGCAAAAACCTGAAATTTTAAATTCTTATCTATATATATAAAAGAAAGTCTGGATTTCGTATTAATCACAACACAAAAAAATCTGCCGAACCTAATATCTTGAAAACTGGGGTAAAAATACTTCTCATAACATGGAGTGCCGCTAAGAAGGGATTTTCGAAAATTCCACCCCTAAGGGGGTTAAGAAAAGGAACGAACTTTTAAAAAATTCATTAAAAATCGTCTTTTGTAGTTATTTTTCAACTGATAACATATTTTAATGTATTTGTTCATACTGAATCGAATGGTACCAAGCAAATTCTTTTAAGTTCAGTAGTTCGCGAGATACTTCACATTTTCCTGATTTGGCTGTGTCTTCGGCGCAAAAACCTGAAATTTATAATCCTTATCTATATATATAAAAGAAATACACTAATAAAAGTCTGGATTTCGTATTAATGACAGCACAAAAAAATCTATTGAACGTATAATTTTGAAAGAGAGTTCTATAATCAGGTTAACATGATTATGTAAGCTATATTTAATTATCTCAATATATATACAACGCGAAGGGAAATTTCATTGCGGCCGCTTATAACTTAAGTTCTACAAGATAGATTTTAGTGGATTTTGCATTGTTATTTGGATAATTTTTCAGAAATTTTGTAACAAATGAAATGTAGCATTCTACGTTATTTAATTGAATACTTAGGAAATGTTTTTTATCAGAGGAACCCAATTACAAAAGTTTGGCTTTATTTTAAAAGTTCCGCTGAATGAGTTTTTATGTGATTAAAATTGTTAACATGTTGAGCGCTACGTCATTCATTGGTGACTAACATTGAACTTTCCGTTTAGATGACTGATTTTTCACCGAATACAGACAGTCTAAAGTACGATATAAAACTAAAAATTACTATGATATAAAGATTTCGTTTAATTCAAAATTTCTTTAAAAAAAAAAAAAAAAAAAAAAATGACCAGCGTAGCGGGCGAAGGTTGCTAGTTTGTATATAAGATAAAAAAATTATTTATTTATTTTTGTTTATTTGTAAACGTTTGATCGTTTAACAAATGTATGAATGCTTTTAATGCTTGAATGTAGCACAAAATGTTTGAATATTTAACAAATTTTACTCTATGCTACAATTTGTTAAATTTATATGCGTTTTCGAAGTTGTAAACGGACGTATTTGACACTTTGCATATATTTATGAATTTCAAGTTCACCCTCCCTTTAAGAAAATAAAAAGGCACATCGCCTGGAAAAAGTTTGAGAATGAAAAGGTCCGCAATAAATGCCAATTCATTAACTTTGTTAATTATTTTAAAAACTGCATTTGTACTCTTTTTAAAAGTTTACTATATTTTTGTTATTTTAGTGAATAAAACACAAAAATTATGTGACATTATATAAATATTCATTTATATGTGAAATATAAAAAGAACTTTTCAACGATAAAAAATATATTGGAATATCTAATTCATTTACAGTTTCATTTTACACTTAAGTATGTTTTGATGTGCAACAGTATTGTAGAAAAAAATGTTGATTTCATAAATATGCAGTCTGCGAATTTCCAAACTTTATGTGATATCAAATACTTTACATTTACAAAAGTAATTATTAGATTTAAAAATTCCTTATTAATATTTAGAATAAATATTTTAAGAAGTGTATAGACATTCTTTACTCGCTATAATTTATTCCCATAAACACAAGTAAAAATCTGAATATTTAACATCCTTGAATTTTTTAATTAATTAATATTGAGCATAGAAATGCTACAAATTTTACAGTCCGAAGTATTTTAAAAGGATTTATTTAATTACATTTTTTAAAAAAGTATACACATGAGATTCATTAATATGTGTGAAACATAATTTATTTTTCCGCTTGACACTTTGGATTTTTAAAAATGTGCTGTCGTTTAAATTTATTGAATTAATTCAATTTTCTTCGCTTTTAAAAGTAGTCTTAATTTCACTGAGATAAATTAAAATTGTTTCTGACAGTAACGCAAATAAAAGAATCTAAGGCAAAAGAAAATCACTCCTTTCTCTGATTTAATTAATGAATATTAATCTGAAATATACCTTTTGATTAGAATGTGTCAAGTATATTTTTCTGGCTCATTGTATAAATAAATTGGACGGTCTAGTGGAATATTTAATTTTTATCAATGAGCTAGAAAAGGCAAATAACATTTTTACGTTTTCAAGAAAGAAACAATTATTTGTTTTTAAAAACTTACAATTCACTAAGTTCAATCTCTAATTACATTTTGGAATAAAAGATTACTTTGAAATGTTGCAGCTGTTTTAGTTTATTTCTTTAAAATATTATTTATTAGCATATCCTGAAAATTATTTTAATGTGAAGGCTAGTCTGCTTGAAATTTAAATATGATAAAAAGTATTTAAGATGTTTTGAAGTACGATATTTTTATTTATTTCTATTTCGAAAACATACGGTAAATTAATAATGAAGATATTTACTTATGCTTGAGAATATTTTATACAGCAGAGTCCCGATATTCCGAACAAATTGGGATCGAACAATGTTCGGTTTAACGAGAACTCCGAATAGGAGGATTTAATTAATAATAATCAACGTATTGGCGTGTTAACCTCTTGAGGGGCGCTAGTATATCGATAAAACTATTTAATTTTAATCAGCTAGGACGCGCACAGGGCCTAAAAGACCCGGAGTGCATAAGGTTTTTACAATTGCAATAACTAATTTTTTAAAGTAATCTTCAACTTCTTTTATCGCAAGATTTGTAAGAAATGTGACCGTCTAAATTGAGCGATTGTTTTAATTTGATTTTATTGGTGACAAAGTTAAAACCATTCATACCCTGGGTAAGCGCGCGTTTACCCGGGTTAATTACCAATGGCCACATTGGCACTAAAATTTTGGTTAAAAAATTAGGTTTATTATATGTATGAAATATAGTTTTCTTATTTACAAATAAATTTGTTTTCAAATTCCGGTGTTAGTTGTTCATTTAAAAATTCCTGAAATGGAAATTCTCTGCGTCGCAAAGGGTTAAGACGCAATTTAAATGCGGGGACATCTGCTAGTTTCAGCTGTATACAGCGTTGATCGGCTCGTGGTGAACAAGTTCTGTTATTTCTGATAACTTAATTTAAAACTCACTGTTAATGTATAACACACTCTTCTAATAAATATTGATTAAATGTGTCAAATATATGGTTTTCTGGATCGTAAAAATAAATTGGACGGTCTAGTGGAATATTTTATTATTATCAACGGGCTAAAAAAGGCAAATAACATTTTTCTGTTTTGAAGAAAGAAACAATTATTTGTTTTTAAAAAATCACAATTCACTAAGTTCAATCCCTAATTACATTTCGAAATGCAAGCTTTTTTCGAAATGTTGCAGTTGTTTTAGTTATTTCTTTAAAATATTATTTATTAGCATATCCTGAAAATTTTTTTAACGTGAGACTAGTCTGCTTTAAATTTAAGCATGATAAAAAAAGTATATGGCGTTTTGAAGCACGATATGTTTATTCATTTCTATACTGAAAACATATTGTTAAACAATTTAAACATAATATAATTATGAATGATATTTACTTACGCTTTAGAATATATTACACAGCAGAGTCCCACTATCCGAAATTAATTGTTACCGAACACTGTTTAATTTAACGAGAATTCGGAATAGGAGGATTTCACTAATAATCAACGTATTCTCTTGTTAAGGTGCAATTTAAGCGCGGGGATATCTAGTGTCAGCACTGCACAACGTTGATCTACTCGTGGTGAACAGTTTCTAGTATTTCTAATAACTTAATTTAAAATTCACTGTTAAATTGTAACAAACAATAAGAACAACTGTAGTTTCATTGAAATAAATACGCTTTTTCTTCACACATAAATCTGAGTGAACGATGACAATATAATATAAATATTTTTGCCCAGTTATATATTTTTATATTTTCAAATGTATATTATACAAGACTGCGTATGGTTTATATATATATGTAATATTACATTTAATGTATTTTTTTTACTGATCCATATACTGTAAAATAATAAAATCTTATACATTTTCATCATATACTTTTATATGAAGAAAATAAATAACATAATATTGAAGGCTCTCTCCATGCGCAGATTTATTAAATATATAATAAAGAACGTATACAAAAAATGTACATCTATGTCTCACTAACAAAAAGTACTTGCGGCAGTACCGGGAGTAAGAAGTAGCATTCATATAACTTATTTATTTACTTATTTAAAATATTTTAAATTAAGTTATATTATTCAAACACACGAAGCTCAAATTATTAGAACCCAATTATATAAAAAGGAATACTAGTTTTTGTTAATACTGAATATTAATGGGAATTTTTAGAAATTAGTCATATTTTATTCAAGCTGGTTTTATTTTAAGCGATTTATAGGGTTTCCAAATTCCACTGTAAAACGAGGTGTACGACATTTTAAAACAAAATGATGAATTAAACAAACCAATAAGCTTGGTCGAAATCTTAATTCATGTGCACATCCACACTCATATCAGAATCGATTAATATATACGAGTGCTGTCAAGGGCAGGTTGATTAACCCTTTCGTGGTTATAAGCGCGTATACGCGCCCAGAATAACACTTAATTTGAATTGCGAAATGCCATACTGACACCGGAATTTTTAAATGAAAATTTTAATTTTACAAAGAACGTAAAAAAAACATTTATATATTATGAAATAAATTTTTTTTTAAATTCCGGTGTCATTCAATCATTTTAGTATTTTATGAATAGAAGTGCTTTTACCGTCAAAGGGTTAAAAAAAATCTCATCCACATTAGAAATTCAAACTGCTATATCTCAGGCGTTTTTTAAGGCAAAGACAAAAATGGATGAAGTTTTTTGATTTGTCGTAATGTGCAGCTTGCAGATTACGACAAATCAAAAAGATGTCCAGATGTAAACAACATAAGTAATATATATCTTATGTTGTTTACATCTGGACGGACAAGCAGTTAGGCGGGGGCGGATGAAGCTTTTTGATTTGTCGTAATGGGCAGCTTGCACATTACGACAAATCAAAAAGCTTCATCCGCCCCCGCCTAACTGCTTGTCCGTCCAGATGTAAACAACATAAGATATATATTACAAAAAAAAATCAAAAGGGAATTCACGGGGAGTGTTTGAGTTAAGTGAACTATCTGGTTAATTTTAAACAATAGCAATGTTACTAACCCATTTACCTTCCAGGATTCCCTCCCCTAGTACTTGGCTCCCGAGAATTTCAAGTTGACCTAATCGACGCAGGGACTCAAGGGACCCTGTGTGGTCAGAAGAGATTCGGGAGCACCAATCAAGTCCACTGCACCAGAACCGTACAGGTTGACCTCATAGGCGCAGAGACTCTAAAGAATCTGGCCGGTCCGACACCGTTCTGGAATCCCCCCCCTAGTGGGCTAACGCCTCTCAGGCTTTCAAGTTGACCTCATTGACGCAGGGACCCACGGGACTCTGTGCGGTCCGAAGAGCAATGGGAAGCAACCTACTAGCCCACTTATCCCGAACCGCACACGTTAACCTCATCGACGCAGAGACTCAAGAGACTCTGCGGTCCGAAACGTGTTCGGGGTTTTCCTTTTTCGTTTTTTCCCTTGTTTTTTGCTAGTGACAGTACGCCTCTTTATTAGGTACATTTGGGCTCTGTCCGCACGAGCTACCGGACCCGCTCCTATGGGACAGCCATATAGAGCATCTTTTTTTTCTTTTTCTTTTTTGAGTACGGTAGAAAGGAGGGATTTCGTCACCCCCAGCAGCGATTCGACTGCCTTGCATTTCGGCCCAAAAATTCTCCCTTCTCTGGCATTACTTAGCATTTCGGCTTTTTTACTTTTGGTTATTTATTTTTCTAAATCTCCCTCAAAATTGTCCCCCCTGTTGTCTGCTAAGGACATGCCAAAAAATTTTCTCTGCTCAAAAAATTTTAGCTCCAGCCCCATTTTACCTGACACGGCGAGTGGGAATGATGTGCGGTGCCTCACAAAGGCAATAAACCACTCAGTCCAGTAACCGTTAGCCACAATCAGCCGACCTCGGCACTTGCCTGCGTAGATCGTCCCCACTTTGCTGGCTAAAATTCCATCATGTAGGCTAATGGTGCCTGATGCATGTAAAATCCTTCGTGGGTGCAAAGTCCTCCAAGTTACCTGTGAATTATACCTCTGGAGGTGCCTTTCCAGGTGAAGGTCTCGTCATCTGATCAAGGCTCTAAATTACGAGACCATCTTGCGAAGCCATTTGCAGTTCAAACATCAGGATGTACCATTAATTAAAAAGCGAAACAAAGTATGCTCAACGAGAAGCAAATACTGCAGAAATGATGGCATGAGAAGCAAAGTTTATTGCCACTACATGACAATTAGGTGGTCGTCCACCCCGATACCAGGTATCTAACCCGTTAAGCTGAGAAAACTCGGCAGGTAGGGGGCCTGGTCATCGGTTAGAAAGAAAGAAAGGCAAAGACAAAGCAAAAAATACTTCGGAATTCATTATTAAGATCAAACACTTTAGAAAGAACCTTTTTTTTCAATTTTTAAAATTTTTATCTGTACATCATTATACAATTAAAAGATTTTTGATAAACATAAATGGCCGCCATTTTGAAACAAGATGGCGGATGAAGTTGGCTAGTGAACTCGGTCAAGATACTGGTATGTACTATGCACACATGGAGTTATATCCAAATCAGACTATAAATATGCGTTTTGACGCGTGACAAATTTCAGACCGTTTCAAAATATCAACCACTCTGGAAATTGAAAGTGCTATAACTCAGCCACTTTTCAAGATATAGATGAAACAAAATAATTGCTCTGGAATCTTTGTATCATGGTAAAACACACAAAAGAAAACTTAATTTAAATTTCATACTTTTTTGCACCTAATTTTAAAATTTAATTAAAAAAATAATATTCCGCGATTTTGAAACAAGATGGCGGATGGAACTAGGAAACGAACTCGGTCCAGAAATCTTTATTTACTATGTACGTACAAAGACACATCCAAATCGGTTTATAAATACGCGCGTTATCACGTGACGAAAATCAGATCATTTCAAAGTGTGAGCAACACTAGAAATTAAAAGTGCTATAATTCAGCCATTTTTTAAGATACAGGCGAAACAAAAAACGCTCTGGAATATTTGCATCAAGGTCAAATGTGTAAAAGAAAAATCTTTTTCAATTTCTCACTTTTTTGTACCAAATTTTAAATTTTAATAAAAAATTTAAATGGCCGCCATTTTGAAACAAGATGGCGGATGAAACTGTCAAACGAAATTAGTCCAGGCCTCATGATGTGCTATGTACACACCAAGTTACATCCAAATCGATTCATAAATACGCGTGTTATTATGTGACAAAAAATCAGATTGTTTCAAAATGTCAGCCATGCTAGAAATTCAAAGTGCTATAACTCAGACATTTTTTAAGATATAGACGAGATAAAAAGTGTTATCGAATCATTGTTATAAGTTCTAACACATAAAAGAAAAATATTTTTCAACTTTTAATGTTTTCGCATTTGATTTTAAGTTTTAAATGGCCGTTACTTTAGACAAAATGATGAATGATGCTGGCTAACGAGCTCAGTCGAGACATTTGTATGTACTATGTACATATAAAATTTCTTTTAAATTGGTTCATTAATGCGATAGTTACAGCATGAAAAATATCATATATATATATATATATATATATATATATATATATATATATATATATATCTGTCAACATATGAATCAAGGGTGGTTTTGGGGTCTAAAATATACAAACGTTTTCCGGAAGTGCTTACCTCCGGACGACTGGAATAGGTAGCTTTTTACTTTGTAATGAAAGCTACCTAAAAAAGCCTTGGAATTGTGAAAGTGAAGAAAATATGAACGTGAGGAAAAAAAAAAAAAACGTTTAAAGATTACATTTATGGTAGGGAATTGCACTGGGTTGTATTTACAAAATTTACATTATCTCATGATATAATTGCTATATCGGTAATAAAGAAGTGTCAAAATATTTACAATTAAACAGGCTTTCGTTTAATATAAAAATCACTGGTCTGCTACCCTGATAACAACAGTTATAGATTAATATTTTAAGTAATTGGAAAAAATTCTTGACATTTATTTTCATCTCCTTTGTGGTGCAAATCAATTCTTTGAGACACGCTCTATTTCACATAAATGTTTTAGTTAGAGATAGATATACAAATAAAAAAAGCTCAATTAAGTACTTCCTGTGTCTATTTAAGCGAAGGTGAATTTCAAATATCCATTGCATTATAGAAACTTTGACCATTCAAAAATCACAAGAAATCGATTAATTTACTGTCATTTAATGTCTTGGTCTTTATAACTATCATAATTGTCTTCTCCTGATGCAATTAAAGCTTCCTGCATTTTTTTTTCGCAGAATTATTTTCATGCCGCATTATTTCACTTATACATTTAGGTCTTATAGATATAAGAAATAGATAAAGGGGGAATAGCATATTCTTTTTGGGAAAAATAGGCTTATGTTTTGAGATTTACATGTCATTTTAGGATTATGTTTTGAGATTTACATGCAATTTTTAACAAGTTGATTTAAAATTTATCGTTTAAATTTTGTGGGGTAGTTGGGGAGAAAACAGGAAACAGATTTTACATAAGAAAGTATGTCCGCAAATATACGCATGCGTATCTGAAGAATGAAATCTGTGTACCCGACATTCCATTACGAAAGAATAGTTTCAGTAGAAAAGGGGAACAATTACTAACATGAGTGCAGTACATTTTATAAAACATAAAAAATTGTTAACGACTGCAGCAGGAATATCGATTAAAAAGATTTTTTTTTAAATTATGGTGTAGAACCAAATTTTAAAAATTCATGAATGAAGAAATTAAAAAACATAAAATAAAATAAATTAACAAAACATAAATAAAATAAAAATGAAAACAAAAAGTAATAAGCAACAATTATAAAATAACTGAAAGTTAAAAGAGCCGGAAAAAGCAATATTAAAGGAGTAGTTTCCTGCCATTAAATAATGACGTTGTTGAGTAAAGGTCATTAACGAGATTTTTGGAGTTTTTAAAGATCTAAAAAGTTTCTTGGAAATCCAAATGAGAAATAGAATTAGGAGAAGAAGTAATACTAGGTTTAGGAATGTCAAAACAAAGCTGATGTAATGGAAGGTTGGATTCACGCAGCGGCCTCTACATATGCATGCGTACATTTGCAGACATATTTTCTTAAATAAAATCGGTTTTCTGACGTGTTGCCTATCTCCCACGAATATGATAAAATGATTGAAACTTAAGTTTTGAAATGTTTTTATTATTATTATTATTATTATTATTATTATTATTATTATTATTATTATTATTGATCGGTTCTGAAGCCAGAACCGTTCTAAAATTAAATAAAACTTAAGCAGAGATAGAGAAATTAAAATTGGTGACCTGAAATAAATATTGGCAGTATGTGGTAGTGTTATAAAGTCATTAAAGAAGCATTTAATTAAAAGGTAAACTAACGTTTATTTTTTTTCAAGAAAAAACATATTCAAAATAAAAATATATAATATATATAAAATAATAAACAAAGAGAAATTATATCTGGTAAAATCAACCAAAAAAGTAATTTCTGAAATTATATTATCTATAAAATTAAAGTCATACTTTAATACAATAAAAATACTTAATTAAACAAACAGCATGACGTAAGGTAAAGAGAAAAAAGATTGACCTGTACAGGTTGCAAGATAAACCACTCACTGAAGCATAACTGGAGGAAAACAGACTTCTTGAAACAGATGATGACGAAAAATAATGTCCGGGAAAAGTTCAAAGAAAGTAAAAAAAAACCTTGGATGTTAACACAGTTCATGACAGCAAAATATTCATTACGACATTCCCGCTATCGACTAACAGAAATTATTTCATAAGACAACATCATCTTTCACCACTTAAAATAAACTATCACTGAACTTTCATAACTAATATTTATGACAACAAACGGCCTTTACTAGACCAAAACATCGTCAGACCACACGCCGTCAAAACAAACCAACTGATTTAAATACCCCTCGCGATTCTATACATCGCCAGAGTGCAACGCCCCCTTTGCGCCTGCCGAAGTTGAGCAAATGCGTTCCTGCTTTGCGAAAGGGAGATTCGGCTACTCGTAAGTTGCGATTTGCGAAGATCGCAAATCGCGATCAGACGGAAGAAAACGATCATGAACGCACATGTAAGTGTTCAAATCGAAAGTAAACAAATAAGTAACCGATTTAAAAATGGAATATGCCATGGAATAGGGAAAAACAAAATAAAGGGATTGGAAATAAGATAAAGATGAGATAAGATTGAAATAAAATAAAAACCAGTAAGTCATGCTACATTATCTTATTACAATATATATATATATATGCTTATAGAGTGTTAAGGGTAGAGAGTAGGCTGACAATCGCCCCCCCCCCTTAACACTCGTACTACAAAGAAACTAATTACCAAGTATTACCAAATAATATAAATAATATCAAAGGTCATATTGATCATTTAACAACATAGAATATCAGTATATCTACTATCATACTTTGACAGTTACTAGTGAAGAACAACTCAATATTATCGTGCATAAATTCAACAAACTCACAATATCATATAACAAGGTTAATTTCCAAAAATGAACAACTTTTTAACAATGTTAATAACCACACAATATGAATAACAATTTGATAACTATACAACAACAAGATTAACAATAACAATTTTTTTCATAGCACAAGAGTCTTTAGTTACCATAGTAACTTAAAAATTTGAAAGTCTTTCAGGTACACAAACATTTAAAAAAAAAGAGTTCATGATAATTTGTTACCACGTTACCTCGTCACATGCAAGTGACTACGATTACCGTTACATACCACAACATTCTTTAGTATGTTGATTTTCTTGATCTTGGCATTGACAATACACGATTATATTTACATACATTTGCATAATTACACTAGAGTAAATGATTACCATACGATAGATTCATAGACATTACGAATTTGAAGAATAGCAAAACATGAATTACAATGCAAAAAAAGCACTTTGATAATGTATGGGAAATTCATGATATGCAAAATAGACACATTCAATGATAATAACACTAATGATCATGATCATGATAATGACTGTGAATATGATAATGATAAGGACGGTGAGCGCTCACATAAAAACAACAATAACAACAACATGCATGCTTAAGCTTTTGAAATAACACACATTTGCAAATGTTTTAACAAAGATTTAAAATGTGAAGGACACTTGTTATGCAATTTCTTAAAAGTAAAACAACCCTTTTCATATTTATATATGCAAAAAAATACAGCTCAATTTTCAACACCACGGACGGGACCTATGTGACATTTCCATTTTCAAAAAAATAGGGACTTACAAACTTAAAAGAAACGATGCCCGCGACAGGCCTTCCTGTGATCAGAACACTCAAGAAGGCCACTACCCCCTGCAGGCCACTCTGGCTATTCACAATTGCACCCCTGCGAGCCGCTTCCTGGGGCTGCTCGGGCCCCGGAGGATGAACCATCCTGAGGTCTGATCACATTCCAGTGGGAGTTAAATTGTCCGCAATGTTGGAAATGAGGGTATTGAAAAACTTATTTATGACATTAGAACATATGCATATGAGACAAAAATATGAAATAAGAAGAAAAACAAGTGTATAATCACATATTCAAACATTATAAAAAAACACTGAAATATACAAAAATTTCAGATTTGAAAAAAAAAACGTGTTAAACTTCAGGGTTTAACTTAAAAAAAACTAAACAAGTATTTTAATACTTGACACAAGTCCAGAGGAGGGGGAGATTTTTTTCACTTTATACATTTTACGTTTTACTTTTAAATAATATTTAACATTATATATTACTTATAACTAAAGATCACATCAATGAACCTTTTAAGATCAAACTTCGTTAAGGGTTTTGTAAAGATGTCTGAGAGATTAGCTTTACTAGTTACGTGTTTTACATTAAATATCTCTTGGTTTAAAAGGTCTCTAACAAAAAATAATTTAACGTCAATGTGTTTTGTTCTGTAGTTTTCTATGGGAGACTTAAGGAAATCAATGGAGGCCATATTGTCTACTAACAAGGTTGGCTTAGTTTGTGGGCCTGTAAAAATGTGTTTATCATAACATTCATTTATGATTCTACTGAACCAAAGAAGCTCTTTAGTTGCCTCTGTTAAAGCCACAAACTTTGATTCCATGGTAGACAAGCAGACAGATTTTTGTTTGAAAGCCCTCCACATGATAGGAGATTTGTCTAACATTAAAAGTTGTCCCCCCATTGACGTCCTGTCATCGCGATTGGCGGCGAAATCAGCATCAGTGTATGTTATTAGATTTATGTGATGACAAGGTAGCCTCAGTTTGTAGTGTTTGGTGCTTTGTACATATCCTAGTAATTTTAAGAGACCATTCCAGTGGATGATACCTGGATTACTCTGGAATTGACTGAAGATGTTTACAGCATAGGATATGTCGGGGCGAGTCCTGCTTGTAAGAAAAGATAAGCATCCCAAAACACTTCTGTACGGATATTTTGACATCTCCTGGGTTTCAGTATCAGTTTGAGGGCACTGTGCTTTGGAGTACACTACGCCTTTACTTATGGGAAGTGATGTGATGGGAAAGTTAAATTCCTTAAAACGTGTGCAGATATCATCAATATATTGCATTTGATGAATTGACACTACCCCTTCCCTATCCTCCTCAAACTCAACCCCAAGAAGTTTACGTGTTTTCCCTAGGATTTTGACGTCAAAATGTTCAGCTAGTAATTTTAAAATTTCATTTATGTGTTTCTGATGGTTACTTAAAACAACAAAGTCATCAACATATAATAATAAAACAACGTAGTTAGAAAATGTATAGACGCAATTACACCAATCCAATTTGTTAAAACCAAGAGAAATTAAAACTTTATGTAACTCATAAAACCACACCCGGCCACTCTGATGGAGGCCATACAATGCCCTCTGGAGTTTACAGACCAAATGCTCTTTCCCTTTTATTTCAAAACCTGGAAGCTGTTTCATGTATATGTTATCTGAGAGAGGGGCGTACAGATAGGCTCCTTTCACATCGCATTGCGTGTGAATCCATCCGAGACATGAGACTAGGGCGGCAAAGAAAAAGCGGATTAGACTAAAGTTTACGACTGGTGAAAATGTTTCGTCATAAGTTTCACCCCTGACTTGTTTGTAGCCTTGGGCTACTAGTCTCGCTTTGTATCTTGCCACCTGCCCTTTATCGTCTCGTTTGATGGTGAAGACCCATCTGCAGCCTAGAGGTTCAGTGTTGGGTGGTAATGATGTTAATTCCCATACATGTCTTTTATTTATTACGTCCATTTCCTCCTGCATTGCCTGTCTCCAGAGTTCCCACTGAGGGGATTTTAAGGCTTGCTTATATGTGTTGGGTATGGAGTCTTCTAGTCATATATTGTTTTTACGTGTTTCAGATAAAGATGAGTGTGGAGGTGTGTAACTAGGACTTGAACTAGCACTGGAAGTAGATTTTACAATACCCTGGTATTTATTTTCCCCTTTGAAACTGAACATGGTTGGATCAAATTTTATACCATTAGACTGACAGTATTCCCGCACTTCTCTGAGTGATCTTAAACGTTGCGTTTCACCCATCTCATAATAATAGATGTCGGTCCTCGACTTATCAGGCCTAGTTATGGCCTTACGGAACCATACAGCATCCCTCAGTGTTCTCGAGAGTTCCTCGCCCTCCTCGTCACTTTCATCTTCAGATGAGTTAACGGAGGCGGGTTCAACGGTTTTTGAGGTGCCTGGCTTAGGTGATGGAGATGGTGATCTTTCTAAAGGAAATCTGTCAGGTTGAAGGTCGGTCAAAGGGTCAATTTCTGGTTGTTCTGAACTTAAAATGTATGTGGGTCCCAGGTCGCTTCCGTTGTGCTGCTCTGAAGTTGTAAAAGGGTTTGTGCCTATTGAATAACTTGGGCCTTGCTCACTATGTCTATGAACATTTCTTGGTACAGATTCATCCCCAAATCTAACATTTATGGTTTCTATTATTTTATTTGTATCGGGGATCCATACCCTGTAGCCTTTAGTTGATATCGCGTAACCCACTAAAACCCCCTTTTTGGCTTTAGGATCAAACTTTGAGTTTCTTAATTGTTTGGGCACCCCTACGTATGCCACAGTACCAAAAGGGCGTAAATGTCTTATTGAGGGTTTGTTGCCACAGTAATATTCGAAGGGTGTCTTTTTCTGTGTTTTATGACATACCCTGTTTAGTGTGTACGCGATGTATAGAACTGCTTCTGGCCAGAATTTTAAACTGAGTTTACTTTTATTAAGTATTGAGCGTGCCCCGTCCATTATAGTCTGATTTAAACGTTCCGAGACCCCATTCTGTTCCGAAGAATACACGTTGGTAAACTCATGGTGTATCCCGTTTTCTTCAAAGTATCTTGTAAAGGCTTCGTTGTCAAACTCCCGCCCATTATCACTACGGACCTCTTTTACCTTAGTGCCTAAAAATCTTTCAGCTCTTTTTACATGATTAGTGAATACTTTGAATACTTGTGATTTATTACATAAGGGATAGACTGATACTTTTCGTGAGAAGTCGTCAGTTATAGTTAAAAAGTACTTCTCGCCGTTTCTACCTGTTATTTGTGTCGGTCCCCACAAGTCAGTATGAAGTAATTCAAGGGGTCGTTTTGATCTTATTTGATTTATAGGACGGAAGGAAGTTCGCCTGTGTTTGTTAATTTTACATGTCTCACATTCAAAGTCTTTACTTTTAATAGGTGGTAAGCCCCTTACACCATTACATTTTACGGTATGTTCGATTAAAGTGGAACTAATGTGTCCGAAACGTCTATGCCATAACTTAAAGTCGTCCTTCTGGACAGTAGAGGCTTGAAAACGCACCTTTTTAGGACTTTGACTATTTTGAGTTTTATTTTTATTTTTAGGGCTGGGATCTGGGTACAGGCAGTAAATGCCATCTTTAAGAAAAGCTCGAAATAGGGTACCACTGTCACGATATGCTCTAACCCTACCCTCACCTCCTCTGAACTTGGCACCAGTTTTATCAAGCCTAGGGCCAGATATCAAATTGTGCCTTAAACTTGGGCAATACATAACATCGCCGAAGCGAACCATCTCCCCATTTATTTTTAAGTCCACTAGTCCGGTCCCTTCAATAGGAAAAGTTGCTCCGTCAACGGCAACAGCCAACTCCTCATTTTGCAAAGGTTTAAATTTTACATATAGGTTTTTATCTTTGCAAAAGTGGTGGGAGGCACCTCTGTCAAAGACCCAGGCGTCTCCACCACATTTAATATTACTAAGATTAGATTGAATGAGGTAATTTACCTGGCTTGTTGGCTTACGTTGACGTTGGTTTCTGGTTCTATTGCGAGGCACATCTCTGCTAGGTCTGGAATTACTGGGTTGGACTCGAACTGGACTGGACACCGATGAACCTCTGGATACCGAGGAGTTCTGGAATGAGGAGTCTGAGGAGTCTCTCGAAGTAGTATGGAGGCAGGATTCGGGACTGGAAGCTTGTTGAGGCAATTTACACTGACGAAGCACATGGCCGGCTTGACCACACCTGTGGCATCTTCCCTTGAACTTAGGCTTATATGCGGACCTCTTGGGTGTGCGAGCTCGGGAAAAATGGGATTGGACCAGATTACCTCTGTCCTCTTCTCGTAATTTAATGCGGGATTCTTCTGCTACCAACTCGGTCAGGACATCTTTAAACTTGAACTGCTGTTCGGGCCATCGCAAAATTCCCTGGACGAGATTATCAAATTTCTTAGGGAGCCATCTCAGCAACTGGAATGTCAGATAGATTTCCTTTATCGGCTCATTCATGGCAGCCAGTTGATCAGCTAGTCTCTGTAGGCGTGCAGCAAACATGTCGACCGGCTCATCAGGCTGTATTCTACAGGATAGGATCTCGCCGAACAACTGCATATGGCGTACACGGTTATCAGGTTGAAAGTGGGTCTTAAGCTTTGTCCATGCCTCATGAGGGTCGTCGATGTTTTCTATGATTCTCGGGAACTCAGTTTCGACGTTTAAGTATACTATGGACAGTGCTGACCTGAGCCGTGCCTGATATTCTTTTGTTGCCACTGCATCACTGGTATTCGGAGCCTCTTCAGTACCATTCACGATGCCCCAAGCATTTTTATCGAGCAGCAGGTTTTTTACGTCCGCTGCCCAGGTTGCATAGTTGTGAGAATTTAGTTTGTTTATGCTAACCTGTACATTGGTCATTGCCATGCTCTTAACTAGACTTTATTAAATTTAAACAGAAAGGAAAAAGATTTTTTTTTTCAAAAAAAACGTACTCTAAAACAGTCAGATAGTACAACAAAAAAAAATTACCAAAAAAAACCTTTCTATTTCATACCAGAATAATTAAAAATGTTTAGCAAAAAAAATGCTATTGCGGCCCCCCCCCCCACTAGAAATCACTTGGAGGTCTAATGGCCGCATGCTACCACCAGTTTATGATATTGCCAACGAAGGTTATGGCCACCATAACAGGTTAAAAAGCGTAGTAGCTTCGGCCCATAACCCGTGATCGGTTCTGAAGCCAGAACCGTTCTAAAATTAAATAAAACTTAAGCAGAGATAGAGAAATTAAAATTGGTGACCTGAAATAAATATTGGCAATATGTGGTAGTGTTATAAAGTCATTAAAGAAGCATTTAATTAAAAGGTAAACTAACGTTTATTTTTTTTCAAGAAAAAACATATTCAAAATAAAAATATATATATATATATAAAATAATAAACAAAGAGAAATTATATCTGGTAAAATCAACCAAAAAAGTAATTTCTGAAATTATATTATCTATAAAATTAAAGTCATACTTTAATACAATAAAAATACTTAATTAAACAAACAGCATGACGTAAGGTAAAGAGAAAAAAGATTGACCTGTACAGGTTGCAAGATAAACCACTCACTGAAGCATAACTGGAGGAAAACAGACTTCTTGAAACAGATGATGACGAAAAATAATGTCCGGGAAAAGTTCAAAGAAAGTAAAAAAAAACCTTGGATGTTAACACAGTTCATGACAGCAAAATATTCATTACGACATTCCCGCTATCGACTAACAGAAATTATTTCATAAGACAACATCATCTTTCACCACTTAAAATAAACTATCACTGAACTTTCATAACTAATATTTATGACAACAAACGGCCTTTACTAGACCAAAACATCGTCAGACCACACGCCGTCAAAACAAACCAACTGATTTAAATACCCCTCGCGATTCTATACATCGCCAGAGTGCAACGCCCCCTTTGCGCCTGCCGAAGTTGAGCAAATGCGTTCCTGCTTTGCGAAAGGGAGATACGGCTACTCGTAAGTTGCGATTTGCGAAGATCGCAAATCGCGATCAGACGGAAGAAAACGATCATGAACGCACATGTAAGTGTTCAAATCGAAAGTAAACAAATAAGTAACCGATTTAAAAATGGAATATGCCATGGAATAGGGAAAAACAAAATAAAGGGATTGGAAATAAGATAAAGATGAGATAAGATTGAAATAAAATAAAAACCAGTAAGTCATGCTACATTATCTTATTACAATATATATATATATATGCTTATAGAGTGTTAAGGGTAGAGAGTAGGCTGACAAAATGTTTTTATAAATGTTTTTATTATTATTATTATTATTATTATTATTATTATTATTATTATTATTATTATTATTATTATTATTATTATTATTATTAAAAGAATGGTTTTGTGATACAATGTGTTCATTCTAAACAGTGTTCAATGTCTAATTCCTGAATCATTACACACAGCCATCATTACACCCAGGCATGGTGACGTCACTGCGACGTCGTTGTGAAGTCACACAGTGACTTTGTGACCATCAATCGTCCATATGACGTCACGTGACGTCGATGTAAAGTCACAGTGACTAAAATGTGAAGTCGTTATGGCCGTTTTAGAGCTTTTTTGAGACGTCCATTGTGACCACTTTGTGAAGTCACGGTGTGACTAATTTGTGAAAAATGTGTCATTTGCGACTCTTTGACATTAACATTGTGACGAAACTGCGACAAAAGAAACGAAATTTAAATTGATAGAAACATGTTTTTAAAGTAAATAATATGTTTTGAAGATTTTTTGTAATTTTCTAAAGGTTTTTAAGAAAGTCACATCTCAGTCACAATATGACGTCACTGAGTGGTGGCATTTTGGTCACAGATGTGATGTGACCAAAGTGATTCACAGTGATGTCATTGTGACCATGCATGCTATTAGGGATACAGTTTCAATTTAAAAAATGTTTTAAATGAGAATTAAAAAGTACTTTAAAAGTGATTTGACTCCGAAAAAACATGTCATTCAAATACTACGAAAATTGAATTTTATATTGCACCCCGAAACTATATAAGATATGTTTAGTTCTATTACACTAAAAAATAGACAAAAGATGGTCTTATTCTTCTTCAATTAAAACTGACCTGATTAATACCGGGTATCTCAAAAATGATTGATGGATTTCAAAATTCAAAAGCTTGCAAACGGTTACAGGTTGCAGACAGATTGATAACTCTTGCAGGTTGTTATGTATAATGTCGGGAATATGTTTACTGTGATTCTTGAATTTAGTTTGAATTCCAAACAATAAATGGCGCTGAAAGCTATGCAAGATGACGCTCATTACACGCCCGATTTTTAGTGATTTGGGATCTTTTCAATTTTTTTTTTAGCATTGAAGAATTGAGGCAGAACGAAAATTTTAGCCTGGATTTAGCAGTTATTACTTGTAGTGCCTTCTACCGCTGCTATTTGTAACTAAAACTGGGAATCACAGCATTAAACCTCCTGATATCTTACACAAACCTCCTGCAAGGATTTATTTTGAACATCTGTCATCGTTTGCAAGTTATTGATTTTTAAAATCAACCAGTTATTTTTAGGACACTCGGTACCAATTTTAAGTTGAATGCATTTTTGTTGCAAAATAGTCGTCATTCAAGAATTTACTAGTATTATAAAAATCGTCATACATATAAAAGTACAATTAACATTACAATATGAATTTAATATCGATTTTTCTTCTGACATATTAAAGAAAAATTTACTACTTTTTCTAAAACATAACTTAAAAAATAAAAGATTTTTTGTTAAATGAAATGGTGAAAAGCAACAATCGCAATTCTCAACAGAACTGTACATGTATGAAGCTATATAATAATCCAATCTAAAACGCAAAACAAAAATCAAATTCTGACATATTAAAGAAAAAAATGTACAACTTGTTCTAGAATATAAGTTAAAAAGTAACAGAAATTTTGTTAAAGGAAATGATAAAAAGCAAAAATCGCAATTCTTTATAAAATGATACATATTTCAAAATTCTATGTTATTATCCAATCTAAAACTTAATTGATAAAACTTAAAATTAGCTTAAAACTTACTCGAATGAATTACTTTCAATTGCAATGCAGAAATGTACACACGAAATAAATATTTCTTCTTTACTCACTTTGTATATGATTCCTTGTAGCATGGTGCCGCACAAGTGGCAGAAAGATTCTGCTGTCAAAACTGAAAGACAGTAGGTGCTGGGCTCCAACCCAATCGAAGAAGTTGACCTTATTGTTTGGAGTTTTCCGTGATTTTCTTCGAACATGTTATTTCCTTGGGTGAATACGGGTTAGGTTCCCTTAAAAAGACTCCCACGGAGGGCATCCACCCTTTGAGCCTACATCCCTCCTGCTGATATTTTGCCGTCAGAAATACAACGAAACAATCTTGAGGCATTTTCAACTCTTTCTATCTTTCTAACCGACGACCAGGCCCCTACATGTCGAGTTATCTCAGCTTAACGGGTTACAGGTCAGCATACCTGGTATCCCAATGGGTGGCCGCCTAAATGCCCCTTCGCACGTCATCATCTCCGCAGAACTTCTTTCTCGCTTGAGCATACATTGTTTTGTCGGTTTGCTTAAAGTTACATTCTGTTTTTTATACTGCAAATGGCTACTCAAGTTGGTCTCGTAATTTAGAATCCGATGCAGAAAGTTGACACAATTTATGTAATTCAAAGTTTGATAACTAGGTCAATTTTATTGTTAGATGAATGGGAATTTTTTGTTTTACTTACTAGTGCACTAGTGAATTTTTACTAACTATCTCTTATAAACTGGAGTAGAATATAAAAATTTAAATTAAGCAACTTTTAAAGAAATGTTTTCATTCATTTCGACTTTTAAAATAATTTTTTACCTCATTTAAAGAATTGTTTGTATATAGAACTATATGTCTATGACAAACGGTTTAGAAATTAGCCATTGCACATCGTTGAGAGTGGACACCCTGTATACAAATAACAAGAAAGTAGATAATATAATAAGATAATTTATAAAGCACACACGCAAAGAATGCTACTGCGAAGTAATAACTTGACTCACACAAAATAACTTGATAAATATTAATACTTCATTAAGTTTAATTGAAATGTATAGTGATATTGGTATTTACATCATAAAGATGCTATTTAAAAGTGTGATAAAGAATAAAAATATACGTTTACTTATTAGGTGTGCTCATAATTATGTAATACATAGCACCTATAGTTGTCGTTCAGTCCGTCCATCTGTCCGTCTGCCCGCATATAACGACACAAAAACTACCTTACCGAATCGTTTTAAATTTAAAATTTACAATTATTATGTAATTTCGTCGAGTTATTTAAAATCTTATGAAAATTGGATACAAAGTCCAACTACACGGACAATCAAAATTATTTCGTTACATTACGGTCAATGGGAAAAAAGTTTGAAATGCATTTTAATGGTGTTACACTCTTTCGAACATAATAATATTGATATGATTTTATAAAGTATATACTATAATATACATTCTGCACAATCTGTGGTTCAAAGAATATTTGTTATTGATTCACAGGTCCATACAAAAGTATTCTATTTCAAAATGGTATAAGGAGAACTTAGTTTGGTGTGCGTTTTAGTTGTCGTAAACCATTTAACATTTTTGAAATTGATGTACGTTGCTGAGAAATACTAGAAGTTATTTCCTGCATAATAGCATGCAGATAGTATTTACAGGGACACACAAAAGATTTCGTTTCTATACTTATACTATTTCATCAAGGTCTGAATATTTTTTGGCGCGTCTGTAATTATATAAATACGTAACACCTATAGATGTCGTTCAATCTGTAATTCCGTCTGTTCGTCAATCCGTCTAACCCGTCAAGCTCGCATATAACAGAGCAAAAACTACTCAACCAAATCTTTTGAGATTTAAAATATATAATTGTAGCATAATTTTGCCGTGTAATTTTAAATTTTATGAAAATTGGATGTATAGTTTAATTACAGGTACAATCAAAAATATTCCATTGCACTACTTTCAGTTGGAAAAAATTTATTCATGTACATTTTAATGATGTTACACTCTTTCGAATATAATAGAATACATATGAATCTATGAAGTATATACTAAAATATACATTCTGTACAATCTGTGATGCAAATAATATTATTAATCTACAGGCCACATAAAAGTATTCCATTACATAATAGTATACGCGAAAATATTGTTTGGGGCATGTTTTAATTACATTTAACTACTTCACATTTTATGAGATTGATATACGTTGCTCAGGTTTAATACAAGTTACTTCCTATGTAGTTACAGGAACACACAAAAGATTTCGATCACTATACTGTATCCGAAGTACTGTATATTATAACTGCAAGATCTGAATATTTTTAAAACTTCGTCATATTAATGAAACACCTCATTTGTTACGCTTCACGAGCAATTTCCAACTTGTTTTATTTTATTTTATTTTTCTTAGCGTAAACTAAGATTTAGAAAAATAACAACACATAAGAATATGAACTAAAACAAGCAAAAAATAATTTTACTAGGTGGAAGTTTTTTTTTCTTTTTAATAAACTACATGATTTATTATTTTCTGAAACACGACACAAAAATCAACGATTATAGCGGATACAACGTTATGAACATGTGGTAACTCTTAATTTGGCATTTATTACAGAATATAAAAGTTGCGAAAATTCCTACTATTTTTTGAAGTTTACTGTATATATTAATTTTTTTCTTTATATGAAGATGTTAGATAATGCCAATAATATTAGATTTACGACAATTTAAATAATTTTTTTCCTAAGAAAATGAACTTAACAAGGAATTTAATATATAACATTAAAATAACTAATAAATAAAAATGAAGAAAACATTTTTTTACGAGACAAGTAAACATCACATGAGCGTGAAATGGACAACGTCATTTTATTTAAAAAATTATATGAATATTTTTTATTAATAAAATTGTTAAAAAAGCAAGTTATAAGAATGAAAATAATCAAAAAATGAATACTAGAATAAAGATTAAAAAAAATACATATAATTAGAAAGCCAAATGCCATATTTGCAAATGAATATTGCATTTTATTTCATTTTTTGAAAATTCACGAGCATTTTCCAATTAATCATGAAATTATCGATAAAAGTTTAAAGAAACTTGATTAAATACGCAGACAGAATAAACTCTCTTTAATTACAAACAAACGTCAAATACGTCTGATGTAAGCTGATTTTCTTTCTTTAATTTACTGCTTTTACGCTAGATTTTTTTTCTTCGGAAGTACTTTAATTAGTGCTATTGATTTCATCGTAGAAGGATAATCAAAATAATTACTATGCAACAAGAATAAAGTAAACAAGAAATAGCACTTTCTTTACAAGAAATAAAATCTATAAAAGAATGTTAACTTATTTCTCATGCTTGTTTTCGGTAGAATTGATCATTTGATGTTGGATTTTCTTTATGATTTGAATCATGGAATAATAGAGAAATACAATCATTCCATATAAATGTAAAAATAAAGTATTAAAATACGATGTGTAATAACTTGTCAAACAAAACATGTTGTTATTTTTATGCAATTTACTTACAACCTCATCAAAGTTTTATACATTTTTATCACACTATTCTGAAAGCAAAATTTTCTTATTTTCTGACAAATCTAACATGGTATACTTTTAAGTGTTCAAGGTAGTCCAGCGTTTCTAAAGACTGTATGTGTATAGGTAGTCAAATGAAGACGTTTCGTGATTTCGTTTTCATACATTTGATGACAGCACATATGACGTACACAAAAACACGAATTAGAAGAAATATGTATTAGTTGACCTTTTGGAGTAATAACACGCTATTCAAATGAAGTTCGTGAAACATTAAGTGGGGGTAAATTCCCCATGGTTTATATTATTTTTACTTTTTTCTATCTTTTATAGAAAAAAGTATTATAGTCGAGAGTTTTTTCGACTTCATGTTTTCGAAGGATTTACACTCTTTAGTGGTCAGAGATTCCAAAAAATGCGTTTTTACAAAATGTCTCTCCGTGTATGTATCCGTGTGTGTGTGTGTGTGTCTATGTGTCCGTGTTACCATTGTGTGAGCCATCGAAAAATGTATGAAGATATGTAAAGAGTTGAACCAAATTTTTTGTGTATGTTTTTGGCTTTAGCAAACAGGCCCTCCTTAAATTCTGAATTATTCTGCCGGAAGGGAGCGCTGTAATAGCAGATTTTGTGCCATTTTAAATATTGTAACATCGAAACATTTATGAATTTATGCATAGAATTGTGCCAAATTGTTTGTGTAAGCGTTTGGCCATGGCTAGTATGTCTTTCCATTTTGTCTTAACATTTTGCCTTCCCCCTATGTAAACATGATAAAACAACTGTATTTTCAGGGATTCATCGGATATTCATTTCTATTGCCAAAACGAAGTTATTTCCACATTTTGTGAGTGACCATCAATTATCTCTGTAAAAACCTCTCTTAAATTATGACTTACATAAAGTATTTTTTAAAGTTGACATTATATTAATAAAACCTGTCTTAACTATATCACATATGAGCTATCGACGTGCACATGGTGTCTTTCTATTCAGAATTAAAATATACATAATAAACAATAATGCGCTTGACCTAATTAACCATTAATTTCTTTTGAGTTCTCCCCTCTTTGAAACAGCTTTATTTTGAGAGGTTCTTAATATCTACTCCCTGATCATCGCCATGCAGCGATCAGGCAATTTCACCACATTTTCAGGCACTCAAACCCATGAAGCTGTGGCACAGTTCGGTAGTTCCGGGTTAGAAAGAAAGAAAGTACGCATTTATGCTCGTATTCGCCAACTTCCTCAATTTAGAAAACCTCAGTCAAATGCTGAAATGCAATTCACGATAAAATTTGATTGGACACTATCAAACAGACGTCCAATCAGAATTAAAAGTGAATACTGTTTGAATGTTCGACCGAGGTTTTCCTTATGATTCGGAGTTCAAGAAGTTGGGCAATTCGAGTATTAGTCGATCCAGTTTTTAGAAAAGAACTGAGATTACATATGGTGCACTATGTTATTTACTGCACAATTCTAGAACTTTTAGTGATTGCTTCAAATTTTGCACACAGCAATTAGGTTGAATATAAAAATCACGATAAAATTTGATTGGACACTATCAAACTGAAGTCCAATCAGAATTAAAATGAACAAGTTTAATATTCATCAATTTCTTGTCAATTTTTTTCGGTTACTCTTTTTCCATGTCACGTTTTTGTTCCGCTCTTGTTTTTTCTGTCACTTTTTTTTCGTTTACCCAAATATTACACACAAATAAACGCAGTAAAAAAATTACTTATTTATGGTCGCCTTTGCTGCTCGTATGGAACGTAGCTAGTTTTTAATTAATTGAAAGAATAAATACAAAATAAAAAGTTTGATAATTTCTTAATAAAAATCATACCTTCAACTATACAGTGAAAACATTTTGATGGCTTAAAAATTATATCTGTTATTTGTAAAAAAAAAAATTATTTTTTTAACTCCTACGTTAAACGAATGGGCACTTCAGACTGTTTATGCTCAGAGCCGTGTTGAAACGTCGCACTTCAGTGGCGTATTCCAAAGTAATATTCAATCTGTATTTGGGCAGTGAATGTCTTCCGCACACACTGAACTCTTAATGGAGCACAGCGTCCCGCACATGCGCTCTGACGATGATACATGTAATAAAATTTGTTACACCGTGCGTTGATGTGATCACGTTTCTCTCTCTCTATGGTGAATCGTTCACTTCATTGAATGAGTTGCACAGCCCGGAAGAGAGCTTGACGCATGCGTAGATGCTGCTTTTTTAAGGGTTGTACTTAAAATCTGAGCTTACTGTTTTAATATGTATGATACTATTTGACCGTTCGACCGAGGTTTTCAGTATGACTAGGGGTTCAAATAGTTGATGAATACGAGTGTTAGTCGATCCAGGTTTTGGAAAAGAACTGAGATTATATGCGGTGTCCCAAGCTATTTACTGCGTTCGTCTAGAACTTTTCGTGATTTCTTCAATTTTTGCACGCAGTAATTAGGTTGAATTAAAACGTCGTAAATGAAGGTGTGCGATGTTATGCATTTTCATTTTTCTAAAGTTATAATCAAAATACCAGCAATATTGGTCTAACAAGTATACATTGCAACCACGGATCCTTGTGCATAAAAATTACTACCAAATAAATTTTTAAATCTTACGCTAAAACTCTCTATAATCGTGCATCGTTGCGTTTCGATATTGTTTTTTCAGTATTGTCTTTTGATTTTGTTTGTTATATTTTATAAAAGAAGAATTTGCAATGTTATTAAAACAAGCAGTGAGTTTTGAAAAATGTTTTGAATATTTAAATATAATTTAATTAGAAATAATTTTTCATAACTACAGAATTCAATTTTTTATCTTCTATTTTATAAATATAAGTTAGAAATTTACAATAGAAAATAAAAGGAATAAGTATGTTTTTGAACTTTACAGTTTAATTTTTAAGTTAGTGCACTCATTTTATAAATTTATGCAATTTATATGCAGTTTAACTGTTATATTTATGAAAATATACATATATATATATATATATATATATATAGTTACAAATAAACATTTTCAACTATAGTATTTTACTATTTTCTGCTACACAGATTATGTTATTTTATAAAATGATTGGCAACTATGCAAAGAAAAAAATTGTGGAGATAGCAAAGGAACATATTTCAGTTTTATAATAATATTTCTTTTTTCGAACTATATTAATATTTAAAATTTTATACAGCTAAATTTATTTTCCATTTTCCATTTAAATTTCCGATACAATATTACGGGAAAGAAATGAAAAAGGTATCCCATTTCTAAAATTCAATAAAAAATGTTGAATTTTCCTTAGTATTTTCCTATATTTCATGCTTTAGTAAGGAAATTCTTCAAAATCCACCTTTGGGCACAGTTTCCTTGTTTTTAGGTTCGACTGATTTTTGCAAAAAAAATTCTGAATAGATAAAAAGCTTTCTTGTAATATTATTTCTGAAACAGGTTCAAAAAATTTGCCAGAAAATACTCCCAATATTAGTTTTTGTTTTATGCATACAAACTTGAATCTATAATTAGAATTTAAACCTAAATCATAGAATATAAAAAATTACCTCCCATATGATTTTTTTTAAATAAATTTACGATGGTTTTATGATATTAAAATCGTAAATACGTATTCATTGATCGCTGAATTCCCTTTTTTATGGTTTACTCTGTCGTGCTGTTTTAACAACAGACCAAGCGTAATTTTCAAATTTTTGTCCAAAAAGGGGACCATTTTTAGTGTTGCTTGCACATAACAATAAGACGTATATTTTAAAGCCATGTATTTGGAATTTTTGAGAATCGATATTTTTAAATTAAAGTTATATATATTTTTTTTATTTTGCAGCAGAATAACTTTCTGAAAAAGCAATTTTCGAGGCCACTTTCGAGGACTATTAATATAGTATTTTTTTTTTAATAATAGCATTTTAAAATATAAATTAGTGTATTATACATATAAACCCTGAAAAAATATTTAAAAATTCCTTCAAAAATCCATGAATTATTTTTTCAAAAATTCTTACATTATATTCACATTTTTGGTAAGGGTAAATTTGGCATATTTTCAAAAGTAGAATTTTCGGGCAATCCTAGCCGAATGTCATATCCCCAAATCAAGGCAAGTAAAAAATTTCTGGCGCTATATTTGAAGAGTTAATTCACATTTGGTGTGAAATAAAGAAATAAAAAAGATATTAAAAAATTTTAAAGCATAAAAATTTCTTTAATATGATTTTAACAAAATTTTTTTATCGGTTCTCTAACTTTTATGTATAGAGCAACTAGTTGCACCAGGTCTCTGTGCTAGGAGTAAGAAACACCAAAAGTAGTTCTTGAGAAAGCTGAATTGGTGTCCAGAAAGCTGAATTGGAAGAAAATTTGCAACTAATGTCGAAGGTTCTGGGTTCATGTCCTATCATATATACAATTTCATACAGATGGAAAAAATTACTCGTTATATGATTTATTTACTAATCAGCCACATTGTGTCCAAATAATAAAAGTGTAATTACGTATACATATTTATTGAAGTTCCTTTATGTGTGGTTTATTCGTCGAGCTGTTTTAAAAACACACCGGACGTCATTAAAAAATTGATGTCTCAGAGAAATATGTCATTAGGAAGATGTTCAGATAGCTCATTTGAAAGATTATTGCATATTAAATACAAAGGTTTTGGGCTCAAGTTCTGTTGCGGACAAATTTAAAGTCAGTTGTAAAACTTACTACTTGAATGATTTATTTTCTAATAGGTATAAACGTTATAAAATGAAATATATATATATATATATATATATATATGCTACATCATGAATGTTTTCAGATCAGATGAAACATTTAAACACCTCAAGAAAATAACTGTCTTTTTATTTCTTGGTAACTTATACAAAATAGAAAATGTATTGCAAAAATGAGTTAGGTTACACACTTTTAACCCTGTCAAGCGTCTTGGAAATGGGTAAAATTGTAATGTTGTTTTCTCTGCATTTTGTTTTAAATGCTAATAAAATATGATTCTTTCAATATTACATAAAAAATCTTATTTAGGAATATAAATGCAATCCTTAAGAGTCTTAATCATTCTTCAATACTTTGAAAAGTCATTAAATTTATGGAATTATATCTTAAACATTACTTATATTGCAGTGAAACCTGGAGCTTACTGTACGGAATATTATGGGCCAAAAGCTTAGAGGGCTAGAGAAAGTTCGTGTATCACGGAATGATCGAGCCATATGGGAATACATATAGAGACAATATTACTTCCATATAGAGCGCATATACGGTATTGCAGCTAAGTATAAAATTGCCAAACGACTTCCAAATACTTCTATACTTAACATATAACATACTTAACTATACTTAATATATCCTCGGAAAATTAATATTTTTAAATTCTTTTTTCTTTGTATATTTCTTAAAGACCGTCGTTTTTTTTTCTTAGTTCTCAAAATAATTTTTATACATATGTTTAATTCTATATGAAACATTTAAATCTTACTCACAAATTCGCCAACTTTTAACACATAAATATTTAATTAAATACATACTTTAGAAATACATTCAGAACCACGAAAAAGTAAAAATATATATATATAAGAGATTAATATAACGGCAATTAAAAATTAATTTCCCGATGAGATAATTTAAGTATACGAATGCATTCTATTTCCATAAGTTTAGCATTAATTAGGGGAATTCAGAAGCTAAGTGAATAGCGAGCTTAATTCAAATTTTATACTTTTTTAGTCAAAAATATAAAAGAGTTCCTAAAATGTGCAAAGAAAATTACATATCTTAAATAAAGTTATCAGATTTGTTGAAACGCGAAATTTAAAATTGAAATATCTCAAGATAAATTAAACAAATAACATTTGAATGTGAAATCTGTAATGAGAAATAGATCACAAATGTTGACCTTTTATTCACTTTGTTTACGGTCTTAAATTACTAATATTTCGAAATAAATTTATAAGGTAAACTGAATAATACATTTTTCTGAAAAAAATAATCAAATTGCGATTTTCTTTTTCGTTTCACATTTAAACTTTTTAGAAGTTTTTAGTAAAAAACAATAAAAAAAAGCTTAAGATATACAAATAAAAGTACACAAATTATTTAAATTTTTCAGATATATTGAAACGCGATATTTAAAAATGCAATACCTCAAGACAAGTTAAACAAATTCCATTTGAACGAGAAATCTTTAATGAAATATGTGTCATAAATGTTCACCTTTTATTCGCTTTGTTTATGATCTTAAATTACTTGTATTTCAAAATAAATTTATTATGCAAACGGAATAATGCATTTTTCTGATAAAAATAATCAAATTGCGATATATATATATATATATATATACATATTTAATTTTTGCTTCCCATTTTAAACCACACGACTAAGATAAAAGTAAATAATATATTTGTTTTCGGTAAGGACATTGTTTTAAATTTTTAAAATCAGTTGTGACATTTAAATTTAATAAAGTTTTTAATAGTCGTTATTTCTTCATTGAAAAATGGAGTAACTACTAGGAAAAAAGCTTTATTAAATAACGCCGTTAGCAATATTTTCTTCCAAGAAAATAAAATATTCGAGGATCTTCTTATGCATTTAGATTAAAAAAAATTGAATATTTATTTCATTAAGAAAATGCGTGCTTCAGGAGGCAATAATTTAAAAATTATTTTCCGCTAAACGAAGGAAACTTTTTTGATACTTTACTTACGAAGTAAATAATAGAATATAGTAAAAGTGGAAAATTTTACTAAATTATTTTTATCCTGCGAAGCGTAAGAAGATGAACGATGGCTCTCGAAATAATGTTAAATATGGACGAAAAATGTAAAAACAATGCATATATATATATATATATATATATATATATATATATATATATATATATATATATATATATATATATACACTGTAAAAAAAAGGGTCGATCTACTAAAAAAACTTTAGTGATCCTTGTAATTACTAAAAAAATTTTAGTAATCTTAGTCGGTTACAAAAAAATCTGTAAGAATTACTAGAAAAAAGTTAGCAACGAATAGAGTTAATAGTTTTGTATTTTTAATAGCTCTTACTAAAACGCACTTGGCGGGGCCTTGATAGCTTAGTGGTTATAGTAACGGACTCCAGGCTAAAAGGTCCCGGGTTCGAAACTTGCAACGCCAAATACGCCTCGAATGTATGTAGTATCTCGTTAATAAAGGGATTATAAAAATCCTGTCGGAGCGGGTAGAGATGTTTGGTGCTGCCATCTGTAGCGGTTTTGCCGAAAATCTTCCGCTTCAGAAGTCTGGATGCAGCTCGAGGGAAGCTCCTGCCTTTCGGGCGCACGTAATGGTTATTAAAAATAATTTTGGAGCATTACTAAAATTTGCTTGGTGGCTCATACTAATAATTTTTAAGTTAGTTATACAAAAAATTCTTTTGTTCAGTTTGCAAAAGAAATGCTTGTTTCACTTGCAAAAGAAAAGTTTGTAATGGTTAGTAAAAAAAATTGTGGAATACAAATTTACTAAGAAATTTTTAGTAACCTCTTGAATTTTTTTTTACAGTGTATATATATATATATATATGTATATATATGTATGTATATATATGTATGTATATATATGTATGTCATCATCATCATCATCATCAACCGTTTTCGATCCACTGCTGGATGTAGGTCTCCCCCAGATTTTTCCAATGTTTTCTGTCTAATGCTTTCGTCATCCAATTTACACCAGCCACTTTTCTAATTTCGTCTCTCCATCTTACTTGTGGTCGTCTTCTTGGTCGTTTTACATCTCTAGGATACCACTGTAGTATATTTGTGCTCCATCTATTGTCTTGTCTTCTTGCAATGTGCCCAGCCCATTTCCATTTTAGCTGCTTGATTCTTTCAAGGATGTCAAAAACTTTTGTTTGATTTCTTATCCAGGTTATCCTCTTTCTGTCTCTTCTAGTTATGCCTAGCATACATCTTTCCATGCTTCTCTGTGCTGTTTGTAATCTTTGTATCATCCGTTTTGTTAGTGTCCATGTTTCTGCTCCGTAGGTTAATGCAGGTAAAATACATTGATTAAAAACTTTTCTTTTCAAACAAAGAGGCATATTACTCTTCAGAATAATACTGTTCTTCCCGAAAGCACTCCACCCATTTCTTATTCTTCTATTGATTTCATTCATGATACTATTATCCGATGATATTTCCTGTCCTAGGTACACATAACTTTGCACTTCTTTAATCTCAGTGTTCTTGTAGACAATTTTCTTTTTTGATGTAAATGAATTAAACATCACCTTAGTCTTTTCTAAATTTATTTTTAATCCCACATTGATGCTAGCTTCTGCAAGATCTTTTAGCATAATTTCCAATTCTTCAGGACTGTTACTGAAAATTACAATGTCGTCAGCGAAGCGGAGATGACTTAAAAATTCTCCATTTATTCAAATCAATTTGTTTTCCCAATCCAGCTTCTTGAAGATATTTTCTAAGACAGCATTAAAAAGCTTGGGTGAAATGGTGTCTCCTTGTCTTACTCCTCTTCCGAGCTTGATCTTCGCTTTTCCTTTATCTAAACGGATGGTTGCTGTTGCTTTCTTGTAAATCTTCTTTATGATATTGATGTAAGGTTTGTCTATACCAATGTCCTCCAGAGAATCTACTACTGCTGATGTGTAGACGGAATCAAAAGCTTTTTCGTAATCAATAAAGGCAAGGCAGAGAGGTAAATTATATTCTTTATGCTTTTCTATGAGTTCCCTTACTGTTTGGATATGATCCATTGTGCTGAATCCACTTCGGAATCCTGCTTGTTCTCTAGGTTGAGCCGAGTCCAGAGCTGATTCAAGTCTTGTCGTTAAAACTTTGGTGAAAATTTTATAAATCACGGACAATAAGCTGATCGGACGGTAATTTTTAATGTTTTCCTTCTCTCCTTTCTTGTAAAGTAGTATCATCACAGCATTATTCCAATCTTCTGGTACATCTGACTTTTTGAGACATTTGGAAAACAGTAAGGATAGCCTTTTTGCAAATTCTTCTCCTGCTACTTTGATAAGGTCAATTGTAATTCCATCTTCTCCAGGGCATTTACCTTTTTTCATAAATCGAATAGCTTGTAAAACTTCATCTGTCATCACTGGGATTATCTCTTCAGTTTCTGTTAAGATTTCTCGTTGATCGTGTACGTTGATTTCCCTCTGATCTTCACATTTATATAGATCATTATAGAATTTCTCAACAATGTGTACTATTTCATTGCTGATTTTGGTGATTGTTCCATCTGCTCTCTTCATTGCAAAAATACCTTCTCTTCCAACACATAACTTGCGCTTAGCTGATTTTAAACTTTTGTTATCTTCCAGAACTTTTTTAACAAGATCACAGTTAAATTTTCTAATATCTTCTGTAACGCATTTTCTTACTGTTTTACATAATTCAGCATATTCAACTCTTGATTTAGGATCATTTTTCTTCATTTTAAATTCTCTGCGTTTTTTCATCAATCTTCTTGTTTCTTCTGTTATTTTCTTTGTTTGTTTTACTTGTGCATCACCGGCTATCTTCTTAGCAATTTCTTGTAGAGTATTGGTTAGCTTCTTGTTCACTATTGTAACATCTTGCTCTTCTTCTAAAGTTGATTGAAGTACTTGGAAACGGTTTTGAAGTTCCAAATGAAATTCTTCTTTATGTTTCTGGAGGTTTATAATATCGATTGATTTCTTTGAGTGTAGCAAAAGCTTCATTCTTTCCACTTTAGTATTTAACAGCAGTTTGCATCTAACCAATCTGTGATCGCTTCCTGTATTGAAGTTATTGAGAACGCTGCAGTCCTGAATAAGATACTTTTTGTTGGTCAAGATGTAGTCGATTTCACTTGTTGAGCCATTTGCACAACGCCATGTCCATTTTCTTTGTGGCTTTTTCTTGAAAAATGAATTCATGATATACATCTGTTCACATTCTGCAAACTCAATCAATCTGTTTCCTCTTTCATCTCGCATACCATATCCATGATTTCCTACAGATAATTCACCTTTCTTCTTCTCTCCAATTCTAGCATTCCAGTCTCCCATTATTAATTTTATGTAGCAATTTTCCCTTTGATGCATTGAAGCTACTTCTTCATAAAAATCTTCAATTTCTTCATCAGAATAACTTATTGTTGGTGCATAAACTTGGGTAATTTGCAGCTTGTATCTTTTGGACACTTGTATTACTAATCTTGCAACTCTATCTGATGCACTATCATATTCTACAATGTGATTCTTCCACCTTTTATGAATCAGAAATCCTACACCACTTGTTCTTCCATCTTCTGTACCTCTGTAGTATAAAACATGTCCGCTGGCAAGATCAATCTTTTCTTCGCCTTTTCATCTTACTTCACATAATCCTAAAATGTCCCAGTTGATCTTATCTAACTCTTCTTCAAGTTCCTGTAAACGGTTTTCAGAAGATAGGGATCGTCCATTGTACGTAGCCAAGGTCATCAACTTATGGCAGCCAAGTCGAGCCCGGTGATTCTTAGCACCCTCTGTCTTCATGTCTGTCTGATCGCTGCCGTAACCAGGAACATGCAGACTACCGGGAACTGAGGGCCGTGATTTGTTTTGTGAATTCATGGTAAAATAAGGGGGGTTGTGGCCAAATCCCTCCACGCTGGCCAAGCGGGTTGGAGGAAGCCCATCCGCGTTCGTTCCCCTTGCACTAGACAAGAGTACTAACAGGCTGTACCGATGGAAGAATATATGTATGTATATATATATATTTATATATTAATATATATATATATATATATATATGCATTTTTTTTACATCTTTAGTCCATATTTAACATTATTTCGAGAGCTGTACGCTGATTCAGTACGCTGATGAGGCTGTCAGCCTATTTTTTTGTATTTTGATTGTTGAATTTTCAATTTTAAGGGATTTTTGTTTTGTGAGAGGGGTGTGCTGGTTCTTGCTAAATTGATAAATTTGAAATTATATATATATATATATATATATATATATATATATATATAATATTATATATATATGTATATATGTGTACATATTTATATGTATGAAGGTAAATAAATATGCAGTAAAACCTAGTGAAATATTTAGATAAGTAGTGCGTGTATTGAAAAATGCGCTAAACACCATATAAGCGGGGTGACCATATATACGGAACAATACTGCAATTATTACGTTATTTAATTACAGTCTTCGTACGCATCAGGGAATTCGAGAGATTTCAAGTATTTTAGTACCAGAAATTTCATAGAGTACTGGTCGCTATATCCGAAGAGAGAATTTTGTTTCGTTATATAAACCAAATATTACTTTACGAAAATTCTGGTAAGAGGTGCTTGAAACTTTTTGAAGCATACAAGACCTGAATTATGGCAGGATATATTCATCTATGATAATATAATGCTTATAATAAACAATAATTAAACTTTTAAGAACATTTAAAAAAATAATTAATGAGTAAAAAGTACAGTAACAAATATGCAATATTTGAGAAATTTATTAACTTACCTTACCAATCGAAATACTTCACGTGTACATATGTACATTGCAGCCATATTCACTTCAAATATTTTGTTATGCAAGATTGCTTGCTTTTCTTGGTTGCTAATACAACTCTTTGTAAATCTCTAATAGCTTTTAAATGTTGATCTGCTGGTTCGGAATTAAAACATCTGAGATCATCGATGGCTTTAAGTGCATCTGGTATTGATACTGATTTCTTTTGACGTCCACTATCATCCTCATCATCGTTTCCTTCGGCATTCAAATTTAACACATTAGAAACAATATCTTGTACTGGAGCTTCACTGTTAGAAGAGAAGTCTTCATCAATTTTTGCATACTAATTTTCGTCAGGAATCGAATAACTCCGATTCCGCAGTTTTTCTGGCAGTTCAGTTAAGAGCATACACTAGTCACGCGGTAAAAGCCGAACGCTAATGATAAGTCTATGGGCGCAAGCTTTTCAAATATCTCGCTGAAATTTTAATATTTTTACATGATTTCTTTGCACAAGTTAGCTGAGGACGATCCACAACCGGCCTAGTTTTTACTTTTTCGATTTTGCTTATATATATTTTTATATTACGATAGTTTCAGTTTCAGAACCGGTTTAAACATGTTCCGAAAAATAAAGTAATTTTTTAAAGAAAATCTGAAACCGAAACTGAAAGAGTAAAAACTAGGCCGGTTGTGGATTGTCCTCAGCTATCTTGTGCAAAAAAATCATGTAAAAATATTAAAATTTCAGCGAGATATTTGAAAAGATTGCGCCCATAGACTTATCATTAGCATTCGGCTTTTACCGCGTGACTAGTGTATGCTCTTAAGAGCCCACAATAGTCACAGAAAAATTACTCAAAAAGACCCGGATGACCATGTAAAGGCTATGGGAGCGTTCTTTTCTAATATCTCGCTCAAATTTTAATATTTTTGCATGATTTTTTTGCACAAGATAGCTGCGGGCAATCCACAACCGGGCTAGTTTTTACTTTTTCGATTTTGGTTTCAGATTTTCTTTAAAAAATTACTTTAACTTTCGAAACCGGTTTAAACCGGTTCTGAAACTGAAACTATCGTAATATAAAAAATATATAACCAAAATCGAAAAAGTAAAAACTAGCCCGGTTGTGGATTGCCCTCAGCTATCTTGTGCAAAAAAATCATGCAAAAATATTAAAATTTGAGCGAGATATTAGAAAAGAACGCTCCCATAGACTTCACATGGTCATCCGGGTCTTTTTGAGTAATTTTTCTGTGACTATTGTGGGCTCTTAAGGAGAGATCCTCTTCAGCGTCTTCCGATAATTCTTCAGACTTTGGTGAACTGTGAAATCCAGCATGTCGGAAGCTATTTTCAGTAGTTTTCTGTGACACCATATTCCAAGCTTGGTCGATATAAAAAATTGCATTTAAGACGGACACTTGGAATTGTTCTTTTTGATCAGTCGCAGAAATCATATCTCGCAGAAGAAGCTTTCTATAAATAATCTTGAAATTCTGGATGATACCTTGATCTAAAGGCTGCGATGCACACGTGCTATTAGGAGGCAAGAAAAGAAGTTCAATTGATTTCAAGTCATTAATAGTGAAGCGAGAACGACAATTGTGAGCAGTTAATGCAACTTTCCTGTTCTATTTTGAAAAAAATTCGTTCCCACCTCCTAAATGTTTTTTCCCAGATGGCCTCTACCATCCATGTTTTTGAATTTGCATCATACATTGTAAAAAAAAAATTCAATAGGTTACTAAAAATTTTTTAGTAAATTTGTATTCCACAGAATTTTTTAGTAACCATTACAAACTTTATTTTTGCAAGTGAAACAAGCATTTCTTTTGTAAACTGAACAAAAGAATTTTTTGTGTAACTAACTTAAAAATTTTTAGTATGAGCCACCAAGCAAATTTTAGTAATAGCTCCAAAATTATTTTTAATAACCAATACATGCGCTCGAAGGACAGGAGGTTCCTTCGAGCTGAGTTCAGACTTCTCAAGCGGAAGATTTTTGGCAAAATTGCAATAGATGGCAGCACCAAACATTTCTAACTACTCCGAAAGGATTTCCATAATCACTTTACTAACGAGTACTTACACTACATACATTCGGGGCGTATTTGGCGACGGCCTGTATCGAACCCGGGACCTTTTAGTCTGTAGTCCGTTACTGTAACCACTATGCTATCAAGGTCACACCAAGTAAGTTTTAGTAATAGTTATTAAAAATATAAAACTATTAACTCTCTTCGTTGCTAACTTTTTTCTAGTAATTCTTACAGATTTTCTTGTAACCGACTAAGATTACTAAAAATTTTTTAGTAATTACAAGGATCACTAAAGTTTTTTTAGTAGATCGACCCTTTTTTTAACAGTGTAGACTAGAGGCAAATATTTGCAATTTTTCATACTTTTTTGTCGGCACGACGGCAACGTCAGATTGATTAAGAATGTATGTGAAAATTTGTATTTGTAATCCCTGAGTAATTCTTAAGCTCTGATGAAATTTTACCATTACTGAATAATATGTAAATAAAATAGGGATATATATATATAAAAAGACCGTGATTATATTACCAAATTAATGAATCAAAGCATTAGGCATAATATACAACAAGACAATATGTAAATTTTAAACGTTATTTATTTTTTTTTTATTTTTAGATAAAAGACACTTGCATCACTATTCGAAATAAACATAATTCACAATAATAAGAAATCATATCATTATTCTTTCTTTCAGATAAAAGACACCTGCATCATTACTCAACATAAATATAGTTTACAATAATAAGAAATCATTTTGTTAATTTTGATTCCAATTACAACAATTAATTCACGTAAGCTAAATTAAGAAGTTGCCCTAAATTATGCCCTCTGATTCCCTATCACTAACAGCTATAATGACAATTGTTCAGTGCTAGAATGTACCAATAGTAAAAATCGCTTACCAGTTAAAATTAGAAGGCACCGTATGGACATCTCTGGAAACATAACGGATGAACAGGGCTAGGAACGTAGCTGCAGCTGCTCCACTAGATTTATCCCACAGGCACTCTCACAAGATTATAAGTTTTCGATTACTCATACTCCGCATTCGTAAATTTTACTAGAACACTTTCCATTCCTCCTATCGTCTAAAAAAGTGATCTCTTTTTTCCAGTTCCCCTATCTTAATACTCCTTTCCTTATTATCATTTTTTCGTTTTTCCCTCCTACTCTTTTTAGCCTATTTTTACGTGCAAAATCCAATCTTAGCTGCTTTCTTTATTTCCAAGACTCTTATTGGATTCTTTTCTCACAAAGACCTTTCTAGCATTGGCTTGCGAACCCCTTCTTTAATATTTAAATTTGTTTATTATTGCAGTTCCCTCGGTACGTGATTCCTCACCTTTACGTGATGTTTTTCTTGCACCTGGATACTGTATCGAATTCATATTCTCTCGATAACAAGCCTTTTAACTTCTATTGCTATTCTCAACTGGATTCCTGACCCTATTTTTTTTATTTCTTCTTTGAAAGACGGGTTCCAGTCTTATAAAACTCCAGTATTTCCTTCGCTATGGTGAGGGAAGTCCTCTGAACAGAAAAGAACGCTAAAGAAAGACTCCCTTTCAAAACGAAGATGAAATTTATTATAGGGTACACGTGTGTACACCTGAGCATTTTAACAAAGTACCTTTTTTCTACTTTTACGCACTTCTAACAAAATCTGCTATGCAACTCTTTTTAGTAAGACATGTGAACACCTGAGCATTTTAACAAGGTACCTTTTTTCTACTTTTACGCACTTCTAACAATAATCTGCTATGCAACTCTTTTTAATAAGGCATCTTTATTACATATCCTAAATGTGAAAGCTCAATTCTTGTCTCCCACCTGTACAGCGAACTTTCTTTGTATTTCATTTCTACTATTATACTATTTCTTTTATTTCATTTTTCCTACCTTCCCTTTTCTTTAATAATCTGGGGTTAGCGACTCAACAAAATATAGCGACTGTTTGAGAAAAGAAAAAAAAATAAATAAAAAAAAGAAAAATGCTCTGAGTTCAGGTGAATCAGAAAGCATAAATGGGCAGATTATTAATAATGTCGATGATCTATACAACAATGAACTTGAGAAAAGAATATTAAATGATTAATATGTGTAATATAACATAATACAATATTTTGCATAATAATATCAAACACTAAAAAATATATAAAATAATAAGAATAAGAATTATAAAACTTGTACACATTATAAAAACTAAGCAGGAAACACAAATAATTGGAATTGAGAAAAGGTTAAAATAAAAATGTTTACCAAAATAAACATAAAATAAGATTTATGTATATATATACTCATATAAATATATATATACTTACGTATGTAAATTTCATTAGAATTTTTACAAATATGTTTCCTGTCTAGTAAAATAATCAAAATTGTTTTTACCTGGAACGACAACAACAGGTTAAAATAGTAGAAAATAGTGTGATTACAATACATATTATGAATAAAGCTGAACCAATAAATTTTAGAATGAATAATGAAGTAGAAAATTTTGGCAATGTGAAAAAGTCTAGCCAATTTGCCGTAGTAGGAGTGTTCATTGATCGTGTATAGTTCATGTTCAATTGGAGCAAATCTATGCTCGGCTCGTTTAGGCAAAATTTTAAAGTTTGACATTGCATCAAAGTTGATGATTGTAGACATATTTTCTCAGAGTAGCACTTCAATTCAGCAGAAAATTGAATAGTGTAAGATTGAATTTCAGTCGTCAAACGGATGGCTTTTGTATGAATATTTATGTCCTGAAAATGAACACTGACTACACCCGCATCACATGTGCTGAGAGCTTTGAAGTTGAGTCGTGCAAGTATGGCGCATTTGTAACAACCTTTCGTAGAAATTTCCTCTTCTGCAAATTTGGGACAAACGTTTTTAGCTTTGACTGACAATTTGTAGTTTGCAAAATATAATTGCACACGAATAGCTGAGGACAGCAATAAAGTTGATTTTAATTTGTCATCCTCTATTTGAAATAAATGTATGTCTCTTTGCAAAGGTAGTGCATGTTCCTGAGAGGATCTGAGCTGTGTAATTGCATCGGGTGCGTTTAGACATCTTAGAGTATCTTCAAAAAAATCACAACTTGTCATATCAGGATCAAAAATGAAATTTTTAGTGAAGGATGAATTCGCCTGAATTGCACCAATCTCTCCAGCTCTGGGCGAATTTTTATCACTTGCCTTTGCTAGGTAAGCTTCCGACTTTTTACCTACACGTTGAATAAAATAATCTTCCATATGTAATTGGGCCTGGTCATAAGCTCCTAAAATCGTGACTTTAATTCCAGTTTTTGTGAAAGCTGAATCAGTAACCGTTACTCGAGAAACCGTATTATTTTCATCATGTTTGAGGGAAATGTAATATTTACAAGTATGACCTCTTATTTTAGAAACTTCATAGCTGTATAATAAGTCTGGTTCGTACCACGTTCTATAAAAGGCACATGAAGAACGGAAAATGTAACAACCCGTTCCTGGTCCTGCTTCCAAACAAGCTGAGATACCTGGATAATCTCTACTTTGAGGTGTCTCCGCTTCAAAATTTATTCCACCTCTACCAACATGCCTTTTTATGCAATGAACACCACGACCACAGTATTCGTTGAAGACACATGATATTTGTGAAATGTGATGAGTTGTGACTGGAAAAGTGAAATATTGCCTTTCCGTAGTAAAGTCACATTTTACTTCGTCTAACTTTAACGTTAACGAAAATAAGTGATTATTATTTTTGTCCGTGAACCACAAACATGATTCGGAATGCAGTGTAGGAAGGGTGATTTCAGAAGTTGAATGTAATTGACACGAACGTGTGCCATCTTGAAGTGTTTCACAGGTTTTCAGTTCTGAATTTATAATTGCATGAGTGTTACAATCAGCATTGAATACTGCGATGAGGAGGGTACAAGCTAACAGGACTATCTGGAGTGATGTAAAATTGGAATTTTGTGAATTGTGTGATTCCAAATATCCATAACTCTTTAGTAATGCTTGTTTGATAGTATTGCCGAAAAAAACTCCTAGTAAAAGTGAGCATCGAGCCATGAATTTGATCATTTTAAGAAGCATAAGTAAAATCATATATATTATATGAAAAATATATAAACAGCTTTTTAATAGTGCTTTCAAGAATTTTAAAAGTATCAAAATTAAAATTGAAAAAGTTATATAAGCTGTATACCGTATTGGTTTAGGTAGACATTGAAAATGTGCAAGCACTTCAAAACACATTATACATTGTCTTAATTGACAAATGTTTTTACCCGAGACATGGATTAATCCTGATATTGTGATCCCACTAGTGTGCAAATAAATAATTGTAATGTCTGTTTTAAATGCAAGTAATTCAAATGGAATCTTAATCATGAGATCCTTTGGAACTGTGAGCACAAATTCAAAATCATTAGTTCGTAGGATTACTCTTCCTCTGTCAGGGAGGGTTAAAATGGGGTCATCAAACTTTATAGTTAAGTTGTGCTGCCTGAAGTAAGCCGTTTCCCCTTCCAGTAATTTACGGGAGCGTGGGTTGGGTGTAACACTAGTTCTTTTGTCGAATATACAAACTTCCCATGTGATTAAGTCCGGGTCATAAAAAGTTTCCAATTCTGTTGTTGCTAAGAGTTGTGGTTTGTGATGCGTTAAAGAGCAGAAACAAGTGTTTACTACTGTGCAGTTTCTTAGACTGCAAAATTCTTTTGTACCCGAGCAATCATTGTCACATTCACAAGGTTGGTTTCCATTGAAACAGTTGTATGCAGTGCTATTGGTGGCTACTTCGTCTTTCAGATGTCGCAAGATAAATGATGTAGGGCGTAACAGCCTGAAGTCCTTGGACAAGATGAAAGATGCTTTACTCACAATGCAATTTGAGCAATCGTGAATTTCACAAGCATTAGGTGGAATATTTATCTTCGAAGCCAAATGTCTACTTAAAGATTGACACGAGTAAATTCCTGTGAAATGGCAAACTATTCCTTTGTGCTTTCTAGCCACACTTGTGCACAACAGTACTGTAAAAAAGGAAGCAAATTTTTACTATTAGTCCCTCTCCAGCACCAAACAATTGACTTAAATAACTTTAAATGAAATAAATATGTTACATTTAATTTTTTTTTTTTTTTTTTTTTTTTTTTTTTTTTTTTTTTTAGAATGTATAATACCGAAAATGGAGTGATAACTATAATTTCAAGATTTTTTTTTTTTTTTTTTTTTTTTTTTTTTTTTTTTTTTGTTAATAGGAAGTACCCTTTTAATCCTATTAATATAAGAGTAAGCAATAAATATATACATAAGGAGGGAGAGATGGAAAAGAAAAGGCTGAGAAAAAAAACAAAAACAAATAAAGTAAACATAACAAAATATGTATTAGATCATGATATATATTTTTTCTTTCCTAGAATTCAAATACATATAGTGATGTTTTATACATATAAGTTAGAATATTTGGTTGAGTATAAAAAAGAAAAAAAAATTTATTTTTTTATTTATTTAAACATCTAAAGTATGAATTCAAGAAAGATAAGGAAATATTTTAGAGTTTCAGAATTTCCTTCTTCAATTTATGTTAATTTCAATTTATTTTATTTTATTTTATTTTATCTAAATTTATTCTTATTTTATTTTTATTTTATTTTATTTTATTTTATTTTATTTTATTTTATTTTTTTTTTTTTTTTTATTTTTTTTTTTTATTATTATTATTATTTACTTTTAAGAATTTCAACTTGTAATTAAATGTTTTAAAGAGGATAAAATGAATACAAAAACAACAATAATTCGCCCGCAAATTATTGCTAAGTTTCATTCAAAATTAAATCTGAAGAAAGTTAATTTAATCACATTTGATAAAAAGAAAAAAAATTGACCGAGTTTCACCCGTGCACTATAGTAAAACAGAGTCAAGATTTTCAATCATATTTAATCAATTTTGATGTAGTTCAATTATTTGAATTTATTAATTATTCCTTTATTTATTTATATATACTTATATATTCTTAGATAGATCTAATTAATCATTCATTTAATTACGCCTTTATGTTATGTTTTAAGTTGCATTTAGTAATTCACTATTTTTATAAATTTTAATTAATATTTATTGACCAAATAACAAAACCCTATCAATAAACGCCACATATGCATACAATTAATGTCCATCATATATGGCCGTAATTCCCATGATCCATATCAACAACGCATGACATCAATATCGATGTATTAATGAGAAATATAATAAATATAATAAAGTACACTACCTATATGAAAAGTTGTTATATTTTTGTCAATATATGATGTAATAAGAAACAATTCAAACATTAAATGAAATTTTATGTACATTTATACCCTTTTTTTTTTTTTTTTTTTTTATACACATATGTATCTGTATACTTTGTTATTTTGTGAGTTTTAACGCATAATCAAAAATTTTCTCCGCATAATAGTCGACAGGTTGTCTTTGTCTAAAACTATATTGGGTATTTGATATTTCAGTATTCGCAGAATCATGTAGTGATGTTTGATCTACATTTGGAGTATAAATTTCGGTATCTTGCGAATCATCTGACAAATGTGGACTTTGAGGATTTGCCGAAATGCTCTCTGTACTAGGTAATTCACTTTCTTCCCGTACATGTAGTTCATTCTCTGCGACAAAAGAAGCTTCCCCACTTTCTCTGTTCAAAATGGGCGGTTCCGAAAGAATGAAAGGTAATAATTCATGGTTTTCAAATACTGCATGTGGTTTGGGAGTGTTCGTATCCTCATTCATATACATGTTTTGTGTGTATTTTGAGTCTTGAATGATACTATGAAACAAATCTAATTGCGGTTTTCTCGCTACATAGCGGATTAAACGACTTGAATGAACTTTCATCTCTTTACCCCTGTCATCCATTGCATGTATTATAGAATAATTAACATTATTGTGCTTCTTTACGATTCTCATTGGACCTACATAGTTTCGTAATTTGAGTATTTTGTTGTTTCGATCTTTTGCGGGATTATATAAATATACTAGTTCTCCTATTACAAAATTTCGAAATTTGGCATTTTTATGTTGATACGCTTCTTGTCTTTCTGCCGCACTCCTAATGCTTTCTTCTATTTTTTTGTTTGTATATTGAAGTTGGCTGATCTTTTGTTCGACAAAATCAGTATACGAAAAATAATCTTTGTTGTTGATCTCGTTGTGTAAATCGGAAGGCAATAGCGGGTCGTAAGCTAAATGCAAAAAAGCAGGTTTTTCTCGTGTTGCCGAATGTATTGTGGAGTTATAAATGAGAGAATAATAATTCACATATTCATCCCATTGTCCAGTATTTTCTGCAAAAATTGAAAGAGATTTTTTTATATTTCTGTTGAGCGATTCGGTGGCACCGTTTGTTTGTGGATGTAGGGGGGTTGTGAAAAGCTTAACAACGCCCAATCGTTTGCATAAACGTTTAAATAAATCCGCGATAAATGAATTTCCTTTGTCACTTAATAGTTTTTCAGGAATACCGAAAATACTAATAAAATCCAAAAACTTTTCCGCTGTTGTATTTGCGGTAAGATCCGGCACTGCATAAAGTCGCAGATATTTTGTAAAATGATCTAAGAAAGTTAAAATGTAAACATTTCCTTTATTTGTTCTTTTAAAAGGGCCTACATAATCGCAACTTAAGTAAGCCATGGGTCTACTAGGAATAAAATTTCTCTGTATTGGGATGGGTTTTTGTACATTTGGAGATTTGAACGTATTGCACTGTATACATGATTGAACATAATGTTTTGTATCAGCATATAAATTTTCCCAATAATATTTTTCACGAATGGCATTATACGTTCTAATAAAACCGAAATGAGATATATGTTGTGCAGCTAAAATATGTGCTTTATATTTCTCTGGTATAACTATTTGAAGAATATTGGATGATTTCCGAAATTTCGGTATAAATGCAGAATGCATGAGTAGATCGTTTTTTATTAAATAATTAGGAAAATTAAGTTTAGCTTTATGGGGGTTATTTTTTATTTCTTGAATAATTTTAGATGTTTTAGAGTCTATTAATTGTTCTCTTTGTATATCTAGGATGTTAGGAAGATCAATTTGTATAAAATTTACATTTACACTAGGAATATGTGATGAATTTGCTCTTGTATTTTTGTCATTTTCTTGAATGTCATTGTTGAATTTTTTTATTGTAAGTGTTTGTTGATCATTTTTGTCATTTAATTTGTCTTTTGTATATATAAGTATATATGCCTTTTGGTTTAAGACTTCCGTTATATTGACTTTTATTACTTTAGTATCGTCTAAAAGATACCATGTGTTTTGAGGTGTTTTGACATAAGTAAAGTAATGGCCTGATTTGTCATCTTTGCCTGAATGCACAATGATCGCTTGTAAATTGTACCAAATAGGTATTCCGTGAGATTTTTGTAAATAAGGACGCATATTTAATTTTTCTGGATATGATATATGATTAGTAATTTTTGTACTAGATTTTCCATCAAAAGCAAATCTTTTAAATTGAAAAGTGATTACTTCAGAAATTTGTGCGATTGAATTTTCCTTTTTAGCACTAACTTTAGGAATGTTACATTTACAAATATATTCTTGATCTAAAATCTCTGGTTTCATAAAATTATATATAGCGTCTTCCAACGATTTAACGTTTTGCGTTATATCCAACATGAAATCTAAATTTTGATCGTATGTGAAATTTTTCTTTTTACATTGCAAACAAGTAATTTCACTTCTAATGTTACTTCCAAAAATATCTGTAATAGACTGTGCATCTCCTTTTGAATTTAATGATTCCTTTATTCCATTTATAATGTATCTCAAAAATTCATGAGCGTCTTGTTGCTGATTAGGCACAAATTGAGGTGCTATATTTATTAGATTTTCATATAATTCAATGGGTGCAATAATTTGATCGGGGTTTTCTACAATTAGATTAATGTGACGACGTAACGCACATGTAAGACAAAATCTTGAGTTTTTACAATATTTTTCGTGTAATTTGTCACTAAATAAACATTTTAGAAAAGGCGTACAATGAGTCAGATATTGGAGAACAGCATTCATGTAACAGGAAAATCCCAAATTTTCTAAACCGTTAATCGTATATAAATTATTTTCTTTAATAGGAAATTCTTCATTCGAACTTATTTCTTTACAATCTTGTGTGATTTCATTGAATAAACTAGGCTCCGCTTGAGAATGCGTAGAATCTTCTAAATCCATAAGAATGTGTGAATTTATTTCACTCTTATTTATATGATTGTTATTTGAATAACAATAATTTGGAACATTTAAATTATTACTTTTTTGAGTAAAATTTTCACAATTTGAATGTACATTTGATGTAGAGTGTTTTCTTTTTGAAACATGTTGTGTAGAGTCATTTAAATGTGAAGTAGGACGCATAGGATCTTTTTGTGGAGAGAAAGAATTTTGATGAGTAATATTTTGCTTGTGTGTAGAGTTGTGTGTGAAAGAATTACTTGATGAACTTGTGCGAGAATTTTGTATTTGTTTATTTGTTTGACCTGTTGTCTCTTGGGGAAAATTTAAAAGTTGTGTTTTTCCGTTCGTTTCATTTCGTTGTTTACTCAAATCCGATGCACTATTACTGAAATCCCTAGAAAGTATATCCGCTACTATATTCTCTTCTGATTTAATTAATTCAAACGTATACTGATAGTCATTTAAAAAAGCTATCCATCGAGCAACTCTGTCACTAATTGATTGTAAATTACTAAGTTTAGTAAGAGCGGCATTATCACATCTTATCGTAAATTTTCTACCATAAATGTAGTACTTAAAATGTGCTATGGCCTGAACAATAGCCATGAGTTCTTTCTCGAAAATAGTGTATCGGCATTGAGTTGGATTTAATTTTTTTGAAAAATATCCGATCGGACGAATGATACCATGTTCATCTTTCTGGCCTAACATCGCACCAAGAGCCAAGTCGCTCGCGTCGCAAGAAAGAAAAAAATGTTCCTCAAATTTTGGATGAATTAAAATTGGTGGTGAAATTAATTTTTGTTTCAGAGTATCAAATGCCAATTGCGTTTCTTCCGTCCATTTGAATTTCTGATTTTTTTTTGATAAGTTCGTGAGCGGTGCAGCTAATTCTGAAAAGTTTTTAATATGTTTTCTATAATAGCTTACTAAACCATGAAAACGACGAACTTTCTTAACTGTATTAGGCACAGGAAAATCTTTTATTTTTTTTAAATTATCTTGAAGTGGTTTAATACCTTGAGAGGATATTTCGTGACCCAAAAATTCTGTTTTTGGCAGTAGAAATGAGCATTTTTCCGGATTTAATGTAAGTCCGAATTCTCGGAAACGTTCAAATAATTTCCTTAACTTATAAATCATATCCTCTTCATCTTTCGATGGGACGCAGAAATCATCAATGAAATTTACTATATTTAGATCAATTATGGGGGCTAAAAGCCTATCAGCTAATTCAGAGAAGACTTCACTACTCAACGACAATCCTTGTGGAAGACAGACATAACGATAAGAACCAAAAGGGGTAGTAAAAGTGGTCATATCTCTATCTTTTGCTTGTAATGCTACTTGCCAAAATGATGAGGATAGATCTAAATTTGAAAATAATTTAGCCTCACTTAATTTTTCTAATAGATGACTAATTATAGGTAGTTTATATCGAGGGTATTTAAGATGTTGATTTAATTTACGGAAATCACAAACCAGTCTCCATTTTTGTTTCTTAGGATCTGAACTGGGATTCTTTTTCTTTACCATAATTATTGGAAAACTAACATGACTATTCGATTTTTCAATGATATGAGCTCGTTCTAGTTCATTCAACTGTGTTTTTAATTCTGCTTTCAAAATATGGGGCAATGAATATGGACGTGATGACGGTAATTTATCGTAATCAACTTTCATTTTTGGTTTAATGTTATATGTGCGACCAATCGTGTATAAGTTTTTACTAAAAATATCCGCAAATTCAAATATTAAATCCAATAAACGCGATTTAATTTCAGGTTTTAAATGCGCTAGATTAAAATCAGATTCTCGTAATTCTTGACGTCTTAATCTTTTTATTTCCTCCATATTTCGATAATCATAAACATCCGCATTTATGTTTTGTATATTTTGATTATTTTCACATCTCCAATCACTAGAGTTAGCATTGTTTTCATTTAAAATTTCTGTAGTTGTGTTTCCTATGACTAAAGTATTAGTATCCAAACACACTTTAATTTTATAGTTTCTCAAGAAATCAAATCCAATAATTGCATCATAATGCTCAGATAATTTATTATTAACAACATAAAATTTGTGCATATACTGTCGAGTGTCTAATGTAATTGGTAACACCGTATAATGTGTAATATTTAAGGTAGCACCTGATATTGATTTTACTGTAACGTTTGCATGTTTTAGAGTAGCATTTTTATCTTTAATTCTTCTATAAGTGTCAACATTTACCAAACTGATAGCTGCCCCTGTATCTAGCAAAAATTTTACGTAAAGTCCTGCTAATTGTGTTCGTATTATTGGCAGATTAAAATTGGTTTCCTTTTCCGTTAAAATTTGTGTATTTACAGAAATTTTCCTATTCCTTTTAATAGCGCTTTCATCTCCTGATACAACTGTGAAATTCCTTTCAATTCGGGGGAGTCGCGAATAAGTGATATTTATTTGTCTGCTCTCCCCCTCTGCCAGTTTAAAGGGAGTTTGCGAGAGGTTTGCTTGAAGCGATTTTGGCGATTGTCATTGACCCTGCTGGTATTGTTATAACTAGGAGTGGAATCATGTCGCGAAAACTGTCTATGCGGGTTTGATCTTTTGTAGAAGCAAAAATATGAAGCATGGTTATTTCGTCCACAATGTTCACATGCAGGAAAAGATTTTGTAAATCTGAAATCTTTGTTATTATGTGGAGATTTTCTGTAATTTGGAGAGTGATTAGGTGTATTTTGAATTTGTATTTGGTTGTTTCCTTTTAGTTTTTGTACTTCATTTGAAAGCGTACAAATAGAGTCATATGTTTGTTTTGCATGAGCTTCGAGTAATGATTTAATTTCTTTATTTGAGTCTTTTCCTGACACGGTATTTATGGAATTAGATATGTGAGAATTTTCATCATATTGAGGAAAACAAAATTTGTTAGCTTCTAAAAGTTCTACAAAATCTAATGCGGCTTGAAATGATTGTGGATCTTTCATTAATGTGGGGTGTTTATATTCAGGTAGAAGCCCCTCCAGAAACTTTGATAATTTAGATTGCTCGAATAAAGCCTTAACAGATGGATTGGTTAAATCCGGATTGTTAAAGAATTTCTGTGTTACAAGTGAAATTCTAGCAGCATAAAGTTTGACTTGTTCACCTGGTTGCATACGGCAGTTTGAAAATTGTTGTTGGCGAGTGGCCAAACTGACTTTCTTGTCAAAAAATGCTAAAAATTTAGCTTTAAAAGTCTCATAATTGTCCTCCTGACATAAATCGGGACAATTTATTAATTGTGAAAGTGCCTCTCCTCTCACACGAGATTTTAAAATCATTAATTTTTCTGGGTCAGTGCATTCAATTAGCGTTGTAAATTTTTCACAATTTTCAATGAAAAAAGTAGGGGTGACTGCCGACGCGTTGTCGAATTGTGGGAGTATGTTCTGTAACGCCGCAATTTTTTGTAATGGAGTATTTACCGCCATTACGAATAGATTTGACTAATGATGAATATTTTATACTACTAAAATATTAATATATTTTTTTTTTTTTTTTTTTATGAATATATATGAAAAATGACATGTGAAATATCATACATAGAAAAGAAAATTTGAGCAAATAGTATCATTTTAAAATTATTAAACTTCCTATAATTCCGAAATTGTTCGATTGATAAATTTTAAAGTATAAGATAGGTTTCTATATTTTGTTTAATCACACTGTACATTTGTTTAATCAGCATAATAATAAACACACTTATAAATATAAAACAGAAAATATTGAAAGTAAAGGAATTAAAAATATGATTTGAAAGTAGATGTTTTCCTTTCTTTTTATATTATCAATTCCAATAAAAGGGAAATTTATTATAGAATAAAATTTTCTTACTAATAGAAGTAAATAGCAGTAATACAAAATATGTTATCATATATGCAAAATAATATTAAAAAAATAACAATAAGGAAGAGAAAAAAAGACTTGCAAAATAAATTCTTATAAAATTAAATCCTATGCTATACTCCATTTTTGGTATATATACATGTGAGTCTTAAAAATAGGTGATGATTGTCAGATAAATAAGTAGTTCAGATACACTACACCTGAAAAGGTGTACCTGGTACTAACGGCACCATTTTTTTGACGGCACGACGTCAACGTCAGATTGATTAAGAATGTATGTGAAAATTTGTATTTGTAATCCCTGAGTAATTCTTAAGCTCTGATGAAATTTTACCATTACTGAATAATATGTAAATAAAATAGGGATATATATATATAAAAAGACCGTGATTATATTACCAAATTAATGAATCAAAGCATTAGGCATAATATACAACAAGACAATATGTAAATTTTAAACGTTATTTATTTTTTTTTATTTTTAGATAAAAGACACTTGCATCACTATGTGAAATAAACATAATTCACAATAATAAGAAATCATATCATTATTCTTTCTTTCAGATAAAAGACACCTGCATCATTACTCAACATAAATATAGTTTACAATAATAAGAAATCATTTTGTTAATTTTGATTCCAATTACAACAATTAATTCACGTAAGCTAAATTAAGAAGTTGCCCTAAATTATGCCCTCTGATTCCCTATCACTAACAGCTATAATGACAATTGTTCAGTGCTAGAATGTACCAATAGTAAAAATCGCTTACCAGTTAAAATTAGAAGGCACCGTATGGACATCTCTGGAAACATAACGGATGAACAGGGCTAGGAACGTAGCTGCAGCTGCTCCACTAGATTTATCCCACAGGCACTCTCACAAGATTATAAGTTTTCGATTACTCATACTCCGCATTCGTAAATTTTACTAGAACACTTTCCATTCCTCCTATCGTCTAAAAAAGTGATCTCTTTTTTCCAGTTCCCCTATCTTAATACTCCTTTCCTTATTATCATTTTTTCGTTTTTCCCTCCTACTCTTTTTAGCCTATTTTTACGTGCAAAATCCAATCTTAGCTGCTTTCTTTATTTCCAAGACTCTTATTGGATTCTTTTCTCACAAAGACCTTTCTAGCATTGGCTTGCGAACCCCTTCTTTAATATTTAAATTTGTTTATTATTGCAGTTCCCTCGGTACGTGATTCCTCACCTTTACGTGATGTTTTTCTTGCACCTGGATACTGTATCGAATTCATATTCTCTCGATAACAAGCCTTTTAACTTCTATTGCTATTCTCAACTGGATTCCTGACCCTATTTTTTTTATTTCTTCTTTGAAAGACGGGTTCCAGTCTTATAAAACTCCAGTATTTCCTTCGCTATGGTGAGGGAAGTCCTCTGAACAGAAAAGAACGCTAAAGAAAGACTCCCTTTCAAAACGAAGATGAAATTTATTATAGGGTACACGTGTGTACACCTGAGCATTTTAACAAAGTACCTTTTTTCTACTTTTACGCACTTCTAACAAAATCTGCTATGCAACTCTTTTTAGTAAGACATGTGAACACCTGAGCATTTTAACAAGGTACCTTTTTTCTACTTTTACGCACTTCTAACAATAATCTGCTATGCAACTCTTTTTAATAAGGCATCTTTATTACATATCCTAAATGTGAAAGCTCAATTCTTGTCTCCCACCTGTACAGCGAACTTTCTTTGTATTTCATTTCTACTATTATACTATTTCTTTTATTTCATTTTTCCTACCTTCCCTTTTCTTTAATAATCTGGGGTTAGCGACTCAACAATACACCGAGGCTTAAGAAAATTTCCAATCACCACAGGAATAATTTTCTGCGATCCATCTATATTTGCATCTAACAAAACAGTTAAGCGTGCTTTACTTTTCTTTCCACGTACACATTTTTCACCTTTAAAGCTAAGAATTCTGTCTGGCAAGATCCTATGAAAAAGTCCGTATTCATCGGCGTTGAAGATGTTGGCAAGTTCATATCTTTGGATAATGTCCCACAACATTGCACATTTCCACTCTTCTAAAGAACCCCTGTCAAAATCAGCAGCTTCTCCGCACAATTTTTTAAAGCATACATTATGCCTTGAATGAAATCTTTTTGGCTAATCGTTATTAGCAACGAAATTGGACTCCCGAAATTCCAAGGATTTTTCTTTCAACATTCCGGGATATAGGCACATTTTGCGATCGTGCACATTTAAACCACGGCAAAAGAGCCTTATCCACATTTTCATAATGTGACAAGCGCTGACGTTTTCTTTCTTCATCACAGATAGGAACATTTGGGAAGAAAAATTTAACTGCTAAAATGTGGTTTAATGCCGTCCGGGTTATCGAATTTACTTTGGCAAATGCAGTTTTAGAAAGATTAGAAATTTTAAACTTTTCGATCAGTTTACTTTTTTTAGCAAATGATAAATTCTTCCTTTTCGAAGCCATAATAAAATACGAGTGTTCTTAATTGACAAGTTTGATCAAAATGAAAAAAAAATCCTTTTTTTATTACATCTTAATTTCAGTACACTTTCCAAACAATGAAAAAACTCTAACCAATAAACAGATAGATATCAATCTGATGACTTTAGGGACGAAAAGAATTGAGGGGGGATACAACGAATGACCTATAATATACGTAGACGACACATCCCATTGTTCTCTCTGCATGGTTTCGAATCCAACATCTTTGGCGAAAAGATGCTGTTTTTTGGCGGTGATCGCTTTATTGGCAACTGAAGTGCGGTCAACTCAAGACAAACATAAAAATGTGAGTTTCGGCATGGCCAACTTCATTAGAGGCCTTGGAAGCTCTTGGCTGTTAGGACGGAATTTATGACATCATATCATGTTTAACCAATCGGCAAAGACAACTCTTGTTTGTAACGCCCCTTACAAGGACAACTTCCTCACGAGATTGGATAGACGGAGATTACGTCATTAATTCCGTCCTAAGACCCGCCTAAAAAGCAAAAGCTTCCGAGGCCTCTAATAAAGTTGGCCGTGGTTTCAGCGGGAATGCGGTAAAAAAATAAAGAGGAGATTTTGGCGGGAGAAAAACCGGTTTGGCGCTCTAAATCTGCCCTCTGTCACATGACGGAAGGCAAACATTCCGGTCTAACAAAAGGTTACCGATGTGGTGTCTAGGTATGATTATAGGTCATTGGGTATAACCGACTGTGATTTAACGTAAAAGAGAAATCAGGCTGAGGGCAGGGGAGGGAAGTAAAGACATCAGTTCATGCCCTCCGGCGTTTGAGAGACTACTTTCTTTTTAGCCCATTTGCTATGTTTCTTTCCACATGAAAAAATTATTACACAAGTTAGTTTAAAAAAAAATGCCGAAAACAGCATTGAAAAGATTGAAAAGCGACCATATAACCGATACGCTGGAAAATAAAATGCCTATATAAGTGGTTCCCTTTAACACATATTCCCTATTAAGTTAGACGGGACTTAAGAAAAACTAGCCATATAAGCGGGTTGACCTTATAAGCGTGTGACCATATAGCCGGTACTGACTGTATAACATTATATTTTGTTTAAATTTCAAAAATGGAACTATAAAATATCTTACTTTATATCTTTAATTAAAATATCACCAGTAAATATGAAATTACTGCAAATAAAAGTATACAACTTGTTTAAATTTATCAGATTTGTTGAAACGCGAAATTTTAAAATGCAATATCTCAAAACAATCTAAACAAATTCCATTTGAACGAGAAATATTTAATGAGAAATGTGACGCAAATGTTCACCTTTTATTCACTTTGTTTACATTCTTAAATTACATACATTCCAAAATAAATGCATTAGGTAAACTGAATAATGTATTTTTCTGATAAAAACAATCAAATTCAGAATATATAATATACATATATATTTCTTTTGTTTTCGTTTAACATTTCAAATGATACAACTAAAGAAAATATGGATAATATATTTGTTTTACATATTTAAATGCACTGGCGACATTTATATTTGATAAAACAATGTTTTTAGTAGTCTTTATTTCTGCATCGAAAAAATGTGTAATTACTAGGGAAAAAGCTTTATTAAATAATTCTTTTAGAAAATTTTTTTAGGAACACAAAATATTTGGGGGATCTTGCGCATTTAGATTAAAAAATTTGAATATTTATTCCAATAAGAAAGTATGTGTTTCAGGATCTAATCATTTTGAAAATTATTTTCCACTAAACGAAGAAAAAATTTCAAATACTGTACTTACGAAGTAAATTATTAAATATAGTAAAAGTAAAAAATTTCAGAAGGATACTAAATTATATTTATCCTGTAAAACGATATTTCAATACTAATAACATGAACAATGGATTACGTTACATTAATTTAAAATATGAACTAAAAATGAAAAAAAATGCAGTAAACCTATAAAAATATTTCTATAGTAGTACGTCTTTTGAAAAATACCAAAATACATTAAAGATTCATTAAAGAAAACATATGATTTTTTTTTTAAATGGAACAATTATATTTCTCATGTTATATCGATTATTTAAAATATCATCCGGATATATGAAATAACATCAAATAAAAGTACTCCAATATATTTAAATTTATCAGATTTTCTGAAACGCAAAATTTAAAAATGCAGTATATCATGATAAAAAAAAAAAGCAAATTCCATTTGAACGAGAAACCTTTAGAGAGAAATGTGTCACAATTTTCACCATTTTTTAACTTTGTTTACGATTTTAAATTACTAATATTTCAAAATAAATTTATTATGTAAACTAAATGATGTATTTTTCTGATAAAAATAATCAAATTTTGAATATATGTCTTTTTTTTGTTTTGTTTTGTTTTCGTTACACATTTTAAATCATACAGCTAAATTAAATATATAATATCTACGTTTTCACTAAAAACATTTTTTTACATTTTAAAAATCAGTTGCGACATTTAAATTTGATAAAACAAATTTTTAATAGTCTTTATTTCTGGATCGAAAAATGGGTAACTACTAGGAAAAAAACATTATAAAATAACTCTGTTAGCAATATTTTCTTTCAAGAAAATAAAATATTCGGGGGATCTTCTTATGCATTTAGATTAAAAAATTTGAATATATATTCCAATAAATACGTGAGTGCTTCCGGATGCAATAATTTTAAAATTATTTTTCCCTAAACGAAGGAAACTTTTTGATACTGTAGTTACGAAGTAAATTATAAAATATAGTACAGGTGGAAGAATTTAGAAGGATACTAAATATTTTTTTATACCTGGGAAACGTTATTTTAACACTACTCAGATGAACGATGGATTTCAAATTAATGTAAAATGTCGATTTAAAATGTTTAAAAAAGTATATATATATATATAATGAATAAAAAAAAATCTGCGCCATTTTGCCGCTCTGAGTTTTAATTCTAACGTTTATGGAACATACTTTTATTCTTAGTTTTCGTAATGTATTAATATTTAACAGCTATAGTTCTTTTATCTTATTTTATTTAACTTAGTAATAATCTATTAGTTGTTTTCTTAAAAAGAACGGGAGTGTTATTTCGAAATCTTTCTTTCAGTGTACAAGTTCATTTTCCTTTTTGGAATATTTATAAAGACTTTAGTTTTGTTTTATTATTTAATTAAATCGTCTGCTAGAATGTTCATGCGCCTTTTTACGTGTGAGCAGGTTGTGTTATTACGCGCTTAGATAGTAAGTTCTTACAAGAGGACACGCCCAACTACCAATAGAAGAAGGTGTTGTGGGTTGTCTTAGCGTTGAAAATAATCCCAATGGGTTTTTAAATTGCTTACGTGGGCAAGGGGAGGGGCTAATTTTGTCTTGGATTCTGTGAAACTCATTTTACGAGACGAGAGCGTCAGAATGCAGCTAATCTTTCAAATATTAAGATGCCCGTCTGATTTTGCCATAATTTATAACATCGAGATGATGCAGCCTTTAGAGCGAGTGGTCTAGTGTTAATTGTGTGGAATGGTGACCGGTGGAATAACTTTATGACATGCTCTAAATAAATAAGGATTAGAAACTGATTGACTTGTTTTTTATATTGGGAGAAATACCTAAAGGGAACAAATCCATTGCTCACCGTGACGATTGTTAACCCTTTTTAAGATTTCCAAGTGAATAGACTTGTTATACAGCAAAGAGGGTATTCCACAAGAACTGATACCTTTAAACAGAAAATCGTCTTATCATAACACACACACATATTCTTCAAATATATGTATATATATGAAGGTAAATAAATATGCAGTAAAACCTACTAAAATGCTTATACAAGTAGTATGTCTTTTGAAAAATACCAAAATGTGCTAAAGATCCATTAAAGTAAAATATACGATTATTTTTGTTTAAATTTCAATAACGGAACAATAAAATATGTCATGTTATATCGTTTATTTAAAATATTATCCAGAAATATAAATTATTTTCAATAACAGTATACGACTTTTTAAATTTATCAGATTTGTTGAAACACCAAATTTAAAAATGCAATATCTCAAGACAAGTTAAACAAATTTCATTTGAACGAGAAATCTTTAATGAGAAATGTGACACACATGTTCACATTTTATTCACTTTGTTTACGTTTTTAAATTACTAATATTTCAAAACAAGTTATTAGGTAAACTGAGAAATGTATTTTTCTGATAAAAATAATCAAATTGCGGATATTTGACCTTTTTGTTTTTGTTTGTTTGCTTTCGTTTCAAATTTTATATTTTATACGTTTTTACTCAGAAACATAGAAATAACTTATAATATGCTAGTAAAAGTATACATCTAATTTAAATTTATCAGATTTGTTGAAACGGGAAAATTAAAAATGCAACATCTTAAGACAAGTTAAACAAATTCCATTTGAACGAGAAATATTTAATCAGAAATGTGTCATAAATATGCACCTTTTGTTCCCTTTGCCTACGTTCTTAAATTACTAATGTTACAAAAAAAGTTATTAGGTAAACTGAGTAATGTATTTTTCTGATAAAAATATTCAAATTGCGAATATTTGTTCTCTTTTTGTTCGCTTTCGTTTCACATCTTATATATTATACGTTTTTAGGCAGAAACATAGAAAAAATTCAAAATATGCTGATAAAAGTGTGTCTTATTTTTATTTATCAGATTTACTGAAACGCGAAATTTAAAAATCCAGTATCTCAAGACTTAAACAAATTTCATTTGAAAGAGAAATCTTTAATGAGAAATATGTACCCTTTATTCAGTTTGTTTACGTTCTTAAATTACTAATATTACAAAATAAAATTTTGGGTAAACTGAAAAGTGTATTTTTTATATAAAAATAATCAAATTGCAAATATTCTTTTGTTTTGTTTTTGTTTCACATTTTAAACCATACAACTAAAGCAAATATAAATAATATATTTGTTTTCTATAAGAACAGAGTTTTATATTTTTAAAATAAGTTGCGATATTTAAATTTGATAAAATATGTTTTTAATGATAATTTATTCTGCATCGGAAAATTGAGTAACTACTAGGAAAAAAGCTTTATTAAATAATTCTGTTAGGAATATTTTCTTTCAGGAAAATAAAATATTCGCGAGATCTTATACATTTAGATTTTAAAAAAAAAATGAATATTTATTCCATTAAGTAATTGGGTGTTTCAGGGTGCAATAATTTAAAATCTATTTTCCGCTAAACGAAGGAATTTGTTTGAATATTTTACATACCAAGTAAATTATAAAATATAGTAAGATTAGAAAAATTTAAAATTGCACTAAAATACTTTTGGTTCTGTGGAACTTTATTTAAATAATTCTCAGATGAATGATGGATTTCAAATTAAGGTAAAATATGTTCAAAAATTCAATACATATATGTATATTAATAAAACTTAGTAAAATCTATTAAAACATTTATACCAATAGTACGTCTATTAAAAAAGTATTAAACACGCTAAAGATCCTTTCAAATATTTTTTATTGTTCTCTCACTGTTGTTGTTGCTCAGATTTCCTTCCCTTTTTTCCTTCTTTTATCTTTATAAGAAATTTACGATTTTCAACGGATTTACACATTTTGATGTCAGAAATTTCCAAAAGCATGTTTTTTTTTTTTTTTTTTTTTTTTTTTTTTTCAAAATATACATTCTGAGTCTATGACACAAGTTTTCTATTTCTCTCTATTTCACGAAATAATGCACGGAATTTAATAAAAATTTACCTTCAATTACTACCTGATATAAAGGAAAATGGAGCTGATTTGGTGTAAATCATTTAACAGGGAACTCTTCTGTGTTTTCCAACAACTACTTTTCAGTGTAGTTGAAATAATTTGGTGACTTTGGTATGTCTATTTCATTTCAGAGATTTCGGAGAACATGTTTTAAAAAAATATCTGTTCGGAGTCCATGACACAAATTTTGTGCTTGCTCTATTTCAATAAATGATGCACTGATTACGTGAGAAATTTGTATTTTATGAAAGAGTATTTTTCATTTAGAATATTATAGTTTTGATAAAGTTGTCTAATTTTTGTTTGATCATTTATTATTGACATTATATCGTCATATACAGCGTCGTGCTTTCTTTTGAATTTGAATTTCATAAATTTACAGTTTCCAAAGATGTAGTGGAACGGATCTCCCCTGACCCTACACTGACAGAGATTGTTCTCTTTTTTCCCTATGCTGTGTACGAAGGTGGGGAAGCTACGACAGATTTATAGCGGAGTACCGCAAATGCAGCTTAACTAGCGATAGGGTTTAACATTCCAATTCTCTGACAAGTAAAAAATTCCAGCAAAGCTGCTCGCCATTTTCAATTCTTTTATTCTAAGCATGAATATTATTCTGCTTTAATCTCAGCTTGCCTGAAAAATACCTTATTTTAATAGTTATACTACACAACTGAAACTGTCTAGCATAGTTTCTGATCCCACTAACGTGTATGACTTTTATATTTCTTATTTTATTAAATACTAAATTAAAAGACATTAAAATTTCAAAACGCCCCAAGGATTTTTTTTTTTTTTTGAATGGAAGTTTTAGAAATTTTAAACTTGTTGGATTGGCTAAGTGCCACAATATTCACCCAGATATTTGATTTTGTATTCAGGCATTACAAAAGATATGTTACACAAAATTTCACGATGCCTCAGTTAACTACCCTATAATGATTAACACTACTTCTACTAAAAAGAGTTGATTCTTGAAAATGAAAATGAAAATATTGCATTTCTAAAAATAATAATAATAATAACAAATAATAAAAATAAATCTGATAAAGAGTTTGATATGCGAATACTCCAATTAATATGAATAAAATCATATATTTTTGAAGCATTTTTGCTAATTTCTTTTTATTATTAAAATAAAGTAAATGTGCTAAAAAATGATTACTGTAACTATAATGCTTGTAAAATTTTTAGTAAACAAACCGACTATTTTTGTAGATACATAATAATCTTTTAATTAAGATCTGTGAGTGTACTGCTACAGCGTATATAGGGTTCTTATGATCTTATAGTTAGACAACTTCAAACTCTTGTCTCTTAGAAAAGTAGAAAATAATTTATTTACAGCTCTTCAGAGCAACAGAGTCTTCGAAACTCACAAATATTACTAGATATTCAAAAATAACTGCTCAAATCTATCGTACAAATACAGATATAGGTCCCAGAGACTCTTCATACAACGTCTCAACACTAAATAACATTCAAAACAACGTAAATAAAACTCAAGCAAACTTGCTTAACAATCGCCTAGTTGTTCATTCAATGACTGACTGATAAATAATAATCACAACAGCTCGTATCACTCTCCTTATATAGGCTCGCCGCATGCGCTGGAAATTTCTACAACCTTCTCGAAAAATTCAGAAAACCACGGAACAACATTCAATGCATCAGTATATCTATATGGGGTTACCACATAGAGGGAAGGGTTACCACCGTCAACGATCGCCAAGTTTGTCGCTAACTTGGCGATATATCGCCAAATTTGGCGACCAAAATTAGTCGTCAAAAGTGACGCCAACTTGGCGATATCTTTAATATTTCGCCAATCTGCCGTAGACGTACACGGAAAAATATTAGACAAGTTTGCTTTATAACAGAGACAATGTAACAAAAATTAATATTAGTAAAGGAATGGAGCTTAATAAAATTATTTACATTATTTTACAGTACAAACACTAACTATTTACAAAATTCGTAACAATATTTTTCTTGTCTACAGACCACTGTGAAGTATGCTGTCACCGTCAAGTATAAGTGAAACTAGTCATTTTGTTTATTTAAATGTTTTATATATTTATGTTAGCCGGTCACGTATCTAGACATTGCCATTTCCCCGCTCATCAGAGAAACATGTTACCCATCATACGTAGTATACTACGTAGGGCAAGTTTTGTATAGGGTAGGTTTGATATAGGGTAAATTTTACAATTGTTATGAAAATCGAAAAAAATTGATTGATTTACACGTTTCAGACACTGGAGATTCCGAAAAACACATTTTTAAGGAAAAAAATGAATTCCGTCGTCTGTATGTCTGTAAACGCACTGTCTCCCGAACAAATTAAGATAGAAACTTGAAATTGGGTATGTACTTATTATTTAAAAATGGGAAGAAGTCTATTGAATATGAGTAACCTCGATTTTCCAGAAAGATTTTTTTTCAGGCTCTCGAAGTATTCGTTCTGATGAAAGGTATATATATTTTTCATGACCCTGTATTTCATACAAATTTCAATTCAAAGGTATATTTTAATTGGATATGAGACGCCTAACGTTAGTTAATATGATTTATTTTTGAAGATATAAGGATGTTTCTGTTACGCAATTAGGTACTACTTGAGTAGTTTGGCGGTTTATATAATTTGTCGAAATTGGTTCGTCAGCAGTTCATTAATAGAGTATTACTACGCATTAAACATATTCGAATATACGTTTAAGATTTATTTTGGAATTGTGATGATTTTTTTAAATATTTTACATATGTTTTATTTTCATATTTTATATTAAACATATCCATGAAGAATAAGTATTACGGTGCTCCCCCCCCCCAACGACTAGTGTCAAGTACGAATACTTTTATGTTCAAATATAGAGCTTTAGTATATGGTATTATTTCGAAATATATTTTAATATATTTATTTTAATCATATTAATGCATTTATTTTTAAAGCATGTTTTTAAAGTAATGTTGTTGTTGAATTAAAATTTGTATATTTTAAATTAAATGAATAAATATTTATAATTTAAATGAAATAAATGCAATATGACGAACGGCAATGGGAATGATATTTGACTATATTTATAACTTACAGCCAAATAACATAATAATAACAAAGTTTTTTTTAATTTTTGAAGCTCTGTGGTGTACGCAGCAAAAGTTATTCTATTTTTACCTTAACCGACAATAATATATGCAGCATACTTTTACATATATGGCTTAATTTTTTAATTACATATTCCGAATTCTCACCTGAAAAGTTTAATTCTTATTTTTCTTTTACAAGACCATCGATTGCCCTTATATAATGTAAAATAAATTACGAATTAAATTTTTGTGGTGTTAATTGAAAACTTTTAAAGATCTACTAGATGCGACCACACTAGTGGCTGGTTGACATACATCAGTTAATAGACTTTGAGAGCAAAGAGTTCGAAACTGGTTGTATACAGTAAATCATTTTTAGCGTATTTTCTTTATTTGGATAATAATAAGTGGTTTTTCTTATATAATTCTCTATATAACTTTAAAATATAAATGCTATTTAACAAAAATGAAATACTTTGTTACAACATAAAACTATGTGCATGATTTTTAATAAATTAACATATGAAATGCATACTTCTTTTCTTTGCTTAAAACGAGTATAGAACTGTGAACACAGCACAATTGTTGCTTTTCTGTTCCTACTTTTCAAAAAATAAATTTAGGGGCTACTTCTGCCGCGCGAAAAGATCCGTCTGATAATGCTGATCATATGAAAGAAAGATATCGCGTTTGCATTTCAATATTTTTAAATGTCTTTTTAACCATTTAGAAAATGGTTGTTGTTCTCGGTTGAGAATAGATATATATCTTAGAAGTATCTTAATCCTTGTGGTGTTCGCATTTTTGGAATACTTCTATCGCCACGATAACAAAAAAGAATTAAAAACTACAAAAAATTAAAAACTCAATAATAAATTGAGATACAGCTTTTAAACAACTTGCATTAAATGTGCATTTTTTTCCTATACAGCGGTGTAAAAAGTGAAAATATGCAATGTTTGGAAGTTTAAAAATTTGCAGAACGAAAATTGTAAAACTGAAATTTCATTTAAAATTTGAAATCGTAGCCATTCTTAGAAAGAAGTATACGCAACACACATATATGTTTGTCCTTTATAATTTAGATAGGGTAGATATAATTATATAAGAATTTGAATGACTTCAGAAAGAAAGAAATATTTTACTTTGTTTTTAAAAAATTAATAAATCCTTCAAAAGGAAAATGTATAAATGATAATGCCTTCGAGATGTCTCTCTTTTATTTAAAGTTAACTGTGGAATTAATACGCATTGTTTACAAAAAAGTGAGAAAAATAAAAAATTTTATGTATATAAAATTTATTTACAAGTTTTAAATTTTAGTCTTTGGAAAAATCATTTTCCAAACGCTAGTTGTAGTTTGTTAAATTATTTTTTTCATTATTTTTCCTCTTCTTCTTATTATTATTTTGCATTTCATAGCTGAGGTCGATCTGTACGAAGGCCTTTTTTTAGTTTTACGAATTTAGTTGCAGATTTTTTTTTCTATGCGGATGTTTTTCAATTTCGAAACAGGCTCCGAAAAGGAAATGTCATAGTTAAAATTACCTGTAAACTGAATTGAAAGATTAAATACTGGCCTTTGTATCAATCGATCTTACCTATACAATGAAAAAAAAAATAATTTAAAAATACCGAAACTCAAAAGAAATACATTTATAAATTTCCCCCATAGGATTAGCATTAAGGACCGGATCTTTTCACTTGACTGAAATATCCGCTTACGTTTGTAAGCATTAACCATTTAAACGCCAATTTCCCAAATGGGAGTATTATATTATTTGCAATACAAAACATACATTTGCCAACATAATGACGATGCAATTTTATTTCTCATAAAATATAAGGTTGATTTGAACTTAAAAAAAAAAGCACTTATCACAGGAATTAACGAATGTGTAAATTCATTAGTTTGCATAAAAAAATTATTATTCGCTTTATTGTTTTCTCAATATTGATTACGTTTGACCACTACAAATCTAAATGTTTTTGGAGTTCGAGAAAATACTCAAGAGCAATATCGAATAGAATTTAGCGGAAAACAATTTATTATATTTGCATAGGTTGTCAATCAATAATCATGTTCCAAAATGCAGACACTGAAATGTATGCAGCCAAAAGAACTGCAGAAATATATTTTTTTGGTATTTTCTAAATTTGTATGCACAAACTAAAACATCTGAAGCTGTAATATAGGAAAAACAAAATTACAATTACATTGCTATATTAATTCGGCGTGTAAACGATTAATATCTTAAGTGAAAAAAAAATGGCGCTAAAAGGATCTTTTGAACTTTATTAACTGCACTCGGCTGAACATTTGGTTTTTAATTTCTATATGATTACGTTGGACAAAAAAAAAAGAATTTATAAAAACAAATTCAACTTGAAATTACCTAATTACGTTCTCGAGATTAACTTAATGCGTTTTTTCTTTCACTTGTAGATGTGATAAATTGCTACAAATAATCATTAAAATTTTCCTTTACACTTTTTTTTTGTAACTGAGGGTTTTATGTGAAAGAAATGTGAAATAAAAAATAAGATTTATTTCAGAAAAAAATATTTATAAATTTGTTTAAAACAATATGGGTTGCAGATTTAAATGCGTTGATATGTTATCGGGATATGTTATGAATAAATCTTATTACTATAATATTAATGGATTGATATCGTGTTATGTTTTTTATCCTATTGAAATGTAAACTTAAAAAAAAAAAAACTATGTCCTATGCTTTATTTAAGATTGTTTTCCATGCGTGATGGATTATTCTTTATTTTAAAAATACTTAATTTTTACCTCCAAACCCCTGTTGAATATATTTTGATGTTTTTATTTATTTATCAACAAAGATTTTCTGTAAAAAAATGTAATGCTGGTAGTAAAATATGTAGATGGAAAAAAAGCTATTTTATATGAAAAATGGTTGATTTAAATTTTATTTATAAAATGTAATAATGTAAAAAGTTGTGATATATAAATAAGAATATACAGCGAAAAATAGAAAGGAAGAAATATAGAATGAAAATTACCTAAATTTGCGATCAAAATTAATTTTACAGCATTTTCTTTTCAACTTTTAGTTGAAATACAATATTAGAAGTATTCATTAAACATTTTCGTTTCCTTTTGCATTTCAAAAATATAATAATGTAAAATTATGAGAAATATAAATGAAAAAAAAAACTTTAATTGAGATAAGTTTATTGCACTTTTTTATATTTTTACTTCTGATACATGGTGACAAATAATCATAAACAATTTCTTTTAATTTTGCATATACCAAATAATTTAATACAGAGAAAACCAAGCTAATAACAACAGTAATTTGCTTTGGAAGAAATAAACATTTGAAAGAATATGACTAGCAATTTAAAGTTTGTAGATTTATTATTTGCATATTTTATGTCTTAAATTTGATTACTATGTTTTTAAAGTAATATCATCATTTTCATTCACAAACTAGATCTTATTGAATATATTTTATTTTATTTTTATTTATTGAAGGTAGTTCTCTAGAGTGGTATATATATATATATATATATATATATATATATATATATATATATATATTTTCCATTTTAAAGACAAATAATTTGGATCTAGGATGCTCTTGCTTAATATGTTTTTTTACATTGAGTTTGTTTTTTACTTTTCAATTATCATCGAAAAATTAAAATTCAACCTTTGTATGCATAGAAACTTGTTTAGAAATATATTTATATTTCTTATTTATATCTTTTATATACAAATATATTTATAAATTTCTCCCATAGGATTTGCATTAGCGACCTGATATTTTCGCTTGACTAAAGTATCCTCTTAAGTTTGTAAGCATTAATATCTTAAGTACAAAATGAAAAAAAATTGCCATTATTAAAAGGATCTCTAGAACTTTATTAACTTGCACTCGGCTGAACATTCGATTTTTAATTTCTACATGATTACGTTGGACGAAAAAAAATATAAGAATTTATTAAAAAAATGAACTTGAAATTATCTAATTACGTGCTTGAGATTAACTTTAATGCGTTTTTTCTTTGACTTGTAGAGGTGTTAAATTGCTGCAAATAATCATTAAAAATTTTCTTTTCACTTTTTTTTTTGTAACTGAGAGTTTTATGTGAAAGAAATTTTGAATAAAAAATAAGATTTATTTCAGAAAAAAATATTTATAAATTTTGTTTAAAACAGTGCGGATTGTAATTTTAAATGCGTTGATAAGTTATCCTAATATTTTATTATTACATCCTATTACTATAATATTACTTGATTAATATCGAATTATGTTTTTTATCCCATTGAAATGTAGTTAAAAAAATCATTATATCCTACGCTTTATTTATTATAGTTTTTCATGCGTGATGGATTATTGCTTTTTTTAAAAAATACTTAATTTTTATCTCCAAACCCCTGTCGAACATATTTGGATGTTTTTATTTATTTATCAACAAAGATTTTCTTTAAAATACATTATTACTAGTAAAATTTGTAGATGAAAAAACTGTTTCATATTTTATACGAAAAATTGCAGATTTAAATTGCATTTAAGGATAATAAGTAAAAAGATGTGAAATATAAATGAGAATATACAGCGAAAAAAATAAAGGAAGAAAGACAGAAAATTACCCAAAACTATAATCAGAATTAATTTTATTGCATTTTCTTTTTAACTTTTAGTTGTGATACAATGTAACAAGTAGACATTAAACTTTTTTGTTTGATTTTGTATTTCAAAAATATAATAACTTAAAAAGATGAGAAATATGTATGAAAACATATAGCAAAAAATAAATACCTAAAACTTTAGTTGAGATAAGTTTTACTTAATTGTATTATATTTTTACTTATGATACATTGTGACAAATAATCATAAACATATATATATATATATATATTTGCATATACCAAATAATTTAAACAGAGAAAAACAAGCGAATGAGAACAGTAATTTGCTTTGGAAGAAATAAACATTTGAAAGAATATGACTGCCAATTTAAAATTTTTAGGATTATTATTTGCATATTTTATGTCTTAAATTTCATTGCTGTGTTTTAAAAGTACTACCATAATTTTCATTCACAAAGTAGATCTTATTGAATGTATTTTATTTTTTTTTTTTTTTACTTATTTTATGTAGTTCTCCAATGTGATATTATATATATATATTATTCAGTTTAATAGACAAATAAAATGGATGTTGGATTTTTCGTTCAATATGTTTTCTTCTTATTATTATTATTTTGCATTGGCTAGCTTAGGTTGATCTTTAAGAAGGCCGTTTTTTAGTTTTACGATTTTAATTGAAGATTTTTTTCCTATGAGTATGTTTTTCAATTTCGAAACACGGTCAAAAAATGAAAATATCATAGTTAAAAATACCTGTAAACTGAATCGAAAAATTAAATAATGGCCTTTGTAAAAATAGATCTTACCTATACAATGAAATATAAAAATCATTTAAAAATACTGAAATTCAAAAGAAATGTATTTATAAGTTTCCTCCCATAGGATTAGCATTAGGGACCGGAATTTTTCGCTTGACTGAAATATCCTCTTAAGTTTGTAAACATTAATATCTTAAGTGCAAAATAAAAATTTAAAAAAGATCTCTTGAACTTTATTAACTTGCACTGGGCTGAACATTCGATTTTTAATTTCTACATGATTACGTTGGACGAAAAAAAGATTAAGAATTTATAAAAATAATTTAAACTTAAGTTATCGAATTAAGTGCTCAAGATTAATTTTAATGTGTTTTTTCTCTCAATTGTAGATGTGATAAATTGCTAAAAATAATCATTAAAATTTTTCTTTTCACTTTTTTTTGTAACTGAAAGTTTTATGTGAAAGAAATGTTAAATAAAAATTAAGATTTATTTCAGAAAAAAAAATATTTATAAATTTTGTTTAAAACAGTACGGATTGCAATTTTAAATGTGTTGATAAGTTATCGGGATATTATATTATTACATCTTATTACTATAATATAATTGGAATAATATCATGTTATGTTTCTTATCCTATAGAAATGAAAAAAAAAAAAAACACTTTATCCTATGCGTTATTTATGATAGTTTTTCAAACGTGATGGATTATTGTTTATTTAAAAAATCTCAAACCCCTGTTGAATATATTTTAAGGTTTTTATTAATTTATCAACAAAGATTTTCTTTAAAAATATATTATTAACACAGCTAGTAAAATATATAGATGGAAAAAAATGTTTCAGATTTTATACGAAAAATTCCAGATTTAATTTGCATTTATAAAATGGGTACTTCTAGGTTATTCCGTCGACCAAAAAATTATCGCCAAACTATAAGATTAAATGACAATAATCGATGATCGTGAAAGTCACATTCAATGATACTAAATGCGTTTCATGTGTTTAAAATGTCATTAAGTGATTTTTATTTCGACTTTTTTTAATATTTTTATTAATATTCTACTAATTTTTCGTTATTTAAAATAAAAATTAAGTCAACATGTATAATTTGGCTATTAGTTCTGCGATTTGTATAATTTGGCGAAATTAGTTGACGGGATAACCTAGAAGTACCTTAAAATGTAATAATGTAAAAAGATGTAAGATGTAAATTAAAATGTATATCAAATAAAAAGAAGTTGGAAATTGCACGTGAAGGGTAGCAACTGAGGTGCGTTCGTATTATAACGAAAATTTAAAAATATCATTTTCTGTATCAATATCTTAAATTGTAAATAGTTAATTACAATTAAAATGTGCACCAAAGAATATTCTCCCTATGCCATTACGCAATTAAATACTTTTGTGTGGCCTTGTAAATCAATAAAAAATGTTCTTTGCACCACACAGTAAAAAATGAAGACCCAAATTGGGTTGAAAGATTTCTGGGTATAGTAATTTTCCTGAAATAGTACAGTAAGGATTCCAAAATGGTAGAGTATTGTTCCCAAAATAGATAACCCAAAATGGTTCAAAACAGAGCAGATCTTTATTAACATTAAATTAATCAAAATTTCTGAGGTATAATGTATATAGTATCTAAGATATTTTAATTGTTTTAATGTCATTAAAAATCAGACTTATTTAAAACGATTTTGTGCTACAAACTGAACTTTCTAAATTGGAACAATTCTGTACCCAGAAATCTTTCAACCCAATTTGGGTCTTCATTTTTTACAGTGCACAGATTATACAAAATATATATTATAATATGTACTTTATGGATGCATATAAATATTTTTATGTTCCAATGAGTGTAACACCATTAAAATGCTTTTGAATCATTTTTCCCTGTTGACCGTAATGTAACGGAATGCTTTTGATTGTCCCTGTCATTGAACTATGCATCCGATTTTATTAAAATTTGAAACGAATTGACAAAATTATGTAATAATAATACATTTTTAAATTTCAAACGATTCGGTTGGGTAGTTTTTTCGTGGTTTTATACGGACCGTCGGACAGACGGAGGGTCGGACGGGCGAACGGACAGATGGACGGACTGAACGACAACTATAGGTGCTATGTATCTACATAATTACAAACTACATTTACCTAAAAAGAAAGAAAATTCTTACAACTGTGATCAAGAATAATTTTACTGACCTAATTTATCTATATTCAATTACAGTTTCATTATTTTCTAATATTTTTTCTTTGAAATATTTTTTCCAATGCAATTAATGTAATGATAATTCTATTATTGTCTTATTATTTATCTAATATTTATCTTTGAATTGAGTTCTCATATGCGATTAATCGGGCAATATGGAAATCATATTTAGGTCTATTCTGATTTCTATTCGGAAATGAATCGCAATTAATGTGGTTATTTAGTATTGCCCTTGATAACGAGCTAAATACCACATTTCCAATTTTATTGCAAGTTTTGACAACTCCTCTGTTTGATATAATTTGGCATTAACAAGTTTTTCCAGAAATTGATGTTGATTTGTAGTATTATCTAATGGCTCTCTCTCTCTATATATATATTTATTTATCTATTTATTTATTTATTTAGTTGTGATACAATGTAACAAGTATTAATTAAACTTTTTCGTTCGATTTTGTATTTGAAAAATATAATAATATAAAAAGGTGCAAAATATAAATGAAAAAAGATAAAAAAAAGAACAAAAAAGATATACCTAAATCTTTAATTAACATTAGTTTTACAGCCCTTTTTTAAAATTTTTTCCTCTGAAACATTGTGACAAATAATCATAAACATTTTCTTTTCATTTTACATATACTAAATAATTTAATACAGAATAAACATAGCTAATAACAACAATAATTTGCCTTGGAAGAAATAAACATTTGAAAGAATATGACTAGCAATTTAAAATTTGTAGAAATATTATTTGCATATTTTATGTCTTAAATTTGATTACTAAGTTTTAAAAGAAATAGTATCAAATTTAAAATTTTCTTTCAGAAACTAGATCTTGTAGAATGTATTTTATTTTTTACTTATTGAAGGTAGTTTTCCATTGTGATATCATAATTATCATTTTGCATTTTAATAGACAAGTAAATTGGATCTACGATGCTTTTGTTTAATATATTTTTTACGTTGAGCATTTATTTATCCGCAATAATTTCCGTAGTAAAAAAAAAAAAAAATCAATAAAAAAAATTAAATTAAATAAAAAATAATTGTATTTTAACAAATTAGACCGACGATTTGGGAAATACCATTTTCAAAGACTATATTTTAGACCCATAAATGATTTCTAAAAACATCATTTTTATGATGATCACAACGTAGCTTGCGTAATAACAGAGTCACATTACTATGCCTGGACATTTAGAGACACGCTAATATTTCTTGGTCAGTTATAAACAAATATTAAATTAAATTTCAGTTTAACTATTTTCGGTATTGTAAATTCTTATTCTAAACATTGCACATTTTTTATTTTTACACCGTCATACACAGAAAAAAATTTACTTTTAAATGCAACTTTTTTGAAACTTGTATCTAAATTTGTCATTGAGTTATTAATTTCTGTGTAGTTTTTAATATTTTTTTGCTATCATAGCAAGAGAAGTATTTCATTTCTAGACATTAAGCATGGACCAATTAGAAAACGAATAAAATAAAAAACAGAAGTATTCCGTTTTTGGACATTAAACATAGACTAATCAGAAAACGAATACAATGAAATAAGTTGCGGAATTCAACCAATGAAAACATTCAGATATACTTCAGATTTCTCAATTCTCGTCCGAGGTTAAAACTATTTTCCTAATATAAAAAAAGGAAGAAAAAAAGTGAAATAAAGGACACGTGGCTCATAAAATGGTTCAAAATTTTTATTTTTTAATTATAGGAATAAAAATGTAGAATTTAAAAATTATGAAGTTAAATGATTATGTATCTGAATTATTATAGGGCGAAAAGATTTTAAAATGATATATTTAATATACTGTGACTGAGTATATGTTTTTTTTTTTACTTTTTCTCAAAAGGTGTTACGTATTTTATTTTTTACTTATTGAAGGTAATTCTGCATCGTGATATTATTATTATTATTTCCATTTTAACCCTTTATTTACCAAATTCATGAAAATGTTACATTCTAAAGCATTTTACGCAAATTGTTTAAGCTAAATTAAAATATTCATATAATCATTTAATAAATGTTCGATGGATTTTAGAAGGAATGAAGGATTTAGAAGGATTAATTAAATTTGAAATTATAGGGATTTTGTGCAGCATTTCTAACCCTACTCAAATGTTTTATTGTAAATTGTTTTCTTAGTATATTGTAGAACTATAAAATATACAAATATGATGTTCTTACAAAATAAATATAGAAATATTTCCGAATTAAAAAATCCCCAGCCCCCCTCCCTCATCATCAAGAAAGGTGAAAAGATACCAAGGCAAATTAAATCAGCGTATTGAAAATGTTTCTGTGTTGTGTAACTAATAATGCTTTTGGAACAAAATAAAGTAATGTATCTCTAACTCATTCCAAACAGTATTACAAGTAATCGACATATTAAAGGAATTTTACAATAAATAATTTTAATGGTACTTATAAGTACCGTCGGTAGATAAAAGGTTAATAGACAAATAAATTGGATCTTGGAAGCTTTTGTTTAATATGTTTTTTACTTCGAGAATTTATTCATCAGCAAAGATTTTCGCTGTGGAAACAATCCGTTTAATGAAATTAAGGACTCATGGAACATAAAATGGTTTAGAATTTTGAGTTTTCAATTATCAGCCTGAAAAACAGAGATTAAAGATTTCGAAGTTAAATGATTATCTACCTAAAACATTATGCACATTAGGTTGCTATATCTAGATTTTTTTGCCTTTTTCTCAAAATGTATTATGTATTTTATTTTTTATTTATTGAATGTAAATTTCCATCATCATATTATTATTTTATTAATTTTAAGGGGACAGTGGATTTTATATTTTTTTATTTTATTTGAATTTTTATCATAGCAATATGGAATTTTTGAATATATTCATTTCACTAAAAGCATGTAGAAAAAAAAATCCAGTCTTATTAAACTTTTTTAATTAAAGAAAATTAAATGGAATTTTAAATTGCTCCTCACGTGTTTTAATTTTTGATATATTTTCTTGTTGTTGCATTTTTATCACTTAAAACTCTATTATAAACAAATTTGTGTAAACATTTTTTTAATGTGTTGAATAGTTAATATTTTACAGATTTCTTTTCTAAATTTCGTATTGATTTTCATCAAAATTTTGCCTTTTAATAAGTAAAAAATAAAATTTGACTGTTTTAATGAAGAAGAATTTTTTAAAAAGCTTACACAATTTCTTTCTAAACAATCAGGATACTTTCTTATCAATTTCATAAATATTGATCAAAAATTACGTCGCAAAGAGCATTTCAAAAATCTAAAAACGCTGAAAAATTAGTTTTGAGAAAAATTGAAATACACTTAAATTTGTTATGTACTGCAAAATCTCTCATAAATGATTTTTTAATAAGAAAAAAACTGTTTTGGTACTATTATACCACAGATAAAGATCTTTTTTGCTCAAATGAAGGTCCGCTGTCCCCTTAATAGACAATTAAATTGGATCTTGGATACTTTGTTTAATATGTTTTTTACTTTGAGAATTTATTCATCAGAAGTAACACTATTTAACAAAAAATAATTTTTTTATAATGGAAATAATTTTATGTGATTCATGTTCTGTGTGCTAGAAGTAGTGTAGAAAGTCAAATAAAACATTTCCATCACATCACAATTTGATGATAAATCAATATTTATTTTATTACGTTTTTTACAAATTTTAATCATAAACTAATTTATTTAGGATAAAAAAAGCTTCCTTTTTTTCCCTAAATTACAATAATTTCCGGCAAAAAATCAATGGGATCAATGGATCAAACAATTATTTTTCAACCCAGAATTTTTTAAAAATGAAATGTAACGTTTTAGATCGCAATAAATATTTGGCTTCAATAACTAAATAGAACTTCTGTGTCGAAAAAGAATTGTTTGATTCGCGGATTATACGCCGGAAATTACGGTAATTTAAGAAAACATTGTCAACTTTAGTGCTTTGAACCGAATTTTCAGAAGCGACATCATGGGAAGGGAGAAAAATCTGAAACCACGTGACAAGAATCTCTTATATCATAACAAGTATAAAGAAGTATCTTATTTACAAAAAATGTAAACGATGTTCCATTCAAACTCCTCCAATAGTTAGGCTTGTTAATTTCATACATTTAGAGTTAAAAAATCCCTGTCGGCTGGGCCTATAGGCGGAGGTAGATTTCGAAGAGTGCTCATTTCAACAAAAACAAAATCTGATTAGAGATAAACCCAGTTTAATAACTTCATTTGGCCGTTTATGAAAATTTTTTAATTTCATTTTTCTGCAAAAACTGGTTTTATGAGAATCATCTTAAGAAAAATTCAGCTCAAGTGCCCATTTTGACAACATATTTTGAAATAGATTCTGAATTTATTAAAAAATCGACCAAAACAGTACATTATACAGTTCCTAAATAACAGAAAAATGTCAGTTGAATGCATTTGAGAAAAAAAATGAATTTAAAAATGAGTCATAAAATAACCGATTTGTTGTTTGAATACATCCTTAATTCTTTAATCATGATTGCTTAGGAAAATTGTGTGCGAAATACTCACTTTGACAGCATTTTGAAAAATATATTCTATCTTTATCAAAAAACTGGCCAATGCGTCACAGTATATAGTTCCTAAATAAGAGGATCTGTAAATTGGATACGTTTGAGAGCGAAAATGGATTTTAAAACGAGTCATAAAAAACGCAATTTGCCATGTGAAAACTTCCTTAAATTTTCAAATCACGAAGACTTCGGGAAATTCTGTTCAAAATACCCTTTTTGGTAGCCTTTTTCAAAATATATTCTGTCTTTATCAAAAAACCGATAAATGCATCACATTATATAGTTCCTAAATAAGAGGATCTGTAAATTGGATGCATTTGAGAGCAAAAATGGATTTAAAAACGAGTCAGAAAAAAAGGCAATTTCTTATTTGAATACTTCCTTCAATTTTCAGTCCCGATGACTTTCGGAAATTCTGTTCAAAATACCCTTTTTGGTAGCCTTTTTTGAAATATAATCTGTCTTTATCAGAAAATTGACCAATGCGTCACTTTATACAGTTTCTAAATAAGAGGATATACCATTTGGATGCGTTTAAAATCAAAAATGAATTTAAAAATGAGTCAGAATATAAGCAGTTTGGATTTGAGGTTTTTTCTCCAACTCCTATTTTTGTTTAATTTCTTTTTGCTATACGAATTGGTCCTATGAAAAACTTGTCAATATAAAAGTGGTAGATATTTTTGAGAAGATGTAAAATAAATTTAATCAGATTTGATATCTTAAAAATTGACGGAGTTATGGATTTTTCTCTTTTTTCAGCGCCCTTTTTCTTTTCGTTTTTAATTTTTTTTATCGGTAAAAGTTGGTCCTATCAAAAACATGTAAATACAAAAGTTTTAGATAATTTTAAGAAGATTTACAAAAAATTTAGTTGGACTTGATATCTTGAAAATTGACGAAGTTATGAATTTTTTTCTCTCAAAATCCCTGTTTTTTTCGCCCCTTGAGCCCACTTCTAAATTTATCAAAAATCTCTTATGCATATACTGATGGCCCATTTTTAAGAAGTAATATAAACTTTAAACCTATTCGATATCTATTTTAATTGAGAAGTTATAGCGTTTTTTCGGTTTTCACAAAAACGCTCCCTATTCCGACCCCCTTGGTCCGATTTTGCACATTAACGAATTTACCCAAGATTTTAACCACTTTGATTTTATGTACCAGTTTGGTAGGAGATTGGTGAAGAATTATAGAAGTTATCGTGTCCATAAAAACTGATATATATATATATATATAGATAGATAGATAGATAGATAGATAGATAGATAGATAGATAGATAGATATACAGGGTGTATCTAAACTACTGGTCAAAACTGTAAGGGGTGATAGTATACATCAAGACAAATAATATTAAATGGGCAACTAAAGGTCACAAACGTCTTACGAAGGAGACTGGCGCCATCCAAATTTAGGGTCCAAAATTTGAAATGATCATAAAGAACGGAAAAATTAGTCGATTCGTTTGCGGTTTTCACGAAAACTATTCTTTATGTCAGTATTGTCTTGAAAATAAATTCTAAAGATAAATTTCAAAAAATGCCGATAGAGGGTGCTTTAGACTTTGGAGTAACGAACAACTATTTTTTACCGTTATTTTTTGCATTTCATTATTTTTTTTTAGAAGTTTAGACATAAACTTAAATTTTGAGCTCAAAATCTGTGGTTAAGTAGCACAAACTGAACTGTGTTCAATGGGAGTGGGTAGGTTCAAATTTCAAATGATTATAAAAATCAGAATTATTGGTCAATTGATTTGCGGTTTTCACAAAAACTATTCTTTATGACAGTATTATCTTGAAAATAAATTATAAACATAAATTTCAAAAATGTCGTTAGAGGGCGCTTTAGACTTTGGAGTGACGTACAACTATATTTTACCTTTATTTTTTGCATCTCATTAAATTTTTTTGAAGCTTAGACATAAACTTAAATTTTGAACTGAAAATCTGAACCGTTGAGAGCGGTTAAGTACCGCTAACTGAACTGTGTTCAATGGGGGGTGGGATTTTTCAAATTTCAAATGATTATACAAAACGGAAAAATTGGTTCGTTTGCGATTTTCTCTAAAACCATTCTTTATGATAGTATTTCCTTCAAAATAAATTTTAAAAATAAATTTCAAAAAATTCCGTTAGAGGGCGCCTTAAACTTTAGAGTAACGAACAACTATTTTTAATCGTTATTTTTTGTATCTAATTAAATGCTTGTAAAAGTTCAAACTTAAATTTTGAGCTCAAAATCTGCATCGTTGTGAGCAATTAAGTAGTGGAAAATTGAAATGTGTTCAAGGGGTAAAGTGGGTAACATTTTAACTAATGAATACAGTTCAGCTTTTGCTTCTTAACACCTCCCATTGATTTAGAATTTGAGCTCAAAATTTAAATCGAATCATTTGCAAGTATTTAATTAGATACAAAAAATAACGGTTAAAAATAGTTGTTGGTTACTCTAAATTTTAAGGCGCCCTCTAACGGAACTTTTAAAATTTTATCTTTAAAGTTTATTTTCAAGGAAATATTGACATAAAGAATGGTTTTACAGAAAAAACACAAATGAATCAACCAATTTTTCCGTTTTTTATAATCATTTGAAATTTGAATCTCCCACCCCCATTGAACACAGTTCAGTTTGCTCTACTTAACCACTCTCAACGACTCTGATTTTCAGCTCAAAATTTAAGTTTATGTCTAAGTTTCTAAAAATATTTAATGAGATGCAAAAAATGACAGTAAAAAATAGTGGTACGTTACTCCAAAGTCTAAAGCGCCCTCTATCAACATTTTTTGAAATTTATCTGTATAATTTATTTTTAAGACAATACTGACATAAAGAATAGTTTTAGTGAAAACCGCAAATCAATTGACCAATTATTCTGTTTTTTATAATCATTTAAAATTTGGACCTACCCACTCCTATAGAACACAGTTTAGTTTGCGCTACTTAACCTTTTGAAAAATCCCACCCCCCATTGAACACAGTTCAGTTAGCGGTACTTAACCGCTCTCAACGGTTCAGATTTTCAGTTCAAAATTTAAGTTTATGTCAAAACTTCTAAAAAGATTTAATGAGATGCAAAAAATAACGGTAAAAAACAGTTGTTCCTGACTCGAAAGTCTAAAGCGCCCTCTATCTGCATTTTTTGAAATTTATCTTTATAATTTATTTTCAAGACAATACTGACATAAAGAATAGTTTTCGTGAAAACTGCAAACGAATCGACCAATTTTTCCGTTTTTTAAAATCATTTCAAATTTTGGACCATAAATTTTGATAGCGCCTATCTTCTTCGGAAGACGTTAGGGACCCTTAGTTTCCCATTTAATATAATTTGTCTTGATGTGTGCTATCACACCTTAAAGTTTTGCCCAGTAGTTTAGATACACCCTGTATATATAAACTGGTGCGATTGCAATAGGTAGTATTTATTACGAAATCTACCTAAAAAAGTGATATATATATATATATATATATATATATATATATATATATATATATATATATATAGATAGATAGATAAACTGGTGCGATTGCAATAGGTAGTATTTCTTACGAAATTTACCTAAAAATGTCAGAAAAATTGTCAAGCTATCGCGTTGATGAGAAATGAATTTAAGAACCACCATGAAGTATATTTTAAAGATTACATTAATATAAGTTTATTCTCGCTATTGATACTTTTACAAATCATGCTGGACTCTACACACCTTGAGAACAATTAAGTCTAATTCCGGTTGACACGACTACATGTAGAAAAACAATATAAGCCTGATCGCGGATCGGTACGAGTTGGCTAAAAAAGTATTAAGCACGGGGCATAGACAGTGTAACTATTTGATCCTGATCTCTACACTGTACAAGTTACACTTCTGTATTGATACTGTAGAACTAGTATCGGCTCGTGACTCACAATAATGCTTACTCTTGTTAAAATTCTTGTTCATATTCATTGATATGGCTAATGTTCATATATGATATGTTCTATGATAATGTTCATATTTGATCGTTTTTACTCAAATATTTATAACCGGACAGTAGACCCACTGTTTTTTTTTTTTTTTATCGGCTCGACCCGCATGGCCTGTTCAATTTTTCTGCCGGCCCGGCCCCCAAGAAAATCAGTAAGCATTCCGCCGGTTAAGTACGGGCCTCTGGTCAGATCTGTTCTCGTGCAGACATCAAGTGAAGATTCATAAAAAAAAGTTTAAAGATACACTAATTCAAACTTTGAATGATTTTGTTGATTTTTGTCGCGTGTAAAAAATACCAGACACCTTAAAAAATATTAATCTTGTGAAGTACTTGTAATTTATTTAATTTTCATTTTTGGCATCATATATAAATTGCGAGTAAAATTTTCAATAACGGGAAAAAAGCAAAAAACTATAATAATGTAATAAAAAAATAAAGTCTTAAATGCAATTACAGTATTAGCTTTTTTTCAAAATATTTGCACTATAAAAAGATTTTACGTTTAAGATGATAAAAAAATCATCATAAAAAGTAGAAGAAATATTAAATGTTTTAATATTAGAAACAGTTAGTACCATGAACAGTATTTATTTTTTTAGAGCAAATAGGGATTAGCTGTTGTTAATAAAATGTTTTATACTGTTCATAATAATGAATCATAAATAAAAAAAATGTATGAAAAAATACTTCAATAATAAATAAGAAGGGACATAAAACTATTTGTATTAAGTAATTTTAAATAATGTGTACTAAAATAATCATATAATACGAAAACTTAGCAATAATAAAATATGAATCAAAAATATACTCTAGAAAGTACGTAGTATGATAGTTCTTTCTATCGAGACAGCTAAACAAAAATGTATTAATAGAGACGTTTGCCAAAAAATGTATTAAGAAAGACATTTTGCCAAATAAATCATACGATAGGGAAAAAATATAAATACAATATGAAGATCTGATGCTGTTTTATTTACAAAGCTTTTAGGCTGCATGACTTTATTTAATTCTGCCAGCGTTTAAATGCGTATAAGGGACTAAATTCATGATTGTTCTCGAATCAGTAACATTTAAAGGCTAGGGAGGGTGTATGATATTAATGTTCCAGACAATGGTAGGAAAGGTACCATACAATACTAAGAAAGACAGCATTAATTTGATTTATATATATAAACTGATTTATATATAAAGTTAAATGTTCTTGAAATTTATCAATTTTGTAAACATACGCTTTTTTTCACATTGAAACCGAAGTGAAACGTAAAATATGGAGAGAATAAAATATTTGAATAAGTATATTTAAACTATTCGTTTATGACTCAAATTTGCAGATAAAATAAATCGACACGTTATCCACATTCTCTAGTTATAGACAGATTTAGATTTCGAACATAAAAAGGATAAATGAAGGGATAAATAACTTTTAAAAACGCTATAAAATTAAAGACTGTGCAGTGTCTTTCAGTAGAACTTTGTCTTTCTTCGTCAAACGCCCCCCCCCCCCTCCCAAAAAGAGCGACTCAGAATTAAAAATAAGAAAAGGGACAATATGAATCAAATTTTTAAAAAATGACACTCAGAAATAATGATTCCAATAAATTTGGAAAGCATTTTAGAATAATCTGTTTCATTGTGCAAGTTTTTTAGTTCTTGTGTAATTTTAAATGATACGGATAAATGCTCATTATTTTACAAAAAATGTTAAAAAGAGGATATTAATCTGTTACTAATATAATGTCGTTGTCCGCTAATGAAATCCAAGAACTGAATTTGTCAAGAGCCTGTCCAAAAACAAGGTACAGATGAGTGAATAATTTGCTCCCGTGGAGATAAAATGACAATGGTAGACTGAAGCAAAGTCCATATTATAGTCAAAGAGCCGACAACACAAAAATCTATGCTATCGAGAGCAAGATAAAAAAAAAAACACTTTCTTTTATAGAAGCGTAATAACAGGGAATCTAATGATCCATGTCTGCCGGAAGTAAAGTGGTGCATAAGCCAAAATTTAATACCTTAAGTCGCTCACTCGTAGGTTTATCACTCGTATGTGGTGTTTTCCTGCTCCCAGCTTTCCATGTTGTTTTGATTGTATGGCAAACACAATGTTAAACCTACGAGTGAACCACTAGAGGTATTAATTTTTGGCTTTTATGCACCACTTCACGTCCGGCAGACATGGATCATTAGATTCCCCTATTACTACTCTTCCATAAAATAAAGGATTTTTTCTTGTACTCTATAACAAAGGTTTTTGTGCTGTTGGCTCTTGGACTGTTATTGCAACGTTATATCTTTTATTGCAGATTATTTACGATGAAGCATGTATGCGTCATTAAATGCAAATACCCAACCAAAAACAGAGAGCAGAGAGTGTGGCATATAGTAATGTACATGAGTTTTTATGCGTTGGCATAAATTAGCCTATTTTTTATCAAAATATGAAAACAGACAAAATTTGTGATCGTTAAGAAAGAACCAATAAAAATTAATGTATTGAAATTGAAGAAATCATTTCGTCATGAACGGTAAACATTCATGTAATAATAGTTCAATAAATCTTGACAACGGCAAGAGAAGAACATGTTTTGACATTACATAATAATAATAAAGGCGGAAATTGTTTGCGACTTTTTTAATTGTAGAAAACGGTTTCATGTACAATCAGATTTATATACGTCGCTGAGGCTTAATATGAGTTTTTTCAAGCATAATACGAAGAGTATAGCATTTACATGGATACACAAAATATTTCAAATAATATATTCTATCCGAAGTACTGCATATTATGGATGATGGCTGTTGGATAGATGAAATACACTTGTGATCTGCGATTTTAAATTTCACGAAATGTATGCATATTATATGATGAGTATAAATGCTCATACTTACACAAATTAGATATATAAAGTTACACAAAATATCTCGTAAAGGTTACTGAATAAAATTAAAGAATAATCGGAAGTTCTAAAAGAGGAAATTTAAATTGCATTTTTATAAATGGTCTGTTTTTTACGAAGGGTATAAGAAGCTTCTTATATAAAAAACATGCTGTTAAATAGAATATGCATTAAAGCAAATAGATTGTTAGGTAAATTGCATACAAAGAAAATATATTATGAAATAAAGAATAATTTCAAGGTCTTTATTATAATACATGAAACATTGAATTCTCGATTGCACAACGGAGAGAAATTTGTTCGTTTTATATATTACGATATATTGCACTAATATGTAACGGATATGAGTGTTATTTAGAAGAAATGTAATTAATACTATAATATAATGGTAAAATATTCCACTGGTACAACAAAATGTTTTATTTATGAAAATTATTATAATTATAGCGCGACATTGCATTTGAATAGTTTACTGTGCTTGTCATTTGAAATCAGAAGAAGGAAAAATATTAAAAAGAAAGAGTATTTTATAATTATTTATATTACAACTATACACATATTTTAGAAGGATTGAGAACTTAATTAATTAGAGCTAAATAATAGAATAATTGTTAATTTTGAGGGATAAGTGGTCAAATACATGTGATTTGACATCACAGCCAAAGTGCAAATTTATTAAGTACAAATTTAAGTTAAATCTTAAGTGCAAATTTATCAGAAAATGAAAATTGCGAACCACAAAATTTTCAAAATATAAACATACCAAAAGACTTATTTTGATTTTTATGTTAAAAAGAATGCCATTATAAAACAATTTGGATAAACGTAGTACGTTTAAAAAAATATATCATGTACTAAAATTTGACATTTATAAATGTGCTACATGTTTATCTTAGTGAAGAAAAAAGGATTACATTAGACAAAATTATAAAGAAGATAAAATACATGTCGGACATTTCCGTTAAAATACTGTACTTGATCATCCATACTTGAATGTACTATTTCAATAGAAAAATGATGACAGAGTCAGAATGTCGATATTTTCTTCGATACTAAGATAAATAAATAACATTTTTGCAGAATTATTGGATAAATGTGAAAGCTTTTTTGTTTTGATATGCGTTTGGATAAAATTATTTGAAAGACGGGAATAAAATAGAAGAGAATGAGCATGCGAACAAATGCCATAAATCCAAACTGAGCATTAAATGGGAGACTAGACTTTATTCAGTCTAAAGAAGTTAAAGAACGCGATGAAGTTTTGCCTTTAAACCTATGCTTGATTATCCATCCTTGAATAAGATATTTCAATACAAATATGGAGAAAAAATTAAAATACCGATATGTGAAAGTTTTTCTTTTCTTTTTTTTCCTTTTCTTTTTTTGTTTTGGCTTGCGCTTAGATATAATTATATGAAAAAAGGTACAAAATGGACGCGAATGAGCAGAGCAAACGCAATAATGCAATAAATCCGAATTGAGCATTAAGTTAGAAATAAGATGCTATCTTGTCTGAAGAAAATAAAGTATGTGTCGAAGTTTGTCATTAAAATTCTGTATTTGGTCATCAATAATTAAATATACTATTTCAATAGAAAAATGGTGACAAAGTTGGAATGTAGATATTTTTTTCTAAACCAGAATAAAAAAATAAGATCTTTGCAGAATCATTGGATAAAGATAAAAGCTTTTTTGTTTTGGTTTGCGTTTAAGTAAAATTATATGAAACAGAGGAATAAAATGAACAAGAATGAGCATGCGTACTAATCCAATAAATCCAATTTCAGCATTAAATGGGAGACTAGATGTTATCCAGTCTAAAGAAGAAGAAGCCTCGAAATTTTCAATTAAAAACATTTACTGGATCACAAATCCATGAATATACTATTTCAATACAAATATCATGACAAATTAGGAATATCGATATTTTCTTCGATACCCGGATACATAAATAATAATGTTGCAAAATTATTGAATACATGTAAAAGCTTTTTTTTTTGGGGGGGGGGGTTGCGATTATGCGAAAGAGGGGAATAAAATGAACAAGAATGAGCATGCGCACTGATGCAATAAATTCGAATTGAGCATTAACTGATAGACTAGATGTCACCTAGGTAATTCTAAATTCTAAGAAGTGATATGTTTATGCACTTAGATTAATATATGATAGAAAAAGCATTTTCTAATACTTTAAAACTACACATAAAACATTTATATATTACAAATTTTTATTTATTTTTTCGTCAAAATTAACCTTTATACTATCTTAATTTTCTTATATTAATAATCTGTACTTACTTCAAATTATTAAATTAAAATCTTCTTTATAGATCTAATCTGTTAATCTTTATGCAGAAGATATAAATTCTTAATTCGCCTTAAAAAACATTATTCCAGTATGCATAAATTTAAAAAGATGGCTCTAAATTAAAAATATTCTTAATTAAACTTTATTTCTTAATATTCCAAATAAAACTTATTTCTTCTATGTTTTTATCAACCCTTTTTAAGAAAGTTTTATTAAAATTTTTCCAAAACCATACCTTTCAAAAATATCATGATTTTATTTTATCTATTTATTTATTTTTCCTCCGTCAACCTTTGATAGTGGGCATATCAATAAATTCATTTCTTTTCTTTTTCTCTTAAAATTAATCATCTATAAAAATCGTCTGCCTAAGAAATTCTGAGTCGATTATAAATTGGTTAAATAATATATTTTTTTAAATAAAATTATCGTCTGTGGAAAATAGTATCGTAGCTGGACAAGAATTCTGTTTACATAAAAGAATGATGGTTTGAGGTTACAGAATGTTCTAGAATTTTCTTTTTAGTTTTAAAAGAGAAAGCTCGAGAGGTGGTGAGAGAGATGAGAAGAAGGATTTTTGGGTGCGCTCCTGCATGAGTATGACTTGATGCAGTAAAGCATGGAATATTTTTTGGATGTTTCGGTAAAATATCGTCTGCAACAGGAGTTTTTCCCTATATTATAGCTACCGTTTAATAAAATGAACTTGCAGTAGCCAAGGAGTGTTTATTTTGACCTTCTACATTTATTTATTTTGTTTTTTTCTCGCTGGCCATGATTTCTGTGCGGAGAAAGGAAAACCTGGCGATGATTTTTCTGCCCCCCCCCTAACTTTAAATCGTCACACACACACACACACACACATATATATATATATATATCCAGACTATTATAAAATTAAATGTTATACGAATATATTGCACTGTACAAAAAAAAAAAAAAAAAAAAAAAAAAAAAAAAAAAAAAAAAAAAACCATGAAATTTATGGCAAAACTGCTGGCAGCAATGTTACCAGCGGTTTTTGCCGTACAAATTGCAGTAAAATTAGATGTAATAAAAAAATTACATCTAATTTTACTGAAATTTTTACGGCAAAAAATGGTGGCAACATTGCAGCTGGCAGTTTTTACCGTAAATTTAACGGATTTTTTTTTTTACAGTGTACATAAGCAAGAAAAACATATTAACCTCTTCAGACTTTATCTATCCTATAGGAAGTACATATTAAGAATTTTTTTCACGTTTATATATAATGTTAAAAAAGAGAAATTTGTGTAAATGGAGCCTAACAGAAAACAGATCTAAAAAAAATAACAATTTGTTTGTTATATCACTTCCTTAGGGAGCTAGGAGTTACATAAAATTGTCTTGCAGCAGTAACGCACGAAATATGCAAAAATGAAAACATAAATAATTATACATTGTGTTAAGTTAACATTTGTAGTTAAGGTAACTTTGGTAATTAAAAATATTTATTAAATATACATTTTTTTTCAATTTGTTTCAATGCAAAATATCGAAAGATAAATAAAATATCATAAAACCTAAGGTGACGTAAAAATTGTACTTTTCAAGTCCTCATGTGTTATCAAATGTTATGAAAAAAAACTTTTTTCGCTATTCAATCTTTCTTAGTTATCAGTTTGTTAATATAAAACCATAACTGAAATGAAAAAACGTACATAGATAAAACCTGTTATCTGAAGAAGTTAAAAAATAGATTGGAGTGTACCGATATTTCCTTTATGCATACTTAAACATCCTAGCATAAAACTTTAATTTATACATCTTTTTATAAAGAAAGCACTTTCTTTGACTAGTAATTATTAATATTTTGCACATTAAATAAAGCCTGGAACTCCACTTCGAATAAAAAATATTATGAATGCGTTACAATAGATTAAAATAAATAAATAAATAAATAATGCATTACCACGTAAAAAAAAAAATATGTATTATAATGTATTTCAAAAGCATTTCTGTGAGATTCCATTATTTTTCAAATGTCGTTTCAGAAATAAGTATTATGTAGGAATAACCTCTTATAAAAAATGTATTTTATTTTTTGAAAGTAATATTATTTTTATATTACACTTGAATAGCAAAATTTTTAGGCACCTTTGTAATTACTTAAAAGCGTAGTATTTACCCATTGTCGTCGTCTAGCCTTTCCGTCTACCCGTCTGCCCGCTTATAATAGCAAGAAAATTTACAGTGGAGTTAATAGGAGCCTAACTTTTAAATTTACAGTAGGAAACTACCCAGTGGAGTTAAACATTGAAAATTTTTGTCGAATTATGAAAAATTTTATGAAAATCACACCAAAATATAAAAAAGTTTTTAATAATTTTGTTGAATCTACTAAATACTATCATACACAGTTAACACATTGGTATCTTATAACAGGTAATGATTTTGGGTTGCCATGATGATTAAGTACTATTTAACATGGAGTATATTAATTTTGTAAAGCTAAATATAATATACGCAATCGAAAAAAATTGTATTCATGCATTTTTGAAAAAAAGTGCAAGAGCTACCATAATCCAAATAAATATAAAAGTAGTTATAGGACAAATGTACCTCATTCGCCACGCTTGATGATCAATTTCGGACTTTTTAAAATACATAAAATAATATTTTTGTATTAAGTGATTTACATTTTTATCAGCAGAAAGAAGTTTTATATACAATAAATCTCATCATGTCAATCTTATCATCTAAATCATGTTTCAGATCTTTTAAAAAAGAGGAAGGGTTAATATATGGGGTCATTATTAATTTATTTCTTGCTTCCCAAGCTTTTTATTCAGATATAATTAACCTAAATAAAAAATTTTTAATTTTTTGCCATAAACTAAAAAAAAAAAAAAGATTAAGTCGATTAACTATGCTCTGAAAATTAAATCAATGTTATTTTTTAATCTACCAAAAATATCCAATTAAAACTACTTTTCATTAAAATTTATTCTACTTAAATAATGACTAATTGACAATTTCACAGAAAATGGAGTAAAAGAATGAAATTCATTATGGCTTTCTAAAAATTTTCATCTAAATAAAAAAACTCTTAATTAAAAATGTACAATCTAGAAATTTGATGTACATTTTCATGCGGAAATTTTTGTAATTTGATGCAAATTTTTACTCTGAATTCAGGTACATAAGTATTTTTAAAAAGTTCCTTTCAAATATTTATCAACAATAATTTTTTTAAGATATTAATAGTTTTGTTGCATCTACTAAAATATACCATACATAATTAACTCAATGCATCTCGTGATAGGTGATGATTCTGGGTTGCTATGATGATAACGTCCTATTTAATATGGAGGTATGTTATTTTTGTATCACTGAATTTAATATATATAGCCGAAAAAAATGTAATCAAAATGTGTGAAAAATTGTAGCCACGCAGTAAAATAATAATAAGAAGAAGAAGGAGAAGAAGAAGAATAAAGAGTACATATATATATATATATATATATATATATATATATATATATATATATATATATATATATATATATATATATGAGCTATTAATCCAAGAAACAAATATAAATAAAACTAGTTATAGGATCAACGTACCTCATTTGCTATGCTTCATGGGCAATTTTTGAATTGATGAATATTATAAAAAAAATTATAGTAAGTGATTTATATTTTATTAGTAAAAATCAGCTTTTGATGCATAAGATCTTATCTACTAAAAGATAGATAATAATATGATAGATCTAATGCAACAACAACGAAAGAAAAGAAAGGACTGATGTATGAGGTTACACAGATAATTAATTTATTTTTGCCCAAGCTTTTTTATTCCGAGATAATTAACCTAGATTGATGAAAAAAATATTTTTTTACTATAAATTGAAAAAAAAATAAAGTCGATTAATTATACTCTTAAAATTAAATAAATGTTGTTTTTTAATCTGGCAAAAGTATCCAATTAATACTAACTTTCATTGAAACTTATTCTTCTTAAATAATGATAAATTGACAGTTTCACAAAAATGGATTAAAGGAACGAAATTCATAATAACTTTCTATCAATTTTCATCTAAATAAATGCAATTCTTTGTTAAAAATGTACAATTTGGAAATTTGATGTACATTTTTAGGCAAAATTTAATATGATCTGATGCAAATTTTGTACTCTGTTTTCAGTTTTACGCCCATTTTTAAGAAAATATTTTACATGAATGTTTTATTTTATGATTTCTTTTAAATGAAACCATAAAACAAACCATTTATCAAGGATAAGTTATGAAATATTTTCCAACATTCCTAGAAAATTTAATGGAATTTAGCTGTTTAATAAGATTTCAAAATGAATGAATAAATTAATTAATCTCATATATAAAAAGACAAATTTGTCTCTCTGTAATTCTATACAAATCAACAGTTTAGAATCCACAATGTTAAAATGTTTCGTATATGTGTATTAAAACACGATCGAGGCAACTGAAACAATCCAGAATCGAAATAATTTGCAGTTTATTTTTAATTAATAAAATACCTCCAATTTAGCAATAATTTACCATCAAATTTAAACACTTCTTAATATAGTAATTTTCAGCAATTACACATGCACAATAAAATTCTTATCAAATCTAATAACTTTTCTATTGTAATATTTCCACGTAAAAAATGAAATAAATATTTTGACGAGTTTTTAAAAAAGTTAATATTATGCCATATTGAAAATACAATAGACGTCAGTAAATGGATATATAACGTCATATGAGTTTGAAAAAACGTATTGAAACATAATAAAAACTTGATTATTTAAATATTGGCATAGTTTAGCATTTTGGTCTCTTCTGAATTTGGTTTCGCCATTTTTAAATTGTGTGAGGATTGGAATTAAACCCATTTATAGTCGCATTATAATCGCATATGCGTCACTTTAAAAATTTATGCATTTTTCACTTGGATTTTCATTTTATTTATACAGGGTATCCCAATTATGACTGAGGGATTTAAAAATTCAATAATTTGCAAACTGTGTCAAATATTAATAAAAATTCTGGCGGAGGGTTATGTATCATGTCAGGCATTTGCTTAATACGATTCTAGATTTTAATTCGGATTTCAAACTTTAAATGACGTAGAGAACAATAGATGCTTAGTCTAGACCTAATTTTTGATACTTCGAATTCGGGATCCATTTAACGCATTTTAATCTGCTTTTTTCGCATGGAATAAGAAAGAAACCGTAAAATTGTGAATGTAGTTGTTATTGCTTGAAGCGCCACCTATAGTTACTGCTTGTAACTAAAATTGCAAATGGCAGCATAAAAACTTTTTACACCTTACATAGCACTCGTGTAAGATTTTTTAAAAACATAAAAAATCTCAACAATCAGCTGCTTTTCCCCTTTTTTTACTCAGTGAACGAATACGTAAGTCAGGCAAATTTGAGTAAAATATATAAAATCATATAAATTTAATCTTCATCTTAAAATATTACCATGGGTAAGGCACCGCTGGGCGGATCAGCTAGTAATAAATAAATAGAATAAGGTTGTTTATAGGAGCTGGTCATTCAGCTTTGTAATTCTCCTCCGTAACATTATGTCTATGGACGTTAGATGCGTTCTAATATTTAAAATAGCTCTTGAGGAAATTAATATTTTTAACTTCTTTTTTTCTGCGCACTCTTCTGAATGAAATTTTTTTTTCTTAGTTCTCAAAATATTTCTAGAATCTATTCTTAATTTAATAAAACCTCTGACAAAAAAGTTCGATGAATGAATTCTGAATGACCAATCTGGCAACACTGGGGAAACAAAACGCTGCACCTGCATAGAGGCAAGTGTTGACCATCTACCCCCACCCTTGTTCATTTGAGCGTCGTTTATGTTCTGTGTGAGATGTTTTTTACAAAATGGTTGTGCATTGTGTTGGTTCTTAACTGAGTACAGGAAAATGAACGAACAAAAGATCAGTTTAAAGTTTGGTTTTAATCTTTGCAAGACACCGAGAGAAATTCATGAGGGGTGGTGCAAATCAAACATCCACCTTACTCGCCAGATCTTTATCGTCCAGACTTCTTCGTATTTCCATGACTCAAACTCTCTTTGAAAGAGATTTGACCATATTTCTGACATCCAACAAAACGTGACGAAGCTTTTAATCTCCATCCCAAAAGAGGAATTCTTCCGGATTTCCCAGGAATGATCTCAGCAATGTATAGTTATGGTAGGTGACTATTTCGAAGTATGCTATGATAACTTTCGTTAATATTTCATCTACATTAGTGCTACAGGACTATTTGCCGAACTTTATTGTCAGAGGTAATATTTTATGTGTGAAAAGATGATGAACTACGAGTAAAAGTTTAACACCTCATATAAAATTAAGTGTATTTTCTTAAACATTGTGAAAACTTAAAAAAACAGACACATCTTTTAAGAAGTGTATTTAAATAATAGAAGTTAAAAATAATAATTTCCCGACAAGATATTTTGTTTAAATATACGAATGATTCAAACGCCCGTTGGCGTTACATCAGTGAAGAGAACTCGGAAGCTGAGTCACCAGTCTCCTTAAGGATAAATTCACGAGTATATACATTGTAAACTTTATATTATGTTTAAAATAAATAAAAATCTCATACATTTAAAAAAATCTATAAAATATGCATTTTAAAATATATTTATTGCATAAGAATATTTTATAAATGAATAACTAAAAAGTTACAAAATACAGTCATTGGACATTTTTTTGTTTGTTTGTTTCTTGCGAAGTAGAACCGTGGATATTTTTTGAATGAAAAAAAAATCTTTACTCGAAATAACATTTTTATAGAGAATCGAAAACATGAGAAAAGAAAAATAAAAGAATAGCTTTTACACAATTTTAGGAGAAGAGTTTTTGATATTGCCCTCCCATCGTTACAGGTTAAAAGCTTCCTTTCAAGCGCACATCGATTCACCACTTACTTTTATTGAATGCTTTTAGTCTTACATACATTATCGAATTTTTCTTAAATTTGTCTATGTAAAGATACTTAATAAAATGCATTAAATGTATTACAATATTCGGAAAATATATCAGTATAACTTATTTGAAAGATACTCGAAATTAATATAATTCATAAAATTTTATAGAACATATAAATATAATAATTAGAAATTTATTATGAAAAATAAACACTTTAAACTGTTTTATACTTTATTTCTTCATAATAAATTAATATTATTCATAACTTCATCTACTATTACTATTATTTATATTCTTCATAAATTGAAGTAATTACTATTACTTCATAATAAATTACTATTACATAATAAATTACTGGTGTTAAGGGCAGAAAATATCATTTTTTCCACTCGAGGCAAGTATGGATTTTGACGCCCCCCCCCACACACCTCCTCCACAATATATATATACAAAGAGAACTTTACTAATATTTTACCCATGTTGTTTACCCTTTTTACCCATGTTTTTTAATTTAAACTATGTAACCAAGGTACTTTCCGTTTTTATGGAGACTTCGCAACATTTCTTCCACATGTAAAACCATTTTTCAAAACTATTTTTTTTTTCATTTAGTGTTTCTGCAGCATTGCAGTATTATATGCTTCGCGCTCAGTATTAAATGCTTGCATGGGTATCAGAGACAGAATTTCCTACATCAGGAAAGCAACAATCCGGTTAATAAGCAATAACTCACTTGACCCATTTACTTGAAATTTTGCACAGATATTCGTTAACATATTGGCCTTAACACAAACCATTTTTTTTTTAAATAACAACTATATATGTGCTTTTTACAACTTTTTTTGTAAAAAAAGTGATTGTATTTTTATATTTACGTTAAATTTTAAATTTTTTGTATTTTTTGCTGTATTTAGAATCACGTTATTTGTAAGGATTTACTTTAAACAAAAAACTTTCTTTTATTTATTTTAGTGGACAACAAGGATTTGGTGTTCGCCAACGAAATTCGTAGAATCAAGGGTTAAGCAACTACAGCGCCGAGTTTTTAAATCAATATATATATATATATATATATATATATATATCTGTGTGTGTGTATTTTTGTACAGTTAAACTTTAGTATTTTTTTGTCATTTTTTATAATTGAATAAATATTTCCGTTTTTTTAATCTGAATATTGAAAAAAAAGTATATGTCGTAAGCGGGTTTCCCACTTATGCAAGAGAATCCAAGTGTCGTTTGATAGTTTAAATCAAATATGAAACATTATTCTTATCCAATTTCAAAGGAATCTAAACTCGAAAATATGTTAGTAATAAAATATTTCAAACATTTTTATAGCCTGTAATATAAAGAAACTTGTTATTAAAGATACATGAAAGTATAATAAAATTGTATTTATATCCGGATGTTCCAAAATATTTGTATAGGTATTGTTTTTCTAAAATTGGTAGATACGAACGGAAACAATCCAATTAGGAAAAAAGCCTTTCATTGAATGTTTTTGTAACATTGTATGCATAATAATCCAGGAAAAAAAATATGTACCATGCTTAATGCACCGCAAAGTAACAAGAAAAACTAAGGAATATATGCCAAAACTTTAAGCATGATTACTCGACTGTTAAGAGAATACCATCGGTTATAAAACGAACACAAGCAGACCATGACAATTTTCTTGACGAAACAAGATAGATAATCAAGGTAACAACTTTGAAGAAGGTTTGCTAAAGTTTGAATTCTGCTATTTTAGAGAAATGAATATTAATACAGACTGAGAGAAGGTGGGATATTTAAAAAAAAAAGAATTGTGACACGGAATATAGTTATACTTTCACCTATGGAGGGAAATGAAATGGTAATTCTTTTAAAATAATCCCGCGAAAAAAAAATATAAATAAGATAAGTAAGATTTATTCTAGAAGCTTTGCACTTAATTAATTAAAATATTTTGGCTTTAGAAGAATAATATATTTTTAATCTATGGGTTCTACAAATATACAAACTTTATACTTAATTCTTGCCAATTTCAAGATTTTTCATGCATTGCGTCATTCTGGTTTATATTCAGATGTGAAAAAGTGGTTTTATTAACTAATTTTTTGTTTCTTTTTTTATTTAGTACAAATAAAAAATCACAGCTATCACTTGGAGAACATTTAATTTATTTGGATAAAGGTTTCAATAGGGGGTAAGCATGATTGCTCTACAGTTAAGTGAATAACATCGGATATTAAGCGAAAACAAGCAGACCATGACCATTTTCTTTACGAAACAAGACAGATACTCAATTTAACAGCTTTGAAGAAGGCTGAAGAATTCAATTTGTTCGAAAGTTTATTTTTTAATATTTTACTCAACTCAAAATTAAATACGCATCTCTCACTTTAAACAGTTTATTCTGATGAGTAAACTCAACTCAAGTTCTTTCGAACATTAATAATTTCACAAAACACAACTCCAATAAAAACCGTAACATTTTTTCATACAACTCATTAAAAACCATTCTAATCAAACTCAAAACAAAAAGAATATTGTTTTACACAGCTTAGGTAAAAGCAGAAGAATTAAACAGATAAATTCATTTATCACAAAAAATAGTTTGCACAGAAAACTTTTTACATTTTGAAATAATTAGGTACATCTTGGTTGCTAGGTGACAAAGTCAGTAGAAAATTAAATAGCATTTTATCAAACATACCGCCCCTCTTGAAACCTCCGAGGGGGGTTTCAAACTAAAACACTGCAATTACAACCATTGTAAAAAATATAAATAACAATACAATTAAACACAATATAAATGAGTCACAGTTAAGTTAAATTTACGCAAATATTTAAAAAATTTTACATAATACATAATAAATAAAGAAATTTTACAATAATGAGCATTTTCTTATAAAAACTGAATTACTTTTCAAGAGGTAATGCAGCAATTTTGGATACTGCTCTTTTATATATCCCATTTGGGGTTTTTATATTCACAACTCTTATTCTATTATCATTACCAAAAAATACTTCTACAATTCTCCCTAATAACCATTTAGACACTGGAAGATCATCTTCCTTTATTACAACCATATCTCCTATTTTGAGGTTGTTTTTTGATATCATCCACTTATGCCTTTGCTGCAATGTACTTAAATAACTATTTTTCCACTTTTTCCAGATGGTCTGAACCATTTTAGTGGTCTTTTGCCATAAGTTTAGTCTATTATCTTCAATATTACTCAGGTCAGATTCAGCAATGGCATTAAGTGGGCGACCAATAAGAAAATGTCCCGGGGTCAAGACCTCCAAGTCATCAATATCTGTACTCAAGGGAGTAAGCGGGCGCGAATTTAAGATACCTTCAATTTGGACAATTATAGTTAACATTTCTTCATAAGTTAATTTAGAGTTGCCCACAACACGTTTAAAGTGATACTTGAAGGACTTGACTCCCGATTCCCATAAACCTCCAAAATTTGGAGCTTTAGGGGGAATAAATTCCCAAGCAATACCTTCAGATATCAAGTAATTAGTAAGGTTCTGGTCTGGTTTGTTTACCAATTCATGCAACCTTTTAAGCTCTACATTAGTCTTCACAAAATTGCCTGCATTATCACTGAAAATTTTTCGAGGTTTGCCTCGTCTGGCAAAAAACCTCTTTAATGTTGCAATAAAAGCCTCAGATGTTAAATCATTGACTAATTCCAAATGCACTGCCTTTGTTACCATACAAATAAAAATACAAACATAAACTTTATGATAAATACCTTTACGTTGACCTCTATATCTAATCAAAAATGGACCACAGAAATCAGTTCCTGTGCAATTAAAAACAAAGTCTACATTTATTCTTTCTTTTGGGAGCTCGCCCATAATTTGCTCTAATAATTTAGGTTTGGCCCTAAAGCATGTAATACATTTATGTACAATTTTTCTACAAATAGCCCTACCGTTTAAAGGCCAAAATTCTCTTCGAACACAATAAAGTAAATTTTGTGGTCCTATATGTAGATATTTTTTGTGATAAAACTCGATAATTAATTCCGTTAATTTGTGTTTAGAGGGCAGTACAATTGGGTGTTTTTGGGCATAATTTACCGTGCTATTTTGGAGACGACCTCCAACTCTGATTAAATTATTTTTATCCAAGAAAGGATTTAATGAAAGTAATCTACTATTTTTTGGTAACTCCTTACCCTTAGATAACAATGTGAATTCAGAACTGAACTCTTTTTCTTGAACAGATTTTATGATAAACTGCTCAGCTTTCTTCAATTCATCAGATGTTAACTTACCTAAATACCTTTCTTTTGGCTTTTTGACATTCTGAATGAAACTGAAAACATAGCTAAGAATTCTTATTAATTTAGCATAATTATTACTCAATTGCAAAAAATAATCAATAAAAGGTGAACAGTCTGATATTAAAAGTGAAGTCTCTGAAAAAGTCTTTTTAAGTTCACTTCTGTATAGATCATTATCATTTTGCTCAAGTTCGACAGTATTTAAAGAAGGTTCAATTTGTTGGGTTAGGAATAGTGGACCCTTCCACCATAAGTTACTCTGGAGAAGTTTGTCTGGATCTACACCTCGTGACACAAGATCAGCAGGATTATCAGAAGAAGCCACATGTCCCCAATGACTGATATCAGAAAGATTCTGAATCGTAGCCACACGTGATGACACAAAGGTTTTTAAGTCACACGGCTGTTTTCGAATCCAACATAATACAATAGTACTATCTGAATAATAGTAAACAGATTCTTTAGGAACTTTTAAGGTTTTGGCAATCTTATTCATCAATTTGGCTAACAAAACTGCACCACAGAGCTCCAAGCGAGGAATAGTGATTGTTTTGATTGGTGCAACTCGACTTTTACTGCAAAGCAACTGAGAAATTTGCTCTCCTGAAGAATTTGAAGACACAGCATACAATGCCACACCGTAGGCTTTCTCCGAAGCATCTGAAAAGCCACAAATTTTAATTTGCACTGGATTATTTGTAAAAATGTATCTAACAGCACTTATATTATTGATGGCTCTTAATGATTCTAAAAACTGCAACCAATCATCAAGCTCAGCTGTAGGGAGATTTTCATCCCAATCAATTTGCAGTCTCCACAGTCTTTGTAGGAAAATTTTTGCTTTCATCACAACTGGTCCAAGTAGACCCAAGGGGTCGAAAATGCGAGCAATATTTGACAGCACACTTCTTTTAGTTACCTTGGTTTGCTCACTGAATGATACACTAAAAGTAAAAGTATCATCATTGGGATTCCAGCAAAGTCCTAGTGCCTTAGTTTCACTCATATTTTCAAAAGTGTAATTCTCATTTTTAAAGACTGGCTCCATTAATTCTGGATGGTTACTAAACCATTTATGTAAGTTCATGCCACACGTATTTAATAGTTGAATAAGCTCAATTTGCAGTCTCTTAGCCGATTTTAGGTCAGCTGCTCCAGTCAGGACATCGTCCATGTAAAAGTCTGATTGTACCACACCAGAGGCATACGGAAATTGAGATTCACCATCTATACCAAGCTGTTTAAGGCAGCGCATGGCTAAATAAGGGGCACTAGTTGTGCCATATGTGACTGTACATAGTCTATAATATTTCATCTCACCATTTACAGAATCTTTCCAAACTATGCGCTGTAAATCACGTTGACTTTTATCGATAAGTATCATGCGATACATCATTTTTACATCTGCTGTAAATGCATAGCGGTGTGTACGAAATCTAATTATTATGCTAAACAAATCATCTTGAATGACACCTCCATTCAGCTGTATGGAATTTAGGGATTCTCCGGATGAAGTTGCATGTGAACCATTAAAGACAACTCTCAATTTTGTAGAACTTTTATCTGGGCGATAAACAGCATGATGAGGTAGATAATTCGCATGTATTGGCTCATCTGTTTTCTCTACTTCCTCCATATGGCCTAACTCTCTATACTCTGCCATAAATGCGCAATATAACTCTAAAAGATTTGGATTTTTGACTAGCCTATTCCAAAGTGAATTTAATCTATTTTCCGCAAATTGTTTTGATTCTCCCAAAGAACTAGGATCTTTTTTCAACGGCATTTGTACTATGAATTTGCCCGTTATATCTCTCTGATGTGTGTTTATAAAGTGGGTGTCGCATGCTAATTCTTCTGTATTTCTCAATGGTGTACTTTCTTCTACTCTTTCAATTTCCCAAAATTTTTTCATTTCGAAATTTAAATCTGTTTCAGTAATTAACCCACAATGTATTTGTTCCTGCTCGTTACAATCGTAAACACTCCCACTTACTATGCAACCGAACACCGTATTTTGCAGTATTAATTTAGAGTTTGGTAACTTCATACGACCCACCTTTATCAATTCTAGAAATACTTCAGCTCCTAGCAAAAGATCTATTTTCCCTGGTCTATTAAATTCAGGATCAGCAAGAATAATAGACTCTGGAATTCCTAGCTCTGAAATATTAATATATTTCGAGGGCATAATTTGCGAAATCTTTGGTATGATAAGGAAATCTAACTCTCGGCTATAATCTCCCGAATTATTACTGATCAAGGCAGTAGTTTTATTTTTTACCGCTACAGAGGATCCACTTAAACACGATACCGAAATATTACTTTTTTCTTTTCGAATTCCTAATCTTTCAACTAACTGCAATGTTAAAAAATTGCTCATTGAACCATTGTCCAATAAAGCACGCACCGGAACTTTATTTCCGAATTTATCTCTCATATAAACAATAGCAGTGGAAAGAAGAACTGTTTTAACATTATTCGATCTCACATTTGAAGTACCAGTGAAATTTTGAATTTGGTTATTTAACTCAAATGGTATGGCGTCAGCATTTAACGTTGATTTACTTTCATTCGTCGACAATGCATTTGGCACTTCCTTATCACTATAATTTTTTGTGTTTCCCACCGCATTGGAATTTCTCTCACGCCTATCAAAACAAAGAAGTATATTGTGGCGTTTATGGCATTTTGAACACGAGAATGTTGAGTTACATTTTTTGACGCAATGGAATTCTGAAAGACAGTTAAAGCACATATTGTTTTTTTTCACAAAATCTACTCTTTCCTGTACATTAAATTTTTGAAATTTGGGACATTTAAAAACACTATGATTTTCCTGGTTACATACAACACATTTGCGCATATTTTTCTCATTTAAACTCGCAACCATGGATGTTACCTTTGAAAAGCTATGCTTTGTTTGGCTTTCGTTTTGAAAATTTCGCTTTGTATTTACTTGTTTGGACGCACTTAATGTACGCGCGTGGTCTCTCAAGAATTCTAGCAATTCAGTTAAACTCGGTAAATTATCCCGCTTAAGATGTCTTTCCCACCACATTTTTGTATTTACATCTAATTTTTGAGCCAAAATATAAGCAAACATAGTAGTAGAAAACCCCTCAACTTTTTGTTCTAAAATCTCTAACGACCTAATACATTCATTGGTTATATCTATTAGATTTAATAATGCTGCTGGGGACTCATTCTGAATAACAGGAATATTTAAAAAACGTTTTAAATGCGCGTAAACTTGTTCTCTCGAATTTGAAAACCGTTCTTCCAAAAGCGACCATGCAACTTCATAATTAGAATCCACGATTGAAATAGACTGGATTATACGAAAGGCATCTCCTCTCAATGAAGACTTCAAATATTGTAATTTCATTGCCCCTGACAAATTAGAATTTTCATGAACAGTAGCCTTAAATATATCCTTAAAGGATAGCCACTCATGCAAATTACCCGTAAATACAGGAAGAGTTAACTTTGGCAATTTAATGTTATTATCAGCCTTTGTGGCGTTTTCTAAATTAACAGTTTGCACTTTCATTTTTTTGTAAGTTTTTTGTAAGTTCAAATTCCATTATTTCTAAAATTTCATTAATTTCTTCGTTTTCCTTAATAAAATCCTCAATTTCATCTTCTTTACTTATCTTATAAATAGACTCAAATAACTCAGAAAAGTTTTTCTCTAATTTATTCCGTTTCTCCTTTATAAGAATTAATTCATTTAATTCTAGCTCGGAATTCGATAGTTTTTCTTTTAATTTTGTCAAGTTTGTTTTGAAAATTTTCTTTTTTGCTTTTAATTCTTTCATACTCATTTTTAATGAATAAAAATTAAATGGGTGCACTTACCCCTCTTGGTTCTTTAAAAGATGATTTCTAGATACGAAGAAATAGGAAAACACAACAAAATATTCACCATTTATCCTTCAGTTCATTGACGTAGATCGCTGATTTTTCTCCGTGGAAGACGGACCATATGAAGAATTCAATTTGTTCGAAAGTTTATTTTTTAATATTTTACTCAACTCAAAATTAAATACGCATCTCTCACTTTAAACAGTTTATTCTGATGAGTAAACTCAACTCAAGTTCTTTCGAACATTAAAAATTTCACAAAACACAACTCCAATAAAAACCGTAACATTTTTTCATACAACTCATTAAAAACCATTCTAATCAAACTCAAAACAAAAAGAATATTGTTTTACACAGCTTAGGTAAAAGCAGAAGAATTAAACAGATAAATTCATTTATCACAAAAAATCGTTTGCACAGAAAACTTTTTACATTTTGAAATAATTAGGTACATCTTGGTTGCTAGGTGACAAAGTCAGTAGAAAATTAAATAGCATTTTATCAAACAAAGGCTTTTGCTTAAGTTTCAATTTTATTATTTTATAGAAATGAATATTAATACAGACTGAGGGAAGGTGAAATATTTTAATAGAGAGGAAATAAACTTGTGATATGGGATACAATTATGCTTTCACATATGCTGATGCAAATAAAATGCTAATTCTTTTAAAATAATCCTGTGAAGAAAAAATAATTAGAATTATTCCAGAAGTTTTGTATATTCATATGAAATTAACTTAAAATATTTTGTTTTTAAAAGAAGAATACATATTTAATGCAATGCAGTAAAATGGCATCTATAGGTTCTTCAAATATACCAACTTCATACTTAATTCTTATCAATTTCAGAAATTTTCATGCATTGTGTCATTCTGACTTGAATTCAGATGTGTAAAAAATACTTTTATAAAATATTTTTTTAATTTACCACAAATCTAAGAAAAAAAAAACATAAATATCACTTGGAGAACATTTACTATATTTAGATAAAGGGGGCAATTGGGGAGGGGGAGTAAGCATGATTACTCGACTGTTAAGAGAATATCATCGGATATAAAACGAAAACAAGCAGACCATGACAATTTTTTGACGAAACAAGACAGATAATCAAAGTAAAAGCTTTGAAGATGGTTTGCTACAGTTTCAATTTTGCTATTTCATAGGAATGAATATGAATGCAGACTGAATTAAGGTGGGAAATTTTTAAGACAGAGAAAATAAACTGGACTTGTGAGATGAAATATAATTATTCTTTGACATATGGGAGGGAGATGAAATGGTGATTCTTTTAAAATAATCCCATGAAAGAAAAAAAAAAAAAGATAAATAATTTTTGTACAAGTTTCGTATTTCCATAAAAAATTAATTCAAATATTTTGGTTTTAGTAGAATTATGCATATTTTTTAAATATAAGGCAGTAAATCACCATCCATATGTTCTTCAAATTTACCAACTTTACACTTAATTCTTACACAATTTCTGGCATTTATATGCTCTACCTTGTCACTCTAACTTGAATTCAGATGTGTAAAAGGTGTTTATAGTTATTTTTTTATTCATTTAACACAAATGAAAGCTATCACTTGGAGAACACTCATTTTATTCGGAAAAAGGGAACAGTTAACATTCAAAATCACGAAGTTGAAGTAAAAGAAAAATCATTACTGTTTTGTAAATTATTAAACTAAACGCTCAAATTCACATGATTGAAAAAGAAATTTTAATTTGAAAGTTTTGTGATTAATGCATTTTATTTCAAAATACCCTTCTACTTTGAAATGTTTGATAAAATCGGAACCATTTACCGTAACTCAGAAAGAGTTTTGATAGAGACAGAGGCCGTCAACAAATTGAAAAAAAAAAAGAATATATTTTGGATAACCCTGTCAAAACTAATGAGCCAAAAGCGTTAAAATTATAGATTATAATTAAGTGACTTATTTTAATAAACTGTGTTCATTTTTATGAGAATAGCGTGTGTACTCGTAGAGAAATTATGCTTTTAATGAAACTATTCCCAATTTTGACAATTTTTTTTGCTTATAATTCGCAGAGTACTGAATATAAAAAATGTACTTTTCAGAAAATATGACAAACGACATTGTATACAATAATCTGTAATCAGAATTAAAAAATAATAATAAATGTATAAAAAATGAGAAGGTTTACAATAAATAATATTTCGCTACGCATTTTTGAATGTAATCAAAATTAATTTGCATTATGTGTTATCTAAATGCAACGTTTGTTAAACTCGCAAAAACATTGCTTGAAAATTCTAAAAATTATTGTCTATAGAATAAGCTCAAAATACTTTGTTCCTAAAATGAAACTAAAAGTTGATGGGCCGTTTCTAAATATCCATTGGTTAGTTTATTTGTAGCATACAAAATATTACACGTATTTCTATATTCTGATACAACACCTCATATTTTGACAGCTCATTATCAAATAAATGATGAAACAATTTATTTCTCTGAATTTATATGGTACAAGGTAGAATCCGTCAAATTTCAACGAAAGAAAATGTCTAAAAAGTTGTTTTTTCATTGATTTATAGTAAACCGACAAAATTAGTTACAATAAAACATTTACATAAACTGGTAAGTCTAATTTTAAAACAAATGGTATTTAACCTAAAGTTAACAAAATACTACTTTTATGAAACTCAGTTGTAGAAAGTATTAAAAATAAACTTTAATCGTACATGTAAGCTGTAAAAAATAATAAAAGCAAATTATTATGATGAAGTTAACGATTAAAGCTGTTATGCTAGTATTCCAAAATGAAAAAAAAGCAAAAATTTATTCCACTTTATCTCAATCATAGAATTTTCTTCCCGTGAAATCTAAACCCGACATTAATTTCGCCATATCAAAATTTACATATGCTTCATACATATTTTTATTCACTTTAAAAAAAATGGTATTTTAATTTGATCATTTTGATATCATTTTAATTCAAATTTGAAGTTTCGATGCTATTAGCTGTGTCAGATACTAAATTATTTATCGAGTTATTTATATTCTTTTAAGTGTAAATGAAATTTTATAAATGAAACTAAAATGTACCTGGTGTTTTAAAACAAACGGTATTCATGACACAGCACGTATTTTAATTTCAAATTTTTTCCTTTTTGATAAGAAATGGCAACCTAAAAGTACAATAATCTGCTTTTTTCAGCTTTTTTCTCTTTTTCTTTTTTTGTTTTTAATAGAAATCGAGTACTTATGTTGCCACAATTAGAAAAACAGTATTAAAAACTGCAAAAAAAATAAATAAATAAATAAATAAATAAAAATAAAAGTAAAATAATAATAATATTTCAAAAAGAAATTATGATACAATTTTTAAATAAATTACATTAAAAAGCGCATTTTTTTTCTCTGTACGATGGTGTAAAAACTGAAAATGTTCGATGTTTAGAACTAAAAAAAATGCAGTAGTAAAAATTGCAAAACGAAAATTGCATTTCAAATTTCAAAGCGTTGCCATTCGCACAATGACGTATGCGATACCTTTGGCCTTTATAATATAGATATATACAAATCGAGTGTTGATGAAATTATTTGATTTTACACAGTTTTCACTGGATAAATGAGTTTTAAATGTAAGTTAAAAGAAACTTTATGATTATTAAAACTCTCCCTTTGCATTTCAATTTTGAATAAGTCGTCGTTTAAATGTCAACTATATTTTTCTCTTGTAAAAACCGATACTAAAATATCGAAGTCAAATTAAATGTGCTTAAAATTTTTTAATCAATTTAAATTTGGCTCTAAACTGTCATTTAAATGTCGTTATATTTCCGTAGAAATGCATATAATGTAAGTGATAAATCCATAGATTTAAAAATGTATTTGTTTAAGTAAAATTTGCTTAAGCTAATTCAATATGAAAAGCAGACATTTATCATAAAAGCTAATTTAAACAAGTTGGAAATTGCAGCAGTCAAGCATAGCAAATGAGGTGCGTTCGTAACATCGTAATAAGTCTCAGATCTTGGTGCAATAGTATGCAGTACATCGAATACAGTTTAGTACAAAATCTTTTGTGTGTCCCTGTAAATGCTATCTGCTTTCTATTTTACAGGATGTAACGTGTAGTTAACCTTAGCAACGTATATCAATTTTGTAAAATATGAAATAGCTGAATATAATTACGAACGCACCGTTACATAATTACGAACGCACCTAAAACATACATTATGTCACCAATCAGAAATAATTCTCCAAGAAAACAAAATTGTATTATAATTTTAAAAACGTTATGTTACGATTCTGACAATATATATATATCTATATTTATAAACGTACAATGAGGATTACATTGTGTAATTTTTTCCTTATTTTTTCGAGTATTCTTTTAAACTTTCTTATTACTAACATTCTTATGTAAAAGACTATTCATTAAAAGAAAAAGAAAAACGAATTTTAAATCTTAAGTTCTTATATTTAACCTCTTGAAACTTAAACTCATTTTCCAAATTGCTCACTTTATGCATGTGTGCCTCATCTAATAAAAACAAACATTAAGTTAATGAGCTTAGCCTTTCACAATTTCGACAGAAATAACTAATGTAATATTGATAAATTAGAAGTAAAATAAAAGCAATCAGAAAGTACTTCTTTTGAGCTATAGTTGAAGATTCATGAAAATTACCAAATTAACTTAACTTCTTAATATGAAGAAATTTCCATTTTTTTTCTGTTAAAGAAAACTCTAATGTTCTGTAAAGTTATATATTATTGAGTTACACTTAAAACAAATGAGGAAGATAATAAGAGGTGATGTAGCATGTTTAACAATGTAATTATTTTTTATAAAGGGAATTTTGCATATTATATTTTCTTCTATATTTAGAAGAAGAAATTATTGGATTGGTGAAACATTTCGAGTTCAGTTTTTGACGGAATTGCCAGTTTTGTGGCATCAGAGATCCCTAAAAGTTTTTTTTAACAAACTGTCAGTCTGTGAGTTTGTGATTCTGTCTGTATGTGATACAAATATTTCGGGCTCTGTATCTCAAGAACTAATACATTAAATTTAATTTAGATTTTCTTATTTCATAATGTAAATTGTTGCTACTTAGTTTTTAGTGCAAATCGCTTAACAGGTGACTCTATGTAAGGAATTTTATCAAATATTATATTATGTTGCACGTTCACATAAATAGATCCTTTAAAAGTCTCATGATGGATATAAAATGCATTTCATTTTGACACTGTGATGGCGATGATGGTTATGTGCCAGTTTGGTGGAGATCAGTGAAGAATTATAGAAGTTATCGTGCCCATAAAATAGTGATATATATATATATACTAGCTGACCCGCCCGGCGTTGCCCGCGTCCGTATTAACAATATTAAACGAACTTGAAATTTGTATGATTTTATCATTAACTCATTGCATGCAGAAATGCATTGTCTGAAATACTTAGCCACTGACTGTGTGAAAAATGGGTTTTAAAAACAACAACTAACATTAAGCTCTAAAAATACTCAAAATGAGCAATGAGAAACGCGGGAGTGATTATGTATCCAACGATTGCGTGATTTTCGTGTTAAAAATTGATATTTACTCGTAAAAATCACTGTTAAGTCACGTAACTAATTATTATTTTCACATACAAATCCCAAGTGAAATATTTTGAATTTCAAACTAATTATATCACACTTAAATCCGACTATACCATGAATGAAATCTATACTTGATGGTAGCTAAAAGATTGGTATATAGTATTATAATTTCAGAGCTATTTAGCAAAATTAAGTGTTATTTTTAATCAAATCTTGAGTAATGTTGACTCTGTGTATAAATTCCTAACCTTAAACTTTTGTACCGTAACCAGAACTTGTCTGTAACCTAACAGCGACTTAACAGTACCCTACCGTAAATTAAATATAACATAAATGTAACCTAGCCTTCACTTTATTGTAACATATCCTTATTCTAATCATAACATAAATGCAATTTAACTTTAACCTAACTTTAACCTAAATGATATAATAGAAAAAAAAACATTTTAAAAAATTACTATTTCTTCGTAAAATATGCTTCAGCTGTAATTCATTTCTTTCAATTCGTTTTATTAATACAAAATTCCTGCCTCGTGCTTTTGTTTGAGACATTAAAATTTCAGCGATAAATGGGTTAATATTGCAAACATTTTTTTCGGTTTGCTTCGTCTCCACCTATCTTTTTCTCCATAGCGTACAGCAACTATGATTAAAAAAAAAAATTAAACTGACAGTTTACCACTCTATGAATTTTAAAGGTCTGTCCCAGCTTTTTTAATTATTTCTGCGAAAATTTTATGCAACCAATCAACCATAAGAAAATGAAAGAGAATAAAGCGAAAAAAAGGCGATTTTTTATGAGAGTGAGCTTTGGAATTTAATTAATTACTCAGTTAATAAATAGAATTTTGAAATTCTGAGCTTCAGGTGCATCAGGAGAGATATTGGGCTACTCTCATAAAACTTTTGAGCCTCGTACGTCAAATAGATTTTGCTAGCCATCGCAGACACACAGACACACACACAGACAGACAGAGCGTTTTGTTTTTTTATTAGTATCCTTATATATATTATAAATGTGAAAGTGTGTCCGAAAATTGGAATGAACTTGGCTTCAAAACGGATGGATTAAAGTCTTTGAATTTTTGTATATAGATAGATTATTGGTCTGAAATGAACATAGGCTAATTTTTATTAATTTTATTCAAATATTTTTCTTAATAATTCAAAATTTCACTATTTTTCATACAGAATAAATTGAAAAATTTTCCATAATATATAATCATCTTTCTTTTTTTCGTTGCCAAAAAATAAAAAAAACGGAATAATTATTTCTCTTCTGTAATTAATTTTTAACTGAAAGATTTTCACGTGATAAAAGAAAATGAAATAAATAAATGGACCCCATTCTGTTTTTCGGTTCGAGGTTAAAAACCGCGATTTTACCAATTGTGACGTCAGAGGAATACTGTTTTTCTTCTTATATCACGCAGACGATTATATAAAATTTCTTTTACACTTAGAAGACTTCACAAGAATATAACTTCACACTTTACAAGAATCTGAATATTTTAGTAGTTTTTCCTGATATTAATCCGTAATAAAAATGAACCTTTTCTTTCTTTCGGTTCGAGGCTATAAAATTTAACTTTTTACCAATTGTGACGTCACAGGAATATTTTCCATTAAGAATTTTAAAAATATCAATGTAACGTCATATCTGAAACAAAGTATAAGTTTTTAAATTTTCAAAAATTCTGTCTTTTTTTTAATCGTTTTACGGAAAGTACCCCCTTTTTGACACTTTCTAACATGGTCTAAAAGTGTGTACGACTTCAACCTGTCTGTATACCGGATGCCGAGTGCCTGGGGTCTGCCGTCTGTTTGTCCGTGTTTCAACTTGAGTAAATATAGTGGGATTCATACGAAAATAACATACGTTACTGAGATTTGCTATAGCATGTGCGGCATCTATACTAATAAACTCCGTGCGCCTCTGTCTGCTTGAAGCCGATTACAGTTCGTAACGCAGGCGAGTTGGAAGTCGCGAGAGGTGTCTTTCGATTGGAAAAATTCCGCGGAAGTCATTTCGGGCATTTTCGAGACCGTGGGATCAAAATAAAAAAAGTTATGAATTAAAAACCCCTTGGGAATCGGAACGAAAAATGTCTCAAATCCCAAACGGCGCTCAAACGGAGCTCTGAGGCAGAACACTGCGCCACCTTGCGGTGAAGAACCTGAACTTTTCCCCTTTGGCTAAAAGAAGAAGCAGTCGAAAACCTCTTTTTCTCCCTTTTTTGCGCGTTATTTCTTAAACCATCATGCAGAGAGTTTTTAAAGTAGAAAAAAGCTGATTACATATTCAGAATCTGCGTAAAAGTCTGCTTCTGATGAACCAAAAAATACGAGAAAATGCCTTATGGGCGCGCAGAGCCAACCGTACAAAACCAAATATTTTTAATGGGACGATGGCGACCATGGAGCGTAGAGCCCACTGTGCGAAATCACATATTTTTAACGGGATAATGGGCGCAAAACAACCATAGCTCTTTAATTTACTTTTTTTGTGCTTGAGGATTCGAACACCAAGACTTGCTTATTAAATGAATTTTTTTGTTTATTATATATTGCTTAATATCGAGGTTCGTTTGGAAAAACTGGCCCAGCTAGCGGGCGTAGCTCTCTAGTTGAAAATGAACCAGGTAGCAATTATAGCTGAATCACATGAGCACTCAAAAGGAGACTTTACATTATGATATACGGCGAAAAAATCATTTGTGGTGTATTTTGATAATGTTACATAATTTTAAATGTATTGAAATTCACATGCATTTTTAAGGTTCACAAGAACATGGTTACTATCGAATACGTTAAGTATAGTACTTATAGTGTGCGCACAGTGAGCTCAAAAGTATTTCAATATATCATACTCTGTGAAGAAAAACCATTTGCAGCATATTTTAATAATGTTATTTTATTAAGGTTATTTTAATAATATTGAAATTGATATCAGTTTCTGAAGTGCACTAAAACAGGATTTCTGTAGAAAATGGGGTGAAAAGGTTTAACATTCTTTTACAAGATAACAGAAAAATGTTCGGTAATATAATAGTCTACGGGGAGAAATATTCCCAGCGTATTTTAATTGCGTTGCACTATTTCAAACATGATGAAATTAATATACTGAGATAATCAATACAATGATAAATACTGAAATTTACTAATATGCTTGCAGTAAAGTATGATTTGCATCACATTTGTTGTTCATTTACAGAGACACATAAAAGATTTTGGACCTGTGTCCAGATCTCAGATATTGTATCCAAAGTATGGTCTATTAGAAAAGATTGCTGAAGAGCTTTTTCAATTATAGTATGTATTTTAAGGAAAACTAATGCATCCTGAAGTTCAGCTACATTTGGTATAATAAGAAATGTTTGTAGAATTTAAATAAATCATGTATCGGACTATACAATAAACTGGATATATGGTCACCTGTGCAATAGCGAGTCCCGGAAATATGAATTCAATAATTTGAATCGGGTTTTTTGCTTGAATAATTTAAGCTAAATATGCGGTCGTATAAATATTTGCACGTAATGTACAGGACTGTACAAAAGAATTCAAGTACGTTTCTGTCTATTATTAGAAATTGCTAAAGGTGAATTTTAATCTTCGTTATACTTTTTCTAACTAAGCAAAATTTTAACATTGTATTTAGAATATTTACAAGCACATAGATCACATACACAGATGCAGAAAAGAATGGGCCGGCGAAGTTATGTATTATGGAAATGTTGGATATTTTTTTTTATTACCTAGGTTTAAGACATGATTTTTCTTTCTTTGATATGGAATTATGAAATGCACTACAACATGATTTCTGTACCATTGGGGTGCGTTACAGGTGTTCTACAGTATAAATGGTTGCAATTTCATTTTCGCGATCGTTAATATAATCTAACACATTTTCCATTTATTTGACTGGGTTCTTTAAGTCCCCTATAAAAAAAAGAAAACTACTGCATAGCCTGGTATAAGATATGTGTTGTATATATTTTAAATTATTGTTAATGAGACGTTTTGTTTAATTAAAGTGTTTAACTTTTTTTATGCTACGTGAACGACGTCACGGGTAACAGCTAGTAGATATATATATATAGAAACTGATGCGAATGCAATAGGTAGTATTTCATACGAAATCTACCTAAAAACAGTATTAAAAACTGTAAAAAAATTAATATTTCAAAAACAAATTAAGATACAATTTTTAAATAAATTACATTAAAAAGCGCATTTTTTTCTCTATACGATGGTGTAAAAACTGAAAATGTTCGATGTTTAGAACTAAAAAAAATGCAGTAGTAAAAATTGCAAAACGAAAATTGCATTTCAAATTTCAAAGCGTTGCCATTCGCACAATGACGTATGCGATACCTTTGGCCTTTATAATATAGATATATACAAATCGAGTGTTGATGAAATTATTTGATTTTACACAGTTTTCACTGGATAAATGAGTTTTAAATGTAAGTTAAAAGAAACTTTATGATTATTAAAACTCTCCTTTTGCATTTCAATTTTGAATAAGTCGTCGTTTAAATGTCAACTATATTTTTCTCTTGTAAAAACGGATACTAAAATATCGAAGTCAAATTAAATGTGCTTAAAATTTTTTAATCAATTTAAATTTGGCTCTAAACTGTCATTTAAATGTCGTTATATTTCCGTAGAAATGCATATAATGTAAGTGATAAATCCATAGATTTAAAAATGTATTTGTTTAAGTAAAATTTGCATAAGCTAATTCAATATGAAAAGCAGACAAAGACATTTATCATAAAAGCTAATTTAAACAAGCTGGAAAATGCAGCAGTCAAGCATAGCAAATGAGGTTCGTAGCATCGTAATAAGTCTCAGATCTTGGTGCAATAGTATGCAGTACATCGAATACAGTTTAGTATCCGAAATCTTTTGTGTGTCCCTGTAAATGCTATCTGCTTTCTATTTTACAGGATGTAACGTGTAGTTAACCTTAGCAACGTATATCAATTTTGTAAAATATGAAATTGCTGAATATAATTACGAACGCACCATTACATAATTACGAACGCATCTAAAACATACATTATGTCACCAATCAGAAATAATTCCCCAAGAAAACAAAATTTTATTATAATTTTAAAAACGTTATGTTACGATTCTGACAATATATATATATCTATATTTATAAACATACAATGAGGGTTACATTGTGTATTTTTTTCCTTATTTTTTCGAGTATTCTTTTAAACTTTCTTATTACTAACATTCTTATGTAAAAGACTATTCATTAAAAGAAAAAGAAAAACGAATTTTAAATCTTAAGTTCTTATATTTAACCTCTTGAAACTTAAACTCATTTTCCAAATTGCTCACTTTATGCATGTGTGCCTCATCTAATAAAAACAAACATTAAGTTAATGAGCTTAGCATTTCACAATTTCGCCAGAAATAACTAATGGTAATATTGATAAATTAGAAGTAAAATAAAAGCAATCAGAAAGTACTTCTTTTCAGCTATAGTTGACGATTCATGAAAATTACCAAATTAACTTAACTTCTTAATATGAAGAAATTTCCATTTTTTTTTTCTGTTGAAGAAAAACTCTAATGTTCTGTAAAGTTATATATTATTGAGTTACACTTAAAAGAAATGAGGAAGATAATAAGAGGTGATGTAGCATGTTTAACAATGTAATGATTTTTTATAAAGGAAATTTTGCATATTATATTTTTTTCTATATTTAGAAGAAGAAATCATTGGATTGGTGAAACATGTCGAATTCAGTTTTTGACGGAATTGCAAGTTTTGTGGCATCAGAGATCCCTAAATGTTTTTTAACAAACTGTCAGTCTGTGAGTTTGTGATTCTGTCTGTACGTGATACAAATATTTCAGGCTCTGTATCTCAAGAACTAATACATTAAATTTAATTTAGATTTTCTTATTTCATAATGTAAATTGTTGCTAGTTAGTTTTGGTGCAAATCGCTTAACAGGTGACTCTATGTAAGGAATTTTATCAAATATTATATTATGTTGCACGTTCACATAAATATATCCTTTAAAAGTCTCATGATGGACATAAAATGTATTTCATTTTGACACTGTGATGGCGAAATTTTAAGAATCAACATGCACATCAGATAGAAGTATGCTTTGAATATGTCTCACCCGACATATTTATTTTATTCCATCTTTGGAACAATAAAGTATTCGATTCGGGAAAATTTTGACTTCTGATTTTCAATAGATTTATATATTTTACAAGGTTTTTAATATGATGTTAGTATGTTTGTCTGTCAGTGCGTGACAAAAATTCTGTGGGAACTCTATCTGAAGAGCTAAAGCATGAAATTGGACAAAAGTTTAGATTCAATTAGACCTTGATACAAACTGGTCCTGATTAGTTTTTAGAGCAAATTACTCAGCACGTTACGCTGCTATGCTACGTCTTTCCGGATTTCTGTAATAGTTATATCTTAAGAAGTCAAAGATTTTTATAAAGCTTCAGATTCACATATAGGTGAGAGTAGCCATATTTAGATCGCCGCTTTAAATCAACCACTGCCATTTTGATGTTAATTAAAGAGAAACACGCCACCTACCATTGAAATTGTACTCAGGGTGACGTCATTTATGATTAGAACAAGCAACAAGCCTCCACGTCTGAAAAAAATTAGCTGTCTTGCTCTAATTTTTTCGTACAAAACGTAAGCTAGTACTGAAAAAATAAAGTAATTTGTTATGTTTTTATAAACATGTCTAAATTGATGTGCTTATTGCGCATATTTTCCACTCGTTTTTCTTTTATTCCGTGCTGTTCTAAGTCTTGAAAATATTTCCATTTAGCGCAGTTGGCAACATAGCGCAATTGCCTTAATTTGAACAATTTGATTTGCTTAAATTTGACAGAGATATATTTAGAATATGGTTAAAAACCTCTTAGTATAATTGAAAAATGAGGAAAACTACACAGACACACAATATGAAAAAAAAAAACATCCGTGATAGTAAAATTTGCCAAAAATATAGGAAAAGAAAATTAGAAAAGGAAATGTGAAGAGATTGACTTGCAAGAAGGCTGCAGCTACAAAACCCCCAATCATTGGAAATGATATCTCTCGTGCTAAAGTAAATTATATTAAACTACAGAGGGACCCAATAAGCAGCTGTATTAACATATTCACCTTATAAACGAAAAGCGGGGGTTCCTCTCTCCAGTGTTCGGTTATCTAGTGCCCATTTATCTCCGATCCAGACGAAACTTTCACGGAACCGATCTAGGCAAATCCTTTCGGACTACTTATCTAGACCCATGCGTATTTGTCCCCCTTCACAGACAAGTCCGATTTTAAGCCGTTCACTGCCCAGCGTACGTCACACTTTTGTAACTCCCAATCAAAGAAACTAATTAGCCGATTGCGGCAGTCTTCATAAGAAGAGACAAGTGATCCCATCACTTGGTGCTTTTCCCGAGTCACCCCAACGATCAGAGGAATTGGACACCTATTGAAACGCCGCGCCGGGCCCATGAACTAATGCTGAGGACCCCCGAAGAGGAGTTGCTTTGCGAAGGACCCTCAAAGTCAAATCTTACGATGAGGAAAGACATTTATGGACCAACCGGAAAAGAAAGTACAGTTTTTGGTGCAGTGGGAAATTCAGTATAAAAAACACTTAAATTTGGGTACTAATGGGTTATACATTTTAGAGCTATTTTGTTCTGTTATGTCCTAAACACCGACTTTGAACTGTATAACGTAAAATGATACGAATAAAATAACAAATATGGATGTATGATTAAACTTTTTTATTATTATTCTATCTTTACTATATACATTTCGTTTGATTTAAAATTCTTATAGAAAAACTGACCAGCGTAGCAGGCGAAGACTTCAAGTATAATAAGGTACCATGGGGTAATAGAGTTTGACGTTAAGGTTCTACCAGTTTTCACGGCTCAGTTTTTGATTGTATTTTTCAAACAAATATATGATTTGATACAGCAACTCATTGACTATCTATATAAAAAAAATAATTTAACAGATATGTATTCATAAAATGTAATGGCGTGATTTCTTGACCAATGCTATTAGGCGTTATTACCCACCTATATGGGTAATAACGTCATGCAAACAAAATATGAAATACGATGGAATAATTGCATGTAGATTGCCCAATTCTAAAAATACAAACTCTACAAACTTAGAAGTTGACAAATTGCATTCTAAGCTATTGAAAATGATTAATTTTTTGTGAAAGTGTAAGAAAAAAAAAGGTGTGGTGTGGGGGGGGGGGATGAGTCAAAAGAATATCAGACTGTGAGCTTTGCTTAAAAAGGACCGCCTAAATAGAATTATTAGAAACATTGCGCAGTTTTAACTGTGTTTATTTTAATCAGTATATAGGATGTAGCTCGGCCACTGTAGGGAATCAAACGGGGTATTAATGCCAAGGATTGGCATCATTACCCCGTTATAGTTATTGCGCTGTACATTTTAAATTACAAATTATCTCGAGAAGATATCCAAAATCTTCAACAACATTTTGAAAGTCCATGAAATGTACTACAAATTTATGTAATTACAAAGTATTTCCGGATAAAAAAATAGTCTTCACATCACAAAACGTATCTCGCAAATTTTAGATCAAAGCGTTAATTTTAGTTGCTTCTAAAAACAATAAGACCTAAAAATGAAACAAATTAACTTGAAGCTGTTTTTGCGATTTATATGACTCAAAACCCTTCTGCGTAGAGCACATTGGTGTCATTTACCAGATTATTTCATAATGTCGCATAATATTAGCACTTGGCGTTATTACCCCGCCTGGCGTTATTACCCCATACCACCTTATATAACTAATTTTAACAAGAACTAATGAGCTCTTATTTCTGAAAAAGTACATGCTTTGAATCATTACTTATTTAAAATTAAGTAAATTTGTGAAAATTTTCTATGTCAGAGCTGTTAATTTTCCCAAAATTTTATGCTATTTCTCTACTAAAAAGATTTGCATTGTTTATTGGAGCTATTTAAAGATTAAATAAAACGTAATATACTATTTGGAATCCGTAGGGTTACAAATTTTACTGAGTTTACCATAATATTCCATATTGTAAACGAGTAAATGCTATAAATACCAGTAAAATAATGGTTTCTGCAATATAAATGGAAAACAATACTATCTGTAAACTAAATAAAAATTTCATTAACATAATTTTAATGCAATTCAAAAATATTTCCTTATAAGGTACCCTGGGGTAATAACGCCACGTTAAGGTTCTACCAATTTTCACGGCTTAGTTTTAGATTGCATTTTTCAAACAAACATAGGATCTGATACAGCAACTCATTGACTATCTATAAAAAATAAAATAATTTAACAGATATGTATTCATAAAATGTAATGGCGTTTTTTCTTGACCAATGCTATTTGGCGTTATTACCCACCTATATGGGTAATAACGCCATGCAAACAAAACTATGAAATAAGATAAAATAATTGCATGTAGATAGCCCAATTCTAAAAATACAAACTCTACAAACTTAGAAATTGACAAATTGCATTCTAAGCTATTGAAAATGTTCAATTTTTTGTGAAAGTGTAAGAAAAATAAAGGTGTGGTGTGGGAGGGGGGCCGTGAGCTTCTTTTTGCTTAAAAAGGACCGCTTAAATAGAAATATGAGAAACATTGCACAATTTTAACTGTGTATATTTTAATCAGTATTTAGGATGTAGCTCGGCCACTGTAGGAATCAACCGGGGTATTAATGTCAAGGATTGGCGTTATTACCCCGATATAGTTATTGCGCAGTACATTTTAAATTACAAATTATCTCGAGAAGATATCCAAAATCTTCAACAACATTTTAAAAGTACATGAAATGCACTACAAATTTATGTAATTAACAAAGCATTTCCGGATAAAAAGATAGTCTTCACATCACAAAACGTATGTCGCAAATTTTAGATCAAGCGTTAATTTTAGTTGTTTGTAAAAACAATAAGACCTAAAAATGAAACAAATTAACTTGAAGCTGTTTTTTGCGATTTATATGACTCAAAACCCTTTTGCGCAGAGCACATGGGTGTCATTTACCTGATTATTTCATAATTATGCAAAATATAAGCACTTGGCGTTTTTACCCCGCCTGGCGTTATTACCCCAGGGTACCTTATCTAATTTCATGTAATACGTAACAATATGTTCTTCATGTTTTTCAAGATTGAATAAATCTTCAATTTCATTCCCAAAATTAATTTTTCTTTAGAAAATTGCATAAGAGATATTAAGAGAAAAATGAACATCGCATATTGAAAAGAAAACATGATATTCTATCGAAATTTGAAAATGAATATAAAATTTTAATTAAGGCATTTTAAAAATTTTATCTAGAAAAATATTTTATAAACTAAGCTGTCTTAATATTAAAACATGGATGTAGATATTCCAGGAAATGCTAAAGCACATATAATCAATTTTTACAAAACTTAATTAACTCATGGAAATTTATAATTACCATATGCTACAATACTGCATTTAAGTATACTGAAATGTGCTGTTTTAAAGTAAAATTCTGTGCCATAACCTACATAAAATTAAATATACTTAAAAAACATATGTGCATTTTTTTATTACAATTACTTACAGCTTTGTGATGTATAGCCACCGATCTCAAATACATATAAATTGTATTATGTATGTCATATTTGCGTTACGAAATAGCTTGTACGGTAATAACTAACATATATGTAGTTTGTAAATGTTTTAGATATTTTTTGATGAGGCTTAAAAATGCTTAGATTTGAGTTCATAAAGAAAGTGTTATATAAGACAGATGGAACTTAATCCTATTAGCATCTTGCTAAAGGGTAAAGTTGTAATGTTGTGCTCTCTGCATTTTGTTGTTTGTTAAATGCTAAGAAAATATGATTCTTTTATCATTATTAAAAAAATAATAATAATTACAAGTATGAATGTAATTCTTGAGAGCATTACTCATTCTTCAATATATTGAAAATTCATTAAATCTATAGAATAATATTATTTCAAATATTGTTTACGTTGCGGTGAAACCTGGAGCTGAGTGAACGGAATAATACGTGTACTTAAAGGGTTAAGGGATCTCAGGACTCTTAAGAATCAAAATATTTGAAATTTATTTTTTAATATTAAACTACTTTTTTTTTAACTATTTGGAAAAAATAGTTGTTGTTCTCGGAGCAGAATATGGAAATCTAAAGCATATCAGAATATTTTTATTGGTTGAATTCGGCAATAAATTTGGGGTTCTTATTCGTTTCCTGATTGGTCCAAGTTTAATGTCCAAAAATGGAATACTTCTGTTGCGACAATGACAAAAACAGTAATTACAACTTTTTAAAAAAATAATAATTTAATAACAAATTGTGATAGAGATTTAAAAAAAATCATTTAAAAGTGCATTCTCTACGTAACGATTTAAAAGTTAAAAATGTGCTATATTTTGAAGTTAAAATTTTTGCAGTTCCGAAAATTATAAAATTAAAATTTCATTTAAAATTTGTTTGTGATGAGTCCAGGAATATTAGTGTTTAATCCATGTTGTACTTAATATGAGGCGTTAGTAGTCAGTCTGATAAACTCCATCAAATAAAAATTCACATTTTAAACAGTTAAATTTGTTTATCTTTAATCTACCGTTTTTTTTATCGTTGGTCTGGGAATGTCAATGTTTAATGCACGGCATATGACTACGATATATGACTTGTTATAGTCATCCTAAAATGATATTTATTATTATTATTAACCCATTAGTGCCTAGCGTCCCCTTTTAGAGACGATTTAAAAAAAGGCAAGAAAGCACATTTCACACCAGTAAATAGAAAGATAAATAAACACTATTTTTTACAAGACAAATTCCTCAATAAATTAAGTTAAAAGTTATTCTTCTTTTAAAAGTGGTGAGAAACCCTAAATTTCATTTTTAACAAAGAAAATAATTTGGGAATTAATGGGTTAATTTAAATATAGAATTTATTTTTAAGTCTTTAAAATTAGTTTTTAAAAATATCATTTTCCAAATAGTCGTTGTAATTTCTTAAATTACATTAAAAAAATTGTTTTGATAGAAGTTTTTTAATAAAATACCCCTTAGAACAGATGTTATGGCTTTTATAATTACTATTTAACCACAATCAACCAAACTGATTGGTAAAGTTAACATACGAATTGCATATTTCCAACTGAGCGAAAAATTGTCCAGGCTGGGAATCGGAAGCAGATCCTTGGATTACAAGACCAATACTTTATAACACCTTAACTAACTATAGAGCTCCTTTACCTGTGGTTTATTCTGTCGAGCTATTTAAATGGCAGACCAGATGTTATTGCTAATAAGGCTCTCTTTAGCGACAAAATTCTCGCCTGTTATTTTCCGAATTATCTTAAATGGTAGCGCATTGGCCTTGTAAAGCAAGAATATGGGTTCGATTTTCGACCTGGTAATTTAACACTCAGTTGGAAATACTCAATTAGTTTTCAGAATTATGTCCTCTCAATATTTAAAACAGCGTATCGAAAACTTTCATGTCATTTTTCTTCGAATGACTTTTTTGCAGATAACGCAGTGTATATCTCAAAACAACCTAATTTGATTTTTGATGGAAATACGTGAGTTATCTCTTGTAATACAGCTGTTTCAAAACTCGTAAAAAATGCAGCATAGCAGCGTCAATTGTAAAGTGATTTACACCAGAAACTAAACAGCACCATTATTACATATGATTTATACCAAAATATGAACGGCAATAGTATTTATCAAGCTATACCTGAATCAGAAGATTGATGAAAAAGTTCGTGTATTAGTTCTTGAGATAAAGCTTTTGAAGGAATCGGGGAAATTCAACACATCAGCACTACCTATTGGACTACTGACACTATAATATAGCTTCAGAACTAGTTTATATCACGGTTTGCACAATCTGAAATTTGGTGAAAATCCGACCATGAATTATTGTGATACAGCTATTGCAGAAATCGTAAAAAATGCAGCATAGCAACGACAAATACAGAACAATTTACATCAAAAACTAAACAGCATTAATTCATATCCAGGACTAACTGAATACAGATTTTCAATAAATTTCGTGTATTATTTCTTGAGTTAGATTGCCAAAAAATTTTGTGTCTCATACATATAGAGAGCCATTTTGTAAAAACACATTTTTCGGGTTCTCTGATCCCCAAAACTTATAAATCCGTCCCAAACCGCAGTACAAAAATTTTCACGAAATTTTCTAATACATTCTTCTTGTAAAGATACATGAAAGTAAAAATGAGTAGAAATATGAATTGAATATTATTCTTTTCTTTAAAATGACAATTTTATTATACCAGTATGATCTTTCTTATTTTTGCATTGTTTATATATATATACAGGGTGTCCATAAACTCATGGTATATACGCTAGGGGGTGATAGAACACATCAAGACGAGTAATAGTAAACAGGAAACCAAGGGTCCCAAACGTTTTATAAAAGAGATAGCCACCATTAAAGTTTCGGATCCAAAATTTCTAATACAAATAAAAAACGGAAAAAAATGGTCGATTGATTTGCGGTTTTCACTAAAACTATTCTTTAAGTTGGTTTTTTTCTTGAAAATAAATTATAAAGATAAATTTCGAAAAATGCCGATAGAGGGCGCTTTACACGTTCGAGTAACGAACAACTATTTTTTACATTATTTTTTGCATCTGATTAAATGTTTTTGTAAACTTAGACTTAAACTTAAATTTTGAGCTCAAAATCTGAATAGTTGGGAGTCTGAATAGTTCCTCCCAGAAATAAGTAAACGAATGCGTGAAAAAGGAGAGTACAAATAGAGTGAAGGCAAAATGCTAAATATATATAAAATATTCGCAGAGAAATGGTTTTCACATTCTGAAATGCAAATATTTTTAAAATATTCTCTTTTGATTTATTAAAAAAAAAAAAAATACAAAAAATATTACAAAATATACGTATATCTAAATATATGCACTTTTTGAATGCCGACAAATGCATTAGAATATGAATATTTCTATACACTGGCAGTTCTGAAACTGGGATTCTTAAAATCTCTTTTTTGTAAGTTTTACTTAGCAAACATAATCGCTTTACATAAATATAAATTCTTACAATATTAAATAGCTAATATTTTAATTTTAATTTTGCTATTTATTTACATAGGTGACAAAATAGTGGAAACACTTTTAGAAAACGTGCCTTAATATTAATGCTTGTTATAACAAAGCTTTTGAATTTTGAATATGTGACTACTTACATAAGCTCGTTTATGAGCTAAATTTTGAGCTAAATGCAAAATGCTCGTGATGAGCTAAATGAGCTAAATGCTCGTTTTGAGCTAAATGCATCAAGTATTAGGTGCGTTCGTAATTATATAAATACGTAGCCCCTATAGTCTGTTCGTCTTCATAAAACAGATCAAAAGCTACCCAAGAGAATAATTTTAAATTGAATATATATATATAATAGTTGCTGGATTATTTAGTCATTTCAAATTTGATAAAATCGATTGAAAACTTTAACAGGTACTATTAAAAGTTTTCTTCATTCTATTAAATCCTATCATACGTAATTCATTCAAGGCTATCCCATTATAGATAATGATTTTAGGTTGCCATGGTGATTACGCCCTATTTAAGATTTTGTCATATTACTTCCGTGTTACTGAATTGAGTTTAAATAATCGTAAATAATCGTAATAAATTTTCTGTTCATGCATCTTTGTATAGGAGTTCAACATCTATATAATCAATATCTGGATGCTAATAAACTATTTATAGTACAAAATCTTTTGACAAGTTTGACGCACAATTTCCTTCTTGTTTTGTCTAGACATCATTTGGTGCAGTTGCAAAAGAATCATGTCAGTGCTAACTAAATTACAACACGTAATGATTTTCAAAATGTTACAGATAAATAATCGATAGATATAATAAATCTCATACTGTATTAAATAAATGTCTGAAATAGAAGGCTTAAAAAATGACTAGTGCAATCTATTACTTCTAATATATAATATGTAACAGCTAAAGCTTTTACTGGCACTTGTACATAATTATTTGCACTAAAAGAAGAAATGTTATATTCACAAAGATGAAATGAGTTATTGAGCGATCTTAATTATAATAGTAGTAAATTTACAAATAAAATTAAATTGTGATTTACGATAAGGATTAAATACTTCTTAAATACAAATAGTTTAATCCAAAAAGTCGAAATAGTTTTGTGATTAATGTTTTTTTTCTTTAGTTGAACAAAATCCAACTACATGTCGCTTATACTCAAAGAAAAGAACACATCTCAACAAAAGTAAATTTCAGTAATATATAAATAAACGTTACGATAGATATAATTAATTTCATATTGCATTAATTGAATGTCCGAAATAAAAGGTTTAAAGCGTAACGGTAATGCAATCTATATTTTTAAGTATGAGATATGTAAAGGCTGAAATTTATTACTGACATAATTCTTTTCAGTAAATAAAAAATGTTATAATTAAAAAGATGAAATGAGTTATAGCATGATCGATAATTATTATAGTAGGGTAACATCCCCAGTAATTGGCATGCACCAATGATTTGCATATCCTACAAACATGTTCTAAAATAAGATTTATATCTAGTCTTTTAAAAATGCAAGACCATATAGCAGTTATATGCTCATTTACTTTAAAGATTATAACTTCGATTTATGCTACTAGATGACAATAGTGCCTCGGAAAGAGAAACAATTATGGTTTGTATCAAATTAACCAATTTGTTGCAATTGCTTCTTCTCTGGCTTAAGAAAGTCGTGCGTTTCAATTCATTATTATCTGATTTCTAATATATTTTAAATTTTAATTGATAGCAGTTTTGTTTAGATAAAAAGGGTTACTTTATTTGTGTGAAAGTATTTTTGACACAAATATTGGGATTTCTGAATTAATGATAGATGCCAATTAAGGATGCTTCAATTTTTATAGTTACAAGTAATTGGCACCTATTCCAATTACAAGGGAATCGCTTGATTTGAGATTAAACCACTTATTTTGGCGGTACACTAAGTTAGTTATAGACTAATTTTGTTTATCAGTTGTTTTTATTTGAAAATAGGAAATATTACCAGTAATTGGGATCCATTAAAGCTTTATGTGACAATTACTGGGGACAGCATGACAATTACTGGGTATTAACATAAATATATGGCATTGTTTTAAAGTGTTCACTTTTGAGACTAATATGCTGATTTCTTTCTTTCAAAAACCTGAAATATGGCATATTCATCTACAGTAAATTCATTTAAAGCGATTAAACTCAATGCAAAATATAAAGTTTTTTTTTTTTTTAAATATATAAACACGTGCCAATTACTGGATCACAAGGTGTCATACATTGGTGCTCTAGGTGCCAATAACTGGTGACTACAGCAACTTTTTATAAATTTATTTTTATAAAAATACTTTTTCAAAAATTTGTGCTTTCAGTGGGCTAAATACATACACATATATGCATTCTTTTATTTAAAAATATTTGCAAGTAAATATTTTATTTCTTGGCAATGAAAATTGAAGTAAGTTTAAAGACAAATTCTTAATGTGTCAATTACTCGGGATGTTACCCTAGTCAATTTAAGAATAAATTAAAAACTACATTAAAAGGAAAAAGTGACATGATAAGGATTAAATGCTTCTTATAGATACTTACAAGTTTAATAGAAAAGAAACCGGCAAAATAGATTATTTATTATTATTTTTTTTTTACTTGAACAAAATCTACCTGCATGTCACCCACCCGCAAGGAAAGTGACACATCTCGTAAAAAATAAATTTCACAGCAGAGACAAATGAAAATTTGCATAATTTTACTCTAACAGGGGGACTACCAAACATGATGCTCACAGATTTTGATGATTTCAAAGTATGTTGCAGGGGTCATACCACTAATTATTCAGCTAAAAGGGTTTCTTCAAATGGGCCTTAGTTTTTAAGAAATTGGGGGTCAAAGTTCAGCGCTCATTTCAAATAGCCGTTAGTGTTACAATCAGATTGTGGCTCGGTGGCGCTGCGGTAACGTACGAGACTCGGACTTGGTGGGTTCAACTCCAAGTTAGAGCTTTTTTTTTCCTTCCTTTATATACTTTTTACACGTTGCATATTTTAAGCAGAATAGGGAATTCTACAATCTTTGAACTTTTTGATATTTTCTTAATAAAATAAATTTATATATTCGAATTTATTTCATGAAAATTAATTTTTTGTGCAATTTTTAAACTAAATTTTATTGACAAAACTGCAAAAATAATTTATGCCTAGAACTCTTTTTTATTAATTATTATGTAATTTCTTTTTTTTTATTAAGCACAATTCTGAAATAATAATTTTTCTTTTTTCTATCCCCTTGTTTGTGGAATTTTTTAAATGAAAATTTATCCTTTTTTGCATAAATTATATAAAATAATTTTCAGGTGCAATTTCTCAAACATTTATAGGATTTGTTAATTCAAATAATGCATATCTTCGAAAGTGTAATAAAATATAATGCAGTAGTGCTAAAATACTACTCAAATTTTTACTGATATTTAAATACATTCATCTCTAAAGTTCAACCTAAACAATATTTATTGTTTGCACAAATAAGAAATGACAGATTACATTAAAAAAATTATATCTACATTTTTATTTTAACAAATTAAAACACTATTCATAAAAAAAAAAACTAAATCGGAAAAGTCGTGTGCTAATGATTTCAATGAGATAAAATTTGCAATACATAAAAAAATATCTATGTATTTATTCTATTCGTCTGCTTTTATTTTCTCGGTAAAATGACGCAAAAATAGAAATTCTTTTTACTAATGTCATTTAGCTTCTTTTGCAGACAAATAAAAGATTTGCAATATTGGTATGTATATGTCGGATTAAATACTAAAAATACTTTAAAGAAAGGAACCAGCTCTAGTATACAAAATTTTCGTTTGGAAAAGGGACAAAAAGGCGAAATTACGAATGCATTAAAATATTGCGAGATGTTGTTACAAAATAATAATCTGCGTACAAACTGATCACCGGATGATATTTCCTGTGCTTCTATTGCTATGGTTGAAGAATTTCATAATTCAATACTAAAAATATTAGCTGATCGACAAATTATTGGGGCAGATGAACTGATATTGAATGAAGAATATGAATTAAAGGAATTTACAAATGTATTAATTTTATAATGTACATTTATCCATATATTTTTAGTAATTTGGTAATCTGCCTTCTATTACACTTCAAACTTCAACTGTTTTTAATAATATGATTGTAAAATTACTGGTTTCATTGGTTTATTTAATGGTATTGTCTGAATAACTTAGGATGTATTTATAAAAGTATTTATATATTCAACTTCCATAATGATAAGATGCATAAGCGCAATCATTAAGGGATAGTTTATTCCTTTATGTTATTTATGTTATCATAAGATAACATGAATTATTGCAGCTATTTTGTGGATTATTTCACTTTAGGGCTATTTTGGCATAAAGTAATTTTATTTAATATATATATATAGAGAGAGAGAGGGAGAGAGATGCATTTATACGTTATGTTTCATTCCGAAAAAATCGAAAAAGTAAAAATTGAAAAAATAAACTATCCCCATAAAAAAATATCAAAAAGTTCAAAGCTTGTAGAATTCCCAATTCTGCTTAAAATATACAACGTGTAAAAAGTATATAAAGGAAGGAAAAAAAGGGGCTCTAACTTAGAGTTGAACCCGCCAACTCCGAGTCTGGAGACTCGTACGTTACCGCAGCGCCACCGAGCCACAATCTAATTGAACACTAACGGCTATTTGAAATGAGCGCTGAACTTTGACATCCAATTTCTTAAAAACTAAGGCCCATTTGAAGAAACTCTTTTAGTTGAATAATTAGTGGTATGGCCCATACAACATACTTCGAAATCATCAAAATCTGTGAGCACCATGTTTGGTGGTCCCCTTGTAAGATGCATTGTTGAATTCAGTCACTTTTCTCCGGGAGGGATTTCTGTGATCTCGGGGAGGAAATTGTAGAGCTCCATGGGTGGAAATTGCACTTTTTTAACTATTAAAAATACAAAACCTCAAACATATTCGAGGGGGATAATCTCATTGCTGCGGAACGGAATGTTGCCCCCAGGCCACTCCCTGAAATCAACACTGCTATGATGAAATTGTAGCTCTTAGCTGTGCATGCCGGAATCAAAACCTGCGAATGAAAATGAGCCATGTTTTTAACATGAAATCCTTATCAATGAAGACGTAGGATGAGGTTTGTAGGGTTGGATAGTTTTATCTTCCTACACAACCCATCTCTCTTTTATGATCACTAATGGACATATAGAGTAATAAAGGGATGTTTCTTTATAAATACACTTATGAAACTGCTTGTGTAGCAAGACGAACCTATGTCTAACATATGATTTGTGACGCATTGAAAAAAAGTTCCTGGATGACGTTTGGCAAAGCTTTTTATTTACAGCTACACGGCAACACAGCAAACAAATTCAGAAGAAAACAAAAAAGAATAATTGGAATTAATGTTTTAAAATGAGAGCACGCTACGCGCTCTGTTCGCAAGCTTGTTAAAATTGCGTGTGGGATGGGCCTCTATTTCAAATCTCCGACTGAGACAATGTCGGGCCGTAAAGGGTATAACGATTATTTCGTTATATATTGGTTATTTTATTAAATTATTCCTTCCCCCCTGTCTCTGTTCAATTCAAAATCAGTTTTAAATGTCCTTCATTCACTTTCCATTTTTCCCTCGGCTAGCTTTTCTCTAACCGAAAAATCGGCAGCTGCTTAACTTTGTGAGAAATACACTCACATATTAATCAACCGTTCAAAACATTTCCAGATGTCTGCTATTTCCGATCGAAGCAATTCTGCATTACCTTATTTGGACATCATCTCTGTTTCGCGGTTAAAATTTATGCTTACGCTTCTTTTTCCGTTCTCGACAAAAACCTAAAAAGAATTTAACATCTGCGCAGTAAAATCTGATGTCCCTTTGGTGTGCCTCTTTATTAGACAAAACAACACGTGTAACATTTTATCGTTTGGCAACCTTTTCCTTTCCCATCCTAGCTAGGTATCCAAATTGAATTCTTATCTTGCCGGCTGCATTTTAACTGTTATTTGGCGTATACTATCCATTGTGCATGGGCGAACTTGTGTGTGTTGGCGATTTTCTATCATGCCAAAAGTGGCAATTTGTTGCTATGTACGAGGACACTCGACTCTCGGCTCTCGTCTGGTAAACTTGCTAATCGCTGTTCGGAGATTTTCTCCGAGTACTGTATGCGTACCCCCCTAGTATCATATGTATGAATAAAAAATAACTTAGCAATCATTGTGGGGTTTTTTCGTACATCTGAACCTGGATACATGATCATTTCGTTCTTCTAAATGCCTTAACAAATATTTTCAACTACCAATCTCTCTTACAAAACCTCTGGTGCCTGACAGTTTCGTTTTTCCCCACATAAAAAAAAAAAAAAAAAAAAAAAAAAATATGGAGGGGGGTACAATTAACTCCGACTTTACGGCGAATGTGATAATTTTGGTTCTTCTCTCTTCTCTGCATCCCCGGTAAAAAAGAAAAAAACGCAACTGCTAGTAGTCTTGCCTGCTAAAAGTCAACAGATGTGGAAGTGATTTCCCCCACTTCATCTGCGATCGGCGTCGACAAGTGCTGTTCCCGTCCTGAGATTCCTTTCCTGGACACCCCCTTTCTCTCCCCTGTGATCTCTATCCAAAGGGCTGCGGAGCGTCTCCCCTTATAATTCCATCTTCAAAAGAAATATGCGGCCAAGTATCACCTGAGCGCTGGGGCGCCCACCCTTCTTTCTTCCACTAGCACCGTTTTGTGTTTGATCATCGCCGCCAGATATCGAGGGCTGTATGTGCGCATTGTGTGCTTCTATACCAGTGGTGTTTTGTGGTGTGCTTCTATACCAGAGTGTTTTGTGTGTTTTCAGTGAATGTAATCTACAGAAAGTTCATATAATCTCATAGAAAATTTAGTGAATAACAGTATACATGTGGTGTGATGCATCGTAAAATCGTTCATCGTGCAAAAAAAATAGTGATTGTCTTCAATTCTGAGAAAATCCATCAGAAATAATTCATCGTAGATATCAGTTATCAGTGCACAAAGTAATAAATAAATAAATAAGAGAATTACAAAAATTCTCTAAATGAGGTGTCACCATCTTAGACAAGTGAATAACCAATTACCTGGTTACAATATAAGTTTACTACTAGTCTTCAGTGATAAAAAAAAGTGTAAAACAACGAAAAGCAATTTCGAAATAATCTATACGTTGAATGTGGGAGCAGATCGTGCCCCAGTTCCCTAAGTTCTTGTCTTATTAAATTAGTAATCAGTTATTTATTTTTAAAACTAAATCTGTAAGTTACCCCAAGTATTTTGTTTATTTTATGTTCTGCTTCCACAGTCAGTACACCATAGTCAATATTGCAGTTTGGTGTTTTAAATCATATTTAATTCAATATCACTATTTTTAATCCTGTTATTGTGTTTTTGCAAAATTTTTTTAAATTGCGAAAGCACGGTAACTGTTGTCATTTCTAGTTATTATTTTTATGACATTTTATGCAGTTTTTACCAGTTATTACATTTATGTGCTAGTGTTTCATATTTTACGTCCCACCCCTTTTGTTTGTTTTTTTAATTTGTATTTAGATTCTCTAATATGCTTAAATGTGTTTAACCAGTTTTGAACTTTAATTACAAGGTTAAAATAAGAACATTCCTTTTTCATCAAAAAATTATAAATAAATCAGAAGGTTTTAAGTTACAAAAAAAGGAATTTTTTTTTCATAGTGTAAAGAAGTTAAAGGATTTTTTTTTTCTTGCTTGCTAACAGTTTTGCGGTTTTCTATAGAGTTTTCTTTGCTTTATTATCTAAAGTAAGTACTTTGTTAAAGTGAAGGAATATATAGATATATGTTTCAAAGTGTAATTATTTTGCCATTTTATTTAATTTATTTTCTAAATGTGTTAATTTTGTATGTGCTTCCTTGCGTTACTGTCATAAAAGGTTCAAATAAGTTATCTTTAAAGTGAGGTATATTTTAAAATCTATTTATTTTGCTAGTTTAGATATTTTTACTAGCTAGGAAATTTACTTGTTTTCAATGTGCTTTAGAGTATAAGTCAGGTCTGTGTAACAATTTCTCTAAAACTTGTGAGCGTAAACAAACAAAAAAAAAAACTGATCATGGCGGCAAAACAAATTCCGATAAATATCATTCAATTTGATGGAGATCCAGATTTACTTAAATTTTTCTTTGATCAAATTCGCGTCTGTGCAGAAATTAATAAATACAACCCACAAACAACAATTGCAATCTTAAAGGGAAAGTTAGTTGGGCCTGCACAAAAATTTCTAGCCCAAAATCCCGACCTGCAAAAGATAACAGACCTTGATTTGTTGGAAAAGGAATTTGCGTCATTTTTCGCCCCCCCTAGTAAATGTGTTGCTTCTGTTGAATTGTCCAGTTTAGCACTTATGCCTTCTGAGACGATAAAAAACTTAGCTCATAGACTAAATGTTCTTGCGGCGACTGTTTATGCAGATATCAACGACGAAAGTGCACGCAACACTATTAAACTTATGAAATTTCTAGAAGCCCTTCCTTCAAATATTAGAATAAAATTACAGGAAGAAGGCATTAATGATTATAAAACAGCAGTCGAAAGAGCACAAACCCTTCATGAAATTTTAAGGAATGAGAAAATCTTACATTCCTTACCTTCGGTACACAGACCAGAAAATCTCATCGAATCGCAACTGAAAGAAATTTCCGAGAAAATAAATGCATTATCGTTTGCCCCTCCTGATACTAAAACCGAAACTGAGCAAAAAAATCTCCAGACTAGACCAAAACATTTCGCAGGTGTTTCACGCTTCAAAAAAAATTACAAAAATCGAAACTACACTAGACGTTATTCCCCACACAAGTTTTCACAAAGAAAACCAGTTGTTTGTCAGTTATGTGGACGAAACAATCATGATGCTCTCTCTTGTTTTAAATGGAAAAGAGCAAATACTCAAAGAAAAAACAATTACACAAATTCCACGCCACAATTTCAGGAAAACTGAAACAGAGATACAATTTTTATGCTGATGGTCTTGTGTCTCAGTCTAATACTTCTACATCAGCAACTATTCTTTTTGACCCTGTATTACCTAAAATTTCAAGTTCGAGACTAGTTAATTCAGTAGCTTCCCAAACTTTTGACTCTATTAAGATAGCAAATAACATCAGTACACAAACAGAAAGTGATAATGTTCAGATAATTTGTAGTGTAAACACTATGTCACCATCCCTCCCTCTTGTTAAAGCCACTATAGCAAACCATGATATTACTTTATTGGCTGATTCTGGTAGTAGTATATCTTTACTTTCACAAAAATTATTCAACCAACTTAAACCTGTCTTAAAATATAAAAGACTGTCCACCGACGTCAATATTAAAACTGTCAATTCTGACGTCTCATTTTCCGCCTGCATCAGAACATCCATTAAGCTAAAACAAAAAGCGTTTTCACATCACTTTTATATTGTTGACATACCCGAGTCTTCCAGTTTTGAAGGCATTTTAGGTTTCGATTTCATAACTAGATACAATGTTGTCATCGATACTTTTAACAAGTGTCTCCACGTCAACAATAATTTCTCTGTTCCTTTAAAAACCAGTAAAGAATCTTCTGGAGAGAAACAATCAAAATCATGCAATTCTTTGAGTGATGTTGTAATGAATCAAGCGGTGTTCTTAACTCGAAAAATTATAGTAGAACCTCAACAACAAATATGGTGCTCTGTTTACACCCCCAATAACATCAACAATGACAGAAATTATCTATTTGAATATTTGGCGCAAACAAAAGAATTAATAGGAAATGATGCCATTATTCAAATGAACAAATTATCCAATAAAAGAAAGAAAACTTCACAAATACATCAGTTCTTCTCAATAACACTTAAAAACACTTCTGAAAAGACCATTCATCTCCCTAAACACACAAAAATAGGTCAATTATCTGAGATTGAGGAAATTCGCGACTATACTTCTGAAATGTCTGACAAGCAAAATAACTCAGAACAGCACTTTGTAAATTTTATTCAGGCGTCTAATGAAATCTTACAAAAAAGAAAGCAGGAGTTATCGGCTAATGATTTTAAACTTTCTCACTTAAAATCTGACGAAGCAAAGAACCTAACTAAATTGCTACTTAGTTATTATCCTGCCTTTTCCAAATCATTAGACACACTTGGTCATACTGATAAAATTGTACCTGATTTAAAATTCATTAATGACTACCCCATAAAGACACTCCCTTTCCCTCTTCCCCAAGCTGTGCAAAAGGATGTTTTGAATCAAATCAAACAGTTACTTGATGCCAAAATCATTGAGCGTCATTGTTCCCAATGGGCCTGCCCCATGCTTCTTGTTAAAAAGAAACCAGACGGTACAGGTATACAGAAATATAGACTCGCATTAGATCTCAGAATGGTTAATACTATAATTCAAGGTTCGTCATATCCACTTCCTAAAATTCAAACTATTATTTCAAATCTTTCACAATATCGTTTTTTCTCTTCTCTCGACTTTCATCAGGCATATCATCAGATTGATTTGCCTGCAAAATTTCAAAATCAGCTCACATTCACTACAATGTTTGGTTCTTTTCGGTATAAGAGATTAGTATTCGGATTAAAATCTAGCGCCTCAATTTATCAAGCTTTAATGGACTCGTTACTTGATGAATTACAGTTAGAAGGTGTCTATACCTACCAAGATGATCTTATTGTTGGTGCCAATTCATATCAAGAAATGTGTGATAAGTTGGATAAAATTCTTGCAATATTAGTAAAATATAACTTAACGCTGTCCCCTAACAAATGCACTTTTCACAAAACCAGTTTAGATTATCTTGGATTTCATATAGAAAATCAAACTATTTCTCCTGTTCACTCCAACATTGTAAAAATAACATCTTTTCCAACACCTACAACAAAACGTCAATTAAAAGCACTCATAGGCGTCATTACATTTTACAAATCTCTGGTTCCATCCTTTTCTGAACTTGTACAACCTCTCATAAACTTAACTACTCCAAAAGCCAAATTTAAGTGGACAAGCAAACATCAAAAAATTATGGACACCATACAGAAGATATTCTTTAATCCACCCATGGTTAGATTACCTGACTGGAACAAAAAGTTCTATTTAAATACTGATGCGTCAAATATTGCTATTTCTGGTGTCTTACTGCAAGAACATGATAAACAACTATTACCTGTTGCATACTTTTCAAAATAGTCAGAAAAAAAATATCATGCACTTAAATTAGAACTCATGGCAATTCATAAATCAGTTACTGCTTTCAAATATTATTTATACAACAGAGAATTTGTAATACTTTCAGATAGTAAACCATTAGAAAAGTACAACAAAACTACAAATCCGGCTGATATTATCTCTCGCTGGCTCATGGATCTCTCAGAATACACATACAAATTTCAACATATTCCAGGTAAAAAGAATGTACTCGCTGACTACTTATCTCGCTGTAACTTTGAAAATAATCAACAGACTTTAGCTACAAATCCTGAACTGATTCATGATACTCAACCCTTACCTATTGTAGAATGTGATACTCCACACTCCAGCTCGAGTGATTCTAATATGCATGTTAACTGCCTTATTTCTGGTACACAAACAAATCCTGACCCTTTATTAGAAATTTCGAATGAAACATTTGCTACTGAACAACAAAATGACCCTACTTTGTCTGTTGTTTATAAAGAAATCTTAAAGAAAGGATCTTCTCAAAAATTTCCTAACTACTTCATTCATCCTGATTCGAAAGTATTAATGTTAAAGAAGGAAAATATTTTTAATAACACTTTTTCGTATCACATTATTGTTCCAAATTCACTTAAAACCAAAGTCTTAACAATTTCACATTTATCCCATTTTGGCTTTAATAAAACTTATGAATTCTTGTCAGGTAGATATTTTTGGAAGGGTATGTATGTAGACACTTTAAACTTTGTTGCATCCTGTATCAAATGTCTTCAAACTAAACATCACCAAACTCCACCTGCACCCTTACAGCCCACATACACTCCCAGGTACCCTGGTCACACTATCAGTACAGATCTCCTTGGACCGTTTGCTAATGGAAAATATGTTTTAACTATCACTGATCATTTTTCGAGACATATTGAACTCTTTCCACTTAATGACATATCTGCGAGTAAGGTTGTTAGATGCTTATTCTCTTACATAACCACCTTTGGGAGACCTTCGGTTGTCTTATCAGACTTAGGACCCCAGTACACTTCTCAGGTATATAACATTTTTAATGATACAATGGGCATTAAGGTATTACACAGTTCTGCCTCGAGACCACAATCAAATGCGATTGCAGAACGAATCAATAAGTCAATCAAATATTCAGTTAATATTCTTTTACAAGAAGGTCATTCATTCGAAAATGCAGTATTTATACACAAATCACTTTATAATGGTTCGAAACATGCAACTACATTATATTCTCCTAATTTTCTTCATTTTGGACGTGAACTTTCTCTAATTTTTGACACTTTTGATCAGTCGTGCAACCAACCCTTTCTTGATAAACATATTGAAGTACACAAATTACTTGATGATTTGAGTAAGATATATCACAAAGCCTATAACAACATTAAATCTGCTCAAGATAAAAGATATAAATATTACGGTCAGAAAGCTAAATTAAGATCCATTTTCTTAAAAGACATTGTATATCTAAAATCAAATGACAAGTTTAAAACAAAGTATACTGGTCCATATATTGTCACTTGTAAACATTCTCCTGTGTCATTCTCAATTAAAAGGTTGTATGCTCCTGATAACACAGCATTTCGAGTACATATTGATAGACTTTTACTTGCACCTCCTCGTTATGGACATTTATTTGATGCATCAAGTCATATAAACAACACTAACTTTAATACGTTTTATCAACCTCACACATACAATCTAAGAAACAGAAGCTAATGTAAAAACACTATTTATTATTTTTATGTCTTGTTTTATGATACCACATATCCAACCAAAGAGCTCATGGTTGTGTGTATGTTGTTTTTGACTGATCTTTAACAATATCATGGCTGGTCCATCAATATTGCTCTGAAGATCTCTTAAGAACAATATTAGGTATCATTGTTATCCTTTAACACTTAGATAGCCCTTCATACTCACTTAAATTTTATTTACTTTTATTTTGTTTTCTTTTTGCAGTACACTTAAAATTTCTTTGACAATACTCATTAATTCAGTATTTTTCCACTAACTAACCTTCCACTTAACATTTCTTGTACAGTAAGTCAAACATATTATAGTTAGATAAACAGGTACTGTAGTTTGGAAATGTAAACAAAAGATTCATGTAATTAAACTAAACACAGTTTTTATATATGACTTGTTCATCACCCCACTCGATTGTGACACATTTTTCGTCTCTCTTCACTCTAGGATTGTCTGCCCATATTAGTTATTATATGATATACATTTTTTTGTTTTTTTTTTCTTTTTGAATTCTTCCCTTTGAAGTCTTGTTCCCGTTCAAAATTAAGGCCCTAAGGGTTCAAGCTTCATTGTGTTGAGAGACAAAATTTTGGAATTGGAGTTTCGATTCAAATTTTTGAATTGTGATTCCAATTCACAACAATTCAAATTTTTTTCATGTAATTCGACGTGGGCTCCTTCAGAAGACCGCTAGTGCCTTCGGGGGAGCATCACAATTCCCTCCTCATCTAAGGCTAGGCCCTAAGCCGATGCCATAATACTTGTGTTGTACACAAGATTCAGGGTGACGCATATTTTTTATGGGCGTGCTTGGAGCACCTCTTTTTTTTTGTCATCCTATGCTTCGGCATGAAACAATTTTTACAAAAACATTTTTATTTTTTAATATACATCATATTACTCTTTTTTAATTTTTTTGAAAAATATAGTACTATTATGTTATTTTTGTGTATTGCCATTTTATATTCATTTAGTATTAGTTTCATGTTTTGTGTATCTGTGTCAAAATTTTATTTATGTCATGATAACAATCAAAGCTGCAGTAAGATTTTTGTACTGTCTGAGTCGACTCAACTTATACATATAAAATACAGTACTACCTTGGATCCATGAAATACAAATATAAAAAAATATAGAGACTTTAGAACTGCTGACTGTTTTTGAATACAAAAGTCGCCATTATCATGACGTTAAATTTCTACATATATATAAAAAAAAAAAAACTTTTGCATTTATGTATGTTTTTATGTTATAATATTTTATGCTAGCCTATGCACATTGGACAGCAAAAGTTTTTTTTTGTGGTGCACCGGGTGATATATATAACGATTATTTCGTTATATATTGGTTATTTTATTAAATTATTCCTTCCCCCCTGTCTCTGTTCAATTCAAAATCAGTTTTAAATGTCCTTCATTCACTTTCCATTTTTCCCTCGGCTAGCTTTTCTCTAACCGAAAAATCGGCAGCTGCTTAACTTTGTGAGAAATACACTCACATATTTATCAACCGTTTAAAACATTTCCAGATGTCTGCTATTTCCGATCGAAGCAATTCTGCATTACCTTATTTGGACATCATCTCTGTTTCGCGGTTAAAATTTATGCTTACGCTTCTTTTTCCGTTCTCGACAAAAACCTAAAAAGAATTTAACATCTGCGCAGTAAAATCTGATGTCCCTTTGGTGTGCCTCTTTATTAGACAAAACAACACGTGTAACATTTTATCGTTTGGCAACCTTTTCCTTTCCCATCCTAGCTAGGTATCCAAATTGAATTCTTATCTTGCCGGCTGCATTTTAACTGTTATTTGGCGTATACTATCCATTGTGCATGGGCGAACTTGTGTGTGTTGGCGATTTTCTATCATGCCAAAAGTGGCAATTTGTTGCTATGTACGAGGACACTCGACTCTCGGCTCTCGTCTGGTAAACTTGCTAATCGCTGTTCGGAGATTTTCTCCGAGTACTGTATGCGTACCCCCCTAGTATCATATGTATGAATAAAAAATAACTTAGCAATCATTGTGGGGTTTTTTCGTACATCTGAACCTGGATACATGATCATTTCGTTCTTCTAAATGCCTTAACAAATATTTTCAACTACCAATCTCTCTTACAAAGGGTTTCACTTTTAACGGGACAAATCCTTAGTCCCGGGGGATGGTTTAAGTCCACTCTCTTCAGAGTCGAAGCCAAAAAAACCTTTTTTGATCCTTTTTCCAACTACATAATTCAGAGCTTATTTCTTTGATAAACACCGATCTTTGAGAGGGATGAGCAGACAAATCGATTACTGTAGACTTATTATTTTCAAGCTGTCTAACCTTAAGTTCTTATCCTGAAATATGATCTTTTTAATGCCAGTTGCAGAAGTTTCAAGTGAAATTGATTGCTTATATAATTGGAGAGTTGAAGATTTTATTGTACACAAAAAGTATCGGTCTTGTATCAGAAGGGGATCTACTAAGAGCTAACATGTGCCTCTATTGAGAGTGTGATAATGATGAAACTCAGAACGTTACAGAGTGGGGTAAAACGCAAAATGAATTTGTGCGAGATGCGTCACTTTTCTTGTGGGTGAACGATGTGATCTACATCACAAGGTTGCTTTTGGAAGCACCGCAGCGAAAATATTCAGTGTTTTATGCGGCAAAGTGTTCAAATTTAATGTCTACGTGTATGAAGACTTAAAAACTACATCTGACAAACACTATCTGTAGGAAATTGCGTTATCACTGGTGAAAATAGATACATAGGTTTGCACAGGGTCGTAGTAGAAAATGAGACCTCTACTGCAGCAAATGGTATGAATACCGTTCTGATTTATTAGTATCAAAACAGTATGGAGGATCTCTTTAAGCAAGTTGATATTACGCCATGTAAGTATATAATTAAAATAATATTAAAAGCTGTTTTTCTGTTCTTGTCGAACCGTTGTATATCTATACAGAGTTTTTGAAATTTCCATAAAACCGCTAAATAATATTGATAATAATAATAATAATAATAATAATGATAATAATAATAATAATAATAGGGTACTACTTTATTATCCCCTAGGCCAATTTCGCCAAATTATATAAACACCAGACTAATAGCTAAATTATGTATATTGACATAATTTTTATTTTAAATAATGAAAAAACAAATAATTAGTAGAATATTAATAAAAATACAAAGAAAAAGTCGACATAAAAATTACTTAATCACATTTTGAACACATGTATTGCATTTAATGTCATTGAATGTGACATTCATGATCATCTATTATTGGATTTAATTTCAAGTTTGGTGATAGTTCTTTTGGTCGACTGGATACTCAAGTAGAACCAATAGTAGTAATTAGAAATGTGTCAGTGGGAGATATGTACATTTTTTATTTACTTCTTTTTATATTTAAATTTACCTGTACCAATGAAAAATCTTTTTTATTAGTTTAGAGAAGATATCTGTTTTAAAATGAAATAATTAACAAGTAAAAGTTTGAAATGGCTATACTTGGTATATAATATAATCTTTTTTTTCATTACATACCAAATATTTCAGTTACAAATGGGTTCATTACGTTATGTCGTAACAATGTGACATTAATAAAACAAAAATACAAACAAAAGTTATTTCTACGAACATTTTGCCGAATAAACAGATGAAAAAAATAAAATAAATGTTTCACAAGGATATGTATGTATTTTTATTATTTACTTTTTTCATTGAACATCTATAACTTTTAACATTGCACATTGTTTATCATTAATTTGGTGAAAATTAATTAAATTCATTAATTTGGTGAATTGTAATTTTTGATAAAAGCTAAGCAATAGTTTCAAATTTGGTAGATAAGGAAATTATGTTTTTCAGTATTTATAAAAATATCTACTCATAAATACATTTATTCCATTATAGCTTTGTTACAATATAACGTTTAAATAGACATGTCGCAAATAAGTAAATAAATAAATAATAGCAATAAAAAATATAGAAGTTTTTTAGTAGATTAGTGGTACAAATTTATCATTTAGGTAATGGGTACTTAAATATAAATTTCATCAGTTAAAAAAGTCCGTGGTGACATTTTTAAATGTTAATTTCAACGCATTAAGTACATGTTTCTGACATATTTAAGACATGTTTAATCAACATTGCATAATTGTTATTAAATTTTTTTTTTTTTTTTTTTTTTTTTAAACTTTAACGGATGTTTTTCTGTACATTTGACCTTGTATCCGCTTTGCGTTGTGCCTAATGTCGTGGATACTAAACATCAGAAGAACCAGTGACACAGCTAAACGGATATTAATTCTGCTAAAATCCAGAAAAATATACATTTATAATTATTTTTCAAATATTAATTTTTCAAATAATATTAAACTTCGTTCAACAGTTTCACATGTTGACTTCTCATTTGATGAATTCGTAACATTGTAAAGGGTTTCTCAAGCGTGCAAAGCAAAACATTCCATATTGATTTTTTTTTATTTATTTATTTACACTAACAGTATAGGCATACGAAAATACAAGCTTTTTAAAAGAGTTTCAGTAATACTTACAGTTTCGGTCTATACAAATTTGAGAAGAATAAAAAATATATATCCTTACCTGTAAAAGAAAAATAATCAATTATAAACAAAATGAAATTCATCAATAGTAATAAAATAATAAAATATTTTTCAACAATATTCAGTTGTTGGAAAAGTAGTCACACATTAATTCCAATTTTTATGCTAGATTGTCATTTCAATTTTTTAAGAAAAAAGATTATCAATATTTAATTGTAAAATTTCTGAAATTAAACAAGGTAAACATTATTATTCATAAATAGCGTAACAATACAGAGTAAATATTGGCAGCGTTATGCCATGGGATTCCCACAATACAATTAAAGATAAAAAATTTAGGTTAAATGTGCATAAGTAATGTATAAAGAAATAATAATATGATAATAATAATAATAATAATATGTTTTTAGTATTTTAGTTTTACATTAATAATTAATTAAATTAAATAAATATTCATAAGATAAAATACTTCGTGCATTTTATTTTATTTATATTTTGCGCATTTATGTAGTCTGTACATTTTTAGCATACATTTATCATAAAATTTAATCGAATATTGTGACTTTTTACATCATAATAATTTTCGTACGTGCAGATTAACGAGCTAAATAAAGTGATGTTAAAACATATACAACCCTAGGTTCCTGTTAAAAAAATTTATTATGAATTTTAAAACAGCTTAAGTTTGAGGATTCTCAGTTTGACATTTTCTGCAAATTTCATACAGAGTCAAAGATTGAATTACTGTAATTATCCATTCCTTTATAGATTTTATAACAATTCAAAGAAAATCATTTATCTTTTATATAAACACACGTAATAAATATTTTAATTGAAAGCCAATTAATAGAATTAATTTTGATTGAATTTTGGAATTTAAAGAAAACATGTTCAGGCCACACTGAGGCTTGTCAAAATTAAACAGTAAGAATTTCAGAAGCTAGAAAAATTTTAATTAACTGATTTCAAAAAAAATTTGCAAAATGAACATAATTGGATTTTTATAATGTTTTTATATTTCTTTAAAGATATAAATTACATAAATGTCTTTTAAAGGATTCCTTATTAAATTTTGTTTATTTCAAAATCTCGTTAAATTACATTTTCCTGTCTTCACTTTATTGTTTCAATCACTGGGGGATACCTTTAAGTCTGTTCCTTAAATGAGTTGTTTTCATGTGATTACTTTTTTAGAAAATATTATTTTACCTCCCAATTGCTCCTTATAAATTTAATAATTTTACTAAGAAAGAAAAATTAAAAATTAAACTCAGATTAAATATACTTTTTCAAAGAAAATAGTAGCATAAACTGCAGAAACAATATAAATGCAGGTTTCAAATATAATGAAAGTGCAGTTTTTGTGTTCTACTTCTTCTTTTAGGTGCGTTCGTAATTTAGTAAATATGTAGCACCTATAGTCGCCGTTCAGTCCGTCCGTCTGTTTGTCCGCATAAAACAACGCAAAAGCTACCGTTTGAATCGTTTGAAGTTTAAATATGTAATTATTACATAATTTTGTCGAGTCATTTCAAATTTTATGAAAATTAGATGTATACTTCAATTACAGGGGCAATCAAAAGTATTTTGTAACATTACGACCAATGGGAAGATAGTTTCAAGTGAATTTTAAAGTTGTTACTCTCCTTCGAACATAATGAAATTGATATGCATCTATGAAATATGAACTAAAATATATTTACTGTACAATCTGAGGTGCAAAGAATACTTTTCATTAATTTACCGGGTCACACAAATTATTTTATTACATAATGGTATAAAGAAAAACATTGTTTGTGACGCATTTCAATTATATTTAACTATTTCACCTTTTATGAAATTCATATATGTTGCTTAGTTTTACTACAACTTATTACCTGTATAACATAAAGGAAATAGTATTTACAGGGACACACAAACGCTTTCGGATACATACTATACTTTATCTAAAATACTGTCACGAAGATCTGAATATTTTTAAAACTTTGTTGTAATATGAACGCACCTCATTTGCTACGTCAGACGAGAAAGTTTCGACTTGTTATTATTATTATTGCTATTTTGAGCAATGTGACATCTATGTAGTAAAGCTATTTGTATTTCAAAAAAAAAAAAAAAAAAAAAAAAAAAAAAAAAAAAAAAAATACAGAATGCAATTTTTTGCTTACTCGCAGTAATCAAAGATAGACAAAATGAAATTAAAGTTAAACGAGAGCGATAAATCTGTTTATGAAAGTTAAAGTTATATATCACAGAATATTTACAACGTAATAAAACCAGACATTTTTTTTTCTTGAAAGCTGCGAGTTACATATAAGAAAAAATGTGATTTTTTTGTTTATTGCAGAAGATTGATTATTTCAATTTAAAGTAAAAGGCAAAAGGGTTATAAGAATACCTGAAAATGTAATAATGATGAATTTAATCCCATTACTATTAATGTTAATAATTATATCATCATCATCATCATCATCATCATTATTATTATTATTATTATTATTATTATTATTATTATTATTATTATTATTATTATTATTATTATTATTATTATTATTGAACGTAAACTGGATAACACATGTATAAAAACATTTAAAAAAATGTTTAAATGTTAATAAATTTGATTAGGAAAATCTAAAACAACACCGTACAAACGGGTAAAAATCGACTATCTCAGTTTGAATTAGAAAACCTACACAAGTAAGAGATTGAACATTGAGAAAATCTCCACCAATTTCGTCCAGAATTAAATAGATTACGACAGGAGGTGATAGTTTTTAATCAGCATCTAAATCATTTTATAAACTTACTCCCTAAAGGCAAATAATCGCGTATTCCATGATTACATGGAAAATTAGTTTATATGTCTTCAGGGAGTCATGCAGAAGAAGAAAGTAAGAAAATTTCACTTCAGTGAATAAGATCTTTAATAATGCATTTTCTAAGAATATCTACCATCAACCCAAGAATTTTATACATTCTACTCAGCTACTTTATTTTTTGTAAACCATTTAAGGGAATTATAACTAAGAAAACTCTTAATTAAACTTTATTTAAAAATAATTTGAGTGAAAAGAAATAAAATGGAACTAGTGAACAAAAGATTTAGTTTAAACTAAAGACTATTTAAAAGATTAATTGCATTATTATTTGAACCTTGGATGAATAACCAAGGAATAATAAACTTCTTTCAATTACAAACAAATGCCAAGTGTTTCACACGTAAATTATTCAATTGTCATTCATACACACACACACACACACACACACACATATATATATATATATAGTATATGTTACAGGCCAAACCCGATTTTAGGCCAAACTAGATTGGCCTAGTTCAAACTAGTCTATCCTAACGCCCATCGGATAGACTAGTTTTTCCTAGGCCAAACTAGTCTATCCTAATGCTCATAGGATAAACGAGTTATTCCTAGGCCAAACTAGTCTACCCGAACGCCCATCGGATAAACTAGTTTTTCCTAGGCCAAACTAGTCTATCCGAACGCCCATCGGATAAACTAGATTTTCCTAGGCCAAACTAGTTTGGCCGAACGGTCATTAGGATGAACTAGTTTAGCCTGCTATTCATTGGTTTGAACTAGTTTATCCTAGGTCGAACTAGATTGTACTAGGCCAATTCAATTTGGCGTGATTTTATTGAATTTAAAGATCGCCACGGCGCCAACTTTCTAGTTTTGATCTAATTTATCCTAGGCCGATGCAATTTGACTCGCTTTTACCTCACATACTCTCAAAGCCTGAGAGCTAATGTGCTCATAGATTCTGTGTGTGTGTATGTAACCATTTACGTATGTATGTATGTAAGTACGTATGTACTTACATACATAAATGGAACGTACGACGTATGTACGCACGTACATACTTATGTACGTACGTACATACGTCGGACTAATATATAGCTACTAATATAACGGACTAATGTGGAATTAATATAACACAAGCACCTAAGTGTTGGAATTTGGAATTTGGATGCGATTTAGTTCAAATCAGCCGGCTTCGCCCGCTATCGGGCCCCTTGTTTTATATAAAATATCGAAACGGGCGTATGTTGAAGCGAATGAACCTCGAAGAGAAAAAAGCATGATGTTAAATATTTAAGAAAAAAGATTCCGCATCGAAATACCACTATTTCCTAATAGTAATTTTTGTTAAAATGTTATATTCTTGTTTGAACATTTTGAAACTTACAGTTTATGAAACTTACAGTTTTGAAACTGACAATTTATGGCATTTGATATAAATTTATAAAAAAAAGTCACATTTCGTCGTGAAAGAGGGTGTGGATGCAAACAAAATCGCGAAATATAACGGAAATTCTAGCTTTTAAAGCACCGCGACCTCAAGTAACATATCTACTATTAGGTTGTTTAACGGAGTTTCATTCAGATACAGTTTTGTTAATAATAGAGTGCACTCCTTGGTGTTGGAATGAGAAACTAATATAACGTGGCTTGGTTAAAACTTGCTCTCTTCGCCCGCTATCTGACTGTCCTAGGCAGCGGGGTTATGGTTGGAAATTCGTTCGCTTCGAGGCTCTTTCGAAAAGGAGGATTACATTCGGTGGTGCGTACTCAGCACGCTTGCTATGATTTGAATTTCGTTCGCTTCGAAGTTCGTTCGAAAAGAAAGAGGACATTCGGCAGTACGTGTGCAGCACACCTGCTATACGCTGTCGCAAGCTGTAGGGATGCGGCTGAAGAACTAATGCACGAAATTTAATAAAAAGTTACATTCAGGTAGTCTCTTATCTAAATTGATAATGATTAGTTTTTGGTGTAAATCGCTCATCAAGGGGAGCTGCTGTTTTGCATTTTTTATGATTGACACATTAGCTTTATCTTAACTAATACACGAATTTCCATCAAACATAAGATTCAGTTCGTCCATGAGATAGTGTTGTTTCTATCTTTAAGTAAATCACTCAACATGGCTATGCTATGCTGCATTTTTAACAAATTTTACAATAGCTGTATCTCAAGAACTAATGAACGGAATTTAATATAAATTTATATTCAGATAGTTCTTGATATAAATTGGTTCTGATTACATTTTCATGTAAATCGTTCAAAAATCACTATTCGTCAGTCCTGGCATTAAACGCGGAAAATATTTTTATAAATTTATATCATGTGTCATAAACTATCTTAAAGTTTCAACTAGATCAACCTAGAATTTCTGTTATATTTCCTGATTTTCTCCCCCCCCCTTTTTCCCTTTCGTAATGGGACTTTTTTTACAATTTTTATCATGTGTTATGAACTATCACAAAGTTTCAAACAGTTCCAACAAGAATTTAACATTTTTACAAAAATTACTAATAGAAAATAGTGGTATTTGACGCGCCATCTGTTTTCTTAAATATTTAACATCATGTTTTATTATGTTTCTAAAAGTTTTAAATAATGGTAATATTTAATTATCAGCTAAAACCTTAAAAAGTGCTGAGATTTAAAAAAAAAAATCTAGCGTCCTCTTACTCTACCCCCCCATCATAAATTTCAAGTGTCATGCTTTATTTAAGCTTTTTATTATTTTTAAAAGGATTCGGATATTTAGATTCTTAATATGAACAATTTCGCCTGAAGTGATGTGTGCAAAAACCAATATCTGTTACGAATTAAAAATCTTTTCATAAAACCGAAAGTCTCTATCCGATTGAAAAAAAAATCCGTTCTACGTTTATATCTCAGAACCCCCCAAATTAATCAGGTAAACGTTTTATCAGAAGGAACATACATCCAAAATTTGAAACAAATCGGTAAATTCTCCTTGAAAAACCTATTTACATAAATTAAGAGTGTTACCTCCCATTGCTCCTTTCTTTATACGTAAACAATGAACACCCACAACTGATCATGGATGTACCTTATCAAAATGATATTATACCTAAAATTAAAAAAAAATCTCATCATTTTGCATGGAAAACTGACTTAACTAAATTAAGGATGTGTGTGTGTGTGTGGGGGGGGGGGTGCGGATTAGCCTTTTGTTCTCCTCCCCTTATTCTTATTCAATGAACCCCTGAAACTAATCAGAAAAGTTCATTATCAGGATAAATCTATGTCCAAAATTTGAAGCAAATTGGATATTTCTATCAGGAGTTATCGCATTACGTACACACGTACGTACATACGTACGTACATACGGCCATACATACGTAAATTGTTACATACACATACACAGAATCTGCGACCACATTAGCTCCCAGGCTTTGATAGTCTGTGAGCTAAAATCGCGTCAAACTGCATCGGCCTAGGATAAAATAGATCAAAATTAGAAAGTTGGCGTCGTGGAGGTCTTTAGATTAAAAAATATCACGCCAACTTGACTTGGCCTAGGACAATCTAGTTCGGCCTAGGATAAACTAGTTCAAACCAATGAATAGCAGGCTAAACTAGTTTATCCTAATGACCGTTCGGCCATACTAGTTTGGCCTAGGAAAATCTAGTTTATCCGATGGGCGTTCGGATAGACTAGTTTGGCCTAGGAAAATCTAGTTTATCCGATGGGTTTTCGGATAGACTAGTTTGGCCTATAGGAAAAACTAGTTTATCCGATGGGCGTTAGGATAGACTAGTTTGGCCTAGGAAAAACTAGTTTATCCGATGGTCGTTAGGATAGACTAGTTTGGCCTAGGCTAATCTAGTTTGGCCTAAAATCGGGTTTGGCCTGTAACATATATATTGCTTTTACACTAAATTTATTTTATAAAACACTTCAATTAGTGACATTTTCTTAAATCACACAAGAATGCTATCGAAGAATGCAATTAGAATAAAAGAAACTTTTTTTTTAACTAAATCAAAAAGAAAGATTATTTTTTTAACATTTTTGAAGATGTTTTCTTTGATTAGGACCAGTTGATGGTCATTAAGATTAACAAAGAAAGAATCAGAAACGGTAATCTTGAATGAAACATCGTGAATACCTTAATTACATAACAGTCTAAACATAATTTTATATGTACTTTTTACTAAATTATCTAATAGAAAAGTAGGGGATATCTTTTTATTTCTTTTATATTTTAAGAAAATAAAATATCGGCTTATTTAATTTCTTATTTTTAGTAAGGATTTGCTTTATTTTACAAGGAATTTAAACCTAAATGATTTATATGTGAAACATGTTGTTTTATTTATGACGGTGGGATATAAGCCTAAAAGGGAAGTGCCCATCGTGGGAGTCATTCTCAAGGAACCTAGTTCATATTTACGCAACGAAATCCAATGTTCAAACTAAACCACGGGAAACTAAGAACGATTAGGCCGACAACAAAGGGAACAAATGTATTCCCGCAACAGGTGATAGATTTTAATCAGCATGTAAACCATTTTATACAGTTACTCCTTGAACACATACAATGAATATTCCATTTACAACGAATGATTAATGTTTGATAGCTGCACGAGTATTCTATGATTAATGTAAAAATACATTTCAACCAATTTCATGAAACAAAACAAATGAATTAACGCAGGGGTGATAGATTTTAGCCAACGTATGCATCAATTTATACAATAACTCCCTGAAGGCATATAAAAAAGTATTCCATGATTACATGGAAAATTCGTTTATAAGCCTTCAGGGAATCATGCAGAAAAAGAAAATAACTGAATTTTCCCTTTAGTGAATAAAAAATCATTGGAAATGCATTCCTTAACACTATCTACCGTCCATCCAAGGTTTTTCTACTTTCTACTAACCTACATTATTTTCTGAAACCTTTTAAGGAAAAAATTTCTAAGAAAACTATTAACTGAACTCAACTTGAAAATAATTTGAGTGAAAAGAAATAAAAAGAAATTAGTGAACAAAAGTTATTTAATTTAAAATAAAGACTATTTAAAACATTAATTGCATCATTATTTGAAGCTTGGATGAATGATCAAGTTATAATGAACTTATTTTAGTTACAAACAAATGCCAAGTATTTCATATGGAAATTGATTCAATTGTTATTCATTTTTTTCAGAAAACTTTAATTAATGACATTTATTATATCACAGAAGAATAATCAAAGAATGCAATTAGAATAAAACAAACTTCTTTTTAAGCTAAATGATAAAGAAAGACTCTTTTTTTACGTTTTTGAAGACATTTTCTTTTATTAAAACCATTTGATGGTCATTAAAATTAACAAAGAAAGAATCAGAAACGGCAATCTTGAATAAAATAATATGAATACATTAATTACATAACATTGTAATTTTACGTAATTAAGGTATGTATCCAAGCCTTATGTATCCAATTTTGATCTGATTAAATTTCAATAAACACGGAACTAGTAAAACAACACCATATAAGCGGATGCAAATCTACTACCTCTATTTGAATTAGAGAACCTACATAAGAAGGGATTAAACATTGACGAAATGTCAACCAATTTCGTCCATTACAAATGAACTATCTCAGGAGGTGACAGATTTTTATCAGAGTATAACATATTTCATACAATTTTTGCCTAAAGGCATTTAAATGTGTGTACCATTTAAAATGTATGATTGCAATGTATGATTAATGTATGATTACATTAATAATGCATGGTAATTGCTGGGAAATTCCATGATCAATGTTTTAATACATTTTTAAAAGTAAGTTTTTAAATTTCAATAAATTTGATTAGGAAAAAGTAAAACAACTCCCTATAAACGTATGATTAATATATGATTATTCTTGTTAGTGTATCTTTAATGTATGATTAAATAAATAATGTATTATTAATGCACGAGTATTCCATAATTAATGTATAAAAACATTTGTAACAAAATATTTTTTTATTTCAATAAAAATTATTAGGAAAATCCTTACAAACGGGTGAAAATTGTTTATCTCAAGTTGAATTAAAAAACCTACATAAAACAGAAATTGAAATTCATGTAATGTCAATCAATTTCATTCAATAAAGAAATGAATTAACGCAGGAAGCGATAGATTTTAATCAACATATAACGCATTTAGCACAATTAATCCCTGAAGGCACATAAACGAGCATTCCATGATTGCCCTCATAGCATGGATGGTCACAGTAACGTCACAATGACGTCATTGTGAGTCACTTTGGTCACATCACATCTGTGACGAAAATGCCCCCACTCAGTGACGTCACATCGCGACTAAGATGTGACTTTCTTAAAAAATTTTACAAAATTACAAATATTCTTCAAAACATGTTATTTACTTTAAAAAACATGCTTCTGGCAATTTAACTATCGCCGCTTTTGTCACAGTTTCGTCACAATGTTAATGTCAAAGTAGTCACAAATGACACACTTTTCACAAATTGGTTACATTGTGACGTCACAAAAAAGCTCTAAAACGGCCATAACGACTTCACATTTTAGTCACTGTGACGTCACATAGACAATCGATGGTCACAAAGTCACAATGTGATTTCACAACGACGTGGCAGTGACGTCACCATGTCTTACGAATACATGGAAAATTCGTTTATATGACTGCAGGGAGTCATTCAAAAGAAGAAATTAAGTGAATTTTCCCTTTAGTGAATGAGAAATCTTTGTAAATGCTAAGACTTTCTACCGTCCATCCAAGGCTTTTCTACATTTTACTAATCCACTTTATTTTTTCTAAATCATTTAAGGAAATTATTACTAAGTAAACTATTAATTACAGTTCATTTAAAAATAATTTGATTGTAATGAAAAGAAATAAAAAAGAATTAGTGAACAGAAGTTATTTAAACTAAAGACCATTTAAAATATTAATTGCATTATTATTTGAAGCTTGGATGAATGACCAAGGTATAATAAATTTCTTTTAGGTAAAAAAAAAAAAAACAAGTATTTCACAGATAAATTGATTCGATTGTCATTCATATTTTTTTGCTTTTACACTATTTTTTATGAAACACTTTAATTAATGGCATTTATTACATCACAAAAGAATAATCAAAGAATGCAATTAGAATAAAATATTTTTTTTTTTTTTTAAACTAAATAAAAAAAAGACTTTATGTAAAATATCTTTGAAGTTTATTTCTTTTATTAAGACCAGTTGATAGTCATTAGGATTAACATATTGGTATATTTAATTTCTGATTTTAAATAAGGATTTGTTTTATGTTGATGCAATTTAACCTAAATGAACTTTTAGTGGAACATGTTATTCCTGACTGCCTGTTGTGAACACGAGGGATAGAGGTCCTAAAAGTGAGAGTGCCCTCCGTGGGGGTCTTTCTCAGGGGACCTAATGCGTACTTTTACAAGAAAATCCAAGGTTCGAAAAATACCTACTGAAAACTCCGAAATACCATACCATCTTTGAGAGCATAACCTCTCGGTCACTGGTGGGGCTCTAATATATATGCTTTTTAAAAAATGTGCTATATAATAAGATGATGTTTGTAAACATTAACCAAGGCTTTCTCTTTTATGGGTTTAGCAGTAAATTTTTCTTCTATATACTCTCTGCATTTATAAAGATGTGCACAAATGAGTAAAATTCTGATAAAATTTCTTTAGGTCTCGTAATTGTTTTTACTAACACGAACATCCTTAAATATCTTCGCCACGAATACTTGCCGATCTCACATTCAAGTATAACATCAAGATTTCTGCATTTGTGTGCTGGAAGATGCACATCATGTGAACATGCACGATCTTATCTGATGATTTAAACTGAAATATTCTTTTTTAGGGCAGCTGTAAAGAAAGAAAATGACTGACGAGACGTAAAGCGTCATCGATTTATGACGCTTTACGTCTCGTCAGTCATTTTCTTTCTTTCAACAAGCGTCAACAAGCGAATAAAAAAACATTCAAATATGGCGAGTTTCAGAACCAGCAATAAACCCCTACCTACATACCTACCTAACTACTGTCGAACCTCATTAATGTGAATTACTTTAAACTCGAATTGTTCCAGTTGTCTCGTCAAATTGTATAAATGTATTTCAGTGATTTTATTCCTTTTTTTCCGAACACGCTTAATGCGAAATATCTTTTATCACGAAATGAATAGAATCGATTGTTTAAATATTTCGTTCACATAATGAAACAAAGCATGTTTCCCCAACGTTTCGATGCAATGGATTGTATATATTTATTTATTTATTTTAATTCCAAATTTTTGAAAACGTTAATCTCAGAAGGGAAATGTCGTTAGTTCTGATAGCAAACTCAGGCTAGCGATTGTAAAATGGTCAGGCGATACTTCCTTTTACCGTAGCCTTCAGGTTACACATTCCGAGGGTAACGCTTATATCCACCCAAAGGTAAAATTTGACTGTATCCAAGTAGTACGTGCAGCATTGTGTGGACACTAATGAATGAAATATGGATACAACCCCTCATTTTTTGTTTCATTTTGGGAATATCGGATTTTGATTTTATTCTTTCGACGATAGTTTTCAGAATTTCCAAGCTATGATTGTGAAACTTTAACAAAAGGTGCTCGATACATTTAACTAACACAAAATGCAAATATTTTTTTTTATAGAGTTGACACATGCGCAGTGAAGATTTATTAAGTAAACCTGCTCATTTTCATAAAATTATTAATATTTTTATTACAGGGTATTATGTACAATGTTGTTTCTCATATTTTCTGAAAAGAACATTCTTTTTTATTAAGAGCTCTGCAAATTATAAGCAAAATACTTGGCAAAATTTGGGACCGTTTTTATAATGGCCGTAATTTCTTTACAGAGATTAGAAACATCTTTACAGATTATAGATTAGAGATATCATTTCAGAGATAGATTTCTTTACAGATACATGCTATCCTCTTAAAAAACACAGTTTATTAATATAAAACACAATTTAATTATATAAATCTGCAGTTTAAACGCTTTTGCTACATTAGTTTTGACAGGGTTATTCAAAAGATATTCGTTCTTTTTCAATTTGTTTATGTTCCCCTATTGGATTTTGGAAAAAAATCTTTTCGAAAATATATGACCTGTACTACTTTATTTATATATCTGAAGTTTCAGAGTCATTCCTTATGTATATTTCTAGATATTTAACAAAACGTCTGAAATCGCAAATATCAAGATTTTTTTTTTTTTTTTTTTTTTGCTGTGACTGTATATTATGTAAATTCTAAAGGCTTTTTAAAATTCAGATTTTCCTTGAAAAAAAATAGTTTTTATAAAATTTTTTGTTCCATTGTTATTAGAATAAAAATTCTAGTTCTATAGCATTTTTAAAGTTGAAATGGGAAAGCTCGAATCTCTTTACCTTTTCCCATTATTTTTTAATTTAACAAAAAAAAAAAAAAAAAAAAGAAGAAGAAAGAAAAAAGAAAAAAATTCTTCTGCATTCTTCAATTTCCTTTTCTTTTTCTATAATGTTTAAGGAATTTTAAAAAATAAGAACAGATGTGATTTTTTATATTTTTTTGGAATCTCATATTTTTAGAATCTTATTTAATAGGATTTATCTTTAAGGTCGCTTTATGCAAAAATTCAAAATTTTCCTGGAATATTGTTTTATGTTTTACAGAATGTAAAAATACAAATGCATGAATATAGGGTTACACAAACAATTCACATTTTACTCACTTTTTGATGGAAATTGATGAAATTAAGTTTTCAAATGAGTTTTTTTTTTCCCAAATGGTTTATTTAGACATTGTTTAACATTGTTAAACTTTGAAAATTCACCATAGTACTCTATATATGTTTGAAAAATATACAATCTATGCTTAAGGCTCCTGTCTTTGTACAGCGAAGTACTCGCGAGCTAATGCTGTTATTTTAGTTTAGTTAGCGAGTTAATGCTATTAATCGAGCTAATGCGATTATTTTCTAATATCTGGTTTGCATCTTGAAATTAAAAAATATATATATGTATACTATTATTTTTAACACAATCAAACTAATTGGTAAAGTAATCATACGAATTGAATATTTCCAGCTGAGAGAAAAATTGCCCAGGCCGGGGATCGAACCCGGATACTTGGCTTACAAGGCCAATGCTTTACTTGTTAAGCTATCTGGGCGATAGCCTGCTGGGATTTTTCGCTCAGATAACCTTATTGGTCGTAACATCCGGTCTGTCATTTGAAACAGCTCGCAGAATAAACCACATGTAATGGAATTCCATATAACGATGGATACGTAGATGTACTATTATTTTTAACACAATCAAACTGATTGGTAAGTAATCATACGAATTGAATATTTCTAACTGAGCGAAAATTTGCCCAGGCCGGGGATCGAACTCGGATACTTGGCTTACAAGGCCAATGCTTTACCTGTTAAGCTATCTGGGCGATAGCCGGATTGGATTTTTCGCTCAGATAACCTTATTGGTCGTAACATCCGGTCTGTCATACATCCCAGCCGGATATCGCCCAGATAGCTTAACAGGTAAAGCATTGGCCTTGTAAGCCAAGTATCCGGGTTCGATCCCCGGCGTGGGCAATTTTTCGCTCAGGTTGGTTGGTTGGTTGATTTTTGTCGTCCGATTATCTACGCTAAGGATATAGGACCAGGGCGAGTGCACTCCGTGGGGGTCTTTCTAAGGGAACCTAACCCGTATTTACGCAAGGTTCGAAGAAAACCACGGAAAACTCCGAACGGTTAGGCCGACAGCCGCGATTGGGTTCGAACCCAGCACCTGCCGTCTACCAGTTGAGAGGTCCCAACCTCTCGGCCACTGGTGGGGCCTTTTCGCTCAGCTGTAAATATTCAATTCATATATATATATACTTTGGATATCTGAGGTGCATGCCGACAATGCTCCCTTTTTACTAAGACACTTTCACTTTCGAAACCGGTTTTCAAAGTGAAACTAACATTATAAAAAATATCTGCATTCAGAATCGAAAAAATTAAAAAGGAGCAGAGTCAGCATGCACCTCAGCTATCCAATGTAAAAAAAAAAAAGTATTTAAAAATGTCAAAATGCAAACCAGATATTAGAAAATAATATCCCCATAGGAATAGCATTAGCTCGCAAGCAATTCGTCGGCCAGGAACCATGTTTTTACCTTCTTGTTACTAGCTGCAATGTCACATAAATAATTTTTCGTTTAAGTCTTCAAAAATAACTATCCAAACATGGTACCATTTCATGAGAAATAACGTGGAAAACACACAGACTATGACAGTTTTTGATAAAACAATATAAAGAAAATATCACCATATGTAAGCTTTTTGTTAACAATAAATTCGTTTATTTTTACAGTAAATAAACGAAGAAATAAAGAAATGTGAATAAAGCATAGCGAAACATTGAAAAATATTATGATAAGGGAGATAAGTCGAGACTAAAAAACAAAACAAAAATCACATTGTGATTTATACAACGAAATGATCACGTTTTTATAATGCTTACAAAGATATACGGTTATTGAAGTGTTTGAAATTTGTATCTAAATAAAAAAATATATAAATTATTTGGATATTTTTAGCATTTAGAATTTCTCAAAATACTAATAAGTGCATAAAATTTTTAATTTTAATGTGTCGATTAATTGGTATATGTGATTCTAATATAATATAGAAAAAAATTGGTGGGTTTGCAGTTTCTTTAGCTTCATAAGAACAATTATCACACAGCGCACATAAATACAACCTAATGCACTCTGTATCTTTATAATGAGTGATAATTAAATCAAATAGTTACCCAAAAAAACTTTTTGAAATTTTTCTAGGTGATGTAAATCTGGCCTATTAAGATGTTCTAATAAGTTTGTGTTAAAATACAGACGTATAGTTACTTTTTGTGTTGAAAATATATCCTCTCTATAAGCCGCGAAGTGACCTGCATTTAAAGATGTATTTGAAAGTGTTAAAATTCATATTTTAAAATAACATTTTCACTGTCGATTTGAAGAACATTTCAGCTTTATAAATATATTTTTAGTTTATCAAGAGCTTCAAAATTGCGTTCTAGCGGGGCGTTTAATAGAGCAATTCATGTGTAATATTTTCATGTAACTGGAATCCTTTTTTTTGTTGTATCGATTTCTTTTAGCATTACTTCTTTTGAAGATCTTCCAAGTTCTTATTTATTATCTCCTTCATGAATCGCTGTAGTTTCTTGAATACTTTTTATCACACTTTGAAATATGTCATCATCTGAAGAATATTCAATTGTTACAATATTTTCATGAACGTTAATTAAATTAGAGAATTATGTACATTTTTTTTCAAGACATTCCATAACTCTAAGTTGCTTGCAAGTTCCTTGAGATTTGACAAACAAATATCGGACTCAGAATCATCCAACTCAGTATTCGCTTTGAAGACGTTATGGTGTCAGTCAAATTGTATATCTTTTGAATTATTGTTAGGCCGATGCTGTTGATCTGTAAAAAGTAACAGTAAGTAGATTGGATTTCGTAATTCAAGGTGATAACTTCAGTCCGTTTTCTGAAACAAATTACGACAAATTGAAGACACATAAAATCCATGTTCCATAACTTTCAGTTACTGCCATCTTCCCTTCAGATCTGACAATCAAGTATCGAATTCAGAATCATCTAATTCAGTATCCAATTTGAAGGCATTGTGGTGTCAATCAAATTTTATATTTTTTAAAGTATTGTTAGGCCGTTGCTGTTCACCTATAAAAAGTAACAGTAAGTAAAATGTTTTTTTCAAAAACAGTGGTAATAACTTCAGTCCGTTTTCTGCAATAAAATACGACAAATTGAAGACACATAAAATCCATGTTCCATAACTTTCAGTTGCTGCCATGTTCCTTTCAGATCTGTCAAACAGGTGTATCTTAGAATCATGTAACTCAGTATCCCTTTGAAATCATTATGATGTCAATGGAATCTTATATCTTTTAAAGTATTGTTAGGCCGTTGTTGTTGATCTGTAAAAAGTAACAGTAAGTAGATTGGGGTTCATAAATAGAGGTAATAACTTCATTCCGTTTTCTGTAACAAAATACCGGCAAATATAAGACTCATAAATTCCAAGGAAGTTCTTCTATTCGAAACCAACAAGACTTTGTGATAAGATCTCCCACCCACGAACAGAAAAATTTAAGTCTTCCGCATGAAAAAGCTAGGTACTAAGTCCTCGTGAAATACACTCTCTGAACTAATTGATATTCTGTCGAACCATTAAATTCGTTAAATTAAAAATCCGTTAGCCTTTCTACTTACACAAAAAATTCAAAATTCAAAATCTAGCAATGCTAATCTGGCGATAGATCACCGATGAAAAATGTTTCATTAGGATTGAATAAATATTAAATCATTCAAATTATCTTGCAAGCTTTCCAGATCTCGGCGAAATATTGCTAACTTTGAAGACATAATTATGTCTACACAGATGCAGTCAATATGTCGATAACTGATTTTTTTTTAATTCAAAGTTTAAAATTTTAGCAAACTGATAACCTATCATTAGCGGGTTTCACACCTATTAAGCTTCTTGTGTTTCAGCAAAATTATGTGAATTTTTTAAGCTAAGCAATAGGGATGCTGTTGTTTCTTCCCAGCACAGCTTTAGATTTTATTATTATTATTTTTTTAATATAGATTCTTTTTTAAATCTGTTTATTGATAATAAACTTTTTTACTTGATGTTATTTGTCGAATTTTAAGTAGACAGTTTTGTAAAGAAGTAGTATTAAGCTCTAAATAATAAATTATGTATATTGCTATACTCCTTAATTTATAAATTATCCTTTATATATCATTAGCTTTCTACTCAACCAAATATTAAAATGCTTACTTAAACAGATTTCGTTACATGTGGAAAAGTAAAACTCTTTTCGATTCTTTAATTATTTTTTGAAACTTTTTTTAATTTAATGCGATTTTGTAAATTGCTTATTTTATGAATCTATGCTTCCGCTAATAAAAACAAGCATTAGCTTAATGACCTTGGCATTTTACTATTTCTACAGAAATAACTCATATAATATTGATGCATTAGAAGGGAAAGTTTTTAAAAAATACTAAAAAGGAACATCTTTTCAACTGATTCATGAAAATGACCTTATTAACATTATTTCTTAGTGAAAGTAATTTCAATAACATTTTTTTTTTATTTAAAAGAACACAATAATGCAGTGTAACGTACATATTATTGAATTATATTTAAACAGTTGATGGTCATGAATTAATTTGATGTAACTTGTTTTTTGTTTGTTTGTATTTTCGTATAAATGACGTTTTTCGTCTAATATTCATTTTACGTGGAAATGTTACTTCATTATTTTTCACCATACTTACATATAACTTTAATTTTTTTAATGTGCTCAATTTATGTTTCATGTAGCTACTATTTTGAATAATTTATTACATTTTTATAGTTACATAAAATATAATACTACTATAATTATAGTTTCCATTACTAGCAGCAAAAGTTAATAATTCATATATGTATGCATTTATTTTGTACGAATACATAATATTTTGCATTAACGAAAACATTTTCAAGCACAGAAACATTTCACTTTATCAGGACATAGAATGTGTTGAAATTTACTACTGTATAAACGCATTTTGGATAGTGTTTTACATTTAGGACGCTTTCTTAATCAGATATTCATAAGCAAAAGAAGTTATGATATCCCTTTAAAACTTTTGAAAATATGTCCCTAGCAGTTTTTTATTTAAATAATTATTCATAAGTGGCAGAATATTTTTATGAATGAAATGCTTGTTACAGCACAAAGTTGCATTTAATTGAAATAAAATGGCGCGTAAGAAAAGGTGAGATATTCTTATTAATTATTTTATAACTGTTATTGTTTATAAGATGAAACATCATATTAAAATACGTATCGTTGCATTTTTTTTCAAATTTCTACTATTTTTTTATAACGTCCAATTTTTGGGAAACGAGACACGAAAGGACAAGGTTTTTCTCCGTCACTCTCTATGTATTAAATCTGTATTTTATGCTATTTTACATTGTTGCAAATAGGTTATATATCATTCGAATTATTATTTGGAATTCTTTTAATTTTTTACATTCATTTTACACCATTTACCATACAAGCTAGCATAGATGCTAGCATCTTGTAGTTATTCTGGAGCTGTTACAAGACAAATGTGATTCCATCCGGGAATTTTATTTAATCAAAAATTTCAAAAGGAAAATTGGAAAATAACGAATTAACGTGGATCATTCGAACTAAATTCTCGACCTACTTGAAGCTTTCTCGATTCGACGGTCGTATCAGCAGTGGGTGCTCAGAATGCACCATCACCTACAGGTAGAGGTAGTTACAACGCAGGGAACAGGATGGCTGGGGTCGCACTGTTGAGCAACCGTAGAAGATCATATGACAGGCCCTTACGCAAGATCTAAGTTTGCCGGCAGTCTAAGTGAGTATTTGGTTTCATGGAAAGATTAACTGCATCTTCTTAAACCATCCACTGCTGATCAATCATGTCTCTTCTGTAATAGTATCCGATTTTGGAAAGCTCTGATATATTAAAAATACCCTGGAGAACCTCAAGGTTAGAGTCTCAAGCTCGGAATCCTCTTTGATGGTCGAACTGCGTATAAACTCTTGAGCTGTACCGGAGTGGCGATAAAAATTCTCTTACAGCTACGCGTTTTTCTTCTTATATCGTTAAGGCTTTATAATGGTTTAGAGCTCAAGTCATATGTGATGCGTTAGGCAGCGAATGCTCCTTGGACGACAGTAGTTGGAATGGTGACTTCAAATGGCAGTCTGTCAGCGGAAAGTATTTGCTTATGAACTTTGACCATGCCGTCTGTCATACTGAGCATTTAAGAGTCTCCTAGGGTCTATGTAATCAGTCAAAGGTTAGCTGCTTTGTAGAAAGAGAAAAATATTTTTTATATGACATGAAGCGATGATAAAGTGGACATTTATAGTTGCATTTAAATGCTACAACTTTTTTGTCACATTCAGAAAAATATTACTATTAGTTATACCCCGTTTAAAGGAAGATAAACAACTAATCTAGATATATTAAATATATTGTAGTATTAATGTGTTCTGAAATTTCAACTAACTTTTTTTGATGCACTTTTTATTTTTTTATTCAAGAATATATGAAATTGAGTGGTTCTTTTATTGAACTGGTGCAGTGTTGCCAGATTGGCTACTTTTTTTAAATTGAGATTTTTGATTGGCACCACTTTTTTGTAATGGTAAAGTGCACCTTAATTATTGACCGATTAATAAAACCGAAAACAAAGGGAATTTTACCGTTTCAAAGAGTGATGCAAATCAAGAAATCTTAATTTAAAAAAGTCCTTCCGGGAATGCCGGGAGGAAGAGGTAGCTTTCATATACTTATATATTTATTTATTTATTTTAAAGTAAGTTACATTGTTAAAAAAATATTAAGCTCAAATTAGTGGAAATAATCTTATAAAATTAGTGATTTTATAAGATTGAAACTAGTTTTTGTCAAGACTGAATATTAATAGGAATTTTTAGAAATTAGTCATCTTTTATTCAACCTGGTTTTATTTTAAGCGATTTAGAGAGTCACCAAATTCCACGATATCATAAAGTGTATGCCATTTTAAAGCAACATTGTGGATCGTTCAGATCAGACCGTTTCAAAATGTCAGCCATAAGCAAAATTCAAAGTGCTATAACTCAGTCATTTTTTAAGATATAGACAAAATAAAAAGTGTTCTGGAATCGTTGTTTTAAGTTCTAACACGTAAAAGAAAAATATTTTTCAACTTTTAACTTTTTCGCATTCAATTTTAAATTTTAAATTTTTTTAAAAACTTAAAATGGCTGCCATTTTGAAACAAAATGGCGGATGATGCTGGCCAACGAACTCGGTCGATACATTTGTATGTACTATGTGCATACCAAGTTTCATTGAAATCGGTTTATAAATGCGCGTGTTATTACGTGACAAAAATCAGACCGTTTCAAAATGTCAGACATAAGAAAAATTCAAAGTGCTATAACTCAGTCATTTTTTAAGATATAAACAAAATAAAAGTGTTCTGGGGTCGTTGTTTTAAGTTCTAACACGTAAAAGAAAAATATTTTTCAAATTTTGATTTTTTCGCATTTAATTTTAAATTTTTAAATTTTTAAAAAATTTAAAATGGCCACCATTTTGAAACAAAATGGCGGATGATGCTGGCCAACGAACTCGGTCGAGAAATTTGTATGTACTATGTACATACCGAGTTTCATTGAAATCCGTTCATAAATACGCGTGTTATCACGTGACAAAAATCAGATCGTTTCAAAATGTCAGCCATAAGAAAAATTCAAAGTACTATAACTCAATCATTTTTTAAGATATAGACAAAATAAAAAGTGTTCTGGAATTTTTGTTTTAAGTTCTAACACGTAAAAGGAAAATATTTTTCAACTTTTAACTTTTTCGCATTTAATTTTAAATTTTAAATTTTTTAAAAAACTTAAAATGGCTGCCATTTTGAAACAAAATGGCGGATGATGCTGGCCAACGAACTCGGTCGATACATTTGTATGTACTATGTGCATACCAAGTTTCATTGAAATCGGTTTATAAATGCGCGTGTTATCATGTGACAAAAATCAGATCGTTTCAAAATGTCAGCCATAAGAAAAATTCAAAGTTCTATAACTCAATCATTTTTTAAGATATAGACAAAATAAAAAATGTTCTGGAATCTTTGTTTTAAGTTCTAACACGTAAAAGCGAAATATTTTTCAACTTTTCACTTTTTCGCATTTAATTTTAAATTTTAAAATTTTTTAAAAATTTAAAATGGCCGCCATTTTGAAACAAAATGGCGGATGATGCTGACCAACGAACTCGGTCGAGACATTTGTATGTACTATGTACATACCAAGTTTCATTTAAATCGGTTCATAAATACGTTAGTTATCGCATGACAAAAATCAGATATATATATATATATATATATATATGGTTATATATATATATATATATATATATATGTCAACATTTGAACGGAGGGTGATTTTGGGGTCTGGGGGTCATGATCGGTGAAAATATACCAAAATTTTCCGGAAGTGCTTTCCTCCGGACGGCTGCAATAGGTAGCTTTTTACTTTTTGTAATGAAAGCTACCTAAAAGTAGCCCACTGGCAACACTGAACTGGTGTGAATTAAACTGGTTTACCAAATTTATTGTAACAATTCAATAATTTTCAGAAAGTATAGTCAACGTGACATTTGAACTTTATTTCCTCGCGCTGTTGCGCTTGCAAAGGTCAAAACGGCCGTCCGGACAATAATCGGTTACATAAGAACATATATTTCCTTACTAAAAATCGAATTTCTATTAATTTGAAATTCTTTTCATAATCAAGCCTGCAAGTGTCATGCTTGTATTCTTTAAAATAAGTCAATATAATGTGTCAATAAATTGTGCGTTGTAGAGAAAAAAAACTTTTTACAACCGTCCTACATTATTAAAAATTTTGCTCTATTTTGAACAAATTTTGGGGCTCAGTAGCTACAACCATAAGATGGTGAGATCTCGTATCAATACTTGGAATTCCTATTTCAACGCTGTTCCAACTATCGGAACTATGCCTCAACAGGAGTTCCGAATATTGGTTCAAGATTTCACAATCTTACTGCGGTAGCTAGTGAGTATCAAAATTTCGTTCAAAATAGGACACGATTTTTAACAGTGTACTCTTTCAAATATGCTTTTTGATGTTTTTATTTTACGGTAATTGTTCTGATAATTCTCACTGGGCTCTTCTGTAGTTCAACTACGATTTCCCAAGACCGGGTTACACCAGAAGTGGTCATTATAAGAGTTACGTAATACATTACTCACGCTCTTTACCGCGTTAGGATTGCTTTTATGAACTTATATTCGTATCTGATTCAAATTTGTCTGTCAGTAACAAGAAGTCTTCCGAACGTTTTAACACTTTGTAGCAAATAACCTTGCATGCTATAATACGTAAAATTAACTCTAAGGAAATAAAGTCGAGTCTCTATAGAACGAAATCCATTGTTCCAGAAAGTTTGTTATATAGAGAAATTCGTTAGATAGAAAATTATGTAAAAATTCCTTTTTAATATGTAAATTTTGAACAAAATGTTTTTGAGGTGAAATTAAAAATTTGAAAATTTTAGCTATAAACATTAAACTAAACATGTTGTATTTCTTAGTTATTTAGACAATTTCAGAAAAGAGAACTGAAATTTATTTTAACCTCCTGGCTGCCGCCGGCTGATTTTTTCACACACTAAGCTGCAGGTTTCACTGCAACATACGCAATATTTAAATTAGTATAATTCCACAAATAAAATCCAGTTCTGAAAAATTAAGTTAGGATTGATGCTTTCAAAGATTATACACTGATACTAATAACATATTTTGTATCAGGTTGGAAAAAACAGAAAAATTTGGGAAAATTTTTAAGAAATTACAAAGAAAACATTACAATATTACCCTTTGGCTGGGCAGTCATGGCGTTAAAGCATCATAAAAATTACACAAAGAAAAATTACATAAATTATAGACGAAGAAATCTGTAATTTGTTGTTGTTTTGATTTCAAAACTGTTACATTCTCGTAAAAATGTTCACGCTTTAGCAAGGAATAAAAACTTTTATCAGGAACATTTTCTTCCATTTGAAATCCTCTCGTTATAACATCAAAGGAACTCATCATTCCACTGCGCAATGACTCCATCTCAAGTTGCACTTTTTTGTTGTCATGCTCATTTTCACTCTCACAATCATTTTCTCTCACAATTTTTAACTTTTTACCATTGGAATCAAAACATCTCAAATCTTCTGAAAAGGGAAGTCTCATTGCTCACATCAGGGGATGCCCTTCCCCCCTAAAATCAACACAGACATCAATTAATCTTCAGATCCCGCTCTTGTGTCTAACAATCAAATTGACACTGTTTCATGAAGAGTGTTGTAAGGTCTTTGGGAAGGGGGGGGGGGTTGAATTTTTTGATCTTAAAGAACAAGGATATTGGTGGTAGAGAAGTAATATAAAAAAATTAAGCATGAAGAATCAGTGAGGCATGGAATAAGTGTTGGAATTAAGAATCTTATAAAGAGAAAGAATAAAATAAAGAATAAGTGATGGAAAATTGATAATTCGAAGTATTTTTGAAACTGAATAAAGAACGTTTTATGAAAAAATTCGGTATATGGAGATAGATATTTCACTATACAGAGAGTGTTTTTAACGTAATGATAGTAAATGTAGACCGTTCCAACTAAAAATTCATTATGTGGCGAAAATCGTTGTATGGCGTCTCATTACAGAAAGGCTTGGCTGTATAGAGAAAACATCTATTTTTAATATATTTTAAAGCATTAAAAATAGAGGAAAAATATGAACTGCATTTTGCCTATTTATTTCAAAATATAAAATGAATTAGCACATAAAATAACATATTTGTTTATAGTATTATAGAACTACGTTATAGCAAATATAAAAAAAAAGAATCGTGAAAGCGCAATTAGAGATCCAAATACTGAATAAATGTATTTGATATTTTAAAATGCAAATACATCAATTTTCTGTTTAGATATAATTTAAAAAGCAAGTATAAATACAATTATTATATCATACCAAAATATGCTCTTTTTAAAATCTAAAAATGCATTCTAAAATAAGTACTTTCACACATATCTTTGAAGTTGATATATTAAAGCTTTGTTTTAAAAATATTATTCTTAAACATGCTCATCCGCTTTTCATACGAAATTTATTCATTTATTTATATTATTATTTTTATCACTTGGAAATAATGCAATAATTTATGTTACAGAATTTGTGTAACAGAAATTATTACGGAAACAAGCGGTTTAAAGATGCTTTCTCAAAAAAAAAGTATGTATTTGCAGATATGATTCATTACAATTAGATGTATTTTTTAAAAACAAAATCTCCATTTTTAAAATAGATGCTGATATAAATACAAATAAAATATTGCAAGGACAAACAAATTATCTGCAGTAAGTAAATTTTCAATAAATTCAATAAATCTATTTATCTTTATGGAATATATATTGATACATTTTGCCTTAAAATACGCTTCTTTGTTTTTGAATTATTTAGCAATGTATTAAAGAAAAAAATTAGACAGCTTTAAGATATTTCACGATTATTGAAACTAGAAAATATATGAAAAAATGACAATTTTCATCATCTAATACCTGAAAATTTAAATAATTTTGAAACAGAATTCTAATAGAAATTATAAGTATGTGTTTTCTCATTCCTAATATTTAAAGAGTTACTAGATGCAGAATTTATATTTATAGAGGGCTTAAAACTGTCTGATATTTCTCATGCAGAAAATTAAAATAACAGTTTATACGCAGAATTATAAAATACATTTTGAAACTAAAGTAAAAATTTTGGTGCCTGATTATACTTCAAGGTATAGTAATCATAATGAAATCAAATATAATTTTATTAAAAGCATTTTTATATCCTTAATGCAAAGTTGTATTTACTTAAAAATAGTGAGTATTGTAAAAAATAGTGAGTATGGTTTGCCTTGTAGTCAACTTCGTATTTCTTGGACATCAGCAGTCAAGATTGAAAACACCGGAGTTAGAGTAAAATTTTCTATAAATACTAGAAAAATAAAAGATGCTACTTACATTGCATAATTTCCAATAAAATCAACTAATACTTTGTTCTATTGTTTTACATTGGGATTATGCGGTCAAAATAACAAATGTTCTAAATCTTGCTCTTGTATGTAATAGGGTATACTATACTATAATATAATATACTATAATTTTTTCTGAGTTACAAATGAATCCGAAAAGCTTTCTTTATGAACAAAAATTACAAGACGAAATGCAATATGCATCCATCATTGCTGATGCGGACCAACTGAATTGTTTTTATACGTTGTGGCACGGAAGTTCTTAAATAGTCTTAAAATTACTACTCTTGAATGTTCTCGATTTTGATACAATTAATAAAAGCCGTTAAATTTACAAAAAAATTAGAAAAATGAAATTAGATGTAATAAATTACTTTATATCTAATTTTATTGCAATTTTTACGGCAAAAACTACTGTTATCATTGCTGTCAGCAGTGTTTTTCGTAAATTTGTCGGATTATTTTTTTTCTTACAGTGTATTTAAAAAGGTGTTGCAAGACTTTCTTACTAAAGTGTTACTTTGATTTATATGAATTGTGATAACACGAAAAGAAAAGATCGCAATGTGTGGCCTGATGGTGAAATTTCAATAATTCGGGGGTTTTATGAGACTGTATAGTGGATGGTTTCCTTAATTATAATACAGTAATACCTATACATTTTAATTAAAACTTTAAAAAATGATTAACTTTTTTTTACCTTAAACATTTTAGAAGAAACTTCTGTTCAACGAAAATTCATTATTTAATTTTCATTTAACCGTCTTTATTTATATTTCATGTTTAAGATTTCAAAATCAGAATAAACTTTTATTAACTTTTGTTTAAGTAATTTCAGGAAAAGGACATTAGAATAAAAGATTTATTTTATTTATGTATATTTTATTGCATACATACAATTTTACAAAACGGTATATTTTACTTGTATATTATTTTTTTTAAAGGTAAGGAATATAAATTACTATTAGAGGAATTCACATTTCTTTCTCTATCAGAAACTGCAAATAGAATTTGTATCATTTTCAAAATCTCATTACATTAACTTTTGCTATCCGAATCTCAGTAGACTCGTCTTCTTGTGTTATTTTATAGCTGGATAATCGCTTGGGATATCTTTAAAGTTGCTGCATGAGTGAGTTAGACTAATACAATTAATTTTTCCTTTAGTTTATTTAAGACGATTCTTTTGCAACCTGATTTTTCTTAACACAATACAGCATTAATTTCCACGGAAATTAGAAAAAATAAATCTTGGAATGTATTCCTTATTCAGGATGGAATCATTTTTTAACATATTGGTTCCCAGCCAGGGATACGTGGCGGACTTGTTGGAGATAAGGGGAAAATATATCAGAAATGGCAAAAATCAGAAAATCAACTAAAAAACGTAATAAAGATTTATAGTTCAGGGTTGACAACCGGGACGCACTACATTTGTTTTCCCAGTTTTTATTTTCTAAGAATATTTGTAATTATAATTTAATATTCACAATTAGAAACTTTATTATCGTTCGTTAACTCCACTGTTAGCAATTTAAACATTAAATTAGTATTTTCACATATTTTCATTTTTTTAACACATCGGTTCTCAACCAGGGGTACGTGGCGGACTTGTTGGAGGTACGTGGAAATAATATCGTTAATGGCGAAAATCAGAAAATGATTTAACTGAAAACACATAATAAAGATTTATAATTTTAGATTACAAAGTGAGTCGCATATAGAAATCTAACATGCTACACACATAATATATAGATGCACACTGTAAAAAAAAAAAAAAAAAAAAAAAAAAAAAAAAAATCATGAGGTTAATAAAATTTTTTTAGTAAATTTGTATTCCATAGAATTTTTTAGTAACCATTACTCACAGACAAATAGTAACCATGCCAAACTTTTTTTTGCAAGTGATACAAACATCTCTTTTGTAAACTGAACAAAAGAATTTTTTGTATAACTAACTTAAAACTTTTTAATATGACCCACCAAGCAAATTTTTGTAACAGCTCCAAAATTTGTTTTTAGTAACCATTATTCACAGATTCTTAGTAACTATCCCAAACGCAATTTTAGCAAGTGAACAAACATTTATTTTGTAAACTTGTATAAATGAATTTTCGTATAACTAACTAAAAACTTTTTAGCGAAAACCACCAAATGAGTTTTGTTGTTGACGTGTGACGCCTCCTTTGAACTGCTTCCACTGGGTAAGAAAACAGACTTCTGCAGCGGAAGATTTTCGGCAAAGCCTCAATAGATGGCAGCACCAAACATCGCCACCTGCTCAATTTTCATATGCTTCTGAAGAAGAGGGAAAGTCCAGAGATCATTACGACAGGATTTTCACAACCGCTTTATTTAAAGAGTACTTACACTACATATACTCGGTGCGTCTTTGGTGGTGTCGAGCATCGAACCAGAGACCTTTCTGCCTGCATTTGGTGCTATGACCACCAGGTTATCAGGGACACATCAAGTGAGGTTTAGTAATATCTATTAAAAATATAAAATTGTTAACTATTCGTTGCTTGCTTTTTTCTAGTAATTCTTACTGATTTTCTTGTAACTGAGTAAAATTAAATTTTTTTTCTAGTAATTGCAAGGATCACTCAGAGAAACTAAAATTTTTTTAGCAGATCGACCCTTTTTTTTACAGTGCAGATGCTCAAAATTTTTAAGGAGCGAATGACACCAAAATCCAAATGTTTCAATTGTCACCAAGGCTTAATTTCTAAGAAAACTTATGAAATAACGTGAAACAATGGAGAAACAGCGCAAATTTCAATGAAAGATCGCAGAGGAAAATTCTAATTTACTTTAGTCATTACTAAAGTACTTGGAGTTAGATGAAAGTACAAATGCTGAAAAGAAAGATGTTAGAAATATCCAACGCAAAAATTCACCGTAGGTTCAAAATAAATATGAAAGAGTGGTCTATGTACTTTCTGATGATGGGTCCAAAAAATTCAGAAGTTTTGACCTCCACTTTAACCTCCTTAGGAGTGGGAATTGTAAAATTGAAAATTTAGAAAGTTTTATGTAACGATAATATTATGTCGCGTGTGGCTTTTAGTTCAGAAGAAAGAAGAAATTTATAAGAATGCCCTGAAAGTGATGTAGAAAATCTTATCACACATGAAACATTAAGTCAAGGTGGCACATTAGTATACACCGAGTTATTACTTAAGTACTTGGTGTTACATGAAAGTACAAATACGGAAAAAAATGTTGTTGAGAAATTTTCACATTATAAATTGGTCGTAGAGTAAATGACAAACGAAAACATACTTCCATATTCTACTCTTTACAAAAATGGCGGAAATCGCACATCAAATGTAGGAAATGAGGTGCCTTCGTGAGCGAAGTTTTATAAATATTTAGATCTTGCTGTAATAGTATACAGTATATCGGATACAGTAAAGTAGCCGATACGGTATGTGTATCCCCATAAATACTTTCTATTATAATGGAAGTAACTTGTAGTAAACTTCAGAAACTTACATTAATTTCATAAGGTGTGAAGCAGTTTAATGTAAATAAAAAGCGCCCCAAATACTATTTCCCCCTATATCATTGTGTAATGGATTACGTTTGTGAGGCTTATAAATTCATAAAAAAATATTTTTTGCACCATAATAATGATGCATATAAATTTTATTATGTTCAAAATAGTGTAAAATCATTATAATGCACATGACACTATTTTTTCTGTTGGCCGTAATGTAATGGAAGACTTTTGTTTGTCCTTGTAATTGAACTATATATACGATTTTCATAAACTTTGAAATGACTCCATAAAATTATGCAACAATTAAATATTTTAAATTTTAAACATTTCGTTTTGGTAGTTTTGGCGTTGTAACATGCCGACATACAGACATATGGACATGTAGACAGGCGGACGGACTCAACGGCGACTGTTTGTGCTACATATTTATATAATATTTACTATTGTACCTAAAAAATAAAGTAAATTACATTCCTATTTTTTATATTGTACTATGTAAATAGAAATAGCATTAAAATTTGTGTTCATTCTCTTTCTTTTGTGCTAATTTACTTATCAATAGCCTATTATGTAATAATTTGACACTTTCTATCCATTCACCAAAAAATCTCAAAAGAATTTGCCCACACTCGATGATCTGGGATATTTATTTAACCGCGACGAAGCATTTCTAGACCATTCGGTTAATGGAGAGTCTACTTTAATATAACTAGGTAGAACCCGTCAAATTTTGACGAAAGAAAATGTTTAAGAAGGAACTGTTTCATTAACTTATAATAAATCTACAAAATTAGTTATAGTAAAAAATGCATTTACTGCATTTTTAAATGCATTTACATTAATACTCTTAAACAAACGATATTTATCGTCAAATTAACAAAATACTATTTCTATAAAACGCAGTTGTAGACATGGTTAAAATTAAACTTTAATCGTATATGTAAGCAGTAAAATATAATAAAGATATGTTATTATGATAAAGTTATCAATTAAGGTTCTTATGCTAGTATTCCAAAATGATAAAAAGCAAAATTTATTGAACTTTGACACAATCATAGAAGTGTTTTTCCCGTGAAATCTAAACCCGGCATCACTTTCACCGTATCAAATTTTCAAATGTACATTTCACATCTGTATTCACGTTTCAAAAAATCGGCATTTTAATTTGATAATTTTGATTCAAAACTTGAAGTCTCAATGCTATTAGCTGAAATAGATATTAAACTGTTGATATTCTTTTACGTGTAAATGAAATTTTGCAAATGAAGTCAAAGTTCACCGGGTTTTATAACAGAAGATATTTAAATTTCTATTTTTCTCTTTTAATGAGAAATTGGCACGAAAAAGATACAGTACTCATTTTTTTTTCTTTTTTCCTTTGCTTTAAATAGAAATAGAGTACTCCTGTTGCCACGATTAGAAAAGAGGTATTAAAAGCTACAAAAAATTAATATTTCAAAAACAAATTAAAATACAGCTTTCAAGTAAATTTCATTTAAAAGTAATTTTTTTTCCTACACGATGGTGTAAAAATTGAAAGTGTCCGACATAAAGAAGTTAAAAAACTTTTAGTAGCAAAAATTGCAATACCGAAAGTCATTTAAAATTTGAAAGTGTTCCCATGTGCAAAATGACGTATGCGTTACGCACAGATACGTTTGGCCTTTATTATATAGATATCTCTCAGTTTCATTATTTAGATGTAACGTTATAAGAAAATTAAGATTTTGCAAGAAATTAACTGAGTTTACTAAATAATATGTGTGCAAAAATACTTTAATGTAGAAAAATTGAAAGTAAAATAAAAATGTTTTTAATGTAAAATTATTACATTAGTGTAACAATTCTTCATTAAATGCAATTAAATGAATAATCACCATAGAAATTGTAAATAAATTATAAATTTGATTAAACATATTACAAATTCAATTAATTTACAAACAAATCAATTAAAAAACAATTTTTGAAATTTAATTATCTAGTTATTTTGTTTTCAGTTGAAAAATAAATAAGAAAATTATGACTTGGAAAACTATTAAGTATATTTTTCAATTAATTCACATGAAAAAAAAAAGTATAAAAATTAAATGCAATTAGTCAAGCAGATTATTTCAGTAAAAAATATGAATGACAATCATTTTACTATTTAAATGGATGAATAACCAAGACATGATAAACTTCATTAAGTTAAAAATAAATGTCAAGCATATCGTAGGTAAATTAAATAATTTAATTGTCCATTCTTTGTTATATTTTTCTTAAGTTATTTTTTAGATGATAAACTTAATTAATGATATTTATTTGAACATAGAAGAATAAGCAAAGTAACATTTATGCAATTGGAGTTTTAAAAAAATATATTTTGATACTTAATCTTAAAAAAATGCTTTTATGCAAGTTTTATTTTATTAAAGTCATTTATTGGTAATTAAAGATGAATAAAGAAGAACAGGAAGCATCAGTTTTGAATAAATGAACTTGAACCTATTAGATAGGCTATTAAATATAAATTAACATTTAAAAAATAAGATATTATTGCAATTCAGCGAATTTCTTTTTATTTAATATTATTTAAAAAAGAACTATAATTGCTCTTGGAGCGGTACCCAATAAATAAAAACCCAACAGTGAATCGATATTGCGCTTATAGGAAGAAATGTCCAATAAAACGTAAACATTGGCATTAAGTTAGAAATATTTTATCGAAACACCAATATTGTACAATTATTGTCACTACATTTTTAATATTTCCAAATAATAATAATAATAATAATACTGATACGGTGCCAAAGTCCACAAATTCACCTTGAATTTACTGCCACGGTACCATGTGGAGAGTAGCGAACAAATAGCTTCATGCCTGTAATAAATAGTCATAAATTAAAATTAGTCGCAATGTTGAAAACAAGTGCGGGATATAGCCCACAATTAGGCAATTACCCAAAGAGCCACAATTGGGGAAGTCGTTCGCATTGGCCCTTAAGCGACAGAAAAAAACATTCGATTCTTTGAGTACCCAAGATCAACTACATATGATGTCTTAGAAGAGTATAAGGAATCAGCAGAACTTTTAGTCTGAGCACACAAGTCATTTGGTTGTCAATTGTCAAAATTGTCTGTCAGACGATTCCGACATGTTTTGGTCCAAGAAATTCCAACAGCCCGGATTTAAATTCACGTTAGAAATAGAAGCAAATAAATCTTTACCATTTTTGGATGTTTACCTCACCAGGAATGAATTAACTCGTTACATTGACATAACCGTGTACAGAAAATCATGTCGTTCAGATAATTCAATTCCTTAGAACACACATTCTCCTTTTCATTATAACATTGCAGCTTACCATTTCTGTATAACACGCGTTTTTGAAGTTAGCTCTGATGTCTACTTGCAAGAGGAACTGGAGAAAGTTAAGTTAATTGTTATTAGCAATAGGTTTTCAACTAAATTTATTAAAAAGTTAATTTTTAAGTTTAAGTAGGCAGAAATGGCTAGAATAGAGCATATTTGTGAAAACGAATTTATGTTTATAGCAGTATATTATATTCTTTGTTTGTATGAAAAATCAAATGTACTTTAAATTAAAAGAAATATAATATAACAGTAATAAGAAAAGAGAACTCCAAAACAATTAATCTTGAACAAATAATAAAAAAAAAAGATTCTTTTGGTATGAAGACTAATACAAATGTTTATATTACATCATGTAAAAAGTAAAATATCAAATAATATATTTAATTTTATTTTAATATCTAATGTTTTAAGGTTTTATTATTTTATAATCTAATGTTTTTTTTAATTTTTGAAACATTCGTATTATTATTACACTTATAGTGCAAAGTATTTGGTGAAGCATTTTTGCAGTGTTTTTTTTTTATGTATTTCAGAAGTATTTAAAATACATCTACGCAGATTTAAACAATCTCATTTAAATCTTTTTTTTCTCTACATCTAGTCTTATTAAAATAATATGTTATTTAACGTTGTATAATTTGAACAGATTGTAGGAATAATAATAATAATAATAATAATAACAGATTGAATCATTAAATGTAAAAATCTTATTTTATAGTTCTTATACACTTCATGAACAACTCGAAAAATAAATAGACAGAGAACAGAAAGTTTTACTCGTCTGTAAAGGAAAAGAACATCACAAAACTATGTTGATAAATCTAGAATGATAGAAAACAAATCGAACATTTTCTTACATAGATCTTCAGCTCTCAAGCACTTATAGATTTGTTACAATTTTATTCGTCATGAAGATTATTCAACACAAAATCGTTCAAGACAAGTGGATAAAGTTTGCGTTAAGGCTTTGAGGAAGACATTCCAACAATTGAATAGCTTTACATTATCCCTCCCCCCTCTCCCCCCCCCCGAAAAAAAGAGAGAGAATGAAAGGGAGAGAGCGGGAAATATAAAGCTGTCGAATCATTATATGTATAAGCTAACAAAAATAACACAAAACTAATACTGCCTAGAATTTTTGGCTTATCGCCACATTATTGTTGTTTTGGCTGCTGTTAAAAAAATGTGAAGAATGAGGAAAGGTAAACTGTTATGCGAGATTTTACAGATTATTAACCCTTTCGTGTCTGGTGTACTATTAATAATACATGTATTTTAATGCAGTATTATTTTGTTTTAAGAAATACTATTGATACCATTTACATGCAATAATTTAGTATATGTCTATGTATTTACTATATGATTTCATTTACGTTTAGACATTTAGTAATAATCATAATTACTAGTAATTCCTTAAGTCTCTTTGAGCCGTTTGTGATTCCTTTGTTTTAAACATATATTTGTCTCTTTAAATTTAAAACAAATGTTACTTTTGTAAAATAATCGTGTCTAGTAAACCTCAATAAGTGTTAGAAACATGCAATATGAGTAAAATGTTATTGTAATTCAATATTTTCCAAACATCTCCAAAAATTTTTCCTTAGCCTATTTCCTATTTAGCCTTTCCTACTTCCTATTTAGCCTATTGCCATACGACATTATTTTCTCAGACAATGAAATATTTGTTAACACTAATTAATCTATTCGGATAATTAGTGTTGAAGTTATTAGTATAAAAGTATTTTTTTCTAAAAATGGAAAAACAAAATCGCACCCGAAAAGATTATTTCTCAATGGTGTCCAAATGACCAATTTCTAAATCGTTATGCATAAATATACATTTCGAGTTACAAAATTGTGTCAGGTTAATTAAAGAAACACTTTGAAAGTGATTTGGGTCAAAAACAACATTTCTTTAAGAAAAATATCAAAATTTAAATTTTTAGACGGTCCTTATTCCTATAAGTTATATTTAGTAAAAATGCTAGGTAGTCAGACAAGGAAAGTTGCATTTTTCTACTATTAGACGATAAAACTAAGTAGTAGCTGTTTAAGTTTATTATCTATTTTACTGCAAAATAGATGTCATTCACAAATTTGCTAGAAACATATAGAATTTTAAAGGTGTAAAATATATACATATATAATTTAGAGTAAAATTACCGTACAAAATTCAAACGCTAAGCTATATGTTAAGAAAAGTATACAGTTTAAACTAAAAATATAAGTTAAAAATAACTTTTGGATGGTTAGAATTTTTTTAAATGAAATGATGAAAAACAGTCATTTTTCAGTGGAACGGTATTCTAATTTAAATTTCGTAACTTTTTAAGAAATGTTTTTATTAATCAAAACTACTTTTATAATTATTTTTTAAATCATTTAAATGTGAGTGGATACCCTGTGTGTAGTATTTAGATTTAACTGTGCATTGTATACAACATGTATACAATAGACAAATTACTATGATAATATTTGATAATGTCAAATCTTTTGACAGTAATTAGATATCTTCACCTGAGAATAATAAGGTTTTATTTGTTTTTTTGAAAAAAAATGATTTATCGATATAGAAAGCTTCTATTCGCATTTATGAAGACACTTTTGGATCAAAGTGATGTTAAACATACTTTACATATCACATTACAATTATATTTTGACATTATTTTAATCCAGAAATGCCTTCGTAGATACAAATAGAGTATTGCTATACCGATAAGTTTTTTTTCAAAAACACAGATAGAACATAATTATTCTCAGGTGACTATATACCAATTTATAAAATACATTTACCATCCTGTTTGTATCTTAGAAAGAAAAAAAAACCTCCTTCTGATTTCTTTATTGTGTCTTCTTGAAATACGCATTGCTAGATAGATAACAATTAGAAAAAACAGGCAGATAAACTATGTAATTTAAAACTATGGCATATCATGTATAGTAAAAATTAAATCGTGCTTAAAAAGTAATTTTAGTCTGGTGTGACATTTAGTATGTTATAGGATAGATTTAAAATCTCAACATCACTGCTGCATAGCCATGTTAAAACTAGTCAGATGTGCCAATACCAAAACTTTCTTATATCCTTATGCATATTAATACTTATTGAAAAATGCAGCATAGCAGCGCCACTGGTTAGGTGGTTTAAACAAAAATTTTATCAGCAACAACTTATATCAATTTATTACTGAATCTGAAGTTTGATGAAAATTCGTGCTTTTTTTTTAAATAAAACTATTGCAAATTATTAAAAAAGATCTAAGTAACAGCGCCACATGTTGGGTGATGTGCACCAAAATCTAATAAGGATCAATTTTATATCAGGTACTAGCTGAATTTGAAGTTTGATTAAAATCCATGCATTACTTCTTAAGGCACATTCATTTGCGAAATCATGAAAAATGCTGCATAGCAGTGCCACCTGTAGGGTAATTTGTACCAAAAAGTAAACAATACTAATTTAAATGCAGAGGCTAACCCTATCAAGAGGCTAAGTTTTAGGAAATTTCCTGAATTAGTTCTTTAGATAACGCTATGGCGATAATCACGAATAATGTACCATTGCATTGCCACTGTAATTTGCAGAAAAATGTAATCAGCACCATTTTATATCAAGTACTAACTAAAATGTAAAGTTTTATGATAGTCAATGCACTAGTTTTTGAGATATGGCTATTGTGGGAATTGTAAATAATGCAACAAAGAAGAGCCACCCGTTGAGCGGAGTAAACGAATCACACTTGATTTCTTATATAGCGAGTTTAGTACACACAAAACTATTTATAAATCCATATATATGGAAAGAGCTATGTACATTAATAACATTCTTTAGTAATGACCATTCCTGCACAAGCTACCAATAACTTCCAAAATGGAACAAATATGATCTCGGTTGGATTCCACGTACACTACATATATCAGAACACTAATATTACTCACTTCGTGGCCCTCTCTTCGCTTCTGTTCTTTTTTCATTGGGAACTAGCTTTAACACTTCATTTTATTTATCTTAAAAAAAGGTTGGAAGGAGGATGGTTGCATGACACACTCGAAAAACGAATCAGATCTTGCTTATATCTAGATCTCACAGAATCGAAAGTTTTGTGAAATTTCCTGCATTGATTCTTGAGATTGAGCTATTGAAATAATCACGAATAATGCACCATGGTAGCACCACATATTGAGCAATTTGCACCAGAACGTAATCAACACCATGTTATATTAAGTACTAACTAAATCTAAAATTTTAAGATATTTCATGCTCTAGCTCTTGAGATATTGCTATTGAGGAAATTGTGAATAATGCAGCGTAGTAATGCGACCTGTTGAGTGTTATACATCATAATCTAATCAGTTTATATAAAGCTCTAATAGAATCTAAAGTTTTGTGAAATTCTGTTTAGTTCTAGAGATAGAGTGCCCACATAATTTTTGTCACATACAGACAGACATATTGACAGACTCGCAGTCACATAGACTCACAGACCAAAATTTCATAAAAAACTTATTTTTTTTGACCCTCTGAAACGTGTAAATCTCTCAGAAACCGGATCTCGAAAATATAACAAGATTGATTATATTTTAGCGTAACTGAAAGTAGCAATTTCTTACTGTGTCTTTGCCGAAGTTGATCACTAAGCTGGTAATACAACTAATATAGCATATAAAACATTTCAGCTGAATTGACCATCTGCTTATATGTACAGGTCTAATTAGTACTAAGAATTGTTGAGATTTTTCTTCAAAATACATCATGTGTTATCTAGTCGCATGAAAAAAATCATATCTAATGGATTGCATTATTACATTACTAACCCATCTTACGTAGTATAGGATAAGTCTTCTAATCTTTCTATAGAAAAAAAAACTAGTCTTAAACAAATCTCCAGGAATGACTCTTGGAATTATGCTGATGTGTAAGGTTTCCGGAAATAACGCGTCCGGGTGGACCACATCTTCCATGAGTCGAATAAACCAATCAGGAAAGGGCTCCGTCTATGCTTCGACCAATGAGGAGAGGGATGAATTCGAAATTGAGTGTACACTGTTAAAAATCTGCTGCATTTTGTTGCAACGCACTCCACCACTTGTATATCACATCTCTATTCCAACCAATGAGAAAGCTCCATTTCACGGCCAACTAACCGTTTTCTATACAAGCAGGGGAGTGCGTTGCAACAAAATGCAGCAGATTTTTTAACAGCTTATGGAAAATAAGGTATCGCGAAGCGATTGCGACCGGGATTGCAAAACAATACCGAACGGAATCGCGAAGCGATTCCCTGTGGTATTTGCGAGCGCAGCAAGGAGGGGTAGCCTACAACTTGGAATCGCGAAGCGATTACGCGGGGAGTTTGCGAGCGTAGCGAGCAGGGGGGTGGAGCCCCCCTAGTCGTTTTAAAAAGTGAAGAATTTTTTTTTCTTTGTAGGATTTACAAGTTTAAGACACTGGAGATTCCGAAAAACATACTTTTAGGAAAAAAAAAATGTCGTCTGTCTGCCAGTATATCTATCTGTAAACGCTCTATCACTCGAAAAAATTCAAATAGGAACTTGAAATTTGACTAATACTAAGTATGCAATAATGGAACAGAGCCTAATGAATTTCAGTAACCTCGATAATATGAAACTTTTTTTCGGACTCTTGAAATATTCCTTCTTATGAAATGTATGTAATTTTTTTTCGAAATTGTTTATTTTAAGGAGTGATTATATATGACAATATTAAAATGTAAATATTGCCATGAAAACGAAATTTGTTATAATGAAAAATCATATGCTATATGCAAATTAATCAATGACTCTGGCTTTTTGTGACATTATATGTTCAAGTTTCTGAAAATTCAACGCTTTAATTTAGACTTACAAAAAAAAATAATTAACGAATTAAAGAAAGTGAAATTTTTATTCTGTTTCTTTTTTAAAATATATAAAAAAACCTTTTACTTAGGAACACTTGGCTATTTTCTAAATATAAACCATATTTTTTTATTTAACTAATTATTGATTATAGCGTATTTTTTAAATGTAATATTATAATATTATTACTTTTTTATACGTATTGTACTTTATATCGCTTAAAATATTTCATTCCTGTAGTTTAACTGCTAAATTTTATAGTTTGACGTTTGACGAAATTCATTATTATTGGTCTGAGTGAATAAGCTAGAATTAATTTCTCTGGAGCACATTTGTTTTTCGCTAGAAAATTTAATCTAGATTAAACTCACTTCAGCTAAGCTGTCTGTAAAATTAATTCTAATTCTAAATAACCTGATAATGCAAAATCAAGAAATTTTCGTCCAATTAACATGATAATGTGCCATTAATGTGACAATAACACTGTTGGAAAGGTATTAATATTGAATTTTGTTAAGCATATGACAGAAGACAAATATTTTCGATATGTATTTTTTTTCTTTTTAATGTCGAAATTTACATACTTTAAGTATTATTTAAATTATTGCTTGCCGTTAAAATATTTTACTAAATAAAATATAAAGCTCAAAACTTTAATCTAGAATACTTTCCCTCGAATTAAGCTGGCTTGAAAATTTATTCTAATTTCGGATTACCTGATAGTACAAATTCCAGAAAGCTTCACCCAGTTAATATGACAATGTGACAATAACACACTTGAAAATATATTAATATTGAATTTAGTTAAACATATGAAAGGAGACATATGCTTTTTTATATTTAACTTTTTAATGTGAAATTTACATACTTTAAATACTATTGAAATTATTGCTTGCCTCAAAAATATTTTACTAAACAAATTATAAAGTACGAAACTTTACTATAGAATACTTTCTCATCTAATTTTCATAGTTAAGCGTACAGTGAAATTCATCATTAAAGGTCTGAGCGAATTAGCTAGAATTAATTTTTCTGAAGTACATTTGATTTCATAAGGAAAATTTAGTCTAGATTAATCTCGCTTAAGCTAAGCTGTCTTTAAAATTAATTCTAATTCCAAATAACTTGATAATTCAAAATCTTGAAAACTTCGCCCATTTAATATGAGAGTGTGACAATAACACATTTGGAAAAGTAATAATTTTGAATTTAAACATATGAAAGAAGACATATACTTTTTTATTTGTAATATTATTTCACTATTAAAAATATCGGGAAAAATGGGCTCTGATTTGAAAGACTATCAATTTTCTGACAAATGAAAACGCCAGATAAGCGCCTATGGAGCGATCTGATTGGTCAGAAAATAGTTAGACTATTTAATCTGAATTAGTCTTAGTTAGTCTTAGGACTAACGTTATTAGTCTTAGTTTCAGAGGTACATTTTCACGAAATATACATATTCTTTTCTTTCTCCCTTAGCAATTTAGATTCTTTTCATGGGCAAAAGCTTTTAGTTAACCTTATGAATAGTTAAAAAGAATCAAAAAGAATAATTTTCTAACTAGCTCTTGTGATTATATAAACAATACTTTTTTTTATAAATATATTGTATTTTATTTTCATAACTGTGGAAGCGTTGTTTAAACTTATCCATTCATAAAAGTTCAGTGAAATCAATAAGTGGTAACAGTGATGTCTGTCTCGAAATCTTTCTTCTATTTTCATGTAAAGAAATATCAATAAATAGAAAAATATCTTTTTTGATAACAACAAACTCAAATAAGTAAAAGATGACCAAAAAAATATCCGTTTAAAAATATCGCCATAATTATCCATTTTTTTCTATACCTAATGTCTGAAATACAAAATAAAGCAGACTTTATGTTATATGTGTTTATATAGGGAGACGTAGATTTTGTGAATTTTATCTGAAGGAACTCGAAAAGGAAAAATATGTATCTATTTTATTAAAGTGATATTTCAAGCATTAAGATTAACCAGAAACTTTCTTAACATTGATTTATTTTAAAATTGACAAGAGAACAAAATAAATTTTGATTTTGATAAAAGCTATGAATGATCTTTAAAAAAAATAAAAAAATACACATTTAACTTTAGAATTTGATACTGTTTTAAATGTGAAAAATATGTATCAACAAAAAGCTTTATGAATATTTATTGGCTTCGAAAGTTAAACAGATTATTTTTTCTGAAAATGCGATACATTTTAGTTTAAAAAAATTACGTGGAAGTATTATTTAAGCATATAATTTCATTAATTTTTGAATAAAATTTTAATCATATACATATTTTAAATTATCATAAAAAAGCTATATATGATTTTTAATAATGCAAATACACAATTAACTTCAGAAATTGATATTCTTTTGAGTGTGAAAAATATACATCAATAAAAAACTTTATCAATACATATGGGCTTCTGAAGTTAAAAGATTTTTTTTTTCTGAAAATAAGACACATTTCACATTTTAAAAATTAAAGTGGAAGAATTATTTAAAGTTGTAATTTCATAAAATTTCGGTGAACAAAAAAAATGTTTACAATGATTTTTTTTTTTTTTATTTATTTATTTATTTTTTTTTTTACACTGAAATACGTCTTTAAAAAAATATCAACGAAAATAAAAGTATTATTTTTCTTAACCTCTAATTCAGAGAAACAAGAGATAACTAAAAGAAATTCCTTTTAAGAATCCAACCGTATTCATCTATACATTCTGAATTTCTGTCAGAAAGAAAACTGTGCATTATATGTGCTTGACAAAACTAGACAGATAAACAGTTTAACACATTAGAAGGGCTTTGGTAAACAAGTGATTTTGTTGTGTTTACAGAATGGATAAATAAATAACAATATACACAGTGAAGCACAAAGTAAGTTGTAGATTTAACAAGAAGATTCAAAGATGTGACAGAAGTAAATAAAAAGAAGGCTTAACTACACGACAGAAGAAATTTCTGCTGTTATCTATCCATACTGTTTCATATATATATATATGTATATTTATTTATTTATTTATTTATTTATATTTATATATATTTGTACATATATACAAGATTTCTAAAACATTTAGCTAACTTTGTTATGCATTAAAAAATAACTAAGGTACCCTTAATTAAAAAAAAAAGTTCAAAATTCATATTTTCATTAAAAATGAAAAGATACCCAAACATAAAATATCAAAAATAGTATTTTATTGGACAACAAAGAAAAGTTTTTCTTTTTTTTGGGGGGGGGGGGCTGTACTATAGGGGGGATCTGTTCCGTTATGGAAATTTTTAACTCACAATACAGGGAAGCCCTCTTTAGTCCATTATTTAAATCATTTTTTGACAGCAGTTGCATATAATCATGCCAATACTTTTTTTTTTTTGGGGGGGGGGGAGAGCTGGGGTTAACCATCAAATAAAGTGGATCTTTAGTAGTGGTATGTTTTTTTCTTTTGCTATCCAATTTCATCTTGAATTATACTTTAATCTGTTACACTCTAAAACTGGGAGGAGTGAAAAGCTCACTTTTTGTAGAAGTGATTTGCATTTTCACTCTTTTTAGAGTGAAATTTATACAAATACACTCTTTAAAGAGTGGAATTTCCGACTCCCTAAAAAAAAGTGAAATATCTCACTCCGTTCTCGAGAGTGAAATATCTCACTCCATGGTCGAGAGTGAAAAATCTCACTTCGTCAACGAGAGTGAAAGCCCGGCATTATACGCTTGAAAAAAAATCCCCGCTCAACTTTGAACCAACATATGGAGTAAAACAATGAAAAGTACCAAAATATGTCAATTCTTACTTTTCAAAAATTATATTTTATAATACAACCTATAAAATTACGCTTATTTGCCATTAAAACGCACTCGTTTTCAAAAATGAGTGTCACTCCTTCGATAGTGTCAACGGTCACTCTTAAAAAGTGACTTAGATATGTATTACGCATCAGCCAATCAGAAATCGTCTTCTCAGTTGTGATGATAAAAATGTTTCCGCCATTTTACCGTGTCCGTTATGTGTCTCACTTTCGTTTCCTCGGTCTACAAATGTGGATCTTTAATTTGTATTATTAATACTGAAAAGTAGTTTAAATTTCGATCTTTGAATGATATACAACGATATCTTATGATTCAAAATAATCCACATAGATTAAGTTTCTTGATCTGGAGTCAAAATAGAGAACAAATAATTCAGTAAAAAGCAATAATACTCCATTAATACTCTGTGACGAAGATGTTGCACTGCACATATCTTATTTATCAAACAAAGGATTATTATTCATCAAACAAGGGATAAAAAAACCGGTAAGTCAATTTTAATTTCAACTTTTTATTTTCCGAATGTAACTTCTAGAATGTTGAGTTAACGTTTTATTTTAACAGGAAGCTGTCTGCTTCTGCTATCTTTATGTGCGTGGAGGGAAAAAAAATCGCTGACGCAAAGATTTGTGTTTTATCCTTGATGTTTATAAATGAACGGCTATAGTAATTTTAAAAGTTTGCAATATGACTTATATTAGATGAAATTTATTTATTAGAGATAAATAACTCATTAAAATTGTTTTTCCAATAGTAAGAATAATACATATGTAGTCATTTCTTGTATTTTATATTTTCTTTATTTTTCTTTTTCGTACATGAGTATACTTTTATAAAACTTTAACACACATTTATAGAATACTATAGGGTAGATGTAACAGTAATGTACACACCTGAATGTTTTTGGTTTATAAAAAAAAAATAATAATAACTAATAAAAATTTAGCTTTTATTTTTTTTTTCGTAACTCGCCCTTGCATATTTTATAATTTAGCACTTTTTTGACACTCTTAATTAAACCAATCAGGAAGCACAAAATAATGTTTTTAAGTTTCACTGTTTTTCATTGAAAATCGTGTTTTCATTGAAAATCATACTAAAAGCTGGCTTCATTTAATAAATTTATGTATTCCTTATTTTATTGCAAAATTTCCAATTTTTTGTTTTTGTAGTTGAAGAAAGCTTTGAATTTTTTATGTATTTAATATAGTTTATAAAATTTCATTAATTTTTAAGGTTTTGAGAGGAGTGTCCATTACTGGAATACTTAAGTAGTGATTTTCCAGTAACGTACACCTCATATAGGCACTGTTAAAAAATCTATTACGGTAATGTTTATAGTGCATAAAATATTTTGATTTAATTAAAAACTTAAGTAATCAATTTTAATTTTTAAATTGCACTTACCAAAATGTAATGACACTAAAATTTTTATAAATAGTTGTTTTTAAGTTATGTTAATGAGACTTATAAAATTTCAATATCTTCTTCATTTTATTATTATTTTTTAAAAATGAATCTAACGATGTTTTGCATATTTTATAATCTGGCAATCAAACCGCTCATGAAGCCGAAAAAAATGTTTAAGGGCACAGTCAAAGAGGGGCTTATAGGGCTTAATCGTTCACCATTTAAATAAAAACACTTAAGTTACAGAAGTCGTCAAAAACACATTTTCTCTTAAATATTTGTTTATTTTTACTTTTTTCAATTTTGTCTGCAGATATTTTTTTAAATAACACTTTCATTTTTGGTACCGGTTTTGAAAGTAAAAGAAACTTTATAAAAATGTCTGAGACCGAAATCAAAAAAGTAAAAAAGATGCGATATAGAGACGAACCTCAGGTATTCAATGTAAAATAAATAAATAAAATGTCCAAATGATAACGAGATATTAGAAAAATCTCTCCCCATAGGATTAGCATTAGCTCGTGAGTGTCTTCGCCGGCAGGTACTACATGCACATCTACTCTATATACGGATATAAAAAATTGAAATTAAATATGACTTACCATGTCATTTTATAAATACGGCTTGTATTAATATATATATATTTCAGAAATAAGATTTTAATTATACATAAAAAAAACATAGATAACGTGCATTACGGATTTATTATATAAAACTTAATGGGTATATCTGAAAAAAAATATATATGTTTAATATTTTAAAACTGTTTAATAACTTGTGCTTATGGGCATTTTAAAACTATCATATATTTATGGGACTACCAATGAAAGCAAACACAAGGAGAAAGATTGGAATAAAATAGTTTATTTCTGTCAATAATCTAATTCATGTGTAACTTTAATTACGTTTTCCCTTAAAAAGTTCAATTAATGTTACATACTTTGAATTAAATAAATAGTGTCAATAAAGTATTTTATTCCAATCTTTACCACGTTTGTATTTATTTTCATTGTATGTTCTAAAAGACACGATTCTTTTAAAATGCCCATAATAGCAATAGAAAAAGGAATTCATTGCAAAAAAAAAAATAAATAAATAAAAGAGCATTCACTCCTATGAAAAAGTGACTACTCACTCCTACTAGGAGTGAAAAAACGCACTCCTTTAGGAAAAGTGAATAGTCACTCCTCAGAAATAGTGATTATTGACCCCTGTGTAGAGTGAATATTCACTTCCTAGGAGTGAGTATTCACTCTTTCAAAGAGTCAATGATTCCACTTTTGCCTAAAGTGAATAGTCACTCTAAAGAGGTTCGGCATATTTTGAGTCTGCGATAGAGTGAGTATTCACTATTCTGGAGTGACTATTCACTCCTTTTTATTTAGAGTGTAGTTTTTTTTTCTGATTTAATGTGTGTTGGTAGCCCTAATTCGTATTATTTCGCTTTTTCATGGCTAATATCAAGATGAAACAACACACTTTATTAGTAGTCAGAGGTGATTGTTGGCCAAAAGATTCTACTACTTTGGTTCCACAAATTTTGATTAGATTCCTTTTACTTTATTTTTTTCCTAAGTTTCAAATATGGTAATTTTTAATCCATTTAATGGTTTTATACTATTGTATTTATATACCTACTATATATACTAAGATCAGAAATGCAAAAAAAAATTTAATTACATATATCGTATAATTATTGTCAAAGGTAGACCTTGAGGCGGCAGTAGAAATAATCACCTCTTCGAGTTCACAGCTATAATTCTAGGATTAATTAAATCTCGATTCGCATACTAAAAACCCAATCGGTCTGCAAAATCTCAGCTTGGTGGAAAACACATAAAAACCCTATTTTAGCGATTGACTTATAGCTTTATCATTGTGTCTTCCTGTTCCCAGTCCGACATGTTTTCATTATTTTGGGTTCAGGAAGAAACGATTGTAAACCTGTGAGTTAACCACTAAAATCAGATGGTTGATTTTAGTTGTTTAGTTGTTAGACTTTAGTTGTTTTCTACCAAGATATGACTTTGCAAACAGATTTCTGATATGAAACACAGATATGTGAATCGAAGTTTAACTATTCATAGATTTTCATCCCTAAACACGATAATGTGGTTGTCTGCGCTGCTACCTCCCGGACTAAGAGACAATACTAAAGTGTCGATTATTATGTAAAATTATTTGCTGGTAACTAAATAAAATTCACGTATAAGAATAACGAAGACTAATGTATCCACGCATTAATTATGGAACATTTTCGATGATAACAGACTATTATTTAAAATTTTCATTTTTGTTTCAAACAGGAGAGAGAGAAAGAGAAACAGGTAATTTAGTTAAAAGTATTTTTCAGCAATTTTCGTTCTTTTTTGGTAATGTGTGCGCCTTACGTTACGTTTTTTTTTTTTTTTTTTTTTTTTTTTTTTTTTTTTTTTTAATTTATAGACATGAAGTAATGCACTCATAACTACTTGAAATTGCAAATATCTTTTAATCTGATATATCTTACATAATACTACGATAGTATTTACAAATTTTGCTAGTTTTGTATTTTTGTTCAATAATTTACCTTCTTTGATTTTGTCTTCAATTTACAATCCGAAGGACAGTAACGTGAATAATATAACATTTATTCTGTCAAAAATTGAAACAGTCTCCCTAGAAACTCGATTTTTTCGATATAATATTATCGATACGATATATCATCAAAAAATGAGCTTCTGTAAATTTAACGTTCATATACATGTACTTGCACATTTTTCTAAATTTATGTATTTTTTTCAAAAATGACTCTTTTCTCGCAGAAATAAAATAATTTTAATTATTACAAAACATAGACACATTCCATGTATTACGAATCCTTAGGCATAAAAAAAATCTATTGCTATGTGTACTTCAGTAGATGCATATAATGCATCAAAAATGTCATATAATATGTGTAAATTGACCTATGTAATAGGAAAAATAGAAAAGAAAGACTAATATATTTTTCTCTTAAACATAAATTTTGTTGCTTGATAACACATTAACATTGAAATATTATTTTTAATTTTAACCCTTTCTCATGTACTACTAATTGACATGTCTGTTAATTGAGAATTAATTTATTTTAAGAAATACTTTTGTTACTGTATACATATAACAATATTAACATGTGTGTATGCATTTAGTATGTTACTTCATTAATGTTTAGCATTTAGTAATAATACTAATACTTAATTCCCTTTGCACCGTTTGCGATTCTTTTATTTTAAAAATATATTCCACTCTTTAAATTTAAAATAATGGTTACATTCGTAAAAGAATAATCTGTAATAAAACAGAAAACTTATTGGAAATTTGTGATATTAGTTAAATCATGTGTTATATAATGTTTTCAAAATATCTCCAAAAACCCTTCCTTATCCTATTGTGATATGAATAGGAATTGAATAGCACTCAAAATAATAACATTCCTAATATTTCAGGCGATAAAATATTTGTTAAACTCTAATTGATCTATTTGAATATCTAGCGTTATTGTTATTGACATAAAAGCATTCCTTTCCAAAAATTGAAAAACAAAATCGGACTTGAAAAAGTGAATTTATTGATATATTAAAAATAAATAAGAAAAAAAAAGCATTGCATGAATCACTATAAAACAAAAAAAAACACATGTTGCGCGTTTCGTTCTGGAAATATCAACAGTCCGTCATCAGCCTATATAAACACGTGTTTGTAGGTGAACATGGTCACAGAATATGATTTTTAAATCACATCTTTTTTTCATTTATAGCTCACATTTCATATTTTAAAATCACATTTTGACACTATTTACAATGCCTGATGACTAGCTGTTTAAAATTTCACCGGAACGCGTGCAGCTTTTTATTTTATAAAGATTTATACAAAATTCATTCATTTGCTATTTATTACCTATATTTTTGGTGCTGTTTCATCTATATTGAAATGCTATTTTAAAATTCAAATATTAAATATTATTTATGATAAAAAAGTTGAACATTTAATAAGCTATTACCACATTGCTATCTATGCGTAAATCCAACACAGTGGAAAATGTCAAGGCCGGGGGGGGGGCGAATCCGGAGCCTTTGGAATAGCGCTGCAAGTATTCTACCTCTTAAGCTACGAGGATAATATCTAGCTTGTCATTTCTCACTCACATTTTGTTGGTAAGAATGCAACGTAGCACAAGATTGAAACGATTAACATGAACACACAAATGTGAGGCGTAACATGAGACACACATAAATAACTTCAAGTGTAATTTAACTGCTGATAAATTAAATGAAAAATTAACTATAATTAAATATGAATGACGGATGCTAGGTTTATTTGTGTCTCATGTTACTCTTTATGTTTGTTTGCTCATGTAGACGCTTTCATCTTGTGCTGCAGTTGCAGCCTTAGCAACAAAATGTGAGTGTGAGATGCGAAGCGGGTCATCGTTTTCATAGCTTCAATGATTGAGCGATTGGAACGCTGTTCCAAGAGCTTCGGGTTCTATGCCCGGATTGAACGTTTTTCACTCTGTTGGTTTTATACTTAACTAGCAATGTGATATTCAATAAAATATCCAATAATTTCAAGCGTATTTTCACTGCCGATGATTAATTGAAAAATTAAATATAGTTAAATTTTTAAAAAGTTAGTTTGTTAAAATTATTATCAAATCTTAAAGAACCTCTGCTGTATAAAAAAAAAAAAAAAAAAAAAAAAAAATAGAAATTATGTAGAAATACCAAATAGTTGGCCTTTTACATTTTCAAAGTATAGAATGAAATATTTTACGATGATTTTTCCTATTATAATAATGTATCCAGTTATATATGGAAATAAAAAAATAAATCAAAGCAGAAACAAGTAAACATATGCATTAAAATAAATTCAAATGGAGTGCAAATTTAAATTCCCATAAAAATATATTTGGCTTTTTGAAATGTAACTGTATCTAAAAATACCTATATCTATTGGGATTAGAAAACCGATAGAATGTAGGGAAAACAGTATTAATTTGCTCTTTTTGAAGCCTGAAAAATGTATTCCAAAATATGTATTTTTATGCGATGGTATCTGAGACGTTAAACGTTGAAATTTTCTTTTTATTAATACCATTTTTACACAAATATAATTGATTTTGGCTGGTAAATGTGATTCCTTTAAATCTTTTGAAAAAAATCAGTAATTTTTCCGTAAATGTATATAAGTATTTAATTGTTACTTATGTAACCTTTTTAAACACTTTCGGGTCAGATTTTTCTTTTCAGTTTTAAGGAAAAATTACTTTTAAGTTAACTAGTAGATCGAACCCGGGTTACCCGGGTAACATAGTAAAGATAAAAACCATCTTTTTAAATTTAAAATTTAAAACTAATAAATTTTCTACATGTAATATGCATTTTATACAAATAAAAGCATTTTTAATCCATTAAGCATCCTGTAGATATTTTAATTCATGTTTAATTTATAAAATAATAATTGTGAAAGTATTGGTATGAAGATTTTGATAACTTTACATATTTTTTTAATCTTACACTATTCAAAAAATTAACATTAATATGACTCTTTTCTTAAATCAGCCTTTGAATTAAAATGTTACTCGACGGGAAAACACGGCTAGGCCACTTAAAGGGTTCAACGAAAAATATCAATTATGGAATCAACTAAAACTTTGAATTTGTCAAAAATCATACTTCCGTATTAGACGCATATCAGAAATTATCAGCCGAAGATTTTGTTACTATCGGCAATATTTTTGTTTCTGATCATTTCAGTGCTTCGAGCGCGCATTTCAATCACATGTCTGTTAAAATTGTATTTATTTATATTATTTTGTTTAATGATTTATCGAGGAAGTTTTAATTTTGCTAAAGTATATTAGCCGGAAAGAAATCCCCAATTCTTTACACTTTTTTAAGGACAAATAGATTAATCTTTCGCAATCGAGTTTCACGCGGTAGAGATAAACTTAAAAATAATTCGCACCTGATTTTTTTTTTAACCACAGCCAATCAGTAAACTGAAATACAGTTTTCAAACAATTTACATTTGAAACTATTTTTTTTCTTATTTCGTAATAATTTAAATTATTAGATTACATGTTAAATTTCAGTTTTGTAATCATTTTATCTGTGTTTTCTACCATTCTTGTATTTATTTATTCATGCAAATTTAATTTCATTATGGAAAACTATGTGGTACAATATTTATAGACTTATGTGAAAATTATATACACTATATTGCCATTGATTATGGGACACTTGCGATTTTAGACATTTTACTAAATATCTAGAAAAATACATGAAGAATCATCTCAAAACTCTTAGTGTATAAATATAATAGTATACGTCATACATCCCAGTGAAGATTTTTTACCGAAACGCTATAGGGGACCGTCAACAAATTAAAAAAGAATGAATATCTTTTGAATAACCCTGTCAAAACTAATGTAGCAAAAGCGTTCAAACTCTAGATTATAATTGAATGCCTTATTGTAATACACTGTGTTCATTTTTATGCAAATAGCATGCACACTCCCAGAGTAATTAAGGTTTTTATAAAAATGGTCCCAAATTTTTCCAAGTTTTTCCATTATAATTTTCAGAGTTCTTAATATAAAATAATATTTTTTTCAGAAAATATGACAAACAACATTGCACACAGTACCCTGTAATCAGAATTAAAAAATAATAAAAATTGTATGAAAAATGAGTAGGTTTACTATATAATTTTTTACTGCGCATGCGTCAAAGATATCAAAATTTCATTTGCATATTATGTTAGCTTAATATATAGAGCAACTTTTGTAAAAGTCTCAAAATCATAGCTTGAAAATTCTGAAAGTAATCGTCTATAGAAAAAGGACAAAATCCGTTGTTTCCAAAATGAAGCAAAAAAATGAGGGATTTTATCCAAATGCAGTAGTACATCCCATATTGTGTATTCTATATTGACACTAATCAATGAATATATGGATACAACCCCTCTTGTTTTTGCTTCATTTTGAGAATAACGGATTTTCGACTTATTCAATTGACGATTATTGTCAGAATTTTCCAGTTATGATTTTGTGACTTTCACAAAAGTTGCTCTATACATTCAGCTAACATAATATGCAAATGAAATTTTGATATCGTTGACGCATGCGTAGTAAAAAATTATTTAGTAAACCAACTCATTTTTTATACAATTTTCATTATTTTTTAATTCTGATTACAGGGTACTGTGTGCAATGTTGTTTGTCATATTTTCTGAAAAAAATAATATTTTATATTAAGAACTCTGAAAATTATAAGGAAAAAACTTGGAAAAATTTGGGATCATTTTTATAAAAACCTTAATTACTCTGCGAGTATGCATGCTATTTGCATAAAAATGAACAAGGCTTATTACAATAAGGCATTCAATCACAATCTAGAGTTTGAGCGCTTTTGCTACATTAGTTTTGACAGGGTTATTCAAAAGATATTCATTATTTTTTAATTTGTTGACGGTCCCCTTTGGAGTTTCGGCAAAAAATCTTCACGGAGATGTATGACTTATACTATTATATTTATACACTAAGAGTTTCGAGATGATTCCTCATGTATTTTTCTAGATATTTAGTAAAATGTCTAAAATTGCAAGTGTCCCATAATCAATGGCAATATAGTGTATTAGTATTTTTTAATGGAGATACGTGATACAGATTAAAATGAAATGGTTGTGAAACATAACGTCGTAATAAATGAGTTGCATTTGAAAGTAGATTTATTTTCCTATTGAAATGAATAAAAATTGGAAATGTGCGATGATTAGAAGATTAAAAAATTTCGGAAACGAATATTTCAGAATGTCATTTCATCGTGAAATGTTTCCATTCACAAAATGACGTCAGTGTTGCGCAAGGGCACATTTCTTTGCTATATAATATAGTGTTACGAATTTTGTAAATAGTTAGTGTTTGTACTGTAAAATAATGTAAATAATCTTATTAAGCTCCATTCCTTTACTAATATTAGTTTTTGTTACATTGTCTCTGTTATCAAGCAAACTTGTCTATTATTTTCAGTGTATGTCTATGGCAGATTGGCGAAATATTAAAGATATCGCCAAGTTAGCGTCACTTTTGGCGACTAATTTTGGTCGACAAATTTGGCAATATATCGCCAAGTTGGCGACAAACTTGTCGATTGTTTGCGATGGTAACCCTTCCCTCTCTATGGTAACCCCCCCTTAGATCTACTGATACATTGAAAATTTTTTTCTTTGTTTCTGGATTTTTTTAGAAGGTTGTAAAAATTTCTGGCGCATGCTGCGAGCCTATATAAGGAGAGCAATACGAGATGTTGTTGTTATTATTCATCAGTCAGACGTTGAGTGAGCTGCGATTGTAAGCAAGTTTGCTTGAGTTTTCTCTACATTGTTTTGAATGTGATTTAGTGTTGAGACGTTGTATAAAGAGTCTCTGGAACCTATATCTGCACTTATACGATAGATTTGAACAATTATTTTTGAATATCTAGTAATATTTGTGAGTTTCGAAGACTTTGTTGTTCTGAAGTTCTGTAAATAAATTATTTTCTACTTTTCTGACAAGAGTTTGAAGTTGTCTAACCATAAGATCAAAAGAATCCCATATACACTGCAACATTTGGTGTCAGAAGTGGGATCTTATGGCGATAACGAGAGCAACGGAAGAGAAACTGAATGAGTTGTTGAAAGCTATTAATGGATTATCAAATAAAATGGATAAAGGCCAAGAAGAGTTGGCGGATAAAATGAATAAAGGCCAAGAGGAGTTGGCCGAAAAGATGATTAAAGGCCAAGAAGAGTTGGCGAAAAAGATGAATAAAGGCCAAGAAGAGTTGGCGGAAAGAATGAATAAAAACGAAGAAAGAATGGAACAGTTGACAAATAAAATTGACAAATGCCAAGAAGATGTGACTGAAAAGATTAATAAAGGCCAAGAAGAAAGGAAGAAAACTAAATTATATTATATATTAAAATAAAATAAAAACTTTCTTACTGCATACAAAAATATGAAATAAGTCGTATTATAGAGAAATGTTTGATAAACACGCGAAACTTACAGGTTTTAAATCGAAGAATACTTGAAAGCTTTTCATTGTCAAAGTTGGTCAAAATCGTTTCATTAAAAAAATTATTGGAGCAAAAACAATCATTTAAAAATTTTCTCTGTCGATATACATTGAAAGTAAACAGCAGATTTACATTTATTATTATTGTTATTATTACTTGGTTTTTTGGTTTTTTTTAAATTTTTATTTACATTTTCATTTTATTAAGACATATATATATATTTTCAATTTGTTATTAAAGCTTGTTATTTTAAATCATTGCCAATTTTAGAAACAACGCAAAAATTATAATATTTCTTTTCTATTAAAATTTGTCGACATGTAAGAATTAAAATAGAAAAAATAATTATAATTATAATTATAATTATTATGGATTAAAGGAAGAGGAATACTGATAATTGCATAACAAAATTTGTATTTACGCGTAAATTAATGTGGAACCACCAAATAATAATATTGCTAAACAGTTAAAAATAGTTTACGCAAGACATATATTTAAGGAACTTATACATAAAACGTTTTTAGACAAAGGGGGTGAAATGTGTCGACGTCATCTCTCGTAACAACAACATCAAGGAACAATATCTGTTGAATCACCGATTTGAATTAGTATAGGAGTCACTACCATGGAACAATTGAGTTGGCCTTTTGCTCTGTGCTATGGATTTCATTTTCTGTGTCGTAGATCCTAGTCTTAAAAAAAGCTAATGTAATTTTTTAACATCTACGTCGATGATTCGGAAAGAAACACAAAACCTTCAAAGTAGATGGTCGAACCACAACGAATTCACTCCAATAAGCATACATCGTAGCAAATAGCTATATAAAAAGCGTTGTACAAGTTCTAAATAAGATGCTTTGAGAGTGTGGTGGAATGTGTAATGAAGTTATCACTCAGAACAAGAACTTCGAGGAACAATATGTGATGCCCTAACAATGGAACAGAGTGTGTGTCATTGCCTTGGAAAAATTGAGTTAGCCTTTTGCTGTGTGCTACGGCACTCATCTTCAGTATAGTAGACCCCCAGGTTAAAACTCAAACATCACTGTTTCCTCGACACCTTCAGTCTGTAATGCATCTATTATGAAAATAAGTTTATTTACATCAGAATTGTTTGTATAAAAATGAATTATAATGCTGGTTAAGAAAACAGTTTAACACACTTAAATTATTTGGAGGGAAACTATTCTGAAAATTCGTTGTAGCAAAAATGAAATCAATAAATATTTCTTTAAATCTGTAAAATATATTAGTTTACGAGACTTCTAAATATAAAAAACGATTTTCAAAATTGTGGGTGACTGGGAAATGATTATTGTATGATTCCGTTAGTGTTATATTATTTTTTTGTCTATATTAAGAAAAAATTGTCTTATATTAGTTGTATAAAAAAAGAAATATTACCTGAAATATTGCAAAAGATATAGTTTTCTACTTACTTAATAAGTATAAAATTATTTTTTCTTATGTGGCTTTTTTACAGAGATATTTCTGTGTATTTGTGTAAGGTCATGTATAAGATCTATTAACATTTCGTATGCTCCGTGTGTGCACAAATGATAAGGCAAAGTTGTATAATTTACTTTTTTTTCACATGTTGGAAAAATATTGGTGATTTTCTTATCATGTTAATAGCTACTAGTTCAGATAAATTAACATTTATGTCTTTGAGAAATTTTGCAATACTTACAGATTTAGTTGCCATCGTAAAGAAGAAGATCATAAAACTTATTTCTTACCTGTAAAAAAAATATACAGCTATTAACAAATTTGCTATTAACAAGTAAAATAGTTTTTAATGATGAAATTAAATGTAACATGGAGTGTGTATGATATGCTGAACAATTTTTAATCTGCTAATAATAACATATTTGGACAATTTTAAAGTATATATTAAATCATTTTTAATCCATACCTTTTTTATTTTTTTTCAACAACAATTTTATTCTAAATATTTCCCCAAAATGCTGCCAATTGGAGACATATATATTCGGGATGAAGGCAAGAGAAATCGCTAGCTTCAGAGTCCTGCCCAACCACTGACCGAGTTTCAGTATCTTTAATTTGTCTAATTTTACTTTTAGATTTGTCCGGTTTCAATTTGTCTTATACTTTTTTTTCTATTCTATTAAGAGTCCAAGGCTATTCGGGTCGTAAGTGAAGTATTTTGGCGCTATCCGTAGTCTCCTGCCGGCGACAGCTTTGTCGCGCAAGAGACTAGGTCTGTTTGGGTCGTAGGTACGGGTCGTCGACGAAAATGTCGCCGGCAGGCGACCACGGATAGCGCCAAAATACTTTAATTACGACCCGAATACCCTTGGACTCTTAATAGAAAAGAAAAAAAATATAAGAGAAATCGAAACCGGACAAATTTAAAAGAAAAAGTAGACAAATTAAAGATATTGAGAGACGGTTAGTGGGCGGGCGGGGCTCTGAAGCTATCGACTTTCCCTGCCTTCATCCCGAACACATATATTGAGTCCGAAAGTGAATCATCCAAACCCCTACTTTATATAAAAAAATTTCAGATTAAATATATTTTTTATGCCAAGATCAATGGTGCAAACCATCCACAAATTATTTTTGCATGTCAATAAATGTATTTTTATTTATATCATTTAGATATATATTTTTTTTAATTTCATAAGAAAATTCTTAATTTTAATCCGAAAAATACACAACAATCCACTAAATATTCTTTTAAATTATCTGGAATTTACACTGATATGAAAATTAGTGAGAAAAAGAATAAAGATTGATATGAGTATTAACATTAATAATGCTTCATATCGTACATAAGATGTGTCGATGTATATATGTATTTTCTTAATTTTTTAATTATATTTCCATATATACTCAAGTTTGAGAAAATTGCAACTCCAGTAAGGAATGACTCGATTAAGCTGAAAATTTCAGCGAATGCAAATTATAGTGTGTTATGCAAATGATTCTAATTTTAAAGTCCCCTCGTAAGCGTGGGTTGATCTGTTCCCTCTGGACTGCGGCTTAAACCCTATAAATAGAAACCTGTAGTGGGTCGTTGAAATTTGTCTACGGTTATCTGATAGTTGTAAACGTTTGGTGAGATGTAACTAAAGACAAAAGAAGGCGACAGATCCAGAGGTATAGTGGAGGGTATATGTAGGCTTACGCCGTATTCCCTCTGGATTTCTTTTGAAGATTTCCGAATTCTCTCTATTTCTCAAATAAAGTACTGGCGTATATTATATCCATAAATTCATGACTCTAGTGTATACCCTCTGCTTATAGCGTATACCTTCTGATTTCTTTACGACTACAACGTAAGACATTTCAAACACTGATGGATTTTGAGTGGGGGGGAGGGGGTAATCGGCTTACTCGAAGAAGTTTTTTCCTATCGCGCAATAGCAGCTTATTTGCAGCATAACAGCAGCTGAATGAGCCGAGTTTAAAAGCTGCGGATCGACGAGGATCGGGAAACCCAAAAATATGGGAATGCACCTCGAACGGTGACGCCAGCGGGCAATGATAGACACATGGTTCGCATAGTGCTGACGAAACGTACTGCTTCTTCTTGACCACTGAAACACATTTCACAACTGCTATGGTTATAACGCACTGTTCTCTTCGTCAATTCGTAGCCGTCTGCTGCATCGTGAATTGAATGCAAGAATTCCTTTATAAAGGATCTCTGTCATAAAAAACAATTGATGTCTGCGCTGGTCAAACATATTAAACTGGTGATTATATTGTCGAAAATTCGTTTATTATGACGATTGCCGCTTTAATTTGTGGTACTATGGTAGCCGCACTTGTCCTAGACACTATGCTGGTGAACTCTAACTTCAGGAGTTATCGAATGTCATAAAGGATAAACACCCACAATTATGATCTGGAGTACAAATACGCAATATGTACGATCGCAGCTGCTTCAAATTATGGGTAATTTAAATAACAATAAGTACATAAGTAAACTACTGAAGATGGAAGTCGTTACGTTCCTTCAAGGCATTCCTGCAGCTATATTTCAACAGGATAATGCCCGGCGCCATTTTTCAAGAAATCTTCAAGACTTCTCAGAAATGTTAAAGACTTCTTGTCAGCCGAATACATACAATTGTTTCCATGGCCTGTGTATTCACCGGATATGTCGACCACCCACCACTTAGAGTTTTAACACTCATATTCACCAATGGCTTCAACCCCAAGTTATACCGAAAACCTCGGTCGAAAGCTCAAACGATGTTAAATCCTAATTGGGCGCCTTTATAATAATAACCAATCGAATGGTATTGTGAATTTCATTTGAGCATTCGAACCAGGTTTTCTAGGTTGAGGTAGATGGTGAATAAGAGCATAAGTGGATAAACATGGTGGAGTGCGCATATTTTTGTGTTTCCATTTGTTTCCAAATCCCGTGTCTGTGTCTGACATAGATTCTTTATTTGAATAACAGATATTATCTTAATATATTTTGTAAGATGTAGTTCATGATGATATGACATGACTAATTGCAAATGTTGAATAGTTAAAATGTCAAAATATTCTATGGATCAGGCGAATGCTTAATTTTGCATTCTGCTCAACTGAACTATAATAATGGTGTTTGCCCATAAGGCATTTTAACACGTAATGTATGTCTTTTAAGCAAAATAAAATTTTATATTTAATTTTAAGTTTAGCCTTAATATTTATTTTAATATTTTAAGTAAAATCTTGAATTTACGCCATTATACTAAAACGTTACTTACTAATACTTTAGATATTGAAAAATGTTTTATTAACACATTTAATTTTAAATTTAGTCTTAATATTTATTTTAATATTTTAAGGAAAATATTGAATTCACGCCATTATACTAAAACGTTACTTGTTAATACTTTAGATACTGAAAAATATTTTATTAACTGTTATTAAAAAGATGTCTCCTAAAACAAACTCCGGTGAGAAATTCGTTCTATTATATGATTTTAAGATTTTTCAAGATTAACGAAATGGTTTACTTTGGTAAAAATAATATTATTTTGAAACAAACAGATTAATCGTAATTAATTTCGTTTTTCTTTCTTTGCTTATAGAAAATCTAGGTCGATTTTGTATTGCATGTAAATCTTATTAAATTTAACCAATACAACTTCATAGAATTGTGTTACTTATTTTATTGATCTTAATCCCTTCGGATATCTTAGAGCTATCGAATGACTGTATTAACAAGTTGCTAATAAACTTTCCTTTATTTTACTTAAAAAAACCTATTTTATTTCCTGATTTTTTTTTGAGACATTTAATGAATTTCATTATAAATAAAAGGATAAAGGTTAAATTACAGAATTATTATTATTGTACTCAAAACTATTTATTGAATATGTTAGACCGCATGTAATTTTCAGAAAATAATTCTGAGAAATATTTTCGAACTAAAACACATGTAAATAAAAAACATATAATATGTTTCTTTCTCTAATGCATAGCAACGTTTTCTCAATATCATTGAATATTAAAATATTTTCTAAAGTATGACAATGTTTATTCTGAAAAATGAGATAGATATTTGTTTATATTTTTTGAAAGGCAATTTTGGCCGTGGTTTGTCTTCATCAAATATAATTTAGTATTAAGGTGAAAAAACTTGTTACAGATCATTTAATGAAATATGGCAATTAAAATATAAAACATATCTATTCAAAATTGAAATCTTTATCAGTAGCAATTTAACACTCTTAAAGTTATTGCATTACACTGTTAAAAACTTTATTACATTATTTCACCAAAATATTTGCTCCAAGACACTTTTTTATAAGTGTTCCGATATTTAATGCACCGGATGTGCACTGTAAAAAAAAGGGTCGATCTACTAAAAACAAATTAGTGATCCTTGTAGTTACTAAAAAATTTTTTGTAATCTTACTCGGTTACAAGGAATCTGTAAGAATTACTAGAAAAAGCTAGCAACGTATAGAGTTAATAGTTTTACATTTTTAATAGCTATTACTAAAACTCACTTGCTGTGGCCGTGATAGCCTAGTGCCATAGCACCGAACTCCAGGTCGAAATTACCCGGGTACGATGCTGGACGCCACCAAATATGCACGGAATGTAAGTACTCGTAAAATAAAGGGATTACGAAAATCCTGTCGTAGCAGTTACCATGGGTAATGATCTCTGGTCTTTCCCTCCCCTTTAGAAACATGTCAAAATAGAGCAGGTAGCAATGTTTGGTGCTGCCATCTATTGCAGCTTTGCCGAAAATCTTCCGCTTCAGTCTTTTTACCCACTGGAAGCAGCTCGAAGGAAGCTCCTGCATTTCGGGCACACGTATTGATTACTAAAAATAATTTTAGAGCTATTATTAAAATTTGCTTGGTGGCTCATACTAAAATGTTTTAAGTTAGTTATACAAAAAATTCTTTTGTTCAGTTTACAAAAAAAAAGTTTGTTTCACTTGCAAAAAAAAAAAGTTTGTAATGGTTACTAAAAAAATCTGTGGAATACAAATTTACTAAAAAAATTTTAGTAACCTCTTGATTTTTTTTTTTTTTTTTTTTACAGTGTACCAGAAATTTGAGAAATATTGAGCCTTGGCTGAGTAAAAATAAAAGAACAGAAAACTGCTAAAATGATGAAAAAGCAGTTGTTTAAATAGTTTCTATAAGGAATGGTTAATGGTCAAGACCTTTGATTAAAGTGGCATCCGATACACTGTCAGCATCGAACAGTAATGTGCTAATCAAAGCTGATACCGCTTATCCTCCCCCGTCCTGAAGCAAATATTACATGGGACTGAAAAAACCAGTTTAATATTGCTGTAAAACATCTCCAAAGATGCAGTAATCTATATATCAATGGGTGTAATATGCACACATTAATTAAAGAGGTCCAGATGTAATATTAATAATTCTAGAAGCATTTAAATTAATTTAAAGTGTGTTTTTTATTCTCGCCTCCAGGCGACAACAGGACTAAAGAGGATAAGCGTCTCGATGTCTTAACTATACCAACAGCATCAAATGCAGTCGTACTCTGAAACAATACATTTTTAAAATGTTTAGGTATTTTTGGGCTGATTGACTATAAAATATTGTCGTAGTAATGTGAAACGTTGGAATATTGCTGTAATTTCCCAGTAGTCAAGTGTTTTGAAAAACCAAGTCAGTTTATTTTGGTGCTTCTTATTTGATTGCAATATCAAACGGGGTCCCTGTCCTCGCTAGAGGAAAAGCTAGCGAGCTAATGCTATTCCTATGGGGGCGCTTTTTTTAATAACTCTTTCGCATTTTGTCATTTTTGAATTTTTTTTTTTTTTTTTTTTTTTTTTTTTTGCATTGGATAGCTGAGGGGCATGCCGACAGCGCACCTTTTTTACTTTTTCGATTTTGGTTGCAGATATTTTTTACAAAGTTAGTTTCACTTTCAAAACAACTTTCGAAACTGAAAGTGCTTTTTAAAAAATATATCTGCAACCAAAACCTAAAAAGTAAAAAAGGTGCTCTGTCGGCCTGCCCCTCAGCTATAGCTATCCAATGCAAAAAAAAAAAAAAGTCAAAATGCGAAAGAGTTATTAGAAAAATGCTTGCCCATAGGAATAACATTAGCTCGCGAGCGTTTTCTCGAGCGAGGACAGGGGCCTTAAACTTTGAAAGGAGCATTTGCATAGTGTATAAAAATAGCAAATCAAATGTGTACGCATCTATGAAAACAAAGCACTGTAAAAAAACAAATGAATAAGTGTGATCGCAGATCGCACAGATGGTTCCGTTTAATATCTTTTGCCTATCACGTTTCCATAAATAAAAAAATATATTATTAAAAAATTAATAAATTTGTGAATAAATGGCAGCACAAATATATAATTTTCCTAATTTGACATAATTTAGAAACTGCTATCCACGAAGGATCCCCTCCCCCCCCCCCGGATGAATTTTCCACACTTTCAAGCATTTAATGTTAAGAAAAAAATATTTATATCAATGCTCACTGAAAAACACATTCAAAACACAATAAACAGCTTATCTGAAGAAAAAAAAAAAAAACAGAAAATTTTGCCTTTTCCCCTCTCCATTAACAAAACTTTAACTCACTTTAAAATTATAAAATTTTTATTATGTTTATAAATTATGCAAAAATTTAAAAGCGATCAGTTATTTAGATTTTCTAATATTAACGAATTCCTGTCAATTGATTGAACAAGAAAGCACCGGTTTCACAAGTTTCAAAACTCATTTTGTATAATTTGGGAAACTGTGGTCTATTTATACACACACGCACGCCCACACACACACACACACACACACATATATATATATATAAATTTAGATTTTATGAATCAACGTACGAAAAAACAAGCGGATGTGAAAGAATTAAGTTTCTAAAATCAAAAGTAAAAAAAAAATGTATTGCTATTACCAAACCCTAGTAATATATATATTTATATATGTGTGTATAATTCCGTTTCACATGGCCTGCTGTGAAAAAATGTAGTTCTAGAATTAATCATTACAAAATTTATCATCTTCTCTTCTTATTGTCGAAAACAAGAGACATTTACGTCGGATGACTTAAAAATCGTAACTCGTGTATTGATATTAAAAAATTAAGTTTTGTATAAAAATTTACACAAGTGCATATATATATATATATATGAAAAGATAAAAAACTAAAACCTTAGAAACTTAAATTTAAAATTAAAATTCAAAACTTTAAAGTCCCAATTAGAATTTTTAACTTTAAGTCTGATGCTTAAAAAAAAATTGCTCCTGATAAATTTATTTTCCAGCAATACATCTTATTACTTTGAGAGATCAATTTTGGACGCTCTTCCTGATGAAAATTGATGATCTAAGTGCTTTTTGCACCCATTTGTGGTTACGGCTTCATACGTCACGGACCCGGGAATTGTGCGGGCCTTGACCACATATCAATCAAAAGCTAATAAACCAATTAAATGTTCCGCCCAAATTCACAGCTGTGACTTCTGCTGGAAAATATTACAGGCATATATATATAATTTATACGTGCATAATTTATATTTACATGAAGATGAATATTTCAAAATGGGGAATTTTTCTACAAAGTATTTTGACTTCAAATTAAAAATCCAAAAGCAAATAAAAGAATATGTATACTTTTATGTCTTTGAAAAAACATCTATTTGAAAAAAATTAATTATGAACAAACATATTTGTGTGAGGATTATTCTGTTTTTTCTTTTTTTTTTTTGTTTTTTAGGCTTTTAAAACTTGGCAAGTAATTTTTATTAACGAAAAACAATAGAGAAAGGGGATTTAAAAAAATATATATATATATTTATTTATTTACATCAGTGATGACATTAAGGAAGATTCCATATGCAAATTTTATGAACTGCAGAAGCATTAGAAAATTTATTCTGAAGAAGACCAAACATTTTACCCTCCTAAGATAAAAGTAGAAAATATCATTTTCACATTTCCGTTTATAAATGTAGGATAAAGTAAATAAACTAAGAGAGAAGTTTTCCAAAAACAATCGTAATACCTTTATGCACAAAAACAGTGTAAAAAGAAAAATGTATCGCTTTTACTAACCAAAAAGTTATACAAACAAAAGATGACAAGAAGAAATTTACCTTTCAGGCTCAAAACATGTTCATCCAACCTTTCAGAGGATTTCATCAGAAAAAAAGGAAAACAAACAGACCATGAAATTTTTTGACAATACAACACAGATAAATATTGTAATACCATACAAGGGATTCTGGTAAGCGACAGATTTTCTTGTATTTCAAGTATGGATGAAGAAATATCACCCGAGTGAAGCATAAAGAGAATTTGGAGATTAATATTGCAAAGAAAATAAGTCAGTAGTAAAACTAAAAAAAGGTTTTATCATCTATATAAATAAACCCTTGCAGAGCCGAAAAATACACATTTTTTAAATTCAATTTAAGAAAAGATAATATTGCTATGTATTAATACATACTAAATATGGCAACAAATAAATACTACATAAATTAAAATAATCTTTTCTGTGTTTGTCATAATTTTAAAAGAGGAATTTTTTTAACTTTAAAAACCAATACAATTTCTAGATAGTGAATTATTTAAGAAATATTTTGTGTTCAAATTTAAAATCCTGCAATATATTTATATATATAAGGTATTTGTATCCTATATGGACAGGGTTCTCAATATGGACACCCCTAATATTTTTAAAGGTAATAATTTTAATCGAGAGATGGCTCAAAATTTTCGCGAAGAAAAGCAGTGGAAAAGATAATTAAGGCTGGAAAGTGTAAAAAAGCGGGCTATTCGCTATTTACGAGGAAACCTGTTGTTTCAAGATGTGCTGATCTTAATTACTTGTAAGCTTAAATTCTTATTAGATATGGTAAAATTACATTAAATGTTGAAAAGAGGAGTGTTTTAGAAAGCTAATAAAACATATTTTCGATTGCTATTGCATATTTTGCTTAAAAATATTTTTCTTATTCATTTGTTACTAGATATAATAAAACTACCCCTGGTCCCAATATGGACAGCTTATGTCCCCATCGACTACAACTGTAAGAAAGAAGAAAATTCAACGTTGCCAAGCAATAAATTGAAAAGGCATCAAAGTGGTAAAATCTTTGTTCAAAAAGATGCCATTTGAACAATCCCCCCAAAACCTTCCTCCAAAAAACCCTTGCAGAAAAATAAAAAGAACCCCCCCCCGGCCAATAAGATATCTGTTGGCGAAATTATAGGCACCAATGGTATGACTTCCTCAACAAAAGAGAGCTGGTACTGCTTCTTCTGCAGTATTGATGCTTTTTCAACCATGCGGTCGTGCATCACATGTGGCAGATATGTTCATGAGGATTATATGGGACTTACTGCCCATGGTGAAAAAGTTTCTATTCGTCCATGCTGTGAGGACTGGGTAATAACAGATGTAAATTCGCAGGCAGATGCTAAAAAGCTAAGTAAAACCAAGAATATTATTTCATAATATTAGTAACTAAGGGGCTTTGCATGGGTCTTCAAAGGGTAAAAGCCGAAAATGTCCCCCCCCCTCTTTCGAAAATGCAAGTTCTAAAGATATTTATTGTCCCCCCCCCCGCCTCCTCCAAATACTTTAAGATGCATTTTTTAAATCTCTTTCCTCTAAAATTTCTTGGAAAAGTGGATCTTCCATACACACTGTGTAGAAAGTCAATTAGGAAACACCTGTCCATAATAGGGACAGATAGTTCCTTATATGGACACTTGTTAACATTTTTTGTTTTTATCATATAAATTAAACCAGAATAATTACACGGTCGTTAATTTAATAACTATAGTCAATAGTTCAAGGGTAGTGGACATACATTTTTGGAGTCCTCTGACTTGTACATGGGGTGAAAAAAATACATTTTCCTTAAATATCTATATAGGGTACAGGTACTATACATATATATATATATATGTACACAATTTTACCTTTTCTAAATCATCGCGTTAAAGGAAATAAATTATGAACAAACATATTTTTGTGAGAGTTTTTATTCCTTAGTCTTTTACAATTAAGTTATTAATTTTTTGTTAAAGAAAAACAATGAAATTTGCTTAAAAAAAGGCTATTTCTTTATATTATTTGGTTATTTATTTATTTATTTATTTACACCAGTAGTGACATTAAGAGAGATTTTTATATACAAATGTTATGAATTGGAGCAATATAAGGAAATTTATTGTGATAAAAAGAAAACGAAAAATTCGGTCTCTTTCGATAAAAGTAGAAAATATCATTTTATCATTTCCATTCATGAATGTAAGATAAAACAAACCAACTAAAAGAGAAGTTTTCCAAAACAAATCTTCATACCTTTATATACGAAAACACTGAAAAAAGAAAATATACCACTTTCACTAACCGAAATTTATACAAACAGAAGATGACAAAAAGAAATTTACGTTTCAGGCTCAAAACATGTTCATCCATCCATTCAGAGGATTTCATCAGAAACAAAATGGAAAACAGACAGACCATGACATTTTTTGACACTACAACTCAGAGAAATATTGTAACACCATACAAGCGATTTTGGTAAGCGACAGATTCTCTTGTACTTGAAGTATGGATGAGGAAATAGCTTCATGCGAGTGAAGCATAGGGAGACATTGGAGATTAATATGGCAAAGAAAATAAGTCGGTAGTAAAACTAAAAAAGAGTTTTATGATCTATATCAATAAACCTCTGCACATCAATATATATATATGTATATATATTATGCTAAGAAAATTCAATATAACGATGAATGAATGCACGCAATAATTCTTTAAGTACATTAATAAAGCATATTAAAGAAAAACAATAAAATCTGCTTAAATATATTTTTTATATTAATGTTAACACGAAGAAAGATGTCTATATACACATTTTATGATCAGGAACAACATAGGGAAATTTATTGTGTTAAAAGTCAAACATTTTGCTCTATTTGAATAAAAGTAGAAAATATTATTTTAAAATTACTTTTAACCTTCCTACCCTGAATGGATCTAATCGACCCATATCTATAATTTGTTTTATACGATTCGCGCCAGAACTTTTTTCATAAAGAAATTTAATCAACAGATTCAGAGAAATAAGCGAATTAAATACATTAAAATGTTTAAAATAACAATTCTGGTGTGAAAAGTTTTTATCAAGATTGAGTAAAATTTGAACAGGTTAATAAATGCAGGGTCAAATAAATAAACTAAGAGAGAAGTTATCCAAAAGATATCTTCATATCTTTATGTACGAAAACACTAAAAAAGAAAAAAAATGTACTAGTTCATTAACCGAAAAGTTATAAAAACAAAAAATGACAAGTAGAAATTTACATTTCAGGATCAAAACATGTATATCCAACCCTTCAGAAGATTTCACCAGAAATAAAATGGAATACAGACAGACCATGACATTTTTGACAATACAACACAGTTAGATATTGTAACATCATACAAGGAATTTTGTTAAGCGACAGATTTTCTACTGAGTCAAATAAAGATGAAGAAATAGCATCAGTCGAGTAAAGTATAGGGAGATATTGGAGATTAATATGGCAAAGAAAATAAGTTGGTAGTAAAATTAAAAAAGAATTTTATCATCTAGATAAATAAGTCCCTGCACAGCAAATAAGACTTTAAAAAAAAAAAAAATTCTAAGAAAACATAACATTACCATGAATGAATACATAGAATCGTCTTTTCTGAAATTGAAAATTTTACAAAGTGTTTTTTTATCATTAAAAAACAATATGTTTAAAAATTTAATCAAAATAGTGGAAATAGTTTTGGCGTTAATGGTGTTTTTAGAGGAAGAGTGCAATATTTAGAAGAGCAAAATAAAATTGATGCATCTGACATCGGTAAAGTTCTTGCATAATTTTATCAATCAGACGAATTAAAGTACACTGCTCAAAACAATTAAAGGATATCGCAGTTTTAGGCGGATTTTATATTGGGGAAACTTTTTAGCTGATTGATACATGGTCGACAGACATAGTAGGTTTTATGAGAATAAATTACACATGTTTGGCAGAAAAAAATGCATGAAATTTTATTGCGCATTTGTGTACAAATGGAAAAAAAACACAATTTGTGCATATGAGAAAAAAGAATAAGAAAAGTTGTTTTCTTCAAAGAAAATCCTTTTCAGTAGGGGGTATGGTTTCCACGGGCGGCCAGAAACGTTGAATACCTTTGAGGCATGGACTCAATGAGGCTATTAATGACGAGTTGGAATATTCTGCCCCACTATTCCAGAAGAGCTCTTTCCAGTTCTTGGAGAGTTTGTGGGGGTTGTTGGCGGCCAGAAAATCGTCTTCCTAGAGCGTCCCAAACGTGCTCGATTGGATTCATGTCTGGAGAACACGCTGGCCATTCCATTCGAACGATTCCTTCCTCGAAAAGGAAATCCTCCAACAGGTTTGCACGATGTGGCCTGGAGTTATCGTCGGTTAAAATGAATTCATCTCCGATTACTGCAACGTAAGGGACTACAATAGGTCTTAGGATCTCATCCCTATATCGGCCACCAGTCAGAGCTCCATCTCGAATGATGTAGAGGTCAGTGCGCCCGTCAATGGAGATGCCACCATACACCAACACTCCTCCACCGCCAAATCTGACACTTTCGTGCACAAAAGCATGATTATTCCTACTGCCACGGTCCCTCCAGATGAAAATACGCCTATTATCCGGATGCACAGAAAAACGGGACTCGTCAGAAAATAGAATATTGCTCCATTCATTACTCCTCCAATTGACATGCTCGGTTGCCCACTCCCTGCGGTCGCGACGATGCCTTGATGATAATCTAACACATACCATCGGTTGGCGAGCATACAGACCTACAGCATGGAGCCGGTTTCGGACAGTCTGAGTTGAAATCGTGGTGCCTGTAGCCGAGCGAAGGTGTTGTTGGAGAAGAGTAGCGTTCATGATTCGGTGTATTCGAGCTGTTAACGCTAAATACTGATCTTCATTGGGCGTTGTTGCCCGCCTACGACCTTGTCCTGGTCTTCGGCCTGCACATCCACTCTCCAAAAAACGGTTCCAGATCCTGGAAATGACACTTTGAGACACTCCAATGGCTTGCGCATCTTCGGCTTGAGTTTGGCCCCCTTCTAACCTATCAACAATTCTCCAAGCTTCTGAATCTGTCAAATGACTTCGCTGAGGCATCGTACTCATCGAAACAAAACAATCACTGAATGCCGATTATCCTTGTCTTCATTCTTTTTTATCCAGTTGAAAGTCAAATTTCATTCGCTGCCACTGAAGCGACGTTTTTGACGTCGAACTCAAAATTTGCATACTCCACAGTTTGATTCTCTTCTTCTATTTTCGGCAAAAAAAATTCGTTTATATCTTTATTTTATATAAAACTTCAAATATCCTTTAATTGTTTTGAACAGTGTACATATAAACACTTTGTTAAAGTTTATTTATATATATGAAATGTGTATAAAATGTTACTGAAAAATTAATGTGATTGGAGGAGTCTTTCCTAAAAGTGAATTCTAAACTTTTTTGCCACAATCATATATATATATATATATATTTACACATAAAGATGACAATTTTAAAATGATGAATTATTTTGAAAAAGTTTTGACTTCAAATTGGAAATACTCAAATAAAGTACAAAATGTATGTACACATTTATATGTTTTCTAAAACATCACGTAAAAGGAAATAAATTATAAACAAACACATTTTTGTGAGGGTTTTTGCTCTTTAGTCTCTCACAATTTGGTAATTAATTTTCTATAAAAGGTAAACAATGTATTTGCTTCGAAAAAAGGGATTTTTTAAAATTTAAATTTAATTTTTTAATTTTTATACAGTTGGTGACATTAAGAGAGATTTTTAATAATTGCAGCAACATAAGGAAATTTATTCCGAAGAAGGCCAAGCATTTTGCTCTATTTGAATAAAAGTAGAAAATATTATTTTAACATTTCCTTTCATAAATGCAGGGTCAAATAAACAAACTTATAGAGAAATTTTCCAAAAGATATCTTCATACCTTTATAAATGAAAATACTGAAAAATAGAAAATATACCAGTTTCACTAACCGAAAAGTTATACAAACAAAAGATGACAAGAAGAAAATTACGTTTCAGGCTCGAAACATTTTCATCCATCCTTTCGGAGGATTTCATCAGAAAAAAAATGGAAAACAGACAGACCATGACATTTTTTGACAACACAACACAGATAAATATTGTAACACCCTACAATGGATTTTGTTAAGCGACATATTTTCTTGTATTTTGAGAATGGATGAAGAAATAGCATGATGCGAGTGTAGCAAAATGAGTCACTAGAGGCAAAGGAAAAAAGGCAAAAGGCCTCATCATGAGGAAAAGGAAATAAATCGGCAGTAAAACTAAAAAAAAGAGTTTTATCATCGACATAAATATGTGTCTGACAAGCAAAAAATATATACATATTATCTTTCTTTTTTTTTAAGATAACATAATATTACCATTTAGGAATACATAAAATTATTTCTTCTGGGTTTGCCATAATTAAAAAAAGTATTGTTTCATCATTTAAAAAACAATATATTTTAAAATTTAAAAGAGAATTTTTAAAAGTAAAATTTTTTTTGTTGCCACTGATTTTCGGAAACTTTTTCGAACAGTTTTACCACCTCTTTATACATCTTTAAAATTTAGCCGTAAAGTATTCCCCCTCCCAGCTATTTCCGAATCTAGTGAAAGTAAAATTGTGAAAATATAAGTTGCAATAGACATTAATTTGAAACTTGCAAGAAAACTTTAGTGATTACCCTAAGTCACATACTTTTGGAGAAAAGTGCATTTTTCTATTACACACAAATCTCGATTTGTATGACATTCAGCGTTAAGGAGAGCTGGAGATGCGTATCGTGGCAGAAGTATAAAAGGATTGTTATTAACGATTTTCGAAAAAAAAAACCTTAGTAATTAGCGGAGATATTAACCCTTAAAGACATGGACGGTTTGAATATACATGATGATTTAGGTGATGTACTCTATGTATTATCGGCTTTTAATGTCTAGATAACAAATTTTAATAATACATTTGTGTAATGCAATGGCGAGTAGTAGTATAAAATCAACAAATGTTGCATTGTTAAAAATCAGACTAATGTAATTACATAAATACTATGAGATTTCCGAATATTTTACTTTGATTGGATCTCTCGACACGATTTGTCCCGTGTATTCAATTGTTAATTAAATATCTATATTGAAACATGCAGCACGGACCAAGGCGGCAATGCATATTTGCGACTTCATTTCGAAGCACGCTTAACACAAAATTACAAAAATTAAATTTTGAATAAGGGTTTTGTTTAAACTACACTGAAAAAAAGATTATTACGACGCTGAATTTCGTTTTATGAAATGCGATATTAAGTTTAAATAGGCACTACTTTTACTGTCTGTACCGAATTAAGTTTATCAAAGAAACATATTAGGGCACTATTAAAAAGAGAGTTATACAGAAAAGCAGTATTTGATATTATTCAGATTTCATGTCTTTTTGAGGTTGTTTGATATATCTATTCATGCCTTTTTAGCATACGCAGTTATACCCAATCCTACGTTGTATGTATATATATATTACAAAGTTTTTATTCTTTAGCAACGATTTATTTTAATAATACAGATAATAATGCATTGATTAACTGTACGGAACCCTCAGAGAAACAATTATACTCGCACTTGAGCCTTTATTTAAACACAGAAATAGAGTGAGTTCACCATTCCAACCATAATTGAAAAAAATGCACAAATTATTGAAAAGTCCTCTTATTTATATTGACATTAAAAACTTCCTTTCAAAAATAGTGCGTGAGTCAAATAACTTACAAAAAAAATTAATTACGGAATAAATAAGTATACCAATCACAATTTTATGAAAGTTTGAAGATAATTACATTATTAACTTCTTAATGTGCATTAATCTTTAAACTAATTTTCTATTGTAGGACATTTTTATCCTCCTTAAAGTTTAATTTATTGAATTAAGCTCAAAACAACTGAAAGACGTTAATGAAATCAGGTAAAGTACAATTGATATAAATTCTTGATATAAATTATGTATAACGCAAATAAATTTTAAATTGTTTTGGTAATCATTATAAGCTTTGGACTTTTCTTTTGACTTTGAAATAAAAGTTGATACACATTTTTTAGTTCCACGTTTATGTAATAACGTTTATATTTTTATTATTTTCACAGCAAATTGGATGTATTTCAAGAAGTATTTATATATTTTCAGCATTTGTATAAATACTAAATGTGAGAAAATAGAAAAATGTGAGAAAAATAAAGAAAAGAAAAAGTTATCTTACAATCTTGATTTTTCGCTTGTTTTTTAATTCGCTTCATTCTAAAAATCTGTACATGTTTATATATTTTAAGAACATTTAAATAGACATAACATAATTTTTTTCATATCTATATTATAAAAAGCGAACGTGTTTTTCTGTAACACTTGCGTCTTTTTAATATTGTGGTAAAAGCAGACTATTAAATTATTACTTACTGTAATGTTTTAAACTTACGATCACCGCAATTTCGAATTTTTAAACCGTTAAATAGAGAAAAAAATGTACTTAAAATTGCAAATTGTTTCAAAATTGTAGTGCAATTTATTTATAATTTATATCGAAATTTACTCTTTTTTAGGTTTTTAAAATTATTTTCAAGCATCAGTTTTAAGCACAGAAGATTATGAAAAATATATCAGTTTGCTGTTAATCGATATTTAAATAGTTGAGCATTTGTTTCCGGCTGTTCTTCCATGAAGAAGTTAAAAATTTGCGAAAAAAAGGAAATAATAAAATGAATAAGTAAAATAGATATTTAACAGGAATGTAATCGAACTACATTCTTATGTCAATGAAGCGATCAAAGATAAAAAGAAAAAAAAAATAATTCTGTAAAATTGATGCTATTTAATCAAAAATACTGTTTGATATTGTAAGTGGGCAATCTGAAAACCATATTAATATAAACTAGTTAGATATGCAAATCCCAAAACTTTCTTCTATGCTTTATGTATTATATTTCAAAAAAGTAGTTACGTATATTATTACTGAATTATTATTAATTCAATACTATATCAACTTTAATTTTCTTTTAAAATTTCTGTTTCAAAACAGTTAAATATTATCCAAAATAGAAAATAGTTAAATATTGCATAAATTTGACTTCTTTTGAAGGAAAAAAAGAGATTCAATAATTATTTAAGTAATTTAAATTTCTTACTTCACAGAAGAGAAATCCTTCTAATATGAATCAAATTGTGAGTTTAGTCGCATGTAATTATATATTTAAATATTAAGAATTTCAAGTCGAACCTGAAACATCTATAAAAATTTAAAGTTTTAAATTGCCGCTTTCTACTACTAAGTCAGGAGGAAATCATCTTATATTCCTCTAAATTGAAGAGGTTCGAAAATTATTTAACTTGTGCAAATGTGTCAATTTCGAACTACTTATATTTTTTAATATGTATTGCATTGCGTTTTAATATGTATTGCAGCCTTATGTGCTTTTGATTTTTCCTTCGCAATAAATTCTTTTAAAATCTGGGAAAATAAACAATAATTTCCAATCCTTAATCTTTAGCCATTTTTATAAAAAAATAAAATTTCACAAGTGATTATTAGAATACTTTGATTTGTATAGTTAAAACATGTAGAGTAGCTGAAATTAAAGTCAAACACAAACGCATATGTTTTATAATTTAAATCAACTTTCCATGTACGTGAATGGATTCTTAAGTGTTTGACGGAATGCATTCGTAAATAGATTAGCTAATCTATTTAATATTCTGATTCTACCTGTTAATTTTATTTAAAATACACTACTTCTAATTGATGTGAATTGATTTTAACAGATTTTAAACAGAGAGCCGTAAAAGTTTGTTGCAAGATAATTAATTTCAAACCAGTTTTATATTTTGCTACATTAATTATATTCGTTTTATGGTAATTAGATATATTGTGACAACTGTCGATTTCAGAAAATTAGATTTTATATAATACTGTTCATAGTAATACATTAAATACACACACACACACACACATCTCTCTCTCTCTCTCTCTCTCTCTCTCTCTATATATATATATATATATATATATATATATATATATATGTATTGTGATATATATTGTGAGGAGGATGTGCTTAGTTCTTGCTAAATTAATTATTTTGAAGGTGTATATAATGTATAATATACAGTATCGAAATATTACTTTTAAGTATAAAAAACATGTCAGATTTTTGCCTACAACCATTCAATATATATATATATATATATATATATATATATATATATATATATTAGTATTTTATAGAATTAAGAAACGTATTGGATCATATGGAAAGTTCTTTGGTTTGTCAAAGAAAAGTGAGGTTTTGTCTAGCATTTCATTATTAATGATAAAGAGTGAGTTTGAATGAGTCACATCTGTAAATTATGTCTTTTCCGCTTACACTGCATATTTTTCGCTTGTGCTGTGACATAATTATAGCTTCAGCTCTGTGTTAAGAATGGAGAAGAGAAAAATAATTTTTACCATATTATTCTCAAGTATTCCAAGAAAGTTAAAGGTTAGACAATCTGCTTGGGAAATTTGCACTGTATATGGTAAATATGCTCATTCAGATGACACAGTTCGAAGATAGTTTGAGAAATTTCAGTGCAGACATATTAGCATCAAAGCCACTTTGGATGACATTTATATTTAATAAAGGAACCCTTAAAAGATGCTATCGCTAAAATTACACGATACCAATTTCAAGAGATATCACACATATTAAGGATTTCAAAAGTAAAGTATCCCGGAATTTGATAGCTTCTTATAAGAGGTCTTCCTTTACAGATGATAATGGTCGTCCTCAATGGGCATTACCTTCGAGGTTAAAAGTTCCATGCTTAAGCTTCTCAAACCACTTTCAAACATCATCATTTGAAATATTGCTTCAAATATTGTCAGTCGATAACTACTCATTTTAGTAACAGAATTTATCCGTGCCGGGAAGGGTTAAAAGATGCTATCGTTGAAATTTTACATTACACAGTTCAAGAGTTATTACACTTATTAAGTATTTCAAAAGTAATGTATACTATCTTTTGATAGCTTCTTTTAAGAGGTCTTCCTTTACAGATGATAATGGTCGTCCTCAATGGGCATTACCTTCGAGGTTAAAAGTTCCATGCTTAAGCTTCTCAAACCACTTTCAAACATCATCATTTGAAATGTTACTTCAAATATTGTCAGTTGATAATGACTCATTTTAGTAATAGAATTTATCCATGCCGGAAAAGGTTAAAAGATGCTATTGCTGAAAATTTACATTACACAGTTCAAGAGTTATTACACATATTAAGTATTTCAAAAATAAAGTATACTATCTTTTGATAGCTTCTTTTAAGAGGAATTCCTTTACAGATGATGATGTTTGTCCATAATGGGCATTATCTTCAAGGTTAAAAGTTTCGTTCTTAAGCTTCTCAAACCACTTTCAAACATCATCATTTGAAATATTACTTTGTCCGTATACAACACAAATTTTAGAAGCGGTCTAACTAGCTTTTCACTTACGTTAAAACAAGTCGGAAATTGCAAGGAAAGCGTAGAAAATGACGTGCGTTTGTACTCTAACGAAGTTTGACAAATATTTAGATCTTGGTGCAATAATGTGTAGTACTTCGGATGCAGTATAGTAGCCAAAATCTTATGTGCGTAAATGTAAATACTATCTACTTTCTATTATATAACAAGTAACTTGTAGTATACCGCAGCACTTATGTTAATTACGTAAAATGTGAAATTAAATACTATTTTAATAATGAAACGCGCCCCAAACAATGTTTCCCACTATACAAATTTGCAATAGAATACTTTTGTGTGACCTTGTAAATTAATAACAAATATTCTTTCTAACACACATTGCACAGAATGTATATTTTAGAACATACTTCTTAGATTTATGTCAAATTTATTATATTCGAAAGAGCGTAACATCGTTAAAATGCACTTGAAACTATGTTTTCTTGTTGGCTGTAATGTTACGGGACACTCTTGATTCTCCCTGTAATTGAGCTATGCATCTAATTTTCATAAATTTTGAAACGTCTCAAGAAAATTATGTAACAATTATATATTTTAAATTTCAATTTATTTGGTTGCGTACTTTTTGTTTTGTTATGTACAGGCAGACATATAAACGGAAAGACGGATTGAACAACAAATGTAAGTGCTGCGTATTTACATAATTACGATCGCAATTAATAACAGAGAATAATAGGACGAAAATGAATTTTTGGGGGTTTCTATCCTTAGCACTAACATGAAACAAAAATTATGACACAATACATACACACGCAAAAAAAAGAAAAAAAATCATGAAAATTAATCAGAAAAGGGCCTCCGAATATATATATGTGTCAGTCAAGATCATTCTTTTTCAGAAGCATCAAAATATGAGAAGACGAAATCGCACTTCGCTTTGAAAAACAGCAGAACTCTCCAGATGGACCAATATAAATGTAATTCTGTTACAAAAGAAATATATAATTGTTTCTTAACTGAAACATTTCACCCACAATTTTCAACTTCAAGAGAGCCAAAAAGATGCAGATTAAAAAGAAATCCTCTTTTTAAATTTACTTTTCTTTGGACAACATTAATGCTTTTGAAATAAGATAAAGTAATGTATCTATGTATTATTTATACCGTAGTACTGTTAATCGATGTATTAACTTAATTTCATAAAAAGTTATTTTAATAGCCCTTTAATGTAATGTTAACTGTTATTAAGGATTAAATAACCACTGAAGATGGCCCTGTGACCTGTCCGAAATCATTTTGGAATTTAATTGTATTTTTTCTATTTTTTTAATCTATTTTATTACATTTTAAACTATTTAGTATTATATGTATGCATTTGCAATAATTTTTAATGCATCTTATTTGTGCTTTATTTTTAATTATTCACTCGAGATGAAATCAGCACAAAGATTCTAACTTTTCTTTATTCTCCATCTATTTCTTTTTTAGGCTTTCCGTCAAATGATTAAACTCTATTCATCTCTGTACTTTGTCTATCCATCCACCTCAGAAACTATACACAATAACTATATAAGTCAGAGACTTCAAAATTTGTGTACTTACAAATGGAAACCACGAGTCAAGTGGCAAATAATAAAATTTTAAAAAAGTCTATTATTTTAATAAAATAATTTTTTTAGCAATATCATCCGTCTGCTATTTAAAATTTAAAAAAAGAACCTTAATTTCAATGATTTATGTGTAGACATCACAGCTTGGAGGTAAACTATCTCGCTGGTAAACAGAAGAACTTTCAAAGCCCTGTGCTGAAAGTCGAAATTTTATTGTAACGATGGATTTAATTTAAAAAAATCGTATTTTTTGTCTATTTAAGGGTTTATATTGTATATTTTTTTTAATACTGACATTTATATATATATATTTTTTTTTTTGGAATTCAATATTCTTTCTGTTTTAAAAAAGATTTATTAATGATTCAGCATTTTAAACATCTTTTTTCGTTCTTAGAAATTTTAAATCTTATTTATATCTTCCCATTTTTTATTAATTTCGGATTGTTAAAAAAGTTTACATTTTGGATTTTATTTAAATATTTTTTTTTTATTTGATTTACATAAATAAATTCTTTTTGTAGTTATATTAAAATTAAATTTATTGGTCCTACAGTTTTATGCAAGAATTTAATAATTATAAAATAAGGATTTGTGTTTTGTAATTAAAAGATAAGTTGTTTTGAAGGAAAGGTTAGACGAAACCCTCTGTGCGATCTGCGATCTCACTTACCTACTTGATGTTAATTTTACATTCAAATTGTTTACGTGACTGTTTCTGAATTTCTGACAACGTTTGAAGCATAATAAACAACGTTTCATGCAATAAGAAAGCAATATATGGTCATATTTAAAAAAGAGGATTATTTTCAATTTAATTTTCTTAGACTATTTCTTTAAAGGAAAGCAGTGCTATTTAAAAATCAAATAGTAAACGACTACTTTCGATATCTTCAAATTTTGCTGATAAATTCTAAAATTAATATTAAATTCAAGATAGTTAACTAGGTAATTTATTTTAATTTTACAGTACACGTATATAATTTCTAATTAATCATGGGTTTATTCAGAAAGGAGAGCAGGGAAAATTTCCTAAAGATCTGGATTAAAAAATAAAGTTTTAATTATAAATAAATGATAAGCAAATTAATTCTATTTCCCTTTTTTATCATTATCAGGTTTGAATGTTTGATCTTTGACATCCCTTAATTAATGTTATTGATTACGACACACATGAATAATCAAAATAATTGCAATCTTAATTCAATAAATTGAAATCAATATTTTGATGAAAAGGCTTTATTTCTTAATTTTTGTTTGCATTTTTTCTTTAACATTGAAATTATTAATTGGAAATTAAAGATATACTATATAAAGGAAGAAAAAGACAATTTAAACAAATAGACAAGAACAGATTAAATACTTAATTATTAAAATTTTTTTATCATCGAACCATAATTTTTTAAATAAACTGTAAAGTTTATAAATCAGTGCAAGTCTGGCATTTTTTATTAGAAAAGAAAATAACACTGGCGCTTCATCAAGATATATCTATTTTATCAATTACATATAGGATATCATGTAATTAAGTTTTAATTAATATTGTTTTGATGCTTTAGGAATTTTCAAATTTTTATTAAACAAGTAAATTTTATACACATACAAGAAACATACTTTAGAGGCTATTATCGAACATTATGACACCTGTTATTTATTTATATTACATAAATTGGAGCATTATAATAAAAGTTTCTTTTCCTGGAAAATGTCTATTTTTACCAACAATAACCACTTATACCTAAAATCGCAAAGAGGGTCAAGTTGACTCGTTGCACATTTTTACCCGTGAATGGCGAATAAATGATGCATTTTCTTTGAAATAACCACATGTATGCTCGGTATGAAAAGGGTGTCGAATACAATTTAAAATATTGACAGATATTTTGAAGAATTCTTGAAGTCTGTTTTATTCTGCTTTATTCTGTAAGTATAAATAAGGTGTCAGGATGTCGTAATATTGCATTGCATAGAGAGAAATTTCTTGAAGTAAGGAGATTCTTACAGTTCAATATAACATATCCCCGATAAAACAAACAAATTGTCCCTGACTTCTGATATCCGAAAATGTTTAATTGAAAATTGAAAAACTTACAAAAATTGCGAAGACTTAGGAATAAAAAAAAAAAAACATAACATTTTAGGAACTGTAAAGCGCCCTAGAAAAAAAAATGCTAATATCTTTCTTTTTCCAATTTTTTCTTTTTTTTCTTTTAGTATAGTGCTTTTTAAAGGAAGGCAATGCTACTTAAAAATCAAAGAATAAGCAAATACTTTCGTTATCTTCAAATTTTGAAATAAAAATTTTAGAAGTAATATTAAATTCCAGATAACTAATTAAAAATTTATTTTATTTTAACAGCACATATGTATATAATTTCTGATTAATCAGAGGTTTATTTTGAAAAGATACAGGGACAATTTGAAAAAAGATCTGGAACAAAATAGAAAGTCTTATTTATTAATAAAGTTAAGCTTATCTCGGGCAAATTCATTGTGTTTTCTTTTTTATCACTATCATGTTTGATTTTTCACATCGCTTAATTAATGTTATTGATTACAAAACACATGGATAATCAAAATAATATCCATCTAAATTAAATAAATTGAACTCAATATCTTGATGAAAGGGCTTTTATTTCTTAATTTTTATTTGCATCTTTCTCAACACTGAAATTGTTAATTGACAATTAAAGGTACATGATATAAAAGGAAAAAAAGGCAAATTTAAACAAATAGACAAAAATACATTAAATACGGAAATTTTTTATAAACATTTATTATTATTATTAACTATAATTTTTAAATAAACTGTGATGTGTATGATGTAGTGTAAGTTTGGATTTTTTTTATTAGGGAAGAAATTGACATTGGCGGATCATCATGGTATACCTACGTTGTCAAATAAATATAGGATTTCATGGGGAAAAAAGTTTTAATTGTTTTAATGCTTAAGGAATTAAAAAAAATTACATTAAACAAGTAAAATTTATACACATACAAGAAACATACTTTATATGATATTTTTGAACATTATGACACCCATCATTTATTTATAAAACATAAGTAGGCGTACTATAGTAAGATATTTTTTGGCAAATATCTAATCTTACCGGAATTGGCTTCTTATACTTAGAACCACAAAGCGTGTCAAGTTGACCCATTACATGTTTTTACCCAGAACTACGAATATAATATGCACTTTTCTAGAAATAACAACATATATGACCGGCATAAAAAGGGAGCCGAATGCAGTGGAAAATGTTACAGATATTTAGAAGAATTCTTGAAGTTTGTTTTATCCTGCGTTTATTGTAAGTATAGATAATTTGTTACGATGCCATACCGCAATATTACATTGCACAGAGACAAATGTCTTAAAATAAGGAGATTCTTTTAATTCGATATGAAAAATACTCCATCAAACAAACAAATCTTCTGTGTTTTCTGATATCCGAAAATGGGACATAAAAAATTTAAAAATTAACTATGCATCAAGATCTTTGAAACATGCAACTACTTTGGAATTCAAAAGAGGCTAACTTTTTATGAACTGCAAAGCGCTCCAGAAGAAAAGTACTAGTCTTCGCTTTTTTTTCAATTTGAATTTTCTTAGTACAGTCCTTTAAAGGAAGTTCAGTGCTAAAAATAATCAAAGACTAAGCAAATATTTTCGGTATCATCAAATTTTGCTAATGAATTTCTAGAAGTAATATTAAATTCAAGATAATTAATGAGGTAACTTATTTTAATTTCAAAGTAAACTTATGTAATTTCTAATTAATCATGGGTTAATAAAAAAAGCAGGGAAAATTTTATAAAGATCTGGAAAAAATAAAAAGTTTTAATTATAAATAAATGTTGAGCCTGTCTCGTGCAAATTAATTATATCTCCTTTTTTATTGTTATCAGGTTTGAATGTTTGATCTTTGACATCCCTTAATTATTGTTATTGATTAAAACACACATGGATAATCAAAATAATTGATATCTAAATTAAATAATTTGAACTCAATATTTTAATAAAGAGGCTTTTATTTCTTAATTTTTGTTTGCATCTTTTCTGTAACATTGAAATTATTAATTGATAATTAAAGATATAGGATATAATACAAGAAAAAGGTAATTTAAACAAATATACAAGAATACATTAATTACATAATTATGACAAACATTTTTTATTATCAAAACATAATTAAAAAAACTTTGAAGTGTATTAATCAGTGCAAAATTTTGAATTTTCTATTAGGAAAGGAATTGACAATGTTGGAACATGAAGGTACATCTTTTCAATCAAATAAATATAGGATTTCATGTAAAAAAGTTTAAATTTATATTGTTTCAATGCTTTAGGAGTTTTCAAATTTTTAATTAAGCAAGTAAATTTTACGAACAGACATTGCAGTATATTTTCGATCACTATGACACCTGTTATTTACCTATAAAACAAAAGTTGGTGTATTCTAATAAGAGTGGGATTTTTCTGGCAAATACCTATTCTTATTGACATTCATTTAATTAAAAATATCGTTAGTTTTGGTACTTACGAAATGATGATTTAAAGAAATTTTAAATAAAAAAATCTACATACGGTCTAACGATTATATTTAAAAGATAAGTTAATAAAGTGCAATTCAGCAATATATTAAAGAGTTGAAGTTATTAATTAGTTTTTACACAAAAGAAAAACTAGAACTTAACATATACAATTAAATAAATGATATAAATAAAAAATAAATAAATGAAAGAAAGAAACAGAATGGAGAATCAAGTAAACCATAAAAGAAAACTTTTCTCATAAAACTTATTTATTCGGTCTTTTAATAAAATATTTTTTATTATCTTCCTACACAGTATATTCTTTTTAATTAAATTTAAATAGAATAGATAAACAGGCGACATTAAATGTTTTCAAAAAGTGATAATTTTCTTTTGCATTTTAACTGGTAATTTCTTTCATTAAAAAAGTTATACGACGCATTTTCAAATGCAAAAACTATTCCATTTACAGAGAAGATCATAATGCATTTGATTACACTGCTTTTATACGAACTGTGATCATTCCGTAAGAATATTTTTGGTTAATCAATCTATTTATTTTCTTAACTAATTTTCCAATATATATATATATATATATATATATATATATATATATATATATATATATATATATATATATATATATATATATATATATATATATACCGATATGTTGAATCAATTTTAATGAAAAAGTATATATAAATTTCATATTATTATTATTTAAAAATTCAAGAAGGGTCAGGTGAGGGTAAACATGACCAGGGAGTAATTATGACCACCTCTGTAATTCAGAAAATTGTGTATGGTAAAAGTTTATTTAACGCTTAAATATTAACCTCATAGTGTATTTTTCATTTTACACATTCCTTATCACTAGTTCAAAGCATTTTTGATACCCAAAATAGATATATTAAAAAAGGCTACCAAAATATTTAATAAACGGATTTGTCTGTTTGGAGTTCTAATGCTCTTAATTAAAACAAAACAAATGCGTCTAGGCCAATATAGAAAGGAAATATAATGGTTATAATTTCCCAACTAGTGGTCTTAATTACCCCAAAACAAATGCGTGTAGGCCAATGTAGAAAGGAAATATAATGGTCATAATTTTCCCACTAATGGTCTTAATTACCCCAAAACAAATGCGTGTAGGCCAATATAGAAAAGAAATATAATGGTTATAATTTTCCCACTAGTGGTCTTAATTACTCCAAAACAAATGCGTGTAGGCAAATATAGAAAAGAAATAAAATGGTCATAATTTCCCCTCTGGTCTTAATTACTCCAAAACAAATGCGTGTAGGCAAATATAGAAAGAAAATAAAATAGTCATAATTTCCCCACTAGTGGTCTTAATTACTCCAAAACAAATGCGTGTATTCCATTATAGAAAGAAAATATAATGGTCATATTTTCCCCACTAGTGGTCTTAATTACTCCAAAACAAATGCGCCTAGGCAAATATAGAAAATAAATATAATGGTCATAATTTCTCCACTAGTGGTCTTATTTACCCGAAAATTTTATGATTATGACTTTACCATACATTTAACTTAAAAAAAGGGGGGGGGGGTATGAGAATTAAAATTCTTACGAAGTGTTCTTAAAAGTTTAAAGTTACTTCGTATGTACTAAAAACATAACTTTTAAAAACAAGTAATAAAAAAAAATACCAAAGTTGTAAGTATAAAAAGTGGTCATAGATAACCCTTCTTATCCTATATCATTAGGTATTAAAGAAGATATTTATTGCGGTAAAGAAATTTCTTGATATATAATTCAATAGATAAAAAGCTAAATGGTCCATTTTGAAAAGTTCCTTTAGCGAAAAATAAAATAATTAACGAAATTAGAACATCGTATAAGTTTGTTGTGAGAACACATAAAACAAAAATAATTAAATAACTAAGTAATTGTATCACCTTATTTTTCAAAATCTTATATAAAACCTGGAATTGACTCTGTAATAATCAGTTTATCTTATACTTGAAAACATAAAACTGAAATCAAGTTCCGAGTGGAATGATACTTTTCACATTGCGATTAAATTACTGAAAATAAAACTATTTACTAAAAAGGTGAACACAATTTTATTAAAAAAATCCAGTTACAATAAGATTAACTGGCCTTTAAAACATAGAAACCAAAAGATGTTAAAAATCATTTGTAGAAACAGAAAAAGGCTCCTGAGTTCTTTAAATCACTACAGCGTTCATTTTCAAACGATATGGTTTAATTATAGCTTCAAGAGTTATGGTTTCAAAGGATATGAATTAGATATAAAAAATTTTAATACAATCGTATTGCACATTTGAAGTAAATAGTTTTATTTTTGGTAGCTTATCCTATATACAACGTAAACGATATTCCGACTGGTGCTAAATGTATGACAGTGTATTGCTATTAATCGGTGGTATGATAAAATAAAGCCAGGATAAAAAATTAATTTTAAGAAAGCTGCAAAATGTTCTAATCATCTTATTTTAGCTCTAGAATAAACACCCACCTAGTAAGTAAATTTTGCACGCTCTGTACGAATAATAATAATAATAAACATTATTTTATTATAACAGTATTTCAAAACAACTAACTCTATTAAAAACATCGTCTGTACAAATGTGGTAGAGCTTAAAATTCTCAGTAAAATGAGTGCCCACACTTAATACTTCTGTTTAACATAAGCTCAAATCTTTCAATGTTTGTCTCAAATCATTATTTAAAAGACGAAAGCCAGATAAGATCCTAATTCTATAAAGGTCCTAGGATTATTGAAGCAAACTTTAAGGGAAGATAGGAAACATCACAATGATTCAGACTTACACAGCAAAACAATGGTCGGAAACGCGTTCATGGCGCGGTTATGGCGACATAGAACACAACAATGACTGGATACGATTAAGAGGTGAAAACGTGTTTATTACACTTAACCCGCAAGTAGTCGCGACTTTTTTCACAACGTCATTAGTCGCGCTCGGTCTTTTCGCCGCTGGCCCCCAGGCATACCAAATATATAAAATAAGAAATATTTTTCACCTAATATACGAAAATAACATTACAACGAAAATATAAATTTGCAGTTTTCTTAAATTATGCATTTTATTCATGAGATCTGGAGTAATTGGAAAAAGTAAAAATGAACTCGCATTAGCGACTTTTACGTAGACTTTTTTGCCAAATTCAAATTTGTTTCTAAAAATCTACCTGAAAGAAAAACAGAGGTGTCCTGTTACTTCACTAAGGTGCTCGAAAAAGCTTCAAAGTCGGCTACATGGTAGATCTCCACTGTATTTGTAATGTGATAAAAGTTAGGAGAAGATAAGTTATACGGGCGGCGAAAAGACCGACACGCGACTACTGACGGGTTAATACAGCAGAAAACTAATAAAAAAATAAAGCTATAAAGATTGTCATAAAGAAAGATGTTCGATATTACGACCCTGAACCATGATGCATGGAAGAGCATCTCTGGCGCATGAAAGGTCTAATATTTTGAAAAATACCGGAAGTTTCCCAAACTTATCAGCAACTACCACAGTGGTTGCAAAAAGATTTTCAGAACTTTTTAGCAGTTGTCTCGGCATTTTTCCAGCACTAAGAATAATAAGCACGTTTTTTTCTCACTGTTCATGACTTTTATTTCTTGTGATTTTTGTCGTCACAACCGCGTCTGGAAACTGTTTCCGACTACGGGATTCTTTTCAAATATCAAACCATATGATATCCCCTACATTTCCTTAAAGTTTCTCTTAATAATCCAGGGACGCCCTGCATATTCATCGGTCCTTAAATATTCATATACACAGTAAAAATTGAAGACCCACATTGGGTTGAAAGATTTCTGGGTATATAGTCCAGTCATTTAAGCTTAAATTAGGTAAGAATCTCGGAATTCGAGATTCCCAGCTGTAAGTCTGTAAATACTTGTATATTGGCACCCTAAAAGTTGTCTCAAAACCTACATATGGTAGGGTGTACGCAACTATTAAATTCCAAGGTCAAAGGTCACAAAAATCGATTTTTTGCGCTTTTTTCGTAAATATCTCATTTCCTATAGGTTTTTTGCTATTTGTATATATTATCAATATTGTAGAATACAAAATTCTCTACAAATTTTGTTTGAAAACATTTTTCATACGTCGAACCGTTTTCGAGATAGAGGGCGGAGAGCGAGCGGTAACAGCATCACTCCAGGTCAAACGGCGTCTCCGGTCGAAAACGCGCATATATAGTTGATGAACTATCGATAAATCAATGATTGTATATATTTATCAATTTTTATTAACTATTATATTATATTTTATCTTTTTCTTAATGCATTGTATAGTATAGTTACGACCGTCTGTTTAGATGAAACAATGGTTGTACCAATTACTCAAGAAAAATTCTTATCAAATCGAAATAACAAAGATATGCTCATTAATACCTTAACTGAAAAATTACAAGCTGCAAATATTACTACTAAACAAGCCAGAGATGATGCGGATGTTCTTATTGTTGAAACTGCAATTGAAGAATCAAAGTCTGAAAAAACTGCAGTTATAAAAGGACAAGATATTGATTTACTTGTCATTTTAATTGGGCGTACACTGTCTTACGAACAAGAAATTTTCTTTAAAAAAGTTGGGAAATTAAATGTAAAAACGGAGATATACTCGACTAAAAGTTTTGATAATTATCCTCATTCCAAAACACATATTTTATTTCTGCATGCATTAAGTGGCTTTGACACAACTTCTGTGCTTTTTAAAAAGGGAAAAAAATCATTTTTAAAAGTTTTTGAGAAACTGACGAATTTGGATGAACTAGCTGCAGCATTTGAGGAAGAAAATAGTTCGGCCCACAGATTATTAGAGAGTGGAACTCAAATCTTATTGGCAGTCTATAATGCTCCGAAATCTGTGAAAAGTCTCGATCATCTTCGTTATATGCATTACGTCAAGTCTACAAAACTTAATAAACCTGTGCAGCTTTCAATTCTTCCACCAACAAGTGCAGCTTCTCATCAACATTTCAAACGTGTATATTATCAAGTTCAAACTTGGTTAGGGCATGATTTGGAACCCCAGGTATGGGATTGGGCAATGCAAAACGATTTCCTGGATCCTATCATGACAATTTTACCACCTGCTCCAGAAGATTTGCTAAATACAATTTTCTGCAACTGCAAGAGTGGTTTTGGTTCGCGATGCGGATGCAGGAAAGTGGGCTTGCAATGCTCTTTAGCTTGTGGCCAATGTAATGGGCAAGCTTGTCTCAATGCAGAACCATATCAGAGCGACATTAACGAAGATGAAACCTTTGACCCCGAAATCATGGCACAACTTGAGACAAATGTCGTTGAAGACGATAATGAAGACCAGTTTGAAATTTACCAGCAGCCGAAAGACGACGATGAAGAGGAAGAAGATGATTAAAAACATAAATTATAGTTTTTGTACCCTTTATTCCATTTTTGTACTTTTAATAAAAATAAATGTATTGGATAGTATTTTTTAATAAAACGATTAATTCATAATTTTTTTTTTCACCATGTAAGAAGTTATTAATATTATATTAATTAGGTTAAAATTCAAATATAATTCCTATATTTTCATTAACAATTCTGCAATTACATGGACAGGTAAGTGTTGTTAAATAAATTAATACTGAATAAAAAGTGGATAGGTTCGGAAAAAATGATAAGGTACCCTGGGGTAATAACGCCACGTTAAGGTTCTACCAATTTTCACGGCTTAGTTTTAGATTGTATTTTTCAAACAAATATAGGATCTCATACAGCAACTCAATGACTATCTACATAAAAAAAATAATTTAACAGACATGTATTCATAAAATGTAACGCCGTTTTTTCTTGACCAATGCTATTTGGCGTTATTACCCACCTATATGGGTAATAACGCCATGCTAACAAAACTATGAAATAAGATGGAATAATTGCATGTAGATTGCCCAATTCTAAAAATACAAACTCGACAAACTTAGAAATTGACAAATTGTATTCTAAGCTATTGAAAATGTTCATTTTTTTGTGAAAGTGTAAGAAAAATAAAGGTGTGGTGTGGGAGGGGGGGATGAGGCAAAAGAATATCAGACCGTGAGCTTCTTTTTGCTTAAAAAGTACCGCTTAAATAGAAATATGAGAAACATTGCACAGTTTTAACTGTGCTTATTTGAATCAGTATTTAGGATCTACCTCGGCCACTGTAGGGAATCAACCGGGGTATTAATGTCAAGGATTGGCGTTATTACCCCGATATAATTATTGCGCAGTACATTTTAAATTACAAATTATCTCGAGAAGATATCCAAAATCTTCAACAACTTTTTAAAAGTACATGAAATGCACTACAAATTTATGTAATTAACAAAGCATTTCCGGATAAAAAGATAGTCTTCACATCACAAAACGTATGTCGCAAATTTTAGATCAAGCGTTAATTTTAGTTGTTTGTAAAAACAATAAGACCTAAAAATGAAACAAATTAACTTGAAGCTGTTTTTTGCGATTTATATGACTCAAAAGCCTTTTGCGCAGAGCACATGGGTGTCATTTACCTGATTATTTCGTAATTATGCAAAATATAAGCACTTGGCGTTATTACCCCGCCTGGCGTTATTACCCCAGGGTACCTTATATGGAGCGTTTTCGACCGGAGGCACCGTTTGACCTGAAGTGATGCTGTGACCGCGCGCTCTCCGCCCTCTATCTCGAAAATGGTTCGACGTATGAAAAATGTTTTCAAACAAAATTTGTAGAGAATTTTGTATTCTACAATATTGATAATAAATACAAATAGCAAAAAACCTATAGGAAATGAGATATTTACAAAAAAGCGCAAAAAAACCGATTTTTGTGACCTTTGACCTTGGAATTTAATAGTTGCGTACACCCTACCATATGTAGGTTTTGAGACAACTTTTAGGGTGTCAATATACAAGTATTTACAGACTTACAGCTTGGTATCTCGAATTCCGAGGTGAACTTACTATAATGACTGGACTAATAGTAATTTTCCTGAAATGGTACAGTAAGGATTCCAAAATGGTAGAGTATTGTTCCCAAAATAGATAAACCAAAATGGTTCAAAACAGAGCAGATCTTTATTAACATTAAATTAATCGAAATTTATGAGGTATAATGTATATAGGGGGAACTGGGGTACATTGATACACCCCCTGCACAGCACACAGGGTCATTACAGAAAGTTTCACAACAGCTCCAAAAGTTGATACTAGTGAAATTAACTAGATGCAGAAAGTTTTGGAATGATTCAATAGTTTGATGAAATGGGATGGGTGATTAATTGTTTTTGTAGGTCAAAAGCAAATTCGAGTTGTACAATTGAATGCTTGTTATACAACTTTTCCGGTATTTTCAACCAAAAGTATACCCTCCCTGGCAAGTAAAGTACTTTTTATCAGTTCCTCATTCTTTATTGTTAGATAAATTATGAAGTGTTGGATTTGCGACTCATTTTATTCAAAATGGCTGTATGGGACACATTGATACAGTTTTTGTCGGGGCACATTGATACAACATAAATCCTTTTCTTGTTCGTTTTTTCATTACCTTTTATTTTTTTTTACCATACACTCCTTAATTCGGGGTAAATAGTGGAAATTTTTCGTCAAATATTTCTACTATTAGTTTATATTGAAGTGAAATAGCTCTAATTTCTTTATATTAGAACATTTTATAGTATTTTTGCAAACAGAAGGCGTACAAATTTACACAATATCTTTTGCTAGTACAATTAATAAAAGAAATGGACGGCAGCCTGGCAAATCTCAGATTTACATCGATTCTCCAGAGGAAAAAAGTATTATCGAAATGAGAAATGTTAAGTAAGAGAAACAAGCTGCAAAACAGTACCAGATAATTATATTATAAACATAATATTTAATATAATTATCCTATATCTTCTGTTTGTAAACCGATTTATAAACAGAAAACCAGGTAATTTCACCTCTCTAAGAAAGAAGATAATTCTGGGGTTAAAGTGTCAGATATGAAAAGTTACCACAGCCAACAAACAGACAAGGAACAGCCAGAAATTCAGATCATTATGCATTTCATTTTGATTGCTTTAATATCACTTACAAATAAATTGTGTGCGATTTTAACGTCTGTAAATATATATAAAATGGTTTGCTAACTATTTTTCTATGAAAAATATGCATTGGTGTTATTTTGTCTCCATTTTTCCCAGATGTGTCAAAGTGTATCAATCTGTCCCGGATATGGGGCACATTGATACAAATTACATTTTTTGATTTTTTAAAAATTACATGCAAAAATAATGTTTAAAACAATGATTGTACATTTTTATAACACACTACACAGGTTTTGCTGACATCACATAGAAAAATAACTTGGAATTTCTGCTTTCTAGACACCAAAATTTTTTTTTTAAAAAAAAGCTTTATCAATGTCCCCCAGTTCCCCCTACTATCTAAGATATTTTAATTGTTTTAATGTCATTAAAAATCAGATTTATTCAAAACGATTTTGTGCTTCAAACTGAACTTTTCAAACTGGAACAATGCTGTACCCGAAAATCTTTCAACCCAATTTGGGTATTTTGTTTTTACAGTGTACGTACATTGTTTTATTTATTGAGACCTTCACGATGTTTTTGTAAAAAAATTAAGGCTTTATTTTAAGCATTAAATAATTCCACAAATAATTATTTTAAATATTTTGTGCATCGAGGCTTAACTTTTTGATAATACGCTAGGACTGTCAACTTTTATTTGTATTACCTCGTACCACAATTTTAGGGACAACGCATTTTATAAGGCCTGCCATCAAAAGGTTAACAGAGAATAATGTTATGAGAAAGATGCACCAATGTTTCAAGGGGAAAGAAAACAACAACATTCATGCTTAGCACTTATAATTTAACATAATATGTGTAATTATATTACATATAATAAAATACCTTAATATTAGTTTAATTATTTTCGATGTTGAAGGTGTGTCATAACCATTTATATCAATTTCTTCATTGCTACTTCCTCCATTTACGATGGTTCATACTCTACCTCCAATAAGTCAACTTCTATTGAAGTTATTGATTATAATAGCAAATAAAGGCTTTGTGTAAAAATGTATAAAGAAAGAAAACGAAAGTTTAGAAAATCACAAATAATGCATGAAAAAGTAGCAAACAGCCGTTCGAATCTAACATTGAGATTTTTCATTAGTGTAAGACACAGCGTGCTTGAAATAGCAAAGTTAGGCAAAGTGACAGATAGGTGCATTCTTATATACACGTTACAGGGCCGAACGCGGCAAAAATAAGCGATGAGGAGAAAGCAACATGAATAACTATATGGAAAAGTGGCGACATCTACCAAAGAACAAGTAAACTAAAACTGAAAACAACAATTAAAGACTTACAAATGCATGGAAAATTAGCTTGGTATTTGATTTCTGGCTCTTGATTGGCTCAGTTAATAAAAATTATATCATCATTGGCCGCATGATTAAATTATATCATGAATTAGAACATTCATATAAAAACTAAAACTGACTTTGTGGATTTGCTAAGAAGGTTTTGGGTTTTTAAATGTATTTTTAATGTATTTTAAGGCTGCTTTAATGTATTTTAAATAATATTGTACGCACCTGAATTCTATTTTTGTACATTTTTTTTTTTTTCATGCGAATTTTAATTATTTACTCAAGGGGAAATTATCTGTATTATTATTTTAATATTCCTTTATTTAAATTGATTCAAAATGACGAGTTTGACAGTCCATGAAACTGATATAAATCAGCTGATTACGATAACTGAATAAAACAAAGTTTAATATTATTACACAGTATAATTTAATACATTAATATTTATTTATGATAATATTTTTTATCAATAGCTAAGGAACACTTCTTAAAAAAATGTATTGAAGCAGACGATTTTGTGAAGCTGCTTATTAATTTTACGAATCCGATGTATTGACCAAAAATTGAAAATAAGTTTTGGCTTAGATTTGAAAGTTTACACTGTAAAACATTTGTGGAAACGTTACTCCATACAATTGGTGTAAAAATGGTGGCAAATGCTGCCTCCAATTTCATGGAGTAATTGTTTTCATGTATGCAATGGTGTAATTTAAACATATATTACTGGTGTAACATGACAATTTTACACTGGTTTTAACGGTTAAAACACTCCATAAAATTGGAGGCAGCAATGCTGCCACCAGTTTTACGGAGTAACGTTTCCACAAATGTTTCTCAGTGTATAGATCAAATTTTAACTAGGGATCTTACGAAGAATAGCCGAGAAGATAAGCTTAGAATAAATGACAATTCCCAAATGCCAAGACACAGAACAAAGGCCAACTCAGTCATTCTAAGCCAGTAACATGCTTTATAATGTAATGATGATGAGATCGTTATGAGATCATTTAAAATTCATTCACGGTGAAGAGACGTCTTGTTGAGGTCAGACGATAGGTATGTATTTGTGAGTGACGTTGTAGTTGGAATTCGTGATGTACTTGATCACCAGGTTTCTACTGTGAGCATTTCGAAGGCATTGTGCGTTGGGGAAGATATCTTTAACGGTGCCATCATTTGTTTATCAGTGAAAATGATCCTGTTTGTTTTTCAATGTTGCACGCTTTTTTGGGCCATCAGTATAGGAATTGGATTAGTACTAGAAGGAAGCTGAAGCAGGAATCTTTATAATAGTCGAGAATAAAAGCATCGAGCAAAATAAGAGCTAGTTACTTTAAACAACTCACTCGCTTTATATTGTCCAGGTAAAACAAAATATAAGGGGCTTACTGTCATTGTAGACCAAGTAAATTAAAAAAAAATGAGATAGTTCATTTAGAAGTTGCATAAAATCGGTTAAATCTACCCGCACAGTGAACAAAGACTGATTTCACGTACTCTATGGTATGTGGCACCTGCTTGCAGGTTTAATCCACTATTGGGATGAATAAGACATATTTTATAGACCTTCTAAGTGAACTATCTTTTGTTAAAAAAAAGCAGATTTGATATACCATGGTGTGATCCCTCCATATCCGCTAAGAAACAACACAACTTAAATTTCTTTAAAAAATATAAAAACTACTTTAAATAGAGTAGATGAAACTCTACACTATTTAACGGAAGAGAGATGTAGATTGGAGAATTTTGTATTATGTTCAACTTAAACTGGTAAATTTTCAAAATATTAAAAAAAAGTAATAAAATTAACACGGAAGATGTTTGATTATTATTAGTAGTACATTATAGCTCTAATGACTGCATTTCTTTTGAGTTTGAGGAAACAGTGACAGAAAAAAAATCATTGATGCAATAATAATAAAAAACAGAGAGTATACGTTTTAAGCAGAGAATATACGCTTAGGGACAGAGGGTACACCCTTGAGTGTATATACTATCGCTTCCTTGAGAAACTAAGGTTATACAACGTTACTTTAAAAAATCAAGAAGGTATACTACATAACACCCCCGCAAGCCTAAACAAAATTCTTGCGGGAATATGTTTTTAATTATAAACAATGCTAAGTCTGTCTAAGGAAAATAAATTCGGCTTCCTCTTATATTTATTACGAAATCATTAGTTTTTTCGCTTTGAAATTTCCTAATTAATGATAACGAATTACAGAATTGAAGAGGAAGCAAAATAATTGCTAAGGAACTGAAAGGAAATATAATTTACTTAGATATAAAGACTTTTATTTTTTTAAATTTTTGTTGACATCATATCATTGTTTGGTAATTATTTACAGGTGATTAAACATGATCAGTGACATAGGAAGGATATGTAATATTGATAAACGTAAGATAATGACTTTATTAGAAAATATGTTAAATATTTTTTTTATTATTATTTTATAATTTATAAATAATCGTGTAGAGATGAAATACAATTTTAGTGCAAGTTAAATAAATTTTAATAAGAACGCAAATAATACTGAATGCTTTATATCTAAATCTTTGATAAACATTAAATAATTAAACATAACCGACGTGTTTAAAGTTTTAATTAAAAATGTTCGACATGATTTTCGAAATTAACAATAACTTAATTAAAAACATGTGATTGAAAAAAAAACAATATTTTATAGATTATTTAAACAGCGCAAGTTTAGATAAATATTATATTTTTTGTATATATATATTTTGAAAAGATGCAATACATATAATAAATAAAAAATAATCGATTATTTTTAACATACAATTTGTATAGAAGTTGTGCAATCAAATTTATGGAAGATAAATCAAATTAAAAATCTATATTAATTCACTTTTTTCAAGTTCGAGAAACACACATGGAATTATGATTAATTTTGAAACTATCGATAAAAAATAAGAAAATACAAGATAAAAGAATTTTACTAATTAAAATGTTTTTAATTACAAAGAAATGCCGAATTGTTCTGGACTAAATTATTTACATTTTATTTATGTGTTTTAGAGTAGTTTTTTTATTATTTGGTAAACTTTTTTTTAATATTTCTTTTGAAGAGACATAATACATCTAAATATCAAAAATTAATCGATTATTTTCTACATACTATTTGCATATAGTAGATGCAAGGGAAGTGTTTAAATTTTTAATTAAAAATGTTTTATATGCTTTTTTTTTTATCAAACAGCGATGTTTGCATAAATATTGCATTTATATATATATATTTTTGCAAAAGATGTTATACATCTAAGAAACAAAAATTAATTAATTATTTTATGCATAAAATTTCTGTACAGTTTGTGCATTGTAAAAGATAAATCACTTTCAAAAGCTTTGTTAAAGCTTTTTTTTTTCAGGTTCAAGAAACACACATTGAATTATAATTAATCATGAAGCTATTTGTAAAATAATAAGAAAAGAGAAGATAAAAGAATTTTACAGAATAAAATGTTTTTAATTACAAAGAAATGTCGAACTTGTCTGCAGAAAATTTATTCAATTTCCTTTTATGTGTTTTACAGTACACTTTTAAATTTGTGAAAATATTTATGTATTCTTTTGAAAAAATGTGAAACCTCTAAGAAACAAAAACTAATCGACAGTATTCTATATACAATTTGTGTATAATAAATGCAATTTAGGTGTTTAAAGTTTTAATAAAAATGTTTTATATGCTTTTCTTGTTCAGACAGTGCAAGTTTGAGTAAATATTGCATTTTTATGTATTTTTTTGAAAACAGGTAATACACCTAAGAATAAAAATTAATTGATTATTTTATGTATAAAATTCGTACATAATTTTTGCAACCAAAATTGTAAAAGATAAACCGAATTCAAATTCTTTGTTAATGCCCTTCTTTTTTTCATTATTTCATTCGGAATTGTAATTAATCTTGAATCTATTGATAAAAGTATAAGGACAGACAATATAAAATAATTTTACAGAATAAAGTATTTTTAGATACAAGAAATGACGAAGTTGTCGAGAGTAAATTAATTCAATTTACTTTTATGTATTTTGCTGTAGAATTTTCAGTTTGTGACATTTTTATGTATTTCTTTTGAAAAGATGTGGTACATTTATGAAACAAAATTAACCGTTTATTTTATATATGAATTCGTATACAATTTGTGCAACCTAAATTGCAAAAGATAAGTTAAAATCGAAATCTTTGTTAATGTCTTTTTTTTCAGCTTCAGGAAACGCAAATTGAACGGTAATATATCATGAAGCTATTTATAAAAGAATAAGCAAAGATAGGATAAAATAATTTTGCAAAATAATTCTTTAAATGCAAAGAAAGGACGAACTTGTCTGGAGTAAATTAATTCAATTTTCTTTTATGTGTTTTACAGCAGTTCAATTAATTTGTGATTTTTTTTATTTATTGCTTTTGATAAGATGTGATGCATCTAGTAAAAAACAAAAATTAATCGATTGTTTTCTATATACAATTTGTATATAATAGATGCAATCGAAGTGTTTAAAGTTTTAATTTAAAATGAATTAATTGCCTTTTTGATCAAACAACGGAAATTTGATAAATATTGCATTTTAATGTATTTATTTTAAAAAGATGTAATACATCTAAGAAAAAAAAATTAATCAAATTATTTTATATATAAAATTTCTAGATACAGATGGAGGACAAAATAATACAAACACCTGTGAAATCATGAAAAATTTTTATTAGTAGGGGGTAGAGATGGGAATGCTCGGAAAAAAACCCGGAAAAATTGGGAAAAAAACCCGGTTTTTTCAGTTTTTTTCGAAGGCTTATTTTTCAATTTTTCCGAACTAGAAAAATTGAAATTTCATTTATGAAATAATATAGTGAAAATTTTGTAATAGCTACATTCTCATACTTTTTATTTTACTTATTTTTATGTTGAGTGTCTCACATGAAAATTTTAATGTGGGTAATCTGATCTCTGAGCAGAAATCTGTTTGAGAAGACTTGAAAGGATCCTTCACATTTTTTTCTTGTTTGAAACGCAAGACCCTTTGCAAAATTTCTCTTGAAAATAGACATTTCAGAAGAAGTTTAATCAACAAATTGAATCTTTCGCAAGTGCAGTGATTGAAGAAAAAAAATCTCATGCCATACAACAGATGAATCTTATTAAGTTGCATATATGTATGTAAATAACTTTATTAAAAAGTCTAAATTAGAACCTAAATATAGTAATAATTTCTTATTAAAAAAACTGAATATATTTTGTACCAGTATATACAAAAAGTTCACAATTTCATAAAAACTTGATTACATGAAAAAAATCTAGATATGTAATTAAATGCAACTTCTCTTTTTTAAAATTAATTCATGTGTAAAATTATGGCAATAATATGATGATTAATGGAAATGATAAAATTAAAAATTCAACATAAAATTTTGAAGTATGCATTTATTACTTTAATCTATCTTTTCAAGAACTAAGTATTGAATTCGTGAAAAATTTGACTTCCGGTTTTTGGTATATTTAAACGTTTTAGAAGGTCCTGAACACGTTTTGATGGTTTTTGGAAAATATCTGTCGCTCTGTGAGTCTGTATGTGATAAATTTTATGGGCACTCTCTCTTAAGAACTGATGCGCATAATTTCAAAAAACTTTAGATTTAGCTACACCTTGATATAAACTCGAGATGTTTAGTTATTAGTGTATATCGCCAAACTGATGGCGCTGCTATGCTGTATTATTAATAATTTCCACAATAGTTCTATCTCAAACTAATGTATGTATTTTATAAAATTTCATATTAAGTTAATCTTTGACATAACTTCGTGCTCATTACTTTTTGGTGTAAATTACTCAACAGATGACGCTGCCATGCTGCATTATTCATGATTATCGCAATAGCTTTACCTCAAGGACGATTTTTTTTTTAAATCAAAATACAGCTTCAGATAGTTTCTGATATATATTAATGTTGTTTGGTGTTTCGTGTAAATTGCTCTATAGGTGGCACTACTATACTGCATTTTTCAAGATTTCTTTATAGCTGATTAATTGAATGTTTTTTCAAGGTGTTGAATTTAAAATTGACCTCCATTTTACCTCCATAATGTACAGTAATGTTGCAAAAACATGGGCAGTTTGCATTAGAAAAGTACAACTGCGATGAACCCCCCCCCCCATATTTTATTACAAGTAACTATGTTCCAAACTATACTTTCCCTCTTGATTAGACATTGAATTTTTGTAGTTTTCCAAAGCACAGTAGAAGTTTATCTCTGTATGTAACTGCTTTAATTCCTCAAATAGTGAGCATTTTCTATTTGTTTTGTAGTGTTCTATTTTCATAACTTTTCAGTTCCACTCTTAGAAATATAAAATTACCATGTGGAAACATTATTGAATATGATTTCTTATTCAAGAATAGTATATCAGATTTCAGGGTAAAAAGAAAAAAATTTACATTTAATTAAACTTAAAAAAAAAAAAAAAATCTGGTTTCAGTGAGTAAAAATCTAACAGTCAATAAATCCTACGCTATTTTTTAGTTGCAGACCTGAGTAAGCCAGAGTAAAACTTAGTTTTGTTTGAATTTAGATTATAAAACTAAATCAAAACTTTTTTGAGTTGAGATTGGAAAGCTATACCAAAACTAAACATATTTTATAAAGGAAATAAAATTATAATACCAAGAAAAAAAAAAGTAATAATCTAAAAATATATAATTTTTAAACAAACAATGGAATTTTTGAATACTGATATTCATAATAATGACAAAACTGCAATAATTTCTTTAAACTAGTATCATTTACTTAAAAACTATACTCATGTAAATGGAATGCATAATTTATTTCATTCCAAACTGCACGCATATTGGTTCAGGTTTTTACATTATGTCAGTTGGTAGTTAAACATGTAACTGAAAAATCATTTTAACAGAGATATGATATAACAATCAATAGTGTTTAATAAAAATTTTTAGGCTGTGGAAAAAAAAAACTAAACTTTTAAAATCAGGCTTTGCTACTTTCTTTTTATTTTACAATATCAAGTGAAAATAATTTTCATTTAATACATATAAATGGGAAAAAATTTTATTATTTAATATTCTCTAATAAAATATAATTTATTTTGGAGAAACAGTCATGAAAAATCAATTTTTCCAATTTTTCCGTTTTTTTCCGAAAAAAATTGGTAAAAAACCAGTTTTTTCTGCCACTTATATTCTTCCGGAAAATTTACATCTCTAGTAGGGGGTTGGAGTACCCTTTGACTGAAATACAGATTTAATACGACCTTTTATAGATGTATAAAGGTCATGGATAATATTTAAAAGTATATTGAGCCATTACTCCTGCAGAATAATCTAATTCTGAAAAGCTAGATGGAGGAAGAAATTGAGAATGAAGTTTAGACCCCAAATCTTTCTATAAATGTTCAATAATATTCAAATCTGGAGACTGACGGGGCCAGGAAATATATTCAACTTCATCGTCGTGCTCTTCTAACCAAGCTTCAACACACCAGCAGTATGGATAGGAGCATTGTCGTCTTTAAAAAACGGTCGTTCTCCATGGAATAAGATCTGGAAAAAACGGCCGACATGATCCATTAAACTGGTTAGATAGAGATTGGATTTCATCCTCCCATGCAGAATAACAAGTGGCCCAAGACCGCGCTAAGATACCGAACCTCAGACCCTAATGGAGCCACCCGAATGCTTCAAATTCAGCATCAGGCATTCTGGTTTAAACACTTCTCTGGGCGTTCTCCAGACATAAACGTGTCCGGTTGTCTGAAATAGGGCGAATAATGATTCATCTGACCATAATTCCTTTTGCCACTTCTGTGGGGACCACCGTTTGTGATCTCTGCACCATTGGAGTCGCTTGAAAACATTAGTTTCTGTCACCAAGAGTTTTCGAATTGGCACTCTGCCATAAATGTTCGCAGAATGGAGTTCCTTTTTGACAGTTTTTTGTTGAAATGGGATCCTGGAGATGTCTGTTCCTTCCGGCTGTTATCTCGGATAACGATTGCTTTTGCTTTCGGGCTACTATGGGTTTCAAGTCTAGTCTGTCCTTATCAGCAAGCTTGGAATTGAAGCCACTGTTGTGCTTTGAAGACGTCGTCTTACATTTTGTCGTGTATGCTGTCATAACTGCTGTACCGTACTGTTTGTAACTCCCCAAAAGGTTTGCTGTTTCCATAACCGATGCTCCAGTTAAACGCGCTCCAAAAATCATTCCTCTTTGGACCTCTGACAGGTCTGATATTTCAACTTATTACAGAGAGTTCGACTGACACATGCAACACAGGTGACTGCTGTAGAGAGACTGATACCTTCCTCTTCACGCTCACTAGGTGGCAAACTTATGTTGCAGGTGGAGCGGCCATACTGCACGTGTGAAATACGTCATACTTTTTCACAGGTGTTCTTATCATTTTGTCCCCCATCTGTAATGTGTGCAAGGTAAAATTGTAAAAAATAAATCAAAGCCAAAATCTTTGTTATTGCCTTGCATTTATTTTATTTTTTCAGTTTCACGAAACAATAATTGAATTGTAATTAATCATGAAGCTATTTATAAAGAAATAAGCAAAGAGAGGATAAAATAATTTTACAGAATAAAAGGTTTTTATTTAGAAATAAACGTCTAACTTTTCTGGAATAAATTAATTCAATTTCCGTTTATGTGTTTTACAATAGTCTTTTTTAATTTGTGAAATTTTTCATGCATTTCTTTTGAAAAGATGTGATACATCTAAAAAACAAAAACTAATTGATTGTTTTCTATGTACTTATATAATCGATGCAATTGATGTGTGTTTATCGTCTTAGTTAAAAATGTTTTATATGCTTTTTTTTTATCAAGCAGCGCAAGTTTGCAAAAATATTGCATTTATATACATATATATGTGGAAATGATGTAATATATCTAAGAAACAAAAATTAATCAATTATTTTATACATAAAAATTCTGTACAATTTGTGCATTGTAAAATTGTAAAAGATAAATAAATTTCAAAAGCTTTGTTAATGCCTTTGTTTCAATTTCAAGGAACAAACATTGAATTGTAATTAATCATGATGCTATTTATTGAAGAATAAGAAAAGGCAAGATAAAAGAATTTTACAGAATAAAATGTTTTTAATTACGAAGAAATGTCGAACTTGTCTGGAGTAAATTAATTCAATTTTCTTTTATGTGTTTTACAGTACCTAGTCTTTTAAATTTGTGAAAATATTTATGTATTCTTTTGAAAAGATGTGAAACATCTAAGAAAAAAATAATCAATTGTTTTCTCTATACGATTTGTCACTAAAAAATGCAATCGGAGTGTTTAAAGTTTTAATTAAAATATTTTATGTGGTTTTCTTGATCAGACAGTGCAATTTTGAATAAATATTGCATTTTTATGTATTTCTTTTGAAAACATGTAATACTTCTAAGAAACAATAATTAATCGATTATTTTGTGTATTAAATTCGTATATAATTTGTGCAACCAAATTTGTAAAAGATAAACAAAATTCAAAATCTTTGTGAATGCCTTTCTTTTTTTATGAGCATCACATGTGGAATAGTACTTAATCATGAATCTATTTATAAAAGAATAAGGACAGACAAGATAAAATAATTTTACGGAATAAAATGCTTTTAGTTTCAAGAAATGTCGAACTTATCGAGAGTAAATTAATTCAATTTTCTTTTATGTGTTTTGCAGTAGAATTTTTTATTTGTGAAATTTTTTATGTACTTATTTTCAAAAGATGTGATACATTTAAGAAAATAAATGTAATCGATTGTTTTATATATAGAATGGTGAAATAAATTAAGAGAATTTGCATATTTGATCGAATTGCATGAAAAGAACTGAACTGAAGGAAAAACCAGTGCTTCTAGATAAAAAAGCAAATCTTGTACGGCAAATACGTAAGCGTACAGGTGTATGTTGGTGAAGCAAGCAGAAAAAACAGGCTTCATAAGCCCATGAATGGTAAAACGAATTGCGTTCGCTAGGACACCTTGGTGAATTTCTTGGTGTTATCTTGAAGCAATCGGTTAAATCCATATCGGAACAGTAAAAATGAGTAACCACCCACGTTTGGAAGATGGAATGAGGTGGCGAATTGTGGGGAGGCTAGAGGCATTTATGTATTCTTTTGAGTCCAGATATTCAGAAAGTTTAATGTAACTCCCAGCTTCGTGCGTAACCTATAGAAACAGTTCCAGAATATTGGATCCATCGAGACAAAGCCTGGGCAAGGTGTTCCAAGAGCCGTGACGGCCAGTGAAGATCGCCATTTGTCCATTTTAGCGAGGCGTAACAGAGAGGCTACAGCTTCTGAGCTCACGGGACCTGTATGCAGCCACAGGAACCCGTATAACAAAAGTGACTGTTTCCAAAAGACTGATTGAGAGATGGTATTTGCCAGAAGACCGGCTGTTTGCGTCCCGCTCATGTTTATAAACACGAGAGTCTGATTAGAATGGGGCAGGCAACATAGTGATTGGAGTATGGAGTAATGGGCGACCTTACTGTTCACTGAGGAGTCCCTTTTAGCCTAAACACTGATTCTCGTCGTACTTTCATATGGAGAGAATCAGAGATCTGCTACCTACCCTCGAACGTCCGCGAAATCAACAGTTGAGGCGGTGGCAGTGTAAAGGTCTGAGCACGCATCATATTGGACGGCCGCATATCTTTCCACTTCTTTGACAGAGGCTCTGTGACTGGTGTGAGGCATGGGTATAAGGTCTTGGAGCCTTATATTCGCCTTTTCTGGAGAGCAGTGGGCCCCGAGTTCATCTCACAGGACGATAACGCCAAGCCACATAGAGCTCTCCTGGTCAATGAATTTCTCGAGAATGAGGATATTCACCAGATGGATTTGCCAACCAGGTTTCCAGTCCTTAACCTTAACGAGCATGTCTGGAACGTTCTGATGAGGGCAATTAGAATTCGCAACCTCCCCCCCCCTCCGAGAACCATTCAGGAACTGAAAACAGAGTTGCTGAATGAGTAGAACCAATTGCTACAGGCACTAATAAACTGCGTTATTTCCAGTATGGCATCGCGCTGCGAAGACTATATAACTGTAAGAGGGGACCATACCTCCTATTAATCCATTTCTTTTGGGTATTATGCAACCGCTGTTTCTAGAAAAGAGCTAGAAAAGAGAATATAAAAGTATTTTACAGAAAAAATGTTTTTCATTACAAAGAAAAGTCGAATTTGTCTGGAGTAAATTATTTAAATATTATTTATGTGTTTTACAGTAGTTTTTTTTTAATTTGGTATTTTTTTTTAAAATTTCTTTTAGAAAAATATAATATATCTAAGAAACAAAAGATAATCGTTTATTTTCTAGATACTATTTGCATATAATAGATGCAATGGAAGTGTTTAAACTTTTAATTAAAAATGTTTTATATGCTCTTTTTGATCAAACGGCGCAAGTTTGGATAAATATTGCATTTATATATATATATATATTTGTAAAAGATATAATACATCTAAGAAACAAATATTAGTAAATTATTTTTTACATAAAATTTCTGTACAATTTGTGCAATGTAAAATTGTAAAAGATAATTAAATTTCAAAAGCTTTGTTATTGTGGTTTTTTTTATTCAGTTTTAAGAAATACATATGGAATTGTAATTAATCATGAAGCTATATATAAAAGAATGTGAAAAGAGAATATAAAAGGATTTTACAGAATAAAATGTTTTTAATTACAAAGAAATGTCGAACTTGTCTGGAGTAAATTAATTCAATTTTCTTTTATGTGTTTTACAGTAGTCTTTTTAATTTGTGATAGTTTTTATATATTTTTTGAAAAGATGTGAAACTTCTAAGGAACAAAAATTAATCGATTGTTTTCTATAAACAAATTGTATATAATAGATGCAGTCTAAATGTCTTAATATTTTAATTATAAATATTCTATATCCTTTTCTTGATCAAACAGTGCAAGTATGCATAAATATTGCATTTATACATGTATAAATGTTTTTTGGAAAAGATGTAATACACCTAAGAATAAAAAATTAATCGATTATTTTATGTATGAAATTCGCATATAATTTGTGCATTCTAAATTGTAAAAGATAAACAAATTTCAAAATCTTTGTTAATGCCCTTCCTTTTTTATGAGCATCACATGTAGAATTGTAATTAATCATGAATCATTTGATAAAAAAATAAGGACAGACAAGATAAAATAATTTTACAGAATAAATAATTTTACAGAATAAATAATTTTACAGAATAATATTTTTAGTTACAAGAAATGTCGAACTTGTCTAGAGTAAATTAATTCAATTTTCTTTTATGCGTTTTGAAGTAGAATTTTTAATTTGCGAATTTTTTTATTTATTTCTTTTGAAAAGATGTGATACATCTAAGAAACAAAAATTAATCGATTGTCTTATATAAATTCGTTTATAATTTCTGAATTCTAAATTGTAAAAGATAAATCAAATTCAAAATATTTGTTAATGCCCTTCTTTTTTTCAATTTCGGGAAACACACATGGAATTGTAATTACTGAAGAAGCTATTTATAAAATAATAAGGAAAGAAGGATTAAAAGAGTTTTACAGAATAGAAGGTTTTTAATTACAAAGAAATGTCGAAATTATCTGGAGAGAATTGATTCAATTTTATCTTTTATGTGTTTTACAGTAGTCTTTTTAATTTGTGAATTTTTTAATGTATTTCTTTTGGACAGGTGTATTACAACTAAGTAACAGAAATTAATCGATTATTTTATGCATAAAATTTGTATATAATTTGTGAACCAAAATTGTAAAAGATAAATTAAATTCAAAATGTTTGTTAATGCTCTTCTTTTTTTTTCAATTTCGGGAAACACACATGGAATGGTAATTAATTATGAAGCTATTTATAAAAGAATAAGAAAAGAAATATTACAGAAAGAATTTTACAGAATAATTTTTTTTTTTAATTTTAAAGAAATGTCAAAGTTGTTTGTAATAAATGGATTCATTTTTCTTTTATGTGTTTTACAGTAGACTTTTAAATTTGTGAAATCCATGAATTGGCGCTATTGGTTGCAAAATAGAAGTATACTGAAAACAGGCTCTATGAAATCGAAATAAATTATTGTTATTATGATTCAACAATAAAATTGGAATTCTTAATTATATAAATACGGAACACTTTTACATAACATCTGGCCTGTCTGCCGGCATAGTAACGTAAAAAGAACCAAACTGAATGATTCGTAATTTAATTTAATTCATTGTAGAAAAGTGCCGATTCGTTTCAAATTCAGTAAAGTTCGAATCAAATCTTAAAACATATATTAATAGAAATATTCTTCATTCTCTTGATTATTATCATGCGAAATTTATTCAATGACATCTCATGATATGTCATGATTTTAGGTTGTCATTTTCATTATTCTATTAAATCCTTATTTTCATAACTGATTCGACGATATCCCACGAAATATAATAGTTTTTCTAGGACACTTTTGTGTAATAGCTTGAGCGACTTTCTCCCAGACTGGTGGTTATGAGATCCAATTACTGTACGGATCGTATGTTGTTTTCTGTCGATGCATAAAAGAGCATTAAAGCTGTTCTATAGATTGCACCACCATCCATATTATCGTTATTTTCGAATAAATACTTTTGAAAAAATTTCTATCGTCAAACAAGCAAAGAAACGAAGTTACTCAAATTGACGAAAACTTTCTCGTAGCATTTCCCGGCAAACAGTTTCGTCAAAAATGAAGAAAATCAGTGAAGAAAAAGTATGAGTATCCATTTCTGAGTGTGTAGTTTATAACAGCTTCCAAGTACTTTGATACCGCAAAAGCATTTATTTATTTTAGAAAGTTCAAAAAACATTTTTATTCGAAATTTAAATAAAAATTTATACAAATAAATTTTTAGTCTCCCATAATTTTCGAAAACGTTTTCGAATAGCTTTTATTATGCATTAATCTGTTATCTTTGCCCTTTAAATCGGTTTTTCGGATGCACTCTCTTACATACTTTCAGCTGCATATTACAGATTCTGTATTCAATTATAACAGAAAAATGTCAATTTTAATGTAAATGCCTGTGGTATTAATTCTATATGCTTTTCAGTTAAACATGTTTGCTGAACATGAAAGTATTTACTTCTTTAATTAGTTCAATCAAAATTATAGAAGTTAAATCAAACCAATATCTTTTTTAATGCACTATTTTTCAGCTTCAGGCAGCACACGTGGAATTGTAATTAATTACGAAGCTTTTTATAAAAGAATTAGAAAAAAGGGGATAAAAGAATTTCATAAAATAAAATGTTTTACATTACAAAGAATTGGAATTTGTCTGGAGTAAAGTAATTCAATTTTATTTTATGTGCTTTACAGTAGTATTTTTTTATTTATGAAATCCCTTAGTTAACGTTATTTGTTGCAAAATATTAATCAAAATTGTTACCATGAAATTGAATAAAATTTTTCTAAAGGTTGATTCAATAATAAAATTGGAGTTTAGTTTAAGCATAATAGGTTTTAATCGAAAAATGTATAATATAGAATAGTTTTCCTGAATAGAAACTAATAGATGCGTTCTTAATTATATAAATACGAAGTACTTATGGTCCTCGTTTGGTCTGTTTGTCTGCACAAAACAGCGTAAAAAGTATCTGGAATGATTTGAAATTTAATATAGACAATCGTTGCAAAATATTGCCGACTCATTTCAAATTTAGGGAAAATCGAAACAAAACTTTAAAAAAATATCTATATTAATAAAAGGTTTCTTCATTCTCCTGAATCCTAAATTCTGATTTTTTTTTTTTTTAATAATAACTTAAGCGATTCTGTTTATTCTAAAAATTAAAAGGATATTTAAAAATTTTCTTAGTTTCTCGTTTTTTTTATAATCTATTATTTTTATTTGTATACAATAATTTAGGTCAAATTAATTACTAGTTTAAAAAGTTAATTAATTTGACTTTATAATTAATTACTTCAACACATTTTTATATTTATTTAACAAAAATTGTGTTGTTGTTGTTGTTGTTTCAATTTGTTTTTTATTTTATAGAATTCCATTTAAACGCCTTTTCTAAAATTGAAAAGAATGCGGTACATTTTCTTTTTCTTTTTTCTATTTATTCTAATTTATTGAAAAAAATGAAAAAAAAAATATACATCCTGCATTTTCCCCTTGTGTACGCATGTTTAATGTTTAAGAAATTTTTAATAGCGAGGAAAAAGCGGAGTTATTTGAAGCTTTCTAAGAATATTATTTCCGTGGATTTATCCAGAAGAAAAACGAAAGGAAGTGTCTAAACTTCACTTATATTCCTTTTTTTCAGTCATATTGAAAAAGAACATTTTCAACAAAACTTTAGATTTATTGTCTATTTTGTTTGAAAAAGGAATATGTTGAAAAATTATATTTTCGAAATATTTTTCCTTATTTAATATTGATCTTAAAAGTCTGAAAACTTAATAAAGCAAACTTTAAAAAAAATTGAAATATATGTAAGTACAAAGTATTACAAATATATAGTTCTTATAATAGGAGCTAATTTCAATAGCCCTCCGAGCATCTTGCAAATGGGTAAAATTGTAATATTGTTTTCACTCATTTTAATATTGATAATAAAATATGATTCTTTCCATATTATATAAAAAATAATTAAAAATATAAATGTATCCCTTGAAAGTATTAATCATTCTTCAATGCATTGAAAATACAATACATCTATAGAATTATATTATCTTAAATATTGCTTATATTGCAGTGGAAACTGGAGCTTAGTGTACTGAATATTACGATCCAGACACATAGAGGGATAGAAAATGAGTCAAAATCTCAACTCTCGTGCTTTTAGAAAACATTAAGTCATTTAAAATAGGTAAACAAATTACAAAAAAGTTGTTTTAAACAGTTATGATTATTTCTTTTAAAAGTTTTGTTTTAGTTTACATTCCTTATTTTACATTGATCTTAACATGTCTGTAAATCCATATTAATCTACAAACTGTCCGAAGCATAAAATATTTCAAAATGTATATTTCGTGTGACACATACTAATTTCGACTGAAAATGAGGCAAAATTGCAAGTTTTATATTTTTAGAAAACATTGAATAATTTTAAATAGCTTAAAAAGAAAAATAATAATTAATCTTAATATCTCAGAACAGTTCTTTTAATAAAACAAACTCAAAATATCTGTAAGCTTAAAATATTACACTATATATATATATATATTATGCATATTTATCGCAAGTGAAACTAATTTCAATTGAAAATCGGACAAAATGAAAAATTTGTATTTTAAGAAATTATATTTCTTTAAATAAGGTATCCTGGGGTAATAATGCCACTTTAAGGTTCTACCAATTTTTCTGGCTTAATTTTAGATTGCATTTTTCAAACAAATATAGGATTAGATATAGCAACTCATTGACTATCTATGTGAAAAAAAATAATTCGCCCCCCAGATATGTATTTATAAAATAGAATGTCGTGATTTCCGGACCTATTCTATTTGGCGTTATTACCCACCTAGGTGGGTAATAACGCCATGCAAACAAAACTATAAAATAAGATGGAATAATCCCACGTAGATTGCCCAATTCTAAAAATATAATCTCTACAACCCTAGAAATTGACATATTGTATTCTAAGAGATAAAAATGTTATTTTTTATTTTATTTTATTTTATTTATTTATTTATTTATTTATCTTGTGAAAGTGTAAGAAAAAGAAGTTTGTTAGGGTAGGCAAAAGAATATCAGATCCTGAACTTCTTTTTTGCTTAAAAAAGGACCGCTCTGATAAAACTATTAGAAATCTAATAAAGAGAAAACAATTAGATAAAATTACTATCTAAATCAGTATTTATGTTTCCATATATGTATTCTATGCGATAGAAAATATTTAATTTTTAGCGAAAAAGAAAGAAAAAGCAGATTAAGGGAGTATCTACAGTTTATAACACCGTTGGCTTGTAACACCTCTTTGCTTAAATATAATTATAAAAAATATTACACAGTTTTAACTATATATAATGTAATATATTTATCAAGTAAAATTTTATAATAAACTAGAAAAGAATAAACTAGAAAAAAATTAAACATGTTTATGATAAGTAATGTTCTTTGAATTATGTAGGATGATATTGCTAAAATAAGGTTTTCAAAATTATGTATAAAAATTTTATCTACCCATAAAATGCGAAAAAATATGATAAATAATTAAGTTTCCATGGGGATTAATTCTTCAATTTGAATCATTCTCCGATCAACCCATGCATTTATATTAAAAAATTTGAATAATTATTCCATTATAAAAATAAGTGCTTCAAGTATGTAACAATTTTATTATAGTTTATTTCTGAATTTATAAGAGTTTACAATTTAGAGGTTTAGAACTTCGGAAAATAATTATAAAAATTGTTTCTTAATACAGGACTTTAATATATTTTTAAAAACCATCGACATATTTTGCTGAACGAAAAGTAAAAAATAATTTTTAAATCATTTATATTAATAGGTTAAATTTGAAATGGGAAATTTTTGTTCACAATATCAGAAATAAAAAGTAATTACTTTTAGTATATTAACATAATGCATAAATAAAAATACATTAAGGGTATCCCAGAAATATTGCAATTTTTATGGGGAGGTACGGTACATCACAATGATTCAGTTTTGCATAACAACCAATGGTTGGAAACACTTTCCTGGCGCGGTAGTGACGACACAAAGCACAAGAAAGAAATGACACGAACAGGGAAAGCAAACATGTTTATTATTCTTAGTGCTGCAAAAATACTGAGACAATGCTGGGAAGTGCCTTGGAACGTATTACACGCACTGTGGCAGCTGTTGGGGAAGTTCGGTACTTGGTGTTTCGACATCAATAGATCATTCATGCGCCGGAGATGCGTTCAGTGCCCGGGATCGTAATTTTGAACAGCTGTTTTGATGACGATCGTTGAATCTTTAATGTTCTTTTTTCTTAGTTTTTTGCTGTATTAAGGATAATAAACATATTTTCTCCTCTTATTCATGTCCAGTCTTTCTTGTGTTTTGTGTCGTCCCTACCGTCCCAGGAAAGCGTTTACGACCATGGGTTGCTATGTAAAACTGAATCCTTGTGATGCTGCCTACTCCCTCCCCTTAAAATTTGTCCCACTATTTCTGGGACACCCTGTATATATCTTTTCCTGTTATTATACCTGTAAAATACCTAAATATATATTTGCTTAAATCTTTCATTATACAAAATTATGTTTCAGACAATAAGTTGCAATTGGTTTTAAAAAGTACGAAATAAAAAATGTTCTTAAAACACCATAATTTTTTTAAACGCGATCGGCCTTTCGGAAGATTTGAGTCTTAATTCCTCAGGCGCAAAGAAGACATGCTTCTTATATGAAAGCAGCAATGTGACTGAAATGAAAGGCAACATAAAAAAAAAAAAAAAAACAGGCTGAAGAAACAGCAAATAGAAAAGCAGAAACCAACAGCCAATAGGAAAACATGATATATAAAAGGAAAACACACACATATATAAAAAATGTGGGAAAACACGAAATAAAACGATATAAAAAATTAAAAAATATATCAAATTAATATTAATTAATACAAAAAAGTATAAATTATATGGCAGGACTGAAAAGGTTTTTCTATTCTTGAATAAGATTTATCATTACAATAACTTCACGATTGAGATAAAAATTTAAATTTTCAAGAAAGTCCAATTCGGATATACTACAGGCATTAAAAATAATATCAGAATTTTGAAAATTAAAACTAATTCTGAAATCTCACGAATGCTCAGCAATAGAAGATTCAGAAATTTCTTGATTATTTACTTAAAAAGAGTTTTCTTTTAAGCGGATTTTGTGATTTCTAATAGTTTGGCCACTATATGATAAATCACAGACATTATAAGGAGTATTTTAAATTGCCCGTTTACTAAGATCAAGAACAATAGATTTAGTGTGGAGGATTTTTAAAAGCTTTTGTTAAGAAAATGTAATAGTTAACGCCTTAGCGTTTCAGGACAGAAAAATCTTCAAGTTTTCTATTTAAAAAAAATATTGCATTAAAAATTCTCGTTTTTTATACTTAAAATGAAGTTTAGATCATGTTTTATCTTAATCAGAAGATGAATTATTATTATTATTATTATTATTATTATTATTATTATTATTATTATTATTTTGCTTGTTTTTAAAATCTAGCCTTTCAAAATAATAACTTTCATGGAAATTATTCTTGAGAAAATGCGTTTTTCTTCATGATGGGTTATTTCGCAGTTTGTCAGATTTAAAGTGTTGTAACTCAAGAACCATTAAAGATAATTGCTTTAATTTGGGTATATGTTTTTTTTATTATTTTAGTCTCATTTTCATTCTTAAAATTTGAAAAAATATTTACCTTTGAAAATATGATGTTTTCTAAATAAAGGATACATATGTTTTCAAATTCTTATTTTGAATATTTCTATTATTTTTTTAATTGATATTTTTTTAATGCGGAGTAAAAGTTAAAATTTGGGTATTTTTGTTAATTTCAATGTAAAAAAAAGAAAAAAAAAAAACTGAAATTCAATATTGTGAGTTAGAATTGATTTCATTTACCTGAATTTTTAAAATAAGTTTAAAAAAAAGGGAGAATTTTTATCATGTGATTTTCTTCACAAATGATATGGTTAATCATATGAATAAAATTCATTATTTTAACTCAATAAATAAAAATTATTTTAAAATGTGTCCCCCACCATCAGAATGTGTATACATTTGCATTCATGCTTAAAGTACGATTTTTTATTAATGACACAGCTAATTAAACTTGTCATTGGGGGCCACCGTAATATTTAGACATCATGGATATGTATAATATAAAATATGAATATAAAACACATGTAAACTATTAATAAAATGCGTTGTATTTCCAAAACAAAATTTAAACATATAATTAAATGTTTTTAATATACTGAAAGCTCCTTTACGTAATTGCGGGTAGTACTTGATTATCCCATCGACCTATTTCAACAAATTATATAAATTACCAAACTATTCGTTTGCCAATTTTTATTTTAAATAACGAAAAAAACAAATAACTTAGTAAAAAATTAATAAAAATACGTATTAAGCGTCGAATTAAAAATCGTCTGATTGTGTAACAAACACATGAAACGTGTTTACTGTCAAGTGAATACTATATTTACGACAAGCCATTATTGATATTTAATCTTATAGTATGGTGATAGATTTTTGGTCGACGGATCAATCAAGCAGTAAAAGAAATATTCTTATAACTCTAAAAATAATAATCATATTAATTGTTTACTGCGTCAGATTAAGCGTATTAAAATATGTCTTTGGATTAAAATTTGAATGAAATACAAGCTTATGATAAATCGAAGAGTAAGAGGAGGTGAAAATAGGATTATGAATGTCTAGACAGCAAATTATTGGATTCATTTCGTTTTTAAGTAAAACTTATACTTTTTTAGTTGTCTTTTACAATAACAACTTAAAAATAATCGAAAATTTTTATATACCTTTCATCGAAACAAATGTTTTGAGCACCCCCAAAAAATAGCTTTCCCGATAATCGAAGTTACTGATATCAATATGCTTCTTCCCATGATTGCTTACTAAGTACACAACAAATTTCAAGTCTCTATCTCAATTTGTTGGGTATGATAGAGCGTTTACAGGCGCACAGACAGACGGACGGCAATATTTTTCAAAAATATGATTTTCGGAATCTCGAGTGTCTAAAACGTGTAAATCCATAAAAAAATCAATTTTTAAAATGATTGCAAGGCTTACCCTATACTACGCATGAGTAAGTGACAAGTCTCTATCTCAATTTGTTCGGAGATAGAACGTTTTGTTTGCACACAAACAAAACAGATTGTCAGACATACAGACACACTGGAAGACGGACGGCTTTTTTATGATTTTTAAAATCTCCAGTGTCTAAAATATGTAAATCCGTCAATTTTTTTTCGATTTTCAAAACGGTTGCAAGACTTACTCTTTACTATGTCTGAAGTGTAGGTAATAAACAAATATAATAAAGTAAAATTTTATTACTATTGATTCCATATATATATGATATAATAATAAAAAAAAGCGTATGTTTCGTTTTTAAATTGCTTGAAAAGTTCTCAATTCTTTAAATTTCAGTTGTGCTAAAGCAAAAGACGAATATATCCCACCCATTTTCCCTTGCGTAAGAATAAATAAAACATGTACTCTATTTTTCCTTCTGAACATGAATATTGTTGTTGATTTTCTGTTTGCCAGTTGAATTTGTATATATTGCGTTCCCTAAGTGTACAAATAACGCGAAAAGAAAAATCTTGCAGTATGCCACTTCATAAAAAAATTCCACAGTACAGCGTATAACACGTAATTGACTTTATTTTAATGTTTATAATAAATTATAATCACTATTCCGAGCATAAAATTTCATATTTTTTAAAATTAAATAACAAAATATTTGTTTAAAAAAAACTATTACCAAACTTTACAAAAAAATTATTATGTATATGCTTGTTCTTTAATAATTTCAACACGATAAACAAAATTAAAAGAAGCTTGACAACATATGAATTGAATAATTATACACAGAATGCTTCGTGAAATAGAAATTTTTGTTTTAGAAATAAATGAATTTTCACTTATCTTATTAAAAAGAAATCTTTAAGTAATCTTTTAATGAAGTTACACCATAGGAATATAAACAAAATAAATATTTTAATATAAAAATGCATTTAAAAACACGATGGTTATAAATTAAACATCGGAATATATTATTTATTTATTTATTTATTTATTATTTATTTATTTATTTATTTATTTATTTTATTTTATTTATTTCACAAAAATAATATATAAGTTTAGGGATGAGATTTTAGCCTTTTTGCACACGAATCTGTTAAATCAAATAAAAGTTCTGAGTAAACGAAATAATATTTCTCGAACGTAATACTGGTGTACAACATATAAATTGTGCATAAATATCATCCCTGTATTTTTTCTTTTCTGTTAAGAAACTAATATTAACTTACGTAATTTGTTAACTGATAGATGATTTTTTCGCACATATTCAATAATTCAAAATTTGAATATCTATTAACAATTTCCTAAATTATAATTAGTATTAATTTTTAAAAATGGAAATTTCTTCAAATATCTAGTACATAATATGAAATGCATATGTTATGGTCAAAGCCCGAAGCTTAGCCAATTCAAAGTGACCAAGATTTCTGGCCAAACTGCCACGCACTGACACTGACACTGACAATGACACTGACATGCAAGCATGATAGGAACACGATGTCATTTTCAGGAAATGATTAATGCAGCAATAACTATTATATAGATCTTCCTCAAAACAGAGTATTTCGCGCTCATAGCTCATTAAGGCCTGCCGTATTTACTTGCTAGAACTTTGCATCAGGTCTGTAGCTAGGGGGGTGCCTAAGGGAGCTCATCCGCCACCCGCCCCCTCCTAAAAGATTTTGAGCCTCCTGTGGAAGACATTTGCAGTTCATTAAGTGAATCTCTGTTCCGAAAATCCAAATGAAATTCTGTTCAAAAATCTTATTTAGTTTAAAGCCCTTTAGAATTTTGCAGAAATACTACATTGTAACTAAAGTGAGTGCTCCAACACTCGCACATCCTATTTTCATATATGAAGCTAACATGATGTTTAATTTTGCACTAGCTACACACTCGAATTTTCCCTTCTGCATCGTATTCTTTTCTTAGCGTAAAATGAAATTATAACTAGCAGTTTAATAAGTAACATAGTATCTACAATGTTAATAAGCACTAACTTACCTTTCTGTATCAGAAAGAGAGAGAGAATAAGAGCCCCCTCCCTCCTAATATACACTTCTAGCTACAGCCCTGATTTACTTACGAGATAATTTTTGCTCATCACAATCAACTTCGTTTTTTTGCCTTAAATTCAGTATCAGTCGAGTGAAAAACCAGAAAGTTACCTTATTTAGAGGCATTTCATACAAAATATTTCCGTTATATGAATGAAATTTCTATCTCATGTTTTAAATTGACGTCTAATTTTGAGAAATTACACCAGCTATCTTTTTATGTCATTTCAAATTCAGTGGTTTAAAAAATAATTTCTGAAAATATAAATATTTTTTATTTGTAATTTCATAAGAGAATGACATCAAAAAAGTTACAATGTTCTCAATTCTTTTCATTGGAACCTAATTAGCACCCTTTTGCAAAAGACTCTTTTAAAATATTTTAAAATAAACACAAAATTTAAACGGTTTACGTTTTTAACTCTGTTTCATGAACAATTGAACAATTTTAATTTTAAAAAAGAAAGAAATAAGCCAACTGCCTTTACCCACTTCGCAAAGGGGACGACTTTGGGAATTGGGCGATCACGTCTGGCCGTTTCGTGAACTGGCAGATTCCGTCTGGTCAGTTGACGAATTGGCCCATCTAATTCACAAATTGACCAATTAGATTAAAACGTTGTAGATAATTACGGGAATTGCCTGATACACTTGCACAAAATTTAATGGAAAAAAGAGAGAATACGTGCCGGAATTTCGGTAAAAAAAAATTTTAACGCTTTGAAAAATAAAATAATAATACTAATTATAGTAATAAAAAAGTTAAAAAATTTTCAGTATATGTAAAAATAAATTCATAAATAAATAAAATACATTTACGTAACGAAATTTTTTGGGAAGTATTAAAAACAGATATCGGTGGGAGGGAGTGTCCCTTTGTGATAAAGATACTCTAGTATTTTTAGTGAGATCGTGACGTCAATCTTCTAACATGCGTGGCGCAGATTTGACATCTATCCTTTATTCAACTTTAACTTTCCGGGGCGTGTGTGGCGCCTTTGAGTCTACAGTTAACTGCGGTTAGGATTATTATGCAAATTTATAGCTTCGTTTTCAGTTTGCAATGTATAAAAGCTGTGAGTTGGAGTGTGAGGTGTGTTATGAGATGAGGAAAGCCAGCAAGGTGTTGTGAGGCGACAGGAGCCAGCAAAGTGAGATAGCTAGTGTTGTGGCGTGGAGAGCCAGCGATATAGCCTCCAGCGAAGTACAGTGTTGTGTGGAGGTGACCTGAGATTGCCTAAAAGGAGGACCAGTGGGTAAGAGTTGATTAATACGTTGAGTTTTGAGAATAAATATTTTGTGCAGCCACAGGCTGTTTTCTTATAGATTAGTGTAGCAGTAAGTCACGACCTGAAAGTAGAGCCGGTGTGAGTGCTCCGAGCTGAACATAGCCGTGGATGTGAGTATAGATTACACTTTAATCTTATGGTATTGTATTTACTGACTGGAAATCTTGAACTTTAGCTCCACTTCCCATTTCCCAGAGACAGTAAATGCAGTGTTGGATTTTAACTTTGAATTAAACTATGTCTTCATTTAACCAACATATCACCGGCTGCATGCCCAGCCACGTCACGGTATTTATACTTCTAGAAACTTTTTAGACTTTAGTTATATTTATTAATATAATTTAGTTATTCCCTTTCTTAATATATCTGGATAATAAAATAATTATTTCCATAATTTAATTCAAAAACATTGCTTATTTTTAAAAAAAATTAGAAATGTAATTCTTCTGATTCTTATGTCTTTGCTTAAAGTAAACAGTAGAATTTTTTTTTTACTATATATTCGTACACGTAAAAATATTCTTTCATTCGATCAGAAAATATAATATGTAATGCAAACAGTTTGCATAATATTCAATGCAAACATTTGTAAATTCTCGTTATTTTTAGCCAGCTGCATGTTCTTTGTTTCTAATAAAATTTAGGAAGGAGAAAAAAACTGAAATTCATCATATTATATATTCAAAATGAATTTAAATGCTACTTATGCGTTACATGATCAATTTAAATAAATTTACATTGAAAATCTTTGTTAAATTATGTATATGAAAGAATTTAACTAAGTTACATTGTGGTTATAAAATTTAACGTATCTTGATAAATTTGAAAACCTCTTTTAAAAATACATGTTTGAAACATTTTATCATAAATCCGATGAAAATATTTTTCTAATAAATGCTGAGTTTTTAACATCGTCATTTTTTCTAATCTTACTGCATTTTTATTCGAAAGATTGTGCATAAATAATACAATTTTAGAAGAATATTTTGCGAAAAGATTTCGCGGATTATCACGGATTATGTCGAAACTGAAAATGTGTGGAATAATATTATAAAAACAAGAAAGGTATTAAATGTTAAGCATTTTTATAAACTCCATGATATTTCTTTTTTCGCAATAATCGAAATTTTCAAAATTTCTCACCACAATCGCTACAGGAAGCATGTTAAAAAAAATAAAAATAAATAAATAATGTACATATAAAAAAGCTTCCGGATCTAAGCAGTGATTCCTTTGCACTGTGTCCAGCTTCTCATGGAATCAGAAACCTGCGTTCGGCGGAACATTTTACATATAGCATTATGAATATGAAGTAATACGGCGTTGCCGGTTTGACGCGCAGGAAAACAAACTTTAGAATGAAGATTTAAAAATAAATGTGGAGAAGAAAAAGGAAAGGAAAAGAATAGATAATAATTAAAAAAAAGTCATTCGATTATATAAAAGTATTTTAACGTTACGCAATGGAACAGCTTTAAAGAAAGATTTGTCGCGAAAAAAAAAAAAAAATACACCAGACTTCAAAATAAGGTAAGCAGTAATACACATATAAAAGAAATGGAATTTAAAAAAGTAAATAATAAAATATTCATTAAAACAGAGAAAATGTTAATAACTAGAAAATTAAATTAATTTAATGAAATATATGGATATTTTTCCTTGATTTATTTATTTATTTATTTTGTAACACACATATCTATTTTGCAATCGTCAAAATATTAATAAATAGTACCGCAATGTAACTGCTTTTATAAGAATTTTAAGTTTTAAAGAACTGCAATTTGATTTTCATACGATATTTCAAATACATGTCAGTTAATGTTTTGTGTGCGAATTTCTTTTTTAAGTATTGGAATTTCAATGATTACTCAACGAACAAAAAACAGATAAAAGTATGTGATATAAATAATTTTGCACTTGAACGTGTTCGACATGATATCTATTTGTTCACGGTATTCCTCGAAAATGAGAATGACAGCAACCGTGATATGTTTGACTATTGTTAAAAGCACTCAAGAAAAAACTAAATTGAACCATCAGATGATATTTAGCTGATACGTCTATCTTATTATTTATTGTATGGTTAAAAGGCATATTTATTTATTTATTTGTAAAACACACATGTACTTTGTAATCGTAAAAATTTTAATAAATATCAATGAATAGTATTGTTATGTAACTGCTTTTATAAGAATTTTAAGCTTAAAAAAACTGCATTTTAATTTCCACAAGATATTTCAAATGCATGTTCGTTTATGTTTCCGTGAGAAGATATTTTTTAAGTAGTGAAATGTCAATGGTTACTGAACAGACAAACAGACAAACAAAAAAAACGATAAAAGTAAGGCATAAATAATTTTGCACTTAAACGCATTCGACATTATTTATATCTTGAAAATGAAAATGACAGCAACCGTGATGTGTTTGATTATTTGTTAAAAGCACTCGATATAAAACTAAATTGAACAATCACATGATATTTAGTTGATACGTCTCCGTTATTATTTATTGTACGGTTAAAAGACATGTTTACTAAATGTAAAAGACAAGAAAAATGGAAGAAATGGAGTAATGAAATCAGAGGAAACTGGTATATAAAATAAGTTTTTAAATTGTATAGTGTATACCAATAATACAATTTTAGAAGGCTATTTTGCGAAAAGATTTCGTGGATTAGCACGGATTATGTCGAAACTGAATATGTGTGGAATAATGTTATAAAAACAAGAAATATATTAAATGTTAAGCATTTTTATATACTCCATGATATTTCTTTTTTCGCAAAAATCGAAATTTTTATTAACTATTAATTTTTTTTTTCATTACGGAGTCTAATTGATATAAGAATAAATAGAAAGTATTATTGATAATAAATAAATAAAAAAAACTATTCATATTCGCGACATAATAAAAAAATATTTTATGATCATATTGAAAAGTGTTTATTAAAGAATATTGCTATGTAAATATTTTTATCAAATATTTAAGGTTTGAAGAATTGCAATTTAATTTTCAGATGATATTTCAAATACATGTCCGTTTATGTTTCTGTGTAAATTTCTATTAAAAATAATGGGATATCAATGGTTAATCAAAGAACAAGAAACTGATAAAAGTAAGTAACATAAATAATTCGACATGCTTTCGACATTTTAATTCGACAAGTTTTCTATCTGTTCACGGTATTTCTTGAAACTGAGAATGACAGTTACCGTGATATGTTTGATTATTTGTTAAAAGCACTCGAGAAAAACTAAATTGAACCATCACATGATATTCAGCTGATAAGCCTCTCTCATTCTTTATAGTACGGTTCAAACTCATATTTGGTAAATGTAAAATACAAGTAAAATGGAAGAAAAGGAGTTGGGAAATCAGAGAAAATTGTTAGATAAAATAAGCTTTTAACAAATAAGAATATATTTTTAACAAATATATTCTTATTTGTTACAACCTTATTTTATCTAAGTTGCGTATTTTTAACAAATACACAACTTAACTCACTGATGCAAATACGGGTTAGGTTCCCTTAGAAAGACCCCCACGGAGGGCACTCCCCCTGGTCCTATATCTCATTAGCGTAGATAATCGGACGACAAAAATCAACCAACCAACTAACTCACTGATTCAAAAAAAAAAAAAAAAAAACAAGAAATTTAATATGAACTTAAGCAACTAAAAATAAAATAAAATACAAAATAAACGTTTCGAGTCGTCTTCTGCAGCCGTCTTTAGGAAAATATGATGGCGAAACGACTAAATGTTCAGACATGAATGCTTCATGCGCGATAAATAATATTTCTCAAAAAAAAAGTTTTTCGAAAGGAAAAATTTCTAGAGATATTTCTAAAAAAATATTATCTCTGTATTATCTATAATTTAATTCTCTATTATCTAAATATTATAAATATAATAGATAATATTTCTAAAAGAAATATTACCTATTATATTTATAATAGAGAGATAATATTTTTAAAAGAAGTATTACCTATTACATTTGTAATAGAGAGAATAATATTTCTATAAAATAGAAACATACAAAATGATATTTCTAGTACAGTGAAAAAAAAATAATTTTTAAAACGTTAGGTGAAACACTATAAATTATTTCAAGCAGAAGCATGTTGGAGCGCTAAGTGATTTTTGTAATGAAGTTTCATTTTTATTAATACATGAAAAAAAAAATTTGTAGCTAATATTTAAAGAATATGGAAATTTACAAAAATATGTTTCAAGATAATTATCAATATCTTTAAAATCAAATTTGTTAAATATTATAATTTGTTAAATTTTATAAATATCTTGTGTCTAAATTATAAAAAAATATTTTTTATTTTCTTCGTATACCCGTTTTAATAATTGGATAGTATTAATAAGGAAAGAAATATTCAAAATTCTAATATGCAAAATTTATATAAAAAAGATAACTATATTTACCAGTGAGGTTTTTTAATATTACTTTTTTATACTTACGCACATTCACTTTTTATTGCAATCTCATTAAAGTAACGATTTTTTTCATAAAATTCGAGTTCGAAGCATCCTAATTACGTACTCAAGAAAAGTAACAACTTGGAAGAAAGTTTCGTTATTTTTTTCATTTTTTATGTTAGATGCGCCGTGTAATTTCAATAAAAAAATAATCCTTATAGGAATTGTTTTTAAATTAACATAAATAGCAAATAAATAAATAAATAAATAAATTAAAAAAAATGCATGTTATATAAATATTTTATGGGGATTGTTTTTTTTTTGTTTTTTTTTTTTTCCAAATCTTTAAGAAATAATAGCATTGCAGAATAAGATTCAAATGCATATTTTTTCAAACCGAAATACAATTATAAAAGTTTAATAGAAAGCATATATTATTTATAGGGACGCACAAAAGGTTTTGGATACTGTAATGTATCCGAAGTATTGAATATTTAAAAAACTTCGTTGTAATACGAAAGCACCACATTTGCTACGTTTGACGCGCAATTTTGAACTTCTTAATTTTTCTCAACATTACTATTAAGAAATTTATAAATTATCTTCCTATCAAACGGGTATTACTTTACCGGCAAAAGGACTTAATATTAGAACTTCCGTAAGCCGTCCTTTTTACAGTTATCATATGAATATCAGAGCTGTCAACTTCTACGCCTGTTTAAATCGTATAAACATGTTTGGAACCACAAAAATGTTTTAGTAAAATGCGTACCAAATATATTCAATGTTATGCATCACAGCATATATTCCTAATCCTTCAAAAAAATTTCTGTTTCTAACATGTTTATTTGACTCTAAATAGGCGTAGTAGTTGGCAGCCATGGAATATGTTTCGTTTCAACCAGAAATTTGTTTCTATAATAATTTAAAAAAATACAAAGAAGAAAAACGTTAAATAATAAAGTAAAGCTGATTTGTATCAAAATTCTTGTGTGAAATATTTTTATAAAACTTGACTCAAATTTTCGCTAGTTCTATTGTTAAGTTGATATTTTGATGTAAATACTGAATGAACAGTAAAAGAAAAAATACGGGTAAAGGTATAGAATTATTTGTAAAGCACAACTGAAAGCGCGATTATTTATTTTAAGCAGGCTTATGTTGGAGTATACACTGTAAAAAAAAAAAAAAAAAAATTCTGTAAAGGTACTAAACATTTTCTAGAAAACTGGGATTCCAAGAAATTCTCATGTAACGATAACAATAAAAATCCATGTAACTGATTCTAAAACTAGAATTTTTGCTGTTACCGTTACAGGAAAAGTTCTAGGAATCCCAGTTTCCTAGAAAAAGTTTAGTACCTCTACAGAATTTTTTTTACAGTGTAAGTGATTTTGGTAATAAAGTTTCGTATCTTTACTTAATATATTAAAATGTTTTTGTAGGTAATGTTTAAAGTATATGAAATAAAAAATATATATACCAAGATAATTATCAATATTTTTAAAACTAAATTCATTAAGAATGAAAATCTTGAGTGACTAAATTTTATAAAAATATTCAAACCTTTCGGGTCCGATTTTTTTTTAGCTTTTAGAAAAAATTACTTTTACGTTAATAACTTGATCTTAAGCTATTCAAATAGCTTTATTAGTATTTAACGAATATTTCACCGTCTGAACGATAACGAATGTTATTGTTTTGCGTAGTATTCAATTCACATTCAAATGACAAAAAGCTAAGGAAAAACTTTGGAGACGTTTAGAAAATATGGTATTACAACAAGATTTAACTTATATTGCAAATTTCTAATACTTTTTGTCCTTTATTACACACGATTCTTTCAGGTAAGTAACTTTAATTTTAAATTTAAAGAGTGAGATATTCGTTTAAAATAAAAGAATCGCAAACGGCGAGTAGAGAAATAAACAATTAATAATTATTTTAGTTATTAATAAATTCCTAAATATAAATGAAGTCTTGTAGTAAATGCATAGACGTAATATTAACATTATTGTTTTTAAATAATAGCAAAAGTATTTCTTAAAACAAAATAATACTCCATTAAAATACATGTACTATTAATACATCAAATGGTGTACTAATAGTACACCAGACCCAAGTTATTATTTGCATCGTATAACAATTTTACTAAATGGATATCATTAAATAATAAATAAATACACAAAATTCTAGTTTGTTAAATTTATCTAAAAAAAGTGGCCTATATTTAAAACTGGTGTTTTTTTTATTATTACTTTTTTATATTTACACTCATTCACTTTTATTTCAATCACATTAAACTAACGATTTTTTCTTCATAAAATCTGAGTTCGAAGGATCCTAATTACGTACACAAGAGAAGTGATAATTTGGAAGAAAATGTTTTTTTTTTTTTTTTTTTTTTTTTTTTTTTTTTTTTTTTTCTAAATGTGCCGTGTATTTTCAATGTGAAAAAAAAGAAAAAAATTCTTTTAGGAGCTGCTTTTAAATTAACATAAACAGAAACTATACAACTAATAACTATACATATATATACAACTATAAACAGAACATATTTTATACAAATATATAATGTGAATGGTTTATTAATTTATTCCAGAACTTTTACAAATAAAGGCATTGTAGAATAAGATTCAAATGTATATTTTTGTAAACGAAAATAAAATTATAAAAGCTTAAAAGAAAGCATATCGTATTTACAGGGACGCACAAACGATTTTGGATACTGTAATGTATACGAAGTATTGTATATTTTAAAAAAATCCTTATAGTACGAAAGCACCATATTTGCTACGTTTGACGCGCAACCTAAACTTCTTCATTTTACTCAATGTTAGTATTAGATATTTCCAAAATTATCTTTCCATCCAATGTATTACTTTATCTATAAAAGGTTTTAATATCAGAATTTCCGTGAGTCATCATTTTGAAAGTTATGATGTGAATATGTTTCGTTTTAACCAGAAATTTGTTTCTGAAATAAGTTTAAAAAATATAAAGAAGAAGAACGGTAAGTAATAAAGTAAAGCTGTTTTAAATCAAGATTCTTGTGTGAAATATTTTTATAAAACTTGAATCATATTTCGCTAGTTCTAATGTTAAATTGATATTTTGGTGTATAATTCACAAAAAATACGATTAATGTAAAACAATTATTTTCAGCATCCTGCAGAAAGTGCTATTATATATTTTAAACAGAAGCATGTTGGAGAACTAAGTGATTTTCGTAAGAAAGTTTCGTGTTTTTTTCTAATATATTAAAAAAGTTTTTGTAGCTAATATTTAAAGAAATTAAGAAACACATATGAAGATAATTATCGATATTTTTAGAACTAAATTCCTTAAGTGTAAAAATCTTGAGTGACTAAATTATAAAAATATTTATCATTTACATTATAGGAAAATTTTATTAAATGGATATTATTAATGAAGAAAAAAAAGTACACAAAATTCTAGTTTGCTAAATTTATGTAAAAAAAGGTCTATATTTAACACTGATGATTTTTTAATATTATTTTTTTTTTCATATTTACGCACATTCACTTTTTATTGCAATCCTATTAAACTAATGATTTTTTCTTCATAAAATGTGAGTTCGAAGGATACTAATTATGTACTCAAGAGAAGTGATAACTTAGAAGAAGTTTTTTATATATATGTTAGGTGTGCCGTTTAGGAAGTGATTTTAAATTAACATAAATAGAAAAAAAATTATATAAGTGTTCTATGTGAATGTATTTTTTATTTATTTCAAAACTTTAACAAATAAAGGCAGAACAAGATTCAAATGTACATTTTTTCAAACAAAAATAAAATTATAAAAGTTTAATAGAAAGCATATAGTATTTACAGGGAGGCACAAAGGATTTTGGATATTGTAACGTATCCGAACGATTGCATATTTTTTAAACTTTTTTATAGTAAGAAAGCACCTCATTTTCTACGTTTGAAGTGCTATTTCCAACGTTGATTTTACTCAATGTTACTATAAGTCATTTCGAAATTTTCTTTCTATCAAACTTATTACTTTATCTACAAAAGGAATTAATACTAGAACTTCCGTGATCCCAGACTTTCCGTTGGCCTAGGACAAACTAGTTAATCCAGTGGGAGTTAGGATAAACCGGTTTGACTTGGGAAAAACTAGTTTATCCGATAGCCTTTAGGAGAAACCAGTTTTGGCCTATGCCAATCTAGTTTGGCCTAAAATCGCGTTTGGTCGCTAAGAGATGCAAATTATATTGTCAGTTTCATTCTTTTTACTACTTTTACTAACCATTTTTAAATGCGTTTGTAATTATGTATATACCAAGCACCTATAGCCGTCGTTCAGTCCGTCCGTCCCCATTTATCGAAGTCCATCCTACGGAACCAAATCGCTTGACATTTAACATAAATAATTGTTGCATAATCATAAGATAAATAATTGTTGCTTCGTAATGTGGTCCAGTCATTTCAAATTTTCTGAAAATCTAATGTATGCTTTGATTACGTTGACAATTAAAGTATTTGGTATTATTACAACCAATGGTAAAAAATAGTTTCAAGTAAATTTAAGGATGTTACAGTCTTTCGAACATAATAAAATTGATATGCACTTATAAAGTACATACTAAAATATATATTCTGCACAATACGTGGCGGAAAGAATACACTCTCAAAAAAACTTCCGTCTTTTCACAGAAAAAGTACTGGCAGCACTGCTGCCAGAAATTGTCTGCATATTGACGACTATCTGTTTATTTTTTTCTCCATCAAAAGAGGAAAAATATCCGTCTTTTGAAAAAAGTCTGGAAAAGATAAATACGCCGGCGGTGAGGGTCACTCAAAGTGCTTAGAAGTAGCACCGTTTATTTCTTATGAGTGTGATTTGGTTTATTTCGTTAAAGAGCTTTTAATTTTGAAGTTAATTTCGGGAAGATTTCATCTTTAATGAAACTGTGGCTGCGGTTTTTATACGTTTATATTAATATAGTATAAAAATGTGAATTTTAATTATATTTGCGTAGATTGCTAGAAGAAAAATATGGATGTTTTACGACAAGATTTTTTTGAATAATATCATTTTTTTTTCTTTTTGCGTTTTATTTTTTAATTAAAATATCTTTTAAATGTGTTCACTTAAAGTGCATTTTAAATGGGAATATTTATTGCATAAATAACTTAGTAAATTCAACTTTATTCAACTTATCCAACTTTGAATATGAATAACAAATTGTGAGAATTTTTGAATGAATGAAGAAAGTGATTGTTATTTATTTTTAAATACGAAAACATTTGTGTCTTTTTAAACTAAATCAGACATTTTAATCTATAGAATATTTTGCTTTTCGTTTTAAAAATAAATTCGAATTTATTACTTACAGGCCCAATACGCATGCGTGCAAGAAATAAACAGAATCTCTTCCTCATTTTTCGACGCTCGGAATGAATTCACAGATCAAATACGTTTTCTGGGAATACGGTAATTATTTGTGAAAAAATAACGATAACTTAGTGTATATTGACGAATTTTTCTGACAGTGTAGTTGTTATTAATTTACTGGGCCACACATACGTATTCCATTACATAATGCTATAGGGGACATTGATTGGGGCTCGTTTTAACTATATTAACTACTTCATATTTTATGAAATTAACATACGTTGCTGAGGTTTACTACACGTTATTTCCTGTATATTAGGAAGTAGATGGTATTTACTGGCCACATAAAAGACTTTGGCTACAATACTGAATCCGAAGTACTGCATAATACAACAAGATCTAAATATTTTTAAAACTTCATTGTTGCACCGCATTCGCTACGCTTGACTTGCAATTTTCAACTTGATGTGATTACAGCCGTTACCGATTTCATTTTCAGATATATACAACAGACTCGCTACTTACCCACCCAGCCCTCCAGACACCACAGGTGTAGGAGTACTTTTAATTAGGATCCGCTGATCTAGTCAATTAGATATATACACCTTAATATTTAAACACCCTAAAAATAATCAACGTGTTAATTTCAACATGAGTAATTGTACAACAGAAAAATACCTTCTTAAATAAATATGATGGTTATAAAGAAATAAAATCTAAGAGAACTAGCTTCGTAATGAGACAGAAATTTCGAAGTCTGTCTTTTTTAATCTTTTAACACTAGAACCGCGGGACTTTCGGTATACCTAGAACCGCGGAGAGGGTCAATTTGACCCGGGATGGAAAAGGATTTATAAATATGCCCAAATACTTAATTTGATTAGTTAAAAGATTATATTTTATTACAATAATCAATATTCTTTAATATTTACATTGTATTTTACACAAAGTCAGCAGAAATATCCTACATTTCAGTAAATGCTATTATTCAAGATTACATTTCATTTAGTATGATGAAAATATATTGAATAAATATTGAACATATATTTTTAACATGAATAAACTTGGACTTAGTAAATATTAAAAAATAGACTATTCCATTTAAATGAGTTTAGATATAAAATCTAAGAACAATTTTTAAAAATATAAAAAATACAAGTTACTTACTGATTTATCTAATCCAATTTACTGAATGCATTGCTTGAAAAACATGGTTAAAGATTTCGCACGTTTACCAAAAACGTGTGGGTACATTATATTTTGAACAATTATATTTAATTTAATTTTCATTATTTTTATAGTTATGATAACAAACCCTTTTATGCTTAGTTTGTGTTTTTCACAGTTTTTAGTTTTTCTTCTTACGCAAATGATGTATTTATTTATTTTATTTATTTTTATTTTTTTTTTTTGGGGGGGGGGGTATGTAGAGGGGAGAAGTTCGCAAGAAGTAACAAATTATTTTTGTACGCCTTTAACTAAGTTTTGAAGAAATTGACGTATACTAATAGATCTTGAGGTTACAGGTTTGCGTAAAATCCAAGCATTTATAACAGCAAAATACAAAATATTATAAATTGCATTCATTAGCTTCCTGTAAGAAATAATCTTGACATAAGGAGACTTCCTGTCATCGGGGTAATCATACAGTTACATTGAATTTAATTGCATTGTTGTAAAAAAGTGCCTTAAGTATTTTTTAGAATTATTTAAAATTTCAACAGTTAGATGTAGACTGCAAAGCAACAAAACAATTTTACACTTTTCTCCTTGGTAAATATTTATGCTGATGTGTAAATGAGATATGCAATTTCGTCGTATGCAATTTCGATTTTGACATTTTGCATTTCTCGTCCTGGACGATTTACAGTTTCTGTGTTATTTGCAATTTATCTGGTTTTGATATACATATAATGAATAAACCTACTAGCAGATTTTGAAAGAAATAAGTGCTCGTCTACGCTTATGTTAGGCCCTTTTAAATAGTTAGTCTTAGCAGTTTTTTTGTCATCTTCTTTATTTACAGGTGTGAATGTGCAAGTTATTGTTTATTTATTTTTCAAATTTTCATGAGTATAAAATTTTATTTTTGTCAACTTTGTTCAAATTCTTAATTCTGTTTTTTATATCCGATTTTTTTCTGATAAATATCACAAACTTTCGTTCAATACTGATAAATTTTCTTTTATACTCCAATGAAAAAGTCCAACAATGTTAATAGTATAAGCAGAATCATCGTCACTTTCATTTTCATCACTAGAATTTATTTTTCTTCTTTTATAGGCAGATATTCATCCTCAATAATTTTCATTCTCAGTAATTTTCAGATAATAGTTGCTAACATTCCAAAGCTTCTTTGGCGATAATATAAAAACATCGAAATCTTATTTTAACTTTTAATAAATGCTTTATAAAAGTAAATTCAATGCTACTTCTAAATATTTGTTGTAATTTTTTTCTGCAATCACCCACTCTTCACATCAAGAATATAAAATCTTGATTGAAAATTTTCACATTCTCCCCCTTCCGATTCTGCCTATTAACACGTTCGCTGCCGCTTACGTGAAGATGTGATTATAGTTAATGCCGCACTGTAGAAGTGGGTTTTTCCCAGAAGCCGGTTTACTTTTTATAGCAAAGAATCAGTGACAGATTTTCCCGCGCCAGCGCGTGACTGGCTATTGGACGTTACTCCACATCACGCGCTGGCGCGTGAGTGGCACCTTAACGTTATTACAAGTGCGACAGATATTATTTATCATTACTTCTGAAAAAATGCATCTCTGTTTTGTCATTTATGTGTAAAAACTTATTACGGGTCAAATTGACCCGCTTCGCGGTTCTAGGTATACATGGTTATAACTCAAGAATTATTTATGCTATTTGCTATTAAATACAAAAAGTTGTTGCTTACCTTAAAATATTAAAAGTCAGAAAAGGAATCGTTTTTTCGATGAATACTTTTTGCACGGCGAGAAATTAAATATCGATTTGGGTCAAATTGACCCGCTCCGCGGTTCTAGTGTTAAACGCCGCACTATAATCGAAAGCTAGCACAAACTATTTTTTGGTAAAAATCCTATTAAAACACAAAAATAAGCACTATGAGTAATTTTTTTCCCGAAAAAAAAAATTGTGTATGATTTCTAACATGTTCCAAAAATGGAACATTGGCGGGAAACACTTCGTTTTTTCACCTGTTTTCATAAAATGCGATTAACGACATCTAAATTAAAATCTTTATTTCTGTGCAAATTTTTTTTACGATTATAAGTAATGTATAAGCATTTGTCAATAGTAACACAGGTTAAGAAAGTAAAAAGGCGGGCTTCGACCGCCTAGCTTTCTATTAACATGGTTCGTACGGGTACCGTTATTTTCAAGGTGAAATACCAGCATTTCTTTATAGAAAAATAAATATCCTTCAAAAGAGTGAAATTTCGTTTCATTTAATCAGGGATTTTCTATAAGAAAATACTGGTACCAAAGAATTTCCTGCTCATAAAATTCCAGGACCCGTACGAATCATGATTAACTCAGGATTCCAACAAATATTCCGGCAAAAGTAGTAAAATAAAGCTTATACAAAAAAGCTTTACCACTTACATAAAAAAATATTACATATATGATGGATAGTAGTTACTGTATGAAAGCAGCTTTACAATTATTTATAAAAGTTAAAAAAAAGAGATATGTACAAAACGATTCAAGAAAATAATAACAATAATAAAAATGCCGGTATTCACAGCAAAATAATCAAATAAATCAAAATCTTAAAAATATAAAAAAAGAAAAAAAATTACCAAAAACTTTAAAAAAATATTTTTATATGTATATTGTCTTTAATTTTTGTGTCCTACTTTTAATGTATTGCCAATGGTAATTAGGAAAGCATTTCACATGTAGTATTTTCACACTCAAAACATTTTTTGTAGTGTTCTTTTGGCATACAGCACATTGTTCTTGTGTTGATGGCATAATATAATTTAATTGACAAATGCCAATACATTCCTCTTCAGAATCATCTGATAATTCATAAAAAAATCTTCTGCCTCTTCTACTGTTTGAATCGGATTTGAAAGAGACAACGCGTCTGTCTGATGTATCCTAACTAACTGAAGAAAATCAGAGACTAAAGTGAAATAATAATTGCTTATCACGCTATTTTCTAAAGTCACCTCTTACATTCTAGCTTATTTGAGTCATAAACAATGTCTAACTACCAACAAACAAGCATGTTTACTCCGTCAGTTGTGAGTAATCCACTTCAGATCCACTTCAGGAGAACGAGCGTGTGAGAAAGACAGGGGGTGTGTGTAAGGGAGAGGGTGTGGAGTGGGGGTAAAAGAAAGATTATCAAAGTCATAAACATCTTTTGTCGACACTTACTAAACCACCTCGTATTCGGAACCTTTTTATCAATAGTTACATGTACCGCAACCAAAGAACTTTATCATGTTAAAAAATATATCTTTACACGCCAATTGTATGGACAATATACTAATTGTAACACGATAGTAATTGTTACCTTTACGACTCTAATTTTTACTATTTTATATCTTTTGATAAACTTTAAATTTTAATGAAAAATATTACTCACATTTAGTACCTTTAGTAACTCATATTGCTGCGACAAATCACAACACGTACGGTGAGTAAAAACACTAAATCTAAAACAAAAAAACGTATATGGAAAAAAAAAACAACATTTGAATTTATCTATCTTCGAAATTAGAAAATAACCCTGTTGCCACAAAATACATCAAAATTTTGATTTTCTCAATCTCTTTTTACATGAGACAATCACATACGAGCGTGCAAATAAAACAAAGTATTAAAATGTCAATTCAACTCAATGTTTCTTTTCTCTTTTTCTCTTTTTTCTACACCGTTCATTGCTGATCGCGTGATTATCTAACACCAATGTTCCATTTTTGGAACATGCGAATTTCCGATCTAAAAGAAACAATATAAATCAAACTTTAACAAAAAAATGTGTTCTACTAATAAAATGATTATTTTTACTTGACCAAACTTAGTTTTAAAAATATTTGTTAAATTTTGAATTTTATATGAATTTGTAAATTTTGCCCAACGAAAACTCTAAAAAAAGGCCTAAATTACGATTATTTCCCTTAGACATGATTAATTGTATCAATGCAATATCGAGGCTAAAACATTAATCTATATTTTCTATACAAATACTAATTTTTACAAAGCGTTGCGAATAAAAAAATATTTTTTGCAGAATTTTGAAGTTGATGTTCCCTTTTTGGAACATAACGGTTTTTAAATACGCATCATTGAAGTACACCCAAAACAAAATAAATTACTTCCATTAAAGTAAAAGAATGACTATATTTATTTAATGATTTTATCACTTTCTTTTCATTTGATCTAAAGATGTAATTTATTACGGACTTTTTTTAATACATATTTTTTGCGAAAAAATTACTTTTTAAGTATACACACATTCTTTTGTTTCTTGCTTACTTAACGATATAGAAGTACATATAATATATCATAATTAGAAAGATAACATAAATACGTTAAAGAGAGAATTGTTTCGATTCAATTTCTTCATCATAATATGATAATTATCTGATAATGATGATTTAGAAAATGTTTAAATAAGAAATAAAGGAATAATTATCATTGTTATTTTTTTTCATAAAACAAAACACTTTAAATACTTATATTTACTAATAATGTGTTTCATTTTCCAATGAAAAAAATCCTTAAATATATTTAAACACCATTCTTTTAAAAGAAAAAAAATAGCTGAGAAGCAATAAACAACATGTAAATTCCATTTCCAAATGTTTATTTTTTAAAAAGAACTTTCTTTTGTACATCAAATTAAAATAGTTACTGTAGAATGCATTGCTTTAAATTATATTTATTTTCTAGGTTAAACAGTGTAGTGAGTAAAAAATTTATGTGAATCGCACTATGCAAATCTGTAAAGAAAACAAGACCGTATATATATTTTTTCATACGTATGTGTATGCCATATTTACACTCTTGATTTTACCAAACCACAGTTTGCTGTCTTTCACTTTAGAAAATTCAGCCTTCCCAACCTCTTTTTTTTTAAGAACTGGGATTCCGTAATCGGCCTTGCTACGAAATGACTTTTCTTTTATCTTTAAAAATTGTAGTTTCATATTTGTAATCTTTTTAGGTGCATTCGCACTTATGTGTATCCGTGGTACCTAAAATCATTGTTCACACCGTCCTCCGTAAATAAAAGAGCAAAATCTACCAAATCGGATTGTTTGAAATATGAATTATATAATTGTTGCATAACTTTGTCAAGTCATTTGAAATCTTATGAAAATCGGGTGTATAATTCAATCACACTTGAAATCAAAGTTATACCATTACATTACGGTCAATGGGGAAAAAAGTTCGAAGTGAATTGTAATGATATTAAACTCTTTCGAAAATAATACAATTGATATTCATCTATGAAGTATCTACTCAAGTATACACTCTGTGCAATATGTGGTGCAATGACTATTTGTTTTTAATTTTAAGGGCCAAAGAGAAGTATTCCATTACATAATGGAAAGTTGGGGGAAACATTGCTTGGAGTTCGTTTTAGTTATATTAAGCTATTTCACGTTTTATGAAATTGATATATGTTGCTGAGATTTACTACAAGTTACTTCCTATATAATAGAAAGGAGATAGTACTTACTGGAACACACAAAAGATTTCGGTTACTATATTGTTTCCGAAGCACTGTATAGTATTGCATCAATATCTGGTTATTTTAAAAACTTCATTAAAGTACTTACGCACATCATTTGCTATGCTTAGCGTTCAGTTTCCAACTTATTTTGATTGCCGCGGTTACAGATTTTATTTTCCCATACCCACAGCTGATCCAGTACTTACCCAAGATGTACATAAAAGAAAGTTAGGAGCCACTGATCTAGTTAATTAGTTATATATACCTTAACATTCAAGCATAAAAAAAGGAAAAAATCTTAATTTTAACATGAGTAATTTTCTTACAGAAAAATCCCTTCTTAAATAAACATAATGATTATAAAGAAATAAAATCTAAAAGAATCAATTTCGTAATGAAACAACCATTTCAATGTCTTTTTATTTAACGGAAAAACAAAATCTCTAATAGTTTGTAAGTACGGATCATTGAATTACATCTAAAACAAAATAAATTACGTACATAAAAGTAAAACAACAACTATATTTATTTAATGATGTTATCACTTTCTTTACATTTGATCTAAAGGTATAATTTGTTAAAGACTTTTTTTATATTTTTTTGCGAAAAAATTACTTTTTAAGTATACACACACTCTTCTGTTTGTCGCACATATTAGTCAGTAATCAATATATATGTAATAATAATATTTCAAAAAAAAAAATACATAAAGATATTACAAAAACACATGAAGATGTTAAAAGGTAAATTTTTTCGACTCAAGTTGTTCATCATAAGATGATAATTTTCTGATAATTATCATTTAGAAAATGTTTGAAAGAGGAATAAAAGAGGAATTACCATTAATATTTTTGAATAAAGCAAAACACCTTAAATACTTATATTTACTAATTATATGTTTTTTTTTCCATAGGGGGAAATCCATAGATACATTTAAACATCATTCTTTAAAAGGAAAAACAATATCTGAGCAGCAATAAATAACATGAAAATTAGATTTCCAAATGCTTATTTTAAAGAAATATTCTTTGAACCTATATACGCATAAAGCAGGGGGTATACACTCAAGGCAGAGGGTATACCCAAGAGTGTAAATACTATAACTTTCTTGAAAAACAGAGGGTATATGGCTTTCCTTTAAAAAAATCGAGAAGGTATACGGCGTATAGCCCCATATACCCTCCACTACATCCCTGCCTAAAATGAAGATAATTACTGTGGAATGCGTTCCTTCAAATTATGTATATTTCCGCGTTAAACAGTATAGTAGTAAACAATTATTGTGAATTGCCAGTATGGAAATCTGTAATAAAATTAAAATATTATTTTTTTTTCACGTGTTTGTGTATGATGTACTTATGCTCTAAATACTTACTTATTAAAAACAACTATCCTTTGAACCTAAAATTAATATTATCAGTATTATCAGTTGGCTGCTTCTATTTAAACATATTTATAGATTGACACTCTTTAATGAACCCGTAAGGCATGTTGACATCACTGCGACGTCGTTGTGAAGTCACACTGTGACTTTGTGACCATCGATTGTCGATGTGACGTCGCGTGACATCGATGCGAAGTCACAGTGACTAAAATGTGAAGTCGTTATGACCGTTTTAGAGCTCATTTGTGACATCACATTGTGACCACTTTGTGAAGTCACGGTGTGACAAATTTGTGAAAAATATGTCATTTGTGACTACTTTGACATTAACATCGTGACGAAACTATGACAAAAGCGACTTTGAGACAAAAGTGTTTTTAAAAATAAATAACATGTTTTGAAGAATTTTTGTAATTTTCTGAAGATTTTTAAGAAAATCACATCTCAGTCACAATGTGACGTCACTGAGAGGTGACGTTTTGGTCACAGATGTGATGTGACCAAAGTGACTCACTGAGACGCCACTGTGACCATGAATTCTATGAGGGAAATAGTATATTTCACCGTACTTAATCTTATTTAATGACAAATTTATTAAGGTGCCAACAAGGGGAGTTTTGCCGCTCAAAAAATGGTGCCAATTAACTTTTTATCTACCGATGGTACTTATAGGTATCATTAAAATTATTTATTATAAAATTCGTTTAATGCATCATTTAGTTACAATGGGTTACAGATACATTACTTTATCTTTTTTCCAAAAGCATGATTGGTTACACAAAATAGAATATTTTTAAAAGGGTAATTTCTTTTGCTTTTGCATCTTTTCAGATTTCTTGGCACTGAGGGAAGGGTATAATGATTTTTCAATTCGAAAATATTACTTTATTTATATTGTAAGAACATCATATTTGTACGTTTTATAATTCTACAAAATACTAAGAAAACAATTTAAAATAAATGATTTGAGTGGGATTATAAATATCGCACGAAATCCCTGTAAACTTAATCCTTCTATATCCTTCTAAAATCTTTCAAAAATTTATGAAATGATTGCGTAAATCTTTTAATTTAGATTAAAAAAATTACGTAAAATGCTTTAGAATGTAAAATTTTCATAAATTCATAATTCGGTAGATAAAGGGTTAAGAAATCTGAAATTTAAAATGTAGCCCACTGGGAACACTGTTTTCATATTGAATAGTTTGACATGTTACAAACGATATTAATACGAACGCAAATTAATGTCGACTGACCTGTAACTAACGGCACGCGCAGATGTTATTTGCAAATAAAAAATTAATAAAACAGGAAAAAGATATTGTATATGGAATTTTACACCCTATAAATATATATATATATATATATATATATATATATATATATATATATATATATATATATATATATATATATATATATATATATATATATATATATATGTTATGTTATTCATTTCTCATTCACGATATCTCTTTTTACTTTCTTCATATTATACTAAATTACCGTCATATTCAAAACTTTCCAATTCTTCTACAATATCTATTCCAAAATTTTATTGCCCAGAGATAATTTGTTTACTCCTCATATTTTAGATCATTATACGATTCAGACAAATCTCTTTGCAGAATTATTTTTATTGAACTTTTTTGCGTGATGTTTTCATTTCTTCCCAGTCAGAAATGATCGACGTCATGGTCGTATCCTGGCGGGTTGGATCAAAAAGTAAGAACATTCCACCGAAACAGGGAATTTTTGTAATTTTCAAGTTGTTAACCGTTTACATGCCGAATTAATATCGCAATATAATTAAATTATGTTTTTCCTATATTACCGCGTCAAATGTTTTAATTTATTCATACAAATTTAGAAAAAAAAATTCTGCAGTTTTTTTTGGCTGTTTTCATTTCAGTTTTCGCATCTTGAATATGGTTATTGATTGACAACCAATGCAAATATAACAAATTATTGTCCGCTATATGCTGTTGTATATTGTTCTTGAGTATTTTATCGAATTCCTAAAACATTTAGATTTCTAGAGGTCAAATGTAAGTAATATACAGAAAACAATAAAAGGAAACAATATATTTTTACGAAAATTAATGAATTTACATAATCTTTAATACCTGTGATAAATGCTTAAACATAAATATATTTTTTTCAAAAGGTCAAATAAACCTCATATTTTATAGGGAAAACAAGGACATAGTTATTATGTTGGAAAATGCATATTTTTTGTTACAAATAAAGCAAAGTTCCAATTGGGAAACAATGGCTTTTAAACGGTTAAGATCTTATACTGCATGGAGTTCCCGTATAACGCCATCTTTTTTGCATCTGGATTTCTTGATACATCCACTCTGATTGCCATATTAAGATATGAGCTTCAGCATTCGATGGGAATTGTTTTACTTAAATATTGTCAATAAAAGATTAAAAGCTATGCAGAGGCCTTTTTATTTCATGGAGAAACTGCGAGTTTCCAATTTTTTTCTATTGCTTTTAAAATTTTCTTGACCTTGCAATAAAGTTTGCATGACCGGCAAAGGTGCCGGAATTCGTCGAATTTAGATTACGAATTCCTAATCGGAATTGTAATGCATTCGAATGAGCTCTTAAAACGAGATTTAATCGAACATCGCACAGACACACACACACACATATATATATATATATATATGACTTATCTGGGCATAAATAGTAAAGGTTTGTTCATATATTGAATATTTTATGAATTAATAAACATTAAAACCTGTAACACCTTTTATAGACACCTTGTAATTTAAATACTTTTCTGTAACAGAAAAATAAGATTCTTTTTTGCAAGTATTTTGAGGTTTTAAATATTAATTCGATACCGAAATACATTCTATAATTCTGTCGAAAAATATTCAGTATCACATTTCTTTCCAGGAAATTCATATCAGAATGTCATTCAAAATTGTCATTTAAATTAAAATATACAGCTGGAATAGTATTCTGAATGGTAAAGAATTTTCCTTATTCGGGGAATTGAAACCTCATTTAATTTCAGCAAATTTATATTTATACAAATATCTGTCATTTGCACATATCACTTCTTAGTAACTGATATTTATGCATTAAGGAATACTTATTTTCTCCAATACTTGTATTTAAATATATGTTTATGGAGTCACAGCACTTGACATTTTGATAGGAAAAAATACAAAAATGGAAAATTTCAAATTTTTTTTTTTAAATATATAATATTTTTAGAACGTTTTTTACCAATTTCTGAATGATTTGATAAATAATAATATGCATATAATTTTCCTAAACCTTCCCGTTTAACGCCCGTTTAAATGTTAATGTTTAAACTCATTTTTTTTTCAGTTTGCAATTCTTTTACATTTTCTTCTTAATCAGAATGCTAAGATTTCAACAATAATTAAGCAAACTGTTTGAAATTTTAAAAAGTATTTTTAGACCCTGTCTGCGAAAACAATGTACCGGATTTTTGATATATTTCTAACTTAAAAAGTATTATGAACTTAGAAACATGCTTTATTACTACTCTTTTTCAATATATATTAATTATTATTATTATTATTATTATTTTGCTAATCTAATAGACTAGTCAAAAATCTGATACTTAGATTTATAGAAAAAAAAAAAGTATTTGGAATAAATGTTAAAAAAAAGTTATTTCCAATTACGAAAAATGTAAAAGAATTTTCTTTTAAAATTTATCGAAGATAACTACATACATTAATAAAAAAACATACATTTCTATATTGCGAATTTAACACTTATATCATGACTATAATTTTATTTAAACATGAATCTAAAAATGTAATATAGGTTAGTGTTACAAAATAAATATTTTTCGCACCAAGTCCACTTAAATGCAAATTCTTATATATTTGCAATTGAAGTAAAATTTCACTGCTTCTGTGATTAATACACATGGAATAAAAAATGTATGAATAATATTTGATAAAAATTTGATTTATCAAGAGATATTAATTAAATCTAAATTTATTATTTCATTTTATATGAATAACATTTCAGAAGGTTAGCATTAGCTAAAAAAGCTTAAAATATTTCAAACTCACTTTAATTTTTTTTTTAATATATAACAAAATATAGGGGAAAATTTAAATAAGATCTATAAGAATTACGTTGTGCAATACAACTGTACAGCTGTTTGAGTTTTAATTCATTCTTTATTAAGTATAATAAAATGAATTCGATGGTGGAAATATTTGCATTTCCTTTTATCTTAAATACATTTTTATATATATTTGAGTAAAAATGAACTTGTGTTATAAAAGGAATTACTTTATGAATAAATATTAAAAGAGTAATGTAGTTTTTAAAATGAAATTTTAATCCGCAGTTCTTTTTAATTTCTAAATTATTTAATTCAGTAAAATTTGCATTGTGTTGCAATTTGTCTCCTTAAATTTAATAGATCTTTTGTACTTTGCGGTAAGTAACATTTAGAAATGCTAAAAATTTTATACAAATTTTTTCTTTAGTACTGAAGTTAATGCCCGAAAAATACAATAACTTCTGAGCTTCTATTTTTAAAAAGATAATTAAGGTTTTATTAAATATAAACAGTTTTTATTATAAATAAAAACACTATACAAACCTAAAGACCTATTATTTTATCACTAAACCACTAATATTAATTTATTCGTCTACATATCAAGAAATAGGCCCACCTTGGTTTTTGATTCGCATAGAAAAAAAGTAACTAAAATCTGTATTTAACCAATTGTTATTCACAGTAGAAAACTTTAACATGTACGTTTAATTTTCTAAAATGTCTTACAAATGTATAATGATAATTGTTAATAACATGGTGAATGCTATCGAATCCCAAACAAAGACATGATCAGTCAATTGCGACGGCCCTCACAAATCAACGCTAACGAAGTCAAATGGTCTTGTTGCTTGGTGCCTCTTCTCGGTTCACCCAAGGGACCGGTTGAATCGAACACCTACAAATGACTCGATCTAACGAAAAAATGTCAATGATTCGAGAAGAAATAGTTGTTTTACGGAATCCTTCTAAAGTAAATTACTATAAGTAAAAATAGTTTTGTAAGGTAACCGATAAGACGGATAGCTGCATCTGGCAGAAAACTTTGGCATTTGCTAAAACGCTATCACAAACTCGCAGTCACAGACTCGCTTATTGTATTTTCACCCCAATCCTCGAGTTGGCATCAGAAAAGTCACTTTATGCGCACAGCCCATTGATGGCTCGATCCAGAAGCTTTTAGCAGAAACCGGAGAGATAAGCTCTCCTGACAACGCAGACATCGCATCGTTTGGGGTTTTCGCCCCTGCGCCTTTTGAACACTGTACGATTTGCATAGCTACGGACAGGGCTTCACTTGACAAAGACTAGGTGCCATTAGCGACTCCGTGGATTCACGAAAATCTCACTCCAGAGAAAAAGACAGAGCCTCGCTTAAGCGTTAGAATGTTCGAATCCCCCTGCTCCCCTCAACCTCATCTTCCAACACAGAAGCAGCACGAGATCAACAGTCCTCCATTAAGTTAGCTGGCGGAAGTCGTGGTACATAGGTACGAGTGTCCTCATCCTTGGAATGGCGACCGTGCCCAAATGAATGACGTTTCTAGGCATTAAGGGAGATGAGGAAAATCATCCCCCTAACAAGAATCGTAGGAACGTTTGGCTCCTGAATTAGTAGTTTCAAAATTGGTTTAAGACACTGCTAAGCCCTCACCACTGTGCGCATTAAATTCTAGTTACGCACTTAGACATAGAACTTAGGTCAGATCGAGACTTCATTCGAGAGTCAAAATGTCATTGCATTAAAAGATGATCTTCGGACCCTAGAGATTGGACCAGTAGGCCGACACTCTCCGTAAAGAATACGACACGGCTCCAATTAACTAATAGTACATTGGTCTCCCTCAACCCCGTGATAAACGAGGACACCTCCTTTCACCACTCAGTAGGAGCATATAAGAGCTCAGTAGTCCTTAAAACTGTTTCATCTGCAGAGGATATGAGTGGGATAGCCGATGATGGAAGGATGCATGCGCTGTTCCATAATCTCCCTCGAATGTAACTCAATGAGTTCTGCTTGGCGATCCCGTGAGTTCAGTCGACACTAGTGATTCCTTGTGCCTTATTCTACTAGACTTGCTCTCTTCTCTCTACGCCATCGTCAATAGGGCGGTTGTGTAACACCTTTATTTGTATTTGTTCAGAGTCACTATCCAACCAAGTTTCTGGCACTCAGACTGGCCTATGGAGGCCGCTATTTAGATTGACTCGAAAATCTAAGTACGGGAGGAACCAAGGCCGCTAACTCCTACCTATGAGGGCACTCGACATCTCAGTTCGACGCCCATTTCACGCGGCCGCAGTATTTATAAATGAGTCACTCTAGGAGGCTGTGGTTCGTCCTCAATCTGCCCTCTCACATGTATTCCGAGCTCCCGGTCCACTCAGAAAATGGGTTGGTTCTAGGCCACCCGGAAAGGCTGTATCTATTTAATTAGCTGTAATACAAACACAAATAATTTCCCACATTTGTTGTACAATTTCCAATTTTTTAAAGAATGTTTCAAGGAAAAGGTACGTTGGTAAATTCTGAAGAAAGGTAATTTACTTGAATATGAAATGGAGAAACATATTCAGTGAGGAACGGCGAACAATAAAAAAGTTATTTTAAAAGATTCATTTGAGAAAATGTTAAATATGTTATCATCTAGTAAGTTTCTAGCAAGTAAAACAGTATGAAGAGCAATTTCATGTATTAGTTTTTTTTCTTTCGTACAAATGGAATACATATTTTATATATGTGAAATATTTTAGCTCCCCGCCAAAAAAATCTTCATTTTATATTTGTACTAATCTCCTCATGAACAGCTGACTGAACAGTCTTTTTAATTGCAATTTCTGTATAAAATTTCGTTTTATATTTTAACTATATTACGAACAAAAGTAAATCCTACTTCGTAATGCTACCATAAAACAATATATTAGCAACAATTTTATCAGCAATATAATTTTATTCGAATGATGGTTCATAGCATATTTTTAGTTGAGAAAAAAATGAAATTTTTTACAAAGGTACAAAATATATTTAATAAAATGTGTTTTGAATTGTAAATTTTATGAAATTGGTAGCCGAACAAATCATATTATAAGCTTCGCATATTCATTTCTTACTTAAAATAAATATCAGAATGAGGAAATCATATGTGATTTTGCTACAAAACATTATCAAATGCACACAAAAATATTTTAAAACAACATATCCATGTTGTTAAAGCAATAACCGAAAAACATGAAGCCATGTGTAAATGTATGGAACATATATAGGTATACATTTACATAAAAATACGATTTTTGAAATTTGGAAATGGAAATATATTGAATATACTTATATTTTATTTAATCGATATGTGTCCCTAGTGAATTCATTGTGTTTTGAATCCTGTTGAATCATATTGTAAATGCATTGGGAAGTTTTTTTCTTGCATGTGTGTGATGTTTTTAATTGATTTGAAAAAAAATTCTATTTCCAATGTATCATTATTTCTTATGTATAGTAGATCCTATCAAAAACATGAATGTGAAAAATTGCCAAGTTCTTTAATGGTTTCGCTCATAAAAGAAGTGATTTGACAAAAAATAATGATATCCTATCAAAAACATGAATGTGAAAGAATGCCAAGTTCGTTAAATGTTTCGCTAATAAAAGAAGTGAGATCTAACTGCAAACCAAGTTCTTTCGGAGCTCCTTAAATCATAACTCCTGTCATACATAATATTATTCAATTGCTTAAAACGATTTGTTATGTTACTTGTTATTCAATTGAGCGACTTAGCAAGTTTTCTCTTATTCAATTTTTTTCTATTTAGTTGATCAGAAATTAAAGTTGATCCCTTCCTTAATTTATCAGTACCTTAACTTCACTATACTTATTCAAACACTCGATTGACTAGATCTTTGCCAATCAGATTCTAGATTAAATTGTACTCCGACTCAAAGATTAAAGTTCGTAGCTGAAAACTTGCCAAGTCGCTCTATTGAATAACAAGTAACATAACAAATCATTTTAAGCAATTGAATAATATTATGCATGACAGGAGTTATGATTTAAGGAGCTCCGAAAGAACTTGGTTTGCAATTAGATCTCACTTCTTTTATTAGCGAAACATTTAACGAACTTGGCATTCTTTCACATTCATGTTTTTGATAGGATATCATTATTTTTTGTCAAATCACTTCTTTTATGAGCGAAACATTTAACTCATTATGTCCCAGAGCAGAGAAATTTTTATCTCCCTTAGAATCCCAGAAAAACGCCCGACATTTCACCCCCCCAAGAAAGGTGAGGCGGCTCGCTTTAGCTATTCATATGAACGTGTATGGTTCAACCTTTTTAGTGTAGTACCTGCCGAAAGAAGAACCTATTGTTATATCTTTTGTCGATCTCCCCCTTAATCCCAATAACCATAAATCCAATAGCTTTGCTTTTTCGTTATCTTCGGCTAAGTGAAATGACATTTTATTTTTAGACTAGCGGCCTTCGCCCGCTACGCTGGTCGGTTTATCTAAAGAAATCTTGAAGAAGTAGTTAGATAAGGTTCAGACATACATTAAAAAAAAAAAGCAAGTCGATCATTCAAAAAACGTTGGGAAATATCAAATATTTACTGTAATTTTTTAAGAAAAACAAAGTTTCGAAAAAAAAAAATTAAATCGAAAAAAAAATTACACTGACATATTAATGCAAGGAAATTTTCCCAGAGAGAAAATTCGCCTTGAATACAATATTTCAAATTCTTTTAATTGCTTATAGGCGTTAATGCCAACATAGTGAAAAAAAATTCCATGCTGGGAATCGAACCCGGGCCATCAGTATGGCGCACTGACGTTCTACCGACTAAACCACATGGAACGACAGCCAGCTTGAAACTTTCTCATACTTAAGTAGACTGGCGAAAACATAACGATAGCGCGTTTTAAAATCGCACAGTGACATCTATTGGATTTTATATGTACTAAAAAACGTTATCTATACATATAATAAAACAGTAGGACCCGGTGTGTCTGTACATTGAAGATAATTGACAAAAATGGAGTCAGGGCGATAAAAGAAAACCAATGAAACACAAAAAAAATTTTTTTGAATTTTTTGTCTGTCTGTCTGTCTGTTTGTTCGAGGTTATCTTCGTAACTACTGAATGGATTTTTATGCGGTTTTCACTAATGAAGAATGCACACTCCCGGGCAGTGTATAGGCTTTGTTTCATCAAAATCGGACAACAGACAAAAAAGTAACAAAAAGAAACAAAAGAAACTATTAGGTGCGCTGCTCACGTTTTTTAGTACATAACGTTTTTTAGTACATATAAAATCCAATAGATGTCACTGTGCGATTTTAAAACGCGCTATCGTTATGTTTTCGCCAGTCTACTTAAGTATGAGAAAGTTTCAAGCTGGCTGTCGTTCCATGTGGTTTAGTCGGTAGAACGTCAGTGCGCCATACTGATGGCCCGGGTTCGATTCCCAGCATGGAATTTTTTTTCACTATGTTGGCATTAACGCCTATAAGCAATTAAAAGAATTTGAAATATTGTATTCAAGGCGAATTTTCTCTCTGGGAAAATTTCCTTGCATTAATATGTCAGTGTAATTTTTTTTTCGATTTAATTTTTTTTTTCGAAACTTTGTTTTTCTTAAAAAATTACAGTAAATATTTGATATTTCCCAACGTTTTTTGAATGATCGACTTGCTTTTTTTTTTTTAATGTATGTCTGAACCTTATCTAACTACTTCTTCAAGATTTCTTTAGATAAACCGACCAGCGTAGCGGGCGAAGGCCGCTAGTGTACTAAAAAACGTGAGCAGCGCACCTAATAGTTTCTTTTGTTTCTTTTTGTTACTTTTTTGTCTGTTGTCCGATTTTGATGAAACAAAGCCTATACACTGCCCGGGAGTGTGCATTCTTCATTAGTGAAAACCGCATAAAAATCCATTCAGTAGTTACGAAGATAACCTCGAACAAACAGACAGACAGACAGACAGACAGACAAAAAATTAAAAATTTTTTTTGTGTTTCATTGGTTTTCTTTTATCGCCCTGACTCCATTTTTGTCAATTATCTTCAATGTACAGACACACCGGGTCCTACTGTTTTATTATATGTACTAGCTGACCCGCCCGGCGTTGCCCGGGTCCGTATTAACAATATTAAACGAACTTGAAATTTGTATGATTTTATCAATAACTGGAAGCATGCAGAAATGCATTGTCTGAAATACGTTGCAGCTGACTTTGTGAAAAATCGGTTTTAAAAACAACAACTAATATTAAGCTCTAAAAATACTTAAAATGAGCAATGAGAAACACGGGAGGGAACATGTATCCAACGATTGCGTTAGTTTCGTGTTAAAGTGTTGATATTTACCCGTAAAAATCACTGTTAAATCACGTAACTAATTATTTTTTTCACATAGAAATCCCAAGTGAAACATTTTGAATTTCAAACTAATTATATCATTCTTAAATCCGACTATACCTTGAATGAATCGATACGCGATGATAAAAGATTGGTATATAGTATTATAATTTCTGAGCCATTTAACAAAAGTGTATATTTTTAATCAAAGCATGCGTAATGTTGACTCTGTGGACAAATTCCTAACCGTAAACTTTTGTACCATAACCATAATCTGTCTGTAACCTAACTGCGACTTAACATTACCCTACCGTAACTTAAATATAACATAAATGTAACCTAGCCGTCACTTTGAAATATCAATATAGAAGCATCATTTAAGATTTTGCTTGAAAAGTTAGCATTCTTTCGTTAATGTCTTAAAATCGTCTGCACTCTGAAATCTAGATTTTAGACTAATATTTGTTATTTAAGTTTTCGCGCATGATTTTAAAAGAATGTTTTCATAAATATATTTTATATATTGATATAGAGTTATTAATATGTTGTTATATTAAAACCATATTTTCATCTACGTTATAAAGTATTAAAAAGTTCTGAAAAAAAAGAAACCTTTTAGTAATACAATTTTTAGTTCAAATCAAATGTTTTCAATATTTTATTTTATTTTATTTTGACATTTAATTATTTCGAATTTATCAATTTCAATTATTTTAAAAGCAAACATTTTTTTAAAAATAAATAATATAATAGAAAAAAGACCATTTTAAAAAATTACTATTTCTTCATAAAATACGCTTCGGCTGTAATTCATTTCTTTCAATTCGTCTTATTAATACAAAATCACTTCCACATGCTTTTGTTTGGGACATTAAAATTTGAGCGATAAATGATTTAATATTGCAACCCTTTTTTCGGTTCACTTCACCACCACCTATCTTTTTCCTCCATGGTTTACAACCGCTGTGATAAAAAATCATCATTTAAACTGACAGTTTGCCAGTCTATGAATTTTAAAGGTCTATTCCCAGCTTTTTTAATTATTTATGCGAAAATTTTATGCAACCAACCAACCATAACTGAATGAAGAGAAAAAAAGAAGAAAAAAGGCGATTTTTTATGAGAGTGATCTTTGGAATTTAATTAATTACTCAGTTAATAAATAGAATTTCGAAATTCTGAAGCTCAGGTGCATCAGGAGAGATATTGGGCTACTCTCATAAAAATTTTGAGCTTCGTACGTCCCATAGATTTTGCTAGCCATCGCAGACACACACACACACACACACACACACACACACGCAGACAGAGCGATTTGTTATTTTATTAGTATAGATAGATAGCGGCCTTCGCCCGCTACGCTGGTCGGTTTATCTAAAGAAATCTTGAAGAAGTAGTTAGATAAGGTTCAGACATACATTAAAAAAAAAAAAGCAAGTCGATCATTCAAAAAACGTTGGGAAATATCAAATATTTACTGTAATTTTTTAAGAAAAACAAAGTTTCGAAAAAAAAAATAAATCGAAAAAAAAATTACACTGACATATTAATGCAAGGAAATTTTCCCAGAGAGAAAATTCGCCTTGAATACAATATTTCAAATTCTTTTAATTGCTTATAGGCGTTAATGCCAACATAGTGAAAAAAAATTCCATGCTGGGAATCGAACCCGGGCCATCAGTATGGCGCACTGACGTTCTACCGACTAAACCACATGGAACGACAGCCAGCTTGAAACTTTCTCATACTTAAGTAGACTGGCGAAAACATAACGATAGCGCGTTTTAAAATCGCACAGTGACATCTATTGGATTTTATATGTACTAAAAAACGTTATGTACTAAAAAACGTGAGCAGCGCACCTAATAGTTTCTTTTGTTTCTTTTTGTTACTTTTTTGTCTGTTGTCCGATTTTGATGAAACAAAGCCTATACACTGCCCGGGAGTGTGCATTCTTCATTAGTGAAAACCGCATAAAAATCCATTCAGTAGTTACGAAGATAACCTCGAACAAACAGACAGACAGACAGACAGACAAAAAATTCAAAAAAAAATTTTTTGTGTTTCATTGGTTTTCTTTTATCGCCCTGACTCCATTTTTGTCAATTATCTTCAATGTACAGACACACCGGGTCCTACTGTTTTATTATATGTATAGATTTAAGAGTATGTTTATGACATCTGTGCTGAATAATCGTAAGATAAAGGATTTTTTTTTTTTTTTAGTTCTTTGTTTCAAAAACAAAACTTATACTTGTAAATGAAACATATATATTTGTATTAATACTTAAAAGCTATTTGTTTATTTAATGAAAAAAAGAAATATATATATATATATATATATATATATATATATATATATATATATATATATTTTAAATTTAAAATTTATCCTTACTACATTTTTTGGAAAAATAAAAGTATTTAATGCATTATTAAATCATTTATACAACATATTCTTACAGAATATTTTTTTTTTAAATAAATTTATATGCTGAATTTTTTTTAATAATGAAACATTTTTACATTAATTTAATTTGTGAGATAAATTATTGTATAAATATTCATACGTTTGAATTTTTTCCATTTATTGATGCAATTATTTCTAGGTAACTTTCCTTCCTATAACAATGGATACACTAAATTTAATATTTTTTTTCACTCAATTAAATAAGTAAATTTTTTAAAAAAAAGCAATGTTAAAAAAGCAATCATTATTTTAAAATATTCGTCTGCTTGTTATTTTTATTAGTGGAGGTAATTGAAAAGGTCGTTCTTCAGTTGGGAACCGTTGAAGTATTATGTAGGGAATATGAAAAACGGGAGGGGGGGGGGGGTTCATGATCTGCTTGTTTCCGAAATGGGGGAGGGAGAGTTACAATAATTATTATTTAAACTTTTGATAATGAAGCAACTATAATGCAACAATCGTAAACAAACAAATCTTGTTGGGAAAACAGCGTTTTAATTACATTGATTAATCTTTATTTACCATACATTAAAACTTTTTTTTAGTATCACAATCTAAGATATGGCTATTCATAAAACTTTTTAGAATTAATAATGTAATTTATTGGTAATTGATATTTTCTTGGAAAAAATGTTTTGTACAAAATATTATAAAATCTTACATAATCAAAAGAAGAAAAAGGCAAAAATTTGTTTGTTTTTCTTTTCTTCTTTTAAGGAGGAGAGATACAAAATGAATAAAAAGGACAATGACTGAAAATGCTTATGCAATACTTGAAAAGCCGTTTGACTAATTCATAAATTTAAGAATTTAGATAATTTCTATTTCAAAATATAATAAGTTATAATCATCAAAATATATAAAAATTAAAAGAGGTTTTCTAATGATTATAGATGGTTGTATTAAAACAGATTATCAAAGTTTTATGTGTCCATAACAACATTTATGATTTAATCACTGCATTTAATAAATTTCTGTGGAAAAAAAAGGAATGTTAAAAATTTAAATAATAAAAAATTGTAAGAATTAAACAGCTAAATGTTTTTTTCCTTCTTGAGATTCGATGTTATTAATTGATTTGATAGTAAGACTTTAATAATTTTACGCTTTCTTACTTGAATATTAAAAATTGGGGGGGGGGATTATATAAGAAGCACAGCATGGAAGAAAATATTTTCACTACTTAGAAGTGAATACTTTAGTAATTAGAAATGAATACTTTCATATTTGGAGCCGATTAATAAAAATCAAACTATACTTTTACATTAAAAAAAAAAAAAAAAAAAAAAAAAAAAAAACATAATCATAATGATTATTAAAACTTTTATCTCTCAATAGCTAACACCTCCGAATAGCGGTCTAATTCACCGCTCCTGAGGTATCCGCTATTCAGAGATTTTACTGTACATGACATATATCTTGATGATACTAATTAAATAAATTCTTGGAATTTAATCGTAATATTTAAAAATATCATTTTATCAAAGCAAAAAACATTATTTTTTTGTAAAATAAAAAACATTATTATGCTTTTTTATATTTTATTGTAAATTTTTCATTATTTAGTTTTTTATAAATAAATAAAATAAGGACAAAATAAAAGCTAATCACTAAAAACAAATGGGAAAGAATTGACAAATATCAAAGTAATGACTTTCGAAATCATGTTTTGACTACTCGTCTGACAGTCTTCCTACCTAAAGTAAACCTATTGTATTTGTATATATTGAGCGGCTCCTATTCCCATTGTGTTCCTATCTACTGTCCATTAAGCGGAATAAGCAGTCAAGCCCAATCCAGGTTCAACAACTTACTCTTCACAAAAGAGAGGGGAGAAATAGTCAGGCCGTTTCCCGGGCGTTATGGGATCTTAGCGACTCAGGCGTTGCCGGCCGTTATGGGATCTAAAGGGTTAAAGAACTTGGCAATTTTTCACATTCATGTTTTTGATAGGATATCATTATTTTTTGTCAAATAAGTAGGTTTTGAAATAAATAGGTTAAATTAGTTAAATTCGTTTCATTTAATATTAATTAATTTTTCAGCTTTTTCCTGCATTTATTCACTGTTTTTTCCAGTCAAATTAAAAAATTTAACATTAGGACTGCTTATGTTCCTTTAAATTCCACTAATAAGGATGTTTCTTTTACGTGATTGGGCATTACTTGATTATTTCGTCGACCAAAATCGTTTGTAGCCAACTTGGCGAACTATCGCTATATTGACGACAAAAATTACGCACCAAACGTTATGCTAACATGGCACTCTTTCTGGTACTTTGCCAAATTCCCATAGATTCCCATTGTAATCTGGTAATTTATCCAATAATTTTGTTATAGTCTGTCTCAGAAGGTTAAGCACTCTGCAAATCTGGTTTAAAATAATTGAAGAAGAAAATATTTTGTGCTAATTTACAATAAATATTTAACATTTAATCAAAATAAAGTAAAATAAACCATTTTGGGTAGTTAAAATAAAAAATATATTTATTTTTATTTATTTTTTCTTTTTTTCTTGAAGAAACGCTGTCTCAAAAGTTTAAGCACTTTATGCAATTTTTTTTTAGAAAAATGGGATTGGTATTGTGTAATGACGTTGTATGGCATCACATTGCACTTTTATACAAGTATAAAAGGTGGAGAAATTATTTCCTAATGTTTTAAACATAACAAAGGGTAAAGAATTTACAAAATGTGAGATTTTAAAAGATTTTAAATTGAAATCTCAAAATAAAATTGTTTCTGAAATTGCAAAAGTTTTAAATTGATCAAAGCTATGTATATATCAAATACTTTCTAGAAATGATAATTTTAAGCGGAAACCAAGATGTAGACGACCACGTATGACGACTGTTCAGATTGATCGGAAAATATGGAGATTGGTATTTAGACAAAATATGTCCCCATACGGCAAATTAAAAATAATCTCAGAGTACAGATGTCCAAAGACACTGTAAATAGACGTATTAAAGCGTGTGATTACATCATGTAACAGAAATTGGCTCGCAAACCGTCTTTTAAATTACATCATAAACAGGTAAGAATGAACTGGGCTAAAAACACGTGACCTACGGGGACAAATGGCTTACTGTTTTATTCAGGGATGAGAAAAAGTGGAACTTAGATGGCCCTGATGGTTGGAATGCGTATTGGCATGAGTTATGCAAGAACCGAAGGACATTTTTCAACAGGCAGCAAGGCGGTAAATCCGTTATGGTTTGGGGGGCATTTGGGACATTTGCCAGCCCTCTCTGGCTTTTCTAAAAGGAAGAGAAGATTAAAAAAAGTTTCAAGAGACGCTAAGCCATCATTTGCTTCCATTCGGTGACATTTTGAGAGGTTTTGGAGGAACTTTTCTGCAAGACAATGCCACAATCCACGTATCCCATTCTACAAAACTTTGGATTTTTCAGAAAAATGATAAAGTACTTGACTAGCCAGCTTTAAATCCAGACTTAAACCCGATTGAGAATGTCTGGAACATTTTAACCCGCCAAGTTTAGGCAATGGAAAGCAGTATGTCTCTATTGAAGAACTCCAAGAGACTATTGAGAAAGCATGGTATTTTTTTGCCACTAGAAACCCCACAAAAACTTATAATTTCGACGAAAGCACGTTTATTTGAACTAATCCGAAAACATGGAAAAAAATTTCTTAGTAAAAGTTCTGTAAAAATTATAAATATGGTTGTTTTTGACATTGTGCATAAACTTTTGAGACAGTTTTTTTATAACTTTTTTTTATTTTAATTTTTAAAATTATGTAATTTATTTTTTTCTATTTTTGATATCGTTTATTTAAATAATATTGCGAAATATGTAAATAAAAAAATGCTATTAATTCTAACTTTTTATAATTCATTAAAAATCGATATTTTATGCTTGTGCTTAAACTTTTGAGACAGACTATAGAGCAAGGACTGTCGCCATCATTTTGGCATCTTTTTTTCTTTAAATCGGTTCGCTAACTACCCAAGATTGCTTATATATTACTATTTAGAAAGTTTTTAGAACGCTTTTCGCGCATTTTTACCCCTTTTAAATTTTGTATTTGTTAACAAATGTTCTTAGTGATCATTTATATCTTATAATTAATGAACATGCGAAATTTTATGTTTTTAAGCCCTTAACATACAGACATCGCATTTTTAGAACGCTTTTTGCTCTTTTATCCCCTTTGGATTTGTGGAATCGACATAAGATATAGCCTATATTAGAGCAAGGACTATCACTATCATTTTGATATCATTACTTTTAAGATCGGTTTTTTGTTTGCTGAAATTGCTTAAAAATCCCAATTTAGAACATTTTTAGAACGTTTTTCGCACATTTTCACCCCCTTTGAATTCCGTATTCTTTATCAAATGCACTTAGAGATCATTTATATCTTATAAATAATTAACATGCCAAATCTTATAGTTGTAGGCCCTTCAGTAACACAAAAGTTGCATTTTTAGAATGTTTTTTGCTTCTTCACCCTCTTTTGGTTAATGGTATAAGCATAAAATATAGCCTATGTTTGAACCGGGTCGAATACCATCATTTTGGTATCATTAATTTTGAAATCGGTTCGGTGGTTTCAGAGATTAGCGCCGATACTCTCCAAAAGTGTCGCCAACTTAGCACTATTTCTGATATTACGCGAAATTCTCATAAACTCTAAAATGCCAAACTTTATGTTTCCAGTCCAGTCCCTTAATATACAGACATCGCATTTTTAGAATGTTTTTTGCTCTTTTACCTCCTTTGGATTAGTGTAATCGACATAAGATATATCCTATGTTGGAGCAAAGACTGTCATTATCATTTTGATATCATTACTTTTAAGATCGGTTTGTTGGTTGCTGAGATTGTTTTAAAATTGGTATTTCGAACTTTTTTAGAACGCTCTTGGGATTTTCACCCATTTAAATTTGATATTTTTTAGCAAATGTCATTAGTGATCATTTATATCTTATAAATAATTAACATGTCAAATTTTGTGCTTCTAGGCCTTTCAGTAAAACAAAAATCACATTTTTAGAATGTTTTTCGCTTCTGAACCCTCTTTTGGTTAGTGGCACAGACATAAGATATAGTCTATGTTTGAACCGGGGCGAATACCATCATTTTGGTACCATTACTTTTGAAATCGGTTCGGTAGTTTCAGAGATTAGCCCTGATACTCGCCAAAAGTGACGCCAACTTGGCACTATTTCTAGTATTTTGTGAAATTCTTATAAACTTCCATTGTAATCCAATAATTTATCCTCTAACCAACCATTAATGTTTAATTAATGGTGATTTCTGATTTTTTCCTATTTATAGATCCAATAACCTACCTCCACACCAAATTTCAACTTCCTAAGTCACCTGGAAGTAGTCAAACATTTCTATGAGTGAGTGAGTGAGTGAGTGAGTCAGTGAGTCAGTGGTAAAAACAGTGGTTTTCAGACGTCAATTTCTCGTGAACGGTAAAAGATTTTTTAAAAAAAATTTAGGATTCGGAAATTAGAAGATGGTCTTATACGACACAAAAAATTGCAAGTGTGTATATCAAATAGAATTTAAGTTATTGAGGGGTCAAAAGTGGTTCGAAATGGTTCGGGTAATATAACTCACGGCCGGTGTGTCGCCTTTTACTTTGTGAACTTGGCTGACACACTGCCGTGTGTCTAGACATTCCAAAAAAATGAATAAAATGCAAGAAATTCAATAATTGTTTTGGTTTTTTACACATTTTAAATATATCTTAGAAATAACAAATATTGTACCTAACTATCACATATACCTGAGGAAACAGCAGTATCTCTGTCAAATGTGAAAACAACAGCGGTGGTAAGGAAAGATTTAAAAAATATCCATTATCTACAGAGTACACGAAAAACATGAAGTCTGGTTCCAGTGTTCCAAGTACAACTTTTGAGGTTATGCTGATAAACCTAGTTCAAACAAAATAATGGTGATGGGCAAATATTTTTAAGACTATATTATTTATAGGGTACATGGTAAACATGAACTCTAGTTCCAGTGTTCCAAGTACAATTCTTGAACTTATGCTCATAAACCCAGTTTGTACAAAATGGGGGGGGGGATAGGTAAATATTTTAAAGACTCCATTATCTACAGAGAGCATGGAAATCATAAACTAGTTTCAGTGTCCCAAGTACAATTCTTGAAATATTCAAGAGAAAAGAGCACATAATGTCATTTCTGCATTATTATTGACATTGTATTATTAAAACTGAAGAGAAAATCAAAAAAGTTTTTTTTCAGTCACTTGGACAATTATTATTTAGTAATTGTTCATTCCAGATAAATTCATATTAAAGTCATTTGAGATATCACAACAGTTCCAAAAGAAATTTAATAATTTTTAAATTTTCTAAATGCAAAATATTAAAAATAATAATATTATCGAAAGTTTAATTTGATTCAAGTTTTAATGGGGAAAAAAATCCATAAACACTGGCAAAAATTAATAAATTAAGTAAATCACTTTGTAAAAACACCTGGTGATTTTACAAAGTGATTTACTTTATTCAAGTTTTAATGACGATTCTCTTATAGCTCCAAAAAAACTTTTATTGCTAATGATATTTGGTGTTAGTTTTACTGTATGATCTCCAATTTTTTTGGAGAAATCGATGTAAAACAAGTCGTTTCGCGAATTTTTTTCATAAATTCATTTCTTTGTGATTTTATATAAAAAGGGTATATATATATATATATATATAATACACATTTATTTTTTATAAAAAATTACAGTTTTTTTTTCCTTATAATGTTATGATTCAAACGCGTTTCAAGAAAATCAAATTTATCATTAAAATATTAAATATGAAACATAAAATATAATAGTGGTTTGACATTATGATGTGTAAGAAACATTAGTTTTGCACTTATTTGTAAATTTACTGACTTTAAAATTAATAAAATGAAGATTGTAAATTATCGAAAAATATTTAAGGACTTAATTATAATTTTCGAATATTAGATTTAATTTAAAAATGAAATAATACTGAACATTTTTTATAAGAATATTTTGATGCAAAAATGTAATAGTTCAATTACTAGACGATGCTGTTAGGAAATGTTGATATTGATTTAAGGAGGAATATACTCTTTGGAAAAAATAAAGGTATCTGGAAAACTTAGCAAAAAGTAACGCAAAGTAGATAAGACAGAAAAACAATTTTGCGTTAAAGCCTCAAATGTGATCACTGAACTCAAATGGATTGCATAGAAGAAATAAAAAAATGGCGACCGCTCCATAAACCTTTCTTTCATTTATGTTTTTTTTAAGAATAGCATTTTTTAAAAGGAAAATTTTCGTAATAAATTTGTGTGATGCGCTTATTTCAGATTTTACAGATGATGATACCATAAAGGGTCATTCCACGTCAAATGAGCAAAAATGTAAAAAAGGCCGTGGCTTCATAGAATCCGATTTTAATAAAATTTGAGATACGTGTTCATTTCATATTCAAATGTATGTGTGCACAATATTTTCACGAAAAATTAATTATTTTATCGATTTTGGTCATTTAAAAAACTTGTGATATAGAATGGCTTGCGGATAATCGTCGAAAGTTGCAAGTTTCAAGTTCTATATTTTGAAAACTATTTAACAAAAATGAAGTTTTTTTATGATATTGAAATCTCTGGATATCAATCTCTATATTTATTGAGTAACAATAATTTGGTAATATCATAATTAATCAAAAATTGGTTGTAAGTATTGAAATTTTGTAATTTTTTAAAAATTTTGAAATGTTATAAAAAATCAAAGGATTTAAAAAACATCTCTGAAATTGATGCAAGATGTAGTACTATGTATGAAGATCAAATTCTCGAAGTTTCAAAGTTGTTATTTATTTCCTTCATCTTCAAAAAAACTTAGAAACTTTTAAAAAAATGACAAAATCATAATTATGCCTCTTATGTTACCTCAAAAAACAATTAAAGGACAACTCCTACACCAACAATATTACACGTACATAAGAATTAATAAGTCCATGACACACTAAAAAAGTTTCAATACTGCCTTTTTAATTTCTAACATAACAAAAATGGGTTCAAAAAACTAATATTTGAGACATTCTAAAGACAATCTTTCTTTGAAAACACGCGCTTTTTTTGGAAATTTCTCGCTGAAAATAGACGTGTGCTGCCATCTATGTTTGTTAATTGAATTTAAAATTAAAATACAGTTATTTTAAGAAAAAAATACTTTTTCTTCTACACAAATTTAAAATATTCTTGAGGCAAAAATAAACTGAAAGCAAGAATAAAACTACGTATACTTAAAATATACACTTTTATATGTAATATCAAAGAGTTTAAAACTTTTAAAAGCTTTTATTCGTCTCCAAAAAAATGAAAAAAATGTTGACTTTTTAATCAGCAGTTTTCACTATTTATTTTTTTTTCTCATAAAGGAATGAAAAAGGCATGAATTAAATTATAGATGTATTAAATATATTCAATTAGCTATAATGGCAAAAAAATTGAATTTCGAATAAGTGTCCTTCATTTTAAAACATATAACTGAAATATTTAATTTTTTCCACGATTTTTTTTATTATTTATTTATTTTTAAATTATAAAATAAAAATACAATTACTAAATTATGCTAATCTGTTACTTATAGTTCATTCTTAAGTGTAAATAATTTTTATTACAATATTCCCATTCCTACGGCATATAATCAAACTTGAAATTTCAAGCATGTACACAAGACCTCGATTTCGTCTCAACTTTAATGTAATTTTTTATACTGAAATAAACTAGTCTGAACTCTACTACTTTGCGTTTCCTCGTAAATGATTGTGATCTAATTATATGATGATTTTCAATAAAATCTGTGACATGTCAGCCACACCTGATTTGCTCATTTGGTGTGGAATGACCCTAAAGCGAGTGATAATAATATAGGTATAAAGAAAGTCACAGCCGAATATTAAAAAACAATAAAAGTTATTATATAAAATATTGTGTATTCAAGTGTCTGTTTCATACCGGGAGATTTCGTTGCAATTGTGTAGAAATATTCATGAATTCAATTTGTCAAGTTTTGAATTAATTTATCATTTGCCAGTTCATAATTTTTCGCTCGGATAAATTCATACAACATAGCGGTTATTATAAAAAAATTCAATTTATATACGTTAATTTAATCTACTTTGGTAAAAATATATTTCTTTAAAATTCAATAAAAACAAATGCGCAGGAAGATCGCAGTGAATCGCAGTGATCGCATTTTATAGAACTTTTTTTCTAGGTGTTGTAAAATCTCTAGAAATATGACTTTACTTAATTTAAATTTTCGAACTTTATATTTACTTTAAGAGTGAAATAATATTAAACACATTTGATAACAATCTGCTTATTTGAAAATGTTGTAATTCAATTTCTAGACGAAAATGTGAAGAAATGATATTGGTTTAGGGAGAAATTTATTACTTGGAAAAATAAAAGTGTCTGGAAAACTTGGCAAAAAATAACGCAAACTAGATAACACAGAAAAACAATTTTGCATTAAAGCCTCAAATGTGATCACTGAACTCAAATGGATTGCATAGAAGAAAGAAAAAAAAAGGACAGTTCGATAAATCTTTGTTTCATTTATGTATTTCTTTAAGAATAACATTTTTTAAAGGATAAGTTTCGTTGTGCATTTGTGCGGTGTGATTATTTCTGATTTACATACGTTTAAACTATAAAACGAAAGAGAACAATAAAAGCATTTTTTTCCAAAAAAAATTTTCTTTTTTTCTCATATATAAATTACACATTAAAAAAATACGGATTTGTTTTTACAGTGTGTTAAAGGGTTAGGGGGTTTTGAGAAAATCATATCCATAATTTAAACTTTAAATGAGAAACATGAAAATATAAAAGTGGCGTGACATTAGGACGATGGAAGAAACTTCTGTAATTTCAGTAGAAAAAAGCAGTGTTTGAAAATATAGAAATTTTTCTTTAATAATTTTGCCCTTATTCGTAAATTTACTGATATGAAATTTATTAAAACCATCATTGTAAAATCTCGATAAATATTTTAGACGCTACTTAATCAAAATTTTCGAATATTAGATTTAATCTAAATCTGAAATAATATTAAACATCTTTGATAACAACCTTTTAATGCGAAAGTGTAATAATTCAACTTCTAGATGATGCTGTGGGGAAATGTTGATATTGTTTTAAGGAGAAATTTATTCTATGGAAAAATAAAAATGTCGGGAAAATTTAGTAAAAAGTAATGCAAAGTAGATAAGACAGAAAAACAAATTTGCGTTAAAGCCTCGAATGTGATCAAAGAACATAAATGGAATTGCACAGAAAAAAAAGACAGCTCGATAATCCTTTGCTTCGTTTTTGTTTTTCTGTAAGAATATTTTTTTAAGGAAAATTTTCGTAAAGCAGTGTGGTGCATTTATTTCAGAGTTACATTTGTTGAAACCATAAAACGAAAGAGAACAATAAAGTCAATTAAATTTTTTTTACAATTTTTTTTAACTATTATATATGTATAAGTATATATATATATATATATATAACATAAAATATAAATATATATAGTATATAATATAAAACATAAAATATAACAGTGGTGTGAATAGTGTTGTTTTAATTTCAGTCAAAAAATGCAATATTTGAAAACATAAAAAATAATTTTTTTAATAACTTTTCCCTTACTCTTCAATTTTCTTACATTAAGTTTAATAAAATGGGTGAAATAGCGAGAATTATTTAAGACCTTATTTTATTAAAATTTTCGAATATTTGCTTTAATTTAAAAGTAAAATAATTCATCTAGATAACAATCTTTTGATGCGAAAATTTAATAATTCAATTTCTAGACGATGATGTGATGAAATGTTGATATAGTTTTAAAGAAGAACTTATCCTTTGTAAAAAATAAAAGTTTTTGGAAAACTTAGCAAAAAGTAATGCCATGTAGATAATACAGAAAAGCAGTTTTGCGTTAAAGCCTCAATATGATCACTAAACTCAAATGGATTGCATGGCAGAAAGAAAAAAATCGGACAGCTTGTTAAACCTTTGTTTCTTTTATTTTTTCCTTTAAAAATAGTATTTTTTTTTTTTGAAATCCGTAATGCATTTGTGCGGTACGCTTTTTTCAGATTTTACAGATGTTGAAATCAAGAACGAAAGAGAACATTGAAGTTATTTAATATTTTTTAAGATAAACAAACTGTTTATATATATATATATATATATATAAAGCACATTTTTTTAATTACAGATTTGATTCTACAGTATATGGTTAAAATGCGTTTAAAATGTCATATCTGTCATTTAAATATTAAAGGTGAAACAGAAAATATAATAGTGGTAGACAATACGATGATGGCAAAAACGTCTTTATTTTCAGAAAAAAAAAATCTTTTTGAAAATAGAAGTTTTTTTTATTTAATAGTTTTGCACTTACTTTCAAATTTACTGATATTAAATTTAATATAATGGGCAATGGGAAATCTCGAGAATTATTTAAGACCTTACTTTATTAAAATTTTCGATTTTTTAATTAAAATTTAAAAGTGAAATAATGTTAAACATATTTGATGTGAAAATGCAATAACTCAATTTCTAGACAATATCTTGGTGAAATGTTGATATTGATTTAAACGGAAATTTATTCTTTGGAAAAATAAATGTATCTTGAAAATTTAGCCAAAAATAACGTAAAGTAGATAAGGCAGAAAAACAATTTTGCATTAAAGCGTCAAAAGTGATCAATGAATTCAAAAAGATTGCATAAAAAAAGAAAAAAAAGCTTGATAAACCTTTGTTTTTGTTTATGTTTTATCTTTAAGAATAACAGTTTTTTTAAAGTAAAATTTTCGGAAAGCAGTGTGGTGCATTTATTTCAGACTTACATATGCTGAAACCATAAAACAAATTAGGACAAAAAAAAAAATACACATTTTTTTAAATTGCAGATTTGATTTTACAGCATATAGCACAAATGTGTTTCAAGAAAAACATATACGTCATTTAAATATTAAATGCGAAACATAACATATAATAGTGGTGTGACTAGTGATGTTTTAATTTTAGTCGAAAAATGCAATATTTGAAAACATTACAAAAAGTATTTCACATTTTTCCTTTTAGTTGTAAATTTGCTGAGATTAAGTTTAATAAAATGGGCCGTGTGAAATCTCAAGAATTATTTAAGACTTTACTTTATTAAAATTTTCGAATATTTGTTTTAATTTAAAAGTGAAATTATTCATTTAGATAACAATCTCTTGATGCGAAAATATAATAATTCAAATTCTAGACGATATCGTGGTGAAATGTTGATATTGATTTAAGGAGAAATTTATTCTTTGAAAAATAAAAGTGTTTGGAAAACTTATCAAAAAGTAACGCAAAGTAGATAAGACAGAAAAAGAAAAACAATTTTGCGTTAAAGCCTCAAATGTGATCACTGAACTCAAATGGATTGCATAGAAGAAATAAAAAAATGGTGACCGCTGGATAAACCTTTCTTTCGTTTATGTTTTTCTTTAAAAATAATATTTTTTAAAAGGAATATTTTCTTAATGCATTTGTATGGTGCGCTTATTTCAGAATTTACAAATGTTGAAACCATAAAACGAAGGAAAATAATGAAGGCATAAAGAAATTCATAGAAGAATATTTAATAAATAAGTATTATCAAATGAAATATTGCGTATTCAAGTGACTGTTTAATAACAGGGATTTTGTGGCAAGTGTGTAGAAATAGTCATGCATTTTGTTCGTTGAGTTTTAAAATCATTTATAGTTTGCCAGTTAGTAAATTTTCGCGCGGTTGATTTCATACAACATAGTTGTTTTTAAGAAATTACTCATTTTATATGTGTTTAATTTAATCTACATTGATACCTATAAAATTATTTAAAATGTAATGAAGGCAGATATGCAGGAAAATTGATTTGCTATAAGCTTTTGTTGAAATTATAGTTACATACAATCCAGAACTTTTTCAGTACTCACCTAAACAAGTTCAATTACACGAATAAGACAATTTTTGTCTAAAATTCTCTCGCATAAGTATTTTTTCCCAAATAATTTTCATCGCTATTTTACTTGTAAATATTGTCATATTATCCCGTTAACATAAGTAAACACGTAACAAAATGTACATGTACTTAAAAAATTTATAGGATGCCAATTTGTATATTTAACATTTCATTTTGAAGAAGGAAAATGGTTAGGTATTTCTTTTTCTTTCAATCTGTTTGTTCAGAAATTGCAGACATACTGAACGCCATACAAAATTATTTATAACAGGTAACATTAGCTCTTTTTAAGAAACATTTAAATGCATCATGTTTATTTAATACGAGGGAGTGTCAATAAGTCGGTGACAAACCGATATGAGAGGTCAGAAATATATAGCAAACTGTCCACGAATATGCTCATAGGTGGTAAAATAATATATCTATCTCTATAAAATAAAACCCAGTGTAACACCTACCACTGAAATTCGGGTCAAAACTGTCTTTGGAATGGACGCTCCATACCAGACCGGTACATTGTTTGCATTTATTAGAAGTTTCAAAGCAAAAAGGAAATTTGCCAACGAAAGGGAAAAATGACATTTTTTTGAGGGGCGGGGAGGGAAAATGCAATTTCAAAGTGTTAAAAATAGTAATATATATTAATTATAAATATTATTTTAATATTTTCAGCTGTTTTTAATTATGCAGTTTTTTAACATGTGTTAAACTTTTATTTTATTATAAAATCTTAATTTTGTTATGGTATATTCGCCACAAAGCCTTATTTAGCCAGAAGTATTGTAAATTCTTACAGTGTGTTTATTAGAACATACACTAGTCGAACTTTGCTCATCTAAACAATTCCATATTGTCAATTATTTTTATCAGTTTTTTTTTACATTTATGTGAAAAACACTATTTTATCTACCGTCCAACGGTGGGCATCCACACTATTAAGATATTAATTTCGAATTATAAACAATTGCCTCCAACATTGCTGCCAGCAGTTTTTGCCGTAAAATTTGCAGTAAAGTAATGCGTAATAAAAAAAATTACATAAAATTTTAGCGCACTTTTTACGCCAAAAATTTCTGACAAAATTACTGCCAGCAGTTTTTGCCGTAAATTTAACGGATTTTTTTTTTCAGTGTTCGCGATCATTTTGTTCTTTTTCAACAACTTTTGAACATGTGTGCTGTTCTTGTACAACTGTTACCCTATACGTTTAAAATCAACATATTAGATATAGTACAAACTTTTGGGGGTGAGAAATATCTGTGGAGTGGTTAAATAGCACAAACTGAACTGTGATCAGAAGTTGAAATTTGAAACACCCCTCCATCCTGAACACAGTTCAGTCTGCGCTACTTAACCCCTTAACGTGCAGTTTTTCCGGATCGGCAACACCTAAAGTTCCCCCTGTTTAGAGACACAAAAACTCTGTGAATATTTCAAAAACTACTCTAACCGCTACTTAACTCTTTCTTATGAGTTCTAGAGGGCAGCACCACAGATATCAAACTCTACTGTTTTTAAATAATGGGTAAATTATTTTACTGTAATACGCGCTTTACAGCAATGCTCTTCTCACTGCGCTTATCAATGCTTTACTTATGGGAAGTTACCACTTCGGAAACTGCTGTATAATTAAAATGGTTAGTGCAATCTTTACAAAACAATACCTGTGTACTCCTCTAGGCCTAAATAGATTGCCTAATTTTTTTTCTTTAAATTCCAACTTTAAAGAGTAGTGCGCCGGAAAGGGTTAATGTTCCCATAGAGTCAGATTTTGAGCTCAAAAATCAAGTTTCAGTGTAAGCTTTTAAAAGCTTTAATGAAATAAAAAGTAACCGTAAAAAACGTTGTTTTTTACTTTAAATTCTAAAGCTCCCTCTTTAGGCGTTTTTTAAAACTTTATCTGTAAAATTTATTTCTAAGAAAATACTGACATAAAGAATAGTTTTAGAGAAAACAACAAGGGAATCGAATAATTTTTCTTTTTTCCTTTTTATAATGATTTGAAATTTTAGACCCTAAACTTTAGTGACGCCTATTTCTTTCGGAAGACGTTTGGCACCATTAGTTTCCTATTTAATATTATTTGTCTTAATGTGTACTATCACCCATTAAAGTTAATACGATTAATTTTTAATCATCCTGTAATTGGATAATGCTGCCACCTATGACCACATTTGTAAACAGTTTGCTAGCCATTTCTGACTTCTTATATCGGTTTGTTACTTACTTATTGACTTTCCGTTGTATTAAGTGCCATGTTTTAATGTTATACCAGACAAATAAATCAAACGTCTGAGGAACCAATTAAAAACAGTTGTGTAGAGATTCGTGGTACTTTGAATCAAATGTTCTAATAATGCAATAAAACAATTTTTTATTACTGCAATAAAGAAGTTACAAGTATAATACATTTTTCGTAGAATTATTATAGTAATGAAGAACTCTTCCAGATTGAAAAGAAAAATACTTTTTAATGATTTGAAGAATAATGAATGTCATTCAAGGTCGTGTAAGAGATTTTCTTTTAAATTATGCATGTCTATACATTGATGCCTTCACATTTTAAAAGGAATATTATCAAACAATTCATATCCATTCCATATTACAGTAGTATATCGGAGATAATTTCATATCCGTTTAAACATTTTAGTACACTTACATATTTTATGCCACATAAATTTTTAAATGACTCTCTCTGTAATTTTAAATACAAATACCCTATTTCTCCATAGAAAGGGGTAATGTATAGTATCCCATGAAAACAATTTTACACAATATTTATTGCAAAGATTAGCCATATCTTTGAAATTCGATTAAAAAACACAGGAATGCCTTTAATTGAAGAATGTTAATTTCAAAAATTGTAATCCATGCTCTAGAACCTGGTCATTTTCCAGACTTTCAGATAGCCAAGGTCCTTAAATCAAATTTCAATGTAAAAAAATGCCGCATTTTCCCGTAGGCATGGTTTATTGGAACGGTCAAATACCCATTCAATGAAGCTATTTCCATCCCATCCGTATATACAATTTTATCTTGACTCAGTTACTCAACTGTGAGTTAAACTGTTTGTTGCACATGCTCTCAACTACAAGTTGATTTGTGTTATCTATGGTGGTTTTCTGTTTTTTTACAATACTGAAGAGGAACTCTGAATAAGTTGAAAGTTTTTAACGTTACTTTAGTGATATCTATGTGATTTAAACTATATAAATAAACTGTCTATCTTTTTATAACTGTTTTTAATTAAATGTGTACAGACGTAATATATTTTTTACTTAAACGTAAATAAATATTTTGCGGGTTTGATGCAAATATCATAATATTCTAACAGCCTGAATAAACATCCAGCTTGTGCATAAGAAAAAACATACACGTGAAAAGAGACTTAGGAGCATAATGTATCACAAAAATAGCATTTAACCCGGATTCAGAGTGACAAAAACCACTTCTAGTTCGTAGTAATTTAAATAATATAAATACATTGTTTATATGTACATTTTCTGTAAAATATTTATGCTTTATAATTATGTTATAAACGTTTTCTTTCTTTTACCGTATTAAAATACATTCATCTAAAGCACTAGACAACATGATTTTACTGTTAGGCAGATTGTGGATTTTATAAAATATTTACGACAATAAGTTTTATGCCACTTAACAGTATTTTACCAAAAATTAAAAATTTCTAGCCCTTTTCATCATTTAGCAGCATATATATGTATATATATATATTATATATATATATATATATATATATATATATATATATATATATATATATATCTTCCGGACAGAGTTACACGCTAAATTTTCAAAAAATAAAAGAAACAAATAATTGCTTTTACAGCTAAGTACTGACATAAGAAGAATTCTTTTCGCGTTCAGAGTGCAAAAAAAGAAAGAAATTAAGGTCAAAGTTATTTGTAAGTTCATTTTATTGTTAAAAAATTTCCTAATTACCTAAATACTTAAATTGAAGTAACACTGCATCTTAATTATGTTAAGTGCAAGCTCTAATAGTTTGTAAAAAGATCATTATTTAGTTACTATGAAGATATATCAGGTATTTATGTACAGGTAAAGCAGCAATCAATAACTGGCAAAACGTCATTACACATATATATATATATATATGTATTAAATACATTTTTGCATATTTATTTGCAAAGTGAATGCTTTTTTTAGATTTTTTAGAAGATTAACACATTCTGAGAATTTTTTATTTCCATTTATTTTTATTTCTTTAATGCTATATGATTTAATGTTAAATTATTTATTTTCTCTTTATTGCAAATGCATTCAGACACTTATGAATTTGATATAATTTGCAATCATAATGCTCAATTTTTTAATTAAAGTAATATCCGTTTTTTGCTTGTTTGTACATGATGAAGAATTATTTCAAGAATAAAATTTGAAAAATTGTGTGGAATAAATTGCAATTCAATAATTCAATTTTTTTTCCCTTAAACATCGTTTTATAGAACTGAATATATGAAATAAATGAATATTTTTTAATAACGGAATAAAAGTGTTTCATTTTTAAATATATTTTAAAGGAGTCATAAAATTAGAATGAAGCTCAAAATAAAAAAATAAATATAAGTTTTTGAACGATGTAGCAATATTTTAATATAGGAAGTAAAACAAGGCTAATATAATATTATGCATAGTAAGGTACTTATACAAATAAGTTTAAGCCCTTTTTTATACAATCGATTTCTATCTCATATAGAAAGTTTCAATTTTATTTAGGATGGTTATATGATTATAGTTACTACCGAAAGCGATACCGTCTTCGTTGTCCTTTTTGCATCATTGAATTTTTAGCACGCCATATTAAAACTATTAACTAACTTTCATATGCAGTAGGCGTAAATTATTTAAGTAATTTTAGAATCTTTCGATGAAGTACGATAAAGTCTAAGGCTGTTTTAGAAGTATATTGAAATACTTGTTTTTTTAATAGTGTTTATGTTTGAAAGTGTTTATTATGAAACACTAGGTGTTTTCTAAAATGGGAGACAATATAAAGCCAGGTATTAATAGTGGTGACTCCATTTTTTTGCATATTATCATCCCCAAAATTAATGAAGTGGTTTTTATTTCAGTATTGTTAAAAAATAAATAAAACTATGTCATCTATCAATACGATGGCAAAAACAGCTTGATAAAGTGATGGGAAATTTAATTAAAAAATTTTGGGTGCTAGAAGAAACACGTCTGCAAATAACATGACGGAATATTGTATTTTCAGAATATTGTATAACTGAATATTGTATTTTCCAAGTGTACCCCTTTTTTCCTATTACTGTGGTGAAATACCTGTAAAATATCTTCTGATTTAATTTAAAGTATACACTTGCATGACCTTTAAAATATACCACCAAGAACATGTCGCCAAAATTCATGCAAATTTCACAATAGACGCCCGTCAAGGAGATATTCAAATGATGGGAAATATTTTTGCCGTTATTTCCTTTAGGTAAACCAGCGGTTCCAAAATTTTATTGGTACACGACCAAACTTTAAGTTAAAAAAATGGCCCAACTAATGTAAGGGGGATAACAATAGAGAAATTATTGTATCAATTTTATAAACTTTTAGCTAAACTAACTGACGATAAAGGCGAATTTTTGAGAGAAAGATACATTGTCAACAAAAACAAGAATTGGTATTCCCAATGTTCGTAAGTGGAATGATAATTAAAACGACGTACAAACTATAAAGATGATTAAAAATACGTTTAATTATTATCAAAACATAGCTTTTTTATCAGCGAGATATTTGACATTGGTGTTTACTAATGACAGTATTTATAACTGGTTGAAACTGGTTAATTTTAACGTTAAGCTACTTTCTACACGGAGTTTATTTCTATATTTATATTTTAAAAAACTGCAAAGTATAAAAATCCTATTCACATCACAAGTATGTAATATTGATCTTTATGAAGAAATTCAAAGCTGATTTAGATATTGCTGTATATTCTGCTCGTATCTTCATCAAGAAGGAAATCAAGGTTTTTCCTTGAAATATTATTTCTTCTTGAATCTGATATATTTTTTAAGCAGATAAAGTAAAAGATATATTTTTGTGCCAACACTCGATTGTTCCGTGACCCACCACAACATACGCCGCGCCCCACAAGGTTATCGCGAACGATAGATTGGGAACCGCTGAGGTAAACAATCGAAAAAAAAATATCCTCTTCACAGAGAACGCATGTAATACCAGAGAATGCGAGGTCACCGCCAATAACGGAGGTAATTTCAGCAGACAGGAGATTTACAAGGAGCATTGTGATTGGACTGAGATAGCCAGGTTGATCTATAAAATAAATCGTATCTGAGACACTCCTGGATGCGATCATAGTGCACTGGCTGTAGAGAAGATGATTGTGACGAAGAATTATGGTAAATTTGAGAGGTGCCAGTGCAATTAGATTGACGCCAGAGTAAGTAGACGGACGCGCTGACAGACAAGTGGTAGCGTACACGCAATGCATTTCTACCTCCTTTTTGCAGCATGTTCAAGAAACCCTGGATGTTCTGGTTTTGATTAGAACCATTTCTTGCCGATTTGTAGCTAATTACCTGCAGTCATGTCTTCCGTTACGAAGATTCCTATCGATCTCACAACATAGGCGCCAACGTCTGAAATAGTCCTGATTGATAATGTATTCAAAATTTATCCACGATTAACATACTTCATTTTGAGTTGATCATTGCAAAAACATGAATTAACTATTGCTTATTTTGTTAATTTATAAAATAAAATATCAAAGAAGGCATCTAATAAAGCATTATTTATTTATCATTTAGAGTGATTTATTTACAGTGCTAATGTTTTTTAAAAACGTAATTTGAAAAATTATTTTTAGTTAATGTAAGTAAAGTAGTAAATGAATAATAATAATAAAAAAAAAACATTTTCCCAAATTACACAGAAAATATAAAATCTTACTCTATTTATTTGTTTTAATTACGTATGAAATATTTATAATTATAATGCATCTAATATTATGAAAACTTACGAGTAATGCTTAGTAAAATTTGAATACAGAAAATTGTTTTCAGTTAGTGTAAATAACGTAGTAAATAAATAAATAAATAAAGACTTTTTTTTTTCAATTTTTAAAGGAGAAAGGAAATTTAAATGTCTTTGTTAATTTTGATTGTGAATAACTCATTTTTTTACAATGCTTTTATTGTTTTAAACATTTTTCTTAAAATTACACATATTGAAGTAAATTGATTTAACATTCAATGCAATTAAATTATAAACTTTCTAGAAGAGAACAGGAATATTCTTTTCAGAATTCCTTGTAATTTGCTTGATAAAATAAATTTGTATGTAAAAAAATAGACAAGTAAAAATAATTGTGTGTTATCGTATTACCGTACAAAAAAAGTAATTTTGCTTGTATAATTAAGTTTTAATACTAAAACTTGTTCATAAAATAACATATTTTTTTATCATGTACAATGTCGAATAATATATCGAATGAAATAATAAATTGAACATAAGTGGGAATATCACAAATAAATTTTAATTAATGCTTATGTTTTTTAAAGAATAAAATAACGATTTATGTTAAATAATTAGTGGCATTGCCTAAAGGTTTAATTGTGTTGATTTGTACTGGATAAAGTATTGAGTTTACCCAATTAAAATAAGTTTTTTTAAAGGGTAAAAAAAAAGCTTTATTGTTAAACTCAACTGCATTTAGACTAAATACTCAAAGTATACTATGCAGAAAAAAAATATCATAAAATTACTTAACAACTTGACCAATTGAAAGAGATTTATTTGTAAGCGATTTATAAGGTTGTTTATTTTATAATGGAATTTGTCTTGTGAAGGAGAGGATATATTTATTTTTATACAGGGTGTATCTAAACTCTTGGGGAAAATTTTAAGGGTTGATAGTACGCATCAAGACAAACAATCTACAACATAACAAACATGACACTAAGGGTCCTATACGTCTTCTGATGGAGATAGGTGCCATTAAAGTTTAGGATCCAAAATTTGAAATGATTATAAAAACGGAAAAGTTGGTCAATTCGTTGGCGGTTTTTACTAAAACTGTTTTTTATGTCAGTATTTTCTTGAAAATAAATTATAAAGATAAATTTCAAAAATTGTCGATAGAGGGCGCTTTAGACTTTGGATTAACGAACAACTTATTTTACCGTTATTTTTTCATCTCATTATGTTTTTGGAAACTTAGACTTAAACTTAAATTTTGAGCTCAAAAACTGCATAGTTGGGAGTGGTTTTATTGCGCAAACTTAACTGTGTTCAAAGGTGGAGTTAAGGTTCAAATTTCAAACGATTATAAATAAAAGAAAAAAATGTTCGATTCGCTTGCGGATTTCACTAAAAGTATGCTTAATGTCAGTATTTCTTTGAAAAAAAAATTAAAGATAAATTTAAACAAATTCCGTTAGGGGGCGCCTTAAAATTTAGAGTATTCAACGACTATTTTTAATCATTATTTATTGTATCTAAAGGCTTGCAATAGCTTAGACTTAAATTTTGAGGTCTAACTGAATCGTTGGTATTGGTTATAAAGCGCAAAACTGAACTGTGTTCGAGGGAAAAAGGGAGGGTTAAATTTCAACTCCTGAAGCGGTTTAGTTTGCGCTTCTTAACCTCTATCCAATGTTTCAGAATTTGAGCTCAAAATTTAAGCCTAAGCTTTTGAAAACATTTAATTAGATACAAAAAATAACGGTGAAAAATAATTGCTGGGTAATCTAAAGTTTACGGCGCCCTCTAACGGAAATTTTTGAAATTTATGTTTAAAATTTAATTTTGAGGAAATATTAAAATAAAGAATAGTTTTAGCGAAAATTGTAAACGAATCGACCAATTTATCCTTTTTTTTTTATAATCATTTGAAATTTGAATCTTCCCTCCTCCATTAAACAGAGTTCAGTTTGCGCTACTTAACCACTCCCAACTATTCAGATTTTGGGTCAAAAATTTAATTTTAAGTCTAAGCTTCCGAAAATATTTAATGAGATGAGAAAAATAACGGTAAAAAATAGTTTTCAGTTACTCCAAAGTCTATAACGCCATCTATCGACTGTTTTTGAAATTTATCTTTATAATTTATTTTCAAGAAAATACTCACAATAGCACAGTTTTAATGAAACCGTAAACGAATCGACCAATTTTTATAATCATAACTAAAAGAAATTTCTTTAAATTATTCATTTCCGGCATGTGCACCATACAGTTTTCCTTTTGGAAAAATATTTTGAAAATGAACCTGATAATTATTAATATTTAAGTAAAATAATTTTCAAATTTCCAAAACAAAGAATTTTTAAAATAAATTAGTTTTTATTATTTTAAGCCAATACAACTCAGTGGACAAAAAAAAGTAATTACGTTTGCGTTCTATAACGATGGTTTTCTAGTAGAAGAATTCGGTGAACTGAGCGAAAAAAAGATCCTAAGGGACCATAGCAGTAATATGGAGTAAATAACGTGTTATAAAGTTAATGTAATGTTACGTGATGATGTAGGAATACATGGATATCACAAAAAAGAAGAAAGGTTGCCAGCATGTTATTCACATTTTTTTTTCTGGCGATCATACTTTAAATGAAATTGCTAAAACGAACAAAAAATGTGTGTTATGTGAAAGAGTGTACCACAGATTTTATAACAAATTGCGCCGGTAAATGATCGTAAGTCTGATGAGCGAATGATAACAAAAATTACCCAACGGAATTGTTTAAAATTTCAAATATGTAGTTATTACATTATTTTATCGCGTCGTTTTCAAAGTTATTTGGTTAGTCTAACTACAACTCGGTCATTCCAACCAAAACATTTGGCTGCAAATATATTAACCAAAATTTAGTTGTTTCACCAAAACAGTTTTTTCCATGTAGAATGTTAAAAGATTAAAAAAAGAGACATTTTTTCCGGGTTTCAAGAAATTAATAAGGAATTCTAAAGCCGCAAATGTGCTATACATTGAGTCTGTACTAGAAAAAATTTCCTTTCCGAAAGGTATCAGGAAAATCCCAGTTTGCAAGATGTTAGAAAACATACTACGATTCCCACTAAAAAAAAATCTGTAGAAAACCTATAGCTTTTTTGCCCAAAATATGTGGGAAATCCGAAGGTATTTGGCCCATTTTGCAGATAGTTTTAAGAATACCTTATAAAATTCTGCAGATATTTTAAAGATAAAGCTAAGTCTGCAAATTTTCTTCACATTTCTGTAGAATTGCTGTAGAAAGTGGCGATTTCTTCAGATAGTCTTAAGATTATTTTTAGTGGGGTTAAGACTGTGCAAAAAAGTTATTCGCATAATGTAGCATTACTAGGCTACTATTTTTACAAATGGAATGCTTCTAGAATCTCCACCTTACTGTTAGTGTATAAATGAAGCTTTTTCTATTGAAGTTACGGAAGATTATGATTAAAGTTTCTATATGGATTGTTTGTCAAACATCATCAGAAGCAGATATGGACAAAATGTGCTTCACGTAAATGGAACATTTTGAAGTGCATGTAGAGATCGCACATGTAACAGGAATTTACCTCATGTAGTTTCTACAAAATAAATCTCATATATTCCGTTAATTTAAGATTTTCCAAACTTTTGGTTATTGTGTAATGCGTATTTTTTTCAGCATTTTTCTGGTTTCGAGTGTTCAAAGCAATGGTACTTTTCGATTAGTCTATTAGAAGTGTTATATACACATAGATACACACCCACATATACATGCATATACATACACACATTTATACAAGTTTATTTATGTAATTATAGCTATGTATGCTAGCTATGTAGCTAGCGCCCGGCAAAACAAAAAACATATAAATAACTACTTCTTAACCTTAACAATTATTCAACGCATTTAATGTCAGTATGAGTACACTACTAAAGAGTAATTTCTCCTGATAGTGGCATGTATAATAAATGGAAAAATGCGAAAAACATAACTACTTAATGTGAAGATATTTCAAATTTATTTTTCCTTCACTAGAAAAATTCTAATGGTTCGTAAATACAGGTCATTGAATTACACTCAGAATGAAATGAAGTACTTACATTAAACTAAGACAACGAATCTATTTATTTAACGAAGTTTTCATTTTATTTGTATTTGATGTAAAGATGCAATTTATTTTACTTTTTTTTCTAATATTAAATCTTTTCTTGTCATTTACACGTTTTGTTTTTCTTACACACTGTAAGATAATTTTTTTTTCTTCCTTAATGATATGTACTCATGATGTTTCATAATAACAATTATTGTGAAAAAGACGTTAAGTTTTGTAAAATGGATAATTTTTATAATTTAATAAATCATTGCATGAAAAAAGATTGGCAATGTAAAAGTGAAGGAAATTTGGTGAAAACAGTGATTTTTACATACAGTGAATATACTATATTATATATTAATTTATTTAACTTTCTAAGTATTTGGCACATAACATTCTGTTCACTAAGACTCTCACTTCCGTTCACTGCGTTACTTTCCAGCTTTCACTGCAATATAAGCAATATTTAAGATAATATAACTCTATAGATTTAATGAATTTTCAATGCATTGAAGGATGTTTAATACTCTCACATGTTACATTCATATTTGCAATTAAGATTTTTTTTATAATGTTGAAAGAATAATATGTTCATATCATTTAAAACAAACGGGTGAGAAATGAACGTTAAAATTTTCCCTTTTGCAAAATGTTCAGAGGATTAACACTTTTTCGTTTAGATTTTTCAGCTTTAAATGTCTTTTAACTTTAAAAGTGCAAATGCAGCTGATAAAAACAATAAACAATGTACAACATGTCTGCAAAAATCTGATGTCAACACTGTAATTTCGGAACAGCAAGAGCTATAGTTAAGAAAATGGGGTCTAGATATAAACAATTGCTAGGCGCTATTGAATAAACCATGTATGGTGCCACCTGCTGGTGCACTGCTGAGTTTTGATTCCTGTCTTGAAAACGGAAAGAGATTGGATGAAATGTGATTTACAAAGTTGCAGAACATCATTGATTTAACACGAGAAAATTCCTTGTGGACATTAATGCGATAAAAAGGTCGGATATAACGCGTGTTACTTTTCGTGATTTCCTACACTGAGACGACACGAAACTTGAACGGAAGGAGAAATGTTTACCATTTACACTCATCCAAATGGACCAATGTACATTAAATAGACGATGCTCAACAACTTTTTAAATCTCTTTTCTCTCTGTCGAAACTGTGACTAAATGAAAATTAAATTGCAGGTCTCATTACTACTTTTTGCATACCCCACTTGTGAAACGAAAATAATTCACTTCTGTATTTGACTGAACAGCCTGAATTTAAGATGAAAATGTGAGATTCAAAATGAAACTAATGTGAAATTATGATGTACAGTATAACTAAAAATTAGACGTTTTAAAAATGCATTTCGTGTGGGAAATATCCTATAATATCGTAAAATAAGGTCTAAGAAATATTTTTTATTTTTATTTTTAAATAAAAAGGCTGATTGAATTTGATTAAAAAGTAAATCAAAATATGCATGTTTATTCTGGATTTTAGAATGAAGCCAATAAAATTAAGATACTCCCCTATCTCTTCCCGTCTTCAAAACAGGTATGCTAACTCCGTAGTTTTGTAATAGGTAGACCATATATGTTACATTATTAGTGTCACATGGCAAATTATGTAATTGGTTTGTTTTGTTTGTTTCTTTTGTATGTGTGTCGGCCGATTATCTACGCTATGGGATATATGCCCTATGGGGTGGGATGCCCTCCGTGGGGGTCTTTCTAAGGGAACCTAACCCGTATTTACGCACGGCTCGAAGAAAACCACGGAAAACTCCGAACGGTTATAACGCTAATATATAATATAATAATATATATATTATAATTACGCTGATATTTCTGATATTTCAAGATTATTAACCCAATCGCGACCGTCGGAGGACGGTCGCGATTGGGTTCGAATTGGGTTCACCTACCGTCTACCAGTTTAAGGTCAGAAACTCTCGGCCACTGGTGGGGCAAATTATATAAATGGCTAATATATATATATATATATATATATATATATATTGGCTAATATATATATATACACCCACCACACTTTTATAACTGTACTTCTTGACGTTCAGTAATTATTCGGGTTAGAACGATCTTTAGCTGGTACACTGTAAATTTATACATATAATTAGCCGTTCCACTAGCTCGAAATCTGTTTAAAACTGAGTGTATCTGAACTTTGCTGGAATCTACTGTTACTGGAATTTAAATCGTGTGAAGCTTTAGATGGATATAGTTAAAAGAAAATTATTTTTCAATACAATCCATTTTTTTAACCAATCTATATTGTTTCCACAGTGTGTAAAATATCTTTTACTCTGTTTGTTTAATATCTAATGTTTTTCTAAGTTGCCAACGCTATCGATTTGGTATTAAGTAAGTTATTTTAAAAGAGGTGAAATTGTAGCAAATTCTAATTTATTTATTTTTAATTCTTGTTTATGGCAACAACTTAAGAATAAATAAATGAAACATTTCAAATTTTTCTTGGTGAAATTGATTTACACTCCCTACCAACCGAGTCATTCTATTTTTCGTAAAATATTTTTGCGTATTTTCATATTTGTTTTTTGAGTAAAGTCAAATGATTATGATGATGTCCTAGAATAGATTTCATCACACCGGAAGAAAAAATATCCTGATGGTAGTCTAAATTTTTAATTTAAAAGAGAAATCGCACCTTTTTTTGAGAATATATCTTATTCCTATCTAACATCAATATTGTTTTACATTTGTAACCTTCTTTCGGTTTTTATTTTTTTTAATTAAAAACTTACAATTTAAATAAGAAAATTATAATTTTTAATTAAGAAATTGTGCATGAGACCAAAAAAAAAAGTTTATTATTTTTTTTATTTGCGTTGTTTCACTTAAAATAAACTGAATTTTTAATTATTTTTTCTATTTTTACACAGAATTTTTAAATTCATATCTTATTTATGATGTTGGACACATATGATATAAATATTTTAAGGCATTCGGGACCATGGGTACATGTATGCATATTTAAAAGGTGCATACAGAATTTTTTTTTTTTTATCATTAAAATAAAAAGAAACAATTGGTATGTATAATTAGAGCATTTTTGAAATCGCAAAAGTAAAAACAACTTTAAAAGAAAAGTGTTGCTAACTGATTTAAATTTTTGTAACACAATATATATCTAGCTGATCTAGAAGGGGTTAAAATTATGACAAGACTTTTCCACTTTGTTTTTGTTTTTAGAGAAAAAAGTATAACAGCAGTGTTTGTACGAGTTCAATTATTTTTAAAGTAAAATATCAGAATTTTTTAATTAAAACTTATATAAATAAATCGAGTTCTCAAAATTTTATGATAATAATAAGTATCTTAAAGCATTTTGGATGTAGATTGTGCTTTGAATACTTTATTACTCAAAAAGCCCTTTGATAGGTGAGGAGAAACAAAACAACGGCAAAAAACGATAATTACCACGATGGTTAACTCAACAGTGGATTGTTCTTTGTTCAAAGATAATAATGTACAAAATTACATACATAAGGTTACAAAAATAACGTTTGATATTATCCCTTTTTTGAGTAGATTTACATGTAGGAAATGCTCATGTTTACTAGTGATTGTTTAAGTACTCATGAAAGATTTTAGTTAATTATACATAAAACAGTAGAAAACACCGTTTTTTCTTTCTTTTCGTTTAAATACAAGTAATATTTTAAAATTTAAATATAAAATGTAACAGTTAATCCACATTTTAAAAGCGTAATTATGATAACATGTTTTACATAATGTAAATATAAAAGTTGTAATATTATTCAGAATTTTACACGCACGTGTGTTCCTACAAAACTAAGTTTTATTCATGCAATATTATTTGCTGATATACATAATTCTCATTATTCAACTTTTATAATGAGCTTTTTATTGTTACCATAAAGCACGCAGGATGAACGAAAATATTTTTAACATGCATTTTATTTTGTTTAAAATTCTACAAATTGCTTCTATGAAGTAATTACTCCTTCACTGTAGCGTGTAAAATAGCACTGTTATACATGCATAATTTTACAAAATAAATCGCATAATTATGTTCTTTTACACACACACATATATATATACATATAATTATTATTACTATTATTATTATACATTTAAAGAAATTTTAAAAGATATAAAAATAAAACGGAATAATTTAAAACATTTTAGGCGGCTCGTAATCATGTAAAGACCGGATGTCTGTCCGTCAGTCGGCATACAATAAACCAAAAGAGAAAAAACAACCTGACCGAATAGTTTGAACTAGATTATTGTTGCATGATTTTGACGAATAATTTCAAATTTAGTGTAAATCGGATAGTTCAATTACAGGGATAATTAAAAATATTACGTAGCATTACAATCAATTGAAGAAAATTATTTCAAGTACATTTTAATGATATTAAACCCATTCGAACATTATGAAATTGATATGCATCTATATAGTATATACAAAATATACAATCCGTACAATCTGTGGTGCAAAGTATATTGCTTAATAATTTACAGGTCCGTACAAATGTATTCCTTTACATATTGATATATGGATAAACAATTTTGAGGCACGTTTTATTTATAGTAAAATAATTCATTTTTTATGAAATTGATCTACATTGCTGATGGTTACTAGAAATGAATTTCTGTATAATAGAAAGCAGATAGCCTTTACAGAGATACACAAAAGATTTCGGCTACTATACTGTATCCGAAGTACTTTTTTTACACCACTATCTGAATATTTTTAAATCTTCGTTACAGTACGGAGACACCTCATTTGATACGTTTGACGTGCAGTTTCCAACTTGTCTGAAATAATATAGTAATTAAATGCTGACGACATAATTTAATTGATGAAATTTTTACTTTGCAATAAATTGGGTGTCCAGCATATAAGACCCCGATTTTAAAATTAAATTTCTCAAAAACTAAGATCGATTGAATTATCTGATAAATGTTTTATTTATTAGGTAAGCAGTAATAAGCTTAAACTGAAGTTTTGAATTGTGAATATGTTGAAAATATTGTGTTCTGAATAAAAAAAAATATATTAGACTTGACATTTTTCTTATTTTGATTGCTCGCAGAGAAGGAGTGTTTCGGATTACACTGCTATTTTTTAACGATTTTTCGAACTAATATTTTTAAATCTCGGAATTCCAAAAATTTAATTCGAAAAATCATTAAAATATGGCATTGTACGCCAAAATTCATTCTCTGCAAGAAATCTAGAACAAAAAATGTCAAATCAAGTATTCTTAGCAAGTATAACACAATCTTTTCAAAATGGCCACCGTTAAAAATTTCTGTATAATATTTTTAAAGGTTACCTATAAATAAACCGTTTACTGCAGATTTCTAACGATCTTTGTTTTTATGAAATGTAGCTTTGAAATTGGGACTTTATTTGCTGACTACCCTGAATATAAATTTATATACTCAACACGTTTTATGTTTTCTTGCCATTTTTTTCTAATAGCTGTGTTATTTTATAGTTAATTAATTTTATTAATTATTTACATTATACATGAATCGAAATCTGTGCAATTTTTTCCCAAGAACTTTACCACGATTTCAAATGATCGGATTGTACTCATTTTTAAAAAGGAAACCCTGAATATCTAAAAATTGGAAAAAAAATATATATTAATATTAAGGGGTGTATAGATGTTCCTTTGTGCACGAGATACATAATATTGATAAAATAGAAAAAAATGTGACAGTTTCTCGATTGTATTAAAATTGGGATTAATTTTCTTTCATTACGAGATAGGCTTTATGATACCCGATTTTATTTTTTTATTTATTCGTCTGTTCGGAGTTAAATCGACTTAAAGCAAAAACTCGGATTTGGATCATAGTACCTTACAGTTCTTTAGGCACAACGTATACTTCAATTAAAAAAATAATATCATGAAGTTTCGTCTATTTATTTTAATTTAATTTATATGAAAATAATAAATTCCAAATATGAAAACATATTAATTTTATGTTATAAGCGTATTTATAAATTTCAAGACATCTTAATGATTACGAAATGGATATGATAAATTAAGGACAAAATACATAAGTTTCTACTTTGCAAAATTTAGCGAGAAAAAAGCATAATTGATGATATTTACCATACATGGATTTTTCATATATATTTGCTGCATATTAACAAACTGATAAAAGAATGGAAAATTTTATTAAAAAATGAACTGGAAATATCTTAATTACATATCCAAAATGAATTATTTTTTTTCTAGGTTAGTATGCACATAATTATTATCTGTGAAAAATGATAGGAAAAAAAGTCACATTGGAAATAATTACTTTTCATATTATTTTTATTACTAATAAATATATTTCAAATAAATAGAACTATATTCTGCAACATTTAAAACACTTTCAAAACGCTTTTTACATGGTACTTTTAAAATAACACAATTTTAAAAAGGAAAAAAAAAAGACAGTTTTATATTAAAATAACTCTAATAGCTTACTGAGTGAGTTGACTAATTTTACAAATAATTATCAATATCTGCATTTCTGGAAAAATTATGTAATTTTTTACAACACTTTTTGCACAATCCTTTTCTTGGCACAACATATTCACAACACATTGTGTTAATTATTGTATTCTGCTAATTTTGTTAAAATGTTCACGAATTTGCAGCGTACACATTTTTCTTACAATTATTCTTTTTGTTTATATTCATTTTTATTTTTTTTTTAAATTTTATTTTTTGTTGTTGTTGTTGACATTACCACTTATTATGCATATGTTCGACCACTAACAACTATCGTTGACGTTTAGGATGCACATATCTCAAAAAGTCTCACCAGACATGCTAAAAAAGTGCGTGATAGTCTATCATACCACTTCGATACCTTTCGTGTTTCTGAAAAAGTTTCACACAGAAAACTTATAACTATAATATATTTATACTTTTTTATTGTTATTTTTCAGTTCCAATACGCAACTGAGATTCACTTTGATATTGTTTTCTTTTAATAGCCATGTAAAGTTGAAATATTGAAATATAAACAACCTGTAGTTTGTACACTTTACTGAAAGTACAATAAACTTCACATTTGTAAATATTTTCCATCATTAAAATAACATATTTACATCAATATTTTGTTATTTGATACAAATATGCAAAATATTTCTTTTTCTCGGAGAAATTCTTATTTGAAATGTCATTCAAAATTGCCATTTTGAATTAAAATATATGTACGTGTCTAGTTTTAAATACATTTCTTTAACTTAAAACATGTTTTTTCGTGTTTAAGGGATTTAAACTTGCTTACAGTTTTAGCATATTTATATTTATTAGGATAGCTGTCATTTTCAAGCTTTACTTTATTGTGTATTGTTTTTAGGCTGGAAATGATTCTTGTTTTAACTGATATTTTACATTTATGCAGTAAAAATATTTTTTTCTATGTTTATATCACGAGAATATGCCAAGTTAAATTTGTCTGATATAATGATGCAGACAAAAATCAAAACTAGCTGGTTGTGCAAAGTTTAAACCTTTTTTTCTAAATCATACATTTTAATGATTTCAAAAAGCAGTTACACATGTTAGCACTTCAATATCATGATTTCAATATTATACCAACTTTAATTTTTGTTGTAAATTTCGACTTCAGTCAATTAAGGGAGTCTGGGGCACATTTTAAAAGAGTTTTTATTTATTGAGTAAAAATTTGAATTTTTTTGTGTTGGTTAACCGTATTATTTAAAGCAAAATTACACGATAAAACTTATCAGTGTTTTTTTTATTTAAAATTTAAAATTTATGAAAATTGTGATGTGATTTAAAATCCTTATAACTCGAAATATTACTTCTAGAATTTAATTTTTTTTTTATCGTTGAAATAAACAAAAATGTATAAATTTTTATTCAGCATTTAAAAAATATATATTTTTTTAAACAAAATCTAAAAATACTTAAAGTAAAAGTTTAAGAATAAAATTATGTTACTTAAAATAAAAAAAATCATATTTTCAAAGGTAATTTTTTTTTCAAATTTACTGAATCAAAATTCTAGTAAAAAATTTAAAAAGACATGTTCATATTTTCAACACTTCACCTTTAACGGTACTTGATTTACAACAATTTAAATATGAGAAATAGTGAAAAACCTCATCGTGAAATACAACGAGTTTTCCCAAAAGTCGTTTTCACGCCAACCAATACTTTCAAGATAGATTTTGAATTAAATCCAAAACAAAAAATATAGTAATTTTTATTCCAGTTAAGATAGAAACATGACATAAACGTGATTTTAAGCAGAAAAAAACAAAGAAATTTTTAATGTGATATTTATTTATTTATTTATTTATTTTTATTTTTGGAAAATTTGAAGATTTTTCTGTCCCGGACTCCCTTAATTGGAGTAAAACTGACTTAATTTCGATCATAATATTTATTAAAATGAATAGTTTTTTGTTATTCTGTTTTACACCAGCTGTTCGGGAATAGCTGGTTTACATGGATGCGGAATTCGCGTCGTTCCATGATATTCCAATGTGCAGTAGTTTAACGAAAAATCGAAAACATCATACACGAATCGTTAATATTTCGAAATTTAACGAGGTCTTATTGACTATAGTTAAAAATTACACACAATTTTTTTCTATTCTCTGCATAACTTCATACAATTTCTAATGGTATAATATTCAAAATGGGGTACATATAAATGTCTTTGAATGTCCCTACTGTGAAAATGAATGTCTGCGTTTAAGTAAAAGTTTTATGTAATCATGCTGAGTGAAGTAAAGCATCCCTTCATAAAACATATGAAAATGAATTTAAATGAATTATTAAATAATGAATGAATAATAATTGAATAATAAGACATGTGAATCAGTAAGATTGTCTTAGGGACACTGGAATTTTCAAATAAAATAAATAATTCATATAACTCATTCAAGAGCAACATAACGTGTAATTTATTTAGTTCTTGACCTGTCACCAGTCCCTATATTCGCTGATGAAAATTTACATATAAACACCTTTTTCATTTATAAAACAGGAGTCCTTTTATATGTACATCACCTTATATTGGTACATGTACTTTATCATGAAATATCGTTCGCAAATATAAAATGGAAACTAATTTATTTTTATGTATTAAAGATGTATAAAATGCTGCGAAATCTTTGATATAATACACAGTCTAGACATATTAATGCGACAAACCTTGGATTTTAGACGTCTTGTTAAATATCAAAATGCATTCACTAGGAATTATCCTGAAACTCAAGGTGTGTAAACAGAATAATGTAGGTCATATATTTCCGTGAAGATTTTTTCCCGAAACCCCATGGGGGCCGGTCAACAAATTAAAAAAAACGGATATCTTTTGGATAACGCTATCAAAAATAATGCCGCAAAAGCCCTCAAACTTTAAATTACAATTAAGTGGCTAAGGTTTTCAATTTTATGAAGATAGCATGCATACTTGTAGATAAATTAAAGTTTTTATAAAATCAATCCCAGATTTTGCCAAGCTTTTTGCTTAAAATTTGCAGAATTCCTAGTATAAAACAAAGTTCTTTTTAGAAAACATGACATGTACACAATACCCTGTGATCAGAATTAAAAAATAATAACAATTGCATAATTAATAAGCAAGTTTACTTATTAATGTTTCTTTGCGCAAGCCTGAAAGCAATAAAAATATAATTTGAAAATGTATTAACTAAATGTGAAGAGCAACTATTGTGGTAATCTTAAAAACGTAGGTTGAAAATTCTGAAAACTATCGTTGATAGAGTAAGCTCAAAATCCGTTGATTGAAAAATGAAGCAAAAATATGTATCCAAATGTAGTAATACATACAATATCATGCATGCTGTATTGACACTAAGCAATGGATATATGGATACAGAAACTCATTTTTTTTTTGCTACTTTTTGGGAACAACAGACTTTGAACTTAGTCAATCGACGATAATTTTTAGAATTCTCCAGCTATGTTATTGAGACTTTCACAAAAGTTTCTCTATACATTTAGCTGACACATTACGCAAATTATATTTTTATTCCTTTCAAGCATGCAAAATTAAATATTATTTAGCAAACTTGCTCACAATTCATACATTTTTCATTATTCTTTAATTCTAATTACACGATATTGTGAACAATATCGTTTATCATAAACATATACTGGATATGTTTGTCATGTTTTCTGAAAAGAACATTTATTTATATTAAGAATTCTGCAGATTATAAGATTAAAACTTGAAAAAAAATTAGGACAATTTTTTGTAAGAATCTTAATTTCTCTGCAAATACATAACGTCATCTTTATGAAAACGAACACAGTTTATTACTATAAGCCACTTAATCATAATCTGCAGTTTAAATGCTTTTGTTACATTAGTTTTCACAGGGTTATCTAAAAGATATTCATTCTTTTTTAATTTGTTGACGATTCCCTATGGGGTTTCTGTAAAAAGTCTTTACGGAAGTATTTGACTAGCAATATCCTATTTACACACCTGGAGTTTCAGTATAATTCCTCGTGAATTTTCTAGATATTTAACAAAACGTCTAAAATCCAAAGTGGTCACATTCATATGACTAGACTGTATACATGCACTGTTAAAAATCTTGCAGCATTTTGTACAGTCATTTCACCGTTTTTGGAAAAACCAGTACCATAACCGTAATTTAACTCTATTCTGACCATAAAATTGGTAATAATAAGTTCAGAATAATGTAAAAAGACGGTTGTTTTACTTTTTTTTTGTAGAAAACAGTCAAATGACTGGATAAAATGCTGCAGATTTTTTAACAGTACGGTGAAAATTTATTTATAAACTGGAAGAAAAATATTTTTACTTAACTTCGTAAAATATATTTAATTACATTGCTTTAACATTAAAATAAAATTATACCGTTTATATACTATTTAAAGTGTCCTTCTTTAGATTTTATAAATTGAAACAAATGAGGAAAATATTTATATATTTTAATTTCGGAAAGTCGTAAAATCTCAAATGAAAAGTACCGAAAATATTTAATTAGACACTTATAAAATGTTAAGAAATTTTAAATGTAACACAAAATCAACTCATATATATATATATACATAAAATATTTTGGCGACTCCCTCATGCTTTTTTTTCAAGGGATCATTTGCTAACATAAGAGTGTAGCCATAAGCCATCGCGTCAGTCACTAGCAGATTATCTCTGTATATGTAAAACTAATAATTAAAATGTGTTGTATGTCTATACAGCCAAGTTTTTAATGATTGCGCTCTGTTTTACGTAAGTTTTAATAAAAGTTACAGTTCATATTTTCTAATATAATTTACTCATATTTTAAAAGCATATATATATTTTCTAATATAATTTACTAATATTTTGAATGCATACATATATTTTTTACTTGAAGCGTTTGGTTCAATTTATTGCATTTCACGAGAAAGAAAGTTGAATGACACGATTTCTTGCGGAAAATTAAATTAAAATTTCATTTGTATTTAACGATTATTTAATATATAAATGTGCCATTAAAAAGGTGTAAAGTGTGTGTTACCTTTAAATAAATTTTAATTGGTAAAAATTGGGTGTTACCATTAAAAAATATAAATTTGAACATTTTTAGTACGTAGACTTCCATTAAATCAGAGTTTAAACACAATATTTAAAAATAGCATTTTATCACTACGATAACGATTACGATTGGTATCATTGTTATTTTATAAGATGACTTACAACAAAATTAATATTTTCTTTCCCCCCCCCCCTTGTACAAAGCGTAAGAACGTTACTGCATAAATAACATGGTTTATTGTGTACACTATTAGATTTAAGTCAAAGAATATGCAAAAATATTTTAAAACAATACAGTCCTAAAGTAGTATCAAATCTAAATGCAATACATAAATCTAAAATGCAATAAGCAAATGGAACATGCATTAACATATCACATGAATAAAAAATATGATTTTAAAAATTTGGGTTTGCCAGCATATTGAATTTATTTCTTTTTTGATTAAATCAAAAATATGCATATAAATTTGTAGTGAAATCTGTCGTTGAACAGAGTGTTATTGACGGGTGGAAAATGAATAAGAAAATACGCATTTTATCCCTTTAAGATATTTTTGTCATTCAAATGTAAAAAATGGAAGCAAAATATTTTTCTTTTAAGTCTATATTTGATTCCTTAAGTAAATGTAAGTTCTTGTAAGAAATTTTAAGGAATTATTTATGTCTAATGCATATGCGAAAGTTCTAAAAAATACTAAATAATGTATATCGTATGTATGTATGTATATATATATATATATATATATATATATATATATATATATATATATATATATATATATAAATGTGTATGTGTGTGTGTGTGTGTGTACAGTTTTAGTTTTTATAATTATAAATACCAAATATTTGAACATATGATAGGCTCAGTTGAGGCTTCCTTCCATCTTATAACATTATGCAATTTAAACTTTTATTAAGTTCAGAATTATACTAAACAAATAATAGAAATAAAAATCCGCTATAAATATTTATATGCATTAGGTGTATGTATATGCTGTATTATTAACTTTGCTTCGCGATATCGCATTTTATGTTATTTTCATTACTATAAAGTACTGGTCTATTCACTAATTCCCTATTCTTTAATAATAACTATCATTAATCGTATTAAATTCTCCTTAAATTATTTATTATCTCAGTTTAATTGAAATTAAGCTTTTTTAATAAACTACATCCTCATTTTTCGCCAATTTCTATTGTTTAGCGTAAATTCGAATATTTTTATAAGAGCCATGTATTTGTTTTTACTCATTTTATCTTTCGCGCTCTGAGATATTTTTTACTCCTAATATTCCTATCTCCTTACGCCATTTCAAAAAAAATAGTTGAAGAATTATACTCATTTGACTTTCACGCGTAACATTATTGTTTCTTACCAATTAAATGTGTGACGTCATGATTTTTATTATTGCGAAGTTGATCAAAAAGCAGCGGCATTCGTGAAAACGGAGAATTTTTGCGATTCCCCACTTTCTAACTTATGCTTTCAATATGATCCTTGGTAGCAAAGTTTTCTTCGTTCTAAATTTCTTCTTGTGTCAAATAGGATTTACACGTCAAGACCTGATCTTTAGAATAAAGGTGGGAACTATTTTAGCTGATCTTTTATTAATAAAGTATAAAAGTTAAAAAGATGCCTTAATTTATTTTCAATGGAAAAATTCCTAGTTTAATTTATTCCATTGCTTATGTGACCACTTCACGACCTTTGTGGCAATTTTCTGTTGCTAATAAAGTATAAAAGTTAAAAAGAAGCTTTAATTTAATTTTAATGGAAAAATTTCTAGTTTAATACATTCCATTGCTTATGTGACCACGTAACAATCTGCATTAACGCCCAAAAAATGTGTCAGTGTTCACCAGAAAATATTACAATGCATTCGATTGAAAGTTTACACGTTTTTATGTGCCATAACACAATATATATATCTAACTCTACTAGTCGTAAAATGCCTTTAAGTTTAAAATATTAAATATATTGTGGTATCTTATTCGCAAATATAAAATTTATATCACGAAACCGAGTGAAAAAGAGCAAAAAATGTTCATATAACGAATTTTTTTTTTTTTTTTTTTTTTTTTTTAACATTTTAAATTGTTTACATCGACGTTAGAAATTTCATATAGGCTCGGATTTAACTCGTATCTAGAATAAAAGTTATTTAGAAATAAAATAAAATAAATACATTCCGCATTGCATTTATGCATGAATGTTTTCACTTTTTATTTTTCAAATAGAAAGATGCTTAAAAAATTGCATTTGAATTAGAATAAAAATGTGTTCATAAATCTGTAACAAAACATTCTTTTTAACGTATTACTTTTTCGATACACGATATATGTAAAGGAAATCATGCATTTTTTTTTTCGAATATATTTCAACAGCGCAAATGTAATATATTCCCTATAAATTTTCTTTTCTAAGATAATATGTTTGCTTTTGTAATGTAAATATGACTTTTTTCATTGGTAAATTTTCATTCGAAAATTAAATTGTGGATATTTATGCATTTTGAAAAACAAACCAAGTATCGAAAAAAGGCAACGGATTTATGAATAGTGAGAATTTATTTTACATAAAAAATCTTTTCAACGTGTGTATGCTTAATATGACTTCTTGATTAGTCACAAATGTATGTATTTTAAATTGACGATCAAACAAAACAGAATTCTAAGTAAATAACCAAGAGGTATACTTTGAAATATGATATGTAATTTTTTTTCGAGTTAAAATTCCACAAAATGTGTTAATGATGCTGAAAAATTTAGAAAAAAGGACTGCTTTTCAATATTTGTTAAGTTGCTATCTGTTTTAACAATTATTTAAAAGGAACAATATCTTAGTTATGATACCGTTTCATCAAGTTTCAAAATTTGAATTTAAACTATCGTAACATGAAAATAATTTTGTTTTAACGCTGTAAATTAAAAGAATGAGTTTTAAATATATGTTTGTTGAGGTTAAAGAATCCGTTTCAGAAATTAATTGTACATTAATACATATGTGTAAAAAAAAAATTATTCCCAGTAGGTTATAAAACTATTCTAAATTTCCAGTATATTAATTACTTACCTTGCTATATTATAATGCCGTATTTATTATTTTTGTTTAGATATATTTTCTTTTAAAACGTGCATTTTAATGTTTACCTTTTTTAAATTAAAATTCTAAAAAGCATATTTCCTCCACAAAAATTCTTTTTTTAAAGCTGTTCCGTTTCGCAAAACGAGGCGTCAGTTCATTAAAAATATACGGTTATGCTATATCTTTTTATTTCTTATTTTATTTGACGAAATGACCTTTACTGCAAATTTTGTCCGCATGTCGTCAAAGAATCTAACGCCCTGATTTGATCCGTAGGTTCACGAAGTCTTCTGATTTGTCCAAGACATACATCAATGCGTCGATAACGATCCACTCAGGCATTTTTTAAATTGGTGTGCATTAGTTCGGAGCTCAGATTTTGACGTGTTTGCGATTGCCTAAATACCATGTAGCTTCTTAGAGGTTAATGTGAAGGTTCAAGTAATGGAAGGACTGAATTTAACCATCCAAATTTTACCATCACATCTATCGTGATCAATGGCCATTACTAGTCCAGAGACATTGACAGATGTGGAAAACGGCTGTGTGTTAAGTAGTATTTTAATAAACAGCTTTTTACCACCAATGACCACTTCCTTTTGGAAACTTATCATGTATTTCTACACTGTTTTTTCATTCTATTGCATGCAATTTCATAAATAATAGTCAATTCATTCTTGATCCTAATTCACGTCTTCAGCTCATCTTTAAATTATAACTCATGTTTACAAATGCTTCTTATGGTACGAATGTGTATATATATATATATATATATATATATATATATACGAGGGATGTTTAATACAGAATAACCATACATTTGTTATTTGCATACTTTATGTTCCATTGGTAGATTAATTGGTAATGAAAGGATAGTAAATCTTTTCCGTTTATTTCCAGTTTTACGTCAGCGGCAGTCATGGAAGATCAGATATTTTCAGTATCGTTGACAGGATCGGTGGAAACAATATACAGTGAGCAGAATGTTCTTGTCTACTGGAAACTGATTTCGCATGAGAAAATCGGCGGTCAAAGTACATGCTATAGGAGAAATTTGGAGTGTTGCTTGTTTGACCATATAGTGTATAGCCCTGCCTGCCCCCTCTCCCGCAGTGGCGTGGTGATGACTACTGACCATTACTTCATTGTTCGGAGCACAAGAAGAACTGTATTTACTCCCGTTACTGAGAGGCCAAAGATTCTTTACACATCTTAACTACTTGACCTTATGTGTTTTTCATGTTAATTTTATTTACTTTATTCGTGTGTTTAATGCTATCTTTTACATCTATTTCTGTTTTTTCGTGATCTCAGTTTGGAGCACGTATAATCTCAGTATAATGTCTGTATCGTCTGCTGCATTAGAAATAAAACAATGTCTTCCTTGGATCACAGTTTGAATATGTTTGGAGATGTTTATTTTTTCCTGGTGTATCCTATAGGATCACCAGGCCTGGAAAACAATTGCGACATATCTTCGCAATTTTCTTTCACGTATATAAATAACGATAAAAAAACATAAATTTGTTTGAGGGATTGCAATTTGCTTCCTATAAGCGCTTTTTTACCGAGCTACGTGTTATATAAAAACGGCTTATAGCAGAAATGTACGAAATATACAAAAATGAAAAGGAATTATACCATTTGTAGAGGCCATGAGTAATAAAAAACTATTAAATATATATTTATTTTATGTTTTGTAATGTTTTTGCAACTCAATAAAATAAAAAAGAAAGTATCAAAAAATGTACATTTTAAACCCCCATGTATCATCAAATTTTTTGCACAGGAAATAAATTTTAACTTTATTTTTTTTCACTGTTCAACTTTTTTATGTTATCAATTAGTTTATATAAATCCATAAGGGAAATATAAAAAATTACACATATAAAGCCTGCTGTCCGAAGAGATTAAGGATTAGAAAAACAATCATCCTCAAGGGATGAAAGAAGCGAATTTCTTGTAACTGCTTTTACAGAAGACAAAATTAATACCATCGCTATTATTATCAAAGAAAATTATTAGATATGAGAAATACTAATAATATTGTAGCTATAATTGAGTGCGACCTTTACTTTGAGAACGGAAATGAGAACAACGTATGTGTTTGTGCGCTGTGAGTTCCAAAACTGTCCATAAGCAAACAACAGAACTTTTGCGAGGAATTTTCTTCAAAATTGAAGGACATGTTTTATGAAGATGAAATGAATTCTCCAATATAATAAAACTTTCGTGGAAAGCATTTTTCTTCATTAGAAGTATTAATGAAGATGGGGCGTGGAAGCGATCTTTAAAAAAAAGTAATTTCTTGCATTTTTTTGAGTGTGATTCCTTGCATTTAATAGGAACTAATTTGAAAAACACCATTAAAACTTATACGAAAGAAATTACGTTGATTTTAAAATAATACGATCATCCTTTATTAAAGAGTATCATGCAATAGCGTCTTATTAATTGCCCATTATTAGTGTTTATTATCATTAAAAATATCTAGCAAGATTATATTTTCAAAGAATTTAAGAAGCATTTATAAATAAATAAATAAATATATATGTATATATATATGTGTGTGTGTGAGTGTGTGTGTGCCTGTCTCTCATTTTTGGCAAAGTTTCCCAATAACTTTTATGCTGTATTAAGAATTTTTATGAGCCATAACTTCAATTTTTAGAATGATATTAGTTCTCAGCTCAAAACTTTTAGATGTGTAACTGAATATATACGCGACTACAAAAATCAAAACTAATATTAATGTTATATTTCATGCTGTTAATTTATCTTGTTTATCAGTAAAATATGTTTGGCGACTCTAATGTTTACTTGAATAATCTATTACATGCTTGAGAATTTATAGCATTCAAAAAATGCAGGATGTTTCAATATTATGCGTCAAAAATGTAAAGGCAGAAAAACACATAAGAATCAGTTATCAGAAGTAAAAAAAGAAATCTCATACCCAAATTTTGCAGGCTAGTGAAATTTATGCTGAAGTAGAAAAAAAATTCTAAATGAAAATAGCATATATTATTTCAAAGACAAAATACTCTTTGTAGCATCGTAAACCTTTAACTAAAAACTTACCCTAAGGCAAATTATTTTACAGTTGCTTTTACGTCACTTCAGATGAAGAAAAGCAGTAAACTTTGTATTTGATAGCATGGAAAGAAAAGTTAATTTTGTGAACTACAAACGGAATTTGCCTTTTACAAAAAATCAGTTTTACGCATCATTAAGTTTAATTAAGTATTGTGAGAGTACAACAATATACTTTTGCTACTGTGAAAAAGAAAAATATTTTATCTCTACCAGGAATTAAGGGGAAAAATATTTTTTTCTTTAATTAAAGGTATAAAGTTAACGATCTTTTTCAGTGTTTTGACAAAGTATACATTTTATATCATCATTTAACTGTACAGGTTAGAAATACCTACTTTTAAATAACGCCTAAGAAACTCAAATAAAAAATAAATGTGGTGTTGAATTTTTGGTAGTATAGAAGCTCATATAATAGCTAAGCAATTTTTAAAAATAATTAGTCATAAAAACATATACGTGTTTCTTCAACAAGCTCCAGATAAAATGGAAACTAAGTAAACGTAATCATGAATAGTAAATATTACTTTTAAAAAGTTTAAATATTTCTAATATATAATACTTTAACGAGAGATACAGACTTTAACATTTAACTCTTTATAGCTTATCTTTTATCTTAGTATAATTATTATGTTACACATTATCATACCATCTTTTAGCATTCAGTACAGTTGTTTGAAGTATTCTGGAATTAAAAAAAAGGTATGTGTTGCTACGAATTAAAGTGTAAAAAAGTAAACTTACATTTTAAATTAAACAATGAGTAAGTGTGGTCGCAGATTGCACGAAGGATTTGTTTAAGTCTTTTTCAAAAAACTTATTCTTTAATTAATATATCCCAATCGTTAATTTATTATTGAATGCTTACATGGATGGTAGCATCAAGAAATTTAATTTGTAAAATAATTAGAAAGTAAATTATTTATTTTAATCATATTAAAAATGTTCAAATCGAATTATTTAAATAAAATTCTAAATTCTATTTTTTTTAAATACGAAAAGAATAAAAAGAAAGAAATAGCATATATATAAATAAAATTTTAAATTTTTAAAAGAGAAAAATAATGTGTAAAGTTAAATTTAAAATGTTGAATCAGCGATAAATTGCAAAAGATTTTCCAAAAGAAAAAGAATACTATTACTGTCAGATGAACTAAATCTATTAATATAAACCTAAATGGGCCAAAAATACGAGATATATTGTTATTAAATTCGTCTTAAGATTATTTGCTTTGATAAGCATTGGAAATTGAACTAAGAACCTTTTGTTTATTAGTGAGATGCTTTACCTCAAAGCTCTGATGTCTACATGAAAAACTTTGAAGTTAAGGTTCTCTTTCGAAATTTAAATCGCAAAAATGAACGGATGACAATGAATAAAAAATAACTTAATTAAAATATTTTATGATTTGTCTAACACACGAGGTATTCAGCTGCAAGGAAGAAAAGTCTCTAACTTATACAATTTTCGTATACGTAGTGTGCGACCGACAAACAAACAACGGAGATAGGACTAGAGTTTTGTCAGATGAATGAAACCCTAAAAATGTAATCAACTTTTGCATTAAAAATATATATATATATATATATATGCATTTAACCCGTTCGCGACAGCGCGCGCATTTTGAAGTGCATATCTGAGGACGGAGCGGGGAAATTCGATTTCACCTTCTGGGCCGGAGGATTTCGCGCGGTTAAGCCTAACGCTTGTCAAAAATTCTTTAAAAATTAATAAAAAAATAACTTTCGCATGAAACTTTTTGAAATTCACATACATGGGATTTGATGTTATTTTATATATTCATTCAAACAATGATGTATATTGTGTGATATTTTAATTGGAAAAAAATGTTTAAATGTAAATAATGAATAGTTACTATATAATGAATAGTTACTATCCTGTTTTTAGCTTTTAAAATGGTATAACATGACAGAAAAATACTTACCAGGCTGTTAAATATCAACCTATGAAACATTTTGCTATAATAGAAAAACAAGCCTAACCATCTTGATATTTAATAATTTTTAACACTTTCAATAAATGAAATAAATGTTTTACAAAAAACGATTTATTTAGAAATGAAAAATATGAAATAAAACATACAACCTGCTACTGTTGCTTTGTAACAATTATATACAGATATATATATATGTGTGTGTGTGTAAGATTGGATAAAAAAAAAGTTAGTTTAATTTTATAATATTTTTGGAATAAAAAAAATATTTATAACACATAATTAAAAACAAACAAACAGTCTTGAATAATAATCAGTAATGATGTGCAAATCAAAGTAAAAATTAAAAATGTACCTTTCCAAAGTATGTTTATGTTAAAATTATTTCAGAAATAGAAAATATATTTCCATATGGTATATCGTATAATAAGGTATATCAAATAAAAATTATTGGATAATTATGAATAAAATTTAATAATGATTTGAAACTTTCAAAACTTTCGCTGATGTTAAAATTATCTTTTAAAATCTATGTTAACATATAATCTAATATATAAGTAAGAAAAAAATCTTGAATAATAATGAATAAAGCACAATAATAATACTTTAAAATACCCTATAAAACTTAAAACACTCTTTAAATATATATTATTAATTTAAAACGAATTAATTTAAACAAGTGTGAAAAGTAAAAATTAATCAAAAGAAGAACGCAGGAAAATATTCTTAATTTAGCTGCACTGAGAAAGAATGTTATTAGCGTATCAGCTCCCACAATCAGTATGTAACACTTTTCTTTCTTTCTTATTATTTTTTATTTTTTAACTGCGAAGCACTCCTGAAATAAAATAAAAATATAAAAAAGATAAATCTTTCCTTCTACAAGAAAAAAACACGAAATATTAGTGACGTCGGTTTTTGCCACTATTTCTGATCGAGATAAAAGTGCGGGAAAAAAAAAAGCAATGAATCAGATGTTCATGTTATCATTCGTAATCTTAAATGTGCTTACTAATACGCTTACTTACGTGAATTATATGCTTTCTTATGATCCTAATCTTTAACCGCAAATTTTTTCTTCTGAAGTTCAGAAGCATTATTTCTAATAAAGAAAAATAAAATTTTACTAGAGGCGTAAAAAGATTTATGAAACAGATAGACGTGATGAAAAAATAATCTTTTTCCCATTGTAGTATTTCCATAAAAAATTAAATTCGCGTGGATTAAAAAAAGATATTTTCATTAGCTTTCCTATTTTGAAGGAGAAGTCTTCTTCCTTAATATACATTCAAATAGAATTAGGATAAATTTTTTATATGCTAAACAGTGAAAAACAAAACGTTTCGTTTGATCGGCATGAATGCTAGTCTCGCGGGATGTGAGTACAAACAGTGCCGGCATGAATGGTAGTCTCGCGGGATCTGAGTACAATCGGTGCCGACATATATAGTGGTCGCTCGTCCCCAAGGGGTTAATATACAGTGAAAATGTGCATTTTGACAATATTGCTGCAAGCATGTTTCCATCTGTCAGGGAATGATGAAAATGACGCTGGGCAAAAGGTGACAAAATGTTAAATATCACCTTTCATTGTTTATATCATATTGATAAAAAATCACATGGCACTCAAGAAAGTCAAGAGAGGCAGCACCTGAACATCACACTCTAAATAATAAAAGAACCTTGTCGTTGGGGGCCACCGAAATATTTATTCCTCATGGATATGCATCATATAATATATGAAAAAAAGGTTCATATGTTTATTAAATACATTGCAATTCCAAAACGAAATTTAAACGTATATTTAAATATTTTTAATATACATAGTAATGATCTATTAATGAATTGTTGATGAACCAAATTCGACAAATTATATAAAAAGCCAAACTACTCAAATAGTGCCGAATTGTGTAAAGAAAACATCCTTATAACTCTAAAATTAATAATCATATTAACTAACAATTTACTACGTCTCGTTTCAAATTAAAATATATCATTGAATTGAAATTTGAAAAAAACACAGGGTAATGAAAAATGGAAGATTGTAGAAAACATGATTACAAATATTTCAGCAAGTAATAATCCTATTGACTTTGTTTTTATTCAATATTTGTGTTATTTTACTGACTTTTATGTCAACCCCTTAAAAAAATAATAAAAAAAAATCAAAAAATTTCATATACTCTTCATCAGAACAACTTTTTCGAGACACAGGGTAATGAAAAATGGAAGATTGTAGAAAACATGATTACAAATATTTCAGCAAGTAATAATCCTATTGACTTTGTTTTTATTCAATATTTGTGTTATTTTACTGCCTTTTATGTCAACCCCTTAAAAAATAATAAAAAAAATCAAAAAAATTTATATACTCTTCATCAGAACAACTTTTTCGAGAGTAAAAACTAATTATAATTCCGAATAATCGAGGTTACTGTTATTAAATAGGCATCGTCCTATTTTTCTCTTACTAAAGTACGTACAAAATCTCATGTCTCTGTCTCAATTTGTTCGGGAGATAGAGCGTTTAAAGACACACAGACACGGACACAGACAGACAGACGGAAAAACGGCAAATTCTTTTTTCTAAAAATATGTTTTTAGGAATCCCCAGTATCTGAAACGTGTAAATTCGTCAAAAAATTTTCGATTTTCAAAAGGATTGCAAGATTTATGCTATTCTACTTATTATGGATAAGTGAAATCAACCACTTATCCATCTATTAATCCTTTGCACACGAGAGGTAATTTTTCTTCACCGCTAGTATTGTCAGGTGTCCCTCCTATACCCTCCTCAGTCCTGAGACAAATATTACAAGGGACCACGTAAACCCTTTTAAAATTACTATAATACACCACCAAAGATATATCAGCCTATATATCGATGCTTATGATATGCATGTATTTATTAGAAAGGTCTAGCATTAAATTTAGTAATTCTAGAAACATTCAAATTAATTTAAAGTATGTTAATTAGTGTCTCCTACAGGCGACATCAGGACTGAGGGGGATATTGGGGCGCCATAAGCTTTGGCCACCATTAATATCTTACAGTTTATTTCGTCATCATTTATCACACATTTTTCGCCCATTAGTTAAGGCGAAGAAAATTAGTTTAAAAAAGCCGTGTTCATAGCATCTGTAGCACCGATTTACGGTGAATACTATCAGCCAGTGAGAATCGCATTTCAAGTGCAAAAAGTATGCATATTTTAATACTGTCGTTGAAATATAAGTTTTTTTTTTTAAGAAGAGCTTTAAGATGTGGAAGAGCATGTTACATGAAACTATTTTCGGGCATGAAAAGAAGGTTATAATCCTTTCATTTAATCAGGTATACAAGACGTCTCGCATCAATTCGAATGCAGAGATTTATTAATCAATAACAACAATAAAGATATTTTATGAAGAAGATTTTTAATAACCTTCACTTGCTAATATCAATTTTAACGACACATTAGAACATAGCTTATCTAGTCGCCATCTAAGGAACGTAGAACAAAAAGATCTCAGACGATAGTTGCTATTGCATCACTGACTAAATTTTATAACACTTACTTTGACGTTATCTTCATTAAAATTAAAGTTATTAAAATATGGATTTTCTATTAAAATGGACACCGTGTAATTACTTGACATTACATTCATGGTAGCAAAAGTTGTTAAAGCAAATATGGATTCTTATAGAAATGCGACAACATACATTTTTATCAGAATAATTATATGATGGTTTTGGTGAAGAGTAGAATATTTTTTATCCGTTCATGTGATCACCATGTACTACTTTTTAAATATATCCCTCGTTTTGTAAAACACACTGCTGGAATTTTAGCAATTCATCTTAATCTTTTTTTTTTTTAGAATTTAAAAATTAAAAATCATCCTAACAGAAACAAGCTACGATTATTATTGAATGACATCTGCAATTAAAATTAATTTCACATATTTACTAAATTCGTGCCTGGTGTACCCAAATCTGAAATGAAAAATATGTTATCGAGCTTCATAAGAAGAGAAATAATTTTTGTTTCCTCTAATTGCAACAAAAAAAAGAGATTTGGACATAATGTATACATGTTCCAAGAAAAAATGAAATCCTACAGTGTCTTGTCTGTATGATGATGAGTTATTAGATGTTTGTATTTAAAGTACTAATATCAAAGAAAAAAAGACGTTACCCAAATAACCTAATGAAAGCTGATTAAATTTAAGTAATTGTGCTTTTTTAAAACGCTGAATTAAGTAATATCAATGTAACAAATGTAACTATATTCTATGTGAAATATTTTAAAAAATAAAAAATAGACAAATGAGTACTGTTGTTTGTCATTTTCTGCGGGTGTAATTACTTAAAAAGAATAAGTACTCATTGAATTATAATAAATATGTATACAAATACATAAAAGCATATTTATTTTAAATATAATGCCTTTGATTCAAAGCTTTTCAACGACTAAAGTTGAAAGTATTTTGATTTTTAAAATCTTTTCAGAAGAAACGTTCCTGCTTTGTAGTGTAAACATTGTATCTTTTGAACTGCTAAATTAAATTAAAAAATTAAATTGCGTTCATATTCATATTTTAAAATGTCGAAAACAAATTCTTAAAAAAAGTAATTAAATTTAGATGCTTAAACATTCGTAAATTAATTACATTTCACTGTTTGACATTTTACTTATTTACATATTCAAAGTAGAAAATAAGGTTTATTTATTTGATTTAATATATGTAAAAAAAAAAAAATTCATAACATAAAAAAAGATATTTTTATTTTTAAATTCTTAAGGATTTTCTTGTATTTGTATATATTGAATTCCGTGCAAAGAATTTTTTTTCATTTGTTTTGCACAGTAAACAAAGCGAGTATTTGTTTTTGACTAAATAAATTTGTTTCGAATTAAAATACTTTGTTATTAAATAAAAGGAAAGAAATTAGATTAATCATAAGTAAACCACGTGAAATACATTTGGCCAATATGTCACACAATTATTATACAGAATATTTCAGTCATAATGTAGTTTATTTATATTATTGAATTGTATTAAAAGATGTTTGTAATATGTGACTGAATAGAATATGACACGTGCAACTATTATTTTTCATTAACAAAGACATTTAAAAGGATTGCCAACGAATGACCAAAAAAATTAGAAGTACGTTTTTAATAGAAGAATATATTTTTCAGCCTAACTAAAAATTTATGTACAAATTGGTGCGTATAAGCAGTGCTAATACAAAAATTCATACGCATTTCTTAATATGAGTATTTCACATTTAGAGTGAGAGGTGCGAGGCTCGATGATATCCTCTTCTTAGCTTAATGGTAGAGCATTAGAACGTTAATCCTAGAATCCCGATTCGATTCACGTATTAAAATTTCTTCACTATCTTGGTTTACGCTTAGTCAGAAACGTTTAAAATTTTCACGTAATTAATATTCAATAGTTTTGGGCGTAACTTCCCTGTTTAAAATTTATTATAGTTATTTGAAATATTTTATTAAACTGAGCATATTAAAAAATAAAATTATCTATCTTTATCTATTTCTTTTTTCCAAAATTGTTAAAGTATGAGTGAACAAACACACTCTGCAAAAAGTGGGGTCGTAAAAATTACACAAAATCCCTGTAAATTCAAATTTAATTAATTCTTCTAAATCCTTCTGTCTTTCTAAAATCCTTCAAATATTTATTAAATGTTTATGTAAATCTTTTAATTTAGTTTAAAAAAAATTACGTAAAATGTTTTAGAATGTAGAAATTTCAGGAATTCATAATGCGATAGATAAAGGGTTAAAGAATATAGCTGTAAAAGCCGCTATAAGAATATGCCCCAATTTTGGAGGGCGCTAAACGAAGGGGTGTTTGAAGGGGATGCTCAAATGTGTTTAAGCCGATTTCCGTCCGATGACTAGAGCGTCAAAGACAAGCTCCGTGTATTCAATCAGCCATTCAAGACAAATTCCAACTGGAAATAAAGCAAAGTCCTCATGAAACGTGCCAAGAGTAAGCTTGCAAACTTGGGGTATCTGTCATAGTCTTGGGGATCTCCGTGGCCGCGTTGTCAAGGCACCATGCCGCTAATTTCTTGCGAGCGTAAGAGGTTGTGGGCTCGAATCCAGTTGGCTCCATTGCACACACTCTTTGTACGGAACTTCTGGCTGTATTTCCTTCGTGCTGTAAAATTTCCTTGTGCTATCCTGTCCCTGTATATCGACAATGACTTATAAGCAGGCTTTCAGGTCGAGCATACAAGTCAGTAAAACAGTCAATAAAACAGAACCTTCCGATCGTATCTGAATAACCTTAGAACTAAGTAGAAAATCAGCATGTGAATTCTTCATGTTTCCCGAGAAGCAAGCTCCTACGGTTCTCTCGTCAATGTTGTCACACCACAACCAATCCTCGTTTCTGGATTAAATATTTATATCTGACGAAAACTGATCCAAGAATGATAGTTGGAATAATAAACATCATTGGTTGATGCCCACCAAATCAGACATTCTTTAAAAAAAAATGTTAATGCTATACTGCATGTGGGTCGGCGATTTTATAGTTTACTATGAATTCTTAGAAAGCAGGGAAACATTACAGGCGACGTCCAATCGTTATACTTCCAAATGTTTTCAGATGCTGTGATCCAAAATCAGTCAGCGATGCCCAACAGAAGAGGAGTTCTCCTCCTCCAAAATCACGCCACACCTCATACGACGAACGCCATCTAGCATTTCATAAAATCACTGAATTGTAAAATTTTGACTTATCCACCTTACTCCAAAGAAGTCTCCTCATGCGGAGTGTTATCTGTCATGGATATGCGGGAACAGCAATGTCAAAACCGAGATGATGTCACTTAGGCTACTGCGCAATTTTTTTATCTTACAAAAACCCTTTTCAAAACCAGAATTTATAAACTTGTGACTTCTTGGAAACATATAAGGAAGACAATTCCGTCTATTTTGAAAAAAAAAAAGTGATTAAATTATTAAGAATTATGTGATCTTTTTTATGTCTGATGAAAACACATTGGGCAGAGGGGATAGAAACTTTATTTCTTATTTAAAAATTACTCTACACTTTATAGAACCGTCTGTCGATTAATGTAAATATAGTTTATGGCTTTTCAGTATAACTGTTTTGGTATACATTTACTCCTTATTACGATCATTTTGCGGCTTCTGAAATAGTTGTCTGGTACTCAATATTTGTCTGGTAAGGTTCTCTGACAATAGTAATGTTAAGGAAATGGATTTTAGAATTCTATAGTACAAGTTTTATGGAATTTTATAGAATTATGGGCCGTTTTCTATAAGCTAGTTTAAAAGCTATAGAAATTGTTGTAGAAGTTCACTAGAAATGTATGTAAAGCAGAAAATTTTATTAAATTTCTATTAAACAATTTTTCTCTGCACATATTTCTATTAAATCTCTAAAAGTATTTGTGTAACTTTTAAATTAGCTTATAGAAAACGGGCAATAATTGTACAGGATTTTATAAAACTCTTACTAAAAAAGATTATCATAAGATTAGGTAAAAATACTTCAGAAATTTCAACTGCTGTTTTTATATTAAAAGTGTCCATGACTTCAGAAATTTCCTTAACAACATACTAAATAGATACAGATATTAATTTCTATTTTTGTTACTCATTTTTTCATTTTAACATTGGCTAATGTGCCCTTATTAAAAAAATAATCCTTTTTTTTTTTTACAAATTTTACATGTTCACAACAAATCTCAAATTCATTTTAAAAATATGAGTTTAGTTTGTTCTTATATCATTAAGGTTCACTGAATAGACGATTTTAGATCTTTTATATGAAACGAAGTCTTTTAGATACAGGAAAATCATGCAAATTCGTAATAACAAGAGAGCAAAAAATAAATAAATAAATAAATAAATAAATAAAAATAAATAAATAAATAAAAAAGTTTATGTATGAAATAAACATTTAGCTAATACAGAAAAATATGCAAACAACATAATAGCAAGAAACTAAAAAAAAAAAAAATCCCTATAAGCAAGTCTATCAGAGAGTCATATTTAGATTATTTACTTTTCATCTATTTATAAGATTTTTATGATAAATATTTTATTATATACTGCATAAATGCTGTAACTTATATATTAGTTGGCAAAATTATGTTATTTTCATTATCTGTTCCTCAAAAAAAGTTAACTCCTTTTCTTTCTTTAATATTCGCTATTTTTTTATCTTTTCATTTATCCATTCTATTCAAAATCCTGCTACCAACAGGCAGGTATATGTGTCAAACTTCCTAATGCGTTTCCCAGAATTTATTTTCTCTTTAAACCATAAAAAAATCCCGCATTTATGAGTATACATGTGTCCGGTAACACACTTAACCTCTTGGGTAGAAGCGACACGTATACGTGCCGCAAAAAAAGCTTTCGGCCTTGTTTATCACCACCAGTGATACTGTAAAATTTGCCTTTTTTAATCGGAGCATTTACTCGATTTAATAAGAAACAATTTTTTGTTTTTAATAAACGGTGACAAAATATTAAAAATTTCGTAAAAGGCTCCCGTCGCGAAGGAGTAAAGGAGCAAAGTAAGAAAACAGTCCTAGATTATGCTGAATGTTCATATGTCATAGCAATGCAATATTCTTTCAGAAGTCAGTACGCCTTGTATCATGCTACAAAAAGTGTGGATTGAACTAATCTACAGCCTGGACATGCGCCGTGTGACCAGAGGGGCACACATAGAACTTTTATAGAATGAGCATAAAACTTTTATATTTGGTGTTTATTTTCATACATCAATCATATTAGTATGTATAATACATTTGAATAAATCGGGATTTTGAAAGTGAATCATTAGTTTATAGTAACCCTGTATACCAGAATTTAACATTTATTTGATATTTAATATTTAATTATTACAAGCAATTGTTTATATGAGAAAACAAATTTACTTTTAGATACAAAAGTTACAAATAAAAAAGACATGCATTCATTTAAATGTCCTGCTTTTCTGTATAGTTTCTGTAGATAATATAATCATTAAATCTTTCATCACTTTCTCCGAAATTCATCATCTCCGAGCCGTGCTAACATGAAAAGGAACCTCATTTATACTAATAAAATTCTTTGAATTAGCATGCATGAAAAGCTCGATGATTGCTTCGTATTTTGGGACAAATAATAGTCAATCACTGCTATACACGTTATTCAAGCTATAAAAAAAACCTTAATTCTCATTTTTAATTTCTAAATAGAACCTTAAATGCATAAGAATGCAACTTTGTATTTATAACCTAACATCCAATTTAACTACTGCAAGCAACTGTTTACATAAGAAAACACATTTACATTCAGAAACAAAAAATGCACCCATTCATTTATAGCCTGCTTATAGGCATTATTTCCGGAAAAAGTGAGCATTACATCATTCGGTTTTACGCAGTAATATTTACTAATATAAAAAAAATTTCCATTAAGAAAAGCATTTTATACTTGTCAATTTTTTTATGGTTTGAATTCAAAATGGTTTAAGCAGTAATACTTTAAAAATCTTAACTATATCAGAATGCATAACTTTGATTTCACAACCTAAAAACAAATTTAAAAATTACGAACAATTGCTTATACGAGGAAACGCATTTACTATCAGAAACATAAATTAGAAGCAAAAAAGACATTCATTTATTTATATCCAGCTTTTCTTCAACATTTCCGTAGGTAACATATTCATTACAACATTCTTCATCTTCTGTGGAAGATAAATTTAATTTCTGAAATTCATCATCTCCGAGCCGGCTAACATAAAAAGGAATCTCGTTTATATTAATAATTTTTACATTAGCATGCATGAAAAGCTCGATGATTGCTTCGTATATTTGGAAATCACACATGGGAAATAGTCAATCACAGCTGTACACGTTATTCATGTTTAAGTAAAAAAAAAAGAATAATGCTGACTTCAGAATAATAAATAGAACAATAAGTATATCAAAATGCAATTTTACTTTCATAAACTGATATGTAATTTAGTTATTACGAGCATATGCTTATAAGAGGGAATACATTTACTTTCAGAAAAAAAGTTAGAAACAAAAAAGATATCCATTCATTTATATTCTGCTTTTCCGTAAAAAAATACGTTCATTACACGATTCGATTTGCATAGTATTATTAATTTATATCAAAGTTTTCTCGTAAAATAAAAATAATAATAATAATTTTATCAGATTTTCATATTTTTCATTATTTTATGGCTCGAATAAAAAAAAGATCTAAACAGTATTTTTTTAACCTTATCTATAGCAGAATGCAACTTTAGTTTGATATCCTAATATCAAATTTAAACATTACGAGCAATTGTTTATTCGAGGAAACACTTTTACTTTCAAAAACAAAAATGACAACCATTCATTTACATCCTGCTTTTCTGCATAAATTAGGTAGATAATATATTCATTACATCGAACTTTACATTCTGTGGAAGATAAATTTAATTTCCGAAAATCATTATATCCGGGCCGTGCCAACTTGAAAAGGAATCTCAGTTATAATAACAAAATTCTTTGTATTAGCATGCGTGAAAAGCTCGTTGATTACTTCGTATTGTGGGACATATAATAGTTAATCACAGCTACGTAAGTTATTCGTGTTTTTCTTTTGTTTTTTTAAAAGAAATTCATAATCCTCATTTAGAATTTCTAAGTACAATTATATATAAATCTGAATGCAACTATCTATTCATAACTTAATATTGAATTTAATCATTACGACCAACTGTTTATACCAGAAAACACATTTACTTTCAGAGACAAAAGTAGAAACAAAAAATATATCCATTCTTTAACCAGTTTCTCAGCATTATTTCCGTAGAAATTATGTTCACAATAATATTCGGTTTTACATAGTATTATTTACTAATATCAAAGTTTTCCCATTAGGAAAAAAATATGCATATTGATTATCAATAATTTATCAACCTTTCATATTTGTCATTATTTTATAGTTTGAATTCAAAAGTGTCTAAAAACAATAACATTTTTAATATCTTAACTCTATCAGAATGAAACACATTTACACTGGTGTGCAAAATTTAAGGACGAAGGGATTTTCAAGCGATAATTTTCACGCGAATATTCAACAGTAAGTAATATAATTCGAATAATTACTATCCGTGCATTACAGCTAGTCCATATAATATCTCATTCAGGTCACACGTGGTCACAAGAGTCTCAGTCACTACGGTGAAACAAAAAATATAAAATTCCATGCGTCTTTTTTATGAGTCTCAAATGACTACTATATGTGACTCCACTGTCAGGTCACTGTGACTGCTGCTTTGTGACGAGTCACGAGATGACTTTACAGTGTCATTTTATTGAGACTTTCATGTGACTGTCATTTCGAGGCTCAATTTCAAAGTCATTGTGAATGTTGCATTATTATAAATATCCAAATAATGACACATTAATGTTACATGGGGACTTTCTGTCTCAAGACTTTGTCAAATGGTAACAGAGATCCTACTGTGAAGTAACCACTGTGAAAAGTGGTGAAAACCCACCATGTGACTTTAATGGGATATTGTTTGGTGATTCATCATAATGCAAAATTCAATATGACTTTGAAATTCTCCTCCAAATTGAGAGCCTCCAAATGACAGTCACGAGAGTGTCTCAATAAAACGACACTGTGAATTCACTTTGTGACTCGTCAAAAAGCAGCAGTCGCAGTGACCTGACAGTGGAGTCACATTTAGTAGTCTTTGAGACTCATAAATGATACGTATGAAATGTCTTATTTTTTTGTTTCACCGTAGTGACTGTGACTCTTGTGACCATGTGTAACCTGAATGAGATGTTATATGGACTAGCTGTTAGGCAGGGATAGTAATTATTCGAGTTATATTACTTCTTTTTGGATATTCGCGTGAAAATTATCTCTTGAAAGTCCCTTCAAATATAGCATTTTTGGACTCGTCCTTAAATTTTGCACACCAGTGTACTTTCAGAAATAAAAGTGAAAGACAAAAAAGGCAATCCATTTTTTATATTCTGCTTTTCAGCATAATTTTCGTATATAATACATTCATTACATCATTCTTTACATTCTGTGGAAGATAACTTTGATTTCCTAAATTCATCATCTCCGAGCGGTTCTAACATGAAAAGGAACCTTATTTATATTAATAAAATTCTTTGCATTAGTATGCATGAAAATCCCGATGATTCTTCTAATTGTAGGACAATAAATAGTCATTCACAGCTATACACGTTATTGATGTAAAAAAAGGGATAACCTTATATTTCGGATGACTAATTAGAACCTTAAGTATATCAGAGTGCAACTTTACTTTCATAAGTTAATATCCAATTTAATTATTCCACCCACTTGTTCATAGGATGGAATACATTTAATTTCAGAAACTAAGTAGAAACAAAAAAGATATCAATTCCTTAACCGGTTTCTCTAAATTATTTCCATAGAAAATATATTCAATATAATATTCTATTTTACATTCTATTATTTACTAATATGAAAGTTTTCCCATAAAGAAAAAATATTTTATTTAAAAATTCTATCAACCTTCCATATTTTTCATTATTTTTTGTTTTGAATTTAAAAAAGTCTAAACAGTAACATTTTTAATCTCTCAACTATATCAGAATGAAACACATTTACTTTCAGAAACAAAAGTTACAAACAAAAAGAACATTCATTCATTTGTGACCTGCTTTTCAGGATAATTTCCGTAGATAATATATTCATTACATCATTCTTCAGATTCTGTGGAAGACAAATTTAATTTCCGAAATTCATCATCTCCGACATGTGCTGACCTGAAAATGAGCCTCATTCATACTAATAAAATTCTTTGCGTTAGCATGCACGAAAAACGCGATGAATGTTTCGTATTGTAGGACTAATAATAGTCAATTACTGCTATACATGTCTTGTTATTCATGTAAAAAAAAGGATAAGCATATTCTCCAATTGGGATTTCTAAATATATATGCGATTATATGAGTACAATTCTTAGTCAATCTAATTTATAAATACAAACGTATGACACATGTAATTATTATATATATACAGATTAGAGAAGATATCCCATAAAGCTAATCTATAATTAAAGGAATATTCCCTTTACTAAGTTTTATTAAAAATATTTTATAAAAAAATACTGATTTAATTTTTGACTGACACACGTTAACTTAAAAAACATATAAATAAACCTTAGAAAACAAAATTATTATTAAAAAATGAAATAATAAGCGCTTAGTTATACTGAAGGAAATGAGCTCATTAGTTATTCATGTTAATTGTATATTATACATTTATTTATGGCTACTTTTCATAAAATAGAACTCCCTGTTTTTGAGCAAAATTGTAAATAATCAAGGAGGTGAATTATCAAAATATATGGTATGCCAAATGTGAAGCAAATCGAAAATGTCTGCATGATAAACAGATTTATCTAAGTTAAAGATGAAATTAGCTTTTCCCCGTCACTAATCCTTTACACTTAACCAATAACCCTCCAAATCTATTTAGGGAAACGCCTTATAAGAATAAATAGGCATGCCAAACTGCAAGCAAATTGAGTAATTCTGCCTGTAAAACTCATCTATCTAAATTAAGGGGGGATTAACTTGTTCTTTTTTCCTTCTTTCCCTATTTATATTTAACTAATGAACTCCCAAAACTGGGCAATAAAGTTCCTTATCATAAGAAATCTATTTACAGAATTTGAAGTAATTTAGATATTTCTATCAACAGTTATCGCGTTACGTACATACATACCTACCTACAGGTACATATGCAGTAGCGACAATTTATTAGGGCACGTGGGGCCCGAGTCCATCCAATAATTTTGAATCATAGCGTACGCAATTTTCATTGTTCTAGTTATTAATTTCATTGCTATTTTATTATTCATTTTTCGCTTCAGAATAAATTTATTTTGCAAATGACCATGCTATTTAATTCTCCGACTAACAGCCATAAATCCCAAATGACTGAAATGTTTTGCTTTCATGTTTAACTTTCTTCTAATTCAATTTATGTGCACGATATCATCACACTTACAATAAATATAATTGTTTTTATAAGAAAAAAACGGATGAGAATATAATGTAATAAAACTGTGACTTTATTGAAACATGATAACTTGACTTAAAATTCTCATCTTTCACCATCTGCTACTCTTAAAAAAAAGAAAAAAATTGCTACATTATTTTACATAAATAGTTTTGAGCCCACTCAATATTTTTGAGCTAAACCAATATTTTTAAAAGTTAAAGTCATTATAAGTACATAGTGAACCTGCAAACATATTAACTCTCGAATTTGATAGCTTGTGAGAGAAAAAACATTTTACTTGACTTAATTTGATAAGTTGATTTATTTGTTTTTATGCATTTTCGTAAACATGCTTTCACATTTGTGAAATTGTTTGAACAATGTTCTCTATCATTTATATTAAATTACTGAGCCAGAAATTGTTCGAATGTAGAAGAAGAAGAAGCGACAGGTAAAATGAGTAAAATGAAATGATACTTATATTTTTCTTTTTTTTTTCCAGTTTTGTAAATTTATTAATTAATTATTATTTTATTTCTTTACCTAAAGCTTAAATAACATCTGTTGTATGGAACCAATTGGGTGCATTAATTTGAAAGTAGTTTCTGCAATAAAAAATGTCTTTAAAGTCATAAGGGTACTTTTGCTTACTGGTTTACTATGATTTATTTAATGACTTACTTTTACAAATGTTTACTTTATTCCATCTTCAATAGAAGAAAGTCTTGTAATTCTAATTGTTTTCGACAGATTTCCATGTTTTAGGAGTCAGAGATTCCAAAATACCTGTTTTTACGAAATGTCGGTCAGTCCGTGTGCGTTACTGTGTATCTGTGTGTGAGTCCGTATATCGCCATTCTACCATCAATAAATGCTTGAAGATATGCATAGAATTGAACCAAATTTTTGTGAATGTTTTTGGCTATGGCAAGCAGGTCCTCTTTCAATTTTGAAATATTCCGGTGGATGGTGGCGCTGCAATAGCGATTTTTGTGCCATTTTCAATATTGTACCGACTAAAAGTGTATGAAGTTATGCATCGAATTGAACAATTTTTTGTGTAAGTGTATGGGTATGGCTAGTTGGTCTTCCTTGATTAGGAAAAAAATCCACCGTAAGGGGACGTTGTAATAGAGATTTTAGTGTCATTTTCAATATTGTACCACCTAAAAGTGCCCAAAGTTATGCATGGAATTGAATCAAATTTTTTTGTATAAGTGTTTGGTTATGGCTAGTTGGTCCTCCCTTAAAAAAATAAATAAGATGATCCTTATTGTAAAAAATTAGAAATTATTTATTTTTCTAAAATTTTAAATCTCCTTTCAGTTGCGGTACTTTTAAGCCTTAAGAAATTAAAAATAACCAATCACAGACTAAAGAACAATGATACGAAAAACAGTTCACACTAATAAAAATACAAAAGCATTTTCTTAGGCATATGTAAGGTATATTCTGAAACATGTCAATTTACAACTGTTTATACCAATATATCTTATTTTAGTGAAAAGGTGTTACACAAATATATTTTTTTAAGTTAACAGATTTTATGAATACAATATGTATGACGAATAATATTTTATCATGTAACGAGTAAAGGGTAAAAAAAAATCATGCTAAGTATAATCATTAAATTCTTTTGCTAGACTAAAAAAATAATTTCCCTGCTGTTTTACAATTGTTTTTTAATATTTTAACACTGGAACAGCCCATTAGGAGTAATTTTGACCTCCGACAAATTTATAACAGTCGAGTTGAACTTTCTTCATGAGATATGTTAAATATATGCAGCAGAAAAATACGCTATTTAAATAGGTTAAACAGTTTAATACAAAAATTCTGAAGTAAAACACATTTTTTTTTATAAAAGTTGAGAAAAAGAGTTGGCGGGCAGTTGTAGTATAAAAAAAAAATAAGAATTTAATATTTCATATAACAACATATTGTCTACTTAACCATACTTTAGCATAAAATTTGATGTATTATAGTACTATTATTCTTTGGAATGTATAATAATTTTAATTAAAATAATTTTTAGTTTATTCTTTTTAAACAAACAAAATTCTACAAGATAATTAACAATCGAAACACTTCATGTATAATTTAAATAAAGAAGTACACAAACAAATTGGAAATTTCAAGATTACATTTGTTCGACATGCAAAATAGTAAAAAATTCTAACTGAAAAACTTGTGCTCACTCTTCCATTAATTTTAGTAAATGAGTCTATATTTGACATTAATTATATCCAAATAATGGAGAAACAGCCGTGTTTTCGAAAGATAGTAATGAAATGAATTTCATTTCAATAAATGGAATTTCTTTGTTTGCAAGTAAGCAAATCAGTAGAAATTTCGTAATTAACTTATTATCTGATGAATTTTTCAAAGAAATTGGTAATTCGCGCCATAATAAAATTAACCTCTTTAGCTTTTAAGGAGAAAGGAAAAAATGATAATGTTAAATTTGTGAAAGGGAAATGTTATTTATGGGCTTATTATTTTGTGATTTTAATGTCAAGAATAACATATAATTAAATGCAGATTACAAAATTTAAAAAGAATTGTTTTAAGAACAAAGATTTGTTTTTCTAAGATTGAATTTATAAATTCGATCTCACTGACTATGCATGTTCAAAAAATAACCATTGTTCTACAATAAAGAAATTTGCCTATGTAATTTCAGCTACTCTTCTGTTGTCTTTTAAACAGGGACAGATTAACAGGTTTTATGAAATACATATATGTATATATATATATATATATATATATATATATATATATATATATATATACAGGGTGAGTCATAAATATCGAAACAATAGGCTATCTCCTTAAATATTGCCGCTAGACCCATACTTTCAAATGCAAAAATTCATTAAAAAAGGTGAAATTTTTGATGAGATAAGTTGCAAATTCATGGGGGGTCTATTTGAAAAAGTGCGAAAATTAACTTTTTATACGGTCCCCGTAGGATAAATATTCCAATTAGGAAAACTTTCCTTATCCAGTCTTGAATAATACACAAAAAGTTGCATCTTCATATCTTTAAAATTCTTGCAGTTATAACCGTTTCAATAATTCATCAGGTTTTAAGGGATTAGACACAAATTGAAATGCGCGCAATTCAAAAGACAATGTTACTTTAACAGTTGTAGGAAACGCGTAAAAATTTATATTATTTGAGTTAGAATTTTGATTTTTTTTCTTTTTCCGTGATGGTTAGCCATATAATTTGCTAAGAAAATCACATGCTAAAATTTATCATAAAATTTATAAAAAATTCATATGGTTAGTACTGGTTAAAATGCGATATTTAAAAATTGTTATAACTTCAAACATTATTTATCGGATTTCAATTTCTTTCTATTTAATTAAAAATGAAAATTTGATTTTAATTTTGATTCGAGGTTTTTGTTTTCAATATTTATTTTAGAACTATATTAAAAATATTTATTTAAAAAAAATAACTTTTGAAAAATCATATTTTCAAAAGTAAATAATTTTTCATTTTTTTTTAAACAAAAGTAATGTAAAATAATTAAAAATGACATGTTTCAAGTTTGTACTTTTTTTCTTCAACAATTCTTAACTTTTAATAATTTAAAGACAAGAAATAGTCAGAAAAAATTCATTATACAGAAAAACGAAATGTACTGTTTTACTGCCCATCAGTTATTTAAAAGAATGCTTTTCTAAGATGCAGATTAAGTCCTTTTTAAAAATTTAGCTTTAACAACTTAAGCTTTTTATCGCCCTGGAGAGGCTGTTAAAAAATCTGTATTCTGGGTTCAGGTCAGATCAGGACCGAAATATTACTTTTTTCTGAAGGCTCGCCTATCCGGGCCTAAAGTATTTTTCATAACGGAAGGGACTGCTTCCTTTTTCCCAGGCCTGCATTGGACGAAATTTTCGTTCTCGGTCTCGAACAATCCGTATTAAAATCACAGACCTAATACGTACATGAAAGAAGTAAAGTGTGGTTTAATCAATATTTTTACGAAAACCACATACATTTTAAAACCGCCTTTATTTTACAAAACAATTAAAAAAAACTTTATTTTTTTTAAGAATAGCATATTTAAATGCTAAAAAATTAAACAAAATAAAACCAGAGAAAAAAAAATCTGCCTATGACTGAATTCTGTCTTAAACAGAAAATGTGTTGATCCATGCAAAGTAAATACAATAATACCTAAGTAAAAATTAAACTCCATTTTACTTCATAGGCAGGGCATTTGTCTATTACGTATTTTTTCTTTCCTATTTGATTCCGTCTTAAAAGGTTTCACTGTATAACATTTTTCAAAGTCTTCAACGCACGGGATTTGGATTAGCGATAATAAAATATAAATGAAACATTTACATATAAACATAGATTCATTGATAAAATAAATATATCACAGCCTTTGGCGCCTTTTTAATAATAAAAAGTATAAATTTCAAAAACGAAATTCTATATAAAGTATCTTTGGTCAGAACTCCTCCTCGCGAAACAATTTTTAACTATACAGAAGTAAAAAACTATGTAGAAATTCACGGCAGAGCCGGCTATGAATTAAGCTTTTTTCCAGGCTGGTCCGTATTATGATTTTAACATTATTTCATGCCGGGCAGAACTTCTTTCCCAATGGGTCGGTTTAGGACCGGACCTAGATATTACGATTTATTAAGACTTTTAGTGCTAACGATCAAATTGTTTTGAAAAGAAGTTTCGATTTAAATCAATACGCTGCTTTATTATAGCCAAATAAGAGTCACGATCTTAAACCGTTTACTAATAACGTTACAATTTGTGGACGATCCCTTATTTGCTTTGAAAATGGATGAAAATCACTTTGTTTACAGGCATGGTAAAGTGGTATAAGTCACGAATTTTTGAGAATTTTAGATTTTGATATTTCTGTCAGGTTTTCAGAGAGGGAGATGAAATTTTTTTTTGTTCAATTTAGGAATAGATAAAAAATAATTTCCTAATTGGGAATTTTGCTCTACGGGGGCCGTATAAAAATTTAATTTTCGTATTTTTTAAACTAGACCCCCCATGGAGTTGCAACTTATCTGATCAGAAATTTCAGCTTTTTTTATGAGTTTTTGCAATTGGAAGTATGGGTCTAGAGGCAATATTTAAGGAGATAGCCTATTGTTTCGATATTTATGACTCACCCTGTATACATACATATATATATATATATATATATATATATATCTTAATTGAGTGTAAAAAGTTACCATCTTCATGCAACTGGCGCATAGCAGCTCTATTTTGCACAAAGTTCATATATTCTTTTCTGAGAAAAATATGAAAATGATGAAAAGATGACAAAATGGGTGCAACAACAATGAACTGTAAAAGAACAACATAAAAAAAAAAAAAAACTCTTTGCTCTTCAGAAGGTGGGAGGAGCAACAGGCATCAAAAAGTTATTAAATATTGTATCCTCACAGATTTCGCAAGGCACCACAAAACTGCATACTGCAATTATATAAAAAATGTTAAAAGAAAGTAACTGAATGTAATAAACCCAAAATTTAATAAACCAAGATTATAAAAAGAAATAACTTTTAAAACTGAACTTAATGAATAACCAACAACAAAACCATAACATAAATCAACTCGTAACATAAAATATACTGAAATTTCAAAAAATAACAAATGTAAAAATCTCAATAACTAAACAATAAACTAAACTAAGTAGACAGGCAGCAATGTGATGCCCCCACCTTTACCTGTGAAGAATAAAAAAAGATACCTGTTAAAAAATTATCACATTACACCTCCATACTTGCATGAGTTTTCCCGCTCATATTTAATAACTTTTTGATAACTGTTGCTCCTCCCACCTTCTGAAGAGCAGGGAGTTTTTTTTTTTTTTTTTTTTTTTTTTTTTATGTTGTTCTTTTACAGTTTATTGTTGTTGCACCCATTTTGTATCTTTTCATCATTTTCATATTTTTCTCATAAAAGAATATATATATATATATATATATATATATATATATATATATATATATATATATATATATATATATATATATATATATATATATATATATATATATATATATATTTACGATATAATGTTCTCGATTAAAATGATTTTTTATTTTATGTTTTTCTAAAACCTGGGAAATTCTTCCAGATAATTAACAATCCAAACATTTCGTGCAAAATTTAAATAAAGGAGTACTGAAACAGATTGGAAATTTCAATATTATATTTGGTCGATATGCTCAATAGTTAAGAACTCTAACTCAACAGCTTGTGCTTGTTCTTCGATTAAGATTTGCAAATGAGTTTATACTTGACATTAATTATATCCAAATTATGGAGAAACAAACGTGTCTTCGAAAAATAGTAATGAAATGATTTCATTTCAATAAATGAATTTTCTTTGTTTGCTAGTATGGAAATCAGTAGAAATTTCGTAATTAACTTACTATCTGATGAAATTTTCAAAGAAATTGGTGCCATAATAAAATTAACCTCTTTAACTATTAAGAAGAAGGGAAAAAATGATAATGTTAAATTTGTGAAAGGGAAATATTTATGGGATTATTATTTTGTGATTTTAATGTTAAGAATAACATATAATTAAATGCAGATTACAAGATTTAGAAAGAATTGTTTCAAGAACAAAGATTTGTTTTTGTAAGATTGAATTTATAAATTCGATCTCACTGATTATGCAGGTTAAAAGAAAAGCCATTGTTCTACAATAAAGAAATTTACCTATGTAATTTCAGCTACTCTTATGTTGTCTTTTAAACGGGAACAGATTAACAGATTTTATAAAATACATGTAAATATTATAGATTAAGATTTGCAAATTGGTCTATATTTGACATTAATTATATCCTAATTTCTTTTATCATGCATAAAAATGACTCCTTCCTATTTTGTAATATACAGGGTGGTTACTAATTAACGTGAGGTGTTCAAAGCTCTCTAGCGAGTAACGTTTTGGGCGAAACATAACCAAATTTGATCAGCATGCATAGTAGACGATGAGATTTCGAATTCTTAAAAATAAATAAATAAATAAATAAACAAATAAAGAAATTGCCACTAGGGGCAATTTTAGCGTTGGTTAATTCTGTTTGCATTAATTTGCATAAAATCAGTTGTGTGTAGCGATCAGGAGTATAAAAAGAATGGCTGGAAGAGTTCTAATCATTTTCAGACCAACTGCTTTGTGATGGCTCTCACCTTACGGAGTCGTGCTTTGCTTGTTAAAAAAAAGAAAAAAAAGTTGTTATTAGGGGCAATTTTGGCGCATCAAAAGTGTATAAGTGTAAATGTTGAATGATCAGATGCCAAAAAACACAGTACAGATCAATTTTATTCTGCTGAGATATTTCCTAAGCACTTCATCTCTTGTTCGATAATAGCAGTTACAAATTCGTCAACTTGTTATTGACTATAAGTCAGTTTGCGTCCTTGGTCTTGTTGCCACGTAGTTTCAAATCAATAAATCATCTTTTGTAAATTTGTCATGATCATCGGTCCGCAAATTCTATAATCGGTAAAATTCAGGAAGAGCAGCATTGCAATTCTCATTCTGCTGATAACACAGCTTGACTAGCAAAGCATGGTCCCGTACGGTGAGAGTTGATAATGATGAAAAATCTCCTAGCCTTTCCTTTTGTACTCATGATAGCTACATAAAACTGATTTTATGCAAATTGATGCATTTTAGTCGGAAAACAACTCTAAAACTGTCCCTAGTGGCGATTTTTTATTTTTAATTTAATTAATTTATTTTTAAGAATTCGAAATCCTATAGTGTACTATGCATGCTCATGAAATTTGGTTATGTTTCGTCCAATACTCTATTCGCTAGAGGGCTCTGAACACCTCAAGTTAATTACTAATCACCCTGTATTTTTGATCTTTTGAAAATAAATAAGTATTTGATGTTTAATATAACAACATGTTGTCCACTTTGAAGTAATTAAATATGAAATCACTCGTATTGTAGAAATTTTATTTAATACAAGACATAATAAACTCGAATAAAATAATTTTTATTACGAGTAAAGAACAAAAAATCATACAAAGTAATATCATTAATTTCTTTCATCATATATTAAAAGGTTTTTTGGCATTTTGAGCTTACTTTTATTATTTTAAAATAGGTAAGTATTTGATATATAATATAACAATATTTTTCATACTTGTTGTAATTAAATATGAAATCTATTGTTGAACATTTAATTTAATGAAACATATAATAATCTCAATTAAAATGATTTTTTTTTCTAAAACCTGTAAAATTCTTCAGGATAATTAACAATCCAAACACTTCATGTGTAATTTAAATAAAGGCGTACTCAAATAGTCAGGGAATTTGAATATTATATTTGTTCCATATGTCAAATTCTTAAGAATACTAATTGAAGGACTTCTGCTTGTTCCTCCGTTATGAATAGCAAACAGGCGTATGTTGACATTAATTATATCCAAATTATGGAGAAACAAACGTGTAATCCGAAGATAGTAATGAAGTGAATTTCATTTCAATAAATTAAATCCTTTGTTTGTTAGTAGGAAAATCAGTAGAAGTTTCGTAACTAACTTATTATCTGAAGGAACTTTCAAAGAAATTGGCAATTAAGACCACAGTAAAGTAGCTTCTTTAACTATCAAGAAGAAAGAAAAAACAGTGTAAATTTATAAAATGATTACAATATTTACGACAATATTATTTTGTTATTTAAAGGTCAAGTGCCACATATAACTAAATGCAATTTTAAAGAATTTTTTAGGAAGAGAGATTTTATTAATACATTTGTAAGTCATTTTACTGTTTATGAAAGATTCCCCACTAAAAAAATCTGTAGAAAATCTATAGCTTTTTGGCCCAAAATCTGTGGTAAATCCGAAGGTATTTGGCCCATTATGCAGATATTTTTAAGAATATCTTAAAAAATTCTGCAGATATTTTAAAGATAAAGCTAAATCTGCAAATTTTCTTCAAATTTCTGTAGAATTTCTGTAGAAAGTGCCGATTTCTTCAGATAATCTTAAGATTATTTTTAGTGGGGTTGTTCGAAAATGTCCATCATTCTACAATAATAATCTTATCTATATAATAAAAGCCTGAGTCATGTGACTGTCATCAACACTTCCGGGCTTCCTCACTTCATTCTTTATATGCTAAACGGCTATTTCGGTTCTTTTGTTAGGTCCTTGGCGAGAAAAATTAGCATCGTATTTTCCGGAAAGTTATATCTTATTTCAAATGCATAAGCAATATTTTCCACCAGGTTTGTTTTAACAGCTATTCACATATTTTGGCAACTATTTCATTTTTTGAAACCCGAATTGCTCAAAGCTTTAAAAAAATACCAAGTCAACTGGAATGGAATAAAACGCAAATAAATAATTAATCTTAATAATAATAACATAAACTAAAATATTTGGCAAAGATATCATTGGCGTTTTTTTGCCTGACACTGTAACTTGGCTATTGTTGTTTATTTATCGAGTATTTTTTTTTCTTTTTTAATATGACGAAAATTGTTTTGTTTTATATAGTTATTGTATAAAATATCGTTAATTTATTGTTATTTCTTTTTCAAATAATAGAAATTAATTTTTAAATATATGTGTAACTGATATTCGAAAATAAAATTTTCACCAAATTGTTGTAAAAAACATCGCGCCAAGCCAACACCGACGCCAATAGTGTAATAGCGTCGGTGTTGACCAAACCCGGTGCATATACGACGTCTGGGCCAAGTATTTCATTTCACCTGGCTATTGCTGCTTATTTATTAAGGAATATTTTATTTATTTTTTATAATGACATAAATATTTTTATTCTACATAGTTATTGTATGAAATATCGTTTATTTGTTATTTCTTTTTTCGAATAATAGAAAATAATTTAAAAAATATGTATAACTGATATTTAAAAATAAAGTTTTTGCCAAATTCTCATAAAAAGTAACATCACGCCAAACTCGACGCGCATGTGACATCTGTGCCAAATATTTCATTTAAACATCAAATGTTTTTGTTTCTAATTTTCGTTCAAGTAAACATTTATTCTACGATAACTTCAATTGGGAAGAGTTCTATATCCTGTTCTGGTTTTTTGGGAAACTTTTTTAGATAAAAATGAATCAATGAAAATACCTTTATGAATACCTTTTTACTACTGGAATGGACTTTAACCTTTTTTTTCGCATATCTAAAATGTATATACTTAAAAATATTTATATAAACATCGTTTAATTTTTTAACATATGGCATACATAACTTTTATTAAATAAATATATCTTTATGAATTATTTAAAAATCATGTTTTTCCACCATCTTGAGAAATTAGACAAGTTCCTAAAATATCTTTTTGTCGTCAATTTCGATTTTTCGCCAATTGCAGGCGATAGGGTAAACAGGATAAACACTTCCTCTTCAATTGAAATTAGGTTGCCAACTTACTATCCGACTTCATAAAGAAAACGAACACAAAAATTCATTCACATGAACAAAAAAAAAAAAAAAAAAAAAAAATAATAAATACCGAGGACAATAATTCGCAAAGCACTCCAACAATGAATGGACGTGTACAATATTCTTATGACGTCATAGCATGTAAATCGAAGAGGCTAATATGTTTTTACAGTTTGCTTTCACGAGGATTTTACTTTGCCTCCATTAGCTATGTATTTTTTACGTCATATTTATGTTAAATTTATGTCATATTTATGACATCAAACATAAAATTAATAAATACCAAAATATACATTTTTTTAAATTATTAAATAACAAAAGAAAATTAAAAATGCTCGATTTTTAAATTTAAATTAATTTCATAATATTAAAAGAAAGCTGAAGTATGTTTAATTTGGATAACTTATGAACAAATCTCAGTTTAAACCTATGAAATTTCTCTCATTTTTACAGCTACGGAAATTAAATGATACTTGTCAAAAGAGATAAATATATAATAACAAAAAATGTATGAAATATTATCAAGATCACAAAGAATTCTTAATTTCGCTATAAGAATCTATTGTTGCAGCGTATATAGGGTTCTTTTGATCTTATGGTTAGACAACTTCAAACTCTTGCTTATAGAAAAGTAGAAAATAATTTATTTACAGAACTTCAGAACAACAGAGTCTTCGAAATTCACAAATATTTCTAGATATTCAAAAATAATTGTCCAAATCTATCGTACAAGTGCAATATAGGTCCCAGAGACTCTTTGTACAACGTCTCAACACTAAAATCACATTCAAAATAACGTATATAAAGCTCAAGCAAACTTGCTTAAACCTAGAAGTTCACTCTATGACTGACTGGTAAATAATAACAACAGCAGCTCGTATCGGCTCTCCTATATATAGGCTCGTAGCATGCGCCGAAGTTTCTAGAAGCTACTCGAAAAATCCACGGAACTACAAACAATGTATCAGTATATCTAAGGGGGGTTACCATTGAGAGGGAAGGGTTACCATCGCCAACAATCGCCAAGTTTGTCGCCAACTTGGCGATATATCGCCAAATTTGTCGACCAAAATTAGTCGCCAAAAGTGACGCCAACTTGGCGATATCTTCATTATTTCGCCAATCTGCCGTAGACATACACTGAAAATAATGGACAAGTTTGCTTGATAACAGAGACAATGTAACATAATATTAGTAAAGGAATGGAGCTTAATAAGATTACTTACATTATTTTACAGTACAAACACTAACTATTTACAAAATTCGTAACACTACCCCCTCCTCAAAGACTGCACGGCCCGGGCAGTGCAATCCTTGAGTTAGAGGAAAACACTTAAAATAAATAAACAAATAAATAAATAAATAAATAAATAATAACAATAATAATAAAATTTACATAAATAAGAACTAATTACTATTTACATATTTACAAAAATTGACTTTCATGACCATGGTCTGAAATTCCAGTTTTGAATTTTTAATCACTTTGGCCAAAATAAGGGGCTAGCCGGTTATAGTGTACAACCTTGTGTTTGGCGTGTGGCGATTTTCGTATGCGTACGACGACGTCATTCAGCCTGTTGACGACTGTGTAAGGACCGTCCCAGTTTCTTTGTAGTTTTGGCGACAGTCCCTTACGACGTATCGGATTCCACAACCAAACTTTGTCTCCTTCATTGAACTCATGTCCAGTTGCCTTTGTGTCGTACCGTGTCTTCATCTTTTCTGATGCCAGTCCAATTCGGTTCCTCGCTAGACAATGAATCTCCTCAATCCGCGCCTGGAGTTCATCGACATATTCCTCAAGTGATGAAGGAGCATCAGGAGGTCGGCCAAACAAAAGATCCGCAGGCAGACGAAGATCACGACCAAAGGGCATTTGAGAAGGGGAGTAACCAGTGGCCTCATGAGTGGCACTCCTGTAGGCAAGCAAGAAAAGAGGCAATTTCTTGTCCCAGTCCTGTTGGTCTCTAGACACCAGGAGAGAGAGGCTATTTAGGATGGTACGATTGAACCGCTCCACCATGCCGTCCGATTGAGGATGTAGAGGTGTAGTTCGAGTTTTGTCCATGCCGAGTAGTCCGCACATTTCCTTAAACACAGCCGAATCAAAGTTTCTTCCTTGATCGGAATGGATTTGAAGAGGAACTCCGTATCTGGAAACCCAGTGTTGAACTAGTATGTCTGCTACGGTTACCGCCTCTTGATTAGGAATGGCATAGGCTTCAGGCCACTTTGTGAAGTAGTCCATGACAACGAGGATGTACTTATTGTCATCAGATGTTCTAGGAAGTGGACCCAGGATGTCTAGAGCAATTCGTTCGAAAGGAGCTCCTACATTATAACGTTGCAATCGTCCACGGGTGCGCCTCTTTGGACCTTTACGTGCTACACAGGTGTCACAAGTTCGACCCCACTTCTCCACGTCACTGCGAACATTATTCCAGTAGAAACGCTCTCGAACCTTTTGCAGGGTCTTCATTACACCAAAATGACCTCCTGTGGGACTACCATGCAGTTCTTGAAGGACCATAGAAATTCTCGACTTAGGGAGTAGTAGTTGCCATCTACATGTCTTTCCATCGTCAGACTCCCATTTTCGGTACAAGATGCCGTTCTTCAAATGTAGGGAATCCCAGAGAGCCCAATAACGTTTAGTCGTAGGATGGTAATGGGCCATGTCTTGCCAGCTGGGCTTCCTGTTGGACTCCTTTTTCAGCTCTAGAATTGGCTTAATTTCAGGATCAGCAAGTTGATCTTTACGCAGGCTCTCATCACTCCACGGATCTTGCGATGATGTAGTTTCAGTTGTAACTTGTCTTACTATAGGACCTTTGACATTAAATTTCTTCTCAACCCGGTCGCAGTATCTACAATTCTCTGAACAGGGTCTTCTTGAGAGAGCATCTGCATTTCCATGTGATGAGCCTTTTCGATGGCGTATCTCCATATCGTACTCTTGAAGCTTTTGTATCCACCTGGCTATCTGGCCTTCAGGGTTCTTAAAATTTAATAGCCAAGTTAGAGAAGCATGATCAGTTCGGATCAGGAATTTTCGACCGTAAAGATAGTGATGAAAGTGGTCTACGGCTTTCACTACAGCAAGAAGCTCTTTTCTTGTTACGCAGTAGTTTCGCTCGGCCTTTGACAAGCACTTGCTGAAATAGGCGATAACACGCTCCTGGCCGTCGATTTCCTGGGACAGTACAGCGCCAATGCTTTCGTTGCTTGCATCCGTATCAAGTATAAACTGTTTATCGATTTGAGGATACGACAGAATTGGAGTGGATGTCAAGGCCTCCTTAAGCTTTTCGAAAGCAGCGTCACATTCCTGTGTCCACATAAATTTTTGATTGGTTTCTGTTAATTTATGAAGTGGTCTTGCAATCATCGAGAAGCCTTTGACGAATTTTCTGTAATAGGTGCATAATCCTAGAAAACTTCGAAGCTGGTGAACATCTGCTGGACGACTCCAATTTTTCACGGCCGATATCTTCTCCGGATCAGTCCTAACTCCTTCCGCCGAAATGATGTGTCCAAGGTAGGCGACTTCATTGCGAAACAAACTGCACTTCGAAGGGCTTAACTTCAAATTAGCTTCCTTTAACTTTTGTAGCACCCGCCTGAGGTTGTTCAGATGTTCATCAAAAGATTTTCCTATGATTATGATATCGTCTAAATAAACAAGACATGCCTCATATGACAGTCCCCGGAGAACCGTTTCCATAAGGCGTTCAAAAGTTGCAGGTGCATTACATAGACCAAAAGGCATTACTTTGAACTGCCATAATCCTTGTCCCGTTGTAAAGGCAGTCTTCTCGCGGTCGTCCGGATGGATCTCTACCTGCCAGTAACCACTCTTCAGATCCAGAGTCGAGAACCAAGTGTTGCCCGCAAGTGTGTCGAGAGTGTCGTCGATCCTTGGTAGAGGGTAACTATCCTTTTTAGTGACGTCATTCAGTCGGCGGTAGTCTACACAAAATCTTGTAGAACCATCCTTCTTTCTTACTAATACAATGGGAGACGCCCATGGACTTGTCGATGGTTCGATGACGTCATTTTCTTCCATATCCTTAATTAAATTCTGCACCTCTTCTTGCTTGGCAAAAGGTAATCGTCTAGGGTGCTGTTTAATAGGAGAGTGATCTCCCGTGTCAATTCGGTGTTGTGCCATTTTAGTTCGTCCAAAGTCTTCAGATGTTTGGGAGAATAAACTTTGGAATTCTCTAATTAAATTTTCCGCAGATTCCATCTGTTTTGGATCTAAGTCTGTATTTTGTAACAAATCCTTGACTAAATTATCTGGAGATTTCTCAGAGTGACTGGAATTTTGACTTATGCACGTCACAGGAGCACATGACGCTATCACCTCTCCTTTCTTGATAGTCCTCGTCTTATCACTGATGTTAGCAATTCTGACTGGAATGGTCTTCTTCGAGAGGTCCACCACAGATGAAGCCACCAATACTCCTGCTTGTTTACTATTGTTTTCAGGATAATCTATATGGCCAAATCGATAATTAGTTTCATTTTTAATTACAGCAGGAACCAAACATTCTGTTCTTGCATCTGGATTAATGTCTTCTTTGGCTATTACTATTTGTTTACATTCAATTTCGTTGTTTAATCCAAAAAGACTTATTTCTTCAAATTTTGAGATCATTTTGTTATTTTTGAAATCAAGTCTGAAGTCAAACTTCTTCAGAAAATCTAGTCCGATTAAGCAAGGATCTGTTATGTCAGCCACATATGCCGTATGGTAATATTTCGTTCCTCCAAAGTTGATAGTTAAATTGGCCTTTCCATATATGCCTATCTTGTCGCCCGTCACAGTTTGCAGGGTAACGCATGGTGGAGTCCAGATGAGTTTAGATTTCAATTTTCGAGCCAAATCTTCTCTTATTATTGTCACATTGGCTCCTGTATCGACAATCATACGGCACTGAATTCCGTTAATAAAGCCTATCACATATAATTCGTTATCCCCGCCGCACATTTTTGATATCTGGAGGATCTTCAGGTGGGGCTTTTCATTCTCTGGCAACCTCCGCCCCGCGAGATGGCCAAAATTTAGTTTCCCTGCTGACTGTTTGAATTTATCTCACGTTCGTGGATTTTGGGGCAATTTCTTCGGAGATGTCCTGTATCACCGCATCCCCAGCACATGAGATTCTGTCTTCTTGAGCTTGTTCTTCCATATTTTAAAGCTTCAATCTCTTGATTTAATTTCCTAATTTCTTTCAAGACGTCGCTCTCAATGTCTAAGCTTTTGTTCACCGTTGCCCCTCGGACTGAATGACGATCTCTTCGGCTGGCTTGTGTAGCTGCTTCCAACTTTAAGGCATATAGTAATGCAGCCTTTAAATCCTGCACATCTGCCATTCGTACCGCTCTCTGCACTTCTAGATCTTTTATTCCGTCAACAAAGTACTGCAGGGAGAGCATTTCCCGTATATTCTTTGGGCAGTCCATGAATGCTAAATTTGCCAGACGTTCTATATCCGAGGCAAACTCTTGAAGGGTTTCATTCGACTTTTGATGGCGGCTCTTCATTTGGATTCTCACATAATCTTTGAAGAATTTTTCGCCGAATCTTATTTCAAGTGCACAACTTAGAGTCTCAAAGTTGAGTTGCGTCATATCGGGCAATGTTTGCAGCACGTCGGCGGCTTCTCCTATCAAAGACGCTGCCAGTTGACAAGCTTTCACCTCGTCACTCCATTTGTTCGCTTCGGCTACAATGGTGAATTGGGTCTTGTAAACTTGCCAGGAACTCTTTCCGTCGTATGTGGACAACTTGATGTGCACGGGAGAAGCAGTCGGATTTTTAAATTCTTCATAATTACCACTGGACGCTGAAAGTTTCTTCTCAAGATCTTGTACTTTTTTATTTAGCTTTTCATCTACTTCACCTAGTATTTTCTCTTCTACTTCCGCCATTTTCCTTTCCATTTTCTGTTCAACATTACTAACTTCATTCTGAATTTTCTCTTCTACTTCCTCTATTTTCTCTTCTACCGAGCCTATTCTTCTCTCTACCGACGAGAACTTTTCTTCTAAAGTTTTCTTCATTTCTTCTTGGCCTTTATTAATCTTTTCAGTCACATCTTCTTGGCATTTGTCAATTTTATTTGTCAACTGTTCCATTCTTTCTTCGTTTTTATTCATTTTTTCCGCCAACTCTTCTTGGCCTTTATTAATCTTTTCAGTCACATCTTCTTGGCATTTGTCAATTTTGTTTGTCAACTGTTCCATTCTTTCTTCGTTTTTATTCATTTTTTCCGCCAACTCTTCTTGGCCTTTATCCATTTTATTTGATAATCCATTAATAGCTTTCAGCAACTCATTCAGTTGCTCTTCCGATGCTCTCGTTTTCGCCATAAGATCCCAAATTCTGACACCAAATGTTGCAGCGTATATAGGGTTCTTTTGATCTTATGGTTAGACAACTTCAAACTCTTGCTTATAGAAAAGTAGAAAATAATTTATTTACAGAACTTCAGAACAACATAGTCTTCGAAACTCACAAATATTTCTAGATATTCAAAAATAATTGTCCAAATCTATCGTACAAGTGCAATATAGGTCCCAGAGACTCTTTGTACAACGTCTCAACACTAAAATCACATTCAAAATAACGTATATAAAGCTCAAGCAAACTTGCTTAAACCTAGAAGTTCACTCTATGACTGACTGGTAAATAATAACAACAGCAGCTCGTATCGGCTCTCCTATATATAGGCTCGTAGCATGCGCCGAAGTTTCTAGAAGCTACTCGAAAAATCCACGGAACAACAAACAATGTATCAGTATATCTAAGGGGGGTTACCATTGAGAGGGAAGGGTTACCATCGCCAACAATCGCCAAGTTTGTCGCCAACTTGGCGATATATCGCCAAATTTGTCGACCAAAATTAGTCGCCAAAAGTGACGCCAACTTGGCGATATCTTCATTATTTCGCCAATCTGCCGTAGACATACACTGAAAATAATGGACAAGTTTGCTTGATAACAGAGACAATGTAACATAATATTAGTAAAGGAATGGAGCTTAATAAGATTACTTACATTATTTTACAGTACAAACACTAACTATTTACAAAATTCGTAACACTATTAATTTACGGAAGAATTCACTAACTATATAAATTTAAGAATGGAAATAACATAATGCACTGCTTAGCATCTATTTAATGGAGACCAAATTGGTCTCCAGAGGCGTCTAGTAATAATAATAATAATAATAATAATAATAATAATAATAATAATAATAATAATAATAATAATAATAATAATAATAATAATAATAATAATAATAAATAGGTAAATCTTATTTTTTGAATTGAAAACCGCACGGACTAAAATTTTAAAGCTTTATAAACAATTTCTATATTTAAATTAATAATAATAATAAACATAATTTTTATGATTATCATAACGAGTCATATATTACGCACGCCATGCATTAAACATTAATATTCCTAAACCAATGAAAAAAAAGTAGTTTCTAGATATAAAACTTTAATTGTTTAAAATGTGCATTTTTATTTGGTGGATTTAATTAGACCGACCTCTAAACGTCTCATATCGCGTACGACATGGATTAAACAATTATTTTTCTGGACTCATAATAAACAAATTTTAAATGAAATTTTAGTTTTAACAATTTTCGGAACTGCAAATTTTTAATTTCATAAACATTGCACATTTTTAATTTTTACACCTTTGAGTAGAGAAAAAAAAAATGCACTTTTAAATGAAATTAGTTTGAAATCATTATCACAATTTGTTTTCAAATTATTATATTTTTTAAGTTATTACTATTATTTTTTTTGTCATCGTGGCAGCAGAAGTGTTCCATTTTTGGAGATTAAATATAGACCAATCAGAAAACGAATATGTTGCTGAATTCAACCAGTAAAAATATTAAGATATACTTCAGATTTCCAATCTCTATACCAGGGAAAAAATATTTTCGAATTTAAAAAGAATATTGACTATAATAAAGACATAGTAGGAGCAGACATAAGCCGGGAGACATAAAGCAGGAAAGGATACGACGGGCCTTAAAGCTATCGCATGACCACTGCTGCTTGGAACTTGTTATTAGTCATGAATATATATAAAAATATAAGAGCATTTTTTAGCTAAATGCAAAGGACTATTCTAATGTACATCTTTATTTAGAGAAAATGTTTTGCATCAAAATCTCTTAAACGTGAACAGTTTAACAGATTTTGTCAAAAACATATGTATCACCCATAATATTTCACCATGTAACGAGTAAAGAAAAAAAAATCACATCAATATCATTTCCTTCTATCAGACATAAAAGGGTTTACTGCTATTTTGAAATTTATTTTTATATTTTAACACTGGAACCATGCCATTAGGGATTTTTTTATTTTGGTTTACTTTTTTGTAGTAAATCAGTATTGTTTTATTTAAGACATAGGTAGTTTACACTGATGTTTGTAAATTTAAGGTATTACGACTTCCAGGAAAATTCTGTCCTAATATAGTCAAGGCATGAAGTTGTTCAACAAATATAAGCTTTCTACGTCGATTATATGTATTTAAAAGTTTTTTTTTTTTCATAGGCCCCGTCCTCCCTCACAAATAAATCCTTTGTTTCAAACCCCTACCAGAGCTAGTACAAAACAAAGAATAACTATAAATCATTTTAAACTATAACAGTCACTATTGCACGTAACCAATTCGTGTTATAAACACTCAGCCACTTCGTTTTATTTGAAACAGAAGAAAAATAAAATCAAACATTCGAACATTAAGATTGTGGTTACAGTGAAAAAAAAGCGAATTTGTGTTTTTTCAATAGCAAATAGGTCTATGTTTAATATTAACTGTATACAAATAATAGAGAAACAAGTGTGTCATTGAAACATAGTAAAGAAAGGATTTTTAAAAAATAGATTAAGTCTTTTGTTTGCTAGTATAACTAGCTGGAAGTGCCAATCCCAAAACATTCTTCTGTCTAATACGTACATTTAAAAATTTCAAAAATTAGTTACATGTGTTAATATTTTAATATTATTAATTCAATACCATACCAACTTTGATTTTCATCTTAAACTTCTTCTTTAGCCAATTAATCGGAATAAAAACTAGTTAATGTGGATTATGATATACATTAATATCAATAGTTTTCCCTTATTCTGTTATCTTCAACTGTTTAAAAATAGCATTCTTAACAGGACGCAAATTATCGTCTCTGCAAGAGCCGATTGACAAGAATACGACGAAGAATCAAGAACATGATACAAAAAGCACTATCACAATGCTTTTTTCCCACGGAAATTTTCCAATTTCAAGGAAGATCTGTTTGCCATAGCAAAAACATTTTGAATCATTTCTGTACATATATTTATGTAATTTTCGATGGACTTAAGCTGTAATTATAACATTTATTTGTTTAATAATTTTCAAAATCAAAGTGATCATATAATTTCTTAACGCACTGTACATATCCAGGTATTCTTTTTTTTGAATTTTGTAACATACAAAACGCGTTCTTTTATTTCCACTTTTATTAATTCGCTAATCGCATCCATCGATTTTCTTCAGCATCGAACTTTACATAAATCGACGTGACACGTTTCTTATGAGCAGCAAGTTAGATGTCAATCAATTTACATATGAGGGACTCGCAAGCTTAGAAGATCAAGTCCGCTTTAAAATAAAGCAAGTTGAAACTACACGCCAAGCGTAACAAATGAGGTGCATTCGTAAAACAAGGAAGTTTTAAAAACATGCAGATCGTGGTGTAATAGTAAAGAGTACATCGGATACAATAGAGTATCCGAAATCTTTTGTGTGTCCCTGTAAATACTATCTGCTTTCTATTATGGAAGCTAGAACTTGTAGTAAGCCTCAGCAACGTACATTAATTTCATAAAAGGTGAAAAGTTAAGATAATGAAAGCGAGCCTAAACAGTGTATCTCCTTATACCATTACGCAATGGAATACTTTTGAGTTGCCCTGTAACTTAATAACAAATATTCTTTGCACCACAGGTTGTGCATGTATATTTTAATATATACTTCATAAATGGATGTTTTAATGCATATTTCATAAATGGATATTAATTTTAGTATGCTTGATAGAGCTTAATACCATTAAAATGCACTTTAAACTATTTTTTCCCGTTGGCCGTGATATAATTGAATAATTTTGATTGCCCTTGTAATTAAATGATGTATCCGATTTCCATAAAATTTGAAATGACTCGACAAAATTATGCAACAATTATATATTTTATATGTCAAATGATTCGGTTGCATAGTTTTTGTTCTTTAATATACGGACAGACGGTCGGACGGAATGAGACGATTGTACGTGCTATGTATTTCCATAATTACCGAATGCCCTAAAAAGCAATAGTCTTTTACGAATGTTCATAAATTTTGTTTTATCCATTCACACAGTGCACTAAGACTTTTTCCTCATACATTCTCATATATGTTATATAGATTTGGTTTTCAGTGGTAATTGATAAAACATATATTATGTTGCTCCTAAATGTCTTAGCCTGTATCAATATAGGTCTAATACACACTTATACTGCTATAAGCAGAGACACTATAACTATGCTGTGGAAGAAACCTGGAGCAAAAACTGTGTGTTGAATCTAACAAAGAAGGTCTCCATACTGGCCATACCCAGAATTTTATGAAAAAAAATACAAATTAAAGTGCTTATGTATGTCATAAAGGATCAGTCAAAATTAGCGGCGGAAATACAGTTGGAAATGTGAAAAAAAAAAAAAAATATTTGGCGTTAAAAGACGAAAGAGTCACTTGATTTGGCGAGCAGCCCTTTTCCTAGCCAAAAGCAAACGATTATAATGCAACACAAAACTGTTAGATATTTAGTATACGTGTAAATGGTATTTAATGAATTTAAACATAAACAATGAGAGACACTAATGTATTATATACATATATATATATGCATATTTTATTACATATATATATATATGTTACAGGCCAAACCCGATTTTAGGCCAAACTAGATTGGCCTAGTCCAAACTAGTCTATCCTAACGCCCATCGGATAAACTAGTTTTTCCTAGGCCAAACTAGTCTATCCTAACGCCCATCGGATAAACTAGTTTTTCCTAGGCCAAACTAGTCTATCCGAACGCCCATCGGATAAACTAGATTTTCCTAGGCCAAACTAGTCTATCCGAACGCCCATCGGATAAACTAGATTTTCCTAGGCCAAACTAGTTTGGCCGAACTGTCATTAGGATGAACTAGTTTAGCCTGCTATTCATTGGTTTGAACTAGTTTATCCTAGGCCGAACTAGATTGTCCTAGGCCAATTCAATTTGGCGTGATTTTATTGAATTTAAAGACCGCCACGGGGCCAACTTTCTTGTTTTGATCTAATTTAGCCTAGGCCGATGCAATTCGACGCAATTTTAGCTCACAGACTATCAAAGCCTGAGAGCTAATGTGCTCGCAGATTCTGTGTGTGTGTATGTAACTATGTACGTATATATGTACATACTTATGTACGTATGTATGTAGGACTAACATAACTTACTAATGTGTAACTAATATAACGCGAGCACTCTGGTGTTGGAATTTGGACGCGATTTAGTTCAAGCGGGCGATAGCCGGCTTCGCCCACTATCGGGCCTCTTCTTTTATAAAAAATCTTGAAACGGACGTATGTTGAAGCGAACGAACTTCGAAGTGAAAAAAACATGATGATAAATATTTAAGAAAAAGGATTTTGCATCGAAATACCACTATTTTTAAATAGTAATTTTTGTAAAAATGTTATATTCTTGCTGGAACTTTTTGAAACTTTGTGATAGTTTATCGCATATGACATAATTAAAAAAAAAGAAAAAAAAAAAAAAAGAGTTACATTTCGGCGTGAAAGAGGATGTGGTTGCGAACAAAATCAGGAAATATAACGGAAATTCTATGTTTCAAAGCACCGCGACCTCAAGTAACACATCTACTAATAGGTTGTTTAACGGAGTTTCATTCAAATAGTTTTGTTAATAATAGAGTACGCTCTCTGGTGTTGGAATGAGGAACTAACATAACGTGGCTTAGTTAAAACTTGCTGGCTTCGCCCGCTATCGGACTGGCGTGGGCAGAGGGGATATGGTTCGAATTTCGTTCGCTTCGAGGTTCTTTCGAAAAGGAGGGTTACATTCGATGGTGCGTGCTCAGCATGCTTGCTACGATTTAAATTTTGTTCGCTTCAAAGTTCATTCGAAAAGGAAGAGCGCATTCGGCAGTACGCTTGCAGCACACCTGCTATACGCTGCCGCAGTCTGTGGGGACGCGGCTGAAGAACTAATGCACGAAATTTAATAAAAAATTATATTCAGGTAGTCTCTGATCTAAATTGATGCTGATTAGTTTTTGGTGTAAATCGTTTGTCAGGTGGAGTACTGTTTGGCATTTTTTACGATTTACGCATCAGCTTTATCTTAATAGCTAATACAATCAAATTTCCATCGAACTTGAGATACAGTTCGTCCATGACATGAGTTGGTGTTGTTTTTATTTTGAAGCAAATCACTCAACATGGCTATGATATGCTGCATTTTTCACAATTTACACAATAGCTGTATCTTAAGAACTAATAGACGGAATTTAATAAAAATTTATATTCAGATAGTCCCTGATATAAATCGATACTGATTACTTTTTAATGTAAATAGTTCAACAGATGGCGCTTCTAAAGTGCGTTTTTACTGATTTGCATTAACGCTATTTCAATAACTAATTTACGGATTTTCATCAAACTTCCGAATCAGTAAATCCGTGATATGAACTAAATCTTTTTACGTATTCGTGTTAATTGCTCAATAGGTGGCGCTGTTGTGCTCAATTTTCCCGATTCCTGAAATAGTTTTGTTGCAAGAATTAATGAACGAATTTTCATTAAACTTTAGATTCAGAAAGTCCCTGATATAAATTAGTATTCTGTAGTTTTGGAGTAAATCTCTTGAAAGGTAGCGCCGCTATACGGTACTATTCGTGATTATTGCAATAGCTCTATCTCAGGATCTAATGCATGGATTTTCAAGAAACTCCAGATTCTGTTAGTCATTGATATAAAAAAGTCCAAAAGTACTTTTTAGTTTTTGGAGTAAATCGTGCAACAGGTGACGCTGCTATGTGGCATTATTCATGATTGTCGCAATATCTCAAGAAGAAATGCACGGATTTTCATCAAACTTCAAATTCAGTGAGTCCCTGATATAAATTAATATTCTTTTGTTTTTAGAGTAAATGGCTCAATAGGTAACGCTTCTATCCAGTTTTTTTATGACTTCTGCGATAATTCAAATGTCTGAAATAGTACTAATACACAGATTTTCATCAAATTTCAGCTTGAATTAGAATTTGAAAGACGTTGTTACGGATTTTTCAAAAAATTCCGGTAAGAATTTAGCATTTTTACAAAAAATTGCTATTAGAAAATAGAGGTATTTCGATGTGGAATCCTTTTTCTTAAGTATTTATCATCATGTTGCTTTCTTTTCGATTCAATATTCGTAAATACCTAAATCGCGTTGTATTAGTTCCAAATTCCAACACCAGGGTGCTCGCATTAGTTCCACATTCCATCACCAGGGAGCGCACCTTATTACTAACAAAACTGTATCTTAAAAAACTCCGTTAAAGAATCTATCAGTACATATGTTACTCGATGTCGCGGTGCTTCAAAACAAGAATTTGAGATTTTGGAAAAAATCACTATTCTTCAATAGTGGCATTAAATGCGAAATATATTTTTATAAATTTATATCATATGTCATAATCTATCTTAAAGTTTCAAATAGATCAACCTAGAATTTCCGTTATATTTCCTGATTTTGTTTGCCCCCCCCCCCTCTTTCCCTTTCGTAATGGGACTTTTTATACAATTTTTTATCACATGTTATAAACTATCACAAAGTTTCAACAATTCCAACTAGAATTTAACATTTTTACAAATATTACTAATAGAAAATAGCGGTATTTGACGCGGCATCTTTTTTTCTTAAATATTTAACATCATGTTATATTATGTTTCAAAAAGTTTTACAAAATTGGTAATATTTAATTAGCAGCTAAAACTTAAAAAAAGCTGAGCTTTTTTAAAAAAAAATCTAGCGTCCACTTACTCTACCTCCCCGCCGTATTCTAAATTTCAAGTGTCATGCTTTATTTAAGCTTTTTCTTATTTTTAAAAGGATTCGGATATTTACTTTTTTAATATGAACAATTTCGCGTGAAGTGATGTGTGTGAAAACCAATATCTGTTACGAATTAAAAATCTTTTCATAAAACCAAAAGTTTCTATCCGATTGAAAAAATATTCCGCTCTATCTTTATATTTAAACTCAGAACCCCCAAAAGTAATCAGGTAAACGCCTTATCAGAAGAAACCTACATCCAAAATTTGAAACAAATCGGTAAATTATCCCTGAAAAATCTATTTACATAAATTAAGAGTGTTACCCCCCATTCCTCCTCTCTTTATATGTAAACAATGAATACCCGCAACTAATCATGGATGTACCTTATCAAACGGATATTGTAAATAAAATTTTAATAAAATCTGATACTTTTGCATGAAAACTGACTTAACGAAATTAAGGAGTGGGGGGGGGGGTTAGCCTTTTGTTCCCCTTCCCTTATTCTTATCCAACGAACCCCTGAAAATAATCAGGAAAGTTCCTTATCAGGATAAATCTATGTCCAAATTTTGAAGCACATTGGATATTTCTATCAGGAGTTATCGCATTACGTACATACGTACGTACATACATACGTACATGGTTACATACACACACACAGAATCTGCGAGCACATTAGCTCTCATACTTTGATAGTCTGTGAGCTAAAATCGCGTCAAACTGCATTGGCCTAGGCTAAATTAGATCAAAACTAGAAAGTTGGCGCCGTGGCGGTCTTTAGATTAAAAAAAATCACGCCAAATTGAATTGGCCTAGGACAATCTAGTTCGGCCTAGGATAAACTAATTCAAACCAATGAATAGCAGGCCAAACTAGTTTATCCTAATGACCGTTCGGCCAAACTAGTTTGGCCTAGGAAAATCTAGTTTATCCGATGGGCGTTCGGATAGACTAGTTTGGTCTAGGAAAAACTAGTTTATCCGATGGGCGTTCGGATAGACTAGTTTGGCCTAGGAAAAACTAGTTTATCCGATGGGAGTTAGGATAGACTAGTTTGGCCTAGGAAAAACTAGTTTATCCGATGGGCGTTAGGATAGACTAGTTTGGACTAGGCCAATCTAGTTTGGCCTAAAATCGGGTTTGGCCTGTAACATATATATATATATGTCACTTGTTGAAGTTTTTATTTAATTTATTACTGGAAAAGAAATTTCCTTAGATAAAAAAAAAAATCATATTGAGAAAAAGTACCTTCATACATTTCAGTGTATTCACAAATAAAAGCCATACGTTTCCATAGCAACAAAATCTAATCGACAATTCTCAATTGGACTTTGAACATGAAACAAATTTAATTAATTTAAACTATGAATTTCGTTTTAAATCTCAAATTTTGCTGATTAAATTTGATTATAAATACATATAAATATCGATATAACAAAATTATATTTAAAACAGACTAAAACTTACAAAACTAAAGTTATTTAAATTCAATGTATCAAAACAAGTTCAGCATGAAACTTTTTTTTTTCTTGAAGTGTATTTGACATACACTATTTTTTTTAATTACATTCCATCGCTAACCGACGATCAATCGCCAAATAATGAAATTTTCATTATTTTTTACCGTTACTGAATGGAGGTTCCACAGAAATTTTTTATAAACGTATATATCCACACGAGAAGAACATTCTTCAGATTTTTCGGAGTATGCCCGTATGGAAACCTTAAGAGTCATCGAAAAGTCAAGTTTTGAAAAGTCAAGACTTTATTTAAACTTCAATCAAACCATGTAAACTTGTTTTAAAAATACATTCATAACATATTTTAATTAATATTCAGAGCAAACTTTGTTAAAAGTGACTAAAAGAATCATTAAACTATTTCTTTAAAGCTGTATTAAACTTCATTACACCGGGATCTTTTTCAAGATTAACTTATATTTAATCTATAAATAAAATCGTTCAATTAAAAACATCGTACACGAAAAACTAAATATTTTATTCTAACTTAAACTGTTAAATCATAACGAGAACGTAACGGAAACAAAAACAGAGAACTATAAACTTGATCAGAGAAAGGCATTTATACTATTTCAGAAATTGAACTGGACGATTCCACTTATGAAAAAGGGTAGTTGCAAGACTAGCCGATGACGGAACACATAACGCCATCTATCGAAATACAAATTCCTCACGTCGATACTTGAGTTAATTTATGTTTTAAAAAAGAACTAATATTATAATACAGGTAATGAGGGTATTATTAAAAAAAGATGTTTTTTTAACCTTAAAACATAAAAAGAAAAGCTGTTAAATTAAATACGTTTATGTAAGGTTTTAAACTCAAAATAGTCATAAATGGCAAGTAAAACCGGCTGATTATCCAACAAAATGGACTATTTCATTTTTTCCAAAATCAAATTGGTATAGTGTGATTGTGAAGTCATACTAGAACCTTTCATATATAAATAAAAATTTATGCACAATACATATATTTTTACAAGTGTACATTTCTATATCTGTGTTCAAATTAAATGTATTATATATACCTACAATTGCTTAAATATTTTGCATTGTACTTACGGTATTTTTGGATAGAAGAAAGCAACTAATCATAAAATCAAGCTTACCTGAAAGAAAAGAGATACAAAATTATTTTATTTATTTTATCTGAACAAGTAATATAAATATATATATATAAATTAAAATCAATTCCTTCTTAGATCAACAAAGAAAAAAATTATTTTAGTTACTTTTTTAAACAATTAAAATTAATATAAATTTGTATATACATATGAAGAATCACAATATTAAATGGCAAAATAGAAAACAAATTTCCTCGCAATTTTCTATTTTCCTTAATTAAATTTTATTAATGAATAATAATTTCAAAAAACTGTATTAATATCAAGTGTCATCCAATACAAGTATTAAAAGATATGTTTGAATTTTAGTGGATGAAAAAAAATATTCTATTAACAATTCAACATTAGATATAAAAATATGTGTAAGGATTATTTGAACTAATAGCGGGAATTGAAAAAATAACTAAACTATAAAAAAAGTTACTAAAATTTTCGTGGTAATTGGGATTCTTAGAACATTTTACAGGTGGCGAGTGGTCACAGAAAAAACATAATAAAATAGTGTTAAATACCAGTATTTTGTTAATGAGAAATTCCCCATCTTTAAACACTTTATATTAATTGAAGTATTTATTTTTATGGAACTACTGTTAGATTCCTCTTTTTTATAGTGTTTTTCTCTGAGCACTTTCCATCCTGTTTTACGTAACGCCAATAACAAAAATACAAATACACTTATCAGTGAAAAAAAAATTACGGTTACTAAGGATTTTATAGGAAACTGGGACTACTAGAAGTTTTTATATAACTACATCCCTGGTTACACATAGAATTTTAATAAAATTTTCTGAAATCTTAGTAGATCCTTTTGTACAGATCTCTGTAGCTTTACACAAATTACTTGTGTGTATTTTGTATTTTGTGACGGCCGATTATCTGCGCTAGGGATATAGGCCCAGGGGGAGGGATACCCTTCGTGGGGGTCTTTCTAAGGGAACCTAATCCATATTTACGCAAGGTTCAAAGAAAACCACGAAAACTCCGAACGGTTAGGCCGACGGCCGCGATTGGGTTCGAACCGAGCACCTGCCGTCTACCAGTTGAGAGGTCAGACCCTCTCGGCCACTGGTGGGGCCACAAATTACTTGTGCAGATTTTACATCTTTTTTGTGTACATTTATATCTTTTTTTGTACAATGTACAGATTCAATTTTAGTAAAAATACCGATTTCTTATATCAGTAAAATTACTTTGTTTTTACAGTGTAGCCGATTATAAATACATACAGTGAGCAAAAAAAGTATTTGCACGCAGACGATATTTTCCATTAAGTAATCTATATAAAGATAATTTGATATCATTTTCTTAATTATTCATTTATTAAAAAAAATTAAAAAACTACCCGTTTGCCTTAAACTGTAATATTACACATTTAAAAAAATAAATTAATATTTCCTTATACGTAAAAAATATTTGCACACGAAGCATTGACTGTTAAAAAAAGCTTTAAATGTGAACATTATGCAAATGTTTATCATATCTGTTCCGCAGTGCATTAGCCCCGCACTTTAAAGCCACGTATTATATTAACTGGAGCAGGGATTCTGGGGAGTTTTTGTTCTAATGTTCGCCGAAAACATGTGAATTATCTATTGCTACCAGGGACAAGATTATATTTCTTAACAATTCTGTATTAAGTTACTGAGGAATAGGTAAAAAATTAAATCTCAACTTTTCTAAAGTTCGATATGTAATTAAGAAGAAAAAAGAAACTGGTTAGACAGTAAATTGGCTGCGAACTGGGCGTTCAAGAAAGCTAAATACCAGGCCAAGGAGAGCGGTCATTAAAGAATCTTCAAAAAATCCTTTTCTAAATGCTCGAGAATTGGCTGTTGATGTCGCTTTAACGTCGGGAACAATAGTTACACCACAATTAATTAGAAATATTCTTCATGATGCAAATAATCGAGGAAGAGCACCTCGAAAAAAACCATTTATTAGTGAAACAGTAAACAATAAAGTGAAAAGATTTGAAATTGCAAAAACTTATGTCAGCAAGCCACTAGAGTTCTATAAAACTTTTTTGTTTTTTTCCGATGAAAGCAAGTTCAATATTTTTGTCTCAGATGGTAAGAAAACTGCATGGCGAAAGCCAAATATTTCTCTTCAAATTAAAAACTTGAAACCAATTGTAAAACATGGCGGTGGTCATTTAACGATTTGGGGATGCATGTCTTTTAACGGAGTTGGCGAAATGATCTTTATTGAAGACAATATGAATGCTAAACAATATATTAATATACTGCGAGATCATTTATCTAATAGTGCTCTGAAATTAGGAATTCCTAATTCATATTGTTTCCAACAGGATAACGCTCCGAAACACACTGAATATATTACGAGGTTAAGGTTGATTTATAATGCAAAAAATCAATTGAAAACGCCACCAAAATCTCCAGACCTCAATCCAATTGAAAATTTATGACATATTTTTGATGTGAAAAAAAAGAAAAAGGAAATTAGAACTTAAAAAACAAATCAGAACTTAAACAAGCTCTTAGGGAAGAATGGCTGCAAATGAGCAGTTAAACATGTCACAAATTAATAGACTTAATGCCAGACGATTACAAGCTGTAACTGAAGCAAAGGGGAAGCTTACTAAATATTAGCACTGTTTTTAACTTATAAATAATTCCTCTAGTTCTATTTTTATTGCTAGTATACAAATATTTTTTTGGTAGTACAAATGCTACTTTTTTTTTTGTTTTTATATTTTAAATATAATTATTAAGTCAGATATTAAATATTTTTTTTAAAGTATTGGTATTTTTAATTCTTAGTTGCTTTTTATTTATTTTTACATATGCTACAACAAATTTACCTGGTGTAAAAATACTTTTTTTAACACTGTGTGTACAAAAAATTACCTCTCAACTGAAGATATGTTAAAGTATTGATACAATAGTTAAATGCAATTTAACATCCCGTAATATTCCGTATTCTAAGCTTCAGGTTTCACTGCAATATAAGGAAGGTTTAAGATATTATAATTCTATAAATTTAATGAATTTTCAAACTATTGAAGAATGATTATGACTCTCAAAGATTACATTTATATTCCTAAATAAGATTTTTTATGTAATATTGAAAGAATTATATTTTATTAGCAATTAAGACAAAATGCAGAGAAAACAACATTACAAATTTACTCATTTAAAATATATATATACGATACAAAATATTTATTTAAAATCGCAAACATATTTCTTGTTTAAAAATAACCTTTAAATTAAATTATCTCTTTTTTAACTTAAAAAGTAAAATGTTGATTGGTTGATGACAATAATCATAATTTTTATTTGTATGATAAAAAATAAAAGAAAATGAATTCAAATATTCTTAACAATGCACATCTAAAAATATATAACAAATTAACGCCTTGTAACCGTTATAATTGGTAAAAAAGTGTAAGAATAAAAAATACAATGTTGATTGACTGATGATTATAATTTTATTTTTTATTTAAAAAATAAAAGAAAAGCAATTCAAATTTTCTTAACAATGCACATCTAAAAATATATAATAAATTAAAATCCTGTAATCTTTCTAATTGCCAACAAGTTAGAAATGGCACGTGAAATGTAGCAAATGGGGTACGTTCGTACTTTGACGAAATTTAAAAATATTCAGATCTTGCTGTTATAGTATACAGTACTTTGGATACAGTATAGTGGTCGAAATCTTTTTGTGTGTTCCTCTAAATACAATCTACATTCTATTATGCAGGAAGTAAGTTGTATCAAACCGCAGCAATGTTAATCAATTTCATAAAATATGAAATAGTTTAATAAAATTGCCATAAATTGTTACTTAAAAAATATTAACCATAAACCAATTAACCATAACCAATGCCATAAATTGTTACTTAAAAAATATTAACAACTTACGACTGACCGTGTTACAGCTTGCCTTAACTTTGGATATCGCGCGAGCCTCCATAGTGCATTCTAATGTAATTTAGGTTTTACCATTTCGTAATATATTATAATCTCAATTGTTTGTTTATCGGTAATCTGTGTGGGTCTATGGTGTGTTTGCTTGATCCTCTTTCTTTTCCACAAAATGTAAATAGTAACTGTATATAATATTACATATATAATGAATATTAAAGTAATAATAAGTGTCATAATTGAACCAGCGACAGTGAACACTGTGATGTTACTTGAAGAAATCATAAGGAGATGGTACATGCACTAGCCCTTTTTGCCCATGAGCAGTTTGCTCCACACTATTTAAAAAAAAATCGTTAAATTTATGGCAAAAATTGCTGCCAGTAGTGTTTGATACAGTGCAGGTTTCTATCAAACGTGTTACATCAGTATTAAGTATATTTCAATTTAAATGTTTATACTGCCAAAGAAAACATAAATCTTTATAACTTTCACAGTGATTTACAACATCATTATTCTATTTCACAATAACAACAAAAAAAAAAAAATTACTTTTTGCGTACATTTTATGTTACGTAGACTTAAAAGGGGTTTTGAGAGATTAAAAATGCCAAACATTTAAAATAATCAGTGGACAAAAATAATTATAACTCATCGTAAAAGGAAAATAAAATTTATAATAGAATAAATCTTCATCTTAAAATTTACTCATCAAATTACATTAGAATACCTATTTTTCTTTCCATTTAAGAAAAAAATTGCAATAAGCTTTGTATTATATAGCTCTGGAGAAAAACTTATTTAATTTTGTCAACGAAAAACAAAATTTGCTTTTCAGAAAATTAGTTTTACGCATCATTAAGTTTAATTAAACACTGTGAGGATAAAACAAGTGACCTTTTTTATTGCGCCAAAAGAATATCCTTTCATTTTTAACAGGTTTTAAGAGAAAGAAAAAAAAGGGTTTTCCTTTAATTAAAAGTGTCTGTTTATAAACATATACATGAGTTTTTTTTCTTCTTTTTTACTATATCAGGCTATGTTTGAATCAATATTAAGTAATGCTAGAATCACAAATATTAAAAAATAGTATTATGCTCCATTAAATATAGAAATTCGTATAATCAGTTTCAAGAACGTTAAATAAATTTAAAATTATACGCGGAATTAAATTAATTCAATAAAAACATTAGTAAGTTCATACAGTTTTATCTATTGTTGAAATCATTAATTAAGGATATGTAAAAGTAAAGTAATAAAAGTTACTTGAAGAAAATAACAATATTTCTAATATATGATTCCTGTAAGTGTCTTGAATATGATATTTATGACTTATATAACAACGCTACAATCATGTATGACATATATATATGATATTATATGCCATACATACAGAGTACGTATATGACATACATACTAATTTTTTTATGTAAATATTACATGCAATCGTTGAAAAAGAAGTAAACACCCTATTGTAATTCTGCAAAAAAATATTGTAGATGAAATTTACTGATACTAAACGATTGTAAATAAAGTGTACTTATGAAGGAGGTAAATAAAACTTGTTTAGGGGGACAGTTTTATATTAAAACGAACTCTGTCTTTGTTAGAGACGTAAACACGAGGGACACAAACACGTTCTTATTAGCAAGCCAATATTGGTCCAACGTTGCGCCAATGTTTCATTAATTGGAAATATTGCCAATAAAACGTCAATATTACTCCAATATTGGGATGTTTACATTTTGCCCTGATTTAGCCAATATTTGCAGCCAATATTATGCCAATATTGGGGTTTCATTGTAAATATTGCCAATAAAAAGCCAATATTATACAAATCTTGGCTTTACATTGGAAATATTTCCAATGAAATCCCAATATTTAACCTATATTGGCGTTTTATTGGCAATATTCCCAATGAAACCCCAATATTGGTATAATATAGGCTGCAAATATTAGATAAATATGGGCAAAATGTAAACACCCCAATATTGGAGTAATATTTCATGCCTGTATTGCGCCAATGTGCCAATATTGCTCCAAGATGTAGCCAATATTGGTCCAATATTGTTTGGCTACTGGGGGGTGTGTTCGAGACCGGCATGACTCAGTTGGAAAAGCATTGGCGGCTTCAGCCAATACATCCCTGGTCCAAATCCTGGCCCGGACTTCTTTCACCCACATTGAAAATTTGCGTCTCTTATAATTAATTTAAAAATTGAAAAATCGTATCTTAAATTAGTCTATCTTTGTTTTTTTTTTTCAATAGCAGTACTCAATTTTGGCAGAATAAATGAACTCTGCACACTTAAAATAGCATTAAAAAATTTCATGCAATTCGTACGATAAGTTCTTAGAAATTAATTATTTTAAAACGAGCATGTTTTAGGTGTGGTAACAAAAATGAATTTCGGTTTCGATTGTTGACTGAGAAAGCCTCCTTCTTGATCAGAACATCCTAGGTGCCACTCAATCAATCATTGATATTTAAAAATATCTAGTCATTTCTATTGTAGACACTTAAACAAACATTTAGCCAAATTTTAAGAATAATTTTAAAATTGCTTGGAAGAAAATTTTGTAATTTTGGATTTCAATAAAGCACGAGCCATCAAAAAATTGTAGGTTCCAATTCATATTTTTTTGTGTTAATTTCATAATTCATATCATAAAATTGTTGCATAAAAAGAAGCACATTAAGAGTATAATATCAGGAGACATATATATCATACATATCAAGAAAAATATGAAAATGTAATTTAACATTAGAAGCACTACATTTTGAATGTTTATTATTCCAGGTTTTTTACTTGAAATTTAGTGGGTAAGCATAGTTTGAATCAATGATTTAAAATATTTTGTTAAAATTGGGCATTTCAATTGAAAAAAAGTAAGTTTGTGATAATTTTAATACGTAGATGTCCCCCTAAGAAAATTTAATAGATATAATTTAAAAGCAGACTTTATTTCTAATTGTTCGGTACGAGTATCTTTTTCTACAACATTTCTTGAGAAGTTACTAGGAGGTGTTCAATTTTTTTCCCATCGACTGCTATGATGTATCTGATGTATATATGATGTATATACACTGTTAAAACTAATGGTGACACATTGCACTTTTTAGGGGTGAAAGGCTTGTCTTACTGGTGACACCCTTAAAGGAGCCAGAATGACACGTTTAATTACGGTGAAAAGATGACACCCTTAATCCAGAGTGTCCAATAATAAAAAAATAAAAAAATATACAAACCGACTTTTGGCCCTCGAAGGATTCGAAATCACATCGTCTGATTACAAGCTCAGCGTTCTAACCGCTCGGCCATCGAGCTCACCTTCATTCACTCATAGGCATATATTTTACTTGCCGTCACAGAAAACAGACACACGTCACACGTCACAGCGCATGCGCATGGTTCCAGTCACCCGATGAAGTGCCACATTGCTGCCAATAGGAAGTACATGGCACCTTATTTAGCTCCAATCACCCAGAAAGAGACCTTTGGCACTGCAACCACATATCCAAACCCCTATGGCACCCTAGGGTTCCAAATGCCCCGGGTTCCAATGGACCCTAGGGCCTTTTCACCTCCGGGTCCCAAATGGCACCGGTTTGTCACATTCACTTTTAACAGTGTAGTATATATTTGGTTTCGACTTTGAAAAAAATCGTAACTGCAATCTTGATTTAGTTTAAACTCTATAATTCTCTATAATTAAAAACCTTCCAAAACAAATTGGATCATTTAATCCTAAATTTTTAGTATCAAAGAAGACGAATTTTTCTTTTAAAGAAAAATGGTTCAAGAAAATTGTAAAAAAAAGAAATCGATGCCTTTGGATTTATGTAGTCCTTAAATTTATACTTATGCAAAACAGACAAAAAGAAGTTAAAAAAAATACTTTACATTTATATCATTACATTTGGATATAAAAAAACTTTTTTTTCAAAAAATCTGCAAAAATGTTAGTACAATTTTTAAATAAGTAGAATACGCAACTGACTAAAAAGAAATCCTTTAAAAATCTTCTGAAGGAATGTTGCAATATAGTAACTCTAGTAATTGTAGAGTAGAAATAAATCTAATTTATTCTTCCCAACATACTTTCGTGTGACATATGTTTAAAAAAGTATTTAAGTATTTAGAGATTTAAGTCTGAATTTACATGCATAAGTACTGTATTTTGTCAGAATGTCTTATTAAAATAGATACAAGTTCTTCTTTTTAAATTTATTTTCGTGAAATTATTTAACATATTTCTTTTCTCTTTTTAAGCAGGGGCATATAAATAACTCATGAATTTGCAGCATTGAAAATGGAATTGTTGAATTATGTATATACATAGCAAGTATCAGTTTAAAATAATATTCATATCGCAGTCAGAAAATGTGAAAACGCCAAATTTATTAAATATTTGAAATTATTATAAATCCACGAACGAAAACATTTAATAACATATTCAAAGTTAACTAAGATAGCCAAAACTGTTATTTATACTTAGGAATCAATATACATTCGCTAAATCCATTTTGCTTTCTTCTATCCATCAAGAAGAAAGTATTGGATTTTGGAAATTTTTTGTATTGCAGTTTTCGACACATTTACAAGTTTTAGTGGTGAGAGATTCCAAAAAACATGTTTTTACAAAATGCATGTCTGTCTGTATGTGACATAAAATTTGTGTATCTTCAGAACTAAGGCACGGAATTTAATTTAAAGAAATTGAAGTAGTCCATGGTATACATTGATGCTGATTAGTTCTTGTAACAAATCGCTCAACAGCTGGCATTACTATGATGCTTATTTTTATGAATTCTTCAACAGCTTTATATCCAGGACTACTGCAAGGATTTTCACAAAACTTAAGGTTATGTTATTCCTTGACAAGAAGGGTGCTGCCATGCAATCTTTTTCACGATTTCCCCTACAGCTCTGTATACAAAACTACTTCAAGAATTTTCATCAAACTTCAGATTAAGTTAGTCCTTGGTATTAATGGCTATTGTTTACATTTTGTGTAAATCTCTCAGCAGACGACGCTCTTATGCTGTCTTTTTCAGTATTTCTGCAATAACTCTGTTTCATGATTTAAGGAACAGATTTTCATCAAATTTCAGATTCACCTAAAACTTGATAAGAAATTATTCTATTTACGTTTTGGTGCCAATCGCCCAATAGTCCCCGCTGCTAAGCTGATTTTTGTCTGATTCATACAATAGCTCTATCTCAAGAACTAATGCACGAATTTTTATCAAATTTCAAATTCAAATTTACCATGATAAATATTGTTGCTGATAATATTTTGGTGCAAATCACACAGTAGGGGATTTATTGTGCACTTTTCGTATAGTTCTGCAATAATCCTAATTCGAAAACTAATGCATGGAATTTCATACCATTAGAATCCTCGCGATGGGCATAGATTGACATTTAATTTTGGCACTGTGATATCGAATTTTTAAGTATTAACATATTTATTAAAAGAAAGTTATTTGGCTGCCACATCTGACTAGTTTGAAATTGCCTTGCAACTTAGAGAACAGCACATGTAATAAATTTCCTCTGACGTAATTAGAATAAGAAATTAGAATGATGCAAATATTCGTCAGCAAATCGAGTTAAAAACAGAACAATGGAATTTATTGCAATATTTAAAAAATAAATAAAACCAATGTACTTGAATTTGTAATTGCAAATGTAATAAAATATGAAAGTATACGCTTTTATATGTCGATCATATGTAAGGATAATTTTTAATAACATATCTTTGACTCTAACTTATCCAGAATTTAAAGCTTCTTTTATTGTCACTAATCTTCGGAATCGTTTCCGAGTACTTTCTAAATAATATTAGTTTTAAGAGACAAAAATACCAGTTTTTAGAATGCTGTCAATTGTCAATCAAAAAAAATAAAATAAAAAAAAAATAAATATATATATAAAAATAAATTAAAAAAATAACACATTATACCAACCATTTCGAAAATAAAGTTCTAATCAAATTGACATGTTCGATTCAGATTCAAAAGACTAAGGCTTACCTGAATTGAGTGTACCGGACTGAGGTTCAAGTTTATCCAATACAAACGGTCAGCTAATGGTTTAATAATAAAAAGCTTGAAGCAGCTGTAGTCGTTCGATAACTTCAAACCTCCGACCACCCGACCCCCCGTTCCGCTTTTTGGAGTCTATGATTTAATAAGATTTCTTTTTAATTTCGCAAACAATTCCAGCAGATAATGATTTATAAAGTTACATTCTAAAGAAATAAAGCATTTTTCCCGTTTTGTATCAAACTTTCGATCACCATTTTAGTCCCAATTTTAGATCACAACAAGTACACTATATTCAGAATTCTTACTATACATAAGTTTGGTTGGCATCAGCTTTGAAAAGTTATTGATTACTTTTATATTTGTATATTTGTAAATTTAATCATATATATTTTAATACATCTCTGGTAAAAGAAAATAAAAATAAAATAATAATAAATTCAATAATAATAGTAAATAAATAAATAAATAAAAATACGAAAGACCATGGTTGGTGGATAATAAATTTTAAATTTAACGTATTTTTTTTTTGTTAACACATGATATCTGACATGCGGTTATTGGATATATTTTTGTCATTAGAGAATTTTAGAAGTTTTTTAAGCTTTTTAGCGCATTTTTAAAATTGGTTACTATTTTTTTAGTTTATTATTATTCGAACATTTATGTATATATTAGGTGATTATACAGTTTAAATTTTCTAAATTTTGCATTAGCTAAATACAACTTTGTATTTAATATATGATAATATTTTAAATACAAATTAATTCAAATTCAGAGTACCTATTACTTTCAAAAGTGTAAATAGGCATAAAATTTTTTATTCTAGTTGAAAAATTTATTTTTAAATCGTACACTTAATCTCTTATGCCATTTTTCTGCTTGTCCAATGTCTGAAAGTATAGACCCTCCCACTCCCCTCCCCCCACTAAATGTCAATTCTGCGTCTTGCAGTTGCTTAATACTTGAAATAAAAGAACATATTTATGTCTTTCGTCCCAATTAAAATCGAATACACTTTAAAATATTAAATGTTGAAAATGGTCTTTTGTTATTTTTTTTCCTAATTTGAAGAGTTTGAGATCCCTTAAGAAAGTATCTTCTTTTCATCTAAACTATAGCTTTTCTTTTGTAATGAAAATAAAGTTTTTAGAAAATAAAAATAAAAATAAATAAACTTCTCAAACTCATAATTTTACAGAGAAATAAAATATTTGCTTTACGTTCCTCACTGGAAATGTAGTTCAGTAAATGTAGAAATGTTTCTAAATGATGTGTAGTTACGCCTCGAAAAATATTTTGTTTTTTCCTTCGATGAAATACACTTTTTATTAGATAGATTTTTAAACATACTTCCTCCTTTTTATTGGAAAAGTTAAACAAGAAGCTTTTGACTCGACAAAATTCATACGCGAAGTTACATTTAGAAAGAAGTATACAGTAGATTTTTGTACTGAGCTAGCATTTTCTGAATTTTTTGTAAATTAAATAAAATGCTGCATAAGCCATTTTCAGAAATTACTTTTAAGTGTATGCAAATATTCTCGTTGTGAGCAACTTGCAAAAAGAAGCAATATTTACTCTCTGAAGCAAAATTTTATCTGCTTAATGAAAATTATTTAGAAAAAAGAACCAAATAAACTGTAAGCAATTTCATGCTAAAAATGAGCCGAAAAATCTATAAGTGAAATAATAAACAACATTTTAACAGGTCATGGCAAAAAAAAAAAAAAAAAAATAATAATAATAATAAAAATAAAATAAAATAAAATAAAATAAAATAAAATACATGAAATTAAAAAAAATTAGAAATTTCCGTATCAAGGCATCCGTATAAAAGTATAATTTATAAAGTTGAAATATATTCATAAGGTTTTAGGTAGATTTCGTTTGAAATACTACCCATTGCGACCGCTCACATGTTGGAATTTCTGAAAAAAGTTTGCAAATGTACGCTGATCATGACCCCTAGATCCCAAAACTACCACCGAAAAAAAAGTTTATCTATCTATCTATCTATCTATCTATCTATCTATCTATCACTTTTTTATGGACATGATAACTTCTACAATTCTGCTCAAATCTCTTTCAAGCTGATGCATTAAATCAAGGGCATAAAATCTCGATCACATTCGTTAATGGGGAAAATCGGACCAAGGGAGTGGAAATAGGAAGAGTTTTTATGAAAACCGAAAAAACGCCACTTTAAATAAATTAGATATCAAATCAATTTAATATTTATTATATTTCTAAGAATTAGTCCAAACGCTTATGCATGAGAGATGTTTTATAAAAAAAAATGGGCTCAAGAGGCGAAAAAAAAATTGGGTTTTTCAGAGAAAAAAAAATTCATAACTTTGTCAGTTCTCAAGATATCAAATCCAACTAATTTTTTTACAAGTTCAGAAATTATCTAAAACTTTTGTATTTACAAGTTTTTGATAGGACCAACTTTTACCAATGAAAAAATTTTAAAACGAAAAGTTAGAGAAGGTTGAAAAAAGAAAAAAGATCCATAACTTCTTTAATTCTTAAGCTATCAAATCCGATTAAATTTATTTTACATCTACTCAGTAATATCTACAACTTTTATATTGAGAAGATTTTTTCGTAGGTCCAATTCTTATAGAAAAATAAATTAAAGGAAAGTAGAAGTTGAAAAAAAAACTGCAAATCCCAACTGCTTATATTCTGAGTCATTTTTAAATTCATTTTTATTTTAAACACATTCAAATGCCAGGTTCTCTTATTAAGGAACTATATAATGTGATGTATTAGTCATTTTTTCGATAAAAGTAGAGTATTAAAAAAACTGACAACAAAAGCACTTTGAACTGAATTTCCCTAAGCGATTGAGATTGAAAAATTGAAGGAGTACTCAAATAACAAATTGCTGACCAAATTTCAAATTGCAACTTAATTTTAAAACCAATTTTGCTCTTAAATGCATCCAATTGACAGGTTATCTTATGTAGAAGCTAAATAATCTGCCGCATTGGTCAGTTTTTCGATAGAGACAGAATATATTTCAAAAAATGATGCCAAAGTAGCCATTTGAAAAAAAATTCCCGAAGCGATTGTAATTGATGATTTCTGGATGTATTCAAATAATAAATTGCTTATTTTATGACTCATTTTTAAATTAAATATTGTTCTCAGATGCATTCATTTAGTAGTTTCTCTTATTTAGGAACTATATAAGTTGCCCTATTGATATTTTTTTTCATGAAGTCAGAATATATATATTTTTTAAATGCTGTCAAATTGGGCATTTGAGTCAAATTTAGCTTAAGACGATACTGATAAAATAGGCTCTTACAGAAAAATGAAATTAAAATTTCTTCATGAGCGGCCAAATAAAGTTGTTAAATTCCTTTTTTTTCTAGTTACATCTCTTTTTTTATTTTATTTTATTTATTTATTTGTTGTTGTTGAAATAAGAACGTAAGGAAATCTACCTCCGCCTATAGACCAAGCCGATAGAGATTTTTTTTTCAATTATATGGATTGGATATCATTTTACAGCTTTTTTAAAATTTAAAAACAGTTTTATCCCATTATTTAACAACATGTTATTTGACTTTATAAAAAATACATATGACGACACCTCAATTAAAATCGGCTTTATGATAAAATGTGGGAGACAATATCGATTCAAATCACCGTAAATTTAAACTTTAAAGTCAGTTATCTAAAAACAGATATTATTGCGCGCGCCATATTTTTAAAATTATAACATGGAGTTTAATCATTTGTGGTATATTATTTATATAGCTTAAAAATATACTACAAATCTCCTATCTCTTATGCCGACGTTCTGCACGTCAAATGTCTGACAGTTTGGAGCTCCCTGTAAATGCTAATTTTGCTCTTGAATTTTTATAATGAATGAAATATATAACATATTTATATGTGTCTTCACAGTTAAAACTTTATCTTAAAATTAAACACACTATAAAATATTAAACGTTGAAAGTGATTTTTTTAATTTTCCTTTTTTTCTCAATTTTAAGAGTTTGAGATCCCTTAAGAAAATATCTCCTTTTCGTCTAACTATAACTTTTTTCTTGTAATGAAAATAACATTTTTAAAAATAATAATAGAAAAGAAAAGTTCTCGAAGTCACAATTTTCACAGAGAAATAAAATATTTGCTTTAAGTCCCTCAATGAAAATACAGCTCAGTAAACATAGAAATATTCCTAAATGATGTGTAGTTACTACTCCAAAAATATTTTGTTTTTTCCTTCGATGAAATACACTTTTTATTAGATAGATTTCTAAACATGCTTCCTCTATTTATTGGAAAAGTTAAACAAGAAACTTTTGACTCATCAAAATTCATACGCCAAATTACATTTAGAAAGAAGTATACAGTAGATTTTTGTACTGAGCAAGCATTTTCTGCATTCTTTGTAAATAAAAAAAAAATGCTGCATAAGCCACTTTCAGAAATTCCTTTTAAGTGCATGCAAATGTTCACGCAGTGAGCCACTTGCACAAACAAGGAATATTTACTATCTCGAAGCAAGATTTTACCTGTTTAATGAAAATTATTTAGAAAAATGACCAAATGAATTAATGGCAATTTCATCAAGTGGAATCATCAACAAGTGGAAATTATTTCTAGCAACTTTCAGTAAATTATAAACGACCGTATACAAGGAACAATAATTTAATTTATACTTTATATATAACTAACAAAAATGAAAAAAATATTTCATCGTTAGAAAATATCAATTTTTATAAAAATAACTGTTTTATTTTTTTTTAAAGGTTTATTTAATAAATTCTCTAGGTAAAAGTAATTTTATATGTTGTTTATTTTACTATATCTTTTTCAGTAACTCCTAAATATGTTTTTCCTAAATCTACACTGTAAAAAAAAAAAAAAAAATTCAAGAGGTTACTAAAAATTTCTTAGTAAATTTGTATTCCACAAAATTTTTTAGTAACCATTACAAACTTTTTTTTGCAAGTGAAACAAGCATTTCTTTTGTAAACTGAACAAAAGATTTTTTGTATAACTAACTTAAAAATTTTTATTATGAGCCACCAATCAAATTTTAGTAATAGCTCCAAAAATATTTTTAATAACCATTACGTGCGCCCAAAGGCCAGGAGCTTCATTCGAGCTACATCCAGACTTCTGAAGCGAAAGATTTTCGGCAAAATCGCAATAGATGGCAGCACCAAACATTCCTACTTGATCCGACAGGATTTTCATAATCACTTTATTAACGACACACTACATACATTCGGGGCGTATTTGGCAGTGGCAAGTTTCGAACCCGGGACCTTTTAGCCTGGAGTCCTTTACTATAACCACTATGCTATTAAGGCCACACCAACTGAGGTTTAGTAAGAGCTATTAAAAATATAAAACTATTAACTCTATTCGTTGCTAACTTTTTTCTAGTAATTCTTACAGATTTTCTAGTAACCGACTAAGATTACTAAATTTTTTTTAGTAATTACCATTTTTTGCCAATCTGATTTGCGTGTACAATGAATCGGCATTCACATTCCAATCGTGATTTATTATTCACAACAGTAAATTTTTATTGCAAATTTTGCATTATTTAATCCGAGCACTTTACGAATTCAATTATCCGAAAATTGCTGTATTGAAAAAACGTTGATAAAGAGTAAAAATTCTGCAAAAAGACAAGAAATAAAATGGGCATTATTTGAAAGTACTTTTCAAAAATATTGATCAGCTAACTAGTTAAAAAGTCAAAAAGAGTTTTTATTCTACTGTTTAACAAAAACATGTTACCTGACATTATATATTAAAATAATAAAAAAAAAAACTTATGACTATACACCAATTAGAATTGGCTTTATGATAAAATATGTAGTCTAATACCTATCCAAATCATCGTAAATTTAAAATATAAAGTCAGTCTTCTCAAAACAGTTATTTTCGCTCGCGCCATATGTTCAAAATTACAACATAGACCTTAATATTTTTTAGTATATTGTATGTTATTTAGCTTCACAATATACTACAAATCTCTAACTTTTATGCCAATTTTCTGGTTGTCAAATGACAGTTTTAAGCTCCCTGTAAATGCTAATTCTGTGTCTTGAATTTTTTTAATATGCGAAAAAAATAACATATGTCATCGAAGTTAAAATTGTATCTTGAAATTAAATACACTTTAAAATGTTAAATGTAGAAAATGGTCTATTTTTTTCTATTTTTTTCCAATTTAAAGAGTTTAAAATCCCTTAACCCGTTAAGTGGTTCGTCCGAACGCCATTCGGGCAAGACGAATTTGCTTATTGCATCATTTAGAGATTTTTGACACAACTATTATTTTTAAGAAAATTTTCATACTACTGAAAGGAGGAAATGTTTAGACTAAATTTTACGAATATATTTTTTAAATAATAGTGGTGTGAATCCGCTATTTTCAATTTATTGAATGGAAAATAATTAACCAGTTACGGGATTAAGAAAATATCTCCTTTGCCTCTAATCTATAGCTTTTGTCTTGTGATGAAAATAACGATTTTAGAAAATAAATATACTAAATCTAAAGTTCCAGAAGTCATAACTTTATAAAGAAATTAAATGTTTGCTTTACGTTCCTCAATGAAATTGCAGTTCAGTAAATGTAGAAATCTTCTTAAATGACGTGTAGTTACGTCTAGAAAAATATTTTGTTTTTTCCTTCAATGAAATACTTTTTTTATTAGATAACCTTCTAAACATACTTCCTCTTTTTTATTGGAAAAGTTAAACAAGAAACTTTTGACTCGACAAAATTCATACGCGAAATTACATTTAGAAAGAAGTATACAGTAGATTTTTGTACTGAGCTAGCATTTTCTGCATTCTTTGTAAATTAAATAAAATGCTGCATAAGCCACTTTCAGAAATTCATTTTAAGTGAATGCAAATATTGACGCGGTGAGCCACTTGCAAAAAAACAATATTTAATATCTCAAGCAAGATTTTATCTTTTTATTGAAATTTATTTAGTATAAAGAACCAAATGGCAATTTCATGCGAAAAGTTAGCGAAAAATTTATAAATGAAATAATAACCAAAACTTAAACAGGTCACGACAAAAAATCAAAATAGAAATTACAGTTTCTAGCCATCCGTATAAAAATATAATTTATAAACTTGAAGTATATTCATAATGTATTTTTTTTCAATTATATGAAGAATGGATCACCTTAAAGTTTAAAAAAAAGTCAATCCGAGTTTTTATTTTATTATTTAAGAATAATATGCAGTCTTACTTTATTTTTTAAAAAGTATGTTGATACATCAGTTAGGATCAATTTTATGATAAAATATGTGGAATGATATTAACTAAATTAACGCAAACTTTTCTTAAAACAGATATTTTTGGGCACATCATATTTTAAAATCTACAACACAGAGGTAAATATTTTGTAGTATAGTATGTTTTATATATCTTTATATTATTTATCTGTTTTTAAGTAGGTACCTGTAATATATATATTTGTTATTTTAAATTTCATGCAGAAAGTGAGCAAAAAATTATAACTGACATAATAACAAATATTTTCAGATATTAAAAAACATGACAAAAATTACCAAATAGATTTGCAATCCGTATAAAAAATAATTTATAGATTTGAAATATATTCATAATATATTTTGCAATTATATAGCGGCTGGACATTTTCCAGCTTTTTAATAATTAAAAAAGAATTTTTATTCTATTATTAAACAATATCTTGTTTTCTGACTTTATAAAAAATAATTATCACTTTCAACTATTCGAATTGGCTTTATGATAAAATATCGCTCAGCCGTAATAAAAGCGATACATCTCGATAAAAGCAAATTTCACAGGAGAAGCAAAAGGAAGTTTGCTCAATTTTATTGTGAGATGAAACTGGGACACTTAGCACCGCATGCAGAAATAAAATCGTGCATAAAATCATAAAACCTTTAAAGAATCTCAGGAGTCTCACCTTTTACCTGGTAGTGCAATTTATCAACATGTAATGTTTTTCTTTTTCTCAGTCTCTATCAAACATGTACCATACATTTTTTAAGGGGACAAGAGACCTTCAAAATCATGTTTTTTTTTTTTTTTTTTTTTTTTTTTTTTTTTTTTTTTTTTTTTTAACTGTATTATATGTATTATAGCACATATTTATACTTTTTTTTTGACAAAAATATTGAAATTTTTTAGTATTTTAGATTTAACGAAAACTTTTCAAAATGCTCCATGCGCATTATTTTTTCTCTGAATGCTTTGAAATTTTTTATAGTTATTCATCTCAATATATATCATAATACTGTGCATGGTTTTTTGAAAAAAAAATAGTTTTAAAAGTTATAGGTAGTTTATTGTAAAAATAGATTCAAAAATGCTCAAAATTTCAGAAAAAATTAAAAATATTTTCTTTTCTTAAGTTTATATTCAGATATATGAAATTCCATGCACAGTTTTATTTACATATGTCAATCAAACTTGTACAAATAATATTGGAGATTTTCATTGATATGGAATGCGCATGGGGCTTTTTGAAAAGTTCTCGTTAAATCTAAAATATTACGCAAATTTCCCTATTTCTTTTCAAAAAAAATTTTTTTTTTACATTTTTTGTGATAAATGTATGTTATAATGCATATAATGTATCCCTTAATAATATTTAAAGAGCAATTTTAAAAATAGAAAAAAAATATTTTAAAGGTCCCTTGTCCCCTTAAATATAGACAACTTAATATCTCTTCTATTTAAGGTAACTTTTTTAATACTCTATATATTGAAATTTTATTTATTTTTTTATGTTTAATTTTGATAAAAAAAAATTTAAAATTGTTCTTTGACTTGTATTCACTGAGCGCAAGATTTCTTAAAAACTAATAAAGCAATTTGCATAAAGCTTTGTCAATATCTTCACTTTAAATTAAAGAATAACTTGCACTTTAAATTTAATATTATAAATGTATTAATTATTTAAAATTGGAAATTATTTTAATAAAAACGATTTGTTTTCAAAAATTTATAATTTAAATTTAAATTTCAAATAAAAAATATAAATTACTTTCAAATGAAGTTAAGTTGAAGATATTTTATTTTTGCATCATTACTAATATTTTAGGTTTTATAACCAATAGTTTTGTTACAGTCTTGCGCGCAGTGTATGCAAATAAAAAAACTATTTTAATTTTTTTTAATCAAAATTACACATACAAAAATTAATTAAAATTTCAATGTAGAATATTAAAAAGCATTAAATATATATATATATATTTATATTTCATGGTTTGAAAAAAGATATTTATATTAAAAATTGTATGCATTTATGTTTTTTAGGGTCAGAGAAAAAAAATAAACGTGACATGTTCAAAATTTCACCATTAGGTAAAAAGTAAGACTCTTGAGACCCCTTAAGAATGAAGATGTACAATAGTCTCAAATGGACATATAACATTATAAAGGGATTTTCACTTATGAAACTAACATATATTAAAATGCAACCTACTGACACATAGTAATAACTAACCCGTACTAATAACACCTATTAAAATGGAAAAGGAATTTTTGTGAGATGTTTCACTTTTCTTACGAGTGAGTGATATGGGAAGTGAAATCTAATCAAATAAACGTAAATTTAAACTTTAATGTCATTTTTCTCAAAACTGATATTTTTGCATGCATCATATTTTTAAACCTACAGCACAGAGCTCCACATTTTGCAATGTATTGTATTTAGAACCTTACCTAATTAAAAAATGCCTAATATTTATCTATTTAAAACAGGTACCTGTAATATATATATTTGTTAATTTTTATTGAAATTGCATCATAAATTCTATATTTCATGGTTAGAAAAAATATTTCCAGCTGTAAATTATTATTATCTAGAATTGAGTTTAATGTATAATATTTTAAGAATATAAAGATTTGAAATATTAAGTGAATACATTGCATATTGTTTTTTAAATTTTGCACGCAATACATGTATGTCAAAAAAATTTTTGAAATCTCTTATAACGTATATTTTAATTAAACAAGATTCTAATTATTTTTCATTAAAAATATTTAAATCCTTATTTTCATAAAATTTACACAAACGAGGATCACGCTTTACACAAAAAAGTTTTTTGCTTTGAAGAAGCAACTTCAATTTATTATTATTATTATTGGTTTATGTATTGTTTTAAAAGGAAACAATATCGAACTGCTAATAACATGTCTTTGATAAAAGTCGAGTAAGAAAGGCGACTGATTCATATTTTCTGGTTTCTTTGAAAATTGAATATTTTTTATAATATTGCATTAAAATGATGATTTAAATCTTAAAAATACTGTCATCTAAATCTGCAATATCAGGTGTTAATATTGTCTTATTTAAGTAAGTATTCCATTTTATTACTTGAAATAAATCTGACAACTGCTATAAATGTCAAAATTTATTTTTATTTGAAATATTTCATTTATCGTAAAAATATGAAGAAAATGATAAAATATTATAGAAAAATGGAAAAAATAGAAAAGAAACATTTTGAAACAATAGGGCATCATAGTTTTAATCATATTGGAAGGGGTGGGGGGGATGCGCGCTCTAGCTGGTTGATATAACAATTTAACCACACAACTTCTCATATAAATAAAAAATAAAAATAAAATACGTAGATATAAAAATATTTTAAGTCTTTTTAAAGTCTTTTTTCATTATTATTTCAGAATTTGCGGTTAATTACTGCAAGATTATTTTCTACATTATTTCTAGTAATTACCAGCTTTGTGTTAAGAAATTTGAGGACACATCGTCTGGCTCTTTTTTGTCAATTAAAAATATAGCTAAAATTTTTCATTTATTTTCTTAAAGGATGTTTTTTACCAATCTTGGATGTTTTTTAAATGTTCAATATAGAAATAAAGATGAGCATTTTCAGCAAAATGTGTGAACATATCACACCAATAAAAGTTAGTAAAAACAATTAAATTATTTGTATGTTGAATAAAAGTTGCATGTTTTAAATTACTTAGATACAAAGAAATTTATCAAAATTACATAAACAACAAATGTTTTCCGAAAAAATCATTTAAAGGCCACCTGTAAAGTTATAATTACAACAATAAGTATAAGTATAAGTATAAGTATACAATAATAATTACAACATAAAAATAAATTTTAAACGGCAAAAAATTACTTTATTAATTTAAGTTTCCAGATGTTTCATTGAATCGGACGGTAACGTTCTGAAAAAATAAAATTTTATTAACATTTATGCAAATATTTTAATTTGAAAAACCAGTTTTATTATTTCAGTTAATTTTATTATTATTGTATTTACGTGATTTTTCTTTATAATTTTTTCAATTTAAATTTTTTTGAAAAATATTATGATAATTTTATTTTTTGGGAATGTCGCCGTCAGATGCAAAGAAGTATGTCGAAATGTGAATAATTAAACACTCTAAAACACTGAGAAGTGAAAAACTCACTCTTTGTAAAAGTGACAGGCATTTTCACCCTTTATTAAGTGAACTTTATAAAAATATACTCCTTAAAGAGTGGAATTACCCACTTCCTAGAAATGAATGAAATTTGTCAAGAGTGAAGTATGTCACTCTGTTGTCGAGAGGGAAAATCTCACTCCGCTAACGAGAATTAAAGCCAAACATTAAAACTTTTAAAAATATTTTCCATAAAACTTTGAAACAATGTATGAAGCAACATAATGAAAATCACCAAAATAATTATATTCTTAATTTTAAAAACTCTATTTCGCAATGGTACCTGGGAAATTTTAGTACCCTGGGAAATTTAGTACCAATTACCGCTTATTTGGTACTAAATTAACTCTTTTTCAAGAGTGAGTAGTCACTCCTTCGAAAGTGTGAAGAATCACTCAGTCAAAAAAGTGACTTCGATATGCAGTACTCATCAACCAATCTTGTTGCTTGAAGCATCTTGTTGCTTCTTTTTGTGATAAGCGAAATGTATCTGCAATTTAAGAATTAACTTTTCAATTTCTCTGGCCACATGTTTTTTAAATAACTCAATATGTTCTATTTGTGATAAAAATAAATTTAAAATTGCAAAAATGGCTTTTTTTTTCAAGTTTCGACATGATTCATTGAATCCGACGGTAAAATTTTCAAGAAATAAAATATTAATACTATTTTTGCAAAACTTTTTTAATTGAAAGCTTTTTTTAATATTGCAGTTAATTTCATTTTTCTGAGAGATTTTTGTTAACAAGTTTTTAAATTTTAAATTTTTTGTAAAAATATTAATACAATTTTATTTCTTGAGGATATTACTGACGGATACAACGAAACTTGTCGAAATGTGAATAATTCAGGAAACATTACATAATTTTGGTATTTTGAAGTGATATGGATAGTTTAATAATTTTGTTTTAGCTTCTATAAAACGTCTTCGATCTTAGCTAAAAATATTTATGATTTTGCCTGCATATTATTTTAAATCTATTTCGGGAAGCTGCTTTTTCGTACATAAGTTCTTATTTTTGTTTTAATGTTTCTACATACTTTTATCTGATTAGCTGGATCATAATTTAGAATTCTAAAAGACATTATCTACTTCATGTTATCTGTGCAATTTATTCTAAAATTGGCATTTAAAAAGCAGAGTTTTCCAAGATATTTTACTTATAGATAAGCAACTTTTTACAAAGTTGATAGTCAATGTCTGGATTTTGCGAATTATTTAATGAATTTAGAACATTCTTGTATCTTAATATCCATAAGTGTTGATAGAGTGCTTATCTTAATATTCTGAAAATATGATTCATACGATTGATTGTTTATCTGATTTCATGGAAGTTTTAAAAATAAATTTGAAAAAAAAATAGTAGTTGTTTGTAAAAAATATGTATAAACATTGAAGATAAATTGGTAAGGAAATAAAATAAAAGAAAGTTGTAATTTTCGGTAATCATAGATATTTACCTTATATATAATATTTTCAGTGCCAAATTGTTTTTGAATGTACGGGTGATTTCCATTATTAATCCATGAAGTAATTATATACTTAGTTAAGCGGGCGATCTATATAATTGTTGATGGTTATGCATATTTAATTTTATTTTCCTGTTAAAATAAGTTGTACATTCTCAAATATGTTAGATTTTTTTAGTTAATATGTCTTTCTCTTACAGCTCCAAACTTCTTTAGGAGAAAGTAACATAATTAATATCTTAAAATTTTTTTTCAAAATATTAAAAAATTGTTAGCTTTCAATAAACTTGCTTTTAATTTTAGATGTCGTTTCATACTAAATCGATAATATCTTCCTAAGCTCTTCGAGTTATTTAAATGTTCGACCATACTTTGTACGCTGAATAAATACGGCGTTTCAAAACTCCAGATAAAAATATTAAAGGGAAAAGAAATAAGATCGATTGGTGACAGGATATTTTTTGCAAATTAAAAAAGTCTTAGCTTATTTTTATTTCCTACTGCTAATATTTCTTCACGAGCTACGATTAAAAATCGTTTTCATTTACAGATTGCCGTTTTTTCCTATCTTTTAGTCTGCCATTTTGCATTATATGAAATTTTCACGTACGGCTGAATGCGGGGAGTTTTCTTCTCTTAATTTTCTTTTGAGCGTGTTGTTTATGCAATTTTTTTTTATATTTGCGGATGTAACGTAAAAAATTAACTTCTATGTATAAATTATGTCTAAAATGAAATGCTCTGTTCGGTGTTACAATATATAAAATAGCTCTTTTTTGTTGCTTATTTTCTTTCTTATTGAAAAATCATGTAATTTTTTACCTTATACGCAACATGTTGTTATTATTTAAGTGTATTTTTATAATAGTTAACATGCTTTTAAAGATTTGAAGATTTTTTAGTTTTTCGACTGCGAAGTAGCGATGTCGGCGTTTATCGTTTTAAATTAAAGATATGAAACGTTCAACGTGTTTTGAAGTTAAGTTTTAATAAACTGGTATTAATGGTTTCCTAGACTGCGTTTTTACTGTGCTTGCGGAACTTCATCTGCTTAATCTTGTCGAATCTCTTCTCAATTGGAACACTATTCGCAAAGTAATTACATTATTGGAAAGGTAAATAGCCACAATCCGCATGTCTATATCAGTGTCAAAACAGTCGGATGTCGACTCTGAGCCAAAAAGCATCTAATGAGATATAAACGCACTTACCGATTACCTGGGAAAAAACTAGGGTATGTACAGAATGTAAAGGAAAAAACAGTGACTTCTTTTTGCCGAAAAGGTACGCGAGGTAGCATATTGCATTCCTCTGTGTCAGTGTCGTGGTAGGTTTTAGAGACAGACACGTGATACTCGTCCTCATCTGACAACTCATCCTTTGCATCCTCTGAAACTCTAATAGTTGTGGAGTAGACCTCAAAGTATGGCCAACAAAGGATGGTGTCCTTAATTGACTAAGCAGTGGTTGTTGTGTGATGGCACTATGATAGTCGTGCGATGAGCCAGACTTATCGGAATGGCGTTAGGCGAACTTTAGTTTGTTCTCGTGTTTAGTTGTTTGGTTGGTTCTGTTTATTACGGACAATTATTAACACGAGAGTCTAGGCTCTAAGAGAGGTCCTACTGTGGGGGGAGGTCTTTTTAAGATAACCGAACCCGTACATACGCATGCTTATCCAAGGCTCGAAGAAAATGACGGAAAACACTGAATGATTAGGCTTACGGGCGCGATTGGGTTCCATCCTAATACCTCCCGTCTCTCAGTTCCGAAAGAACCTCCAGATCACTGGTAAGGCTTATTTTCTCACGTAGAACCATGATGGAGGCATGATGGAGGATGTTTTTCTAGTGTATCGGAATATGTATAATAAATAACAATATTTTCAAAATGTTCTGCATTCACTTTTATATAGGCTTTCAAACAAGGTGTCCGAGAATTTATTGTGCACAGAGGCCCAAGCCTTCATAAGCTCGCGTCACGGAAAATCTAAATTGGACATTTTTTTAACCCTTACATTTCTTACAAGTAACCCCAATCAGGAAAATCGAGTGGGTGTATATTCGAAATGTTTGAAATCAAGTCATCATTCAATTAATATCCAGGCACGTGGGCATCGAGGAGTTCAGTATCGTTTTTGCTCTATGTGCAGATTCCCAATCCTGCAAAAAAAAATCATTTTATTACATTTTTATGGACCACAATTTTATACGACGTTTCGTTTCCGTATGTTTATGCATTTATCTTCATGTTTTTATCAAAAAAGAAAAGGATATTTTTTTTCGTGTCAGCAAATCCTGCCCAAACTATTAATTCTTTCATAAATGCGATCGTATGTTGATTTTTGTTTTTCTAGCATTTCTCTGCATTGTACGTAATATATGCCTATAATTCTGACGGTTCCGTGTCTCCTCGATGGTGAAATATTTCTCATCAGACCACAAAAAATCCAAAAAATTGGAGAATCTTCTTGCATGTCGTCGCTTGGCATCATTTGACAAATGTTTCTCACGAGAAAGTCAAAAATTACGAAGTGCGAGAGCGTTTTTAACACACTTTGACGAGAAATACCCAGCCTATTTGTAATGGAATTCAGGCTTACGCCATTGCTTAGTATAATACTCTTCTTGGTTATGTTTTGCATCTTGAAGCTGTTGACGCAAGGTGATAGACCTGATATATTTTTTTAACTTCAGCGTTTCCTATTTCTTGCTTAACAATTCTGTGTACTGTTCGAAGTGAGAATTTCAGATGTGGTTAAATTATTAAAGTCTTCACTTTATTTTCTGAAAATCGGGCAATGGCTAAACAAGGATTATTGGTAATTCATAATAAGCTAGAAAGTAGAAATGCAATACACCACAAGAAATTTCATAAAAAAATACTATTAAAAGGAATATAGTAATTAGGCTTTTTCCAGATTTGATTTTGAAATGTCAGCCTAAAACAACTCGTCAATATTTTTTAGCCAACCAGCATAGAAATTTTATTACATTTTATGTTCAATTTTCTTACATATGTTAATGAAGAACAGTTCTGTCTGTTAGCACAAAGTACTGGTGGAAACATTAGAATAGTGTTTAGCGTTTTGTAATGGAATTGAATTCTATGTATATGTACCAATTAATACATTATATATAGAGCTTTACAAGTAATTTGATTGCGTATAAGATTATTCGAGGTATCTACTGAAATTTCATTCACAGTCAACAAATATTTTTGTTAGCGAAATTTAGTTGTGAAGTTAAAATCCTATAACAAAAGAAACACCGAACCAATTAATCTGAAATTAGTGTGCTTCCAAAGCAATAAAAATTTTTTTTGGGCGTGATAAAAAAAAATTAAATTGCACCAGCAGGCGACGTAATGTAAATTAAGAGAGACAAAGGATTTCGTTAGTGTAAGGGAAAACGTGGACGGTACTTGCAAAAAAAGAAAACTTTGTTACCCATATGACAAACATACAGAATACAGTAATTGGTAAAAGGAACTGCGAACACCTTCACACAAACAGAACGAAATAAAAATACTGTATAAAGCATTCGTACGGAACTGCTCAACTGCAAGAGATTTTCAGCCTCCACCGTTTTCAGCTACGAGTTGAAAACGTAAAAATGCATGTTCCATAACGGAGTGAAGAGTATTTGACAATATGCTATGAATCTGTTGCACATTGCGTGCCTTCAGATCGACTAAGCTCATAGCACTCCACAATATACAGGTAACACTTCAGATAAATTCTTTAGCTAGCCAGACTGCTGGAAAATTGCGATTTATAATCCTAATCTGTATAATAACGTTTACTATTTTTGTGCAATGTACTGTACATTACTTTACGAACACTGACGATATTCTTTATTTTTGTTAACTTACAATGCAATCTATTGTTACGATTTTTAGTTTTTTTTTTCTCTTTTTCTTATACCACGCTTAAAAAATTCCCATTGCATTGGGAGAATAGTGCTGAAATTTTGGGCCAGTGGCTTTATTAAAGGATTTTTCTTTCGCAACTTTACAAACAATTCACTCTGTACAAAAATAATAACTTTCATCTCGACAACATGAAGTATTTTAATATAAAATTATACTTACAGAAAAATCTCAAAAAGAGCATATGTTTTTATGACTTTCGTAAACTAGAAATAATATTTTTATGGAGAAAAAAATTGTTTTACGTTAGCATGAACGTGGACGTAGAATAAATTTCTTATCAAGGATCTATCTCCCGGTACTATTTGTTCATTGCAGAAGATATGTATACTTTCAAAAACAAACAAAAAATACAAAGAGGATATGTATTCATTTATTTTCTCATTTTTGTAGGTAATACATTAATCACATAAATTTCCACATTCATGGAAGACAAATTTAATTTTTGGAAATCATCATATCCTAGACGTGCTGACAGGGAAATAAACTTCATTTATAATAATAAGATTCATTCCATTAGTATTAATGAAAGACTCAATGACTGCTTTGTTTTCTGGGACTAATAGCCGTCAAATATATCTATATTTATTATTTATGTTAAAAACACATAGAAGCATAATTCCTGTTCACTATAGTCTTATATGTATGAAACAAAATACATGTAATTCTTAGGCATTTTTTTTTTTTTACAAAAACCAATAAAAATGTAGTTATGACACATATTTTCACTCATATAGCTGAGCAATTTCTTATTTTAGTATCTTTATTAGAAATATTTTCAAATAAAATAGTTTAGTTGCATTCAATTAAAGACAACGTAAAAATCAGAAAGGGGACGACCACAATTTTGTTACGCTTGGAGGGATACTGAGGGGGGTTCGTAAAATTGTGACAGTTTCTGACAAGGGGATCGGACGGTGTAAAGCATTTTTATGGTTATGTTCACAAATATCTTTAAAATATATAGTTTAAAAAAAAATTTAAATGTGATCTATATCGTAGTGCTTTGTTTCTAAAGTGTAGATATATCTTTATGTTATTAGTATGACATGTGACAGGGAGAAGGGGGGAGCTGGATATGGTGATGTGTGACAATTTATGACAAATGCAGCAAGGGAGAGGACAAAAATATTTGATAGAAAAAAGTATGACAGCATATATTGCAGTCCTAATTTAAATAATTTATCCTGTCTTTATTTCTGTCTAAAAATAAAAGCTTACGTTTCTGAGAATAAATATGTGCTTCATAGAGATATTTAAGTTTAAATTTAAGTACTATTAAACAGAGTGAAACTCAATAAGAGCAGTTCTCTTTCCTCACACCATTCATATCTGCGTCAATCAGTCATCTTCAATAGCTTACTTCTCATCTAAATTGTAAATTCGGTTAAACGTACACGACTAAAGATGTTTAAAGTATTATGATTAAAGTTATGATTCAAATATAAAAGTTACAAAATTAAATTACGCAAGGTTAACCCGTACGCACATCTACTTTTGTATCGTTATTTCACTCGTGCTGTAAATCTTACGCCCATTTTGTCTCCTGTAATTTTTTCCCAAAATACATTTTAAAAACAAATCTAGTATTTTGAATTGGAAAATGCATCTTTCTATGGTCAAAAATCACACTTTTCATGTTCATTTCTTGAGTCTGTAGCAGTTTCTGTAAAAAATACATTTTTTTCATAGAAACTATAGCAAATGGTTTCTTTTAACCTTTAAAGCATGAATTATTTCCTTAGATTGAAAATCTTTAAAAAAAGTAAACATTCAATGCATTACACTCATTAAGATAGAATTAAGATACATAGATTATCAAAAAGAAATTAAATTAATTTCCCACATAAGAATTTTAAAGGGTTTATTTTTTCCCTTGAATGTTTATTAGCAGTTCATGGAATGTAATACTCGAGCTTTTCTACTGTCAAATACGTAAATATGGTAAAAGCAGATACGTAAACAGAGAGCATTATTCTAACATATATATAAAAAATAATGATTTGGAAATGGACCAATGAAAATCTAGATAGATACCAGAATTGGGGGAGGAGGGTGTGACAGCGTTTCTGTCACATATTATCTTGTCTTCTCCCATTTTAAAAACTAAATAATAAAAATCGAAACTTCAAAATTTTAACTGGAAATTGCCCCCCTTAAATAAATACTTAAAGTTAATATTCTTACATTTAAGGTTATAATGCTGTACTTTGTTATTTTCCCTTTTATAACTTTGTAGGTGAAATTATTTCCTTTACAAACCCTCTTTCATATGATAAAAAAACACCTTTTCATTCCCACTCTTTGTTTTGGATTTTCATCACTTTGAAAAAGATCTGTTAATTCTTTTCTCGTCACAATAAAAGTTAACCGAATGTCAGTCTTCCTTAGATCTGCACATTTCTGCATTTTTTCCCATGTTAAATAGATCCAGCTGTGGTTTATAATAAGTTTATCCGTTAACATTCTCATGCACTCAGCTAATCTTTAAAATCTCCCAGATGTCATGAATCATTCGGCATGTAATTCTTTCAGTATCTGGAAGCACACGTGCGTATGCAATCGACACTCCTTAAAAACCACAGGACTTCAGTATTACACCAACGAAAGCATTTTTTTCTGTTACTAAGCATTTTAACGGTTTCTGATAACCTTGACGCTGTACATCTTCCCTGCTGCAGTCACTCACTTCTACTCGGACCTTCGGCCATGTAACACGCAAAAAAAGGGGCGCTGTGCCCTGCTTCGCTATGCCTTGCCTTCGGGCAAATGGTGTTCCTCGTATTTTTCCAGCAACTTATTGTAAGCCTCCCTCCTCTACATCAAATAAATATTCTGTCTACTATATGTTGGAGTGTTCTTCATCTTCCATGCGCTCTCGATTTTTCTGCCTGGGTAGTTTGTACGATCACTAGTATATGAATTACTGGTGCCAATGCCCATTGCTCCAACATAAATAAAAAAGAGAGCGCACAATGGAGTGCATAACTTTATTGGACTACCCCCTCCTAAATTAGATCGTTAAAGAAACTTCAAATGATTCTACAGTGTCACCCCCCTATGCCGTTGTGTGTTTGGAAACAATCGTAAATCGCCTGTTCTCTCAGGATGGACTCGCCGCTGCATACGGACAACGAAAAACCTTTCCCTTGATAAGAAGTGTTCAGCGCACAGTTTTGTTTCATCGGTCGTTCACCCCCCGGTTGCCTGTGAAGCTTTCATCGGTAAATTTCTGCTTCTAAAAAAAAAAAAAAATCGTCGGCTCTCTTCCCCTCTGCTACAGATCGTGTTCTGACGTTTACGGTCGTTCGACATTGTGTACTTTCGGCCTGTGAAATATGCAAAGAAATCATACAAAATTTTTGACCAGCCTTTCTAAAATTCTTCAATGTGTTTTAGTGCTCTGTGCTTGTGTTCAGTTGTGAAATGTGTAATAACCAGTGGCGTAAGTGATTATTTCTGTGCAGTGGTGACATCTTCATGATTTTGGTTTAAATAGACAGCTTTTCAAGATATTTAAAAAAATAGATATCATAAAATTTTTATTTGTGAAATATGCTTTAAAAAAAATCGTTTGTGAAATTCTGCTAAATGTATTGTGGTGCTAATTATCGTCAGATTTGTAAAAAAAAATTGTGGCAAAAGTGAATGTAATTTTTAAAAGGCAAAGAAATTCGAAGTTTCATCATGTCAAATTAGATTGCAAAAGATTTCAGCCTTTGGTGTTGCCGTTTGCTTCTAAATTCTCCAAGTGTGTGTCAATTTTTTTGTACTATCAGTTCAGCTCTTAAAAAGTTATTTTGTGCTTCAACATATTAGTTTTGGCTGAAAGAAGATGAGCTGCAACTTTTTTCATAAAAAAAGATGATAAAAATTGAGTGTCACAAGTCATCATCCTGTGCATATAATGAAAATAATAATAGTAACAGTGTTCGGCGTTAAAAAAAAAAAAAAAATGCTAACGCATATTTTATGAAGTGAACCCTTTACAGTTTTAAATATTTTAAAATTGCACATTATTTTAGTTTCAGTTTCATATTATAGTAGCTATAAATTTACTTTTTAGTTAGTATTCGTGATCCAATCTAAATGTGTTATTATTGCAAGGTTTATTTTAAATATTTTTGTGTGTCAGCATGAACAGAGAAGATTTTTTTTATAAATCTAAAATAATTAAAGGTTAAATTTTAGTTATCATTGCATAAATTTTGCAATCTTCTCTTTTCACGCTTTATTTTGTAATTTTTTGTGTTAGTGATATGCATGTAGATTTTCCAATTATGATTCTGCAGTTAGTTACTTTTTGGGTTTTTTTTTGTGTTTTTAGGTAACATTCCTATTCTACTCTTAGTGCATATATTCTGAGCTAGTCGCTCGACTTTGCACGTTACCTTTTATTTTATGTACTGATAATTTATTTTTTTTAAAAAAAGGGGCAACCCTTCTGCTAACATTTTTTTGTCTTTTCCACAATTACTTAAATTTTGCTAGAAATAACAAAATGGGGGATTTCAAAAATAAATAAATAAGAGAAAATGCAATTTTAATGCATTTATTTTCTGGGTTAAAGTGGTGTTAATTTAAATGGGTCAGAATTGTATAAAAATAATTGTATTAATTTACTTACACTTGATTTTTTTCACTTGTTAAAAAAAAATGGGAGCTTCTCGCTTTCACATTTTACACATCTTAGATAATAAAAGTTAGACACCGTCCCCCCCCCCCCCCTTCGCAAGTGAAAGCCCAGTTGGTTTTTCTTAAAATAGTTATGCACATAAATGTAGATGTTACATAAAGTAAAATTATAGGTTTCTCATGTGCTATTATTTTGAAACAGTCATTTCTAGCTGGACTTGTCTGGGCAAAATTCATTTTTTTCCCTTTTTCTAATTACACTCTTAAATTTTTGCTTTTGATTTTTTTAACTTAAGTTTTTTTGTTTTCAAAGTTTTTATCCTGTTATACTAGTTTTTGTTTTGAAAAAAATTCTAGCAGCTGTATAATATGGCAACTAAAGGTAACAAACCCCCACTTGAACTAAAAGAACCTAGCTATACTTCTCCTTGGCTAGATTTCTTTCAAGACACCCTAAATAAATACACAGAAAGTATGTGTAAAGAGGCAGCTGCATTTCAAAATAAAATTTTAGCTAACAACTCCCCTTTCTTAGAAGATTTTGCAGACATCACTATGCAAATGAAGTGGAATCTTAACACGCTTAATGAATCGTTCAATATCCTGAAAGTAGAATTCTCTGACTTAAAACGTGACAAAGATAACTTACAAATTGTTAATAAAAAACTTATTGAAAGGTTACATGAGTTAACTAGTAAACAAACTTCTACAATTTCAATCGAGACTAAGCAGGGTGAGAAATTAAAGAGCAATAGTGATAGTCTATCCACAATAACAATAGACAAAGCGACACAAACAGGTAATCATAAAAGATACAAGGATAATTTGCAAAAGGACAGAAACGATGAACTAGCGACACTTACAAAATTCAGCGATTCTAATCAAAATTCTTTTTCAGCGTCTGAATGTAAAAAAATAAAACCTGTTCGAATTATTATTTTCAATTTGCCAGAAGAATGTGGTATACCAGATATTTTACTGGGAGTGGGTGAGCTTTTGCATATTAATGAACCTGATATTCAATTTTCTAAGAAATATAAATTGCAACATGTCGATTCATACAATTGGGTTTTTGAGACATCTTCGCAGACAGCTAAAAAATTAATAATGCAACAAAAAATAAACATTAACACTAGAACGGCGGTAGGGGTCATTTTGACACCTGAGCACTTTCGTCCTTGGATTACTTTTGTTTGGTTGGAAGAAATCGTTTGAAATTTTTTGACTTTTCCTAAATAGATAACATATATTTCTTTTAAAAAAATCAGCATTCTAGATTTGTTAGTTTTTGAAATATTTGCATGTATTCCTAGAACGGCTGACGGGGGTCATTTTGACCCCTTTGATAAAATAGTCTTTGTACGCGAAGCATTGTGATACCATGAGAAAAATTCAGTGATAAGCTTTTTTTCCGATGCATTTATACTGTCTCCCAGAGAAATACAAACCAGGGTGGTCACATTATATTGTTATTTCTAAGATAGTTGTTTTCCTTTGTTAGCTTTTTTCCATTATTTTGAAGAAAATATTTCAAAAAAAAAAAAAAAGCAGGTGCAGGGTTTTTTATACTTATATTTCTTTTCACAAATAGACAAATGTATTTTCGCATTTGTTAATTTTGTTAGTTCAGATTACTCGCAGCAGGTGGTAACCGTGGGGGAGGGATTTTATGATTTGAGTACGAATTCCATTGTTCCTAAGGCCGGCAGTTGAACGTATATCTTCCCGCTTTCATCGACAAAAGGGTGTCAAATTTTTGGCCATAATCCCACTCTTTGCACCTGCCTGTTTTCGTTCTCGCAATAAAAGAAACATAGATGACGCCGGTGAAATGAATCCAGGTCCCTGTGTGGAACGCACGTATACCAGTGACAGTTTGGCGGGAAAATTCTGCCGTCACATTTATTATCGCCTTACTTTTATTCTGTGAATGATACGCTGAAGCATAAACTCTGTCGTTTGTTGATATTCTGACTTTTTTCCATCTTATTTTCAAATTTTACAAAATATGTCTTATAAGCGAAAAAGAGGTCTTACTAATGAAGAAATTAAAAAATTGTTGCAGGAGCTCTCTGAAAATGAGTCTGACGGAGGTGAAAATGATAATTTTTCTGTAGAATCTGAAGATGAATTTCAGACACAAAGTATTAGTGAATCCGAGGACAGTGATGTGAACGAAGAACAGCTAAGCAGAAATAAACGAAAAAAAGCGGATCAGGGTATTATCAAAACTGTTTTCACTGCCCCTGATAACACTATCTGGAATGAAATAAATTCTGAAAATTCAGCTTGCGGCCGTGTTCCTGCTTATAATGTTCTAAAAGAAACGGCGGGACCAACATCTTTTGCAAAGACTCGTGTTTTTGAGGACAAAGTGTCTAGTGCTTTCAAGCTTTTCATTGACGATGCTATCTTGTTGCGTATAAAGAAATGTACAGAATCAGAAGCTCATCGACAACGTGGAAATAACGACTGGAGTTTATCTCTAGCTGAGTTAGAGGCTTTTGTTGCTATATTATATATTCGTGGAGCAACAGGCACAAAGGGTTTAGATTTATATTCATTGTGGTCTGAAGCATGGGGCATACCATTTTGCAAAGAAACTATCTCAAGAGATAGGTTCAAAGAAATAAAAAGATTTTTGAGGTTTGACGAAAAAACAACAAGATCTAGTCGATTACAGACTGACAAATTTGCTCTTGCATCTGAAATGTGGAATAAATTTATTGAAAATTGCAAAACATGCTACCGACCAGGACAAAATATTACAGTTGATGAACAATTGTTCCCATCTAAAGCTAGATGTAAATTTACGCAATATATGCCAAATAAACCTGATAAATTTGGAATAAAATTTTGGTTATCTGTTGACGTTGATACTAAATACCTCTTGAATGGATTTCCTTATCTAGGAAAAGATGAAACAGCAAATCCTCAATTACGTTTATCTGAAAATGTTGTCATGAAATTAACAGATCCCCATCTAAACAAAGGGAGGAATATTACGACAGATAATTACTTTACTAGCATCAAATTAGCTGAAATGCTAAAATCTAAAAATACAACTTTAGTTGGCACAATGAAAAAGAACAGAAGAGAAATTCCTATAGCTTTGAAAAATATGCACAGTACTCTTTATTCATCGAAGATAGTGGAACATGATAATATGACACTTACCATCTATCAAGCCAAACGAAACAAAAGTGTTTTTCTATTGAGCTCATTACATTCTACTGTAAAAACTGAGGACAGCCTGAAAAAGTTGCCAGATTCAATAGATTATTACAACGCAACAAAGTGTGGTGTGGATATTCGTGACCAGATGTGCCGAAAATACTCCGTTAAATCTGCTTCTAGACGATGGCCTGTACATATCTTTTTCAATATTTTGGATCATGCAGCTTTGAACGCCTGGATAATTTATAAAAGTGTAACAGGCAAGCCCATCAGTAGAAGAGATTTTCTATTGAAATTAGGAGAGGAATTAAGAATGGTTCTTATGGCTTCAAAACTCCCAAAGATCCTTCCTGAATCTTCAGAAAAAACAAACGAAAATAAAGTGGATATAAAGAGAAAAAAGTGTCAAGTACAGAAATGCAATGGAAACAAATCTCAAGAATTTTGTGCATCGTGTTCCAAAGTTGTGTGCGGAAAATGCACTGGAAAAATTGTTAAAAATTATTTTTGTATCAATTGCATTAATGTCTAATACATGTACGGGACTATGTTAAGCATTAAAAAAATTCAAACGAAATGCTTTAGATATAAACCATTCAGCTACATTTATAATGAAATAAAGGATACAACAGAATACGTTTCTCATTTATTGGATTCAGAGTGTGGTTCATTCGGCGAGTAAGTAGATTTAAAAAAAATTATTATTTTATAAATTGTGTTTTATTTTAGTTAACATTGGTTTTAATTTTTGAAAACATTTATTTTAAACCATTTTTTATGTCAAATTAATGAGTTTTTTGAGTAGTTTAGTATGTACCAAATTGATCGCCTTGCAGCCATTACATACACAGTACTTTAAAAATTAAATAAAATATCGAGTAATATTAACTATAAATTATGAAATACAGGGAAATTACATATTTGTCACAATGTATGCCATTTAAAATTGTTTTAGCATTGTTATTTCAGCAGTTTCATCGAGGGGTCAAATTGACCCCTTCCGCCGTTCCAGTAGGTAAAATTTTGCCGCCGTTCTAGTGTTAAGGGTAATGAATATTCTGTATATGTATACATTAATGTCAAGCGATGCTTTTCGTGCCAAATGTACAAACATGTTGCTAGACTATGTCCTAATAATATCTTTTGTCCTGTATGTGCTCTCCCACATTGTGACACTCAATGTACAAATTCACCAAAATGCATAAACTGTATCAGAAATAATCAAGATAACAATACCAATTTTAATATTTTTCATCCAGCATTTGCACAATCTTGCCCCTCTCTTAAAAGATTTATTAAACAGGAAAGAAAAAATATACAACTGCATCTATTTCAATAATGAGGTTTGCTCAAAAAAAAAAAGACTTACATAATTAACAGCCTTTAGTTATTTTTCCAATAAGTCACATTAGTATGAAGAAGTTTACTTTTACCTCAACAGTCTATTTGTTATTTTTGTAGTTGTACATTATTGGTTTTTTTATATACGAGTCAATTCACATTTTTGTTACACCATTCATTTCAGGTTAAAAAAAAAATAAACAAAAAATTTAAAAATTCCTCGACACGTGAGTGTACGGTCGGTGAGGATTCCTTTTTCATTTGACTGTTTAGCCGGCAAGCAGTTACCTGAGTAAGGTTTGGATGTATGGTTGAAACTTTCTGATGCGGGTCATTAGATTATGTTCACACGGTTGGTATTTTTGTTGAAGGTGTACACGTAACATCACATTCCTTTTTCTTTTATTTTACTCTGCGAACAAAACCTGTTTTTTTGTTTTACATAACTTTACACTTATTCATGCTGGTTTGTTTGCTGTTAGGATCATGCATTTTTTCTCTTTTGAAGTTTAAATTGTTATAAATACACATTATTTACATCAATTATTTTAAAAACACTTGTTTTTTTTTGTTATGGCATAGAATGTATTAGTTCCTGGTACACATGAGAATTTTGTTCATAGAAAAAGAAAACACAGGAGTTCATCGTACATTCTTAGTTCATTGATGTTACACTAGTTCATAGCTTTACTTTCCATTCATGTTGTACATGGGGAACTAGTTACATTTATTTTTGTTAAAACAAAAAAAAAAAAAAAAAAAAAACTCTTTCTTCCTGGTCATTTTAGTTCACCGAATAAACAACTTAGTTCATTGCATATTTACACGTTTACTTATAGAAATTTTACACATTAGTTCATCGATTTTTTTTCTTCACATTCGTTCATAGAATATTGACATGTTTGTTTACAGAATTTTACATGTTCGTTCATCGATGTTTTTACACATTAGTTCATAGTGATGTTATACATGTTTTCAGTCATTGTTTTACATTGTAGTTCATAGAGATGTACACTTTAGTTCGTTGAAGTTTTAATTTTTGTTCATAGATTGTTTACACATTAGTTCATTGAAAATACACATCTTTGTTCATAGAATATGTAACACATTAGTTCATAGAAAGTAAACCACAGTCTACATGTTTGTTATAGCATAAGTTAAAAAAATCATCACACTTTTTTGTCAAACACTTGTCATTGGACTTAATTCACACATTCTGGGGCTTTGGCAGCTGCGTTTTTGTCTTCGCTCATCAAGTTATACATTTATACACAGTGTTATCCTTACAAACCTAGAGCCATTTATTCCTATCAAAATTATGCATTGAATCTTTGATTTGCATTCTTTTCTTCGAATCAGGCTGATAAAATTCATTTCTGTTTTAATTTCATTCCAGTAATACTCTTTTCATACACATAAGTTCTCAGCATGAAGATTTTTACACGTAGTTTTGTTCAGCTAATGTAAATTCTACTTCTCATTGTTGGTAATGGCATGATTCTTCATGACATTTTCACTTTGTTAAAAAAATAAAATAAAATAAAATAAAATAAAAAAACAAAGAGGTAATTAATTTAAGTAACAACTTCTTCACATAACTTCTTTTCGTTTCACATTAAGATTGTATTTTTTTTCAAAATTATTTCATTTTCTTCAGTTACATTTTACACTTCTGTTTGTTGTTGAGTAAGTTGTTTTTCTCAACTCATTTCATACACAGGTCTTTTCCTGAATTGAAAACTGAAAGCACCTTGTCAGAGGCAGTTCTGTTTGTAATAATAGTAAACACACCCCAGTTGCACATATAAAAGATTAGTCATTTCCTTTCAATATATAATGAGTTACATTTTTTACTTCAAACTGGTTAGTATAATGCTGATAGGTACAGTTAGTAACAACATAAATTACTTTTACCTTCTGATTTAGCTGCAGTTGTAGTTTAGAAATAATGAGAAGTTTTCCTGTGTCACTCTGAATTGCCTTTTTTTTGTTTTTTTCAATTATCCCCTTTCTTGAAGCTGGTTTCCGTTCAAAATTAGTGCCCTTAGGTTTCCAACTTCATTATGTTATCGAAAACTCTTGAATTGTTTTTCAATTCAATTTACAAATAAAGTTTTTTTCGATTACTTGACGTGTGCTCCTTGGAAGATCATTATGATCTTGGGGGAGCAGCGACCCATATACCTTCGTGCTATGTGAGTCTCACAATTCCCTCCTCCTCTAGGGCTGAAGTCCTAAACTGAAGCCATAATACTTGTTTTATCAAATTAAAAAAAAAAAAAAAACAAGATTTAGGGCCCCACCTGTCTATGGGCTTGTATTGCATCCCTTTTTTTTGAGGTCCTGTGCTGTGTGCACAATTTTTTTTTACTTTTTGTTTTTCAATGTATATTATATATCCAGTACTCATTATATCATATATATAGTTCAGTGTATTTTTTATTTGTGTGCTAAATATAATTTAATTTTTGCTTGCATTCTCTGTGAAGTATTGAAAAGCTATTATTATATTTAAACTTCACATTTTTTTAGTCATGACAAAAGCTGGTACCAGCACTTTCAAAATAAAATATTTTTTTAAAGTCATCCGGATGCACATAAAAAAAATTATTTTAATTATTTGTCTTGGGACTGCAAGGACTAATGATCACCAACATATGTTCATTTTGAAAAGCGCTTAAAGTCATGACGTTTATAAATTGAGTAAAAAAAAAAAAGAAGTTTGCATAAACCAAACAATTTTTTTCAAAAAGCAAGCAATATACTATATGTATACAGTTTTATGTTTAAATGTATTTTTTTTACTTTCAATTTTATGTACTTAGTGTTATGATTATGTATTTGGAGTAGAGAAGATGTGCGGCGCTTGTTGCTAAAAAAAAAAAAAAAAAAAAAAAAAAGACTTTATTGGAAACATTGTTTTTTTTTTTTTTTTTTTTTTTTTTTTTCCCGATGCTTGGAGTGAGATATGTGACAGCGTTTCTGTCACATATTATCTTGTCTTCTCCCATTTTAAAAACTAAACAATAACAATCGAAACTTCAAAATTTTAACTGGAAATTGCCCCCCTTAAATAAATACTTAAAGTTAATATTCTTACATTTAAGGTTATAATGCTGTACTTTGTTATTTTCCCTTTTATAACTTTGTAGGTGAAACTATTTCCTTTACAAACCCTCTTTCATATGATAAAAAAACACCTTTTCATTCCCACTCTTTGTTTTGGATTTTCATCACTTTGAAAAAGATCTGTTAATTTTTTTCTCGTCACAATAAAAGTTAACCGAATGTCAGTCTTCCTTAGATCTGCACATTTCTGCATTTTTTCCCATGTTAAATAGATCCAGCTGTGGTTTATAATAAGTTTATCCGTTAACATTCTCATGCACTCAGCTAATCTTTAAAATCTCCCAGATGTCATGAATCATTCGGCATGTAATTCTTTCAGTATCTGGAAGCACCCGTGCGTATGCAATCGACACTCCTTAAAAACCACAGGACTTCAGTATTACACCAACGAAAGCATTTTTTTCTGTTACTAAGCATTTTAACGGTTTCTGGTAACCTTGACGCTGTACATCTTCCCTGCTGCAGTCACTCACTTCTACTCGGACCTTCGGCCATGTAACAAGCAAAAAAAAGGGGCGCTGTGCCCCGCTTCGCTATGCCTTGCCTTCGGGCAAATGGTGTTCCTCGTATTTTTCCAGCAACTTATTGTAAGCCTCCCTCCTCTACATCAAATAAATATTCTGTCTACTATATGTTGGAGTGTTCTTCATCTTCCATGCGCTCTCGATTTTTCTGCCTGGGTAGTTTGTACGATCACTAGTATAGAGGGCTGGTTCTGTTGCTAAGGTTGTCACCTAGTTTGCTGTATATCTCCGAATTTTCTGAGCGAAATCAGTCGCAGAAAGTGATGCTAACTTAGCTATATCGCTAATATTTCGCCAAGTTCCATCCAAGACATCCAGTGAAAACCAGTAGATGCTTGCTTGCAGAAAATTAACAAATTGAGACATTTTAATGCAAGAAAAGCTAATGTTAACTTTTGAATAGAGCTTAATAAGATTATCTACATTATTTTTTCGTACAAATATTGATTATTTACAAAATCCGCAAAGATATATTTATGTGAACTTCTCAGACAAATAATCCATATTCTAAAATTTACAGAATGTTGCATGAATCTACTAGAATAGATGGACAAGAATATGTTTTAAATTTTAAAACACGCATTTCACAACATGCAGATCTCATGACACTTCCAAATATATTTCCTCATACTGATCTAGGATGGACATACAATAAGTTTTAAAAAAAGGTTAAGAAAATTACGTCTTTACAGTACTTTTGACATCGTTTGGCACTGCATGAAAATTGTTTTAACCCTTTACTTAACTTAACACTGTTTACTAAATTCATTTTACATTAGCTTATATAAAAAAAATAAGTTTTTTTTTTTTAAATCAATAAAAGACATTATGTTTTTAACAGCAGCTTATTTGGCCTTAAAAATCTCCATTTAAAGAAAAAATGATTGGAACTGGTTTATAGGGAGATAAATTTGCTTTTAAATTAAAATTCAATCTTTTTTAATGACGATGAAATTAGCGTGCTTTTAGAATCTGGGGCGTGTGAAGGGGGGTTTGCAAGCGTAGCTTGTAGGGGGCATAGCATCCTAGTTGTTTATAAATATCTAATATGGATTTCAATGCAACTGTCTTCATTTTTCATACTTCACAATAAATAAACTTAATTTGAAGCGGATTTTAGGCTACTTAGAAAACGTTTAAACAAATGTTTTTTTAAATTACTTTTAAATTTGGAATGTTACTGACACATTATAATATAAATTTTCTGAGTATGTAATAATTTTACTAAAAAAAAAGAAAAAAAAAGAGAGATTTGAATTTGCGATCTAAAAATGTCACCATAAATAAATGTAAAATTTGTAATACATTAAACAATTAAATGAAATATGACTTTTATTTTCTTTAAAAAAATCATATAAAATCTTTAGATAAAACCCATTAGAATCAATTAAATAATACTGTATAGCACTGGCCAAATTATTACAGTAATAGAAAACGCATAAATCAGTTTATAGAAATACATTAATATTGGGTGATTGTACATGCATGGCATACAATGAACATATTTATTGCTGTCTACTCTTGGCTTTTAATGCTTTGTATTTCATCTTTAGCAACATATAAGGTGTTCTGGTGTAATAACGCTAGGCGGTGTAATAACGCCAAGTTCTAATATTATGCATAATTATGAAATAATCCGGTAAATGACACCCATGTGCTCTTCGCAGAAGGGTTTTGAGTAATATAAATCGCAAAAAACACCTTAAAGTTAATTTGTTTCATTTATAGGCCTTATTGCTTTTACATGCAACTAAAATTAACGGTTGATCTAAAATTTGCGAGATACGTTTTCTGATGTGAAAGCTATATTTTTTTCTCCGGAAATACTTTTTTTATTACATAAATTTGTAGTGCATGTCATGTACTTTCAAAATGTTGTAGAAGATTTTGGATATCTTCTTGAGATAATTTGTATAAAATGTACTTCGCGATAAGGATAGCGGGGTAATAACGCCAGTTCTTCGTGTTATTATCAAAGTTGATTTCCAACAGTTGGTGAACTACATCCGAAAGCGGTTTAATTATTAATGTGGGACAGCATTATTATCCTTGTTGAAATGATAAGATTAACGGGTGGGGGTCGAATACCCAAAACTAATCTCTCTATTTTTTTATACTAATGTAAAAAATAATTTTAAACTCGTAGAAATAAAACTATATCAAATTGTTTTCGATATTCTAATTCAAAAATCTTCAAAGTCCACTTTCTATTAAAATTTCCCCTGGATTGTTCAATTGGATTCGAAATTTTAACTATCCGCTTTCTCAGCGTTCGGTTTTTCAAAATTTTAGAAATTTAACCTTTAACCGATGTGACAGATATTGTAACGTAACTAATGTGAAGAGATTTGTGAGATCGCAGGATTGAAAGATCAATAAAAGACGGGAATAACTCATAGGATTGTGTTTTTGTACTAAACTTTCTATACAAGACTATTATACTTAATATTCACCAATTTAAAAGTCTTTCGTGATAGTACTGAAGTTCCAAATGAAACAAAATGTCGGTAGTGTTTCTAGTTAAACTGAAAAATACAAGTTAAACTATAAAATTTAAAAGAAAAATTGTGGTATGTGAGTCTGGTAAGATTAGTTAAAGATTAATGATTAAAAAACATAGAAAACTGTTCCTGCACTAAACTTTTTGTACAGAATTAATCTTAATTAAATTTAATCTATTCAAATACTTCTAACAATAGTACGAGGACTCCAAACGAAAAAGAACTTTAGTTGTAGTTATAGTTAAACTGGAAAATACCATTTAAACTCTAAAATTTGGGGAGGGTGGGGGAAACAGCGTTCAGTGAGATTGCTAACAGCAGTTAAAGGTTAATTTTGTTTTAAAATAGAAATAATGTTATATAACCAGATGAATCATGTATAAAATTTAATAAGAGATCTCATTGGGATAATATTTTTTATAAAAAATCTTGTTTAATTAATTAAAAATTTATTAAAGCATGTTTTATATATCGCCCACAATTTAACTTTAGATTTAAAGATTATGTATTAATGTGGAGTTATGGGTTAAAAACTATTTACAAGAATGCTATAATAGTATTACAAAAGTATTTTTTACATATCACTCTAGTTATCATAAAAATTCACATAGTTAAAATATTACATTATAAATGGTTAAAACGATGCAATGTTTCTTATAATTACATTTAAGCGGGACTTTTTAAGCAAAGGGAGGCGCAGGTTGTTATATTCTGTTGAAGTTCACCCTTATTCCTTTTTCTTTCACTTTCACAAAAAAATTGAATATTTTCTATCGCATAGAATGCATAAATGGGAATATAAATACTGATTCAAATAAACACAGTTAAAACTGTGCAATGTTTCTAATAATTCTATTTAAAGGTCCTTTTTAAGCAAAAATTAGCTTAGAATCTGATTTTCTTTTGCCCCCTGTTCACCTTCACCACCACACCTTTCTTTTTCTTGCACTTTCATAAAAAAAAAAAAAAAAAAAAAAATCAATAGTTTAGAATGCAATTTGTCAATTTCTAGAGCTGTAGAATTTGAATTTTTGTATTGGGCAATCTACATGCCATTATTCCATCTTATTTTACAGTTTTGTTTGCATGGCGTTATTACCCAATAGATGGGTAATAACGCCAAATAGCATTGCTAAAGAAATCACGCCATTACATTTTATGAATACACATCTGTTAAATTATCTTTTTATATACAGTGGTGATCATAATTATAAGGACAAGGCAAAAATTGCCATATCTTGGTTACACTTTGCGGGAGACTTATGCACATTTAATGGATGATGGAAACCAATGAAAAATGAAGATTATTTTTGTATGATTTTATAAAAATATGTGGTAAATTCATATTAATAAAATGTATTATAAATTTATACAGCCATTGGTTTTGGACAAAATTATAAGAACAACTGTATTTGTGTGTTCTAAAAAGTAAAATTTGCATGTTTTTTGCTCTGCACACGGAACTTCCAGACGATATAAATGCGTAGTAACCGTTTGGGATCGTATAAATCTGTTTTTCAATCATGCCACAAGGTGCAAAGCTTTTGGAGTTACAGAAAGGAAAAATGGATGCATTTGAAAATTCAAGACTTTCTGTATGATAAATTGCTACAAAGTTTAATAGATCAAGAAAGGTTATTTACAATTTTTTTTTAAATTCTGGTAAATATGGACGGAAAAGACATAGAAGCAAGCTATCTTCTGTTTCCGAATGGGGGAGAAGAATGATAATAAGGCGAGCTTGCTACAAAAAACGGGGGAAAAACCGTGAATTGAACTTAGAATGCAAGAGCTCGAACTGTTCAACGTATATATATGTATATATATAGATAAAGTTTGCTGTAGTAAACATTTGTCAAAACCGCGTCTTACAAAAGTTCATGAGAGACTGAGGATGGAGTTTGCCAAAAACTGCAATGTTATGGAAAAAAAGGGGGATTCTGTATTTTCCGATGAGAAAAATAATAATTTGGATAGACTAGATTGTTTTTGCAACTTCTAGTATGATCTTTGTAGAGAAAAAACGATTTTCTCAAAGCATGCACTTGGAAGTGATTCAGTAACGGTCTGGGAAGGTTTCAAAACTGGTAGAACTACTCCAATAGTTTTTGTGCAGGGTAGGAGGAATTCTGAGAGTTACATTGATATTTTGGGCGATAATCTTCTACCAGAAGCACCGTTAATAGCGATTGGAGGCTATTTTTTCCAGCAGAGCAATGCTTCAGCTCATGTTTCCCAAACTTCAAACTCGTGGTATAATGCTAATTCCGTGAAACTACTTGATTGGCTTGCCAGAAGTCCTGATCTGAATCCAATAAAAAAATCTGTTGGGTAAAAATAAAAAATTATATATATACAAAAAACAAGCAAGACCTCATGTCTTCCATCGAAAAAGATCACTCAAAATCTTCCAAAAACGTTCTTAAGGAATTGTCAATCTCCATGACGTCAAGACTGATAAAAGTGATTGAGAAGAAGCGGAGAAATTATTAATTATCAGTGTGTTTCAGGCAAAAACCTTCATTGCCCTTATGATTTTGTCCAATTTTTACAATGACATATTTTGCTACTTGTGACAAAACATTCATATTTTGCATTTTCCAATGTTTTGAATTCTACAATGATTTCTAGCATAGAAAAGCATTTAGTGTAAAAATTTCACTCTTTTTAGTTCAGAAATAATTTTTTTCTGCGTAATTTTCAATTGTTCTTATAATTCTGATCACCACTGTAGATAGTCAATGTGTTGCTGTGTCAAATTCTATATTTGTTTGAAAATTGCAATCTAAAACTAAGCCGTGAAAATTGGTAGAACCTTAACGTGGCGTTATTACCCCAGGATACATTAGCTCCCTTTATACACCTTAGCATTCCCTCTTCCGAACCAGGCGTTCAATTTCATAACTATGATGTAATATTGCTCAAATTCTTGAATCATGTTTTTTGCTCCATTTTTCTTGACTGTAAGACCAGTGACAACAAAATTACAAAAACAAACAAGGTTTAACTGTTTGAGTGTTTAATTCGTGCATGGCATCTTATTTATAAAATAGTTCGACTTATTCAGAATTTCATCCAAATGATGCCAAAACGTATACAGACAGTTATAGCAGCTAAAGATTGACGTATGAAGCCCTAAAAACGATGAGCTTACATCTATAAATATGTTCATTATAAGTAATGCAATTATATTGAACCAGTAGCGCCAACTTTTCAAAAATATTATGTGAGCTCAAACATTTTTGATAAGAATAGCATACACACACAAACATATAATATATATATATGTCTCAGTGTGCGTTAGTATCGAGGGACAGCGGGGAGAATCGAATGACTAAGAGATGGTAATTCAAAATTTATCGTTATTAAAAATTTTTTATATTATTATAATTTAATTATAATTTTATAAATAACTTTATTAAATTATATTCTTATAAGTGATTCCTTATAAATACAGTAATATAAATTTTAAATAACCTTGGAATTGCTAACTATTGAAAGTTCAAAATTCAGATGTAAAGAAAACTATACAGTTTAGTTATATAAGTGCTTTATCAATTTTAGACACCAAAACAGAAGGCAAAGTTTGTGGGAAACTTGACTTTGAGAGAAATTTAACTATACTTTTGCTGAAAAGAATTTCAATGCTCCTATGAATCTAATGGACGTTCTTACAATTTTGAGAATGTTAATAAAACGAAATTTCATCTTAGGAAATAAATTAATAACGAACTCAATCAATTGAAATTGGGTAGGAGAAGAGAACAAATTATTGGGTGGATTCAACCCCCATGGGGCCCATACAAGTTGTCGCCACTGTATTAAAATAATATTAAATGTAATACAATGAACTGACTTCTAGGGTGATTTATGTGTACATTTTCCTGTTACAATAATAAATTGGCCAGTATTATATATTTCAATACATAGGAGGTATGTAAAAAGTTTTAATTTATAATTTCCAAGTGTTAAATAATAGTTTCAATTTACATAACTTCAAAACAGAACAACATGTCTTTAGTCTGGAAATTTATTTTTTCATTTAATTAATTCCAAGCAAGTTTACTTTATTCCAAGTACAAACTCAAATTTTTAATCTAAGAAATTTTTTTGTGCATGATAATACCATACATTTCATTATCGTCATCAAATACAGTACTGTCACTTATTTTTGATATTTTGATATACTGATTTATTTTGTGATCAAACTTGACAGGTACTAAAAAGCAATATTTGGGCTTCTGAAATATAATAGCTTAAGTCATAAAAAAGTAGCTTACTCCCATGTAGCAACTTAAATCCACTAGAAAAATCTCTTATATTAAGTTTCTGGCACGTGAAAGAAGTTCAATCAAGCAAAAGTGATAAATACCCCTTCTCCAAACAAAGAAGATAAATGTTGTTCATCATATACCTTCGGATATTATTTAATATTGAACTAAAATGAACTAAAAAGTGAGGGTATTATGTGCTGAAGAATTTATGCGTTTTAGTGAAAAAACTGAAAGAAAATATCAAGTAAATCAAAAATTATATTAGAAATTGTGTAGAATTTCACTGCGGTATGTGTATGTGTTTCTTTTAAATTAAAAAACATGTGATTCTTAAGATTATCTCATGATCTCACTTCGATTGTTTGACTTGTATATATATAAAAAAATATCATTTATTGATTTAAAACCTTTTTATTCTACGTAATATTTATTTTTAAACACTTTCAAACATAGCTGCAATATGTGTTTGACATCGATTATGCTATCTCACAATAATAAAATAATAATAATAATATTAATTCTAAAGATTTAAAGCTAAAAAATCTATAAATTAGCTAAAATTTTATATCTAAACTATACAAAAACAGATGTAAATCTACAAAACTAGTTTCTGTAAAGATTTAAAAAAAATATATTAAAAATCTTCAAATAATGTAATCCTAGATATTTAAAGCTAAAGAAATGTGTATGGTAACTGAAATTTTATCTTTAAACTGTACAAAAACGGATTTTAATAACAGAACTAGTTTTAGAATATATTATAGAATATATTAAAATTACAGAATTTTTTACTGAAATTTTATATGTAAAACAGGATGCAGTTTCATAAAAACCTCTAAGCATCCCAGTTTCCTAAATCATTCTTAGTAAACTTATATTGTTTAGACTTATAGTGCAAACGTGCATGTGTTACATGAATTTTTGTTGTTGCCGTTACATAAAAAGTTCTAGGCAAGAAAATTCTGAGTAACCTGATAGATTTTTTTTCTTCAACAGCATTGCCATTTGTCATTGCTCTAAGTCTCATAAATGTAATCTGAGAACCAGGTAATATGTTAGATTAATTTTTAAACACGGTTATTCAATCGGTAAATTAATTATAACAGATGTAAATTTTCCATTTTTCAATTTTGGGCGAAAAAAGTCCGGCCCAGGATATCGTTGAGGAAGAGTCGTCGAAGTGATCCTTGAGGTTAATTGGGTGAAATAGTCCTCCAGTGTTCGTGTCCGGGATAGCTCAGCTGGTAGAGCATTGGCGGCTTCAGCCAATGTTCTGTCCTGGCCAGGACTTTTTTCACTCAAAATTGAAAAATGGAAAATTTACATCAGGTAATATCAGTATAATATTGAGATTTAAAAAAGCATGATAACTATTAAAAATCAAGGGTTTACAGTTCAATTACACAGGTAATCAAAAGAAACGGTCATCTTAAAATATATGGGAAAAACAGCTTTCTAAGTATTTTAACGACTTAAAATATTTCGTTTATAATGAAATTCTTATGACTTTCTGAGATGCACTAAATAATCCTTTCTGTAGAATATTGAATGCAAAGCATTCCTCATTCAGTTATAGGGACACACAAAAGAAATTGATTAATATTAGTCTACGAGGAATAATTGGTTGCCGCCAAATGTTTTAATGGTGTTAAACTACTTTAATCTTTATTAAATTGATAAATGCTATTGACGTGCCCTACAAGTGCTTACTATGTGACATAATGCAGCTATGATTAGTTTAGAGAGGATCATAAAATATTTTGGTTTACTCTCTCTAAGCTATAGATAAATTTTGGATGCGTGTTTTTAATTTCAGTATAAGTTTCGCAATTTACTTAAATGTTTGCATACTACGTGGTGTTGTGAGAAAAAACCCTATTACGTCAAAAAATTGTGAGACTTTATTTTTATGGAATTTCAATGCCAATTGATAGTTGATTCAACGCCAATTTCAATTAGAAGTTAACACGGAAGAGGAATCGTATAGACTCGAGTAATGTGATACACTCCATTATAGACTCGATGAAAAACTCCACGCTCAATCTCCTCAAGAACTTGAGAAAACCAAAAGGTAATCCACATTTTGGAAAAAACTATTTCTTTAATGCAAATATAAAGTTTATTGATAGATGTGGTCAATCAAACACATAAAAAACTTTCATTTTATTCTATTGTCCATATCTGCTCCGCATAGCATATGAACTTGCATAGAAACTAGTCATTGAGGGCAGTTGTTTCACATAACGTACTAACTTGTATTGAAAAAAACGCTTACAATTTGAAGTATTTGAAGTAAAACTAATACTATACTAATATAATTTATTTGAGTATTTCAGGTAGTAAAATATCCTTGCTTTAAAAAGTGAGATTTTATTCGTGCAAATTAGGAACAAAACTAGATCTATCCAAATTTTCCTTCCGGTATAAGGCGTATTTTGAAACATATGTTCTCCTTGATTTTCCACTGTTTGTGTAAGTTTAAGAAAGTAAATTATATATTTAACGCAATTTTGTATCAATTTTATGTTAAATAAGTTATTTATTTTTACATTCTATCAGTAGCTACTTTTATTTCATTGTAATACATAAGAAGCATCCAAAATTACTATACACTAATAAAATAAATAATTTTCACAATACCACCTAACTCAATGTAAATAGTGTTAAACAAAATTGTTAATTTAAATTGAACTATTCAAAAAAAATTTTATAGAACTTTTATAGCATATACTTAGTTAACTCTGTTTTCTAATAATAAGGGTAGTTCTAATGACTCCATGCTAGAAATAAATTTCTAACATTGATAAATGCAAAGTTAACTGGAACGAAAAAGCAAGCATACATCATAGATTACGAAACATTTTTTAATACATTCAATATACATTCCGTTTTACTAAGGTAAAAAATGACGTCTAAACGAAGACTTTTTATGAAAATGAATAATCCATTTCAAAACAAAAATTTTTCTCCTACAATGAATAGTCATTAAAATGTATGAGATTTTTTTCAACCTTGTGTATGATATTCAGGTATGTATGCATACTCTATAGTATGCTAAAATTTAGTTTAGTTAAACGTACAGCACCGTTGAAAATTTACGCTTAGCAATTTATGCCAAGAAACCAATGTTTTGGGGGAAATTTTTCTAGCCCTAAACATGATCTATAGAATTAAAGCAAACCATGAAATATTTTTAAAAAAAAGTTTCATTTAAAAACGCACACCATAACTGAAAACGCAATTATTATTACAACAATTATTGATTTAGGCTTCAATAGTACTATTATTGCTCATTTTCGTTTGTTGTGAAATTTTTTATTATGTCCTTGTAACAATACATTCTCTACACACCACATTCTATAGAAAGAATATTGTAGTGATATATATATATATATCAAGTTAATTATGTTTAAACCAATGTTATATCATTAAAATATATCGCAAACGATTTAATGCCCATGGACCATAATGTACCTAATTCATTTGAGTGGTGGTGTAAATGAACCGAAAATGCAACAGACATCATTATCGAAAATGACATTGTAAATAACAATAACTTATAAATATCTCATGAGAATCGAACCTTATTTACGCGATATAGAGATAGAATTGTAAAGACTACAAAAAATCTGCTTTAAACTTGGAAATAAGCCTTTACATTTAGTAATAAATCAGTTTTTTATACACATAAATATATAAACTTGGGAATGAATCAGGCTTATTTGAAAGGAGCCCAATAATAAATTGATTATTTTGAACACTAGTTAGAGCACGGACAGACAAAACGAATTGATACATACTTTTCAACTATGTTGTAAAGTATGTTAAAAAAGTAGTATGAATATGCACATTACGATCACAATAACTTCACTAGAAAGAGATGAATAGAAAAGATTCAGAAAGTTCCCTCTTATCTTAAATAATTTTCTATTCTGTTAATAAATAAAAATCTTTCTGAAAATGTTATAAAAATAAAGAAGTAGAGATTAAAGCTTTGAACAAAAAACAACTATTTGTATTACTTCCTTAAAGAATATGAAAGATAGTTACGATTTAAAAAAGTTTTTATCTTCCTTTTTATTAAATACCACTTTGATAATATTAGATATTTAAACATACTTTCACTTTTCACATTTTGTACTGAAAATTTTTCAGTCGAATCGTTTGACTCAACAAAACTCATACGGGAAATTACATTTTCAATGAAAAATGGTAGAAAGTTTTTATGCTGATATAACGTTTTCTGCATTCTTTGTAAATTAAATAAAATGCTGCATATGCCACTTTCAACAATCTCTTAAGAAGCGCACGCAAATATTGAAACAGCGAGGAATTTATATATAAAAGATTTTTCTTTGTTTATCTAGCGCTGTTTCTCAATTTAATGAAGTATAATCAAGTAAAAAAGGATATATTTATATTAATTACAATCAGATTGCCAAAAAAAGTATAAAAGGATAAACTGAGAGCTCTCTGCTGACAGGATTTGGCAGAATGCCATATATATTATTTCTAATGCCAGAACTTTTTCTCTCACCACATAGTAAAGACAAACCGATGAATTTTGTAATTTTTGAACGGTTGATCAAACAGTTATTGATATAGTGTTCCTGTATATATCATTAATGCGTTGAGTGCCGCGTAATTTACCGGTGACTGACATTGAACAATCCCTTTAGACCGTATCAATTACTGGTGACTGACACAAAAATACAATATAAAACTAAAAAATACTGTACTGTTAAATTATACTGTCAGATTATACTGTTATTTGTAAGTAATTACTGAAAATGCCTTTAAAATTTATTTGACTTTTATTTATTACACGATTACATTTTTTTAAATATTACTTAAAACAAAATATTTTTTTCAGTTTTATACTATATATAGAGTAGCCAGTCACCGGTCACTGAAGTGGCTTTAACAGAAAGCTAAATATCAGTCACCCACTAGTACACACTGAAAAAAATGAAGTACTCAAATATGAGTAAATCGATGTACTCATATCCAAATGAGTATGTTTGGATGAAAAATGAACACATTGCTTTTTCAATTTTGAAACAGCAAATGTTATCAAATGCAAAGAAACGATAATTTTGTACCCAGAATTAGTTTATCCCATTCATGGCGGCATAAAATATGCTTAAATGTAAATATTAAATTATGCACAGTATTTAAAAATAATTTTAAAGCATACTTGCAAACAATGCCTTTGTCATAAAAATGTTCGATTTTGTATTTTACTTAACATTTTGCTATTTTTCTTAATAAATAATCAATTAAATGTTTATTGTTCTTAATTTTAGCACGAAATAAATATCAGCATATTTTCATTTCATTTTGTAAATTCAGAAAGCAGAAAAGAGTGATTTATGTTTCAACACAACCATGGAATCAAAAATGAGTACATGTGTTTTTTAAGAACTTTTAGATCGGAGCTATTTTGAGTACGTGAAGTACTTAAAATTCAGTACTTTTTACTAAATTTTGAGAAGCCATTTTTTTCAGTGCCGTTGCCTTCATCGTGTTGCATCATATTGTTGGATGAAAACAATTAGAGTTAATAAAAACGTAACAGCAAATAACCTTATAGATTGCGGTGAGAAAGCATTGCACTTGTTTGCATTCGTAGATGTTCATTATTATATAAGTGCTAATTCTGCGAATAAAATTAGTCTTCATATTTTCGTGGGGATTTTTTACACAAAAATATATGCAGATGCGTTAGATTTCACCGTTTTACACTATATATCTGTAAAAAAAAGGAAAAGAAATGCAATATGAGGTGTATCTATACATCCAACGATACACTTGTGTAATACACATTTGAAATCTTTTTTAAAAATTGTGCAAAAATATAAATTTTTTAAAATGTAGTAGCGATATTTAAAAAATCTAACTTTTATAAACATTTTCTAAAATTTTTAATTAAATATTCGATTAAGGAAAAGTTCATCATTTTGATCACATAAAAAAAAGTTGTAAAAGTTAATTATTAGCTTAATAAAACAATCATCACAAGGTTTAACTTTATTATATAAATTTTCTTAATATCTCTGTATAATAAGACACAGCGTGACGCTTAGCGTGCTAAACCGGTTTCCCTTCCAAAAACTGTCATTGGAATTCTCGTTTCTAACAGGACCAAATGTCGTTTGTGTGTGCATCCGAAGTTTGAGAGCAGAAACTGAAATATGCCAACAAAAGAAGAAAATGACAAATTTTTCGGCGCCGGGGGTGGTAAACGAAAAAATGCAATTTCAAAATGCTATAATAATAAATATTATTATTAATTATAAGTGTTATTTCAATTGTTGTAGCAGACTGTTTTAATTACACAGTTTTAATGTATATTTATTAAAATTTTCTTTGTTAAGAAATCTTAATTTTGTTACGGCATGTTAGCACGGCCAACTACATTAGAGGCATAGGAAGCTTTTGGTTGTTAGGAGGGGTTGATGACATATCATGTCGACCCAATCACCAGAGACAGCTCTTGTTTCTCACGCCTAAAGCTAAAATAAATTTCTCACCGTATTGTGTGGCTAGAGGTTAGATTATCTGACATCATGAACTCCGTCCTAAGCCCCGGCCTTAATAATGAAAAGCTTCTGAGGCTTCTCATGAAGTTGGCTGTGATATTATCCGCAAAGCCTGGTTTACACAAAAGTATTTTAAATGCTAACACCCTAATTGCATTCATGGTCACAGCGACGTCACAGTGACGTCACTGTGAGTCACTTTCGTCACATCACATCTGTGACCAAAATGCCACTTCTCAGTGACGTCACATTGTGACTCTATATTTTATGCTGAATACATATTGTATGTTTTTTACCGATATACTGATAGCGCGAATTTTGAATATAGAAAATGAAAGGGAATTTCCTGAAAACAATTTTTTATTTTAACTAAACTCTACAAAAATACATCTAAATTAATTGCGGTCTTAAAAAAACAAAACATGATTTTTGATTTACATAAAAATACTGTATATACATCATCGTCTTAAATTTAGATGGTTTATAAATGTGATTATAGCTGCATTTAAAAGTTGAAAGGAACAATAAATATAAAAGAAAATTATGTTTCCTATATTTAATCACCAGGTCTCTAAATGTACCTTAGCAATCCGGGACGGTGTTCCGGTTCGTGAAATTGTAACACATATTGCTCCGTTTGATGAAATTATGGTAAACATCATTCCGGTTCATAAAATTTGGAAAACATATCATTACAGATTTTACTTATATAAAGCTTATTGAGATTTCTGTTTATGTATACATAATAACTAAAAATCGTTATTTTAATTAATACTATGATTGAGATTAACTATTTTTTTATTCCGATTAAGTAACTGAAGCATAAATTTAAAATGAAAATTAAAGCTGCTATAATATTGAACTAGTAGTATCGAAGTATTAAAAGTTTTACTACTTTCTGAAACATTAAGATGTATGAAACAGAAGAAAGTTTTGATATTTTCACATCAAAACAGGTTTTTTTTTCTCTGTGTATGTGTGGTTAGATATATATTTTAATTTTAATGCAAAAGAGTGATTTGACAACAGTAACTTAAAAATAATGTCCCGGTTCAATGATTTTTAGCTCACAGGCTATCATAGCCTGAGAGCTTATGTGCCCGTCCGTTCTGCATGTACATTCGTACGTGCGTAACGCGATAACTCATGATAAAAATAAAGGATCCACTTGATATTTTGTATATAGGTATATCCCGATAAGGCGCTTCCCTGATTAGATTTTGGATTTCATTTGATATGTATAAGAGGGGGAACGGGGGGCTCATGCCCCTCCCCTTAATTGATGTAAACGGGATTTTCATGCAGAATTAGCAGCTTTCGTTCAAAATTTAGATATAAGATCATTCTGATGAGGCGTGTCCGTGGCTGTTATTAGGTGTTCATTGATTAAGTATAAACAAGGGAAACGGGGGTTCTAATGTCCATCCCCTTAATTTGTATAAATGGATTTTTCAAGCAGAATTGTCAGATTTCGTTCAAATCTCTGAATAGTTTTGGAAGTTTAATGGTTATGTATAAAAGAGGGGAATAACTCCTCTTAAATTATATAAATGCTAAATGGGTTTTTATAATAATTATCTGATTTGCTCTGAATTTTGGATATAGATTTTTTTATGATAAAGTTTGTCCTTGATAGTTTAGGAGGTTCAATGATTAAGTACAAAAAATTAGAAAGGGGAGAGCTGTTTTCCCTACTTAATTTGTTTTTCGAACAGAATTAACCCTTGAAAATATAAGGCTGTAATGTACAATTAGTATGCGTAGCCTGTGAGCTCAATGCCATCAGTTTAACTGGGCAATATTCTTTTTAATTATATTTTTAACCCTGTTAATCATAGATGCAAAAGAAAAATCCTTTAATACAAAACCTGCTTTAAAAGATAAATCTGTGCATTTCAAAAGACATTTTAAAACATTATTCTATCTTTACAGCTTTATCTGGTGCCTAACATTTTCATTATCAATTCATATATTCATCAACCCCAACGTAGCATTACACTTTATTCTGCATTAGCATCAAAAATTTAAATCATTTTAACATACGTTACAAAGTGATAAGCAATCTGTCTCTAAAATTGGTTGTCATTGTATGGATATATCGAATTCCTAATCGAATTCAGAACATTCCGATTTCATTAAGCATAGAAGTACTGATAGTCTTTATCTCAGTCTTTTGAACAACTAAAGCATATATTGAATTGTTTATCACACTTTATTTTATGCCGTGTTAGAAAAAAAGATATGGAAACAAAATGAATAAAGATTTCTGAATTGATCTTTGGATTTAAAAAATTAGTACAGATAGCATAGTGTAAACTTAATAACGGATTTAACCAATATATTAAAATTTAATTGAACACATGTTTGTAAGAAAGCTCACAATGAAGTTTTAATATTTTATTACACATATTTAAAGATAATATATTAAACTAAGGGCTTTATAAAGCCCTTAATTTACGAGCCCTTAGCGAGCTACGCCGCCAACACCCATTGACACCACTCTCTAAAAAAAGTTTCCAGTTTAAAAACGTTCTTAAGTCATAGAAGATCGATATTATCACTATATCAGCAGCTATGTAATTAAAAACTATTTTAAAACTTTAATATGTCTTTACACCTTCATCTTTTGCTAACATCTTCATAATCAGTTCATATATTCATCCACCTCAACGTATTTCTCTGCTTTATTTTGCATTAGCATTAAAAATTTAAATTGTGTGAACATACGTTACAAAGTGATAAGCAATCTGTCTCTAAAATTGATTGTCATTGATTGGATAATTCGAATTCCTAATCGAATTCATAACATTCCTATTTCATTACACATAGCTATATTCATAGTCTTTATCTCAATTTTTTCAACGACTAAGCATACATTGAATTGTTTATCACACATTATTTTATGTCGTGTTAGAAAGAAGATATGAAAACACATTTAATAAACATTTCTGAATCAATCTTTGAAGATAATAAATTAGGACAGATAACATATAGTGTAAAATTTACTTAATAGTGAATTTAAATAATAGATTAAAATTTGATTGAATACATGTTTGTAAGAAAGCTCCCAATGAAGTTTTAATATTGTTTGAACATACGTTACAAAGTGATAAGCAATCTGTCTCTAAAATTGATTGTCATTGATTGGATTATTCGAATTCCTAATCGAATTCATAACATTCCTATTTCATTGAATTCCTACATAGCTATATTCATAGTCTTTATCTCAGTTTTTTTAAAGACTAAGCATACATTGAATTGTTTATCACACATTATTTTATGTCGGGTTAGAAAGAAGATATGAAAATACGTTTAATAAAGATTTCTGAATCGATCTTTGAAGATAATAAATTAGGATACATAACATATAGTGTAAAATTTACTTAATAGTGAATTTAAATAATAGATTAAAATTTAATTGAATACATGTTTGTAAGAAAGCGCCCAATGAAGTTTTAATACTGTATACGTTACAAAGTGATAATCAATCTGTCTCTAAAATTAATTGTCATTGTCTGGGTATTTCGAATTCCTAATCGAATTCAGAACATTCCGATTTCATTAAACATAGATGTATTGACATTCTTTATCTCAGTCTTTTGAACGACTAAAGCATGTATTGAATTGTTTATCACACATTATTTTATGCCGTGTTAGAAAGAAGATATGAAAAACACATTTAATAAAGATTTCTGAATCGATCTTTGAAGATAATAAATTAGGACAGATAACATATAGTGTAAAATTTACTTAATAGTGAATTTAAATAATAGATTAAAATTTAATTGAATACATGTTTGTAAGAAAGCTCCCAATGAAGTTTTAAAATTGTTTGAACATACGTTACAAAGTGATAAGCAATCTGTCTCTAAAATTAATTGCCATAGTCTGGGTATTTCGAATTCCTAATCGAATTCAGAACATTCAGATTTCATTAAATATAGATGTATTGACATTCTTTATCTCAGTCTTTTGAACGACTAAGCATGTATTGAACTGTTTATCACACATTATTTTATGCCGTGTTAGAAAGAAGATATGAAAACACATTTAATAAAGATTTCTGAATCAATCTTTGAAGATAATAAATTAGGACAGATAACATATAGTGTAAAATTTACTTAATAGTGAATTTAAATAATAGATTAAAATTTAATTGAATACATGTTTGTAAGAAAGCTCCCAATGAAGTTTTAAAATTGTTTGAACATACGTTACAAAGTGATAAGCAATCTGTCTCTAAAATTAATTGTCATTGTCTGGGTATTTCGAATTCCTAATCGAATTCAGAACATTCCGATTTCATTAAACATAGATGTATTGACATTCTTTATCTCAGTCTTTTATACGACTAAAGCATATATTGAATTGTTTATCACACTTTATTTTATGTCGTGTTTGGAAAAAAAGATACGGAAAAACCTTTAATGAAGATTTATGAATCGATCTTTAAAGATTAGGACAGATAACAAATTAAAATATTAACTTAATAATGTGTTTTAAAAAATAGATTGAAATTTAACTGATCAATATTTGTAAGAAATATTCTAAAGAAGTTTTAATATTTTATTAGACATATTTAAAGATAATATTTAATCCTTTTGTGTTTGATGCACCATTATTAGTATATGTCTTTAAATTGAGCATTATTCTGATTGAACAAATACTTTTGTTACTATTTAATTTGTGTCTATGTAATTAAAATATCACTTCATTAACGTTTAGCCATTTAATAATAATAGTAATAATAATAAATATTTGCTTAGTTCTCTTTGCACCGTTTGCGATTCTTTTATTTTAAAAATATATTTCTCTCTTTAAATTTAAAATAAAGGTTACTTTTCAGAAAGAATAACATACGATAATACGTAAAAAGTATTAAAAAGTTAAAATACCTGTTAAATTTTGTTGCAATTCGATGTTTTCCAAACGTTTGTAAAAACTCTTTCTTAGTCTATTTTCATAAGAAAGTTAATTGAATATGAAAGTGAATTGAAAATGTTAGTTGAAGTCTGATAGTATGTTCCAGAAACTGGATTTTCGGGAAGCGATAACTGAGTTATGTATTGTAATAGACTAATTAAAAACGTTTCAAAAAATTATGGGTGGCGAATAAAAATTTTATTATTGTAAAATCTTCAATAATCATAAAATATAAATTGTTTTAGGGGATTTCAAGGGATATAGGAGTGCTTTTAGGAATAGTGAATGACCTTGATAGTAATTATCGAATATTTTCTTTTGCGATAATACCCAATATTTAAAATTAAAGAAACATATGCATTTTTAAAACATCTGCATTTATTAAAGAAACACCAAAAATATATATTTTTTTACATTGAATGTGTACTAATATGATTATTACCTACAAGACATATTAAGTGTATTTTATTCTTCATTGTTTAACACCACACAAAATTTTGTGTTTAACACTACAAAACTTCTCAATTCTAGTTTTTTATTTAAAAATAAATCTTCATTAAATATTTATAACTATGCTGTAATGCAAATTCGCAATCATAAACTAATTTCGCATTTAAATATCACATACATTTGTTTATAACAGAAAAAAAAGAAAGACATATTTGCTTTCATAAACAAAAGATAGAGACAGAGAATCACTGCGAATTTGTTTTCTCTGTTTCTCCAGCATAGATAATATATTCATTATATTCATCTTCAAAATCCGTGGAAGACAAATTTAATTTCTGGAAATCATCGTCTCGGAGGCGTGCTAACAGGGAAAGGAACCTCATTTATAATAATAAAATTCATTTCATTAGTATTCATGAAAGGCTCGATGATTGCTTAGTATTGTGGACCTAATATTCCTCAAATCCAGCGAGATATTTTATGTGAGTTAAAGAAAGAAAAGAATTATCCTCATGAAGGATTTCTTAACATGTGATACCACTACGGATAGGTATTCTTAAAATAGAATGAAAATTAACATATTTTGAATTTTTTAATACTGATGAACATTTATTTAATATGCATTCTTTGTTTAAAAAAAAACCGGAATTCTTCAAATAAAAAACGGTCATAAATTATGTCACTTTTTTTTCTGCCAAATTGTCAAATTGTCAATATATTTGTACAGCAAACTCGTACTACAAATACTTATTCTTAAAATAGAATCAAAATTAACATGTTTAAAAATTTTAAAGCGTATGAACATTCGTTTAAGATATATTCTTCGTAAAAACACTCGGGATTTTTTCAATTAAAATACGACCATAAATTATATCTTATTGACAATTTTTTTTTCTGTCAAACTGTCAAATTGTCTGGTATATTTTAATAAGTAACTTGGATCCTGTGTAAGTCTGAACTCTGTCTTATTCGGACACGATTTCATGTCCATAGAAATTCATAGACATAAAGAAAATTTTATATAAGAGTAAATATTGTTTACTACGGAAATTTTTCTAAGTTGATCCCGATTGATTATGCCTTAGACAGAGTTTACTGTATTTTGTATTTATTGGGATAAATATAATTTCTTGCAAATCTTACACCATGATAATTTACTGTAGCACAGCGTTGTCTTTATGTTATCGTTAGTGCCTTTGACAAAAACGGCATTAGATATCATTGAATGACTATCTTACACGTATAATATGACTACACAAGACTTGTTATTTGGCACGAAGCTAAAATTAATACTTCGAGCAATTCATTTTAAGACAACTGTGGCCATTCAATAAAATTTACAAAGATTACTACACACCACACTGAAATCAACCTGCTAAAAATGCATGGAAAATTGGGTAAAATAGAAAACAAATGTATAAGAGTCTGTATGGTCTTTGAAGATGCCAAAATAAATTTTGTGATTAATTATATATGTCATTTATAATTCCTAAAAAGTTATAAGATTAAAAAATAAAAAAAAAACATTAATATTATTCTTAATATTAATAGTCTTATTTGATTGTTCACATTTTTCGGCCCTATCTGAGTTATTTAAGAAACAAATAATAATATTCTGAATTTACATAGCCTAATTTTAATCTTTATTTTTTAACACAAAGTATAATATTTGCAATTCTGCTCTTTTATTTAAAAATAAATCTTCATTAAATATTTATAACTATGCTGGAATGCAAATTTGCATTCATAAACTAATTTCACATTTAAGTATCACATACATTTGTTTATAACAGAAAAAAAATGAAACACATATTTGCTCTCAGAAACAAAAGATAGAGACAGAGAATTATTGCGAATTTGTTTTCTCTGTTTCTCCAGCATTTCCGTTGATAATATATTCATTATATTCATCTTCACAATCTGTGGAAGACAAATTTAATTTCCGGAATTCATCATCTCAGAGGCGTGCTAACAGGGAAAACGAACCTCATTTATAATAATAAAATTCATTTCATTAGCATTCATGAAAGGCTCGATGATTACTTGGTATTGTGGGATCTAATTTTCCTCAAATCCAGCGAGATATTTTATTTGAGTTAAAAAAGGAAAATCATTATCCCCATGAAGGATTTCTTAACGGGTGAGACCTCCACGGATAAGTATTCTTAAAATAGAATGAAAATTAACATGTTTATAATTTTTAACACGGATGAACATTCATTTATTATGCAGTCTTTGTAAAAAAAAAAAAAAAAAAAAAAAAAAAAAAAAAAAAAAGAAATACCCAGAATTTTTCAAATAAAAAACTATCGTAAATTATGTCACTTTTTTTCTGTCAAATTGTTTAATATATTTATACAGCAGGCTCGGACTACGAATACTTATTCTTAAAATAGAATGAAAATTAAGACGTTTGGAATTTTTAACGCTTATAAACATTCATTTAAGATATATTCTTCGTAAAAAAACACTCGGAATTTTTCAATTAAAATACGACAGTCAATTATATTACATGTTTTTTTCTGTCAAACAGTCTGGTATATTTCTAGAATTAACTTGGATTCTATCTAAGTCTGAAATCTGTCTAATTCGGACACACTTTCAGGTACCTAGAAATCCAGAGACATAAAGAAAATTCTGTATAAGGGTTTTTAAATTTTGTTTCTAAATTTTCTAAGTTGATCCCGATTGATTATGCCTTAGTAAGAATTTACTGTATTTTGTATTTTATTGGGATAAATATAATTTCTTGTGTATCTTGTACTTCGATAATTTACTGTTGCACAACGAAATCTTTATGCTATCGGTTGAGTTTTTGTCGAAAAAGTCATCAAATATAATTAATTGAATGAACATCGTACACGCCTAATATGACCCCATTTAACTTTAATTGGGCACGAAGCTAAACTAATACTTCGAGGAAATCATTTTCAGTCCATTGTGATCAGTCAAAAAAATTTACTGGGGGTGCTGCATTTTAGCACTTAAATCAACTCAAATAAGCTTTAGTACTTAAATCAACGTACTAACAATTTATGGAGAATGGGGTCGAATGGAGTACAGCTTTATTTGAGTATATAGAGTTTAAAACTTTAAAAACATTAAAATAATTTTATTTGACTCTTTAAATGTATTGAAACTATCTGAGTCGTTTTAAAGACAAATAACAGATTTCTGAATTTGCACAGTTTATGATCTATCATTTACAAACGCTACCGTTCAGTTTTTCATGTAATGCACATTTCTCTTTCTTTCTTTCTTTTTTTTTCTTTTTAAATGCAGCTCTATTGATACTGTAGTTATTTTATTACTTTAATATCAATCTTGAGAGATTCATTGCTGCATAAATTGGCAAAAGCTGAAGTTATTTTCTTACACACTTGCCTCCAAAAGTTAAGGTACATGTTTTGAAGGCGAATTTTTGCGTCTAATTTGCAAATGAATGAATATATAAACAACAAATCTGCAGGAAATGTGCGCTAATCTGTTATTTATGAAAAGCGACATAGAAATTTACTTAAGTTAAACATATAAATAAAATTACAACAAAACTGTACTCATGTGGAAAATTCCATTCTTGGAGAAATCAGTACATCACAGTATTATTTTGTAAAATCTGAAAGAAACATTAAAAAATTGGTTCTAATACAAAATATGTCCTGCCCGGACTTGAATGTATTGGCGGTATCGAATGTCCATGCTCTCAATTCAATTGTCGGACACTAAAATAGGTAGCGCTGACCAGATATGGAGGAAGCATTGTTCCAGCTCTTTTAATAAACTTGAAGGAGGACTAAAAACCGCAACCTATCTTCTAAGATAGTTCCAAAGATTTTCTATCGGATTCAAATCGAGAGAGTTAAATGGCCGTTCCATTCTCTCCAAACCGTGATCCTCAAGATAATCTTCAACAACCACAGCTCGATATGGTCTTGCATTATCATCCATTAGAATGAAACCATTGCCGATAGCAACGGTATGTGGGCACATATATAAATCAATGATCTCATACCGATATCTCAAACCAGTCAGAGTTCCTCCATGGAACACATGCAGGTCAGTTTGGTCTCCTATTGAGACCGCTGCCCAAACCATGAATCTACCGTTTGTGTACATGTGTGTTTCGACTGTATTTGATTGATGGTATCGAGTGCATAGTTCACTCCAGATCAGACTTCATGAATCGCTCACAAGTTTGAATCTGTAATTATCTGTGAAGAGTACAGAAGTCTACTGCTGTCTGGTCCAGGAAACATGTTCTCTTGCTCAACATAAGTAGGCCCTTCTCTATCGTAAGTTGAGGGGGACTCACACAATTGGATCTGCATTGTGAAAACGTCTTCGCACCGTAGTAGCGGAGATTATTCTACCTCATACTGAAAAATGACTGCAAGGAGTTGCGGCTGAGTAGTGTGTCTTCCCCTTTGAGCCGAAAAACCTAGAAACCAGTATTCTGTAGTTGTTGCAACACGTGGGCTACCTTCAACACGTCTTCTGGGTACAGAGTCTTCGGATTCATACTGATCCCAGAGTCGTTAGAGACACATTGAAACATCTAGCAGTATCGGCCTATCACAACGCCATTTACGTCCATTCTACTGCCATCCACCTTAATGAATCTGGCAAACGACTTCTTCTAGACATTTCTAGACTCTACAGGTTGTTGTGAATAAAACTGACAACAGTAGTTCAAATGTACAACAAAACGTACACGCAAAATTACGAATAATTTTACTTGCATTTTTTCTCTCATTCACAAATACCTATTCATTTCTTTAAAATAAAAGTGGTAGCTGTAAATTTTGCGTTTTTTTTTTTTTTTTTTTTTTTTTTTTTTTTTTTTTTTTTTTTTTTAAAGCTTATGATTGTCATTCATATAAACCATAAAGTTTAATCTGACTGCCATTTTTTTCTGGTGAGCTTCGGAAAACATGTTGTGCCTTAACATTTGGAGAGCAATGTAAAATAAAGTTGTTTTCTTATTCAGTTTTTTGTTCATTATGTGACTTTACTTATAATTTTTTTTATTATTATTATTATTATTGAAAATATTCCAAACAACAAGGAACTCGAAAATATCGACGTTTATAGGATGAAACATATCTTGATCTAAATACAGGCATTTATCTTTTTTAAGAATATTTTTTATCACTATTAATATTTTTTAGCTTAATTTGGTTAATTTTTCCTTAAAAAAATATCAATGAGAATTGTTTTCTAAATTCCATCATTACACATGAAAAACAAGTTCAGTTAAATAAAAGAACAATGTATTAAAAAATATATATTTGTTAAACAACAAGAATTCCACGTTAAACATGAAATCTATCAGGATGAAGTTTAAAAGTCAAACCTCAGATATTTATGGCATGTTTAATTTATAAAAAAAGTCAGCCTTTTGTTTCAAATGCATTGAGTTATCCAAATAATAATGTAATATTTCTTTCGCTCAAAATTCCAATAATTCCTTCTCTTTCAAAGCTAAAATGTGATTGCAAAATCTTAATATTCGATGCAACATATATTATTTTAAAAAATGCAGAATTGTCTGCATTAATGATTTCCTCTAAATCGAATAAATATTGCCAAACCGTGTTCATTAAGTTATTTTTAAAAGTTGTTTCAATATTACGCATGTAAATTATCATAGCCTAACCGTCTTGATCAGAAAAAAAAATATTTTAACTATATACGACATAGAAAAAGTGAAATGGAAATGCATAGAACAATGCGAACTCAATAAACATTTTTCGGATAGAGTTTACAAATCTAACTTCAAGTATTTATTCCATATTTCATTTAGAAAAATGTGAAGCTTCTTGTAAAAAAATTAGCCGAGTTTTCTAAACAAAAAAGCACTATTTCTTTAGCTCAAAATTCCGATAGTTCTTTCTCTGCGGAAATGTGATTGCACATTCTTTAGATTCAACCCAACATATACCTTTTGGAAAAACGCATATTTGTGCTGCATTAATGATTTTTTTCTAGATCAAATAAATATTATCAAACTTTGTTCAATATGTTATTTTTAAAAGTTCGTTTTTATATTAAGTTAAAACCAAACGGTTATACAAAAGAAAAATATATATGAAAAATTATATTTGTTAAACGATATTAACCTTCTAAAATGAAAAATTTAAAACTTTTTAGGATGAAATTTACTAATCAAACTTTAGATATTTATAGCATGTTTCGTTTTTAAAAATATACAGCTTCTTGTTTGACATAACTTGATTTTTCCAAACAATAAAGTATTATTTCTTAAGCTCAAAATTCCAATAATTCATTATCTTTCAAAGCGGAAATGTCATTGCAAATTCTTTAAATTCAAATCAACATATACCATTTGAAAAAACGCATATTTGTGCTGTATCCATGATTTTCTCTAGATCGAATAAAATATTCAAACCGGGTTTATTAAGATGTTTTTAAAGTTTTAATTTTTACTACTTATGCAAATTAAAGCAGCCTAGCTATCTTGAATAGATATAGATATTTTAACTCTATACGGCATAGAAAATGTACGATAAAAATTCATAGAATGTGTATGTGCAATGTGATTTCAAACTCAATAGTGCAATGTGAACTCAAATATTAAAAGTGAAAAATATAAAACTTTTTTAAGATGAAGATTAGTAATCAAACTTCAAATATGTATAGCATGGTTATAAATATTTGCAGTTTCTTGTTTAAAACAAATCGACATTTCCAAAAAATAAAGTACTATTTCTTTAGCTTAAAATTCATTCCAATAATCCTTTCTCTTTCAAAACGAAAATATGATTGCAAATTCATTAGATTCAACGCAAACTATACTATTTGGAAAAACACATATTTGTGCTGCATTAGTGATTTTCCCTAGATCGAATAAATATTGTCAAACCATGTTAATTAAGTTATTTTTAAAAGTTTGTTTCAATATTACGTATGCAAATTATCAGAGCTTAAATTTCTTGAACAGAAATAGATATTTTAATATCTTAAGATACATCCTAAGATATCTTAAAATACATAAGATTTAGATATATAAGACATAGAACAATTGCAATGAAATTATATAGAACAATGCAAATTCAGCTTTTAAAAATGAAAAACATAAAACTTTCTGGAAGGAAGTGTATGAATCAAACTTCAAATATTTATTCTATGTTTCATTTATAGAAATGTGCAGCTTCTTGTCAAAAAATAGATCGAAGTACAATTTCGTTGGCTCAAAATTTCAATAATTCTTCCTCCTTCAAAGGGGAAAAATGGTTGTAAATTCCTTTGATTTAACGATATATACACTCAAACATTTTTAAAAATGCTTCTGCTGAATTTATCATTTTCTGTAGATCCATTAAATATATAGTCAGTTTGTGTTTATTAAGCTATATTTATACGGTTGTTTTAATATTACATATACAAAATATTACAGTATGAATCTCTTGAGATGAAATAGACACTTTAACTATATACAACAGAGAAAAAGCTCAATAAAAATAAATAAAACAATGCTAGCTCATTGTTAAAAAATGACAAATAAAAAGCTTTTTAGGATGAAGTTTGTGAATCAAATTTCAAATATTTATTATATGTTTCATTTATAAAAATGCGCAGCTTGCTGTCTAAAAATAGATCGACTTTTCCAAACAATGAAGAATAGTTTTGTTGGCTCAAAATTCCAATAATTCTTTCTCCTTCAAAGAGAAAATCTGATTGCAAATTCTTTCTATTTAACGAAATATATGCCCAAACATTTGAAAAAACAAATACATGCGCTGAATTAATGATCTTCTATAGATCGAATGGAAATTCTCTATTTGTGTTTATTAAGGTCTTTTTAAATTCTCGTTTTATATTACATATACAAATTATCAGAATCTATATGAGTTAGGCAGAAATAGGTATTTTAACTAGCATGTGACAGCAGTTGATCAAATAAAGCTCGTTCCACATGGTCTTTATTGTATTTTTCTCCTTTTAAGTTTTAGAAGTAAACCAACACGATAGATAGAGCCCTTGATAAATCTCCTTCAATGAATAAAATTAAATAAATTACAAATAAACATTTTTTTTAAATTGCCATTTTCCCAGATGTTGATCTGAAGCAATAAGCGCGCTTCAAACTAAAACGTTTCAAAGCTATATTCAAACTTGTAGGAAAATATATGGATATATGTAATAAAAAGTTTCATATAAATAGAATATTTGCATTTGATTATTGGTAACTAGCTGTAGAGAAATTTCTCGTAGCAAAAACAGCATGTGTAATTCCTTCGGGACTTTCATAGAAAACATTAAAATACAATAAGGATCATATTATTTTATTGTTTCGTTTATGAGAGGTATATTTACTAAAATTTGTTATTCCACACTGTAAAAAATTACAGATGTTTCTTAATCTACGTGAATGTAAAATAATAGAAAACGCATATGTATATTAACCTGTTCTGAGTCACAAAATATTTCGAAATATTTTCCTTTATCTTTAGAAACTTAAAAAAAAAATTATTTCGAAATTCAAAGATACATTTACAAAAATGAATTTTATTTGCTTCTTGTAATTTTCGGAAACGTTTCGTTAACGTATAGATTTTACAATACATTCAACAGTTGTATGCAGCCATAAAATCGATTTTTCAGAATCTATCAATCCTCAAGTAACCATTTTTTGTTGCGTAAGTGAGTTTGTGCATGCACCAATATGTTAATTTTCTTATTATGTTAATGCTGTCAATATTGTACGTTTTTCTGTTAAACGTGTCTTCTGGATATCAAAATATTTATCTGAAAATTGGTAGAATCTGAAGAAATGATTTTTGTGATTTGAGAAAACTGACTATTGCTCTGTAAAAGCTATTCAGAAAAGTTTACGAAAAAGGCAAGCATTGAATAAAATATTCTTATAAATTTACAGTAATTAAAATATCAACAGCATTGACATTAATATAAAAATTAGCATACAAGTTGAAGTACAAAATCAGCCATGCAGCAGAAAATGTTTACTTGAGGACTGATAGAATCCAAAAAATCGGTTTTCCGGGTGCTGATAATTAATTAATGCATTATAAAATGTATTCTGAAACGTTTCCGAAAATTACAACAGCTAATAAAAAGTTATTTTTGCAAACCCAGCTTTAAATTTTAAAAATAAATACTTTACTGGCGTTTTTAAAGGTAAAGGAACGCTTTTCAGAATCTCCGGTGAAACAGAAGAGGTTATTTTACACTATCGGTCCTGACCATAGTGAATTTTATGTAGGTTAAGAAACATCTGCCATTCTAACTTTCTTCTATCTTTACAAAAAGTATTCGATTCGTGAAAATTTTGGAATTCCGGTTTTTGACAGGTTTACATATTTTAAGGGTCAGAGATAAGCTTGTTCTGTTATTCTTTTGATGTAAATAACCCATCAGATGGAGCTTCTATGCTGAATTTTCCTGATTCTTGCCATAGTTCTATCTCAAGAACTAATGCACGATTATTCTCGTCAAACTTCAGACTCAGGTAAGGTTTGAAAAACATTATTGCTGCTTATGTTTTGGTATAAATCGCCCAACAATAGGCGCTCTTATATTGCATTTTTCATGATATCCATAATAATTCCATTTCAAGAAAAAATGCATGTAATTTTATTATGTTGGAATCTTTACGATGAGCATAGATTGTTATTTAATTTGAGCATTGTGGTAGCGGCTTTTGAAGCATTGACACACATGACATAAAAATAAAATTTTTGGGATTGTCACATCCGACTAGTTTAAAGTGCATTTATGTTATTTTGCATTATCCAGAGATTTTGAAGACTAGTAATGGTGCAAAAATAAAAAATAAAAATATGTGTGTAAAAAATCTTTTATACTGTAAAACAATGTTTAAAAAACCCTTTTGAAGAAGGTTCTAAAAAGACCAAAACTTTTGTTTTTACCGATAAAATCAAACATTTACTTTACGTTCCTGAGAAAAAATTAAGTATATTTACTTCTAGAAAAATATTTCATTTTTCGTTCGATGAAATACCATTTTGATAAAATAGATATCTAAACGTACTTTCACTTTTATATTAGAAAATTCACACTAAAAACGTTTGACTCGACAAAATTCATACGCCAAATTTCTTTCGGAAAGAAGAATATAGTAGATATTCTGCTGAGTTAGAATTTTCTGCATTCTTTATAAATTAAACAAAGTGCTCCATATGCAACATTTAAAAAGCTCATTTAATATTCACGCATACTTTAAAAAAAATTTTAAAAATGCATTAAAATAAGAAATTGCAATGCAATACTTTTTATTTTAAAGAAATATTAATAAAAACTAGCATTTTGAAATATATTAGATGCAGATTTTGTAAACGCCTCACTGCATCGTATGCCACATCTTGCATATACCTTTAATTATTATAATTCGGTACTTCTAGGTTATCCCGTCGATCAATTTCGCCAAATTATACAAATCGCCAAACTAATAGCCAAATTATACATGTTGACATAATTTTTCTTTTAAATAACGAAAAAATAAATAATTAGTAGAATATTAATAAAAATATTAATAAAAAGTCGAAATAAAAATCATATAATGACATTTAAAACACATGAATCGCATTTAATGTCATTGAATGTGACATTCACGGTCATCCATTTTTGGCATGTAATCTTATAGTTTCGCGAGAACTTTTTGGTTGACAGGATAACCTAGAAGTACTTATAATTCTTATTAAATGCCATGAATTTCGTCAAAATGATCGCTTCAACTAATCAGAAACAGGCCACAGAATGGAATAACTCTTCTTTTGTAATTGTGAGATGTCTGCATTTAACACATAATTGAAGTTTGTACTTCGAAAGCAAAACATTAAGCTATTCAGGCCCCACACTAGTCACTTAAAAAGACCCGGATGGTACTGTTAAGTCCATGGGGGCGTTCCTATCAAATACCTTGCTCAAATTTTAATATTTTTACATGATTTTATTTTGCATAGGAAACATGAGGACGATCTACAACCGGGCTAGTTTTTACTCTTTAAATTTTGGTTTAATTTTTTTTTATTTCTTAAATTTTCAAAACCGGTTAGAACGAGTTCTGAAATTGAACCTATCATAATATAAAAAATATATAAGCAGAATCGAAAAAATAAAAACTAGCCCAGTAGCCCGGTTGTAAATCATCCTCAGCTATCCTATGAAAAAAAAATCATAGAAAAATATCAAAATTTGAGCGAGATATTTAAAAAAAATTGCTCTCATAAAATTAAATTCATTTTCCTGGTCTGTTTCAGTGACTATTGTGGGGGTCTTAAGGGAAAAAACTGCACAGCAATTATGAGTATCAGGTAACGATAAATAGGTAAATCTGATATTTGTTAAATATCATATCTTTTTAAAAATTAAACACTTGTATTTGAAATAGAGTTTTTGCGATAATCAAAAATAATATTGCATACTAGTGACACCTGTTGTGAAATTTACAGCAAAGTTTTTGAAAAAAATCTGTCCATTAAATCAAGTACTAAAGAAATCTCTATTCTTATGAGATACAGCTTTTGCGGAAATTCTGTAAAAGCCAACATAGCAGCACCACTCATCCGGGAATTTAAACAAAAAAATAATTAGCACCAGTATCAAGAAAAAACTGACTCTAAAATTTTACTGAATTCTGTACATTAGATTTTGAGATAGAGCGCCCATAAAATTTGTGTCATACACAAACAGAGAGAGTCATAGGCAAACATTTTGTAAAAACACGCTTTTAAGTTTCTTTGACCCCTAAAAAGTGTAAATCCGAAGAAAAAAATAAATTCAAAAATTTTCTATCATCTAAAACTTTCTTCTTGTAAAGATAGTAGAATGTAAAAAAGAAAAAAAAGAAACATTGAGTGGACAAGCGACATCATTTTTAAATCCAAGTAACGTATTCCTTTTTCTCACATCTCTGGAATTTAAAATTCGGGCTAATTACCCAACTTTGGCTATCATTCAAAAAATAATGACAATTTTAATATTTTTTTCGTATCGTACACCTAATCGTTTAAATTTATTTATAAACGTCATTAATAATTGCAAATAGCATACATAAGAACTCGAAAATTGAACCAGCATATCTACACAATTTACTTTCATGCAGTCCATTTTGAATTTAAAATGAAAGTGTTCGATTATCAAGTAATTCGAGATAAGAAAGCTGTCGCAAAATTGATTGGCATGATTAAACATAACACATTTTTCTTTGCTTAGCTGTATTAACACCATCTAAAATATTTTTCGAGATTTAGAAATCAGTTTTATCTTCTTTACCCTTTAACTCATCTAAAACATTCTAGACTGCATTTTAATTTTCATTTCTGATGAGCAATCACCTGATTACATCTATAAACTCTGATATTTAAATTAATTAAGCTTTCAAAAATATTGTAATGAGAGATAAGGAATATGTCGCAAAATAATAGATTTCATTGTCTGAATTTTCGGGATTCTTAATTGAATTCAGAACATTTTACTACCATTATGTCATTTTCGTATGTGTAGGTTGATAATGCTTATCTCAGAGTTTTGAGAAATAAATACATATAGTTAATTTATTTAGAACTTTTCGCAACCCGTATGATGCAATGATAAAAAAAAATATTCAAATGATTTTACCGAATAAAGATATCTTATTTGATTGTTTAAGCATCGGGTTCCGAAATACTATCAAAAAGAAAATGTGCTACTTTAAAATTTGAAATAAATTTTTATATGATTTTTTCGGAAATGATTAAAATTACATGAATAATAAAACTCAAAGAAAAAACAACATTTTTGTGCTGTGTAAAAGTCATTAAAAGACTAAAATGCGTAAAATACTCTTATTTACCCTTTAAAAACAACTAAGAGCATTTATTTGAAAATGCAAATATTGCTAAAACGTGTAAATCCAAAGAGAAAAGGAATTCGATTTTTTTTTCGAATTCAATACTTTCTCCTTGGAAAGATAGAAGAATGTAATAAAGGAAAGAACAGAAAACTTTCGGTGAGCAAGTGATGACATTTTTAAATCTGTTAAATGTTTCCTTTTTTCAAATTTCGGGCATAAAAATTCGGGCTAAAAAAGCTTAAATTTGGTTATCATTCAAAAACTCTTAACTATTTTAACACTTTTTTTCGTGTCATGTACTTAATCTTGTGAACTCATTTATAAACTGCCAGCCTTAATAACAAATAGCAGACGTGTGGAATACAGAACTAGAAAATTGAAACAGAAAATTTCAACAAATCCTTTCTACACAATTTATTTTTATGCATGTTATTATGAATTTGAAATGAAACTGTTGGACTATCAAGTAATTAGAGAAAAGAAGATAGTTGCGAAATTTATTGGCATGATTAAACATAATCAGTATTAACACCGTGTAAAATGCTTCACGAGATTTAGAATTGAGATTTACATTTTTAACTTTTAATTAACTTGAAACTTGGTAGATTGCATTTTAATTTTCATGTCTGGTGAACAATCATCTGATAGCATCGATAAAAATTATTTTATCATGCTTTTTAAAAAACTGAAACTTTCGAACATAATGTAATGAGAGATAAGCAGTATGTCTCGAAATAATTTCATTGTCTGGGTTTTCGGAATTCTTAATCGAATTCAAAACATTTCTCTATCATTGTGCCATTTCATATGCGGGGATTGGTTGCGATTATCTCAGAGTTTTGAGAGTCAAATGCATTTAGCTAATTATTAATCACAATCCGTATGATGTTATAATAAAAACAGATATTCAAGTGATTTTACTGTATAAAGATATCTCTTTCGATTGTTTAAGCATCGGTTTTTGAAAATATGTGTTTAAAAAAAATCATAATCTTTAAAATTTTATAAATGTTCCTTACATAATCTGTTTTCCGGAAATGTTTAAAATAACATAAATAATAAGACTCAAAACAATAAAAAAGATTAAAAAAAAACTAAGCGTATGCATTTAAATGTGTGAATTTTAATAAAACATGTAAATCCAAAGAAAAAAATGAATTTGAATTTTTCTAAAAACCAACACTTTTTACTTGTAAAGATAAAAAGCATATAAAAAAGAAATAGAAGGAAGACTTGGAGTGAGTAGGTGATATTATTTTTATATATGCAACGTTTCCTTTTGCTCATGAAAAATTCGGTCTAAGTGCGCAACTTTGACTATCAATCAGAAAATCTTAACTATTTTAAAACATTTTTACTATCGTGTAACTAGTCATTTTAATTCATTTATAAACTCTCATCGATGATAATAATCAGCAAACGTGTAACACAAAGGACTGAAAAATTCAACCCGGAAATTTTTCTTCTGATCCTATCTACGCAATGTATTTTCATGCTTTTTATTTTGAATAAAAAGTGAAAGATTTCGAGTATCAAGTAATTACAGATAAGAAGCCTGTCGTAAAATTGATTATTTTAATTAAACATAACAGATATTTCTTCTAATCTGTATTAACACCATATATAATGCTTTACGAGATTTAGAATTAAGTTTTAATTTTAACTTTTTAACTCATCTGTAACTTGATAGATTTTATTTTAATTTCCATATCTGGTTAGCAATCACCTTATGGCGCTATAAACTTAATTTTATAACGACATTTAAAAAATCGAAACTTTCGAACAAATTGTAAAAAGAGATAATCAAACTGTCGCGAAACAGATTTCATTTTCTTAATTTTTGGAATTCTTAGTCGAATTCAGAAATTTTGCTATCTTTATGTCATTTTGTATGTGTGGATTGATAGTTCTTATCTCAGAGTTTAAAGAGATAAATGCATATCATTAATTATTTATCACAATCATGATGATGCTACGATAGAAACAAATATTCAAATGATTTTACTGAATAAAAATGTCATATTTATTTGTTTAAGCATCAGGTTCCGAATATATACAATTAAAAGAAAAATCACAATCTTTAAAATTTTAAGTAAATAATAATTAAATGAATGGTTTTTTTTCCTGAAACGATTCAAATTACATAAATAATATGACTGAAAGAAAAAATAATACCTCTTTAAAAACAACTAAAAGTATTTATTTGAAAATGCAAATATTGCTAGAACGTGTAAAGTCAAAGAAAAGAGGAAATTGAAAAACAAAAATTCTCAAATCCACTATTTTCTTCTTATAAAGGTAAAAGATTGTAAAAAAGAAAAAAAGAAAAAACTTTGAATGAACAGGTGATGATATTTTTAAATCTGTGTAATATTTCCTTTTTTACATCTCTGCCATGAAGAATTCGGTTTAAGTGCCCAACTTCGGTTATCATTGATAAAAACTTAACTATTTTAACACCTTTTCTCGTATCGTGTACCTAATCGTTTGAATTTATTTATAAACTGTCATCGATTATAACAAATAGCAAATGCGTAGAATAAAGAACTAGAAAATTGAACAGGGAAATTTTATCTGATCCTAACTACACAATTTATTTTCTTGCAGTTTATTTTGTATTTAAAATGAGTTTCTGCTATCAAGTAATTAAAGATAAGAAGCCGGGCGCAAAATTGATTGGTGTCATTAAACATAATAATTATTTCGTTGCTAATCTGTATTAACTTATAAAATACTTTTCAAGATTAAGAATTGAGCTTTATCATTTTTAATTTTTTTAATTCATCTGAAACTTTGTAACCTGCATTTTTTTCATTTTTTGTGAGAAATCACTTGTTTGCATCTATAAAATTTATTTTAAGACAGTATTTCAAAATACGGAGCTTTCGAACATACTGTAATGAGAGATAACCAGTCTGTCGCGAAATAGATTTCATTGTCTGGATTTATCGAATTCAGAGCATTTCTCTATCATTATGTCAATTCGCATGTGTGAATTTATTGTCCTCATCTCAGAGTTTTGAGAGTTTAATTCATTTAAAAAAAATGATCTGTGTAAAAATTATTTAAAGGTCAAAATGAACAAAATATTCTTATTTATGACTTTAAAAACAAATAACAACATGTATTCAAAAGTGAAAGGTTTGATAAAACATGTAAATCCAAAGAAAAAAAGAATTCGAATTTTTTCTTGAATCCAATACTTTTTTCTTGTAAAAAGAAAAGAAAAGAAAAGAAGACTTGAAATCAGCAGGTGATGACATTTTTATCTATATAACCCTCCTTTTTTTCACATCTTGGACATGAAAATTTTAGGCTAACTACGCAACGTTGACTATCATTCAACAAATCTTAACTATTTTATTTTTTTGCATTGTATAATTAATCGTCTAAATTCATTTATAAACTGTCATCAATAATAACCAATAGCAAGCATTTAAAACAAAGAAATAAAAAATTAAATCAGGAAATTTCATCTGATCCTATCTACGAAATTTATTTTGAATTTTAAAAAAAAGTGTTCGACTATCAAGTAATTAGAGATAAAAAGCCTTTTTCAAAATAGATTGGCATGATTAAATATAACATATATTTCTTCTAATCTGTATTATGGGTCAGGTACCTTTTTAACAAGCAAAACGTATGAAAAAGTTACCTCTATAAAATTTGCAGTTGCTCTATATCTTATTGACTTTTAATTATAGAATTGAAAGTATATGTTAAGAAAGATTTATTTTATCAATTAAAATTGTTTGAAAAGTATACACATATTTAAAAAATTTTAATGTGTTTTTAAAGATAGTACATTTTTGGTGAAAAATTATACTTGCATGCACTGCGCGCATGATTTTTCCCATTTTATTGGCTAAAACAAACCAATATTTTTTAAAATAAGCACAGCTATAATGTGCTTTCAAAATGATCTACAATGAAAAGAATAAAACATGCATCTAGAGAAAAAAAAATATTTAAAGAAATTCGAAATATCGAAATTTTTTAAATAAAAAAAAACAGTGGTGAATTCTAAACTTGTAACTTGAGAAACATAATAATAGGTCATTTTGTGCTTCTATGCATTTAATACATCTAGTGAAAATTTTGTGAAATTCTAGACAACCGTTTTTCAGAAATCGTGCGCGCAGTCTTAAAATTCAATGTTTTGAGAAAATTGACCTTAAAAAATAAATCACCCATTGATCATATAGGAATAGATCAAAGTGTTTTAAACATAACTTGTTTTTCTAATGCGAATTTTTGTATGCAGTTTATTTTAAAATGTTTTTAAAGAACCATATTTAATTTTAAGATACTTTTGGAAAAATCGATTTTTGGATTATTTAAAGGGTACCTGATCCCTTAACACCGTGTAAAATGCTCTACGATATTTAGAATTGAGTTTTATTTCTTTAAATTTTTAAATCATCTGAAATTTGGTAGATTGCATTTTAATTTTGATTTTTGACGACCAATCACTTCATTGCATCTATAAACTTTATTTTATAGTGGTATTTAAAAAATTGAATCTTTCGAACTTATTGTAAGAAAAGATAACCAAACTGTTGCGAAATAGATTTCGGTGTCTGGGTTTTCGTAATTTTTAATCGAATTCAGGACATTTCGCTATCATACCGTTTTGAGAGTTTAATGTATATAGTTAATTATTTATCGCAACCCGTATGATGCAGGAATAAAAACAAATATTCAAATTATTTTACTGAATAAAGATATCTTATTCAAATCTTTAAGTATCAGGATCCGAGAATATTCCATTGAAAAGAAAAAGCATTATCTTTTAAAATTTTAAATAAATATTTATTATATGAAATATTTCTTTCGGAAATGATTAAAATTATAATAGTAATAATAAAAGCAAAAAAAGATTTTTGCATTGTGTAAAAATCATTTAAAGTTGAAAATGCACAAAATTCTTATTTATATCTTTAAAAACAAATAAGAGAATGCATTTGAAAAAGCAAGATTTGTTAAAACGTGTAAACCCCCCAAAAAAGGAATTCAAATTTTCTCTCGAATCCAATACTTTCTCCATGTAAAGATAAAAGAATGTAAAAAAGAAAAGAAAAGAAGATTTGAAGTTAGCAGGTGATGTAATTTTTATCGATATAACGTTTCTTTTTTTCACATCTCACTCTTGAAAAATTCGGGCTAACTGCGCAACGTTGTCTATCATTCAGAAAATCTTAACTATTTTAATACTTTTTTTCTTATCGTGTAAATTAATCGTCTAAAATCATTTATAAACTCCCATCGATAAAAACAAATACCAAGCATGTAAAACAAAGAAGTAGAAAATTAAACCAGGAAATTTCATCTCATCCTATCTGCACAATTTATTTTCTAACACTCTATTTTGAATTTAAAATTAAAGTTTTCAACTATCCAGTAATTAGAGATAAGAAGCCTCTCGCAAAATTGATTGATATGATCAAACGCAACAGATATTTTTTCTAATCTGTATTAACACCAGATAAAATGCTTTACGAGATTTAGAATTGAGTCTTATCATTTTAACTTTTAAATCATTTTTAATTTTCATTTCTGGCTAGCAATCACCAGATTGCGTTTATAAACTTAATTTTATTATGGTATTTGAAAAATAGAAGCTTTCTAACATATTGTAATGAGAGATGAGCAATCTGTTTTGAAATAGATTTCTATGTCTGGATTTTAGGAATACTTAATCAAATTCAGAACATTTCTCTATCAATATGTCATTTTGTATGTGTAGATTAATAATGCTTATCTCACAGTTTTGAGAGCTAAATACATCTAGTTAATTACTTATGCAACTCGTATGGTGCAATGATAAAAACAAATATTCAAATGATTTTTACTGAATAAAGCTATCTTACTTGATCGTTTAAGCATCAGGTTCCGAAAATGAGCCATTGAAAAGAAAAATTAAAATACTTGAATTTTTGTTTTAAAAATGTTTATTATGAGTTTTTTAACTATTAAAATTACATAAATAATAAGACTCAGAGAAAAAATAAAATTTTTGTGTTGCGTGAAAATTGTTTAAAGATGATATGATATTTAAAACATCAAGTCAGGAAGATTAGCTCATTAAGGTTTAATAACTTCACTGTGTGAATCATTTTCTTAAATAAATAAACATGTTAAAAAGGTCCCCCTTAAAATTTAAAATGTTTCTAAAATAATATACATAATATATTACTATTCTTTCCAACAGCGTTTTTCCTTTAATTCTTCATTTATTGCAAAATAAATCTTAAAGAGCACAAGAAAGTAATATTTGAGGATAAGATATTTAATACCTGAAATCAGGAAAATTCGCTTATTAATGTTTAATAACTTAGTACCGGGGAAAAATTCAGTATTACATCTTAGGGACGTGGGAAAATTCATTGAAGTAAAAGTGATAAATTGCTTTTGTATAGTAGCGAAGATAACTGATGTTTATTGTATTTTGACTGAGAATGATTTAATGTTGAATAAAAAAAGAACTAGGAAATTGAAAAAGGAAAAATTCCAAAGGTATCAAAAGCTTATTAACCGACTTCAAGGAGGAGGTTATGATTTCGACCTGTATGTATTTGTTGTTCACGCATAACTTTCGTAAATATGAACCGATTTTGATAATTCTTTTTTTGTTTGAAAGCGTATGGGGCCCATGTGGTCCCATTCAAATTTCATAAAAATCTGTTGATTAGAACTTTTTTAAAAATTAAAACATTAAAATTCAATATCTTTTCGAAGCAATCGACCAATTAGAAACGTTCATTTTTCATGTTTTTAAGTTACACTTACATAGACACACGATCTTTTTTTCAAAGTGTGAAATCCTAACTGGACAAAGTTCACATTTATTAACAGTGTACACTGTAAAAAAATTGACCCTTTTGTTGCATAATCACTCCCCCGTTTTTATAGAATATCTCTCTCTTGACCCATGAGAGTTCTCCACGATAGGCTGAAGTAATCGTTTTCTATAAAAGCGGTGGATTGACGATGCAGCAAAAGGGCCAAATTTTTTACAGTGTACACTTTACAGTGTAAAAATTTTGATCCTTTTGTTGTATCGTCACTCCCCCGCTTTTATAGAATATCTCTCCTTTGACCCATGAGAATGCTCCATGATACATTGTTAAAAATTTGACCCATTTGCTGCAGCGTCACACCACAGCTTTTATAGAATATGTCTTTTATGACCAATGAGAATGCTCCATAACACAGTAAAGTAATCGTTTTCTATAAAAGCGGTGGACTGATGATATAGCAAAAGGCAAGTTTTTGTAGTGTAATTGGGACAAAAGCGTCTGTAAAAGAAATATTTGGGAATGAAATGTGTCACTCTCTTATAGAGGCGGCCAGGTATAGGTAATGAGTTTCAGATTCCTCATCGAATACGCCACCACTCATTTCCGATTACAGTGTCACTGTAAAAAATGTGACCCTTTTGCTGCATCGTCACTCCCCTACTTTTGTAGAATATCTCTCTTTTGATCCATGAGAATGCTTCGTAATTGGGTGAAGTAATCGTTTTCTATAAAAGCAATAGAGTGATGATATAGCAAAAGTGTCAAATTTTTTACAGAGTAGGATTCCTCGATATGAATATGACGACACAAGTAGTACAGTACATAATTGGTTGAAACGATTCTGGACAAAAACGAGTCACCAAGCATCTTGATGAGCGGGCAATTTTCGTCAATCTTGTTAACTTCTCATACGAGTACAATTGAATTCTTCCAGGAAATCATCATCAAATTCCATAATAAAAAATGCCTGGCAATGCAATGCACTGTTAAAAATTTGCAACTTTTGCTGCATCGTCACTCCATCGCTTTTACAGAATATCTTTATTTTTATCAATGAGAATCCTTCATAATACATTTAACTAATCGTTTTCTACACTGTTAAAAATCTGCTGCATTTTGCTGCACCGCACTCCACCGTTTGTATATAATATCTCTATTCCAACCAATGAGAAAGCTCCATTTCACGGCCAAGTAACCGTTTTCTATACAAGCAGGGGAGTGCGTTGCAGCAAAATGCGGCAGATATTTAACAGTGTATGTAAGCGGTGAAGTGATGATACACTGTTAAAAATCTGCTGCATTTTGTTGCAACGCACTCCGCCGCTTGTATATAATGTCTCTACTGCGACCTATGAGAATGCTTCTTAATACAGTCAAGTAACCGTTTCCTATACAAGCGCTGGTGTGCGTAGCAAAAAAATGCAGCAGATTTTTAACAGTGTACAGCAAAAGTTTCAAATTTTTAACAGTGTAGTTGGGACAAAAGCGTCTATAAAAGAAATATTTGGGAATCAAATGCTGTCACTCTCTTACAGAGGCAGCCAGGTATTGGTTATGAGTTTCAGATTCCTCGTCGAATCGCCACTGCTCATTTCCGATGCCATTATTGCCTGTATAGGTATTAGATTGTTGCTGTTTATCGATTGAAGCATAGTGCGATTTTTGCTAAAATCTTTCCTTTTTCTGAGTGAAGGGGGAGTACTTTTGACTGACTGCACTAAAAAAGCATTTTACTATACATTAATATATGAAGTCATTTTGCTGCGTGCTCATATATGGAACACTATGTCGCGCTCTTATGTGTAAGGACACTTTACTTGATGGATTGTCACCTTTTGATACCCACTTTCGATGACCGTAGGATTCGATGCAGACTAAGATTTCATAAATGCTGTAGTTTTTCGAAGTGGCAGATTTTGTCTGAAGAAGTTACCATACAAAGAAATTCTAAGATTCACAACGATACTAACCGATATTGTAAGTGGTTTCAGAAAAGTTGACAATCAAACAGTGACAAGTAAACTGAATACATCAGAACTTAGCAAAGTGCGTACATTAGTAATGCATTGCAAAGAGCTATCGCGTGCCAGTATACATAATTATGTATTACGGTATGCATAACTAAAAAGTAGGAAATAAAATAAGCTTTTTAAGAAAAAAATATCAACCGACTTCAAAAAAGCGCTAAAAAGAATTAAATAATTCAATAAAATTCTCTAATGACAAAACGTTATCCAATAAGCACACATCGGATATCAGGTACCGGCATAAAAAACGGTTAAATTTAATATGTATAATTTAATATCCACCAAACATAGATTTTAGAGATAATATTATTTTACAAGAGATGAATTGACATATTTATGATTTAGTTTATGAATATATACATATAAAAAGTAATGAATTACTTTTTGAAGTTGGTGCCAAACTATTTAATGTATATTAAGAATTGTAGTTAAATTATGCCTAGTATCATAATTAAAATGGGGATAATCATTATCGATTGTGATTGTTTGGCACCAACTTCAAAAAGTAATTCATTACTTTTTATATGTATATATTCATAAATTAAATCATAAATATGTCAATTCATCTCTTGTAAAATAATATTATCTCTAAAATCTATGTTTGGTGGATATTAAATTATACATATTAAATTTAACCGTTTTTTATGCCGGTACCTGATATCCGATGTGTGCTTATTGGATAACGTTTTGTCATTAGAGAATTTTATTGAATTATTTAATTCTTTTTAGCGCTTTTTTGAAGTCGGTTGATATTTTTTTCTTAAAAAGCTTATTTTATTTTAGTAAGATTTTCTTCTTAGGATTTCAAAGTATTGCTTCTTTGTTTTCTTTGAAATTAGAAAGAAATTTAAAGTATACAATGATTTTATTTGATATGACTCTTTGACTTCAAAATAAAATGAAAAAAAAAACCTAAAATAAAGGTATTATAAAGTTACTCACAAAATTTTTAATTAAACATCTGTGAAAAAATATGTATTTTTTTTGGGGGGGGTTAATATCTATAAATCTTCCTATATAAATTTCCCGTATAGCGATACGGGCACATGTGAAAAATTCAACAAGTAAAAATGATAAATTTCCTTTTTGTTTTGCAGCAAGTTTAAATATATTTAGCATGAAAATTTATACTTTTTTAAGAATAAATAATTTCCTGTCATAATTATTTTAAAATTAAATTTGTAATCTGTCATCTATTTAAAAATGTAATAATTATAAATTAAAAATTTTGATTTATTAATTAAAGCATAAATTGTTTTGGAAGAAATATTAAACGAAACCCTATGTGCGATCTGCGACCACACTTTGCCACTTGTTTAGGATAGTTTGTTTCTATATGTCAATAGAAAAATATCGCCAATATATGTACAACGAATGATAATGTAACATTTATATAGACAGCCACAAAACCCAACATATTGCATTTAAGATTATATGTTGAAATTTTAGAATCCATCAGAAACAGTTTCTTTCTCTCAATTTACTTATAAATATATCCTGGATTGTTTTAATCTATCCTATATTGGAAATGAAAACGAAATTTATAAAAAAAAATTAAAAATCTCAAACGAATAAATAATAATATTAATCTTTCCAATTGCGTTTTTTCTGATATTACTCAGTTATTATCGAATAACTCTTAAAATCCACAAAAAAGCAATATTTTAGGTTATGGTATTTAATAGCTGAAGTCAGGAAGAGTGGTTTATTTCCTTTTAATAACTTAGTGCCAGACAAGAAAAATCTACCGTATTACGTTTCCGGAACGTGAGAAAAGTTCAACTAAATGAAAGTGATAAATTTCACTTTTGTATAGAAGCAAAGATAACTGATGTTTATTATATTTTCACTGAGGATGATTTAATGTTGAATTGAAAGAACTGGAAAGTTGAAGGAAAAAAATCCGGTGGAATCAAAAGCTTATTTTAGTAATTCTGTTAAGTTTCCAAAGTATCGCTTCTTTTTTTTTTTATAAGACTAGAAAGAAATTTAAAGAATACAAGGATTTTTTGTGAAATGACTTTTTGTTTATAAATTTTCTCACAATTTCCCATAGGGTCCGTCCATACATGAAGTCAAATTTGAAGGAGGGGAAAGCGATTTCCTGAAATCGTGACAGTTTTTGACGAAGAAATGTGAAATCGCATATTTTAGTTAAAATTAACAAAAAACATTAAAAATTGGCAAATAAAATCTTGAAGTTATTTTGAAATTAAAGTATTTTGTGTTTGTAAAATAAAAATAAGATTTTAAGCAAAAAAAGTTAAATTCCATAATAAAAAACTATTTTTACGTGTTTTTTATACTAATATTTTATTACTAATGTGTAATATGTTCTTGTTATAAACTTTAATATTATTTCATACAAAATAAGCACATGTTTTTTTGTTGTTGTTGTTGTTGTTGCCGTTATGCTTACAAACGTTATTGAAACACGTAGTACAAGTATAATAATAAAATTTGAGCTATCATCTATAAAGCAATGTTTTGTTGCTGAACTGCAATTATATGTTTATATAAAATAGCATGACATATGAAAAGGGGAAGGGAGGGTTGTGGCGAAATGTGACACTTTATGACAAAGTGAAAAGAAGGGTCAAAAACATTGAAAAAAACCTTGACATCATTAATGAACAACCCCTTAATTGTATATGAAAAGAAAATTTTAAATTATAATATATTTATGAACATAAAGAAAAGTAGTACTATACATATTGTGTATATACGTAGATATATAGGACTTTCATATTAGTGGATATAGGAAACTATCAAAACAGAAACTCTAAAATAAACTGCAGTGGCAGGCATTTTTATTCTATAAGGATTAAGACAAATTATAAATTAATGAAAATTTAGCTTTTCTTTGAGAAGATTTAATGTTTAGTAACACCAAAAATTGACTTTATATTTGAATACTCCGATGCATGTCACCTTCCAATACTAAAGAAAAAATCATTCGCCATGTAGTTTATAAATTCTGCTGTTTCTAAATCTGGAAATCCTTATGTTAAATTCATTTTTATTCCTTGCAAAACACATTTCAACATGTTATGGAATTTTTTGTTTTTGTTGAAATCGACTGTTTAAACATCTATCATATGAATTAAAATTTTTTATATTGTATCGATTAAATATCTTTTGGTTATTTTTACAAAGCTACGTGCAATGGAATTTGTTTTTCAACAAATCAAAATGAAATTAACATCGGAATTCCAAACTTTAAATTAGCATAATTCCAAAGTTACTTCACCATAAACTTTTGTTGTAGCAGTGTTAGATTTATCGAACATGATGTGAAAATAATGTGTCATTATTCGGCATTTTAGCAATTAATATAAATATAATAATGTATGCCTTCCCTCAAGAAAAATCTACTGTAACAGAAGTGCATAATAAACAAACAAATTTGTTCTTCAAATTTTAAGAGTGGTTCTAGTGCTTGATTGTGCTCTTATTTCTTTCTGTACAAAGTAATTTATTTATGTAAATTATATTACTTCCATATTTTTAAATGAAACTAACTTTTTTAAAGATAAAAACTTCCTTTTTTATGATTAAAAATTTTTTTTGACAGTGATTTCGTATCACAAGGCAACTTATATATTACAAGCTTGCAAGTCATTATTCATATGATCATTTGCTATATAACGGAGAATTTCACAATGCTTACCGAATCATAGAAGTGCATTTTTTTTTCTTTTTGCTTTTGAATATCAGTATTTGAAAAATATTATCTTTGCCTTATTTAATACGAAAAGCTTTAAAATAAGTTACTGAAAATAGCTTTTAGGATACATTGGTATACAAAGGAAAGCTGGTCTATATTTACAAATTTGAAATTGCCAAATATTTTAGAGAAATTCAAGATATATACATATATATATATGTTACAGGCCAATCCCGATTTTAGGCCAAACTAGATTGGCCTAGTCCAAACTAGTCTATCCTAACGCCCATCGGATGAACTAGTTTTTCCTAGGCCAAACTAGTCTATCCTAACGCCCAACGGATAAACTAGTTTTACCTAGGCCAAACTAGTCTATCCGAACGCCCATCGGATAAACTAGTTTTTCCTAGGCCAAACTAGTCTATCCGAACGCCCATCGGATAAACTAGATTTTCCTAGGCCAAACTAGTTTGGCCGAACGGTCATTAGGATGAACTAGTTTAGCCTGCTATTCATTGGTTTGAATTAGTTTATCCTAGGCCGAACTAGCTTGTTCTAGGCCATTTCAATTTGGCGTGATTTTTTTTTAACTAAAGACCGCCACGGCGCCAACTTTCTAGTTTTGATCTAATTTAGCCTAGGCCAATGTTGTGTGACGCGATTTTAGCTCACAGACTATCAAAGTATGAGAGCTAATGTGCTCGCAGATTCTGTGTGTGTGTATGTAACCATGTACGTATGTATGTACGTATGTACGTACGTATGTACGTAATGCGATAACTCCTGATAGAAATATCCAATTTGCTTCAAAATTTGGACATAGATTTATCCTAATAACGAACTTTCCTGATTAGTTTCAGGTGTTCATTGGATAAGAAAAAGGGAAGGGGAACAAGAAGCTAAACCGCACCCCCCTCCTCTCCTTAATTTCGTTAAGTCAGTTTTCATGCAAAAGTATCAGATTTTATTAAAAATTTAGGTACAATATCAGTTTGATAAGGTACATCCATGATTAGTTGTGGGTGTTCATTGTTTACATATAAAGAAAGGAGGAATGGGGGGGTAACACTCTTGAATTATGTAAATAGATTTTTCAGGGATAATTTACCGATTTGTTTCAAATTTTGGATGTAGGTTTCTTCTGATAAGGCGTTTACGTGATTAATTTTGGGGGTTCTAAGTTTAAATATAAAGATAGAGTGGATTTTTTTTTCAATCGGATAGTAACTTTTGGTTTTATGAAAAGATTTTTAATTCGTAACAGATATTGGTTTTCATACACATCACTTCACGCGAAATTGTTCGTATTAAAAAAGTAAATATCCGAATTTTTTAAAAATAAGAAAAAGCTTAAATAAAGCATGACACTTGAAATTTAGGATACGGCGGGGAGGTAGAGTAAGCGGACACTAGATTTTTTTTAAAAAAGCTCAGCGTTTTTTTTAAGTTTTAGCTGCTAATTAAATATTACCAATTTTGTGAAACTTTTTGAAACATAATATAACATGATGTTAAATATTTAAGAAAAAAGATGCGCATCAAATACCACTATTTTCTACTAGTAATTTTTGTAAAAATGTTAAATTCTTGTTGGAATTGTTGAAACTTTGTGATAGTTTATAACATGTGATAAAAAATTGTATAAAAAGTCCCATTACGAAAGGGATAGGGGGGGGGGGGGGCAAACAAAATCAGGAAATATAACGGAAATTCTAGGTTGATCTATTTGAAACTTTAAGATAGTTTATGTCATATGACATAAATTTATAAAAATATATTTCGCATTTAATGCCACTATTGAAGAATAGTGATTTTTTTCAAAAATCTCAAATTCTTGTTTTGAAGCACCGCGACATCGAGTAACATATCTATTGATAGATTCTTTAACGGAGTTTTCTTAAGATGCAGTTTTGTTAGTAATAAGGTACGCTCCCTGGTGATGGAATGTGGAACTAATGCGAGCACCCTGGTGTTGGAATTTGGAACTAATACAACGCGATTTAGGTATTTACGAATGTTGAATCGAAAAGAAAGAAACATGATAATAAATACTTAAGAAAAAGGATTCCGCATCGAAATACCACTATTTTCTAATAGCAATTTTCGTAAAAATGTTAAATTCTTGCCGGAACTTTTTGAAAAATTCGTAACAACGTCTTTCAAATTCTAATTCAAGCTGAAATTTGATGAAAATCTGTGTATTGGTACTATTTTAGATATTTGAATTATCGCAGAAGTCATAAAAAACTGGATAGAAGCGCTACTTATTGAATCATTTACTCTAAAAACAAAAGAATATTAATTTACATCAGGGACTAACTGAATTTGAAGTTTGAAGAAAATCCGTGCATTTCTTCTTGAGATATTGCGATAATCATGAATAATGCCACATAGCAGCGCCACCTGTTGCACGATTTACTCCAAAAACTAAAAAGTACTTTTGTACTTTTTTATATCAAGGACTAACAGAATCTGGAGTTTCATGAAAATCCATGAATTAGATACTGAGATAGAGCTATTGCAATAATCACGAATAATACCGTATAGCGGCGCTACCTTTCAAGAGATTTACTCCAAAACTACAGAATACTAATTTATATCAGGGACTTACTGAATCTAAAATTTGATGAAAATTCGTGCATTAATTCTTGCAACAAAACTATTTCAGGAATCGGGAAAATTGAGCACAACAGTGCCACCTATTGAGCAATTAACACGAATACGTAAAAGATTTAATTCATATCACGGATTTACTGATTCGGAAGTTTGATGAAAATCCGTAAATTAGTTATTGAAATAGTGTTAATGCAAATCAGTAAAAACGCACTTTAGAAACGCCATATGTTGAACTATTTACATGAAAAAGTAATCAGTATCGATTTATATCAGGGACTATCTGAATATGAATTTTTATTAAATTCCGTCCATTAGTTTTTGAGATACAGCTATTGTGAAAATTGTGAAAAATGCAGCATATCATAGCCATGTTGAGTGATTTACTTCAAAATATAAACAACACCAACTCATGTCATGGACGAACTGTATCTAAAGTTCGATGGAAATTTGATTGTATTAGCTATTAAGATAAAGCTCATTCGTAAATCGTAAAAAATGCCAAACAGTACTCCACCTGATGAACGATTTACACCAAAAACTAATCAGCATCAATTTAGATCAGAGACTGCCTGAATATAATTTTTTATTAAATTTCGTGCATTAGTTCTTCAGCCGCGTCCCCGCAGACTGCGGCAGCGTATAGCAGGTGTGCTGCAAGCGTACTGCCGAATGCGCTCTTCCTTTTCGAATGAACTTCGAAGCGAACAAAATTTAAATCGTAGCAAGCATGCTGAGCACGCACCACCGAATGTAACCCTCCTTTTCGAAAGAACCTCGAAGCGAACGAAATTCGAACCATATCCCCGCTGCCCACGCCAGTCCGATAGCGGGCGAAGCCAGCAAGTTTTAACTAAGCCACGTTATATTTGTTCCTCATTCCAACACCAGGGAGCGTACTCTATTATTAACAAAACTGTATTTGAATGAAACTCCGTTAAACAACCTATTAGTAGATGTGTTACTTGAGGTCGCGGTGCTTTAAAACATAGAATTGCCGTTATATTTCCTGATTTTGTTCGCAACCACATCCTCTTTCACGCCGAAATGTAACTCTTTTTTTATAAAATTATATCATATGCGATAAACTATCACAAAGTTTCAAAAAGTTCCAGCAAAAATATAACATTTTTACAAAAATTACTATTAGAAAATAGTGGTATTTCGATGCAAAATCCTTTTTCTTAAATATTTATCATCATGTTTTTTTTCACTTACACTTCGTTCGCCTCAACATACGTCCGTTTCAAGATTTTATGTAAAAGAAGGGGCCCGATAGCGGGCGAAGCCGGCTGGCTTGAACTAAATCGCGTCCAAATTCCAACATAGAGTGCTCGCGTTATATTAGTTACACATTAGTCCGTTATATTAGTACGTACATATTAGTATATTAGTACGTACATATGTATGTACGTACGTATGTACGTACGTATGTACGTACGTACGTATGAATGTACGTACATATGTATGTACGTACGTACATACGTACATATTAGTATATTAGTACGTACACCGTTATATTAGTACGTACATACATAAGTATGTACGTACATACATACATACGTACGTACATAAGTATGTACATACGTACGTACAATTTTACATACACACACACAGAATCTGCGAGCACATTAGGTCTCAGGCTTTGATAGTTTGTGAGTTAAAATCGCGTAGAATTGCATCGGCCTAGGCTAAATTAGATCAAAACAAGAAAGTTGGCGCCGTGGCGGTCTTTATATTCAATAAAATCACGCCAAATTGAATTGGCCTAGGACAATCTAGTTAGGATAAACTAGTTCAAACCAATGAATAGCAGGCTAAACTAGTTCATCCTAATGATCGTTCGGCCAAACTAGTTTGGCCTAGGAAAATCTAGTTTATCCGATGGGCGTTCGGATAGACTAGTTTGGCCTAGGAAAAACTAGTTTATCCGATGGGCGTTCGGATAGACTAGTTTGGCTTAGGAAAAACTAATTTATCCGATGGGCGTTAGGATAGACTTGTTTGGCCTAGGAAAATCTAGTTTATCCGATGGGCGTTTGGATAGACTAGTTTGGACTAGGCCAATCTAGTTTGGCCTAAAATCGGGTTTGGCCTGTAACATATATATATATATATATATATATATATATATATATATATATATATATATATATATATATATATGGACAAAGATGACCGGCCAGTTGAGATTTTAGACATTTTGTTAAATATCTAGAAAAACTCATGAGGGATTACCCTCACATTCCAAGTTATTAAATACAAGTAGTACAGGTCATAGATTTTCGTGAAGTTTTTTTTTAACAGCATAGGGGACCGTCAACAAATTGAAAAAGAACGAATATATATTGACTAAACCTGTCAAAATTAATATGCAAAGCAAACAAGTTGTACATTATGATTAAGTGGCTTATTGTAATTAACCGTGTTCATATTTATATATGGGTAGCATGTATACTCGCAGAGAAATTAATGTTCTTATGAAAAACAGACGCACATTTTTCCAGGTTTTTTGCTTGCAGAGTTCTTAATATAAAATAATGTTCTTTTTCTGAAAATATGACAAACAGCATTGTACACAATACCCTTTAATCAGAATTAAAAAATAATGATAATTGCACGGAAAATGAGTAGGTTTACTGAATAGATTTTCACTGCGCATGCGTCAGCGATATCAAAATGCTATTTGCATATTGCATTTGCTAAATGTAATGAGAAACTTTTGATAAAGTTTTAAAATCATAGCTTCATTTTTCTAATTACGGATTTTCAGCTTATTCTATTGACGATTATTTTCTGAATTTTCAAGCTATGATTCTGAGTAATTCACAAACGTTGCTCCATATATTTACAAACACAATATGTAAATGAAATATGATATCCTTTGACGCATGCGCAGCGAAAAATTATTTAGTAAAACTACTCATTTTTCATACAATTATTATTTTTTTATTATGATTACGGTGTATTTTGTGCAATTTTGTTTGTCATATTTTTAGAAAAGAATGTTATTTTACGTTAAGAATTCTGCAAATTATAAGCAAAGAACATGGAAAAATTTGGGACTGTTTTTATAAAAACCTTAATTTCTCTACGAGTATGCATGCTATCGACATAAAAATGAAATTTGTTTATTAACATAAGCCACTTAATCATAGTCTACAGTTTAAGATCTTTAGCTACATACGTTTTGACAGTGTTTTCCAAAAGATATTCATTATTTTAATAAGTTGATGATCCCGATGGTTTCGGGAAAAAAATCTTCACGAAAATGAATGAATCGTACCATTATATTTTGAAGAATTTCAGGATAAATCTTCATGTATTTTTCTAGATATTAAGGAAACTGTCTAAAATCGCAAGAGACCGGTCATCTTTGGCCAAAAAGTGTATATAATTGCATTTTCATAAGCTGCAATTTACCATATGTCATACTTTCTGTTATACAAAGTTTTAAAAAGGAATCGAAATACAACTATTGGTTGAAAATTTATATAGAATTTAATAAACATGTAAAGAAACAAATATTGAAGAATGAAGATATATTTTTTAGAATAAAAATTAGAAATAAGAGAAAATTTGAAATAACTGTGTAGTAAATTTGTTGTTTCGATAAATACCCGTAAATTCAGATGTTCGATACAGCTTTTTTCTTCCATGGTTTATCTATTGGTTACTTATTTTTTCCGAACATATTGGTCAAAATAACTATGGTTTTAGTACAATTCCTTTCTATATGTGCGAGCCAAATTTTATGATTACTTTTTTAACTGATTATGATTATGTGAATGTTATCGATTTAATTTTTAATATTTATAAATATTTTATATTTAGTATGAAAGTTTTGGTTTAAATGTTGGTTTTGCAAGTGTGTAAATGTACAAGAAACAAACTTATAAGTTTAGTACCTTATTATTATTTTGTCTCAAAATAATATAAGTTTTCTCATTTAAAAAATGGTACTTACGTATTAACGCCACCGCAGCTATAGATTTGGCGGTTTTTAAGTACCGTCAATCTACATCTAAAGGTTTTTTGACAATTCATAAAATAAAACACATTATTTAAAATAAAAACATTTTTAAAATTCAAAACACTTTATTTAAAAGCAAAATAATCAATCGGATTTCGGTTTAAAATGAACCGATATAGAGTTTAACATAGATTCAAAGTAATATTACATTTGGTTCTGTTTTGGGCAAATCCCGAATTAGCATTTTCGTAGCACTAAAAAATGGCGTCAAAAACAAGCAGTCAACGAGGGAACAAGGAATTCAAAAGATAACTTGGTGCGCGTGCGTATAATAAGATTGCTCTTTTTTGGTGCATTAGCGCAATTTCTGCTGCGGTGGCGTAAATACCCAAGTACCAAAAAATATATGAAACAATGATATTATGTAAGGCCTATCAAATGAGGGGATAGACTTCTTATATTTTAACCTCATCTTCAGTTTAACATTTCATTATTCTACTTACAAAACAAAAAGAAAAGTACGAATCATTTATCTTCAAAACAACAACAATAAAAACAGTGATAATTACTGAGAATAAAAAAAAACATATTAATGCATATGTTATCGATTCAAAATACACTGGATCTTATGCAATTTCGTAATTAGTTTTAGTTTACAATACAGAGATTCTGAGATTAATTATCAGTCCCCTTAAACTCTTTCCAACTTAATAAACACATAAGCTTCATTTAAAGGAGGCAAAAATATTTATCTGTGGTTTTTATTTTCTTTTTTTATTTCATATAAATAGCATTAACTATCTATGACATTTGACTATGTTTTTATTTCTAATTTTTCGTAATTATTTGAGTAACAATATAAAATAATGACAAAGTATTTAATTAATAAGATTTGAGAAAAAAATAATGTATCAATAATCCAAGAAAATCTAGATTATAATTTAAGTATTACAAACTGTATCGAACAATGCCTTAATGCATTAAGATATTGCTTGAAATTTCATCAAGCATCTTTTTAAATAAAATGCATATTAGAAGTACGTAAATCTGCAAAAAAGTTTTTTTGATAAATGTTGTACACAATTAATATTTTGTCTTAGAGAATGAAGATAAATTTGTTTAGAAAAAAAGAAGACACTATGTTTTTGTTTCTGGTATCTTAGTTGATGCATGTATATTTTCTTAGTTTATCTTCATTTACCATTTGCTTATTGAGATTAATGAACAGATAGAAAAGTAAAAACATATTTTACTAAAAAAACAAAAAAACATGATAAATATTGTACTAAAAATGTAAATATTCTGAACGTACATGTATATCCCTGCCTTCGAAATTTTTTTCAAAAATTCGAAATAAAAGTACTGAATGAAAATTTGCCTGTAAATTAATAAAGTCTTAGAGAACTAAATATTGGGCAATGAAGACAAATTTTTTAGAAATAAAAATTATAAATAAAAGAAAAATTGGGATGATTTTGAAATTTTTTCTAGTACATTTGTTGTTTCTATAAATATCCTAAATTTCTGATATCTCATACATCTTTTTTCATTTTATGTCTTCTCTATTGTCTGCTTCTTCTTTCCGAACAAATTGTTCAAAATGACTATGGTTTTAGTTCAATTTATTATCATATGCATGATTTGAGTAACGAGAATGTTACCAATTTTTTGTTGTTCTAAAATTTTTTTTAATATATATTTAAAATTTAATATATATTTATATTAAATAATAATTATATAATTATTAAATAATAATTAATATATATTTATTAAAATTTAATATGTATTTTAATATATATTATAAATATTTCATATTTTATATGAAAGGTTTGTTTAATTGTTAGTGTTGAAAGTGTGTAAATTTAGAAGAAACACGCTTACAAATTTAGTGCATTATTAATATTTTGACTGAAAATGAACATAAGTTCGATCATAAATAAAAGAAAACAATATTTTGCATGCTTATAAGGTCAGACGATACGTATAATCTCTTCTTATATTTTAACCTTATTTTCAGTTTAACATTTCATTATTAAAATTACTGAACAAAAAGAAATTTACAAACCATTTGTCTTAAAAAATATTTTTAATTGCTATGAATAAAAAATGCAAACGCATAAATTGTTGATTGAGAATGGCCGCAACTTTATTTAAGAAAAAATACACTGAATCTTATACAATTCTGTAATTAATTTTAGTTTATATGACAGAGATTCTGAGATTAATTATCAGTCCCATTAACCTATTTCCGACATTATAAACACATAAGCTTTATTTAATGCGAGCAAAAATATTTATCTCTTGTTCCTTTTATTTTTTTCAAATACATAGCATTAACTATTTATATCATCAACCCATGTTTTTATTTCTAATTTTTCGTAAGTATTTGACAATAATAAAAAAGTTTTGAGAAAAAAAAGTAATGCAGCTATAATGCTTGAAAATCTAAATTATAATTTAAGTATTACAAAAAGCATAGAACAATTTCTTACGTATTAAGACATCAAACTCCCTTTTAAATAACACGCATTTTAGAAGTATGTAAATCTGAATCTCAAAAAATATTTTGATATATGTTGTACATAATTAATGTTTTGTCTAATAGAATGAAGATAAATTTCCCCAAGAAAAAAAGAAGACATTATGTTTATCTTTCTGATATCTGAGTTGATGCATATCTATTCTCTTTGTTTTATCTTCATTTACCATTTGTTTATTGAGATTAATGAACAGATACAAAAGTAAACATATATTTCCTTGAAAAAAAAAAAAAAAAAAAAAAAAAAAAAAAAACAGAACAAAACAATGTAGTAATTATTGTATTAAAAATATAAATAGTCTGCAGTATAATTCTTCATGTTTTAATATTAATAACATTATTAAAAAAATCTTCAGCCCCATTTAAATTAGACTGTTTATTTTAAATACAATAAAAAATACTTTGAAGCATAAAATTTATTTAGTTTAATGCATTTTAATTTTATATATTCTTTTAAAATTCATTTGATTATTACTTATCAAATATAATTTCTAGTTCAATAATGTGTTTTGCAATAATAATAACAATAATAATAATAATAATAATAATAATAATAATAATAAAATGAAGTTATAAAATCACACGATAACATAAGTTTCAAATCGCGCCTTTACAAAAATTTAAAAAATGTATTAATCTATTCTATTGGTTAACTTGCGTGGTAAACACACTATAATAAACTTTTGTAAAAAACTGTTCTATCCTGTATTTCTGCAACTACATGGGCAACCAAAAAAGGGCCCATTTACAGGTTTTTCGCAATGTCTCAAAATTTGATTTTCTGGAAACGGCGAGTTTTGAAATTCACTTCCTGATATACAGGACGAAGCAAAATCCTTTCCCTGTTTGAAATAATTCCTTAAAAATTAACAGTTTGTATAAGAATATGACTTGTTATATCATTACATAGGTCTGTTTTAGTACGGGTTTTTTTTTTATACAACAGATATGCGGCTGCTCCTTAATAATGACTCAGAAGGACTTTGTAAGAAAGGCATTTTCAATCGAAATGAGATCGATTCAAGAGAAAGCTCAATGTGTACTTTGATTTCATGGAGCAAAATTGCGCATTAACGTTCGGCGAGTGTTTCAAGAATCATATGGATGCAGCCTGATGCAAGCCTGATGCAAAATCAATAAAATTATGGTTATTGACATGTGCAAGATGGTTTGCGATAAATTCCATACAGACAGCACTTTGAGGGTTGAAAGTCAGACATCTGCAAAGAAGATGTTCGGAAATGTGGCCAATAGATGGTAGCACCAAACAACGCCACCTCTTCAATTTCGATATGTCTTTGAATATAAGGAAAAGGTTTTTTCAGATACCTATGCCCATGGTAACTGCTTAGACCGACCACAGGACTTTCAGAAGAAATTTATTCAACGAGAGCGTCAACTGTATATACTCGGTGGATCTTTGGTGACGTCAAGCATCAAACCCGAGGCTTTTCAGTTTTGAATTCAGTGCTATGACCACAAGACTATCACAATCTAATAAAAATAATAGTATTATAGGTTTAAAGAAACAAACAGTGTCGCTTATGTTCTCCAGAAGTGGTGGCCTAGTGCGAGTGTCTCAACTGTTGAACACGTTCGGCAATTGTTTCAGCTGCTTCCTACTCAATCAACTCGTGAAAATTCACTTAAATTTCAAATATCTGCTGCTGAAGCTTCTGTATATTGTAACAGGAAACATGTTGAAGAAAATTTGGTGGGAAAACGAATACCGCTTAGCTATTCTCTGAACAACCGAGAGACGACACGTTGAAATTTACTGACGTACATAGTCTTATATATAAATAAATAACAGTACTAACAATGCACCCAAAAATCTTGTTTATATTGCAAAAATTTATCATCCAAATGACTTGAAATTTCATTTCTCATCATTGTTTGAAACGAAGATTTTTAAATATATTGTCAAAATTTGGTGTTGATATTGAAAAGAAAAAAAAATCTGATTTTTATTTGTAAGTGACCCAAAGCAAATTTTATATGCATCATGTAAAAGTAGACCTTTTTTTACAAGTATTTGGTACCAGTAACTTCATCTATTATAAAATAGTTTCAGAGTTACGAAGTGTGTTTTCTCTTTTTTTTCGTCTGTACTTAGGCTTTATTAATTTGCAACAAGTTTACTGTTCTATTTTTAAAAAATCATTCAAATTTTATTTATATGGTTAATTACCATTATTTAGTTCAAATAATTAATATACATATGGATAGTTGGATATAAAAGTTACTTAATGGACTCTTTTTGCAATTATTTATTCTTATCTTGCAGTTTATCATTTCCTTGTCGAAATTAAAACAAAAGAACAGCAAAAAAAATCTTCCTAGAAAAAAAAACAATAACTACTGTGATAAACATTTAAATAAGTCTAATGTATCAATTTTTGTACACAAATATCAATTAATTTATTAAAAAAATACATTGAATCGTGTAGAGTCTAGTAATTAATTTTATTTCTCAAAACAGAGAACATGCAATTAATTACAAGTCCCATTTAAATGTTGCCGAAATGATAAACACATAAACTTGATTTATTGTGTGTAGATATAATTATCTGTTTTTCCAAACATAAATCATTAATTTTTACTTAATGTATCAGAGTTTTTATGTTATCATTTCTTTAATCATTTGAAACTAACAATGGAAGTTTTTTTTTTTATTTACGTTATGTATTTAATTAACAATGTTTTCAACTATTGAGTCGTGAGAACATAAAAGTGTTAATTATAAAAAGTAACAAATTATGCTTTCAAAAGCAAAAATCTTACTTACAAATAATTGAATTATCTGCAACTCCTAAATTTATAATATATATATATATATATATATATATGATAATAATAATCAGTTTCTTTAGTTTAAAAGGGTGTTCCTGGATTATTGAGACAAACTTTAAGGGAATGTAGGGGACGTCACAAGAATCCAGATTTGCAATCCATGATCGGAGACACTTTTCTGGCATAGTACTGACGACTCAAAGAACAAGAATTATAGGTCAATAAGAAAAGGAGAAAATATGTTTATTGTCACCAGAAGAAAATGAAAAAAACGAGCATTAAAGGGACAGCGCCCGTCATCAATGTGGGGGTTCGAAATTACAACCCCGGGGTCATGTTGCATGGAAGCGCATAGCCGGCACATAGAAGATCTAATGTTCTCAAAAATACCGCTAGTTTCACTGATTTCTTCAGAAGCTGACACGATGCATGCAACAAATTCACCAGTACTTTCCAGCATTGTACAGGCATATTTTGCAGCATTAAGTGTAATAAAAATTTTCTCGTCCTGTTCGTGTACTTTTTTCTTGTGTTTTGTATTGTCACCGACGCGCGTGAAAAAACTTCCGATTCTTAGTTGCTATGCAAATTTTATTCCTTATGATGACTTCTACTTCCGCATACAGACTGTCATAATCATCCTGGGACACCCTGTATTGGTATTATATCCTGTATTGAAACTTGTGATAATTTTACTTTTAAAAACATGACCTAAATTCGAATGTAATTAAATTTGTATTTCGCTATTGTTATTTTATTTAATTCCTTTATGGCTAGAGTTCCATTTTTAAGGCACTTCAAATTTTCTACTTCATTATAACATGAAAAGTGTATGAAATATATAAAAATGTCTGATACCGAATGGTGAATGCATAAGTTAGATATTTGTTTGTATTTATTTACTCAAATGAAAGCTTTTTTCTGCAGTTTATAGATTTTTCATTTTACTTCAAGATGTCGAAACGTAAAAAAGTAAGTGTTTTTTTTTTTCTATCAAAGATCCAAATAAGTAAGTCTTAATTTTAGCTTGTAGACTTCTTTGAAAAAAACATTTTTTAAATATTTTGAAATTGTTTGATCAATTCTATCTTTTAAGGATTTTTGTACGCACAAAACATAAAGTACTAGAGACGAAATGTTATATTTTTATCGATGATTAGAGGACTGTTATTTATGTAAAATGCTTTTCAAGACAATAAAAAACAAATTGTTTTTACAACTTAAATATGAAAATTCTTAGCTCATTGCTACTAATACTCAAAAGAATACTAAACATAATATATAATATACAAATTACAAGCTTATTGTATATAAACTTACAGGAAAAATGGAATTATGCATAATATACTAGTACAATTTTTAAGCATATTCACATTTTTAGAACGTTCATATTTTAACAAAAAAATTGAAAAGTTTCTTAAGTGTAATTTATTTTTATATTTTTCCAGATCAATTTGCAACATTTTAAAGGAATTTTATTGCTAAATTTGAGAAAACAAAAAATCAGCCATAAATGGGTCAAAACCTCAATTGTTTAGAATCAGAATATTTTGGAAGAGTCGAGTTTTTATTTAGATAAGGAAACATTACAACATTTGTACATTATTCATTTAAAATAATTAAATATGGATTGTATTGAACTTAATTAATGAAAATAAAAACACATAATTGCTGTCCCTGCAAGCCTTTGTGGAAATGAATGTTTTAGTAATGTTTTCTTCTTCTTCTTTTTTTTATCATTTAATTTATATTATTGAAAAACATACGTTTTTTAGGGTATGTATGCATGTTTATGTTTGTTTCAATGTATAGGAAAATGACCATCGCTTGAAGTGGTCTAAATATGATTAGAGACTGACAGCAAAAGTTTTATTTTATTTTATTTCATTTTATTTTATTTGCGTTTAGAATGCACTTCTCCGAAAATGAGAATTTTAAAGTTTATTGTATACCAAAAATATTTTTTTTAAACCAATTTCTATTTGTTACCTTATTTATGAAAACTGTGCAGACAATATGTCATAGCCCTTTATAAAACAGGATTTAGGGAGTTGGTGAAAAATGGAATAACTTTCTAAATAATTTATTAAACACAGGAAGGTCTCCGAAACGCAGCATAGAAAGCGAGGAAAATTTTAACTCTTTATGTAATCTTGTGTACTCCGAAAAATCTTTACTATGACGACTCGTGATTTGCAGCTATTATTATTATTTTTTTTTAGTCGACGTAAGTGAAATATATTTAAATAATTTGCATGACATTATAAGATTATTTATGGCATATTTAAGAGTTTTATCCCGCGCACATGCAACATGGGACGGTCCTGTTAATATTCCGACATTTAAATCGACAGTGTGTAAAGCCTTAGTCAACTGCTGATTATTTGGAATGAAATAATAATTAATAGATTAAAATTAAATAATATAACTTTCTATAAAATATCATGGTGATGGTTTATACAAAGATGTATTATATTATTTTCCTTTACTGCTAATTTTTCGAAGCTGTTTTAATAGTATTTCACTATAATGTACTTATGTACAAATGACGCTAAAGAGTGTCCTTATGATGAGTTGAATTTGAAGTATGAGGAATTATGTGGAATTATTGACATTATGAGGAATTTTAGTGAAATTAAAGAACAATCAGTAGAGATGGTTCTTTTATTTCTATTAAAATAAATGACTGCGACAGTTATTAAATTTATTTAAAAAGCTAAGTAAAGCTTGAAGTGAGGAAATTTTTATTTTCTTTTATTTTTTTAGTTTCAAATATAAATAATAGAGGTTCTTGCACTAAAAATGTCATAGTGCTTACAATAAGTCTTTATTTTCATAACACAGACCATATATTTGGCATTGCATTCGGTAAACGGACTGAAGACTAGATATAGAATGTGAAAAGTTTAATTCAATTGTATAAATTAGTTCGTGAGTTGTAAAATTTTAAGACCATTACGCTTTGTATGTGACTTTTAGAGCTGCAGCAAGAAAGAATAAAAAAAGAAATTACTTACTTTGTATTTTAATCTATAGCAAAAGTAACTGTTATTTGTCACAATTAACTTCTTATTCAATTTTATATTATTATTTCTCTTACAGCAATGTGTATGTTTTACAAATAAGTACAGCAGAAGAATTTCAAATTTATTACATGTGGTCTTTTTAAGTTAACAAAGAGTTGCTACATCATTTTGTTGGGTACTATTTTATTAAGATTATATGATATAGATAAACTATGAATACTTTATTATGATTACTTTTTATGTTTTTGACTATAAACATTTCTTTACTCATTAATTTCAAGGAGAATTCCTTCAAATGGTATATGAAATGAATATACTGTAATACAATAATTTCCCCAACATATAAATGCATTAAATTATACATAAAAAATATCTTTAAATTGTTTAAAGCTAAAAACTGTTTGATTGTTTATTGTAATATCATGACAAATATGTTTGTAATACGAAACATACTTACTGAGATTTTGCCTTTATCCAATTTTTTTTTATATATATATAAATATATTCGGTCTATTTGTCGCATGAATGTGAAACAATATTTTTATTTATAAATAAATTTTTCCGAAATTTAGAATTTTAGAAAGCTTAGGTTTAAAATAAAGGTTCAATATAGAATTTGAATGTTAGACAAGTTTAACATCATATTTTGTGCAAATAAAGAAACAGTATATATATATAAATATAAAATAATTAATGGAGACATACAAAATAAATCATCCGAGGTTAAATTTTACTATGTTTTGTAATTACACATATAAAAAAAATAATAACCGAAAAAAATAAAGTATTTATAAATTTTACTTTCTACTGTCAATAAACGTATTATGATTATTTTTTATATAAAAAAAATGTTTAATTATAGAAATACCTACTGTAAACTAAACTTCCATAAAACTTTTTATTATTTAAAAATACATTGATTTCTTTTTTCTTTTTCTCACTTTCTGCTTGGAAAAGCAGATAGTGTATAGCTATTTTCCATAGCTATTTTTCTATAATTATATATAACTATTTGTTATTAGCTATCTTTAACTATCTACAGCTCACTATAGTTATCCATAGCTAAATTTTATGGTCATTTATAGCTAAAAAATTATATCTGTCTGTTTTATATGCATGTAGAGAAATAACGTAAAATGCTTGATTCATTACATTTTGAATTCAAATTAATAAAAGATTTTCCAAACCATAAAACTAAATATACAGACGTGAATGCATGCATTTTTAGGGTAGGTGTTAATAATCAACGCAAGGTATTTTGTGTGTGTATGTTGTATAAGCCTTTATTGAATCATAAACTATGCAGATTAAATTAAAGTTATCTCAAGGCATCATCAAAGATATTCTTTCAAATGTTTGCTTCAAATATGTAGATTTCCTCATACAATCATACTTCGAATATTACAGAAAACTTAAAATTTGTGTTGTTTTTCATGAACATAAATCGTCATTAAGAAAAATAAATGTACGGCAATAAAGCAATTTCATACGTTGCGCAACCATTCGGATATTTTAAATTAGACCATAACTCTTTCTAAATGATAATACGTGCAATCTCGAAGATCCTGTGATTCTAAAATGACTTTATGTGTTTGTATTGAACTCATAAACATTCAATAATTGTTTTATTGCTGTTATTCCTTATACCATCATATAAACAAATTTTCATTCTGAAATTTGTAATCATGCTAGAAGGCAGGCACATAAAAGTTATAAAATTAAAAGTTTAAAATCGTCAGTTGAGTTCATTTTTGATTTACAGTAATGTATAATTAATCTAATTATTATTTTTTTTCTTCTTCAAGGATTAATTTGCACAATACAAAGTATGCAATATTACATGAAATATAGAAGAAAGCAACTCTATTTCGCTTTCGGTTACAATAAGAAAAGGAATCGATTTATTATTGAAGAAGAAATCGTTTGTGAACTTGTTAGTTCCAATTCATTTACCTATTTAGAGGAACTTTTTTATGTATAGATACTGATTTTATAACATAAATAAAGCGGTGAATGCATGCACTAATAGGGATTCAATACCCTTTAGTAGTTTACTGTTTTACTTATAATACAAAAAGAAAAAAAGGAATGCAGCTAGTTATTAAGAGTTATAGAAATTCAACTTTGCCTTCCACAGCATAATTGTTTGTGAGCAATTGTTAAACTGTAAACCTAAAATCTGTATTGTCTTTATAGATATGCCGAAACCTAGAACAATAGGAATGACAATATTATGGCGAATCACATGAAACTGTTTATTAATTTGTTTGAAAAATGCAAAGCGTACTGTATGGGAAGCCAGTTATGCTACTTCATTACAAGTTGGCCTAGCACAAACCGGATGCTATTTCTTTATAAGGTATTGTTTAAATTCGTGATTTTTTTTATTTTTTAATGAAAAAATATGTGTCAATTGTTTGAAAAAAATACATCCCTGACTTCTGCTAAAATATGATATCTGTAACGGTGAGTAACGCGTAAATTTTACTTTTAACATAAACACTATTTTTATAAAATAAAGAAGAAAGCAGCTTTATTTCGCTTTTGGTTTCAATAAGAAAAGACATCGATTTATTACTGAAGAAGAAGTCGTTTGTGAACTTGTAACTTCCAATTTACTTACCTATTTCGAGGAACTTATTTATGTATAGATACTGATTTTATAGCATAAATAAAGCAATGAATGCATGCATTAATATGAATTTGATACCCTTTAGTAATTTACTATTTCACTTATAATAAAAAAGAAAAGAGAATTGCATCTAATTATTAAGAGTTGTATAAGTTCAATTTTGCCTTCCACAGCATACTTGTTTGTGAGCAATTGTGAAGCTGTAAACCTAAAATCTGTATTGTATGTATGGATGTGCTATAACCTAAAACAACAGGGATGTCAATATTATGGCGAATCACATGAAACTGTTCATTAATTTATTGGAAAAATTCAAAACATTCTATGATAAGCCAGCCATGTTACTTTATTAGAATTTGGCCTAGCACAAACCGGGTACTATTTCTTTATGATGTATTGTTTAAGTTCGGGATTTAATTTACTTTTTAATAAAATATTGTGCCTCCTTTGTTTGTATAACTGATTGAAGAAAAGATATCCCTGACTTGGTGCCAAAATGCCATTTCTTAACGGTGCGTAACGCGCAAAATGTGCTTTTGATATAACCCCTGTTTTTCGATGAAGCCAAAGACAAGGCAAACTTTTGTCCTAAGTGCTTCAATTAATACATTTAATTCTAACAGAGAACACTTAACGAATGTATCTAGTACGTGTTTGAAATAACTAACTGTGAGACTGAAGAAAATAAGATAGCTTTTATAAAAATAAATACACATAAATATAATAATTAAATCGTTTTATTATATAATATTCATTGGTTAACATATGTTAGTGAAATGCATACGGTGACATTTTTTATTAAATATTGCTAAAATTATTCGCCAAAGAAAGGATGCGTATGTTAATTTTCCTATAACAAGGAACAATTAATAATCTTTCACACGTTTTGAAACATTTCAGATTGTTATGCGGTTTTTAAATTTTTCTTGTGAAAACAGGCAATTTCTACTATATCTGTTCAAAAAGTAAATATTGTCTAGTGAAAAATAAATTTCTTAAATACTTTCTAAAAGAAGCTGTTACGACAGAACACACATTATTTTACACGCATAGAAATGATTAAAAAAATTTTGATTAACAAACATAAATATTCTAAAATAATTATTGTGTTTTCTTCCAAATTATTAAATTCAGTTTTCTCTAATTAAATCTACTTTTGTTATTTTTTATTTATGTATTTAATGCTTGCAGTGTCATAATACAGGCACTTAACCCAAATCAACTAAATTTAATAAAGTTGTTTGGAAAATTAAATTTTCGCAGTAATGCTTGTATAAAGTAAATGCTCCGGGAAATATCATTGTTATTATACTTGCAAAATAGGTAATGAAAACAAATTACACTAAGTGAATGTATGCGAAATAACTGTTTGGTAAAAAGTTTCCTCAAAAACTTTTCCGCTTCACTTTAAAATATGTAGTAGAATGTTGAGAGAAAGTTAAACAAAACTGTGTTATTTTTTGTATCCAACATATGTATTTTCACATCGCTGTATAAAATCCACTTTTTTGATTTATTTTTTTATTTAAAAAAACATTTTACAGGGGCAATTTATCTTTCCAATATTTTTTTTTTTCTATTTAAAATAAAATACAAATAGTGAACTCACTTCATTTCAATTTTCAAATAAAGTACATTTTGAAAAAAAAAAAAAAAAAAAAAAACTGGGTATTTACTTTTTTTTATTAATTATTACAACTTGAAATTTAAATACTCAATAGTTTTTTTTTCGCCTACTTTTTTTTTATTATTATTTTTTTTTTAAAGATTTGTTGAAGTTTTAGATCCATCTCATATTACATTAATTATATTTTTTTCTCAAATATGTAGCGTTAAAATGATAAAATCGAATACACATTGGTAGAGCTGATACATACTGGCATACTTTTATTTCTTTCAAATAACAAAAATATCATAAAGCTTATTTCATGCGCAGATTTATTATTAGCTCGTTTTGAGCTAAACAGTCTTTTCAATGACTGAAACTTTGGCTTAATGAATTCCTTGTATAACGCATGTATTCCTTTGTATTAACGTTGTAGAACATCGTACATACTTTGTTTGGGAATATTTTCCGCAATAAAATGATTCAGAATGAGCTTATTCCAGTGATGCATATTGCTTTCATAGACCTGTATATGCACGTACTCAGATACTTCTCTTTTTACCCCATTTTCGAAAACCTCAGATTACTTAATGAAATCTCCGCTAATGGTGTGCACTTATGTACGACGACGGAAAATTTCACGATATTGGATTTGCCAGATTCCTATTTCTTTGCTACTTTCCATAAATTCAAACATTGTGCTGATATCTAGGAAACAGTTTTGTTGTTATTTCCTGCTGCAATCAATAACAAAACCATAGTAACAGAGTTTAGAATCAAGTTTAAAAAAAAAGATTTTTTTATATATTTAGAAAAGGGTCACACTATGTGTTTGAATACCTTTTTTAGCAATACGGCCATCCGAAGGAAAGCACTTAGGGAAAATTTTGCTATAATTTCACCGATTATGAGTCCTACATTCTAAAACTATCCTCCGTCCAAACGTTTCGCCAAGATTAACCTTTATAATATATTAATTTCCTTATAACAATATTCCGTACTTAGTTCAACTTATTAAATTAAAATTTTGTTACTAGATCTAATCTATTAATCTTTATGGAAACGATATAAATTCTTAATTCACCTTAAAAAACATTTATTCCAATATGCGTACATATAAAAAGATGGCTCTAAATTAAAATTATTCTTAATTCAACTTTATTTCTTAATATTCCAAATAAAACTAATTTTTTCTATGTTTTTATCAACCCTTTTTAAGAAAGTCTTATTAAATTTATTCCAAAACCATGCCTTTCAAAAAATATCATTATTCTTATTTATCTATTTATTTTTTCCCACCTTCAACATTTTATACGTGTGCATATCAATAAATTCATTCCTTTTCTTTTTCTCTTAAAATTAATCGTCTCTAAAGATATCGTTTGCCTAATATATTCGAAATTTTGAGTCGGCTATAAATTAGTTAAATAATGTTTTTTTTAAATAAATTTATCGTCTGAAAAAATATAAATCTCGACTCTAGACATGAATTATGTTTACATGGAAAAATGATGGTTCGAGAGTAGAGCATTTTATAGAACTTTGTTTCTAGATTTAAGAAGGAAGCTTGGAAATGTGGCGAGAGATTCTTTGTTTTTTCTTTGATGAGTACGATTTTCTGAAGCAATGATAGAATATTCTTTTTGATGTTTCGGTACAAGACGGCTTTTCAAAGGGAGCATTTACCTCTCTTATGACTACAGTTCAATAAACTAACTTGCAGCAGCCAATGTGTAATTTAATGAAACTTCTACATTTATTTATTTTGTTTTTCCCTCGCTTGCCATGACTGTATCTTTTTAAAAAAGGGGAACCAGTGAAGATTTTTCGAGTTTCTCCTTAAAATGTCACATACAGGGTATCCCTAAACTCATGGTATATACGCTAGGCGGTGATAGAACACATCAAGACGTGTAATAGTAAATAAGAAACCAAGGTTCCCAAACGTTTTCCAAAGGAGTTAGCCACCATTAAAGTTTGAGTTCCAAAATTTCAAATACACGTAAAAACGGAACAATTGGTCGATTGATTTGCGGTTTTCATTAAAACTATTCTTTATGTTGGTATTTTCTTGAAAATAAATTATAAAGATAAATTTTGAAAATGCCGATAGAGGGCGCTTTAGACTTTAAAGTAATGGAAAACTATTTTTTGCCGTGATTTTTTGCATCTCATTAAATGGTTTCGTAAGCTTAGACATAAACTGAAATTTTGAGCTCAAAATCTGAATAGTTGGAAGTGGTTAAGTAGCACAAACTGAACTGTGTTCAGAGGGTTTAAATTTCAAATGATTATAAAAACGGGAAAATTGGTCGATTGATTTGCGGTTTTCACTAAAACTACTCTTTTTTTTATTATTTTATTGAAAATGAATTATAAAATAAATTTCAAAAATGCCGATAGAGAGCGCTTTAGACTTTGGACTAAAGAACAACTATTTTTTACGCTATTTTTTGCATCTCATTAAATGGTTTCGTAAGCTTAGACATAAACTGAAATTTTGAGCTCAAAATCTGAATAGTTGGAAGTCGTTAAGTAGCACAAACTGAACTGTGTTCAGAGGGTTCAAATTTCAAATGATTATAAAAAACGGAAAAATTGGTCGATTCGTTTGCGGTTTTAAATAAAACTATTCTTTGAGTCAATATCTTCTTGAAAATAAATTTTAAAGATAAATTTTTAAAAATTCCGTTAGAAGGAGCCTTAAACTTCAGAGGAACCAAAAACCAATTTTTACCGTTATATTTTGTATCTAATTAAATGCTTTCCCAAACATTTTAAATGTTTTCGAAATCTTAGATTTAAACTTAAATTTTGAACTCAAATTCTAAAATGTTGAAAGGGGTTAAGAAGCGCAAACTGATGTGTGTTCAGGAGTTTAAATTTAACCCCCTCCCCCTCGAACACAGTTCACTTTTCCGTTATTTAAACACTCGCAACGATTCAGAATTTGATCTCAAATTTTAAATTTAAGCATTTGAAAGCATTTAATGAGATTAAAAAAAATATCGGTTAAAAATTAGTTGTACGCTACTCCAATGTCTAAGGCGCCCTCTACCGGCATTTTGTGAAATTTATCTTCAAAATTTATTTTCTATAAAACACTGATTTATAGAGTAGTTTTAGCAAAAACAGCAAACGAATAGACTAATTTTACCATTTTTTATAATTGTTTGAAATTTTAACCCTCTGAACACAGTTCAGTTTGTGCTACTTAACCACTTCCAACTATTCAGATTTTGAGCTCAAAATTTATGTTTAAATCTAAGCCTACGAAACCATTTAATGAAATGCAAAAAATAACGGCAAAAAATAGTTGTTCGTTAATCCAAACTCTAAAGCGCCCTCTATCGGCATTTTTTGAAATTTATCTTTATAATTTATTTTCAATAAAATACCGACAAAAATAATAGTTTTAATGAAAAACGCAAATCAATCGACCAATTTTTCCATTTTTTATAATCATTTGAAAATTGAACCTTCTGAACACAGTTCAGTTTGTGCTACTTAACCATTCCTAACTATTCATATTTAAAGCTCAAAATTTAAGTGTAAGTCTAACCATACCAAACCATTAATGAGATGCAGAAAATAACTGCAAAAAAATAGTTGTTCGTTAATCCAAAGTTAAAAGTGCCCTCTATTGGCATTTTTCAAATTTATCATGATAATTTATTTTCAAGAAAATACCGTCATAAAGAATAGTTTTAGAGAAAACCGCAAATCAATCGACCAATTTTTCCATTTTTTATGTTTATTTTAAATTTTGGGCCACAACTTTAAAGTCGGATATCTCCTTAGGAAAACGTTTAGGACCCTTGGTTTCCTATTTACTATTACTCGTCTTGATGTGTTCTGTCACCCCCTAGCGTATGTACCATGAGTTTAGGGACACCCTGTATATATACGTATATATCTGACTTTATAATGCGAAAACTCACGTATTTATTAACCAGTTTTGAGGAGATTAATATTATGCATAGTACATACCAATGTCTCGACTGGTTCGTTGCGCTGATTTATCCGCTGTCTTGTTTCAAAATGGTGGTCATATGGACTTTTTTTTCATTAAAAAATAAAAAAATGTTGTTATTAAATTAAAATAAGAAAAAAAATTCATATTAATACAAGTATATCCAAACATATTTTTTTTAGTTTTTATCTCAAAAAATGCTGAGGAACAGCAGTTAGAATTTCTAATGTGGCTTACATTTTGACACAATCTGGTTACCGTGGAACACCTAGACAGTTTGTGGCAAATTTTTAAATGTATTCTTAAAGTTGTATCTTTTTACTTCGACCACATAAAATAAGCTCAAACTACAAGTTGCCGAAATATTTGCGCCATTTTTTATGGTTCAATTGTAATTTCTATTAAATCGGTGGTACTTCTAGGTTATCCCGTCGACGAATTTCGTCAAATTATACAAATCGCTAAACTAATAGCCAAATTATTCATGTTGACATAATTTTTATTTTAAATAACGAAAAAACAAATAATTAGTAGAATATTAATAAAAAAATTAATAAAAAGTCGAAATAAAAATCACTTAATGACACTTTTAACTTGTGAATCGCATTTAATGTCATTGAATGTGACATTCACGATCATCCATTATTGGCATTTAATCTTATAGTTTGGTCGTATAGTTTGGTATAAATTTTATGTCGACGGGATAACCTAGAAGTACCAAATTGACTATTTTCCTGTTATGGTAGTATTCAGGCTGAAATCAAATTACAATTCTATTTATCGCTTTTTTCCAAAAGAATTGAGCTTCCTTTTTTTAAGTAACCACAATTTTGAGTTTGCAAACTTTATTTTTATTGTATTGTAATAGTATAAATATGCCATGTGAAACTTTAAAATAGACTGTAAATCAATACATTAGATAATTAAAATAATACACAAAAAAAATGAAATTCAAATAAGTACAAACTATAATAACATAAAAAAATCCACTACAGTTTATAAATTAATGAAATTCCATAAAGTAAAAATTTAATCATATTTATTCTATACATATAAACAAACGTAAAGTGTATAAAATGACAGGTTTAAAAAATAAAAAAATAAATCACATAGCATCATTTAAAGTATCATTCTAATGGCAGTTTTTCTTAAAATAACATCACGATCGATATCAGCTAAGTTTTAATTTTATGACATGGTTAATAGCTGTAATAAGCCGTTGAAATGGTAATATTACTTCTCTTTAATCAAGTCATTAAATTAACCATTAACGAGACGATATACTTGATAAAATAAATTACAGGTCTTTAATTAACCAACATGTTGGGAGTTGAATTATTGATTAAATTAGAAATGTCATTACAGTTTTTATATGTATAATATATAAATTTTGTAATTTTGTAGTTTGAAAAGCATACATTTTCCTTTAAGTGTAAACATGCAAAAAATAGGTTTTTAGACTCTTGTTTATCCCATTAGAATTTCAAATTCAATTTCTTTTTTATGTCCAGTGGTATGAGCTTTATAATTTTGTAACAGAAAAAAGTGATTATTTTTTAAACAGTCCTCTAGAAAAATTTGTTTTCTGAGCTTGCTTTATAAGTTTACTTTATGGAATTTCGAAAGCTGCAAATCCATACATATTTTCGTTTTTATACACATCTGTGCAGTTTTCTATAAGTTAAATTTTTAATTTAATATTTTTTTTCTACATATAAGATGTCTCTTCATAAAAATTTGCACCAGGCCTTTTTTGATCCAAAAATGGTCTCAGTTATTTAGAAATGCTTTTTTACAATCATATCTCTTTAAAAAAATGTTTTAATTATTTTTTCAAATGTTACTGCAGTAATATGTTATATTAATTGTTTTTATATAAATTTACATCCCGTTGTCAGCTTAATCCTCTTATTCCTATGTTAAAATACATTCTTGAAATTCCGTAATTCAGATAATCTCAATTCATCCCAGAAAATGTAAATAAAAAATTTCAATTTTTTTAATGATAGAATGCCTTCTATTAAGTAAAGCAAATATTGCTATTTAAAACGTCTGATATGAATTTGAAATATCTAAATTAAAAATTTACTTGAATTAAAAACGTTTGAAGTAGCATATATCGAACTCTGAGCATTAAAGAAAAAATGTGCATGTGCAATGAACGCGTGATAATTTTTGCCTTTAATTATTTCCAGTGGTGTGTAAGTGGTAGCCAAGAGTGCACAAGTAGTTCAACACTGTAAAAAAAAGAGATTTTACTGAAATTGTGCTGGATATCAGGACGCCAACACAGTTAAACAGTTTTTTAACGTAAAAATGTATATAAATTCCAGAAAATTTTTGCTTTTAAAAATCAGTGAAATGTACTGGATCGTAGTCCCGAATATCAGAACTATATCCATAAGACCGTCCTTTTTTCTGTTTTGTACAATGCATTAGTATTGTTTAAAATAAAATTGAGCAAATAAAGAGGATTGGACGGATAATAGGACGTAGTATCATTTATTGTTCATTTACAAGGACACTGAAAATAAGTCGGTTTTAATGCTCTCTTTGAAAAATAAATGCTGGAAGTTAGTTTTAAAATTCGGTATGAAATTAAAATTTAAATAATTTGTTACATCTTACTCGACGTATGTTAGTTCTGTATTTCATATACAGGACTCCGCAAAAGAACTCACGTATTCTTCTTTTATTAACGGGAATGAAGGGGACTGATTCAACTGAGATATAAGTATTTCTTAAATGAAAAAATTATGAAATGCATACAGTAAACAGACACAAATCTAAATGTCATATGGCTGTTCAAGGTAATCGGATAATTTTCTGACTGTAGAGGGTAATAGCTGAAATTTGGTTTTCAAACATATTAATGGTTCAGTTAGACATAATATTTTAGCATATTAAATGTTGCAGCTTTGTTATATTATTCTTTTTTCATTCTTGTTTAATGTGTGAAAAGAAAATTGCAGAATTTAAAACTTTTAAATCTTAAGTGATTTACAAATCCTTCTAAAACACTACCTTATTATACATTGAAATTCTTAAACATTTAAACATAAAGAACCTTAAAAAATTGCTTAAAAAGCTTTTACACTAAATCTTATTTCTTTTGAGTGACATTATATATTTTTTTATTTAATTGAAAAAGAAAAAAATAATCCTAGACACTAGTTTATACATATCTCTGACAGAAACTTATTTTCGTAATTTTGTTTTTTAATGTTGTATAGGCAGGAAATATATGTAAGATTTCTCAAGGGATGAATGGTTCTATTCATATGCAAATGTTAAAGCCATAAAAATGAATTGTAACATAAGAAACATGTTGTTTCAGTAAAACAATATTAAATTAAGGGTTTTTGTTTCTTGTTTTTGTGTTCCGTTTTCTTCCATTTTTCTCTGATAAAGAAGCAGTTAATAATATTATGTTTTTATTTTTTTCATTTTAAATAAGTATTAAATTATTTAAACGTTTATATATCTATTATTTTTCTCATTATGGATTGTTATTATATGATACTTATCAACCCATCCTTAAAATTTGTAACTTAAAGACTATAAATATACCATAATATGAATACAAGAGAATAAAATGATTATTCTCCAAATTAATTATAATCATCTTCTTATTTCCAAAATATATTTGTAAAACATTATGTATATAATTGTATAATGGTTATATATATATATATATATATATATATATATATGGTGAATCTATCATAAATACCGCAAAAAATTATTATTTTAAATTTATTGAGACTTAAGATTTGACCTTGTGAAACAACAGGCAGGAAGAGGAAAAACAACACAAACTCTAGGGTTATTTTTCTGACTTTTACTAAGAATAAATTATTGCACAATGTTTATGAATGACTAAATTTTGCTATATTTATAAGCTGCAACAGAGTAGAGAAAAAGAACAGAGATGAAGGTTGGTGTCTAGATATGACCCCGAATCTGCTATACTCGGCCGAAACACAATCATGTGCAGTGACGTGACTGCCAATTAAAATCTGTATTCCTTTACTTTTGCTTTTACAGTTGCAAATTTTTATTTAATATTAACGCACTGAACATAGATATGATTTAAAGATGTCGATTAAAAATCCGAATTCATGCATCTATACAATGCAGTATCTGTTCCCTGGTCCACGTGTTTGTCTTGTTAACGACGAATGAGAACAATTAAATTTGAACGATAACCCCAATCATATTGAAGATCGGTATCACGACATATCGCATATCCATCAATCGCTTTCCTCCTTGTCTTCGATCTAATCATGATAAAATCATAACTCTAGTACAAAAAAAAAAAAAAAAGGATTTTTTTTTTTAGTTATCTGTTTTTTGTCTACACTATTATTTTTCATATATGCCCATATTGCTCATCCAATGCGAATTTTTTTCTCCCCCTTTTGCACGTTTTTTCGGGAAAAAAAGAATTATCAGCATTTTAAACCTACTTATATTTTTATTATTTTCATCTATAAACCATTAATAAAATACACTGACGGAACAAAAAATCCCCACACCAAGAAAGACTTGTGTCGAAATTCTGTAGGCGCGTTTATACATCTGAAATATTACATCGATTCAAATTTCGCGTTTCGCGCTTATGTGTGGCGCTGGTAGCGCAACTCACAACTTTTAAATTACGTTTGCTTTAAATGTGTGCTGTAAACTTCGTGAGCGTTATTTATCTTCGAAATTTGACGAATTAAGTTGATGTTAAAGAAGAATGCCTTTAAGTAGACGAAGAAGCCATTATTATCAGCTCATCGATTGGGGAAGAGGTGTTATATTACGACTACGAGAAAGTGGATTTTCTTTCCACGATATCGCAGAAAAACTTCGACGGAATGTGTACACTGTGCATGATTTTTGGGAACAGGGGGTCAAGAGATGGTACTACCTCAAGAAGACCGGGTTCCGGGTGACCACATGGCACTACTGCGAGGGAAGACCGTTTTATTCGGCGTACGGCCGTGGCGCATCGTACTGCTTTTGCGGCTGAAATTCAAGCTGCAGTTTGTACCACAGTGACACAATGGACTGTTAGAAATCGGTTACTTCGAGGACAGCTCCGAGCCAGGCGCCCTGTAGCGTGCATTCCTCTGACTCCAAGTAATTAACGTTTGCGGCGCCAATGGTGTCAAGCCAGAGCTCATTGGAGGATGAAGTGGAGATCTGATGCGTTTTTTAGTGAAAGCAGAATCTGTCTTGGTCCCAGTGATGGCCGCGTGCTTGTCAGAAGGAGACCAAGGGAACGCCTGCAACCAAACTATCTGCGGCATAGACACTCTGGACCTAAACCTGGAGTCATGGTGTAGGGCGCAATTTCCTATGATAACAGAAATAGTACCATGATGCCTCCAAGCACACTGACTGAAAATGTGTCTTAATGAAACCTGTGTTGCTGCCATTCATGAACAGCATTCAAGTGGGAGATTTCCAACAGGATACCGCCTCTCATGCCACTGTTTTGAAGCAACGTGCTCTACAGAGTGTCGACATGTTACCTTGGCCAGCGAGATCACCCGATCTGTCTCCCATTGAGCACGTATAGGAAATCATTGGACGACAACTCCAGCATCATCCACAGCCATCATTGACCGTAACAGTATTGACACAATAAGTACAACAAACATAGAACTACATACCACAAAATGACATACGGCACCTGTATGACACAATGCATGAACGTGTGCAGACTTGATTTCAGAATTCTGGAGGTTATATCGGCTATTAATGTAACAGCATTTTACATTTGAAATGCCTTTTTTTGAGCTTAAATTAACCTGTGATCTTTAAAAGCTAATCAGTTAAACATGTTAATTAGACAAATGCACAGTCAAAATTTCATACTCCCATAAGTTTCTCTTCGTGTTGGGATTTTTTTTCCGTCAGTGTATATATATATATATATATGTATCCCGGATGATAATGTTTAGTCTACGGGGTGTTATTTTTAAATATCGTGCTCAATTTTCAATATTATAAAAATATATCCAAAATCAAATAGTCCTTCCGGCAGTGCCGGGAGGAAGAGGTAGCTTTCATATGCTTATATATTTGTTTATTTATTTTAAATTAAGTTATATTATTCAAAAATACTAAGCTCAAATTAGTGGAACCTAATTATGAGCTTGGTCGAAATCTTAATTCAGGTGCACATGCACACTCATGTGAAATCGATTAATATATACGAGTGCTGTCGCGGGCAAATTGATTTTTTAAAAAATGTCATCCACGTTAGAAATTCAAACTGCTCAGGCGTTTTTTAAGTTAAAGACAAAGCAAAAAATACTCCTGAATTCATTATTAAGATAAATACTTTAAAAAGAAACCTTTATTTCAATTTCTAATTTTTTGTTTGTACATCATTATACATTTAAAAGTTTTTTGACAAACTTAAATGGCTTCCATTTTGAAACAAGAGGACGGAAGAAGTTGGACAGTGAACGTGGTCAAGGCATTGCTATATACTATGTGCACACGGAGTTATATCCAAATCAGTTTTTAAATACGCGTGTTATCACGTGACGAAAGTCATTTCAAGATATGAGCAACACTAGAAATTAAAAATGCGATAACTCAGCCATTTTTAAGATACAGACGAAACAAAAAAAATGCTCTGGAATCTTAGTTTCAAGTTCAAATGCATAAAAGAAAAATCTTTTTCAATTTCTCACTTTCTTGCACCTAATTTTAAATTTTAAAATTTATAAAATTTTTTAAATGGCCGCCATTTTGAAATAAGATGACGGATGGAACTGAGTATCTAACTCGATTCAGGCCTCAATATATACTATGTACATACCAAGTTTAATTCAAATCGGTTCATAAATACGTTAGTTACAGCATGACAAAAATCAGATCGTTTCAAAATGTCAGGAATAAGAAAAATTCAAAGTGCTACAACTCAATCATTTTTAAAGATATAGACAATGTAAAAAGTGTTCTTTATTTGGTGTTTTAAGGTCTAACGCATAAAATAAAAATATTTTTTAACTTTTAATGTTTTTCGAATTTAATTTTAAATTTTAATTTTTTTAAAATTTTTAAATGGCCGCCATTTTGAGACAAAATGGCGGATGATGCTGGGCGACGAACTCGGTCGAGACATTTGTATGTACTATGTACATACCACGTTTTATTCAAATCGGTTTATAAATATGCGTATTATGACGTGACAAAAATCAGATCTTTCAAAATGTCAGCCATAAGAAAAATGCAAAGTGCTATAATTCAATCATTTTTTAAGGTATAGACAAAATAAACAGCGTTCTGGAATCGTTGTTTTAAGTTCTAACGCGTAAAAGAAAAATATTTTTCAACTTTTAATTTTTTCGCATTGAATTTTAAATTTTAATTTTTTATAAAAATTTAAAATGGCTGCCATTTTGAAACAAAATGTCGGATGATGCTGGCCAACGAACTCGGTTGAAACATTTGTATGTACTATGTACATACCAAGTTTCATTCAAATCGGTTCATAAATACGTTACTTATCGCATGACAAAAATCAGATATATATATATATATATGTCAACATTTGAATGGAGGGTGGTTTTGGGGTCTAGGGGTCATGATCGGTGAAAATATACCAAAATTTCTGGAAATGCTTTCCTCCGACGGCTGCAATAGGTAGCTTTTTACTTTTTGTAATGAAAGCTACCTAAAAGTAAAATCTAGCCCGGTTATAGATTGTCCTCAGCTATCCTATGAAAAAAAAAAACACTACATAAAAATATTATAATTTGAGTGAGATATTTGCAAATGTCGCCCCCATAGACTTAACTTTATCATCCAGGTCTTTTCTGCGATTCGACTGACCTCTTAACCACTTAACTGATTCTTTTTTATCCGCACAATAAATTTAAAATATGGGTTAATAACACTTTTGTAAACAAAAATATTCGTAATATTTAGATTTAAAATTTCTGCAATTAGATAGTTTGAAATTGTATTTAAAAAAATAGTGGTATGAATCAAGCAAATTCTGTGGGTTCAATGTCACTAATTTACTGGGGGCTTTTTTTAAAGTTTATGATGCATATAGCAATTGAAGATATTATTAGTCCCACTCTCTCTAAGATTTAAACATAAATGCAAAAATAATTGCAGATAAATTTCTTTAGCTAAAATTTCTGTTTTGAATAAAAATCAATTTTAATTATGACGAGTTTTATTTAATTTAGCAAGCATTTATTAACATTTATAATAAGCTACTTTTAAATGTCATTTTACATGAGATTTTTGCTAAAACATTTTACTGAATAATATTTAATAAATAATTATTTTTAACCTTTAAATGATAATTCATATGCAATATTAACATACAACGTAAATTAATCTTTAACTTACGTATATTTTGGATTATTCTTTTGAGAAAACATGAATTATTTCTTACCTATAAAGAAAAAAGCAGGTATTAGTGATACATGCAAAAAATTATATATATGTAATTCTTATTACATGAACAATGAAAATGTATGCATTTGAAATTATTACTTTATGAAAACAAAAGCTGTTAGACTTTCTACTATTATTTATCAATATTTTTTGAGGAACAAGTTATAATTTTTTTAGTATTAATTTTATTTCAAATTTTGTTAAAATTAACTAAAATGTTTCTCAGATGAACTTTTCCAACAACATAAAACTTCCGAATTTTATAAAGATGAGAAAAAAATATAATATTGCCATAAAAAATCATAGAAGACAGCTCCAGAGTATAAATAATGTAAATAAATAAATGCATTTGCTATATTGTTGTCATATAAATAATAAATAATAAAGGCTTTATACAATTAAAACTTTTTTATATCTTTTTCAGTCAGATATATTTAATATTTCTTTAATATCTCCAAAGCATTTTTGACTTATAATCATATTATAACAGATTAAACGTTTTCATACTTCTTATTTCTCAAATGATTTTAGAAGCTGAAAATGTAAACTTGAAAACAAATTTTTATTCTAAGTTTTTTTTTTCATCTTTCTGGGAAAATACATATAAATCTTTTGAGCTTATCAACATTCATTGGACGCAAAGAAAAACAAGTGTAAAATGTATCATTATTCATAGTTTGTTATTAATTAAACTTAATTAATTGTTAAGATAAAATGTTTACATCCGCGTGAAATAATGTAATAAATCGTATAATTAGCTTTGTTAATGAATAAACAGGCTTTGTTAGTAACACAATACAAAAAATTAAGATTTAATTTAAAAACAAAATGAAACATAAGTGCTTCTGATAAAAAATTAACTCTAAATAAAAAATACGAAATACTAGTTAGCTACCTTGTGAGATTCGTTTATAATTTGCAGTGGAAGTTCTCCTGACAAGTAGATTTATAAACAATTATTAATTATTTAATTAAAATTTCATTATATTTTCTCCAGTGAGACACATTCGATATTTCTTTAGTAGCTCCAAAGCAACTTTGACTTATAATCATTTCATGGCAAATTAAACGCTTTCATATTTTTGATTTCTCAAATGATTATATGAGCAGAAAATGTAATTTTTAAAACAAATTTCTAATCTAATCTTTTTTTTTATATTTACCTAAATATACCTATAAATCTTTTAAGCCCATCTACATCGATTAGACCCAAAGAATAACAAGTTGCTAAAATCATTTTTCATAGTTTATTTACTAATCAAACTAATTAATTGTTAAGATAAAATTTTTGAATTCACGTGAAATAATGTAATAAATCGCATACTTAGTTTATGAATAAAAATGTTTTCTGTATTAACACATTAGCAAAACAAAGGATTCAGTTTTAAAAAATGAAACATAAAAGCTTCTGATCAAAAACTAACTATAAATTAAAAAAAAAAAATGCTGAATACTTGTTAGATAGTTAATGTCAGGTTCGCTGATAATTTGCAGAGTTACTTCCTCGGGCTAGTAGATTTAAGTGCAATTATTATTTATTTATTTAAAATTTCTATATATCTTTTGCAGTGCAACACATTCCATACTTCTTCAGTAACTCCAAAGCAACCTTGGCTTATAATTATTTTATAACAGATTAAACGTTTGCATAAGTTTTATTTCTCAAATGATTAAATAAGCTGAAAAAGTAAATTTTAAAAGGAATTTCTATTCTTTTATTTATTTATTTTAACGTGGAAATGCCTATAAATATTTTAAGCTCATTAATATTGATTAAACAGAAAAAATAACAAATTCGATATTTATCATTATGCATAGTTTGTTTAATAATTAAAATTCATTAATTGTTAAGATAAAACTTTCTTATTCACGTGAAATAATGTTATAAATCGCATAATTAACATTTTTAACGAATAAAAAGCTTTTCTTAGTAATGTATTATCAAAACCAACAATTTAGTTTAAAAAAATTATACATAATAATTCCGATGAAAAATTAATCCTAAAGAATATGTACTGAATATTAGTTACGTACATAATGTCAGATTCGTTGATAATTTGTAGAGTAAATTCTTGAGGCAAGTAGATCTGTATGCAATTACTATTTATTTAATTAAAATGTCCTTATATCTTATGCAGTCAGACACATTCCATATTTCTTTATTGTCACGAAAGCAACTTTGATTTTAATTATCTTATAGCAGATTAAACTTCTTCATGCTTTTTATTTCTCAAATGAGTATATTAGCTTAAAAAGTAAACTTTAAATGGAATTTCTATTCTAAGTTTTTTTTTTAAATCTTTGTATGTAAATACCTATAAATCTTTCAAGCTCACCAATATTGATTGGACGCAAAAGATCTTAAGTGTAAAATTTATCATTACGCATAGTTTGTTTAATAATAGATATTAATTCATTGCTAAGATAAAATTTCCGCATTCGCGTGGAGTAATGCAATAAATGGCATAATTAGCGTAGTTCCTGAATAAAAAGGTTTTTTTAGTAACACAATATCAAAACTAATGATTTAGTTTTAAAAAATAAAACATAAATGTTAAAAAAAAAGCTTATTTAAAAGTATTTTTTATTTCCCAACTTTCGGTAGAGGTCCAAACTTTCCAATCTTCTACAATATTTAATGAGAAGTTACTAGGAAGTATTATTTATTTTATTTTATATTATTTCATTTTATTTTTCGCACAACTGTTCGATGATCATGACCCACTAATCAAAATTTGTCAAAAATGTGACATAGTCCGGTGTTTTTTCGTATCTAGAAATGATTGATAAGAAATTTAAAACTGACAGAGTTAAAATTCATTGCATCATTTTTAGATATAATGAGACTTTTACACATTATGACCCAAAAATGGGCCGTTATTAAAATAAATTTCCATACATACACGCGCAATTTTGATAGTATTATTTGTTATTCTTTGTGCTTTACTATCTAATGTTAGTTTCTCTAATATGTGTTTTACTTGTTACATTAAATATTGAAACACAATATCTTTCTGTAACATAACTGATGCTGACAATCAAATAAATTTAAGCGAGGCGAAAATTTTTCTAAAAGAATGCTCATGACATGTGAGTACAATCCAATAAAACAAAAGAGATCAATTTTGCTCTTTCATTGAAAAAAAGATAACATATGTGTATTACATTTCTATCGTAATAAAAATAAACCATCGGAAATGACTATACTAAGCTCAGTCAAAATTACATTTTGTACAATTTTGATACATTATTTTCTTAGTATCATTCTTTCTGTAAGATTGCTATAAGAATTTTTTATAACAGCTTTATTTACGAAAACAATCAGTATGAAAACTATGCACGTACATGTTTCTAAATTTTTCATTATTTACAGATTTACAAACAAAGGACGTCAATTCAAATTACATTCTAAGGACGACTCTGATCGCATTAACCATATAACAGGAGTTCTATTAAGACTTTCAAAAAAAAAAAAAAAATCTTTTCCAAATGTCTATTTTTTTCTCCACATATAACCAAAGTTGGCGACATTCATTTATTTGTCCCTGAGTATGTGTTTATCATTCGTAATGTTGAAAATCAATTTTTCGGTCAAATGTCGCCATATTTCGCCAAAATATAGCCAACCTATTGTCTGTTACCAATTTCTACCTAAGAAAGTCAGAGCCGTTTTCAGGAAAAAATAGCTTGAACCACAGTGACCACAAAATAGAACCACAAAAGTGAACCACTGAAATAGAATTTACCCTAACATGTGATTTAGAGCTACTGTCTTTTCGTAATTCAAACTGCTAGAACACAAAATTTAATCAGATTGTTAAAGCCGTTTTTATATAAAATTTGCTGGATCCATGATGAGCCAAACATGATCCACTAATCAAAATTTCTCGAATGTTTCACATAAATTCCAACACTTTTCTCGTTTCACAAATAGTTGGATACAAATTTAGTTAAAATTGATTGAGCCGTTTTTTAAGATATAATTAGAGTATGATCAATTGTGACTCAAAATAATGGGTCGTCTGGACATAAAATTTACATACTTACGTACAGTTTTTTTCTCTTCTTATTTGTAATTTGTTATTATTTTTATCAAACGTTAGTTTTCCTACTATGTCTTTTTTAGGTAAAATATTGAAACACAATAACTTTCTTTAACAAAACTGATATTGACCATCAAATATATTAACTGAGGCGAGAGATTTTCAAAAATAAAGTTTATGACACGTAAGGAAAATTGAATTGGGAAAGAGCGATACATTCTACTCTTTCATCCAATAAAGATAAGATATATGTTTTATATTTCCATCGAAGATGATTTAGGGGCCTACCGAAAAGTTTAGAAAATTTGAAGCAAGTATATTTAAAAGGATCAAATGCTTTCCTGAACTTTTAAAGTATCCGCAACAGAACTAGAAAATATTTTACATTTAGGTTTAACTTGTCTAAAAATAAACCAGCGGAAATGACCCAGCTAAACTCTGTCAAAATTGCCTTTTGTTCAATTTAATATATTATTTTCTTGGTATTATTCTTTCTTCAATATTGCTATAAAGAATGTTCTTATAACAGTATTATTTGCAAAAGAAATCAATATGAAAACTTTATGCCTACATGTTTCTAAATTTTACTTTATTTACAGATTTACAACTAAAGGAAACAATCCAAATTACATTTTGAGCTCGACTCTGACCAGTTAAAATGTTTGTCTTAAATCATATCAAGAATTTTTAAATGATACTTTCATTTCCAAATGTCTATTTTTTTTCGCCAAATGTAACCAGATTTGGTGAAATTCATTTATTTGTTACTATGTATGTGGTTTGGCATGCGTAATGTTGAAAGTCAATTTTTCGGTGAAATGTCGCCAATATTTCGCAAATACCGCCAACTTATATTAAATACGAATTTAGCGAAAAACATGATAGCCGTTTTCAAGAAAAATTAGCTTGACCCACAGTGACCCGAATGTGAAACACTATAATCGAAGTTTCCCTAACATGTGATTTTGCACCACTGTCGTTTCGTAATCCAAAACCCTAAAACAGAAAATTTAATGAAATTTGCATGATTTTTTGTTTAGATAAAATTAAATTCATTTATAACGACCTAAAAAAATGACCCACTATTCATAAATTCTCGAACACGTGACATAGCCCGGTAGTTTTTTCGTACCCAGAAATGACTGTTACAAATTTAAAATTGTACAGTTTGTTACGTATAATTAGATTCTGACACGTTATGATCCAAAAAATCGTCCGTTGTTAAGATAATGTTTACACACATACAATTTTTTCACGGATTATTTGTTATTTTTTTGTGCTTTTTCATCAAATGTTAGTTTTTCTACAATGTTTTTTTCTTGTTAGAGGAAATATTAAAAAACAATATCTTTCTCTAACAAAATTGATATTGGCCATGAAATAAATTTAATTGAGGCGAGGAATTTTCCAAAATAAGGTTCATGGTACATGAGTACAATCCAATTGGACATAAGAGATCAATTCTACCCTTTCATCCAAATAAATAAATAAATAAATAAGATATGTGTATTAAATTCCCACGGAAAAAGATTTAGTGGCCGACCGAAAAGTTGAGAAAATTTGAAATAAGTATGTTTAAAGAGATAAAAAATGTACCTGAACTTTTAAAGTATTCTGCAACTGAACAAGAAAATACCTTAGATGTAGGTTTTTACTTGCCTAAAAATAAACCAGTGGGAATCACCCTGCTAAACTCAGTCAAAAATAGCTTTTGCTCAATTTGGTTATATTATTATTTTCATGATATCATTCTTTCTGTAATATTGCTATAAAGAATTGTTGGTACTTAAAATATTAACGCCAACACAAGTGACTCTATATCTACCTATTTTATACCAAAATTCGATTGACTACTTTGTTTTTAAACAGAGTGTTTTGAATTTTGAAAGTGCTTTGATTTTAAATAAAGTATTTTAGGTACTTACGTATTAATACCTCCGCAGTTACAGAAATGTCGATGGATATCTTCACTTAAATTTTTTGCGACAAAAATATGATAAAATAAAACATTTTATTTAAAATAAAATTCTTTCAAAATTCAAAACACTTTATTTAAAAATAAATTAGTCAGTCGGATTTCGGTGGAAAATGAGTCGATATAGAATTTAATATAGATTCAAAACAATCTCTTTTTGGCAAATCGTAGCACCAACAAAAGGCGTCAAAAATACGCAAAAAACAAGCCAACAAGGAACCCAAACGATAACTGCGTATGCCTGCGAACTACAAGATTGCTCCTTATTGGCGAATTAGCGAAACCTCTGCTGCGGTGGCGTTAATACGTAAGTACCGAATTTTTTATAACAGTATTATTTACAAAAAGCATCAATATGAAAACTATATACTTACATGTTTCTAAATTGAACTTCATTTACAGATTTACAATCAAAGAACATCAATCCAAATTATATTTTGAGCTCGACTCTGACCCGTTAAAACGTATTTCTTAAATCGTATCAAGAATTTAAAAAAAAAATTCTTTCATTTCCAAATGTCTATTTTTTTCGCCAGCTATAACCAAGTTTGATGACATTCACTTATTTGTTACTAAGTATGTGGTTCGGCATTCGTAATCATGAAAGTAAATTTTTCGGACAAATGTAGCTAATATTTCGCAAATACCGCCAACTTGTATTAAATACGAATTTGGCAAAAAATTTCACAGCGTTTTCAAGAAAAAACAGCTTGTTAAAGGATTGAGTAATATAAATTAAAATAGTCTTGAATGAATTTTTTAAAAATAAATAAAATTTATACACAAAAATATAACACTAAAAAACACTACTAAAAACATTTAAAATTGGATAAGTAAACGCTTGACCAAGCTACACACAATAAAAACGGTCACAAATGAATATTATCTTTTTCTAAAAAATAATTACTAACTCTAACCGTTTTGATTTGTTTCAATGTTTGTTTTGCAATAAATTATTATTTGTGCTGACGAGACCTTGCGTGTAGTTTGGCTAAACGTTTACTTTTGTACTTTTAAATGTTTCTTAGTGTTTTAATTTTTTTATATAAATTTTATTTATTTTTTAAAAATGCATTCAAGTCTGTGTTAATTTATAGTAATCAATCTTTTAATAGGTTTTTTTTTTTAAATTCAGATGATAAATGTATGTGTCTTGCTTTTTAAAATTAGTAATTTAAAATTAGCTTTACCCACAGTGAACCCAAAATGAAACACTGTAACTGAAGTTTCCTTAACCTATGATTTCGCACCACTGTCGTTTCGTAATCCAAAACCCTAGAACAAAAAAATTAATCAAAACTGTTTGAAAATTTTTTTAAAGATAAAATAAATTTGACTCATAATGACCTAAAAAATGACCCACTAATCAAAATTTCTCGAGCACGTGACATAGCCCGGTAGTTTTTTCGTACCTAGAAATAACTGTTACAAATTGTAAATTGTGCAGTTTGTTTGATGTAAATAGGTTCTGACCCATTATGATCCAAAAAATGGGCATTGTTAAGATAAAGTTTACATACTTACACACACACACACAATTTTTGCACGGATTATTTGTTATATTTTTGTACTTTTTTATCAAATCTTAGTTTTTCTATTATTTATTTTTCTTGTTAGATGAAATATTGAAAACAATATCTTTCTTTAACAAAATTGATATTGGCCATGAAATAAATTTAAGTGAGGCGAGGAATTTTCTAAAAGGAGGTTTTTGGCACATGAGTACAATTTAATTGGACACATCAATTCTACTTTTTCATCCAAGAAATAATAAGATATGTGTATTAAATTTTCATGGAAAAAGATTTAGTGGCCTACAGAAAAATTTGAGTAAGAATATTTAAAGGGATCAAATGCATATCTGAACTTTTAAAGTATCCGCAACTGAACTAGAAAATACCTTACATTTAGGTTTAACTTGTCTAAAAATAAACCAGTAGAAAAGACCCAGCTAAGCTCTGTCAAAATTACCTTTTTTTCAATTTGAAATATTTTCTTGGTATCAATCATTCTTTCTGTAATATTGATATAAATAATGTTTTTATAACAGTATTATTTACAAAAACAATCAATATGAAAACTATATATGTACAGTACATGTTTCTAAATTTTGCATTATTTACAGATTTGCAATCAAAAGACATCAAATCAAATTAAATTATGACCATGTTTATGAATATGTTTAGTTTAACCATATAACTTAAGCCTTATTAAGAATTTCTTTTAAAATCTTTCATTTTTAAACGTATATTTTCTTCGCTAGATGTAGTCAAATTAGGTGACATTCTTTTATTTGTAACTAAATATAAGTTTTGGTATTCGTAACATTGAAACTCGGTTTTTAGGTCAAATTTCGGCAGTATTTCACCAAATATCGTCAACTTATTTGGTATTGCAACTTTTATAACATACAAATTTAGCGAAAATCATGAGAGTCGTTTTCAAGATAAAATTAGTTTGACCCACAGGGACCCCGAAATGGATTACTACTATCGAATTTTGCCTAACGTGTGACTTAGCGCAACCGTCTTTTCTTAATCTAAAACGCTAGAGTACAAAATTTAATCAAAATCCTTAGAGCCGTTTTTTAGATAAAATTAATTTGACTCATAATGATCTAAAATATTACCCACTAATCGAGATTGTTCGAACGTGTGACATAATCCAATAGTTTTTTCATGTCTCAAAAAGGTTGGATACAAATTTAGTTAAAATCGGTTGAACCGTTTTTAGGTGCGTTCGTAATTATGTAAATACGTAGCACCTATTGTTGTCGCTCAGTCCGTCCGTCTGTCTGTCTGTCTGTCTGTCCGTCCGTCTGTCTGTCTGTCCGTCTGTCTGTCTGTCCGTCCGCATATAACAACGCAAAAACTACCCAACCGAATCGTTTGAAATTTAAAATACATAATTATTACATAATTTTGTCGAGTCATTTCAAATTTTATGAAAATCGGATGCATACATCAATTACAGGGGCAATCAAAAGTATTCCGTTACATTACGGTCAATGGGGAAAAAAGTTTCAAATGCATTTTAATCGTTTGAAATTTAAAATACATAGTTATTACATAATTTTGTCGAGTTATTTAAAATTTTTTGATAATCGGGTGCATAGATCAATTACAGGGGCAATCAAAAGTATTCAATTACATTATAGTCAATGGAGAAAAAGTTTCAAATGTATTTTATACGTTTCAAATTTAAAATACATAGTTATTACATAATTTTGTCGAGTTATTTCAAATTTTATGAAAATCGGATGCATAGATCAATTACAGGGACAATCAAAATATTCCGTTACATTACGGTCAATGGGGGAAAATGTTTCAAATGCATTTTAATGGTGTTGCACTCATTCGAACTTAATAAAATTTATATGCAACTATGAAGTACATATTATAACATACATTTTACATAATTTGTGATGCAAAGAACATTTGTTATTGATTTACAAGGCCACACAAATGTATTCCATTACATAATGGTATAGGGAGAACATTACTTGATGAGCGTTTTAATTGTACTTCACTATTTACAATTTAATGAGATTGAGATATAAGAGTAATATTTTTAAAACTTCGTTATCGTACGAACGCACCTCGTTTGCTACGCTTCACGTGCAATTTTCAACTTGTTTAGATATAATTAGATTCTGATCTATTGTGATCCACAATAATGGGCCACTGTTGAAATAAAATTTACCTATTTACACACACACACACACAAGTTTTGCTCGTTTTATTTGTTATTTGTTGTGCTTTTTCATCAAATGTTAATTTTCCTATTATGTATATTTCTTGTAAGATAAATAATTAAACACAATATTATTCCGTAACAAAACAGATATTAACCATCTAATAAATTTACGTGAGGAGAAAAAAATTCTAAAATAAAGTTCATGACACGTAAGGAAAACTCAATTGGCATAAGCGATACATTCTGCTCTTTCATCCAAGAAAAGGAAAGATATCTGTGTTACATTTCCATCGAATATGATTTAGTGGTCTACTGAAAGGTTAAAAAAATTTGAAGCAAGTATATTTAAAGGAATCAAATGTTTATCTGAACTTCCAAAGTATCTGCAACTGAGCTAGAAAATACCTTAGACTTTGATTTATCTTGCCTCAAAATAAACCAGCGGAAATGACCTAACTAAGATCAGTCAAAATTACATTTTGTTTGATTTGATGCATTATTTTCTTGGTATCATTCTTCCTGTAATATTGCTATAAAGAATTTTTTATAACAGTATTATTTACAAAAACATTCAATATGAAAACTGCATGCGTACATGCTTCTAAATTTTACATTATGTATAGATTTACAACGAAAGGATATCTATCCAAATTACATTTTGAGCTCAACTCTAATTAGTGTCTAATTTATGTGTATTTCGAGTCGTATTAAGAATTTCTAAAAATATTCTTTCATTTCCAAATGTCTATTTTTTTTGTCAGATACAGCGAAATTTGGTGATTTTTTTAAAATTCTCGTTAGCTATTGTTTTGGCTTTCGTAATCTTGAAAGTCGGTTTTTTGGTCAAATGTCGCCAACATTGCGCCAAATATCGCCAATTTAATTGTTTTTGCCAAATTTTAACAAATACGAAATAAGTGAAAACCGTCATAGCCGTTTTCATAAATAAATTATCCTGACCCGCAGTGACGAAAAAATTAGCCAATATAATCAAATTTTTCCTAATATGTCACTTAGCACCACTGTTTTAATTCAGAATGCTTCAGTATTAAATTTAATCAAAATTGTCAGAATCGTTTAATTGGTTAACATTGGAACAAGAACCCCCCAAAAATCCACTAATCGAAATTTCATGAACAGGCGATCTAGAGAGCTCTTTTTTTGTGCCTGAAAACGGTTGGTTCAGTTAAAATTGATTGAGTCATTTTTTAGATATGATTAGACAAAGATCCATTAAAATAACGTCCCAAAATAATGGGACGTTATGAAGTAATATACATACTTACACGCACATACAATTTCTGATTGTATAATTTGTTATTTCTTGTGCTTTTCCATCAAATGTTAGTTTCCTACTACGTCTTATTCTTGTTAGATAAAATATTGAAACAGAATATCTTTCTGTAACAAAACTGATATTGACCATCAAATAAATTTAAGTGAGGCAAGAAATTTTCTAAAATAAAGTTCATGGCACGTGAGTAAAATCCAATTGGACAAAATACATCAATTCTGCTCTTTCGTCCGATAAAGGATAAGATATGTTTATTACATTTCCATTGAAGATGATTTAGTAGCCTGCCAAAGGGCTTAGAAAATTTGAAGAAAGCATATTTAAAGGGATCAAATGCTTTTTTGAACTTCCAAAGTTATTCATACTGAACTAGAAAATAACAGGCTAGGGTTTAACTGGCTAAAAATAAATATATTTCTTATAAAAGGAATTCGCCATCAACAATATTTTAAAATAAAGTTAAAAGTTACATTAATCAAGCTTAACCCTCTTTGTACATCTTCCGTGATTTTCTCAGGATAAATAGTTAACCAAATTCATTATATTTGCACAGTTATAAATTAAAAGTAATCTTTTTACTAAGTTTCTTTTCCACATGTTAAAAATGTCATAGTAAAAGTGTTTAAAAAAAAGAAAGACAACAGAAAAGAAAAGAAAAAAGAAAAAGAAAAGAAAGAAAAAAGAAAGAAGCGAAACAATTTGTTAGCATGCGGTTATCAATGAAATCGTGGGAACAGTACGTGGAAAATAAAATAGTGATACGTAAACTTTCTTGTACAATCAATTTGTTTTGTTAATTTATCTTTTTTCAATCTGATTTTTTATAAATTATGAAAAAGCTTTTTACTGTGTTTCTCAAAATATCATATTTAAATTTTCGCAAAAAAACATACAAATATTTTAAGATTTGCTGCAGATGTAGGAGTTGTGAGCCGACACCTAGCTGTGGTGAACTTAAATACATCTGTCGAGCAGAAGGCAGTCGTATTGGGAAACCAGTGTGGTACACTCCTTACCTGACGTCGCACCGTTCCGTTTTTCCCTGGGTGCGGTAGACTAGTAGGTCCGCCTAAAGGATCCACTCACGCAAGGAGGCGTTCCGAAGGATCATCAGCTACTGAGGTGGCGCTTCGACTTCCAGATGAACTCTCGTTAATCCTAGGACCTGCGTGTCTGTGAACGACTGGAGTTTACAGCGCCCAGTGTTAAAGATGTATACTCCAAACCAAATTTTAATGCAACTAACATCGAGCTGAAGTAGCTAGCGGCTCTTATAGAAGAGTTTTCTCGACCCTCAGTGATGACTAGAAGTACCTTCTCCCCATCATCTAAAGATACCATTGCATGGTTGTTAGGATCCGTGGTGAGGTACCATGTTGGCCGTGAGGTGTAGATGGCTGAGGCTGAAGTTTGCTGTCTAGCGTGGCTTCTCCGTTGAAAGATGAATCAAGTTATGTGAGTACGGATTTTCCAACTCCCTAAAGAGGCGTTGTCATCCCGTCTGAGAGGAGCCTTCCATGATTTCCCGAAGACACTAATGGTGCCTAGTCTGGTTTCGAACGTGAGCCGCGAGACGATTCGCAGATTGAGAGGGAGATTAGCCAAAAACCCTAAGGAGGGAATGTCTGTGTCGTCAGGAGAGAGGGTGCCCATCACTTTGGAGTACGCTAGAGGCACCTACTCTTCCTATTGGTTGTTTTCCATAAATGTCTTTGCTCAGTAAAACAATTAGTCTTGCAACGCTTCCGTAAAGGAACCGCCCTTTAGAAGTATTAAACATTGACTCGTAGGCCCGACGTTTTTATGGATATTTGGTCCCTATGGGTTTTTGGAGTTGAGCCAGGGGGGCACAGTGAGGAGTGACAACATGACTCCTTTCGTTCTGGATGGTGAGGTAAAAACTGATCGTTTTTTGAGTTAAAAGACTGGCTGCGTGGCGTGTGCAGTGCAGCACGAATACAAAGATTGAATTTCTGTGAAGATGGCATTTGGTTAATCTGTATCAGCGAAGCAAAGGTGTGAGAGTACCGAAATAGGGTGATTGAGATCCGCCGCTTTCCCTAGTGGGTTTGAGACTAGATTAAACTAATACAATAGTTTTTGATAATATATTCGTAAACATCGTTCTTTATACGAATGGAATTTCATTAAAAATATGCCAGAGAACATTTAATCAAAGACAGCAATATGTGTGAGACTTGAATTTTAATCTTAGTTAAGAAAATAAAATCATGAAATATTAAATCCAAAAAATTTATGTACCAGATTTAAATGTTTACGCACATCTTGTTTATTTTCAAGCAATATTTTTAAGCAATTTTGATTTTAAAGTTCGTATTTCGATATTGTTCCGTGAATTATTAAAATGCAATATACTTACGTAATAAAATAGATTTTCCCATCTATTAAATTTATGCTATGCGGGAAATTTCTTAAAATATGTTCCATAGCTTGTAAGGAAAGTCGGATTGACCAAAAAAGATAAATTTCGCTCTTTTATCGGAGAAAATATGATTGATGTTATTACATTTTCGTAGAAGATGATATAATGCATGAGAGGAAAGTTTATACAATTTTAACCTTCTGGCGGGCGCGCTGTTCTAAAAAGTACAACATTTGCATTCATTTTTAAAATAAAATTCAAGCAACAAAAGGTGTTAATAATCATTTGTATTCTTTTACTGGATCCTTTTACCCAATTTCTTATTTGTACTTAAGATTTTGCAATTAACTGCATACGTCATTTTAATCTGTTAACAGTGCATGAAATGAGCAAGGTTTATCTGTAAACAACTTTCAAAAAAGCAAATATTATGCTTCATATGGGTAGCGCCTAATATAGATGAAATGTAGGACTAATTCTGTAAATCCGAAATTACATAATTATTGTATAGTAATTAATTATTAATTTTTATTCTTTGTGATTGTAGTAGTATGTAGCTTTTTATACATCTAAACTTCTGCTTTAGTATATTATAATAAAATAAGTGTATTGCGGAATACTTCCATTAATTGTAATCACACATAACTTATATAACATATGTAAGTTAAACTATTTATAAAATTAAAATTAAGTAGCAATAATTGATTGTTTTTTCGCCTGTTGTACGCGCGCCCTGTCATGTGATGAAAATTAGCGCGCCCGGCGAAAGGTTAAGCAAGTATATTAAAAAGGATCAAAATTTATCTGAATATACCTTCGAACTTCAGAAGTTTCCTCATTTAAACAGGAAAATATCTGTGGTATAGATATAATATATGGTTATAAGAAATATTTTACTTATAAAGTCATGTTGCAAAGAATATTATTTTTAAGTTATGCCCAATATTTATTTGTTTCTATATTATTAATTCTAAAATCGGTTCGATTTCTGGAAAGCTAAAAATTTTTTAATGAAAAAAATTATTTAAAGGAATTCTTAGATTAGAGGTCTTCACGGGCCCAGGCTTAGCCCGTGGCCCATACTCGGTCCAGCTCGCGGGCTTGCGGAATTGTTCCTAAATTCCTAATGAGCCGGGCCGGTAGAATTTGATTATTTTAATGCAGGAAAAAGCTGAAGTGTTTGGCTCTAGAAGATAGATATTATTAACGTTTATATATTTATTTATTTATTTTATTTATTTATTTTAAAAAAATCCAAAAATCTCCTCTAGTAGAATTAAATGCTTTACAAATATATCATTTACTTCAACGATTGCTATTAGACAATTTCAAGAAATATTGATTTTAAAATTAGTATTTCGTTTTTGTTCTGCGCACTATTAAGATACAATATTCATACGTAATAATACGGATTTTCGCATCTATTAAATTTATGCTATGCGAGAAATTTCTTAAAATAATTTCCATAGAACGTGAGGAAAGTTTAATTGAGCAAAACAGATAAATTTTTCTTTTTCATCGGAGAGCAGATAAGCGATGTTATAACATTTTCTTAAGAGCTGATTTAATGCTCGAGAGCAAAGTTTGTAAAATTTGAAGCAAGTGCCTTTAAAATTATCAAAATTTATTGGAAAATATTTTTGAACTTTAGAAGTATCCTCATTTAAGCTGAAAAATATATGTGGTTTAGTTTTACTTTCCGGTTATGAATAAATGTTTTATTTATAAGGTTTCAGTTTAAATTTGGTGCTTCTAAAGTTCAAAAATATTTTCAGATATTTTTTTTTAATTTTAAAGGCACTTGCTTCAAATTTTACAAACTTTTCTCTCGACCATTAAATCACCTCTTTCGAAAATGTTATAACATCACTTATCTGCTCTCCGATGAAAGAGAAATTTCGCAAAGAAGATTATTTTTTAATTATGCCCAATATTTGCTTATCTGTGTGCATATTATTTATTCTAAAATCGCTTTTATTTCTGGAAAGCTGAAAACTTTTTAATGAAAATTATATTTAAACAAATGTTTAGACAAAAAATTACGCCCTTTCAAAATGATAACTAAATATACAAATTTGTTCTAGTACCTACTATTCTCGTTGGTAATAACTGGTAATTTTAATCTTTATTTTTATTTGTTTATTTATTTATTTCATCAGACATTTGTGTTGTTCTGAAACTGGAAACCAGAAAACGCATTTTTAATGCCAGAAAAAGCGGAAATGTATTTCTCTAGAAGATGGGTACTTTTAATGTTTAATTTAGAAAAAAAAACCAAAACACTCCTCTGCTAGGTTTAAATGTTTTACACATATGATTTCAAATTTTTCTGTTAGACATTTTTTAAGAAATATTGATTTTAAAATTAGTATTTTTTTGTTGTTCCGTGAATTATTGAAATACAATATACTTACACAATAAAACAAATTTTTCCACCTATTAAATTTATGCTATGCGAGAAATTTCTTAAAATAAGTTCCATAGCACGCGAGGAAATTTCAATTGAGCAAAAGTGATAAATTTTACTCTTTCATCGGAGAAAAGATAAGTGACGTTATTACATTTTCGCGGGAGGTGATTTAGTGCACGGGAGAAAACTTTGTAAAATTTGAAGCAAGTATATTTAAAAGGTTCAACATTTATCTGAAAATACCTTCGAACTTCAGAAGTATTATCATTTAAACTGAAAAATACATGTGGTATAGATATACTATCTGGTTATGTATAAATATTTTACTTATAATGTCATGTCGCAAAGAATATTATTTTTAAGTTATGCCCAATATTTGTTTATTAGTGTCTTCGTTATATATTCTAAAATCTCTTCGACTTCTGGAAAGCTACATATTATTACTTGAAAGAAAAATAAACGATTTCTTAGACAAAAAATTATACCCTTTGAAAATGATAACTATGTATATAAACTTGTTATTACACCTACAATTCGCGTTGATAACAATTGATAATTTTCATTTTTTTATGAAATATTTGTATTGTTCTGAAACAGAAAATGCGAAAACGCATTTTTAATGTGAAGAAAAGTTGAAATGTTTGGTTGTAGAAGTGAGATATTTTTAAGGTTTAATTTTTCTGAAAAAGATAAACACATATATAATATTTATATATATACCTATTTGTATATATACATATACATAATTAATATATGCACATATTTGTTCTGTATCATATATGTAACATATATACATATTTGTTCAAATTTTAAACAATTATATATATATATAATAATATAATTACATATTTGTTCTATATAATAAATTAATACTTTGTTTTAGTGCATTCTTTCTAATTACTGACTGTGTGTGCCACGTTCCGCAAATTCTGCAGCTGAATTTAAAAGGAAAACTGCAAATATAGAATATTAATATTGTTGATACTGTTAAGAAATATTGATTTTACAATTAGTATGTCGATGCTGTATCGTGCATTAATGAAATATAATATACTTACGTAATAAAACACCTTTTCCTATCTATTGAATTTATGTTAATCGAGAAATTTCTTAAATTAAGTTCCATAGCACGTGAAAAAAGTTCAATTAAACAAAAGAGATAAATTTCGCTCTTTCATCGGAGAAGAGATAAGTGATGTTATTACATCTTCGTAGGAAATGATTTAGTGTACGAGAGAAAAGTTTATAAAATTTGAAGCAAGTATATTTAAAGGGATTAAAATTTATCTGAAAATACCTTTGAACTTCAGAAGTGTCCTCATTTATACTGGAAAATATCTTTGGTTTAGATATACTAACTGGTTATCATTAAAGTTTTACTTGTCATGTCGCAAAGAATGTTATTTTTAAGTAATGCCCAATATTTATTTGTGTCTATATTTTTAATTCTAAATTCGCTTCGATTTATGGAAAGCTAAATTTTTTTTTTTAATGAAAAAATAATTTAAACAATTTCTTAGATATAAAATTGCGTACTTTGAAAATGATAACTACATGTACACATTTATTCTAATACCTACTATTCTCGTCGGTAATAATAGATGATTTTATATATATATATATATATATATATGCTTGTATTGTTGTGAAACGGAAAATTTGAAAACGCATTTTTAATGCAAGAAAATCTGAAATGTTTGGTTCTAGAAGATGGATATTTTTAATGTTTATATTTTTTAAATTTATTTATTTTTTGAAAAAAGAATCAAAAAACTTCTATGCTAGATTTAAATGTTTTACACATATCTCTTTTATTTAAACCTTTTCTGTTGGATATTTTCAAGAAATATTGATTTTAAAATTAGTATTTGGTTTTTGTTCCATAAATTATTGAAATACAATATACTTATGTCTAACTTTTTTTTAATGAAAAAACTATTGAAACGAATTCTTAGACATAAAAATGCGTCCTTTGAAAATTATACCTACCAATCTCGTTGGTAATAATTGTTTATTTTGTTTTACATCAGACATTTGTATTTTTCTGAATCTGAAAATCGGAAAACAAATTTTTAATACCAGAAAAAGCTGAAATATTTTGTTCTAGAAGATGGGTATTTTTAATGCTTAATTTTTTTGAAAAAAAAAATCAAAATATTTTATATTAAATTTCAATTTTTTACACATATCTCCTTTATTTTAACTTTTTCTGTTAGAACTTTTCAAGAAATATTGGTTTTAAAATTAGTATTTCGTTGCTGTTTCGTGAATTATTGAAATACAATATACTTTCGTGATAAAAAGGATTTTTCCATGTATGCGAGAAATTTCTTAAGAACGTGAGGAATGTTCAATTGCGCAATAGAGATAAATTTTACTCTTTCATCGGAGAACTGATAAGTGATGTTATTACATTTTCACAGCAGGTGATTTAGTGCACGAGAGAAAAGTTTATAAAATTTGAAGCAAGTATATTTAAAAGGATTAAAATTTATCTGAAAATACCTTTGAACTTCAGAAGTGTCCTCATTTATACTGGAAAATATTTTTGGTTTAGATACACTAACTGGTTATCATTAAAGTTTTACTTGTCAAGTCGCAAAGAATGTTATTTTTAAGTAATGCCCAATATTTATTTGAGTCTATATCTTTAATTCTAATTTCGCTTCGATTTATGGAAAGCAAATTTTTTTTTAATGAAAAAACAATTTAAACAATTTCTTAGATATAAAATTGTGTACTTTGAAAATGATAACTACATGTACGCATTTTTTCTAATACCTAGTATTCTCGTCGGTAATAATAGATGATTTTTTTTTTTAAATATATGTTTGTATTATTGTGAAACGGAACATTTGAAAACGCATTTTTAATGCCAGAAAATCTGAAATTTTTGGTTCTAGAAGATGGATATTTTTAATGTTTATATTTTTTAAATTTATTTATTTTTTGAAAAAAGAATCAAAAAACTTCTATGCTAGATTTAAATGTTTTACACATATCTCTTTTATTTAAACCTTTTCTGTTGGATATTTTGAAGAAATATTGATTTTAAAATTAGTATTTGGTTTTTGTTCCATAAATTATTGAAATACAATATACTTACGTCTAACTTTTTTTTTAATGAAAAAACTATTTAAACGAATTCTTAGACATAAAAATGCGTCCTTTGAAAATTATACCTCCCCATTCTCGTTGGTAATAATTGTTTATTTTGTTTTACATCAGACATTTGTATTATTCTGAATCTGAAAATCGGAAAACAAATTTTTAATACCAGAAAAAGCTGAAATAATTTGTTCTAGAAGATGGGTATATTTATTGCTTAATTTTTTTGAAAAAAAAAATCAAAATATTTTATATTAAATTTCAATTTTTTACTCATATCTCCTTTATTTCAACTTTTTCTGTTAGACCTTTTCAAGAAATATTGGTTTTAAAATTAGTATTTCGTTGCTGTTCCGTGAATTATTGAAATACAATATACTTTCGTGATAAAAAGGATTTTTCATTTATGCGAGAAATTTCTTAAAATAAGTTCCATAGAACGTGAGGAATGTTTAATTGCGCAATAGAGATAAATTTTACTCTTTCATCGGAGAACTGATATGTGATGTTATTACATTTTCGTAGCAGGTGATTTAGTGTACGAGAGAAAAGTTTATAAAACATGATGCAAGTATTTTTAAAAGGATAAAAATTTATCCGAAAATAACTTTGAACTTCAGAAATATTCTCATATTAACTGGAAAATACCTTTGGCTTAGATACACTATCTAGTTATGAATAAATGTTTTCCTTATAAAGTCATGTTGCAAAGAATATTATTTTAAAATTGTGTCCAATATTTATTTATCTGTGTTTGTATTAATTATTCTAAAATCGCTTCGATTTCTGATAAGTTGAAATTTTTTTTAAGAAAATCTTTTTAAACGAATTTTTAGACATAAAATTACGAAATTTGATAATGATTACGACATATACGATGTTGTTCTAATACTTATTATTCTCCTTGGTAATAATTGTTGATTTTGTTTTCATCAGACTTTTGTATTGTTTTGAAACGAAAAATCAGAAAACGCATTTTTTCTGCCAGAAATGGCTGAAGTATTTGGTCCTAGAAGATGTGCATTTTTAATGTTTAATTATTTCGAAAAAAATCCAAAAAACGTACGTACTAGGCTTAAATATTTTACACATATCTCTTTATATCAACGTTTGCTATTAGACATTTTCATGCAATATTGATTTTAAAATTAGTATTTCATTGCGGTTCCGTTAATTATTGAAATACAATATACTTACACAATAAAACAGATTTTCTCATCTATTAAATTTATGCTATGCGAGAAATTTCTTAAATTAAGTTACATAGCACATGAAGAAAGTCCAATTGAGCAAAAGAGATAAATTTCGCTCTTCCATCGAAGAAGAGATAAGGGATGTTATTATACTTTCGTAGCAGGTGATTTAGTGCATGCGAGAAAAGTTTGTAAAATTTGAAGCAAGTGTATTTAAAAGGATCAAAATTTATCTGAAAATACCTTTGAACTTCAAAAGTATCCTCATTTAAACTGGAAAATATCTGTGATTTAGATATACTATTTGGTTATGAAAAAATGTTTTACTTATAATGCCATGTCGCACAGAATATTAACTTTTAAATATTGCCCTATATTTATTTATCTTCGTTTATATTATTAATTCTAAAGCCACATGGATTTCAGGAAAGTTAAAATTTTTTTAATGAAAAAACTATTTAGACGAATTCTGAGATTTAAAATTGCGATCTTTAAAAATGATAACTACATATACAAATTTGTTCTAGTACCCACTATTCTCATTCGTAAAAATTGAGGATTTTACATTATTATTTTCTTTTTATAAGACATTTGTATTTTTTTTTTTTAAACGGAAAATCGGAAAACGCATTTTTAATGCCAGAAAAAGCTGTAATGTTTGGCTCTAGAAGATCGGATATTTTTAATGTTTTTTTTTAATTTAATTTATTTTATTTTTTAATTCAAAAAAACTACTATACTAGATTTAAATGTCTTATACATATATCGTTTATTTCAACTTTTGCTGCTAGACATTTTCAAGAAATATTGTTTTTAAACTTAAATATTTCGTTTTTGTTCAGTGAATTATTGAAATACAATATTCTTACGTAATAAAACAGATTTTCCCATCTATTAAATTTATGCTATGCGAGAAATTTCTTAAAATAAGTTCAATAGCACGTGAGGAAAGTTCAATTAAGCATCGGAGATAAATTTCACTCTTTCTTCGGAGAAGCGATAAGTGATGTTGTTACATTTTCGCAGCAGGTGATTTAGTGCACGAGAGAAAAGTTTATAAAATTTGAAGCAAGTATATTTAAAAGGATCAAAATTTATCTGAAAATACTTTTGAACTTCAGATGTATCCGCATTTAATTTAGAAAGTATGTGTAGTTTAGATATACTAACTGGTTATGAATGAAGTTTTACTTATAAGGTCCTTCTGCAGATAATACTATACAGTCGAGTCTCTATATAACGAAATCCACCGTTCCAGTAAAAAAATCGTTATATAGAGAAATTCGATTTATAGAGAATGGTGTTAAAAATCTTATTTAATGTGTGGAATTTGAACATATATATATTTGATCTTTTGAATTAAGAAATTAAATTGTTTAAAAGTATATATTAACCTAACATTTTATTTCTTAATTATTTAAGCTGTTTCAATAAAGAGAACAGACATTTATTTGAAAGCTTAATGAAAATCAAATAAGGAAGACTTGCATTAATTTCAGACGAAGAAATCTGTAATTTTTTGTTGTTTTTATTTTAAAGTTGTTACGCTCTCAAAAAAATGCTCAAATTTTAGAAAAGAATGAAAAATTGTAGTTAACAATTCCCACCATTTGAAGGCCTCACTTATGTGCCTCTCATTCATTCCTTTCTTGCATGTGTATCAATCCAATCGAAATTGTTTGGAGAAGGATGTGGAAAGGTGGGTGGGAGGTGGGATGAATTCGTTGGATTTAAAGAAGAAGGAGAGAAGTATTATATAAAAAAAAAACTCAGCACTGACGATAAATCAAAAACAAGTGATGGAAAATTGATTCCATATGATTTCGAAGTTTTTTAAAACTGAATAAATTAAGACCAATTTATGAAAAAATTCGTTATATGGAGATAGATATTTCGCTATATAGAGACTGTTTTTAATGTAATCGTGCAAAAAGGGTTCCTACTAAAAGTTCGTTATATAGAGAAATTCGATGTATGGAGTTTCCTTATAGAGAGCCTCTACTGTATTTAAATTATATATGTTTGTCTACACCTACATTGTTTATTCTAAAATCTCTCCTATTTCTAGAAATTTAAAAATTATTAATTGAAAAAACTATTTTAACTAATTTTTAGACAAAATATTACGCCCTTTAGAAATGGTAAACACATATATAAATTAGAATTGAATATTTCTAACTGAGCGAAAAATTGCCCAGGCCGGAAATTGAATCCAGTCTTGTCTTACAGGGCCAATGCTTAATCATTTAAGCTAACTGGGCAATACCCGGTCTGTCATTTAGACAGCTCGGCAGAATAAGTCGCAAATAAAGGAATACCGTATAAGGATGTGTACGTATATATACTATTATTTTAACACAATCAAATTGATTGTAAAATTTATCATACAAATTGAATATTTCCAACTGAGCGAAAAATATCCACAATTAATGTCTAGAAATTAAATACTTCTGTAACCACGATGACAAAAAAGTATTAAAAACTACAAAAAAATTAATAACTCAATAACAAATTTATATACAGGTTTCAAACAAGTTGCATTTAAAAGTAATTTTTTCTGCATACAATGGTGTAAAAATGGAAAATGTGCATAGTTTAGAAATTAAAAAATTCACAGTACTGAAAATTGTTAAACTGTAATCTCATTTAATATTTGTTTATTACTGGCCCAGAAATATTAACGCGACTCTAATGTCCAGGCATATTAATATTACTCTGTTATTACATAAGCTACGTTTTGATCATCTTAAAAATGATGTCATTATTTTTTTAATATAGAAATCCTTAATAAGTCTTAAATTATAGTCATTGAAAATATTTTTATCCAAATAGTCATTGTAATTTGTTAAATTACATTTTTTTTTTCAATTACTGGAATAGACTTTATACATATGCCTTTTAAATTTAGCATATTTTTCGGAAAATTTTATGATTTTTTTCCTTTACTTTTTGTCGATATAGATTTTTTCTTGGAAAGTAAAATTTCGATAATTTAAAGTCTGCACTTTTAAAAAGTTCAACATTTTATCTGAAAATATTATTAGCTACAAAATTATTTTAATTTAAAATAGTGAATACCTGAAATTTAGATTTTTCTGGTTTTAAATAAATGTTTTAGTCATAAAATACAATTTTACAGAATAATTCAAAAATACATAAAATGTTCTTTAATTCACGCTTATTTATGCGATAAAATGGTTTTAGATTGCAGTTGTTGCAGTCTGATTATTTAAAAATTTTCAAATAATAAACTTTTCAAATTTGATTAATTTTGACACAGTTAAACTGATTGGTTCATAAATTACAGGATTTGTAGTTTTTGGAATATAAAAGTGCGCATATCTGGATTCGAATAAAGGACCTTTCTCTGATCCTACCAACACAATTCGAACCGAGCTATCATAGACAAATCTGAAGTACATACGATTTAGCAAGAAACCTTGTCAATCGCGGAATCAAAGCTAATATATGAATCAGCTGAACTGAATAAACTTTAGGTAATTTGAAAACCGAAAACTAGAAACGTAATTACGCTTGAATAATTATCATAAGAGTTGATTTTTTTTTTCAGTACCATTGAATATATCAATGAATTTTAAGGATATATGTAACCTTTATAAAGAAGTCATTTGAATATTTTTATATGCTTACGGAATAACCTTTTGTTATATGTGTAATCAATGCTTTCAATGATGTATTTTTTTTAAACACAACATTCAGATTCATTTGATTATAACTGTTAATTTTATTTAGAGTAAATCTCACTAATAAAACTGGAATTGTGTCAATATTATTCTAAACAATAGCGCCTATGACACTAGAATTAAAACCTTTTCGATCTAAATTACTCAGGTGTGTAATTTGAACATTCACGAAACTTACGATTTTTTTTTTCAAAATTATCAACAAATAAGATTCTTTGTTGTAGAGTAAGGTTATTTGATGTATAAAGATATCAATAATAAGGTTATATGAGCGAGAAATTTCCGCCGGTTATCGTCCAGTTATCTTAAATGGTAAGGCATTGGTCCTGTAAGCCAAGGATATGGGTTCGATTCTCGACCTGGGCAATATTTCGCGCAGTTGGAAATAACCCATTCTTATGATAAATTTACCAATCACTTTGATTGTGTTAAAATAATAGTATAAAAAATTATAATTAATTATTTTTGAATAATAAAATTATTTTATTACCTTTAAAGATTTCCCAAAAAGAAAAATTAAATATTGGTGAAAAAAAAAATTGCAAGACCATCTTCTGATACACTGATGTTATATTTTGTACTATTTTTCATAATAGAACAGGCGAATTGAAAAAAAAGGAAATGTTTAATTATTATATTTATGATTTAATTATTATTATACTATAATTATTATATTTTTGGGGAAAAAATATTTCAAAATGGTTTAAATGTTTAAGTAACAATTTATTGAAAGTAATACTGAAATAAATATTTATGCAATCTGCTTTGCAAATTTGATATTTCCCATTATTACTTTATGAAAAATGCAAAATAGTTTTCAAAAAAGAACTATTTTATACCAGTTTCATAAAAGCTTGGGAATACAAAAAAATATTATTAACTGCAAACAATAACCTAACTAAAAGTAATTATTATGAGCAGGTAGTTTATAGTTTTAGAATAAAATCGGTCATTAACGAATATTAATTTGGATAGTTGCTTAAAAATAACATAATATTTTGCACAATTATCTTAGATAATTAATACTAATATTTTCGTATGTCTGTTTAAATTAATATATGCTGTATTATATTAAAGAATATTAAAAATAATGATTTTAAAAGCTTTAAATTTAACATTAAAAATAAAGTAAAGAAAATATTAAATAAATGTTTAATTGCACAAAAATAAACTATTTCTAAAAGAAAATGCTTAACAGAAAATTTAAAAAATAATATCTTTTTTTTCTTTCTACAGATATATTTTATAAATTCTGTTTAAAATACAATGCATTTTAAAATGATAAAGATGGGCTATTTTTTAAAACATACATATATTAAAGAAAAAAAATAACCCTTTAGAAACTTGTTTTTTTCTGATTAGAAGGAACAAACAATGATTGTGTATACACTTTCAAAAGAAAAAAAATATCTGACTAATAATTTAAAATTCTTCATTTAATTCTGTTTCCGGTATGGCAAAATCTTTTTCAAATCTGCATTTTCATAAATAGTTAATTTATTTAAATGAATTACCTAAAATAGTAACATTTGGTCGATTTTACATCATCCTAGTGCTACAATTGGCTCTTTTTTCTCTTCAATTAAAATATCCCTTTAAGACCCAACCCGCACGATCGTGCAGTTTGCACTTTTTTAAATTGTTGCTTTTGAGTTGTATGTAATAAAAACCTAAATCGAATGACCATTCTGGTTTGCAGACAGAGCAAAATAACATTTTGTATCAACAGATAATGATTGTAGTACTTGTTTTATTTTTAGCGGGCATGACAAGCTTTGCTTACAATCTCATCGGGCCTTAAAGGGTTAGGCTAAAGTTACTTTCGAAGACTCTTCTTATAAAATTCATTTTTTCAAAAGTTTGCCTACTTAGTAAATTTTGCACAATTAATACTTAAATTTTGTGTATTTGTAGAAATCGCGAACAAGATCACAAACAAGAACAAAATCTTCGGCAATCATGGAAAAAAAAAAAAAAAAAAAAAAAAAAACTTTTTAATAATTTTTTTTCATTCATTTTTTAAACCTTTTTGTCATTTTTAATAAATTTTCAAGAGAAAAAAGTGGAATCTTTCCAAACGTAGTTCATTAAATCTCGCGGTGGGTATTGCGGTTCCATGTCAGTGAGTTAAAACGCCTTTATCATTTCGTTATTTTTTCTTATTCTTGTGATTAGTTTTGTGTATATTTTGCTATTTAACCTTTCTACTCTGAATGGGTCTAATCGATCCATTTCTATTATTTATTTCGTAATAGCTTTCTCGGGTTTTAAGTAAGTGCTCTTATATTTCAAGTATCCCTCAAACATATAAATAACTTCAGTTTATAATTTTTGCAGACTTCCAGAATTATTTTTTTAGCCAAAATTTAAAAAAAAGTTACGTTTTACCTGAATGGGTCTAATCGACCCATATCACTAATTGCACACAAATGCATGGAAAACAGTTAAATATTGTGTATTTCGAATAATGTTTGGTAGTTGGCGCTATTACACTGATATACTCAGGTAATGATGTTCTTGTTTTGTATTGTTTCGCCATTTTTTATGCATTATGGCACATAATAAGCGCGGTCTTAATGATGATGAAATCAGAAAGCTTTGGCAAGACGACCTAGTGATTAATCTGATGAAAGGAGTGATAATGATTCGATTGAAACAGATGAATCCAGTCATTTGTCCATTGAAGAGGATGAAGAGAAAACAGATGTTTCCAATAGAGATAATGAAACGATAGCGTCTCCATCCTCTTTTATTAGTCGCAACAAAACTGAATGGTGTAAATCTGCTCCACTTACATCAAAAGAGCGGTATGTAATTATACTTAATTTATATTTATTGTATATTTTATATATATATGTTTATTTACATTCATTTATTTTACATATTTTTTTATATTCACGGTTTGTGTCAGCTTTGGAACAGCCTCCCCCCCCTCCTTTCCCCATCAGAGAAAAATAGTATTTTTGAAGAAATTTATAGATATTTGTTCAAAATTTGCATGTCAGGAAAAGAAATAAATGCCCTTTAGAGGAATTTCAGCCACCCTCCCCTGTAACGCAGACTTTAGCACTACTCCTGTTCTTACTTATTTCACGTTCGTTTGTATTTTCAGTTTTCTATTATTATTTTACTGACAACATAACATTATGAAGTTAAATCCTGGTCCTACATGTTTTGCAGTTCAGAGGATAACTGAACACCCTGTGTCAGCAATGAAGCTTTTCTGAACGGATGGCATGTTCAAATTAACTCCAGAAGAAACTAACAGAGAAATGCAGAGAGTATGCTCAGAAAAGAAAAAAAAAAAATACAGATTGGTTTCTAATAAAGAAGTAGAAGCTTACATTAGCAAAAAAAAAAAAAAAAAAAAAAAAAAAAAAAAAAAAAACCTCGATTAGACTAATTTATAAATAAAATGAAAAAAAAAATGCAAGTGATTCCGTGGTTTGAAATTTATCCATTTTTTTTTCCTTTTTAAGTTATTTTTATATATATTTTTAAAGATTTGCTAATTTTAGCTGGTGTATATAAGTCAGCAGAAAAATCTCTCAAAGAGTTATGGAGCGAAGAAGACGGCCGCGACATTTTTCGTGCAACTATGTCTTTGCAATTTTTTTAAATTATTAGAGAGTTTCTTAGGTTTAACAACAAAGAAAGTAGAGTACATTGGTGTCGTTTAGATAAGCTAACTGCAATAAGATCATTATTTGATAAGTTTGTTATTCAGTTGCCAAAGATGTTCATTCCGTACGGAAATGTTCCAATTGATGAACAGCTAGTCTTTTTCGTGGTAAATGCCCATTTAGGCCAATATATAACGTCAATGCCAAGAGGGAAACATGGAATTAAAATGTGGTTGATGTCTGATGGGAAAACAGCATATGCTTACGCTGCTGGTATCTATACTGGAAAGCCTTCAGATGGTGAGCGAGAAAAATATCAAGGTAGAAATATTTTGTTGCGCCTAGTAAATTCGATTGATGGTACCGCTCGAAATATTACGGTTGATAATTTCTTCACGAAATATATACTTGCTAAAGAATTATTCATGAAAAATTTAATTATTATTGGTAATCTTAGTAAAAAAAAAGCCATTTATTCCTTTTGAATTTCAGTCATCATGTGAGTGAAAACAGTTTACTCATTATTCTGTTTTCAACGAGATACGACACTTGTTTCATATGTGACGAAAAAAAAAAAAAAAAGAAATCGATAATCCTTCTTTCAGTTATGCATCACGAGGTCAAAGTTTCAGATGAGAAAGAAAAGAAACCGGATATTATAATGAATAATTTTATAATGAATGATTTTATATTATAATGAAACTAAAGGTGGAGTAGATACTACTGATAAATTAGCTGCTACATACACATGCAAAAGGGGTACTAAGCAATGGCCTGTGTGTTTATTCTATAAATTAATTGACCTGGCTGCAATAAATGCACTTGTTGTTTTTATGCATTTAAATCCTTTTTACAATCAAAACTAACTATACAAAAGGACTTCGCAAACAGCTGACCGAACCTCACAGAAATATTAGGATGAAACAAAATACCCGAGTAATCATAAATAGGCAATTGGCTAACGCAGCAGGTGAAAAAAAAGAAAGTTGCATGTCAACTAAATGTGGAAGATGCAAAGAATTTGGTCCAAAGGGAAATAGAAATACGCAGACGAGATGTACTTTATGCTTACTTTTTTTTGCCAGGAGCATGTAAATGTGTACTGTAAATCTTTTTTATCATAAAAAATGTATCAAGATCAATGGAAATAAAAAAATTGTAATATACCTTTTTATTATTATTTTCTAATTCTTGCTTATACAAACAAGGAATTGAAAGGTAGAGAGGGAGGCAATGTAGTTAAAAGTGGCGGGGGGTATAAAATATGTTGTTTCTAATAGTGAAAAGAAAAATAATATCTAAAGTAAAGCTAAATAATATCTGAAGTAAAAATACTTGCTTTGAGCTAGAATAAATATATACAAGTAAACTGTGTCTAATCGACCCATTCAGGTGAAACGTAACTATTTTTAACAGGGTAGGAAGGTTAACTAAATGAATTGATTTGATTTGTCTACCGAGGAGTTGCATACTTTCTTATTTGATGAAGTTTGTGGTTAAAATACTCCATCTTAAGCATTTACATATTTTTCTCTAGCTATTATACAATTGTAAATTTATTTATTTATGTCCTTAATTTATGTTTAAACGCCTCATATTGTTTCTGATGGATTTTCAACACTTATGAGAATTTGCCTGAAAATTTGTATTTCTGGTAAACTTAATGCGATAAATTTTTACGGAAAAAAATGTAATACTGTTATTCAAAAATTTAACATGTAGACGACACCTTCTGCAAAAATGCACACCGATTACTTAAAGCAATGTATCCAGATCAATTATTACATCAAGTGTTTTAACAAGAAACATTTTATTTTGCACCGCAGCCTGATTCAGACTTTTCAGATCTCAAACAATTAAAATACAGCCGACTCTTGTCAATTCGAAATCTTCGGGACCACAAGAAATGTTCGAATTACCCAGAGTTTGAATTATGAGGGGAACACGTGTTTAAAGGGATACTATTACAAAGAAATTAACGTTATAGCAATTTGAAATTTATTTCGGCTGTTATCATTAGAATATAGCTTAATATTAAATTAAAAAATATAAATACATAAACTAATTAAAAGAATTGGGTACGAACACAATGGAAGAAGTGATTGAAGTGTCATTAATGGATTTACGGGGCATTAAGAAAGTGGGTATCAAATACATGGTACTACATGATTACAAATATAAAAAATGTTCTGACAAAAATCTAAGAAAGAAAGTTATTTCAAAGATCTGAAATGAAAGCAAGGAAATATGAAAAATCGGAATTCGCGCAAGTTCAAGTTAAACAAAGTCCTGAGAAAATGGGTTCGAATAAATAAAAAGTTTAAACTTTATTCTGCTATTCAACATTTCAGGACCTCATAATTAGTTTGATTCGATTTATCCGAATTCCATTATTGAGATCAGACTGTATTTTGAAATGAAACCTATAATTAAAAAAAAATGTTCAAGCTATAATTTTTATACACATATTGAGTTAAGAATCTAAAATAGCAAATAAATAAATAATATTTTGTGTGATTTCAAATAAATTGTAACATTTTAAGATTAATAACTTAAAGACACATTATGTCAGAGGTTAAATTATTTAAATAATATTTGATCGTAAAAAAGGCACATTGTATAGTATGATACACACAAACACACACACACACATATATATATATGCATTTTACTTCAATTTTAAAATAAGATTAAAATAATTTAATAAAAACTTTTCCAAAACAAGTATTATAGATTATTTTTATAACTATAAAAACACACAATACTCTTTTATGTTTTAATCTCCAACCTAAAACTTATCGATATGGTTAATTTAAATCACTTTATAAGCTTCATTAAAAGAAGATAGCTTTTATGATTTTTATTATTGAACAGGAATAGATAAATTAATTTTTTAAACGAGATCCAAAAATAGGTTCAAAGAATTTCTTTCTAAATTAATTTAAAATATCAATTTTAAAGATAATTCGAAAAAAAAAAGCAGACATATTTATAATCTCCTAAAGAAATATCTGGATTTATCTTCTGCTACTTAGAGCTCATTTGAGAAATAAAAAACATAATTATTATACTTAATAACGTATAAAAAATTATTAAATTCACTAAATTCTGACTTTATATTTTCAGATTGAAAGAACTTAACGAACTTCTTATCTCTATGTTTGATTACTAAATTTAATTGGTGTATTTTTATAAATTAAACATTTTTTTCTTTCATGTTTACACAGAAGTAGCGAAAATATTTTGTTTCATTTTTATAATTCTTCTCGAACAATTTAAAAATCTACAGGCAATAATTATTCTTTAAAAAATAATTTATTTTTAGGTTTTGTTAAAAACTATTTTATATACCACAGCGAAATTCATGCTACTGTAAACATTAAAAATGGTGATTAATATGGCATAAGGTGTAAAAGAGAAGAACCGAACTAAATAAATAAATAAATAATAATAATAATAATAATAATAATAATAATAATAATAATAATAATAATAATAATAATAATAATAATAATAATAATAATAATAATAATAATGATTGAACTCCAATAATTTGACTTTAATTTTTTTTTTATTAAAGATAAAGCCTATGTTAATACATATATGGGTGATTCTCAAAATAGGGGACAATTTATGTCTTTCGGCATACAAAAAAAATTGAGGGGTTTTCTGTCATGTTTTTATATTTAGATATGTTTGTCTTAATATTATTCATTATTTGCACTCAAGAATTACTCATTTTTTTGGTAAAAAACACATTAAAATAACAGAATAAATGTTCAAAATGTCATTAGCATGGATGTCCACAGCAGCTGTGCCTTGTGTATACAGGCATTTTTCAAGAGTTAATATCATGTTTATAAAATAAAACAAATGTTATTCTTTCTTTAAATTAATCAAGGAGAGGATTTATCCAATAAATTTCTTTTTAAAAATAAAATTATAGTATATAAAAAAAGAATTAAAGTTTGTCCTCCATGTTCTATTTTCAAAACAAGATCATACTATAACAGCTGGTTATTAATCAAAATTTCATTTTCACATATGACAATAGTTTGAAAATATAAAGTTTCTCCATGGCAACAAGTAGCTATTTTATCCCAGCCTGAAAATAGAAGCATATATTGTATTTTAAAAATATAAGTTGAATATTAGGGGCGTACATCAATTGTATGTCATTAGAATGGATAATAATTTTCATGTTTATTTTATAGTTAAAATTTTTATTTTACTTATTTGCATAAAACTTTTGTGTTTTAAAAAGCCCCAGAAAGGACTATTGCACTGTGATTATATTATGGCTCATAATCTTATTTAAATTAAAATTTGTCATTAGCATGGACAAATATCAGTGTCATTAGCATGGTCTTTCTGTTCATGCTAAAGACTCCTATGTGCATAAATGTAACCAGTGCTTATATTATATCCTTTATAAAATTTAATTTTACAAATAAATTTAGGTATTACATTTATTATCCCTAAAATATGCATTTAATCTGTCAGAAAATCCCTAAGACAGCTTCTTACATTGTTAGTGTCAGAATGTTGCTCATGTAAACAAAGTTGGCCCTTGGTAATGTTTTTATTCCCCTTATATGTATATATGTAAAAATGAAAATCATTTGCTGAAAAGGAAGGCTAATAAATATAGAAAAAAATATTTAAACAGGAAGAAAATAAAAATTTCTTAATATATTTATCCCATGCAATTTGTTTTGTCATTAGCATGGCTCAAAAAATACTAATTCTTTTTTTTAAAGTTAATTTTTAAATATTTAGCTCTGCTGACTACATGTAAAGTATACCTAATACTATATTAACAACACCTATTTATTCAGAAATTTTGCTAACATTAATTTTTTTAAGATTTCACTTTTGAAATTGTCCCCTATTTTGAGAATCACCCATATATACATATGGAAGCTGAAATTTAATTTAACATCCTAATATCTTAATGTGGCTGCCCTTTATTTTAAAGTCAAGTTTCTCACCATATTATGTTTCGATATGAAATATTTCGATTTTTATCGATCCACTTTAACATACATATGTAGATCATATACAGGGGAGCACAAATGAATTAGTTAATCATTTTGATATCCGATAACCGCTGCAGTTTGATTTCATCTTTTCAAATGGTGAAACCAGATGCCAGTGGCTTCAACCTGAAGCATCTTTTAATCAATTTAAAGACGAATGTTATACTCAAATTAAGTTTAAAAGATTTTTTTTTTCATTTTTTAATTTGGATATACGATTCCTCCTGTTTGATACAAGGCAAGTAACTGTAACGTTGCATATCTCAGCTCATTAATGCTAGAGAACTGGTTAAATGCTCAGTAAATATCAATTATAGGCAGTTGTTTATTAAATATAATTCTTCTAACATTATAAGTGTTTTTTAGTACGTCTTCATAAAAAATGTCGACAACGACATTCAATGAGCTTGCGTTTCAAAATTAGAGATACAAATTTGTAATGTGGATGAAAGACAGAGATGAATAAAATAAAATGTGATAGATTCAACTTATAATTTGAAGTATTAATATAAGAAACGGTATGCCATAATTAACTGTGAAAATTTTCATTTTGGTAATAAATTGTTTCTCGTAATACTTTCATTTCCAAATAATTAATAAATTTCATATCTTTCAGAAAATCAATAAAGTTTCGAAGAGGAAAAATCGTCAATTAGATCTTAGAACAGAAATATGTCTCAAAAACGTGAAAATTCTTATATGGCATCTCGATACTATAAAGCCCTTACATGTACAATGATATGTTTGAAAGAAAATTTTATTACATCCATTAATGAAATTCTGTCTTCACATTCATAAAATTGTAGCTTCAAAAGTTAGTTTTTGTCGCCCAACATAAAAATATGAGATATTCTGTTAATCTTTTTTCCGAAAGCCATTAAGAAGCTTAAATAATATTGTTTGCAAACATTTTATGTAAATATGCAAATTCTATGATGAAAATTTTAATGTTATTACATAATTTATTGTCAAAGTTTTCAGAAGCGGTTAAGTCTTTAAATCAATATATGGGCATAAATATGTTTTGACATATCGCTTTATTCATTCGATGTATTATCATAAAAGAAACCATTTAATGTCGTATGCATAAAACTTTTTGTTTGTTTTAAGCGTATTTTAGCTTATAAAACAATGCATATGTGATAACAATGTATTTTTTTATCAGTTGCTATTTTAAAAAGGGAATAAAAGACAGTTTGCTTTATAGATAAAAACTAGTTATCGGGGGGGCCACCGTAATATTTACCCATCATGGATATGCATAATATAAAATATGAAAATAAAACGTGTGTAAACTACTTATAGAATGCATCGCTTAACCTTATATTTAAATTATAAAATAAAATAAAAATAAAATGTAATATAAAATATAAAATTTAAAATTTAAAATATAAAATAAAATTTTAACATTATATTATCTCATAAACTTATATTTAAATAGATTTAATATTCATAGAAATTCTCTATTAACGAATTGCCGATGAGCTAATTTCGACAAATTATAAAACGACAAAATACTCAAGTAGTACCGGATTGGGCAAAAGAATCATCCTTTAACTCCAAAAATAATAATCATATTAACTAACAATTTACTGCGTCGGATTAAGCGTCACATTTCCAAATTAAATATATGTTTTAATTGAAATACAGGGCCATGAAAATCGAACAATATGGAAAACATGATTACACATATCTCGGCAACTAATAATCCGATTGACTTTGTTCTTTATGGAAAATGTATGTTATTTTATTGCCTGTTACGTACACTCCTTAAAATAAAAAAAATCGAAAATTGTTATGTACCTTTCATCTGAAAGTATTTTTCGAGAGTCCGTAAAAAATAGTTCTGGATAATCGAGGTTACTGATATTAAATAGGCTTCATCCCATTTTTACATACTAAGTACAAACAAAATTTCAAGTGTCTATCTCAGTTTGTTCTGGAGATGCAGCGTTTTCAGTCGAGTAGAATACCTCTCAACTGGTAGACGGCAGGTGCTGGGTTCGTATCCAATCGCAGCTGTCGGCCTAAACGTTCGGAGTTTTCGTGGTTTTCTTCGAACCTTGCGTAAATACGGGTTAGGTTCCCTTAGAAGGACCCCCACGAAGGGCACTCCCCTCTGGTCCTATATCCCTTGTGTAGATAATCGGACGACAAAAATCAACCAACCAGTCAAGAAGAAACACAGACGGACAGACGGCAATTTTTTTTTCTAAAAGTATGTTTTTCGTAATCTCCACTGTCTGAAATGTGTAAATCCATCAAAAAAAATTTTTCGATTTTCAAAACGATTGCAAGACTTACCCTATACTACATATGATGGGTAAGTAAAAATGGCACTGAGCTCACTAATTTTGCCAATAAACAACAAAAACTTCATTCCTGGGAACGTTTTTAGCTAGAAGTGTTAAGCATTATGTTCAGTTAGTATTTTAAAAGTATTTCATGGATTTGCAGCGTACACTGTAAAAAAAAAAAAAAAAAAAAAAAAAAAAAAAAAAAAAAAAAAAAAAATTCAAGAGGTTACTAAAAATTTCTTAGTAAATTTGTATTCCACAGAATTTTTTAGTAACCATTACAAACTTTTTTTTGCAAGTGAAACAAACATTTATTTTGTGAACTGCACAAAAGAATATTTTGTATAACTAACTTAAAACTTTTTAGTTTTAGCCACCAATCAAATTTTAGTAATAGCTCCAAAATTATTTTTAGTAACCATTACGTGTGCCCGAAGGGCAGGAGCTTCCTTCGAGCTGCATCCAGTGGGTAAAAGAGAGACTTCTGAAATGGAAGATTTTCGGTAAAGCCATAAAGATGGCAGCACCAAACATTGCTACCTACTCTATTTTGACATGTTTCTAAAGTAGCGGGAAAGTTCAGAGATCATTACCCATAGCAACTGCTACGACAGGATTTTCATAATCCCTTTATTTACATTCGATGCTTATTTGGCGGCGTCCAGCACCGAACCCAGGTACTTTCAGCCTGGAGTTCGGTGCTTTGACCACTAAGCTATCAGGGCCACGCCAAGTGAGTTTTAGTAATAGCTATTAAAAATGTAAAACTATTAACTCTATTCGTTGCTAGCATTTTTCTAGTAATTCTTACAGATTCCTTGTAACCGAGTAAGATTACAAAAAAATTTTTAGTAATTACACGGATTACTAAATTTTTTTTAGTAGATCGACCCTTTTTTACAGTGAATATAATAATGAATTTGTTAAATTTACGGAATAAGACGCACTTAAAGCTTTTTAAAGTGTTCCATAATGGCGATTTTTACACATGCAAAGTTATGAATAAAACTTTAATTAGATCAATGAACATTCTATCTAAAAATTTTTAATATTTTCCATGGCTAAAATGAAATCGCATAATAATTTTTAAAGCCTTTTCCAGAGAAGCAGTAAATGAATTTTAATATTTTTTTTTATTGATATTTATTTGATATTCAAATTCTATGAAAATTAATTGAAGATTTGTTTTGAAAATTAGAATGTGTTTTGAAAATAACAGTTCACAGACAATAGATAATCTTTAAATAAATATATGCACATAAATTTATTTTAGCCCATTTACAAACTAAGCCGATTTATAATAATAGTAGAAAGACTAGCACGTGATACATATTATAATAATAAATAAAGATCTTTATATTTTAAAAAGTATTAACTACTTAGGAATTTCAAAGTATATTATGATATTTAAATATTCTTATATTTTCTTTTCCACTTCAAAAGCGGATTAATCTAAAATATGTATTTTCTTTTAATAAAAATTACATATTAGAACATGGATCACGATATGAAAAAAAAAAAAAAAAATAAAATGAGAACAAGGAAGAAAAAGTCCTGTTTTAAACATAGATTATGAAATATTTTCCAACACATTCACACTCATATAATAAAACTGCACAGTTTAATATGCTAAAATATTCTGTCTAATTAAACCAAATGGAACCATATTTGAAAACACAATTTTAGCTGTTACCATCTACAATGTTATAATTATCCGAAATTTTTGAGAAGCTCTATATATGATATGTACATGTGCAACTATAAACTAAATGCCTGCCAAAATTTAATTCAATTAAGATGTATATATTATATGAAATATTTCCTTCAGCAATTTTCGCAAATAAGGAGAATCGTGCATGAATTTTTTTGTGATGCTCTGTACATAAACTAAATAATTTAAATACAATGAGTAAAATGCAAAAATCAGTTAAACTTAAAAACATACTACGAAATCTCCAGCAATTGTTACACGAAGACAATACAATAAAAGACATATTTTGAGTCCCTGTAAATGAAAGACAAATACTATGAATACCTTTTTCTATCGTAATTATGTTGCATGGAATTTCAATGATTTAACTTCAGTGTAAATGCCATATAATATAAGTTGTGCTAGAACAGTAAAGTAATTGAATTCTTTGTTCCATCCAATGTTCTGTTATGACAGCTTACACACATACAAAGACAATAATAAATTGTTTGGTATGCTAATTAACATATTCTTTTTTTAAAAATTTCAATATCTAACATAAAATGTGCAGTTATTTTTAATAAACATCTTTAAAAAAGCTGTTAAAGAGCTTAAATAATTTTGTTTGTTGATATTAATGAAAAATGTGAAATTCTAATATAAATAATTCGATATTAGAATATACTTTACTGCTGAAATTCTCAGATGAGTTTTAGTTTCAATAAAAATAATATTGCCCAGTTAAATTGGTAGCACTGAGCTCACAGACTACGCATACTAATTGTACATTACAGCCTTATATTTTCAAGGGTTAATTCTGTTTGAAAAAAAAATAATAAAGAAGGGGGATCAGCTCCAACCTTTTCCCTTTTTCTACTTAATCTTTGAACCCTCTAAACTGATCAGCGACATGCTTTATCATAAAAAAAATTCATATCCAAAATTTAGAGCAAATCGGAAAATTCTTAATAAAACCCATTTATATAATTTAAGAAGAGTTATCCTTCTCTTTTATATACTTAACCATTAAACTTCTAAAACTATTCAGAGATTTGAACGAAATCTGACAATTCTGCGTGAAAAAACCATTTATATAAATTAAGGGGAGGGGCATTAGAACCCCCATTTCCCCTGTTTATATTTATCCAATGAACACCTAATACCAATCACGGAAGCGCTTCATCAGAATGATCCTATGTGTAAATTTTGAACAAAAACTAATATTTCTGCATGAAAAACCCATTCATATCAATTAAGGGGAGGGGCATGAGTCCCCCGTTCTCCCTCTTATACATATCGATTGAGCTCCAAAAACTAATCTGAGAAGCGCCTTATCAGGATATACTTATATACAAAATTTCAAGTAAATGGGATATTTTTATCACGAGTTATCGCGTTACGTACGAACGTACTCATTAGTCCGGGAGCCGACCGTCGATTTACCTATGTATCGAGTAAAAGGACCGGACATACATCAAAATGTAGGTCTCAATGTGCACATTAAGAATATCACTGTCTGCCAGGTCCTATCTTGCTGGAACGCAAGGCAGCCGCACTTTTATGACGTCAATTTTGTGCGCTTACCTATGTATCGAGTACGAGGCCAAGACATGCATCAAAACGTAGGTCTCAATGTGCACATTAAGAATATAACTGGCTGCCACATACATCAAAATGTAGGTTTCAATGTGCACATTAAGAATATCACTCGCTGCCAGGTCCTATCCTGCCGGAACCCGGTGGCAGCCGCACTTTTATGACGTCAACTTTGAGTGTTTGTCTATGTAACGAGTACAAGGACCGGACATACATCAAAATGTAGGTCTCAATCTGCACATTAAGAATATCACTGGCTGCCAGGTCCTATCCTGCCTGAACCCGGTTGCAGCCGCACATTTATGACGTCAATTTTGAGTGTTTACCTATGTATCGAGTACAAGGCCAAGACATGCATCAAAATGTAGGTCTCAATGTGCACATTAAGAATATCACTAGCTGCCAGGTCCTATCCTGCTAGAACCCGGTGGCAGTCGCACATTTATGACGTCAATTTTGAGTGTTTGCTTATGTATCCAGTACAAGGACCGGACATACATCAAAATGTAGGTCTCAATGTGCACATTAAGAATATCACTGGCTGCCAGGTCCTATCCTGCCGGAACCCGGTGGCAGCCGCACTTTTATGACGTCAATTTTGAGTGTTTGTCTTGGCCTTGTACTCGATACATAGGTAAACACTCAAAATTCACGTTATAAATGTGCGGCTGCCACCGGGTTCCGGCAGGATAGGACCTGGCAGCCAGTAATATTCTTAATGTGCACATTGAGACCTACATTTTGATGTATGTCCGGTCCTTTTACTCGATACATAAGTAAATCGACGGTCGGCTCCCGGACTAACAGAACGGGCGGGCACATAAGCTCTCGGGCTATGATAGCCTGTGAGCTAAAAAAAAAAACAATCAATGGTATTGCGGTGCAAAAATTGAAAATTCGAGATGTTTAGATGTTTAAAAATTTGTAGTACCAAAAATTGCAAAACTGGAATTTAATTTAAAATTTGGTTGTGATTAGTACAGGAATATTAATATTTAATCCATGGCTACGTAATATATGACTAAGCTATTACGTAAATCACGTTTTGATCGCTATACAAATGACGTTTATTACTATTATTATACGAAATTCTTTACATTCAGAAGAATCTTTATTAAAATAGCGGAAAAAATTCGTTGCTAATAAACAAGGAATTAAAAAGGTTACAAAATGGCTAGACTCAAATTATCGGATCTGAAAAAAAAAGACGAATCTAAAGAAAGACGCCATATGACAGATCATCCTTTAAAGCAGAAAAAAAGAGGATTGATTATCGATCACACCGATTACGAAATGTGCGACGATCACAAAAAAAGGAAACAATGTAACGTTGAACTAATTGATTGTAAAAGACCATGTTTATATATATATTTATAGATATATATATATATATAGAATTCTTTTATAAGTCTTAAATTTTAGTCTTTGAAAAAATTGTTTTCTGAATAATTGTTATAATTTGTGAAAATACATTTTTTTTTCGTTTTATTGTTATTTTTTATTTATTTTATTTACTTATTTATTTTTACAGTGTACTTAAGACTTCGCACAAATAAAATTGGCACGTTTTTATGACATTATCATTTTAATTAAACTGCAAATGGCACATAAATATACGTTGTGCTAAAACACAAAATCAGTTAAATTACATTTTTCAATAGATGTTGTGTTATGACAGCATTCTCCTATACAAAGATAATAATAAATTGTTTAGTATGGTAATTAACATCTTCTTTTAAATAATTTGAGCCCTAATATAAAAATGTGCTGTTTTCTAATAAACCTTTCAAGAAAAGCTGTTAATGAGCATAAATAGTTTAGTTTGCTGATATTTATGGGATATAGAATTTCTAATAAAAATATTTGTTTATCGGAATATATTTTACTGCTGTAATTGTCAGATGAAATTTTGTTTTAAAAATTCAAGTACTGGGATTACGGTGTAAAAATTGAAAATGTGAGCTGTTTAAAAGTTGGAAAATTTGCAGAACCGAAAATTGCAATACTAAAATTTAATTTAAAATTTGTTTATGGAAAATGGTTATGTTTATTTAAAATTTGTTATGTCCAGGAATATTAGTAATTAAACCATGGCGTACGTAATATATGACTCTGTTATTACGTAAGCCACATTTTGATCATCATATAAATTATGTTTATTATTATTATTAATATTACTGTACGAAATTCATTGCACTTAAGCGAATTTTCAATAGAGTTAGGAAAAAATGAGTTGTTAATAAACAAGAAAGTAAAAAAGTTATATAACGGTTAGGCTCAAATAACCAGACATAAGAAAAAACGAATCCAATAAAAGACATCATCAGACAATAAATGATCTTCTTTTAAAGCATAAAAATGTGGTCTGACTATCGATCCCACTGATTACGAAATGGAAACAATGTAACGTTGAGCTAATTGATTGTAAAAGACCATGTTTATATATATATATATACACACACACACATATATATATATATTGAGAGAGAAAGATAGAGAGAGAGAAATAATTCATTTATAAGTTTTATATTAGTCATTAAAAAAATCATTTTCCAAATGGTTTTTATAATTTGTTACATTTTTTTCATACTATTATTATTTTTAATTTATCTCATATTTTTTTTATTTTTACAGTGTAATTAAGAGTTCGTATAAATAACATTAGCATGTTTCCATAACATTAGCATTTTAATTCAATTAGAAATGCAATTCTGATATGCTAAAACACGAAATTAGTTGAATTCCATGTTTCATCCAATGCGCCTTTATTATGGCAGCTTTTATGTATACAATGAAAATAATAAATTATTTAGTATGATACTTAACATCGTCTTTTTAATATTTTCAAACCCTGACATAAAAATCTGCAGTTTTTGAATAAACTTTTTTTCAGAAAAGCCATTAACGAGCTTAAATAATTTTGTTTTCTGATATTTATGGGATACAGAAACTTTAAATAATATAAATATTTGTAGATTAGAACATGCTTTACTACTGAAACTCTCAGAAGAGGTTTTGTTTTAAAAATTCAGCTATTGTGATTAAAATTATTCTAGCGTGTTTATTCATTCTCTATACTTGTAATAGGTAATGCAGAGATTATCTTATATTAAGAGAGAAATAAATATATTGAGGCTATTATTTTTTCTGACTCTGATGCTCAAACTCCACAGTTTATATAAGTTTTTTTTCTTTTCTTTCACTTATGGATTAATATTAACAAACTGATAATTAATAAAGATTGAACAGTGAAAAAAATAATAATTAAACATAAAATTTGGTGATACATGGGGACTCAAAAAGTACATTTTTTAATGTTACTTTAAATATCTATATATATATATATATATCATCATCATCATCATCATCATCATCAACCGTTTTCGATCCACTGCTGGATGTAGGTCTCTCCCAGATTTTTCCAATGTTTTCTGTCTAGTGCTTTCGTCATCCAATTTACACCAGCCACTTTTCTAATTTCGTCACTCCATCTTACTTGTGGTCGTCTTCTTGGTCGTTTTACATCTCTGGGATACCACTGTAGTATATTTGTGTTCCATCTATTGTCTTGTCTTCTTGCAATGTGCCCAGACCATTTCCATTTTAGCTGCTTGATTCTTTCAAGGATGTCAAAAACTTTTGTTTGGTTTCTTATCCAGGTTATCCTCTTCCTGTCTCTTCTAGTTATGCCTAGCATGCATCTTCCCATGCTTCTCTGTGTTGTTTGCAATCTTTGTATCATCCGTTTTGTTAGTGTCCATGTTTCTGCTCCGTAGGTTAATGCAGGTAAAATACATTGATTAAAAACTTTTCTTTTCAAACAAAGAGGCATATTACTGTTCGGAATAATACTGTACTTCCCGAAAGCACTCCACCCATTTCTTATTCTTCTATTGATTTCATTCAAGATACTATTATCCGATGATATTTCCTGTCCTAGGTACACATAAGTTTGCACTTCTTTAATCTCAGTGTTCTTGTAGACAATTTTCTTTTTTGATGTAAATGAATTAAACATCACCTTAGTCTTTTCTAAATTTATTTTTAATCCCACATTGATGCTAGCTTCTGCAAGATCTTTTAGCATAATTTCCAATTCTTCAGGACTGTTACTGAAAATTACAATGTCGTCAGCGAACCAGAGATGACTTAAAAATTCTCCATTTATTCTAATCCCTTTGTTTTCCCAATCCAGCTTCTTGAAGATATTTTCTATACCGGAATTAAAAAGCTTGGGTGAAATGGTGTCTCCTTGTCTTACTCCTCTTCCGAGCTTGATCTTCGCTTTTCCTTTATCTAAACGGATGGTTGCTGTTGCTTTCTTGTAAATCTTCTTTATGATATTGATGTAAGGTTTGTCTATACCAATGTCCTCCAGAGAATCTACTACTGCTGATGTGTAGATGGAATCAAAAGCTTTTTCATAATCAATAAAGGCAAGGCAGAGAGGTAAATTATATTCTTTATGCTTTTCTATGAGTTCCCTTACTGTTTGGATAAGATCCATTGTGCTGAATCCACTTCGGAATCCTGCTTGTTCTCTAGGTTGAGCTGAGTCCAGAGCTGATTCAAGTCTTGTCGTTAAAACTTTGGTGAAAATTTTATAAATCACGGACAGTAAGCTGATCGGATGGTAATTTTTAATGTTTTCCTTTTCTCCTTTCTTGTAAAGTAGTACCATCACAGCATTATTCCAATCTTCTGGTACATCTGACCTTTTGAGACATTTGGAAGACAGTAAGGATAGCCTTTTTGCAAATTCTTCTCCTGCTTCTTTGATAAGGTCAATTGTAATTCCATCTTCTCCAGGGCATTTACCTTTTTTCATAAATCTAATAGCTTGTAAAACTTTGTCTGTCATCACTGGGATTATCTCTTCAGTTTCTGTTAAGATTTCTCGTTGATCGTGTTCGTTGATTTCCCTCTGATCTTCACATTTATATAGATCATTATAGAGCTTTTCAACAATGTGTACTATTTCGTTGCTGATTTTGGTGATTGTTCCATCTGCTCTCTTCAGCGCAAAAATACCTTTTCTTCCAACACATAACTTGTGCTTAGCTGATTTTAAACTTTTGTTATCTTCCAGAACTTTTTTAACAAGGTCACAGTTAAATTTTCTGATATCTTCTGTAACGCATTTTCTTACTGTTTTACATAATTCAGCATATTCAACTCTTGATTTAGGATCATTTTTCTTCATTTTAAATTCTCTGCGTTTTTTCATCAATCTTCTTGTTTCTTCTGTTATTTTCTTTGTCTGATTTACTTGTGCATCACCGGCTATCTTCTTAGCAATTTCTTGTAGAGTATTGGTTAGCTTCCTGTTCACTATTGTAACATCTTGCTCTTCTTCTAAAGTTGATTGAAGCACTTGGAAACGGTTTTGAAGTTCCAAATGAAATTCTTCTTTATATTTCTGGAGGTTTATAATATCGATTGATTTCTTTGAGTGCAGCAAAAGCTTCATTCTTTCCACTTTAGTATTTAACAGCAGTTTGCATCTAACCAATCTGTGATCGCTTCCTGTATTGAAGTTATTGAGAACTCTGCAGTCCTGAATAAGATACTTTTTGTTGGTCAAGATGTAGTCGATTTCACTTGTTGAGCCATTTGCACAACGCCATGTCCATTTTCTTTGTGGCTTTTTCTTGAAAAATGAATTCATGATATACATCTGTTCACATTCTGCAAACTCAATCAAACTGTTTCCTCTTTCATCTCGCATTCCATATCCATGATTTCCTACAGATAATTCACCTTTCTTCTTCTCTCCAATTCTAGCATTCCAGTCTCCCATTATTAATTTTATGTAGCAATTTCCCTTTTGATGCATTGAAGCTACTTCTTCATAAAAATCTTCAATTTCTTCATCAGAATAACTTTTTGTTGGTGCATAAACTTGGGTAATTTGCAACTTGTATCTTTTGGACACTTGTATTACTAATCTTGCAACTCTATCTGATGCACTATCATATTCTACAATGTGATTCTTCCACCTTTTATGAATCAGAAATCCTACACCACTTGTTCTACCATCTTCTGTACCTCTGTGGCATAAAACATGTCCGCTGGCAAGATCAATCTTTTCTTCGCCTTTTCTTCTTACTTCATATATATATATATATATGCACTAGCAGTTTTCGCCCACTAAGCTGATCGGTTTCTCTAAAGAAATCTTGAATCAAAAGAAAAACATCTAGTAAAGATTTAAAAAGTAATAATATCTAATCAAACATCATAATTGTTGTCTTATTCGTAGCGACATTTTGAAAATAGCAACACTTTGAAGTTTGAAATAAAATTTCGGTTGTACAATTTTTGCTTCTGCAAGTTTTTTAACTTCTAAACATAGCACTTTTAAATTTTACACCGTCTTGTAGGGAAAAAATGTACTCTTGAAAAACTGTATTTTTCTTTGATGTAAACTGTATTTTACTTGATTTTAGAATGCATCTTAATTGATTTTTGAATGTATTTTAATTTATTTTTGAAGTACTATTTTTTTGTAGTTTTAATACCTTGTTTTAAAAACCTAGCAACAGAAGTATTCCATGTGCATTGAAAGCAAAGGGAAAAAAGCCGAAAAAATCTTATTATTGTTTCTTTATGTTGCCAATAATTTAATATTTGTTTCAAAAATTGCATTCAGACATCAAGATTTGATTTAAAATGATCAAATTAAAGTACCGATTTTTTTAAAAAAGATAGATGCAGATATGAAATGTGCATATTTAAATTTTGATACGGTGAAAACGGTTCAGATTTGAGGTTATGATTATTTCAAGTCATTATGTCAAATGATTATGTCAAGTTATGATTGAGTCAAACCGGAATAAATTCTCCTTTTTTTTCATATTGGAATACTAGCATTAGATCTTTAATTGATAACTTTATCATAATAACAGATCATTATTATTTTTTACTGCTTACATATACGAATAAAGTTTAATTTTACCACTTTCTATAACTGAGTTTTATAGAAATAGTATTTTGTTAACTTTAGATTAAATATAATTTTTTAAGAGTTAGACTTACCAATATAAGGTGCATTTTTATTGTAACTAATTTTGTACGTTTATAAAAATCAATGAAACAATTGTTCTTTAAACATTTTATTTCGTCGAATTCGACGAGTTCTGACTCGTATTCATAAAAGTAGTGTCTAGATATAGTTAAGTTACAATCTACTACTGATGAAACCGCCTACAGCATCACCTGGGCTTGTGGGGAAAATGCAAAGAATAGATCGTTTAAAAGGAGCATCTGTTTACTCGTGATTACCTACACTGAGACGTTAATAAACTTCAACGGAAAGAAAAATAAATACATTTCGGAAAACTGTGCATCCAAATGTGCATTCCGGCAGACAGGTGAGAAGTCTGAACATCACAAATAAAGGACTAGTATTATTATGAATAGTTTTTTTTTCTTCTTCTTTCTAAGATCATTTTGTCACGTCACAATATTTGTAGGAAAATACGAAAAAACAAATGCTCTTATTAACGGTTGTATTTTTCGCCATAATATTAAAAAAATGTATTTTCATTCTAAATTGATGATGCTTTACAACTTTGTACACCATTTCCCCCCTATTTCTTTCCGTTTACGATTTACGAACGGTAACTCCGCAAGTTTCATTCAAGTGGCACCGTACGCAATTTCATTTAGTAGCGCATGGATACTTTACTATAGCTAGACAACATGTTTATGAATGCAGAAGCATCTGTTCCGAACTTAAGAGGATGTTGGGGGAAAGCAATGTAAATGCATACAGGGTGACCAAGAAGTAATGGCACAAATTTTAAGGGGAGGTAGGGGACATCACAAGGATTCAGATATTGCATAGCAACCCATGGTCGGAAACGTCATGGGAAAGTAGTGTGACAAGTACAAGGGACGAAGAGATACAAGACTGAGATCACCTGAAATATTTTTTGGTCAACGAGATTACATTTACTGTGGTAGATGATATGTGAAAATCTTATAAAAGTTGTTCACAGTTTCCACAACTGCTAGCGATGCTTGCATTACACCGTCGAACCATGCACTGGAGGACTCGCTCAAATACACCTGAATTTTGTTGGATATCCGCAGTAGTACAGGTGAGTCTTGCAACCAGATCCATTTCAGATTCCACAGACTTTGCGTACACAGCGTTTTTCAGTGTACCCCAAAGAAAGAAATCCATGCTGCTTAAACCAGAGAACGTGGTGGCCAGGGAACCGGTCCTCCACGGCAAATCCATTGGTGACCAAACACCCTATTCGAATGCTCAGGAACATATCTGTCATAATGGGGAGGTGCACCATCATGTTGAAACCACATATGGTTTTCTGACATGTTTTGGTACATTGTCAAGTAATCTTAGTAGGATCTCTTGCAAAACGATGCGATAATCTGCAGATGTTAGAGGTGCTGACAACAAGTACCTTGTACCTGTCATATTACCTTCCCATGACGTTTCCGCCCACGGGTTGCTATGCAATTCGAATCCTTGCGATGTTTCCTACCTTCCTTAAAATATGACCCATTTCTTCTGGGACACCCTGTAGAGCGAAGTCAGTATCAGTTAAACATCTTGACTTCGACTCCCAGCTTAGTCATTTTTTTTCTAGTGTTGAAAGTATTCAGTTTGAATGATAACTTTACAAATAAATATGATTAACTTTAAAACAATAAATTGCAATATACATTAATTATCTATCTTAATCAAATCAATCACATTAAAGTAAATGTTTGATAGTTAATTTGCATGATTTGTTATAAATTTTACAATGCAAGTGCTGTCGACTTGTGTTAAGATAAGTAGTAACTAAATTTCGATATTTTTTTTTAAGGGAACAAAACAAGATAAATTGAAAATCCTTTAAATAATTCTGTAATTAAAAACGGATTCCTATAAATGAGGAAGAAGACATCAAAGCATATTAAAAGACTTATCTCAAACAGTATTCTTTGATATTCCAAAACAAATTGCAAAATTCTGTAATTTACATCCAATTACACGATATGATATAATATCTATTTCCTTTTGAACTGAAATAAGATTTCGATAACCATATTTTCACTGCAGTAATTCTTAAAATCTATTAATGTAAATTTTGCAAATTGAAGTAAAAAAAAAACTTTATTTTCCAACTTCGAAGTATTTACTTTGATTCATTATCATAATTTTCTGAAAGAGGCTGCACGAAAATCTATTTATTTCATTACTCCTATGATTTTAAGAAAATGTGATGTAATTTATAATATTATTATTATTAAATGGGTCAAGTTTTAAGTTATTTAAAAATAAGTTTAAATCGACTGAAATGTTAAAAACGTATCTGAAAAAAAAAAAAAAAAACATTAATGAAAAACAAAAGTAGATGATTTTAATTTACTTAAATATGCTAAAAGTAGTTTGATATAGAGTTTAAAAGTTTAAAACCATCGTTTGTATGAAAACAACTTTAAAATGAAATTTAACAGCCAAATGTTTCCGGCTGTTATTACAGTCATCATCAGAGTATGAAGAGATTTCGAAGCTAAGCTATCCAATCGTATATCTAGGATAGTTTTATGCTTTTAAAAATATCATATTTCCAAAAAAAATATTCAGTAATCTTTGGAATGTGTTAGTGGAAAAATTTCAAATTAAAAAATAAAGAAATGTTATTTTTTTATAGTAAAATATGTAGTATGGTTCATTACCATAATATTCCGAAAGAAATTACATAGAAATCTATTCAAATATTAAGAATTGTATTATTTAATATAAATATGATAAAATTTCTAATCTAATCATTGAATGAAATTTTAAGTTATTTCAAATACACTCTATGGCCAACTGTGACCGGTTATTTGAGATTTTAGACGTTTTGATAAATATTAAAAAAATACATGATAAATTATACTGAAGCTACAAATGTCATATATCTACGTGAAAATCTTTTCCCGAAATCGATAGGGCACCTTCAACAAACTGAAAGAGTACGAATAACTTTGAGAAATCCTTGTACAAAATAACGTAGCAAAAGTGTTCAAAGAGAGTAGAGCCTGATTAAGAGTCTTTTGATAAACTGTGTACAGTTTTGCAAGGATTGCAAATATATTCGTAAGGAAATTAATGTATTTATAAAAAGAGTCCCCAATTTCGCCAAATTTTTGCTTACATTTTAGAAATTTCTGAAACAAAAAAATCCGAAAATAAGACAAACATCATTGTACAGAAAACTCTGCAATCAGAATTAAAAATATTAAAAGCTGGATAAAAATGAGCAAGTTTTCTAAATATTGTTTCATTACGCATGGGCGAATTCATTAGAAATATAATACGCATAATATATTAATTAAATGCATAGTATAGAGAAATTTTTGTGAAAGTCTCAAAAATATAGCTTGAAAATTCTCAAAATTATCTTTGGAAACCATTGTTACCAAAACGAAACAAAAAGATGAAGGACTGTGTCCAATTTTAACAGTTTTGTGTATGTCATATTGACACTAATAGATGGATATAGTATATAATTTAAATAATAAATTTAAATTATTTGAAATGAAAAAAATGGATCTGAAAATTAAGAGCATTAATCCATACAAAGTAAAATTAAATTATTTTCATTTGTTAAAAATTTGTAAAAGTAATACACTGGTTTTGAAAGTTTAAGACCATCCCCTAGAGACGAAAATGATGTTAAAATGTCTACCTAGGTGTCTTCGAACGTTTTTGCAACCATCATCAGGCGATGATAAGATGTTAAAGACGTCATTATACCATGATATACCTAGGATGTTTTCAAGCTTTAAAAACTATGTGTACCTATTTTTAACAATTTTTAGGGGAAGATATGACTGAGACTGTACGCTTACTGACATTAATATTCCCCTAACATTTTATACTCATTTATTAGCTTTTGATATGCTATTTCTTTTGCCTATCGGCTTAAGCGTCGCACATTCCGTTGTATATAACAGCAGTAAAACAAATCAGATGCATCATTGTACGGTTTAACGCTCTACTGTAATATTTTTAATTTTTAAGCTTTGCACATTTTAAATTTTTATACCGTCGTAATGAGAAAAAAAGTACGTTTAAATGCATTTTATTTGAAAACTGCACGTTAATTTATAATCATAAATTGAACAATTGCATCGTATATTATACTTAAAAGTATGTGTTCAAATTAAATACAAAATTCTAAATGATAGACACATTATGAAACAATAAATTTAAAATATCTACGTTTCGTGTCACAATTGTGAACATCATCTGGACAAAAAAGGGAGTGACGATACGTACTAATCAAACTTTAAACATGTATGTAATATCATTCTTTTTTTTATCTTGTTGACATTCTCAGATACAATACGAAACATAGATATTTTTAATATGTTGTTTTGTAGTGTGTGTACAGTTTAGCATTTTGTATTTAGTTTGAATACATATTTTTAAGTATCTTAATTTATTATTGAGATATTATTTTTTTCGTAATTTTGAGTGGCCTTCGATTAATATTGGCAAGTACTTCATTTCTTCATACAGTAAAAGAAAAATAGTCGGAAAACAGTAATTATATCTTTTTGTTGCCATTTTCCTAAAGCAAATGAAAAAAAATTCCCCTTCTTTATCTTTTTGTAATATAGATGATATTCCAGTTATGTAAATTTTTTTAAGTTGTTATAAATGAGAAAATATTACTTGCAATAATTAGTTTCAAGTAAATAATGCAAAAAACACATTTTTATATCCTGAAAATAAATCAAAATAATTAAAATATTTACATTTGTATTGTTCAAATTAAACGTGGATTTTATTCAACTCTTAGTTCAACATAAAAGTAAATATATACACGTGTATAAATGTATTCACTGGAATTCTTTCCAATATTTTTTAAATTACTTATCAAGATTAACTCATCAACTCAATTGAAGAATTAATGCAATTCATCGTATAAATTTCATTTCTGTACCAGTAACACTTCTTCAATCAATTTATAAAATTCTTATTTATGAGTTTTGAAATAATTAATGTCTGCAGCAGATGCTTCAAATAAAAAGTTAATAATATGCAGGTAAAATATTTTACAAATGAAGTGATAATTAATGAAACAATCACTTACCTGTAATGTATTTATCTACTTATTCATTTTTATTTGTAATAATTTTAAGTTTTTATATAATAAGTAATAAAGAAAGATGTAAAGCAAAATAAAAGTTCGATGCAAATGTATATAAATACATATATACATACATTATATATATATATATATACACATACATATGCAAAAAAAAAAAAAAAAAAAAAAAAAAAAAACATTCGCGAAACCTGTCTCCAGTCTTGAACTTTCTTCTACCGGGGCATAAACTAAACACTCATAAATATTTGTAAAATTGTTTGCATCTGAGAAATTTCTATCACATTCATAATTTCGATCAGTATGAAACAATTGCTATTAATTTTATCAAACGATGCAAAAAAAGAGAAAAATCTAAACTTATATTTTCATTATAAAAACTTAATCTACTAAATGGTTTGATAAAAAGTTTAAATTTAACGGCATTGTTACTTACTTCTATAATATAAATAATGGTTTAAAGGCATTATTCTTTTGTAATATATATATATGTTCTAATTATTTGAAAAAATTAAGTTGTTACACAAGTGCAATTATTACTTGCGATAATTAATTTCAAGAAAATAATGCAAGTAGCAAATTGTTCTAGCCTGAAAATAAATCAAAATAATTAAAATATTTACATTTAAGTTGTTTTAAATAAACACGGTTTTTATTCAACAATTAACTGCTAGTACAACATCTTTGTCTTACATTACAAAAAAATATATATACGCTTTTGTTAAAAGTAATGTTGGCATATCCGTCGCAGAATCATCGAGGAAGAAATTAAATTATATTGCAGGGAAAATTAAATTTTGTGAGAAATGTCTTCCGGAAATTAAATTTCCTGAAAAATATTACGATTGTATTTCGAAAAAGCAAGGATGTGTATTGTTAGATACTGTAAAGTTTACTAGCAGAAAAGTCTTTCAAAACAATAGGTGTATTTTCGTGTGAAATTGCGAAGAGATGAATAGTATATGTAGAAAAGAAAAAATACGACAAAGGAAATGGAAGTCCTTCATATTTACTGAGCGTATTTCGAAAATTAATATATAAAAAACATTTTACAATGTTAGATTGTCAAACTGACTGTAAATAAAGTATTTTAACAAATTCAATTTTATAAAATAATCTCAACTTGAAGAATTGTCTACCCAATTCCAAATTTTATAAGCGAGCCTTTTTTTTATAAACTTCTGAATGTTCATAGATGTAACTATTGCAAAAAGTAAGCATTAATAAAAATATAGTGCACCTTCGATCTTTTAATTTTAAATTATATACATGCCTAATCAGTATTTATTTTGGAATAAGGGGTTTTCAAAGCAAATAAAGTAATATAGTAAAGCAATTATGTTAATATAGGGGTGTTTCTAAATGAATTTCGGAGGATTTGACGATTGGTAATATTTATTACATAAAACATAATATAATAATTAATTTATAAAATGAAAGCGCCACTCAGAAACGATTTTAGTTACAAGCGTACAAGTGATTAATATGAGGTTCTTTCTTCACGCGGCACAGATCAAATTGATAGTTCTGTCCTTTCCAAGCGTTAATTAGCAAAGACATTCTGTTCAGATGCTTACTTGATCTGTCGCTGTCTGATTTCTACCTGTAGAGATGCATGAAGAATCGTCTGTAGGAGTTTCCAGTACCAGCTGACCATTACAACTGTTGCAATAATGACCCCACAAACACGAATCAACGTATGGGAAGAACTGAGTCATCGATTTAATGTAACCTGTGTGACGAAAGGTATTCACGTTGAACACTTGTAAGCTTTTAGATAAAACTATTGAGTTGCTCTTTCATTTTATGTATTAATTTTAAGTTTTATATAATAAATACTAGCAAGTGTTAAAAACATGATATTCATTGAATACCACCTCATACTTTTAGAACAAACTTAATGAACTTAAGTATTATTTTAAGGCTGCGATTTAATATTTTTGCAACTAAATAACAATGTTTTTTTTTTTTTTTTTAATAATAATCAGACAATTATTAATTTTAGTATATATAAATAAATAAATAAAAATAGACGTTAAATTACTTGACATACACATGCACAAATCATCAAAATTAAAGGTTAACGAGAGAAAATATGCTCACTAAGTCAGTATTGCAACTAATGTCCAAAGCTGCATTTGTTTATGTTATTATATATTAATTAAATACAAGATAGTATATCTATTATATATTAATTTAATACAACTGAACACAAAATTGCACTTCTGCGGATACTTGAGAGACGAAATATGCAAATTCGGTGATTGACAAGGTGGTGCGCAAGGATGCATGTTGGAATTCTGGTCTGTTGTTTAAAATAATTGTGGTATCAAATAGTAATCAGTATTTATTCGTTATGACTCAAAGGCACCATTTAAATGAAGGTCAAATGGGGGCGATTTTTTTCGGCTATTATACTGTAATTTTGATATCTATGTATATTGTGAAAAGTCAAATTCAAAATAAGACAAGAAGTTTAATGAATGGTAAGAGTGTATGGGGGGATTTCATTGTTTATCTGCATTCACAATTTAAAAAAACTATGTTCAAATGTAAAATAACTTTTGTAACATTATATACAAATTAATTAAATTTCATTCTGTGTACACATTGTTTAATGTTACTATATACATATATGGGTGATTCTCAAAATAGGGGACAATTTATGTCTTTCGGCATACAAAAAAAATTGAGAGGTTTTCTGTCATGTTTTTTTATTTAGATATGATTGTCTTAATATTTTGCATTATTTGCACTCAAGAATTACTCACTTTTTAGTTAAAAACACCTTAAAATAACAGAATAAATGTTCAAAATGTCATTAGCATGGATGTCCACAGCAGCTGTGCCCTGTATATACTAGCTGTTTCAAGAGTTAATATCATGTTTATAAAATAAAATAAATGTTATTCTTTCTTTAAATTAATCAAGGAGAGGATTTATCCAATAAATTTCTTTTTAAAAATAAAATTATAGTATATAAAAAAAGAATTAAAGTTTGTCCTCCATATTCTATTTTCAAAACAAGGTCATACTATAACAGCTGGTTATTAATCAAAATTTCATTTTCACATATGACAATAGTTTGAAAAAGTAAAGTTTCTCCAAGGCAACAAGTAGCCATTTTATCCCAGCCTGAAAATAGAAGCATGTATTTTATTTTAAGAATAGAAGTTGAATATTAGAGGCGTACATCAATTGCATGTCATTAGAATGGATAATAATTTTCATGTTAATTTTATAATTAAAATTTTTATTTTACTTATTTGCATAGGACTTTTGTGTTTTAAAAAGCCCCAGAAAGGACTATTGCATTGTGATTATATTATGGCTCATAATCTTATTTAAATTAAAATTTGTCATTAGCATGGACAAATATCAGTGTCATTAGCATGGTTTTTCTGTCCATGCTAAAGACTCCTATGTGGATAAATGTAACCACTGCTTAAATTGTATCTTTTAATAGAAGTTTAAAGTATAAAGTTTAATTTTACATATAAATTTAGGTATTACATTTATTATCCCTAAAATATGCATTAAATCTGTCAGAAAATCACTAAGACAGCTGCTTACATTGTTAGTGTCAGAATGTTGCTCATGTAAACAAAGTTTGCTCTTTGGTAATGTTTTTATTCTCCTTATATGTATATATGTAAAAATGGAAATCATTTGCTGAAAAGGAAGGCTAATAAATATAGAAAAAAATATTTAAACAGGAAGAAAATAAAAAACTCTTAATATATTTATTCCATGCAATTTGTTTTGTCGTTAGCATGGCTCAAAAAATACTAATTATTTTTTAAGTTAATTTTTAAATATTTAGCTCTGCTGACTACATGTAAAGTATACCTAATACTATATTAACAACACCTATTTTTTTCAAAAATTTTGCTAACAATAATTTTTTTAAGATTTCATTTTTGAAATTGTCCCCTATTTTGAGAATCACCCATATATATTATTCTTTTTATTCCTACACTCCAATTGCACATCACAATAATTAGAAAATGATCTCATTTTATGAATTTCTTAAAGCACTTTCTAAATAAATATACATATAGTTCCAATATAGTAAATATCCAGAATGACTCACTATTTCTGTTTGACACCGCTTTTGTCGAATGAGAATTATTTTGTTACTTTCATCAAAGGGTAATCACGTTGAGCAAACAGATAATGTTGAAAATTTAAAGCAGATCAAAAAACTCTGTAGCTTCTTAAACAATGAATGAAAAACAAAATTATTATTATTATTATTATTATTATTATTATTATTATTATTATTATTATTATTATTATTATTATTATTGCTTTCGCATATTCTTACGGTTTGATAAAATATTGAGATACACATATATTAATAATATTAATTAATTAAATCATAGCTAAAAATGTAGCTATTGAAAAATGTGAATATTGTAATGTATGTTTTGCGAACACGATTTTAGAATTTTTACTGCAAATAAAGGTTTAATGTTTCATATTTTGTTAACTGTGATGCGGTATTTTATATTGAACCTAAATTTGGAAGTATATTCAAAATACTACGCATAATTAATGGTTTTTCAAATCATATTCACTAATTTTTACCAAAAAAAAATGTATATAATTATGTTTTTAATCCACAAATTTATGCGACAAAAATTAAATGAAATTGAAGTTCAGGGTAAAGTAACACGTACAAACTAAGAATATGCGAAATTTCAAGTTTCTGTGATGATTAGATTTTAAAGACTGCATGCAATACCAAAAGATCAATTTTTAGAAAAACGCAAAAGTTCGCTTATAACATTACAGCAAATTATTTTATGTAAGAAATTTTTAGCCATAATTGTTGTTCTAATTGGTATTTTTATAAAATTCTTTTTTAGTGCATTTGTAACTTTTGGTGGTATACATCCAAATTCTTAAATTTTTATTCTTGGATGCAGATTTTTTTTTAAATTTATTTCAAGTTGATATTTTGAGATTGTGTGGTGGAAGACAACTTAATAAAAAGCAGGTTTACAGTAGTGTGGGGGATTGCGCGAATCGAGTACACAAACTTGCTTAGTAAAATAATATTGTGTATCCTTTTCCCTCCTTTAATTCTAATATAGAAATCTAATTTTTACGCAAAATTTCCCAATTTTTAAGGAAGCTCGCAGTATGTTTTTCTTTTGAGGAGCTTTGTAAAATTTATTCGTGAATTTAGTCAAATGATTGCCGAATAATATCCTGCATTTCGTCAAAGATCTCAGAAAGAAATTGCGAGTTCCACAAATTGGACACTGAAAGAAACTGCTCCTTTCAAGAATTCATTGAGCAAAAAACGACGAATTATTCAAACGACCGTGTAAAAAGGCCGTAAATTTTGTGAATAAGTTGATAAAATAAGTCAAGAATTTCGATAAACGATCCAAGAGAAATGTCGGAACTGCATCACCAAAAGGTTTTGAAATAGCAAATTTGTTCAATTGCGTAGGGACAATTAAACAAATTTGTTCAATTTCGAATTTTGTCAATCGATCGCAGGAAAAAATCAAATTAGCCAAAAAATATTTGAAATTCGTCAAAGAAGCAAGGACAAAATCGCAAATTCAATCAAAGAAGTTTCTGGCAAGTTTCTGGAAAGAGTCGTCAATTTCATGAAGCGAGTCACAATTTTTGGTGAGGTAATTTTTACCGAAATCAATTCTCTATTTTTTCATAAATACATTTGTGATCACCTTACACTTTAATTTTAATTTATAATTTAGAAATTTTACCAATTTTTTTCATGGGGTGCAGAGTTTAAATACTGTATTAAAATATTGCATGAATGCTTTCAACATTGTCAAGTTAATTTTATTTATTTATATTTTAAAGACTTCATTTTTTGGCGTTATTTAGTTTGCTTTTTCTTCAATGACCTCTTTTATGTCATGATTTTCTTTTTATTGTTCCCGTCATATTCCCTCCCACCACCCGCTGTGCAGCACATTTTTTTTCTAAAAATTAATTCTACTGTAGGTTAAAAAGTCATTTGGAGCCGAATTGAGTTAATTAAATTTAATAACTTTTTAAAATGATGTTTTTACTTTAAGAGTTTCAAAATGTTGATTTCTTTTAAAACGATACCATTTAAATTTATCCAATTGCTAGTTTCCTGTTTATTTTTAAGAATACATTAATGAATGTGGTGTTAAATCTTCTTCAAGCCTTCGCTTCCAATTGATAGCTCATAAAGATTCATCTCAAGCTCCTTCTTTCAATGTGGTGATACATATTTTTTTCGTTTGAGTAGGAAAATCCTAATTATTTCTAAATAATGTGGAACTTTTCCTTTTATTTGTTTTTTGTTTTATAGATAAAAATTACTATTGCCAATTGTGTTAGGAGTTTTCTAGATTTTTTTTGTTTTTTTTTTTTTGTTTTTTTTTTTTTTTTTTTAATGTCAGACATTTATTCACGAAGTTTCTTATTTTTCAATATTTCATATTTTAATTTAGTATCGAATTCAACCAATCGTTTTACAATTTCATTTTATAATGTTTGTAGATATTACATTCATGTATGATTTAAGTGGATTAAAAAATCGTTTATGCTATAATTTAAATTAATTTGAAATTGTATTTCAATGAGTTAGTTTATAGATGAATAATTCTTGAATATATAAAGACATTAATCAGAAATTAATGCAGTAGGCTATTATAAGTTTATTCTGTTATATTTCATTCGATTGAAATCCCCTTGCTTTAATAAACCCTTAACATAACACGAAACTCTACAATCCGAGAAGTTTTAAAGAGAGTTCCACCCACAAAAGGATTTTAGCAAATATTTTCTAAAGGTATCAAAATTAAAATATATATTCCATTGAAGAATGAAATACCAGAATTTAAAGAGTCTCATTTTAGATTAAAAATTTAGTGGAATTTTGATTTATAAAAAGTAATTAGTTAATGTTAGAATATCGAGAAAGTTTCTCTACAATTCATAACTTTTCAAATGCTTATCGTGATTTTTTTTTATTTTTATTTCGGGACATTCATAATGTATAGTTTTAAGAATGCAGTAATATACATTGATATACAAAATTTTATTGAATCACAGAAAATTTCAAAACAATGCTCTCATAAAAAAACAGATGTTTTTTAGTCTGCGAAAATTTTCGATAATAGCTTCCAATTCACCCAGTATTATGAGAAGCGAATTTTATCTCCAGAAACCTAAAAAAACAACTTTATTTGAAATTTAAAGAAGATTTCGTTTAAATGAACTTTTATCAGTTTCAGTATTTCTCAGAAATGTTTCTGTATTATGATCGTCAGTGTTTTATTGAGTTTTCGGGAATTTGTTTAGCAATCTCAGATATTTAGTTATGGAACTCCTATAATTTTTTCAGCATTTCAAACTTTTTTTTAACAGCAAATTCAATCAACTGTTTTAAAATTTCAATTGTGTAATATTTAAAGATATAACATTTATGTATGATTGAAGTACAAGAATGAGTCCTTTATTTTATAATATAAGTTAATTTGAAATTGTATTTCAACGAGTTAGTTTACAGGTGAATAATTCTTGAATATAGAAATCAGAAATTAAAGCAATAGACTATTGTAATTGTTTTCCATTATATTTCCTTCTATTATACCTTTATTACTTTAATAAACTCTTATCAAACCATGAAACTCAACACCCTGAAAACTTTTAAAGAGAAATACACCCACAAAAGGGTTTTAATAATATTTTCTAAAAATATCAGAATTTAAAAGTATATTTCATTTGAAGAATGATATAGCAGAATCTAAACATTCGTATTTTAGATCAGAAGTATAATTTTGATTTATAAAGTGTAATTATTTAATGTTAGATTATCGAGAAATCTTTTGTGTAATTTCCGAACTTCAAATGTTAATCATAAGTTTTTATTTTTATTTCAAGATATTCATAATACACATTATTTGAATTCCAGTAATATTCATTGATATGCAAAATATTAGTGAAAAACTCGAAATTTTTCTAATTAATGGCAGTCTTTTTCTTCCTATTATTTCAGCATTTAAGCCCATTGTTCGATTGCATATCTATTAAAATTTGAATTTATTTGCAATGTTTCATTAACACGTTCGCTGCCACTTACATGAAGATGTGATGATAGTTAATGCCGTACTGTTGAAGTGGGTTCTTCCCAGAAGCTGATTTACTTTATATAACAAGGAATCAGTAAAATATTTTCCCGCCCAGCACGTGACTGGCTATTGGACATCACCCTGCATTACGTGCTGGCGAGTGGGTGGCACCTTAACGCTGGCGCCATATCACGCGCTGGCGCGTGATCGGCAGTGAATGTGTTAATTCACATCTTTATTTATAAAGTTATAATTTATGTATGGAATATTAGCAGGAAAGAAATTCTGATTTATATGTACTAATGTGACTGTAAAAGGGTTTATTTTTTATAATTGATCTGCGTAGAATATAAATATGTTTTTGTAAAAAAAAAAAAAAAAAAAAAAAAAAAAAAAAAATCTTATTTGAAAATTAATTTTAACACATTAAAAAATCCGTAAATTCAAAAATAAATTTAAAAAATATACTTAAATTAAATTTTTCTCCCTATTCGGGGCATCAAAATTGAATTTGGGTTATATTTAGGATGTTACAACATTACAGTGTAAGTAAAATTTATTGTTCCAATCATTCCCACGTTCAGTATGACGTCAGTGTTATTCATGGGTTTGTTATTGTGTTATATATTGCTTTATTCTTTTAATCACATTTTATTATTTTGCGAAGTTTTGTATGTTCAGATAAATACATTCATATAAATTATATATACACCTCTCTTTATCTAATTTTTCAATTAGCCCCATGAAATTATCTCTTGATTCAGATATAGCAAACAATCATATTAAATCTATCAAAATGTATCTAACTAGGAAGTAAATTACTGTCATTTTAAAGGATAGTGTGAGTAATTCCTCACCTCGATGACAATGGAGGAAAAAAAATATGACCGAGGATTACAAGTAGTATTTCCTGTTACATGACATTGAAATCTCAAAATTTCTAGGTTACAATGAGGAAATGATCCATTAAATTTAATATAAAATGTGGGTAGAACGGATATTTTTTAATAATTTCATAGAAATCTCCCCACTCCTGCTCTTTTTTCAAAACGTAAGTGTACCTGTGAAAGATGGTTGCTGTTAAACAACTTGTTTTTCTTGCTTTCATTGTTTGCTTTTTGGTGATAAGTGAGATGGGTGTTACCAGTGCCATGCCTATGTTTGGAAAAGGAAACCATCATGATAACGGTCTAGGACAACTTTTAGCAGCTGGATTAGTCATATCTATGTTGCAGCAACACGGATGAAAAGTTCTTCGTTCCACTATTAGAAAATTACAAGTAATGTCTTTATTTTGTTACGTAAAATGTGCATTAGTAACATATTTTTATAGCTAAATTATTTGTTTTTTTTATAATAAATGAAATGGGTTTTACCGTCTACATGTTTATTATTATGTTTATTAAAGGAAAAAAAATTATTGTTATGTTTATTAAAGGACAACGTATGATAACGTTTTGGACAACTTCCAGCAAATGGATTAGTCATAGTTATATTTATGTTGCAGAAACATGAATAAAATGTTCTTATTTTTATCAGAAACTATTACAAGTAATGTGTTTATTGTGTTGCATAAAATGCTCTTTTTTATACTAGTCATTGTTGCAAGATACCTATCGTATAGAAAGATTAGTAGAATTCCACTCATATTGAATTATAATCTAAAAATGATTTGAGCATATTCTAGAGAAGGTAAAATGTCACTTGTTATCATTGTATTTTGTTTTCACAGTTACCTTCATTATAACAAAAAAAAAAGCTGTTTCAAAAGTGTAACGAAATAACTTTTGAGATGATATAACCAATATATCTAATTTATAAACAATTGATATCTTATCAGAATTCAGTAAATTATATTCTGCTTTGTTGTGCAAATGAAAAAAATGGTTTGAGAATATTCTAAAGAAAGAAAAGTGTAATCTTTTATCTTTGTATTTTGTTTTCACAATTATCTTTATTATAAGAGGAATTTCATTATTTTAAAAGTGTTTTGAATTGATTTTTGGTATAATATAATCAATCTATCTAATTTATAATTTATAACCATTTGTTAGCTTTTGAAATTCAGTAAATGGCATTTTTTGTATTGTTGTACAAATGAAAAAAAATGGTTTGAGAATATTCTAGAAAAGGAAAAACGTAATGTTTTATCGTTTCATTTTTTTTCTTAATTATCTTCATTATAAGAAAATTTTAACTCTTCGAAAAGTGTTATGAAATGCTTCTTGAGATGATTAACCAATACAACTAATTTATAAAAAAGTTTTAATCTTAACTAAATTTAGTAAATTATTTTATGTATTGTTGTATAAAAGAAAAAATGGCTTGAATATATTCCAAAGAAGATAAAATGTTGATAGTAATGCTGTATTTTCTTTATATCGTTATCTTTATTATAAGACGAATATCTTTATTTTTTAAGATTGATGAAATGATTTTTGTTAAAATATAAAAAATCTATCAAATTTACAAACAGTTGTTATCTTATTAAAGTGCAGTAATTTGATTTCTGTGTTTCACAAATGAAAAATTGTAAAAGTTTAATCTAAACAAGGTAAAATTTGATGCTTCATCTCTGTAATTTAATAATAAAATTGTTTTTTACATAAAGCTAAATAGCACAAGCAGCAATCACGTTTGTTTCAGAAATTTCAAATATACATATTGTAAAAATTGTAATATTTAATGTAAATTGAAAATAATTGTTATATTTGAATAAAAGTTTTGAGAAGTTCTTTGTATTCTTATTATTTACAATATTTTTTTTTCAGGCAACAAAAGTGCAATTTTCTTTTTATTTATAAACAAAAAATACACTGTTCTACAGTTATTTCAGATTTATTAGTAATTACTGATAAGCTCAAAGATTATGGGTTTTGATTACACTAAGATTTCTTGATTACTATTTGTTTCACTATAAAAGATATACTAAACAAAAAAACATGTTATGAATGAGATTCTTGTTTTTTGGTTTATTATGTGAAATTAAAAAGTGTGTAAAAGTATTTTTAGCTTTAACACTAGTTAGAAAGAAATGTATATAATGGAAATTGAAAAAAATGGCAATTGATTAAAAACAACAACAACAACAACAAAAATTAAAAATGTATTTAAATCTCGGTAAAAGATTATTTTAAAGTATAAATAAACACGATGTTTTAAAAACAACTCCTTAGGGAGGTATTTTAAAAAATTGTTTTGTAAAAACAAATACGTTTTTTAGAATATATTTTATTGTAGTAGAAAATCTGTTTAAAGCTTTTGGACTATTTTCATATCTGATTTATTTTTTCTCAATGCTAATTTATAATCGAGAAAAAACTTTAATAAATAAACCGAGAACTCCTTTTTTCCCTAGATAATGATAATCTGTAATATTTAAAATAGATTTTTTTCAAAGTGTAAAGTATTGCTTTTCTTTATTATAAAAAATTATTGTTATTTTTTAAATTTATATTTAAAATAAGTACTGTGTTAAATGTTAATTTTGTTATTATTTATTTTATTTATTTGAACTAAACTAGTTTAAAAGTTTAATTATCGTAAGAAAAATCAATAAATGTAGAATAATCATTTGTTATTTTTTTTTTCAATTAGTAGTCGCTGTCGCTTTTGTTTTTTATAATACAAAACTACTTTTTTTTCTGACAAATTTACTAAAATCCGACTTTCTGTTCTTCTATTTAAATATTGTTTTTTTTATAAAATATTATTTTTCATATGCAGGAATGGAGAAATTGATTTCTTGGAATAGATTTCATGAGAAATTCTATACCTATTACAGTCGATACCATAGTGTGCCTTTTGAATATTTCCTCCATATGCTTTCAGTATATAACCCCAGGAAGTTCGTTTTGGTAATAAAAAAAATGTTTCTTTATTACGTTTGTCTTAATAATAATGGGTTTACATAAAAAATTGCAAAATTACATTTTTCTCATTGAATTATAAAAGTTGAGTGGTTAAAATACCCCCAAGGTAATGTAAGAAATGTACTTTTTTTACATCGATATTTGAAGTAACAAAAATTGCCTATTGCGAGCATTTAAGGCAAATTTTTAGTTAGGTGACAAAATTACCACATATACAAAAAAATAAAAAATAGAGTGACAAAGTTACCCCAAACTCGAGGTAACTTTCTCACTTCATTATATATATATATTTTTTTCGCTTACACATAGTTGCCAACTTCATTCATATCAGTGCGGATTTTCCTTAATATAAAAATTTAATAGATAATTTTATTTGAAACAATCGCCGAAATCTAACGATTTCTAGGGTTGGGACAAGGTAACTTTTTTATTTTATTTTATTTATAAATATATATATTTATATATATATATATATATTTGTAATTTTAGTGGTGGATAACATCCGTACAAGTTGTCAACTATGCTTACAACACTTCACGTATAAAATTTAATCTACCTTGATATTGAAGGGAATAATAAAATCGATAAACTTGTTTCCTTTTTAAACTATTTGGAAAAATAGTTGTTGATCTCGTTAGAGAATTGGGAAATCTGAAGTATAACTGAATCTTTTTATTGATTGAATTCCGCAACTTATTTTGTTTTATTCGTTTTCTTATTGGTTCAAGTTTAATGTCGAAAAATGGAATACTTCTGTTTTTTAATTTTATTCGTTTCTGATTGGTCGAAGTTCAATGTCCAAAACAGGAATATTTCTGTTCCACAATAACAGAAATGTAATAAAAACTTTTTAAAAAATTAATAATTTAAAAACTAATTTTGAAGAGATTTCAAATAAATTTCATTAAAAAGTTCATTTTTTTTTACGCAATGGTGTAAAAATTTTAAATGTGCGATATTAAGAAGCTAAAACATGTGTAGTTTCAAAAATTATAAAACTGAAATTTCATTTAAAATTTCTTCATGATGGGTTCAGGAATATTAATCTTTAATCCATATCTTACATAATATGAGAAGTTCAGAAATCAGTCTGATTAATTCGATCAAATAAAAATGCACATTTTAACAGTTAAAGTAGTATATCTATAAACTACTGCCTTTTTTTTTACTAACTTTTAATAACGCTCTTAAATTCTAGTAGGAAGATTCTAGAAATCAAAGGAAACTAGAATTTATAGGGATAGCAAGAAAATCTTTTTTTTTTTTTTTTTTTTTTTTTTTAATCAAAATTTTGAGTCTAGATGCCAAAACCATGTTTTTTTTTTTCTCCCTGTACACATCCCACAATTTAATTTTTTACACCGGAGAATACAGCATTAAAATGATCTTACAAATCCAATTCGGTTGAAAACTGTATTTTAAGTTACGGAATTTTAACGCATTTTAATCCAATTTTCAAACATTAATATTTTTCTAAATCTATCTGTATGATATGCATATTTACGATTGGGAAAGCTTTATACTTGTGCACTTAATACAGTATAAATAGCACCGGCTAATATTCCGTAACGAAATTAAGCCTTCATCAATAAATGGATGAATAAAATATCAAAATAATGTAAATAAATCTCAAATTTAAGAATTGTTTGGTTTAAACTAAAGTTTTAAATTACTGGAATTATTAGAATCAAAAAAGCTTCTGTAAATAGAAAAAAAAATTGCGATATTTCTCCTAGTATTAAGCCATGACATGCGGTAATTAGCTTAAGAAAATGGTGCATTATTGATATTTATGATTTAAAAATGCTTTTTTGTTGTTTTTAGTTGGAAGTTAAAAAATTATACATTAATATATATATATATATATATATATATATTATGAACCCGTCCAGGATACTTAGTTTGTATATCATATCTAACTTAAACAGCAATAATAATAATAATAATAATAATAATTAACATACAAAATATATTATAAAGAGAAATTGTTTTATACTTTTATATGTAATTTAAAATAGCATTTATATACATAAGAATAAAGCATTTTTCAGCTAATAAATCGAACAAATAATACATAAGCCTGAAATGAAATAAAATAAAAATAAATGAAAAAAGGGATATTCTGCGGCAAAATTATGATACATCAAAAACAAATTATGAAGAAATAGAATAAAAATAAATAAATAAATAAAAATCATATCAGTTCTTTATGCGAGTAGCTCAATGATAAGAAACATAAAAATGTAAATAAATTGAAGATAAAAGTACAACTAACGAAAAGTACTGAGAAAAAAAAATAGCAATCAACTTGATTACACAGTGTATTTTTTATTAACATTGTCTTTCAAAATAAAAAAAGCGCCATCAATATCAGGTGCGCTCCCATTTTATGGCAAACTTAATCTAAGTAATTTGCTCTTGGGAGTAAAATGCATTTTCTGATCAAATAACTAAACATGCAATTTCGATTTCTAATTTTTTTCTTTAAACAGTTACTGAGCTTTTTTTTTCTTTTTTGCATTATATTTAACTTATAAAAACAGAATTTAAAACTGAACAAGAAAGCTTTAAATTATAATAAAAAAGTAATATGAAATTCAGAGGATGTATTTTTGCTTAAGTAAATATTACGTTTTCTTACGCAAATTATTTTCGAAACTCTAAATGTTTCTTTTCGTATTTTTACGTTTTCTGTAGCTCTTTGTTTGATAATTGAATAGGTTAAATAAACAAAATTAGATAAAATGCATTATTTATATATATAACACGATCTCCAGATTTTTTAAGGTAACAAATGCTTCTCAGTATTGATTGTATTATGTCTTTTCATTTTGAAATTTGTCAAGTATGCATAAATTTACATTTTTGAGATAAATGTAAAAGCTTTTCTCTAAAACTTTATCAATTTTTTAATATTATGGCAAGCGATATAATGTGGGGTTACTGCATTATTCAATCTGTTTCTCCAATTTCGAATGTAAATTGAATCCTTTGACAACATTTAAGAGTAAGAAAATAGCGACTATATTTGAAAAGTAGTTTATAGTCGATACATTCTTTTTAAAGTTGTAGTTGTTGTTATATAATATATTTTATATATATAAAGTAGTGGTATTTGTATATAGTTGTTTTTAAAAAACCCGGTCTATGTATATTTAAAACATGCATGCGTTACAGGAAAAGGTATCGCACTGCTCAAAAATTACAAACTGTATAACTGGCGTTCCGCAACTAGAAATCAGTAAAAAATATCGGCATTTAAGCATGCTATATGTGTCACTCATCGAGGCAGATTAATACGCACACAGTAAAAAACACACAGTCGTAAACACACACAATCTTTCTTTCCAGTAAAAAAAAAAAAAAAAAAAAAGTTACACTGTAAAATAAAAAAATCGATGTATTTATATCAAATTGAATAAGTCTAGATCAAAATTGAAGTTAGATTTTCTCAATTTTGAAACATAACATATTATCAAACCCAAACAAAACAACAATTTTCTACTCTGTAATGGTTTATCTCATTCATGGTTGCACAAAAGTTGGTTGTTAATGTAAATATTAAATTCTATATTGTATTTTAAAATGATTTTAAAATGCTTGCAAATAATGCTATTCTCATAAAAATTCAGGTAACCTATTCTGATACATAATTTTTTTATTGTTATCTTTACATAAAAGGTACTAAGAATCCGAGGTTCTTCGACAAATCAGTAATTTTACAGATTTTATTATTGTTATTATTATTATTACATTGTTGAAAATGAAAATAATTTAAAAAACCAACAACATCTAGCGATGCGTTTTTTTACTTACTTATTTATTTATTTATTTATCTATTTTTGTGTGCGTGCATGTTAAAAAATACAATACTCTTTACTTTCTGCATGAATTATCTAAAAATTACTGTTAGTATAGAAAGGTTTTATTATTATAAACTTGGTTTTTTACAGCATAACTGATTAAACTTCATATATATTTAATAAATGTGTTTTTCTTTTATAGAATAAAAAAAGAGAACTGAAACGGAATGCAACATCGTAAAAAAAAAGAAATGAAGCGACGAAATATTCTGAAATATCAATGCGACTTTTAGTTCAACATATCTTATCAACTCTTTTGAAAGATTTTTTTTTCATTTAATGATAAACAATTCAAGGAAAATTTTAAACCAAAGATTTAATTCATAACAGTAAATCTTCATTATGAAAAATGCATTATTACTTGAAATAAAGCAAAACATTCCATTCTATCTTCTTTTGACTAGTAATCCAAAATCCTTTTGTTATCTAAAATGAAGATTTTAGATAACAAATGGATTTGCTTCATGGGTCACATTTGAAAGAATTCCCATGTACTATTTCAACATTAATGGGCCTGAATATAATTTAGATACAATTTGGTATATTACGGAATTGTTTTAGATACATAAATTGGAATTCAACATTTATTATCTTTAGGAAAAATTTATTTTACAGAAGAATTTCTTTTACAATTCGTGTATATTATTTTAAATTTTCAGAATTCTCTATTTGAAAATATTAAATTCAAATGTTAGAAATTCCATATAATGCTTATAAATTTCAAATCTTTTCAAACACACTGGATAGAAAAATACTGGATAGAAATTGCAAATTTCTAAATAACAAAATTCTGCATTTACAACAATACATTTTTTTATAAAAAATCAACTTTTTTTTAGTATTTCTAAAATATAAAATTATCCTTTTTTGAATTTTAGTTTTATTTAATTTTCCTTCCATTGAAAGAAAAAAAAAGATAGAATACATAAATAAAATAAACAAACGACTAGTTTACAAAGTTTAAAATGCAGGGAACAAATTATACTTTTAGATTTAAATTTCCTTCACTATGCATATATTATGGTAGATTGTTAAAAAACATGTGTCCTAGATTAAACAAATTTTGCTGTTACAGTACCTGCAAACACAATTTTGTGAAATTTACTTTGAACTTTTGGAGATTTGGTTGAAATCATAACTCCACATATTCTGACATGATTGCATCATATTTTTTACAGCTTCTGTAGCATCCAATGTTGGTTCAAACCCATGCACAATATTTAATAGATTTTCAAACTGACAAATCTAACTGATTCAATATCAACTACTGTTGTGGTTGCTTATAACCACTGCCATATTTTTATTTAATTTTTTTAAGAAAGATTTTATTAATCTTTGTTCATTTAATATTAAAATTCGCATTCTAAAGTTGTTTTAATCTCTTATATTTTAAAGCTTCCCTGTAAGCTTTTCATTCCTACATAGCATTTCGTTTATATTAAAATGATAAAAGTTGTTTTAATAGCTATACTTCCGGGAAAATAATCCTGTGGAATACTCCACAACTTTGTACAACATTCTAGATTTCAGATTATATAAAAAAATTAGATTATAACAAATAGTTTCAAAATAATTTGTTATAGAGCGTTTGAGGAAAATTTTATGATTAGATCAAATAATAATTCGAAAACGAATACTTGTAATTCACATTCTCTTAAACAGATTTTAAATGGTCAGTTAATTCTGAAGAAAAAATTTTAGTCTGGAATAGGAAGGTGATCCACAAAGTCCGTTTGGCTGTAAAATCTTTTAAAAACAAACTTTTCTCTAAAAAATATATTTTCCGTACACTGTTAAAAATGTTGTCCTAGTTTGAACCAAACTTTATTGCACAGTAGATGCCACCATAACATGGTGAAAGCGTCGTGATCGAGGTGAGAGATTTTCGTGCTAAACATTTCGGGTTTTGGCTGAAGTAATCTCTTTCCAACAATTGGAACTATACTTTAACGGGAGATTCAAATGTTGATAAGAAATTTCAACCTCTTATGATGACAGTTACTGACCACCAAAATTTGGTTCAAACTGAGACAAACTTTTTAACAGTCTACACGTGCGTATCTTATAGATTTCTCTACATATCACACCCGATATTCCTTACGTTTCTTCGTTATCATTATTTCCACGTTGTACTGGGCTTCTGCCAGTCCCATTTTAGGTTGTTTGTTCCCAACAGTCTTTAATTCATCTTCACTTCCCTTCGTTTACATTTTTTTTTTAAACAGAGATAATCTGACAAAATTTCACGAAGAAAATGACTGAATGTGTAGAAAAGAGACGTATTACACTTTGAAGGGGCATAATCCAAGAAATATGCGCCCCCAACGAATTCCACGTCGCTTGACAATTTTGTAGTTCGTTGCAGGATGAAATTCTGTTAGAACTGCTTTGCTTAAAAAAAAAATGTAAACGATGGATACAATTACGAGTTGTGAACTGTAGTGAACAACAGGCTTAATACGGGGCTGCTGATTTTGGGTGCAGCGTGGATATTGTAAGGATTTTGAACGCAAATCATAATTGTGTATATGAAAAGTTTGATTATGTGGAGAAGTTAGTAAGCTTATGTGGAGAAATATATATATATATATTAAATGCTTGTTATTAAAATTTTTACAGCCAAAAAGTCTTTACTTAATAGATCATCTTCTTAAATCGCCATCTGTTTCTTAGTGTTAAAGGTTTGAGAGAGAGTTTTATAAAGTACTGTATGCCAAAAATGCAGATTTGAATTTCAGTTCAAAAGCTTATAACCCATGTTCTTTATAACGCAATCAATTAGGTAATTTTGTGTAAAATTGTTTAGTGTGTAACGAGTATTCTGGGTTCCCTAGTTAAAGGGGTATCGGAGACAGTTTTGTAATTATGTGAAGCCGATTATGAAAAATTAGCTTTACGAAAAGTTCTACTGAACGGATTTTGATAGGAGTTGCACAATTACTTTAAATAACGCAAATATAAAATCTACAAAATTTTCAAACCATTTTCAATTAGGAAATTTCGTGTAGAAAATATTAGAACGTGACACGTTATTCCGCTTTGCTCAGTTAAAAGTGTGCTGGTAACAGTTTTATAATTACGTGAAGCCGATTATGAAAAAATAGCTTTATGAAAAGTTCTACTGAACGGATTTTGATGGGAGTTGCACAATTACTTAAATAAATAACGCATACATAAATTTTAATGATTATATGTAAAATTAACTTTTATTTTTGCAAAGCATACATTGTGAGTAAACAGAGATACTGTCTAGAGTGATTTCAGATTTAAAAAAAAAAGAAATATTTGAACTAAAATTCAATATTTTCTAAATTTTCTCTTAAAAGTATATAATAATTTCAATAATTTTGATTTCATTCATAATATTTTAATTAAAACACATTTTAATATCATCTCGAATGGTTTAAGAACATTAGGCATATTAAACATGTAACCAATTTTATTACTGAAGTTTTATTATAATTCCCCTTTATCATATACTTAAATATCCTTTTCAAATAATACAGGTAATCCATACTTATTCATTAAGCCGTATCACAAATATATAAAGCAGATGTTAATGCATTAAAGTCATCGATTGCTAAAACTATCTTCTTAATAACGTAACAATTAAAGCAAATGCTCTGAAAGAGACAGATTATAAGCAGCTTATGTTCTCATCCTATTAGTAAGCTGTTTATTAAGCAGCAAATATTTCGAAATGCGTATATTTTGTTTAATTGTGCTAAAAAAAGTTTCGAATTAGATTGAGATTTTATGCTTTGCTTTTTTACAGTTTCAAATATTAAGGCATATTTATATTAACTATTTGAGAACCATAATAAATGTTTTGAAAATGATAACTTTTAGTTTTATGAACAGAAATATTATCTAAAAATAAAATATATATTTATATATATATATAATTTTGAAAATTATTCATAGAAAATGTCACACGCCTTGAACTTAAAAAAATAATAATTGCTTAAGATATGTTCCTACCTACGGGAAAATTTCTTTGAAAAATATGGAAATTTTATCGAAAAAAAAGAAATAAAGACACAAAGTTTTTATCAGAAGAAAGGCGCAATGGTAAAAGGTATAGATAAAATTATCAATTTTTGGCAAATTTATACCCCTTCCCCCTCTTCCGTTATCATACGTTTTCACTACCTCTAAACCAATCCCTCCCCTCATTTATGATACCATTAACAAAGTGTAATTTTTTTTCTATTTCTAGATTTTACTTCTTTTGTTAAAAGTCATATACAAAATTATAGTCAAAATATACCATCTTGCATATGAAAAAAATCTTTATATCAAATTACACTTGAAAGAAACAGCTACTATTTGAAAGTATTTTATAATAGCTTTATGCTACATAATGTATTCACCAGTAATAAAGTCATGTTGCACTTGCCCGAAGAAGACGGATGGGGGCAAATAGAAATTCTTATCAACAAACGAAGTGGATAACATTCCTTCTCTTTCTCTTTTATTTATTAGTAAATGCAAGCTTCACATCTAATGTAATTCACATATAGTTTATCGAATTATATATGCATACACACATGAAGAAGAATAGAAATGTCAAACGTTGAGGTACTACTTATTTTAGAATTAAATGATTTTTCAATTATTTAGGGATTTTAATATGAACTTTGTAATTTCATAAAAAATAAATAACAGCCTAAGAAAAAAAGGTAACATGCAACTTTGTACCAGAAAACCATTTTGGAATTAAAAAGCGAAAATTTTGATTGAATTAAATATGATATCATTACCAAAAAACTAACTCTCCCTCCCTCTAGAGATATCTTACGATATTATATCCCAGACATCCCCTTCCCCTCTAAAATGATAACGTTATATTTTCACAGTTCCAAAGAAAGTAAATGATTCAATCACTTTAGCTATTTCTTGCATTCTACATAAACAAAATGCTATCCATGCTACATTAAAAGCTCCTATAAAAGAATTCAGAATTAATAAAAATTGTAAAATTTTGGTTTAAAAAAGTGTAGTTCTTCCGCATTTTATCATTGATTCTAAGAATTATCTCGTATATAAGCCTAATTTACGCATCTCTAATAAAAAGCAAAAACACGTCCATGACTAATGCTGGCGTTATATTCACAATTTCCACAATTTAAGAGTTCCGCTGCTCTTTTCTCGTAAATACAATTATTTCTAAATATCAATATCTTTAACAGTAATCTTTACCTTATTTGAAATGAGTTTAAATAGGTCGAATTAAACTATTTCTAAACAACGTAGAATTGAAGGTATGGTTCTAAGCTACTATAACGTTATCATTTTAGGGGGAACGGAAGGCTGGCACATGGAATCCCTAGGCATCTGTAGGGGAAAAGGCGATTCGTTTTTGATCCAATAAAATTAGTTTGTTTTCGATCATTTTTGGTCTAATCAAATTTTCCGTTATAAGTATTTTTTTATCGAAATAGCATGTTACCTTTTATGTATTACTTGTTGCCGAAACGTCAGTGAAGGCTTACTTTGGAGACACGAAATGTTTTGGTTTCTGTCTGTCTGTTCCGCGATAACTACCGCCAAAAAACACTCAATTAACTTGAAATTAAGAGGGTGTGTTCTTGAGATACCTGGATTTAGCTGTATAGTTTTTTGTTCTATTTGATTCATTTGTTCGGAAAATACAGGGTATTTAATTTTGCACCATAATGCTTTTCTATGTCAATTCAGACGTTTTGAAAAATCTCATTTATTGAAAGAAAATGGCTCACTTGCTCAATGGCATTAAATGACAAATTAGATACTGTAATTTACGAATACGAGGCTAAAATTATTCATTTTTTTTTTTAAATTTGTCTATGCATTTGTCAGATTTTTTAAATTATTACTATAATTTTCGGAATTTTTTTTATAAATGTGTTCCAATAATATAAAACAATTTGTTTTAGAGATTTACTTATTTCAAATGTATTTATTCCATTTTTTTCTTTTACTTTTTATAGTTGCCTAGCTAACCTTTGTCATCATAATATTAAAAGCATGTATGGTGCGTCAGTGTAATATTTAAATTTTCGTATAAATAAAGGTAAATGACTATATATATATATATATATATATATATATATATATATATATATATGAATTAAAATAAAATTAATATAACTTCATATTGGAAAGAAAATGGAAATTTTCAAGTATCTTTTAATAATAAAAGATAAAGGAAGATTGATTTTATGGAACAAAAACAAGCGATTATGACATCATATACCTAATGTGACACTAATCACTTTGGCGCTTAAATTAAATGGTCTTGGATTAAGATATTAATTCTTATTTATTTACAGAAATTTATTATCAAAATTTTAAAATTTGTCAGAAGCGCGTTAAAATAAATATTTTTTTAATATTAAAGTAAAATAAACTTGTTGTTAAGCAAGTGGTTGGATAGTACATTTTAATAATTTGTCCCACATAGTTATAAATGCCATTAATTTGCATCGCACTGATATCGATGTCAAAATGACGTCAAGATTAGCGGGAAATAAGTGTCTTTATTGGGTGATTTTAGCGAGGTAAATTTATCAAAAAGATTTGAATTTATATTTAGATAAGATCTTAGATCTAAATATTATAAAAACGTAATAAAATGAAATTTTGAGAAACAAAAATTGTAAAAACATTAGAATTCTAAATTAGATAACTCCTTTACATAAATTTTTATATCTCCTTTCCTATAAATTACTTATACATCAAATACAGTTTTTTGTGGTTAGTAGGTAAAAAATAAATAAATAAATAAATAAATAAAATACTGCTGCACATTTAATAGAAAATTACGATGTAAATTTAATGAGTCAACAGGGTGTTCAGGGGGGTAGAGACCCACTAAAGAATTGTACTTTGATGTTTAAAAATTATAATATTATGCAATTCATAAAATTTTAGACTATCGTTGCATAAAAACGGGATCAATTTAATACATCAAATTTCTGAAAACATCTACGTATTTTTAAATGCGTTCGTAACTATATAAATACATAGCACTTATAGTCGTATTTGGTCTGTGCGTATGTCTGTCTATCCGCCTATCTGTCTATCCGCAAATAACTATGAAAATAGCACCCAACCAAATGGTTTGAAATTTAAAATGTATAATTGTTGCATAATTTTGTCGTGCCATTGCAAATTTTATGAGCATCGGATATGTAGTTTAATAATAAGGACAGTCAAAAATATTCAGTTACATAACGCCAATGGGAAGAATACCTTCAAATGCATTTTAAACATGTTACACTTTTCGTACATTTTGAAATTGATATACATCTATGAAGTACATTAAAATAAATATTTCGTACGATGTGCGTTGCAACGGATATTTGTACTTAAATTACAGGGCCACACGAAAGTATTTCATTTCATAATGCTATACGAGGAAACATTGTTTGGGAATATTTTAATTATATTGAATTATTTAACAGTTTATTAAATTGCTATACGTTGATGAGGGCAACTACATGTTACTTTCTAACAGAAAACACATAGTATTTAAAGGGGCACTCAAAAGACTTCAGATGCGATACTGCGATGAAGTAGTGTATATAATCAATTACTGCTGATGGTTCATTTTTGTTTTGATATGAGCTTTTAAATAAAATGTTGCTTGTAACATTTTATGTATAAATGTTATAATTCATATATAGGGTTATACAAAAGAATTTCTAAGGGATATTGAGTATAAAATAAAATCGCTTAAAAGTTTTTTCTTTTAATTATGGAGTTTCGTGTTGAACTATATTTAGTACACTAATATATATTTGTGCAATGTAAAAAAATAACATACAAGGCCACACAAAGATTTGGATACAAGGCCTTCTATGAATGATAATCTCTGTAACAATGATCTTAGTAGATTTAAGTGTGTATAATTTTTAGTTAAATTAATGATTATAAATAAATAACTGACAATTAGTATAGTGTAAATAAAAAGTGGGTAAAATACAGTGTTGTATAAGAGTATTCAAGTGTGATTCTATTTATAATTTTTTGAAATCTAAATTTAAATCTTTCATGCGTTTTTAAAGCATTACAAGAAGTTAAAATTAGTTTGTGAATCATGTTCGTCTGTCCATCTGGTCGTCTGTCTGTCTTTCCGAACTTGCTTTAATATCGTTGGATTGATCTGTAATTGATATATTTTATTGCGATTTACTACGCCCTGTTCGTTATTGAAAATAAAGTGCGTAAAGCTTGTAGTTTATTTGCTGAGACACTTAAAACAATTTTATTACATTATCGTTCATGGTAAAAAATATCACAATTTTTCAACTTTGTAGCACCTATAGTCGTTACCTGGTCCATCCATCTGTTTGTCGGTCTGTTCACATGCAAAAACTACCAAGCTGAATGATTTGAAATTAAATATACAAAATCTTCGCAAAATTTTGTTTCAAAATTTCAAATTCTATGAAAATTTAGTCACAACTTAATAAAAGTTTTCTCCAATCTATCAAATTCTATCATTTTTAAATAATTCAATCATATCCATGTCCCATGATAGATATTGATTCCATGTTGCTATGGTGATTATGCCCCAGCTAAGAAGTAGTAATATTATCCATATAACTGATATCATATCTGTATAACTGAATTTATTACATAAAATCGTTATAAATTTTGTATTCATACATTTTTGCATAGGCGTGCAGCAACTCTCACATCTAGATCTCAATATATATTTAAACTTCATTTTAAAAAGAACAAACCACATTTGATAGGTTTCACTTGCAATTTTTGACTTGTTTATTCATTTATAAATCTATCTAATTTGAAAACTTTCGATTCCTATTTGTATAAAGTTAAATTGTACGGAAAGTGTGGTAAAAAACAGTCATTAGAAGAGCTGACGTTGAGGCTCCTGATCTTCAGATTTACAAGTATTATTTTATGTTTTTACAAAAATCTAAACTTATTATTAAAGCTATTAACTTCTTCGATACTGAGTATTAATGCAAGATTGGTGCATTGATTATTACTAAGCTATTTTTTCTCCATTTGACTTCAGAGAAAGATTTTATATTATTTTTTTTTAATTATTTTTTTTTTGCATTAGCAAGTATCTTATACTTCGAAACAAATCATTCTGATATCTTAATTGTAATTACCTTCGCGTACCATTAATAAAATGGGACAAGACGGAGGTCCACATATGTGGACAAAGAAAACAAGGAGGTAAATGATTATAAAATCTTTTCATTTCAAAATTTGCAATGTCCCAAAGTTTGATATTCCTATTCTTCTGCAATGATGCTCCTAATTCACTGTTAGAGTACACAGGAGCATAATATGTTCGAAATAATACTTCGTTTACAAGTTTATAAATGTTATGTAATATAAATATTATATAACTTTGAGTCATTCTTTGCGATCTTTACATTGGTACAATGAAAAGAAAAGTAACATACTGAATTCACGTTTATGGTGTAATTTAACTTACATAAAGGTGTATTTTAAACAGACATAACTAGTGGAATATTAAACATTATTGTAACGTGACGCACGTCATATAGATTAAATTGCTCAATAAACGAAAACAGCATGGCAGCCGCCAGGTTTATGTAGCGCTGTTAAGTACACTTTTTACAGCAGGACAACTAAAATTTATGCTGCAAATGACAGAAAATATAAACTCTTAAAATTGCCCACTAAAAATTTACAATGACTAATACTCGTAAATATTTTTTCGTGTTTATTGAAGCTTGCAGTATTGTATTATCATTTACATGTTCAAAAGATTTGCAAAACTCATGTCTGCATAGGAAATCGATATTTCATCGTTTTATCTCGCAATATCCAGCAATGCAGTAATGGATTCCTTCGACTGAACAATACCGAGGTTAAATATTGTTTTTAGTAAAAAAACAGTAAAGACCGAAAGAGAATATTAAATCGAATTCTAAGCGGTGATCTTAAATTCCTCGCATTCTTCGGGAACAAAATGCTACGGACGCTATTTTAAACATTATTGTGTTACGATACAGGTCCTGATAACCGCTACTATAGCCATTTTATAAACTTACTTTTATATGCATTATGCATATATATATATATATATATATATATATATATATATATATATATACATATACATGCAGATATATTTTGAAAAAAGATATTTTAGAGAAATGAAAAAAGCACAACCTAAAGTTCTCAAAAACTCAATTGTCCAAAAACTCAGATGAATATTTTATAGCGTATTGTTATTAATGTTAAATTTTTATATCTTACCGTTACAAGAATAAAAGGAATAAAATGGAAATACTTTCTATAAAAATGATTCGTATAAAAAAGTGTGGATGTACGTGTTGAATACATAATTTTCAATATTTTTGAAAATTCATCGTATGTATATGATTGTTGGCAATATGATGATAATGAAGTATAACACATTATTTTTTACAGAATTTAAAGGGATATCTAAAAATAATATTTATATTTATCAGAAATTTTGCCTTCGGATTTAATTGTGAATATTACTGAATGCATATTTTCAAAAATTTGCGACATTCTAAATTTTGATCTGAGCGAATTCGCATTCGTATGGAGTTATGTGCTACTGAGCATTTTCAACTTAGATATAAAATACCTTGAAATTTTAAAAAGACATCCGAATTTTGTGGTTTTTATATTACGGTATCAAGAATTCTCCAAAAAAAGACTTTCGCCTCCTGAAAAAAAAAAAAAAAAAATAATAATAAAAACAGAAACATAAAAACTGAAGTACATTTGAAATTCAAACTCGGTTTTTCAATATTCTGCGTTTTGATTAAATGACATATTATTTATATCATACTGCAAATGAAAAAACTGTAAACTCTTACAATTGTTTATTAAAAAATTGACTGTGTATAGTATTTGTAAATATTTTTTCATGTTATTGAAGATTATAAGTATCATATAATCCTTAACATTTCCAAAAGAGCTCCAAAACCCGTGTATTTGCACAGGAAATCGATATTTAATGATTTTATTTTACCATATAAGGGATGCAGTAATAGATTCCATCGACTGAACAAATTAGAGGTTAAACATTATTTTCAGGGGAAAAAAAAAGAAAAACCCGGAAAGTGAGTACTAAATCGAATTCTAAGCGCTGATCTTAAATTTGCATTCTTGAGGAGCAAAATGTTATGGTCGCTATTTTAAACATTATTGTGTATTTTAAATATTATTGTGTATGTGTAGTATTCGTAAATGCATTTTCATATTATTGAAGTCTGTATTATCGTATTATCATTAATATTTTCAAAGGAGTTGCGAAATTTATTTTATTCTCACCGTATCAGGAATGCAGTAATAGAATCCTTCGACTGAATAAAATCAAGGTTAAATATTATTTTCAGGAAAAAACAGATAAAGAAAACGAAAGAGTATACTAAATCGAATTCTAAGTGCTGATCATAAATTCCTTGCATTCTTGGGGAACAAAATGCTATGGACGCTATTTTAAACATTATTGTGATAAGATGCAGACCTTGATAACCACTACGATAGCCATTTTATAAACTTACGTTTACCTTCCTTTAATTTGCGTTTTGCATATATATATATATATATATACATATACTCATATATTTTGAAAATATATTTTATTGTTCAAAGAACAGAAAAATCAACAACCAATTTTCAATATTTAAAACACATAGCTAAGTATTTAAGAGTATATTACTTCGAACTATTTATTCGTCATTGCTATAAAAGTTTTTAAAAAAAGAAATAGAAATATTTTCTTAAAAACTGGTTTTATATCAAAGATATGGAATGTATGGAATACATAATTTAAGTATTTAAAAAAATATATATGTATCGTATGTATATATGAGTTGCTAATATAGTGATAATGAAGCATAACACATTATTTCTATACAGAATTTAAAGTGATATCTAAAATGAATATTTTTATTAATCTGAAATTTCACTTTTTTATTTAAGTGTTAATCTTTCTGAAAGCAAAAAATCCCTTTCGGCATGGCCTATAGGCGGAGGTAGATTTCAAAAAGTTTTCATCTCAAAAAAAAAAAAAAAAAAAAAAAAAAAAAAAAAAAATTAAATGATTAGAGATAAACCCAGTTTAATTACTTTATTCAACCGCTTTTAAAATTTTTTTAATTTCATTTTTCTGTAAGAACTGGTTTTATCGAAATCCTCTTAAACGAAATTCTACTCAAATGCCCATTTTGGCAACATATTTTGAATTATATTCTTACTTTATTAAAAAAATTGACCAATATGCTCATTATATAGTTCCTAAATAACAAAAAACTATTAATTAAATTCGTTTGACAGCAAAATTGAATTTAAAAATGAGTAATAAAATAACCAATTTATTATTTTAATACATCCACAATTCTTTAATCAAGATTGCTTTGAGAAATTTTGTACGAAGTGCCCACTTTGACAGATTTTTTTAAATATATATTTAGCCTTTATCAAAAATCTGACCAATACGGCACATTACACAGTTCCTAAATAACGAAAAAGTGTCAATTGAATGCGTTTGAGAGCAAAATTGAATTTAAAAATGAGTCATAAAATAAAAAAATTGTTATTTGAATACAACCTCAATTCTTTTATCATGATCGCTTTGGGAAATTTTTTTGCGAAGTGCTTACTTTGACAGCTTTTAAAAATATGTATATTCACCCTTTATCAAAAAATCAAAGAATACGCAATTATATAGTTCCTAAGTAACAAAAAACTGTCATTTGAATGCGTTTCAGAGCAAAATTGGATTTAAAAATGAGTCATAAACAATTTGTTATTTGAATACCCACAGTTCATTAATCATGGTCGCTTTGGGAAATTTTGTGCGAAGTGCCCATTTTGGCAGTCTTTTTTTGAAATATATTCTGCCTTTATCAAAAAACTGGCCACTCCGTCACATAATATAGTTCCTAAGTAAGAGAACCTGTAAATTGGATGCGTTTGAGAACAAAAAAAGATTTAAAAATGACTCGGTAAAAACGCAATTTTTTTAATTTCCTCAAATTTTAATCATGATAATTTCGTGAAATTCTGTTCAAAATACCCTATTTGGCAGCCTTTTAAAAAATATATTCTGCCTTTATCAAAAAACTGGCCAATACGTCGCATTATATAGTTCTTAAATAATAGGATCTGTAAATTGGATGGGTTTGAAAACAAAAATGAATTTAAAAATGACTCAGAAAAAACGCAATTTGTTATACTTAATCAATTTTTAATGACGATAATTTCGGGAAATCTGTTCAAAATACCTTTTTTGGCAGCCTTTTTAAAAATATATTCTGCCTTTATAAAAAAATTGGCCAAAACGTCGCATTATATAGTTCCTAAATAAGAGGATCTGTCATTTGGATGCGTTTAAAATCAAAAATGAATTTTAAAATGAGTCAGAATATAAGCAGTTTGGATTTAAGGTTTTTACTCCAACTCCTATTTTTGTTTAATTTATTTTTGCTATAAGAATGGGTTCTATGGAAAACTTGTCAATATAAAAGTTGTAGATCTTATTGTGAAGATGTAAAATAAATTTAATTAGATTTGATTGCTTAAGAATTGAGTAAGTTATGGGTTTTTTTCTTTTTCCTCCCCCCTTTTTCTTTTCGTTTTTAATTTTTTTCCTCTGTAAAAATTGGTCCTATCAAAAACTTGTAAATACAAAAGTTTTAGATAATATTGAGTACATTTATATAAAATTTAGTTGGATTTAATATCTTGAGAATTGACGAAGTTATGAATTTTTTTCTCCCAAAAACCATGTTTTTTTCGCCCCTTGAGCCCATTTTTAACTTTATCAAAAATCTGTCATGCATAAACTTTTTGCCCATTTCTTAGAAGTAATATAAACTTTAAACTGATTCGATATCTATTTTAATTAAGAAGTTATCGCGTTTTTTCTGTTTTCACAAAAACTCTCCCTATTTCCACCCCCTTTATCCGATTTTGCCCATTAACGAACTCGACCGAGATTTTAGGCTCCTTGATTTTATGTAAAATTTTGAAGAAGATCTGAGCATAATTATGGAAGTTATCGTGTCTAGAAGAAAGTGATATACACCGATAGATAGATAGATAGATAGATAGATAGATAGATAGATAGATAGATAGATATATAAACTTTCTTACTGATGGTGGTTTTGGGGTCTAGGAGTCATGATTCGTGTAGATCCGCAAAAAATTTTCAGAAATTCCAACATGGGAGACAATGCAATAGGTAGTATTTCATACGAAATCTACCTAAAAATGCCGACAAAATTTTTGCCGTTGCGATTTCGCATTGGTGTGGAGTTTGGGGCTAATTGAACACTTTCAACTTAGATAAAAAATACCATGAAAATTTAAAGAGTCTCAGAATTTAGTAATTCTTACTTCATAGTTTGAATAATTCATTATGATAAGACTTTTGCCTGCTAAAAAATATGTTTTTTAGCTCTAACAGAAAAATAAAAGCTGAAGTATAAATTAAATTCAATCTCTGTTTTTCAATTTTGTTCATTTTTAATAAACAAAATACTATTGATTTTATCTTAAACTTTCCTTTTAATATATTATATTATAAGTGTTTATTTTTACAGTTTAAAAAGCATTAAATATGGTTTAAATATAACACAAAAATTTAGGTGATTTCAATAAGTATTTAAAAAATTATGAGAACTCGAAACTACATCAGTTTTGAACTGGCTGAGAAGATTTTAAGTAGTAGGAGACTCCTTCAAGAGACGCTATTATGACGCAGTAAAGTAATGACGCTGTTAGATATGACGACGCATTTAGATACTTTTCTCTAAATAAGTTCAGTTAAAGGCTCTGATACTTCTACTTCCAATTACTTTAATATTATATACTGTCCCATTTCAAACGAAGAGATGTATTTGAAAGAATGGAACAGCAATTAAAAAAAAAACATTTTCTTACTAAAAACATTTAAAAAAAATCTATATTTTTAATTTGTGACATCTATATTATTACTATTTTTGTCCCTTTTAATTAAAGCGATAAGCTTTTTAATATCCATAATGTGAATTTTAAGCTTATATATATATATATAATATGACGGCCAATAATCTACATGAGGGATATGAGTCCCAAGGAAGTGGGGTGTCTTTTTAAGGCAATGTGACCAATATTCAAGAAATAGGAGTTTAGAAAAAAAACCATGAAAAACTCCGAACGATTAGGCGGACGATCGCGATTGTGCTCGAAACCAACAGCTACGAGGGTAGAATCTTTCGGCTACATTTTGATTTTAGAATCATTTAAATAGAAATGCAACTGTAAAATGTATTAATTTTTGAAAGTGGAAGCAATTGAATCAGTATTGGGGGCACCAACAACATACGAATATGAAGAAACATTCGGTTTTATATTTAAAATATCGGTTTGATTTGCTTGCTTTGTAAAAGCAAAACGTGGCGACCACGTGGCTTTTCCTTTATTTGAGTGGTTTAAAAATATTTTTGTAACGATTAAAATATCGGTGATATTGGTAACACATAACATTTCTTCCTTTGATTTATCCCAACAAATGAATGTTGTTTAACGGTTTTCGAGAATGGAATATTAGCAAATCATCGGTTTTTGGAGGTTTGAACAGCATCAGAGTGTGAATAAACATTTGGTTTTGCTTTTAATATACCAGATTGCTTCGACAGAAATTTGTGAGTAAAAAAAATGTATTGCACAAGGGCAGAACTCAGTTTAGCATTTGATAATTAAAATACATGCATCACGAAAGAGAAGAATATATATATGCATTTTCTAAACTTCATTATTACTTTATTGATTTGATATCACTGATAACGTTTTCATTGAAATGGATTGAAAATAATTAGAGTTTTAAAAATATATGCATAATTCGCTACATATTAACAGCGAACACATAATGAAAAAGCAGTTAATTTTCAATTGCATACTCAAAAATGATTCCTATTCGAAAAATGTTAATTAAAAAATGTCCGTGTATTTAGTTTATAAAGTGAATACATCAATTAACTTTTCAGCTTAACTTCATTAAAATACAATGAAGCTTTTATAATTATTCCTCATTCCATTGAGGTTAGTGAACAAATAAATTTTAATCAATCACTAAAACTATTAAGATGTTTTTGCCGTGATTAAAATTTCATCTCAATTAAATATTTATTTGCGTGAAAAACGCTTTATCGAAAACGAATGTTTTCCAATTGAAATTTTATTTTCTTATAATTAAAATAAATGTTAATCAATAAAAAAGGAATTAATTGATTTTGCCAGTATTGAGTTTTGACACTAATTAAAATTGATAATATTGTTCAAAAATTAAAGTATACGCTTGATTTAAACAAGAATTAAAATATATATATATCATAAAATACGTTTCTGAAAATATAGTGGACTCTCGATTAACCGCGATAGACAGGAATTATCTCGTCCTGGATAACTGAATATGGGCAAATTTTGATGAAAAAATTTAGAAAAAGGATAGAAAATGTAATATTATTATATACTAACGCCTTTAGTGACTAGTCTGTTCTCCCTTAAGTGTATGCTAAGCAAAGTGTCATGTTACTTTTATTCATAATTCAATATACTTGCTCAGCCTTTCGACAAATCGGAAGATTCTGATAGATACATTAAAAGCTCTTTATTTTTATGTTAGTGGGATCCAGGTGATAAATCGTTAAACATTGTTTCCATCACTGTAAAAAAAAATTAAAATATATACCTTTCACGATTTTCATTTTAAAATGCAATACTTTCATTTAAAAATGAAATATCTAAAATTCATCGTTTTGATTTCTTTCTCTCTTTTTTTAAGCGAAAAGAGAAGAAAAATATTAAATAATTCCAAAAATCATGATATTTAATTCCAATTTCAATTCAAAGCATTGTTTTTATTTACCACAAAAAAAATCTAATTGGCCAGTTAAAAAATGTTATAGGCGAGATTTGGATATGGCTAACATCAATAATTCTTTGAGATCATGACACCCTGTACTGTTATTCGAAAAGAAACAATTTTATCTTTTTATTTGAAATGGAGACCGTGCTTATGAAAAGCAACGGAATCATTTCAAAGTTGTTTATGACAGTTATATGACTTGGACTATTAGAATATAGATAGAATTAAGACATTAGAATAATATTTAGCGCCTTATCACTTGCAGCTGGCTAATATTAGCGTGCCAAAATTATCACCTGACATATAAAAAATGAAACAATCAACCCGAAACTGTTGATGTCAGTCATATTACTTAGGCTTTTATTACATATATTAAGGCATTAATAATTTAACCACTTCACCGGCAATGGGTATGGGGAAACAGTGCTTTTAACCCCGAGTTATCTCGGGACAGACGGTTAAGTGGTTAATTAATACAAAAGGAAGAGTGTAAACAAAAAAATTATGTTATTTATACGTACAGTTAGTTCAATATCGAAAATAAATAGAAATATATTTTACCCCCATTGTTTTGTAAAAAATAAAATGACAAAAGTCTGTTTTTGTTTTTCATTTACTCTTCGACTATTTTTACTATTCCAGTTACTCAACATATTTTTTTTCAGCAGGTGTGATTTTATCTTCTTGCTCCAAGTAATTAAGTAACGCCTCGATCTTTACTAATGCTTTACTTTACACTCTCTCTACCTCTATTCGCACCGTACTATATCATCCCGGTCCATATAAGGATTTAGAAATTACAAATTAACAATTTATTTTTATAGAATGATAGAGTGGTTTGAAAGTAATATTCAACGAAGTGCTCTGTGTGGTCTGTGATTACACGTTCCACTTGTTTATGTATATGTGCCTGTCATTAATTTTTTCAATATATAAAAACTAACTTTTAGTTTATCATAATTTTTTCAAAAATATTTTCATCGTCTTCAAACCTCTGATACTTTTTTCCTTAATTTGAAGTTTTGTCACTAAAGAAAAAAAGAGAGAGAGAGAGAGAGAAACAATCAATAATAAAAGTAAATAAATAAACATACTGAAAAAAAATTTCTTTTGCCTTTGCGATTTGTGACCACACTTTTCCACTCGTTTTTGAATGTGTGTGTGATTATTTTTTCCAATAGGTAAAAATAAACTTTTAGTTTATCATTACTTTTCAAAAATGTTTTCTTTATCTTCAAACTTCTAACTTTTTTTCATTAATTTAAAGTGTACTTTTAAGTAAAGAAAAACAACATAGGGGAAAACAAATCAATAAGAAAATAACACAAGTAAATACAGAAAAAAATCCTTTTACTTTTGCGATCTATGATCACACTTCCCCACTTGTTTGTCAATGAGAGTCTGTCATTAATTTTTCCAATGTACAAAAAGGAAACATTTAATTTATCATTACTTTTTTCAAAAAATGTTTTCTTCATGTTGAAACTTTTGATGTTTTTTCATTTGTTTAAAATGCACTTTCAAGTAATAAAAATACGAGAAAACCAATCAATAAAAAAAAGTACACGAATACACGCAAAGAAAAAAATTGCCTTTTCCATCTTTTTTCAATTACGTTGATGACTTTGTGTCGCTTCAGTGCATAGCATTCTCAACAGAATAGCAAAATTACTGGCAAAATGGACTTCATCATAAGGATTTTTTTTAACGTTTCTTTTTAAAATTTAATTTTAACTTAAAGAATTACACGTCTTCCTTGGATGAAAATGAAAATATCAATTAGATGTTACTACAATTAGACATACCACTTACTATTTAATTATGCATAAAGAAATTAATCTTAATTAAATACCTTATTAAATGAATAATTACTTTATTGAAAGTTATTTAAAATTAAAAATTAATTTTAACCTTAGAGAGATGGAAGAATTGTAACTCAGCTCGTTTTATTTTTTTTCATATTGATTATATTTAAGTATCGAGTGATACAGGTTTACACTACCGAAACAGAATCGAAATCATCTTTCAGTAGACTTCCTATTAACGTTCGAAAACGAAAACGAAAGAAAAATTTTCTAATTCTTTTTTTAACAATTAAAGCATAAAGAAATATATATAATTATTAATTAATTATAATGGTGGCCCATGTTGACTCTGTGCCTCTGACGAAATTTTTTTTCCCTATAACGTAGAATTCAGTTTAAATTTAATTTAATTTATAAATGATACTAAATGATTTTCTAATTATACAAATTCCATATAATCACAAAAATGTTTTACGCAAACATACCTTGATAACGATTTATGATTTGTAATGATTTTTCTAAATGACCATCTGATATTCTACAAATTTTATAAAAAAAATATTCGAAACACTTCTGTGGTTTCAAACTAAACATTTTCTATTATGTCTGCAGCTTTCACTGAACTCGTGTAAAGCGTCATCAAACTTTAGTTATATACATGTATTTTTTTCTTTATAATTTGCACACATGTCTTGAGTCAGTCATTAATGACAATTACACACAACAAAGTTAATAACAATAAATAAAGAGTTTCTCTTTGGGTACACTAAAACTAAAAAGAAATAATGAAAATTTTCAAAGGAAGAAAACAATATATTTAAATCACAGAAAATTTCGGTGCGGGCAAATTTTCAGCAGCATTTACACCGAAAGCTATTTTCTGGCAAAAATTAGATTTGGGGCCAAAAACGAAAGGGAAATCGAATTTTCGGTTTCTTTAATTATATTTTTTAGGAATAATTCATTAGAATTTTTCTTTTCTTTAAATACATGTAAACTTTGAATAATATTGACAATATTGCTTATATTATATGAAAGAGCAATTGTTAATTTATTAATAAATTGTTTATTTACTGTTATTTTCTTTTAACAGAATACAAATATAATGTTTATAACATAAAATATATGTTTATAAAAATTTAAAAATGATATTTTTGTGACGCCTGGAAAAAATTTCAAGATGCTAAAACGGCATTTCGTCTCCATTTTGGATTTTTTTTTTCAATCGTGCAAAACAGAGTAGGATATTGAGCTCTTTCTTTATCGTTTTGTATTTTTAAGGAAATATGTGAAAGGCGTGTGGCACAGATGTCACATACTCACCACGATATTTTTCTGAGACTATTTTGGCGAAAACTTCATTTTCAAATACCAGCTACATATATATTTACACACATATGTTACACATATACTTTTTTTATTTATGTACATAATGAAGCATTTTATTGGTTACACCTTTGCTAAATTTCCATATAACTATTTTTTTTTTAAATTTTACTTTATCTTCATTTGGAAGTATGTTTTGGTCACACATTTGCTAAATATGCACAGAACCTTTTTTTTTTTAATTCATCCACTTAAGGAGCATTATTTTTCAAATTTCAGATTAGTCTTTAATGTTTTAGAAAAATGCACGTGCGTATAAAAATGTAAAATTATAAATGGCATATTAAAGAAACAATAAAAACACATAAAGTAAAGAAACAGATTTCCTTGTTTTAGTTTCATTTGTGTTGTTGATTGCATCACGTTTCAATTTATAATATTCTAAACCATATTCTAATTTTTTTGAGCAAATAGATTTTATTAATTATTTTGTATTACAATCTTGTTTATTTGTTTATTTTTAAATTTGAACTAGACATCTCTTCAAAAAGTCATGTCTTTTTGTAAAATAAATTTTAGTAACTTTATTCCTACTTAAAATCTGAGACCTACAGAAATATTTCGTTATCTTTCTTTTAGCGCTACACATTTTCTCAAATGTTGTAAAAATAAATAAATGAATAAATAAATAAAAAGTTTATTTTTTAATTATATATAAACCATTTTTTCTTTATTTTCTATTTTTTAAGATAAAAAACATAGCAGTACTCATCAAACTCCAATAAGAGAGGACATAACAAAAATATTTTGAACTAGGCTAAAATAATTAATCTCAATTACAATTCGCGTTGTATGTTGTTGCTTTCATTTACAGTAGCTTTAATTGCCAAATTCACTTTAATTTCTATACGGCATACTGACAATTATCATTTTAATGTATTTGATCACATCACAATTAATTCAATATTTATTTAAATCTCATTGTTATTTTTTTACAGAAATTTTGTAACACTTAGCATCAGATTTGTACATATAAATGTATTTTATACAAATTCATTTTATTATTTCAAATAATTTTTTGGTTACACATTTGCTAAATATACACAGAACTGTTTTTTTAAACATCTACTTAAGGAAATGTTTCATGTCACACGTCTGCACTATAGGCGCAGAACTATTTTTTTTTTTTTTAATTTATCTACTTAAGGGGTCTTGTACCTTTTAAACGGGATGAAAATCAAGGAAAACATCCAAAATTCGATTCAGTGTATCTTTAAAACTTTCATGCATATTAACATGAAAATTTCACCGTTCAATAGAAAAGATTATGCTTTTTAATAAACTGCCATTAAATATTTAATAGTATGTCATATAATATATGCATTACTGGGATTTAAAAACCTCTATTTTTTACTCCGTCGTGCCTTGTGCGCATCCTAACGACCCTATAAATCAATATTTTTGCATATAATTTTTTTTTCTGTAAAGAAGAATAATGTATTTTTAAAATGAACTACTCTTAAATAAAAATTATTTCATTAACCTTGTAAAAAAAATTTCTAAATAAAAAAAATCAAAATTTTACATTTTTTAATAAATAAAATTATTCATAACTAAAAATTTTATCACTAAAAATACATAAAAGTAGTTCATTTTAAGCATACGTATGTGTTTATTAACTAAAGAAAAATTCCTAACAATTCATACATATGTTCTCAAGATATCATGCGCGCAATGTCTAAAAACGCAGTTTTTCAAAAACCTGTTTCAAAGTTGTAACTAAGTTAATTACCATACAAAATAAGCATTATTTTTGCTATAACTTCAGTACTAATGGGAATTTTTGCACGCAGTTTGTTTTAAAATACTTCAGCTGAATTATTTTATAATAATTAATGAAAACTGAAAAATCGAATTTTTGAAACCTTAAAAGATACTACACCCCTTAAGGAAGCATCTTGTGGTCACACATTCTCTAAATATGCACAGAACTAATTTTTAATACAAATTTTTAAAGAAGCATTTTTTGGGTCACACATGTACTAAATGTGAACAGAACTTTTTTTTCAATTTTCCTACTTAGTGAAGCATTTTTTGGTCATTAAGTTACTAAATATGCAAAAAACTATTTTTTTTTAAATATCATCTAATTAAGGAAGACTATTTCGAAATTTTATCTCAAATTTCAGTTTTAAATTAGCTTTTTATGTTTCAGAAAATGCATGTGCATGTAGTAAAAATGAAAAAAAATGAAGTGGTATTAATAAAACAATAAAAACACATAAAGAAAAAAATCTCTGTTATTTTTTTTATCTTTGTTGATTGCTTCACATTTCAGTTTCTAATATTCTAAATCATTTCACTGAAATTATTGGCAGAGTACAGCATTTTGTTTTACAATGTTGTTTATTTGTTTATTTTTAAATTAGAAATATACACCGCTTTAAAAATTCATGCCTTTTTGTAAAACAGTTTTTAGTGTCTTTATTCCTACTTAATCTATGCCATCTACCTAAATATATCAATATATATTCAGTGAGTTCATTGGGAAAAAATCAAAGTGGACTTCTTTTTCTCTTTTTACTCAAAATATTTTCTCAAGAGTTATAAAAAAATGTTTGCTATTTAATGATATACATACCAATTTTTCTTGAATTTCTATATTCAATTAAAAAATAACGTTTTTTACAACAATGAAATGGAAGTGGAAAATAAAAATGGGAATTTGGAAACAGTAATTATAAATTAGAAAGTTTTTAAAAAAGCAAAGTAAAATCTTTTCCTATCTGTTATTTTCAAAGTTTTGATGATTTTGTGAAGATTTTTTTTTTCTTTTTGCGTGACTTTCTCAAGTAGATTTGTAAAATTTCTTTCAGAGAACACTTAGTCAGGCCTTTTCTTTTTGGATCTTTGCTCTTTTCAATTTTAAATCAGAGAAATACACATTTTTTAAAAATTAAAATAACAATTCTCTCGCATGCTTTTCAAATAGGCATTTAGTATAGCATTTACGTAGCATGTTTAATTACATAAATAATTACTATACTCAAATGAATTCATCTTGGATCTTAAACTACTTAATCGTAAATTTTTACCGTATTAATCAATCTAAAATATCATTAAATTGCTTTAAATACAAAATTAATTTATATGAAATTGCATTTTTTACTTAATTTTATCTTTAGTGAGCGATCAGATTTGCATACATTAATTTCATTGACGTACATTGACTTTATTGCTTGAAATCGTTTTTAAACCATACATTTTTCAAACTAGTAGACAGGAGATGCTGAGTTTGAACTCAATCTCGCGCGTCTGCATAACTGTTCAGAGTTTTCAGTGGTTTTATTCTAACCTTGGATAACCTTGCGTAAAAACGGGTTAAGTGCCTTTAGAAAGACCAACTACGGAGGACATTCCTCCTAGATCCTATATCCCTGTGCAGATAAGCGGCCTCCATAAATGACACTAAAGTCCCAAACAGATCTACCACTTCTTGCTGTTCGGTGCCGGCTCGTTTGTGTTGGCGACACGGTGTTTTTGATCTTTAATGAGTTTTGCAGAAAAGGGGCACTTGTCAGGCAAAAGAAAAATTTGTCCGTCAAGTAAGGTAGATTGCTTATCTCCCAATTCTTTTGTTAATTTTCCTCCGTTCTTTTATGAAGAAACCGCAAATGGGTCGTATACAAAAAGCTCTTCCAAGAATTCAGATGAACTGAAAGTATTGCAATCTGAATGCAGCCTAACACTATACCTGAAAAACTTTTTATGTCCCAGATTACGTCGTTTTGATGCTTTTGCTCTATCTGTTTGTAAATGAGACAGACTTAATCGATTTTCATCTCGTAACTTTTTATTCTCTCAAAAAAAGGCATTAACTCTGTCTACTGCCTCCAGACTACGCTTCGTTCAGCTCTCAGACTACCCAGTGTTATCAGTGTTCCAGTGTATTGAGACCTTTTCTTCTATTAATTTAACTGCCATTGATTTTTTTTTATTATGTGAAATTTATTATCAGGTAAAAAGAAAAACAGTTTATAGAAATATTTTCATTTATATTGGTTGCTTCGTTTAAACTCAACATCATTTCTTTATTTTTCTTAAACTTCTAAATACATTTTTCATTTTGTTTAAATTTCTTAATCATTGTTTATTAGCGCTTTCCAAAAAAGTTGAAAATGCGCGTATAAATTTCACTAAATTTATGCATATTATATGGTGTATATGAATGATACAGTTAATATACAGGACTATCCAAAAGAGCCCGACAACGTTATTGGATATGAGTATAAATTACTAAAACGTTATTCTTGAATAAATTACGCATTTTTACGCTGAACTGCATTAAATTTACTAAGAATTGTTTGCAAAATATGGATAAAATGACATACAGGGCCACGCAAAGATTTGGGTACATGGAATCTATGAATGGTAATTTATGAGAAAGTGATTTCAGTTGTTTTAAGAGGGTTTTAGTTTAAAAATAAATATTATCTTAACACTGATGTGTAATAAAGATACCAGGCAAACTACAAGGCTGAGCAAAGTATTCAAGTGTGTTTCCATCTATTAGTATAAAATGCTGAAAGAGAAATTTCAAGTTACTAGGCATTTTTTGCTAAACTAAATTTTCCCCTTTTATACTATGTATATAGCTGACATATCAAATACAGGGCTGTTGAATAGTACTGTAATACATATTTGGCTTTATATTCTTATTTACCTAAATAACGAAGTTTTGTTAAAGATTTAAGGAAGCGTTGGAATGTGCTTCATAATCTATGCTTAACGCATGATTTTTCTTACTTGTTTCCTTCGTAATGAAGTTTTAGATTCGGAATATATATATAGATGTATGTATATATATACTTGCATATACGTAAGATATTAATCTGAAGTTACCTGGATTTAAATATAAATATTAACAAATAAAGAAAGATAATCTGTAATAAAAGGGATAAAAAAATTTAAACTTTATTTAACTTTATTGAATTACGTTAATGCGTTAATTCTCAGTCAAAATAAAGTAATTACAAACAGAATATATTTCATTAGCGGATTTCATTTTGAACTTTCTTCTTTTATTTTTTAAGAGCTTTTTCCTTAAATAAAAATGCCAATATCCTTTGGACTCTATTAATGATAGATACAATAAGTATTTTTTAATTAAATTTAAACTGATAATATATAATTTTGATTTTAATTGTATGTACATAATTGCCATTAGAAGTTATCTTTATTATAAAATTAATTTTAATATGTATAAAGCCTAAGAGCTATGAGACATTTGGACAAATAAAATGAAGCAGATATTGTAAAATATTTAACATCATGAGTTTTATTTAAAAATTGAGAAAGAAAGAAAAACACACACAATATACACGTTAAAGACCACATATAAATTAAAAAGAAATTAATTTTATGCATAAGTTAGTTTTCAAGAGCTAATTATTTTTTGTTAATTTTTTTTAACAAGATGTCTGTTTTGTGCACTTTTCTAAACTGTTAAATATATAACTTTACAATTTGTTGTGCTATCAGGAAAAAGTCCCATTTGAAAATAATAAAAAGCGATTTTCTTAAACCTAGGAAAAAAAATTATTATTTTTTTAAATTTCTTACTCACTTTTTTCTTTGTAATGAAGTTTTATAGTCGGAATATATATATAACCATTATATATACTACGATTTAACGATTTAACATCTATAAAGAATAAATAAAAATCAAATAAATAACAAACCCAATCAAGACAAAGGGGTTATCAATATTGGAACAATACAAATTATTGGAAACTGTGGTACTTGGCTTCGTTTTCAAGGATAATACGAAGTAGACACTGCAATTACGATTAATTTCTGATTAGAAATCAGGAAAATCCTAATAGTGATTTCTAAATTATCCGATTAATCGCAAAATCAAAATATAAGTCAGGGAAAAAACAAGACATATGTCAGACCAATAATATCAGAATAAGAAAAGAGAAAAACTTACATTATAAAACCACCAAAATGAGGGAAAAATAATTCAATCTTGGAATTTCATATCACTAACAGTTAATAGATAAAATACAGTTAATTGTAAACTGTAAAAACAACAGGAACAGTAAACAAATATATATATATTTAAATATTATTATAATTAAACTAAAACTCTTAAAATTAATATGCCTATATAATATACATACATACATGCATATCAGACAACAGAAATATAATAATTTAGAAAAGTTAAATTTTGGAATAAAACTGTCAAACTCAGGAAGCCAAGAGATGGAAGAAAAGAAAATTAACGCAATATAAAAAATATTAGCGATTAAAATAAAATAGTTAAGAGAAAATAATTCTGAATTAAATTTAGTTAGGAGCATTTCCTTGAAAGAAATACAATAATGTTACAACATCACTTACCATTTGTAAGTGCATGGGAGATAATACATATAATAACAGTAAATAAGTTATGAATATTAATAAGCAAGAGATAAAAATATAATAAAAACAATAAAAATTCGTTCTCATGGAAGTTCAAATAATTACAATGACTTAATGCATAGTTTATTTTAAATAAGTCCTTTAAATGAAACAAGTCTTTCAATAGTATATATAAAAGAGTCTTTTCCAATGTTCTCTGAATACAGTCTCTTTAATTAAAAATCTTCAAACCTAGTTTAATCTTTGGTTTTAATGTTATGTTGGATCCAACATCTTTCAGTAATATATCAATTTTTCAATAATAAATAGCATCACTCTCAATATCAATAATAAATAATATAGAAAAATTTAAATAATAACAATAACAACAATAATAAGTAATAGGATAATAAGACTCCATATCCTAATATTTTTCAATAAGAGTATAATTAATACTAAACTTCATTATAGAAATCATAATAATAATAATAATAGTAAAACAAGAGTATAATCAAAAGAAAATATCACTATTTGTTTATTATTGATAGGGAAAATATTGGTTGAGGATAAAAATAATTACATAGCAACTAAATAATTTTCTTATCTTCTAATAGCATAAGAAAGTATTTTTTGCTAGCCGAAAGTATAAATAAAAAAAATCATAATAATTCCAAAATCCAAATAAAATTAAATCTAACTATTTAGAAAATGGACTCTCAACCAGTATTTCCTTACAATAATTCCTCTCTGATACTCTTTTACAAAATTGTCAAATTTGGTTATAAGTTTTCAAATGCCAAATGTAGAATAATGTTTTATCTACACATGGTTTATAAACTTTAATAATAAAATACAATAGGAATAAAAGGTGTCATTCTTAATTGAGAAATAGAAATAAAAATAGTGTGCTTTTCTGAAAAACTTTTAATATCGGTAGTTTTCACAATCACTCAAAATCACATATTATGTTATAGGTTTGAGTAGAGTCATCAAATTTTATAACTGTTATCACATAATATCTGCTGAATAAATAGAGTAATTCTAATGTCAAATAAATGAGTAAAGATAGTTAGACTTATATACACTTAAAATTAATTTATCAACATCAATTTGAAAGCTTTTACAATCAAAGTGTTCACCTTATGCCTGCATAAGGAGCCCAATTTAACCCCAAAAACTCCCAAAAACAAGTAATATTCTTGTAGGCCTCCAAGAACATACCTGCTAATGTTGAAAATTATGGTGATAAATTATTTAAAGAATAAGAATTAAAACTTAATCTACTGTCTTGACTTTAGTTTGATCTAGTGATTGTGATTGTATCTGAGGTTTTGTTTGTTTTTTGGGTTGCTCATGAAACAGTTTAAAATCTTCTGGTGAAAAATAGGGTCTTAATTTAGAAACATGCACAATAACGGAATTCTGTCCTGTCTCATAATTAAATTTATCTATTTCATAAGTTACATCAGAAAGTTTATTTATAATTTTGTATGGTCCAGAGAAAGTAGGTTCTAATTTTCGAGTGTTAGGGTATTTAAATTCTTCATAAATTAAAGAGTCTTGTATTTTTAATGGGCATTCGACAAAATTTCGATCATAGAGCCTTTTACTTTTAAGGTGAAATTCCTGAGTTCGTGGTTTTCGCAATTTTGAGGGCTTTGTCTACTGATGGGTAATAGTTTTGTTTTAAAGGAGATTCATAAGGCAATTGACCATAAAATAAATAGGCAGGTGGGAACTTGGTGATAGAATGGGGCGTATTGTTGTATTCTTCGATGACTTGGTTTAATAATCTAGTCCAAGGTATTTTAGAAGAAGTGGAATTAACTTTACATTTAAGCCTGGTAACTATAGTCTGATTAACGCGCTCTACATTTCCATTGGTCTGAGGATGATGTGCGGATGTAAAACGCTGTTGAACATGATGATTTCTAAGGAATTTCTTAAATCTTGGAGATCTGAAAGATTTATGCCTGTCACTAAGTATTTTTTGAGGTGCTTTGATATTGAAAATTTGTTTTAAACAGTTAGTGTATGTTTCAGTGGTAACATTTTTGGAGGGAAAAGCCCAAACAAATCTAGTTGCATGATCTATTATTATGTGTAAGAATTTTTTTGTTGAGTTGTAATAGTTAAATCCACCAACAGTATCAATAGAAAGACATTCAAAAGGTTGATCTGTTGCTGGCATAGCTTGTAATAAGAAGAATCTTTTCTGTTTTGGTTTTTTATTTTTCTGACAGGTATCGCAATGTTTAACAAATTCTGTAATGTCTATTGTCATATTAGGCCAATAATAGTTGGCAGATATTAAATTAAACATTTTTTGAATCCCTAATTGTCCAAAATTATCATGAGCAATATGGAGTAATTTTTTTCTTAATGACATTGGTACAACAATTTTTTTGAATCCCTTTTCATATTTTATCTCATAATCAAACATACTAAGTTTGCGCGACCATCTAAAAAGCCTACCTCTTAAGTTTTCAACACTCTTTAACCATACTAGAGATGCGTGGTCCGTATGAATTGTAAACTTGACACCATGAAAGTAATGATAGAATTTGTCAAGAGTATCTATAATAGCTAAACATTCTAATTCAGTTATGAAATAATTTTGCTCATAACTCTTCAAAATTCTAGAATGATAAGCAATAGGATGTAAGAAATTTTCTTTATCAGGTTGTTTTAGAACGGCACCTACTGCTATCTGAGAGGCATCTACAAACATATGTAAAGGTAATTTAGGATCATAAATTTTGAGGATGGGTTTTTCAATTAAAGAATTTTTTAATTTTTCAAAAGACTCCTTCCACTCTGAGTTCCATTCCCATATTGTGTCTTTTTTAAGTAATCGGTTCAGAGGATATCTAATTTCAGCATATTTATTTATGAATTTATGGTAAACATTAATGGAACCTAGAAATCGTTGTAACTCTTTCACATTTGAAGGAGGTTTTAAATTTTTGATGGTTTCAATATTGGCATTTGCTGGTGTTATAGTTCCATTAGTGATTTCATAACCTAAGAAATTGATTTTATTTTGGCCTAATTTACATTTAGAAAGTTTAAGTTTAATGTTTTCTTGTTTGCAAATGTCAAAAATTTGAGCTAAATGGTTTAAATGTTCTTCTAATGAGGAAGAGAAAATTATAATATCATCAAAATACTGGCACGCAAAGTCGATTTTATATTTATTAAGGATTCTTCGAATGGTTCTATTGAATATGGGAGGGCCCGTTTTTATGCCAAAAGGGAGCACGAGCCACTCAAAAAGTCCAAAATTGGTTGCAAATGCTAATTTTTCTGTATCGGATGGATGTATTGGTATGTGCCAGTAGCCAGAGGCTAAATCCAAAGTTGAAAAATACTGAGCACTACTCAATTTATCTAAAATTCCATCGATACGGGGTAAGGGTTCTGCATCATTTTTAATTATTGCGTTTAATTTTCTATAGTCTATACATAATCGCGTTTTTTTACCTTCTTCTCTTTTCATAACTAGTGTAACAGGGGCAGAATAGGGGCTATTACTTTCCTTTATCAGTCCGGCTGCTAACAATGACTGAATTTGGTTCTTTATTTCTATTTCTTCTAGAGGAGATGTTCGGTAGGGCCTCAAAGATATAGGTAGGTCTGAGTTTAGTATAACGCGTTGTGGTTCAATATTAATCCTACCCACATCATATTTATGCTTTGCAAAAATATCACTATAAATATGAACTAATTCTCTTAAATTTACATCTTGAATTAAATTTATTTCCCCAGTTAAATCTGAATCCGAATTATCGCGAAAATTTTGAAGAGTCATGGAACCTCTATAATCAGGATGCACATTAATTGCGTGATCATATTCAACACAGTCTTCATTTTTCATAATATTTTCACAAGTAGATTGTAACTCTATATCATGATTACTTACATTCAATGTTTCATTATCATAATTATCTATTGCTACAGTATTACCAGTATTTAATTTCATATTTTTTTATATTCTGAGGTTACAAATTCATTAGATTGATCCCTGTTTTGTTGTACTTGGTCCATATTTACTGTATTGAAATGAAGGGATCTCTCATTATGTATGGATATACTGTTAGTTATAATTTTCCTTCCCTGCCTTACAATACAATTTTTACATTCTATGGTTAATTTAAATTTAGAACATTCTTTTAACCCCAAAATAGCATAATCCAAATTTGTATTGCATACTAAAAAGTTAACATATTTTTTAATTTTACCCACTTTTAGAAGAACACTACATTTTTTATTTATATGTAAAAAACCTTTTGCCTGACCAATGGTAACTGAGGGTATAGTCTCAATTTTAGCATTAAGTTTTTTAACAAATTTAATTGGCAATATTGCAATAGTTGAGCCAGTATCTACAACACATGGCAAATTATAATTATTTGTACATCCATACACAATTAATAGTCAAATATTATGAGAATTATTTTGTGAGCTACTTGTAAGAGTATTAGAGGATGGCAACTCACTCCTAAAAATACACTCTCTTTCCCAATGAAAAGCATTACTCACACCCCTATTTGTGCATATCCTACAAGGTCTTGAAGGGTATGAATTTTGAATATAATTACTTTGACAAACTCTAGGTCTTTGAAACTGAGATTGCCTTTGGGGAATGCAATTCCTAAGTGTATTATTGGGCCTAACTGGCTGAATCCAGGGCCTAGTTGGTTGAAAAGGTTGAAAATTTTGTCTAGCTGATGGTTGATTTATTACTTGGTTTGAAACTAGTGGGGTGGAAACTTCCACGAATTGTTTGACAACCCGGTACCATTCGGTGGTACTACTAGGAGGATTTATAATAATACTGTTTTTGAATTCTGGTTTTAAACCATCAGTTAAACCTTGTAATAGTATATTTTCACTAAGATGTAATTTCCTACCAATTTCCACTTTCTTACGAAAATAAGTTTCTTAATTGTCTAAATTATCTAATTTCAGATTTGAAAAATCAGAAAAAACTCGGGATGTCTAATTGAATGAATCTTTCTATCAAAATTTTCTTAATTTTTTCATAATCCGTACAATTTAAACAGTCATTGATATAAATTTTTTGCGCTTCCCCTTTCAGATATTGCGCAATAGAATTAAATTTCCATTCTAGATTTTTCTTCTCCTTTTCACATGTTGTATCAAAATAAGTTAACCACGACAAAATGTTCATTCCAGAACTCGGGTCAAACGGTACGAACTTAGGATCTTCCATAATTTTTTGATTCTTACTCATTAGAATAAAAGAAGCACTTCTATTTTCTTTATTAAATCCTGATCGTAAAATCATTCGCAATAAATTTCAAAGTTAATAATTTCTATCAATTACATATTTTTTCAAAATTACTATATCAGATTCATAACATACAATAAATAATAAAATAATAAATTAATTAGTAAATTAATAAATTAACTTCAAATTACTCTCATCAATAAAATAATAAATAAATAAATAATAAATACTTTCCATCAATCATAAATAGAATAGAAATAATAATCAAACATTTAATAAAATAACTTACAGTTCACGAAAAATCTTCAATAAAATCCATTCTTCATTAAATTCCTCATCAAATACCTTTCGCATACTCACCACTTTGAAGTCATTAATTTTCAAAAATTTTCCTATGACCATGAATACTGAATCAAAATTTGTGCGCACAGATCAACATCAAGCGTCAGGAAATCCACATCAGACTCGAAGCAAGTACTATTCATTAGCAAGCTGAAAATACCATATAGGCTGTCCTTCAATCGAACTTCGGCGATAGCATGCTTTTCTTCGTTCCATCGCAATTTTCTTTAAATATCATTCATTAAAAAGGCAGCACAGATAAAAAATCCTGTCGACTTTCCGATTAGTTGTGACGACTTAAGGAGAACTCGAATTATTTCCACTGGTTAAAAAGAAACACACAGTCATGGCAAGCGAGGGAAAAAACAAAATAAATAAATAAATGTAAAAGATCCAATAATTAGTCATGGGCTGCTGTAAATTCATTTATTAAATTCGTAATAATGAGGAAGGAAAAGCTCCTTTTGCAAAAATTCCATCATTATTTCAGCGAGCTGTCCTCATCGAAGAAGCAACCCAAGAAATCTTCTTTTTCATCTCGAGACTTCCCCCTTTTTAAACTCAAAAGAAAGTTCTGGAACATTCTGTAACCTCAAACCATCATTCTTTTATGTAAACAGAATTCTTGTCCAGCTACGAGATTATTTTCCACAAACGATAAATTTATTTAAAAAAAATATTATTTAACCAATTTATAATTGACTCAGAATTTGAAATATCTTAGGCAGACGATTTTTATAAATGATTAATTTTAAGAGAAAAAGAAAAGAAATGAATTTATTAATATGCACACATCAAAGGTTGACGAAGGAAAAATAAATAAATAGATAAAATAAAATAATGATATTTTTTGAAAGGTATGGTTTTGGAATAAATTTAATAAGACTTTCTTAAAAAGGGTTGATAAAAACATAGAAGAAATCAGTTTTATTTGGAATATTAAGAAATAAAGTTTTAATTAAGAATATTTTTAATTTAGAGCCATCTTTTTAAATTTACGCATACTGGAATAATGTTTTTTAAGGCAAATTAAGAATTTATATCGTCTGCATAAGGATTAACAGATTAGATTTAGAAACAAGATTTTAATTTAATAATTTGAAGTAAGTACGGAATATTATTATAAGAAAATTAAGATAGTATAAAGGTTAGTTTTGGCGAAAAAATTTTAAATTTGTAATATATATATGTACGAAAAATAAAATTGATTGGCGGTATTCCATCTAAAGTTCCATCTCCATTCCCTTAAGCACTAGATGCAGGTTAAGCAGCCGTAAGTGTAAGTTAACAAGCAGTAGATTATAGTCTTTGGGTATTTCCCCATAAATAATTTAAGTCACTCAGTCTTGACTTCATATTTATCATAACTCATAAAATAAACGAAGTTATTCCAGCAGTTAGCGTTGCACACATCGAGTACTCCAAACCTTCGTGAACTATGCTACATCATTCTATATTACAATTTATCGGAAAAATTAACGGGCATCCTACCAGTTCAAAAGTCAGATGCATTCTGAACGCTCTTCCAACCTAGAATGAAACTTCGGCACTCCGCGAAAAAACTAGCCCATCCCCAGACCACGTCAGTAAATTAAAGATCCAATTAGGAATAACTTCAAGGCTACATCATCATCTCTGATTGGTAGATGGGGCGTGACCTTCTCGTAAGATCTTTATACTGTCTCGGAAATAGATTAACCTGTTAACATCCGCGCATTAACACACAGCAGACGATCTGAATAAAAAATAAAATTAAAATCTCGATAATATTCTAAAAGAAAAATAAACATCTACATTGAAAGAATATTACGAAATCGTTTCCCGCTCTTTTTGAGAAACAAGCAATAGATGATTTCTAAGTTAAATAAAATAAGAAAAAGAACTTTAGCTGTTAAAATATTAATACATTACGAAACTAAGATTAAACGTATGTTCCATAAAGTTAATATTAAAGGCTCAGAAAGGGCAAAATGGCGCATTTTTTTTATTTTATTACGCACACACACACACACACATATATATAGGGGAAGATGGGGATACTTGAGCCATTTTTTGAATTTTATTTTTTTTTAATTTTTTATAATTTCTTATAATAAAATAAAATATTGAAAATGAAAATTTGATATTTTTTCTTCAACTGAAAACCACTTTAAATTAATTTTGAACTATTTTTCTATGTATAAAAAATGTTTATTTTTTGTTTTACATGGTGACTCAAGTATCCCCATGGGAGGGATACTTGAGCCATGGTGAAGGGATACTTGAGCCACTACGGAAAAATACCTACAAAAGTAATTTTTTTCGCTTTATTTTTGCACAAACATTTTACAGAATGATAAATTATGAAACATAAAGTCCTTCCAAACCAAATGAGAAAACAAAGTTACTAATACGATCATTTTTTGTCGCTAGAACTGGTTGTCAAATGATAATTTCAACTTGAGTTATAACGACGGTAGAAACACCCTCAGTTCAGAGCCATTTAAATTTGGAATCTACAATTCATCGGGCAAATTTCATTTTCAAAATATTAAGCACTTATCCAACAAATATTTTTACAGTTTTCTTTCTGGAATATTTTATTAGTAACCAACCATCAATAGAAGGTTTTCTTTTCACATCATCACCATCATTGGCAGAATTTTCCTCTAATGATAATGTCGAACTCATGCTTTTAATTTAGTAGCTGTCGGAATTTAAGCCAGATGTATCATTCTACTATTTCAAACACTTTTTTGATTTCACACGAAAAGATTTTGTCTTATTCTTTGGCTCCATGCAGGTAAGTTTGAACTGGGATTTTTGTTGCTTTTCTTGTTTTTTGTGCGCTCTTTTTACTAATTTTTCTTCAATTTTCTTAGTTAAAAAAAATTACAGCAACAGAGGTTACGATTTCAATATAAGATATTAATCTTAATATGTTATATTAAAAAATAAATATTTTAATATGTTGGACCTAACTAATTAAAGTATTAACGCCTGTAAAACAGTTTTAAAAAGTTATTTTAATTTAATAAAAGTTAAATTGAAAACTATGTTTACATTTATCTAGACAGGCTATTTTGCTAGTCAAAATGAAAATTAAAATGGATATTTTCATTTAAAAAATATACATTTTTAAACATTTTTAAGTCGTTATTTTTTTAAGAAAAATAAAATAAAATGAAAAATTATTCTCTCTTTTATCCAGAAAAAAATCTATTAGTGAATATAAGGAAGGAATTTTATTTTTTGTTTGTTTATCTTATGTTTAATTTCTAGTGGGGAGGGTTGAGACATGGCTCAAGTATCCCCACTCTCACTGGCGCAAGTATCCCCACTACCACTAGTTTTGTTTCCCAGAGTTTTACTAAATAAAGCATGCAGCTATTAGAACTATTTTAGATTCAAAATACAATTGAAATTATGCTTATTAAATTTATGTATATAGTTGCAACTTTAAACAAAACTTTGATTACAAAAAAAACAAAAAAACCATGTACCCAAAAATTTACTTCAGATAGGGAAAAGACAACTATTGATCACTATACTTTCAAAATGGTACCAAGATGTGTGATTTCTTTTTTACATGTTCAGAACTATAAATGTGTTAACATATTGGCAGTTTTAGAAAGAAAAATTAACCAACTGTAGAGATAATAGGGGTGGCTCAAGTATCCCCTATGCTCAAGTATCCCCACTCTCCCCTATATATATATAATGAATATTTAAAAACTAGTTGGCGTAACATAGTAGAAATAATTAAATTGTTATGTAGACCATAATTGTTATCGAACAGAGATGAAAAACTTGTAGTAAACAAATGGGAATTAAAAAATAAAGGTATCAAATAACTACAAAGTATAAATTCAAATAAAATACACTATGAAAATGCGCAATGCAGCAAGTGACTTAGCGTATAAAAATTACAAATTTGCTATATATATATATATGTATATGTATATATATATATATATATATATATATATGTATGCATACACATTTAAAGCGAGTCTGAAGTTCACCTGGTTTTAAATTAAAAAAATAATAAAATAATAAAAAAGGATGATAATCAATAATAAAAGGGAAATGTTAAAAATTGAATATTTTTTACTTTTTTAAATTACGTTAATGGAGTTGTAACGCTTCATTGCGTAGGATTCTCAGTCAAATAAAATAATTACTGAGAGAATATACTTCATTAAAGGATTTCTTTTTGGATTTTTTTCATTCATTTTTTTTTTAATTAAAAAAAAAAAAAAAAAAAAAAAAAAAAAAAAAAAAAAAACACATAGAAATGACAGTATCTATTGGACTCTAATAAAGTTAGGTACAATAAGTACTTTTTTATTAAATTTGAAGTGATAATATATAATCATGATTCTCATTGTATGTACATATTATCCATTAGACGTTATTTTAGAAGTTATATTAGTTTAGTTAATTTAATCTGAATATAGTTTAAGGGAGCATGGGAAATTTGGAGGAATAAAATGAAGCAGATTTTGCTTAATATTTAATCTTATGTATTTTATTTAAAAATAGAGAAATAATTTTAAAAAAATCACCAAATACACACAATTTAGATCATATATAAATAAAAAGAAATTAATTTCATGACTAAATTAATTTTCAAGACCTAATTAACGTTTTGTAAAGCTGTTCAAGTATTTACATATCTGTCATTCGGTACACTTTTCTTGACTTTTGAATGTAATTTTAAAATTTACTGCGGTATATCAGGAAAAAATACTATTTGAGAATAATAAGAAGCGATTTTTATTAGGCTTAAAATAAATAAATTTAACTGGAAAACTTTGAAAAATCTAAAAAAATTAAACGGCTTCTTTTCATTATTTTAATAATTTTTTTACACGTAGTTAAAATGTAGTATAATGACTTTTAAATAAACAAGTTAGTTACACAATTTTGGAAAGTTACAACTGTTTCCTAAAATAAAATTTTAGAAGATGTACCGAAGTATAAAAAAACATACTTTAAAAACAAGCAAATATATTCATATCTATACACGCCGACAGTGCTTAAAATATATTATTATTTAAAAATAATAATTTTACTAACTCAAATATACAATTAATAACTTTTATCTCTCTATATCTGCATATGTGTTCATTTAATCCAACATAATATTACACATTTAAATTAATTTTACAGTTTCAGCGTCGTGTAATCACATTGTTAAAGTAGATTTTAAGTATAATATAATATCTGCATAAATTGTTGTATGATAATTTGTTTATTCAATTTAATTTATATCATTTGAAGATTATCCATTTATTATGCATATATTTTAGAAGAATAAGCTAATAAAGTTTAAAATATGATAACATAAGTTTACATAGATATATAACTAGGGATTATTTATAAATGTTAAATGAATTATAGATAAATTGCTGTGATTAAAAATGCGTTTTCAATGCTAGTATGTGTATTGATATTATAAATGAAAATGCTGCATGTGTAAGTTGCGTTACATTTATAAAATACTTTAAACAAAAATCTGAACGTAATTTTCGTCACCGTTTTTAGAATACATATATTATCTAAAATATTTGAAGATTATAAAAAGGTATTATTTCAAACTCATTCAATAATTGCTAAAAGTGATAAAAAATGAGATCTTAACAGATATATAAATACCTCTAATCTGATCAACACTCAGGGCCTGATTATCCAAAAGCATGTGAAGCACGTGTTTACTTTTTAAAATTTAAGAGGGTCCCCAAAATGGTTCTGAAATGAGTTCTCTAATTTCCATTTTCATTTCATTATGATGCATTTTTTAAATTTTCGAAAAGTTACAGTTTGTTTAACCTAAGAAGTAATCCATATACTGCTTCAAGAAACAGGAAATATGAATGTGTTCATACATAAAGAATGTTAATTAATCATATTGCATTCTAACATTGATTTGGCTAATAGGACCGAAGCTTGAAATGAATAAAACGGGGGCGCAAGAAATTGTAGGGGCGGGGGGGGGCTCATAATTTTCCTCTCTGTCTAACGCAGAAAGATAAATTAATGCATATTCACATTATAGGTAAAAGTGTTGATATTAAGGGGAGACCCGGGGAGATTTTCCCCTTGGAGAAATGAGATGTCCCGCGCGAAAGATTTTTGCTTTTATGTTTTCAATGGTAAAAATGTGCAACCCGCACACTGAACAATACCCCGCGGAAAATAATTTCGGAGAAAAGTGTCTGAATTCAACACTGGTAGGTACTGTGTTTCTTATTAAACCGTTATAATAACTTTATTTTATGCTAATAAAGAATATGATGATGAAAATTTGAGTGTATTACAAGTGCAAAACTAAACATTGTGATAGTTTCAGCTGTACAAATAGGATGTGTGTATATAAAAAACACTTATTTTAATTACAGTTTAGCATTTCTGTAAAACTGTGAAAGGGCCTCAAAACTAAATTAGATTTTTTATCAGAATTTCATTTGAATTTCCGAACGAAAAATTGTTTTAGCGACCTTTGATTTTTTTCAGGAGAGGCTCAAAATGTTTTAGGGGGGATTATGCCCACTAGCACCCCCTTAGCTAACAGCCTTGCTAGGAAATGGATCAATATGTTCGAAAATGGGTTCAATTTGTTCGGAAACTTTAATTCTTTGTTTTTTAAATAATTTTTATGTATTTTATATGTATGAAATTAAATTGTCTGTATTATTATAATTGCTTTTAATGTATTACGAACAGACGTAACACCTTTTACACTTTAAGGTTTTTTTTTTTAGGTTAAAATTTTTTAATAGAATAAAAGCAACATGTAGAAAAATCCACGAATATTTTATTATTATGTAAACATTAAAAAAATATTTTGCTTCGACAGTTTCACTGTGATTTTTAACAATGATATTTTGTATGAAAATTGCAATATAGTTCTATTAGTAGGTCAATTAAATAATTGTTTTAACCTTTTGGAAAATGGTTGTTGTTCTCAGTTGAGAATAGATATATCTGAGACATATCTGAATCCTTTTGGTGTCTGCATTTTATTGGTCCATGATTATTAATATTTAATCCAATGTATATTTTACATAGGACTCTGCTAATGCATAAGCCCCGTTTTCATCAACAACAAAATGATGTTTTTACTGATTTTGATTAGCCCAATGGGAAACATTCTAACATTTTGCTCTGGGCAATGGATGAATGCATTTTATTTTATTTTTTAGATTTGTTTCTGGACTGATTGTAGTTGAATAATTGAACTAATTTAATTTATTGATGGTCGAGTTACATTTGATTAAAAATTGATTGCCTTTTCTATATAAGAATTAGAACATTTTTAAAAATATCGTGAAAAATCTTCTATAATTTTAAAAACTATTAATTTTGCCACATAAATGACAACGGGAAGTTCTGATTGGTCAAAAAAATGTATATTCTTTAAAAACAAAGATAATTTTTCATGATACATTTTTTTCTCAGCAATTTAGAATTTTTTTTTCGTTGACAAAAGTTTAAGCTCTCAGTTAAACTTACAATTAGTCAAAAAGAATCCTTGTCCAAATGGCCGTTGTACATTCCTTTATTTATTTGTCTGTTTTTCTAAGGAACAAAAATAAAAGTAATGATGGCAAAAAAAAAAAAAAAAAAAAAAAAAAAAAAAAAAAAAAAAAAAAAACGGATAACGCTGGTCGTTTCGGAAATCCTTTTGAAAAATTAGTTTGTAAGCTTTGGTAAAATTTCAAACAATTCCCGAGTAGCTAATGCTGATTAACTGGACATAATATATAACCCCTTTTTGAGGCAAAATGTTGATACATTGAACTTTCTTTAATAGATTTTTTAAGACCACCAGGATATAAAGATTTAAAAGAAAACTGATTCTTTATAAGCGTGAATTGATACGTGATATTAATTATGAATAACATGAGAGCAACACTTGATCACCTATTGTATTGTAAATTTTTCATAAGGCATAGTTGTTATTTTTAAACAAAATAAACAAGCTTTCATTCCCCTGTTGCGTTAAAAAGTTAAATAAGCAGGATCTGTGCATGTCAGATTCTGAAATGAAACTGATTTTCTCTCATGTAGCTGCACTAACAGTCAATTGGAACCAAGAAATGACCTTGAAGTAATCAATGCGTATATTATAAACAAGTGCAATACTTTTCAATAATATTAAACTCCTTTTGTAAACAATGCAAGGGAATTATAGTCATTAATGCGAATGATGAATTATGCTCTAATTTGTGGTTTATAGAGTTAATGTTTTAAGATAAATATTTAATAAAAACTAAGACTTTATTTTTACACCAACTACTAACATCCGTAGAATTTACATAGAAGGAAAATTTTGAATTTCTTTATCATTCAATACCATAAGTATCACAAATTGCGTAAAATCAGCTTATGTCTAGCGAACAAGGGTAGTTTTTCAATTCTTACAAAAAACTGATTATAGAATTTTATTCTCGTTTTGCAACAGATTTTATTTTAAGTTCACAAATGTACAATTTCATTTTTGTAATTGCACACCTACCAGCAAAATTGTTATATAGGTTATAAATGCAATGCTTTTTCAATTAAAAAGAAATACATTGGACAAATGATTTGTAGGTAATTTATTTGAAAACTGGACATACAATGTAATTTTTTTTATCGCTTATAATCTATTTTTTATTTATGTATTGTCTCATTTAAACCTTCTTTTCAATTTAAGAGTAAACACTACCCCAAATTATCACTTTAATAACATAACCTTTCAGAAAATACATTTAGTTGATGGATACTAAATTCACATTTTTTAAAAATAAATTCCCTTTCTGCATCTTTTATTTAAACGTATGTGAATATTTTACTAGAACACACAGAAAAAAAAGAAAGAAAGGATGTCTATGGAAAATATTTTTCATTTTGCAGGAAAATAATCGCATTTCGCATAGTTGAAGCCTGTCAGTAAAATTTTTATCTCATTTGCAAATATGAATGGAATTTTTCGAATGGAATTTTAACTTCTAAAAATGATTTACATAGCTTTTAACGAAGTACGGCTGGCATATATCATATTTTAAAATGTGTTTTCTATTTTTTTAACTGTCTTATATTAATCTTATTTTAAGATTTATCATTATTTTATTAACATAACCATTTGAAAATATTTTCTAGTTTTAATAGAATGAATGTTAAATGCAGTTTTTTAATAACAATAAACGAAGGTATTGTAATCGAATTTTTTTCGATGGATTTACACGTTTTATGCAGTCAGAGATTCCAAAATACATGTTTTTACAAAACGTTTGTCTGTCCGTGTATGTGTGTGTCCGTATCGGTGTATGCAAATGTGTCGCCATTGTACCATTTGAAAGTGTATGAAGATATGCATAGAATTGAACCAAACTTTTTGTGTATATTTTTGGCGGTAGCAAGCAGGTTCTCCTTCATGTTTGAAATGTTTCACCAAAAAGGGGAGCTGTAATAGCGATTTTTGTGCCAGTTTTTATATTTTACCATCGAAAAATACATGAAGTTATGCTATAATTGAACCAAATTTTTTGTGTAAGTGTTTGGCTATGGCTAATAGATTCCCCCAGGATTGGAAAAATAATCCGCACACTGTAAAAAAAAAAGGGTCGATCTACTAAAAAAACTTGTAATTACTAAAAAATGTTTAGTAATCTTAGTCGGTTACTAGAAAATCTGTAAGAATTACTAGAAAAAAGTTAGTAACGAATATAGTTAATAGTTATATATTTTTAATAGCTATTACTAATACTCACTTGGCGTGGCCTCGATAGCATAGTGGTTATAGTAACGGACGACAGGCTAAAAGGTCCCGGGTTCAATGCTGGACAGCGCCAGGCACGCCCCGAATGTAGGTAGTGTAAGCACTCTATAATAAAGGGGTTATGAATTTCCTGTTGGAGCTGGTCGCAATGTTTGGTGCTGCCATCTATTGCGTTTTTGCCGAAAATCTATTGCTTCAGAAGTCTGGATGCAGCTAGAAGGAAGCTCCTGCCCCTCGGACGCACGTAATTGTTATTAAAAATAATTTTGGAGCTATTACTAAAATTTGCTTGGTGGCTCATACTAAAAAATTTTAAGTTAGTTATACAAAATATTCTTTTGTTCAGTTTACAAAAGAAATGCTTGTTTCTCTTGCAAAAAAAAAGTTTGTAATGGTTACTAAAAAATTCTGTGGAATACAAATTTACTAAAATATTTTTAGTAACCTCTTGAATTTTTTTTTACAGTGCAGGAAGGGGGTGTAACAGTAGTCTACAATACCCTTTTCACTGTTTTATCACCGACAAGTATATGAATTTACGCATAGAATTAAACCAAATTCTTTGTAAATGATTTTAGTTATGGCAGCACATCTCCCTAGAATTGGGAAATATTCGGTGGAAAAGAGTACTGTGATAGCGCTTTTTGTGTCATTTTTTGATTTTTGAAAGTTCTATTGTCCATCGGCTGGTGTAGCGAACGAGAACTCCTGTTAAGCCGACTATTTCAAATGGCTGATAACACCAGCTCTGAAAAAAAACAGTAAATTTAGGGCAAATACTGCTGGTAGCCATGTTGCCAAAATTTCAGACACTTTAAGCTTATGCGAAATTTTTGCACTTTTTTATCTAATACATGAACTAGTATGAGTATTAAACACTTGCATAAAATCTAGTTTCTCATAATAAATAAGTATGAAAATGTCAGAGTAAAATTAATGCGAAAGGGTGTGACGTTCTACTCGTGTTTTTCTCTTAAAATGTTTAAAATAATGTATACAAATCAATTTTAGACTTTTCTTTCTTACAATATTATTAAGCATAACTATATTATAAAGGAAAAAATGTATATTTTATTTTATATTGAACATGGTAATACTTTTATAACAAAATTCTCTTCTACTTAAAAACTTCTTTTAACTTCTGAGAATCACCCCCCCCCCACTTTCCAGGGGAAAAAAATCATTTTTTTTTCTATTTCGAATACGGAAAAAATATGATCGATCACATTAAATTTGTTTGAAAGCCGTCTCTTATTTTTTTGATGTAGCTTGATTGCGAAAGATGGACCAAATTGTTTTTAAAATCAAATAAATAGCTCAGTGTTAGTTTCTTAAAATTCCATAACAAAATTAAAACATAATCAATAAATAAATAAAATAATATGAAAAAAAAAATTAACAGCTATGTAACCGAAGTATTTGTTTAAATTATTGAAAGTATCTGCATAAAAAAATATTAGTAATAAATATCATTATTTACCTATTTCTTCGTCTTTTAATTCCTGGCAGAATTCTTATAACAATTCTTTTTGAATTACTAATAGGTAACTTATACATGTATGTATGTTCAATCTAAAAATATACTACACTTTTCAACTTTCTGTATATTCACTAATCAGGAAGCATGTGTTTGATTTATTAGTTATTAAAAAATGAAAATAAATAAATACAAACAAATAAAGTTAATTATGATTTTAAAAAAAGCATAATTTTCGTTTGTTCTCAAAGAAAATAAAAAAAAAATATTTATTTTATTTCGTTTATTTTGTTTTATTTGTTTTAATTCATTTATTTTGTTTAATTTATTGTATCACGCATGTACACACAATACAAATATATTTATCTAATTTTTCTTAGTAAGCTTATTTTGCATAAATAGTTATTTTACAGCAGTACTAAAACTTATACTTTAAGAAATGTTTACTTTTGTTCAAACTCTTACTCCAAGCATCTTCAAAAAATTAAGATTTACTTATACTTTTTACAAAAAATATCTTTATGGTAAAAAGAAATTTCCACTGCTAAAGAACATGTCTTGCCAGCTTTATCTACATTATTTCTTTTAAAATGTTGACATAGAATATTTTTTAATATTTTAGTGCGGCACATTATTTTTAATACATGACAAAGTATTTGGAGAAAAAAAAGGAACTAACTTTGAGAAGGGCTTAAAAATTCATTATTTTTATTTAAAGAATAGATCAGAAAAAGTAAAGACGTGGCAAAATCTCTAGAAAGAACTTTTTTCATGATTATTTTTTTCCCTTGTGTCACACAATGTTTTTTCCCTTTATTGTTTTTCTCTGTATTTAAAAGTTTTTTCTTTTTAGAAAGTTCAAAAATTGTAATTTTCTTTTCCATGTGTTAAGATTCAAGCTCATATCACGCAATTTGATTTAGGATTTTTTTCTCAAAAATAATTTTTATCATTTGCACATTTTTGATAAAATATTTAACGTTAACTAAAAAAATATTTTATTTAGTTAACTAATAAAATATTACTTTCTAATGAATACTTGATATCCTGACAAAGCTTGATTATAAATAACATAAAGCGGTAGTACTCTGTTATTTCATCGACCAATTTCGCTAAATTTTATAAATCTCTAAACTAATAGCCAAAGTATACATACTGACATAATTTTTTTAAATAACTAAAAAACATATAATTAGTAGGATATTAATAAAAATGCAGATAAAAAGTCGAAATAAAAACCACTTAATGACATTTTAAACACATGAATCGTATTTAATGTCGTTGAATGTGACATTCACGATCACCCATTGTTGGCATTTAATCTGTTGCATGTTTGGCGATAATTTTTTGGTCGACGGGATAACCTAGTTGAACCCATAAAGCTTATGCAGAAAAAAATGAATCATAGTAACTTTAAAATGTCGGAATATTTTGCAAAAATAGTTGTTTTCAATAGTTAAAATAATGAAAACTTATGTTTGTATAACCACCACGTTAGGGACATTGCGTATATTTAGGCATATTCCTTTATAAGTGCCACTGTATTTAGACGGATACAGACAACAGAACATTGTTCAGATAATGCAACATTCCAGATTAAAAATTATAACAATAGGTCATATTCCAATATTATTCGTGCAGAAAGAGTTCCGTGCAATAAATAGATTTTTAATTAACTGCATTTTTAGAAAATAATTGTTGTTAACAGAAGGGTAAGACTTTGTAAAAAACTATACAAGGTATAGTTGGGTAAAGATGTGTATACCATAAAGTCTGGCCTATAACGCGCACCAGCGTATGAAGCATTTCTAAGATTAAGAAACGTATTTTTTTCTATTTTTACGCACATTTGTAATTGAACGCAATTGCTTTTCTTTACAAAGAAACCAGAAATGTGCAGTTGTGGAAATGAAAAAAAAAATAATTGTTTTCTTAAATAACGTAATGTCTGGCCTATAACGCGCAACAGCGTATGAACCATTTCTAAGATTAAAAAAAGTATTTTTTCTACGTTTAGGCACATTTGTAGTTGAACGCAATTACTTTTCTTTACAAAGAAACCAGAAATGCGCAGTCGTGGAATTGAAAAAAAAAAAAGTTGTTTGCTTAAATAGCGTAATGTCTGGCCTATAATGCGCACCAGCGTATGAAGCATTTCTAAGATTAAAAAAAGTATTTTTCTTCTATTTTTAGGTACATTTGCAGCATAACGCAATTACTCTTCTTTCCAAAGAAACCAGAAATGGACAGTTTTAAAAAAAGAAGAAAAGAAAAAAAATGTAAACACTACTTGTTAACTCTACAAAAAATATCGTAGAAAAAGTTAACTACTATTGAACGATTGAAAATAAAATCAACTTTTAAACTATTTATTTAAAGTTCATTCAGGAGAGGCCATCTACATATTGAATAAAACCCTAGCTTTATTTTTAGGTGGTCTGCCCGTTTGTCTGTCCGTCTGTCCCCCACCTTTAAAAACCGAAAAACTACCTAACTGAATTGTTTGAAATTTTAAATATATAATTATTACATAAATTTGTCGAGTCATTTCAAATTTTATGAAAATCGGATGCATACTTCAATTACAGGTACAGTCAAAATTATTCCGATACATTACGGTCAATGGGGAAAAAAGGTTCAAGTGCATTTTAATAGTGTTATACTTTTTAGAACAGAATAAAATTGATATGCATCTATGAAATATATTCTAAAATTTATATTCTGAACAATTTGTACAGCAAATAATATTTTTTTATTCATTTTCAAGGCCACACAAAAGTATTCCATTGCATATGGGTATAAGAGGAAATATTGTTTGGAACGGGTTTTAATTATATAAAACTACTTCATTTTTCATGAAATTGCTATACGCTGCTAAGATTTACTAAAGGTTACGTCTTTTATAATCGAAAGCAGATAGTATTTACAGGGACGGAAAATATTTCAGATACTTATATAGTAACCTAGGTGCTGTATACTATTACACCAAGATCTGAATACTTTTAAATCTTCGTTATAGTACGAAATTGCCTCATTCGCTATGATTGACGTGCAATTTCCGAATTGTTTTCGACAGCCGTATCTGATTCTGAAAGCATAGATGAACTCAACATCCTTCAGTTAGCATAAAAAGAAGTTTTCATGCAATTCCTACATTAAGATTCCAAGAAATTAATTATTTTAAAACTACCTTTTTTTTATGGGTGTACACAAATTAAAGTTCCGTACTCGATTGTTGACCGAGAGTGCCCCCTTCTTGATCAGCCATTCTTCGGCGCCGTTCAAGCAGTCAATGAAGACTGCAAGTGTACTATAGTTCTGTATTTTAAAGTATATTGACCAGGTTCTTTTTAAAATGCATTCGCTGGAGTTGTAGGCTATGATCGCTTAAGAAAATAAATGCTCTTTAAGAAAATTTATTTATTTGCAGTAAACTTATAAATTTAAAGCTTTCATACAGAAAAGGTAGGGATGGTGCCTGAACGCATCATTCAGAACACAGTCTTCACATGACTGCTCGTGAAGCGAGAGGGAGGCAATGAATTCCTCACTGAATAAATTCGCACATTGGCATCACACAATTGGCGACAATAAGCATATGATAAATGACTGATATCATCTACGTAAAATTGTCTGTTACGCATTAACAATTAAAAGGATTTTGAATTTAATAGCAGGACAACCAGAAAATAGCAGTCCTAAAAAATACGCGAAAAAGGAATTCGACTGCCGATTTGTACGTTAGGAGCATATTTTCGGAAAATGTTATCAAAAGACACAACACAGAGCATGTAAATGAAACGTTTTTATGTAATAAAGAAGTTAGGCTCAACATTACGCAGAGAGAAACGATTTTTCGCTAACCGCAAGCAACGTATGTCTTTATTCTTTTTTTATTTGTTTCCAGCAAGGGTGAAATACGCATCTTAATGAATTCTCTTTATCTGACAGCCATTTTTCAGTAATAAGGCAGATGCTAGATGTTTTTCTTTCTTTTCTTTTGAACAGAAAGTTATTGTGGGATCGAAATAAAACGTTAAGATAAAATAGATATTTAATTAAAGATTAGTTTTAACTGTAATTTAGAAAAATGTAAATTTTAAGAATACTATATGTGATTCTACATCACAGCAAGATTACTGGATAGCATAAGAAGCTTCAAAATATCTAGTCATTTCTATTATAGAGAGCCTCAAAACCATCAATTTGCGTTTTTTAAGCATAATTTAAAAACTACTTGGGGGAATAAATAAATTTTGGATTTCCATAAAACAGAATTTAATAAATCTAAATCCATATTAAAAAAATAGGGTTGCAATTCATAATTTTTTCGAATATTAATTACATAATTCATATGATAAATTGATAAAAAATGCAAATTTGACGTATTTTTGTTTGGGTAATTTAATATTATTACATATAAACATATAATATAAACATAATAATATAACATAAAAAAACAGCCCGTTAGGAGTATAATTTCAGGCATATTATAAGAATATGAAAATGTTATTTAACATTACAAGCTCTAAATTTTGAATGTTTTTAATTCGAAACTTATCACTCAAATGATAAGAAATTTGATGTCTAAGCATAATTTGAAGGATCCCCTTACAATTGCATGTTGCTATTAAAACAATTGAAGTTCGGGTTAATTTTTATATATCGATAGCCCTTTAAACAAGTTTTATATACGTCATTTAAAACTAGACTTTATTTCTAATCGGTCGCTGCGAGTAACTTTCCATTATGCTAATTTGTTAAGAATCAGTAGAGTTTGTTCACATTCTTTCCTCCACGGCTAAGTATTGCAAGAGTTTTCCTGGACTTTCGAACAGTGGTACTCTGAAGTGTCAAACGATAACAGAAACCATATTTTCTAACATGAGCAAATTTTGCTTGTAATATGGAAAAATGTATGGATGAAACTCCAGTAATGTTTGATATAACTGGAATTAAAACAACAGATGTGAAAGGAACAACATCTTTTCACATAAAGAACAAAAAGTCATTTTCAATATACAGTCGGAATCGATCTGAAAAATTCGTATATAAATATAATATCGTAATACTTCTTCAATCGTATTAATTCGTATCGACGTAATAATTCGTCCTAATGAATCGTAATCGTCGTAAATAATCGTAATAATTCGTATATAAATATAAATGCATGTATCCGTATATAAATATATGCGATGCTCTTATCTTTTGAAAATACAAAGAATATAATGATTTCCTTGAAATTTCGAACAATGGTTCTCTGAATTGGGAAACGATAACTAAAACAATGGTTTCAAACATGGCCACAATTTTGCTTTTAATATGGAAAAATTCATGGATAAAACTCCAGTAATGTCTGATATAATTGCAATTAAAACAATTGATGTGAATTTAATAAAATCTGTTCATGTAAAAAAAAAAAAATAGGCCATTTTCATAAACAGTCGAAATCGGTATTAAAATTTTGTATTTCTTTCGCCAAAAACGAATTTTCGGCGAAACTCAGTTAGTCAGAAAACGAGCACGAAAACTGTTTGCATGATCTCTACTTAAAAGTACAGAAAATATGTAATGCGGAACTATCCATGATTTTTTTATTATTTTATAGACTTTTCTGTTAGTTTATAGATTTTATTTTAAGATACATTATTTAGATTGCTTGTGTGATGTAATAACTGTATTTATTATGACTTTCCTATTATTTTAATAAATTTTGAAACAATGTAGAAATTTGATGGTTTTCTTTTGTAAAATAAATGGTTATTTACTTAGTTCCTATTTGGCATTTTTTTCACCCTGTGTATTTATCGTACTTGTTTTATCATCCTATTTTTGCACTGTGTATTCATCCCAACGCACATATAAAACGTCTTCCTCCAAATATTGCTGGTGTACGATTTATTAGGATCTTATAACATATTAAATGATTACCGCATTGATAAACGGTTTTTTTTTTGTTTTTTTTTTTTAAATTTAAATCATGTAATGAATGTTAATAATATAACAATAATAGTATAACAATAAAAAATAATAAGCAATTGGATTAGTGTGGATAATCAGGAATATAATTATACTGTTAGATAAATTTTAATGAGTAAGAATTTGGTGTATTTATTTATTTAAAGGAAATTTTTATTGCTAAGAATCTATTTAATACTTATATTACACTATCAAGCATAGAGTGTTATAAAAGTAAAAAGCATACAATAATATTTAAAATATTTTTAAGTAACACATACAACAATTCAACAAAACGATAATAGAAAAACTTAAATACTAAGTAGTAAATATACTATGTTTTTCCATCTAATGTCAGTATTTACCTTTATTCTCATGGAAGTTGCTGTCTAATGTTTGCTAGCAAGGACCTTTTCAGCGATAAATTTGTAGAATAAATATCTCCTTATCTTAAACTTTCAGTCTCATTGCATTTATTTTACCATGTAGGAAAAGAAATTCGGTTAGAAAAAGCGAAAAAAATGTAAGAGTAAAATCACGTTATGTTATGTGCTATATAATAATGGATACATGTAATATCAAAGGAACATAATTTACATTATTAATTAAAAATATCTTTTTAAGTTGAAAATCCTATTTAAAAATTTCCTTATTTAATAAAACTACGAATAAATTTTACATGGTAATTAACTTTTTCATGTAGATCATGTCAGGATGACGGAAGAAAAACTCGTATATGTGAGTGTGGGAGTGTGTGCGAGAAAACAAACCGAGAGTCGGGACTCAAGCTCAAAATAAAAACTTCACATAAAATTAGAAAAAAATATTTTTTGAGCAATACAAATATAGTCAAATTGTTTGGAAAATAACGTCCAATTTCGTAAAAAAATCAGGTTTAAATAGAATTGAATTGCTGGAATTCAAAATGTATCATAACGCTATATTCCGGTCAGTGTTAATAACAGAAAGAAGCCGCGCCTGTATACCTTCACACTTTTTTTCATAATTACTGCAAGACAGAACTATGATATTTCTACATTACATACATAATTATACTCTAAGAGAATAAGAATTTTGACTTTTGAAGATTTTTGACTGTGAATGAGTATAAATAATGAATTTGCTGTTTTAAACAGATTTTTTAAGACAGGAAGACCCCAAATGTTGTCATGAAGATGTATTTAATATATTTTTATTAAGAATATTTTAAACGAGATAATTAATATTGAAACAATTTTTTAATGTTTAGAATAGTTTTCTTTGCGTAATTCTGTATCGTTCTTGGACAGGCATCGTCGGTTTTTGGTACTGAAATGTAGCTTAAACTCATTTCTATTGAGTATACGGAAGCAGAAAGGGGAACAACATAGACTAAACTATAGAAATAAATGTACATTTGAACAATTTTAATACGATAGGTACATAAAACAGATTTCTTGTTTTAATCGTTACTCGTATTGTCCGTGAAGATACGAAATATATTAAAATATAGTCACATAAATGAAGGAATTGAAACTACATTTGATCTAATTATCCCAGTGCTGAACTATAACATCATGAAGTTGTATGAAAAAGTCGGGTAATATTGCGTTAGTCATTCATTTTTTGAGGTCCTGGTTTTACATATTCTTATAATTTTAACAGATTAAGGGAATTCAAAGGAATGATTTATTAAATTAAATATAATTTCTGGAATATATTGAGTTAATTGATCCAAAAGGAATTAGACATGTCCCAACCTTTCCTTTTTTGGTATGACCCATTTCTCCTCACTTCATTTTTCTGTGTTAAACTTCTTGTATAAACAAAAATTTTTCTTTTAGGCATACTTTAGATTATGGAAAAAATGCAGTATAATGTCCCATAAATAGAGAAACTGTTATATCAATGCATAAACAATTCATTTAGACAAAAAGCATATAAAGTACATGAAGCAAATTTACTTTTTTTGATTATTTAAACAATATTTTCCTTTATACAATGTCAAGAAGATACAGATCAAAAACCTTTTTCAATTGAAAATTGGATTACCATTTCTTCATCTTGTGTGTGATTGATGGAATGTTCAGATTAATACATAAAGAGATATAGTGTCCCATTCCCCCACTGTTCCACTCCACCTCACTCTCACCATATATATGTCTAGCTCCTATTTGTACGATTTCGAATATGTGAGTGAAAAGAAGAAAAAAAAATGTAGAACCCCCCCCCCCCCATAACCGAATTGAATGGGTACTTTTAGTACAAGTATTTTTCTTCCATCATCGCAGAGAATAAATTGTACAATTTGATCCAATTTTCGGTAAAGCAAAGCAATAAAATTCTGTAAAGTTTAATCAAATCAACCAATTTCTTGAGAATAATCAACAAACAAATAAATGACAATATAAAATGTGCTACTTAAGAAAGTTATATAAAAAAACACTCAACTATTATTTTTACTTTGTATCTTTTCTTATTCACCTAGCTTTAAAACAGACGCTAAATCGATCAGGTGCAGTTCCAGTTTCGAGCGAAGATACTTTAAGTAATTTGCTTTAGGAATTAATGCATTTCCTGATGAAACAGCTTAAGAAGCTTTTATGGTAAAAATTGTAACGTAAATTCCAATTAAACTAATTAAAATTGTTTGTAATTAGATTGAAATCAAGAATGTTACTCATTAAATCTGCGATACAGAGAAGCAATTTCTTTTTTTTTCCTTTAAAATGTGTATTATGCAGTAAAAACAAATAGTTATATATTTATTTGTTTGTTTGTTGTAAGTGCTATTACTTCTGTAATTAAAATTCCGTAAAACTTAATCAAATTAACCAATGTCTTGAGACTAATCAACAAACATATAAATCATAATATAAAACATGCTACTTAAGAGATATATATAAAAAAAGAAACATTCTATCATTTTGATTACTTTGTATTTTTTCTTGTTCACCTAGCTTTAAAACAGACGCTAAATCGACCAAGCGCAGTTCCAGTTTGGACAAAGATAATGTAAGTAATTTGCTTTAGGGATCAATGCATTTCCTGATGAGACAACTAAAGAAGCTTTTGTGGGAAAAATTGTTATGTAAATTTCAATTAATCTAATTAAAATTGTTTGAAATTAGATTGAAATCAAGAGAGTTATTTTTTAAATCTGCGATACAGCGAAGCAATTTTTCTTTTACTTCCTTAATCATGTGTATTAATGTAACGAAAACAAATATTTATACATTTATTTGTTTGTTTGGAGTGAATGCTATTGCTTATGTAATTAAAATTCCGTAAAACTTAATGAAATTAACCAATGTAATGAGAATAATTAACAAACAAAGAAAGGACAATATAAAACATGTTATTTAAAAAGACATAAAAAAAATGAAACTTTCAATCATTTTGATTACGTTGTATCTTTTCTTATTCTTCTAGCTTTAAAACAGACGCGAAATCGATATCAGGTGGACTTTTCGTTTCTAGCAAAGATAATATAAGTAATTTGTTTTAGAGATCAATGCATTTCCTGATGAAACAGCTAAAGAAGCTTTCATGGGAACAATTGTTATGTAAATTACAGTTAAACTAATTAAAATTGTTTCAAATTAGATTGAAATCAAGATTGGTTGTTCTTAAATCTGCGACGCAGAGAAGCCAATTCTTTTTTTCTTCCTTTAAATTGTAAATTATGTAGCAAAAACAAACAGTTATATATTTATTTGTTTGTTGTGAGTGCTGCTACGTCTGTAATAAAAATTCTGTAAAAATTAATCAAATTATCTATATTAAATCTTGAGAATAATCAACAAACGTATAAATGATAATATAAAACATGTTACTTGAGAGATATAAAAAAAAGAAACATTCAATAATTTTGATTACTTTGTATCTTTTCTTATTCATCTAGCTTTAAAATAGAAGCAAAATTGATATCAGATCGGTTTCAGTTTGGAGCAAAAATAATGTAAGTAATTTGCTTTAGGGATCAATCATTTCTTGATGAAACAACTAAAGAAGCTTTTATAAGAACAATTTTTACGTAAATTCCAATTAAACTAATTAAAATTGTTTGAAATTAGATTGAAATCAAGAATGCAATGTATACAATGTTAACTTTTTACACTTGAATACAATACTTTCTAAATTTCAGATACAGAGAAGCAAATTCATTTTTTCTTCCTTTCAAATGTGTTTTAATCAAATATTTATACATTTATTTGTTGTGTGTGCTATTACTTCTGTAATTAAAATTTTGTAAAACTGAATGAAATTAACCAATGTAATGAGAATAATCAACAAACAAATAAATGACAATGTAAAACATGTTACATAAGAAAGATATAAAAAAAGAAACATTCAATTATTTTGATTACTTTGTATCTTTTCTTATTTACCTATCTTAAAAAAGATGCTAAATCGATATCAGGTGGACTTCTAGTTTCTATCAAAGGTAATATAAGTAATTTGTTTTTGGGGTTAATGCATTTCCTGATGAAACAACTAAAGAAGTTTTTATGGGAAGTTGTTACGTAAATTGCAATTAAACATATTAAAATTTTCTGGAATTAGATTGAAGTCAAGAATGTTATTTCTTAAAGCTTCGACACAGAGAAAGAAATTCTCCCTTTTTCTTTCTTTCAAAAGAATATTGATATAACAAAAACCAATATATATTAATTTCTTTGTTTGATGTGAGTTTTGCTACTTCTGTAACTAAAATTCTGTAAAACTTAATGAAATTAACCCATGTCTTGAGAATAATCAATAAAGAAATAAGTGACAGTATAAAACATGCTACTTCAGAACGTTATATAGTATATATATATAAACATTAAATGATTTTGATTACTTTGTACCTTTTCTTATTTACCTAGTTTTAAAACAGACGTTAAATCAGTTTCAGATGCAGTTCCATTTTATAACAAAGATAACGTAAGTAATTTGCTTTAGAGATTACTGTATTTCCTGATGAAACAACTAAAGAAGCTTGTATGTCAATAGTTTTTACGTAAAATCGAATTAAATAGATTAAAATTGTTTGAAATAAAATTGAATTCAAAAGTGTAATTTCTTAAATCTATAATACAGAGTAGTAATTTTTTTTTTATTAATCTCAAATGTGTATTAATGTAGCAAAAATAGTTATGTATTTATTTATTGTATTGTAAAGTTCTAAATAATTTAACTTGTCGTAGTAATACACTTTAATATTCCAAAAGAAAAATTGTCCAGTATTATTGCTTAAATAAGAGAATAAGTGCAAAAAAACGGACAAAAACGTCATTTTTGTTGCATTTTGAGGCAACATAACAATGTAAATTAATAAAGCCACATAATACCAATAAAGTTTACTAAGCAGGCAGTCTTATACTAACGGTTTCTAACAAAAAAATTCCAGAATGTTGCTGCTTTCCTGAGATATAGCATTCCAAATGTACTGGCTGTTTACTTTTAATGAAAAATGGCATTCACAACCTTGAACTTTGATATCTTTTACAGGGAAAGAAAATATTTTTCAGGTGTTCAGAAATGCACAATATTCATTAACCATCACATACTTAAGCATGAAAAAAATATCAAGCCAATTAAGCAACGCAACTGTCTAAATTTGAAAATGATGGATATACCCCCCCCCCCCCCCCCCGATATCATAGCGGTAGCTTCTTCAACCATTGAGCTACTTTGTCGATAGCCTAACTTATCCTACTTTAAATATTGAGCTACCCTGACCAATAACATAACTCGTCTAGTCGAGCTATGAGTTTTGACTAGGGTAACTTTGTGCTTAAACTAACAAAATGGTACACTGTACATCCAGCTTTGATTCCTCACTTTAGTTTTCTGTAGCGTTTGATTTAATATAATAGTTGTGCTTAATGATTTAAATAAGTTGTTCTTTATTTATTTATACCTTTATTGAATTGAGATGTAAAATTTGAGTGTTCTTTAAAAAAAAAAGAATTAAAATCTGTGCACAATATTTAGAGATAATGATAATGCCTCAAAAAGTTTCATTTTTACAATTTTAAATAAGAAACAAGAACTGAAAAATCTAAATATTTTTTTAATGTTGCTATGGTAATATGGCTACAACGGTAATGTGAAAAGTAATACAGCGTATTTAAAATCCTATATATTTTCAGTAAAATGAAGCCACATTTCGTGTACTTTTCAATAATTAATCCATCACAGTTTTTTAAAAACGTACTTTTTTTTTTTTACTAGAAGTTGAAATTTACTTTCGTGTATAAATATATATATATATATATATATATATACAGAGAGAAAAAGAGATAAAAAACATTCCATTTTTCCGTTAAAGTTTTAAAGATAAAATTATGTTACATCTATATTCACGTGCTTTACACTTCAACTACAACTCTCAAATCAGTAAATGATGCTGGATATGTTAAACCATCATTAAAGTAGAAGTTGGTTCTTTTTTTATCAGTTTAATATCCTTTGGAACATTAACGAATTGCGTGATTTAAAGAGGCTCGTTGAAAGTCGAATTTTTAATCAATGAAACCCGATATTTTAAAAATGAAGGCTTATTTATTTTCCAGTTCTAACCTTAAAAGTACCACACCATTTTCAGATAAATTATAGAAACACCACTGCGAATTCAGTAAAATAACAAAACTATATTAATATTTTTTGTTGTTTAAAATGATAAATTTTTAATTATGCAATAAAATTTAAATTAAAAATAAAATGTGAGAGAATGTGATTAATATACATGTATATTTATATTAATAGTTAATAGTAAATTCATTATAAAAAATTGTAGCACTACTGGCGCTAAAAAGCAGCTCATAAATAATGCCACAAATCATATTTCATATTTAAAAAATACAAATACAGAAATACAAGGAATAAAGTGAACAACTATACGTGAAAAAATTAACTAGGAAATATTCAATTTAAAAAAACAAAAACAAGATACAGGCAAGAAAAGTCAGTCTTTTCTCATCAGAGGAAGAACAGACAAGTCTAACCCAATCCCCCTTTTTTAAAAGGATCTTAAAAGGTCTTAGATAAGAAATAATGTGCAAATGGACACGGAACGAGCATTTTTGTTATTATCGAGTTTTACAGGCAAAGGTTATGGTACAGGTATTACTTTTCTTAATTTTAAAAAGGAGATTCGTTCGGTGAACAGAGAGATTTGGTTCGATTTTTCACCTGCTAACATATCGGTAGTTTGGTAGTTTTCTTATAACAATTCCTTCTAAGACCAACAATGTTTCGTTCGTAACATTAAATTTGGGCTTTATATAATGAATGGTGGGAACTGTTTTAGATATGACTTGGCTGGCACCGACTTCAAGAAATTAAATTAATATACATAAATAAAATAATACGCATGGAAAATACTACGCTCTTAATTTAATTTCTTAATACTATTATGTAAAAAAATTATTTTTCACTTTGCAGTAGTTTTTGAAGTCTGTTCAGTTTTTGGTAGAAAAGTTTGTTTTTCTCTTTTTAGTTTAAAGTTAACGATTTTCTGAAGTCGGTTAGTAAAAATTATAATACGGGAAAAATCATTATAAATTATACACTTCTGCCAGCAGTGGGGTTCGAACCCACGTTCTCTTTCAAGAACTAGAAATCAAATCTGCTGTTTTGCAACGTTCGGCCACCCTGACTGCACTCCATTCGGCGAGCTTATTCATCGTGCATGTTACTTTTAGTTTGCGAGAAATCACAATTTTTTTTAGTTTTTTCTTAATTACTAAAAAAGTGCTGAATCAATTCCGATGAAATGGAAGTGGTACCAATTCGAGAGTAACCTCTTTCATTCAACACAAAAACGAAATTGATCTGTTGGATAGATTCGGAGTAATTGGTAAGCATGCATAAAAAAAGTACATACACGTCGAATTAATAACCGCCTTTTCCTTTTTTGAAGTCGGTTAATAAAACGTATAATACGGAAAAAAATGTATTGTAAATTATACACGTATGCATGGAGAGGGTTTCGAACTCACGCTTTCTTTTAAGAACCAGAAATTAAATCTGGCGACATTTACCACTCGGCCATCTTGTCTGCACTCGATTCGGCCAGAATATTTTAGGTTCGTGTTACTTTTAATATGCGAGAAATCATTAATTTTATTAGTTTTTGCCTAATTACTAAAAAAGTACAGAATAAATTTCGATGAAATGGAACTGGTACCAATAAGAGAGTAACCTCTTTTATTAAACACAAAAACCAAATTAATCGGTTAGATAGTTTCGGAGTAATTGGTGAACATACATTTTAAAAATGCAGACCCGTCGAATTGATAAACCAGAGCTTAAATCAGGCGTCTTAGACCGCTCGGCCATCCTGACTGCATGCCGTTCGACGAACTTATTCAACGTCCATGTTACTTTTAATTTGCGAGAAATCACTAATTTTATTATTTTTTACCTAATTACTGAAAAAATACTTAACCAATTTCGATGAAATGGAAGTGGCACCAATTCGAGAGTAATCACTTTCATTTAACAGAAATACTAAATTAATCGGTTGGATAGTTTCTATATAATCGGAAAACATACATAAATAATAATTATGCTTAAAAAAATACTAACCGACTTCAAAAAAGAATCAATCTTAGCGACAACTTGGCGCTGACGCATATGAATGCATATTGTAAATATGCTTATGATTTAAAAATGGTTGCAACAATGAAAGATGATTTGCGACAAATCATTATTGTTTTTATCAAATCCACATTTTCTTATTTAAAAAAATTCTAATTATCAGAATTTAATGAAATTAAAATGGGACAACATGGGCATCTTACACTTTCAAACAAAAAAAGAATTATCAAAATCGGTTCATATTTAGGGAAGTTATGAGAGAACAAGAAATACATACAGGTCGAAATCATAACCTACTCCTTGAAGTCGGTTTAAAAATACATACACGTCGAATTGATGATAACCTTCTCTCCTTCTTTTAAGTCGGTTAAAAATATATATATAATACGAAAAAAACACTGTATATTAAACAAGCATGACAGAAGTCGGGTTTGAACCCACGCTCTTTTTCGAGAACCAGAGCTTAAATCAGGAGCCTTAGACCGCTCGACTATCCTGAATTAAATCTATTTGGCGAACTTATCCAACTTCATGTTACTTTTCAAAAGTCTATTATTTTAGTACTCTTTCACTAATAAAGTATTGAGTTGATAAAAGATCTCTGATACACTTTGCTAACGGTTAAATACAAAATATTCTTGATAGCATAATTAGTATTTAATTTGTATAATATATATGTAAAAAATTTAATTGTGGGGTTCGAACCCATTCTCTCCTTCGAGAATCAGAGCCATCCTGAAAACACTCCATTTGGCGAACATATTCAATGTGCATGTCACTATTAATTTGCGAGGAATCACTAGTTTTTGTCTATTTACAAAACAAGTACTGAACCAATTTTAGGAAACGGAAGTGGTACCAATTCGAGAGCAAGCTCTTTCATTTTAACACCGAAAGCAAATTAATAGGTTGGATAGTTTCGGAGTAATCGCTGAACATACATAAAAAAAAAAAACATACGCGTCGAATTGACAATCTCCTCTCCTTCTTTGAAGCCGGTTAGTAATAAGGCAAACATTGATGTAAATTATACACATATGTCAGGAGTGGGGTTCGAACACACGATCTCTGTCGAGAATCAAAGCTTAAATCTGGCGACTTAGACCGCTCGGATATTCTTTCTGGACTCTGTTCAGCGAACTTATTCAACACTTTCGTTTAGCGAAAGATCCCTAATTTTATTAGTTTTTGCCTAATTACTAAAAAAAGTACTGAACCAGTTTTGATGAAATGGACGTGGTACCAATTCAAGAGCAAGCTCTTTCATTTAACACCAAAACCAAATTAATCGGTCGGATAGTTTTGGAGTAAACGGTGAACATACATAAAAAAATTACATACGCGTTGTATTGTTAACCTCCTCTTCTTTTTGGAAGTCGGTTAAAAAGTATAAAAGCTAAAGATTACTACTTATTTTTTTCTTAAAATAATCCCTAGTTAATTTTTTTCCGCAGTCTGTATGCGTCCACTTCATGATCTGCGTTAACGTCGACAAAGTGTCGGCTGTTCATCGAATTAAATGAATTAGCGCATGATTGAATGGATTTATAATTCATTTAATTGAATTGTTAGACGCCTTTGGTGCCGCAGTGCAACATATATATTTAGAAGATTAAATAATATACAATAACAAAGAAAAAAATTATTCGACAAGCATAGATTATGAAGTACTTTCCGACATAATCAGAATAATGTAACAAAACTGCAAAAACAAAATATTGCGTCTCATTTCACCTTATGGAAATGTACAACACATTTAAAAACCGGATTTCAGCTGTATCCATCCACAATCCTAAAATTATCCGAATTTTTTAGCAGTCCTGTGCATGACATAGCGATTTGTACCTGTTAACAACATGCATTTCAAAATTTATTTCATTTAAAAGACACATATATTGCAGTTAAAAATTCCTCTTCAGCAATTTCCACTAATAAGATGAATGGTATGCGAATACTTTTGTGCAGCCAAGCATATGAGGTACAGAATTTAGATACAATACGGAAACATCTAATTACACTGAAAATCGCATACCAAATTTTAAAACGTACTCCCCATCAATTATTACGCAAAGACACTACTGTGACTTATTTCTTTTGTGTGTCCCTGTAAAATAATAAACAATTTTACGAATGTTCCGTTTTAACGTGATCGAAGTGAAATTCAGAATTTTATGTTATTTTCAATACGTATAAAATAGTATAGTGTTATTAAACTACTATCCAAACGATTCCCCCCCCCCTATAATATAGTGTAATCGAATTCTTCTGAGGCGTCTGAAAAATGAACCATTAAGTGTTCATACTTCATATACAATACGAAAAATGCCTTAGAAAAAACCTAAATAAGCTTTATCAATGCATGAAAATCCGAGTACATTTATGGGAGTTAGAGCGTATACAGACGGCAATACTGACAGATGTCCAGGTGGACAGACACACAGACAAACTGAATGCATAAGCACTTATCATCTTTGTTGGAAAATGCTAAAAAATTTACCCCAAAAAAGTAATGAATTTTTTAAGCATTAACTGCTTTAAAAAATCCTTTTAAATCTTTAATAAAAATTACATTAATTTCCAATAAAAAAATTGTAAATAAAATTTAAAGTCGTAGAGAATAACTTATTTGTACATTTTAATTCACGATCTAACATTGCACTATGACTTTATTGAAAATATTAAAAAACTATTTAACAATAAAAAAATCTTTACCTTCAATATTTAAGGAAAACTGGGTGATTTCTTTTTTATCAGTTTAATATCCATTGGAACACAAATGGGTAACGTGATTAATTAGTTTTTTTTAAACTCGATTTTTTAATCAATGAAACCCGATATTTTTAAACAAATTACTTCTTAATTGTAAGTTTTATCTTTAAGAGTACTACGATGTCAGCATTTATATATATATATATATATATATATTTGAAGCTCAAAAATTTAGTTTGTATTTCATGCTTTTTTCTCAAAATGGACTTGTAGGTCAGTAAATCTACCACTTTATACGTTTTTTAGATAGGGGGGGGGGGATATTTTTTAATTATTTTTCTTTTGAGATATTTCTTTTATTTGCTTTTTGTTATATTAAATTACCGTCATATACACTAATTTCATATTATTTAATAATATCTAACATTAAATTTAGAAACATAGCTTAAATTAATTATTATTTATTCAGTTTACTTAAATTTAAATCGTCATTGCTGTCTAGTAGATTTCTTATGATGAAAGTTTTTTCATTCTATTTTTTCTAACTTTAATTATGATTCATAACATCAAAACCCGGATTTTATAATGAATGGTGGTAATAGTTTTAGATGACGTGTTGCTAATAAAAGTATAAAAGCTAAAGATTACTTCTTCTTTTTTCATGGAGAAACCGCTGGTTAAATTTATTCCATTGTCGGTATATATCAGCTTTACGATCTGCGAAACGTCGGCAAGGTGTCTGTTGTTCATTGAATTTAATTTCACGCACAACTGAAAGGAATTATAATGCATTCGATTGAATGCTTACATGGTACATTTATTCAGTACAACATACATACAACACTGTACAACACACCATACAGCATACATCATAGAACACACTATACAACATACACTATACAACACACTATATAACACACTATACAACGCACTACACAACATACATTATACAACACACAATACAACCTACACTATACAACACATTATACAACACACTATATAACATATACGTAGAGAGATAGAGAGAGATGTTTAAGTGACGTATAAAAAATTGTTTTTCCGAAAGTATTAATATTTAAAACATGAACTGCGTTCTTTAAAAAGTCTTTTGAAAACTTTCATGAATGTAACTTTAACTTTTAATTACGTAACATTAAATGTATGTTTTAAAGTACTAGAGGTTAATTTATTTGTGCATTTTAAATCATGATCTAATATTGTTCGACGACTTTACGGAAAACAATAAATAACAGTAGCTACCTTTACCTCTAACTTTAAAGTACAATTTAGTGCTTTCTTTTTCTTCAATTTAATATCCGTTGGAACACAATGGAACAACGTGATTAATTTTTTTTTGTTGGAACTTTATTTTTTAAGCAATGAAGCCATATATTTTGAAACAAATTACCATTTAATTGAAAGTTTATCTTTAATAGTATCACGCAATTAGCGCATTTTTTCCCTATTAATAATTATCCAAAGTTTAGTTTGTATTTTTTGTGAATGGTAAATTAAATTATTAAAAAATAAATCAATATATAAACTATTGGGGAATTTATTTACGAAGAAAATATTTTCTAATGGCTTTTGTATTTGGCACACGTAATCGTAAAACAAATACAAAAAATATTTATTTGTTTTTTAATTGAGTTAAAAGTTTTTTCCTCTATTTAAAATTACGCTATTTGCGAGAAAAATGATGTTTTTTAAGAAAATAAATCTTGTAAAATTTTAAGCATTTAACTGCATTTTTTTAATTATTATTTTAAATCTTTAATAAATGTTGTTTTAATTTCTAACTAAGAATCACGGAAAATCTGTTTTAAAGTAGTAGAGAATAATTTACAAGGGCCGGCTGAAAAGACCCTGGCAAAGGAAACATTTTTTTGTATTTATTTTTTAACATAACCTTCAGAAAGACTAATAAATTTATCATATCTGTGTTCTATTTTAATTTAACCATCTCAATAACGTGACTCGTCGAGCTTCGAAAACAGTTCTTTACGGCATCAATAACCTTTCGTTGCCTTGAAATCTTCGCCCACCAAGTTTTCTTAGGTCAGGAAGGTGGCAGTCAATGGATGTTAAACCTGGTGAATAAGGTAGATCTTCAAGCAATTCATCCCTCAATTTGAAGTTTTTTCCCATTACAATGACCAACCGATTCATTGAAGCATTGCCCTGGGAATTTTTTTTCACCAAACGAGTTCGTTTTTTCTTTACCTTGTCAAGCATATATTACAGTAAACTTGCGTACTATTCATCAGTAGTACTTTTACCCTTTTTCGAATAATAAATTAAAAATTCCTTTGCGCCACCCAAAATACCTGCCATCACCTTGTTAGCTGACAAAGTTGACTTCGCTCTTTTTGGATCTGATTCATCCGACATAATCCACTGTATTGACTGTAATTTACTGCCAAGATCGTAGAGTTTTATCCATACATATAAGCCATTACAAAAAATTTTTGGTATTTTCACAGTAGAATTCGAAATTTTTACTTGAAACAGTTTTTCGAAGCAAAATTTGGTCAGGTGTCAACAAACGCGGTACCTATATTACATAGACCTGTTAGAAGCCTAAAATATAAGTTTAAATATTACATACACTTTTTAAAAATGTTTACAGCTCCTGCTATCTCGAACAAGTTTCATCTGGGTCTTGCAGGGTCTTGCATTGAGTTTTCTTGATTATTTCAAGAGCAGTCACTTCCACGGGACGTCCACAGTAGGATTCATCACTTGTATTCGTCGGTCCCATGTTTAACAATTGAACCCACCTTTAAGAGTCCACACTACTGACTGAAAAAGATCCAGATGATAATGTTAAGACAATGGGGGCATTTTTTCCTAAAGTATCGCTCAATTTTAAATGTTTTGACATGATTTTTTTGCAGAGGATTGCAGAGGACGATCCACAACCGGGCTAGTTTTTACTTTTTCAAATTTGGTTATATATTTTTTATAATATCATTGTTTCAATTTCATAACCGGCTCAAACCAGTTCCAAAAGTTAAAGTATTTTTTCTAAAAGAATCTGAAACTCAAATTGAAAAAGTAAAAACTAACCCGGTTGTAGATCGTCCTCAGCCATCCTAAGCAAAAAATCATGTAAAACGATTAAAATTTGAGCACGATATTTGAAAAGAACGCCCCCATAGACTTAACATTAGCATCCGGGTCTTTTTTTCAGTAAGTATGGGCTCTTAAACCACTGAATATGATGGTGCAAAGTCATTCAGTTTACTGTTCATTTCTTTGTGCGTAATATCTTCAGACGAAAATTTAAAATTACCACTCGTTTTTTTTTTTTTTTTTTTTTTTGTTTTTTTTTTTTCTATTTTTGTAAAAAATAGAAGACCAAGATAGCCAGTCACGCGCTGAAGCGTGAAAATACCCACTTTTACAATGCGGCATTAAATATCATCACGTCTTTACGTAAGCGGCAGCGAACGTGTTAAATGATGTCAACTAAACAGTAAATAAGCTACTGATTTGAAACTCTGATTTTAAATCAGTCAGGGACAGTGACTATGCAGTGCTAACTTATAAATGTACTTGTCAAGCCAGTTCTGTGCCAGGTCCGGGACTTCTGATCCGACCGTTGTATTTGTAAATCCTATATCAATGAAAACAATAAAAAACTAAGGCTATCATCACTTTTAACTTTATAGCAGATATTACAGCTTTATATTATTTTCAACTTAATATCCGTTGGAATACAAATGTATAGTGTAATTAATGAGTTTTGTTGGATCTGTGATTTTTTTAATCAATGAAACCCAATATTTTGAAATAAACTACCATTTAATTGTTAGTTTTATCTTTAACGGTATAACGGTGATAGCAAGTTCTTTTATATGTACATTGTTGAAAAATTTAGTGATAATTATACATTTAAATTTTAAATAAACTATTATAAAATTTATTTATAAAGAAGTTATTTTTTTCGGTTTTTCTATTTGAAATAAATAATTGTATAATAAATCTAAGCGGAATATACATATATAAATATATATGTATAATTAGTTAGAAGATTTTTTTCTCTGTTTAAAGCTCTGACGTTTGTGAGAAAACACAACTTTTTATAAAAATAAATTTCATTTAAGAATATATTTGGTATTTAAAATTGTGTTATGTTTTCATTAACAATCTCAAATTATTCTTTTTTACATTTTATGTTCTATTAACTACTTGGGGACGAGCGAAACATATACGTGCCGCAAAAAGGCTTTAAAATCATTCTTTATCTCCAACAGTAAAATTTTACTGTAAAGTTTGCCGCATTTAATCGGAGCATTTTCTCGATTTAATAAGGCACAAATTTCTGTTTTTAAAAACTGGTGACAGAACATTAAAAATTTCGTAAAACGTTTGCGTCGCAAAGGGGTTAATACAATTTATTTATTCCTAATTTCTGAGATTAAAACATCCAAAACGTATATAAAAATACATTTTTCCACTCGGATTTGTTATTAGTATTTTTCGTAATTTCACACAAATTTCTATGCATACAGTAATATTTTTACTTGTCTTGAAATTCTTTCTTTATAGACACATATTAAAGTTCAATTCTGGCGAATGTAATTGTACACTTTCAGGAGCATGAGAGAAACAGCAGTTGACACAGAAAAAGAAAATTTAAAAAAAAAGTCACATTAATATAAAATTAATAATAATAATAATAATAATAATAATAAATAAATAAATAAAAACATTCAAAAATTCTTTTAAAAAATCACAAATTAACCTTTTCCGGCACACTGTGCCCGGTCTGGGATACCTAATTTTAATTCCAAACTTGCAAACGGCACCAGTAATATTTTAGTAAAATATTGCTTTTACAATAAAGGCTTAAATTAAGGAATTCAAAATATTAAAAAAATTCATTTGTGAATTCTGGTGTCATTCGATAATTTCTCACTTTAGTACAAATTTTACCCGTGCCGGAAAGGGTTAATTCAGTTTACGTGGAAATCTGTTATTTCTTACGTATTAGCATGTTTCTAAACATCAACCACTCTACGAATTTTAGCTGCGGCATCTCAGATCTTTTAGAACTAAGAATCGGAACAAAAACTGTTTCTTAAATCGCTACAATTAATCGAAAATTTAAATAAATACTTTTTTAAAATTTGTAATTTTTTTGTATTTATATATATTTATTTTACAATCTATAATTGGACACAATATTGAAACAAGGCGTACAGAGAATTTGTTGATACCCCTGTAAGTCCTTTAACACATACACAGTCACATCCAAACCGAAACTATTAGTAGAACTAGTACATGACAAAATCAGTTATTTATATAATATTTTATGCCTATATCAGCATTTGGAAAGAAGGTATTTTTGGTACCTCGGTGTAATTATAGGAAAACATGCCGAAATTTACGAAAATATACCTAGTTAGCTTTTTTGGATGGCTGTATTGAATGACATCCCACTCTTTTTAACAACAAAATGCTAAATTAAACAAATTAACTATTAAATAACTTAAAAACTTAATTAAATAACTTAATTTAAACAACAAAATGCTTAAGGTTGCAGTTCACTCCGCTTCCGAATTTTCCAGCGTATTGTTAAATCTCAGGACGTTTGATGCATTCGTACGTACTTACCTATTAACACCACCGCAGCAACAGCTGCGCTAATGCGCCAATAAAGGGCAACCTTCTTGTTCGCATGTGCAAGAAGTTACCTTTTGGATTCCTTGTTGCCTTGTTGTTTCGTGATTATTGACGCATTTTAATGTTACAAAAATGCGTATTTTGGATTTGAAAAAATCAGAACAAGATACAATTTTATTTTGAATCTATGTTAAACTCTATATCGGTCCATTTTCCACAGAAATCCGATTGACTACTTTGATTTTAAATAATGTGCTTTGAATTTTGAAAGTGTTTTGATTTTGAATAAAGTGTTTATTTTTTTATTTGTCGCAAAAATTTTAGGTGTAGATTGGCTGTGCTTAAAAATCGTATAATCTGCTGCTGCGGTGGTATTAATACGTAAGTACCCATTCGTAAAATGTAAATATCTCCTCAGGATATATAAATATGTTAAATTTATTTTTTCTGTCTAAGCTTCTTATAGGATGCATCTTATTTCTTTTTATTTGTCAAAATATATTAAAAATTTAAGCTAAATTTAATATTTTACGCGTTAAGCGAACGAATTGGGAATTTCAACACTTCCAACACTGTAAGAAAAAAACCGTTAAATTTAAGCAAAAACTGCTGGCAGAAGTGTTGTCAGTACTTTTTACGGTAAAAAACTGCGGTAAAATTAAATGTATTTTTTATTACATCTGATTTTACTGCAATTTTACAGCAAAGACTGCTGGCAACATTACTATTTGAAGTTTTTGCCGTAAATTTAGCGGGTTTTCTTTTACAGTGTATAAACTGAAGTATTAACTTTAGAAATGTTTTAAATACTAAGAAAATCAGAGGCATCTTTTAAGAAGCGTACGCAAAATATACATGCTAAAAATATCAATCTTCCGAGGAGATATTGTAATATATGAATATATTGAATACCCATATATTTTATATTAGTGTGAGGAATTTGGAAGATGAATGACCTGTCACATTAACATTTCTATTCGAAAATATTAACTGTGGTTAAAAATTTTACGATACCACCACGTATAATAGAAATCAAAGAGTGGTATATTATTTTGTAATATTTCTATGTATAGATGAGATTTATTATTAAAATAATTTGTAGATTTTTCCTCGAAAAAGGGAAATAAATCTTAAAAAAAATAATATTTTATAAATGAAATTAAAATTTTGACAATCTCTTTTGAGTAATTTATTCATGTGAGATTTTGATCAGATATCGCGGAAATAAATTTAATATGCAATAGTTGTCTTGAACAGATCTTAATATAATTTAGAAAGTTTAATATTCTACAGAGATTAATTTTCCATCAAGTATTCAGGTATGAATAAGGTATGAATAATTTATTTCAAATAAATTATAACATGGAAATTAACTAAAAAAAGTAAATAATTTCGAAAATATTTCAACTAATATTTTATTAAAGAGAAAATATTTTATTTTTGTTTATTTGAAATGTTTTCATTTGCAAACTTTGAATCAATATTGAATTTCTAAATAGATTATTTCTAAAAACATCTTAGCAATTAAATCATTGTAATTTTTTCAAATTACGTGAATGCAATTTCAAAAATACCTGAATAATTTAATTACATGAAAAGCAGATGGTATTTAATCAATCAAATTATAATAATGATAAAAAGATTTAAATATTTTACATAAAGATATATTTTTAAAGTTGAAATTTATGTTTGTAAATAAATAGTTTCAGACATTAGATGAAAATTTAAAAATATAGAATTGAGAGTTTATTTATAATCTGAATTAAAAGAATATTTTGGATAAGTATTAAAAATTAATCAGTTTTATGTTGTTGCTTTTTTTTGTTTTTCATTTTTGGAATTTAATGTTTAAATACTTCATCATCGAAATTTGATACAGTTTTTCAATGAAAATTTTAAATTAAAAAAAGTGTATGACGATAATTGCCTGAGCGACGTGAAGTGTTATACACATAGTACGTAACGATATTAAAAGTCAAAAAAATTCTTTCGTCAAGCAAATCTCAAAAAATTCTTGTCGGATTTCAATTCTGTTTTTACCAGAAGGTACCTATGAAGGTAACCTGGTGAATGCACCTACTTTCAAAGATTAGTTCCAAATAGTTTAAAAGTTATATTAGAAAAAACTGATAAAAAAGTAGTATTTATTTACATACGTCACAGAAATTTGGTGTGTGTCATTGTTCACCGGCTGGATATTTTCGAATCAAAGTACATGGAGTAAATACACTGCTCAAAACAATTAAAGGATATTTGAAATTTTATATAAAATAAAGATATAAACGAAATTTTTTTGCCGAAAATAGAAGAAGGAATCACAAATGCAAATTTTTCTGGTTTTCAAACTGTGGAGTATGCAAATTTTGAGTTCGACGTCAAAAACGCCGCTTCAGTGGCAACGAATGAAATTTGACTTTCAACTGGATAAAAGAGAATGAGGACAAGGATGATCGGCATTCAGTGATTGTTTTGTTTCGATGAGTACGATGTCTCAGCGAAGTCATTTGACAGATTCAGAAGCTTGGAGAATTGTTGGTAGGTTAGAAGGGGGCCAAACTGAAGCCGAAGTAGTGCAAGCCATTGGAGTGTCACAAAGTGTCATTTACAGGATCTGGAACCGTTTTTTGGAGAGTGGATGTGCAGGCCGAAGACCACGGAAAGACCGTAGACAGGCAACAACGCCCAATGAAGATCAGTATTTTGCGTTAAAAGCTCGGAGACACCGAAACATGAACGCTACTCTTCTCCAACAACACCTTCGCTCGGCTACAGACACCACGATTTTAACTCAGACTGTCCGAAACCGGCTCCATGCTGTAAGTCTGTATGCTCGCCGACCGATGGTATGTGTTAGATTAACATCAAAGGCATCGTCGCGACCGCAGGGAGTGGAAAACCGAGCATGTCAACTGGAGGAGAAATGAATGGAGCAATATTCTGTTTTTTGACGAGTCCCGTTTTTCTGTGCATCCGGATAATAGGCGTATTTTCATCAGGAGGGACTGTGGCAGTAGGAATAATCCTGCGTTCGTGCACGAAAGGGCCAGATTTGGCGGTGGAGGAGTGTTGGTGTATGGTGGCATCTCCATTGACGGGCGCACTGACCTCTCCATCATTCGAGATGGAGCTCTGACTGGTCGCCGATATAAGGATGAGATCCTCAGACCTATTGTAGTCCCTTACGCTGCAGCAATCGGAGATAACTTCATTTTAATGGACGATAACTGCAGGCCACACTGTGCAAACATGGTTAGGAGTTTTTCTTTTCGAGGAAGGAATCATTCGAATGGAATGGCCAGCGTGTTCTCCAGACATGAATCCAACCGAGCACGTTCGGGACGCTCTAGGAATACGAGTTTCTGGCCGCCAACAACCCGCACAAACTCTCCAAGAACTGGAAAGAGCTCTTCTGGAAGAGTGGGGCAGAATACCCCAACTCGTCATTAATAGCCTCATTGAGTCCAAGCCTCAAAGGTGTTCAACGTTGCTGGCCGCCCGTGGAAACCATACCCCCTACTGAGAATCATTTTCTTTGAAGAAAACACCTTTTCTTATTTTTTTTTCCTCATATGCACAAATTGTGTTTTTTCCTTTTGTACACAAATGCGCAATAAAAGGCATTTTTTTCTGCCAAACATGTGTAATTTTTTCTCATATAACCTACTATGTCTGTCGACTATGTATCTATCAGCTAAAAAGTTTCCCAGATACAAAATCCACCTAAAACTGGAATATCCTTTAATTGTTTTGAGTAGTGTAGCTGTCTGGGCTAGGTGAAGGCTAATACACATTGTACGTAAAGATATTAAACGTCAAGCATAATTCTTTCGTCAAGCAAATCTGAAAAAAAATACCATGTTGGGTTTGATTCTGATTTACCATAAAGTATCTATGAAAATAATTTACTAAATGCACCTACTCTCAAAAATTAGTTATAAATAGTTTTAAAATTATACTTAAAAAATTGATAAAAAAGTAGTATTTATTTGCATACGTTACAGAAATTTGGTGTGCGTTATTTTTCACCGGCTGGATGTTTTCGTTAGATTCCAGAATTCGAGCACATGGAGCAAAGAAAATACGCAAGCAATTTTTATTCAAGTACAATAAAATATATTTAAACTTAAGAAACAAATTGGAAAAGAAATCTGTTTTATTACTATTTTTTTTATTATTTAAAAAAAAACATAATACTTAATAACTTCGCATTTGAGATTTTGCGATAGTTAATTCTAATAGCATTTTGTAATCGCCATTAGCATCTTATATAGTTCACGCGTGCAAATACGAAACAATTCTTTCGTGTTTAAATAAAATACGAGTTTGATATTGAAGGAGATTGGCGCCGGTTGGTTTTGGTCTGAGGACCTCGTGATCAGGAAGCGAGTGCGTTAACCGTTGAGCAAAAGGCCAAGCCAGTTACTCGCAGGTAGAAACTCGCTGTATGCTGATCGAGATCGTTACAGAATATCCCCCAGTGAGAAAGACGTATTACTGACGTCTGGCGAGCGATATGCACTCGTGAATGAATGCTGTCGTACGCATAGTGTGATGGAGGACAGGCTTTGCGTTGAGAGATTTTGTTTGGTGCTGCCATCTTTTGATGATGAGGTGAGTTGATTGTTGTGCGCTGGAAGTTGATGATGAGAGAGACAATTGCGTGCGTGTCCAGGGTCACCAATGAAGGAGATTGGCACCGGTTGGTTTTGATCTGAGGACCTCGTGAATGGGTAGCGAGTGCGTTAACAGTTGAGCAAATGGCCAAGCCAGTTACTCGCATGTAGTAACTCGCTTTATACTGATCGAGATGCGCTTTATACTGACAACAGGCATGCTTTATATATTACTTTTAATCATAGATTATATTCTGTTATTTCTTTTTACATAGATTACTTAATATTACTTCTCATCAGAGATGTAGTCGTAAAATTAACGGAGGATATACGCTCTAAACAGAAGATATATACTTAAGGCGGACGGTATACTTAGAGCATGTATACTAAAGTTTCTTGAGAAAAAGAGGGTTTACGATGCTCCTTAAAAAAATCCAGAATGTATACGGCATATACTTCCGTATAAACCTCCACTACATACCTGTCTCTAATTAAGAAATCTGAGTTCCCTGCGATTATTGTGTGATTGGCACGCATTTTATTATGGTTAAATTTTATGAAAACACATAAATGACACAGACGTAATATAAGCACTAAGTTGGCGAGATTGCAACAAAATGGCGGTTTTATGACTCACATGGTAACCCGTTTATTTTGTTTCAACATTTTATTTAAAAAAGAAACAATAGTGGCAGCAATAAATAAACAGTTATAAATAATAAGCATAATAATAAATATAAATATCTCAAAATATCATAAAGATTAATATTTAGAGCATCGGTACCATATTTATATGTAAAAATAAGCATTTTAGTTCATCAGGTTTGTCTATGTAGCTATTTGCCACAAATCTCACTTTTTGAAGGTTTACGGGGTTTACGGGTTGGACGAAGGTTTATTAAAATGCCTAGGTAAAGGTAAAATTTTAAAAGTTCTATAAAAATAGGGCAGATATATAATATACGCATCGTGTTTGGGGCAAATTTGGCGAAAATAATTTTTTAATATTAGTTACATATATATTTTTCAATTATTTTCTATTATTTTAAAAAGAAAACAGTAAATAAGAACATGTTTAACTAATAAATATAGAAACAAAATTATATAACTTGAAAAAACAAAGTAAAAAAAAAATTATAAAAAAATAAACAACAATAGTCGGATTACCAAGCCATGCAAAATAACGGTATTTTGGCGCCAATGATGCCGAAGAGTTTCATATTCTTTTCTGGATTTTTTGCAAGCTTTTTGATTTTTTTACTTAATTTATTTTTTGGCATTAAATGAATCGATATGATTTGGGGGAATGTCTTTGGGGTTCCATTTTTAATGCTTTCCAACAAATTTGAAAAGTGTTTATTCCTTCGGTTTGTCTGTCTTTCTGGCCATCCATCCGCAGGCCCTTGCTGTAATATCAGTAAACATACACTTATGTTAATGCAATTGGTAAACGTTATTAAAGTCCCCTAGGCATCTTTGGTATAGTATATGATGTACGTGGGATTAAAGTTCCTTTAGAGGAGCACCCAAAAGAATTCGATTACATTAAGGTCTATGGGGAAAAACATTTACAGAGTATTTTAATGATATTACGCTATTGCAGATGGATTGAAACTGATATAAATCACCGAGTTCCGACATTCATAGCATTTTAAATCCATTTATAGGGACATACAAAATAAATCAGCTACAATACTGTGTTTTAGTAATAATTGCTGAAATGAGTTTTCAATTTCGGCACGCGCTTTAAAATTTAACTATTTTTCATGTACGATCGTAATTTTATAAGTACGCGCGTAGCTCTTACAGTCGTCGCCTGATCCACCCACCTGTCTGCCTATCCTGCTATCTCTTCGCATATAACAGCACAAAAACTACCCAACCGAATCGTTTGAAATTTTAAATATATATTTGGTACCGAATTTTGTTGAGTCATTTAAAATTTTAGTAAAATTGGATGTATAGTTCAAATACAGGAAAGGGGCAGTTAAAAGTATTCCGTTGCACTGAGGCCGATGGGCTGAAATAGATCCAAGTGCTTTTTAAATATAACGCCCGTCGAAACATAAATAGATTAATATGCATTTATGAAGAGTACTACAACATAAATTTTATAAAATTCCAAAACATAATGGTATGAAGGGGGGGCGGGGGGGCATTATTTTTTTCCAATCAAGAGATTTCATTCATAGTCATTTTCTCATTTGTCATCAAAAGGTCTTTAAAAAAACAACTTTTCCAGGTAAAACTGCATAATCGAGTTCACTTGGGCGTATTTGGACCTGCATGGTTTTTTTTTTTTTTTTTTTTTTTTTTTTTTTTGGCTAAAATTTCTAAATAACTTGTGATGACACTTTAACATCTCAAAACTTATGCAGATGAGATATTCAAATCTCGTGTCCTACCTTATTCTATAAGCATTGCCAATTCCTTTTATTTAATGCATGCTAAAGTGAAATGCTGCTCAATTTCTTAAGAATAGGTTTGATAAGTAAACAAAACAGCAAAAGTAGAGACCAGCATGGAATACCCATTTAAATTTGATCATATCTGGAACACACTCAAACAAAGCAATGCATTCTTTATCGGCATTTTCGGGATTTTTATGCATCACTTTATGAAGAGAGATTTCCTTAAATTTTTATCGAGACCTTCATCGCATCATTAGAAATCAGATGTAGATATTAGACTGTTATATATATTAACTATTCTGTATTAACTATTTAAGGAGTCCACACACCATATAAAAAATTCCCTCTTTCTATTCAACCATCATGATTTGTGCCATTTTTACGTACTAAAATTGATGTAGAGCGTCTGTTTATGTTCTTGACGTAATTTTAAGGAGTTCAAATTCCGATAAAATTTCTATTAGTGTTTTGCTGTCTGTATTACGTTTAATGTATTGAGTACTTCCAATTTTATACCCATGCATGGATTTTTTGACTAGTTTGCATAGTTTTTAACTTTATATGAACTTATATAGAATAATTTGTAATTCTATAGTTCACTTTGGTAATTTTCTTCGTTTGAACTTGTAGCAGTATATGATCAAAAGTAGCACATCATTTTTTTCTTTTACTTTTCGCAAATTATTATTAAAGCTTTATTCTCAGCAATATCGCTCAGACTAATCCTTCCGAAGGAAGTCCTGGTATAATTATAAATGCGTGATATCACCTCTTTTTTGCTATAATGGAGTAAGGCAAAAATCTATCAAATCTGTGTTAACTGCATGTGTAGAGCAAGGAAAACGATATATTAAAATATGTAGTAAGGACATGACATTTATCTCTATTAATGAGGGTTAAGGCACAGATATTACTCATAAGTGTTTTTCTTTATAAGCTTAAGCACCCACTTTAGCCATTATTGCAAATCGAGTTTTTTCCAGGAAAAAAACTGGATGTGAAATTTACCTAAAAATTAAAAGTTTACTTCCATGAGTGCTTACACAGAGTGCTTACACAATTACAGGATGGATATTTCTTTGTTTTCAGCAGGGCTACACTAAATACCGGGCTTGATCATTCCTTTCATGACGTCACAAAAGGTGGCTGAATGACATCCAGCGATTGGTACAAACAGGGCTCAAGTGACGCACCCATCGTTTTGTACCAATCGCTGGATGTCATTCAGCCACCTTTTGTGACGTCATGAAAGGAATGAGCAAGCCCGGTATCTAGTGTTGCCTTGTTTTCAGTCTCCGAAACAATTAATCATTTGTTCTCTACACTATTATTATAAAACACAGGCAAAATATAAATCACGTTCAGTGAATTAAATTTATCAGATTTAAAATCTAATTAATATTTACTTAAATATTCATATTTTTTATAGTAGCACACAAAACTAATTATTTTAGGGTGCATAAACTTTTATAACATAATTTCCAACGCATTAATATAAACAATCAAGCTACATTTTTAATACATGTTCTGTGAAACAGCGATAAAATTTTTGTTTATGGAAAATGTAAATTTTCAATTATAAATAAATACTATTTCAAATTTTTCAACGCGAAAAGATTTGTACAATATAGAGATAAACACGAGCAGCTCAATTTAGTTCTGGAAATCTTCGTTCTATTTTGCCATGTTGCTCTAAATAAGCAGAGCTTTTTTTATGAAACCATAAAAGAGCTTCAAGCTCATAACCTGCTAGATTACTGGAAATATTACATAAAAATCTTTTTTCTTAAGTTATTTTCCTCCTCCCATTTCTGACAACATCGGTACGGTTGCCCATCTATTTTTCTATTGGCTATTATTTTAATTTCTTTGTTTCCCTATTGGTTCAACATGTCTTCAACTTGAACCTTTCATTTCAATTATATATGTGAAAAAACTCCCAATTATCTTTAGCACTGAGGACGGTAAACTATATGCTACAAAAACCGATATGCTTCTAAGTTAATATGATTGATGTTTTTAATATTGATACTTTTATTTTCTCGTATACTTTTAGTATAGTTCGTTTTATATGTTATTATTAATATATACCTGCCTATATATACCTATTATTATTAATATACACTTTATAACCTGCTAGATTACTGGAAATATTACATAAAAACCTTTTTTTCTTAAGTTTTTTCCCTCCTCCCATTTTTGACAACATCGGTACCATTGCCCATCCATTTTTCTATTGGATATTACTTTCAATTCTTTGTTTTCCTATTGGTTCAACCTGCCTTCAACTTGAACATTCTATCTCAATTACATATGTGAAAAAATTCCCAACCATATTTAACATCAAAACCGGTATGCTTGTAAGTTAATATGATTGATGTTTTTAATAGTGATACTTTTATTTTCTCATGTGCTTTTAGTGTAGTTCGTTTTATATGTTAGTATTAATATAAATTTGCCTAAATTATTAATATGTAATAGTTGGAAGATTGTACTACATTAATCAGAGAATTTTTAAAGTATTCTTTTCGAAAACGAAACTTAAAATACTTAAAATGTAATGAATAATGTTAATTTTGTTCTGTTATTAATTATATTTTTCGGAAATTTCATTTGTTTTTAAATGTAAAACGTTGAAATATTTCATGTAACGTAAATTTGCATATGTTTTAAGTCCACGCAAGGAATCTATTCATTAAATAAGTGTCTTCAAAATTCCTAATCAAGAATAATGCAATATACGAAATTCTGCTACTACAAGGTAAGCAAAGAAACGAGAAATTTTCGTTTAGCATTATAAATTCATTCATTAGCATCCTTGTACATCACGTTTATTTCTGTAAAGTCCAGAAAATCATTAATGAGAAATGCAGTCTTATTTTACTAGAATAAATATTTCATTCAGAATTCCATTTGGTATTATTTTATATTTTAAATACCAAGTAAATTTCGTCCTATTCATGCAGCGCTTCGTTATAAAGTATTGAAATTTTCTAACACAAGTTGTTGCAGTTAATGTATGTAGAATTTTAATTCTGAAAAGTTTGAAATTTAACTTATGAATTGGAAATTGAGTACGAGTGTTAACATTTAGCAATTTCTGTGCGAAGCAGAACAAGTATTCAAAATTTGATTTGTTAATATGCATGCATACATTGTTAGAAGAATTTATAAATCATAATTTCATCAATTATTATTTATTATTAAAAAAAAATTTAAGTCAAATTTTAAACTATCATTTTAGGCAGATAACTGGGCTCTTATAATAAAAGCATCTCTAAACGAGTAACTTATATTATAACTATGTATTAATAAAACTAATAATAATATATTTCATTTTCACAAGTTGTGTATGAGGACGATACTATAACTACAAAATTAGTTTTTCAGGCATATTTCCTATAAAAATGCAGCATTTTAATATTCTTAGTCATTATTTTTAAATTAACATATTAGTTTTTAGGCTTTTTTACACTGGACCGCCAAAAACATAAAAAAGAATATATATGTATATATATATATATAATATTTCGTCTTGACTGATAATCAATGCACAGCCTAAACTACTAAATGTAGAAACATGAAAATTGGTGAAAATATACTCATGATGTAAGCGTGCACTAAGTTTTGGATTTTTGAAAATTCCCCCTTTAAGGTTGGCAAACAGAGAGTCGAAAATTCTGGAATATCTTCCTATATCTCAGCAGCCGTCTAACTCAGTATGGTGAAATTCCAGGCAACAAATTCCAGACTAAAAAAAAAATTATCTATGTATTTCAGCGATTTTACAAATTGCTCCCCTCGGGGGGTTAAAAGGGTAGTCGAACGATTTAGAACATTCGGCACATATCAACAATCACTTTAAATACAAGCGCGAAATGAAAGAAAAAATATCTATTAAAAATGATTAGAGACATATTTCAGCGATTTTAAAATTTCTACTTCCGAAAAAATTAAAGTGGGGCTCAAAAATTCCAAAAATTTTTAGACCCGTCATGTGACATATCATCGGAAAGCACTCAGATCGATCTTTCGTATTATGGATTTTTCTTCCCGCACCCCAATCCCCTCCCCCTTCTGAAATTATTTGAAATTGAAGCATTTTATCATTTCAGATCGGAATTTTATGGGACCCTTTGATAAATATTATTTATAATCGTTGAAAATTTCCGACAGAAGGGAAGGTTTCATACCCGAGAAACGTGATAGTTTGAACTCTGTGGGGTGACGGGGGTTGCAGTTTTCAAAATTTGACCTGCACCGCTCATGTGATATATCATTGGAAAGTTCTCTGATCATAAGTTCAAATTATATACCCCCAGCGCCACTGAGATATTTCGCCATATTTCAGCAGCAGCTTTAGCTAGAAGATGAAAATTCACGATAAGAAACCTACTGAAAACATAGTTAAACATAGGTACTTCAGTTAAATCAGAGCTATTTTGTCTATTATGTCGTCAACATCGAATTTGAACAGGATAATGTAAGATTATATGAATAAGACAACAATAACGGATGTTTAATTAGATATTGTTATTATTTTAATCTTTATTAGGTGTACTTCGTTTGACTGAAGATTGCTTTAAAGAAACCGACCAGCTTAGCGGGCGAATACTGCTGGGTCGATCCATTTCAAGTGGTCCAGCACTGGTCGCTCGACCATTTTTAAAAAATCTGAAATTTTTTGTACAACAACCCTACGTTGATGTAAGTTCAAAATGACTGTTATTTTAATTTTACTATTTTTTGTTTGTGCATTGGGTGCATCTTTGTTTCATCATGCGCTGCGATTTTCTCAGATACTAGGATACACAAAATTGTAAATATCTCGTATTTTTTTTTCCCAATTGAAATGGAGTTTACAGCATTTTGTTCAGAATAAAATAAGCAAAATGTACGGTTGTAGAATAATTTTGAAAAATAAATTTTTATAAGTGAAATTTCAGCACAAAATTTAAGATTTTTTCCAAAATCTATCCGTTTGCAAGAGGAAATTTTTCATGCAAGGAAAACTTTCAACCTTACACATTTTTTTCTATAAATAGGTCAAAATTGCGTATACTCATACACCAAGTCCCAGATCTGAGAGTTGATTTCTCTTTGCGAAAAAAATTCCAAAATTCGTGAAATATTTCTAAAATTGCACTTTTTAGGTTTTGATATCTCTAGGGGAGCACGAGATAAAAATCCGAAATTCTGGCCTTTGATAGTATTGTATAGTAGTGTTATGTACAAAAAATTTGAAGAAGGAGATTTGACTAGAAGCTGGGATATGACATGGACAATATGTGAAAACAATACTGCCAAACTATTGTAACCTACTATGTAAGTGTTCATACCTCCAAAATTTTAAACTAATGATTTATGGTACAAAGTTAAATGTTAATTACAAATATCTTCTTCAAATGCTTGTTTGTGATTTAAACAATTCAGAATGTATGCTAAGCCATACACTATTTGTCAGGATGAACAAACCTGCTAAAAATGCTATTGGAACAATTTTACTCGGAGCACATTTCAGAAAAAGTAAATTACAGACAATGGGTTGCAACTGATCGAGTTGACATGGTTTCAATTATTAAACATAGAGAATTTCATTCAAGTTAACCAGGAATGACAAGACTTGTGTGGCTTCAAATATAATTCTGAGAAAGGTTAGCCTGATGGACTGAAAACAGTAACTGGTCGAGCTCATACCATCTCTCGTAAGCGTTAAGCTCTTTGCTGAGCATATATAATACCTTTGTAAATTAAACATTTATTATTAAACTGTTTTCAACAAACGATATTTTCTGTGTAAATACTGTAATAAAAGATACTAATCTCATTTCTCCTAATGTACTCGTAGTAGCATTTCTTAACATTTTTTTAATCACCGTAACTTAGCTTATAGTCAAATCTCCTTCTTGAATTTTTTTGTGCGTAACACTACCATAAAATACTATCAAAAGCCAGAATTCCAGATTTTCATCTCTCGCCACACAAGAGATATTAAATTTCAATGTGAGGAAATAGCTGCACACGATGAAACAAAGATGGCCACCATTGTCAAAAATTTTAAAATAAAAATAATAGTCATTTTGAACTTCCCTCAAATTAGGGTTGTAGTTAAAAAAAATCAGATTTTTTAAAAACTGTCAATCAACCAAAATATTTTCGGGGCCATTGAAATGGACGAATAGCATTTCTAGTGGGTTTTGTTCATCTGGACAAATAGTGCATTGGCTTAGCATACAATCTGAATTATTTGAATCACGATTTAAACAGTATTTGCAGATGATCTTTGCATCATAAACCATTAGTTTAACATTTTCTAGGTATGAACAAACACATAGTAGGTTACAATAGTTTAGAAGTATTGTTTTTACATTTAACCATGCCATATCTCAGCTTGTAGTCAAATCTCCTTCTTGAAATTTTTTGTGCATAACACTACTATAAAATATATCAAAGGCCAGAATTTCAGATTTTCATCTCGTTCCCCACTAGAGATATCAAAGTCTAAAAAGTGCGATTTTTGAAACTTTTGACGAATTTCGGAATTTTTTTCGCAAAGAGAAATCAACTCCCAGATCTGGGACTTGGTGTATGAGTACACGCACTTTTGATCTATTTGTAGAAAAAATTGTTTTAGGTTGACAGTTTTCCTTGCATAGAAAATGTCCTGTTGAAAACGGATACATTTCGGAAAAAATCTTAAATGTTGTGCTAAAATTTCACATGTAAAAATAAATTTTCTAAATTGTTCTACCCACCGTACATTAAAGCCTATTTTATTCTGAATAAAATGCTGCAAACCCCATTTCAATTGGGAAAATAAAAGACGAGATATTTACAATTTTGTGTATCGTAGTATCTGAGAGAATCGCTGCGCACGATGAAATGAAGATGGCCCCCATGCACAAACGAAAAATAGTAAAATTAAATTAACGGTCATTTTGAACTTCCATCATGTTAGGATTGTTGTACGAAAAATTTCATGATTTTTTAAAAATGGTCGAGCAACCAAAAAATATTTTCTGGACCACTTGAAATGGATTGACCCTGCTAGTATATACACACATATACATATGTATTCCTTAACTTGTACAGGTTTTTAGGTGTTGAACAAGAATAAATTGAATAAGGCGCCAATAAATGCTCACCAATGTATGACAAATGGCTAGGAAACTGAAACAATGAACTATTTTTACCGCTTCCCTTATTCACCCATGTCATTAGGCCAACTTGTTTTTGCCATTATTGATTTGCTCGTACGCGGCACGGGCAAATGATTTGAAATCATGATTTATTATTCTCACCCATTTTATTGGAATTTTTATTGTAAATTTTGTTAAATTTTTATTGTAAGTCTTGGATTATTTAATCCGATTATTTTTCTGATTCAGTTAGTCAAAAATTTCTGTTTTGAAAAACCAGTGATAAAAGATTTAAAAAGTTGTAAAAGATACAAAAATAGGTATTATTTGAAAGGGGTTTTTTTCCCGAAAAATATTGACCTGTTACAAGGTCAAGTGCTTAAAATTGGTTAATAAATTTTAATAGAAAATCAGAGTGCAATGTTAAAAAAATGCTCTTTTATCGAATAATTATTTAATATTAATTGATTCACGATTATTCAGAAATCAAGTAAGAAACTCTTAAAAGATTATTACACAGACATTTTTTTTTGTTACTACAGATGCTAATTATTAAATTTCAATTAAGTTTACTTGCTTGTGCAATCTACGAAGCGAAAAAAGACGGAGAATTTTTTTATAAATCGAATTGGTGCTCACAATATTAATGAAAATTTTTGAAATAAAAAAACATGAATTACAGTTTCAAAAAAGGAAAGCCATGATTTTCAACATGAGCACTGAATGTTTACAAAAAAATTATTAAAAAATCATCTTGTCAAAGTTTGTGAACGCAATTTTAAGGGAAAATGGATTTATTTTAATAACATAAATTACAAATTTAAAAAAAATTATTTTTAATATGATTACTGAATGATAACAAAAGAGAGTTTTAAAAAGATATTTTCAAATTTTGTTCCCTCAATTTTAATGTAGGTTTAAACAAATAACAAAATAACATGTAATGAACAATTATAACATGAAAATAAAATGAAACAACATTAATTAAAGTAAATTGAATTGCAATAAAAATTTAAGACGTGTTTTTACAAGTTTCTATCAGAATGACCATTAAAGGATTATAAAGCAATACATATAATATATACAGGGAGTCCAGTAAATAACTGACCCATTTTGAAATTAAATAACTAAAGAACGGTTTGAGATACAAATGCGCGGTTTGCTGCATTGTATTAGAAAATCAATAAATATTTGGATATACACTTTCTTAATATATTTCGAAATTCGACCAACAGATGGCGCTGACGGCGACAACAGGCTGTTGAAATTCAGACATTACTGTAGTTTTCATATGCGTGAATAGTTCGGTCCCTTTCGCAGAGTCGAATTTCAGTCGACATGTTAAATTGACACTCCACTAACTTTCAGAAAAAGAGTTTATTGGATGGAAAGAGATTTAAAACAACATTTGTGATTGAATAATGTCTATTATACTTAATAAAAACAACAAAATATTCATTGACTTTTTACACATTTGCCATAAGTAAATTGTATTCAAAAAATGTTTTTTTAACCGGTTAACTGATTCTCTTTTTACGTACAATAAATTGAAAATATGGGATAAACACCGCTTTTTTTAGTAAAAAAAATCCTGATATTTAATCTAAACATATCTTCCATTAAATAGTATGAAATTGTATTTAAACCCTCTCACTGACAAGCCCGTCTATAGACGTTCCCTAAGCTCCAGGTTTCACTGCAATGCATGCAATAATTAAAATGATATTACTCAGTTGATTTAATGGATTTTCAATACCTTGTGCAATGATTAACACACTCAATGGTAATATTCATATTCGTAAATAAGTTTTTTCTATAATTTTGAAAGAATCATATTTTTTAGTAATTATAACAAAATGCTGAGAAAACAACATTACAATTTTGCCCTTTTGCAAGACTGTCAGAGGGTTAAAAAATTAGAAGGTGTTAAATAGCTTTAATTTGTGGATCAATCAAACTCTTCTTGCCCATGTCGTGCAGTAAAATCAGTTAAGTGTTTAAAACAGTGGTATGGAAATAGTGTTGGCATGTTCCCTGTCTAAAAAAAGCGGGACAGTGACTTATAAATTGGCTTATGAAAATATAATAAACCTTAAAATGAAGGAATCCGTTTATAACAAATCCTGTTTTAAACGTAAAAAAAATATTGATTTCGACTGAGAAAGTATATACAAAACCACATGCTAGGACGTAAACCTGCCTAAAACGAAATATTGTTCATTTTTCCGAAAACCGAATTTATCCCTACATTTTATTCATATTTTGACATTTAACACGTCTGAAAATTTTATTACGAGAGCCACGAGAGATTTAAAGATGTCTTTTACACACACGTCTTCCTCCCCACTCCAACCAAAAGCATAATCTACGCTGAAATGGAAGGATGTTTAAAAAGAAAAAAAGCATTGTACCTGTTTTATGGCCTGCGAGTTACCCCTTTTGAAGATTTCATTATAAAGAGCATCATAGATATTGAAATATATTTTTTGTCCCCCCCCCCTTTCCTTAATTATTCTTCATGAGCAAAAGAAAGAAAAGAATAATTCTAAAAACACCTCTTGCATTTGATTTCAAATAAAGAACATTATTTTTAAAAAATGATTCTAAAAACTTTTTAAAAATTATATATAAAAACACTAATGTTCCAATAATATGGAAGTATTTGTACTTATAAAATTGAACTAAAATAAGTAGACCTATAATGATTCTATGATGATTCAGGATCTATTATGCCTTCTATAATGAAGTTTTGAAAAGGGATGACTCGCAGGATATAAAACAGGTACAATGCTTTTTTTTTCTTTGCAAACATCCTTCCATTTCAGCGTAGATTATGTTTTCAGTTGGGGGGAGGAACACGTGTGTGTAAAAATCATCTTAAAATCTCTCTTTAAGTATATTTCCTCTTTTTAACCATCCTTCGATTTCAGAGTAGATGCGTTTGCAATCAGGGGAAGAAGAGGGATGGATTGTGTGTAAAAAGCATCTTAAAATCTGTCGTAATAAAATTTTCAGATATATCAAATGTCAAAACATGAATATAACGTAGGGATGAATTTGGGTTGCGGTAAAATGAAAAATATTTCGTTTTAGACAGGTTTTCGTCTCAGCAGGTAGTTTTGTATGTTACTTTCTCCTTCTTGATTAATATTTTTTTGTGTTTAAGACAGGATTTGTTATAGACGAACCTTTATTGTAAGGTTTAATATATTTTTATACGCCGATTTATAATAGGTCACTGCCCTGCTTTTATTAATAGACAGGGAACATGCTACTACTATTTGCGTACACTTCTGATTTCACTACATGTCCAACAGGCAAGAAGAGTTTGTTTGATCCATCTCTTAAAGCTTTTTGACATCTCTAATTTTTTAATTACAATTCTATACTATTTAATGGAAGAAATATTTAGATTAAATATTAAGATTTTTTTAATTTAAAAAAGTTGTGTTTATCCCATATTTTTAATTTATTGTACATAAAAAGAGAATCAGTTAACTGGTTACAAAAACATTTTTTGAATACAATTTATGGTAAATGTGAACTCATGGTAAATGTGTGAAAGGTCGATGATTATTTTTTTTTATTAAGTAAATAGTCATTATTCAAGCATAAATATTTTTTTAAATCTCTTTCCATCCAACAAACTCTGTTTCTGCAGATGAGTGGATCTTCAATTGAAAATGTCGACTGAGATTCGACTTTGCGAAATCAGCCGAAAAGCTTTTAGAGTAATGTCTGAATTTCGACAGCCTGTTGCCGCTATCAGCGCCATCTGTTGGTCCTATTTCGAACTATTTTAAGAAAGTGTATATCTAGAAATTTATTGTTTTTCTAATAACAATGCAGCAAACCGCGCATTTTTATCTGAAACTGTCCTTTGGTTATTTAATTTCAAAATGGGTCAGTTATTTACTGGACACCCTGCATATATATTGTCGAGTCTAGTGCTTACGAATTTGATGATGGAAATTTAATAAAAAAGGAGCATGAATGCATTTAAAAAATTAAGATTGATTCAAGCTACACATTTAGTGATTTTTAAAAAGCTTTTATTTTATTTTATTTTTATTTTTTTTTGCTATTATATTTGATACTTAAAATTTCAATGGAGATTTTCAAAAAGAACAATATTGCCAATCAACAAATTAGGCATGGTTTTCATTATGATCATTCAATGTTTTTAAAGAGTGTTTTTCAAACTATTGGCACCCACAATTTCAATAAAGATTTTGAAATACATTAACAATCAGTGGTTATAAAGAAATGTTTTTAAGAGAAAAAAATTATTATTGAGTCGGGCGCTCACAATTTTAATGGGGACTTTGAACAATAGGCGTGATTTCTAAGATAAACATTGAACAATTAAAAAAAAGAAAAAGAAGAAAAGTAAATACATTATCGAGCTTGGTGCCCACAATTTTAAAAGAAATGATTGAAAACGAAAATCGATTGCATTAAAAAAAATTAGTCGTGTTTTTATGTATGAAACTTTTGATGATAATAAAAGAGTCTGGATTTAACAATTTTATATTTATTACTAAATATGCACTTAAACAAAAAAATATTTTATTTAAGTTAACCTAAATAATTTGCCTCTCGTATTTAAACAAGTATTATTATCGTATTACTATTTTATTATCCTTGGAACCATACGCCTAACCAGTGGCCGAGAAGTTCTGACCACTCAACTGGTAGACGGCAGGTACTGGGTTTGTACCCAATTGCGGCCGTCGGCCTAACCGCTTGGAGTTTTCTTGGTTTTCTTCGAACCTTGCGGAAATACGGGTTAGGTTCCCTTAGAAAGACACCCACGAAGGACACAAACTCCTTCTAGGGCTATATCCCTCAAGTTGATAATCGGCCGACACAAAATAAAACTAAAACCGTGCAACCATACTCTAAAATATATATTCATTAATTATAAGAGATGTGAATTTCCCATGTGGGTGAAAAAAGTCCGGGCCAGGATTCGAACCAGGGATGTATTGGCTTAAGCCGTCAATGCTCTTCCAACTGAGCCATCCTGGGCGCATTTTCAGAAAGAATCACGTTTTGAGCACCAGCCTTGGCGAGTTGGTGAAAGCGAGAACGTTCAGCTAGCTGCATCGCCAAACGCCAATCGTCCTTTTGTTTTGTTGTTTTAAACTATGTTTTAATCGTAAACAACGTTGGATATCATTTCGTCATGTCTTTGCTTGATAACATTTATGGAAAAACAAATGAACAATAAGCATGATCTCTTTGCAGAAGGAAGGATTGCTATCCGCTTGGCGTTTGACGTCACGAACAAGAAAGGGTGCGTAGTATCGACTTCATCTCCGCGCCAATCGTTGTTCCGGCGATAAGGTGCTCAAAACGTGATTCTTTCTGAAAATGCATCCCGGGCACGAACACTAGCGGAATATTTCACCCACATAGAAAATTTACATCTCTTATAATTAATTTACCGATTGAAAAGTCGTGCCATAAATTAATCTAGTATTCATTAATTACTTTAATTGAAATATGAAAGTAAGATTAATTACTTTATCCTACTTAGTTCTATGCAAGATACTTTTTCAAAATGTAAATATACATTTGATTGAAAATGTTAAATTATCGCTGTGTTAGCGGAAATATTTGTACTCAAATATTAAGTAAAATTGAAGTAAATACATTTGACAAAATCGTTTTAATAATTTTGGTTCTTTATGAAAAATTCTGTGTTTTGTATATTACATATAACAAAAAGTTTCACAAATTTTAAATTATTTAAAAGAAGAAAAAAAAAGTATAATGTTTTTATATATTATCTATTGGTCAATCTATTCTGTTGCAATCTATTATCTGTTGCATTCATTTGATTCAAATTTTTGAGACATTAGTATTTCCAATGCACTAATAAAAGAATATAATGCACTAATAAAGAATATTCTTTATGAAAAATTCTGTGTTTTGTATATTACATATAAAAAAAAAGTTTCACAAATTTTAAATTATTTAAAAGAAGAAAAAAAAGTATAATGTTTTTATATATTATCTATTGGTCAATCTATTCTGTTGCAATCTATTATCTATTGCATTCATATGATTCAAATTTTTGAGACATTACTAATTCCAATGCACTAATAAAAGAAAAAAAAATCCCTTTTAATAAAAAGTTAGTTTTAATATTTTCTAAATTATATTCAAATTATAGATAATTATCATGATTTAAAACGAATTCTTATTAAATAAAAGTTAAATACAAAACTAATGTCTGTAGAAATATTAAATTTCATAAATGTTATTAAAATTGATTTGAAATTCTAATGAATTTTAAATCAGATTTTATGATGTATATCAATGTGAAACATAAAAGTAGTAAGTCCTGATTAAGTCCATTAATAATCAATCAATAATATTTTAATTGTAAAGTATTAATTATTGTAATAAATTTGTAATAAATTTGTAATAATGTATCAAAAATTATTATATAGATATGACCCAGTAGAAATTTAATATTAGAGTATTCCCAAAGAACACATATAACTGATAGGAAATATAAACAGGAAAAACAGCTTTTCCAGCCTGAATGAAAAGGAGAACATTAACATACTTTTTAACGGGAGTAGATTAATTTATAGATCTAACTCTTATTTAACCCCTTAACGTGCAGTGTTGCCGGGTCGGCAACACCTAAAGTTCCCCCTGTTTAAAGACACAAAAACCCCGTGAATATTTCCAAAACTACTCTAATGGCTACTTTAAATCTTTCTTATGAGTTCTAGATGGCAGCACACAGAGATCAAACTCTACTGTTTTTAACTAAAAGGTAAAATGTTTTACTGTAATACGCGCTTCACAGCAATGCTCTTCTCACTGCGCTTATCAATGCTTTACTTATGGGAGGTTACCACTTCGGCAACAGCTGTATAATTAAAATGGTTGACCTGTGTACTCCTATAGGCCTAAATAGATTGCCTAATTTTTTTTCTTTAAATTCCAACTTTAAAGAGTAGTGCGCCGAAAAGGGTTAATGTTATTCATAAGAGGTTGATTGAAATTTATTTTTAATGTTCACGTGTTTGTAACGATCATGAAATGGTATCGATACGCTATCTTTTTGCATACCGAGTAAATGGATTGAATATTTGGACGGTTTACAGGATACCTACATAGTAGGCACACTGACGCGGTCGAAAATATAGAAGGCATTATATTTATTTGCGTTCAATAATTGTTTTTTATAGGTTTTCACGTGCAGTTTCTTTGTAATTTTTTATTTACATTCTGAAGATGATTCAATGAAAATCACTTGAAACATGTCAATTTCAAATGATTTAATATTAAAGTGACGTCTTATAACCAAATATTTATTTATAATATGAGTTCTTAATATTCTTAATATGAGATCTTAATATAGTTCGTTGTAAAATATACATTATTATTATTATGACATATATTTTTTATATTTATTTAAAATATCTAAATAAACAAATTAAAATAATTTAATACGTGGAATCTTCATACACTATATGGCCAAAGATGGCCGGCCACTTGCGATTTTAGATATTTTGTTAATTATCTAAAAAAATACATGAGTAATTTTCTTGATACTCCATGCATGTAAGCATTATAGTATAGATCATAAATTTCCGTGAAGATTTTTTTCAAGAATCTCTATAGAGGATCGTTTACAAATTGAAAAAGAAACGAATATCTTTAGGATAACCCTGTCAAAACTAATGCAGCAAAACCCTTCAAACTGTAGATTATATTTAAGTGGCTTATTTTAATAAACTGTGTTCACTTGTATGTGGATAGCATATATACGTGTATAGAAATTAAGGATTTTATAAAAACAGTTCCAAATTTTTAGAAGTTTTTTGCTTATAATTTCTAATATCAGAGTTTCTAATATAAAGCAATGTTATTCTGCAAAAAAAAAACGGCAATCAGCATTGTACACAACACCCTGTAATTAGAATTAAAAATAATAAAATTGTAGGAAAAATTAATCAGGTTTACTAAAAATATTTTCTTTGCGCAAACATCAACGCTATGGAAATTATGATCGTATAATAGTCCGTTTTGCATTGCGGTTAATGTTTATTCGTTTTTCAGTCAGCTTCATATTTTTTTTTCTTATGGTAAACTCGAAATGTTTCTATTCAAATAAAGAGTGTGTGCAGCACGTAGTGTTTATTTTATTTTATTTATTTATTTACCTTTACAATAGAATAACGAGAATAAAAGTCGTCATATATTTATGGAAACTTATGCTGACAATGACTTAACGCCATATCAAATGTCAATCGAGGAAAACCATCGAAATCAGCCGTCAAGCCAAATAACTTTGGAAATAACATAATCCTGTGTGATTGGTGAAATCATCGTGTACCTTGAACTTCTAATATCATGGAGACCGGCCAATACCGTTCCCTACCGTCAACATTTATTGATGTGATTATTTATTGACCACAAAATCAATCAGAATGTGTTACAAAACACGAGAAAATGATTTTTCTGCCATGCACGAAACTGACCATCTACAACATTTTTATGCTATGTTGGGAGTTTTTGTTCATCTGCCGTACTCACCTAATTTGGCTCCATACTACTACCAGGAGTTTTCATCGACCCCTCACACATTCACTATTAAGAGGACACAGTACCTTAAAATTGGTCAAATTGTTAATTTTTTTTTTTTTTTTTTTTTTTTTTTTTTTTTTTTTTTTACTATTAACTGAAAGCTTCTTTTATTCTGAATATTTTTACACCTCAGCTTTACCTATACGATTATTACATCGCAAGATATTGTTGGTGTTGTTAATAGATTCAGAGCAATTACCCATACACATAAAAACTTTAAACAGATTTTTATCATTGATCATATTTTATAACTTGTTTGATCAAAAAACATTTGGGATATGATGTGATTAGCAAATTAAATTTGGCGATAGACGAGAACGGAATTAAGATCGTTGGCGAACGCAACAATATTGAAGTAGGTTACACTGAAGTTCAGAAGAATTCTGACATAAAACTGAATCATGCTGCCAGAAATAATAATGAAAAGAAAACGTCAACGTTAGATAATTCACGTGATGAAAATATTATAATTGTAAATGATAATAATGCAGGAGATAATTTCTTAATTAATTTAGCGAGCGTCATAGAAGATGATGAAATTGATTTAGATCACGTGAGAAATTTTAATATAAGAAAACTAATAAATCTTATACTATAATGCGAGCAAAAATTGTGTGTGTGTGTGTGTGTAAATTTTATCTCAAAAATGGCTCTAACGATTTTCGCAAAAATTTGGATTTTACCATTTTCGGGCACGAGAAGACCATTGGGCTAGGTCCCATGTTCGGGAAAATTCGATTACTGGGTCATTTTGGGTCATAATGGGTCAGGATAAAGCTATTTATATCTATAGAACGGCTGGATCGATTTTAAGGAAATTTTGTACCCAATTGTTTTTTGGTACGAGAAAACTATTGGGCTGGGTCACATGTTCAAAAAATTTCGATTAGTGGGTCATTTTTGGGTCATTATGGGTCAAGCTATTTTTATCTTTGCTATTTTAGATAGAGATTTGAAATATTTTTGACTTGTTCTCCATGGTGTCCTTAGTATTTTGGCACATTATATTAACATTTAAGTTTTTAGCTATTTTTTTTAAATGTAGGCGGTTCCGTCTTTTGCTTTAGTTACAGCCTTACTAACGTATGAGCGTAGCTTAAATGATAAAGCCCAAGGAGCGCTTTCCAAGGATTCCGGTTTAATTCGTGGCTTCGACATTTTTTTTTAACTCTGCCTGTTCTGTACTTAATTAGCTAAGTAATAAATCACTTTTATCCATTTTTCACATTTCTCTCAAATTTTGAATAGTTTTTAGCGAAAAGACAAAACAAATTATTAGCCTTTATACATATTAAGAAGAATAGGAAATTTTCAAACAATTGAACAACTAGAAACCATACATTACTTGCAAGCTTGATTTTTTTTTTATAATTAGAAAAGTTTAAATTATTTAAATCTGACTTTAATTTTAAAAACGATTTTAAAATGTGGTACTGTAACTAAAATATCACTGAAAAATGATGCTCAAAAAATCAATCTGGGAAATGCATAAAAAGAAAATTTCAATCAATTTAACTAATTACTATCTTTTCTCATTAACTTAAACTTTAAACAACGGTGCGTTATTGATCCAAGGTTTGTTTCAAGTTTCTACCAAGAGTGAGGAAGTAATTTGCTTTAGGGAGTAATGCACTTTCCAATCAAACATCTAAACTTGCTTTTATGTAAATAACTACTAAAACTTAAAATTAAAGGAATTGAAACTGTTCGAATTAGATTAAAACTTAAAAATGATGGTTATTTTTCAATTCAACCATGAGGAAATAATTTTGTATGTAGGAAGATCCAGGCAGTATTTGATCAAAGAAAATAAGTGATACGGGATTTTTATTATATTTACTTTCTTTAAAGTTTTAGAAGTAAATTATCATGATTGTAACATCAATTCATCAATGATCTTTAGCGATGAAAAATTAAAACCTCTTAAATTAAACAGGTAAAAAACATAAATAAGTGTTTTTTTAATTATCTTTTTCCACTGGTTGATCGGGTTGATCGTTAGTTAATCAAAAATCTAAAGATTGGCCTTTTAAAATATAATCCTTGGGTACTAATTAACAATAAGTATTAAAAAAGCACTGTTAATCACTTATTTTGTGAATTAGTTTACCTAATTTCAACGAGTGCGCTGCTTTCCATACTAACATTATTATTTATTTCAAACTTTGTGCATAATATGAATTAAATAATGATACACATCATAATGCAATGTTATACAATCAATAATATGAATTATGATCATGACACTACTATCACCGCATTCTATTAACCTATTTTATAATGCAATTAAAAAAATTGATGAGTTAATTTGTGTCAATAAATGCCTTTCTTGAAATATAATTCTTGAAATTAATAAGCATTTTAAACATTTTTAATCAGTAAAATTCGTAACTGGTGTTCCGATTCTGAACATCATATAAGTATAGACATTTATGTTCACGAAAATCAATAAGTAACCCCGGAAACTTTAAACTTCATGAATAAATTAGAAGTTAATGTTTTCTCTTTTTTTTTTTAATGGTTTAATATCTTTTGGAACCTTAATGGATTTCGTGCTGAAACGCATTCGCTAAAAGAGGAATTTCTAATCAGTTAAAATCCAAATATTTAAAAGAAAAAAGGTTTAGTATTCAATCTTACTTTTAAACTATCAGGATGTTTAAACATTTATGTACGCTGTCTCAAAATTCATAGTTTTATATATTTTTTAATGATACATTTCCCTCCCTTAATTTTAAATAGAATCTAGGGAATAAATCGCCAAATTCTTTTGTTAAAAGCAAATACTTCAGAGCAATTTTAATTTTAAGATGAATTTATTGTAATAAAATTAGAATATGACGAACGAGTTTTTATATTGTTCTTTCTCATTAATATTAGCAAAATTAGATAATTGAAGTGTGCGACATAAATTTTCATTTATCCAAAAAATGGCCGATTCGCGACGGGTGCTACCATGGGATTAGTTCCTCCCCACAACAAGTTCTTTTAAACGATATTGCACTCGCCAAAATAGATGCGTTATGATTAATAACATTAAGCGTAACACTTCTATGTCTCGTGAAAAATCCTTAAAATAGCGATAAAAATTTGAGCCCATAAATGAAGCCGACTTAGCGATCGTTTACTAATTCTTTTAAAAAGAAATTTTAAGTAAAAATGTCGTTTTTACAAAAACTTTGATTTATTTTTATTTATTTATTTTTTTAAATCGGGCTTCTTGCATTTTAATTTTGTGTATTCGATTAAACTTTGCGATTCTTTAAAAATAAATTAAATTACTCTTAACCCTGGTAAAAGTCGAAAGAACTATTTTGTTATGTTATGTGCAGACATGTAAACAAATTGTAACATTCTGAATCTACTTTTTGACGATGAAGAACATTTATGTAGCAATCAGTATTTTCAGAATTCCTAAATTCTAATTAAACTGTAAATTTTGAGAGACTCATTTTAAAAGGAAATAAAATATTATTTGAAGTTAACAGACATTTTAAATATTTTTAAGCTATAAATGTCGTAATTGTTGTCGAGTTCCTAAACTTTATGTAAGCATACTCACCTACTTTCACGAAAATCAATCACCGGAAACTTTAAACTTCATGAATAAATTAGAAAATAATGTTTTCTTTTTTAACAGTTAAATATCTTTCGAAACCTTAATGCAGTTCGTGATGAAACGCCCTAGTTGAAAGAGGAATTTTTAATCAATTAAAACAGAAATATTTGAAAAGAAAAACTGTTTAGTAATTAGTTTAACAGTAAAGATATCACAAAGTGTAAACATTTATGTTCAGTGTCTTAAAATGTATAGTTTTGCATTTTTGTGATAAAATATTTTTTATTGTTCCTTAATTTTAAAATTGAATCTAGGAAACAAATCGCCAAACTCTTTTGTTAATTGCAAATACTTTAGAGCGATTCTGTCTTAAGATTAATTTCTTGGAATAAAAATAGAAGCAATACCGATATGACCAATGTTTTTTGATATTGTTCAGTAAAGTTTGATAACCGAATTGCTCAACTTAAATAGTCAAATATCTCGAAAACGACAGATTTGGAGACGGAAAATTCGCAGCAAAATTAAATAATCGAACTGCGCGACATAAATTGTTAGATACCAAGAAAACGATTATTTGCGACGGTTCCAATGAGTTATTTACTCTTCAGAACAAGTTCTTTGAAATGATATAACACTTGTCGAAATCAATGCGTTACAATTAAAATGTCAAGAGTAACATTTTTCTAACTGCTCAAAAATCGTGAAAAAAAGAAAATAGACTATTTTTATGGCATTTGCAGATATGTAAACTACAAAATTTAACATTTTAAATCTATTATTTATCGATGAAGAAAATTTATGCAGAAAAGAGTACATTCAAAATCTCTTAGTTCTAATTAAAACATAAATTTTGTGAGATTCATTTTAAAAAGGTAAAATATTACTTGAAGTTAACAAACATTTAAAACATTTTTAACCAATAAAAGTCGTAATTGGTGTTCAGTTTCTGAACTTCATATAAGCATATACACCTACTTTCACGAAAATCAATGAGTAACACTGGAAACTTTAAACTTCATGAATAAATTAGAAGTTAATGTTTTCCCTTTTCAACAGTTTAATATCTCTTGTAACCTTAATGGATTTTATGATGAAATGCCCCCGTTGAAAGAGGAATTTTTAATCAATTAAAATAGATAAAGTTAAAATAAAAACTGTTTAGTAATCAGTTTTACCTTAAAAATATCACGATGCTTAAACACTTATGTACACCGCCATTCAAATTGCATAAGATTGCATTTTTTGTGATTGTAAAAATTTTATTATTCATCAAGCATTAAATTGAAACAAGACATTGTCGCATTCTTTTATTAAAAGTTAATTCTTAAGAGAAATTTCTGGTTTGAGATAAATTTGTTTGATTAAAATTAGAATTTGATAAATAAATATTTCCGAAGTTTTCTCTGCAATGTTACTTTTTTATTCGGCATACTTGCAATTTTTTGGAAATTTAACAAACCTTCTGGATTATAAAAGTACTAAAGCATGCTTTTCCAGAATATAAAGCCTGGTATTCCTGGAAATATTGCATAATTATTTTTTTACATAAATATGTTATTTCATAGGGTGAACATAACACATATACAGGGTGTTCACAATCAATGTTGCCCAATGATTAATTCCTAAACCGCCATTTAGTGACATATGGTTTCAAATACAAAAAAGTATATATATATATATATATATATAAGAAATGAAGTAAAGAAATATTTTAAAAGTGATTTGGTTCAATAAAAAAATATCTTAAAAAATACGAAATTTGAATTTTTATATTCTCCCTTGTTCCTATAAAGTATATTTAGTAAAATTTCGCAATTGCACTTACAAATAAGAAAAAAACAAACATTTCATATAAAACCAAGTTATAAACTTTAGAAATGCATGTTTTATATAACTTTTCCGTACCTGAACACAAATGATTTCAGCCATACTTTCAGTGTCCATATACCAATACTTAAAGTATTCAAATAATTGATTTTAAGGTGTTTATTAGCTTTGAAAAAAAATCATACAAGTATTATGATTGCGTTCACGTTTTATTAATTTTCAGATTGTCCAAAAATATGGCCAAAAATTTTAAAATACGTTTTACTTTGTATGGATTCAAGACTGTCTCTTTATATGATTTTTTTAAACAAAAATTATCTTATTTTTATAAGATTTTTTTTTTTTAATTTCAACGATGGTATGTATGTTTTTCAGGTTTTAAATTTATATTCGAGCTTTAACTCACTTTGTAATATCCGATCAAGATTATATTTTGTATATTGACATAAATACGATGAAAATCTAATGTTATTATGAATTTCGGTGGTTACCATTTATGTTTATTTTACAGGATAACGCAAAAAATTTAGGATAGATTAGCGCCAAGTAAATTTAGAAAAGGATTTAGATTAGATAACACAAGACTCGATAGTTATGTTTTTTTAACTTTAATATAATTTTCATGAGAAAAATTGGATAGTATGAAATATTTTAGATTGTTGTGCTTTTTAAATTTTGATTACTAAATTTTATGTACTTGTTAGTACTAAATCTGCAAATGACCTACATTTATAACAATCACGTTAGAGTTTTTTTTTTTTTTTTTTTTTTTTTTTTTTGCAAATCGTAAATGTGAAAGTTAAGGAATAGTGAAAGTCTTATTCTATATTTTATTTTAATTAATATGTCCAAATTATTAAATATTTTAAACGCAATCTGGAATGTTAATTTTAGTCTCAAGTCTCAATTATTTTTTTAATATATTTGACGTGATTATATTTCTGAATGACCCCTAATTTGTAGCAAAAAATATGCTTCAAATATAAACAGCTATTATTCAATCAATATTAATCGTCGAATAAAGGGATTTTTTTTTATTTGTCTTACTTGTAAGTGTAACACGAAAATTTAATTAAATATAACTTATAATACACGAGATCGCATAAAAAATTAAAATTCGTATTTTTTAAAGAAATATTTTGATTGGAGCAAACCTGTACAATTATGACTAACGATTTAGCAATTAGTTATTGGACATGGTTGAGAGTAGTTACCATGCATATGCGGTAGACTAATTGTGGAATCTAGCTCTTTGCAAAGATACCAGCTAATTTGGGGATCAGCTGATTTTTTTTTTTTTCTTTAATTGACATGATGTTTTTCAGATGGAAGTTTTGTAAAGAAACTGAGCAGTTTTATTTTAAATAAGAAGTAATCAATTATTTCTCAATCAAGCTGCTGTTTTTTGAACTTATTGCAAAGAACCGATAGAGAACTAAACTTATTGGAAGTTATTCATTTTTTAATTACCTTTTTTTTCAGACTCTTTGCAATGAACAAACTAATCGTTGGGGAACACCGTAATATTTACCCATCTTGGATATGCACAATATAATATATGAAAATAAAACATGTGTCAAGTATTTATAAAGTGCACTGCAATTACAAAACAAAATTTAAACGTATATTTAAATATTTTTAATATGCATAGGAATGCTCTATTAATGAATTGCTGATGAACCAACTTTGAGAAATTACATAAAATGCGAAACTACTCAAGTAGTACCTAACTGCGTAAAAGAAATAGCCTTAAAACCTAAAATAGTAATAATAATAATATATAACAGCTTTTTGTGTCGGATTAAGCGTCTCATTTCCAATTAAAATATATCTCTGAATTTAAATTTGAATGAAATACAGGGTCATGAAAAATCAAAGAACGTAAAAAACAGGATTAAAAATCCGATCGAGTTTGTTTTTTATGCCAAAAATTGTGTTATTTTATTTCCTTCTAAGTCCACTCCTTAAAATAAAATAAAAAAAATTTCGAAATTTTTAATGTACCTTTCATCAGAACGAATTTTTCGAAAGCCGAAAATATAGTTCCGGATAATCGAGGTTACTGATATTAAATAGGCTTCGTCCCATTCTTACATACTATGTACATACAAAATTTGAAGTCTCTATATCAATTCGTGAGAAAGAGTGTTTACAGATACACAGACAGACAGACGGACGGCAACTTTGTTTTTCTAAAAATATGTTTTTCGGAGTCTCCGCTATCTTTGCGTGTAAATCCGTGACTGATATTTTTCGATTTTCAAAACTATTGCAAGACTTACCCTATACTTGGTATGATGGGTAAGTAAAATACGCAGAAACGTAGGAACCTTGTAACAATTTTACAACAACAACAATAAAAACAAAACATATTTCTTATACAAATGATAAACTTTAGGCCTACAACTTACGGTTTCTGACACTCGGTATAGAATAAAAAACTATTAATGAAAGTTAAAAATTTGTTTTAATAATATTTACTAAATAGTGTCGATGTAAGTTTCAATATTATTATGGGTTGGTTATATTTATTTTAAATTTTAATTTCTAATATTTTAAAAGTATCTAGTTTACATCTAGTTATTGAAACTGAAGAGAGAAATAAGGAAAATTGATAAAAGATGGGTTCAATATAGTGGGAGATATATTGTATTTTAACTGCTACTGTAAAAAAAAAAATGTTGTTTTGATTTATTTTATTTTTCAGTTTTTCTTAAAATAAAAACATGATATTAATTTTTATTTGCGTATTCGATGTAATTTGTAAAATAATTATTTTGCTGGCAATATGAGGCAAGGTGCTTTTTTCAATTCAATATAACTTAAAAATAAATTTGTTCATTCTGGTATGATTATATATAAATTTGAAAAAAGCGTATTTTTAAAAATTAGATAAGCAAACGTTACTAAAGTGTTACATTAAAAAATATAAAATTAAGAAAATAAATTGTATTTTATGTTAAAGGAAGTCTTTAAATATTCTTTTTAAAAAGTTGTACTCAACTTTATGATTGCTTTCTAAAATAATTTCTAACTTATGCCGCTACTTTAGTGAACGTAATAAGTAACACTGGAAATCTTAACCTTTACGATGAAAATAGAAGTTAATGTGTCCTGTTTTGAAAGTTTAATATCCGTTTCAGAACTAATGGATGGCGTGATTAAGTCCTCTTAATGTAAAATTTTCAATTAAGTAAACCAGTTATTTTGAAAAAGAAAAACTTTGTAACACCACTTTAATGAAACCATAACATGATTTTCAAGGGTTTATATTACAATGACACAAGCTATTTAAAGTCGCATTTTCTTGTTTAATAAATTATAAAGGATTCTGCAAAGTGCAAATTAAATTGAAAATAGGAAAAGTGAAAAACAAACCATCATAGTTTTTTATCTATTATTTGTTCGTCAAACATTTCATAAACTTTTCAAATCAGAAAAAACTAAAAATACAGGTTAGTAATTTAAATTCTATATTCCAAGTAAATAGTTTGAAATATACATTCAAGCATTAAGTATTTATAGGCTATTAAAAACTATTTTAAAGCATATTGTAAATGGAGGAAGTAACTTTTTTTTTTTCAAATTACACTAATATTTTAAATGCATTTGGTTTTGCACATAGTATTTTTTGCCAAAAAGTTTTACTTACCTAATATATAAAAATCAAAATTTGTCTGTCCGTCTGACATTAATTTTATACAAATCCACAGTTTGGAAGCTAGAAATGTGAAAAGGTACGTAGTGTTTTAAACATGATTGCGTAGGCAACTAAATTAATCCGGAACCGAAATTATTTATAGTTATTTTTACTTTTTTCTATCTTCAACAGAAGAAAGTATTGTTATCGGATTTTTTTCGACTTCCGGTTTTTGACGAATTTACACGTTTTAGGAGTCACAGATTTCAAAAAGCATGTTTATACAAAATGTATGCCTGTCCATGTGTCTGTGTGTCTCTATTTCGCATTGTACCATCAAAGATTGTTTAAAGATATGCATGGAATTGAACCAAATTTTTTGTGAATGTTTTTTTTTTTTGTGACAAGCAGGTCCTCCTTCAGTTTTGAAATATTCTGCCGGAAGGGGGCACTGCAATCGCAATGTTCATATAGTACTGGCTAAAAGCGTATGAAGTTATGCATCGAATTGAACCAAATTTTTTGTGTAAGTGTTTGGTTGTGGCTAGTAGGTCCGCCCTGAATTTGAAAAAAATTCGCTGGAGGGGGGCACTAAAATTACAATGTCTGTGCCATTTTCATTACTTTATCATCAAAAAGTTTATGAGCTTACGCATGGAACTGAACTTAAATTTTTGTATATGATTATTTTTCGTTATGGCAAGTAGGTCCTCTCTGAATTTGAAAAAAAAAAAAATCTGCCTGTCATTCTATTGTCCATCGGCTCGTGTAGTGACGGAAACACGTTTTTACTGAAGCAGAAATTTAAGATAAAAATCTAAGTTGGTATAGTATTGAATTAAAATTATTAAATAATCAACATGTTTAACTATTTTTTTAAATATTAAAATGTATGTATGAGATAGAAGAAAGTTTCTCGATTGGCGGATTCAATTGGTTTATTAATTAAAAGCCACCAATTTATCAACAATTTCCTATCGAACTTAAACATTTTTCGCTATAGCAGTTGCTAAAAATTAAAAATCTACATTAAAATTCTTACCATAACATTTTTTTTTTCTTTTATAAGATTTCCACGCGAAAAATTAAAATTATATGAATAATTATACATTTTTAAAGTGCGTATAATATCATTACTGTCTTACTGAATGATTTCAACATAAAAAATCAAAATGAAATAAATAGTTTGACGAACACAAAAAAGGGAGAATCTTACGTCATTTTGGAAATGTAAAAACATCAGCAGACGAATATATAACGCCATACGAATATAAATAAATGAATTGAAGCATGAAAAAAATAAATTATAGAAATTTTGGCATATTTTTCATTTTGACGTTTTATGAATTTGTTTTTGATACTGCTTTATGTTTTTGATTTGTTTTCAAAAATCAATTTCATGGGTAATTCAATATGTATACGTAACGTGACGGTCAAAAGTTTCCGGCCAGTTAGTTTCTTTGATTTATTTAATAGAGGATTTCAGCGAAGAAGACGTACAATTGCTTCAAAAGTTACGATTATGGGATTCACCTCTGACCCCTGTGATAATTTTCATTAAAACTAAAGACACTTCATGTAAAGGATGGAAATCGAAATTCGCTTGTGAAAAAGTTTCCGGCCACTCATCGTTCCTTATTCTTTTTCTGTTTGTAACGTGTTTTTTGGTCGTGTTTGTGAATACCATATTTTAAATTAAAAAACTTAAAGTTCAACAACTATTGTTCACAAACGAATGATTAATTGTCGCTAAAGGGCCAATTTTCTCGAGATATTGCGGTAAAGTTATCCATCGGGATAACCAATTGTGAACTACATTTTAAAATAGTTTTAAAATGACAATGGCCTTCAGGACTTTCTGAGGTCTGGGAATTTCTAGAAAAAGACTGTGGAGGGAATTACCAGAATAAAAATAGCTGATAACTCACAAAAAATGCTGTTGCAATATTCCGCGATTTACGGATTGAAAATATTGATGAAATAAGTGATGACGAGATGATGACGTGATGCAGATTTTTATAGAAGCGTCAGTGTTAAAAAAATTTTCATGAGTGAAAAAAAAAAAATTAATGCACTTGACTTAGCGTTTTCCAAGGAACACAATGTCTGGTCAAGTGAAAATTGGACTAAAGTTCTATTTTTCATATATATACATAAAACTATTTAAAAAAATCTTATTATCTATTGAAGAATATTTTACAAAGAAAAGGTGTGCGTGCAGTCTTGCAGATCTAGAGGGCACAAAAACTACGCCTTCTTTTCACAATGCTAAGATAGTTAGGTTTTATCATACTTTAAAATAATTTGATCTTAGTGCTGCACGTTCCGAAAATGAAATAAAACTCTATCTGGTTTTGAGATCATGTGCATACATTAAAATTTAGAAAATACACGTCGACAGAAAACATAATACTTCAATTTAAATTCAGATATACATGTATTTCAGTTACCATATTGATAAAGAGATCTATACTTTGATTAAACTAATTTTACATTAAAACTTTAAAGAATTATGTAAAAAAACATCCAATTTTTTTTCTAATAAAAACACTGCTTGATACTATATTTGATATTATATTATGACAATATCCTTTAAAAATATATACTTTATTAAAAGCGCAATGCTCTTTGAAACGCACTTTTCATATAAAATTATTTTTAATTAACAAACATTAATTTTTGCGTTAATTTATATCTTTTGAAATGTATTTAACTCAATGTTTTTAATAATATTTTATTTTGTTTTTTTTTCCTGAAAATGAATAAAAAGTAAAGAATTAGATTTTTTTGGCAAAACATGACACTACAATTTTAAAACAGTATTGTAGACGCAACATTTAAAATGCAAAATACTAGATCTAAATTAGATAATTATGACTATTTTATAAATATAAATATGTTTTGCATTTGATCATAAAACTGTTACATAAAATAGATACTATCTAAAATATATTTTTTCAAAAAAAGTATGAGCGTAATTTGATAAAAAAAAAAAAAAAAAAAAAAAAAAAAAAAAAAAAACTTCCCATCATGAAGTAGGAAAGAAACTACTTTTAAATGAAAATGCTTTTAAATTAATCTAAATTGAAAGATTATTGAGTGAATCAAAACTTAAAGTTTTCTTTATTCCATTAAATCGTATCATACATTGGCATTACAATGTATTTCATGTTAAGTGATGATTCTAGCTGGTCATGGCAATTACGTCATACTAAACACTTTACTGCACTATCTTTTCCTTCTTTTATGAAAGGAAACTATTTGAAATCTATACATTGGTCTAATAATAAGAAAAAAGCCAAATAAAATGAAATAAAACAAAATAAAATAAAATAAAATAAAATAAATAAATGAATAAATTTTAAATTTCCAGCTAAAATTTCATGTTTATGCGTATACCCATTGTATACAATTAGGATTTTTAAATATTACATTTCTTTATTTTGCAACTAAATTAGCTTAAATTTATTTTATCTGCTTAACACTAAGCAACTTTTTTTATGTTAATATTTGTAATAAGTATTCAGTAGAAATAATTAACGTAAATTTTGCCTTACTAACTTAATCTTTTTTTTTTTTTTTTTTTTTTTTTTTTTGTCCAAAGAAAAAATTTTATTTTATTTTTTTTTCAAATGCAGTCATCTGACATGGACAAAAAAGTATTATTACAGTCTTTGGTTTGTTCTTGATTAAAAATAGATGTGATATTGGATAAATTCATGGCACATAATGACATTTATGCTGTTTTATTGTATATGCCAGATGTGGTAGATGATGCAGTGAAAGGTTAAGATGGAAATATATTATTTCCGTATTACGGAATTTGTTAGATATAATCATAATAAATTTTGCGTTCGTATATTTATGCAATATCTATTGCAATATCTATTACTATAGCTATTTTTTAAATTATTTGCAATAGCTGTATCGATATCTATTGCTATAGCTATTGCTCAATAGCTATAGGTGTTGTGCTATAGCTATTGTACTATAGCTATAGCAATAGTGCAATAGCTATTGCTCAAAAATCTAACAGGTTATAAAAGCAGTTATAGCATGAAATCATTTGTCCTATTTGGAGTACAATTTGCAATCTGTTAATTTTTTGCATTAAAAAAATTTTTATTTCAAAAGTGCGATTCAAACACTGTTGCGAATTTAATAACGTATTCATTTTTTTAAAGGATATCAAAATAATATCAAATATAGTAGCAAGCAGTTCTTTTGTTATAAAATCATATTTGGGGGATTTATTTAACATAATTCTTTAAAGTTTGTAATGTGAATTTTTTTAAACAAAATATATATCTCTTTTACAATATAGTAATTAAAATAACTGTATCTAAAATTTAAATTCCCATTCCTATTTTCCTAATTTTAATGTATGCACATAATCTCATAACAAGATTTAATCTTATTTCATTTTAGGAATTAAATTTCAAGCATAGTACAAAGAACAAATCATCTTGAAAAATGATAAAGTTTATTTATCTAAGCAGTAAGTAAGGATGACATGATTCGCGCTTCTTAGATATACAAGAATGTCAAATGAAAGGCTTTAAGAAAAATCCTTTCCAGATTGTAGATATGAAAAGTAATATTAAGCAATGTTCGTCACTAGGCTTATCTTTGTTCTCCAGAAACATAGATGTCATGGACTTTTACTAATGACTATATTTATTATTGTCTAAACATGCTTTAATTAAGCAGAACTCAAGAATTTACTTGTCGTTAAAAAGAACGGCTTTTCAAGCTGTTAAATGGTAATTATTTTCATTGAATAAAAAAACAGTAAAATAAGTTAAATGATGGGTTATATTTACCGTAAATTTTAGTACATAATGGGTCTTTATAATTTTTTGATTAAATGTATCTTTTATTGGTATATTAATCAAATTACGCTCATCCATTCTTTGAAAAAATATTTTTTAGATAGTATGTATTTTATGTAACAGTTTTATGAACAGATGACAAACACATTTTATATTTATAAAATAGTCATTACTGTCTAATTTAGATCTAGTATTTTGCATTTTAAATGTTGCGTCTACAATACTGTTTTAATTTATTACTATCATGGTTTTCTAAAAAAATCAATTTATTTAATTTTTAATCATTTTCAGAAAAAAAAAATATTATTTAAAACATTGAGTTAAATGCATTTCAAAAATTAACGCAAAATATTATGTTTGTTATTTAAAATTCATTTTATTTGAAAAGTGAATTTCAAAGAGCATTGCGCATTTAATAAAGTATAAATTTTTAAAGGATATTGTCATAGTATAATATCAAATATAGTATCAAGCAGTGGTTTTATTAGAAAAACATATTTGGGAGATTTTTTTACATAATTTTGTTAAGTTTGTAATGTGAAATTAGTTTAATCAATGTATAGAAATTTTTATCAATATGGTAACTAAAATACACCTATATCTGAATTTAAATTTAAATGTCGAAGTGTATTTTCTAAATTTTAATGTATGCACATGATCTTAAAACCAGAAAGAATTTTATTTCATTTTCGGAACATGCAGCACTAAGAACAAGTTATCTTAAAGTATGATAAAACTTAACTATCTTAGCATTGTGTTAAGGAGGCGTAATTTTTGTGGACCTCTAAATCTGTAAGATCACATCATCTGTAATCACACCTATTCTTTGTAAAATATTTTTCAATAGATAGTAATATTTTTTACCAGTTTTATGTGTATATATGAAGCATATTTATATTTAAAAAGAAACATTATACTCCATTTTAAAGTAAGCATTGGGCATATTGCACGTGCATTAATGTATTTTTTTTATTAATAACATGTTTTCTTAAAAAATATATTTACTTAATTTTAAAATAATTTTTCTAATCAATCCAAAATAATGTATTACTTAATGCATCCGGTTAAACCCATTTACAAATTCCTATGTTACCACAATTTCTTATGCTTAAAATAAAAATTAATTTAATATGAAAAATGCGATTCAAGGTCTATTGTGCCATTTATAAAGCATGAAATTTCAAATGGAAAAAAAATTATTATTTAGTATTGTATCAAGGTTTATTTTACCTTACAAAGAGATTTAGGTTGATTTATTTAATAAAATTCCTTAAAATGTGTAATGTGTAATTATTTAGATTAAATATACAATTGTTTTACAATGGAACAACGCAAATATATCTACATCTAAAATTAAAATTCTCATATCTGTTTTCTTTCCAGGTGCGTTTTCTAAATCTTAATGCATGCACATAATTTCAAAACCTGATTTAAACTTATTTCTTTTAAGGAATTAAACTTCTCGCATAGCACAAAGAATAAATCATCTTAAAATACAATAAAGCTTAGTTATCTAAGCATTGATTGAAGAAGGCCTAATTTGCATGCCTTCTTGGATATACAAGAAGGAAAATTAAAAGGCTTAACAAAGATTTTTTTTCCACGTTGTGGATATGAAGGCTAATTTTTTCCTCGAGAAATTTAAATGTCATAAAAGTTTACTAATAAATGTATTTATTATTGCATAAATTATTATTGCATTTTAAATTTATTATTGCATAAATAAGCGTAACTTAAGATTTGTTTTGTTCTTAAATAGAAGACTTTTTCACACAGTTATATTGTAATTATTTTGATTTCATAAAAAAACCAGTAATATTCCTTAAACTATATGTTTTATTTACCGTTCATTTTGGAACATAACGCATACTTATAATTTTAGATTTATAAGTATTGAATGTTTCTTTTTTAGGTAAATTGATCAGATTACACGCATCCATTCTACGAAAAAAATATCTTTACATAGTATTAATTATATCTAGCTGTTTTATAATCAGATTCAGATTTATTTATTTAATGAAATACCTTAAAGTTTGTAATGTGTAATTATTTTGATCAAATATACATTTGTTTTACAATGTAACAACTCAAATATACATTCATCTGAAATTAAAATCTTCATAACTGTTTCCTTTCGAGGCTTGTTTTGTAAATCTTAATATATGCACATAATTTCAAAACCAGATTTAAACTTATTTCCTTCTAATTATTAAACTTCACGCACAGCAAAAAGAACAAATCATCTTAAAGAATAATAAAGTTTAGTTATCTAAGCATTGAGTGAAGAAAGTATAATTTGTATGGCTTTTTAGCTATGTAAGAATGCCAAATGAATGGATTAAGAGAAATTTCTTTCGGATTGGGGGAATGAAATACAATATTAAGTAGTATTTGTCTTTAGGATTACATTTATACTTAAGAAATAAACTTGCCATAGAAGTTTAATAATGACTTTGTACGATAGCAAGTGAAACTTAGCATATTGTTGACATGTCTTGAAAAAAAAGTGCTCAAGAATTTTTACCTTTTCAATTTTTTTTCACATGATTACACTAACCTCCTGACCGCCAAGCGAAATTGCAATATTGTAATGTTATTGTCTCTGAAACATATTTAAAATGCTTAAATAAGATTTTTTCCCCAACATGTTATAATTTTTTTTATTACGTATAGGTATATGAGCCTTGATAGTACACTATATGGCCAAAGGTGACCTGTCACTTGCGATTTTAAACGTTTTGTTAAATATCTAGAAAAATGCAGGTGGAATTATCCTGAAACTCTAAGTGTGTAAACATAATGAAACAAGTCATACATTTCCGTGAAGATTTTTTTCCCCAAACTCTATAGGGGACTGACAACAACTTCAAAAAGAACGAATATCTTTTGAATAATCCTGTCAAAATTAATGTACAAAATCTTTCAAACTAATGATTATGCTTAGGGGGCTCATTATAATAAACTTTATTTATTTTTATGAGAACAGCATGTATACTCGTAGAGAAATCATGTTTTTTATAGAAAGTCCCGAATTTCGCCAATTTTTTTGCTGATAATTTGCAGAATTCTCAATATAAAATAACGTTCTTTTTTCAAAAATATGATAAACAACACTGCACACAATACTCTGTAATTAGAATTAAACAATAATAAAAATTGTATGAAAAATGAGCTGGGTTTATTAAATAATTTTTCATTGCGTAATTGTAAATGCTATAAAAATTTCATTTGCATATTGTGTTAGCTAAATGTATGGAGCAATTTTTGTGAAAGTCTCAAAAACATAGTTTGAAAATTCTGAAAGTGTTCATCGATAGAATAAGCTCAAAATCCGTTATTCCCAAAATGCAGCAAAAAGATAGGGATGTAACCATTTATCCATTGATTAGTGTCAAGTGTCAATATAGAATAAACAATTCGATGCGCACTACTATATTTGGTACACCCTATCATTCTAAAATACTCAAACTGTAAAGGTGGGTGCATGCAGTATGCATTCGTGGTGATTCTACTTATTTTGTATACATCATATGTAACAGCGATAATGATAATGATGATGATTTTAAAAAAATAAACATACTTAATTTATAATTTCAGTAACTTTTGGCCTATTTCTTAACTGAATAGATTTATTGATCTTAATATCAGTGTCTTTTTACCTTCATTGATCTAAAGGTCTGTATACACGTACCTCGATCATGGGGCACTTTTACACACGACATAAATCTATATGTTTGATTTTCCTAATGTTTAAAATACACAAAATTAATTTAATGACTTCAAACTATACCCTAAGAATCATTTGTTGTATAAATACCAATGTAATGTAATAAGTAAAACAAAAAATACATAGGAAAATTTTAGAAAACAAAGTGTACACACGTGCATAGGTCTCGCCTACTGAATGTCAAATGAAATACAATTAGTTGTAAGGACTGGAAATGCGATCCTTAGTAGATAGATATTGTAAGCGCATTCAAATAATTTGATTTTCTTAGTATATGGTTTGAATGCTTAAGAGGAAATTCTGAGACAGGGAAGCCATGTCTGTAGTTTACAGTGTCCCTCCCGGTTGCCTTTATTAAGATCTTAAAAATTACATTTTCTCAGCCAGAAGAAAAAAAAAATACGGACTAAACTCAGCCGTTCGTGCACAGACTGACTTACCGCGACACAAAGAACCCTATGGAATGTGCCATATTTTGGTGAGATGTCCGCTGTGGTAATTGCTTCCTAGCGACAAGCAGCTGGTGAGATGGGATGGAGCACTGTCGACCCCCTGCTATACGACAGAAAGACAGGCTGTCAGTTGATTAGGATGGAAACAAACATTTGATAATTATATATGTTCCTTAGTTAAGGCAGCAATACTGCCCGAGATACACTCCTTCTAGACATGAACAACGGGGGAGAGAAATGATATCTGAGATGGCAGGCTTCAGATCCCACACTACTGAATAACCCGGATGATAATATTAGGTCTATGGGGGCGTTCTTTTCAAATATCTCTCTAAAATTTTTTTATTTTTACATCATTTTTTTGTGCGTAAATTAGCTGAGGGCGGTGTACAACCAGCGTAGTTTTTATTTTTTTCGATTTTGATTATATATTTTTTTATATTATGATAGTTTCAATTTCAGAACTGGATCAAATTCAAAATGTAAAAGCTAGACCGGTTGTAGATCGTCCTCAGCTATCCCATGCAAAATAAATCATGTAAAAAATATTAAAATTTGAGCAAGATAGTTAAAAATTACGACCCCATAAACTTAACATTATTACCCGGGTCTTTTTCAATCAGTAGTGTTGGCTCTTCAGTCAAGGTACAGTTGTAAAACACTTTAAGATATTATAAAGAGATTCAAAAAATCCCTGTCGGCTTGGCCTATTGGCGGATTCAGATTATGAAGAGTGCCCATTTCAACAACAAAAAATAAAATATGATTAGATGTAAACACAGTTTAACAACTTTATCTGGCCGATTTTGAAAAAAAAAATTCATATTTCTGTAAGAACTGATTTTATCAGAATCCTCTTAAGCGAAATTCGACTCAAATGCACATTTAGACAACATGTTTTGAAATATATTCTATTTTTTTTAAAAAAATCGATCAATACGCACATTATATAGTTCCTAAATAACAAAAAACTGTCACTTGAATGCGTTTGAGAGCAAAATTGAATTTAAAAATGAGTCATAAAATAATCAATTTGTTATTTGAATACATCCTCAATTCTTTAATTATGATCCCTTAAGGAAATTTTTTACAAAGTGCCTATTTTGACAGCTTTTAAAAAATCTATATAGCCTTTATTAAAAAATTGACCAATACGGCACATTATACAGTTCCTAAATAACAGAACCTATCAATTAGGCACTTTTGAGAGCAAAACTGAATTGAAAAATGAGTAAAAGAAGAAAACGCAATTTTCTTATTTGAATACCTCAATTTTTTCCGTCACGATCGCTTTGGGATATTCTGTTCAAGGTATCCCTTATAGCAACCTTTTTTAAAAATATATTCTGCTTTATCAAAAAACTGGCGAATACGTCACTTTATATAGTTCCTAAATAAGAGGATCTGTCATTTAGATAAGTTTGAAATCAAAAATGAATTTAAAAATGAGTCAGAATATAAGCCGTTTGGATTTGAGTTTTTTTCTCAAACTCCTATTTTTGTTTAATTTATTTTTGCTATAAGAATTGATCCTATGAAAACCTTTTTGTTGTAAAAGTTGTAGATATTATTGAGAAGATGTAAAATAAATTTAATTAGATTTGATAGCTTAAGAATTGATTAAGTTATGGATTTTTATCCTTTTCCACCCCCCCCCCCTTTTTGTTTTCGTTTTTAATATCTTTCTTCTTTAAAAGTTAGTCCTATCAAAAACTTGTAACTACAAATGTTTTACATAATTTTGTGAACATTTATAAAAATGTAGTTTGATTTGATATCTTGAAAATTGACGTAGTTATTTTTTTGACCCAAAAATCCTGTTTTTTTCGCACCCTGAGCCCATTTTTAACTTTATCAAAAATCAGTCATGCATCAACTTTTGGCCCATTTTTTAGCAGTAATATAAACTTTAAACTTATTCTATATCTATTTTGATTAAGAAGGTATCGCGTTTTTTCGGTTTTCACAAAACCCCTCCCTATTTACACCCCCTTGGTCCGATTTTGCCCATTAACGAATTCGACCGAGATTTTGTACCCCTGAATTTTATGTATCAGTTTGGCAAATAATGGAGCAGATTTATAGAAGTTATCATGCCCCGCAGAAGGTGATATATATATATAAACTTTTTTACTAAAGGTAGTTTTTAGGTCTAGAGGTCATGATCGGTGTAGATCTGCAAAAAAATTTCAGAAATTCCAACGTAGGAGCGATCGCAATGGGTAGTATTTAATACGAAATCTACCTAAAAAGATACGCAAACATTTCGGATTAACAACGTGAATGGCTTAAATGCAGATTTGGATTGAGTTATACACCTCTATGCTGAGTTACATTTAGTATACTAAAAAATGTTTGTATCATGTGACTAAAATCATTGACAGGACTGCGTAAAGAACTGGATACATGACCTCTTAAAGAATATAATGCTTGGATGTGTCATTTGAGTTGTTTTAATTATGTTTCAACCTGATAGTTCAACTTAATATAGGGAAAAGGGGAGAACCTTTAAAGATTATTTCAGAAAATCAATATATTTGTTACCTGAACAATATTTATTGAGTTTTAAACAATACATAATAAAAGTAATGCATTTCTTAATCATATGAACCATAAATTAAACATTTTCAAAGGAATTTAAATAAGTTGTGAGGAATTAAAAAGTTGAAAGGTTTTTGTTCAAACCTGCCCCATGTATGATTACCTTTGAACAAGCAAGGGCTTTGAACAAATGAATAAAATATGAAAATATTGATAATTTTTATAAAAAGTTTCATATGTTGCAGGAATATAAAGTACTATGAATAAAATTAAATAACTACATTTTGTTGAAATTACGATTTTTTTTGTTTTTTAACCAAACTTAAATCCATCAAAGTTGATGTGAAAACACATTTAATAAAACACAAAGTGTCCATCCAGTTGTGTTTGGTTGTGAAAATTTTTTTACAATATCCTTGAAATACGCCAATGTAATATCTGATGCACCTGAAAAATTAAAATTTCTGATTCTTTTTTTTCTTTTTAAGAGACCTAATATAAAATTCCCTTTTCTCTGTTAAAGAAACCATAAATAATGTTTGGAGACCTGTTAAATCATGAATCATTATTTTAAATCAATGATTTGCACTTTTCCAGTAAATTAATTTAGATTTGATTCAATTTAGATTTGAAACTTCCCATCACTGATCCGTACAGGGGCGAACCTATGTGTGGAGAAAGGGGAATTGTTAGCAGTACAAGTCTATGTTCTTTGACATTCTTAATTAACCTCTTTTTACATAAAAAAATCAGAAATAATAATATTTAGATGCATCAACAATTTTTCACTTCATAGTTTAAAGTGTTCTCTTTCAATTATTTTAATTATTATTTATCACCAGTTTATTCGATGTTTTTTCTCTATACAATGGTGCCCCAACTTTTTTGTTCCATGGTACCCCATCACATGGAGTTCAACATTACAACGGTTTACTCAATTCGGCTGAAGAATTTGAATAAAACAAATGTTATAAACTAAAGCTAATATAATTGTTTAAGCATTCAACATTAAATTAAAATTTTAGGGATAGAAGTTTGTAAATAAAAATCTTACAACTTTATTTTTTTAAGTTTAGATTCAAGAAGAAGAAAAATACATGTCTTGTTTAGGCAGTACAGTTCATACAAAATGATACAGCTTTGTATAATTATTCTCTTGAAGCAGCAGTAATGTATTGCCATATACATTTTTTTAAATAACTTATTTGAAAGAAAATATTTAGAGTGTTCCAAGGAGCCCCCAGTTCAAATGTGCCCCCCTCTCCCCTATAACGGACATAAAAGTCTGTTAGAAATATGCAGTGATTTATAAAAGAGTTCAAGTATGTTTTACCATCTAGATAGAAACTCCTGAACGTAAATTTTCAAGCTATTATGCATTTTAAAGCTACTTCAAGATTTTCTTACTAACTAAGTTTAAACACATTTTGTAGAATATGTAGTAAATATAGATTAAATACCAATTATTTTGATACAGAACTGCTGGAAATATTTTTTTATGTTTTCGCTATGAACAGTAATTGCTTCAAATATGTTATGCGTTTTCTAAAAGGTTTTTTTTTTACCTTATTAAACACCAATATTTTAATGAAGAATTTAAGAAATGTTGGAAAGTGTTTCCAAATCTATGAACGTTGCATAATTTTTCTTTTTTTTTCAATCTTCAGGGACGGGCTTTTATTTTATAATAATATGAAGCGAGAAATTAACACTAAAATCTATTTAAACTTAATAATTTGTAAAAAAAAATAAAAATAAAAAAAAATAAAAATAAAGAGGTTAATTAATTTATTTTAATTAGCTTTGTAAAAGAATCATTTTAATGTCCAATGTAAACATATTTTCCTATAAGAAATGATAAATGCATTTTGAGAAAATAGAAATTTTTTATAACGAAGCGTTAAATCGAAATATTTATCTTAGATGATACACATTCTTCGTTCATGTGATTGATGAAAATACGTATTCTTAGTAAATTATATTTAAACAAGAATATTTGCAAAAGCTTTAATGCATTTTTAAGAAATTGAATGGGGAATTTAATTGACGTTTTGCTTTTAAAAATTACATAAACAAATATTTGATATTGATGATTTAAACTGATTGATATCACGAATAATTCAAATATTTTTACATAATAAAAAAGTATTTGTAATTAGAAGTTAGTTGGAATATTTTTATAAATATTTAATATTAAAAGCTAATTAATTTATTTCAGTGTATTATATATTATTCAGCGTAATGTAAACTTCAGTTTATTATACATTATTCATAATTTCATGAATCTTAAATGAAAAATTATTCACGGCAGAGATATTAAACTTCGTAAAATTTATTGAAATTTATTCGGAGTAGCGTTAGAATATTAAATTAATTTTAGAGATATTTAATGTGCAGTACATAGATAAATATACATTAATTAAAATTGTTGGTCAATAAAGTTACATTATTAAGTTAATGTAACGTTATAAAATTTAACATCGTATGTTCTATTGATTATATAGGCAGTTAGACTTTACTTAATTAATTCACATTACATGTATAAAGTAATTAAAAGTCGCAATTCATCATGTCACATAAAAGCTAATAAATGATTTTTAAGAATAATTTCATAACTACATAACTACATAAATAGAATAAATTACATTAATTAAATTAAAATTAACAGAAAGTATAATATAAATTATCCAGAATATAGACTTTCTTTAAAAAATCTAACATTCAGTATTATTATTTGATATTATAAGAAGATATTTGACTTATGTTTGAACTATACTTGAATTATAAATATGCTTTATGTGCTAAAATTACATTAAGTTTAAGAAATGGTTTAACGAATATTACTCTTTTTTATGAAATCAGAATAATTACCATATAACTGTGTGAAAATCTCTTCTGTTTAACAAAAAAGCAATTCTTCAGTTCTGCTTATTTAAGGCATGTTTATACAATAATAAATATAGTCATTAGTAAACTTCAGAGACATGTGTACAAAGATAATCCTAGTGAGAAACACTAGTTAATATTGCATTTTATATCCAAAATCTGTAAAGAATTCTTCCTTAAGCCTTTCATTTGGCACTCTTGCATATCTCAGAAGCCAGGCAAATTACGCCTTCTTCACTCAATACTTAGATAGCAAAGCTTGATCATTCTTTAAGATGATTTGTTCTTTGTAATGTAAGTGAAGTTTAATTCCTTAAATAAAGTAATTTGAAATCTGGCTTTGAAATTAAATCCATGTACTATTATTTAGAAAATAAACCTCGAAAGAAAACAGAAATGGGAATTTTAATTTCAAGTACAGATGTGTTTGACGTACTGTAAAGCAACTATATTTTGTTTAAAATAATTAAAATTAGTCACTGAAATATTCTCTGTTGAAGATGTTTGATAGGCTTGAATGTACTAAGAAGTCTAACTAAAAAATATAATTTTAATTATTTAATATATCTTTGATTATATTAATCATCTTTAAAGTAAAAAAAAAAAAAAAAAAAAAAAAAACGTAATTTTTGTAAGTCCATGCTTTATAATTTGTACATTTTATGCATTAAAACACTTATGGGATAACATGTTAAATTGAGACTCTAATGAGTTGAACAATGCTCTTTACAATAATGTAAAAGCTAAAACTTAACCACACAGTACAAATAAACCATTGATATAAGATTGACATAAAATGAATATTTGAACCAAATTGCAAATTTTTTATTCATATACTATATGTATATATATATGTATACTATGTATGTATACTATATATAATATATATATATATATATATATATATATATATATATATATATATATATATATATATATATATATATGTATGTATGTATGTATGTATGTATGTATGTATGCTACCCACTTACATATTTACAACCTTTCCATTAGTTAGTCGATTTTCTTGTAATTTAAATTTTTATTTATCATTGAAGTATTACTTTCTCTTGATTTATTTTTCTTTTAATATCGTACATGAATCTATATTTTGTCATTTTAGGTCTAATGCTATCAAAACTGGAAGAAGTAAAGATATCTTTACTATGAATTAAATAGTTGTACACACACACATATATATATGCATGTATATATATATATATATATATATATATATATATATATATATATATATATGGAAGTTGATGCATATTTTAAAAATGACAATTTGTACAACTTCAAAAACTTTTAGTTAAAATGGAAAAATCAAAAAAATCAAATATGTAATAAATAAAGTCAATAAATAAACAAAAGATAAAATGCGGTTTCGGACGTAATTTAAAAGCAAATTTCGTTGGTTGTATCTTTCTGCAGATCTATATAGCTGAAAAAAATTTTTTACAAGAATCTTTCAGAAAATAATTTGAGTTAGAAATGGGCTGTTTTGAAACAGAAAATAAATGAGTCAGTTATTCTTTTTATAGAATATCAAGTAACAGTTTGCACTTATTTGTTTTAAGAAATATTAGCAATACGTTTCATCATTAATTTTTTTTTCTTTTTTCTTTAAATTTAAATTTAACAAGTGTAGCACAGAGAACCTTAAAAATAAGAAATTTCTATATAAAATACATCTCAAATTTTTACGGTTCAGAAGGCTCGCTTAAATAAACTGTAAATTCATGAAACACTTTAGCAACACAACAAAATAAGAAACACTTTTGATTAAAATCGATTTTGATTCTCTTGTGAAAGTTTTGCGGATGTGTTTGAAAGTTTACCAAAAGTGTTGTTAAAAATTACATAATTTTTCCATATATGCAGTTATTGATATATATTGGCAAGATTACTCAACCCCAATCAGTAATATATTGTATTTTTTCTCTCTAAAACAAACTGTTCTACATATCCGTTTTAAAATTGTGTAATTTTAAATGAACAGTGTAAAATTATTTTACATGTGTTGTTTTTTAAATTTCTATATTGTGCGGTGTTTACAATGCGTTATTAATTCAGTGATAAAGTGATCTGAAGCACAACACAATTGCATTAAAATATTTGTATCAACACTCTTCCAACGCATTTAACAACACAAATTTTAGAAAATATTTTTCGATAGCAACACTTTTGCAATATATTAACAAAGGAATCACAATACAAAAAACGTTTTCTGTAGGAAGTTTTCTAATTCACAACTTATTAATGTATTGCAAAATTTGGTGACAAAAAGTTTTTTAAATACTTATTTTTGTGTGTTGAGCGTTTGTTTTACAGTGAATGCGCTTAAATACTTTTAATGAGGAAACGCGTGCTTTATTAAATAAAAAATCTGACAAAAAAGTTCGGTGATTGAATTCAGAAAGGGCATTTCGGCAACAATAGCGAAACAAACCGCTGCACCTATGTAGTGGCAGGTTTTGACTATCTTCCCCGGCCGTTGTTCAATTAAGCGTCGTTTATGCTCTGCGTAAGACGTGCTTTACAAGGTGCTTGTTAAGTGTGTTGGTTCTTAACTGCGAATAAAAAAAATGAACGAACAAAAGATAAACTTAAAGTTGCGTTTTGAGCTTCGCAAGACAATGAAAGAAGCTCATGAGTGATGGCGCAAAAGGAACATTTATCATACTCGCCAAATCACAATCCTCCAGACTTTTTCTCATTCTCATGACTTAAATTGAAAGGAAAGAGATTTGGAGATATTCCTCAATTCCAACGATTCTTGACGAAGTCTTTCAACTCAATTCCAAAAGAAGACTTCTTGCAAAGTTTCCGGAAGATGTATAGCAGTTATCAGCGGTACATAGTTATGGGAGGTGACTGTTTCGAAGTATCGTATGGTAACTTTCGTTTATATTTCATCTACGTTAATGTTACAGGACTATTCACTGAACTTTATTGTTAGAGGTTTTACAAAATTAGTTTGAAGAACAATCATATTGTAATTTGATTAAAAGATTTTAAGAACAATCGTATTGTAACAATATTAAGAACATGTTAAAAATTGTATGTAGTTCTTTCTATGTTCAAAATTCAGTCTCATGCAACACGGAAAAGAAAAAAAAAATAACACCATCTTTGCCAAATGATATTTTTCCACTGTTTTTTCCCTTTCCATGTTTAAATGAATGATTTTGCAATTATTTTATTTAGCAACTCTTATAATTAGCATGCTCTTACCTGTTACGTTGCTTTAAAAATTTACGAAATTATTATGAAACTAATAAAACTAAATAAAACTATATTTAAGTTATAATGAAATAAAAAAAAATGAAACTATTAAAATGAACCTATTTTTAAAGTATAATATTTAAAGTATTCATGCCTTAGACTGAAACAATCTGATTTGTTTTTTTTTCTTTTTTTTTAACTTTCATAAAAATACTAGTGTAAATGCCCGTCCAAGGCCGTTTGATAAAATTGCGCTTTTCTGTTAGAATTTCAACAAATTTATTCTCGCGCAGTTATTCCATAATCAAGTCAATTTGTTAATGAATAAATAAGTAAACAAATAAGAAATCATACAAAAGTCAGTAAATTGAAATGCAGTTTTCAAATAGTTTACATACGAAAGCATATGATCACTATTCAAGGTGCAAAATTAAAAATTATAAAATTAGGAGAAGAAATTAATTTTAAAAAAATGAACTGCAAATTCATGCAAAACTTTAGCAACACTGACTGAACATACTCATTAATATTACTAAGTACAATCGATTTTGATTGCCTTGGGAATTTGTTTCGAATGTGTTGTACCAAGAAAAGGATTGTGCACAAAAGTGTTGTTAAAAATTACATAATTTTTCGTGAAATACCTTTATTGATATTTATTGATTAATCGTTTCACTCAGTAATTTCCTGCAATTTTTTTCTCTTAGGCAAATTGTTTTTTGCTCCGTTTTAAAAATCGTGCAATTTTAAAAGCACCCTGTAGAAAGTGTTTTGACAGATTTTTACATGAGTTGTTTCATAGTTTTCTAAATTGTGTGGTGTTTACAATTTGATGCTAATTTGATCACAAAGTAAAGTTCAGAACATCACTATTGTAAGAAAAATTTACTACATCACTATCGTAAGAACTATTTAAAACACGATTTCAACACGATTAACAAAACTATATTTAGAACACATTTCTAGGTAGGAACACTATTGCAGCATGTTAGGAATACAATCACATAAAAAACCTTTTGTATATAAATTTTCCTAATCCATAACACATTAATGTATCACAAATTTGATGACAAAAAGTGTTCTATAAAGTATTTATTTTTGTGTTTTGAGAATTTTCTGTATGGATAGTTTAGGAATGAATTATTTTCATTAACCGATTAACCACAGTAATGATATTTTTTTTCACTTAAAACTACATACAGGCTAGTTTTTAGTTACTGATCACATGGAAGTGCATTAAAAAACAGAACATAAATGAAAGGTTAAATTATACATCATAAATTATACATTATGTATATGAAGTTTTCTAATCCACAACACATTAATGTATCACAAATTTGATGACAAAAAGTGTTCTATAAAGTATTTATTTTTGTGTTTTGAGAATTTTTTGTATGGATAGTTTAGGAATGAATTATTTTCATTAACCGATTAACTACAGTAATGATAATTTTTTTTTCACCTGAAACTACATACAGGCTAGTCGTAAATTACTGATCACATTGGAAGAGCATTAAAGAAACAGAACATAAATGAAAGGTTAAATTATACAACTAACTTATGAGAAAAATCTAAAACATATTTGTTTAAGTTTTTTTACCACAGGAATTTATTTTATATTTAATAGCTTTATTAACAACTTCCCTGATTTGGCCGTATGTCAACGGCTAAATCAATGGGTATATGTACGGGCAACAGGTTTTTGCCAAACATTATTTATCCGTACCACGTATTGGCTTTCATATTACAATCGTGATTTATTATTCCCGCCAGTATTTTATATTGCAAATTTTGTATTATTTAATCCGAGCATTTTTCTCATTCAATTAAGCAAGATTTTCTGTTTTGGAAAACCGGTGATAAAAGATTAAAAATTTTGTAAAAGTCACGGAAAAAAAGGCATTATTTGAAAGATTTTCAATAGTATAGATCAGTTAAGTAGTTACTTGTGTAAATTCATTAGGCAAACTTAATATTTATGTGAGAAAATATTTTAAAACTCAACAGCATATGAATATTTAATAATATATATGTATATATATATATTTACACTACACTTCATAATTTATTATGCTTTAAGTAGTATTACAATAAACAATAAAAAAATAAACAAATTTCAATTGAAATATTTTTTCTTTCATAATCAGTATATTATAAATATTTGCGTCAGGAAGAAACTAAGCAATATTAAACATTTAAATCAAATTTATATCAGTAACGCAACAATGAAATATTTTATTCGCATACACAAAATTGCATTAAAGCCTTTAAAAATGTTCCTGAATAAATATAATTAAAGAAACATAGATTTTTTGAACAGTCGCTAATGATTTCGAAACGCTGCTTTAACGACGATAAACATTACAGTGCTGTTTAATAGATACACACAATTTATATTAAAAGAACACTCATTTTTTACTTTTTTCTGAAGGGATGTTTACATTACGTAATGAAATGAATATTTTATAATACTGATTAAAACAAATCAATGGTTGATGTAACTTTTTAGGATATCAATTGCTATAATTATACATTTTTATTTTCTTCTATCCTTACAAGAATAAAATATTGGATTAGTTAAATTTTTTGAATTATTTTTTTTACCACAAAATTTATTTAATATTCAATAACTGTAATAATTGTGTATCAATTCACTAGACAAACTTAATATTTAATCGAAAAAATATTTTTAAATTCAATAGAACTTGTATTATATATACGAGGTGGAACCCGTCGAATTTCGACGAAAGAAAATGCTTAGGAAGCAACTGTTTCATTGATTTATAATAAGCCCACAAAATTAGCTACAGTAAAAAATGCATCTTAGATTGGTCAGACTAATTCTCAAACAAATATTATTTTAAGCTAAAAAGAGAAAAAAAAAATATTTCTATAAAACTTAGTTGTTCCAAATTATTAACATTGAACTTAAACGGCATATGTAATCAGTATAGTATAAAAAAGATAAGTTATTATGACGAAATTATCAATTGAGGATCTATGTTTGGTATAAAGCAAATGAAAAAAAAATTATTCCAAATTGACATGATGATAGAATTCCCATGTGAAATCTAAACCCGTCATAATTTTCATACTGTTAAAATTTACATACGCACTTTTCATAGTATTTTAATTTGATCATTTTAAAATCATTTGTTTTTTATTTATAAAAAGACGTTATTTGCAACCGCTAAAAGCATTTCATTTTTACGGATCCAGTCTTAAACAGCATATACAGAAAAGTTTGCATATGACGTCATTAGGACGGAATATTACACAAACGCAGCAAAAACAATATTCAAGGCACTCGGCAAAACAAATCGGAAATGTGATGATTCACAAATCTTCACTTCTTTGTAATAGTTCCATGTTTTATCAGAAATCATTCATTTGCATATTTTTTCAAATTTGGAAAATATTGTACACATGCGGATAAATAAAATTGCACTTATTTAGCTTTTTGATACGAACTGAGTAAATGCGGTGAAGTCATTCGAATATTATTTAAAATACAGTTTTAAGAAGAAAAATTGTTGTATCCTTTGAAAATAAGGTTTTCAGTAAACTAAAAAACCATTTAATTGATGAATAAAAATACAATAAAAACAAATTTCATCGGATTTTATATCAGACGATATCTTTCAACATGAATTTTTATTTCAATTTTTATCAATTTTAAGTGAAAATGGCGAATTTATGTTGCCACAATTACAAAATTCGTTCTTAAAACTATAAAAAATTAATAACTCATAAATAAATTGAGATACAGCTTTCAAACAAATTGCATTTAAAAATATATTTTTTTTCTCAATTAGACGGTGTAAAAATTGAAAATGTGCGGTATTTAGAGATATAAAATTTGTAGTACCGAAAATTGCAAAGCTGAATTGCATGCGAAAGTGTTGACATTCACAAAATGACGTATGCGTTACGCACAGATATGTTTGGCCTTTATAATATATATATATATATATATATATATATATATATATATATTACATTATTGTAAATAATTTATGATACTTTAATTATTATATAAAATAAAAAAAAATAAAGAAATAAATCAACAAACTTTTAATTGATTTTTTTTTTCTTTTTTAATCAGTATATGTTAAATATTTGTGTCAGGAAGCAGTTAAACTTTATTAGTCATTCAAAGAGCGAATTTATATAAGCTAACAAGGAAGGTCTCCATACGGGTATATCCCGAAAAATTTGAAAAAATTTCAGAATGTTCTTCTCGTGTGGGTATATACGTTTATTAAAAAAAATTCGGCGGAACCTCCATTTAGTAACCGTAAAAAAATAATGAAAATTTCGTTATTTGGCGATCTATCACCGGTTGGCAATGGAATGTAATTTCAAAAAAATACATTGTGTCAAATACACTTCAAGAAAAAAAAGTTTCATGTTTTGATAAGTTTAATTTAAATAACTTTATTTTTGCAAGTTTTAATTTGTTTTAATTATGATTTTGTTATATCGAAATTTATATGTATTTATATTTAAATTTAATCATCAAAATTTGAGATTTAAAACAAAATTCATAATTTAAATTTAATTAAATTTGTTTCAAGCTCAAAGTTCAATTGAGAATTGTCGATTAGATTTTGTTGCTATGGAAACATATGGCGTTTATTTTTGAATGCGCTTAAATGTATGAAGATAATTTTTCTCAATATGATTTTTTTAGCTATAAAAGCATTTTTTCCAGCGATTGATTAAATAACTACTTCAACGAGTAATATATATATATGTAATACAATATGTATATAGATGCATATAATGTATTAAAATCTCTCATTTTTTATATTTAAATTCATTAAATACCATTTACACGCAAACTAAATATCTAAGAGTTTTGAGTTTCATTATAATCGTTTGATTTTGGCGAGGAAAAGGGCTGCTCGCCAAGTCGAGTGACTCTTTATTCTTTTCACGCTAAATATTCGAAAATATTTTATTTTTTTAACAATATCTAATGTGATTCCGCCGCTAATTTTGACTGATCCTTTATTACATACAAAAGTACTTAAGTATTATGTTTTTCATAAAATTCTGGGTATGCCCAATATGGAGACCTTCCTTGTAAGAATGGATATTTTAATCAGTCACTGGAAATTTCAAAAAGCTGCTGTAACAGCGATAAACATTACAGTACTGTTTAATAGATACACACAATTTATGTTAAAATAATACTAATTTTTTGCTTTTTTAATTATTAATTTTATGCATTTTTTTAAAATGAATGTCAAGTTCAAAAAAGTTACAACGCTGACAGCATTTGCTGTAAGACAGAAACGAAGAGAGAAAAAGAAAAAAAAATAAGAAAGAAACTTTGATTTTCTGCACCATTCCGTCCAAATGGAATTTTAAATATAATGAATTATTTTTAATTAATATGTGTTTATATCATTTTTACTGTCAGTAAATTCTATAACCTCACGAAACTCAAAATGTAATAACTCGGTAATTTTTGGACGCAGAAGAATGAAATTATCATTGTTTTACAATACAGAGAAAAATCCACGGCATCGCAAATATGAAAAGATGACCTTTTTTTTAACTTGAAAGATAATTGTAACGCATTTTTATTTATTTATTAATTTATTTTATTATTATTTTTTTTTAATGTGATAAAAAAAGATATTTTGAAACATTTTTACTTTCTTCTATCTTTACAAGGAGAAAGAATTAGTTTCGTGAAAAATTTCGACTTCCAGTTTTTGATGGATATAATTTTAGAATGTCCTAAAAAAATTTGATTTAAAAAAATAATATTAGTCTATGTGTCTGTTTGTATGTGACAAAAATTTTGTAGGAGCTCCATCACCAGAACTAACGCACGGAATTTCACAAAACTTTCATTAGTTAGACCTGGGTAAAAAATAGAACTGATTAATTTTTGGCGTAAATAACTCAAAAGCTGGTGCGGAATTATTGATGATTATCCCAATACTTCTATCTCAAGAACTAATGCACAGATTTTCATCAAACTTCATATTCAGTAATTTTCTGATATAGTTAAGTGTTATTTATGTTTTTTGTGAAAATTGACATACAGATGGCTCAGCTGTGCTGCATTATTCACGATTTCGCATGAGCAGTATCTGAAGAACTTAATGCAAAGATTTTCATCAATCTTCAGATTCAATTCACACCTGATAAAAATTGATGCTGATTACTTTTTGGTGTACATCACTCATCATGTGAAGCTTTTATGTAGATTTTTTTTAAAGATTTTGCAACATCTCTATATCAGAAACTAATTCACGATTTTTTATAAAACTCCAGATTCTGTTAGAATTTGTATAAGTTGTTTCTGACTAGATTTTGGTATAAACCACCTAATTAGTGGGATGCTATAATGTCTATTTTAGGAAGTATTAACATTTACAAGGTAGAAGAAAAATTTTGAATTGCTACATCTGACTAGTTTTAGAATTTGCATCACACATCCAAAATAAACTATTTAGGAATTAACCAGTACGTAACGATTATATATGTATGTAAAGTTAAACATTAGTTTGTTTCTTCAAATATTTGTCTTTATTTTTTTTAAAAATAAGCAGAGACAGGGGTAATAGGAGCTATATTTAATAAAATTAAATCTATTTTTAATATTTATTTCATTTCCTAAAGTCATTTCTAATCTTTGAAAAAAAAAAGAACTTTAAATATCTATAAATTTTTTAATGAGCGGCCCTTTCTCTGAACTATTCAGATGTGGCAATCCCAAAATTTTCCTTCATCTTATGCATGCTAATACTTCCAGAAAAATGCAGTACAGCAGCAACACCGGTTAGGTTGCTTACACCACAATCTACTCAGCAACAACTTATCTAAACTTATAACTGAATCAGAAGTATGATGAAAATCCGTGCATTAGTTTTTGAGACAGATCTATCGTAAAATCTTAAAACATATCTGCATAACAGCGCCACCTGTTGGTTAATATACATCATAGACTAAGCAGAATCAATTTTTTATCAGATACAAACTGAAACTCTTTCATGAAAATCCTTGCATTAGTTCTTGAGATACATTTATTGTTATATCGTGAAAAGTGCAGCATAGTAGCGCCATCTGTAAGGCGATTTACACTAAGAATTAAACAACAATAATCTATATCAGGGATCAATTGAATCTGAAGTTTAGACAATTTCGTACATTCTTTATTGTGATCGAGCTATTGCGAAAATCACAAATAATGCATAATGACACTGACTTTTGAGCAATTTGTGCAAAACGTTATCAGCACCATGTTATATGAAGTACTAACTAAATATAAAACTTTATAAAAACACATGCACTTGTTCTTCAGATATGGCTGTTGTGCAAACTGTAAATAATGCCGTATAGCAGTGCCACCTGTGGAACGATATATACCAAAAACTAATTAGATCTAGTTTATATAATGTTCTAACAGAATCTAATGATTTGTGAAAGTACATGCATTAGTTCTTGAGATAGAACGACCACAAAATTATTTTGTCACAGACAGACAGCCTTTCAGACTTGCAAACGGACATTTTGTAAAAATATGTATATCGGGTTCTCTGACCCCTAAAACGTGTAAATTCGTCAAAAACCGGAATTCGACAGTTTCTACAAATCCTGTACTTTCTTCTTGTAAAGATATCAGGAAGTAAAAATAAATTATAACGTGTTTTGGAACTCATAGTGCTTAAACGGGGTTAACTAAGATATTTCGATATAGACAGAGTGTCCTAGAACCAAATAAAGATATTATTCCTAAAAATATAATCGTATTATTCCTATTATACCAATTAAAGAAATATTCCTAAAAACCAAATATTGATCTCTAGTTCATTATTGATGCAAGAAAAATGTAAAAGCCGGATAGATATTTTTTTTCCATGAAATAAATAAAGAAAGAAAAATTGCTTGATTACTTATTTATTTCATTCTGCAGCATCAATAAAAATATAGTGAAAACTTTTAAAGAAAAAAAAAGCATCTGCAAAAGCAATCCTGAGATATTTAACACTAAAAAAGACTAATATCTTTTTGTCATAAGTTTTTGTTACACTAATGTTAGCTAATTAAATAAAAGTATCATATATAGTGTGTTTTTATAGTGCATAAAAAAATTACTAAATAAACTAACTTACTAAATTTCTTGCAAAAACAACCAGAAATGCACGAATATCTGCTTACCTGCAAAAGAATAATAAATATTATTATCAATATAATTAATTATTAAAGTCATAGTATATTTTTGTCACGTGAACATGTTGAAAGACACATAATTGAAAAATTATGTTATAAAGTTACATTGTTGCATTTGTAAATTACATTTTTGTAATTACTATTTCGTAGTATGTTATAATTACTATTTATTTTTAAATATTTGTGAGTTAATCTTGCTTTTACCTTCGAAAGAAAATTTGCACTTCCATCTTATATTAATTCATCATGAGAAACGATAATAACTCGAGCGACGCAACAAAGACCTAAAACACAAAATACATGCACTTTGTAAATGCGCCTAACTTCAGATGAAAACAAGAAAGAAAAATTATGCTTCGAGCATAGATTATGAAACATTTATTAACACTTCCTGTTAATCTTTAATAAAATTTCTTTATTTAAAGAAATATGTTAATTAAGATAAATAAGTAAACATTTTAGAAATATGAAAAAAAATGAAAAACTGATTTTAGCAGTTACTGTCAATACCCAAACATGCAATACAATTCTATTGATCAACCTTATAATACCATCAACCATCTATAGGTTGATATATATTTAAGATAATGGGAAAATTAGTTTAACAAGAAAACGCATGACTAGCTGAAATTTCTCTTTCAGAAATTTATACTGATAAATGGAAATATGCTAATATATTTTTGTTCAGCCTGTAATTTACAGAGTATCTTTATTATATACCACTATTTAGCTAAAATTTAATTAAAACATCATTTAAAATACGAAATCATATTTCAAGAAATTATAATACATAGACGACCATTCAATTATTTGCCTGTTTTTGTTTATAATTTTATGTGTATTATAATAACATCTCTTAGTAAATTAAATACAATTCAGCGTAAAAATGCGTTACGCAATTAAAACCACCTTTAAGTAATTTATGTTCATACTCATTAACTTTTACGAATTCATTTCTGTAGTACTGCTTCTAAACTATAGCATTAATATACACTATTATAAGTTGCATAAAAATAATGAAATTTAAAAAGCATTTATGATAATTGAAAAGGCATGTCCTGCCCTCATCGCCAACATACAATAATTCGGACTGAATATGCTACCTCAAAACTTTCGTGTATCCCAGAAAATGCTATGTATTTCGGCTTATACATAAAATAACTTATAGTAAACCTTAGCAAAGTACATCAATTTTATTATACATGACACAATTTAACATATTCAAAGTATACCGCAAACAATTCACTCCCCTATATCATTATGTAACGAAATTCTCGGATTATTTTTATAACTCTAAAAATTATAATCGTATTAAAAAATAATTTAATGCATAGGATTAAGCGTCTCATTTTCTATTAAAATATATCTTTGATCTGAAATTTGAATGAAATAAAGTGTCATGAAAAATCGAAGAATATGTAAAATATGATTACAAATATATCGGCAACTAATTATCCGATCGACTTCAATTTTTATCCAATATGTGTACATATGTATATATATTTAGTTCTTAAAATAAACGATTTAATAATATTTTATGTACTTTTTATCGTTACATATATTTCGGAAATCCGAAAAAATGTGTTGGGTTATCAAGGTTATTAATATTAAACAGGCTTCTATTCATTATTGTGTTCTAAGTGCATCCTAAGCTTCGAATTTCTATTTCAATTTGTTCTTGAGATAGATATTTTACACATATTTGGATAGCTTTACGATATATATATATATATATATATGTGTGTATGTATTTGTGTGTGTTTCTAAATCTCCAGTGTATGAAAAGTGTAAATCGGTAATTTTTTGTTTCATATTTTAAACAATTACATGACTTACCATATACTATGCATAATGGGTAAGAAATATATCTTATCAAGTGGCTAAAAATTGAAAAAATAAATTACATTTACCTCAAGTGAATAGAATTACATCTAATGCTGTATATTTCTGTAACATCGTTATTTCTCTAAATAATAAAGAATTTATTATATCGATAAACTCTACATTCATGCTCTTTTTAAACAATACCATGTTTTATTTTTTGGAAATAACTGTAATATGACTTTTTTTACGCATTCATTCAATATTATATATCTAAAAAATTTAGAATTTCCATTTCACATTTAGCAAGAATTTGCATTTTAAAGAACAAACTTCACATATCTAAATAAATATAATATAAATATTTACAAAAAACTTTTATGAGTATTCTATTTTGTAAATCTCATATGTAGAAAGTTATAATAAAAAGAGCTTTATAATGCGGGATGCAGAATAATGAAAGCATAAAATTATTTTCCGACTGAAAAATTCTTTTCTAACAAAGAATAAAAAAATGAGATTCATTGAATAGAAAATAATAAATAATAATGTTTTATAAAATGTCAGGCATATATGATATTTTCAAAATATTTTCTAAAAAAATCCCTTTTAAACATTCAAATATTTTCATATATTTTTTTTAATTTTTAGTTTAAAATTTAAGGATTTAAAATAAAATCTTTTTAATGGATTTGAATGAAGCTTACATTTAGATTAGGTTTTAGTTTACCGATAGAGACATTTTTTAGATAAGTTCCGATTAAATCCAACAGAAAAAGTACTTAAATTTCGAATTGCAAATTTTTCAGACAAATTAGGTTTCGAATGTCATCTTCTAGTTCAGAGCTTATCCACAATTTTAATGTTTGATGCTTATTATCCTCTTTTATCATCTCCGTGAGTTCATCTTTGCTTCCCTCATTCTTTCAAGCTATTTCTGTCAAAAACATGCGTAATCTAAACCGCATTAAAACTAATCAATCTATAAATGTGATTTCCCAAGTTATAATTTAAGAAACAACTATACAATAAATCCTTTTTTATTGTTAAAAATAGTGCTTGTAATACTTTTTTCACAAAGATGCATTGTAAAAAAATCCGTTAAATGAACGGCAAAAACTGCAAGCAGCGATGTTTGGACGTAAAAATTTCAGTAAAGTTAGATGTAATAAATTTACATCTAATTTTACTGCAGTTTTTACGACAGAAACTGCTGGCAACATTTCTCCGGTTTAATGGCTTTTTTTTCAGCATGGAATTTACTGAATGCAACATACATATTTATGATAAAGTTATAACTCTTGTATGTGTAACAATTTTTATATGCAGACGACTTTGAATTCGCATGAATCTGGTTGTAGGCATCTATCTCTCCAGTTACATTCTTGACAACGCCAAATCATGCCAATTGTTCTTTACGGCTGCAATGGTCATACTTAAAATAACGCAAGTCAAACATCTACAACGGTATTTTGTGGAAAACCTTAACCTACAATTCATCATCCAATTATCACGCATTCTCATGAACATTGAGTTTAAGTTAAATTCAAAGTCGCTATACGTCCCGAATTATTTATAGACAGGGTGGTGGCAGCACAGAAAATCACCTCATCCAATTCACGGGTAAAAATCTCGAATAAGTTGAACCTCGATTCGAATATTAAAACGCAATCGGTCTGCCAAGTCTTATCTTGGTGGAAAACACCTAAAAACCTGCTTTTAGCAGTTGATTCGTAGGTTTATCTTCGTGCTTTCTTGCATCCAAAAGTATGAAAACTTTCAGGATTGGGAGCAGCAAAACATAATGGTTAACTTATTAATAAATCGCTAAAAGCAGGTTTTTAGGTATTTTCTACCGAGATTTGACTTGGAAGACCGATTGCGGTTCAGAATTATTATTTCGAATAGAGATTTAAATAATCCTAGATTTGTATCCATGATCTCGATGAGATGATTATCAGTTTTCAGAAGATTTCTTCACAGCGATTAAAATTGTATATATATTTTAAATATTAAAGTACATATATTTTAAATATTGGACTTCCTCGAGAGCTAAAATTATCAGAATTTAAACGCAAATAATTAACATTGCTTGGGCTGTAATTTTCATTATGTAGGAAAGAGAGTTATATGCATACACACTCCGGTCGGTTTCACTCTTTCGGCGAAGATCGAAATTTTTGAAGGGGTCAAAAAGTCTTGAATCAAAACCATTATTTCGTCCTTGTACTGTCTTTCAGATAGAAGTTGTGATCTGTTTGTCATAGATTTAAAGTATTATTGGCTGAATAGATGACTATAAACTACCAAGTGAATAATCATTGTGGACAATTTTTCTCTAACCATAAAAAAGTATTATTGGCAAATTTATGCAAATGAAACATACCTATAAAAAAGCATAAAATAGTTAAAATATTGCGTTTCTGAGAGAAGAAAGACGACACTTAAATATGAAACATGTCTCAAATATTATTTTTTTATCTATTAGATTTTCAGAGATTTTACTATATATTTTGTCCGATATAATTATAACTGACAAGAAAAACGATAAAATCGATCATTTAGTTTGTTAACTAATAAAATCATTCTATTAATTTACATTTAAAATTTGTGAACCTATGTTCTTAAACAAAATAATCAATATGAATATAAGAAAAACGTTATTCGTAGTCAGCATTGTTTCTCCTTAGACAGTTGATAAAGTAAGCGATAAATTCATTCTAAACAGACTGCATAACTTAGCGTAAGGATATAGGGCTTTAAAAATATTAATTTATATGATACTGCTCTTATGTAAAGTAACTATATAGTGATATTACAGTAATTGATGTTGATTTGTAGTATTATCTAATGATTCTCTCTCTCTCTCTCTCTCTCTCTCTCTCTGTGTGTGTGTATATATATATATATATATATATATATATATATATATATATATATATATATATATATATATATATATATATATATATATATATATATATATATATATATATATATATATATATAACAAAAATAGTGCTGAAAATTTAAGTCTGGGTAGTACTAGAGTTTAAGTACACTGTTAAAACTAAAGGTTGCATATGGCACTCCTAGAGGTGAGACGCTTGTCCCGTCAGCGACACCCCTAAAGGAGTCAGAATTGCAGCACTAGAGGTGCCCTAAAGCACCCGATGGTACCACATGGCACCCTATGAGGTGCCATTTGGTGCCTAGGACACCTCTAGGGGTAAAATTCTGGCTCCCTTAGGGGTGTCACTGACGGGACAAGCGTTAGGCCCCTAGGAGTGCCATATGCAACCTTTAGTGTTAACAGTATAGTTATTGGAGCTGCTGTTTACTTATTAGTTATTCAGATGTTATATTGGTATTGATCAAATTAAAACGCCACATTTAAAGAAAAAAAATAGATTTTGTTTTCGCGCTTTTTTGTCTAAATAAATTGTACTATTACTAAATTGTATTATGAAGTTTGAAATTCATAAATTAACTAAAAAATAATAATTGCAGAAATTTGGATTCATATATTTGTATTTTTTGTGCGAAATTTTATTTTATTACGAAGTAGTGGTCAGCTCACCTGTCAGCAACGCTACAGAACAATATTTTGACTCCCATGTGGATAAGAGTCAACCTTCCATTCCTTTTGTGTCGATAAAAAATCCTGCTTAAAACTAAACAACGAGTCTGTCGAGTTACATTTACCATCTGACAGGGAAATATCAGGCACTTGCTTTAAAAGTGGAATAAATCATCATCATAATAATAATAATAATAATAATAATTCCTTCCGTTTTCCAGGAAATGCAGGAAATTTCTTTCCGAACTGTGGAAAGGGAAGGAGCGATATTGAAAACACAATGCTACTAGGTAAAGTGTAAAAAATACTTTTAAATTAAAATTTAAAAAAAGTTAAGAAGTATCAAGTCCACTTAAGGTATGTGACTACGTTCGGAGACTTTTTTTTTAACTCTACATTTGATACATTTTTTGGTATTTTTCAATGTAATCTAACATAGAAAAGTATAAAAAAATGTGTATGATCTATGCAAATTTTTATAATTAGGAAGAGTTTTGGTTATTTTTAGCCTTTTTTGTATAAAAACAACACCGGCTCTTAAAAAATATAAAAAAAATAAATAAAATAAAATAAAATAAAATAAAATAAATGCATATAACACACATATTTTCACAACATATGCATATTAGATACTTTTGAGTGTAATGAACGAAAAATAAATAAATATAAAGAAATCTAAATCTAAGATAGATACAGCTGATTATATGCAATTAAATAGAAATTTTTACTAATTTTACGAGTGATTCTTCATAAAAATAGCTATACATCAACAAATAGGTCCGTTAGAGCTAATTTTGTAGTTCATTTCACACAAGGTGTTATTGAAAAGCCACACAAGAATTTTCATTTTTATAGTGCAATAAAATTTTGAGTTAGAACAATAATCATTTGCCTATTCCGATGAAAAAAAAAAATTCAGAAAACACATTTCGATTTCGTTTTAAATTAACGTCGTGTGATTTCTTTTAAAAAGTTCTAATTTAATTTTTAATATGCATATTTTCATATAATGATAAAAAATAAAAACAGTTTTAGTAATAGAAATGTTCAATCTAAAAGAAAATCAAGTTAAAAATGCTAATTTTAATCGAAATTGACGTTTTAAACGTAGGCGGATAATTTAAACAAATTATCATTTCTTTATTTAGTCATTCACAAAATTTCACAACTTTATGGGTAAGTTCTGCATGTAGACAACTTTAAAATTTACACTTTAATTCTGGACAACCTGTACATTAAGAGTAATATCATATCATTAACGGAACTTCATAACATCATATCATATAAATAAGAAAAAGTGATATTTTGCATTTTATTTCAATATATCTAATTTTTTCGTTCTCAAAAATGCATATGAAATACAGAAAAAAAATTGTTCTTATGCTGTATTATTCAAAAAGAAAATTCCACAATTTCAATATTTTTTACTTAACGAGCAGAGAACTAGAAGTTCGGAAAATTCAGTATAAAAATACACCAAAAACAAAATAAAATACGGATACGACCGTAGCCGAGAAACAAATTTTGAAGAGTATCTCTTCCATCTGATCTATACATCTGTGAAAACTTTCAGAAGAAAGTTTGAAGAAAAATATTTCAGTTAAAGAAGCGATGTTTTGAAACAGAAAATAAATGATTTGAATGATTTGATATATGCATAAAAAATTACTCCTTACAAACATTTCTTTAAGTAAAAAATTATTCAGATATCTTTTATTAAACCTTAAAAAGTTTTCTTATGTGATATTATTGTACTAAATTGAAAAATAGGCGATATTTTCTTTAAATAATAGAAAAAAAATCGTCACAATAGTTTCAAGTATAATTAAGTAACATCCTAATTCTTTAGATGATAAGACCCCCACCAGTGGTTCTGTCTGTAGAAAATATTAAAATATGTCTTTTAAGTATGAGCACCCTGTACATTAAAAGTAACATCAAGTAATATATAAGAAAAAAATATTTTTTGCATTTTATTTTAATATCTCTTATGTTTACGTTTTTTCAAAAATGGATATAAAATACAGGGGGAAAAACGAAATTTGTTTTTATGTTGTAATATCCAGAAACAAAATTTCACTATTTCAATATTTACACTTTTCAAGCAAAGAATTAGAAGTTCACACAGAAGCTTAGAAAATTACACAACTTTATGAGCAATACATCTGTGTGTAGAACACTTTAAAATAGATCCTTTAATTATGAATACCCATTACATTAAGAGTAACATCTTATTATAAATAATAAGAAAAAACACATTTCGCATTTTATTTCAATCTCTCTTTTTTATGTTTTTCCAGAAATGCATATGAAATACAGAAAAAAAATATTCGTATGCTGTAATATCCAAAAAGAAAATTCCACAATTTCAATATTTTTTACTTAACGAGCAGAAAACTAAAAGTTAAAAAAAATCAGAATAAAAATGCATGAGAAACAAGATAAAATACGGCTACGACTGTAGCCGAGAAACAAATTTTGAAGAGTATCTCTTCCATCTGATCTATATATCTGGGAAAACTTTCAGAAGAACGTTTGAAGAAAAATATTTCAGTTAAAAGAAGCAATGTTTTGAAACAGAAAATAAATGAGTTGATTGTTTTTTTATATGCATAAAAATATTACTCTTTACAAACATTCCTTTAAGAAAAAATTATATTCAGAGATCTTTTTATTAAGCTTTAAAATGCTTCTCATGTGATATTATCCTATTGAATTGACAAGTAGTTGATATTTTCTTTAAAAAATCGAATTGAAAAACCCAATAGTGTTGAGTATAACTAATTAACATCCTTTAAATAATTAGGAGTGAAGAGAAATTAATCCTATAATGCATAAACAGATTATGCAAAGAATTTGTTTTCAATATCTTATGTAAACTACGCATTGATAATAATGACTTGATAAAATTATCTAAATATTTAATACGTGATTTATCACTTGCTAACTAAACGTAGAACCGAAGAGATTTAAAATGTCCATGCTGGGGAATGTACCTGTAGCCTTGGAATATTGCTCCCAATGATCTACCATTCAAGCTATGTGGACGATGCCCAACTTAATACTTTTCACTCCGATTTGTTAGTAAGGCTGCAACTGCAGCACAGGAAGGAATATTCCTCTTGAGGCGTAACATGAGGTATAAATAAACCCAGCATTGTTGAACACACATAAATTTCTTTTAATTAATTTTCAGCGGTGAAATTACGCTTGAAATTTCAGAATATTTAATGCACGATGTATCGCTTGCAAACTAAGCGTAGAAACCAATTGGCGGGGGGGGGGGGATTGCTAATTTTCAGCGAAACTGATTTTTAAAACATAGGCGGATAATTTAAAGAAATTCTCATCCCTTTATTACGTCTTTCGCTAAATTTCCTAAATTTATGAACAATAGTTTTGTTCAAGACAACTTTAAAATAGGTCCTTTAATTATGAGCTCCCTGTACATTAAGAGTAACATCGTATTATAAATAAGAAAAAAACATATTTTGCATATTATTTCAATATCTCTTATTTATTCTTTTTTTTCAAAAATACATATAAAATACAGGAAAATGAAGAAACGGATTTTGTTCTTATTCTTTAATATCCAAAAAAGGAAATTCCAAAATTTCAAATATTTTTTACTTAACGAGCAGGGAGCTAGAAGTTCGAGAAATTCAGGATAAAAATATATCAAAAACAAAATAAATAACGGCTACGAGCGTAGCCGAGAAACAAATTTTGAAGAGTATCTCTTCTATCTGATCTATATATCTGAAAAAACTTTTAGAAGAAAGTTCTAAGAAAAATATTTCAGTTAAAGAAGCGATGCTTTGAAACAGAAAATAAATGAGCTCATTGATATTTTACATGCATAAAAAGTTACTCTTTACAAACATTTCTTTAAGTAAAAAAAAAGTATTCAGAGATGTTTTTATTAAACTTTTAAAAGTTTCTCATGTAATATTATCATGTTGAATTGAAAAATATGTCATATTTTCTTTAAATAATCGAATGAAAAAAAACAATAGTGTTGAGTGTAATTAATTAACATTCTTTAGATATTTAGGATTGAAGGGAAATTTATTCTGCAATGCGAAAAAAGATTATGCAAATAATTTATTTTCATCATTTAATGTAAACTATTCATTGATTATAATGACTTGATGAAATTATCTATATATTTAACGCGTGATTTTGATAGAAACATTGCGCAATTCGTAAATAATTTCCTCCGTTGTGCAACAAATGACAATTATCATGGCATCATAAATAAAGTTAAGTGCTCGTTAGAGTGACCTTGGAAACAGTGATTACGAGTGAACAATTACAGGTTTACAAAAACTGTCAAAACTTTCAAAATGACTCTTTTTTATTAATAATTGTTTCTATATTATGATTTATGTATGTATCGATTTAAATTCATTCTGTTCTCTGTTTTGTAGCTTGATGTGAGCACTACGCTTTTGCTGTGTTTGTTTTTCTCGCGTGTGAAAATTAAAGTAGAAAATGAAGAAGTGTGTATACAATAATTTGTGTGTGTGTTTTACACTTACCATATAATAATATTATACGTCTTTATCAAGATGAAAGCAAGCCGCGAGAGCGTGGCATAATAAAATAACAGAAACACTAAAAAACATGAATTTCATTCAAAGTAAAATTGACACATGTCTTTTTACACAGAAAAGGAATAATGAAACAACCTATATAATAACATACGTTGATGACCTTTTAATTGCAGGGAAAGACGAAACCATTGAGGAAATAATCGCGAACTTAAATAAAGAGTATGAATTAAAGAATTTAGGGGACGTAAGCAATTATTTATCCATGAACATTCGAAAGGTAAACAAAAGCTACTTAATTAATCAAACTTCAAAAATTGAAGAGTTAATTAATAAATTCAATTTACAAGAAGCAAAACCATGTAGTACACCCATGGAAACAAATTACACTCACTTTAAAGATGATGACAACATTTTACCAAACATTACACAGTACAGACAAGCCATAGGTGCACTCTTATATCTTGCCACAGTGAGCAGACCTGACATTTGTGCAGCTGTCAACATCTTAAGCCGAAGGAACGAAAAGCCAAGAATGAAAGATTGGAACTGTGTAAAGCGGGTCATGAGGTATCTTAAGACAACAAAAACCTTTAATCTAGTTATAGATGGAAATTCAAAACCAACGCTAGAAGTCTACGCGGACGCTGATTGGGGTGGAGACACAGAATCAAGAAAATCGACAAGTGGTAATGTATATTTGCTAGGTAAAAATCCCATACTTTGGTCAACTAAAAAACAATCCTGCATAGCTTTATCTTCTGCCGAAGCTGAGTACATCTCAGCAGCTAATGCAGCTAATCAAGTCAAATGGCTGGTGAATTTACTTGAAGAACTCAATATCTCACAAACATATCCTATAGAACTCTTCGAGGATAATCAGTCGGCTATCAAAATGATAGAGCTTGAAAAACATTCAAGTAAAACAAAGCACATAGAACTTAGATATCATCTCATAAAACAACTGAAACAAGATGGCATAATAAAACTCGTATATTGCCCAACCAAAATCATGATAGCTGACTTATTCACAAAACCCCTGCCAAAACCTCTTTTTGAAATTCACAGGAAGAACTTGCATCTGAGTGACAACACAACTTCAGAAATTAAGGAGGAGTTGATAGAAACATTGCGCAATTCGTAAATAATTTCCTCCGTTGTGCAACAAATGACAATTATCATGGCATCATAAATAAAGTTAAGTGCTCGTTAGAGTGACCTTGGAAACAGTGATTACGAGTGAACAATTACAGGTTTACAAAAACTGTCAAAACTTTCAAAATGACTCTTTTTTATTAATAATTGTTTCTATATTATGATTTATGTATGTATCGATTTAAATTCATTCTGTTCTCTGTTTTGTAGCTTGATGTGAGCACTACGCTTTTGCTGTATTTGTTTTTCTCGCGTATGAAAATTAAAGTAGAAAATGAAGAAGTGTGTATACAATAATTTGTGTGCGTGTTTTACACTTACCATATAATAATATTATACGTCTTTATCAAGATGAATTAGTGCAGTGTATAGATCAAAATGTGAATATGCCTGGTTCCCTTCTCCTATGGTGGATTTAATTGTTGGATACTTCAATGAAGAAGAATTCATCGGGTGAGTACCATTTACTCTCCTATTTAATTCTGATTAATGATAAGAAATGAAGAAAAACTATTGTATTGAGGATATAGTGACAACTCACGCCATTATTAAGACAAACGTCTTTCAGATTTATCACTTGGTAACTAAGCGTCGAACCGACAGGGTGAAAAGTGTCTATGCTGGTGATCGAACACGATAGCCTTGGAACACGTAAGATACGGTGACGTCACTGCAACGTCGTTGTGAAGTCACATTGTGACTTTTTGACCACCGATTCTCGATGTGACGTCGATGTGAAGTCACAGTGACTAAAATGTGAAGTCGTTATGGCCGTTTTAGAGCTTTTTTGTGACGTCACATTGTGACAATTTGTAAACAGCGTGTCATTTCTGATAAGCATACATCTGAATTGCATTGCTTTGTACGATCTTTAGCAATATAATAAGAATTAGAGAGTACATACATTGATTCAGTATTGAAATAGGCATTCTTTATTTAGGAATGTTGTTGAAATTACATAAAATATAACTGGAAGAATCACTTCCATCTAACTATGTGATATCATCACCTGAATCTAAAATTTAAGTCTCTGTAAAATATAAATAAATGATCGAATTTATTTCCGAAAAAATTAAATTTAGTTATCAAGTTTCTTTTTTTCTTTTTTATAAAAAGTTATTTATAGATCATAAAAATTAAATAAGTATAATAGAAAAGAAAGTGTAACAAATTACAGGTTTGTAAGAATGCACTGATTTCTTAAAAGCTAACATATATATATATTCCTGAATGCAAATCATGTTTTCCCTAAGAATTTACATCACAAAATATTAATTTGGAAATAAACCTTGATTTCTTGTTGGTTTCGAGCTTGATTATGGAAGATTCCGTGCTTTGTTTTAATAAGTAAAAAGCGTAAACAAGTAAGTTATTTAAAAATATATAACTTTTATTTCGTTTACTTTTGAAAGGTATAAGAAAAGGAATTAAAAAGTAAAATATTATTTTAAATATATTTTTTATTATTACAAAATTGATTTCTCTACAAATTATCATTATTTAATTAATATTAAACTATTAATTGATTCATGCATATATTTTATTATTATTATTTCTATTTTTTCCTTTTTAGAATCTAAAGTATTTCTTTGTTGCGGTTTCAAAGTCAATTGGCCTATTTAGAAGAGTGGTGTTTTGCGCATACATAAATTTACTGTTGTATTTGTAAAAATAAATAAATAAATAAATATCAATAAATAATGTTTGCCGAAAAATCAAATGCGACTTACTAAATGAAAAAATAATAAATACTTAAATAATAAAAATCTAAGATTAGATTACTTTATAGTTTTTAAAATATTGAAATTCTATATTGTCACCGGAATTATCTGTGAACATTGTTTATTAACTCTATCGTATCTAGAATTGTATGAAAATTATATTTAAACATTCCATCGTTGCATATGAAACAGCGTAAAAATTCCATGGTATTTCATTAATGTAAAAATCTACAGTTATATTTTACGGGGATAATGAAAAATATTGCAATCAGCGAGTAGAAAAAGAATGAGATTTCCATTTTCAACAACAATTTTATGAAATTTGATTTGAAGGAAAAAAAATACTTCTACTTTAATCATTTTTCCATATTTTTGCTTCATATTTGTAATGGAAGTTTTTTTTTTCAAAAATAAAGTGTAACAAAATACATCCGTAATTTAAAACAAAAGAAGTTCCTACAGCAATTTATTTACTGTGCAGAATGTTTATTAAACTGCAGATTCTTTAGACTTATGGCTATGTTCTTTCTACCTTCTGCTAGAAAGTAATCCAGAACTATTTTTTTCTTCCTTGTAATTATCTTTGGACCACAATTACGGCAAAGAACAATTTTGGAAAATGTAATGTACCGCCATCTAGTGATCAAATCTGAAAATGCTTAACTGCAGCATCTGTAAAAACTTTTGCTCACTTCGTTCCGCCAAATGTAATCTTCGGAATTTATTTTGTATTTTATTTTTTGTTCTACTTTTCGCTCCATTGTAATTAGAGTTAGTCCGTGTTTTTCTTCTTATATATATATTGAAGAAAAAAATAGATGGGGAGTTTGCAGCTGTAAGGCACATTATCGGAAAAAAAGTTCTTCACGACATATGTCATTCCATTTTTATTTTCATTATTTTGCTACACTCCATATAGTAACAATTTGTTACAATTTCCGATGTTTTTTTTTTTTTTTTTTGTTTTTTTTTGTTTTTTTTTGTGAATAGTAGTTTAGATTTTCTTTTCTTATCTAAACAAATATTCTCGCTAGATTTAACGATGATTAAGCAAAGAAAAAAAGACTAAATTGAATCTAAAAATTATGTTTCCCACATTTGATTTAAAAAGAAATTTGTGCGAAACTTTTAAATAAAAGTAAGATGTACATAGAAAAAATTGGAGAAGTGTGAGCAAAATTTATGCACAGACAGTTCGGTACAATAAGCATATGAATTAGTAAATGGGCATTGCATTACATAAATACATTGTATTACACGAATAAAGTTGTTATCCATGTTTTAATCCATTCGGAATGAGCGTCTTTTAATTAATTTTTTACCGGCTACAGGTTTTTCAATACAGAAGTTTTTAGCTTACGGAAATGCTCGGATTAAATAATGCAAAATTTACAATAAAATTTTACTGGGGAGAATATTAAAGGATTCTGATTAACTTATACGGCACGTATACCAGTTGGTCTCCCCAAAGTGTTAAAAGACGATAGCAAATAGAGAGTTGAATTCAGGGGTTGGCAAGTGGAAGAAAACATTCCATCCCGGAGAAATGAGGTGTCGTTCCAGAAGACTTTAGATTTTGTGTTTTTGTTGTTTATAACTTTTTTGAAACTATGTATATTATCTACAGTATTTATAAGCACGAAGTTATATTTAAACAAATAGTTAAATTAAAAAATGCATAACTGCAACTAAAACGCATTTTAAGCAATTCTTGGGCTTCAGTAGTTCTCTTATTCATAATTTTCTTCTATAGTCAAATTATTTTGTGTGTTGCTGGTAATGAAAAATAAGTTCTATACTAAGAAACTTGCAGTACGTTCATGTATATCGATTTTATTATGATTAAGATAATCTAATACTATTAAAATAAACGAAAGTGATCCCCCTTTGCCCAATGTTCCCAATGTAACATTATAATATACGCTAACATTTTTTTTTTACTTATTTATATTTATTTATATAATAAACGTCTAGCTCCTTTACCGAACATGTTAACTTATATCTGAAAAAATGAAACACTTATGAAAAAACAGTATCCGGAATAAATGCAAAATATCTCTGCAATATTTAAAACCGAATAAATAAAATTTGCGATATATTAAAGCTACCTTTCAAGAGTTTGTATGGAAAGCATGAAGCTATATGCACAAAAAATAGAATGAAAATAACAATGATAAAAGTTGCGATTTCAGTCTTTTCTAAAATCCAAATACTCCGGGCACTCATTTCGATTCTCAAATAAACCAGATTATTTAAAATATGAACTTCAAAGGAATGCCTTTTTTTTTTTCGATGCTCTTGCGATTCTTTGTGGAAATATATTTCCTACACGTGTCAAAAATAAAATATTTGCTTCCTTGACTTCTGAATATTTACTCATATCATTTAAAGGAAATATTTTTTTCGCGCTCTTTTGCGCTTTAAAAACGTTGTATATTTATGAAGAACGTTTAAAATTTCCTAATAGTCATGCATTTTGATATAAATATAATGAAACTAGGGGATCGAACGCAGGCTCCAACTGGTTATAAACTGTAAGTTAAAAACATTCCCCTTTTTCTGCAATATTTTTTATATGTAGTATACATTTAAATTGGTCACTACACCAATAGCAATGGAATTATTCTATCAAATACAATTTTAGAATTTTTTAAAACATATATTCTCATATGAGGCTACATGCCAGATTTTGCAAATTACAGTAGCCTCTTTGATAATTTTAGTGCTTAAAGCGCGTAGTTTTTTCACTTATCTGTTATTATTTTTTATTTGCATTATTTTATTTAATTTTTATTGAGGAAATTTCTCAGGATGTTTCTCGTGTAGCCAAATTCTTTTGTGTGCTTCTGAAAATGAAAGATTAGTTCTGTGTACACATGTTCTACTGTAAGAAACTTGTAATGCATACATATATATAGATAAATTTCAATATGCCTAAAATACTGTAATTAATTAATCATTAAAATATACGCAAACATTTTTTATTCTATTTATTTATATAATAAACGTTTAACTCCTTTATCGTCCATGTTAATTTTTATTTGAGAAAAAAGTAACTCTTATGAAAAATGAGTAGGAGGAATAAATGCAAAATATTTTTGAAAATAAATAAAAACAAATAAATAAAATTTGCGAAATATCAAACTTACCTTTCAAGGGTTACTATAAAAAGCTACAAGCTATATGCGCTAAAACTAGAATAAAAATAACAATGATAAAAATTACGATTAAAATCTTTTGCAAAATCTAAACACTCCGGGCATTTATTTCGATTCTTAGACAAACCAGATATCACATTATCAAGATTCCTTTAAAATATGCATTTGAAAGGAGTGCCTTTTTTTTCGATGTTCTTGCGTTTCTTTGTAGAAATATATTTTTCACTCGTGTCAAAAATAAAATATTCGTTTTCTTGACTTCTGAATGTTTACTCAAATCATTTAAAATATAGTTTATATTTCACGTTCTCTTTTGCGTTAAAAAATGATGCATATTTATGAAGAAAATTAAAAAAGTTCCTTATTGACCTTATTCTTTCTTACAATTCGACAGTACAAAAAAACGTCTTTTTAACAAATGTGACGCCATTGGAATATTATTTATAGTACAGGTTCTACGAAGATGATTGTGGAAAATTTCGGTTACAGTTAAAATAATGTAAACTAGACGGAACCCGTCAAAACTTGACGGCACCACAGAAATAAAAGTTATTTTCCATCTATTAAAGGATTTTTTAATGACTAATCTTCAGCAAAAACTTCAATAAATAAATGAAAAACCTGCATTTTACATCCAGGCAAATAACTCGCAATTGGCAGAGTTACATTCAAACATGCTGCCATAGAATTAGAATCTCTCTCATTTGATAATTTTCCATTTACAAATATAACTCCAATCAATTATAAATGGCATGAGTAAATCATAAATTACTGTCATTTCTCATTTCATAGAAAATATACATACTTCACTTAGTTTTCAGCAAAATAAGACTGAATTTATAGTTTACCATTTAGCAACAACTGTAACAATGATCCTCTCAGTGGCTAATTTGTTTTTACATTCCTCACCCCATTCGACAAATAAACATTTGCATTTTCAACTAACTTTTCTATTACATTTTCATAAATCAAAAATACATGTCGATTTCACATATTAAAAAATTAATGATATTTATTCTGGCTAGGTGAAACGCGTCAAAACTTGACGGCAACAATATGAAAAAAAAACAAAGAAAAAAGTATTTTGCCGCTATAAAAAAATAATATTTATTAAAAATTTCAATATGCTTTTCCATTTACCAACGTAACACCAACATGACATAATCCCGGGCGCAGAATCCGTGCAACCCTGCGACACACGTCACAGACTCTTGAAAATGTTTGAAGATTATTTTACAACTGTTAAAGTTTTAAAAAAATGCTAGAAATCATTTACTATGTACAAAACTTTCTCTAGGTACCATAAAAAAACGCAAATTTTGGCAAATAATCACAAAAAAGCTATTTTCGTCAAAATAGCCCCCCCCCCCCCAAAAAAAAAAAAAAAAAAAAAAACTTCACCCGGAAATTTTGTAGATGGATGTGAAAAAAAACAGCAAATTTCGTCAACAAATTGCAAAAAACAACAGATTTCATGAAGAAATCTCTAAAAAAATTGTCAAAAAATGCAAAAAAAAAAAAAAAAATTGTCTAGGTATCCCAAATAAAACAAATTTCGTGAAAGTATTTCAATAAATCAAAATTTTGCCAAAACGGCTAAAAAAATTGGCATTTTTCATGCAAAAATTTTGAAAAAAAAAGCAAATTTTGACAAAAAAAATCCCTAAAAATGGCAAAATTGTAAACATTGTGAAAAAATATTCAAAATATTGTGAGAAGACGACTAATTTTGACAAATGATTGTGAGTAAACAACAAATTTCGTCAAAGGATTGAAAAAAAGCAAATTTCATCAAATAATCACAAAAAGGTAAATTTCGCAAAAAACCCCAAAGAATTTTGCAAAAAGATCTTCAATAAAGCGGCAAATTACATCGAAAGATCGTGACAAAACGACAATTTCATCGAAAGAACTCGAGAAAAAAGATAAATTTCTCCGAAACTGTCCAAGTATCATAAAAGACACGAATTTCGTCTCAAGATCTCAAAAGCACATAAATTTTGTCTAGGTAATCTCAAAAAAGGTAAATTTCGCAAAAAAACGACAAATATCTCAAAAAGATAGCAAAAAACGACAATTTCTCAAAAAAAAAAAATCCACGAAAAATGGATAAATTCGATAAAACGGCAAATTACATCAAAAGATTGCGAGAAAAAAACAACGAATTTCAAAAAACAAATTTCATTAATTGCAGGGGAAAAAGATGCAACATTTCTTTGTTCATAAGAAAAAAAAAATCACAAAATTTCTCGATCCATCATATGAAAAATAGAAAATTTGTCAATCAGTTGAAGGAAAAATACAAAAATCGACAGTTGGTCATGTGGGGTAAAAATTATAAAATTCATTAATGAATCATGGGAAAAAAGTCATTCAGTTATGTAAAAAAGCCCACAAAAATTACCAATCAGTAGAAGTCCCCACAAAAATCTTCTGACTGATTGAGACATTTCAGAATGTTTTTTTTTCTGGGTAATCTTACGATGGGAATACTTCAGTTTAGTGTACCCATTGAATTGTGTGATGAATGACATGTGTTTATTTCCTCATGTCTGTAGGCAATTAAATATATGTATGGAATTTTTTATCGCAACGTAATAAGTATATTTTTAACATGGGATCAGAGTAATCTATTACACCTTAAATTAGTCTAATATAACCTGGTAAGTGAGAACTAACTTTTTTATTGATAGGCAATGTAACATCGGGTCGATCGAGTTTATTTTGATTTTGCCCTTTTTTTTTTTTTTTTTTTTTTTTTGAAGGACATAATTTAACCGTTTTTGCTATTGCATAACACTTCTTATTTTGTTTTCAATCTTTTTTTTTAAGTAATTCTTTATTGTGATCTTCCTTTTTTGTCATATGAAAAATTCATTTCTATTTTCCCTATAGCATTTACATGATGTTGACAAATTTCTGAAAAAAAAAAAAACAAAAAAAACCTAACAAATTTCACAGAAAAAAATCACGAAAAAAGGATAAATTCGATAAAACGGCAAATTACATCGAAAGATGGCAAGATAAAACGACAAAATTCACCGAAAATCCCTCAGAAAACAAATAATTATTTCCTGGTATCATAAAAGATTTGAATTTTCTCAAAAGATCATGAAAATACTATACATTTGTCTAGGTACTTCAAAAAATGCAAATTTTGGTAAACAAATTGTGAGAAAATAACACATTTTGTCAAAAGATGAAAAAAAGAGGCACATTTCATCAAAAGATCACTAAAAAGGTAAATTTTGCACAAAAAAAGTGAAATAAAATGACAAATTTCTGAAAATAACGAAAAAATAACAAATAAAAAAAAATCACGAAAAAAGGATCGATTCGATAAAACGGCAAATTGCATCGAAAGATGGCAATAAAACACGACACATTTCACCGGAAATCCCTGAGAAAACAAATAATTTTTTTCTGGTATCATAAAAGACGTGCATTTTTTCAAAAAATCGTGAAAATATTTTAAATTTGTCTAGGTACTTCAAAAAATGCAATTATTGGCAAACAGATTGTTAGAAAACAACACATTTTTTCAAAAGATGAAAAAAAGAGGCACATTTCATCAAAAGATCATAAAAAAGGTAAATTTTGCAAAAAAAGGATAATTTCGATAAAACAGAAAATTACATCGAAAAATCGTGAGAAAATGACAAATTTCACCGAAAATCTCTGAGAAAATAAATAATTTTGTCCAAGTATCATGAAAAAACATGAATTTTGGCAAATAATCACAAAAAATAGCAAATTTCGTCAAAATACCCCTCCCCCCCCCAAAAAAAAACAACACCCGGAAATTTTGTAAATAGGTGTGGAAAAAAAACACCAAATTTTGTCGACAGATTGCAAAAAACAACAAATTTCTTCAAAAGATCTCTAAAAAATTTGTCAAAAAAACTGCAGAAAAAAGAATTGTTCATGAATCTCAATTAAAACATATTTCGTGAAAGTATTGCAAAAAATCAAAATTTTGCCAAAAGGTAAAAAAAAATTTCGAAAAAAAAGCAAATTTTGACAAAAAAAAAATCCTTAAAAAATGGCAAATTTGTAAACGTATTTTGAAAAAAAATTCAAAATATTGTGAGAAAACAACAAATTTTGACAAATGATTGTGAGTAAACAGCAAATTTCGTCAAAGGATTGAAAAAAAGCAAATTTCATCAAATAATCACAAAAAAGGTACATTTCGCAAAAAAAACGCAACAAATTTTGCAAAAAGATCTTTAATAAAACGGCAAATTACATCGAAAGATCATGACAAAACGACAATTTCATCGAAAGAACTCGGAAAAACTATAAATTTTTTCGAAACTGTCCAGGTATCATAAAAGACACGAATTTCGTCCAAAAATCTCAAAAGCACAAAAATTTTGTTTAAGTAATCGAAAAAAGGTAAATTTTGCAAAAAATAGCAAAAAAAAAAAAAAACCGACAAATTTCTCAAAAAGATAACAAAAAAACGACATTTTCTCAAAAAAAAAAAAATCACGAAAAAAGGATAAATTCGATAAAACGGCAAATTACATAAAAAAACAACAAATTTCAAAAAACAACTTTCATTAATTGCAGGGGGAAAATATGCAACATTTCTTTGTTCATCATAAAAAAAAAAAAATACACAAAATTTCTCAAACCATCACATGAAAAATAGAACATTTGTCAATCAGTTGAAGGAAAAATACAAAAATCGACAGTTGGTCATGTGGGGTAAAAATTATAAAATTCATTAATGAATCATGGATCATTCAACTATGTAAAAAAGCTCACAAAAATTAACAATCAGTAGAAGTCCCCACAAAAATCTTGTGATTGATTGAGACATTTCAGAATGTTTTTTGCATATCAAAAAAAAAAAAAAAAAAAAAAATGCAGCTGCAGATTTAATAAAGCAAGTTATTTAATTTATAAGGCATCTATTTTGACCTCTTATTATTTTGTTAGAATTTGCACTGTTTTGTCTTTTTTTTTTTTTTTATTAATTTTCAAAATGATAATGCAACAAATGTAAATGCTGTAGGCAAAATAGAAATGAATTTTTCATATGACAGAAATGAAGATCACAATAAGAAATTACTTAAAAAAAAAGATTGAAAGCAAAATAAGAAGTGTTATGCAGCAGAAAAAAACGGTTAAATTATGTCCTTCATAAAAAATCAAAATAAATTAACTCGATCGAGCCGATGTTACATTGCCTATCAATAAAAAAGTTAGTTCTCACTTACCAGGTTATATTATTGAAAAGACTAATGTAAGGTGTAATGGATACCCAGCTAAATAAACCTACTGTCATCTTCAGAAATTAAATTAAGTAAAATAATGTATCAATGGCTGAACTTAATGAATAAACAGCGAACGCGAGCATACCACGCTAAACGTTTAGCAAAGAAAAGAAGGTAAGATATTTGCGTTTAGAGACAGTCACTACAGTCTTCTCTCATTGGTTCTGTTTACTGCGCAATTATATTTAATTTTTGCAACATATTAAAACTACGGTTACTATGAAAAGCATGAAGCTACATGCACAAAAAATAGAATGAAAATAACAATAATAAAAGTTAAGATTTTAGCCTTTTTGAAGAATCCAAACACTCCGGGCATTTATTTCGATTTTTAAATAAACCAGATATCACTTTATCAAGTTTCCTTTAAAATATACACTTCAAAGGAGTGCCCTTTTTTTTCGATGTTTTTGTGTTTCTTTGTAGAAATATATTTCTTACTCTTGTCAAAAATAAAATATTCGTTTTCTTGACTTATGAATGTTTACTCATATCATTTAAAAGAAATTTTATATTTAACATTCTCTTTTGCGTTTAAAAACGCTGTATATTTATGAAGAAAGTTTACAATTTTCAAATAGTCATATCTTTTGAATTAACTTTAATGAAATTAGGGATCGACGCATTTTCCACGGATTACAGGGTATAAGTGAGAAAAAACTCGTTTTATTTATTGATTTTATTTATTTTTCTCTAATACCAGTGTGATGATTCGCGGTGTGGGTGCTCATTAGCGGGCCAGGAAATTACGGTCGATGCAATCCGGACCGCCTTTGCCTACACCTTCACAGGTGGAAATTATTCCGTGTTCTGCGTAGTTTCTTCTCATTTTCCAAGAGGGGCGCTACTAGAGAAAGAAAATGTATGCACGGACATCACAAATGTTTTACATGTAATATATATTTCAGATTGCCCACTACACCAATAAGAATTTTTAAATAAAAATATCAATTATGCAATCAAATATAGTTTTATAATTTACTAAAAGCTATACGCTCTTATGAGAACACATTCCTGGAGGTATTAGCGGGAAATTTTGCAAATTACTGCAGCCTATCCAATCGTCACAGTACTTTTAGCGCGTAGTTTAATCACATACCAGTTATTTTTGTTTTAGTTTACAATATTGTATATACATTTTTCTACAGAGGAAGTTTGTTATGGAACATTAAGTGAAAGCAAATACTGTTTTCAGTCAATTATTAGTGATGTTCAGATTTAACGTCGATTATCATTAAACTTAATTTGCTCCAAAATGGAATTTGTTAAGTTTCGAATTTTATATATCGAATTTATTAATAAGTTATTAGCCGGAGATTTTGGTAAATACGACAACCGTTCTAATCATTTCAGTGCTTTAAGCGCGTATTTTTTATCACTTATCTGTTATTTTTGATTTAATTTACAATATTTTATTCATTTTTCTATTGTGGGAATCTGTCGGGTTGTTTCTTTTATGTCCAAATTCTTTTTGTTTGTTCCTAGAAATGCAATATAAATTCTACGTACGCATGTTCTATAATAAGAAACTTTTTATGCATGCATATGTATATCAACTTTAATATGCTTGAAATACTGAAAAATGATATAAATACATGCAAACTTTATATTTTTTCTTTTTTTAATTTACATGTATTTATAGAAAAAAGTCAATCTCTTTATATACCATGTTATCTGATATCTGAGAAAAACAACAACTCTTATGAAAAATAAGTAAGTGGAGTAAGTATAAAATATTTATTATAAATATTTAAAAACCAATAAAATAAAATTTGGAATATATTAAATTAAATCTACCTTTCAAGTGTTACTATGGAAAAGATCAAGCTATATGAAAAAAATAGAATGAAAATAACAATAACAAAAGTTGCAATTTCAGTCTTTTGAAAATTTCAAGCACTCCGGGCACTCATTTCGATTCTTAAATAAATCAGATGTAAATATATCAAGTTTCCTTTAAAATATGCACTTCAAAAGAGTGCCATTTTTTCGATGTTCTTACATTACTTTGTGGAAATATATTTCCTGCTCATGTCAAAAATAAAACATTCGTTTCTTCTAATTCTGAAAATTTACCTTTATCATGTAAAACAAGTTAATTTTTAGCGCACTCTTTTCTGTTTAAAAACGTTGGGTATGTATGAAGAAAGTTTGAAATTTTCTCATAGTCATACTGTTTGATTTTCGTCTAATGAAACTAGGGACTGAGCGCAGGTTTTCCGGATTAAATAATATAAGTATTTTTTTCTTTTTTTTCCTAAGAGGGACAGCTCAGACAATGGAACCAGGTCTGTAGAGAATAGTTTCCCTACCAGTCGACTTTATTAAAGTCTTAAAAAATACAGAATTCAGCCAAAGTTGAAACCTCCAGAGTCGCAACAGTGGGCTGTATTTAAACAAAAACTCGTAACGGGGCCGCACCTTCCAGGTGCAAAAGAACCTAACGCAACAGAGGGCAGTTACGATAAAATAAAAGCAAAAAGAAATCACATAACAATAGAAAATAACAAAATCGGAACCTTCCCGCCTGGGAACAGATCCCTTACGCGACAATGGGCGGAATACATGTGGGGCAAAAATAGCACTGAGAAGGAGCAGCAGAAACTGTTGCATTCCCAGGCTACGTTGTTAGAATTGAGATTTGGAATAGGTGGTTATGTAGGCATTTTAGTTTGTTTAGTAGGAGGTTGTGTGTAAGTATATTATGAAGCCAGCCTTCTTGTGGAATTGTCGGACGTTTTAAGTGCCAGCGCCTCGTAAGAACACAATGGAAATAGGCATGGCTTGCCATTCCCGCCTCATCTCACTCACATATTTTGGAAGAGGCACACTTAAATTTCTTTAAAGTAAGCTAGAAATGGGCCATGGCCCATTAAAAATCTGGATAAGTTTTTTTTTCTTTTAATTTATTTAATTTCTTTTAATTTATTACTTCCATTTGCGTGCCGCAAATGGAAACTTATTTCAAGAAAATTTTGTTTGTAGTGTTCAATAGTTCATTTACTCCTCACTGCCTTACATAGCCAAATCGATTTTTGTACCTCAGTAAATAAAAATAAGATCTGTGTACACATGTTATATAGTAAAGAACTTGTAATGAGTACATATATATCAATTTTAACATGCATAAAATAATGTATTATCGTTAAAATATACGCAAACAATATCACCTTTCCGATTTTCCCACGTGTCCTTAACATACACGTAATCCTTGTTTTTTTCACATGTTTACATTTATTTAAATAATAGCTTTTTATTCTATAGTTCTTATTATAACTCTTATCTTTATTTATAGCTCTATTTTTTATATAATAGTTATTTATTTATATAATATGTATCTCCTTTACCGACCATATTAATTTATTTCAAAGGCACTTTTATGGGAAAACTTTAAGAGGAATAATTGCAAAATATTTTTGCGAACATTTATAAACCAATATATAAAATTTGAGAAATATTAATGCTACCTTCCAAGGGTTACTATGAAAAGCATCAAGCTATATGCACAAGAAATAGAATAAAAATAACAATGATAAAGGATACGACTTCAGTCTTTTGAAAAATCCAAACACTCCGGGCATTCATTTCTTAAATAAACCAGATGTCACATTATGAAGATTCTTTTAAAATATGCACTTTAAAGGAGTACTTTTTTATGTTCTTGCGTTTCTTAGTAGAAATATATTTTCTACTCGTGTCAAAAATAAAATATTTGTTTTCCTGACTTATGAATATTTACTCGTATCATTTAAAAGAAAGATTATTTTTACTGTACTCTTTTGCACTTAAAAACGTTATATATAATCAAGAAGAAAGTTTAAAATTTTCTAATTGTCATACCTTTTGATTTAAATATAATGGTGAAAAATATTTCTTTTTTTTATTAATAAATGTTTACATGTAATATATATTTACATTGCCACTTCTTCCAGCTACCAGTGAATATCTTTCGCTGGAGTGTTCTGTAATTCAGCCACTAAGAGATAGTTTTTGCTCGAAACTGCCTGCAATTTCAACCCGAAATTACTTTGTGGCTTGGAACTTCAAGAGATTTCATGAGGCCTTCTTTAGGGAAATGGATTCTGATCTCTGTTGAGACAACATTAATAGAAACTCCATCTCAACAATATCTATTTTTTCTTAAATCTTAGAACTTAATTACTAAAAATTATTATAAGAAAGAAGTAGAAAGAAAAATAAAGAATTCATGGCCACGTACATGGAAATAATTGTTATATCATGTTCGTTCCTTTTACTTAGTCTAGGCGGTCCCTTTTGAGAGCTGCTGAATCATAGACAGTAATCACTGCGAATCTAATTTTACTCAAAGAATATCTGTACTTCAAGCAGTTTCATTTTTATCATCATATAGCACGCAGTATCGTACAACATACAGCATGTTTTGCTCTGAGCGTACAATATTATTTATACAATACCGCTAACTCCAACATTTTGTGTCCTTTAACATTGAATGTAGTACCATATACTTACATAGCGTACATATCTGACCATACAGTGTTATTCATAAAATATTGGTAAATTACAAGGTTTTGAATCCTGTTATCAAATAAGAAGTAGTAACTGTAACCTCAGATAACATACAATATTGTGAGAATTCGGTATTACTCACGAAATATTAAAACCTTTTAAAGACATTCATCCCTTATTGCCACATAGTACAAATTTGTGTTAAAATAAATAAATAAATATATATATATATTCGGTCAACATTTAAAAATTTTCCGTATTCTACCTAGAGTGAGGTATTTATTTAATACGTTGCTTTGTTGGTTTTCACTATAAAATTATTTTTTGTACTGTTCTTTATTTGCTTTTAAAATTTTTACCACTTTTGTGTAGAAACACTCTGTTAGAAAATTATGTAAAAAAAAAACTCTTTTTAATTAATATGTCTTGTAATCACCTCAATTACTTTTAAATATCCAAAGTTCACAGTGATCATGGTTGTTTGTGTTGAAAATAAATTCAGATTCTATAAGATATTTTAAAAGAAATATCTGCAAAATATATCTGTGAAAATTTTAAATTCAACAAGAAAAATTTACTAACATTTGAAACTATCATTTCAAAGAATCTGTAAATGTAGCCAAATGTATTTATAAATACGGAATAAGAATAATAAAAGCTACAAATTCCGATCTCAAAAAAGACAAACACTGTAAACATTCATTTCGGATCTTAAACAAACAAAATGTCAGTTTATAAGTTTTCCCTAAGAATACACACTTTAAAGAAGTACAACTTTGTCGATGCAATTACATTTCTATGAAGTAGTACAGACTTGCTGTTTTCCACTTATGTCAAATATAAAACATCCCTCTTTTGATTTTTCTCTGTTTGTTTATGAAAATTATTTAATAGATTATTTTTAGTATAAAAATTTACTTTACACTATCTATATGTATGTATAAACATTTATTTTTTACTTCTTAGTAAATTTATTCTTGTGTAAAAAAATCTTCAAACGATATTATACGTACATCATGTTTCATACTTAATAATACAAACTGTACGATTAAAAGTATATTTTGATAGAAACAAATTTTGTAAAAATTAAAAAATGGGGGAAAATGTCTGAAAAACAATCTTTAAAAGTCTGTATTATTTTTTTCACGTCAAAATTCACATACGCACTTCTAAACCCACATTAAAAATTCCCTTTTGCAACTTAGGGAACCTGACATCCTCATTGTTTGCTTGTCTACCTCGATGAAGCGAATTAATCCAGGCAAGAATAATTAGATACTTTAATATTTATCACTATTTTTAAGAGAAAAATTTCCGAAATGACCATACACACTGTGTGACACTACTTTTCTATAAAGACACTCTAAAATTTTGTAAAACATTGTGCTTTATCAGTCTGTGATTTCGATTGCGTTATTTTAAAAATGAATTATTTTCACCTTTGGAAAATTTAAAATCAGCTAGGATAAAATGATATGCTTCTAGGAAATCTACTTCATTTTAAAGAATTGAAAAATATGTTAAAAAAAATATGAAATGACTTTATTTACATCCTCTAAAACATTCCATTTTTTACGGATCCAGTCTTAAACAATAACTATAGAAAAGTATGCATATGACGTCATTAGCACACAAACGCTGCAAAAAGCAACATTCAAGACGTACGGTAAAACAGGTCAGGTATATGGAATCTGATGACCGGTTCAAGATCGCGAAATTTAAAATGTGAGTTTATTTGAGTTTCTTCTATCAAAGATTCAAATAAATAAATCATAATCTTGGCTTTTATAACTTTCTTAAAATACGTAATTTTTTAATTTTTAAATTGTATGCTCAACCCTATTTTTATTCATTTTTGTAACGTACAAAATATAGAGCGCTAGGAACGAACGAGTATTTAGTCATTTAACAAGTTTTTAGTCATTTAATACGGTCTGCATCCAAGTGACCTATGAAATGTTCAACTTTTCTCAAAGTTCACCGTTGAAATATCCAAAAATTATCATCGCAACCTCTGAGATATAAAATTTTTCAGTATTGCTAGATCGAGATCACGTGAGAACAAACGATGATGATTAGTACCGTAGCTAGTTTAGATAAATAAAGTGCTGGCAGTGGTTCAATCTTTTCCCCCTGTAGTTTGATTTCGTAAATGAGAGTTTTATATTCTTAGCGTTTCAAGTAATTTGTTAAGTTCTGTTAAGTCAGGTGTAATCGAAGGTTTTATTCACATGTATAAAAACAGCTGAGTGCCTGCGTAATGCTAGATTAATTTTTTTTTTAATGGAGCTGTTGAATTAGGAAAAATATATAAATAAAATTTAATATGTGTTGTATTTGAAAGTATAAATTCAGTGCATATTTTATTTAAAAAATTCTGTGGTTTCAGACATGTTAATTTGATCCAAAAAAGCATAGAAAATGGATGCAATGTCGTGGAATAAATATTACATTTATATAAAACATGTAACATGAATAAATGCAAAACCAGTAAGTAAATTTTAAATATCATTAAAGCTACGTTTTATGTGGAATGCGAAAAGCGGAAAAATATATGCTCAAAGTCAAAATAAAAACTACAATAATAAAAGTAAGGGTTTCTGCCTGTCAAAAAAAAAACGAACATACTCTGAGCATTCATTTCGGCTCTTAAATGAACAAGATGTCAGTTTAAAAGTTTTCTTTTAAAATAGTCACTCCAAAGGAGTTTATTCTCATCAATGTTGTTTCACATTTTTTTTAGAAAGGAAACGAAAACATTCTTTCCAAGGCTTTTTACTATGTATTTCTGAAAATTATCACTATATCTTTAATACTGTGTTTTGCATGCATACATGTCATACAATACTTTCACTTCGCAATATTCATTTAAATTATTGTACGGCGTATTCATTTATTGACTATTTTTTAATAATATCTATTTTTTATTTCTACATAATTTCTCTTTATTTTAAATTTACAACACTTTGATTTGTTGTGAAGCGTTTTTGTGTGGTTATTGTGCGCTGCGTATGTTGCAAAAGTGTTGCTCTCTGGAAATGTGTTCTTAATATGTTGCAAAGTATTGCTATCTAGAAATGTGTTCTAAAAGTAGTGTTGTTAATTGTGTTGAAAGAGAGTTGTAAATTGTGCTTAAAAAATAACTTCTTAAAATGGTGTTGTGTTGCACAAAACTTGATTCCCAAATTGCTAACACATTTTAAACACCACACAAATACAAATACTATAAAAAACACTTTCAAAATAATTTCTGCATCGTGCCTTTAAAATTACATAATTTTAAAAAAGAATGTTCAGAAATATCTTGTTATTCAAACAACACATTCATAACATAATGTAAAAGTGATTTTAGTTAGAAGTGTTGGTTTTTATATTCAGTTAGTATTGAAAAAGAGTTTCATGTGTTTGCAGTATCCCCAATCTTAATTCCACATAAGTTTCTCGCGACATTTCGATGCTAGGATTTTTGGGATAATTGAATCCCTCATGAATCAGTTACCCCTGATATTAATCTAATTCTTGAAATATTTGTGGGGTAACTGGAACATTGCCTTGCATTTGAAACATGAAGTAAATAGGTATAGATACTTACTAATATTAATTTCCCTATGTGACTAATCTTTTAAAAAAGTGATTTTTTAATTAAAACACTTAAAGTATTTTCACATAAAATCGAGGAAGTTCAACCAAACTGACACTTTTTGTAAAAAAGAATGAAGCCTGAATTTTCGACAGAGCTATGATTGAGTTGACACACGTTGTTTTATGATGTAGAGCTTGTTAACTTGCAGCATTACTTTTATTATTTTATTCGCCTATTAAGTAAAGCAGTGAGCTTTTTAATGTTTTTAAAACTTTTATAATCGTTTATTTTATGTTTGAATCAAGGTGGAGATATTGCATTTCGTCTTATGATTTTATTGAAGGCCAACATTTCCATAGATTGGTTTTCTATTTATTTTGTCGAATCCAAACATTTATTGAATAAGAACTTTAAGATTTTTCCAGTTATTCTTCGCATTTGTACTAAAGCCGGGATTAGCCCTTTACTGCAACATATGCCACATCTGGCATACACCTGAAAACACTATACTTCTCATTATGCACCACAAATACTCTAACATGATAACTGTAACTGATCAAGAACAATCCAAAAAAATGAATAACACTTATTTTGACCATGTCAGATAATTACGAATGGGAAAAAAATCGATCAAGCTATTAAAAAAAGAGTTCACTTTTAATATTTTTTGAATACTTAAAAAATCAATATAAGTAGTGTTAAGTAGATAAAACTAGTTATTTTAAAGCTCATTCAATTACAAAATATAGCAATACAATATTTAAAAACCCCTATTGTGTATGCAAAGTACACGCCATAAAATATCAAATATTCGTTGAAAGTTTGAAAATTATTACTATTATTATTATTTTACTATTTTTCCCATTACTAAGCAATATATCGATTTCAAATAATTTGTTCCATAAAAATAAAAAAAACAGTGCAGTGAAAGGTTAAACAATCATTCAATATTTTTGCAACAATATCTAAATCAAAATAAATAATATACCAATTATCCTTCATGGGAAACAAAATGAATCTTGAATATCGCAAATAAATACGGTTTATGAGATTACTTATGATAAAGAACGCTTTCCGAAATTGAGATACATAACTCGAAAGAGATTTTCCTTTTCTTTCGTTCCTTATTATTATTATTATTTTTAACTCTAGCATTTATTGGATAAGAATTTCTGGATTCTTCGGATTATGTTTCGTAGATGCTCTAAAGTCGTGTGTAAAACATTATTTAATATATCTGCAACAATATCTGAATCAAGATAAATCACACTCCAAAAACTTCTTCATATTAATCAAAAGGAAATTTGTTTTTCCAAATATTTATTTAAATGGGAAAAAATATGGTTTAAAGAAATTCTAATGATAAAAAAATACTTTTCAAAATCCTGATACATAACTCGGAAAATATTACAGTATTTTTTGTATATGATTGTACAATATTTTCGTAGATTATATTGTTACAGAGTAGAATGCAAAATTAGCTGTTTTAAAATATGCTTATTTAGCTTTTTTATAGATTCATATGTAATACATTGTATAGAAAGTAAAACAAATATTGAAATATTCATCTGTAAATAAAATATTTCACCATACTATTAAGCAAGATGTTTTTGTAAAATGATATTCTTCGTAAACATCCCTATTTTCATATTATTATTATTGTCATTATTATTTATAAAATCAAAAGTATAAACATGCTTTAAGAGTATTAATATCAAATAAGTGTCCACAAATAAGAAATCATTCTCCATAAAAAACGTCATACAGTCTTATTAACGACAAAAAACCCGTAATTTACCTTGTATAATGGTTAATTGACAGAAGCAAGTAATTTAGAAATAATCGAAATATTTAAAAAAATGTATATATATATTTAAAAAGAGTAATTACTATAAAAAGGTTAATTAACTGTAGGTATTATGACTGATCAATCTGCTAACGAAAATGAGAGGTTAAAAGAATTCGGATAGATCATTCTGCAGAAGCAGGCAGATTTTGAAACTAAGTACAAAGGGGATTCCATAAAAACTGAGCGTTATTTTTTTACGAAGTGGCAACAGTATGAAACAAAATTAAAATAATATTTCAATATGTCAGTTTTAGTGGTTTGAGAATTTATAACTGTCCTCATTTCTAACCCGTGGGTCAGTTTTTATTTGCAATTTCCGCCGAGACATAAGCCATGCCAATGTCTTAGTGAGTTACAAGACGATCAATGCATAGTTGCTACTTTTATTGTGAGGACAAATCTTAGTACATACAAAAATATATATGCATATAGTTTATATATATATTGTATATTAATATAAATCTTTTAGGTGTGGGTGGTACTGACCCCTGGGAATTTAAAAGGAAAAGTTATGAAGGAACTTCACAAAAATTGCACAAAGCTAATGACTGCAATATGTAGTATTTCTTATGAAATCTGTCTAATAGTGAAGTAGCATAATGCAGATTGAATTCAATAAAGTACATACTGAAGGAAAATGTTTTCAGAAAAAAAAAAACAATTTGTGAAAAATGGAATTCCTTTTTAAAAAGTCCACTATCTTGGATAAAGGAGTGAATTAAATGTGGCAAGTGATTCGCAGTGTTGGTCATAACACCGGGAGATTAGTTCGATTTTCGCACGATCGAAACCAGCGTCCTAACTGCACAATGTTTTTAATACATTTGTTTTCAATGCGATGTTTCATTTGCACGAATTCCATAATTTGAATCACTTTCTTTTAAAAGTCTTGACTTAGAGCATCACTTTTAAAGTATCGCCAAAACTAGCAAAAGCTCAATAGATACTATTCCTTTCATTTTTGGCTCAAGTAATACCATAGAATAAAAAAGTGGCATATTTTCTTGTTTATCAAAAGTTATCTATAGCATTTCATTGTCGATTAGTTCTTATCCCCTCTTTTATTCTGAAGTTTGTAAATGTAATACATATGAAATTAATTTAAATCAATATTAATTTTTAAATTTTAAAATATTAATATTTCGAGTTTAGGATTTAAATATCCAATTTGTATACTATAATCCTTTTTATACTCAGTTGGTTATAAAGTCTTCATTTTTTTAATAAAGCTCGTTATTAGAAAATCGTGTCTAAATCCCAAAATGTTAATTAAGCTAATATTTATTAGCCATTAGCATTCTTTTTTAATATGAAAATTATCATTTAGGCTATAAAGAGGTTTCATCATTAGATTGGATTTTCTTTTTTTCTTTAGTACATTATGCATCAAATTTGACAGTTAATTATCTTTAAAGACGATCATTTGACATTTTTAAGTCAATTCATTAATATAACTTATTAATGAACATAAATGGTATTTCCATCAATAACTAATAGGAATTTATCTTTTAAATGTATGTTTATCATTAACCTAATATATTTTTCCTTTAATAATAGAAAAAAATATTGTAGTTCATTTTTTCCTGACAATGTCAGATTAACTGGAATATGTGTAATAACATTGATATTGATTAGGAATGTGTCACAAATTTACATGTTGCTATTAAATTTACTATATTGATTTATAGAAAATAGAGTTCAGAGCAGTATATAAAGCAAAGTTTTCTCATTTTATGCTCAGAATCTAATTTTTTTCCTTATTTTTTTTCTTTGTTTGTTTAAAATATAAAAATTTTCAGTATCTATGCTCTGTCTCCTTCTGTTTTATTTTTCCAACGGACAGAAAACTAAATCGAAATTTATTTTTGCCTTTTATACTTCTGTTTCTGTTGAAATAAAAATTATATTAGAAATAAAATCATAAGGCGAAATTCTATATTCCACGTATATGCAATAAAGAAAATCTAAGTATGAAATTTGAAAAACTCATTGTGTTACTTAAAAGGCGACAAATGCAATAATAATTATCTTGGTGTTACAAGTTAGTTGTGTACATTTAATTTACATTTTTGAGTAATTTTTAAACTCAAAAGAGCCACTTAAACTCAGATTTACATTATTAAAATGGTGTGAGATAATATTAATATAAAAACGCAGTTGCTTACAAGATTAACGAAATTTAAATATTTTCCTTAAAGTATTGAGAACAAAGTAAAATCGCATTTAATTTTTTTATTTATATGTCTAATTAACCATTAATTTTAAACTTAAATTGCTGGTGTCGAAATACTATATAATTATGTAATAAAACATATACCTCCATCGAATTTATTCTTTAAAACGTTAAATAAGAGCAGGGCTATATCCTAAAAATCTGTACAAAATTTGCATTTATGCAAAACAGCAAAAGAATACGAATCAGGAAAATTCTGCGCACGAAGTGCTACGTTATCATTTATAAAATAACGTCCATTGCCTGATGGTTCCTTAAATAATCTGTGTTTTTCGAGAATGGATTCGAAAACGGAAAGTCTGAGTACGCGTGTGTACGTGTGTGTATTTTGCGAAGGCTATATCCATCGTGGGAAGAAGTTTATCGTGAATTGTGGTTTTTTTTTCAAAAATATCCCCAAACTATGTAGGATATTCTACAATGCTACTAGAAGGGACTTACGATCAAAAAGACAAACCATGTAGAAAGGCCCAAAAACTTTCCAGTGCAATATTACGACAGTCGGTACGGCTGTTTGTCAAAAACGACCGAGTATTAATCTAATCTTATGCTGCCAAATTCACATTTTTTCCCAGTTATCTATATAAGACGTTCACCGAAATTCGTAACATCAAGTATCGTAAGAAAAGGGTCATAGTAAAAGAAACATAAAAGCAAATGATTGAAATTTTAAAGAAAAAGTATGGTAGATTGTTAAAAATATTCTCTGATAGAGGATTCATCTTTTCTGAAGATTCATATTTGAAACTCATTCACTCAAATTTTAACGATAACCCGCGAGGAATCGCGACCTTTTTCACAACGTCATTAGTCGCGCTCGGTCTTTTCGCCGCTAGCCCCCCGCATATCAAATATGCAAAATAAGAAATATTTTTCACCTAATATATAATAATAACATTTCAATGAAGATTTAAATTAGCAGTTTTCTTAAATTATGCATTTTATTTATGAGATCTGGAGTAATTGGAAAAAGTAAAAATGAACTGACATTAGTAATTGTTACGTAGACTTTTCGCAAATTTAAACTCTGTTTCTAAAATTGTACCTAAAAGAAAAACAGAGATGTCCTGTTAGTTCACTAATGCGGTCTAGAAACCTTCAAAGTCAGCTACATGGTAGATCTCCGTTGTATTTAAAATGTGATACAAGTTAGGAGAAGATAAGTTATACGGGCGGCAAAAAGACCGACGCGCGACTACTGACGGGATAATGGTAGGTAATACACATCTGTTGTTTTCAAGATAAAATTTATTTTCGAATTCTATACAAAACAGAAATTCCAAGTCAATTCTCCGTTAAATCCGTAAGGATTGAGTCACCTATCCATCCATTCATGTCATTGTGGGTTCGCTGTCAATAGACAACGATATTTGAACAAGGACATTCGACGTTTTCTGATTACTTATATTCGTGAAAAATACAACGGTGGTAATTATGTCTTCTTAACAGACTTGACCAGCTGTCACTACTGCAAAATTGTTATCAGCAACTTACGACAACATAACACCACTTTCGTAGAGACGTCCGACAATTCGGCTAATGTTCGCAAAACTCAACCAATTGAACAATTCTGTGTATAAGTACTACATATACTAATGGTATGAAAGTGGGTAACATCCAGAAATTGATCAATTGAATCTGCCTCAAAATTATAAAATTAATTTTTTTACAACGTCTAGCAGGTGCCACGAAAAGTAAAATCCATAATGTACGACGAAATGGTTTAACTGAAATTCGGTAGCAGGTTTACAGGATAATGTGGTTGTTGAAATTACCTTACAGTGCCAACTTGTGTTCCCTGTCTGTTTTTTCATAACTTTCCAGAAAAAATATGATTTTAGGGATTAATAGAAAACAGTCCTTAATAAAATGACTTATCTTGTATTTCAGGAAGCAATATTGAAGAATGAATAAATTCATCGATGTTTATTTTGTTAAAATGAATATTTAAATATGACAACATTATTTCCAACGCATTGTGAGGATTTTTTTCGTTTTATATTCGTTAAAAAAATGTTGTTAAATATAGAAGAATAAACAAAAACTTATTTTTATTTATTTATACCAAGAAGAAAAATATCTTTTGTATGATTTTTCTCAAAGAAATTTATGCATCAAAAAGATAATATATCCCATACAATAATTCAATTTCTGAGTCTCATGTTTTTTCTTTCTTCTCTTAAGACGCAAAATGATAACTAGGATGCAAATACGTTCTGTTTGCTGCATATTTTACCGGAAATAGTTTTGGGAAACATAAAAAAAGGCTGTATTGAGCTTTATTGTTTAGGAAATTCAATTCTTGTTGATAAAATCTCAACCAAGTAATCTGAATTTAAATGATACTTGAGCAATTGTTAGTGTGTATTTAACCACTTGCACGATTTTGGACATGTTTTATACTTTGAATAAACTTATACTTTAATTTAAAATTGAAGGAACGGTAAATAACTAAAAAGGACTTGTTTTTAAAGATCCACATTAAAATTGTGCTATTTATTTTAACAAATAAATAGTACACACTGAGATTGACATTGACGCTATTGCTACAGCTATCGGCCTATAGAAACAAAGGCTATCGCCTCAAATTATCTCTTATTTTGATACACATAAATAATTACAAAATTTTACAACAACAGTTTCATCAATATAGAAGAACAAGATAGCACAAAGAAATTTACATCATCAGATGATTACAGCCAGGAGTTCTAAAACGTGTATCCAACGGAACAGTGAGAGTCAAACTACATTCTCAAATAATTAGCAAAGCGGTGCTTTAACCATTCGACCACTATGGTCGCAATAAATAATATACGTATGATTGTTTTCATATATGATTGTTTTCATATCTAAATACAATCAAAACTTTCGGTATTGTAAATCTATTAATTTGATTTTAGAAAAGAAAATAATTGTGAAATGAAAAGATTTCCCATTCTGTGTAATTCATAAAAAAATGACATTTTGATCTTTGATTTCTAAATCTTCTACCCTACTTCAAATAAAAAAAAAATCCAGAAAATTCACAATTTTAAGGTAAATGTTATATGAAGTCATCCATTTTAAAGCTGTATTTTCATAAAGTCACAGAAGTGTTTCCGGGAGCTATACTTTATCGTATGGGAAATTAAATTTATAATTTTTTATGTTAGATCGTTTTCTACAGAAAAAAAAGAAAAGAAAAATACCCTAGACAAAACTCCAAATTTTTAACATTTTGCATTTGAAAAATAGAAATTTGTTTAAATATCAGAAAATAATTCTTCGAACCCCAGAGATATTTCGATAATTTAGTCGCACATTATATGTTCTTCAGCGAATCATTAGTAACATTGGTGAGAAAATGTTTTACATAACAGGAATTGCCTGCGCATTAAATTTTGATGCGTGACAAAGGAATACAGAAACAGGCGAGACAATTTTCACGAACTCGCGTACATACAGAAATTTTGTATTGAAAAAATATTATAATTAAACATACGTTTTTACAAAAGATCTATATGCCGTTGTATATGTACACATTATACCATCCATGACTGCATAAACGCATGCATGGATGTGAGCCAAATTTCATACCTATAATTTTGGATGTATGTCCTATGAAATGAACATATTTCTGTTTAAAAGGACATTGTGATAACGATTTTCGTGCAGTGTTCCTTATTATACATTGGCAAGTGAATGAAATTCTGCATAGAAATGAACAAAAATGTATATGAGAATCCCATTTAAAATTGTGATATTCCACCGGAATATATCTCTGTGGGATCGACTTTTGATCAGTTATCTCAGATTATCGATCAATGTTGTACAAGACTGCTTTTGCGGGGAACGATATTTCTATCCCATGTTACTAGGCGATTTGCAAGCATCTTACGTCACGATAATGACGATCAATATTGACAAACAACATAGATAAACAATAGCTTTTTTTTAAGATTAGGCATATAAGTACATTGAAATAATTAGGTATGTACATATTTACACCATGTTATAAATTTTAATCCCATATCCCATTTTCCCCATAATTTTTTCATGAATGGGGTAACTGGGACATGCATCAGGTGTAAAGAAACCATGTTGGAACCAATTTACCAGACCAACTATAAATGATTTTTGGAATTTCTTTTTGTGCGAGAAACTGACTCCTTTATTTATTTATTTTTTTTAATTAACAAGTTGGAAATTGCACGTGAAGCGTAACAAATGAGGTGCATTCTAAAGATAACGAAATTTTAAAAATATCACTCTCATATATCAGTCTCATAAAATTGTAAATAATTAATTAAAATTAAAACGCGCATCAAACAGTGTTACCAAACATATGCCATTATGTAAGGGAATTTTTTGTGTGGCCTTGTAAATCAATAACAAATGTTCTTTGCACCACAGACTATGCAAAATGTTTATTATAATATGTACTTTATATATGCATATCAATTTTATTACGTTCAAATGAGCGTAACACCATTAAAATGCCTCACAAACATTTTCCCCATTGACCTTAATGTAACGGAATAATTTTGATTATCCCTGTAATTGATCCATGCATCCCATTTTCATAAAATTTGAAATGATTCGTCAAAATTTAGTAATAATTATATATTTTAGATTTCAAACGATTCAGTTGGGTAATTTTTGCGTTAATGCGGACGGCCTGTACGAGAACTATATGTGCTACCTATTTACATAATTAGGAACGCACCTAAAAAATGATTACAACAATGAAAATATGCCTTATTAACATTGCATAATAAAATAAAAAATGTATATTGCGGGTATGAAACTAAATTTTTAAGTGATATAACCAAACTTTAAATTTTTGCAATACGCATGAAGTTGTGTACATGAGACATAATGACATTATTAGAAAATTATCGATATCTTTAAAAAATGGTTTTGTTATATATAAAATCATAATTACATTCTCCGCAGATTTATTGGACGTATTACACTTTCATTGAGGTAAATAAAAAAAGTGAATGGAACACTTAAGTACTTACGTGACCTTTTGCCATTGGTTTATATTGTTTCATCTCCCCCCCCCCCCTTAAAATACCCGAGTAAATTTCATATTTATTGCTGAACTTAAAATACATATGTATTTACTTAATATCTACGTTTTTAAAATAGCAAATAAAGCCTTTGTGCACAAATGTTTAAAGATAGAAAACCAACGATTATAAATGCACAAATAAAGTATGAGAAGGTAGCAAATAGCTATTTCGAATCTACTATCGAGATTCTTCATCAGTGCAAAACTCAGCCAGCTAAAAAATAGCAAAACTGAGCAAAGAGACAGAGAGACGCAGGCTTATATACCCGCTATGGGAACAATCCCGCCTGAAGAAAAGCAACCAATGAGATGTAATCAGCCAAAACAACTGGGTGGACGAGTAGCGACATCTATCGGAGAACAAGCAAAAGAAAAACTAAAAAGCGAGTGAAAAAAAAGTATTAAATTAAAGATTTCCAAATACTTGGAAAACACTTGGCATTTATAATCGTTGGTTTTCTATCTTTAAACATCTACGTTTTTCTTTAATCACTCTAACAATTTCATGTTTAATGGGTTTTTTAGACACCTTGACAGAATTTTTTTTTCTTACTGCACCCTTCAGTTTATCTGTAACTTACTGATGAATTAGTTAATTTTTTTAAAGATGTTTACACTTTTCGATCATGACTTTAATGCTCCGTATTATGAAACACAAATGCGTGTAGATCACAGACCTGCCTGAGAAGAATGCCATAAGAATGAGCAAATGAACCCATGTAAAAGAGAAATTAAATGTAATTTTTTTTTTATTCTTCGGCAAAGAAATTTAATTTTGAAAACTTCTACTTGATAGAGGAGACAGAATTGAATGCAGTTACGGAGGATCAAGCTTTAATTCAAAAGAAAATTAATATTTGGAAGCGGAATTGCCCTTAACCCTAAACCTTATTATCCTAGGCTCATTTAATCAGTGTTACCTTATAAGAATTTAACCTTATAAGATAGCATTTAAGATCTTTTTGTTTGTGCAAGTGCAGGCATAGTTAGAATATGAAGCAGTATTTTCTCCCCTCTTGATTCTAAAAATTCTCTACTCTACTCTAAAAAGATCAACATCTAACTGAATAAACACAAAATTATTTATTCCATTTATTTCAAACTAACTGAAGATTTAAAAAAATGGTACCAGAAAATTTTTTTTGACTCAAAATGTACGTGCAAAACTTTTCCTTCAAAACTTTTTTTTTATTTTTCTTGGTGAGCAAAGCAGTAAAAAACACAGAAATACATTCCGTGTCTGCATTTAATGATAACAAAAAGTTTATAAGAATAGTTGCAGTTGGAAATGCTACATGAAGTATTAAGTTGGTTATAAAATTATATAAAAAATGTATTCCATGTTCAGATAACAATTAAAATACTTTTCAGCTTAAAAAGTTTTTTTTAACAAGTTAACATTCATGATTTTTTTTGTATAAACGTGTTTGAACGTGAGTTTATAACCTCGTCGTATCAAGAATTTAAAAGAAATCGAGTTTTATTTATCAGTTTATACTTTTGATGAACCTGCATCAAAAATACTCTTTCTAAAAAAAAATAAATAAATAAATAAAAAACTATTTTTATGTTTTTTTTATTTATTTTTTATTTTTTTGCCATTGCAAAATTTTCTTTTACAATGTAAATTAATCGTAACAGTCAGAGGTTTTTCACGATTTCACAAAATTTCATTTCTGGATAAAGTGTGTTTTGACATTCATATATAGTTAAGATATAAAAACAATATGAAAAATAAGTAAAGGAGAAAAATAGAATATAGAAAATAAAGTATAAAAATAGAAAAATAAGTGTATTTTTCTTTGCCTGTTAGCAAAAAATATTTCGCCTGATAAATAGTTATATTGAAATTTTTATTCGGCACTATACTTTAATCACGTTATTGTTTTTATACAAACACGCAATCATTTGTTATTGTATATTTTCAGCGCAATTGAAAGGTATAATTTACCTAAACGCACTTGAAATATGGTTACAGCTTAAAAAGTTACCTACAAAATTTTCTTTCAAAAACACATTTCTTTCTTCATCTTCTTTTTTTTTTTCAATGAGCAAAGAAAAAAAATAGTCTTCAAACACATTTCGTGAGCTGCATATATTACAAGCTTAAATCTGAGAAAGAATAAGTCTTTTGTATTTAGAATTGTTGCTTCGAGTATATATTAATATATTTCAATTTTCACAAGAGTTTTACATTTAATAAACAATTAAAAAGTTACAAATGAAATTAATACACAAAAAACCCCTTCTAGAATTTTATGAAATTGTTTTTGCATAACTTCTATATTTTTTTCTCTAAATTTACTATCTAAGCACATAAAAAATTATAATTGGATTTAATAATAAAAATTTTATATCTTGCTCGATAAAAAGAAAGCTAATTTGTTAATTATTATCTTTGCAATCCACTCGTAATTTTTTCCTTAATTAGAAAGTTGTAATAAAAAATATTTGATGAAATTGATCTGTTTTCAGGGGAAGTGTAGAAAATATAACTATTGCAATACAGCAAGATTCTTGATTAATATTAAATTTTATCAGGTGCGTACCTAAAAAATGCATATTCTGTTTAAGACTCAGTAGTTATATTCATAACATATTTATTAGATTTTTATACATATTGTCTTATAGCGAAACTTTTTCAATTCTTAAATATAGTTGGGAGTTTGTTTTTCGAAATAAATATTGAAATATTTCTTTCGCCTTTCCTAAAAAGATCTGTCACAGAGATCCCCATCTGCCTTCCCCATAGATACGTCACAGGAAAGGTTTACTAAATACATTCTAGGATGAAATTCAAATTTCATACTGAAATTAAAAAATATGCCTTGATAGAAATCTAAAACACATCACTAAACACCTAAACTGGTCGATATAATTTTGTACTGGTTGGACAGACCTAAACTAAATTGAAGGCACCGAAAATGCATTTTGCTGCAGCTGTTGTTCAATGTAAGTAAATATACTAAATGTAAAACAACCCCGAAGTTTTTTGGTAGAATATATTTTTATCTGTGTCCTGTACACCTTGCCATATATTAAAAGAAAAATGAATAGGTGTGCCATACTATTTACTTTCAAGTAATGTGACACATCTTGACAATAGTAAATTTCATTGGAGAGAAAAAAGAAGACTCGCATTATGCTTTTACTATAAGATGATATCGTAGCATTAGCTCTTCATGCAACGTTAAAAAAGTCTAGAAAAGCGCAAAATACTTAAGAAATGGAGACATAAATAAGGTTTGCGTATTGAGTATTTTCACTTCGTCACATAATTTTTCCTACTCCTGTGATCACAAAAGTACAATTTGCATATGCACTGTAAAAATATTGTGCAACGTTACTCCATAAAATTGGCGGTGGCCTTGTTGCTTCCAACTTTATGGAAAATTCAATTGATATAACCGGTGTAATATTGTAATTTTACACCAGTAATATATGTTTAAATTACACCTTTATATAAGTGAAAAAATATTCCATAAAATTATAGGCAGCTGCTGATACCAGTTTTATGAAGTAACGTTACATAAAGTTTTTTAAATGTGACAATTTTTCCCTATAATTACACGAATGAAATTTTTCATAGAACAAGACTTAACAGTGACGAATCTATCAGTGGAGTAAGATGTAAAAGGAATTTTCGCAACTTCTGCCAGTTTTCTTGTGGTTGAACGATATAAGGTGGATTTTTTTTCTTCATTTGATTCTCATCTATATCGATATTTATAGATGATTTTTAAAAAGTATTTTTCGAATATAATCTCGATTTTGCATTAAAAATTTAATTTAAATTAAATTAAAAAAATTTCAAGAATGTAGCAAAAATATGTTTTTTGGAAGTTGTAGAAAAAACTTATAAAAAGAAATAAATTCAAAAAGGTAATGTATTCTTGAAAACTGAATATTCTTAGTAACAATTCTGAAAATAGTAGCATTTTGTTCCTTCTCAAAATTTTCTTGTTATATATGTAACTCACGGAATGTTTCATCTGCTTTTTTATTTTGTTTCTCTAGTAATAAAAATGTAGTCATAGACAATAGTTACTTTTGTATATATACGACATATATGCAGGTAGGTAAGTAGAATTTTTCTTTTATTATTATCCGTGTTGAATTGAGAAAATAGGAGAAAGCTACAAATAGCACTACCATCAATAAAACTCAAAAAATGAAACACAAATCAAATTGTTTAATCTTGTTGATTTGGGATATCAAAACAAACTGTAAACTCAACCGAGTGTATATTTTCGTAATTAACTTAGCGGACAAATGTTAATTTATAACTTTCGAGGCAAAATGTCTTCTGTAATTAAAAAGTGTTCTTAAATCAAATCAGCTTTATTCTTGTCCAATTTTTTAAGGTCGCATTGTTTAGAGCATATTAGTATTAGTGATAATTCTAAATCTATCAGTGCATTTTTTAATATTGGAAGCAAAAGTAATTAACAAATTACATAACTTTTACAAAATTGACTATATGCATATATTTGTCATAGGAAATATACTTTTTAAAACATAAAGTACAGATTTATGAATGTAACAATTTTGTAATGTAAACAAAAATTAACCTTATGATTTAAATGATTTTTTTAATAATTTGTTTCGCTAAAAGAATTCATATTTGTTTGTTACTAATAATTTATAATCGTTAAGATATGACAACTTTTTGCTGGCATAAGTATAAATGCTATAACACAAAATTGAATATAAGTATATCATGATAATTTCAAATGGATATTGTCTTTAATATGTTTAAAATAGCTTAAATATTAATCTTTTAACATTATGATTTATTGTAATAATTACTTAAACAAATCTGATTCATTAATATTAATTTTCCGAGAAACACCATGATGCAATGATTCTATGAGTTTTTGTCGAATTGCATTATTTTTAAGAACTGACAGAGGAACTCAATTTTTTAATACTGTAATAACAATAAATAAATGTTACTAATAAAATAATCATAAAGAAAACTGATCCCTAAAACCAAATCAAATATATTTTATATAATCTAAATTTTTTTAAATCTTTAAAAAAAATAGGTTGAATTACTACATTTAAAAATTAGTTTCTTAAATGAATTTTCACCTTCATATAAATATAAACTTTAAAACATATCTATAATTGCTTACAAAGGCGTTACAAATATAAAAAGATATTATTTAATATAACCATGAGATCTATCGAACGCACACGTGTCCATTTTCAAAGGGGGAAAAGATGACAGACTGGATTAAACTATAAACAAAACAAAATACCACGCTTGTGAAAGCGAAGTCCCTCCCATTGCTCTAAAGTGGTGTAAAAAAATTAATTCACATTTTCAGGAACTCTTGAAATTCCCAGGATATTACACCAAATTGTGATAATATTGTAAAAAATGACATCGTTACAAAAGTATCTCTCCTAAATGAAATCTCAATGGATTCACGGATTTTTAAAGAATGACGGCTAATTGTTCATATGATCATTTTAACTTTTTCAAAATTTATCTGAATGTTTTCAATATGATGCAATCTGGATACAGCTGTACTTGGTTTATTAAACTTGGTATTAGATAATTGCTCTTTTGGCCTTTCTTTAAATTTTCGAGATGTCATAACAATAAAGACTAATAAAGAAAAATCAAAAAAGTGATATATATAACATTGCATATTCTTTAAAACTGAATATTCTGGACAACAATGCTGAAGATAACAGGGTTTTTTTTCGGAAAATTATCTCGTTACGTAAGCAGCTCAAAAAATTTATTTTTCCCCGATTTATTTTTCACTTTTATTCATCCACAAAAGAAGAAATAAAACGTACACATAGAAAATAATATTGTATGTATAATTTAAAAGATAAATCTACATCCAGATGTATGTAAATAAATTATTTCTCTTTTAACTTTGCATAAGAAATGAAAATAATTTGCTATGAACATATACGGATAAAATAAAGTATTTATTTATTTATTTATTTATTTTTAATAAGTTGTTTAAAATAAGATTTTTTTGAAAGAATTTCCTTAGAGAATTAGATTTCATTAGAGAAGGAGTTATTAGATGCGTTCATAATTACATAAAGACGTAGTCGTCGTGTAGTCTGTCCGTCTGCCAGTATATAACCGTTGAAAAACTACACATCCCAATGATTGAAAATTTAATATATATAATCGTTGCAAAACTTTATCGAATGAATTCAAATTTTAAGAAAATAAATTCAAAACTTAAACATATATTCAAAATGTTTATATCATTTTATTAAATTATATCATACACAATTAATTCAAAGGTATCCCCTGATTGGTAATGATTCTAGGTTGTCATTTTGATTGCATCATATTTAAGATGGAATGTTTTTACTTACTGAATTTAATATGTAATCACAATATACTTTTTAATCATGTATTTTTGCAGATGTATGCAGCAACTATTGCACCAATATCTGAATATTTAGAAAAGTTGTTATATTACGATTACACTCATTTTGCACATTTGATGTACAATTTTCGGACTTGTTTTCTTGTCATGAAGCGGAATATTTTTTCCAAATAAAAAAAGGGAAGGTATTATACAATAAAATCTTTCTTAACTATTTGTTGCGTATCATAGCATACCTGCTGTATGCAAACAACAGCACGTATTGACCCATGTGTATTATAATTTCACAAAAAAAAAAAAATCTCAAGAGAGCTATTCCATTGCATTTCTTTTATTGATTTGAAATTGTGGCTTTTCACAAACAAATCAAGCCAGTATGATACTATCCATTTCCATCAAATTGGACAAATCAAATCACAAAAACCCTATCGTCAAATAGTTTCTCAAATATTTCGCATGCAGTTTTTCGTCAAATTGGAATTTGCAACTGTTTCAAAACATATGGAAAGAATATTTTTTTAAATATAATAATAACAATAAATATAAATATTAAAAATAATAAAAAACTATTAATATCAAGCTAATCAGATTTAAGTATATCTTCTATCATTTAATTCAAAAGGACGTGTAAAAATCTGAGATATACTTTTTGAAGATATTAAAAGTGAGAGATAAAAAAACTGAGATGTAGATAATTACGCTTATTTGAAAATGATATAACATGGAAAGCGTAATTCTGAAAAGAACATATTCTTAATTTTTTTTTTAAATTATCGAGTTTTTTGTGCAGCTCAAGCACTAAACTTTCATCTAAATTTTCATAATACCTTGCCGCAATAGAAAAGAAAAAAAATACTCATACCATATAATATGTATGCATATTTTTTTAACCGAGCATATTTCACGTTGCATGTCAGGAAACTGCTTATTTCTGTGCGCTGTAACCAAAAGGAATAAATGCCACTGACTATGAAAGGATATAGCAGCAGTTCTGAATTATGGGTCATAACCCACTGGTGGATCGCGAAGGATGTTTGGGTGGGTCGAAAAACACTTAGCATGTTTTATCATACACATATATATTTTATTCTATGTGTTGAAAAAGATATGACAGTTTCAGCACCAAATCACATTTCAAAGGAAAATTGTTAATTTCCTTCTGGAAAAAGATATGTGCAGAATATCCAGAAATATCTAAATCAGCTTTGACGTCCTTGTTTGGATTCAACACAACATACTTCTGAGAACTTTCTTTCTCTATTTAGCTGTTTTTGAAAAAAAAATACAGAAACAGACTGTGTTTAAAATGCGACAACAACTGTGTGTTTCAACCCGTATACACTCTATAAACACTAGTGTCAGATGTCCGATTGATCATAAATATGTGTTTTGATAATAGTTAAACGTATTTTTAATTATTTTAGTAGTTTGTGTATTGTTTTAATTATTTCTTTACTTTTCTCCCCAAATTTATAATACAAATTCTTGTTTTTTACGATAGTGTATCTTTCAAATTAAAATGTGCATTTTACGCAGGATAGAATGGCCTAGCTTATAGAGGTTGAAGAGAGTGAACAGAATAAGATAAGTTTAGCTGGACAATATTAAAAAATAATATTCTATTTTAATTGTAACAAAATTAGGTGATTTGTGTCAGATTAAACCATTAACCTGTATTTTCACAAAGATATGTTCAATACGTGGTATTGCATTTTATTTTAAGCACGAATAAAATTGATTCAGTAATGTTAATTTTCGCAGAAACTAAATCCATTTCAATATTATAATTTATAATCATGTTGGAATAATTTTTAACAACTATCATAGAAGATCTGGAAACGGCACTCCACTTCTACGTTAATAATAAAAAATAAATGCAAATATTAAAAACAATTATGCAAAATATTTCACTCAGTATAAAAATCAATAAATCAGCTTACACTCAAGAGTCAAAACATTATAACCATCCCCACATTTTGCATTGAGTTCACCTGGAAGGCGGGGAAGGTACATAAATCGCTGGGAATAATATTTAAATGAAAACGAGTGGAATCCCGTCGAATTCGACGAATGAAATGTTTAAAAGACCCGATCGATTTGGTTTAAAAAAAAGTAAAAGTAATTACATTATTGAATCAATATGTAATAAATATATTTCCAAACTTAATGTCAAGTTTGCCAGTTACGATTTTGCATGCAAATATTCGCACATCCTCAGTTAAAATTGTAATCTGAGTGCCGGCGAAGTCCAGAAATTTTATTTTATATGCACTCACAGAAAAACAGTTTTATTTAAAAAAAACTAATTTCATTTTAACTAGGACATTATTTTCACTAACTGAAGTCATCTCAAAGTAAAATCTCAATCTCAGTGTCCATAATGAAAAGAAATTTTGAAATGTAATATCGTTATGAGTAAAAATGCGATGTTTTAAATAGTGACGTCATTTTCTCTTCAAATGTTTCTTAAAAGTTACTGTTATTAGTAATATGAAAAAGGCATCCGTAATAATATTGTAATTCCCATTTATCAGGTTGCTGAATGACATCCTTTTCCTCATTTGAAATTTTTCTTATTTGGCTTTAGACATTAATTTTTAACATAAAATATTTTCTGTTATTTTAGTTACATTATTAATATTATTTCTCAGTAAATATATATTTTTTTACCCTGATAGGTGCATAATTATACGCAATCATTTTATTGTGGTTAAATTTTACGAAACAATTAACTTTTTTTCTTTTAAATGCGAGGGCACGTTCACTGATGAAATAAAGCTTCTGAGTGGTGGAAAGTGATAATGGAAAATAAATTTTTATTATCGAGAGAAAAGCTAAACTAAGTTGCCACCATTTTGAAAAAATATCGTAAAAAGCATTTAAAATTAAAAATAAAATATAAAAATGGAGATAAATTAAAAATAGATAAAATAGACACAACTACAAATAAATAGCTTTCATTTAAAAAAATAATTATCAAAGTCGGTTGAGTAGAAAATTCAGGTCTGATGACTAAAAAAACAGTCAGGTCTTTTAAATATATAGAAAGGGAGTTTTCGGAATATTAGCACATATTTACTCTGGTGTAAGTAAAGGCTGCTGACCAAAGCTACTTTTATAGAGGGCAGAATTAAGTCGTCCGACGACTCAGAAAAGCTAACTTCGAAACTGCATGTGTTATGGGTTGCTCGGGACATATTGTTGTTAGTATGTGTATAAAGTGGATAAATAACGGTGAAAACATCAGCGGAAGCCATCGCGTTGGATGCCCAGGTGTTATAAGAAAACGATGTTGGAGCCCCTCCCCTCGCCCCTTTGTGTACTTAATATGGCACCAGAGATTGGCTCAATTCACATCCCAAGAAAATGGAGGTCCAAGTGGAAACATTTTAGAGCATAAAGCTCATCTGACACGGTTAAATGTGAGACTATAAGGCTAACATCCCACTCGTGTGCCATTCTTGATCAAGCACCATAGCTAAATACTCCTACAGTAGATCCGAGAACATCATGCCTGGTCTGTCGAACACATGTATAGAGTTGCCTCGTCGGATGAAACATCATTTAGCCTCCAATACGTCGATAGACGTGCTTGGATATGTCGTCTTCTATGAGAACTGTTACTTCTCCTTATACAACGGATCATAAATAGGCCAACTTTGGTGATATTAAGCTTTGGGGATGTATTCATAGGCGTCCCTGGGACCTGTGGTCGCTGCAGAACAGGCAATGAACGCCACGGACTATATGAACATCATTGTCGATCATTTGCACAATTAAATGATATCTGTCTTCCAAAATGAAAATGGAATCTTCGTGTAAGTTAATGTTCTATGTAACATAAATCGAACTGTGCTCGGTAGGTTCCAGAAACATAATACTGAATTAAGGTTAACGTGCAGGGCGACTAACTCGATAGATCTTAACCCATTTTAGGCCAAGCACAGAAATTTTATAAAATGTAGCATTATTTTTATTGAAATATGCTTAAATTACATACATTAAGACACAAAAAAAGATTCGTGCATGAAAAATAATATTTTATATAAGAAATAATATTTTATATAATAATATAAAATATTATTTCTTATAATGAATAATATGAATATGAATAATATTTTTATGACTTTTGTTTTATTCTTATTTCATATACAGAATTTGCAACTTTAATCTATTTTAAAAACATATAATTCATTTCAATTGGAATAATAATATATTTTTAAAAATTCGAATTTGTCAAAGGCGTTTCAAATTAGAACTCTAGCGTATTTTGAAAATTTTTTAAGAGAAAGTGTTTACTCCAATTGAATTACTAATATTTTATGGATGTCTTCAAAAGCCTTAAAAAATAGAAGAAAAATAAAATTCTTGAAAAAAATGTGTCAGAGTGTTAAAAAAAAATATTTATCGAAATGTTTCGTATACGAACCTTTGGCCGAAAATGGGTTAATCCCACAGAGTTCATTTCATGTGTTAATAAACTACAGCCCAGAGCTAAAAGAAAAAAAAGGATGACAAGGAGTGACCACACCGGGAACTCAGCTTTCGCTTTAGAATATAAATGCAATTCTGGGAAGAAAACTAAAAGAAAACCAATTTGGAATACCTCTGATATTCATGACCGTTGCTTGAAGAACAAACATAATTTAGCTCCGGTCACTTAACAAGAATTTGTATCTTGCAGCAGTTTTGTCTGTCAAAGTTATGCTAGCATGTTATTAGATAGGTGCTCTTAGTGTTTTGGCTCTTGAATGTATGTCGACATTGACTTCAGATTGAAAATGCAAAAAAGTTGGGACACATCAAAAAAGTTTTTAAAAAATCAAATATGTGAGATACAGAACATTACATATTCTAGAAAACTGAATATTCTCAACTTTAATGCTGTAGAAAACAGAGTTTTATTCTTTGTTAAAATTATCCAGTATTATATGCAATTCAAGGAATGTATTTTCAGACAAGTTTTCATTTTATTCGTCTACATGAGAAGAAAAAAAATTACTCATATAAAAAAAATAGTGCATCTGTAATTTGAAACAAAAATGCATTTTCATATGCATGTTAAGAAAAGATTTCTTTCTGCAAGCTGTAAATATATAAAGATAAATTACTCTTGAATGAGGAAGGATATAATAAGTTAGTTTTAGAAAAGTTTGAATTATGGAGATTTTTTTTTATACTCAGTTTTTAATTCCAACAAGTTAAACGTTTGAACTGATTATTTGCAACTCAGTTTTACCAATCTGTTTGTTTCTGTTAAAATATTAGTAAGCTAAATGCTCTTTCTCAAGTGAAAATAAGGTTCAGCATTCATATACAAAAATATTTCTTAAAACATTTTTATAGCTAAATCAGGTCTAACAGGTGCAAGGAATCCTATATATTAACTCGTGAGTACTATATTTGTAGAAAATCTTTTCAATAGAAGTTATTTAATTGCATTTTTCATTTATACAAAAAAGGCGACAATAATAATTACTTTCTCAGACAAATAAATCTACTATGATATATTATAATTTTTCATTAAATAAGTATATTTTTTACGATTTATCATAAATAATCTCGTGAGAACACTATTTTATTTTTTATGAAATAATGATAAATAAATGTCAATAGGAGAAACAGTCATACAGTAAACTGGTTCTTGACACGTTACACAAGTACTCAAATCTATTGATACCTACATAAAACGCAGACGGGAATGTAGATCTGCGTGAAGCATAGTTTGCAGATCCATTTAAAAAAAAGTATATATAGTTCGGGCATCTAGAATCTAAAATGTGGCTCAAGAAAAAGTAGTTCCATGTCATCCTTATAAATTCTTGTTCCCTTTGCTAGAGAGTTCTAGAGTAATCTACATGAATTAAATAGTGTTTCCCTATATTCTCGTTGTCATATATATTTTTAAAAAAATTCTGCAAATAGATGTGAAAACAATAAGTTAGTTTTGATAACAGTTATTCTAGTTTATGAAAACATTCCAGAAAGCAAGATATAATTAATGAAAAGTTTTAATATTTTTTCGTCACCAAGAAAACAAAATATTAGAAATTCTAGATCATTTCATCTATTTAACTTTGTTCTTTACCTTATTCGTATAGTTCGAAAGTCTAAAATTCTAGTTTAGAGATTGAGAAAAGGATTAACTATTCATTCTAGGTGAAAACAGTATTTATTTCTTTTTTTCGGTGTCATAAAATAAAAATCAAACAAGTGAGACAAGGATATTACATATTCTTGAAAATTGAATTTTCTGAATAATAATGTTGAAGAGCATAGAATTTAGTTTTTTCTGGAAATTATCTCGTTATATATGCACAGCGTATATTTTTATCTGAGTTTTCATTTTACTCAACCCTAAAAGATGGGAAAAACATGTCAACTCACAGAAAATATTGTGAGAACATTTTTAAACAAAAACATATCTCTAGGTACAGGTGAGGAGAAGTTTGAATTAATAATTTTTTCAAATAATTTCGTAAGCGGTGCAGTTTTCTTTTTTCTTTTCAAAAACTTAAATGTTTTATTTATTATTTCTTAACCATTTTATGCAACTATATTATATCTATAATATGCAAGAAATTTTATACTTTAATCCATCTGCTAGAGATTTGCATTAAATATTTTCAATAGGTGCTATTAAATTGTATTGTTTATTTAAACAGACAGTTTATCTTTTTAATAATTTGGTTTATTTTTAAAAAAGAGTTTAAATATACTGAATTTTAATATTCAATTTAAAGTACACTTTGAAAAAAAAATCACTGCTTTTTAATTGCATTTTTTAAAAAGTTTATAAAAAGTGGATTTTAAAAAATCCTACTATTTTTTTAAAAAATAGATATTTATCCACATTTTTTTTTCAAGATTTGTAAATGTTTTTGCAAAAGATTGTGCATTTTTTTCACATCTAATTTTACATTTAATGTATATATTTTTTATAGATACACGTAGTGTAAAAGGATTAAATCTAGAACATCTTCATAATTTTTTAAGTAACAAAAATCTTGTATAAAATAGCAAACAAAGCCTTTATGCAACAATGTTTAAAGATAGAAAACAAACTATTAAAAATGTACAAATAATGTATGAAAAGGCAGTGAACAGCTGTTTCGAATCTACTATCGATAGTCTTCATCAGTGCAAAACTCAGCGAGCTTGAAAAATCAAAACTGAGAAAAGATACAGAGAAACGCAGACTTATATAACAGCAACGGGAACGATCCAGCCAAAAGAAAAGCAACCAAAGAGAAGAAATCAGCCTGAACAACTGGGTGGTGAAGTAGAGACATCTACCGGAAAACAAACATTTTTTCCCTTGCTTTTTAGTTTTTATTTTGTTAGTTCTTCTTTAGATGTCTTACTTGTCCAACCAGTTGTTCAGGCTGCTTTCTTCTCCTTGGTTGCATTTCTTTTGGTGGGATCGTTCCCGTAGCGGTATATAAGTCTGCGTTTCTTTGTCTCTTTATTCAGTTTTGTTTTTTCTAGCTCGCTGAGTTTTGCAATGATGAAGAATCTCGATAGTAGACAGTTATTTGCTACATTTTCATACATTATTTGTTCATTTTTAATCGTTGGTTTTCTATCTTTAAAAAACATGTAGCCTAATTCTATGTGCAGATTCATCACATACAATATAGAATATGTATAGAGAAGTTTAAATCACCATCACAAATAAAAAACAGTCTTAGAATTTTTAAAATATGTAAGTAAAGTATATATGAATATGGTGAAAAAAAGCCATTTCAAGTTTTAATCTCAGCGTATAATTGTGCTGAGAGTATTAACAAACTTTACAATATCTAGAAATATACATTAAATGTGAGTAAAAATTAGTATCAAAATATTCATAATTAAACAGGCTTCCATTCAGTGTGAAACCAAATCGAAACAAAATCGATTTCTTGTCCAATTTTAAGGAAAGATGCCCCCCTCAAACAAAAAAGCGAAAATAATAGAAATTTTCACAGGCAAATCAAACCACTGTGTTTGATACTATGCTTTTCCGTTAAATTGGTACACTTTTAAGAACTTTCATACAATATCTGGTAGCAACACTCTTTTTTTAACAATAGTAACAATAAATAAATGCTATTATTAAAAAAAAATCGCGCGATAAACTTGTTATCAATATCATACTCAACTGAATTAATTTATTCTACTTCCAACTTAAAACAAAAATCAAGGCACAAGTTTGAGATTGTACATTAAATATAGTAAACGAGGTACGTTCATACCACAACGAAGTTTAAAAAATACTAAGATATTGGAGTAATATATACAGTACATTGGATTTAGTATAGTTGCTTAAATTTTTTGTGTGTCCCTGTAAATACTACCTGTTTTCCATTATACAGAAAGTAGCTTACAGTAAATCTCAGCAACGTATATCTATTTAATAAAATGTGAAATAGTTTAATATAATTAAAACGCCTAACTATGCAATTATAATCAATGTTTCCCCCCTATACAATTATATATTAGAATACTTTTGTGAGGACCTATAAATTAATAACTAATATTCTTTGCACCACAGGTTGTACTGAATGTATATTTTTGTATATACTTCATGCATGTAGACATTATTATATTCGGACAAGTGTGGCATTATTAAAATACAGTTGAAACTCTTTTTTCCCATTGAATGTAATGTGATGGAATAACTTTGATCGTCCCTGTAATTGAACTATACATCCGAATTTCCTAAAATTTAAAATGACTCGACAAAATTATATATTGTAAATTTAAAAAAATTCGGTATGACAACTTTTGCTTTGTTATAAGAGTACAGACGGACAGATTGTCGGACCGACTGAACGACGACTATAAGGTGCTACATATTTATATAATTGCGAACGTACCTAAATATCAAGTAAATAAGTTATACGACATGACATATACTTGAATATTTAATATTTAAGAAAAAAAAATCCAATAGAGAACAAATTTTTGTCTCTTTTTTCTGAAAATTATTCCGTTTTATATGTAGCTGACAGAACGTATTTTCATCCGAGTGTTCATTTTTGTGATTCACAAAAGAAGAAAGAATATCTACTATTGAAAACATGATTATATGTACATTTTGAAATAAAAGTGTATTTCCAGGTGCATTTGAGGAAAATATTTTGCCTGCGCATTGTAAATAAATAACTTTGGACATAGAGGTATACAATAAGGTATTTTTAGATGATATGGAAATAAGATTTTTTTAATCTTTCCTAAGATAGAGTTTTTTCTATCCATATATATATTCTTTAATTAAAAACAAGTGAATTGTTCACATACTTAAATACCATTCAACTCTTTAACGCAGCTATATCATATATGCAACATGAAATTCCACATAAAAACCCATGTTCAACACATTTGCAGAAAGACTTTTCATTAAGACATATTTAAGTACATATTTTTTTTTTTTTAAATATATACGACAATAATAAAATTTTTCTTAGTCACTTTCAAGATGCTATGATTTTCCTCAAATAAGAATTTTGTTACGAACTGTCATAAAATATATTGTATGAAAATTATTTTTTTTCATTTAACAACAATTTAAAAAAAATGACAAATATAATCATGCGGTATCTCTTCAAACAAGAATGCATTTCCTGTTACAACAGAGGAAAAGACTTTTTTTGCGAGCTATAAATAAACGAAAATAAATGACTTTGAATATTAAAGGATATTTTAAAGTACTTTTAGAAAAAAAAATTGAAATCAGAATTTTAAAAGAATTTCAAAGCGATGCAATTAGTTTTATCCAGTCAAGTGAAAAATATTTTTAAATATAAAACGAGGTAAGCTTCAATATAACTGAATAGCTTTTACTCTGTAACACAGCCAAATCATGTATGTAATATGCAAGAATTTTTACATATAAAGACATGATCCATAGATTTTCCGGAAATCATTTCATTAAGAAGTCTTTATTGTATTTTTTTTAATTAAAATAAAATTAAACAACGGTAATATATATATATATATATATTTCAGACATACCAAGCCACTAGCAAGATACTATGATTTATGATCAAGTAATAATAATTTTACAAACTATCAGAAAAAGTTTTATAAAGTCATTATTTTTTCATGTAATAACAGTAAATAAATGTTCGCATGGAAAAGTAATCATACAATAAACTGGTATGCAACTCTGTAAAAAAAATATTTCCGTTAAAATACGGAAATTATACTGGTAATCCAGATGCCAGTACTATTTCCATAATTTAACGGATTCTTTTTCGTAAATTCACCTCCAAACTGATAGACGGTAGGTGATGGGTGCGAACTCAATCGTGACCGTCGGCATAACCGTTAGGAGTTTTCCGTGATTTTCTTTGAACCTCGGATTTCCTTTCGTAAATAAGGGTTAGGTTCCCTTAGAAAGACGCTTCACGGAGGGCACCCCACCGCTTAGGGCCTATATCCCACAGTGTAGATAATTAGCCGACATAAATACAAACAAATTTTTCCATAAATTCCACAAAAACTTTCGTTTATTTCAAAAAATATCTCCATTAAAAATTTTCGTTTGAAAGGCAAAAGATAATTTTTCAAGGAGAAACTTACATTTTTATATTTTTTTTTCACATTTGAAGAACATATTAACATAAGGAACAGAACACGTCAAACAACAGCGAAGAAATATCACTTACCTTCTACGGAGATCGAATTAGGGAATTACCCCTCTAGCATCACACTGCGTAATGCCGTTACGCCAGCGTTACACAAACTACGATGTCGAATATGTTTACTTATTTCCGACAAATTTTATTAAGCAAAGGGAAGATGTTAAACAAGGAATTTATTTTTGTAGAGATAATACTTTTCGAATGAGTATACAATTCTAAATGTTTTACAGATTTTCATTCCATAATTTCGAATATTTAGTTTTTTAATTTCATGCTTTAAGAAAATAAATTTTAGCCTTTAAAATATAACATGCATACTGATTGTATTAAAAGTTTTTCTTTATTATTTATTTAAGAAGACTTCGTTATTATATTTCAGATATGTTTAAAGCTTTGTGTATGAATTTATTTTAAGTGAACAAATTAAGAAAAATATATGTCTATTAAAATTCATTTTTTTCATCATTTTAAAATATTTGTAGGATATTTAAATATGTCCTAAGAAAATAGCATGAACTGACTCTTTTGAAAATATGCCACAATTAAATCAAACATTATTTTAAAATCATAATAAAAAATAAACTAACTTTCATTTTAATTATCTCAAACTTAAAAAGATTTTATTTATTTATTTATTTTAATATCGTAAAAGTATGTTAGTTTTTTTTTCTGTTATAAAATAAAGAATGAAAGAAAATAAATTATTATAGCGAGTTATTTTTAATGTATATTATAGATGGCGAGATAACATTTATCGGTTTAAAAGCAAATTTAAAAACAAGTTTTACGACTTTTAATAGATACTGGGGAATGATTTAATAAAATTCAACATAGAATCAGATTTGGCTAATATATAGTAGTTTACTGAAAATAATATCACTGTAAGATATGAATTACAAAAATTAATTACATCACTTTCCAAACAGAACAACTGTTTCAAAACATCATTTACAGAACTTGCTCTGTTTTGAAAGGAATACCGAGAAATTCCATAAAATTGATAGGAAACTTACTGGATTTATAGGGATTTCTAAACTCAAATTGTGTCAATTACAGATATTGTATTGTTTTCTCGAAAAAATGAAACCATTCCGTAATTTATAACATTATATATTTATATTACATGAAAAATATTGTGCATGTTAACTGATTTATTATATATATATATATACGTAGGTTGATCAAAAAAAAAAGTTTACAAGCAGAAGCATTTGAAGTGTAATAATTGTGGAGCGAATATTTCCACCCAGGGTGGTTCACAGATGGCGCTCTGCAACTAAATAGCTTCAGTACGCAGACACTTAAGAGTGACAGTAATAGCAAACCGTCTTGAAAAGTGGTCTCGCATAGATGTGCGAGCAGTAATTCGATTCTTATGGGCCAAGAATATGGCCGCATCCGAAATTCACAGACAAATCGTTGAGCAAAGGCGTCATTTTTCTGCATGACAATGCCAGGCCCCATAAGCCCGCCAGACTCAGAAATTGCTGCCAAAGTCCAAATGGGAGGTCTGGAACACACCCATCCCCCCATACAGCTTCGATTTGGCTCCAAGTGACTAATTCCTTTTTCCGGCGTTGAAGAGAAACTTATACGGAACACGGTTCACCTCAGACGATGCAGTGTAAACAGCTGCCGAGAAATGGAACAATGAGCAGGGCCCTGATTACTACCAAGACGGGATAAATAAGTTGGTCGAACGTACTGATAAATGCCTAAACAGGTTTCGAGAATATGTGGAAAAGTAAAGGCCAGATGTGTTTCTATTGTTAATAAATATTTTTCCTTTGCTTTGTAAACTTTTTTTGGATCACCCCTCGTATATATATATATATACACACAAAAATACAAATATCTACTTATATTTGCCTATTATTCAGATGAAAATGCAAAAATAGGGAACATTGAAGATCATAAAATAGTGAAATCAAACATGCTGAATATACGTTACCACATTGCATGTTCTTGAAAATTGAATATTCTGAACAACAATGCTGAAGAGGACAAACTTCTGACTTTTTTCCGGAAGTTATCTTGTTGTATATGCAGCTCGTGGAATGTATACAATTCGTGGAATGTATAAAGTTCGTAGAATGTACACAATGTATACAAATGTAAATTTCACCCAAATTACATTTTTAAAAACAATATAAAATAATAAATAATGTTTAAATATTTTAAATATTATTGCATACATGTATATTTTAAAATAAAAGTATATTTGCAATACATTTGAGGAAATGAGTTCTTTTTTCACGCACATAAAAACGAGTAATTATATATATAAAAGCCCTCCGTGTATAACGATTCCAGGGTCAACCCATCCGCGAGAAAAAACACTTACTGTGACCAATGACAAATTTCATTGTGAAAAGTTATCTCCGATTTTAAAGGCTATCAATTTTTTGTCCAATGCAAACGTTCCAGAGTCGTAATGGAGCGTTCTCATTTGTCAGATTTAGAGTTTGAGCTGTAAATGACGTCACTACATTTTACTGTGCTTTGAAATCTTTTCCCTTTTTCAGACACAATATTCACACTGTTAAAAATTTGACTCGTTTGCTGCAGCATCACTCCACCGCTTTTATAGAAAACGATTACTTTGCTGTGTTATGGAGCATTCTCATTGGTCATAAAAGAGACAATCTATAAAAGCTGTGGAGTGACGCTGCAGTAAATGGGTCAAATTTTTAGCAGTACACTGTTAAAAATTTGACCCTTTTGCTGCATCATCACTTCCCAGCTTTTATAGAATACACTGTATGTAACACACACAAAGTAACCGTTTTCTATAAAAGCATTGGAGTGATGCTGCAGCAACTGTTAAAAATTTGTCCCATTTGCTACAGCATCACACCACTGCTTTTATATAAAGCGGTTACTTTTACTGTGATATTTAGCATTCTCATTGGTCATAAAAGAGAAATTCTATAAAAGCTGTGGAGGGACGCTGCAACAAATGGGTCAAATTTTTAACAGTGTAATACAGCGTTCAACAGTGTTCAGCACAACTTACCGGTCACTTACCGGTTACTTACTGATTGTAGGCAAGTACGAAATGAAAATCAAGGCGAAGTGTGACGTCAGCTACAATTCAACAGGATAGTTTTCACCGGTGCCACAATTCGCTTTCGTACTGCCCTACAATCTTTAAAATTTATTTTCAAGAAGATACTGACTTGATGAAAAGTTTTATTTTAAACCGCAAATGAATCGACCAAATTTTCCGTTTTTTATAATTATTTGAAATTTGAACCCTCTGAACACAGTTCAGTTTGTGCTACTTAACGACTCCCAACTATTCAGATTTTGAGCTCAAAATTGAAGTTTAAGTCTAAGTTTACGAAAACATTTAATCAGATCCAAAAAATAACGGAAAAAATAGTTGTTCGTTACTCCAAAGTCTAAAGCGCCCTCTATCGGAATTTTTTAAAATTTATCTTTTTAATTCTTTTTCAATAAAATACCGACATAAAGAATAGTTTTGGTGAAAACCGCAAATGAATTGACCAATTTTTCCGTTTTTAATAATTAGTTGAAATTAGAACCCTCTGAACACAGTTAAGTTTGTGCTACTTATACACTCCCAACTTTTCAGATTTTGAGCTCAAAATTTAAGTTTAAGTCTAAGCTTACGAAACAATTTAATGAGATGCAAAAAATCACGGCAAAAAATAGTTTTTCATTACTTCAAAGTCTAAAGCGCCCTATATCGGCATTTTTCGAAATTTATCTTTATGATTAATTTTCAAGAAAATACCAACATAAAGAATAGTTTTAGTGAAAACCGCAAATCAATCGCCCAATTTTTCCGTTTTTTATGTTTATTTGAAATTTTGGACCCCAAACTTTAATAGCGGTTGTCTCCTTTGGAAAACGTTTGGGACCCTTGGTTTCCTTTTTACTATTACTGGTCTTGATGTGTTTTATCACCCCCTAGCGTATATACCATTAGTTTGGGGACACCCTGTGTATATATATATATATATATATATATATGTATATTAATGAAAACCTTTTCTTATATACAGTATTAAAAAATTAGCAATTTTTGAAAATATTTAGCTTGGACTCATTCTCTGTGTGTATTTTAATTTTAATAGAACAGAGTATTTTGCGCGAGAAAAAAATATTTATTAATAGAAAGACTAAATAAATTTTCTATTCCATTATCATCAATGGTACTTAAAAGTACATTCCGTGTATAAATTGTTAAAAAGACAAATTAAACAAGTGAAACATTGAACGTTACGTAATTCTGAAAATTGAATATTCAGAATAGCAATGCTGAAGAGCAGGATTTGTTTTCGGAAACTATCTTATTATGTACACAGCTCACGGAATGTACTTTTATATGAGTTTTCATTTTTTCCCAGCAACACACACACACACACAACAAAAAAATGTCAACTTGTAAAAAACATAGTATGATTATTTTGAAACAAAAGTGTATTTCCAGGTACATGAGAGGAAAATATACTTTTTGCGAGCTGCAAATAAATGACCTTGGTCATGGAAGAATCTAGTAAGGTATTTTTAGAAAAGATTGAATTTTTTTTATTTATTTCTTTTTTCTTTTTATTTTTTTTCTAAGAGAAGAATATTTTTCCTTCGAAATTTTAAGACTTTCAACTTTTTTGAATTTTTGCCCTTTCATCCAAAATTATGTACTCATTAAAATATCGTCATAGAATTTTTTTTCATTAATTTTTGAAATTACTTTAGAATATTTTACTTTCATTATTTAAAAAATGTTGGAAGAATTATGCCAATTAAAATTAAATAACAAAACTCCCATTTGTATTATTTTTGATACATTAAAGTAGAGGGAAAGTAAGCCAGGAAGAACACTAAAATTTTATTTTGAAAATCACCATGTTAATGTATTTTATTGTAGTAAAATTCACTTGATTTTATCGCAAAATTTCTAATATTAAATAAGGCAGCTATTCCTCTACAAAAATAGTGATATTCAAAACAATGTAGTATTTCATGGAATCTGTGGTTTAGCTCCACAAATAGTTTTTTACATAAAAGATATTATATGAGAATTTTTGAGCATTTAAGAAGTTCTTTGGAATGTAAATATGCGATTGAAATGCACTTTAATTTCAACCTGTTGCGTATAATTAGATAATGTAAAGGACAGAAGTGTTTAATTGAAATGTCTGACCAATATAAATTATTTAAAAACTTACCAATTTTCAAAATATTTAGCTTCGACCGCTTCTCTATGCGTTATAAATTTTCATCGAGCAGAGTATTTTGTGTGGAATGAAATATACACTTTTATTAAAATAAAGATTTAATAAATTTTGCATTCTATTATCATCAATGGTACTTAAAAGTACCGTCCATGCATAAACGGTAAAAAAAAAGACAAATCAAACAAGTGAAACACAGAACCTTACGTATTTTTGAAAATTGAATATCCTGAACAACTATTCTGAAGAACACGGATACGTTTTTTCGGAAACAATCTTGTAGTAGATGCAGCTTGAGGAATGTACTTTCATCCAGGTTATCATTTTTCTTAGTCATAAAAAGAAAAAAAATGTCAACTCTTAGAAAACATTGTATGTATATTTCGAAATAAATGTGTATTTCCAGGTACATGAGAGGAAAATATTTCTTTTTGCGCGCTTTACATAAATGACTTTGGTCATGGAAGGATCTAGTAAGGTATTTTTAGAAAGGATTCAAATCTTGTTACTTATTTCTTTTTTATGTTATTTTTTATTATTTTCTAAGAGAATAATATTTTTTCTACCAACAAGCTAAGTTTTTGAATTTTTGCCCTTTCATTCCAAATTGTGTACTCAGGAAAATATCATCATAGAATTCATTTTCATTAATTTTTTTAATTACTTTAAAAGATTTACACAATTATTTAATAAATTGTGGTAGAATTATGCCAAAAAAAATTAATTAATAAAATCCCAATTTGTGTGATTTTTGATATATTGAGGTAGAGCTACACCTATATAAATTACTTAAAAACTTACCTCAAAATATTTAGCTTCGACTGCTTCTCTATGCTTTCTAAACTTTCCTCGAAGAGATTATTTTGTGTTGAAATAAAAATCAACATTTATCAGAAGAAAAGCTAAATAAATTTTACATTCTATTATCATCAATGTTACTTAACTGTACCGTCCGTACATAAATATTTGAAAATCACAAATTAAACAAGTGAAACATAGAATATTATGTATTTTTGAAAACTGAATATTCTAAACAACAATGCTGAAGAGCACGGATATCTTTCTTCGGAAATTATCTTGTTATAAATGCAGATCACGCAATGTACTTTCACCCGAGTTTTAATTTTTTCAGACAAAAAAAGGCACAAAAAATCAACTCGTAGAAAACTTTAATATATATACTGTTATTTTAACACAATCAAACTGATTGGTTAAATTATCAGACGAAATCAATATTTCCAACTGAGCAAAAAATTGCCCAGACCCGGAATCGCAGCCAGATCCTTGGCTTACAAAGAATATATTTATTTATTTATTTCTGAAAAGCTATATATACATAAAGTATTTAAAAAAGATAAATTTTTGAAAGTATTTAGCTTGGACTGCTTCTCCGTGCTTTCTAAATTTCGTTGGACCAGAGTACTTCGTGTGGAAAGAAAAATAAATATTTACTAATAAAAGGACTAAATCATTTTTACTTGAATTTATCATCAATGGCACTTAAATGTACTGTCCGTCCATAAACGGTTAAAAATGACAAATCAAACAAGTGAAACACAGAACATTACGTATTCTTGAAAATTGAATAGTCTGAACAACAATGCTGAAGTGCACGGATTTGTTTCTTCGAAAATTATCTTGTTATAAATGCAGCTTACGAAATATACTTTCATCCGATTTTTTATTTTTCACAGCCACAAAAAGGAAAAAAAATATGCCATCTCGTTGAAAACATTGTATCTATATTTTGAAACAAATGTGTATTTCCAGGTATATTACATTAAAGGATTTATTTTTTTGGGCGCTGTAAATAAATAAAGGTACAAGATTTGGGTGATGGAAGGTTATAGTAGGCATTTAAAAAAAAACAATATGTATTTTTTTTTTTTTTTTTTTTTTTTTTTTTTTTTTTTTTTTTTTGCCGGGAAAATCTTTATAAAGTATTCTACAAAAAATTATCAATTTTTAAAAATATTTAGCCTAAAAATTGTTTTTTCTTTTTTATACCTATATACAGTATTACAAAAAAACGTAAAGAAGTAACAATTTTTGAAAATATTTATCTTTAACTACTGTTTAAGCTTTCTAAATTTCCATCTAACACAGTGTTTTTTGTTGAAAAAAAATACATTTATTAAAAGAAAGACTACATAAATTTGATATTCTATTACCATAAATGGTGCTTAAAAGTACATTCCGTGCATAAATGGTTAAAAAAAGACATATCAAACATGTGAAGCAATGAACATTACGTGTTTTTCAGAACTGTATATTCCGAACCAAAATGCTGAAGAGCATGAATTTGTTTCTTCGAGAATTATTTTACTACAAATTCTGCTCACGGGATGCACTTTCTTCCGAGTTTTTTTATTTTTCTCAGCCTCAAAAAGGAAAAAAAATATGTCACATTGTAGAAAACATTGTACATATATTTTGAAACAAAAGTGTATTTCCAGGTACGTAAGAGAAAAGGACTTCTTTTTTGTAAGCTGTAAATAAATGAAGATAAATACTTTGGTTGTGGTATGATATAAAAAGGTATTTTTAGAAAAAAAATAGTTTTTTTTCTTTAAGGAAAAGCTGTACCTATATAAAGTATTATATTAAAAAATATATCAATTTGGGATAAAAAATAGCTTATATATATTTTTTTTTTCTTTTTTAAGGAAAAGCTATACCTATATAAAGTATTAAAAAACAAAAATACCAATTTTTGAAAGCTATTTAGCTTTGAATACTATTCTATGCTTTCTAAATTTTGAGCAAGCAGAGTATTTTGTGCATAAAAAAATTTCATGGGAACAAAGACTAAAAAAATTTCTCATTCTACTATCATCAATGGTACTTAACAGTACCGTCCGTGCATAAATTGTTAAAAAAGACGAACTAAACATGTGAAACATTGAACATTGCATATTTTTTGAGAATTGGATATTCCGAATCACAGAGCTGAAGAGCGCGTATTTTTTTCTTCGGAAACTATTTTCTTATGTGTGCAGCTCACGGAATGTACTTTCATCCGAGTTTTCATTTTTTCTCTCTCACACACACAGAAAAAAATGTCAAATTGTAAAAAATAATCGTTTGTATATTATGAAACAAAAGTGTATTTCCAGGTACATGAGAGGAAAAATTTCTTTTTGTGCAATGTAAATAAATTAAGATAAATTACTTCGGTTATAGAAGGATAAAGGGAAATATTTTTAGAAAATATTGAAATAAGATTTTTTATCATTTCCTAAGTAAAGAAGGTTTCTTTTACCAATAGCTGAATATTTTTGAATTTTTACTCTTTAATGCTAAATTATGTACACAGGAAAAATCTTAACTTAGAAATCATTTTTTAAGAATTTTTGAAATTACTTTTACTAACATATTCAATTATTTAATAAAATTTTTGAAGAATTTATTCTAATTAAAATTTCATTCTAAAATTTCTTTTCTGGAAAATCACGCTCCTACTTAATCTGGCTGCTGGCATTTGGCCAGATGGTCTCCAATTTTTGATATCTCACCTTTAACATTCTTTGAAAATGATTTTCAAAAATCGTCTGCATGTGTATCCTTTTGTCATAAGAAGTATTTAACCCCAATTTTTAATGCTTCTAAGGATAGTAGTTAGAACTGTGAGTTGATTACGAATAATTTAAAACCGTTTTATACATGCGATGATATTTTAGGGGTATTCCAGCAAAAACGCAATATTTTCGAAATGAGTAGGATGTTGCTAACAAAATCTGAGTTCGAGAAGTCAACAGACGACAATTCCATCAAATAAAGTTGCAGTCGAAGTCCTTTGACCTATCGGACGAGAGTACACGTGTTGTCATTTTAAAATAATAAAGATTTCTATGAAGCTTAGAAGCATAGTTTATTAGCCCTTCAATAGAAGGCCACTCCAAAAATTGTCATTAAACTTCCCTAATTGTCCAAGTCCATGTGAAACAACCACGAAGTAAAAGATATTTTCCACAAAGGCATTTTTCTTGAAACTACGATTACTGAGGTAAAAATTCTACATTCCGAGAAGAAGCTAGTAACCTTAGCAGTTGATAGATTAGTGAATCCTGATCGCTCCGTAAACACCAACTGACACTCTCAAATTTCTCAGATAAATTGGCTCCGCCTTCTCTGAAGCATTACTTTCAAAACCCACTAAAATTTACTCGAATGTAGTTCTAATTTACTTCGAGCCCTTCCATTGGTTCAGCGGTGGAGATAAATGTAAGGATTCTTTCATATCTCGCGCAATAAGATAAAGTAATCAGTCCCAAAATGCGGATGGGTCAACCAGCATCAGGCGATTATTAAATAAATAAAACAAAATTGAAGTTTTCGATAAATGTTTTTTATTCTAAAAAGGGAAATGGATTTGTAGAATGAAATTAAGATTTCGCAATAAGATATTGATAAGTAATACATTCTATGTAATTATTTTTAGGAAAATTATTAATAGATTATGCTAAATTTAAGAAAACAAAAATACAAGGAAATTTAGCCGTGAAAATTATTAATATATTACGGAAACTGAGAATGAAAGTATGTTCTTATAAAACTTTAGAATGAACTCGAAGCGGGAAAATGGCGAAATGTTTTGTTTATTTTTAGATATATATATAGCTATTCATGAGTGCAGACGTTTGTAGGTTTCTTTTTAAATTAGAAGCCATTCAAACTTACAGAAATAAAGTAAAAAAGCAAAAGAAATTCTAACAGTTTATTTTTTTAATGGGAAAACAAATAAAACTTCAACCTAAAATAGAACTTCAAATCAACTGATACCTCTGGTCTAAAAAGATTAATCTCCTGCACACATAATTTTAAGTCTATTACGATTAATTTTCTATTCCTTTATTTAATGTATCGTTAAGGTCTCTAAGTAAGCTATGAATTAAAATTTACGTTTTAATTATAATTAGACATTCGTTCATGTAATACATTATATGTAAAATTTATTACACACTGTTCCAAGAAATGTAAAGAACCCTGCGTCATTCCATATGAGAAACGAAACAAAATGCCTCGCACCAATGTATATATAACTTTCTGCATTTATTAATTTTTAAACTTTTAAAATATAAACTATATATAATTAAAAAACTATACCTGCATATTAGCATATTTGTTTTAATTTGACTTTGAGTAAATAATAGCATTGTTAAAAAGCAATCATTTATACACTTTTAAAAACTTTTCTGTGAAATTACAGAAATTCTATGGGTAATTGATTATCTTAAATCATATGTGAAATTACCGAGATAAGAAAAACCGAGATTTTGTCAAATAACAGAGCAATTATTCGGTAAATTTTAAATAGTAGATTCTGTAAATTAACATCGTTTAAAATGCACAATACTCGGTAAGTTTACTTTTAATGAGAATAATTTAATAATTTATCACTAAAACTTCAAAGAACTTGAATTTATGAAGTGAATTCTAACTGCTGTATACATAAAATTTTAACATACAGTAGAACCTCCATTATCCGAAACTCTATTAACCGAAGTCGGTTTCTTCTGCACTTTTTTTTTTTTTACTTTCTTCTATCTTCCAAAATTTTCACTTAATTTATTAAATTTTCTCTTAAAAATGGCTATTTTTAAAAAAATTCCCCATTTCTATTGTACGCAAACCGTCCTTTCCAAACCATGAGTGCAGATAAATATTTTGGAAATCTCTTTTTTATAATTCCTTCTCGCAAGCTCAATTCTCTGTATGAGTATACTCTTCCCCACTTTAAAACGCCCCTGTTCTAAACAAAAACACCATTTTGAAATTTCGGAGTCATATTGCAGAGTCCCAGAACAAACGAATGTCATTGCACCCGTTGATTGTAAGCAAATGCAAAGAACGTAACCTGCGAAGAACGTAACCTCTTTTGTCATCTCAAGAACAGAGAAAATGCAGCAGAATTTGAAAAGGGAAGAAGTCACTTATCTTTTGTGGAAAATTCTATTTCAAAAAAGGGAAAAGGTGGAAAGAAAAAACCCGTTTTCTATTCTCTTTCTACCCCTGCTACGACGATTTTTAGGTATGGTCACTTTTCTCTGCTGGCCAAGAATTCTTATTTGTTCTTTTTTTCTACTGTTACATTTCCGATGAGAATTATCTTGAGTGCTATCGTATAGCACTTAAGAAATGTCTTCCTTATTTTTTATACTCAATTTTTCTTTTTTATCAGTTTTCATTAAGAGAAAAAGAATTATATTAACCGTACATGAAAATATGATACTGTTACGCGACTAGTACCGGGAGAAGCTGTGACAAAACTTGCAAAAGTGTTTAAAGTTGGTGTGCCACTTGTCGTAAGATGAAATGGTACTGGAAAAAATTTAAACCATTGTAATTTTTTTATTCAGAAATAAATTTATTTTCCTTTATAATTTCAATTTAGTATTTAACAGTTAAAATATGTCATAATAAGAGTTCAGTTACGATGCTATATATTAAACTAGATGATTATTGATGAATTCTCGATTATCCGAAAATTTTGATTATCCGTACTAGGGTCGGTCCCAGTTACTTCGGATAATCGAGGTTCTACAGTAATTTGTTTCTAACCGCCCTGGGGTTTGAACCCTTTACCTCTCGACAGTGAGAGAATACCTTACTTGCTGGGCTATAGAAACCATTGCTTGTGAGTGCAAATTATGTTTTTTTGTGTTCAGCGTACAAAAATCTTTACTAAATCTGAATAGATTTTTTTTTTCTTTTCTAAATTATTCTTAGTCAAAATAAAACAATCTCTGAACTATTCTTTCTTCTTTTATATCTTCTATCTATAATAATAAAGAGAGAAGGATGTTTGTCTGTCAGCGCTGTTCTGAAGAGACTGCTGCACGTAGAGTTACAAAATTTGGAGGGAAGGTACTTTTTTACATGTAGTTTTGCACCTCGAAGCCCGATTTTCGATTTTTTGTTTAGATTTTTTTAAATAATTTTTTAGGCGAATTTTAGCGTTATTTTTGCGGATTTATCCCATTAGTGAAAGGAATACGGTTTCATTCTTTTAACCCAAAATAGCATTTTTTTTTCTCTTTTCAACAAAGTTTATTCGGAAATTGTACAGCGATTTTTGAATTTTTAACGAATTTTTAATGCGATTTTTAGTGTTTTTTCTCATTTTACGGCTATTTTTTGAGATTGATAAAAAGAAAATCGTTTTAAACTTTTAGCCTAATGCCCTACATTTGGGGTTTGTTACGATTTTTAGATTTTAACGATTTTTAATGCGATTTTCAATGCGATTTTTAACGTTTTTTAAAGATTTTTGCGTTTAGCATCTATTTTTTCATAGTTGTTCTGTCAAAAAATTGAGAATGCAATAAGTACTATTTTTTTCTGAAATCTACCTAAAATGTCAAAAAATTAGTTACCACTATTTTCGAATAGCAATTTCATAAACTATCTTAAATTCTTGCTTAAGACCGCTACCCCTCTCGAGTTATATATCACCTGATAGGTTATTTATCAGAGTATGGTTTTGATAAAGTTTTTGAAGAATAGTGTGCACTACCTGGTGGTAAAAAATGGAACTAATAGAAGGCTATTTTTTTAAATCTATATTAATAAAAGAACAAAACGCTCTGTCTGCGTGTGTGTGTGTGTCTGCGATGGCTAGCAAAATCTACAGCATGTACGAGGCACAAAATTTTTTTGAGAGTATCCCCAAATCTCTCCTGATGCACCTGAGCTTCAGAATTTCGAAATTCTATTTATTAACTGAGTAACAAATTAAATTCCAAAGATCACTCTCATAAAAAATCGCCTTTTTTCTACTTTTTTTCCCTTCATTTAATTATGGTTGGTTGGTTGCATAAAATTTTCGCATAAATAATTAAAAAAGCTGGAACAGACCTTTAAAATTCATAGACTGGCAAACTGTCAGTTTAAATGATGATTTTTTATCACAGCGGTTGTAAACCATGGAGGAAAGAGATAGGTGGTGGTGAAGTAAACCGAAAAAAGGGTTGCAATATTAAACCATGTATCGCTCAAATTTTAATGTCCCAAACAAAAGCATGTGGAAGGGATTTTGTATTAATAAAACGAATTGAAAGAAATGAATTACAATTGAAGCATATTTTACGAAGAAAAAATAATTTTTTAAAATGGTCTTTTTTCTATTCTATTATTTATTTTTAAAAAATGTTTGCTTTTAAAACAATTGAAATTTATAAATTCGAAATAATTAAATGTCAAAATAAAATTACATAAAATACTGAAAACATTTGATTTGAACTAAAAATTGTATGACTAAAAGTTTTCTTTTTTTTCAGAACTTTTTAATACTTTATAACGTAGATGAAAAATGTTTATGATTTAACAACAAATTAACAATTCTATGTCAATATATAAAATATATTTATGAAAACATTCTTTTAAAATCATGCGCGAAAACTTAAACAATAAATATTAGTCTAAAATCTAGATTTCAGAGTACAGACGATTTTAAGACATTAACGAAAGTATGTTAACTTTTCAAGCAAAATCTTAAATGATGCTTCTATATTGATATTTCAAAGTCATATAATAAAAATAATCACATAATTCTTGCCTATGATTGATATATTTGTATCTTTTATGCATTCCGATCGTGTATTACAGTCAATAATGACACAAGACGCTATTTTTAAACGAAATATTAGTCATCTATTCAATAACAGTTTAAAAGGTAAAAAACAAAGAAATACGGGTTTAAACTAGTTTGAATTGATCGGCGTGTCAAAGCACATGGTTTTGTTGGTGCTTATTTGGACTTAATGTAGCAGTTTTTAGGGTTACATTTTTGGCGTCAGCCCAAGACATTATACTTTCACTCAATTTCTTTTTACTGTGTTGTTGTATGCAGATCTTTGGCTTTTCGAACATTAGAATGTATGAGTCATTAGCTGTGTTGCAGTAAAAAAAATCACACAACACTTTTCTAGGAGTTTATTTTTTTATCATTGATAAAATTTAAATGTATTCTTTCAATTTAAAATTAAATTATGGCTTTAATTTGGTTTTAAAACAAAAATAAAATATAGCTGCTTGGCGTACAATTGTTCGAATCCGCAAACGATCCATACACCATAATAAATTATCAAATAGCAAAGTAAATTATTTATCAGAAATAGCCATAAAAAGAATAGTAGGAAAACTGATTATAACCTTAATGTTTAAACTAATTAACACATAACTCGATCCCAACCAGAAAAAAAAAAACAGACCACACACCGATCCGTGATAGACAAAATTTCCTTGAGTATAAACCCGACCCGAACCTAAAAATTCTGTTTGAAAAAAAAACTGTGGATTTGATAACTGACCCGAGCGAAATCTCAATCCCATAAAAATGTTCAAATGAAGCATAGCCCGATCCAAACAAGGCAAAATAATTTTAGTGGGCATGAAACCTGACCCGAACCTAAATATTGTCTTAAAAAAATCTCGAAATATGACCCGAACAAAATCTGAAACCGATAAAAGTATTCCAAAGAACTATAATTCGATCCGAGCAAGGCGAAATAATTTCCATGGACATAAAACCGACTCTAGCCAAAAAAATCCGATTTGAAAAAACCTGAAATTTGACTCAAACCATATCTGAATCCGATCAAAATATTAGAAAGAATCTTAACCGGACACGAGTATGATAAAATATTTTCCGTGGACATGAACGAGATTCGAACCTAAAAATTCTATTTGAAAAAATACCTGATATTTGAATCGAACCAAATCTGAACATGACAAAAATATTCCAAAGAACCGTAACAGGATCCGAATAAGACAAAATTTCCATGAACATGAACCGAACCTGAACCTTAAAAAATTTCTTTGAAACAATCTTGAATGAACTTGATAAAAATATTCCAGTGAAGCATGTATTTATTCGAACAAGGCAGAATAATGTCCGTGAACACGCAAGAAAACCCGAATCCAAACATTACATTTGAAGAAAAAGTCGAAATCTTAATTAAACCAAGTCTGAATTTGACAAAAATATTCCAGTGAAGCATGTCTTTATTCGAATTAGACAGAATAATTTCCGTGGACACGCAGGAAGACCTGAACCCAAAAATTCCATTTGAAGAAAACGCCGAAATCTGAATTGAACCAAATCTGTTCCCGACAAAATTATTTCACAGAAACATAACTAGATCCGAGCAAGGCAAAATAATTTCCATGGACATGAATCCGAACCGAACATTTAAATTTAATTTAAAAAAATACCTGAAACCTGAATCGAACCAAATCTGAACCCGACGAAAATATTCTAATGAATCATAACCAAATCCGAACAAGACAAAATAATTTCCATGGACATGAACTCCATGAATGGTTAGGTAACATTTGGGTTGCGATTAGGTTGCAATTACATTACGTTAAGTCTTTTATTTTATTTAATTTCACGTTAGGTTACAGTTAGATCACGGTTAATTTAAAGTTAGGTTAAAGTTAAATTGCATTTATGTGATGGTTAGAATAAGAATAGGTTACAATAAAGTGACGGCTAGGTTACATTTATATTATATTTAAGTTACGGTAGGGTACTGTTATGTCGCAGTTAGGTTACAGACAGATTATGGTTACGGTACAAAAGTTTACGGTTAGGAATTTGTCCACAGAGTCAACATTAAGCATACTTTGATTAAAAATATACACTTTTGTTAAATGGCTCTGAAATTATAATACAATATACCAATATTTTATCATCGCGTATCGATTTCATTCACGGTATAGTCGGATTTAAGAGTGATATAATTAGTTTGAAATTCAAAATATCTCACTTGGGATATCTATGCGAAAAAAATAATTAGTTACAGTGATTTTTACGGATAAATATCAACACTTTAATACGAAACTAACGCAATCGTTGGATACATGTTCCCTCCCGTGTTTCTCATTGCTCATTTTAAGTATTTTAGAGCTTAATATTAGACGTTGTTTTTAAAACCGATTTTTCACAAAGTCAGCTGCGACGTATTTCAGACAATGAATTTCTTCATGCTTCCAGTTAATGATAAAATCATACAAATTTCAAGTTCGTTTAATATTGTTAATACGGACCCGGGCAACGCCGGGCGGGTCAGCTAGTTTCTAATAAAACCGCAAAAGAGTTTGAAAAGTGTATGTTCTAAATTACAAAATTTAACACTGTTATAAATATCTTTAAATAAAGGCATGGAAATTCCCACAAGGAATTAGATATAGGATAAGGGAAATGTGTGTAAAATGATGACCGTGAAACTCAATCGAATGCATTTAACCGAGAACTAGTATACATTAACGCAGAGATTCACTTTTTTCGGCGCTTTTACAGAATATTTTAACAGAGCAGAAGAGATGTTCCAAAAATCATATAGAATGGCCGTATGTTTAAGAATCTTCACATTTTAAACCCTAGAGCTAGAACTTAGTAAGCTGCTCCTTTTGAATAATAAATAGATAAATTATAAAAATAATACACACTAAAAATCTCTACACTTTAAATACTAAGATATCTGCCCATTTCGGGATCTTTCCCTGAATAAACGCTCAAAATATCCTGCTTTCGATACTTACATAAATACCTAAACACCTTTATCTAATAATTTGTTAAAACATAAACTCTGCATTAAAAAAAAACAAAAATCTCTATATTTTATATCAGCATGGTTGTTTTAATTTGAGCGTATAATAACATTGTTAAAACAATAGAGTTATGAATAAAGAGGTATAGATACATAGTATATTGCCTAGTATTTGCGAGAGAAGTTACTAAAGAGGTTGTCACAAGATTGCGGTTATGTTTTTATCGGATAAACTGTTTCCGACTACCGACGGTGAAGACTTCCACCAGTAAACTTGAATATAAGATTTCATCTAATATAAGCTCCTTATTAATGAAAAATTTCTCTCATAAATATAGCAAAAAAATTATGATTTTTTTACTGTTTCAGTTTTCCCAGATATTATGATATTTTAACTGACATAGGCAATGGGTTGCCTTGGTTGACAAATGAGGCAGAACTACTACCGCCGAAGTAAACTTCCACCAGTAAAAATAAATTTCAGCGTTTGCAATTCTTTTTGAATGAAATTTTTCATTAAAGAGGCGTTTAAATTAAGAGAAATTTTCTACTAAAATTTACTGGTGGAAATTTATCGCGGGGGTTATGAATCCCCGCGAAAGCAATTACAGTTGAATTTTCACTTTTTTAAGAATATCAGAGTTTCTTTTTCTTAATAATTTCATGATTTAAACAGAAGAAATAGTAGAAAAGTTATCCCACTCTTGACATGGAATGCTTCCCTGTTCTATTTCAATGTTTTAAACTTTGAAATAGACATATCCGTTCTTTAAAATTTCTTCAAGTGAAAGCGGAATTTATTCGGTCCGGATATTTCTTATTTTTTCAACACACAGAAACTGAAATGACAATCATGGAAGTTTCAAAGTTTTGTTTTCCGTTTTTAAAAGATCACTGTTTGTGTTTTATGTGTTTACTTTCAATTTCGAAAAGAAAGTTTATCTAGAAATTTATTTTATATTGTTTTTCGAAAAGAGTGACACAATACATAGAAATCTTTTAAAATACAGACTGGGAGTATCAAATATATTTAAAAAAAGTTTTATGAAGAATATTTATGAATTTAAATGTATCAGTTTTTTTAACATTCTGCTTTAGTCTTTACTAAACAATAAATGCGCTCCTATGAGTAATGGGAGATTACATATTTTGGTTATATTCCAAACCAATATTGCTCTAATACTCTTAAATAAGATTATTAATGAATAATGATTTTCTGCTGATTGAATCACAGATATCTGCGATTAAATAAGACGTAACGTTTTATTTGTAATTAGCGGTGTACATATGTAAATAAGTCTAACACTGACCTAGTTTTTCTTTAATACTTTTAAATAAAACTATTCGTGACCAGTGATATTTTTCTTATTGAACCACAAAAAAAAAACTGTCTTAAGTAAGACAAAACATTTCATTAGTAATTAGTAATATTTATATGTATATAAAAACCAAACACAGACCCAGAATTTCTCTAATATTTTTAAGTAAACTTATGCGAGAATAATGATGATTAATTTATTGAATCACGAAAGTCTGCTATTAAAAAACAAATCATTTCACTCGTAAATAGTAGTATTCATATACATATATTAGCCTAAAACAGACCCAGTATTGCTCTAATATGCTTTTAACTAAAATTATTCGCGAGTAATGATATTTCGCTTATTAAATCACAGAAGTCTTCGATTAAATAAAACGTATCATTTCTCTCGTAATTAATAGTCATATGCACATATAAGCCTAACAGAGACCCAATAATGTTCTAATACTTTCAAGTAAGACTATTCGCGAATAACGATATTTCGCTTATTGAATCACAGAAATCTGCGAAGAAATAAGACACAACCTTTTTTTCGTAATTTGAAGTATCGATATACAAATAAAAGCCTAACAGAAACCCAGTATTGTTCCATTACTATTGAGTAAAACGGTTCACAATTAATGGTATTTCGCTAATTGAACACACAGATATTCGATTAATAAAGACGAAAAATTTTATTCGTAATTCATATATAAAGCGTTCAGAAGTCAATCCGATTAACTACCGTAACTAACTTACCATATTATTTCTTGTGTTGGCAAATCTAAGAATATTTATATAAATCTTTAAAAACTATTGCCATCATCCTAAAATAATATAAATGTCAAATCAGTAATTCATTGTTTTATAAATTATCTACTGACGCCTACACCTATTTATTTCCCTATCATCTTTGGCAGGAATGGCAAACGTTGCTTAGAAATATACTGCTAAAACTACTGAAAATTTCAGGCATATAGATTTGAAAGGTAAAAGAGCAGTTCAATGCACTGCATTCTTCAAACTTAGATGTGCTGAGTTGCAATTTTGAAGAAATAAGATGTTTTCCTACATGAATCCTTCTGAAAATATACGCAGTGCATGGAACGTATTTTCATCCACGTTATCATTTTTAACTATCTTTTTTTCTAGAAAATGCACATATATAGATATAATGGGAGATTTTAATTGATCTAAATCAAGATATTTAGTAAAAGATGTGAAGATGTGTTTTCAATGCCACATTAATAAAAACAAACAAAATCTCATGCTGTGAAATGAAAAACTTCAAAATATCTAATTGCAAGCATAAGTAAGTTTCTTTACTTGATTCAATGTGCCTACACACTGTAAAAAAAAATCCGTTAAATTTACGACAAAAATTGCTGGCAGCATTGTTGCCAGCAGTTTTTACCGTAAAAATTGCAGTTAAATTAGATGGAATAAAAAAAATTACATCTAATTTTACTGCATTTTTTAGGGAAAAAATGCTGGCAACATTGCTGTAAGGAATTTTCGCCGTAAATTTAACAGATTTTTTTTTTGCAGTGCAGTAATTAAATAGCTAGTTGATTACTAGAACAAATTAAGTTTTTTTTGAGATTCTTTTGTAAAATTAATAGAAAGATTTTTGCAACTGCATAATAATATGCGTAATAAATGCATAACAGCGTTTCATAAATTACAATATGCACGTTTAAACCTACTTATTTTCCTATCATCTTTGGTATGAATGTAAAACAAGCTTAGGAATATATTAAAGTAAAACTGCTGAAAATTTCAGGCATATAGATTTAAAAGATAAAAGAGCAATTCAGTGGTCTGCATCCTTCAAAACTAGATGTGCTGAGTTGCAATTTTGAAGAAATAAGATGTTTTTCAAACATGAATTCCTCTAAAAATATACGCAGTGCACGGGACGTATTTTTATCCCCGTTATCAATTTTATCATTCTTCTTTCCTAAAAAATGCATATGTATAAATATAGTGGAGGATTGTAATAGATCTGAAGCTAGATATTTATTAAAAGATGTGTTAAGCACATAGATGTGTCAATGCACATAAATAAAAAGAAAGATAATCTTATGCTATGGAATGAAAGGTTTCAAAATATTAATTGCAAGCATTAATATGTCCTCTTTACCTGATTCAAAATGTCTACACTGTAGAAAAAGTTCGTTAAATTTACAGCAAAAACTGCTGGAAGCAATATTGCCCGTAGTTTTTGTCGTAAAAATTGCAGTAAAATTAGATGTAATAAAAAAGTTACATCTAATTTTACTGCATTTTTTTCGGCAAAAGCTGCTGGCAATATTGCTGCCGTAATTTTACCGTATATTTAACAGATTATTTTTTACATTGTACAATAATTAAATAATTAGTCGGCTACTTAAACAATTTAATTTTTAGAGAATCCTCTGTAAATTAATGGAAGCTTTTATGCAACTGCGTAATAATATGCTTAATTAATGCGTAACTGCGTTTCGTAAAATATAACAGGAACTATAAAAGTTGCATAGAATTGATATTTTGCATATAAAGTGCATTGTATTAAATTTAGATTATAACAAGAAAAAAAATCATGCGTCCAGCATAGATTATGAAACACTTTCCAACACATTCAGAATAAAGTAACAAAACTGTGCCGTTTATTAAGTTGAAATATTCTATCTAATTCAACAATATGGAAATGATTTTCTATTACACGGGAAGTAGCTTGTAGTAAACTAAGCAAGTTTACCAATTTCATCATATGTGATGTATATTAACATAATTAAAATATGCCTCAAATAATGCTATCCCCTTTACTATTATCTAACAGAATTCTTTTGTGGGGTTCTGTAAATTGAAAATAAGTCTTCTTTGTGCGGCATATTCTAAAAAAATGTACATTTTACTGTTTTTTATAAACGCATATAAATTGCATTATGTTTCGGCGTGTACAACGTCATTAAAAAGCACATGAAACTGTTTTATCTCATCGGTCGTAATATAACGGAACACATTTGATTGTCCCTGTACTTTAGTATATATTCGATTTTACTAAAATTTTAAATCACTCAACAAAATTATGCAACAAATGTATATTTAAAATTTAAAACTATTATGTTGGTTGTTTTTTTGTGTTGTTATATGCAGGCATACAGACAGACGGACTGATCAGACGATGGAAAAAAACTTGCAACGTATTGATATAATTACGAACGGACATAAGAAACAGTTAATTTGAAAATAGTATGCCGAAATTTAAAACCCGTTCCCAACAATTATTATTCAAAGACAGTATTGTACGCTATTTCTTCTGTGTATTTGTGTAAATATATTAAAAATTTTGCGAAAATCCAATTCAAACGTAACGGTAGTGAAATTCTGAGATTTATATCAGTATATGTACATTTGGAATAACGTAATGCCATTAAAATACTCTGAAAATGATTTATCCCCATAGACCATGATGTAATCGAATTCTTTGGGTTGAATCTGTAAATGAGATTTTAATCTCACATACTTTAAATACAATACCAAACGTACCTAATGGACCCTAATTAAGGATTATCAATTCCATGAAAATTCGAAAATATTTACGCGAGTTACAGCGTGGACAGACGGATGGATGACAGACAAACCAAATGCATATAAACTTGTCAACGTTGTAGCAAAGTTTTAACAAATAAAAAAACATAAATTCATAATGTCTCACAAATGAGAATGTGGAAATTACAAAATCAAATTTTAAAACTTTTTTTTTTTTTTTTTTTTTTTTTTAGAATTTTAAAAACTAAAAATTATAATCATCAGGACAGCCACAAAACACGAGAACAAATGTTATGTGATACAGGTAAGAAAAAATTATGCATCAAGCATATATTAAATTAAGCACTTTCCAGCACATTCAGAATAGTGTTTAAGAAAAAATATTGCGTTTCATCTCACCATATGGAAATGTATAACGCATTTCAAAACGGAATTTCAGCTTCTCCCATCTACAATCGCGAAATTATTCGAATTTTTTAGCAGCCCTGTATATAATACAGAGATTTATATCTCTTAACACGATCATTCCAATATTTATTTCATTTAAGAGATTTTATTTTTAATTCCGTAACAAGCATTATTATATATTAAAAATATTTATATATACGCTTATATTTTATTTTGGAGATGCAATACATTTTATTAATAGTTTACAAATGTTTTATTTTTATATTTTATGTTATGCACATCTATGATGGGTAAGTATTACGGTGGCCCACAACGACTAGTTTTTAGAAAAAATAAAAATTCAGCTCAGAAACTGCATATTATAGCAAAGCTGCTGAAATCAGAAAAATAAAGACGGATATTGATAAAATATAAAAGCATTCCGTGCTTTGCAAATTTAAAAATCTTCATGCTCCAAAATGCAAAAAGACAGCTAAAAAAAAAAATAAATAAATAAATAAAAATAGCAGAACAGTGCTTAGAATTTATGAAATTTACATAAGATGAGTTACAATTCTGAAGAAATCAGATTTTTCACCCTCTTAAATAGATTCTCAAAATGTAAGCAGCTCCCATAACATTTTCTTTTGCCATTAGAATTGCACTGTAATAAAATATCTGTAAAGGTACAAACATTTTCTAGGAAACTGGGATTCCTAGAACTTTTCATGTAACGATAACAGGAAAAATCCATGTAAGCGATTCTAAAACTTGAGTTTTTGTTGTTACCGTTACAGGAAAAGTTCTTGGAATCCCAGTTTCCTAGATAAAGTGCAGTACTTTTACAGATTTTTTTTACAGTGTGGTTCTAATGGTTAGTTTCCCGTTGTGTCTAATAATGTATAAATTACTTTATCTGCAATAGTATAAGACAAGTCAGGCCATTATATACCTTGAGTACGTTTTTGAAAGTGCCTTTATTCATCGTCTGTATCTGCCGTGTACTGTATTGAATGTTTATTTCAAATTTATTTTTGTACACTGTAAAAAAAAAAAAAAAAAAAAAAAAAAAAAAAAAAAAAAAAAAAAAAAAAAAAATCTGTGAAGGTACTAAACATTTTCTAGGAAACTGGGCTTCCAAGAACTTTTCATGTAACGATAACAGGAAAAATTCATGTAATCGATTCTGAAACTTTTGCTGTTACCGTAGCAGGAAAAGTTGTTGGAATCCCAGTTTCCTAGAATAGGTTTAGTACCTTTGCAGAATTTTTTTACAGTGTAACCTTCTAAAAATTCTGTTATTCTAGAATTTATATGTTGATTTGTAATATGTAGGTTGCTTATTTTTTATCCCAATTCTATTAAATATGATTTTCCTATTAAACTGCTCTTAATATTGAACTTTTCTATGCATTTACAAGTCAGTTTTAACAGTATATTTTTAAAACTATTTAATGTATAAGATATTTTTAACTAAGCAAGCAATAGGCATATAATATTATAATTCCGCTGTTCGTTAAAATATAAGTGATTGAAAAAAAAAAAAAAAAAAAACTATCTTGTTGGTTGCACATGTTAAGGCTTCTCCAACAGATATTCTTGTTTACGACATTGTACAATAGGGTGGGCCGAAAAAATACAAAAATTGATTCTCAATTCGCAATATTACGGAAACGCTGCGCTTTTTAGAGATTAAAAATTAGGTAACAAAGAAGAAACATAAATTGTTTATACCTTCCGGTCGCGCATGCTCTATGAAGTTTGCCGAAATGTTGGAAAATTCGCTTCACTGCAAAATTAATTTATTTAGCCCGTTTACAATTCTTGCGTATTATAATAATAAAGTATAATGCTGAAATATTATTTAAATCGAACAATATCTTTCGGCCGCGCATTTGCTCTAAATGTTGGCAAGAATCACATTTTTGCGCTAATCCTTCATATTACTTTGATTTTCAGTATTTAAGTGCAATAGCTCTTTACGTTGGTTAGTTGGTTGCATTGAGCTTTATGGCACAAGGTCCCCTAAGGGACAGGCTCCTTACGACTTTAGAGCAACCGGAATATGTTGATAGATTTTGAGCAACCGGAATATATTGATAGATTTAAATAGTATTCCACCATTATATTTTGTTATTATACTAAATAAGAATTTCAATTATTAATTCGTGAAAATGCTAATTAAAAAAATGTAATAATGTGAATTTTTCAACATTTCGGTAAACTTTACAGCGCATTTGTGATCAGAAAATATAAAACATTGTTATTGCTTTTTTAACGCGTTTTTATTAGGTTCACCTGTATGTATGTATGAAACGGAATCTTTGAACTTTATTTTCACTCACTTTAAAACATCAGATTAAGCTGAAACTTTGCACACTTATTCAGAACCAATGACAATTTAACAATTTGAAAAGTTGCCATTTAAAAGGATCCATGTAAAAAAAGGCCGTATAAACGAATCAAAAGCAATCTGAGAAATTAACCGTCACCTGATACCCTAGACAATTGTCAATCACTGAAACACACATGAAATCGTAACTATGCAAATAAAAACATTTTAAACTTTTTAGTCCTAACTTATATAAGAACGTGTGTTTTAGTTTGAAAAACCGTTTAGAAATTATCTTACCCAATTTTTTGTCTCTCGAATTCGCAACTGATCCGCGGCATTGCGAATTGAAAATAAAATTTTGACCCACCCTATCTGGCACTGAAGAATATTTGAATTGCAATAAAATATCAAAGTATAAAGATCATTCTGATTGCTTTAATTTAGTCCACTTACCGGTAAATACCAGTTGTGTGTCGATGCATTTATTGAAGTTTTCTTGGATAAAATATTTATTAAGACAGGTTTTAACGTAGAAATTCCGAAAAATAAACAGTAAAGTATTGAAAAAAAATTAGAATGCAGGGATAGGCAATGCAAGTTTAAATGCTAATGCAGGGATAGGCAATACAATTTTAAACGCTATGTGCTGAGTGACAATCCTGAATAAATCGAACCCCCCCCCCCCCTCTTGAATTTACCCTAAAATATACGCTGCTCATGGAGCGTATTTTTATCCAAGTTATCGCTTTTCTATTTCTCTGAAAAAAAAAAAAAATAAGAATAATTCTTTTTTACAGTGAAAATTTATATATGTTGAAGTGTATACATTTGAAGCTAGTTGCTGAATAGAGAACATTGTTTTCGAAACCACGTAAATAAATAGAAACAAATTATTATGCTTTCGCTAAGAAAAGCTAAAGATTCTTTTCAATTAAAGAAGGAGAAGCATTTTCAATGGAATAATTCAGGTAAAGTTTATGTTTAAAACCCTCCTTGTAGTTTAAACTGCTACACAATAAATATATTCAACCCTGATAAAATTTATTGTACATAATTGCTTTTAATCCACATTTTAAAGTCAATTTTACGACTATTTCAATTTTAAGCTCTAGCAATAAAATCTTTGAGGCTTTGAAACACCTGTATGCGGTTTATACATACTTTCATTTCCATTTGTTCTTTTTAATGTTATTTTTCTTTCTTTCGATTGTTTTAATTCATTTCACTTACCAGTAAATACCAGTTGTAAGATGATGTGTTTCTCGAAATTTTTTTTTGATTAAAATATTTATTTACCTTGGTATTAACGCGCATATTTCCGAAAAATAAACAGAAATGTATTGAAAAAAATGATAAAGCAAGGTTCGACAATACAATTTTAAACGCTATGTGCTGAGTGACAATCCTGAATAAATCGATTTTTTCCTCTTGAATTCATCCTAAAATATACGATGCTCACGAGACATATATTTATTTAAGTTATCGCTTTTCTGTTTCTTTGAGAAAAAAAAGCATAATTTTTTATATAGTGAAAAATTTATATTTTTTGAAGTGCATAAATTTGAGGTTCATTGTTGAATTGTTTTTGAAGTCACGTAAATAAACAGAAAAAAATGATTATGTGTTTGCTAAGGAAAGCTAAAGATTCTTTAAATTTAAATAAAAAGAGAATATTTTAAATGGAATAATTCTGCCAAAATGTATGTTCAAAACCTTCCTTGTATTAAAAAAAAATTACTCAATAAATATATTTAGTCCTGATAAAATTTTAATTCGCACATTTTCTTTTAATCCGCATATTTAATTGAATTTTATCATTACTTTAATTTTAAGTATTGACGATAATTACCTTAGAGGCTTTTAAACACCTGTATGTGGTTTATACATACTTCCATTTCCATTTGTTCTTTTTAAAGTTATTTTTCTTTCTTTCGATTGCTTTAATTTATTCCACTTACACAGTAAATAACAGTTGTAAATTGATGTATTTATTGAATATTTCTCGGATAAATTATTTATTTAGCAAGGTATTAACGCAAAAATTTCCGAAAAATAAACAGAAAAGTATTGAAAAAATGAAAAATCGGGGTTCGACAATACAAATTTAAACGGTATATGCTGAGTAACAATCCTGAACAAATAGATTTTTTTCCCTCTTAAATTCATCCTAAAATATACGATGCCCACGGAACATATTTTTATTTCAGTTATCGCTTTTCTATTTCTTTGAGAAAAAAAAAAAATACGAATAAATTTTTCTAATTGTTGAATAAAAAATGTTATTTTCAAAGCCACAAAAATAAATAGTTATAAGGCTTCTACTAATACAAACTAAAGATTCTTTGAATAAAAGCAAGGCAAAGCATTAAGAATAGAACATCTGTGCTAATATTTATATTTAAAACCTTCCTTGCAGATTAAAAAATTGTAAAATAAAAATATTCAATCCTGATAAAGTTTTTATTCGTGTAATTACCTTTTAATCAACATATTTAATTTAATTTTATCGTTATTTAAATTTAAAGCACTGGCGATAAAACCTTAGAGGCTTTGAAAAACCTGTATGAGGTTTATACATACTTATATTTCCATTTGTTCTTGTCATTTTTCTTTCTTCTGATTGTTTTAATTTATTTCACTTACCGGCAAATACCAGCTGTAAGTTCATGTGTTCATTGAAAATTTCTCTGATAAATTATTTATTTAGCATGGTATTAACGCAAAAATTTCCGAAAAATAAACAGATAAGTAATGAAAAAATGAGAAAGCAGGATTCGACAATACAATTTTAAACAATATGTGCTGAGTGACAATCCTGAATAAATCGAATTTCTCCCTCTTAAATTTATCCTAAAATATACGATGCTCACCGAACATGTTTTTATTTAAGTTATCGCTTTTCTATTTCTTTGAGGAAAAAAAAAATACGAATAATTTTTTCTACCATGAAAATTTGTGTATTTTGAAGTGTATATATTTGAAACTAGTTGTTGAATCACTGATATTGTTTTCGAAGCCACATAAATAAATATTTATAGACTTTTGCTAACACAAACTAAAGATTCTTTGAAAAAAAGCAAGGCAAAGCATTTTAAGTGGAATAATTGTGCCAAAATTTATGTTTAAATCCTTTCTTGTAGATTAAAAATTTGCACAATAAAAGTATTCAATACTGATAAAATTTTTATTCGCCTAATTGCCTTTTAATCAACATATTTAATTTCATTTTATCGTTATTTTAATTTGAAGCACTGGCGATAAAACCTTAGAGGCTTTGGAAAACTTTTATGCTGTTTATACATACTTCCATTTCTGTTTGTTCTTTTTAATATTACTTTTCTTTCTTTCGATTGCTTTACTTTAATTCACTTACGGGTAAATACCAGTTGTAAGTTGATGTGTTTATTGAAACTTTCTTGGATAAAATATTTATTTAGCGTGGCATTAACGCAAAATTTCCGTAAAATAAACAGAGAAGTATTGAAAAAATGAGAAAGCAGGGACAGACGTTACACTTTAAAATGCTATGTGCTGAGTGACAATCCTGAAGAAATCGAATTTTTTTCCCCTCTTAAATTCATCCTAAAATACGGTACGTATTTTTATCCAAGGTATTGTTTTTCTATTTCTTTCAAAAAAAAGTAATAATATTAATATTAATAATAATAAGAAGAAGAACAGAAATTATTTTTTCGGCCGCGAAAAATTTGTTTATTTTGAAAGTGTATACATTTGAAACTAGTTGTTGAATACAGAATATTATTTTCAAAACCCCATAAATTAATAGAAATAAATTATTATGCTATTGCTAAGAAAAGTCACAGATTCTTTGAAATTAAAGAAAGGGAAAGCATTTTCACGAGAATAATTCAGCCAAAATTTATGTTTAAAACCCTCCTTGTAGTTTGAACATTTGCACAACAAATATATTCAATCCTTATAAAGTTTTAATTCACTTAATTGCTTTTAAATCCACATATTCAATTTAGTTTTTTTTGTTATTTTAATTTTAAGCCCTGACGATTTTGAAACACCTGTGTGCGGTTTATACACATTTCCATTTGTTTCCTTTTAAAGTTATTTTTTTTCTTTAGATTTCTTTGTGTATAATGAAACATTTCTTGGATGAAATATTTATTTAGCCTTATATTAACGCAAAAAATCCCTAAAATAAACAGAAAAGTATTAAAAAAAAAAGAAAAAGCAGGAGTAGGCAATACAATTTTAAACGCTATGTGCTGAGTGAAAATCCTGAAGAAGTCGAATTTTTTCTTTCTTCAATTCATGTTGAAATATACGCTGCTCACGGAATGTATTTTTATCCAAGTTATCATTTTTCTATTTCTTTAAAAAGAAAAAAAAAATCTACCGTGAAAAATTTATACATTTTGAAGTGCAAATATTTGAAGCCAGTTGTTGAATAAAGGATATTGTTTTCAAAACCACATAAATCAATATAAATAAATGATTACACTTTTTCTAAGAAAAACCAAATAGTCTTTGAAATAAAAGAAAGGCAAATCATTTTCAACTGAAATAATTTTATTTAAAATTATCTTTAAAACCCTTCTTGTAGTTTACACAATGGCGCAATAAACATATTCAATCATTATAATATCTTAATTTGCTTACCACAAAATGCAGTAGATTTCCGCTCGTCCAAACTAATTGGCACCGAGCGCTTTCGGTTTAGCGGGAATTCGGAATAAGCTGATGTCATTCATAATAATCAACATGATGGTTTGTTAACCCTTTCCGGCACAATGTGCCCAGTCCAGAATACCTAATTTTAATTCCAAACTTGCAAACGACACTAATAGTATTATTATTTTTTTAAACAAAATTGATTTTGCACTGGAAGCATAAATTAAGGAGTTCATTATTATTATTACTTTTTAAATGATTTTAAATTCCGGTGTCAGTCGATATTCTCTCATTTTACAAACAGAATTTGTCCGAGCCGGAAAGGGTTAAGCCATAAATTAAGTGTAGAGACATATTCTAGCGTCAGATCTATAAAGCACTGATCGGCTAGTGCTGAAAGAAAGTGTGAAAGAAAGAAAAATGATAAAATCAATAAAAATGAGAAATGAGGAATGGACAATACAATTTTAAACACTATGTTTAGAGTAAAAATCCTGAAGAAATCGATTTTTTAAAATCTTGAATTCATTATAAAATATACGCTGTTCACGGAATGTATTTTTAACAAAGTTATCGCTTTTGTATTTCTTTGAAAAGAAAAGAAAAAGAAAAAGAAAAATGTAAGTTGATGTGTTTATTGAAAACTTCTTGCATAAAATATTTATTTAGCGTACTATTAACGCTGAAATTCTGAAAAATAAACAGAAAAGTATTGAAAAAGTGAGAAATCAGGGATAGACAATACAGTTTTAAACTCTACGTATTGAGTGACAATCCAAAAAAAAAATGGAATTTTTTTCCCTTTTGAATTTATCCTAAAACGTATGCTGCTCACAGAACGTATTTTTATGCAAGTTATCGCTTTTCTATTTCTTTCAAAACAAAAGAGGAAAAAAAAAGAGAAAAAAAAGAATATTTTTATTTCCGTGAAAAATTTATATATTTTGAAGTGTATATATTTGAAGCTAGTTGTTCAATAAAGATATTGTTTTCAAAACAACATAAATAAATAGATATAAATGATTATGCTTTCGTAAAAAAAGCTTAGGATTCTTTTGAATTAAATTGAATGGAAAGCATTTTTCGTGGAATAATTGTACCGAAAGTTATGTTTATCCCTTTACTGTACCGTGTGCTATATCTGGCACGTGCCTAAAAACAGTATAATTCTCCATATGTGTCATTAATTTGAGCAATATGATCACTGCAAATGATCAAGAACAGTCCAAAGTATGGAATAGCATTTAATTTGCCCATGTCAGATGGCTGCATTTGAAAAAAAAATAAGAATTTGTTCTCCGGAAGCAAAAGAAGATTTCTATCAAGTTATTAATGCAAAATTTACTTTTATTGTTGATTACTGAATACTTAAAAATATTAATATAAAGAAAATTGCAGAGTATTAAGCAGATAAAATTAATTAATTTAAACCCATATAATTACAAAATATAGCAAGACAATATTTTAAAATCCCACTCGTATAAAGAGGGAACTGGGGAACATTGATTCATCCCCTGTACTGCACAAAAGATCATTACAGGAAGTTTCACAACAGCTCCAAAAGGTGATACTAGTGCACTCAACTACATACAGAAAGTCGTGGGATGATTTAGTAGTTTGATGAAATGGGACGGGTGATTAATTGTTTTTGTAGATCAAAAGTAAATTTGAGTTGTACAATTGGAATGGTATTATACAACAGTTCCAGTATTTTCAACCAAAAAGAATACTCTCCCTGGCAAGTAAAGCTACTCTTTATCATTTCCTCATTCTTTATTGTTAGATAAATTATGAAGTGTTGGATTTGAGACTCGTTTTATTCAAAATGGCTGTATGGGTCACATTGATAAAGTCTATGTCGGGGCATATTGATACAACCTAAATCTTTTCCTAATTCATTTTTATTCCATTTTATTATTATTATTTTACCATACACTCCTTAATCCAACAAATTCGCCAAAATTTCTAATATTAGTTTTTATTGAATTGAAATAGCTCTAATTCTTTATATTAGAACAATTTATAATATTTTTGCAAACAGAAGACGTACGAACTTACCCAACATCTAGCGCTGGTAGACTTTACAAAAGAAAAGGACGGCAGCCTGGAAAATCTCAAATTTATATCGATTCTCCAGAGAAAATTTTTTTTCGAGACGATAAATGTTATGTAAGAAAAGCAAGCTGTAGAACAGAGAGGGATAATTATATTATAAACAGAATTTTTAATATAATTATCCTTTATTTTATGTTTATAAACCGATTTATAAACAGAAAACCTTGTAATTTTTTCATCTTTCCTAAGAAAGAAGATGATGCTGCTGTTGAAGTGCCAGATATGACAAAATTACCACAACCAACAATCAGACAAGGAACAGCCAGAACATTATATCATTATACATTTCATTTTTATTACGTTAGTATTGCTTACAAATAAATTGTGGGCGATTTGAATTTCTATAAATAAATATAAAATAGTTTTATAACTATTTTTCAATGAAAAATATGCATTGGTGTTGTTTTGTCTCCATTTTCCCAAGACGTATCAAAGTGTCCCATGAAGTGTATCAATCTGCCCCAGGGATAGGTCACATTGATGCAAATGACTTTTTTTTAAATTACATGCAAAAATAATGTATAAAACAACGATTGTATATTTTTATAACATACTACACAAGTTTTGCTGACACCACATGGAAAAATAACTTGAAATTTCTGCTTTCTGGACCTCAGAAAAATTCTTAGAAAAAAGCTCTATCAATGTGGCCCAGTTCCCCTTATAGGATACACACTGTAACACATTAAATTTTAGCTGAAAATTTGAATTTTTTTCACTATTCTTCTCATTATGGGATAGATATATAAATTTGTAATTTGTTAAAAAAAAAATAAAAATAAAAATAAAAATAAAAATAGAAAAAAGCATGCCGTGGAGGGTGAAAATCCTCTTTGTTTTTTAACTACTGCATAATAAATATATTTAATACTAATAAAATGTTAACTCCCTTAATACAAAATATTTTATATTCTTATTGTTAATATTCTAAATATCCAACATCGGTATCCATTTCACGGTTGGTTTTCAATGTAGATCGCATTTCATCGTTGACAGTCGAGCTGTGAAGTGCGCCTCCATGGTTCTTTGTTCCCCCTTTTTAATCAGCATATTTAATTTAATTATTTTTAGGTGCGTTCGTAATTATGTAAATACGTAGCCCCTATTGTTGTCACTCAGTCCGTCCGTCCGTCTGTCTGTCCGTCTGTCCGCATACAACAACGCAAAAACTACCCAACCGAATCGTTTGAAATTTGAAATACATAATTATAACATAATTTTGTCGAGCCATTTCAAATTTTATGAAAATCGGATGGACAGATCAATTACAGGGACATTAAAAAAATTCTGTTACATTACGGTCAATAGGGAAAAAAGTTTTAAATACATTTTAATCGTTTGAAATTTAAAACATAATTATTGCGTAATTTAGTCGAGTCATTTCAAATTTTATGAAAATCGGATGGACAGATCAATTACAAGGACATTCAAAAGGATTTCGTTACATTACGGCCAATAGGGAAAAAAAAATTTAAATGCATTTTAATCGTTTGAAATTTAAAACATATAATTAATGCGTAATTTAGTCGAGTCTTTTCAAATGTTATGAAAACCGGATGCATAGATCAATTACAGGGACAATCAAAAGGATTCCGTTACATTACGGTCAATGGGGAAAAAGTTTCAAATGAATTTTAATGATGTTACACTCATTCGAACATAATAGAATTGGCATGAATCTATGAAAAATATACTAAAATATGCATTCTGTACAATCTGTGATGCAAAGAATTTTTATTATTAAATTACAGGGCCACACAAAAGTATTCCACTATATAATGCTATACGGGGAAACATGGTTTGGTACGTGTTTTAATTATATTCAATTATTTCACATTTTAGGAATAAGATATACGTTGCAGAGGTGTAATAAAGATTACGTCCTGTATACTTACAGAAACGTAAAGATTTCGACTACTGTACTGTATCCGGAGTACGCTCTACTATACCAGCAAGATCTGAATATTTTTAAAATTTCGTTATCGTACAAACGCACCTCATTTGCTACGTTCACGTGCAATTTCCAACTTGTTTTATTCATTTTTATTTTAAAATACTTTTAGAGGCTTTGAAACACCTGTGTTCTTTATTTTTCTTTCTTGAAATATTGGCATAAAGTACAATCCTCCTCCCTTTTCATGTATTAAACATAATACTTCTAACCGACATAAAAATACTACCGTATTTTTCATCAGAGAGTAATTTAATAATATAGATAAAACAAATAAGAAAATGAGGAACTTAATGCAGTGATAACTTGATGTAGTTTGACATATTTTTTAGTTAAAGTAAATGCACCAGTAGTGGGCTACTTAAGAACATTTATCTAATTATTATTAGCCCGCGAGTAGTCGCGACTTTTTCCACAACGTCATTAGTCGCGCTCGGTCTTTTCGCCGCTGGCCTCCCGCATACCAAATATGTAAAATAAGAAATATTTTTCACCTAATATATGAAGATAACATTTCAATGAATATATAAATTTGCAGTTTTCTTAAATTATGCATTTTATTCATGAGATATGAATAATTAGAAAAAGTAAAAATGAACTGACATTAGTGGTTCTCACGTAGACTTTTTCGCCAATTTCAACTTTGTTTCTAAAAATGTACCTGAAAGAAAAACAGAGGTGTCCTGTTACTTCACTAAGGAGTTCGAGAAACCTTCAAAGTCAGCTACATGGTAGATCTCCGTTGTATTTGTAATCTGATACAAGTTAGGAGAAGATAAGTTATACGGGCGGCGAAAAGACCGACACGCGACTACTGACGGGTTAAACTATTAGGGAATTTCAAATATATATATATATTTTTTAGCCAAGTCCTTATCTTTATGTATCAGAAAAAACATTAAAATTTTTAAAATATATTCTCTAGAAAAAATGAAAAATAAAAAATTTTACCTTCCTCTATGCTCCATTAATTGGCCAAGTAAATTTCTGATGCTCCAGTAGGGGCCCCCTAGAAGTGGGCCTCTCCATTCTTGAGTTTAATGTATACTGTACAGAATTTATAATTTGTTTTACATTTCTACACTTAAATATACACAATAATTAAATCATATTTAGAAGTTTTCATGATTAAGTGAAGTAATTTTAACTTCTATTTAGTTTTTCGTATAGTCTGTAAAAACACCCTTCAAGCTCAAAGACTATGAGAATAATGAAGTTGTCCCTTTTCCTAATAACAGATAAGGGTTCCAGCCGATCAGTAATTAGTTTGTTATCTGACAGGGGTGACTAGAAAACTTGTTTTTCAACTTTGAAGACTGTTGGCCCACTACTGGTACACTTACCCTAATTGTTTATCTAATTATAAACAAGTTTTCACTTTATTACAATACAGTACACACACATAATCATATATCTATCTAATTAATTAGTGCCTCTTCCTCCTTGATCTTTTAAATTTTTTTCAGGGTTAATTCTTGGTTTCAAATCTTCTGTTAATTTTTATAAAAATATATTAAAGAAAAAAAAATAAGTAGAATACTAATATAGTGAAAAAATGAAAAAGTATAAATATATTTAAGAATATGTTTAAAAGTAATAATGTAGTTGTTTACTTTAATATTTTTAAAAAATATATGAAAGTAAAAAAAAAAAAAATTGTTTAGTTTTTCCCTTTAATATATTATGAGTAAAATCATACTTTCGATGTATACGGTACATAAAACATACATTCAGATTTTTAATATCCGAGAGGGATACTATGATAACGGATATAAACTATTGAACAAAAAAAACAGGTGTTTATAATAGAATATTTCTTTATTTTTTTTTTATAGGCTGAAATAATGTCAGAAAAATAGGGGATATTCTTTTACCCCTTTTCATCCTAATATAAATAATATTCCTGCCGTCAAACATATGAGTTTCAAACTATGAAGACAATTTATCAGAAAATACTTGTTTTTCTTTCCAACTAGTCTGCCAGTCGTATCCGATTTGTTTTACATCTGAAAACAGATAGAGTCTGCTAGTGGCATATGTTGTTACGAAAAGTAAAATACGTCTGCATAGATTTTGAAAAGTAAAATCGTAAATAGTTTTAAGGATTGGAAAAGCTGTATTTTAAAGACAGCATGGAAAGAAAAAAATATATTCACGTTCACAACAGAAAAATAAGATAGGTACCATATATTTAGAAAATCAATAATATGCACATTGCATGTGTCTTTTCAAAGAATAATATATATATCCAAAGAATAAAATATTTATCCCAAGCATTTTTGCTGAGGCTATTTCATTCCCTTGCTATGTTATGAATGTTTTTCTCGGTGTAAATTTTAGCATTGTTATGATTTTTTCCAATTAGTGTATTGAAGAGGGAATTTTTAAAGCAAACAACAATAAGTAACATTTTAATATTGTTTTAGTGAAAAGTATATATTTTTTGTTTAAATTATAAAATAGGACTTTAAAGTAAAGAATAGAAAACACCACTGGGAACTGTTTATTGTAATTTTCTTACTAAAATAATCTGTAAAATATATCTTCTAAATATTCACAGAAAAATTCAGAAAATTCCAAATATTTCATTATTATACATGATACATTGGTATCTGATCGAAAACTATATTATTCCGTTAATTGAAATTTTAAACTATTATCAAAAACATAGAATATTAAGTATTTTGTAATTCATCCACCAACATTGTCAATTTGAAATGTATTTTTTTCAATTTTTCTCGATTCTTTACTGTGGATAAAAACAATCAAATTATACAAAATAATATCAATAATAAATTAAATATTTAAATAATAACAGGTGTGGTATGATAAAATAGAAAAAAATAATAACACTATAAAAATTTTAATGAAGATGTTACACGTTTCAAAAGAACTATTCCTTCATCATCAGGCGCAGAGAACACGTCCTACTACTTTGAAAACAGCAGCAAGACCGACAAAATTTTATACTTTTTTCTTGACGTATGGTAAGAAAAGGTTACGGCCAAAATTTTATAGTTTTTTTTAAGAAGTTGTTTTATCATAATAACAAATTATCTTTCGCTTTGCCAAACCATCGCTACCACATGCACTGCATTTCTCTGTCACTTTTGAATAATTGTATCGAAGAAACTTTCACTTACCTTAAGCAATTTAATGTTCTTATAAAAGTGTTTTGTACATATACATATACAAAGTATTTTATAACATGTTTTATTGCAAATAAAATAGTTTATTATGTCATTGTTTTAGATAAGCATTAAAAAAATGTCTAATTTTTTTGACATATTTTATTAGAAAAAACACTATATATGTATATTTCAAGAAATTCGGGGAAGAAAACATATTACAATTCCTTATGTAAAACAAATGTATTTAAAATTCAAGAACATTTACAAGAACGGTGTAATACTAATATTTAGGTGAATGAAAAAAAAAATCGTACGTTAATTTCTTCTTACATTGAATCAATTAGTAACATGTTTATATATATATATATATATATATATATATATATATATACATATATATGATTTTAAACTGAAAAATGTTTTTATTAAATTCTAAATTTTGTTTTTCTACGTTATATATTTATTTTTGTAGATATTATTTAGAGCCCCACATAAACAATCGGCAATTGAATGAAACTTTAAAGAAATTTTTTCACATTTGAAAAAGGAACAACAGCAGTAAGAACAACATTTGTGATTTTATAGTTTTACATTCAATTTTCGAAAAAAAAGCATTATACAAGAATGTTATTTTCCTCCTATTTTGCCCCAAGCGTGACATTTTAGATTTAGAAACACAAACAGAAAGACTGTCAGTGACATACACTGTTAAACAATCTTTATATTTATCTACGAAGTTACTAAAAAAATAGCCTTCTAAATCTACTTGAGAACTGGAACAATAGAACTCCAAAGACACTTATAAGAAACGATAAAAGTGAAATTTCAGAATAAAAAGGATGGCGAATTTCGCATCCTTCAAAAATAAAGTGCTAAAGTGCGGTTTTTTAGTCTATAAAATTATTTAAAAAATATACGTGTCATGGATGTTAGATTCCATTCAAATATTTACATTTATTTTTAAGACTAATAATAAATTCTCGTGAAAAATATGTTGAATTGTTTTCTTATAACTATGCATGTATTTGATAGGGAAATTTTGTATCAACAGTGTGTAAAATATGCAATGATATATATCCAAAAAAAATCTTTATTTTATTGAATTTAAATCTTCAATGTATTCATATGCTTGCATCGCAGTCATCCTTTAAAATTTAAAGTATTTAAAACTAAAGTTACACACATCTATGTTTGTAATAGTACATTTAAATGTTAATCAAATGGCTGAAATAGAATTATTATTACACATAATAGGTTAAACTTGTGAGGGATTGACCTTTGTCATAAAGGCACTCTAGTATTTCTGAGATCGTGACGTCAATAATTTAACATGTGTAAGCGTGAAAGCGACATCTATCCTCTCTTTTACTTTAATTTTCTAAAGCGTGTGTGTCTCTTTCGGATTCTGCAGTTAGGTCGCGGTTAGTAGTAATATGTAAATTTGAAGTATCTCAGTTTGCAACATATAAAAGCTTGGAGTTTGAGTGCGTGTGGAGTGTTTCTGGCGACAGTAGCCAGCAGAGAGAGTGTGTCTAGCGATATTAGCTAGCGAAGTGTGTCTCTAGCGGTGATTTCCCGCTGGTGTCTAGCAGAGTGTGTCTAGCTGCGTTGATTGATCCAGAGCAAGCGATATCGAGTGTTAGCGAGCCTCCAGTGAGTTGCTAAAGAGTTTTGGAATTTGACTCGAGAATTTGGCCAGTGGTAAGAAATTTAATAATAATTACGTTGATTATCTCAAAGTTAATAAAGAAGTATATACAACCACGGGCTGTCTAATAAGTTTTATCTAGCAGCTTAGCCGAAAGATAGCTGAGAATTAATCAGAGGTTCCCCAATTGATCTAGTTCCGGAGCTGTGAGTATGAGTTTAATCTTTTAGTAGTGTTCTCAGTTGTGAGAATTACAGACTTGCTCCACTCCCCTTGAGCCCTTATCGTTTTAATAAACTGTGTTTTTATCTTATGTACTGAGTTATGTCTGCATTTAACACCCAGTACGAGCACCCAACCGTTACAAACTGACTATTTAATATTACTTCATGTAAATATACAGTGTTTCAGACAAAAAAAAAATTAAAAAAAAATAGTAAAGAAATAAAATTTAAAAAATACAGTAAAGAAGATGTCTTCCAATTGCTTATATAAAACAAAAATATGTAAAAAATCAAGAATAGTTGCAAGAACTATGTAATACGGGTATCCAGGTGCAGGAACAAAAACATACGTTAATTTGTTCTTATATTTAATCAATTTACAACATGTATTTACATATATATAATTTTAAACTGAAAAATGTTTTTCTTAAATTCCAAATTTTGTTTTTCTACGTTTCTTATTTATTTTTGCAGGTATGGTTTAAAGACCTCACATAAACAATCGGCAATTGAATGAAACTTTAAAGATATTTTTTCACATTTCAAATAGGAACAAGAGCAGTAAGAACAATATTTGTATTTTTATAGTGTTACATTCAATTTCGGAAAAAAAGCATTATACAAGAATGTTATTTCCCCCCCCCCCTATATTGCCCCAAGCGTGACTTTTCAGATTTAACAACACAAACAATAAGACTGTCAGTGACATATAGTGTTAAAAAATCTTTATATTTATCTGCGAAGTTTGGAAAAAATCAACCTTCTAAATCTACTTGTGAACTGGAACAATAGAACTCCAAAGGCAATTCTAAGAAACAATAAAAGTGAAATTTTAGAATAAAAAGGATGGAGAATTTCGCATCCTTTAAAAATAAAGTGCTAAAGTGGCAGTTTTTGAGTCTATAAAATTATTTAAAAAATATACGTTTCATGGATGTTAGATTTTACTCAATTTGCTTCATTTCTCTTTAAGGCTAACAATAAATTCTATTAAAAAATATGTTGATTTTTTAAATTTATAATCATGGTATTATTGATAGGGAAAGATTATATCTACAGTTTGGTAAAATATGTAATCATACTTAAATATTAATTATACCATATTTTTCTTTCATTATTATCATAATACAGAACGATCGGTGCATAGATATTTCTTTTTTTATTATATATATAAAAAAAAAAAAAACAGAAATGCATATGTTGTGGTAGTTCTGCATTATAAAAAAATGCCTGAAAGTATGGTAGATTTAATATATAAGTAGAAAACGGGCAATAATAAAATTTAGACAGTTCTTGTCTCAAACAAAAATTATCTAAAATATGTAATAGTATTTATCCCAAGAAAACCTTTGCGTTATCCAATGCATAAACATACGTGTACTTGTACGCTTGCATCGCAATCACCCTTTAAAATTTAAAATAGGTCGCTACACAATTAAAATTTATGGTTTAGTTTGTATCAAGTTTCGGTGTTCAGTAGCTGTCACCATAAGATTGTGAAACATTGTACTAACTAACATTGAGCTTTCTATTTCAACCTCGTTCAACTATTGGAACCAAGCTTCATCAGGAATTCCAAATATTGGTTCAAGATTTCACCAACTTATAGTGCAGCTATTGAATATCAAAATTTGGTTCCAACTAGGATAAGATTTTTAACAGTGTAAACTAAAGTTACATATTTATACATTTATAACACTACCTTTAAATTTTAATTGAATTGCATAATCTTATTGGTTTGGATTCATAAATTATAAGTTCTGTTTACTGAAATAGAATTATTATTAAAAATTATAGGTTAAAGTGACTATTGCGTAATCCTGAATGTAAATATAAAGTGTTTTAGCGGGCGTATGCCAAATTTTGTGTCCACTATTATTATTTTTTAATTATGTGTGTCATAAATGTTAGAGATTTTATTCAAACTCTTACATTTGTTTAACAGCAATAATAAATACTGGTAAAAAATAAGTTTAATTTTTTATTATCTTCATGGATGTAATTAATAGGGAAAGTTTATGTCTGCAATTTGATAAAATGTATAATGTTATTCATCGAAGAAAGTATATACTATGTATATTTATCAATAGTATATCCATCCCGGTATTTATAGTATGCATAAGATAATTTTGTAAAAGTTAAAACCGACCAATAAATTTAAAGTTCACTACATATATATTTTGAACAAAGACTTTTAAAATTTGCAGAAATTGTACAAGGGGATTTGTGCCTTGAGCATACACTGGTGTCCAAAAGTTAAGCATAATTGGTAATTAAGTAATTATTTTTAAGTAATGAAAGAAATATAAATCGAAATGTTGTGAAACTCCAGGTGTGTAAACAAAATAGTACGCGTCATATATTTTCAGGAAGATTTTTCCCCGAAATCAAACAGGGGACCGTCAACAAATAGAAAAAGAACGAAGATCTTTTGGATAACCCTGTCAAAATAATGTAGCAAAAGTGTTCAAAATGCACATTATGATTAATTGGCTTATTGTAATATAATGTGTTTATTTTTATAAGGATAGCATGTACACTCGTAGAGAAATTAAGGTTTTTATAAAAACTGTCCTATATTTTCCCAAGTTTTTTGCTTATAATTTGCAGAGTTCTTATTATAAAATAATGTTCTTTTCTGAAAATATGACAAACATCATTGTACACAATACCCTGTCATCAGAATTTAAAAATAATAAAAATTGTATGAAAAATGAGTATGTTTAGTAAATAATTTTTCATTGCGCATGCGTCAACGATATCAAAATGTCATTTGCATATTGTGTTAGCTAAATGTATAGAGCAACTTCTGTAAAGGTGTCAAAAACATAGCTTGAAAATTCTGAAAATGGTCGCCTATAGAGTCAACTCAAAATCCGTTATTCCTAAAGGAAGCAAAAAAATCAGGGGTTTTACCTAAATATAGTTGTACGTGCAATATTGTGTAGGCACTAAACAATCGAATATGGATACAGCTCCTCATCTTTTTGCTTCATTTAGGGAATAAAGGTTTTGATCTCATTCTATCAACGATAATTTTCAGAATTTTTAAGCTATGTTTTTGAGACTTTCACAAAAGTTGCTCTATACATTTAACTAACATAATATGCAAATGAAATTTTAATAGCGTTCACGCATGCGCAGTAAAAAATTATTTAGTAAGCCTGCTCATTTGTCATACAATTTTTATTATTTGTTAATTCTGATGACAGGGTATTGAGTCCAATGATGTTTGTCATTTTTTCAAAAAAGAACATTATTTTATATTAAGAACTCTGCAAATTATAAGCAAAAGACTTAGGACTGTTTTTATAAAAACCTTAATTTCTCTACGAGTATACATGCTATCCTTGTAAAAATTAACACAGTATATTACAATAAGATAATTAATCATAATGTGCAGTTTGAACGCTTTTGCTATATTAATTTTGACAGGGTTATCCAAAAGATCTTCGTTCTTTTTCAATTTGTTGACGGTCCCCTGTTCGATTTCGGGGAAAACTCTTCGCGAAAATATGTGACGCGTACTATTTTGTTTACACACCTGGAGTTTCAGCACATTTCGATTCATATTTCTTTCATTACTTAAAAAAAAATTACTTAATTACCAATTATGCTTAACTTTTGGACACCAGTGTATATATATATACATTGGACCTCAACACTTCTTAGCTCTTTCAATTGAATGTCTGTGAAACAGCTGAATGCTGTTTTAATTTATATCATTAGGTTATTTTTAGAAATTAGTCCTTTTAGTATAATCAATATATGTTGCAGTCATTCTTAAAAAAAATTGATCATCCAAATATACATTTATTAAAGCTGAAACTCTTCATTATATCTCATTATTAACAGTTATTTCGTTTAAATCTCCCAAAATTATGTATATATATAAGAAAAACATGCCTCAAGTAAAATTATAAAACAGTTTACACCACATTCAGAATAATGTAACAAAACTACATCGTTTAATAAATTAAAAATATTCTTTTCATTTGAATTCATGTGGAAACGCACAGCAAACTTCAAAATCAAATTTCTGCTTTTCCCATCTACAACTGGGAATTTTTTTCTTGGAGCAGCCCTGTATAGCAGGGTTGTGCAAAAAATTAGATTAACGATTGAAAACTAACAATTGTTTTTTTTTAATCGTAACTAAAGACTGACCGATTAAGTTAGTCTCAATAGAAATCATAGACTAATGACCACTGATTATTTTTATGTAATCAATGCTTTGATTACGACTAAATCAAATCAATTCTACTTATAGACTAATGTCAGTGATTTTTTTTCAAATAATCAATGCTTTGCTTACGAGTAAATCGATTCAATTCTATTCATAAATTAATGACCATTCATTGTTTTGATGTAGTCGTATGGTTTTATTATGAATAAATCAATTCTCAATCTAAATAGTCAATCTACTTAAAGATTAATGATTAATAACGTCATTATTGTTCCAGCTTTGTTCCACTCTCCAGCCTGTTTAACTTTTAATTTTTTTAGCAACTGCTCTTACACAGCATTTAAAATTTTTAAGTAACTACTATCATGGAAATATCAAGTTTCTACCCCATCAATGCAAAAAAAATTGCAATTTCAGAAATTTTTTCTCTTCTGCAACCATTGGAGGTAGCGACATAAAGTATATATAATTGAGCAGGGAGTATCACCATCAATTTATAACTATCAAGTAATTGATAATATTGCTCTTATTTGCTTAAAACAATTATAAAATAACATATCAGGTCCATAAAATGGGGTTATAATTACCCCTAATTCTTTCCTAAATAATTTAAGCATATTAACCTCGGTTTTTAATGTATAATTTTGTGTAACTCTGTATAATATCCAATAAGAAAAATAGTAAATTGACTCTTAATAAGAATTTGGTAGCACTGAAAGTGAATTTCAGAAAATAAACTAGGTGATCATATGTAATTTTAGTCTATATAATCAATGTTTAAATTAATTAATCCAGATTGAATTAAATCAGATTTATTAATCTCAAGAAAATCGTCTACATAATTAATGATTAAATTGATAAATCCAGATTAAATAAATCAGATTATTAATCATAAGAAAATCATCTATATATTTAGTGATTAAATTAATTAATCCAGATTGAATTAAATCAAATTATTTAGTCATATGAATTTACATTTTCATTTTCTATCATGATAAATTGAATCAGTATTAAATTCCATACGATTAAACATTTAATCCACTAATAAATCAATCAATCAAGTAATCGATTAATGCTGTATATGTTATATGGAATTTTATATATTAATTATATACATACCAAAATTTAGTTCAGTTAACACATATGTATATTTTAGTTGAGATTTCTTTTTCAGCCAGTTCCGCGAATAAGGAGAATGCCGCTTGAATTCATTTGTGGAGTCTTTATACGAGGTGTAGAATTTATATACAACTACAAAAATGCAGTGAAAAAAATCGCTTGTCCAAAAACACAAGTTTAAAAACGAATGGCGCAATTGAAAACCCAAGTCGAGCAATTATTACTTAAAGACAGTATAGTAATTGATTTATATTGCGCATCCCTGTAAATGAACGATAAATGCTCTGAATGCCTTATTAAAACCTAATCAAATATTCATAAAGTATTCAGGGATTTAAATAATATTTAATACATTTGAGATACGTAATGTCATTAAAATACTCTTAAACGATTTTTCACATATACCATACTGCAATAAAATTCTTTTGGATACCTCTATAAATAAACTGTTAATCCCACATACTTCATGTACAATACCAAACATTCTAAAACAATCTTAAATAAAATTTATAAACAGTATAAATATCCGAGCATATTTGAGAGAGTTCACAGACGGACAGACAAATTTCAAATGATTTCGATGGTTAGTTTTCGTGTCGTTATAGCGGACAGACGGACAGACAAATGGACGGATAAATTGACGGATTGAACGAACACTATAGCTGCTATGTATTTACATAAGAACGAACGCACCTAAAAAAGAGTAAAATATTATAATTAATTGAAAGGACTCCTCTTATTCAAGAAACCCATCGGAAACTTAACTCATTTCATAAGCCAGTACTCGGAGCTATAACCGAAAGATTATTTGAACCTTTTTTAATAATTTCCCTCCCTTTATCTTACATCGAAGAGGGGATCCAATGATCCTTGTAACGGCTGTATTTTTTATGTATATATTTCTTTTTTATGTCATGGGACTGTGTATACTTGTGCTTTTGGAAGTTGTAAAAGCTTTTTGCTTATGTATTTAACCCTTTCCAGTCTGGTGTGCTATTAATAGTACATGTATTTTAATTGAGTTGAATTTGTTTTAACAAAAATTTTTGAAACTGTTTGTATGTAGTAATATTATTATGTGTTTAAACATTTAATATATGACTCCATTCACGTTTCAGCATTTAGTAATAATAGTAATAATAAATATTTGCTTAATTCTATTAGCACCGTTTACGATTCTTTCATTATATATATATACTCTTTAAATTTAAAATAAAAGTTACTTCCCGGGAAGAATCGTATGTAATACAGCGCAAAAAGTATTAGAAAATTATAATATAATAGTTAAATCTGGGTTGTAATATAATATTTTCCAAACATTTCAGAAAGTCTTCATTCGCCTATTGTCATATAAATATCAAATGAATAGTACTCAAAACAACAACATTCGTTATATTTTAAGGAATGAAATATTTTTTAAACTCTAATTAGTCAATTTGAGAGCTAGTGTTCATTTTATAAACGTAAAAGTATTTTTTTAATTAAAGAAAAGGAAAAAAAGCCACAAAGATATTTATACGTGTATAGTAGTTTCTTTATTTTTGTAGTAAAAATGAAAGATTTATTGCAAACACTTTTTCCCCCTGGCTAATAACTTCAGCGTGTTTTGTTTTATGGCAGATATTAGAAATATATTCTGTATAACATATGTTTTGGAAAAAGTTAAGCACAACTGTATTGATTAAAAAAAAAAAAAATAGTTTCTAAAACTTTTAAAGTATTGGAGAAACGGTTTTTCAAAGGAAATGTGAAAAGAAAAAGCTGATTTTTGCACATAAAAAAGGGTGTACCATGTGAATCGTTGCAAAAATGACCCAATTGATCAAACTTATAATTTAAGAAAAACATTTTTATTTTTATTTTTCTATGCGTATAATTCCTTCAAAGAACTTAAGCACTGCTGAATATGTTGCGTTGTTAAATATATATATATATATATATATATATATTTCCCGTATATAACATGTATTTCTATTAGAAAATGTGATTTTTTTAAAAAAAATTATGCGAGTAATGTTATTTTAAATATAATTTAACGACAGAATGTGTGCTGTTAAAAAAAAAAAAAAATTGCTAATTTATATTTCTAGGATGAATTTTTAATATAATAATTAAAAAATTAACTAAATTGAAAAAAGTGCGACAGCATGTTTGCTACCATTCGCATTACAGTAGAAATAGTTAATAAAAAGAACCAAGGAAAGTTAGATCTAATTATTTTCTAGATTTTTTGTTACTAAGATTCATATGCATACAATCCCTTAGGGTAATGTTTTTGAATAATTAATAATGAATTATGAAAAGTTTGTGATATATTTTGGAGTAGTTATTAAATTTAGCAATCAAAAGAAATGTTTATTATACAGTATTCCTTTATGTAATTTTGCAGGGAGATTATGTAAAAATTACATTTATGCAAAGCACAAGAAAAATTTTTTAGAACTTTCCTACGGATAGTACGAATTTCTCATTTCTAAATATGCTGTTTTTTTTTTTAAACTAAAACATTTCTTCCCAAAAAATTTAATGATTTATGCGACATTGCTGATACTTTGATAAAAATACATTTTAAAATATCTTTATACATTTTTTAACTTACGGATTCCAACTTTCACCGAAACTATACAGTTTTTTTGCCCAAACTGAAAAAACGTTTCTCACATAATATGAGTATGAGCTTTGAAAATTTCACATATTGCTTGAAGAGTGACAAATAATAAAAATGCAGATGTCACAGTTTGAAAAATATATGTTTTATTTGAATTTCCATATAGTTTTGATCTGAAATCCAACAGTCATCGCCAGGAAATGTTTACATGTACTCAGAAATTTCAATAAAATATAAATTTTTAAACTTCTAACATCTGTATTATTTTTATTTGTCACCTTTTCAAGTAAAATTTTTGCGTGCATAATATGTAGTTTGTTATTGGATGAAAGTGGGATATTGTAGTTCACAGACGGATGAATTAGTTTTTTAATTTTATTTATAATATTCACAGTTTTGCAGGAAAATGTTACTGTGAAATTTCATAAAGCAATTTACATAAGGCTAATATTAAAAGAATTTATTCATCATAGTAAATAAAGGCAGATTACTACATTGAAATTACTCCTTACCATTTTTTTCCCGATTTCCGTACTTAGATATTTATGTTTGTACCTCGCAGTATTTTTTTTGTTGTTGTTGTTGTTACGTTTTTTTTTCTTTTTCTTAAATTACTTAATTATTCTCCTTCTGTTCTGTGTTTTTTTACTTGAATATTGCTCTTCTGTGATTTATTGAAGACTTCTGCTTTACTGTTTGTTATTTTATTTAATATGCATCTTCCTCTTGCATTTCGTGTCAGTCTTGTCCTTGGTTCCCAAGTGGCGGATCGTGTTTTTTGCGCCTGAAGAAGAAAGACAAAGTTCTTTCGAAAGGCCTTGCGTTTTTTTCATTTTTCAGGATGTTATTTAGAAATTAATTTTCTCGCAAAAGTAAATTAATTTTCCTTCATGTACACCATGTTAGTTTTTTATGATCAGAAAGCGAACTTGATTTTTTTTTTCAAATTACTTATTAAAAATTTCTTAGCCTTTCATTTCATACTTATCTTAAAGTATTCTTAAAGTACTTTCTCAGTAATAGGCGGTATTAGAAATAATTTTCTTTTTAAGCGTCTGAGCGTCTTGCAAATGGGTAAAATTGTAATTTTTGTTTCTTGCATTTTCTTTAAATGCTCAGAAAATTATATTCTTTCAACATTATAAAAAAGTAATAATTACAAACGGGAATGTAATCTTTAATCATTCATTAAGTAATTATCATTCTAAAATGTTTGAAAATTCATTTAATCTATAGAATTATATTATCTTAAGTATTGCTTACATTGCGGTGAAAACTGGTACTTAGTGAACGAAATATCAAACAAGTTTCAAACACTTAGAGGGTTAAAAACAATACAAAGCAATAAAACAAATTTTTAAACTATTAAAAAAAGCAATCTTTAAACTATACAATATTAACAAAAAATAAGAAAATCAACATATTTTAATAGTATTTGAAAAAAACAAATCATCTAAGCAAAAATTTGAAAAATGTTCTTTTTAAAAACGCATTTAAAATATAAGTATGGTACATATGGTACATATTTTTTTAGCATATATATAAATTTATAAGTATACCTTAAAATTCTTGGTGAAGAAAAATGTAAATTATTTAAATTTTCAAATATCAACCGAAAAAAATGTGCTTTTTCGATCAAATCGTATTTTATTGGTTTAGTTTAAAATTAAAGACGCTTTTTTTTTAAAGATAACTTTTTTTCTTTTTTTTCCTCTTGCATCGAACGCAACTTGATTTTTTTCTCTTCTGAAGATTGAAAGATGTTGTCAATGGCATATGTTGTATGCAATAAGATATATTTTACTATTTTTTAAGTCGCTAATATACTTTAAATTTGAAAAAAAAATGTTTTTTTAACAAGAGTTTTAAACCTAAAAGAAAAAAATACAAAAAAAAAAATGCAAAAAGCAATTTCAAAAAATTCATAAATGGAAAAACATTGCTGATTTTTGAAATAAAAGACCTTTTGGAAATACCTTTTTAGCATGCTGCTCACGGATATCAATTTTCGAAGAAGCTATAGAGCTTCTTCACCAGAGACTTTTTACTTCACTATATTTCTAACTTCTATATAAAATGTTAATGCAAAATTTTAAAATGTAGTTTCTTTTATAAAACGGATAAAAGAATCTTTTCATACGAGTATGAGAAATACAAAATTTTCTGTTATATGCATTTTCTGATGATTAGAGTCATGAAGAGTTTCGATTTTTTGATACAAAAGTGGTAAATCCGCAAGAAACATTGAATAATCTTCAATAAAATATGTATATTTAGCATTTTTACTTTACTGGTTGTAAATCTTACCAAATGCAGATTTATATTTAAAGTATGTGTGTTTGAAAAGATTCTTTAATGATCAAATATTATTTTTCTTGTTTTAAGGTGTCATTTCTTCTTCTACTACTTCTTATTATTAATGTATAGTAATACTATTATTGTTATTAACAAACTTTAAACTGTTCAAAATTAACAATAAAAATAATAAAAACAACAGCTTTTAAAAATATTTAAAAAAATAATATCAATTAGGTAAAAATTTTAAAAATGATTTCCATCTTTTTAAAAACACATAAAAAAATATTATATGTTATGCATTTATTTTAGTATATAATTCAGTTTATATTTATTTATTAATAAGTATATTTTAGTTATATATCCTATGAAGTCCTAGTGAAGAAGAGTAGAAAAATATAAATAATTTAGATTTTCAAACTTCAAGCGAAAAAAACTTTTTTCTTTCAATCAAACTATATTGTATCGGTTAAGGTTAAAAATTGAATATATATATATATATATTTTTTTTTTGGAAAATCATACATTTCTTATTCATCAAATGCGACTTTTTTTTTTTTTTTTTTCATCTGAAGATTGAAAGATGTTGTCAATGGCGTATGTTGATCGCAGTAAGATATATTTTACATTTTTTAAATCGTTAATATGCTTTAAATTTGGGAACAAAAATGTTTTTTAACAAGAACTTTAAAAAGAAAAGGAAAACAACAAAAAAGAAATACGGAAAACAATTTCAAGAAATTCATAAATGGAAAAACACGGCAGATTCTCCATATAAAAGACTTTTTGAAATACCTTTTTGAGTATGCAGCTCACCGATATCAATTTTTGGCGAAACTATACAGCTTCTTCCCAAGAGGCTTTGTACTTCACTATATTTCTAAGTTCTACATAAAATGTTAATGCAAAAATTTAAAATGTAGTTTGTTTTATAAGGCGGGTAAAACATTTTTTTTTCATACGAGTATAAGAAATACAAAATCACTTTTTATATGCAGTTTCTGATAATTACAGTCATGAAGAATTTCGATTTTTTGATACAAAAGTGGGAAAAAATGAATAATCTTCAAGGAAATATGCATATTTAGTACTTTTATTTTCACCGATCGCAAGTCTTGCCAAATGCAGATTTTATATTAAATGTGTGGGTATTAATAATAATTATTTATTGTTTAAAATGTCTCTAATGTTTATTTTTCTTCTTTTATAATGTCATTTCTTCGTCTTTCACATATAAATGTATTGTAATACTATTATTATTATTATTGTTGTTATTGTTGTTGTTGTTATTGTATATTATTATAAGTGTTATACATTATTATTAATATAATAATAATAATAATTATTATTATTATTATTATCATATAATTATTATTATTATTATTAATTTGCGAGTTGAATAAAAGGAGAAAAGGGCAAATATTTTCAATTAAATTAATACAACACGAATTGTAACGGAAAGAAGATTTGTCAATTTATCACACGTGTTTCACTAATATGAGGAACCGTATACTTTAATAAATTACTCGAAATTTATAGTTTGACTCTATTTATTTTTAAAATATTTAAATATTAGCCTTTGAAGCTGGAAAGGAATACTAACGGTAAGAAAATAATAATAATAATAATGAAAAGATTGTGCGAAAATCTGAAATGATCCAACTGTTCTCTAAAAATTTAAGAGCATTATTTGAACATTTATTAAATTAAAAAAAAAAGAAGTACTGTACTTATGCATGAAACGTAAAGCAGTTTTTAAGTAAGTGGTTCATTTTCAATAAGTTTGCATTGTAATATAATGTTTCATATAAAGTAAGATAACTGCTTTTTTTTACTTTTATAATGAATGATAAAATAAAAAAGCAACAAATTTGTAAAGAAAGGAAAAAAACATAAATTGTGACATAATACATTTTTATTACAAAGATTTTGAAACAGAAAATGAGAATATATACGATTTTTTTTCTGTTGTATAAATCGCATGTTATCTGTTTAGCCTAAAATCGAATTTGTATAAAAATTTTACATTGCACATGAAGAACTTTGAGTAAAACATTTAATACGTGAAAACATAAGGTTATTGGCAGCAAAATATTTTGTTAGAAAAAAAATTGAATCTATCAAAAGCAAACTATTTAAAATAATTTAAGTCGGAAACAAATAAATTCTTTTCAGTGTCAGTAATTCTGAAGAAAATTGTGCATACTAAATTTTTGCAATATTAGGAAAAAAAACCTCTTTATGTAATTTTCTACAAAAAATTATTTTTTAAAAAAAAGGTATTCCAAAAAAAAAAAATAATAATAATAATTAATAAATAAATAGACAGAATGGGAATGAGCTTACGAAATCACATTTAGAAATGATTGATAAAAGGAAAATATCAAGCAATTCAGACTAAACGAGAAAAGAAGAACTTTTTTTAAAATAAAAATTATACATAAAGAAAACCCTCTGAATATCTACGGAAAAGAATAGTAATAACAGTGTGCTGATAGCTTGTATTTATAACAAACGTATAAAATTAACTTCAATACATACAAACCATCTAACATTTTTTTGAATTGAATATTTCCAACTGACCGAAAACATGCCCACATGTAAAAAAAGCCAGCAATGTTGCCAGCGGTTTTTGCCATAAAAAGTGAGGAAAATTAGATGTTATAAAACATTTACACCTATTTTACTGCAATTTTTACGGCAAAATCTGTTGGCAACATTGCTTGCCAGCAGTTTTTGCAATAAATTTAACTTTTTTTTTTTTTTTTTTTTTTTTTTTTCACAGGTGCAGGTTGGATATCGAACGCAGATCATTGGATTACAGGGCGAATGGTTCATCAATTTACCCTTTATCTACCGCATTGTGAATTCATGAAAGTTTTACATTCTAAAACATTTTACGAAAATTGTTTAAACTAAATTAAAAGATTCACATAATCATTTAATAAGTATTTGAAGGATTTTAGAAGGATTGAAGAACTTAGAACGATTAATTAAATTTGAATTTACAGGCATTTTCGCATTTTTTTATATTCCCACTCAAATCTTTTATTTCTAGATTTTGTCTTAATATTTTGTAGAATTATAAAATGTGCAAATATGATTTTCTTACACTATAAATATAGAAATATTTCCGCAAGGAAAAATCCCCCTCCCTCTTCATCAGTATTAAGAAAGCTAAAAAGATGCAAAGGTAAAAGAAATCATCCTTTTAAAAATATTTTTGTTTTGTGTTACCAATAATGCTTTTGGAACAAGATAAAATAATGTATCTGTAACTCCCTCTAAACAGTATTACAACTAACTGTCGCATTAAAAGAATTTTATAATAAGTTATTTTAATTGTACTTATAAGTACCGTCGGTAGATAAATTGTTAAGTTAACTTGCCCGACAACCAGCGGGAATATTCCGCTCAGCTAACCTCAATGGTAATAATATTCGGTCTGTCATTTAGAAAGCTCACCAGAATAAATTGCAAGTAAAGGAATTCCATATAAACAATGGATACGTAAATCAGTTTACATCTTACATTGGTAAGTATAAATGTAAAAAAACAGTTTTTTCTATTTTTGCAACTTCAAGATACCAAAATACTAAGTAATTGTGATAGATTTATTAATTTAGTCTTTTCTGCTTGTTATTACGGAAATAAAAAATAAGCAAAAATGAGCAAAGTTTCTAATCACTTGGCCATAATCATCATCATTTTTATTGTTTATTTTAATTATTATTTTTTTAACGCAAAATCCATATATAAAGACACTTTAAACGTCTTAAAATTCCCATTGCATATGCGTTTCTGCATATTCATATTCAGCATTTAAAAATATTTGCTCACAGTTTAGGTTATTAAGAAATATATTTGCCGATTCATGCCATGATAGTCAGCTAAAAGTTTCCAAATAGACATTCGCCCACCTAATTTCAGGTTGAAATCTCATTATCGATGAGAAAAATCCAGCAAATTATATTTTTTAGATGCATACCTAAAAAAAAACTCGTTTTATCAAAGGAAATTAAAACTTTATTTCCTTTTTAAAGGAACATTATCATTTCATTTGTTAAAGTGCGTCATTTAATTTGCCAAACTGATGAAAAATATATTGAAGTGTAACAGTTTTAAGAAGAAAAAATGCGCATTTTTTAAAGCATGATGTCATTTTTTGTTCAAAATTCCCTTCTAAATTTAGTTTTACTTGTAATGAGAAAATGGCATCAATAAGAATATAGTCAATAATTAATAAATCCCGAAATCAATTTACCAGTCCAATAGCCAAAATGATTGAAAAAAGTTCATAAAATACATTTAAATATAAATTAAAATTGAAATATAAAAATTTTAATATTAAAAAAACAAGTTATTTCGGACACATCTAAAAATGGATAGCTTTGATAAAAAAAAAAAAATTAATAAAAACTGGTTTTAGTTGAAAATTCAGAGCAGATTACTGAAAAAAAAAAACAACTTTGTCTTTTAAAAATATAGATAATATATGCGAAATTTCTGATACTTGACTGAAAAGACATTTAAAAAATGGTTTTTTTTGTATGTTCGTCACGTATATCAATTTTCGTTGAAACTACACAGTTACTTTTCTGAAGAAAGAATTTTCTTGTCTGCTTCTATAAAATATTTACTTAAAAAATGTATAACGTAATTTCTTTTGTACGAAGGACGAAAGAATTTTTCTTTCCCAGTATAAAGAGAAACAAAGTTTTACTGTACTTTTCAATAATATTATTTTTACTATTTATATTCTGGAACAATTATTAACACTTTTGCATTTGTTGCCAAAAAAGCGTGAAGTCAGAAAATAAAGGAAAGATTTAATTTAAAAAAAAAATGCCTCACATACTGCATGTACAGAAAATATAAGTATAGATTTATAAAGGTATGTATATCCTTGAAGTTATATGTATCTTATACATTTCAATAATGATTGATGGATATCAAATAAAATGATAATTAATCAATCTAAACTTAGAACTAAAACAAAACTCATTTCACTTAAATGTGCTTTCACCTATCTCTCTGCAAATTTTTAGATGTGATGACAAATTTATCATTTTCTCTTTCCCCTTCCTATAAATTCTTCTTATTATTAATTTTTCATGTTTCAGAAATAACTCACATGCTTTATGTACAGAAAATAAAGGTCAACATTTATTGAAAATATGTTTATTTTTGTTAATTATATGTATCATGTGCACTTCAATAATACTTGATAGACATCGAATACTTAATCAAATTGAATAAGAGTCTAAATAAAGTTCCCTTTATCTAAATATGTTTTACTATTTTATACTGTAATTTGTACGATGTGATGATAAATTTAACATTTTCTTTTTCTCTTTTTCATAAATTTTTACTTATGTTTCATTTGCATGACTACGAGTCAGATGTAACTAAAACTATATGAATTTAGTTTTTGAATACTTATTTTATAAATATGATGAAAGGAGAAGAAAAGAAATACATAATGTCAAGGGTGTTAGCCTGAGAGAAATGTGTTAGATAGATGCGTATATTTGTAATAATGATTATTGTCAACGAAAATATAAATCAATTCATTGCATTCATATTCAGAATTTTAACCGGGATAAATTGTCTATGCACTGGTTTTTATCATTAATGCATTTAAATTATATTTAAATTTAAAAATAATGATATATTTATACTTAAATTTCACTTATTTCAGATACTTAAAAGTTAAAAGTGAATACATTTTTTATGATTGATTCACACAATTTTACTACAAATGTATCCCAGTTTATTATCAACTAAATAATTTATATTTTAATCAACTACTTTGTTATATTATTGATTCTTTACTTTCTAATAACATTTAGATGTATCATGCACTTTGAACCATTAAGAAGGGTTAAACGTATATCGTAAAAAAGAAACAAAAACACTACTTAATCAAACTTAATTAAAATTTGAACAATCTATCCCGATACAAATACACATATCTTCTTTAAATATCAAATATATGTCTCTAAATCAAATATATATCTTTTAGCTAGCGAATAATTTTACATAAAATGGCAAAAAGAAAAGGAGTAATATTACTGTTAATCCTATTAGCCTAAAAATCAGATTTGAGATTTGCTTAGAGTGGTGTTGCTGGTTTAGAATTGTATTGCTGTTTAGAAATGCACTTGCACATGTGTTGTTTTGCTATTTCACTTTGAAACATATTCTCTTATCTGTATTGAAATTCCATGAGGATGACATCTATGCATCGTGAATTATAGAAATATTATTATGCATATTTAAAACAATGATTTTAATAAATATTTAACCCCAAGGAATTTTAATTACTAGAAACTTATAAAGTACTTATTTATATATTCAAATATTATTGTTTTCACGTAAAAAACAGTTTTTTTTCCCCATCGAACTTTTAAAATTTTCTTCCTACTTACAATGTAATAAAAATATGTTTTCTTTTTTAGATTATAAAAGCATTTTTTTTATATACTTCATTTGAACCAAAATTCCAATGGTAGCTTATTTCCATCTGTAAAGCAAAAGCTATGTATATAATGTTTTGAAGTCGAATTGCTAACAATAGCATTCTTAAAAAGTAAAATTTTCAAACTGATGGATGATATGACATTTTGGTATGGTAACAGAAAAGTTTCCTGTTTGCATATTTTCAATTTCCAAATCTTCTATTGAACTTCCAGTAACTTGAGTAGGATGTATATTTTTTTTCTTCATGGTGGATTTAGCAGATAATATGACTACGGCTGTTAGGATAAATGAACAACAGAACATAAAACATGTCAATCGATACACTTTACCCCGTGTTACTCTTCACATGTTTTCACAATTTGTACTATAAAAGGATTTACAAATACCAAGAAAAAGTTATATTTACTATGTTGTGCTATTGTTTTGATTAAAATACACCAGACGCATGAAAGAAATCTATGTTTATGTGAAATGTTTATATGCCCCCCCCCCCATTCCTTCTCTCCTGCCTGTTAGTAAAATGCAGGTGTTTTTTTAAGAATTGATGCATTACATCAAAGATGTTTTGCTTCAATACTAAATCAGCACGAAGTATTCAATCCATCGTAGAAAAAGAAAAATATTTTTCCTAATTTTGCTAGCATACCCCTTTCAAAAAAAATCTTGATTTTTCCGTTCACTAAGATGCAGGTTTCACTGCAACATGAGCAATATTCAGATTAATATAATTCTATAAATAACAGCCAATTTTGAAAAAGAAAAAAAAAACAAGTTATGATTATTATTCTCCAAGCTTAGAAACATATACTTAATAAAATATTTTGTATCAGGTTAGAAAAAATATCCTTTTTTAATATATATTTTTTAAAAATTAAGGATAAAACAAAATTAAAATTTCACCCTTTTGCTGGGCAGTCAGGGGGTTTTAAAGCAAATTGTTAAGATTAATATTAAACTATAAATGGAAATATAGCCTGAGCTGAATATCAATGTCCAAGAAAATTAATTCTTTGCTTAATCCTTAATGCACCAATCTGTTTGCAATGATTAACTTACACTAAAATTTTTAAGCGAATATATTAAAAAATACGAAATTGCTTATTTTCAAGTATGTTATAAAAAATGAATTAAATATTCTTGATGCAGTAAAATTAAAATTAGTTGTTATTTTTTAAATTCAGTGCGCAAGAAAGTTTCAACCCGTGAGCACACATAAAATTTGCTCCAATCACGTTTTTTTCTTCGAAAAAGGATACTTTTTTTAGGACATTTCAGGAGAAGGAGTGGATAAAGGAATGTCCTTTCTTTTTACAGTAGGAGTGGAGAAATGGTGTTCTGGAGATAAAATAATAGCGCACATGAACAAAAAATTCAATTCGGTTATTTTTTTCTTACTCTATAACATATACTGAAATAAAGTTAATGAAAGAGTAAAATAAAAGCTACTTGTGTAATAGAGTGGGCCCAAAAAAATGCAAAAATTGATTTTCAATTCGCAATATCACGGAAACGTTGCGCTTTCTAAAAACTAAAAATTGAGTTAAAAAAAAATAAAGTAACATTTTGGTCGCACATGCACTTTAAATTGGCCGAAATGTTGAAAAATTCACATTATTAAAAATATATATTAATAATTAGCCTTTTTTCTCAAAATTTTATATAAAAAATTCTTATGTATTATAATAACAAAAAACAATACTGAAGTGTTATTTAAATCGATCAAATCGATACGTGATCTTGCGGTCACGTATTTGCTCTAAAAATTGGTAAGAATCACAATTTTGCACTAATCCATGATCATACATAGCTTGTCAATATTTAAGTGCAATAGCTCTTTACAACTCTAGAGCACATTCTCAACTGGAAGATGTTGATAGATTTAAATAATATTTCAGCGCTACATTTCGTTATTATAATACATAAGAATTTCGGTATTAATTCGTTAAGTGGATATTAAAAAAATACTAATAAAAAGTGATAATGTGAATTTTTCAATATTTCGGCAAATTTTACACCCGATGCATGACCGGACGATATAAAGAAAATTTAATTCTTTACTTACCCTATTTTTAGTCTCTCAAATTCGCAACTTTTCCATGATCTTGCGAATTTAAAATCAATTTTTGCATTTTTGGAGCCCTCCCTATTTTATATACATAATGTAATGTTATTAAATATAATTCATATTCATTTTATCAATAAAGTCGTGTTTTAGGTGATAAAATAATCATATACATATTTTCTAGATTAAAACGTGATTATTACAAAAACTACTTAAAAATCTTAAAATAAATATGAAGAGCATGACTTTCCCCTAAAAAGAAAATTGTTCTCATGCATTTTACAATACAGAACAATACTTTCGTTTTTAAAATGTATTTAGCCAAAAAATGAAATGGAAAATATAATAGGGCGAAATTCATTTCACGCATGTTCTAATGTTATAAAAGTAGGCGCGCGTGCTGACGAATTCGAATAGAAAAAGTTTTTTTTTTCTTATTAATAAATTTTAAATACTTTTTCATCCTGGAAGAAGAAAAACGTTGCTACATACATAAAAAGTGGTTTCCTTTATATAATATAGTATTTTTTTATATTATCTGTTTTTAAATTCAAGATTTAAAATATTTAGTTTAAAACAGCAAAAAAGCTTCAGTTATTAGTTATTGTTATTTTTATCATTATTATTATTTTAGCATTAGAATTTATATAAAAAAAATGTCTTTAACGGAAATAAAAAGCATAAATTTTTATTTATTCTCATCAATTTATAAAAACATCACTAGTAACAGTGTAAGCACAAACTTGTATATCGGAAATATTAATGCTCTCAAAAATAGAGTTTTAAAGGTCAAACCAAAATCAGAAAACATTTTTAAAATTTTTGAGTAGAAAACAATATGGCTCATGTTATTGATATTTGAAGAAAGTAAATCTTTCTCAATTTTTATTATACATGCAATTCAAGGAAGTCAATTTTATGAGAGAGCAATTAATTTTTTTAAAGGCTTTATTGTTTTTTTTTTTTTTTTTTTGGAAAAAAATTAACATGCAATTATTTTACATAACTATGTTTTCAATAACAGCAGTTAAAAGAAAGAAACATATAAATTAATGCGCATATTATAAAGTTTATGCACATATAAATAATGGACATATATAAATATAATGCACATATTATAAATAATAAATCACAAAACTTTCTGTTTAATTATAAGCATTTCCAGAGTTCGAAAGAAAATCACGTTCAATATAAAGTAATAACATGTAGTGTTTTAAAAGTAATGAAATACTCTGTTTTTTTTTTTTTATTATTATGTAAAAACGAAATTTATACTTTTTTTAAAGAAAAGCATTGTACCATCTTTTGGACAAGACAAAGACGGCATTTACAACAAAGAAAATTACGATATTATTGTTAAAAATTGAAATAAAAACCCATTATTAGCAATATAACAAAAAATATTTTTAAATTTCGCTTTTGGCATATATTTTAAGGAAGTCATTTCTAAAGAATATTTTAGTAGTTTTTCCCAAGTGTATTAATGCAGATTCTTTTCCAATAAAAATTTAATAATAAAATTTTATACGATACTTCGATCTATTCAAAGAAAGCAGGATATTTGAAATAGCCGTGTAAAGAAAAGCATAAACGAATTTTCTCTAAAACAATAGAGATATATTTTTTCGGTATAAAACATACGGAAATTTTCGCTTTTTATTGATTTAATCCAAAGAAGTTCGTGAAAAGAATATTTTGTGTAGAAATTTCTTGTGCAGAATGATATTTTGTCCTCTCGGGCTTAATAGGTTTGTATGCCTTTTATATAAAAATTAAACAACTGAAATTTTACAATAAGGGAGAACAATGGATCATTAAAAAAGCACACTTCACTGAGAAAGACATAAAGTTGGTGGGTCAGAAGCCAAAATTAGTACTTGTCGTTTCATCTTTTAGGATAAATTATACCAAAATATATATATCTTTTTTTTACATGAAGAAAAATTGATATAAAAAATATAGAAATTTAGGCGCTTAATAAGAGAACTTATTATGATACATTTTCACAAAAAATGCTTCTTTTCATGGATAAAGAATGTTATAAGGTATTATATTCTCTATTATATTATCCGTGTATAAAACTTTATATAACTTGATAAAAATTACTCTAATATAATAAAATTATAGTAAAACTTATTTATACTTATTAGCCAGTGCATATTATAAAACTGATTCATAAGAAAGTTTTTTTCTTTTGTTCTAATAAAAGAAATGTCAGTAACACAGGGAACAATAAAGTAACAAAGGGGACATCCAAATTAAACAGAAAAAATTTAACAATCTTAAAAGTGTACTTATGTATTAATTAAAAATGTATTTCTGATATAGACCAACAGATGCATTAAAAAACAGGATATTCTGTTAAATTTCCTTTTTAAACTTAGGTTTTTTGTCCCTTAACAACCTGGTTACCAATATCATAGTAACACGGGGGACTAGTAACACAGAAGACAAAATGAAATAAATTATCCCCTATGTATTACTATTTTCATAGAAACAATCCAAAGTTAAATGGAATATTTACTTTTAACTAAGACTTACAATTTAAATGCCAATAAACTAGAAAATTAATAATTAATCAAAATAAATCAATAGTAACACATGGTACACACAAAAAACACACCCACCTTCAAAAATCACCTTTATTTAGATAATATTCTTAAAAATTTAACAAATGAGGAAAATGACCCCCTAGGATGAATGCTAACTCTAAAAGTACATGAATGACTACTGTTAACAACATTTAGGTTGCAAATACTTATTTTAATATTAAGAAAAAGAGCGCGGTAACACAAGGGACAAAAATTAAGGGACACATGAATTTTTCTTATAAAATGGAAAAAAAAATATTTACAAAAAATATTAAAAGTATATAGGGATAATATAAAGACTACAAAGACATAAAAAAATATCCTAAAAGATAACTTAAACGATACACACAGTAAAAGATATAGGGTTTAAAAATCAAAAATTGTTCTTGGGACATGGCTTTTTACAGGACACAATTATTAAGAAAGTTATTTGAATAACAATAAATGGAATTTATCTAAAATTTAAAAATTGCATTAAAGAAAAATATCTTTCAAATTTATTTTCCAATATTTAAATTTATTTTTGAAACAAAACTTTAGAAAATATAGCAAATTGTCGGGACACCAAAGGGTGCTTTATTTTTGGAATGACCCATTGGTTAACGCCGACAATTCTGTTTCAACTGAGCCATCACTGACTACGAACACGGGAGGACTATTTCACCCAATTAACCTCAACGATCACTTAATCTGGAAGAGCATTGGTGGCTTTAGCCAATACATCCCTGGTTCGAATCCTGGAGCGGAATATTTTTGCCCACTTGGAAAATTTATATCTGTTATAATTGATTTACCGATTGAATAATCGTGTTTAAAATTAATCTAATGTTTTGTTGACGTTCAATATTACTATGTATTAACCTAAGAACACTCATTTTCACTTTCTTTTTTTTTTTTTATTACCTCTGAATATAATATGGCTTTAAAGTTTCCAAGTGTCAGTAACCATTTTCTAAATTATCACCAATTAACATTCAGACTTAAGCTCTTAAGAAGGATTTAAATAAATAAGTAAAATGAAGTTTCACTTCGATTTTCTGGAATTCTTATTTCTCTAAACATTTTCTTCTACTCACGTCAACAAGTGATGCTTAAAAAATAAGTAAATGAATAAAATAAAATAAAATAGACACTTTACTATCGGAAACAATAGTATTTTTAAAAGTTTAGAGCAAACAGACACACAAAAGAAAGAAAAAAACATCGTAAAATATGAAAAAAATAAATATTTTGTACAACGCTGATGATAATTAAATAGAGGAGCTTTTGAAATTTATGCTTATTTATACACCTCATGTAAGTCAGTTTGCATTGAGGATCATTTACTTCTTCAGAAATGTGAAAGCACATGTCCCATATTTATAAGAACATATTATTACGTTATTAAATACTTTTACAATAAGGGGGAAATGACACAAAAAGATATGTTTTAGCGACAAAGGCAGCTCTTGAAAAATGTACTATTATTATTATTTCATTGGAAATGTAGATATAATTAGCAGAATAATTGATACTTCAAAAATGTTCAATATTTTAACCAGTAGTATATTAAAATGTTTAGGATAAACACACACACACACAAATAATCATAACAATAAACAGAAATAAAAGAAAATAAAAATAAAATAGAATAAAACTGAACGACAACCAAAAAAATCGGTATTTTATAAAAAAAAAAAAAAAAAAAAAAAAAAAAAAAAAAAAAAAAAATGAATATTTTTGCAATGATGCAGATGTTTCAATAACAGACCTTTAAAAAATTATATTTATTTACACATTTCACGTGCATGAATTTTCATCAAAGTTTATCTCTTCAATGTTTATCTCTTCAAAGTTTATTTCTTCATCTATTTTTTCAAAAGAGTGAAAGCACATTCCCCACATATATAAGATCTTAATGTTTCGTTATTGAATATTTTAACAATAAGGAAAAAATGACACACAAAAGGTATATTTTAGAGACTCAAACATATCTGTAAAAAATGAAGTATACCGTTTTATAAGACACAAATGAAAATTTTATACAGTACAAATGGCCTTTTCAAAGTCTTTATATCCCATCAACAGTGCATAAAATCCAAATATAAATCACACTAAAAATATTCAATTAAAAGGAGAGAACAGGCAGAACAGCTGAGAGGCGTAATTCAATTCCCGATTGTCAACGGCGAAATGCGAAATAATTCGTATAAATATTATTACTGTTTTGTTTTTTCATTGAAAAAATAGAAATAACAAGCAATATAATTAATACTTCAAGAAACTTCATTTTTCAATGTACTTTAAAATGTACCAATCAATAGTACTTTAAAATGTTTAGTGCAAGCACACACATAGACAAAAAAATTGCGATGATGTTGATAGTTAAACAGAAGAGTTTTAAAAATTTATATTTATTTACACACTTCACGTAAGACAATTTTAATCGAAGTCATCAATTTCTCCAGAAGAGAGAAAGCACGCTTCCCACATTTATAAAAACACAATATTATGTTGTGAAATGCTGCATTTTGTTGAATATCAGATATTTATTTTATATTTTAAGAATAAAAGGGTGAAAATGAATTATCTCTAAATATCTTCGGTAACATGTCAAACTATCTAACATATTGTCAGTAACATATAAAACAGTATTGCTCAGTGGGATACTTTTTAAAATTCAGATTTATTGATTGGCACCACTTTTTTAAAATAGTAAAATTAACTTTATTTAACCCATAAATTAAGGCGTGACAAGGGGAATTAAATCATTTGAAAAATGTGGTGCCAGTGTAGATATCATCTAATCAAATGCAATTTACGTACCAATTTTTTGATCATGGCTCATATTTTTTTTCACTAATTGTACACATTTTTTCTTGCAACGCAATGTTAATGAGGGAAAACATGATACATCTAAGCACATTTTAAAAGACAAAGCTTGAAATATTTTACAGTTTGTGTGTGTGTGTGTGTGTTTGTGTGATTAACAGGCCATATAAACAACAATGTTTATTTACTAAGAATGTATTTATTAAAAATACAACAAATTGCCCAATGGTGCACAAAACAAAAACTTTAATATGAACATGTACAATTAAAATAAAATAAAAATATCAACGTTTCGCGCCCTCTTCAGAAAAATATGATAATTAAAGGACTAAAAGTTTGCTTCCTGATAGAGAGATGTTTATTGTTGATTCCTGATCAATGTTTATTGTTGTATGGACGTTGTTTTTATCGAGAGAGAAATATAGATTTTTTAAAAGTATTGTATAAAAAGAATATAAAGCATCATCATTTTTAAGAAAACTATTTCGGTTTTTAAAAAATTATAATTTATGCAATGATACTCATATTTCAAATTTAAACTTTTACAACTTCTATTTATACATTCTCCTCAGGAAAGTCAATTTCTTGTGACGCCAAAGATTTTTTCCCAAGAGGAAAATTATAATGTCCATTTTTTTAGAACCATATTTTTAAAGTACTTTGTATAATATAAAATCTTGAAAAACAGGTTTTTTAATATCAGTTTAATGAAGAAAAAGCCATAAAGGAATTTTCTTCTACGTTGTAATTTTTTTTTTAATAACTTAATGCAGAAACAATGTATGCAAATATATATTTACTGATGGAGACTTCCTTAGTTTAGTGGAAAATCAACATATTTCAATTGAATATAAACAAACTACATTAAGAAATTTACATAGAACTTTTTTTTTCTTTTAACTTTGTTATGCAAACACGTTTCTTTTTTCCACCCTAAAAAAAATTTTCCACCCTAAGTACTTTATAAAGATTTGTTGGAGGTACAAAAGCATAATTGTAGAAGAACAAGAGGTGACGCAAACTTAGAATTTCAGAATACGAATTTAAAAAAGCTTTTGACATATGAAAAAAAAAACTTTTAAAAGTTTCTCTTTAGATATATAGTTTGCGGAAGTTAATTTTCAGCGAAAGTATAGTATTGCTTCCCTAGGGTATTAATGCATTTCCTACTTTTGTAAAAACGTTATAGTCAAATCTTACTCTGTACTTCCAACTATAAAAATAACAAACCACTCTCCAAACGTAGCATAATTAAAGGCATTTTTCAGATGCAGTATTTATTTTATAAAGCAATGAATACTATTCTTTGTTATTTGTTTTATTCTGTATACACAAAGTATTTGAGTTACTGAAAATTTCCGACTTTCGTTATTAATGGACCGAAACGTTTTGGGTATTTCTGTTCATGATTTATTCATTTATTTTATTCTTATTTTATTTTAATTTTGAATAGGTCTGCCTGTCTCTGTCTGACGCATTTAAGGTGTCGGTTCTATTTGATCAAATAATTCTAGGAATTATATAAAATAATAAATTTCTTTGAAATTTTAAATAATCAAGTTAATCAAATCAACACGAAGCTTTTGGAGCACTTGCAGAGAGTGAACCTCTCCGCTTACTCTCCAACGAACAAGAGAGCTCATCCGAGCTGGAACATAAGGAGTGATTTACTAAGATGACGAAATGGTGAAAATGCTATAGAGCTGATTTCCCACTGGTCAGAATCGTTAATTAACTCCCTCTGGTACTATCAATGCCATGCGTGCGTGCTGAAGCGACTGTCCGAAGACCGTACTGGAGCCCACACTCCAATTTGTTAGACAAATATATGCGGGATGGTGGCAGGGAAAACTGCTAGCTTCAAAGCCCCACCCGCCCGCTAACCGTCTTTCAATATCTTTAATTTGTCTAATTTTTATGTTAATTTTTTCCGGTTTCAATTTCTCTTTTTTTTCCTATTCTATTTAGAGTGAAAGGCATTCGGGTCGAAAGTAAAGGATTTTGACGGTATCAGTGGTTGCCGCCGGTCGGCAATAGAGCTACCGCGCAAAAGATTAGGGCTGTTCGGGTCGTAGGTAGGGGTCGTCGACGAAGATAGGCCACTCACCGCAGCGGCTAGAGAGTTTTGGTGGCGACAATTGGCACATCGAAAATTGTCAAGCCTTTATAACGGCCAATGCACACAGCTTAACACCCAATTTATGCGAGTTTTAGTACGACACGTGACATGTCAGGTCGTTCAGGCAATATTAAGATTAAGGATTCAGCAAAGAAAACACCTGGCACAGACAACGAAAGCGCAATTCAGGAACGACATATTTTTAGAAAAATAAGTAAATTTAAGTCCTAACAACTAAAAAAACTATTGAGTAATACTAACGTATAAGTTACAAAAATGGATAGAATAGCAAGCTAACTGTTATCCTGCGGAATATTAAAATGCCGTCCGTAAAGGCTAAAATTTTACACGCAATATCTTTTTGTCTGACTATGTTCTCATAGAGGTATTCAAGATAAATAGCTAGATTTAAAAAAGGATCCAATTTTAAGTTTATTTTTAATTTTATCTAAAACTTCAAAGATTTACTGAACGCCGTTTCCAAACACTTCCGAATTGAAAATCAATTTTTGCGTTTTTGCGGCACTCCCTATTGTATATACATAATGTAAAGTTATTAAATGTAATTAATTTTAATTTTATCACTTAAATCGTGTTTTAGGGGCTGAAATAAATATTTTACATATTTCTACAATAAAACGTGATTTTTACAGAAACTGCTAAAATAATTTAAAATAAATTTGAAGAGCACGACTTTCCCCTAAAAGAAAATTGTACTCATGTATTTTACAATACTTTCGTTTTTAAAATGTATTTAGCCAAAAAATGTAATGGAAAATATAATAAAACGGGATTCATGTCACGCATGTTCTAATGTTACAAAAGTAGGCTCGCGTGCTGACGAATTCAAATAGAAAAAGTTTTTTTTCTTCTTACTAATAAATTTTAAATACTTTTTCATCCTACAAGAAGAAAAACTTTGGTACATCTATAAAAAGAGGTTTCCTTTATGTAATATAGAATTTTTTTATATTATCTGTTTTTAAATTGAAAATTTAAAATATTTAATTTAAAACAGCGAAAAGGCTTTAGTTATTATTTATTATTTATTAGTTATTAGTTATTATTATTATTATTATTATTATTATTTTAGCATTAGACCTTATATTAGAAAAAATGTCTTGAACGAAAATTAAAGGCATACATTTTTTTTTATTCTCATTAATTTGTAACAACATCACTAGTATCAGTGTAAGCACAAACTTGGATATCGGAAACATTAATGCTCTCACAAATAGAGTTTTAAAGGTCAAACCGATATGAGAAAACATTTTTTTTTTAATTTTTGAGTACAAAATAATTTGGCTCATGTTATTGATATTTGAAAAAAATAAATCTTTCTCAATTTTTATTATGTATGGACTTCAAGGAAGTCAATTTTATGAGAGAACAATTAACTTTTTAAAGACTTTATTTTTTTCACTTTTGGAAAAAATAATATGCTATTATTTTATATAACTATGTTTTCAATAACAGAAGTTCATGAGAAAAATATATAAATTAATGCACGTATTATAAAGTTTACAATAGAATACATAGTAAAACTTTCTGTTTAGTTATAAGCACTTCCAGAGTTCGAGAGAAAATCGCATTGAATATAAAGTAACAGTACTTAGTGTTTTAAAAATAATGAAATACTCTGTTTTTTATTATGTAAAAACGAAATTTCCCCTTTTATATATATATATAAAAAAAAAAAAAAAAACGATTGTACAATCTTTGGACAAGACAAAGACGGCATTTACAAGAAAGAACATTGCGATAATTTTGTTAAAATATGAATTAAAAAAACTTTATTAACAATATACCTAAAAAGCATTTTTAAAATTTCGCTTTTATCATTTATTTTATGGAGGTTAGTTTTAAAGAATATTTTAGTACTGTTTCCCAAGTGCTTTAATGCAGATTCTTTTCCAATAAAAATTTAATAATAAAATTTTAAACAATGCTTCGATCGATTCAAAGAAAGAAGCGTATTTCAAATAGCCGTGTAAAGAAAAGCAGAAACGAATTTTCTCTACAACAAAAGAGATTTTTTTTTTTTTTTTTTGGTATAAAACATACAAAAATTTTCACTTTTTATTGATTTAAGCTGAAGAAATTCGTGAAAAGAATGTTTTGTATAGAAATACTTGTGCAGAATGATATTTTTCCCCCTCTTACTTAATAGGGGTTTATGTTATTTATAAAAAAATTAAACAACTGAACTTTTACAACAAGGGAGAACAATGGATCATTTAAAAAGGATATTTTACAGACAACGAGTTGGTGGGTCAGAAGCCAAAATTAGTACTTGTCGTTTCATCTTTTAGGATAAAATATGCCAAAATATATATATCTTTATTTTACATGAAGAAAAATTGATATAATAAATTATAGAAATGGAGGAGCTTAATAAGAGAACGTATTATGATACAGTTTCACAAAAAATGCTTTTTTTTTCACGGTTAGAGAATGTTATAAGGTATTATATCATATAGTAACACCAAAAGACTGAAATTCTATTTAATATTGAATATGTGAGGCATTATCTTTTCATATTAAATATTTTTATACTTCATAAAAAAAAGGTGAAAATAATTGCTCATATTTCACACTTAAATGTTAATGTTCTTTTCTAAGAGAGTTTAATGTTCTCGGCAGACGCTATTCCTTTCAAATTAAGATGCCCCAAAAACCATCTGCAAGCAAGGAGGCGCAGCTGAGGAGTAACCCTGGATTCAGACTGCAATACTCTTCCCTTCAAATGAATTCTTAGAAAAAAGTGAAAAAGTCTTTTGCATTGGATCCATTTGCAGTTTCTTCATAATAGAAAATAGTGGAGCGAACACAAGAGTCGTGAGATAAGCAATCCACCGTACTTGACGGAAAGATTTTCCTTTTGCTGGACAACCGTTCCTTTCCTGCAAAACGCATTAAGATCAAAAACACCGCGTCGCCACGTCAAACGAGCCGACACCGAAATTCAAGAATTGTTCAAATGTGTTTGGGACTTAAGAGGATGAAATGGAGTGACGCAGGGACCGCAGTGTACCTAAAATGTTCGCACTTTCCTACCACAATATTAAAATGATAATATTTATTCTATAATTTCATATTAAATGTTAAAGGAATCTGACACGAAGATTTTTTATTTAAAATACTGGTAGAAAAGTGCGAAAATTTTAGGGACGCTGCAACCCCTGATGATGTTAATCCAAAAGAGAAAAAGCTGTCATGAAGTTATACTTCTTTCACGGGAGAAGAAGAGAGAGACTTGGATGTGTTAACAAAAGTAAGTCTGCTCAATAACAAAATATGAGGCCTCCGTGGCCGAGTGGTTAAGACACCACTCTGCTAATTGCTTGCGAGTGTAGGAAGTTGTGGGTATGAATTCCACTGGCTCCATTGCGCACACATTTTGCGTGAACGTCCTGGTTGTATTTCTCTTGTGATGTAAAATTTCATTGTCCTATCACGTCCGTGTATATTGACGATGACTTATAAGGAGACTTTCATGTCAAGCACTTAAATCAGCTGTAATTTGTTCAATAAATAAATAAATAAAATAAAAGCAAAATATGTTTTGTTCGGAGAGTAGGTAAAGCTGTTTTGCTGACGTTAAACATTACGATTTATTAATCTGTAAACACTCTTTTTATTTTTTTAAATTAGCTCTGAATATAATATTGCTTTAAAGTTTCGAAGTGTCAGTAATCATTTTCTAAATTATCACTGATTAACATTCAGGTTTAAGCTCTTAAGAAGGATTTAAATAAATAAGTAAAATGAAGTTTCACTTCGATTTTCTTGGATTTTTATTTTTCTTAACATTTTCTTCTACTCAGGTCTTCAATTAATGCTTAAAAAAATAAGTAAATAAAATAAAAATAAAATAGACACTTCATTATGAAAAACAATAGTATTTTAAAATGTTTAGAACAAACACACACACAAAAGTGAGAATTCTTTTTTTCGTAAAATATGAAAAATGATTATATTGTACAACGCTGATGATATTTAAAGAGCTTTTGAAATTTATGTTTGTTTATGCCCCTCACGTAATTCAGTTTGCATTGAGGATCATTTATTTCTTCAGAAGTGTGAAAGCAAATTTCCCATATTTATAAGAATATATTATTATTTGTTATTAAATACATTTCAATAAGGGAAAAACGGCACAAAAATGTATATTTTAATGACAAATGCAAAACTCTTAAAAAATTTATTGTTATTTTTTCATTGGAAAGGTAGACATAATAAGCAGTATAATTGATACTTAAGAAAACGTTCTTATTATTTTAAAATTTTTAGGGGAAACACACATAATAATAATAATAATAATAATAATAATAATAATAATAATAAATAGAAATAAAATAAAACAAAATAGAATAAAACCGAACAAAAATATTCGGTATTTTATAAAAAAAAATGAATATTTTTTTTGCAATGATGTTGATGTTTCAATAACAGACCTTTAGAAAATTATATTTATTTACACACTTCACATACGTCAATTTTCATCAAAGTTGATCTATTTCTTCAAAAGAGTGAAAGCACATTTCCCACATAAATAAGATCATAATGTTACAATATTAAATATTTTTACAATAAGGGAAAAATGACACACAAAAGGTATATTTTAAAGACTAAAACAAATTTGTAAAAAGTGAAGTATACCGTTTTAAAGGCACAAATGAAAATTATATACAGTGCAATTGACTGTTTCTAAGCCTTTTCATGCCATCAATAGTGCATAGAATCCAAATTTAAATCAAATTAAAAATATTTAATTAAAAATGGAGAGGGCAGAAGAGCTGAGAGGCGTAATTCAGTTCCCGACTGTCAGCGGCGAAATGAGAAATAACACGTTAAACATATTATTAATTGTTTTGTTTTTTCATTGAAAAAATAAAAATAATAAGCAATATAATTTCCCCTCCCACATCAGCATTCCTCTCCTGTCATGGTCCATTCAGGACATACCTAAATTATTTTAAACGCTCATATACGGACCTCTGCGAGTGTGGGGCCATTGGGTCTCCAGACCACTACTATTTCTTCTGCACACTCACAGAGGCCTGGCACCTTAAGTAGCTATATTTCCGCCCAGATACCTGGCTCACAAATATCTTAACCCGCCCAAAACTGCTCCGTCAATTGGCAAAAATTTTATCACTTCCTTATGGACCTTTCCAATTTTACCATTTAATCGTTCTCTCCTAAGACTGCCCGTTGTCGCGTTAGAGACTTTGTGGAGCTTTTGGCAGTCGTTGCGCCACTTGTCGCGATAGAGCAGGTCTCCGGCGCGCATACCACTGTGGTGATGTTGTATACGGCCTGTATATTATTTTTTTTGAAGTTATTGTAATGAGTCCCCACATGCCGGGGAACATTCCGGGTGGGACAAATAGGGTCTACACTAGGCACTAGGCACTGTTCCACTTAGGCATAAATAAATAAATAAATAAACAATTTATTTCATCAAGAAACTTTACTTTATCAAGAAACATCATTTTTCAATATTAAAATCAATAGTACTTTAAAATGTTTAGTGCAAACACACACACATACAAAAAAAAAAAAATGCTATGATGTTAATACTTAAATAAAAGAGTTTTAAAAATTTATATTTATTTACATACTTCACGTAAGCCAATTTACATCGAAGTCTTCTGTTTCTCCAGAATAGTGAAACTACGCTTCCCACATTTATAAAAACACTATATTATATTGTTAAATACTGAATTTTGTTGAATATCAGGTATTTATATTATATGTTAATTAAAAAAGGGTGAAAATGAAACATCTCTAGTAACATGTCAAACTATCTAACATATTATCAGTAAAATAGAAAACAGTATTGCTTAGTGGGTACTTTTTAAAATTCAGATTTATTGATAGGCACTACTTTTTTGAAATAGTAAAATTAACCTTATTTTATTCACTAATTAAGGCGTCACAAGAGGAAATTTAATCATTTCAAAAATGTGGTGTTAATGTAAATATTATCTAATCAAATATAATTTACATACCAATTTTCCTGATCGTGGCTCATTTTTTTTTCACTAATGCACTTTTTATTTGCAACGTAATGTTAATGAAGAAAAACATGATAACAAGTAAAACATAAAACATCTAAGCACATAGTTTAAAAGACAAAACCTGGAATATTTTACTCTCTTTTTGTGATTAACAGGTGATATAAGCAACAATGATTATTTGCTGTATGAACGCTGTTTCTAACGAAAGAATTATAAAAAGAAAAGTATTGTGTAAAAAGAAAAAATATCTATATTTTGAAGAAAAATATTTTGGTTTTTTTTAAATATAATTTAAGCAATGATCTGCATATATCAACATAAACTTTTTCAATTTCTATTTTTGCATACTTCTCACGAAAGTCAATTTGCTGTAACGCTAAAGATTTTTTTCCTACACTCTAAATAAAAAGGAGTGACTGTACACTCCTGAGGAGTGAATACTCACTCTATCGCAGATTCAAAATATTCCGAACTATTCACTGTCGAGTGACTATTCACTTTGAGCAAAACTGGAATCGTTGACACTCTGAAAGAGTGAATACTCACTATTGGGAAGTGAATAGTCACTCTAAACTGGAGTCAATAAATACTAAAAAAAAGAAAAGAGAGGGGAAAATAAACAATACACTGTCTCCACACATTTTCAACAAAGTTCAGCTAATTATAATGTGTAGTGTAATCTAAAAGAAGCATCTGGTCATGAATCACGAATATCTCTGATTTCGCTTTTCAAATGTGAGATCGAGATAGATAGATACCAGGTTTTAAAGAATAAAGAGAAAAAGAAATTAATCTTTTTCTATATAGCACAAACTAACCCATCAATATAAAATACAATAACTACAGAAATAAAAACATTAAAATTAATATGGACTTACGGTTACATTCCAAGTAATGAACGTTGATTTAAATCCTGTAAAATGGCCAACATCCTTATGCTTATCTTGAAAAGAACGTTGAAGTGAAAACTATTTTGATTGGTTAATGACGTCACTCTAAAAAAAGTGGACATCACTCTTAAAAAGAGTGACTTGCGCCATGCTAAGAGAAATAATTACTAAGTTTAAATCCACTTCCCCCACGCACATGCATGTGACTTATTCTTTATGAAACGTGTCACAAAAGTGAAAAGACAGAAACAGAAAGAAATTCTGTTGAATAAACAATATTTTGCTTTTATTTTGGAGCTTGATATTTTAATTTAGAAACTCCAAACAATTAAATAACATAAGATAGACGATATCAGTGTTAAATTCAGACACTTTCCTCCGATAAGGACTTCTATGGTTCCGGAGTGGCCATTATAGAGTTCCGAGGGAGGGGGGGGGGCGAGAGGGCACGACGTTTCATTGCTCCAGGGAAAGGGATGCCCCCCGGAAAATCCCCTGAATTTAATACTGAAGGAAATTGTACTTATATTTCGGCAAAGGAGATCTGAGAAATGTATATAAAAATTTGTACCTAACAGTACAGTATAACAGTTTGAACACTTTTGCTATTTCAGAAGAATATTTTTAGTATTTGTAATTAGCGCAGAAACAAATTCCAGACTCAAAAAAGAGAAGGTAGACGAAGCAGACTAAATCAAGGTTGAATTCAGGGAGTGGCCCGGGGGGACATCCCCCAGAACAATAACCCCCCCCCGGGAAAATTTGGGATTTTGTGTTTTTCATGGACAAAAATTGCAATTTCCCCCCGGAAAACCATAATGCCCCACGGAGCCATAAACGTCCCTCCCGGAAAAAAGTGACTGAATTCAACACTGCATAAAATAGGTTTTTAAAAGAAAGAAGACCTTATTAATAAATTTATATTTCGGTGTAGATTAACATGCCATGCAATAACTTTGAAATGAAAAATGAATTTACTTCCCATTATCTAAATATATATATCTATACACATATTTACTAGAAAAAAAAAAGAAAAAGAAAAAACAAATTTTGTAGTATAAATTTGCCCTCATCGTCCTTCATTTTGCACCTACGTTTTTGTAACAAATAAGAGTAATTTCAAAAGTTAACTTTTGAAATGGAGTAATTGAAAATTAAGGAGTGATATATTTTGGTGTTTTTGATTGTTTAAAACAGTATATTGATTCAAAGTTGAACTGATTTTTTTAAGTGTATAATGCCAGGTTTTCTCTCTCGTCATTGGAGTAAGATATCTCACTCTCGTCAGCAGAGTGGGATATTTCACTCTCCATAACAGAGTGAAATATTTCACTCCTTTCTACTAAGTAAAAAATTCCACTCTTTAAAGAGTGTATTTTTAAATATATCACTCCAAAAAAGTGAAAATGCCTCTGACTCTTCTAAAAAGTGAGTTTTTCACTCCTTCCACTTTTAGAGTGTAAGAGGAAAATTATAATGCCCATTTCTTTAGAACCATATTTTTAAATTACATTGCATAATGTAAAATCTTGAAAAACAGGATTTTTAATATCAGTTTAATGAAAAAAAAGCCAGAAAGGAATTTTCTTCTACCTTCAAAGTTTTTTAATAACTTAATGCGAAAACAATGTAAGTAAATATATATTTATTGATGGAAACTTCCTCAGTTTAGTGAAAAAAAACCAACATATTTCAAAAGAATATAAACAAACTGCATTAAGCAATTTACATAGAACTCGATTTCTGTCTTTTAACTTTATTATGCAAACACGTTTCTTTTTTTCCACTTAAAAATGTAATACTTTATAAAGATTTGTTGGAGGTACAAAAACATAATTGAAGTACAAGAAAAGATGACGCAAGCTTAGAATTTCAGAATACTAATTTAAAAAAGCTTTTGACATATGAACAAAAAACTTTTTAAAGTTTCTCTTTAGATATATAGTTTGCGGAAGTTAATTTTCATCGAAAGTATAGTATTGCTTCCCTAGGGTATTAATGTATTTCCTACTTTTGTAAAAACGTTATAGTCAAATCTTACTCTATACTTCCAATTATAAAAATAACAAATGACTCTGCAAACGAAGTATAATGGAAGGCATAAAGGAAATATTTCAGAAGCAGCATTTAATTTTTTTAAAGCAATAAATAGTATTCTTTTATTTTAACCCCCTGACTGCCCAGCCAAAGGGTAATATTGTAATGTTGTTTTCTCTTTAATTTATTTATTCTCTTTATGTTTTTTCCAACCTGATGCAAAATACGTTATTAGTATCAGTGTATAATCTTTGATAGCATCAATCCTAACTTAATTTTTCAGAACTGAGTTTTATTTGTGGAATTATACTAATTTAAATATTGCTTATGTTGCAGTGAAACCTGCAGCTTAGTGTGTGAAAAAATCAGCCGGCGGCAGTCAGGAGGTTAATTGTTTTATTCTGTATACACAAGAAAGTATCTGAGTTACTGGAAATTATCGAATTTTGTTATTAATGGACTTGGGTAATTCTGTTCATGATTTTTTTTTTTTTTTTTTTTTTGGAGTAGGTCTGATTGTCTCTTTGTGACGCACTTAATGTATCGGTTCTATTTGATCAAATGATTCTAGGAATTACATAAAATAATAACTTTGTTTGAAATTTTAAATAAGTCAAGCGAACACTAAGCTTATGGAGCGCCTGCGGAGAGTGAACCTCTCCGCTTAATCTCCAATGAACAAGAGAGTTCATCTGAGCTGGAACATAAGGACTGGTTTGCTAAGATGATGAAATGATGGAAGTGACTATAGAGCTGATATACCATTGGACAGAGTGTAAATCCCCTTCCACCGGAACTACCAACTCTATGCGTGCGTACTGAAGAGACTGTCTCAAGCCCGTATCGGAGCCCACATTCCTACGGGTGCCGGTGGGCGTATTGGCGCATCAAAAATTGCCAGGCCCTTACAAGCGCCGATCCAGGCTATAAAACACCCAATTTAGGCGAACTCCAGTACGGAGTTCATGTCAGGTCGTTCAGGCAATATTAAGATTAAGGGTTCAGTAAAGAAAATGCCTGGCACAGACAAAAAAAGGTCCGATTCAGGAACCACATATTTTTACAATGATAGTTAAATTTAAGTCCTAGCAACTAAAACGCCTATTACAATTTGAGTAATACTAAAGTATAAGTTACAAAAAATAGGTAGAGTAGCAAGCTAACTGTTATACTGCAGAATTTTTGAAATATTGTCCATAAACACTAAAGTTTTGTGCGCATTATCTTTTTGAGTGACTATGTTCTCGTAGAGATTTTCAAGATAGTTAGCTAGATTTTAAAAAGTTCCAATTTTAAGTTTATTTTTATATTATCCATAACTTCAAAGATTTTTTGAACGCCGTTTCCAAACTCTTCCAGCTGGTAAAGTTGAACCGATTCTAGTGACAGGATCCGCCTCCACAATATTTTTCTTTGTGGTTTTAATTTGACTTTCAGTTTTTTTCAACTTTTTTTAGGGGGGTGGGTGGGTTAAGTTTTCTATATTTAGCTGCATCCGCATAACTTTTTCTGAACTGCGGTTCAGAGGATTATTTTTACGAATTTTATAGTTCGGCGGGTGCTGGGATCCGCGGTTAACACATTTCGGTTGTGGTTTTTCTGTAGCAATCTCAGTATTTGCTCTCTCCGCAGCTTTCTTGGGGCATTCTGGAGATTTATGGAATTCCCCACAACTTACGCAATTAGGTTCCATAAAACACTATGCGGCGATACGTAACCCCCTCCCCCCTGACAATTCCAACACTGCCAACACCCTATGATTTTCGATGTCTATTCTAATTTTGAATAAAAATCTAACAGGTAGGATCTTTTTCGAGTTTTAGTCTCTCAGTAGATGCAGAAGGAAAAGCGAAAGAACCCCGGAGTCCCTACGATTAATCATTTGCACGTCATCAAGCTATCAAAACCATTTTTGTTTAATTCATTTTGGATACTTTCCACCTTAATAGATTTAGGGAGACCCCTAATAACTGCTTTCATGGGAATTTCGAGATCAGGAACTATATAGAATTGGAACTTTAACCTTTAATGAACTATGTTGAATAAGAATAAGTGTCACCTAAAAGATGGTAATGATATGGTGAATCTTTCACAATTTCTATGTTAGCCATATATCTCAAGTACTAATGCACGGGATTTCACAAAATATACTTTTAAACATTGAAAATAATAGATTCTGATTAAATATTATTGTATACCGCTCAACATATGTCGTTGCCCTACTGTATATTGCATGATTTCAACTATTCCATGATTTCAACATAATCGATAACAAAATAACTCTTGAAAAACAAACATAGATTTTTTGACAACACAAAACCCGTAAACTTCTGCGATCCGAGCTGATGCGTCAAGTTTTATTACTGGGAGAGACGTAGTTCATTTCGCCAATGAAGTGGTAATTTAGCCAATGACCGGGCTGCAAGGCTGTTGTACTTTTATTTAAAATTCATGCACAAAAAGATGCTTCGGTGTTTTGCGTTTGAAAGTAAACAACTTTCTTTCTCCTGCACACATTGTGCCGACACGGAAAATTATCATGGAGTTTATGAAAATTGTATGTATTTTCCCGAATTTTGTCAGCTTAGTAGAATATTTCTGTAAATCTGCTATTTATTCATAGTTCAATTCACTAAATTTTTGAGCAACCAAACTATCAGCCGTCTTTAATTCTATTGTTATCGCTTAAAAAGACAAAGAAGGGTTAGAATTATGTATCTTTATACATATTATCTTTCGTTTTATATGCTCTTTTAAAATTCTTTTAAAAATGAGTAACTTTTTTTTTGATGTTTTTAGAAGATGTCATCCTACTAAGAGTAAAAATATTCTTAAGCTATTGTTTAACAAATTAGGTACATAATTATATATTTTAATGGCTGGGTAATAATAATAATAATAATAATAATAATAATAATAATAATAATAATAATAATAATAATAATAATAATAATAATAATAATAATAATAATAATAATAATAATAATTCAACGCAAAACTCTGCAATAAAATATGGTTTATTTTTTGTATAAAAATAAGTTAAATGTGCGAATTTTGATGTTAAAGGTATAAAATTAATAAGAAAAACGCATAAAAAATATGTTGTAATAAATGCATGGTCTTGTGTAATACGATATGCAATCAAAGCCGGTAAGAAAAGGTACTTCATCGCAATATACAGTGTTGTCTTTCGTTTTATATGTTCATTTTAAAACTTTTGAGAAAAGAGTAACAATCATTTATTTGTTCATTGTATTTTTAGAAGATGTCATCCTACTAAGTGCAAAAACATTATTATGCAATTGTTTAATAAATTACGCACTTAATTACATATTTTAATGTCCGGGCAATAATGAATAATAATAATAATAATATAATAAAAATAAAAAATGTTTAGCGCTAAACTCTACAAAAAAATACTTTATTTTTTTGTTTGAAAATAATTTTAATGTGCGAATCTTGAATCTTAAATGTATTAAATAAACACTCAAAAAATACATTAAAAAGCATTCTGAAACGAATGTTTGGTCTTGTGTATTACGATATGCAATGAATACCGACAAGAACTGTTTCTTCATCGTAATATGTTGTTCTACCTTTTATTGTATACCTTCATTTTAAAAAGGAGTAACAATCATTTATTTTTTCATAATGATATCACTCTACTAAGTGTAAAAACATTCTTATGCAATGTTTTAGAAAACTAAATATATAATTATATATTTAAAAGGTTGGGAAATAAAAATGTGATATTTATAAGCTAAAGCCTTTTACAACGGTCAACACCACTGATATGTAAAAAACTATGGCACAAAAAAATGTGAATACTAGTATGTGAATGCTACCATTTCAAAGATTCTTGGCTCCACTTTCCAATGCAAAGGAAAAAAAAACAAAAGATTAAAAGGAGTTCAAATAATCCTTTGATTATATCCCAGAGAACTAGTTAATGAATTGACTTAAGGGTGTGTTCTAATCCAAACTCCTTACTTTCCGTTACATTTTTTAATTCATTTTTGCTCTAAAATGCATCAAACTGGAAATATCTGTAATTCAGAAATTACATAATGTGCTATGCATGGTAATTTTTTAAAAAATTGCACAAAAAATATTTTAAAAACTACAGTCAAAGTTAGCCTTTTGAACCGAATTTCCCGGAGCAGGAGTTCTGTGAACGAAAAAAAATGGTCATACTGACATAATAATTACTTTAAAATCAAATTATAATTAATTGAAAGAAAAATAAAAGCGCACGTTCTCTTACAAATATCTTTAAAAATCACCTCAGCAAGTTTCATGTTTTTACTTTAAAAAATGAGTCGAGAATTGCATTAGAAAATTTTAAGCTGTTGGTAAAATATGTTTTCGATTACCCTTAAGTGGCAAAAATTAAAACATTCGATATTTTGCCACTTCCGTCAATTCATTTGTCAGTACTCGGGGTTATTCTCGAGATACTCTTTGAAACCATTTTCATCTTTCATTTTTCCTTTCACTGTGAACAAAGGACTCAGAGATTCCTTAAAACCACCGTTTGAGAATTTTTTGTCATCCCCTCTAAAAATAATCTGAAGATAACCTGAAAAAATTTACATTTTCTTCAGAAATTTTGCAGATTTTGCTTGATCTTAAAAATATCTGCAGAATGCGACAAAAACCTACGGATTTCCTACTGATTGTTGGGCCAAAAACCTGTAGATTTTCTACAGTTTTTTTTTTTTTTTTTTTTTTTTTTTTTTTTTTTTTTTGTGGGGATGGTTTGGAACGTATTTGTGCATTTAAACTTTGTAGAAGGTCTTAGCTTATGTATTTAAAACTCTTACAAAGTGTATGATTTATTCTTACAACATATGCTTTTACTGTCTTTTTTTTTTTTTTTAGAATATAAAAATAAAAATATTTTTTCTGTGTTAAAAGTAAACGTGATCAATGACACGTTTTTAGTGACTTTTTTTTTTTAAATAATACTGTTTATTTTGGAATATTTCTTTTTGACAGAAAAAATAACTCTCTATAAGGCTATAAAAGCATGAATAATAGAAAAACGAAATGTGGATTGAAATGAAATTATGGTAGAAGTATTGAGAATTTCATTGAGCCTACAAATTTCATTGAATCTACCTACACACTTTGAATTTTTTCCATTGTGGCAAATGGACATACACAAATCTTAGAATTAAGCATTACCTACTCTTTTGCATCATTCCATTATCTAGTATTATTGAAATAACTACACATTTGACATTTTTCATGCTTCAAGATGTCAGACCTATGCAAGATGTGCAGTCATAGAAGAAAAAAAAAATAAACACTCCCTGCTAAATGTGCAAAAAATTATCGTAGAAGAAAGTTGTTGGTACCAAACGATTGGAAATAAGTTTACTTCTAAATGATGTGTATAGAATTTACCAAGGGGGGACATGTACATGTACATTAGGGTGGATCGAAAAGTATAGGAAATTTTTTTTCTTTAGAAATCACTATCGGCGCGGCGTGCAAAAGTTGCCTTTTATGCATACTAGTTTACAGGTTTTTTTTTATTATTAAAATCCATTCATATCTTCCGGTTCCCCAAGCGCCCCAAAAATAATTAAAAATTGAGTTTTTTATGATTTTTTTTTATATTTTGTTTGTTTATTTATTTTTTCTTAATTACTTTTTACGCGGAGTGCAAAAGCTATCTTTTATCTATCTTAGCTTACATATTTTTTAAAAATAAAGTTCATTCATATCTTCCGGTGCCCCAAGCGCCCCAAAAATAGTTTAAAATTGAAATTTTCTTGAAAAAAATATTTTTTGTTTTGTTTTATTTTATTTTATTTTTTTGTATTTTAGTTTTTGAAATTCATCTGGCACTGGGATGGAATGTTGTTATTACAATGCTACATAACTCTGCAGTTCCCATATATTTTTTTTATCAAAATCCATTCACATCTTTGACGCACCAATTATAATTAAAAACTGAAATTTTACAAAAATGTATTAAGAATTATAATTTACGAAAAATACTTACAATTTTGAAAACAGTTTAATTAATAACATATAAGGTTATAAATAACATTAATTTTACAATAATAAGCGACATATAAATTTAAAAATCAAAGCATTAAATCATAAAAATTTTAAAATTCGAACTTACGTAGAGAAAAGTTTTACATCCTTCAATTGTGAAATTTACATATTTTTAAAGTTTGTAATCTTTTTTGGTATCAGAGTGTTTTAAATGGCTTCTTCATTTTATTCTATTCAATATAAAACCGTGTCTCTTTTCTTGCCCAGATACAGTTTCTGATGCCTCAGACACTAGTCGAATGCATCTTTCAACCGCTTGGGTATGGCATGGATATTTTGACCATTCATTCGTCTTTACAACTTCTATCATATTCTCAATTTCTTTCCAAGGCACATTCATCAAAAGAGGTAGTTCAAAACGTCCAACTGGTTGCCAGTCAATAAGTTCAAAATAATCCTTCGCTTTGAAGTTTATTTGGGGTACTTTGAAAATTCTCACTTCTGGTGATTTTCTCTTTTTATTTCTAGCATAAATTAGCTTTCGCATTGCTAAAGATCTGATATGCTCTCTGTTATCTGTGAGCATTGACAATAGAAAATTTTCAGAAAAAAAAACTATTTTGTTGAATAACAGCATCTACGATCTTTCTTAAATTGGGCTCCAAATATAGAGAATATGTGATAAGTTTTCAAATATGACGCGCTCCTTCAATTATGGATGGCTTTGTTTTGACATGAAACCATACAGGTGCATATACCTTCGTAATATATGTTGTAAGAGTAATGAGATTATCAGAAGGATTTTCTGTTGCAACTTATAACCATAAAATTCTACACGCAGTTGTTAGCCATCTTGAGTGATAAACTGGACCAGGTTTCATTAATGCCAGATCAGAACCACATTCACCACATGATATTGCTATGAAAATATCATATCAATATTACTGGTCATTGCTGAGAATTCTTCTATCTATGTTGTCTTCCAAATAATAAAGTATAAAAAGTTTATTTTATACATTTTTGTTTAATTTTGAATTTTTAAAATTAATGAAGTTTTAATGTCTAAAAAGTTTATTTTATACATTTTTGTTTAATTTTGAATTTTTAAAATTAATGAAGTTTTAATGTATAAAAAGTTTATTTTATACATTTCATAAAATACGATAAACGATTTCTCATCTTCTCGATCTACGTTTTATGTTAGATAAATTATTCTTTAACTGTTAATTTTACTTGTATTTTTTAGCTTAAAATGTGCATGAAACTCGATTTTTGGCAAATAATTAAAAATTTTGGGGCAGTGGAGGAAATTTTTCAAAGTCGAAAGTTATTTGGATACATGCTAATATACTATAAAATGCATCTTTTTTATCCCGTTGATAAAATAATTTAAAAGAAATTTAAAAAACAAAAATTATAAATTTTTATAAAAATTTAATTTTTTTTACTATTTTGGGGGCGCTTGGGGGCACTGGAAGATATGGATGGATTTAAATTAAAAAAAGATTGAACTAATATATATATATAAAACAACTTTAGCAACCCGCGCCAAAAATAACTTTAAAAATATTAAGAAGCAAAAAAAATTATACAATTTATAAAAATTTCAATTTTTAACTATTTTTGAGACGTTTGGGGCACCGGAAGATATGAATGGATTTCAATAAAAAACATATGTGAATTAGTATGCATAAAAGGCAACTTTTGCACCCAGCGCCGATTCGATTATCCGAATTTCGATTTTTCGATCCACCTTATTGTACATATGAAAATGAATCCTAATTTTGCTTTTGTTTTTTACAGTAGCAGTATCTAAATCTGACATTATAAATGAACTCGACATCCTTCAGTTAGCCTAAACACAAATCTTTCGTACTATAAATTTCCGAGAAATTAATTATTTTAAACAAGCACATTTTAGGAACTTTATTCAAATCTATCCCATTGTAGACTGAGGGAGCCATCTTCTTGATCAAGGGCCTTAGGTGCTACTCAAGCATTTATTAAAGACCGCTAGATTGAAAGATAGTGTATCAATAAATATAAAAACTTTGTTAAATCACCATAAAAAGAAAAATTATACAGGACGCATTTCGAGCTGCAAAATGGAAAAAAAAATGGAATTTTTTTTTCCACTCTGTCCGTTGTGACACGTGTTTGGACCAGCTGATGACGAGCGGTAATTTTGCAGCTCGAAATGCGTCCTGTATAATTTTTCTTTTTATGGTGATTTAACAAAGTTTTTATATTTATTGATATATATTTATCGCCAGTATTTTCGGTGTTTCTCAATGAAGGATAGTGTGTCAATGTTTCAAATGTTTCGATGTCAATGTTTCGAAAGTGTGTCAATGTACAATGTTTCAAAATATCTAATCACTTCTATTGCAGACACCCCCTTAAACCATCATTTTGCCGTTTTTTAAACATAATTTCAAAACTATTTGGAAGTAAAATTTGAAATTTCCGATCTCCATAAAGCAGGACTTAAGAAATCTAAATCTACCAAAAAATGTAGTTTTAAATTCATAATTTTTTTCGAATAAAAATTTAATAATTCATAACTCATATAATAAAATTATAAAAATGTCATATTCAATATATTTATATATGGTATTTTAGTATTATTGCTACATAAAAAATGGCATATTAGAAGTATAATTTCAGAAGATATTAATAAAAATATGAAAATGTAATTTAACATTAGAAGTATCAAATTTTGAATATTTATAATTCAAAAACTTATTATTCAAATAATTTGAAATTTGGTGTCTAAGCATATTTTAAACTGAAGATTCGAAATACTTTGTTATTTTTTTTATTGCGATTGAAACAAATGAAGTTTGTATTTGATATAATATATAGATGCCTTTTTAAGCAAATATTGCATTCATCCTTTAAAAGTAGACTTTATTCCCAATAGTTCAGTGCCAGTAACTTTCCTCTACCAAAGATTTTTGAAAAGTTATTAGAAGGTATTTATATTTTTTTTTCCAAGATTATACCTATGAAAGACCAATGCAAGGTGTATCTATGTAATAAAATGCAAAAATATTTTTTTTTGTATTTTTCTTGTGGATTTCTGATATATATCAGGTTATTTAAACGATACTTAAAACATTAAAAACTACAGGGAACTATTACAAAAACTGAGTTTCGTATCCTATAAAAATGTGCGATCTTTCGGTAGGGTCAGCTAGTGTAATTTTGACTATCCCTATAATGGAAAAAATTGTGCATGAAAAAAAAAATATTTAACGCTTAGATATTAAACTCATAATGTATCTTTTATTTCACACGTTCTTTATGAGTATTCTGAAGCACTTTTGAGATCCAAATAGCAATTTGAAACAATGTTACCAAAATTTATAATAAACGGATTTGTCAGTTTAAAGTTTTAATGGCCTTAATATCCCCCAAGCAAAGTTGTGTAGACAAGTATAAAAAGGTAATATACTGTTATAATTTCATTTTCTTATCATGAGATTTTTATGAGGTAATTATAACCATCATTTAAACTTAAAAAGAAAAAAGGCTATGAGAATTAAAACTTTCAAGACGTGTTCTTAGAATATCTAAGCCATGTACTAAAACTTATATACTTTTCTTATGTACTAAATGCACCACTTTTCAAAATCGAAACAAGTAAAAAAAAAGATTACAATGTGGAAAATGTAAAAAGTTGTCATAATTACCCCTCCTACACTATCAATTAAAAAGGCAACTTTTAAGTATTCTTAAAATTTGAAAACAAAATACTTTACAGAAAATTCTGAAGAATGCATTGTTTTAAGTGCTGAATATAAATGAAAGAAAAATGTTCCTCAAGTTTAAAAAGTGAATAAATTGAAGCATGTTGTTGGCTCTCGAAGAGCCACAACCCAAAAATGTTTTATTCAGAACTCTCCTTAAGTAATTCACATCACGTAAGTTAATTTTCGTCGAAGGTGTTGCTTTTCTTCAATAGAAAACAAATGCACTTTCAAACAAATAATGTAATGAAAAATTATAATAGTTTTGTTTGTATACATTGTATATAAGATATTAGTGTTTTCTGTCTTTGAAAAAAAAATATGTCGTTAAAACAGGTGTTCTGGTTGTAGATATTTTGTTGTTGCAGAGTTTTAAAATATTCTTTCGAAAATAAAAGGATATTTGATTGGTATATATATATATATATATATATATATATATATATATATATATATGTGTGTGTGTGTGTGTGTGTAAAATTGGGGTTCCATCGATTTTTTAACATCCAAAAACAAAATCAAAAATCTATATATACATTTATGTATAAAGAAATTACATTCATATCTTAAAATAAGTAGAAAATTTCTGTATTAAAAATCCAAAAATATAACCGTATTTAACTTTAAAATAAATACCAGCATATCTTTTAGAAACAAATAGAGAGAATGCAATATTTCCTATATTCAATAAACACGAAAAAAAAGTCATGTGTCCAGTCAGATTATGAAAATTTCCCAACACATTCAGAATATTTTAGCAACTTACTATTTAATAAGATGAAAGATGTTGTCTTATAAAAAAATTAAAACACAATCTTTTTTATTATCATCAACAATATGAAAAATATCCGAATATTTTTGTTGCACCTTTGTATGTCATCTGCACATTCGTATGTGCACTACATAGTATGCTACATGTTAGTTTGATTAAATCATATTAAACGGAAATTCCGATGCATTAATTTCCATCAGTATAAACAAAAATATACGTGAGATATTTTGCGGATCCCTATATATCTGTACAATTTGTACATTCCAAATAACATGCGAAAATACATTTAAATTATAGAACGTGTAGCACAACTGAAAACGTACTTCAAGTAATTATTCTTCAGAGTTACTACTGTAGACGACTACTTTTCTGTGACTCAGAAAATGAACGATTAATAATATGCACACCAACTATACAGTAACTTCCCTGCAGTACACCCAAATGATATACACTGGTGTGCAAAAATTAAAGACGAAGCGGATAAATTGAACTCCAAACAAGGCATAGAACGGAATGTTTAAATGATTTTGATCACTTGTACCATATTTTCAAATCTTGGAGATTTTATGGTAATTATATCATTTCAGTTAAGTTAAAAATTATGCACGACGATACATTAAAAGAAAACCATTTCGTCCTTAATTTTTGCACACCAGTGTATATGAATATCTATAGGTTTAATATAGTACAATATCATTAAAATTATTGATTGAACAAACATTCGGTTTCGGTTTCATTTCCGGCTCAAAATTTAACTTCGCCGACTAATTAAGTTTTGGCACACCACTGTATATGAATATCAATATGTTTAATACAGTACAATATCATTAAATTTATAGATTGACCAAATATTCGGTTTCGGTTTCATTTCCGGCTCAAAATATAACTTCGCCGAATGTTCAGCGAATTTTCACATTTTCGGCGAGAATGCTGTCGAAAATTAGGCCAAATAGAAAATTGATCAAAATTATCTCTAATCACAAAATCTTGTCTCTTCCTTCGATAATTTTTAACATGACTCATTGCTTTCAGCTGTATCGGCTCAAATTTCACACTTTTTATTTATTACTATCAACTTCTTCACTGTTTATAATTAAGAGCCTTGAATCACCCAAAACGTGAGAGCAAATTATAAAGCAAGTAATATTTATAGGACGAAATACTCTTTTCACGTGTTCATTAAAAGCTGCGGAGTTAACTGTAATAGGTATCTTTTATTAATTCAGAAATATCTCAAATACTATCGAAGAAACTTTTGGTATAGCAAATGATCCTTTACAAAAATTGTTATAGATGAAAAATCGAGGTATTTATATCTAAAACCCTTCTTAATTAGAAGAAATTCGTATAAATAGAAAGTCAAAATGAACTCAAATGAATAAACAAGTTAAAACGATTTTTGGTGACTTTAACAATTACAGTTGTGTACAACATTTTATGGCATAAAATTTGCATTAATTATGATAGAACATACTATGTACTTAATTAAATTTATTATATTTTATATTGTTTTGCAAAGCTCTATATTTTTCATTTATTGGGGGAAAATATCGTATGCTACAAAAGTAAGACCGAAAAAAGAAAAAAAAATAAGAGTTAAAAAATAATAAAGGATAAATACTGTTTTCTAAATTTATTAAAACTAGTAATCCCATAAGTAAAGTTATTATTAAACTACTTTATCCTCCCTTACTAAAAGGAAGTTATAAAGCAAAAAAATATTCACTATGAAATTAGAAAAATCTCTTTCTGCGCTGATATAAGTTTTAAAAAATACTTAAAATAGATAAAGAATAAAAATAATGGCATAGATTGATGACATATTGATTAAATCAGCTAAGAATGCAGACTTCTACACTTATGAAAATTCTCTAATCCGAGCGAGAATGCTGAAGAAAGCTGAACTTCTCAGTTCTCAAATTTATTTAATATTATTAAAAAGAAGTTTTAAAGCAAAACAATAATCACTATCAAATTAGAAAAAAATTATTTCTGCACTGACATAAGTTAAAGAAATATATATATATATATTATGTAAAATAGATAAAGAATGAAAATAATGGCATGGATTGATGACATATTAATTAAATAAACTAAGAACGCAGAATTTATTTTAGCTTTCTACACTGAACAACCAACAATAACAATTCGGAAATATTTATCTTTCAAAATGCACTGGTTCTAAAAAAATGTCTTTTTGTAAAATATAAGTCATAATCTGCGTAGCTGGAAAACGCATATAAAAATTACTTTCGAATTCAGATTAAAACACTGCTTTCTACATAAATTAAAAAAATGCATTAAACAAATAAACAATGAAAATAGTGGCATAGATTGATGACATATTGATTAAATAAGCTAAGAAACGCAGACTTCTGCACTTATGAAAATTCTCTGATACGAGCGAAAGTGCCGAAGAAAGCTGAATTTTTCTGCTCTCAAATTCGTTTCTTAATATATGCATCTCACGGAATACATTTTCGTTCAAGTTATCACTTTTCTCCGGAAGAAAAAAAAAAGAAAAAAATGTCTATTTGCAAATAAAAAAGAGGAATACTTATATAGGATATATTTGAAGACAGTAATGTATTTGCAGCTAGATTTTGAATAAAGGATATTTCTTCTCCTAGTACAGTATAGGAATAAAAAATAAATGTTACAGAATTTTGTGGAAAGCTGAAACGTATTTTTTACAAAAAAAATATTTTAAATATTGCTTTTTATTGATTAGAAATATTTTTATAATCGTAGAATACAAACTTTAATACAGGGTGAGTCATAAATATCGAAACAATAGGCTATTTCCTTAAATATTGCCCCTAAACCCATACTTCCAATTGCAAAAATTCATAAAAAATGCGAAATTTTTGATAAGATAAGTTGCAACTCCATGCGGGGGGTCTATTTGAAAAAATAAGAAAATTAAATTTTTATTCGGCCCCCGTTGGATAAAAATTCCAGTTAGAAAAACTTTCCTTATCCAGTCCTGAATAAGACACAAAAAGTTGCATCAAGCATCTTGCATGCACAAAAGTTGCATGCAAGTTGCATCATTGCAAGTTGCATCTGGCCCATATCTTCAAAATTCACAGAGTTACAGCCGTTTAAATAATTCATCAGGTTTTAAGGGATTAGACACAAATTGAAATGTGCAAATTGAATAAGCAATGTCATTTTAACAGTTTTAGGAAACGTGTAAAAATTTAATCTTTTGAGTTAGAGTTTTGATTTTTTTTCTTTTTTTGTGAAGTATAGTCATATAATTTGCTAAGAAAAACACATCCTAAAATTTCTCATACAATTTATAAAAATTTCATATGGTTAGTACTGGTTTAAATGAGATATTTAAAAATCGTTATAACTCGAAACATTATTTAACGGATTTCAATTTTCCTTCCATTTAATTAAAGATGAAAATCTCATTTTAGTTTTGTTTTCAATATTAATTTTAAAAATTTTAAAAATATTTATTGAAAAAATAATATAACTTAAAAAAAATCTATTTTTTAAAGTAAATATTTTTTTCAAATTTGCCGAAACAAAATTTATGTAAAATAATCAAAAATGACCTGTTTCAAATTATTTTATCTTTAACAGTTCTTAACTTTTAATAATTTAAAGACAAGAATTAGTGGGGGAAAATACATTATGCAGAAAAACGAAGTGTACTGTTTAAATGATCGTCATTTATTTAAAAGAATGCGTTTTCTAAGATGCAGATTAAAACTTTTTTTTTAATTTAGCTCTCACAACTTCAGGCTTTTTATCGTCCTGGAGAGGCTTTTAAAAAATTTGTATTCTGAGACCAGGCCTGGCCAGGACCTAGACGTTCCTTTTTTTCTGAAGACTCACCAGGCGAGGCCTAATATATTTTTCATACCGGAGGGGACTGCTTCCTTCTTCCGAAAGGTCTGCACTAACGAAATTTTCAATCCCGGTCTCGAGGAATCCATATTAAAATCACTGTCTCTGGCTGAACTTATACGTGCATAACATAAGTAAAATTTGGTTCAAGCAAAATTTTTACAAAACGACATAAATTTTTTAATCGCTTTTATTAAAAAAAAAAAAAAAAAAAAAAAAAAAAAAAAAAAAAAAAATTTTTTTTTTTTTTTTTTTTTAAAGAATGGTATATTTAAAGGCAAAAAACTTAAATACAATAAAACCAGTAAAAAAATCTGCCTATGACGGAATTCTGTCTTAAACGGAAAATGTGTTGATCTACGTAAAATAAATACAATACCTGAAAAAAATATAAACTTCATTTACACTTTCTAGGAAGGACATTTGTCTATAACGTATTTTTTGTTTCCTATGTGATTCCGTCTTAAAAGATTTTACTGTATTGCATTTTTTTCAAATTCTCCAACGCATGGGATATTGATAAACAACTTTAAAATATAAGTGAGACATTCACATATAAATAGAGATTCATTGATAAAATAAATATATCACAACCTTTGACACTTCTTTAATAATAAAAATTACAAATAAAAAAAATGAAAAGCCATAATAAGTATTTTTGGTCAGAACTCCTCTATGTGAAAGAATTTTTAACCACACCGAAGTAAAAAACTTTGTAGAAATTCACAGCTAAACCAGGCTATAGGGATTCATTGATAAAATAAATATATCACAACCTTTGACGCTTTTTTTCGTAATAAAAATTACAAATATAAAAAATGAAAAGCCATAATAAGTATTTTTGGTCAGAACTTCTCTATGCGAAACAATTTTTAACCACACCGAAGTAAAAAACTTTGTAGAAATTCACAGCTGAACCAGGCTATGATTTAAACTTTTTTCTAGGCCGATCCGCGTTATGATTTTAACATTTTTCCAGGCCGGGCCGAACTTTTTACGCTATGGGTCGGTTTGGGACCAGACCTATATATTTCGATTCATGCAGACCTCCAGTGCAGACTACAAACATATTTTGAAAACAGGTTTAAATTTAATTCAATACGCTGCTTTGTTATGCCCAAATAGAGGCACTGTCTTGAATCGACATTTAATAATGGACAATTTGTGGCCGATCCTTCATTTGTTTCCGAAATGACTCAAAAACACATCGTTTACAGGCATGGATGGTTAAGTGATGTAAGTCACGAATTTTGGAGAATTTTGGAATTGAATATCTCTGTCTTGTTTTTAGATATGGAGATGAAAATTTTTTTTGTTTAATTTTGGAATGCATAAGGAATAATTTCCTAATTGGGAATTTTGCCCTACGGGGACTGTATAAAAATTTAATACTCGTATTTTTTTAAATAGACCACCCATGGAGTTGCAACTTATCCTATAAGAAATTACACCTTTTTTTAATGAATTTTTGCAGTTAGAAGTATGAGTCTAGGGACAATATTTAAGGAGATAGCCTATTGTTTCGTTTAAAATATTATGTTTAATACTTTAACATGTTTAATAATGTTTAAGCAATGACTGTCACCATCATTTTGACTTCACTATTTTTTTAATTGGCTCGCTACTTCCCGAGATTGCCCCAAAATCGCAATTCAGAACGTTTTTAAACCGCTTTTCGTGTTTTTTCAATTTTTTTAATTTTCGTATTCTTTAAGAGATGTTCTTAGAGTCCATTTATATCTTATAAATAATTAACGTACCAAATATGAGGTTTCTAGCCCCTTCAGTAACACAAAATCGCATTTTTAGAACGTTTTTAGTCTCCTGTTCTCCTGTACCCCTTCAGTTAGTGTATCGACATAATATATAGTCTATGTTTGATTTGGGGCGAACAGCAATGATTTTGATACCATTATTTTAAAAATTGGTTCTGTAGTTCTGAAAATTACCCCCCTACAAATAAACAAACTTTACCTTTTTATAATATAAGCTTAGATAAGCCGCAATTTACTCAACCGGAAATTCATTCAGTCTGCTATCGAATACAAATTACAATCAAATTCAGATTAAAATTAAGATAACACTCTTCTTATTATTGATGTTCCTTCTTTTCACTTTTTTGCTCTCAGAATTTTGACAAATTATACTCAATGAAAGGTCATTGTAAGAACCAACGTTAACCACGGAAACACCTCACTTAACCAGATTGTGCTTGAACGTGAAAAAGAGTTTACCCTTATCAAAACATTTTCCTCCTTTTTTATTACTGCCGTTTGTTGGACGTTGTAAAAAATACCCGTATTTCCCTTTCTCTCTTGATCTTTCTTTTATTATACATGTCGATTTGACAGAAGTAATTGAGAAAAATACTACGTCATTTGTTGTGGAGTTTTTGGATAAATATCGCAGGACAAGAGAAATGTTTGTACCATTTGTAATGTTTAGTTCGAAAATAAGGAAAATATGCATAAAACATATTGAGGCTGTTGAAATGTTAGATTTCAATGCGATGCAATACTTCAGATTTTTTTTTTCTGAATTCGTCTTCAGATTTCATTAATGTAACGGAATAGTTTTGATTGTCCCTGTACTAATACTATGCATCCAATTTTTATGAAATTTGAAATAATTCGATAAAATTATACAACAATCATATAATTTAAATTTCAAATGATTCGGTTGGATAGTTTTTGCTCTGCTATATGCGGACAGACAGACGGACTACAGGTACTACGCATTTATATAATTACGAACGCACTTCACAAGGTTTTTGCAAAAAAACAAGTTTAAAATTCTACTAAAAATGTATGTTTAATGAAAAAAAAGAGTATAAATAATAGAAATGCGGAACCTTTCAAAGGCAGCAACTATACTCTTAAATGACGCAATATATGGAAAATAATAGAAAGAGAGAGAAAAAAATAATGTTATAATGCCTCCCCTTAAATTAAATTAAGAACTAAAATCAAATTATTTATTGATCAACTAGCAGCAACAACTCGGAAATATTTAGCTTTTAAAAAATACGATACAGTATCTAAAAAAATGTGTTTATCGTAATTTACGTCGACGGAAATGTATCCATACAAATTACTATCCAATTCAAATTAAACTCATGATAACAATTTTCTTTTTATTAATGTTCCTTCTTTTCACTTTTTTGATCACTGTGTTTTGACAAATTATACTCAATGAAAGACCATTGTGAGAACCAACTGTAACCACGGAAACACCACACTTAATCAGATTGCGCTTGAACGTGAAAAAGTTTACCCTTATCAAAACATTTCCTTCCTCTTTTTTTGCTGCAATTTGTTGGACGTTGTAATAAATTTCCGTATTTCCCTTTTCCTCTTGCTTTTCTCTTTTATTATACATGTCGACTTGGCAGAAGTAATTGAAAAAAATACGACCTTATTTGTTCTGGGGTCTTTTGATAAATATCGCAGGAAAAGAGAAATGTTTGTATTGTTTGTAATGTTTAGTTCGGAAAAAATACACAAAACCTATTGTGGTTGTATAAATGTCACAAATAATTCGGCAGGGTTGCTTTTGCTCTGTTATATGCGGACAGACGGACGGATTGAACGATGACTAGGTACTACGCATTTACATAAGTACGAACGCATTTAAAAGAGAGAAAGAGTGAGGAAAACAAAACATAATCCCCTTTAACCCTTCCGGCACATTGTGCCCGGTCTGGGATACCTAATTTTAGTTCCAAACTTGCAAACGGCACCAATAAAATTTTAGTAAAATTTTTTTTTACACTATAAGCTTAAATTAAGGAATTCAAAATATCTAAAAAAATCGCTTGTGAATTCCGGTGTCAGTCGATATTTTCTCAATTTTCTTCAGATTTTACCCGTGCCGGAAAGGGTTAATTAAATTAAGAACTAATGTCAAGCTTTTATTTGACCAACAACGAAAAACCAAGTCGAAAATATTTAGCTTTCAAAACATATGACATTGGCTCTAAAAAATGTGTTCTTGTAAAACATAAGTCGTAATTTACGTTGCCGGAAATCATATTACTATCATATTACTATCAAGTTTAGATTAAAACTAAGATAATGCACATCATATTATTGATGTTTCTCCTTTTCAATTTTTTGCTCACGGTGTTTTTACAAATTATACTCAATGAAAGGTCATTGTGAGAACCAACTGTAACCATGGAAACCCCTCACTTAATGAGATTGAGCTTGAACGTGAAAAAGTTTACCCTTATCAAAACATTTCCTTCCTCTTTATTTTTGATGCAGTTTGTTGGACATTGTGATAAATTTCCTTATTACCCTTTTCCTCTTGCTTTTCTCTTTTATTATACATGTCGACTTGACAGAAGTAATTGAGAAAAATACGACCTTATTTGTTGTGGGGTCTTTTGATAAATACCGCAGGAAAAGAGAAATGTTTGTATTATTTGTAATGTTTAGTTCAGAAAAAATACTCGAAAACTATTGTGATTGTCTAAATGTTACAAATAATTCGGCTGGGTTGCTTTTGCTCTGTTATATGTGGACAGACGGACGGATTGAACGATGACTAGGTACTACGCATTTACATAAGTACGAACGCATTTAAAAGAGAGAGAGAGGCAGGAAAACAAAAAATAATCCCCTTAATTACATTAAGAACTAAAGTCAAGCTTTTTTTGACCAACAACGAAAAACCAAGTCGAAAATATTTAGCTTTCAAAACATATGTCACTGACTCTAAAAAAATGTGTTATTGTAAAACATAAGTCGTAAATTACGTTGCCGGAAATCATATTACTATCATATTACTATTAAGTTTAGATTAAAACTAAGATAATGCGCATCATATTATTTATGTTCCTCCTTTTCAATTTTTTGCTCGCGTTGTTTTGACAAATTATACTCAATGAAAGATCATTTTTAGAACCAACTGTAACCACGGAAACACCTCACTTAATCAGACTGAGCTTGAACGTGAAAAAATTTACCCTTATCAAAACATTTCCTTCCTCTTTATTTTTGCTGCAGTTTGTTGGACATTGTGATAAATTTCCTTATTACCCTTTTCCTCTTGCTTTTCTCTTTTATTATACATGTCGACTTGACAGAAGTAATTGAGAAAAATACGACCTTATTTGTTGTGGGGTCTTTTGATAAATACCGCAGGAAAAGAGAAATGTTTGTATTATTTGTAATGTTTAGTTCAGAAAAAATACTCGAAAACTATTGTGATTGTCTAAATGTTACAAATAATTCGGCTGGGTTGCTTTTGCTCTGTTATATGTGGACAGACGGACGGATTGAACGATGACTAGGTACTACGCATTTACATAAGTACGAACGCATTTAAAAGAGAGAGAGAGGCAGGAAAACAAAAAAATAATCCCCTTAATTACATTAAGAACTAAAGTCAAGCTTTTTTTGACCAACAACGAAAAACCAAGTCGAAAATATTTAGCTTTCAAAACATATGTCACTGACTCTAAAAAAATGTGTTATTGTAAAACATAAGTCGTAATTTACGTTGCCGGAAATCATATTACTATCATATTACTATTAAGTTTAGATTAAAACTAAGATAATGCGCATCATATTATTTATGTTCCTCCTTTTCAATTTTTTGCTCGCGTTGTTTTGACAAATTATACTCAATGAAAGATCATTGTTAGAACCAACTGTAACCACGGAAACACCTCACTTAATCAGATTGAGCTTGAACGTGAAAAAATTTACCCTTATCAAAACATTTCCTTCCTCTTTATTTTTGCTGCAGTTTGTTGGACATTGTGATAAATTTCCTTATTTCCCCTTTCTTCTTCCTTTACTCTTTTATTATACATGTCGACTTGACAGATGTAATTGAGAAAAATACCACCTCATTTATTGTGGGATTTTTTGATAAATATCGCAGGAAAAGAGAAATGTTTGTACCATTTGTAATGTTTAGCTCGAAAACAAGGAAAAAATACATGAATATATATTGTGGTTGTAGATATGTTAGATTTCAATGTGATGCAATATTTAAGATTTTTTTTCTCTAAAAACGTCTTCAGATTTCAGGAATGTAACGGGATAATTTTGATTGTCCCTGTAATAAAACTGTCATCCGATTTTAATAAAATTTGAAATGACTCAACAAAATTATGCAACAATTGTATATTTCAAGTTTCAAATGGCTCGATCGGGTTGCTTTTAGCTCTGTTATATGAGGACAGACAGAGGGACTGAAGAACCACTATAGGTGCTACGCATTTATATGATTACGAACACGCCTTACAAAGTTTTGAGAAAAAACAAGTTTAAAATTCTACAAAAAAATTTTGTTTAATAAATTTAAAAAGTGTAAATAATTGATATGCGAAACGTTTAAAGATAGCAATCTACACTCTTAATGACGCAAAATACGAAAGAAAAACATGAAAAGAGAGAGAGAGAGAGAAAAAGAGAGAGAAAGAGAGAGAAATTAAAATAATTTTAAAGATTCTCCCCTTAAATTAAATTAAGAACTAAAGTCAAGTAATGCATTGACCAACTAGCAACAACAACTCGGGAATTTTTAAATTGTAAAAATATGACATAGTCTCTAAAAAATGTCTGTTTATGTAAAATATAAATCAGAATTTACGTAGATACTTATTATTTTTTATTATTATTGTTTATTATTGCACTCTTTCTATTACTAATGTTCCTTCTTTTCACTTTTTTTGCTCACGGTATTTTGACAAATTATATTCAATGAAAAATTATTGTGAAAACCAACTGTAACCACGAAAACACCTCAATTAACCAGATTGCGCTTGAACGTGAAAAAGTTTACCCTTATCAAAACATTTCCTTCCTCTTTTTTTATACAGTTTGTTCGACATTGTAATAAATTTCCGTATTTCCCTTTTCCTCTTGCCTTTTTTTCTTTTATTATAGATGTCGACTTGACAGAAGTAATTGAGAAAAATAAGACCTTATATGTTGTGGGGTCTTTTGATAAATATCACAGGAAAAGAGAAATGTTTGTACCATTTGTAATGTTTAGTTCGAAAACATAAAATAAATGCACAAAATATGTTATGGTTGTAGAATTGTTAAATTTCAATGTGATGCAATACTTCAGATTCCTTTTTTGGAAATCGTCTTTATATTTTAGGAAAGAAACACTATTATTACGTGTGTGGTTCATAATTTATAGGTGCGTTTGTAATTATGTAAATACATAACACATATGGTCGTCGTTCGAAACTCCGTCTGTGCGGTCGTTCGTCTTCCGCATAAAACAGAGCAAAAACTATCCAACCGAATACTTTGAAATTTAAGAAGTATAATTATTACATAATTTTGTTGAGTCATTTCAAATGCTATGAAATCGGATGTACGTTCAGGAGCAATTACAGAAGCAATCAAATTTATTTCGTTGCATTGTGGTTAATGGGAAAAAACAGTTTCAAGTGTATTCTAATGATGTTACAGTTTTTCAAACATAATACAATTCATATCCGTCTATCAAATATATACTAAAATATACATTTTGTGCAATCTGTTGTGCAAAGAATAATTTTTATTAATAGGCAGGGCCGCACAAAATTATTCTTTACATAATTGTTTAGGGATAAACATTGTTTAAGGTGCATTTTATCTATACTAAGTCATTTAATTTTATAAAATTGAGACACGTTTCTGAGGTTTACTACAAGTTAATTCCTATTTAATAGAGAGCATTTAGTATTTACAGGGACACACGAAATATTTCGGATACTGCAGTCTATCTGAAGTACTGTATATTTTAAAAAAATAGTTATAGTTCAAATGTACAACATTTGCTACGTTTGACATGCAATTCCGACTTATTTTATAAGTTAATATGTAAAATATTTTAAAAGAAAATAAATATTTTTATTATTTTTTCATTTCAACAAAACTGGAAAATGTAGCACAGCTTATGTTTTTTCCTGTATTACATAGCTGGAGGAAAACTAATGTTTAATTAAAAACCTTATTTTTTATTTTAAATTTAATCCTTTTTTTGTTGTCCACTAAGAACACAAAGAAGCATTTTTATGTGTAAAATTTTTAAGATGTAACAGAATAAATTTTGAATATGTATTAAAATTTGAAATTAATTTTTTGAAAGTTATTTGAAGTATTAAATTTATTAATTTGATATTTCAGTTCCAAGAAGCTCATGCAATCTCCCGAGACCTTTCTACTGACCGCAGTCATTTTTATTCAGATTTTTAACTGTAAAAAAGTATGGAATGTTACTGCATAAAATTGGTGGCAGTTGTTGCCATGAATTTTATAGAGTAATTGTTTTCCCCCTACATAATATTGTAATTTAAACATATAGTACTGGTGTAACTGTACAATGTTACACCGGCTATATCCGTTGAAGTACTCCATAAATATTTTACAGTGTTCAATGGCTTTAGCGAGTAATTCGATTAAAGTTCTGTTAATTTTGTGTTTTATTTATTTATTTATTGATGAATTTTAATATTATTATGGATGGTACACGTAAAGATATTCAGAACAAATTTTACTGTTTAAAGTAGACAAACTTTAATCTTTATTAAAAATTCTGACCGTGTTTGTGATTGGTAAAAAAAATAATAATAATAATTGTACTTGAAGAATTTTTTTTAATTCATGAAAAAAAAATCGAGAATTTAGATGCAAATTATAAGGTTGTTTAAATCATATCTTAAAAAATTTTTATATAATAAACATTTTGAAAAATACGTAAAACAAATACTCTACATATCATAATTACATACAATATTTTATTTAATACTGTATCAGTTTGAATAAACATATGTACATAAAGGATTTCATAAAAGACAAACTTAATTTTCGTAAAGGTTTTATAAAATTAAATTATACCAAATACATTTTGTATAATAATTCAGTCACATTTTTTTAATATCAAATCGATCTGAGGTAGCTATTTAGAAGTTTTAGCGTAAAGAAGATTTTTAGAACTATATTTTCAACATATTTTTTCTGTGAAATGCGTTAGTATGATGTGAAGAGTTGTAAAGGAAAAATATTTGTGTCAGAAAAAATATTAACAGAAACGCTTAATGATTCAAAACATAAAAGTCAGCATAATATATGATTTTTAGTATATAGATTTTAGTATATGGTCAGTATAGTATGTGCAATTTCTTCACTTCTAGATGAAATAAACATAGGAACACTTTTAGATGAATTGAGATTCCAAAGAAAGCAATGCTATTCTCCTGAAAATATAAACTAACATCTCTTCTTTTCTCTAAGATTAGTGATAAAAATTTTGCCTGTTGATATAAACACGTTATTTTAAAATTAATAAGTAAAATTAGGCCATGGATCTCCATTTAAAAATGGCTTATATTTGCACATATTTTATCATAAGATGATTATCAGATAGATTAAATTAATAATTAAAAATATTCAGCGTAATTATGCATGAATTATGATTCATGTTTATATGTGACTTCATTTAATTTTTTTTTCTGATTAGGTAAGGTAATTGTTACCTAATTTTTATTTCAAAGTATAAAATAACTCTCATTTTAAACACAAATTTTGATACGCTTTCCAATGCTATGAGAATAATCTAACGAAACTTTTAATAATATTAAAGGTATTAACGTAATAATAAGGTAATAATAATTAAAGTAATAATATTAAAGGTATTAAAGGTATCATCTTTTAATAATATTAAAAGTATCTAGTAAACAAATGGAAAACATTTAGCTTTCTTGAAAATTCAATTTCGGCAGTTAGCATTTATAGTAAAAAAAAAACTCCTTTTTTTAGCCCTGTATATGATACATAGGTTTGTATGTATACGGCGCAGTATTTAAAATTTAATCAGTTGGGAATCTTATTACATTGTTGAAAATTCCCCTTCCTCAATTTCAGTCAGTAAACGGAAATGTCATTAATTCTTTTCTTCAGCTATGTATATTATTTATAAAATACATACAAATCAAGTAAAATGGAAAAAAAAAGTGAGAGAGTTTAAAAATCCATACAACAGCTTAATCCACTTCTCCAGTAATCCGGTCACAGGCAGTACTGTAAATGTACACTTTTCTAGTCACCAATAAGTGAAAGACAAATAAGCTAGATATTCTATATAAGCATTTTATGCAATATGTAAGTAGTGTGAATCTATCTCAATATGTTTGAAATTCCGTAACATCATTAATATATACCAGAAATCTCATTTCTTCACAGCTTATAATACAACGGAATTACTTTGAGTCTCCTTGTAAACGAATTATAAACACAAAACACTTAATTTTCAGTAGGACGTACATCGGAACATCAATATCATATACCACTTACATGTCAATCAAAGTATATTTATTCAAGTTCCAATACAGACAGAGAAATCGAAGTAATAACACTTTAAAACTATTTTGAAAAGTTTTAACAATCTTTCTTTCAGTTATATCTTTTATGTACATGAAATTTTAAGAGTTACGCGTCTTCTAGTCAAAATATCAAAAGGCTAAAAAATGATAGTATGATAATTTGCTTATGTTTTTTTCCTAAGTGTAATATTATTTATATATTTGACGCTTTGATTACAAAGAAAACTTATTGTATCTAATATTAAAAACTTTTATATCATAAACTGATATGAAATTTTTTCTTAGACGTTGAATATACTAATTCTAAAAATACCTATTTTTATTTAAATTGATGCACAAATTTACAACACTTAATGAAAATAATATATTTTCAGAACATTCACCATAGTAATAAATAAAAACATTAATGTAGTCTTAAAATAATCCTTAGCAAGTTTCCCTTCTTTAATTAAGATAGAGAAACAACATTGTTTTTAAGATCAGTTTCTTTTAGATTATTAATGAATCTTAGATAGTAGTACACGCAAAAGATTTTAAGAAAAAATCAGCATAAACATATACAAAAAAAAAAAAAAAAAAAAAAACAATCTAATAACATAAATGTTTTTTTTTTTTCTCTCAAATTTACGCGATTCCGAATTCTGTTCCCTAGTTAAGAGAAAAATTAATAACATAATTCTCTGCTTCTCCAAGTGATAAAATATCTTTCTTATCGATAAATTCTTCTAAAGTCACGTCAAAATATACTTTCTTGATGTTTCTTTGATAACATGTCATACTTATTCCGAGAATGATATCACACATTTCTCTCTTTTTCTCTACAATACACATATATGCATATATAGGGAGAAAAAAGTTGCAATAGATAAACTTATAAATTGAAAATATATGTATACCCGTATAAGTGCCTAAATTTATGTAGATATTCACAAAATCTATTAAAATATATAAAAATATATAAATATACTTCTATTTAAATTAATGTGCAAATTTGTATCAGTTAATAAATATAAAATACATTCAGCACATTCACCAGTAGTAAATAAAAACACTAATGCAGTCTTTAAAAACTCTTTATTCAAGTTTCTATACTTTAATTAAGATACAGAAACAACACTGTTTTTAAAGATCCGTTTCTTACTTAAGCTAATGCAGTTTTTTTAGATTATTAATGAACCTTCTATAGAAGTACACAAAAAGGATTTTAAGATAAAATCAGCATAAAAATTTACAAAAAAAAGATATCTAATAACATAAATGTATTTTTTACTACGGAAAAGTAAATTTTCATACAAAGGATGAACTATAAATAAAAAAACAAATTGTTTATTTCAATGTGTTTAAGTTGAATAATAATTAAAATTAATATATGAAAAATACATTTAATTATTATCAGAATGTAATTTAACTTAGTGAGATTTCTGGCACTACATATGAAGGCAGGATTGCTACGCAACCTGGAAAACCTGGAAAACCTGGAAAATTCAGGGAATTGGAAAATTAGCCAAATAAGTCAGGAAAAGTCAGGGAATTTCAATATTTTTTCCTAAAACATGGAAAAGTCAGGGAATTTGATGAACTTTCATTGTGATCTCTAAGAGAGTTTTATCGTTGTCCGATCAGAAGTGAGAATCTTCCATGATTCGGCAGACTGCATATTTAAAAATAGAAGAAAAATCATCTACCTTTTTCTTTTCAAAAAGTTCCTCTTTCATTCACATTTTATATTTTTAATACTCATTATTACAGATTTTAAAACTTTTTTCCAGCAGTTATTTTTATGTAGCAAGAATCATGTGTCGCAAGAAACGGATATGTTATGCACACACAAAAACCGTTCTGGGAATCCCCCCCCCCCCATAAAAAAACTCGATTGGAGCGCAAGGAGAAAAATTCCATAGGACACAGAGTTACTAGACTAATCTCTGATTACAATACAGATCGGAGAAATTAAAACTTTTATTTTGATTACACATTTTTCACATGGGTGTCATCACAGGCAATTACACATTGCATGGTGATGGCACCCATGTGGAAAATGTGTAATCAAAATAAAAGTTTTATTTTCTCCGATCTGAAATGTAATCAAAGATTAGTGTACTGACCCTGTGTCATACGCAAATTTCCTCCTTGTGTTCCAATCGAGATTTTTCTATGGGGGGGAGGATTCGCAGAACAGTTTTTTGTGCGCGCATAACATGTCCGTTTTTTGCGATACACGTACTGTTCCAACGCTCTTTAGGGTTTTCGCAAGCGCTGAGTGTTTTGCGATGAAAAAAAAATGAGTGTTGTCATTGGAAATTTTCGAGTTTCTGTAACTATAACCATAACCGTGAGCGCCATTTTGTTGCCGTTCACAGAATCTCGAGCTCATACGTCTGAATAGCTATATCTGAAATTTCACCACGATCGGTTGAGAGAACTGGCCGCTGGAGCTGTTTATATCGGCAAAGTTTTTTTATGACCACCCTGTAGATAAAATGATAAATAAAAAACATATATATATATACCCGTATACGTGCATAAATTTAAGTATATATTCACAAAATCTTATAAAATATATAAATATACTTATTTTTATTTAAATTAATGTGCAAATTTACATCAGTTAATGAATATAAAATGCATTCAGCACATTTACAAGAAGTAAATAAAAACACTAATGCAGTCTTAAAAAATCTCTTACTCAAGTTTCGCTACTTTAATTATGATGCAGAAAAAAGATTGTTTTTTAGAAACTTTTCTGACTTAAGCTAATGCAGTTTATTTCACATTATTAATGAATCTTAGATAGTAGTACACGGAAAAGTTTTTAAGAAGAAATCAGCAGAAAAATATATATAATAAAAGGCATCTAATAACATAAACATTTTGTTTCTCTCTATATTTTGCGCTATTCCGAACACTTAACACACTTTTCTGTTTCTCCAAATAATAAAAAAACCTTTATTATTCAGAGATTCTTCTAAAGGCACATGGAAATTGCCTTTAATGATCTTTCTTTGATAATATGTCATAATGAATCGGATAAGGGATATCACATATTTATTTCTTTTTCTCGATCATATATATGTATGCATGTGTAGGAAGAATAAGGTTAAAATAGATAAACTAATAAACAGAAAATATCAGTATACGTGCCTAAATTTAAGTTTATAATGACAAAATCTATTAAAATATATATATATATACGCCAACTCTTATTTAAATTAATGTGCAGATTTACATTAGATAATAAATATAAAATGCAATCAACACATTCACCAGTAGTAAATAGAAACACTAATGCAGTCTTTAAATACTCCTTAGGCAAGTTTCTCTACTTTAATTAAGATACAGAAATAAAATTGTTTTTTAAGGTACGTTTCTGACTTAAGCTAATGCAGTTTCTTTTACATTATTAATCAATCTTACATAGTAGTACATGGAAAGGATTTTAAGAAGAAATCAGCATAATAATACACACAAAAAAAGATCTAGTATTATATTTCTAGATCTTCTGTATTGTAGATCTAGTATCTAAATTGTATTTTTCTCTTTAATTTCGGCAGATCCGAATTCAGTCTCTTAGCTTACAGAGGGTAAATGATATACTTCTCTGTTTCTCCAAATAATTAAAAACCATTTTTATAGATAAAATTTTCTGAAGTTATGTCGAAATGTACTTTCTTTATCTTTCTTTGATAATATGTCATAATTAATCCAATAAGGATATCCCACATTCCTCTCTTTTTGTCTGCCATACACATATATGCATATGTAGCGAGAATGTGGTTAAGATATATGAACTGATAGGGAGTAGAAAAATATATGTATATACGTATACGTCTACGTACCTAAATTTGTGGGAACAGCTTACGAAATTTGTAAGTAATGTAAATCTATTTCAATGTGCTTGAAATTCCGTAACATCATTAATATATATTAAAAACTGTTTTCTCTAAAGATGTAACGGAATTATTTTGAGTCTCCCTAATGAATAATTAATACAAAATACTTAATTTTCAATAGGACGTATATCGGAACTTCATTATCATATATCATTTAAATGTCAATTTAAATACATTTAAGCAAGTTCCATTACAGATAGACAAAATTAAGTCATAACTTAAGTCACACTTTTCAATTATATTAAAGAGTGTTGAAAGTCATTCTTTCAGTTATACTTTTTCGTATATGGAAATTAAATGCTTTCGTGTCTTCTAGTAAAATATGAAAAATCTAAAAAATATCTATATTATATATATATAACATGTTAGATTGAATATGTTGCTTTTCGTACGTATAATAATTTTTATATATTCGGACACTTTGATTAAAAAGAATATCACATTACAAAAATAAATTTTGAAAATAAGGTTGAAATGGATAAACTGATAAACAGAAAATATATGTATGCCAGTATATGTGCCTAAATTTACGTAGATATTCACAAAATCATATAAAATAAATAAATATACCTACTTTTATTTAAATTAATGTGCAAATTTATATCAGTTACACAGTCAAAAAAAAAACATTTACAGCAAAACATTGCTGCCAGCAGTTTTTGCCGTTAATATAACGGTTTTTTAAGTGTAATTATTATAGAATATATTCAGCACGTTTAACATGTAGAAAATAAAAAAAACTACTATAGTCTTAAAACATCCTTAAGCAAGTTTTGCTACTGTATTTATGATACGGAAATAACATTGTTTTTAAAATCCTTTTCTTACATAAGCTAATGCAGTTTATTTTACGCTATTAATGAAACTTAGATAGAAGTACACAGAGAAGATTTTAATAAGAAAGCGGCATATAACTATACAAAAAAGATATGTAATAACCTAAATGTACTTTTTTCTCTCAAATTTGCGCGATTCCAAATTCTGTCCCTTAGCTAAGAGACGATTAATAACATACTTCTCTGCTTCTCCAAATAATAAAAAACCTTTTTTAAAGATAATTCTTCTGAAATTACGTCGAAATGTACTTTCTTGATCTTTCTTTGATAATATGTCATAATTAATCCGATAAGGATATCACACATTTCTCTCTTTTTCTGTACCACACACATATATGCATAAGTCGAGAGAATGTGTTTGAAATAGATAAATTGATAGATAGTAGAAAATTATATGTATATGTGCCTAATTTTTGGGAATAGTTTAAGGAATATGTAAGTGACGTAAATCTATTTCAAAGTGCTTGAAATTCCGTAACATCATTAATATGTACTAAAAATTGTTTTCTCTCAGATGTAATGGAATTATTTTGAGTCTCCCTGTAAATGAATAACAGACGAAAAATACTTAATTTTCAACATGACGTATATTGGAATTTCAATATCATATATCCTTTATATATCAATTTAAGTACATTTTAGAAAGTTCTAGTACAGACATACAAAAGCAAGTCATAACTCTTTTCAACTAAATTAAAAAGTGTTGAGAATCATTCTTTCATTCATAGCTTTTTCGTACATGGAACTTTATTGCTTTCGTGTCTTCTAGACAAAATATGAAAATTTAAAAAAGAATCTATATATATAATATGTTAAATTAATTATGTTTCTTTTCGTAAGTGTAATATTATTTATGTATTCGGACGCTTTGATCAAAAAGAATATCCCATTATGAGTAACAACTAAAAAATCATATTATAAAATGGTCCAAAAATTATTTTTGGCATTAAATAAATTAATTTCAAATGTACCTACATTTATTCAAATTCATGTAAAAATTTACATCAGTTAATGAATATAAAACAGCATATTCAGCACTTGTACCAATAGTAAATAAAAACACTAATGTAGTCTTAAAAAACTCCTTAAGCAGGTTTCGCTTCTTTAATTAAGATAAAAATAAATAGCATTGTTTTTTAAATCCTGTTTCTTATTTAAGTTAATGCAGTTTCTTCTACAATATTAATGAATCTTAGGTAGTAGTACAGGGAAAGGATTTTAGGAAGTCAGTATAAAAATATACAAAAAAAAAGAGATCTAATAACATAAACGTATGTATATTTCTCTGATTTGCGCGATTCCGAATTCTGTCCCTTAGCCAAGGGAGGATTAATAACGTAATTCTCTGTTTCTCCAAATAATAAAAAAAAACATTTTTATAGAGATGTTATTATAAAATTACATGAAAATTGCCTTTCTTGGCCTTTTGTTGATAATTTGTCATAATTATTATTTTTATTATTAATTAATCTTAGATAGTGCTACGCGGAAATAATTTAAAGAAAAAATCAGCGTAAAATATATAAAAAATAATAATTCTAATAGCACAAATGTATTTTTATTTTCTCTGAAAATTGCGCAAGTCTCTAACTTAGCTAAGAAACAAACAATAACGCACTTCTGTACTTCTGCAAATAATAATTTAAAACAAAACTACTTTTCTGCAGATATACTCTTGTCAAGTTACATAGTTTATTTTCATGTTCTTTCTTAGAGAATAAATCATAATTAATCCGAGAGAAATATCATATATTTCACAGTTTTTTATCACATATAGACATGTAAAAAGAATGTGTTTGAGGTAGAAAAAATGACAGATACTAGACAAATATATGTATATACGTATAAGTGTCTAAATGTATGTAAATATTCATAAAATTCCTTAAAATACATATCTGTAAAAGAAAAATCTGTTACGTATATATTTGTGTTTTCAATTACGTAATGCAGACAAATTCTTTCGATTTAAAAATAAAAATACAATTTAAAGCGTATTTCCAGAAATTTTTGCTTATGTACATTATTGTACACGCATTCTGTTGTAGGTACCAGCATATGAAGGAAAAATTGACGCCATAGTCAGTAGTAAGCATCCTATAGGGTTCCTGGATGAACTAAATTAATTTCAATATGTTTGAAATTCTCTAACAACATTCAAATACAATACAAAATTATTTTCCTCTATAGATCATAATGTTACGGTATCATTTTGAGTGTCCCTGTACATTAAGTATAAATAATAAACATTTCATTTTCAATGTGATGCATGTTTGAGTAAACGTCAATACCATTCATCATTTGCATAACAATGACAGTTAATACACATGAATTCCAGAATATACAGAGAGACTTACAAATCGAAGTTAGAAACGCATTTCAACTACGGGGTACTTTTTTTAAGCTCTGTAATTAAAACCCTATAACAAAAAAAAACAGCACAAGTGCAAATGAAATGACATTTCACAAATATGCTTCCAAAGCTATGCGAATATTTTCGATGCGGTTAAAAATTAATTAATTAATTAATTAAACTTTAAATAAAATCGAGAGATAGCTTTGTATATAAGTAAGGAGATGGACTTTTGCACAACACACGCGGATTGGCGATAAAAATGTGAAGCAGGCATACCTCATGTTCATTAATCTATAAATGTTCTAGCATCGACTCTGTCACTGACGCTGAAAAAGTGCATTTTTATTGCCAATGAGCAGTGTGCAAGCTAATCTTCTGACTAATATACATCGTTTTTGTCGATTTAATTTGAAGGTTTTATTTTATTTTATTTTATTTTTTAACTACACCTAAAAAATTCCTGTGGCATTGGTTGCATATATATGAAATGTCAGGTCATTAGGGTTTCAGGTCATCAAGGTTTTACTTTCACGACTTAAAAAAAACACCCTGTATATAGGAAAGTTTTAATAATCATTCTATGAAATTATATCTTTTTATATGTGGACTTTTAAGGCTTTCGCGTCATCTACTCAAAACATGAAAAATTCATAAGAAATGATAATACGTTTCTAGATATAATACATATTTCTAGATATAACATTTCTATTAGGTACGACAATTAAGTATGCTATCATATATAAAAGGAAAAACCTTCATCTTATAAAAAGTGTAAAATAGTCTACAAAATTATTTTTGAAGTTGAATAACCTGTCTTCGCATGCATTTACTTTTATTTAAATAAATGTAAACAGTGCATAATTTTAAGCAGCGCTTTCAATTAAATAAAATTTTCAAGGAATGAAAAAAATTGAAATTTACTCTTGTTAATGAATATAAAATATATTCAGCGCATTCAACAGTAGTAAATAAAAACACTAAAGCAATTTTAAAAAACTACTTAGGCTGGTTCCGCTACTTTAATTAAGATAAAGGAACAACTTTTTTTTCCTTTTTAAAGATCTGTTCCTTACTTACGCTAATGCAGTTTCTTCTACATTATTAATGAATCTTAGATAGTTGTACACGGAACTGATTTTAGGGCGAATTCAGCATACAAATATATAAAAAAGAGTTCTAATCACACAAATGTATTTTTTCTTTCAAATTTGCGCGATTTCGGATTTTGTCCCTTAAATAAGAGACGATTAATAACATACTTCTCTGCTTCTCCAAATAATAAAATAAATTTTTATAGATAGACTCTTCTGAATTATCATAGAAATTTACTTTCTTTATCTTTCTTTGATAATATGTCGTAAATACATCAAGGCAGATATACACTTACAGTTTTTCTGTCTTTTTCCCTTTCATGCTCAAACAAAAAAGTATATATATGTAGGGACACAGAGTATGGCAGAAATTAACAAACGGATAAAGGATAAATAAATGTATATACGTAGGTGTGACTAAATTACATAGATATTAGCAAAATCGATTAAAATATATATCTGAATAAGAAATAGTTATGACATATATACATGTTTGATAGCCTGACTTTAACTCATTTTTAAATATAGTTGAGAATCAAACAAATGACCAATGAATATCATATATGTGCTAAACATACATAAACAGGCAAAAGGCGCGTACCTATTTGTCACTTGGAGATCGTGCGGGGTAACTTAATCACTTCAATTAGTTTTATGCAAAAAAAAAAAAAAAAAAAAAAAAAAAATTCTATACAAAAAAAATCTTTTGATTTTAAACAATAGGAGCATTAATTCGTTAAAAAAAGTATAGTTCCTTAGTTGTGAAATCTTTTATAATGTTTAAACGCTCGCACTAAACTGTGACATTGTTGATCGCGTAGGGAGATTTTAACACACCAATCAGTTTTATACAAAAATGTACTACTATTTTTAATTAAGGTAGGTTGTGAACAATATACACAATTATTAATATATATATATATATATATATATATATATATATATATATATATAATTTTTGCAGATTTGAAAATTGCATTGCTTAGGATGAGAAATTTCGAAGCAATAATGGTCACTTGGGGAGACTGAGTCGCCACGTTACCACAAAGATGCCAAGAATTTTTTTAATAAGAAGAAAGAAAAGTCAAATAAAATTAACACGACAGCTACCAAAAAGTGCGTAAGACGGGAAGATACTGTAATGTTGATTGTTTAAAGATAAATATTTCCTCCAGGACAGATATTCTTCTATGAATAGGGTGACTCAGTGTCCCGAGTGATCTCTCTTATGTTAAAAGTATATTAATATATTTGGGATATCAAACATTAGTAGAATAAAAAGCGTAAATGATACAAGAGACACATAAATACAGTCAAAACAAAACGAAACGAAACGCACTGAATGTTCTATCACGTTTGTATAAACCGGAGATTTTATCGGAACAGTTATGTGCGAAAATTGCGGCTACTGTCAATAAAAGCTTTGAACTGTATAAGTATAAACTTATTTTGAACTAAAAACTTGACCCCAGGTTTGAGAATATTTGTATGTAACATTTTGCAACTTGGCAATTCTAATTAATATTATATCGTAAGTATAAACAGTGGTGTAGTCCTGGACAAAAGTTCAGGGGGAGGGGGGGAGGAGAGGTCTTTTATATTAGTGGTATGGTGGTCTTATATGGTGGTCAGATGAAAGGTACGAAATGTCGTAAGAACGTAACTATTAATATAATTGCTACGTCGCTATGGGAGAACGTAGCGGGACATCTATGGATGCAATAGGAGTCTCCGGCGTGATTCAGAGCATGAGCAAGCGTATCCATGCGTAGGGGGGAGCAGTATATCTTATTATGATAGCCTTTTAATTGACGCGGCATTGCGTGTGAGGACAGGATGGTGTTCACATTGCAAAATTCGACGAGTGAGGAGCAACAAGACGTTATTTGATTTCTGAGTACAGAATGGTTTTCACATTGCAAAATTCGACGAGTGAGGAGCAGCAAGACGTTGTTTGCAAGACGTTGTTTGACGGCTACTATGCGTCGCCAGATGGTGACCATATACGGAAAAGACTGTGTGTCCGACAAGTCAGCGAGATAATGAAGTGTCCGTTTTCGTGTAAGCCGTGAGAGTTTGATTGAGGACCCGAGACTTGGCCGAGGCAAACACAGTCATCACGGCCTGTTTTATTGATAAGGCGGACAAGAAGTAATCAGCGTGTCAAATTGCGAATGTTAAGGTGAAGGTGGATGTCTGCGTTGTATCAGTGTGCACAATTACAATCACCATCCAGCGAAAAATACAGATAGTTTAACACCCTCAATTGTCAGAAACCGATAACACCTCGCTGATCCTTTATCGTCAATTTTTGCCATGAGAACGCCATCCTGTCCTCACACGTACTGTCCTTCAATTAAACAACCCCATCTCCCTGTTGTACAAGCTCGATCCAGATTGGAGATTTTAATCATATCCACAGATGTCTGGTTACGTTCTCCCGTAGCGGCATAGGCATACATGTTAACTGCTGCACTTTTACGATGTTTAGACCTTCTCATTTTTACACGCATTGTGTTTAACCTTTCATAGTGCAGTAAACTTTGCAATGTTAATTATTGTTGTATTGAAAATGAAAGTTGTAATTTTCTTTTAAAAAGGCTTACTTGGAAAACATCGATATACTAATCCATTAGACAGATTGATTGAAGCGGACCTTGCCTTGCACCTTCAGCCACAGAGGCCAAATTAAGACCCTTGTGGTGAATTTTTCTTTCTGAAATTTAGCTTATTAGTGCAGTAGTGTAATTTATAATCAGTTAATTGATAGAAGTATTTTTATTGAACACGATCAAAATGCTAATTTTCCGTACATTTTAATCAGTACTTATGTTGAGCATGATTCATTTAAAAAATGTTCATTGTACAGACCTAAGAAATGTAAAATGAACCAATTAAGTGACTTAATTTGACGTTACACTTCTACAAAATATTTTTAAAAAAGTAAAAAAATTAAAAATATATTAAAAAGTAAAAAAAGCACACTGCATCATTTTTCTTTTTTTCACTATTGTTTTATTTCCAGATATTTACCGGAAGCCAAACTCGCAAACCATTCTTTCAATGAAAAAAAAAAGCATTTGTTCATAACTTTAATAAAAATAATACATTTATGGCAAAATTTTTAATAATGTTATCCTGCTTATCGTGAAATGAAGGATATATATAACGACACACTATACTACATTCTAATTGGAATCATGTGTCTGTGAATTAGCCATTGAACATCACTGAGAGTGGTTTAATAATGAGAAATTTAATCTTTGGACTACGGGCTTGGAGTGGCGTAATTCGAACCATGTGTCTCTGACCAATGGTCTAGGAATTTGCCATTTAACACCATTGATGGTGGTTTAATAATGAGAAATTTAATCTATTGACTACAGGCTTGGACTAGCGACTACTTTATTATCAATTGTACCTTAATTTATGAATATTTTTCTTTGTGGTAGATATCTTTTGAAAATATCCTATAAGTGTCTGACAAGATTTTTTTGTTTTAAATAAAAGTCGTAAAAATAGAATACATATATAAGTAGTATGACGCAATGTGTCCCAATCCCGTTATCAAAATGCTATTAATATATATTTTAATATATTGTAATTTTAAAAATTAGTAATTTTTTTAAACAAGGTAAAATTAAGTATAAAATCTTATTACTCAATGATTTATGCATACATTTTAACTAATATTATCACTTATTGTACATTTGACTAAAAAAACATAGTGTAGAACGGGTTTTTTTTTTTCAAATAGATCTTGAAAAATGTTAATAATATACTTACTTCAACGATCTGTTGATAAGTAGTTTATAAGTGACACCAAATAACAAAAAATACTATACACTGTTTTAATTTGAAAATATAAGTATGCCTTCATCAAAAATTAAAACAAAAATTTTATAAATACTTTATTTCGAATCGTTTTTATAGGATGCGTTAAAAAAAGAAAATGAATACTGGACTTAAATTAGTACGGCGGGCTTAAATATGTCAAATAAATAAATAAATAAATGTTTAAAATAAATAAATTATAAGTCTTTAATAAATCTTTTTACCTTATTCATTAGACAAACTTTTCTCATTTTGTATTAAAAAAAAATCTCACTTTTTTCTGAAGATTATAAAATATATTTTCTTTGAATTTCTGATATTCTTATCAGAAAATTTCTATCAATAAATAAATCTTCTTGATAATATTCAACCTGAAATATAAAACTCATGCATCTATGCAATATTGATTTTTAAATCGATCAAAATGAATAACATTGGAAATGTCAAATATAATAAATACAGAAATAAGGTTAACGAGAAAATTGAAAGTAAATTTGAAACTTTTTGATATTTTGCCAGGGTACAAAAGTTTCTTTTTATACAAAATATGATCTAGTCGCAAGAAAGTTATAAAGAAAGTGGATATATTTTAATCTAGATTTTTTGAAGTTGAAATTTTACTTAGAAAAAAACTAAATAAAACTCTGAATACTGCGGAATTTTCCTAATCGCCATTTGAAATATATTTTAAAAAGTTTACCTAGAAATGTAAGATTTTATCACACGGAGCTGACTAAAGTTGGCGTGCATTGTGTTATCTATAGGTAAAGAAAATAGTCAAACTTGTTTAATAAGAGCACTGATAAGCAGAGCCCGACTACCAAATTTAGTTGCCGAGTGCGCTTTCAATTTTCCACTCTCCTTTATACCGGTTGATTTACTGAGATTACTTTTTATTTTCTTCTTACTTACACGAAAAATTATTCGATTCGTAAAAAAATCTTCCGGTTTTCGATAGATTAATTTGTTTTAGAAGGTCTTTAACATCATTAGATTGTTTTTAGACAAATGTCTGTCTGTGAGTCTGTGCGTGACAGAAATCTTGTGGGCGTCCTGTCTCGAGAACTAACACATGGAATTTCACAGAACTTTATATTCTATCACAGCTTGGTATTAAGTGATGATTATTAATTTTTAGCATACTTTGCTTAATAGGTTCGCTACTACGCTGCCTTATTTACAATTTTTACAATGTCTTTAATAAATAAATTCTTCAATTTTAGTGCCCTTAAGGAATTTCGGGTGCAGGGCTCAATTCTTGCGTGCCCTCTCGATAGTGAGAGCCTGCTGATAAGGGAAGAAACTTGTCAAAATGAAAATTTCACCATATGAATGGGTCGTAACTTACACTATACTATAATTTTCACTCTTTTATCAAGCTACAAAGATGTATAACGATTAATCATAGCAAAATATCTCCTTATTTCAATGCAATTTTAAGAGAATTGTAGGATACTATTATAAAACTAGAAGATAGCCCGTCAAAATGACGTGTTTCCATTTTTAAAAGGATGATAAAACATTGCAACAACTTTGGTCACCAGAGCCACTTTAAGCTTAAACAATTTTGAAAAATACAATGATTGAACATGAGGGGAAAAATCTAAAAAAAAAAAAATCAATAGAAATCTGCATTTAAAATTATAACAAAACTATGTGGTGGATGGGGAGGGATTTCAATGAACAAATGGTAAATGCATAAATTTTAAAAGAATAAAGTAAGGTTGTATGTTGTATGTATGTCGGCCAATTATCTACACTATGGGATATAGGCCCTAAGGGGTGGGATGCCTTCCGTGGGGGTCTTTCTAAGGGAACCTAACCCGTATTTACGCAAGGTTCGAAGAAAACCACGGAAAACTCCGAACGGTTAGGCCGACGGTCGCGATTGGGTTCGAACCCAGCACCTACCGTCTACCAGTTTGAGGTCAGAACCTCTCGGCCATTGGTGGGGCATAAAGTAAGGTAAAATATCAATTATAAAAGAATGCATTGTAAAACTACAGCAAAAAAATATTTTAAAATACTGAGAGAAAATAATAAAAATATCCAAAATGTATAAAACAATTTCCCATTTTGGCCATTTACAGACGAATATGCGAGGGTAGCCAAATTATTAATTGAATGGGTAAAATAATGGCATAGAATATGCAGCTAATGAATTTCATTCACAAAATTACAGTAATTATTTCACAAAAAACATGCAAATTAACATGCATTAATAATGCAAAACATGCATTAACAATGCTATTTTAAAACATTTGTGAATTAACTATTTTATACCATTAGTTAATACTTAAAAGAAAATACTTTATAAGATCGAAAACAAATGTCAACAATAAAGAGTAAACGATCGTGATTCGCTATCTGACAATCAAGTCATTCACGGCTGTAAAAAAAAATAAATAAATAAAAATAAAAATAAAAATAAATAAAGCAACACGAATATAAAAATTCAAACAATATTGTATTTAAAACGCACCTTCACTTTTCTTAAATAAAAAGTTTTAATTAAACACTGTTAAAAATTTGAATGTTTTGCTGTATCGTCATTACACAGCTTTTATAGAAAATGTTTACTTTACAGTATTACACTGTTAAAAATTTGACCCATTTGTTGCAGCGTCACTCCTAAGCTTTTATAGAACATCTCTTTTATGACCAAATGAGAATCCTCCCTATCACAGTAAAGTAGCCGTTTTATATAAAAGCAGTGGAGTGATGCTGCAGCAAACGGGTCAAATTTTTAACAATTGCTGCAGCATCACTCCAACGCTTTTATAGAAAACGGTTACTTTGTGTTTGTTACTTACAGTGTATTCTATAAAAGCTGGGGAGTGATGATGCAGCAAAAGGGTATAATTTTTAACAGTGTATTGCTAAAAATGTGAACCATTTACTGCAGGGTCACTCCACAACTTTTATAGAATGTCTCTTTTATGAAAAATGAGAATGCTTCATAACACAGCAAAGTAATCGTTTTGTATAAAAGCGGAGGAGTGATGCTGCAGCAAATGAGTCAAATTTTTAGCAGTGTGAATATTAAGTTTGAAATAGGGAAAAGATTTCAAAGCGCAGTAAAATATAGTGACGTCATTTACAGCTCAAACTGTAAATCTGACAAATGAGAGCGCTCCATTACGACTCTGGAACGTTTGCATTGGACGAAAAATTGATAGCCTTTAAAATCGGAGATAACTTTTCACAATGGAATTTGTCATTGGTCACAATATTTTTTCTCGTAGATGGGTTGACCCCGGAATCGTTATACACAGAGGGATTTTATATATATAATAGAGGATGTACAGATTAAAAATATCCGAAAATCATGGCTTATTTTTCACGGAACTAGCCATTAGAAAAAGAAAAGAAAATGCTTCAATACAAAGGTCTCCTCAGAAAGTTTTAATATCAACAGATTTCAATATGTGCACCTGTTGTAGCACGACAAGCGTCTAAACTTTTATACAGATTTCTCTAAAAGTCTCTTAGCCTATCGGGAGTTATTAGACGATTTGAATCACATGAAATTGGATGAAATCCATAGTTCCAAATTATTTTTTAATCAACAACGGATTTAATGAATCTTCAAGGCAAAAAATCTAACGGAGTCAGACTTGGAGAACTTGGCGTCCACGTCATTAATGATGATACCCCTGAAACAGCTTTTGCGCCTTCGTGCCAATTACTGACTTTCTGTGGACTTGTGCGGCTGAATGGTCTAGCCCCAAAAAGTCTCGGAGTGGTTTCCAATCCACGGAGGAGCAGTCTAATGAGTAGTTCCGTAATAATCACAAATAATACCTTTTGGATACTTTTAGCCCGGATATCTTGTATTTCATATTAAAACTGTGTGTCCAAATGCCGTAATGCATCAGTTTAAGTTTTCACGCTTCAAAGACGCCCACGCCAAAGAAAAGCAAATTAATATCTTGAAATCAAGAAAGAATGAAAGAAGAAAAATGAAGAGATAAAGATGTCAAAAATATCGCTCATTTTTAAGATATAAATCTGAGCCATGGAAATGAAATTGCACCGAAGAAAAAATTATTTATTAATGTATTAAAATTCAGAATTTACACTCGAATTAACAGCTGTTTAGGTGCTCGGTAATTACGTAAACAAGTAGCACACATAGTAATCGTTCAGTCCGTCTGTCCGCATATAACCGAGCTAAAACTACCGAACCATATCATTTGAAAATTAAGATATATAATTTTTACATAATTTTTTCGAATCAGCTCAATTTTTATGATAATGGGATATAAAACTCAATTACAGAGACAATCGAAAGTATTCCATTAAAATACGATCGATGGGAAAATATAATTTCATGTGCATTTTAACGATATTATACGCTTTTGAGCATAATAAAATTAATATGAATCTATGAATTATATACTAAAATTAGGTACCTATTAATTTACAGGGCTACACAAAAATATTCCATTACATAATGATATAAAGGGAACGTTGTAAGTGGCGTGCTTAAATTATTTTAAACTATTTTGCATTATATGATGTTGATATACGTGGTTGAGATTTACTAGAAGTTACTTCTTGTATAATAGAAAGCAGATATTATTTACAGGGACACAAAAAACATTTCGGCTACTATACTGAATGCGAAGTATTGTATACTATCATACCAAGATCTGAAAATTCTAAAACTTCGTTATAGCATGAAAGCACCCCATTAGCCACGCTTGAAATGTAATTTAAGACTTATTTATATCTATTATTGCACTGTCATAAGGAAAATGATACTTAAAAAAGTATAAATTGAAATTTGCAATAACTATTGCGGTGTGAGTCGAGTTCTGCTATCCATTTTGTTTCCGTAAAAAAATGTAAAATTGTTTTTTTACAAAATTGTAAAGCGCAATGGAAATTTGTTAATGACATTCATATAAGATAATGCTTTTCAACTTATATAATCTTCTTTGAATAATTTAAATTAAAACATAACGTTCTCACATCTATACACAATATATTTTTAAATTGATCAAAAAAATTACATTCAAAAAATCAAATGTAATAAAAATATACATAGAGTAAGGAATATTTTGAAAGTAAAGTTGAAGCTTTTCCATTTTTTCAGACATGCGGTATTTTCAAAACAAACTAATGTTCGAATTGCTAGAAACTTGTGAAATGGAAGATTAAATTTTGTGCAAGTTAATATATACAGGGTGGTTATAATTAAAGTTACCCTGTTTGGACCAACGTAGAGTCCGCCCTTGTTGACCGATATCGCTGAAACTTGGAATATAAGTTATATGGACCATGGGGAGGCGAAATCTGCAATAAAAAAAATTAGTTCAAATTTCGACCACCAGGTGAAAAAAGGCGCTTTAACCCTTTCCGGCACACTGTGCCCGGTCTGGGATACCTAATTTTAATTCCAAACTTGCAAACGGCACCATTAATAATTTAGTAAAATTTTGCTTTTACAATAAAAGCTTAAATTAAGGAATTCAAAATATCTAAAAAAATTCATTTGTGAATTCCGGTGCCAGTTGATAATTTCTCATTTTATTACAGATTTTGCCCGTGCCGGAAAGGGTTAAAACCAAGCGTCGGTATTCTCGCAGTGCAACTGACAAATTACTGCCGTTCTGATAAACCAGCTTTACCAGTAACGCTCGTTCCTTCTTTTCTAGCGGCATGATGCAGAATGAATGTACGACAAAGAGTACTGGCTTTTTAAAACGCTCCAAATTTGCATAAAATCCTTTCTGGTGGGTGAAAACCGCCATCTATAGGTGGAAATTTGAAAGATTTCTGTTTCCAGTTTGAGATTTGAGGTCTTAAAGCGCCTTTTTTTCACCTGGTGGTCGAAATTTGAACTAAATTGTTTTATTGCAGATTTTGTTTCCCCATGGTCCATATAACTTATATTCCAAGTTTCGTCGATATCGGTCAACCAGGGTAGATTCTACATAGGTCCAAACAGGGTAACTTTAATTATAACCACCCTGTATATTGAAAGATAGGGGTTACGATTAATCGCAAAATAACTTTTAACAGTTATTTCTTAATGATATTTTCTTTAATGTATTTTAAATAATTATCTTTATTTATTACACATTTCTGCTATAAAGACTTATAAGTAAATTTAAAGTTACGGATAATGTTTGTTGTAAATTTGTCATCAACTTCGGTGTTTTGTAATTTTGAAAGACATGTTTTATAAGGTAAATAAATTCCAATCCTTAAAAACTTGCCATTACATAATATCTTAAAACTTACATTTAGTTTTTACACAAATTAAGGATGTAAATAAATTATAAAGAATATTAGGAAAAATATATAAATATTTACTTCGATAAATTCAATAAAATTAACCTTCAAATTTCCTCTCCCGTTTCGATTCCTGTTATTTTAAATTTTTCTCACTTTATGGAGAAGTTTTGATTTTTTTTTTCTGGAAATTTTTAAAACTAGCGTATGTGAGTTTTTACCAATTAAATGAAATAATTCTTGCCTTTACAAAATATTCTCCCCATAAAAAGTTAATTTGAACAGTAAAATTCACACATCTATGTAATATTGATATTTAATCCATCAAAAAAATTTCATTTCAAATAAAATAAAAGAAACACACGATTTCAAGAACATTAAAATTAATGTTAGAGTTTTCTTTATTTCCCTTTTTTTGCAATTTTTAGATGCACACTAATTTTTTTAAAAAATATACCACACATCCAGTTTCAAAATATGATTCAAAAATATATAAATTATTTTTAGTTCCATTTTTTGAAGTATTTTTTTTTTTTTTAAAGATATTTGGAAGAGAACAGCAAAATCATTGGAACTTTGTATTTGCATTTAGAAAGAAATACTAAACCTTTAAAAGTGAATTCGAAGTATTTACTTGAGGAGATTTAAAAAAAAAACCGGTAGCATGCAATGCAGTGTATAATGGTAAAAATTCTTTGACATATAATTTTTTTTTTTTTTTTGAAAAAAAAAGTAAATAAGATTTTCAAATGTGAGCTACTATCAATTGTATTTGTATTGTCTTTCGCAGATGTTTGTCTTATTTTATTTTAATTTATTATATAAAAAAGTTAAATACAGTTAAACAACAACAAGAAAAAATAAATAGAGCTCTATAAGTAGATTTTTCTGCTCAAGATGCCAAATTCCGTCATTTTAATTTATATTTAAAGCTTTTGAGTCGATTAATCACAAAGACGAATTCATGTACAGAGAAAATTTATTCAGAAAAAATCAAATAATTTTCATAAGTCATTCTAAATTCATTTTACATTATCGATTCCATAATCTTCTTCTCATGTTACTTTAATATAGATTATGTTTTTCTGAAAATTGTAAAGTATTTTGTAAGTAAGTTTCTGACATTTTTATCAACTAACTCTTTTATACTAAAATATATCTCCTTGGAGAACTTTAAACTGAAATATAACACTCTTTCATATATAAAATATTGATTTTAAATCGATCATATGGACTTGAAATTGTGAAATATAATAAAAACAGAAATAAGGTCATAGATTAAATTGAAAGTAAAGTTGAATCTTTTTGATTTTTTGCCAGCCTGAAAACATATCTTTTCGAAACAAACTAAAGATCCAGTTGCATGAAAGTTATAAGGAATAAGAATACTTTTTGCGCGAAAATTTAAATTCTATGTGTTGAAAGAATATGCGATAGAGAACAGTGAACGCTTTGGAACTCTTCCAATCTCCATTAAAAACGCATTTTACCAAAGTTTTTTTTTTTTTTTTTTTTTTTTTTGTAGAATTTGTCATAGAATTTGCACGAAAGTCAGCATGCATTATGTTATGTGGTGTTATAGAAGTTTATAGAAATAATAAACACAATTAATTTCTTGTTTTCAAACAGTACACTGTTGAAAAAATTTCTGTAAAATTACAAATAATCTACGGGTAATTCATTATCTTAAGATTTATGTAAAATTACAGAGGTTAGTAAAACAGATATTTTGTGGAATAGAAGAAATTATTCGGTAAATTTACAATAGACTCTGTAAATTAACATCGTTATAAATACACAAGACTCTGTAAGTTTATTTTTAATGATAACAATTTAAGTTAGTTTTCAAAATCAGTTAGTTTCTCAATTTTCGGTGATCCTAATAGACTTTAAATTATCAACTAATTTTGAAATTATGTATCGTTTTATTTTTTACATATTGTGTTTCTTGAAGTCCTGGAGTTTGAACACGAGATTTCTTGACAATGGAAAAATGGTTTACTGATTGGGATATAGATACTGCTTTTTAAAAAATATATATACCTTTTATAATTTAGTGGGGAAAAATCGGTTAAAATCTCCTCTACTTGAGGAGGTGAGCTTTCCCTTCCGAATTTATTCTAAATAAAAAATAGTAATGATAATCCTTTAACAGAATATTCTTTTTCAATATTTTTAATAAAGTTGCAAAATAATTTTATAATTGTGTATATTGAATTATAAGTTTCAACAAAGATAAAAATATTTTTAAAGAAAGATGAAATTCTACAATGAATTACATATAAGAAAAGGGAACTGTCTGCAAAATGATGAACGAGAAACTTAATCGAATGTATTTAATCAAGAACTAGTGTAAATTTACCGAGAGTCTCGCTCTTTTATGTGAGTTACAGGATTTTTTGACAGCGTCTCTTTCACCACACATAACGATTCATTTCATTTTTACTTACCCATCATACGCAGTATAGATTAAGTCTTGGAATCGTTTGAAAAATCAAAAACATTTTTTGACGGATTTACACATTTCAGACATTGGGAAGTCGGAAAAACATATTTTTAGAAAAAAGAATTGCGTCCGTCTGTCTGTGTGCCTTTAAACGCTCTATCTCCCGAACATATTGAGATAGAGACCTGAAATTTGAAGTGTATTTAATGTGTAATAATGGAAAGAAGCCTTTTGAATATCAGTAACGTTGATTATCAGGAACTGTTTATTCGGACTCTCGAAATATTTATTTTGATGAAAGATACATCAAAATTTTCGATTTTTTTTTTTTTTTTTTTTTTTTTTTTTTTTTTTTTTTTTTAAGGAGTGGATGTAAGAAACAATAAAATAACACAATTTTTGCATAAATAACGAAGCAATCGAACAATTAGTGGTTGAGATATTTGCTATCCTACTTTCCACATTCTTCGATTTTTCATGACCCTGTATTCTATTCAAATTTCAATTAATACGTATTAAAAATATTTAAAATATTTAAATATATGTTTAAGTTTTATTTTGGAATTTTGATGCATTTTATTAATAATTTACAAATCTTTTATTTTCCTATTTTATATTATGCATATCTATGATGGGTAATTATTGCGATAGCCCCCCGAACTACTATTTTGTTTCATGCAGGATGTATCAGAAAAGCGGTTACAAAATTTTAGAAGAGTTGGATTACGCATAGGGACATATCAATTCATGGTCAGCCATGCTTTCCTGGCACGATATTGACTGACACAAAACAGAACAAAGGAAAGACTCAAAAAGAGTTCGAAGTATGTATATTGTTATTAATTCTTAGTATATCAGAAGTTTAAGAAGTGTTATTTATGATGGCCGATTACCTACACGGGAGACATAGCCTTAAGCGGCGCGCTCTCCGTGGGGGTAAGGGTCTTTCTAAGGGATCCTAACATTTGTCACGATGCGTGCAACAAGTTTCTCAGCATTGCTAAAGGGAGTTTCGTACATCCCTGTCTTGAAGCCAAAGCTGTCTCACGATTTTTGTGGTATTAAGAATAATAATCATCATTTCTCACTCTGTGTGTATCTTTCCTTTCTTATGTTTATTTCGTCACTACCTCGTCAGGAAAGACTTTCGACCATGAATTGATATGTTATTTCCAATCGTCAAGATGTATTTTCTCTTCTCTAAAATTTTGTAACAGCTGTGCTGATACACCCTGTATACAGCTGCAAGTGTAAAAATAAATAAAATAAGCAATACAGCTATAAATTGAAACCTCTAAATTTTAATTTTAAAAAACTAAAAATTTATGGCAAAATTAAAAAAACAGTTTTTTTTTCTTTACTTTATGAAATTACAGCTGTGAAGCTATTTATATTTTGTATGAAATGCAAAATTCCGATATCCATTTAAAAAATATGTCATTATTTATTAAAAACGAAAAACTGTGGTAAATAATACTACAATAATAATAATAAGTAGAAAAAGTGTATATTATTTTAGGCTTTTTATTTAAACAGGAGTAATTACAATTTATTATACTCTTCAAATTAAAAATTCTATGCAAATAGATGATATAAAAACTTTAAATCCGATATTATGAAATAAAATGTTTAACAATTGCATATTCATTTTTTTTCTCATTTCTGGTTCGTTAGGTTACTATTTCTTACTTATTATTAAGTATTTGTTTAATTGTAAGTCCTTTCTAGTCTTTGGAACACGTTTAATTGGAATAGCATGTTCTTAGATCTATACAGAATTTGTTTTTAAAATGAGAAACAAATTGTTACTAATTTTGTACATTTGAAAATATTTCTCTTTTAATTGCAGTGTAATTCATGCCAAATGCTTTGAACATCCATTGTAGGATCTCGGATGCTTTGCGGGAAAACAACCTCATAGGTTCTCGTGTTTAACATTATGTCAGTAGGAATATCGCCAAGGAATGTATTTATCATTAATTTGGCGATGGTTTTGACGGCTTATTTTTGTCGCCATATCTGGCGATTAAATATGTCAGCAAATTGGCGACATTTTGGCAACTTTGGAGGTTACCCCCTCTATACCTGTTGGTGAACTATCCCGCGAAGCTACGAGAAGCATCGGGAACCTTCTCTCCGAAATCTATAAATATGGGGCTATCTTTGGATCACCGGTACAGTTTTCTTCCAGTCGTCCTGTAGCGAAGATCTGTGAAGTTTTTGTTATGTTGAAACTTGGATCTCTGCGATTAGACATTGTATGAATACATTGACATTGAATATTATGAAATTTAATTGAACTTAATAATTCTGAGAGGAAATTTACTGTGCTTTGATATTACTGGAATAATATCTGATTTCATTTTATGAATTGCTGAATTTTGAAAATTTGTATATTATTGTTTATTGTAAATAGAGACATTTTTATTAAAAAAAATCTGAAGCATCAATCTTAAAAGAACTCCGAACGCACAACAATATTTAAATTAAGATTTCCATATACTATAAAATCTGAAATAGGAATAAAATGAAAATTGCAATAAAGTTGAATCTCAGAGATATTTTTACCAACATTCAAAAAAGTACTTTCAATATAGAAGATACAGGTCGAAGAAATTTGTAACAGTTACGAACATTGTAAGGCATTTTTTAGTACATTAAAGTCTGTCTAAAGCGGACTTTGAATAAAACAAAAATATGCCTACTAATATGGATTTTTAAGTCTCGTTGAACCGTTCTTAATGCAGTAAACATGTCTAAATCAAATTACTGTCTATTACGAATATTTTCTCTGTGCGAATGGATTTTACTGTACTTTTAAAATAAAATAAAATAAAAAATAAATGTTTTAAAAATGTTTTAGTCACTTAAGAAAAATAAATTAGTAAAAATAAAAATTTAAGTATTGATACAGGATGAAAAATTTTTTTTTTCAAATTGACTAAAAGCTTTATGCATTGCATTGCATCGTGACAGTAACAAAACAAAAATTATCAACCGATATTTCTCGCTGTGTATATATTTATATGTAATTTGGAGAAATTTCAGATGGTAACTATAAATTGACTCACACTCACGTTTATACAGAATTGTTGTTTTTATTTATTTATTTTCCTAAATATGACTAACAGAATTAAACCTATTTTAATAAATATATTTTATGATGATTCCTATTTTTAAAACTTAGTGTAGTTGAAATTTGCTGAAAAATTAATATGTAAATTTTCTTTTCAATTATTTTGTTTTTTATTTCACGTTGTAAAATCTTGTTCTAGCTATAATTTCTTAATGTTAAAAAAAATTCTAAAAAATATATACGTGCATTGTAAGTGTATTTTTCGAGTATTTTCACCCTGTATCCTATAGTTTATCCTCTACAGCTGTAGAACACATATAAACAACAGTTTTATTTTTCTTGACTAATGCTACATAATATTTTGGTGGTCTATATAATTTTTCTAATATCCATATTTATTGTAGAAAATAAATGCAATCATAGAAATAACTTTTGCATATTAACCTGTAGTAATACACATATCAGCAGACAAAGATAGAAACACCTTGTATATGTATTATTCAAACGATATAAATAATTGAGATTCCACCAACTCCGCTAGTTTGGCTCCTTTGATTGCACTGTGTTTATGGCAATTGGAAATCTCTGAGTGGTTGGAAAAAATCCGTGTTAAAGATTCGAGCAAGGGATGTCTTGGCTGAAGCCTCCGCTGCTCTACCAACTGAGCCATCCCGGACAAATCTGTCTAAATCACTCAACTAACCTTTCAACAAAAGAACATCTGGTCTGATATTAGAATTAATTCAACAGAATGGATTATTCAAGTCAAGGCCCCCTTATCATAATATCAAGGCCTCGCATTCAGGAGAAAATCTATTGTTGAAATTGTCCCTATAATTGCCAACTTATTATATGACTTTGTCTCGTAAGTAACGCCACCTGGTGCATACTACTGCTAATAATCCCATAGGAAGAAATGGAAAATATTTCAGTTTCTCACATTAGATGGCGCTACCAACGGGAAAATCATGTGGTTTCAGCGCCCCCTTTACTGCAGTCAAAGGAAACTTGGCGAATGACAAGCCTTGATATTATGATAAGTTAGCCTTGATTCAAGTAATAAGTTATTAGTGATCAGTTACTCCGGCTTACGTCCTCGTGACTTGCGTCAGCGCGTATTTAAATCACCTGGCGTTAAAAAAAAATTAACTAACTCGCGCTGTGAACGTTTTATGCAGATTTTTGGTTCTATGAAGGGAAACTTTCCGTGACAGTCAAGTGATAACGACAAACAATTAAAAAAGTGATTAGGAAAAGCAATTTATTCTCCTGTTATAAAGGGTTCCTAAAATTAATGAAGTAGAATTTTTCGGTTCAAATTTCATTGTAATATTTCTTTCGCATCTTCAAAGACTCGAACAGGGCAGCTAGAAAAATAATAACTTATAAGTTAACAGATATTGATTTATTCAAAATTCCTGTGTTGATACATACTTTTTAACTAATTATAAACGTATGCAATCAAAATCCCTTTATATAATAGAGAATAGCATTAAAGAATAGAGTATATTCTTTAATGCTATAACCGCGGGAAAATTCATTCAAGTTTTATAAATATATTTCTCACCAAAATTTTAATTTAAAACTGTTTAAGAAATTTATTGAAATTGTTTTTGCTCAGCTTATATTTAGCTTATTTTACAAAGGGTTTTCAGGTGCGAATTGACATCTCTGCGCATGATACGGGTCAAAATGACCCGTCGCCGCGGTTCTAGTGTTAAATATTGGCTAATCTCTATTACTTATCTTTTTTTGATTATCTAAATATATCTCTAATTATGTCATTTTCAACTTACGTCGCTTATATTGGTCGCTTATTTCTGGCTTAAATCGGGTTATTACTATATTCGAAGCTAAATAATAATCATAATTAATAAATAAATCCTTTTTCTGTTGAGTTAATTTAGATATCAGACCAGGTTTTTCGATTGTTAAAGTTTAGTTAAGTGAATTTGTATATCAGATTCGTCAGTTGTTGGAGCATTGGTGGCTTCAGCCATTAAAAACCTGGTTTGTATCGTCGTCCGGATATTTTTTCCCCTACTTGGAAATTCACAACATTTATAGGTTCATTTACTTATTGAACTTAGTAACTGCATTGAAAATTAATCTAATTTAAGTTCATTGTCGGAAGCTGAAATTCCATAATTCATAGTTACCTATCTCTAGCAATGTGTCCTAAAATACTTTCCTACCGATTATGCAACAAAGAATTCTTAAAATAAAAAAATATATATACGCAAAAATCTGTTACTTATGTATTTGTTCAAATATGGAAAACAATAAAACAATAAAAATGTTAAATGCAACGCACATATAAACTTATTCTCTAGCTAATAAAATGATTTTTCAAATAAAGACATACTTTGGATCGATTCAGAAATTAATTTAAATGTCATATTTTAAATGTGAAATTTCTGCGAAACATGTTTTTTTTTTTTTTTTTTTTTTTTTTTTTTTTTTTCATAAATAAGCCATCGCGTAAAGGGCATTGTAAAATTGTATTTCTGATGCAATATTTACTAATCTCTATGTTTTTAAAAAGAATGTATAGGCTTTTCAATTTCATCTTATTGGAATAGAAAGCGTTTCATTTACAAAATTAATTTTCCACACTACCTTATTTGAATAATTTTACGCAAATAAGAAAAGATATTCTGATATGTTTTACTTAATTAAAATAGAATTATAGATTAAATTAGCAATTATGCTTTATCTTAAATAAAAATTCTCTTTCTTTGAACAGAATCATTTCCATTAAAACAGAATTAAGTGATTAAAATCGAATTTATGTGAAATTCTTCTATGCTTAATCTAAGTGAAAAAGATGTTTTATTTAATAAAATACGGAGTTCTGATTACATATTTATGTATGTTATTTAAAATTTTTACTTTAGAAAATTTTAAATTATTCTAAATTTACTGCATATTTATTATTTCCCTATTTCTCAAGAAAATTACTTATTTATCATTATCTAATTTCTTAATTTTAAATCACATTTGAAATCTTGCCCTTCCGAGTATGGTGTACTTTTAATAGCAAATGTCTTTTAATGATTATTACTTTGTTTTAAGAAATATTTTTGCGGTTATTTACAAGTAAAAATATTACTATATATCTATGCATTTACTACATGACTTCATTTGTGTTTAGGGATTCAGTAATAATAATAATAATTATTATTTGCTATGTTCTCATTGCACCGCTTGCAGTTCATTTTTTTTAAATGCTTATTTCACTCTTTAAATTCAAAATAAAAATTACTTTTCTCGGAGAACCATGAGTACTAAATGACAAAAAGTATTAGAAAGTTGTAATATAAGTTATATCTTTTTGTAATATAATATTTTCCAAACATCTACAAAAAAATCTTACTTAGCTTATTATTATAGGAATATTAATTGAATAGTACTCAAGATAACAATGTTTGTTTTCTTTCAGACAGTGAAATATTTTTTAAACTCTAATTAATCTATTTGTATAGCTAATGTTAATTTCATTAACATAAAAGTAATTTTAACTAAAAACGGAAAAAAATGGACCTTAAAGGTTAAATCTAAAACTTTTAATTCCTTCATAATATTTAATCAACTACCAAACTTATAATATTAAGAGACAAGCGAGAATTTATTTTCAGATTTTTCTAAAACTCATTTTACTAACTTATATCTAATTTATTTTAGAAATCTAGTCTCCCGTGCTATGTCTGAAGCTAGACATCTTACACCGAAATTTCTACATTATCATGTCTGTAATAATGTAGAGATTGAACCACACACTCAAAAACTAAACACTCTCTCTCACGTTATTAGTTTAACTCTCGCTGTTCATAGATTATTTCATGTATGTTTTTTTTTTTTCGTACTCCCTTTTTAACAAAACCGAGATGCGCAACTTCGAAATTTGTTGTTTAAAATATTTTTACCACGATGTAGTGAATTTATTCTGCAGTCTGAGGGCTCTACTCTTAATGTTGGAATTGTTTACATTTTTATATTTTGCTGAATAAACTTTTTTAGAATAATTTTTTGATTCTGTTTTCCTGGAGAGATTACCGAATTGTAATCCCTTGACTTTTTACACGTATTTCCTGACCATCGGATTATGTACGAATCCAAATCAAAAAATAAATCAAGTACTTCTGTTTCAATTAGACTTAGCCGATCTCAACCACTTCTAACAAATTCATGTTGTTGACTGGACTTGTAATTTAAGATATGTAAAATCCAAAAACTGTAGAATAAAAATAAATCATTTAAAAAATTCAGGGTGGACGGGATTACCATCCAGATGTCATGAAAGAGAAAAGGAATAATTTGAAATGTTAAACAAATGAACAAATAAAGTTACATTTCAAAATAAAATCATGTATGAATTAAAACGTAAAGAGTGACACATGAGTATAAATAATAATAGTAATAGTAATAAAATAAAAATAGAGAACATTAATAAAAAAATCTTTTTTTTTTTTACTTAAATCTTTTTAAGTATACTATGGATTATCATAGTTCACAAAATATGCTTTTAAATTAAACAATAACATCTATTCATTCAAAAAAATAAGATAAATACAATATTTGAGTTTTGAAATAAACGGAATCTATGCTTATTTTATCATCAGAATATTTACAAATACATATGTTCATAAAAATTCTGTACTGACTTGAAGATGTCTCATTTAATTGGGATTACGTTGATATTGAAGTAATCTTTTGGAAATACGAAAAATAATCTTAGATTTTTACTTAATTAAAAAAGAATTATGGATTAAATTAGTGATAAACTTTATCTTAAGTAATACTTCGTTTGTTTGAATAGAATTGTTTCATAAAAAAATCATGATTAAATTTCAAACATAGGTATTACATCGCAAAATGTTTAATCAATTATTTCCTTTTATTTATTTACTTGTTTTCTTTTTTTCAACAATACTAATGATAAATATACAGATAAAAAATACATTTTTTACAGCTTGATTTACATATTCTTAGAATAAAACTGAAAACACTAAGAGCAAAATTTTCTCTAACATCAAATATAATGTATTTATTAGACACTGAACTCTATGAATTAAATACTTATGAAAGTTTATATTCGTAATGAAAAAAAAAAACTAATAATAAGTGCGCTGAAAAGAAATAATAAAAAAAGTATGAATAATAAAAAAAATATAATATTAGCACAAATAAAAATTTAACTAAATTTAGCAAAAGAATTATTTTAATTAAATAATATCTATATTTAAAAAAAAATAAACAAAATGTAATACTTAAAAAGGGAAATAAACCGGATCTCTGTTTCTTTATCATGGAAATGCTACACCGGTTATAACGGATTTTCATTGCACCTGAACATAATATATCTAAAAACCGAAGTACTTTATAAGCAATAACCAATAAAAGGCAATTAGTTGCGTGAATGAAAGTATCACATAAAAGCACATTTAATTCATTTTGTAGTACGATTATCACTTTTCTTCATCATTAGTTTGCAGTTGATAACGAAATGTTAGGTAGATTCAACAATACAATAGAATGAAATAGATCAGTGCCTTTCATCCTACAGAAAAATACTTCATCAGATTTGAAATGTAATTTGAAATGAATGACAACGCCTAATTGCAACAAAAACGCTGACAATTATTGAGACCTTAAAGGTCTAAAGAGCCTCCGACTGTCGCTTATTTTTATTTTATTTGCTTTTGTTGTGGGTTTTTTTTTTCATTTTTAATTAATTTAAAGAATGGCGGAAATCTTTCCTTAAAATCCATCTTTGCCCTTCGCCTCCTTCCATTGTTGAATCTCCCGAAACTCCTTGCCAATAACCAAAAACGATTGAAGAAAAGATAGCGATAATTGCTCTTGAAAGAAAATATTTAAAAGAAAAAAGAAATACAGCCTTAAAACACTCTGGAAAAATCGTCGAAGACACTTTTTTTTCTTTTACTTTTTTCGCAAATTAGAAATGCAAGGTTGACATGCGAATTTCATTTCTCATTCAAATCTAAAATGTACTTTATAGCATTTAGATGTACTTTATAGCATTTAGATGTACTTTATAGCATTTATAAATTAAGTGAATTTTAGAGCCCGTTATAGCCGAAGTTGTTTATCATTACTTATATAGGATTTCATTCGGGACCACGCATCTGAGTACGTTATAGACAAAAGTACGTTATATCCCCGGTACGTTAATACCAGATTAAGGGTTTTACAGAATTCATTATAGCCAAAGTTGCTGATCATTGCTTATATACATTGTAAAACAAAAATTGTACATTTACGGTACTTTACTGTGAATTATCCAGTAAATTTACGGAATATGTCACTTTTTTTACTTAAACGGTCAACTTCCGTAATTGTTTGTGTTTTACGTGCAAAAACCGTTAATGTAATGGCAAAGTCCGTTGATATAGGAATAAAATCCGTTTTTTACTAACATTATCTGGAATCCCTGCTGCAGTTTTTTTACAGTGTAGGATTTTATTCGGGATTAAACATCTGAGTACGTTATAAGCGAATATACAATATCCCAGATACATTATAACCGGTGTTAACTGCATTTGCTATAATGCGGAATGCTAGCGATATATGTACATATATGCATAAAAACATGTTCTTCTTTGTTTTTCAGCATGATTCAGATGTTCTTAGAAACGAAACTGAAATATTAACAGCAAAATTTTCTCCAACATCAAATGCAACATATTTCTCAAATATTTAGCATTATTAATTTAGTTTATAGTTAAAACGAAACAAAATATGAATAATAAATCCACTGAATTGGAAAAAAATATGTGCAATTATAATAATAATAATATAAATATTTTTCTTTTTTTTACTTAATCATTAGATAACAAAATATATTTTTTAAATTAAAGAATATGTAGTCAAAAAATAAATAACATATAATATTTAAAATAGGAAATAAAACAAATCTATTTTCCATTTATCATCAAAATACTTACTAATCCCTACGTTAATAAAAATGCTGTATTGCCTTTTCTATCTTATCTCATGATTGTAGAAAAAAGTTAATTTAATTAAAATTACGTTATGCATTACTGAAATTATCCTTTGCAAGTTAAGTAATAATGTTAGATTATTACTTAATAAAAAATGAATTGTGGCTTAAATTATTTACTTTTCTTTATCTTTAACTATTGTTGGATTGTTTGAAAAGAATTATTTTTATTTAAAAAGAACAACATGAATAAAAACAAGCATTTGTTTTACAGTTCAAAGTGCTTAATCTCTTTCTTCTCCTCGCCTGTATCCGAAAGTTCTCCTGTCAAAGCTAATAAATAGGGGGTGCTGATATTGAACCCAATTACGCTTCAGACTAATTGTTCGGACTTTTCCGCGGTTTTCTTCGAACCTTGCATTTCCGTCAGTAAATACAGAGGATGTTTTATTATAAAGACCCCCACACACACGGACCCCCCTTCAGGCACATATCGCTCGTGTAGATAATTGGCCGCAAAAACACATAATAGCATCTTTTTCTTTTTGCTAAAATAAGCACCGTTGGCGATATATTTATATATAAACATTTTTTTAAAACAGCATTATTTGCATGTTATTTGACGCAAAACTTAAACATTAATAACAATAATTTCTCCAACATCAAATAAATTATACTTATCTGATATTTAGCTCTATGATTTTAGCTTATGTTTGTAATAAAACAATATACTAATAATAAATCTACTGAAACGGAAAATAAAGAAAATTATGAAATAATAACTAGATTATTATTTTTTTTTTACTTGTTTCTTAATTAACGTAATATTTTTTGAAATTATATAATAATCATGATTTATTGATCAAAAATTTATTGATCAAAAATTGAATAAAGTATAATATTTGAATTGGGAGATGAAAGCAATCGCTGTTTCTTTCATCATGAAAATACTTACTAATCCCTTTGTGAATAAAAATATTGTATTGACTTTGCCATCTTATCTCAAGACTTTAGAAAAACTTTCATTTAATTAAAATTAACGTTATGGCCTTACTGGAATAATCCTTTTAAAATACAAAAAAATAGGCTTAGATGTTTTATTTAATTATAAAAGAATTAAGGATTAAATAAGTGGCTATTCTTTATTTTTAGTGCATTTTTCTTTGTTTGAAAATAATTATATTATTTAAAAAAAAATTCATGATTAAATTGAAATTTATTTATTTCAATTCAAAGTACTTTGTGCAATGAAAAAAAAAGCATTTTTTTTCAAATGAGCAGCAATGGTGATATATAAAAAAATATATCACGTTTTACTTTCTCCCTTCAGAAGCATTCGTAGCACTTTGTTAGAAACAAAATTGAAACACTAATAGCTAAATTTTTCTCCTAACATGAAGGCTGCTATTCAGATGCAAATTACTTCTCAGATATTCAAATGAGACTTTTTTGAAGATTTCGCTGAAATGTTTTATTCAATCTTGAAACTCGGAAAAAGTTAAAGAAAAAAAGAATCTTAAGTAGAAATCCAGAGCAAGGCCGACGCTTCTTCCTAACTTTTATCCTTCAAACCGGAACTGAATTCCATATGTAGGACATGAAGTCGGCATTTCCTCTTATAATGGGAGAGGAAGTTTCCGATCGGAAGTAATGATTTTCTTCAAAAATTTCGAAATACTTTACTTCCTAAAATGATATGTCACATATTTCGTCAAAGAAATAACCTTCAAATGGATTAAGATATGAGAGTTTCAGAAAATTTATGCATTTGTTACAACATTTTATTAAAAGTTTCCTCGGATGGATAGTATATAAAGTTTTATTTCTCTCAATGAAATCATTATAACCAATCACGATTTTTCTGAATACAACTTGCTAATACTTACGGCAGATAGCTTAAACAGTTAAAATATGTATTCTTTCAGTACAATCGCTATTGTTGTTTGCCTTTGCGCAGTCTTTTTGCTGTCTGTTGTTGATTTTTCTGAAGCTATGCCTGGTGGACATCACGGTGGAAATATGGGTATTGAAGAGCTACTTGTGGCCGGTCTGATAGCGAAAATGTTCCAGCAACATTGATGAGATTTCCATTTACTTCCAAGTAAACAATGCCAAATTCTGATGGAAAGTTCTGAATACTCAGTCTACCTCGGTTTAAAGTTAGTGTCAAACTACAGTTTAATATCATGATTCTCTGATTTCTATGCATTAATATTTCATTGTATATACATCTGCAGCAGACGATTTTTGATGCGTATATATATATATATAAATTCAGCATTATATTTTATAGAAGATATTGCTCTGTATATGTAAAAAGTCCATTGCCATTTTATATATTTATCACAATCATTAAATAAAAGTTTAATTTTTAGTGAAAAAGTCATATGTGATTTATTTATTTATTTATTGTACTTGAATTCGTTTACATGCAGACATGTTTAAAGACTTTTTAGTAGAATCAGAATTTTTGGTGAAAAAATTAAATATTTTAATCAGTTATGAAAAACAGATGAAACAGATGTCAATAAAATAAATAATAAAATATTACAAACAAAATAAAATAACATAAATCATTAAACAATAACAAAAATCTCTTATAATGTTTTGTCAATTCAAGCATTTATACTTGAATTTCCATGCATGGCAAATAAGGATAGGGTGTTTGTATAAAGTAGTTTTATAATTCAAAATTTAGCACATTTACAGAGAAATGAAAAATAAGTTTCTATCGTTTTCCCTTTGAATTATAATGTTTAAAAAATAACACCTTTTACCTATGATAATGATTTCTAGAATGCGTTAAAAAAATGAATCTTTATAGTACGTAAATAAATAAATAAATAAAAAATAGAAAAAAGATGGAAAAAAAGAAACAAAAAAGAAAATCCCTAAGTTTCGACTCAAGGGTATTACCTTCACAATTATATGAAATATGCATGAAAGATTTTCACGATCGTGATATGCATCAGGTAATCCGTAACTGATTATGTTATATTTGATGTGCAGTCATACATACAAGTTATACTGGATTCACAAAGCTAATCATTCAATTCTAATCTATAAGAGGAATATTAAATTAATCAATTTTAACTCAAGTAAATTTGCAACATTATATTGTGCTGGTCGTTTCTTCTTCTATTGTGGGGAAAATTCCACACAGGTTGATACAGAAATCTTAGCCAAATAATTTCGCAGATTAGATTAGAAATTATTTTCAGTATCTTTGTAAATGAACTATTAACATTACATTCCTCGTATTCAATGTTGAACATGCTAAGTTAAATATTATTAAGGTATATCATTTGCATGAAAATCCAAGCATAATTACGCGCGTTAAAAATGAACAGACAAACTCAATTCTAAAAACTTTTCAACTTTCAAGGAAAGTAACAAGAAAAATGAAATTTCTTAAAAATAAAATTTTGTTAATCTTGGAAAGTGTTTCCCATTCTATGCGTGATAAATGTTTTTTCCTTCTGGTATCTCATTGAAACGAAAAATGTTGAGTTAATCAAAAGTTCATTTCAAACAAAACAGATACATATGATATCGATGTGTTTAATATATATATATATAACCATTAATACTATTACAATATATGAACCATTAAATTTAATAACTTATAGCACATTGAACATAGAAAGAAAAATAAAAAAATAATAATATGAATACAAATGGAATTTGTAGAACCAAAGCAGAATCTTTAGGTCCCAAGTACTTTGGAGCTACAAAGGAAGTGTGTGGTTTCATCTTCGTATTTGCCATGAAAAAGCAAAAAAATACGAATTTGGGACTACCAACACATACAAAACCAAAACCAAATGAAGAAAAAACATCAAAAACAAGACACATCAAAACTACCAAATTGATCAAAACTATCAAAATGAAAAGGGAAAACTTAAAATAATTATAGTCAATATGATAATAATATATAAATCAATGAATTAAAAACAGAGTAATGTGATAACAGAAAAATTAAACCATACAACCTATGAAGATTTAAAACAAAATCATTTAATTTGACTATTCTAAGCTAAACTCAATATGATGATTTAAGATTTCAATATAGATAATTAATATAATTACCCTGTACACTTAGAAATAGCATTATAGGTCTCCAATTTATTAATAGTTAGGTACAATTTAATCATGTATATTAATAAAATTATATTAATAGAATTAATTGATATAAATATATATGTACATTAGGGTGGAGCGAAAAAAAAATTTTTTTGAAAATCAAAAACGGGTAGGTGCCAAAAGTTGCCTTTATACTAGTACATCAACTGCGTGAAATTTTACCGCTGAAAAAAAATGGCTTGAGTCTGCGCTTTTGCTCCAAAAATCGAAATTTTGGGTAAAATTTGTCATTTTTTGACATTTTTTCAAAAAAATTAAAAAATTCCTACAGAGCTGGTTAGTATTTAAAAGTGTTGCTTAGACCTTTATATTTATCTGCTTAACACATTTAAATTATAAAACAATATCTGTAGTCTGTATAATTGGAGCAAATCTGACAAGTTTTTGTGAAAAATCAGCGTTAACCTCTCTATTGGAGCATACAACGAAATGTTGTTTTGAATGCATTTCTTACCTAGCTACTTTCAAAACTACTGTGTATATAACACATAGAGGTGGTTGCAATTTTTCCCCGAAGACGAGTATAAGTTTTTATATATCAAAGTAATTTATCTCTTCTTTGTATTCACTGACTTTGTATAATTTGGATCATACTGGTGTGACCTGTTGCACGTATATTTTTATACCATGTATAACAGAAGAGAAGCTGAGTAATGTATTGGGTATGTTCTTAATTGAACCTATTCAGCAGTCTATTAACTTCATTAAAATTAAGTAATTAATCAATTAGTACATTATGATTGGAAGTTCTGTTATAGCAACCTTTTTTCAATCAATTACATTTTATATGCAATGATTTGCCTAATAAATGATTGTATGAATTCAATTTCTAGTATGTCATCATTTATTGAACCTATTACATTGAATATATGCTGAGAAGCTAGCTGTTTAATATTATGACGATCGTCACAGAGGACTGCAAACAAAATTTGCGTGTAAAACAACATTTCTAAAGAAGTTTTAGCATGCTTTATGTCGTTTCCTGTGTTGTTCCGTAGTCTAGTAATTTCTAATAAGATTTTAGATCTATTATTCAGGTGTGTTGTACATTTGGTATAAAACATCCCGCGGTATAAACTTGGATTATACATTTTGTCAGTGAACAAATAGACGCTGATTGCCAATCTGTGCTTATATAAAGCGGAAAATTTTGTTAACTTTATGAGCTGTCTTTTGTGTGAGATGTTTTCTAAATTCCTATTCCCCATTCTTTCTGGGAAATAGCTTTCCTTATGAATTAGCTTTGCAATCTCCGACAGAAATTTCTAGTCTGTTCTGGGTATCTTTTTCTCAATTTGAGAAAATAATTTTTCAAAATTATTCTCTATTTTATATAAAAAAATTGCAATAGGAAGTGAATAGTACGTAGACAAATATTTTCCTTATTGATCCAGTGAATCCATGTAACTTAGAAAGTTTTATATCCACTTCTCTAATAATTGACGCAGAGAAAATTCACTGGAGTTTAAGTAGCAAATGATTCAATATTATACACAATTCTAAGCTTACCCCATGCAAAATGGTTCACAGTGACAAATAAAATTCTCCTAATTTTAAATGAGTACTTATAGTCGATTAGAATCCGTACATTCCCTCATAAAATACTATGCATTATAAGTTTATGCCCAGGACATTTCACCATCAAATATTGTCCATTCATAAAAAGGGGATCTAAAAGTTAATAGGAAACTACCTGGATACGAAAACACTTAGAAAACGGCATAAAACTAATGCAAAAAAAGGTTATTTACAACAGCGGTTGCTTTACACATGCAGAACAAATTTTCATTGCAATTCTCTCTGACGATCACCATCACATTAAACAGCTCGCTTCTCAACATATAAAAAATGCAAAAGTAGAATAAATGATGGCTTACTTATAGTTGAAATATCTGAAATCATCTTTGAAACAAATCATTATGTAAAAAAAAAAATACAATTGACTGAAAAAATGTTGTAGTAACAGAACTTCCAATCACTATTCATCAACTGAATGTAAGTTTGATAAATATAATAGATGGCCGAATAGATCCCTTTAATAATATTCCCGTACATTATACTCTGCTTGTCATTTTTTTGTATAGACTGTAAAAATATACATGAAGATAGTTACAGCAGCATGTGGATGCAAAGAGCAGATGAACAAGGTGGAAGCATCGAAAAAATGCCAAATTTTTATAAAGAAAATCACAAATCAATGTATAAATAAAACACTGTACTAAGATGATCGAATAGTTGGGCCGGGTGGTATAGGAAATATAGCCACCTCCACGACGCATGCCCAAGGTAGTTTTGAAAACAAGAGCTGTATTAAAAACAACAATTCGTTGTATGACCCAATACAGTGGTAATGCTGTTTTCTTACTAAAAGTTGTCTGTTTTGCTCCAGCTATAGGGAATAAACATATTGTTTTATAGTTTAAATATGTTAAGCAGATAAATATAAAGGTCTAAGCAACACTTTTAAATACTAACCAGCTCTGTAGGATTTTTTCAACTTTTTTGAAAAAATGTCAAAAAATGACAAATTTTTCCCAAAATTTCGATTTTTGGAGCAAAAGCGCAGACTCAAGCTTTTTTTTTTCAGCGGTAAAATTTCACGCAGTTGATGTACTAGTATAAAGGCAACTTTTGGCACCTACCCGTTTTTGATTTTCAAAAAAAAATTTTTTTTTCGCTCCACCCTAATGTACATATATATATTTTACTTCTTATTTCTCAAAAGTTAACTTTTTTTATACTTCGCAGACAAAAGAATCAGAAGTGGTGAATTTTAAAAATTGGAAATACCGTAAATATGTGCAGGGTATCGTATTTAAAATATACTTGAAAGTTGTTGATTTAATTAAAAATTAAATTCAATCCGGTCACTTATGTATGATACTGGTATGTTTAAGAAATAAAACTGTCAAAAAAAAAAAAAAAAAAAAAAAAAAAAAAAAGCTGAAAATGATTTTAAAGGCTATAAAAAATTCTCCAATAAAAAAAATAATAATAACTTGTTTTTTATTAAGCCTTCTTTAGAAATGTTGAATGGAAATAAATGTCCTGTTCAGTTATGTTTGGTAATTTCATAAACATCCTGTCACATAAATATTATTTCATAGCTAAGTATGTTATACTGGTAAACTCAGTAGGTATGCATCTATACATGTAATTTTTCTATTTAATTAGTTTTAAATTATTTATTCGCAAGCGAACATTTCTTGCGGCTACATTTAAGATAGCATTTTCATTATTTTTTTCCCATTTTACACCTCATTGAATTCTTTATTTATCCATTTACTTATTTTAAACTAATTTTTATTGAATTTTAAATATCAATAATAAATATCAAGAATTAATGCAGTTAGTTTTCTAACTTTTTATTAATTAATATAAATAAAAGGTATACAGGACAAAGCATGAAATGAGTAAATATGTAAAAAATTTCATTCAATACTATCTTGTCAGAATTCGATCTGTAACAGGTTGAGAACAAACTAAAGTATTAAGGTATTCTCACACCTTTGGAATGGATTTTTTTGAAATCTTTGAAATTTTCTCTTGTTATCTTTTTTATAATGACATTTACTTTTAAAATTTGAACAAAAAATAAATAAATAAGTAAATAAAATTTTAGCAATTACTCATAAATAAATTTTTATAAGAGAGTAATAGTCAAATTTTATATCAAAAATTCCCATTACCGTAAATTCCGATAACTCAAAAATAAAACAACGCATTGACATTTTGTTAAATGCATAATAAACAGAATAACTTTCTCTAGGACTTGGACTACACACCTTAAAGAAACCCAACACTTGCGATTTCAGATGTTTCGTTAAATATCTAGAAATATACATGACTCTGTAACTCCAGATATATAAACAAAATAGCACAGGTTATATATTTTCGCGAAGATTTTCCTCTAAAATTCAATAGGGGACCGTCAACAAATTGAAAAAGAAAGAATATTTTTTGAATAATCCTGTCAAAACTAATGTAGCAAAAGTGTTCAAAGTGCAGATTATGATTAAATGGCTTAAGTAATAAACTGTGTTCATTTTTATGCGGATAGCATGCACTGTGAAAAATAGGGTCGATCTACTAAAAAAATGTAGTGATCTTTGTAATTACTAAAAAAAAATTTAGTAATCTTACTCGGTTACAAGGAATCTGTAAGAATTACTAGAAAAAAGCTAGCAACGAATAGAGTTGACAGTTTTACATTTTTAATAGCTATTACTAAAACTCAGTTGGTGTGGCCGTGATAGCCAAGTGGTCATAGCACCGAACTCCAGGCTGAAAGTACCCGGGTTCAATGCTGGACGCCACCAAATATGCACCAAATGTATGCAATGTACGTACTCGTTAAATAAAGGGATTATAAAAATCCTGGCGTAGCAGTTACCATGGGTAATTATCTCTGGACTTTCCCTCCGCTTTAGAAACATGTTAAAATAGAGCAGGTAGCAATGTTTGGTGCTGCCCTCTATTGCAGCTTTGCCGAAAATCTTTCGCTTCAGAAGTCTGTCTTTTTACCCACTGGATGGAGCTCGAAGGAAGCTTCTGCCCTTCGGGTACATGTAATGTTTACTAAAAATAATTTTGGAGCTATTACTAAAATTTGCTTGGTGGCTCATGCTAAAAAGTTTTAAGTTAGTTATACAAAACATTATTTTGTTCAGTTTACAAAAAAAAATGTTTGTTTCACTTGCAAATAAAAAAGTTTGTAATGGTTACTAAAAAATTCTGTGGAATACAAGTTTACTAAAAAATTTTTAACAACCTCTTGATTTTTTTTTTTTTTTTTTTTTTTTTTTTTTTTTTTTTTTTTTTACAGTGTACATACCTTATAATCGCATCTCTATCTTCGATGATATGGCAGTTAAAATACTTATGTAATGAAAAATTCGCCAAAATTTCTCAAGTTTGTCATTTATACTACTGTAAATATAAAGCCATTTAATATATTATCATAAGTGTAGCCTATTCCTTCAAAAAGACATTTGTAAAAAAAGTAGTGAAAATTTCGTGGCATTTCATGCATATTTTGTGTGTTTTGTGTATAATAAAATGTCTGTAAAACTTCATTTTGAGAAAAAGTTAAAAATTACTTTAAATCACTATTCAAAAATTGCTAATAGATGTAATTTTAAATGGCTGTATTTCGGGTTGTACATTAGGTACATACAAAATTTAAGCAGATTTCGATAGATACAAAATTCAATTTTAATATTATTGCAATAATGAAAAAAAGATATTTTGATCGAAAATTACGTTTCAAGCATGTTCGGATACATCAACTGAAAGTAACATATCTGTAACATTTTAAAAATTAATATTAAAAATTTTACCCTGTAGTCTACTAAACTAAATAAAAAGTTAGAAGAAAAAACAATCGAATTCATAAAAAACTTGTTAGAGGTATTTTTCTTAAAATAAATATTAAATCAAAGTTTTTACATCATGTTCTTAGAATCTGAGAATAACAACAAACACCACGAAGTACTTGTCATTTTAATGCTACTACATGCACTTTAGTTAATTTGTATTCAGTAGGTACTTCTCTTCCAACTTTTTTTGTAAGACTAAAGTTTCCTAACAAAACAATTTCCCCTTCAGCAAATAAAAATAAAAATTAAGTATGTTTAGATGTTTTGTTTGAAAAAGAAAATGTACTGAATTTTTTAAAGCTAACTTTTTTTTTAATTACTTGTAGTTGTTGTTTAGATGATTTTGATAGTTACAAATATTTTATAAGAGCGTTCATTATATAAATTAGAAAGCCTTTAAGATATTTAATGAAGCGAAATGTTTAGAAATGCGTAAAGAAGAATATAAAATTTCCATAATCTATAAGTAAGTTTTCGGGCAAAATGCGCTTATTAGAATTGTAAAAGTATTTTATGCAACAGTTTCTGCTTATTATCTTTTGACATATCTTAAAGTTTAAAGTACACATAGAGTTTTAATTTATGCACTCATGTAATAACTGCTCCTCTGTTAGCGTGGAGTTCGATAGAGCTCCCATCTCTCATGTAAATTCGAATGCATGTTTGTCGCCTGCAAACTTTCGTTTATTTAACAAAATTTTATTTTAATTTTAAGTTATTAATAATGTTGCTGGAATCCTTTTTTGGAAAAATAAAGAATGTAAAATGTTTTAGAGCTGTGTATCTTGTAGTTGCTAACTATGCTGCCCAGAAAAAGTCATTAACTAGTAAACTTAAAGTAATATTCCTTAATAAAAGTGAAATTTGCATAAGGTTTTATATTTCACAGTAAATGCAATGGTGATTATGATAATGTATTTTTAAGTTTCATAACATTTTTATATTTTATCTATCAAATTAAAGTAACTTGTCATCGTCATAAAAGAAGGTGTTCTCAAAATATTCGTTTTTTTTTTAAAAAAAAAAAAAAGAAAAAAAACTAGTCATATTTGGCAATTTAATACATTCTTCAATCTCACACACGTTAATACAGGGTGAGGCATAAAGATCTAACCATTTTAAGAGGTCAATAAACATATATATAGGACACTGAAAACAAATATTTTATGTTTACATTCGGAAAAAATAATGTATGCCATTCATTAATTTTTACAATCTAAAACAATTTTTGCTATTAATTAATTGTATACTTTGTTGTACGAAAAATGACATCGTCTAAATGTTTCCCTTTATTCTCTATAAGTCTATGAAAATGACGCGATGTTCGAAAATGACGTGTTCTACCGGGCGATTTACCTATGTTTTGAACACTGTCAGAAAAACTGTCCATAGCTAAATATGTATTTCGATACTTTTGAACAGACCTGTATTTGATCTGCCGGTTGATATATATACTATATAATGCGGAAGTCGGAATTAGGCGGAATTTAGCAAGAAAACACCTAACAGGTTGAAATTTCTCCTCCAGCAATTTATACTAATATATGGGAAAATACTTCAATACTTTTGTTCAGTCATGTAGTTTACCTAGTATCTTTATTACACGCCAGAATTTTATTAAAATTTTGTTCAAACAAAAACATTTTTTAAACTACTTATATCACAGTATCAGAAACTATCATACATGTGTAACCATGCAGATAATTCTTTGCGTGACCCTGTATATCATTTTATTTATATTCTACAAGCATTTCTTAGTAAACTGAAAGCAGCTCAACGTAAAAATGCACCGCTTATTTATAAACCACATTCAAGTAAATCACCCTCATATTCAGTAAGATTTGCGAACTCTTTTGTGTAACCCTGTATATCAAGTATACAATTTATACACACCATATAATATTCAGACATTTAGTAAAACTTAAATGCGAATATCATAATTAAAAATGCATTTCATCTATCCATCAGCTATCACCGATAATCCACACTTCGGATAAAATATACAATTTGTGTGTTCCTGTAAATGCTATGCACATCATATTTTGCGTGAAGTATTGAGTTTCAACGGTGTATATAAATTTTATGATTCTTGAAATCGTTTAACATAGTTAAAATGTGTCGCAAACAATTCCCCTCTTTATTATTGTATAATGGAATTCTTTTGAGTGGCCCAATAAATGAATAATAACTATTATTTTCGCTGCATATTTTACACAATGCATATTTTGATGCACTTTGCGAATCCATATAAATTTGAATATGTTTGATCGGGTTTAACACATTTAAAATTCATTTGAAAGGATTTTTCCCATATGCTGTAATGTATCGGGAAACTAATGTAAATAAACTCATCATTGTAAAAACTTCATTTTAAATAGGGTTCGTGCTAGGGTAAATACGAATAACATATAAAAATTTCATAGCAATCCTAATATATTTACAGGAGTTAGAGCGCGGACAGACGGTCATCCTGCCAGACGGTCAGACGGCCATCCGGACACACAGCCAGACAAACCAAACGCATAAACACTTTTCAACTTTGTTTGAAAGTGTTAAAAAGTAAATTTAAAACTCTATAAACTAAGATTTCTAATTTAATTGTAAAAATTAATTAAATAATCCAACGCAAAGAAAATAAAATGAAACATTTTTTAATTTAAAAATAAGCTACCAATAATTTTTCATTATTTTAAAAATATTCAAAATTTTTTTTCTTAAAGACATAAAAAATATTCCTATTTCCTATATATTTCTATTTTAAATGAACACATTAAAAATAGACATTTTAATTAAAATATTAAATGAATAACAAGATCTCCCATAAAAATATAATATTCACATTTTACTTCTAATAATTGACATTAACACATTAATAATTCATATTTTTTATCTTTTTACTGTACCAAAGTATTTAAACCCCACCGCAATCTCATTATAAAAGAAATCTTCACGAAATTAACTTAGCAATTCAAGGTTTTTAAAAGAAATTATTAACATACACATCTGAGATAAAGATATGTGAATATGTGTCATTAGTGCTTCACTACTACAAAACTGTAACCGAGAGGTGAGAGTACTGGTGTGTACCTGGTTTAATTCTAAGGACAGTAACTTTTACTTTACCTTTGCGGTTTATGTTAATTCTGTAATGAAAAATAAATAGTAATGGTAAATGGATATTCGTTTATTAACGAAAAATCTTGGTACAACTGCTGACAGTGAAATTGAAGCAATTATGTATGTGAATGTGTGCTCTGTAATCAAAGAACCCCGCTTTAGATTATTTATTTATTCACTTATTTATTTATTTATATTTATGGGGTTATTTATGTGTTACAATAAATTTGAAACTTTAGCTGAGTTATGTTTTCCATCTTACTTACATATCGTGTACAGTAGGTTGAATCTGAAATTAATGAAAATGATAACAAATAACAAATTTCCTCAATTTCAGCAATTATATTGTGTACTATTGTTTTTGGAATAAGATTTTTGAATTCAAGTTATTCACTTATCAGGAATCCCCTTTAGATAATGGAAATGAAATATAAAATATACTTAAGAAGTTTTTATGGAAGAGCTTTTTATGTAGATAGTATTTGCAAGTTTAGATTTAATTAATGTTAATTTATTAATGCAAGTTTGGATTTAATTAATGGTAATTTATTAAACAAGAACAAGTATTATTGTACTACAAAACCGTAAATTAAATTATCAGGGTTTTTTTCATTTTAAAATAAAAGGAAAAATATGAAGCTTTAGTACAGTTATATTTCCTATCTTAGAAACAATATGTGTAGCATAGATGAAATCTCGAATGAATTAAAAGGATAAGAAAGCAGAAACCTCCTCAATTTCAGCAATTTTACTGAGTATTGTTCTTTTTAAAATACGATATGTGACTTCAAATTAATCACTTCTCACGGATCCCACTCCTTTTATACAATAAAAATTAGAAAATACCATACATTTAAGATGTTTGTTTAGAAGGGCTTTTTAAGCAGTTAGTATTTGCAAGTTTAAATTTAATTAATGGTAGTTTATTAAGAAGTGCGAGTACTATTATTTCGCACAGCCAGAAAAAATAGATTAAGAGGACCTTTGAAATCATTTTTTGTTATATTTTTAAAATTGCACTTATTATTTATTACATATATGGGTACATTATATGCATTATAACATATATTTATCACAAAAAATGTAAAAAAAAAATTTTTTTTGAAAAAAAATAGGGAAATTTTTGTAATATTTAAGATTTAACGAAAAAATTTCAAAATGCTCTATGCGCATTATTTTTTCTCTGAATGCTTTGGAATTTTTTATGGTTATTTATCACAATATATGTCATAAAACTGTGCATAGATTTTTGAAATTAAAAATAATTGTAAAAATTATAGTTAGTTAATTGTAAAAACAGGTTCAAAAATGCTCAAAATTTCAGAAAAATTGAGAAAATATTTTTTTTTTTATACCTTTATATTCAGATATATAAAATTCAATGCACGGTTTTATTTATATATGTAAATCAAACTTGTATAAATATTATTGGAGATTTTTATTGATATGGAATGCGCATGGGACATTTTGAAAAATTTCCGTTAAATCAAAAATATTACAAAAATGTCCCTATTTTTTCATTTTTTTTCATTTTTTGTGATAAATATACGTTATAATGCACATAATGTACCTTTGTATAACATTTAAAGTGCAATTTTAAAAATATAAAAAAAAGAATTTCAAAGGTCCCTTATCCCCTTAAATTATCCGATGTTTTTGTTTGTTTCCATTTTTAGATATCAGCAAAAACATCAAGATTTAGTGCGGTTAGTTTTATGTTTCTTATCATTGTATAAAATTGGCGAAATCTTAAATAATCAAAAATGAAATTGCTTTGCTTACAATAAATATCAGAGAAACTTCTCGTTTTAAAATTATATTGAATATTTCTGATTTTAGAATTAAATTTTTCACTCTAAATTATGCGCTTCTTACCCTCCCCCCCCCCTGCACAGAAATCTCAAATTCCTTGAGTTAACAAAAATGAGAAAATAAGACACACTTAAGAACTGCGTTATGAATAACTTTTGATGCAAATAATATTTGAAAGTGTGGATTTAAATAAATTTAAATAACAGTAATTTTCTAAACAATTAAATCTGTTATAATATCACGCATCCAAATTTCCTCTTAACAAGAATTCAAGTAAAAGAATTTAAGTAAAGTTTTAAATATATTTAGCACACATGAAATTGTTGAGTGTGTTCCTTAAAAATATTATCTTAAGGAAATGCAATTAAATATTCCAGAAATGATGTATAGAATTTGTAAAAAAAATGCACAAAATTTTGTTTAACAATATAATTAAAATCCCGATTCTAATTTTAATTTAAATGAAATTAATTTAAACTAGCACGAGTACTATTACGTAACTAATTAAAGATAATAAGAGTTCAATTCTTTGTTTGTTTAATTATTTATTTTTAAGTATTGGACAAAGAATTAAGTCTTAGTACACTTATTTTTTTGTTTTATATAAATGATCAAAAATAAAATTCCCTCGTTTGCATATACTAACAGACAATCTTTTTAGCCCTTTTCAACAAAGTTGAAAATTGCTTATGCATTCCGTTTGTCTGTCTGTCTGGCCATCTGTCCGTCTGGCCCCTCCCTAACTCCCGTAAATATACTCGGATTTTCATGCAATTGATAAAATATACCGAGGGTCACAAAAAGCATGTTTAGTATTGCATATGCAGTAAGTACGATAATTTTTTTCATTTACAGGGACACTCAAAAGAATTTCATTACTTTATGATGTATGAAGAAAAATCTTTTGGAGAATATTTTAATCACATTACGCTATTTTAAATGCATTAAAATTGATATAAATCACGGAATTTCACTACGATCATTTCAAAATAGAGCATTCATAGCATTTTTGAAATTCTTTTCGAAGGAAACACAAAAAAATTCTGTTAAAGTACTGCCTTTCGTAATAATTTGCTAGAGAGTATGTTTTAAAATTCAGTATGCATTTTTAAATTTTATTAGTTTTCTGCATATTACTCCTTAAATATGAATTCTATACCTCATATACAAGGCTGCACAAAAGCATTCACATACCGTTCTAATTATTAGAGAAAATTGCTGAAAAGGAATTTTCAACTGAATTAAGTGTAACTTTTAAATGAAATAAATTTTTGAATGCATGTTGTTAATAGATACAAAACACTGTATCATATACAGCTCAGCTAAAAATGTTGCATAATATTCCGATTGTGGGTGGAAACAGATGAAACTCATTTTTAAAATGCGCATTTCCATATGGTGAAATGAATCGTAAATATTTTAATACAAATTTTAATATTACTTAAGAAAGGTGTTATAATAAAAATAAAATACATTAACATGTTTCGGAACCGTCAAATAAGTTCCATAGTCATAATATAAATAAGACAAAATTTCAATATATTTCTCGGTCAGTACAAATGACACGCGACAATGAGATATAAATAACAAAACATGCGCTCTATTGGAAAAAATTAAATTAAAATATAGACCATGATCTAAAACATAAAAAAAAATAAAGTTTCAAAATATTTCACGGTCAATACAAATGACACGCGACAATGAGATATAAAATCACCAAAAAACACGCGCGCTATTCTAAAAAATTAAATTAAAAATAGACCATGATCTAAAAGAAATTTCAACATGCTTCATCCCATTCAAGCCCTTTCTTAAGTAATATTAAAATTTTTATTAAAATGTTTATATAAAAGGTGAATGTTTCAAAATCTGATGATTTAAAAAATCATTTGGATTTAATTAACTTTTTATCATAGAATCGTAAATATTTTAATTTTCTAAACACTACAGATTTTTTACATTATTCTGAATGTGTTGGAAAGTGCTTCATAATCTATGCTTGACGAATGATCTTTTTGTTTTGCTTTATTTTGAGTTTTGAAATGATATCAAATGTTTTTACGAAAGAATTTGTGACTTAAAATTATATGCTTCTTTAGAAACCCTTACCCCTTCTTCAAGATAACGAAAATGTGAATACGAACTTTATTATGAATAGCTTTTCCGACAGATAGAATTTGGAAGTTTAAATTTAAATAATAGTAAATTTTTAAACTATTACAATTACTATAACGTCACGCAAACAAATTTCCTCTTACCGAGTGTTTAAGTAAAAATTTAAATATGTTTCTCGCATAAAAATCTTCGGAATGTTCTTTAAAAATATGATTTTAGGAAAGCACAATTAATTCCTTTAGAAATTATATAAAGAATCAATAAAAAATTACTAAAATTTGGTTTACTTATAAATAAAATATCAATGCTAATGCTAATTTTAATCAAATTAATTTAATTGCAATTAATTTAAATTAGAACTTATTCCGCAATTAAAAAATATTACAGATTTTGACATAATGTTTTTTTTTTTTTTTTTTTTTTTAACGGGAAATTCTTACCTACATGTTATTATTGTAACTGTCAAAAAATCTGTATTAAAACTGCATAAATGGAAATAAAAAAATGATTGAAATTAACAAAAGAAGTTTATTTTATATTAAATTTTTGAAATAGCGATGAAAAAATTTAAAGCATTTAAAATATATTCATATAGAGTATGACAAATGATAAATAAATCTCTGAGATTTTTTTAACTTGATAGAAAATTACTGTTTGTAAAAATATATATTTAGATAGATAAAAGAAACACGTTCTGGTTATTAATAACCAAGAATTTTATTTTGTTATGAATACAAAATAAAAGTAGATATATAGTTTTTAAATTCCCTTTAAAGAATTTTTTGTACTTCCAGCTCTTAATTTTGGCATGATAAATAGTAATTTTCTAACATTTACGCGTTATATTAGATCACGCAACCCAATTTCCATCAAACGTGATTTTGAGTAAAGTTTTCAAATAACTTTCGTTATCTGTAACCCGCTATATTTTCTTTTTAAAATATTCCTTTGAGAAAAATACAATTAAATACACTGAAAATACAGTATAGAATCCAGAAAAAGAACTTAATGCTTGTTTTACTAATAAACTAAATCTCGAAGCTATACAAAACTTCTTGAAAACTTTTAACTTTAGAAAATAATTATAAGCTAATGAAAATTTTTCATACTTAATATTATGAAAGTACTCTTCGAAATACTTGAGTTGAAACTTCAGAAATGAGATTTTTTGAAGATATAGATTTGGTTTAGAAATTAGTATGACTGAAATTTTACAATAAAAACTTAATTTTGAAAAGCAAAGTTAAAATAAAACTAAAATTAATTACTAGGAGTTAAAAATATTAAATAACTCAAAAGAGAAAAAAAAAACTTTATTTGTTTAAGAATTTAAAAATGTTTATGCAAAAAATTTTAACTTCTTAAGGATGTAAAATATACCAATAAATATTTTTATAAAGTGAAATGGATGTAAGAAGGAGTAAGGGCTAAATCTCTGAAATTTCATAAAAATAAATACATGCAAAAAATTAACAAAAAAAAAAAAAAAAAAAAAAAAAAAAAAATGTAGAATTACTTCAAAAATCAGGCATCATCGATACTGACATTATGGCGAAATTTTCAAAATTGAACGAAAGTCAAAAGTAATAACTAGAAATATGAAATATATTTATTTCAGACTATATTTTTAATGGTGCCTTTAGTCATAATTTAATATCTTATTAAATAACAATTGTGTAAGAAAAAGAGAAAATAAATATATATAAAGATCACTTTAATTGACATTTTCTATGTTGCAGAAAAAAATATAATAAAGTGAGAATTTATTTCTTCTTGTGCATTTAGGAAACACTGCCACCTTTGTGTATTTAGGAAACACTGCTCCACCTCACTGATTAGGAAACATTGTCATTTTTGCCCTCTTCATTTTTTTTTGTCGTTCTTTAACTTTATTTGTGGTATTTTATAGAAATTCAGTATGTTTGTTTTAGAAATAAAGTGTGATAAATCGGAATTATCACAGGTTTTTAAAGCAAAATAGCAGAAATTTGCATTTATTTCTGAGAGAGGTTTCGCCATGAAACTGTAAACTCAAAGTGACCCTTATTCTCAAAGTGAAACTGCTGGCGATATTATAAATAATCGCTACATCATTATCGGTCAACGAAACCAACAGGTCGGAGACAGTCGGAAGAATGAGTCCACCTCCCGCGTCGCCCTTTGATGACTCTCCGACGCAAAGTGAAAATACGTGAAGGCCGACAAGCCAGATAGCCTGGCGCCGTTACTGGGCGGGCAGGAGTGAAAACTCAGGTGCCAATGTTAGAACAATTTTACTAATCATTTAATGAGAGAAAGCTCATTAAAATTCGTGATTGGTTGGTGACCTCCAGGGGGGGTCTAGGGAAAAACCTGGATCGAGCGAAGAGAAATAAGCCAGAGGGGAGTCGAGTGTTATCTCGGATAGAGAGAAGCAGCTCGGTTTGAGAGCTGGAAGTGTAGATCCCGCGAGAGGATCTTAGAGGCTGTTCTGATCATTGAGACCTGTTTAGAATCGCTGAGGGTACTCTCGCAAGGAGAGTCAGTGATTGCTCTCGTCTTGAGAGGTTACATAAAGTGATAATCTACGACTTTTAGTGAGCAGCAAATAGCTCGATAGGAGAAGTTCTGACTTCTGCATTGTAGTATGCTAACGAATCGTGTAATGAACTTTGCGTTATTTACGAACTTTGTGCTTGACGAACTCAAATTGATCTAAAGTTGAAGCTGGTTGGTTAAAGATCATATGTGCTTTATTATAATTTCAAATGCTGTAAATATTAATTTTAGAGGATCTTTGTGCTTTCTCCGGATAATAAATTGATTCCCCATTTAATACTTTGCCTTAATTATTTGCCGAGCGGCACACTACGCTACCAACCTCTTAGGAGATAATCTAAAGAGGGCTAAGACATTACAACAGTCTTGTTTCTCGAAACCACATATTAATTCTCCAGTCAAATTGCTTTATTTTTATTCTTCCATAAGTTGAGAGTATAAAATGAAAAGGAAGAAAATGCATTGTTTTAATACCAAATTTCTGAAGTTGAACTATGAATAAATTTAATTTATAAGTTATAATGCAATTCCAGTTATATTTACTTTCCATTCTTTAGAGATAGGAATATTAGAATTGTACATTGTTTAAGAAGGATTCCTTGAAAACGGATAAATCGATTGACTGGTTTCTTCTTTTTAAAACTATATCATGGAATGTCGCAATCAAGCAGGAGCAAAATTAGTTTTAATAACAACTGAATATCCTGCATTTATTGAACTGTGAATGTTCGGAAATTTGTAAATTAAACTTGTATTCTCGTTTCAGATTTTGACTATCAATCCAGAATGATTTATATTTATGTTGAAAAAAATAATATGAGCAACATCATATATGATATTCAGGTCCTGATTTAAGTTATGGTTTATACATACCACAAAGGACCGTCTTATAAATATATAAATTCGAAACTTTCAAAGAAAATTGAGTTCATCATAAATAGAATAGTACACTGTAAAGGGAAAAAATCCGTTAAATTTACGGCAAAAACTACTGGCAGCAATGTTGCCAGCAGCTTTGCCGTAAAAATTGCAGTAAAATTAGATGTAATATTTCTATTACATTCAAATTTTATTGTAATTTTTTCGGCAAAAACTGCTGGTAACATTGCTGCGCCGTAAATTTAACTTTTTTTTTTTTTTTTTTTTTTTTTTTTTTTTTTTTTAATAGCGTAGATTGGTTTTTAAAAACGGGTCTATCTATTGATTGAATGTTTCTGATTAACATTATATTGAGGAGTGGAAGAAAAATATTATATTCGAGGCTTCATACGTGTGCTTCCTATTCCACTAACGTTTTTTATTCATTCGAATCCCAGTATTCCTCATAAGCACGAGCATTCTTTATAAAAGTACTAGCAAACAAAGCAGAAAGTATAAGTTGAAAAGTAAGTACACGTAAGAACGCTGGTGATTAACTTTTAATATAAATTTAATGTTGTTGTATAATGAATTGAATTAATTTTTTTATTATGTGGTTGTTTTTTATTATTTAAATAATAACACATCATTATTAAGTAGGAGCACAGATATTTTCTAGTCATAGCTAAACATCCAATAAATATTTTAAAACATTAGAAGTGAAATTTATAGCCTTGTAATGTTTTCCAAATATAACCTAATTTCCAACTTTATATATATAGCTGTCAACTGTAAAATAATATTGGGTTTTGCATTACATTCGCTATTCATAATAAAATTTTTTTTTTCGAAAAATAAGAAAACAATTTTATCTGACTGTTAATTATTTTCATTTTAATAATGATAATTCAACATTTAAAAAAAGAAAATACAAAAAATATTGACATGAAACGTACAAAATTTTAAAATAATACCAGAATTATTTGAAATATGCAAAAATTACGAAATTTCTTAGAAACGTTAAAAATTATAACTTGTGAAAAAAATTTTTGTTTTCTCTTGGAAATTTGTAATTTTGAGAAATACATGTTTTTTCATAACAAAAAAATACAATTGTAAGATATATATTTCAAAATTCTGCCTCAGGAATATTTATTTATTTATTTTGCTGGTTGAGTTTTAAAAATTCCTTCCGGCAGTGCCGGGAGGAAGAGGTAGCTTTCATATACTTATATATTTATTTATTTATTTTAAATTAAGTTATATTATTCAAAAATACTAAGATCAAATTAGTGGAACCTGATTTTATAAGATCGAATACCATTTTTCGTCAAGACTGAATATTAATAGGAATTTTTAGAAATTAGTCATCTTTTATTCAACCTGGTTTTATTTTAAGCGATTTAGAGAGTCGCCAAATTCCACGATATCATGAAGTGTATGCATTTTAGAGCAACATGATGCATAAAACAAACAAATGAGCTTGGTCGAAATCTTAATTCATGTGCACCTGCAAACTCATATTGAAATCGATTAATATTTACGAGTGCTGTTGCGGGCTAATTGTTTTTTTAAAAAATGTCACCCACGTTAGAAATTCAAACTGCTCATGCGTTTTTTAAGCTAAAGACAAAGCAAAAAATAATCCGGAATTCATTATTAAAATAAATACTTTGAAAAGAACCCTTTTTCAATTTCTAAATTTTTGTTTGTACATCATTATACATTTAAAAGATTTTTGACAAACTTAAATGGCTGCCATTTTGAAGCAAGAGGAAGGATGAAGTTGGACAGTGAACGCGGTCAAGGCATTGTTATGTATTATGTGCACACGGAGTTATATCCAAATCAGTTTCTAAATATGCGCATAATCGCGTGACAAATTTCACTCCGTTTCAAAATGTGAACCACAATGGAAATTGAAAGTGCTATAACAAAAAATGCTGTGGAATCTTTGTATCAAGGTCAAACTCACAAAAGAAAAATATTTTTCATTTTCTTAATTTTTTCATATAATTTTAAAATGCAAATTTTTTTTATTAATTCGCCATTTTTAAACAAGACGGCGGATGGATTTGGTCAACGAACTCGGTCCAAACATTGGTATGTACTATGTACGCATCAAGTTTCATCCAAATGAACTTTATAAATACGTGTGTTATCACGTGATGGAAATCAGACCATTTCAAGATGTGAGCAACACTAGAAATTAAAAGTGCGATAACTCAGCCATTTTTTAAGATACAGACAAAACAAAAAATGCTTTGGAATCTTTGTATCAAGTCAAATGCATAAAAGAAAAATCTTTTTCAATTTCTCACTTTCTTGTACCTAATTTTAAATTTAAAAAATTATTAAAAATTTTAAATGACCGCCATTTTGAAACAAATTGGCCGATGGAACTGGGTATCGAACTCGATTCAGGCCCCAGTAAATACTATGTACACCTCAAGTTACATCCAAATCGATTCATAAATACGCGTGTTATCATGTGACAAAAATTAGATCGTTTCAAAATGTCAGCCGTAGGAAAAATTCAAAGTGCTATAACTCAATCATTTTTTAAGATATAGACAAAATAAAAGGTGTTCTGAAATCATTGTTTTAAGTTCTAATACGTAAAAAAAATATCGTTCAACTTTTAATTTTTTCGCTTTTAATTTTAAATTTAAAATTTTTAAAAGAAATTTTAAATGGCCGCCATTTTGAAACAAAATGGAGGATGATGCTGGCCAACTAACTTGGTCGAGACATTTGTATATACTATGTACATACCAAGTTTCATTCAAATCGGTTCATAAATACGCGTGTTATCACGTGACAAATATCAGATCGTTTCAAAATGTCAGCCTTAAGAAAAATTGAAAGTGCTATAACTCAATCATTTTTTTAAGATATAGACAAAATAAAAAGTGTTCTGGAATCATTGTTTTTAAGTTTTAACACATAAAAGAAAAATATTTTCAACTTTTTATTTTTCCGCATTTAATTTTAAATTTTTTAATTTAAAAAAAAATAAAATGGCTGCCATTTGAACAAAATGGCGGATAATGCTGGCCAACGAACTGGTCGAGACATTTGTATGTACTATGTAGATACTAAGTTTCATTCAAATCGGTTCATGAATACATTACTTATCGCATGACAAATATCAGATATATATATATATATATATATATATATATATATATATATGGTTATATATATATATGTATTACAAATTTTAAATTTTTTTCGCCAAAACTAACCTTTATACTATCTTAATTTTCTTATAATAATATTCCGTACTTACTTCAAATTATTAAATTAAAATCTTCTTTCTAGATCTAATCTGTTAATCTTTATGCAGACGATATAAATCCTTAATTTGCCTTAAAAAACATTATTCCATTATGCGTAAATTTAAAAAGAGGGCTCTAAATTTAAAATATTCTTAATTAAACTTTATTTCTTAATATTCCATATAAAACTCATTTCTTCTATGTTTTTATCAACCCTTTTTAAGAAAGTCTTATTAAATTTATTTCCAAAACCATACCCTTCAAAAAATATTATTATTTTATTTTATCTATTTATTTATTTTCCCTCCGTCAACCTTTGATAGTGTGCATATCAATAAATTCATTTCTTTTCTTTTTCTCTTAAAATTAATCATCTATAAAAATCGTCTGCCTATGAAATTCTATGTCGATTATAAATTGGTTAAATTATATTTTTTAAAAATAAAATTATCGTCTGCGGAAAATAGTCTTGTAGCTGGACAAGAATTCTGTTTACATAAAAGAATGATGGTTTGAGGTTAGAGAATGTTCTAGAATTTTCTTTTTAGATTTAAAAGATGAAGCTCGAGAGGTGGTAAGGGAGATGAGAAGAAGGATTCTTGGGTGCGCTCTTGCATGAGTACGACTTGATGTAGTAAAGCATGGAATATTTTTTGGATGTTTCGGTAAAATATCGTCTGCAACAGGATCTTTTCCATCTATTATAGCTACAGTTTAATAAAATGAACTTGCAGCAGCCAAGGAGTGATTTTTTTTACCTTCTACATTTATTTATTTTGTTTTTTTTTCTCGCTGGCCATGACTTCTGTGCGGAGAAAGGGAAACCTGGCGATGATTTTTCTGCCCCCCTAACTTCAAAATGTCACACACACACACACACACATATATATGTCAACATTTGAACGGAGGGTGGTTTTGTGGTCTGGGGGTCATGATCGGTGAAAATATACCAAAAGTTTCTGGAAGTGCTTTCCTCCGGATGGCTGCAATAGGTAGCTTTTTACTTTTTGTAATGAAAGCTACCTAAAAGGTAATTTAATTAATAGTAATTATTTAAAAAAAATACGTGTAATATTAGATCAAGCGACCAAATCTCCTTAATATTGAATTTTAAGTAAATTTGTCAAATAACTTTTATCTGATATTCATTGCACAACTTTTTAAAATAATCTTTTAGAATAAGTATGATTAATTATTGGAAAAAAATACGAATCTCCAAAAAATATGTTTAACATAATTTACAGAAAAAAAAATAGTAAACATAATTTACAGAAATAAAAGTTAATGATATTATATCATTATTATTATTATTATTATTATTTTACTTTGGCTGATAATTATCAGATGGCGGAATAGTTTCATGCTATTAAAAACATTTGAGACAAATCTTCAGTAACTAGTCAGATGTGGCAATCCCAAAATTTTCTGTACCTTATGCATGTTAATACTTCCTGAAAAATGTAGCATAGCGGAGACATCGGTTAAGTGGTTTAAATCAAAATCTAGTCAGGAACAACTTATCTCACCTTATAATTGAATCTGAAGTTCAGTAGAACCCCAATAATCCGGATTGGTTTTTTCATTTTTTTTTTTCAAGTTTAAAAGCAATTGGCAAAAAAGTTTATATATATATATATATATTCAGAATACGACGGTGCAACAAGTTAATGTTATGGAAATTAGCCAATCGCTTCTCAAACTTGAAAAAAAAAATGAAAAAATCGATCCGGATTATCCAAGTTCTACTATTTCATGAAAATCCGTGCATTAATTTTTAAAGTAGAGCTTTTACAAAATCTTTTTTTAAAAAATCTGCATAACAACGCCACATGTTGAGTGATGTGCACAAAAAACTAAACAGGGTCATTTTTTTATCAGGTATTAACTGAAACTGAAATTTTGATTGAAAATTCATGGATTAGTTCTTGAGATACATTTATTACGAAATCGTGAAAAATTCAGTATGGCTGGGTTTCCTCTTAGGCGATTTACACCAAAAACTAAAAAAACATTAATATATATTTGGGACCAACGGAATCTGGAGTTTTATCAAATTTCGTTTATTAATTCCTGAGATAGAGCTATTGAGATATTTACGAATAATGCTCCCATCTGTTGAGCGATTTGCATCAGAACGTAAACAACATCATGTACATCAAGTACTAATTATAAAGTTTTATGAAAATCCATGCACTAGTTCTTGAAATATGGCTAATGTGGAAATTGTAAATAATGCAGCATAGCAGCGCCATCTGTTGAAGAATATATAACAAATCTACTTAGATCTAGTTTATATCAAATTACAGAATCTAAAGTTTTGGGAAGTTCCCTTCAATACTTCTTGAGATAGTACTATTGCAATAATCATGAATAATGCACCATGTCAGCGCCACCTGTTGAGCAATTTGCACTAAAACGTAATCAGCATTATGTTATATCAAATAACATTGAAATTTAAAGTTTTATGAAAATCCATGCACTAATTCTTGATACATGGCTATTGTGGAAATTGTGAATAATATAGCGCGGCCTCTTGAGCGACATACTCCAACAATTAATCAGATCTAGTTTATATGAAGGTCTAACAGAATCTAAAGTTTTGTGGAATTCCGTACAATAGTTCTTGCGATAGAATGCCCACAAAACTTTTGTCACATACACACAGACAAACACTTAGATAGACTGACAGCCTCACAGACAGGCATTTCGTAAAAATATGTTTTTTTCTGTTTCTCTCATCCCTAAAACAAGTAAATCCGTCGAAAACCGGATTTCGAAAATTTTCACGAATCCAATACTTTCTTCTTTTAAAGATAGAAGAATGTAACATGAATTTAAAATATTCCATACATTCACAAATGTACTGCAATCAGTCAAAAGTTATACGGTAATAAATAGCATAGTAATAGTTCTAAAGTAAATTTAGAAGAAAATGTAAAGCTAAGAAAAACTGATAAAATTTGCAAACATTTTACTTTAAAACAATTTTTTTAAAGAGAAATAGGAAAAAAACCCACAAAAATGACATCAAAGGCAAAATTTCTCAAAATAACATGAAACATTCATATAAACATTTTGCTTCCAAAGTTTTAAACTTTCATTGACAAGTAAAACTTGCAAAAACTTATACACACATATATATATATATATTCCAGTTCTTTAATTTTGTATACTAATAAGTTTATTTTCCTAATATAAGATGAAAAATTTGTTTTCGAACTATGTTTTTAAGGGGATTTTTTTGCAGGCCAACTTTTAAAGTTTTCCCTTAATTAATAATTATTTTGTAACATATTACGGTTAATATTAGATGAAGCAACTTAATGTCAGTCAGACGTGATTATATTTTACTATTTAAAAAAATTTTTATTATCTAAAGTGCGTTAAATATGCTTTTTAAATTATACTTTTAGAGCAAGCTCGAAAATATTGCGAACATACAGCATAAAATTCGAAAAATTGTCTGAACTTAGTTTTACTAATAAACAAAATTCCAAAAACTTTGTTAAAAACTTTTCACTTTGAAGTTCAATTATCAGCTAATGGACAAAAAAATGATGCAAAATATTTTAAAAGTACTTTTCAAAATATTTGAGTAATGGTAATATGTTTATTTCTGTTTAAAGAAATCTATTCAGTTCATAAATTAAGTATGACTGGAAGTTTGGCTATAAAAAGAAAATTTTCGAAAGAAATTTTAATATTAAATAAAGTTGTTACTAGTTGTTAAATATTACTAAATAAAATTCTCAAAAGTAGGAAACCTGACTTAGTATCAAAATTTCACAAATATCTTTAAAAAAATGTATATGAATAAATTTTACAGCAATTAAGAAAAAAGTACTATGCTTGACTATACTTTATAAAGAGGAAGATTTAGAACTAAATGTGAAACATAAAATTTGCAATTTTCAGGAGATTATTAATGTAAAAAACAATGATAAAATATCTTCATTATTTTAACCGTTTTTATTTTTGAAACTACAGCAATAAAACATGTGGGATATAAGTGAATAAAAATACTTTATATCTTTTACAAAAAATTTTTATCAGTTACAGGGAGTATTAAGTTACTTTGATAATAATAAAAAAAAAAGCTGTAGGGAATTTGCATTATTTTTCTACCTACCATATTACCATATCGCATATCCATACACTATAACAAAAAACTGTTATGTTTTAAAACTTTTCTTGGAAACTGGGATTCCGACATTTATCCCACCAGTGGTCGAGAGGTTCAGACCTCTAAACTGGTAGACGGTAGGTGCTAGATTCGAACCCAATCTTGACCGTTGGCCTAACCGCTCGAAGTTTTCCGTGCTTTTCGTCCGTGCTTTCTTGTGTAAATAGATACCTTAGAGAGATCCTCACGGAAGGCACCCCTCCTCTTATCCTATATATATATATACATAAGGCCTATATCCCTCGTGTAGATAAATGGCCATGATAGACACAAACAAAACTAAAACATTTTATGTAAAGGAAGCACAACGATTCATATAACAAATAAACGTTTCACTGTGAGTCCAAAAAATCTGTCAGATTCCTAAGAATTGTTTAGAAACTGGGATGCATAAAACTTTTTATATAAATGCAGCTTGAGTTAAAGATAAAATTTTAGTAAGACTACTGCAATTTTAGTAGATTCTTTTGTAAAGCGATAGATTTCTGTCGCTTCAAAAAAGCTAGTTATATTGTAGATTTACTTTTTTTAGTACAATGTACAGATAAAATTTTAATAAGCGTATAGATTTCCGTTATTTCACATCTGTATTTTTATTTTTATTTTTATTATTATTTTTTTGTATAATTTTCTTAAACGTAACTCAAAAAACATTCTTAAGTTCTTCGAAAGAAAAATTTCTGGTAATTTTAATTATCAAATAAATAGTATCAGCTATGCACTTGAATTTAAAGAAGCAAGGAAAGTAAATTAAAATAAATTTTAATGTTATTGTTAATTCTGTTAAGACGTTTGTCTATAAATAAAAAATGTTTGTTGGACATTATGTATACTTGAGAATTGAATGTAAATTTAAACAAGCAAATCCAAAAGAAAAATAGGCATAACGCATTTGAAAAATCAATTTATACAATTACCCTGAATCGTGCTAAAATTATCCATTTTTTCTTCTATCCTGTGTAAAATCTTGTATAGATTCATGTGTATGGTATATACTGCAATAATAGTTTTTTCAATTAAGCGCATAGCCCAGTTGAAATTTCCGAATCAGCAATTCCCTTCAATAAACGAAAATCCACTGCTAATGTCTTAAGTAGTCCTAAATACAATCTCCTTGTTCTTAGCTCAATATGTCCCTAAAGGGACCTTGCGCCATTAAACTCCATACAATCAACCAATTAACCTAAATATAATCTACATAATTCATGCGCGTTAAGTAATATGAAAAAAAAATATTCAATTTAAAAATGCATATTGCAACTTAAAACGTATTTGTAGCAATTATTAATCAGAGGCATACTTACAACCAAACATTTTATTACATCTCTGTCAATGAGCGGCACATTAAATACACGCCTATGTTCTAAAGTAGGAGTTTTATGGTACACCACAGTGATTTATACAAACTCCAACATAATATAAATAGTGTAACATCGTCAAAATAGACTACAAACGATTTTCCCCATTGATCAAAATCTAAAGCATTTATTTTTAGTACCCTTGTAAATGAACCGTTAATTCTACACATTTCATTTTAAATTCCACACAGAGTACCGTAAACACCAATAATATGAGTCTATTCCATGCCAACGGATGGACAGACAGACATACAAACCAAATTTAAAAACACTTTTTAACTACACTGGAAAGTGTTAAAAATGATACCCCGGTTTGAGAATTCAGATTAAAGTTCTTTACAAACATCTCGAAAACGTTTTATAAAAACAATGACAATAAATAAATAAATAAATATTTTGTATTAACTTATTTAAATCTCAAAAAATATTTTTTTTTTCTGAGTTTTCTGAATATTTTAATCAGAAGACATTCAGGCATAATTTTGGCTGTGGTTATAGTTTATTTCCATGAATTAAGGAAAATATTTTTCAGGTGCGTTCGTTATTATATAAATACATAGGACTTCTATTCATCCTTTGGTCCATCCGTCTGTTTGTCCCTCAGTCCGCATATAATAAGACCCAAAGACTATCCGACTGATTGATTTGAAATTTATCAAATATAATTGCTGCAGAGTTTTATCGAGTCATTTAATTTTTTTTTTTTCAAATCGAATCGAAACGTAATATGGTATTAATAAAAATTTTCTTCATTTTATTGAATCCTATTATGCGTAATTTGTTCAATTATATCTCTTGATACGTAATGAGTCGAGGTAAAAAAGGTGATTAGTCAAACAAATCATATCATGCATAATTAATTCAATGTTATCTCATGATAGTTAATGATTCTAAATTTTCATAGTGATTATTTTATTAAATCTGATTATATGCAATTAATTCAAAGATATCCTATCTTAAGTAATAATTTCAATTACTCTCCATGATAAGAAATGATTATAGATTGCCATGATAACAATTTTATTAAATCCTTTTATATTTAATTACTGCAATGCTATCACATGATATTTAATGATTCTAGGATGTCATGCGGATAATTCTATTAAATCCCATTACAAGTATATTGCATCAATGATATTCTATGGTAGGTAAAATTTATATTGCGACTATGGTTCAGTCCTGTTTAAAATAGAGTTATATAACTTCCTTATTACAGAAATTAATGTATGTAATCGTAATAAATTTTGTATTCATTAACAGTTCAACAGCTATTGCACGAAGATTTGAATATTTATAAAAAACTAGTCACAGTACAAACGCACCTTATTTAGCATGTTTCACGAACAATTTCCAACGAATTTTTACAGTACTGATCAAGACATTTTACATACACCTTTACCTTTCTTGGAAATTTAAGCATTAAGGAACATGTTTCGATTTGAACATTCTTATTATATACAGATAAGAAAAACCAAAAAAAAAAAATAATAATAATATAAAAATAAATAAAACTACACATTTATCTTCTCAACAGGTTAAGTATATTTGCTAATTTATGTCTCTTTATAAAAACTGATCTAGATTAATTTTGCATTCATGCATTTTTGCATAACAATTCAACAGCTATTTTACAATGATCTGAATATTAAAAAAATTAGTTACAGATTAACTAATTGACTACTACCTTTTATAAGAAGTCTTTAAAAAGTTGACATCGAGACATGTTACATACACCTGCAAGGCCATAGACAATGGGGGGGGGGGGAATCACCAGTGCTTGATCCCCTCCGAAATTTATTACTATATATATCATTAAATGTCAGTCAAAATTCGAAAAATCAACTAGAGTCAAAAGTCTAAAATCAAAATAGTAATCAAGAATACATTTCTTTCTTCATTCCGGTAGTATTTTTAGAAAACAAACGCAATTCCTAAAAAATATTAAAAATTCATTCGATTTTTTTACCGAATAAGGCTCTGTAAAGCAGAATGTCAATAACGAACAACAGATGGATACAGATTGTCAGATTTCTTTAACCTAAGTTCTTGAAAAATGCAATAAGTCATTTAAAATACTCCCATGCTTAGTTATTTCGATGTATACTATTGGAAAGACATTTCTAGCCATAAAACGTTTGAAAATATATGCTGAAGTTGTTTGACACTAACGGCAACAAGTCACTGCAGAAACATTGAAAGGATTTTATAATTTTATTTGCAATAAAGAGGTGTAAATTTTCTTATGTGATTATTTCAAATAGAATAATTTGAATTCCCAGTTAAACTTAATAAGATTCTTAACACTTCACAATTTCTAAAAAACACTTATAAAATAAGACCAAAAAAAAATTTGAATCTCAAATCCTCCTCCGAAATATTTTTCTGGCTACGGCCTTCTACACCTCTACCATTCTTGGAAATTTTAGCATTACGGAAAATGTTTCGATTTGAACATTCTTATTATATATAGATAAGAAAAACCAAGAAAAATAAAACTAAACATTTATCTTCTCGACAGGTTAAGTATATTTGCTAACTCCTTTCTCTTTTTTCTAGATTAATTGCAGTTCAACTTTCTCCCGATGTGCTTGACTGAAGCTAAGCCGGATGAACAAATGATTATTTGCAGCTAAGAAACGAAACGTGACAAGCTTCACAAAGCTTCCGTTATTTCCTATATTTGCTTTCATTTTTACATGTGATATAGTCGAAAGCAGTTTCCAATATCTGGGAGAATTCTCTCTATCTATTTCTATCTGTCTTATTATTATTTTTTGTAGGTGCAATCATAAAAAAGTAATAATGTAAGTATAATGTGAAATAATAACGATACATTATTTTCTCGTGTGCAGTGTGCAAAATTTGTACACTATTAAAAAAAAGTCTAAAGTTACTAAAATTGTTCTTCAAAACTGGGAATCTTAAAAACATTTATGTAACAGTAATATAAAAAATTCATTTATTTGATACATTTTTGCACTGTAAACACTATGAATCAAGAAATATGTAACGTTATTAAGGATTTTTCCGCAAAATGGGATCCCAAGAACAGTATTTTATACAACTGTAATCCGAGATGCAGGTAAATTTTAGTACCATTACTGTAATGTTACAAAAACTACTTTTGTACATTTACATATTTTTCATGTAGTGTACAGATAAAATTTTAGTAAGAATACAGATGTCTATAATTTTACATCTGTAAAATTACTTTTTTTCAATGTATTATAGAGAAAATCACAAAAAAATGTAATGCGAACTATACAGTGGAAATTAATAAAAATAAATTTTACTCGTTTATGTAGCCTGCGTATAATCGAGAAAATTGAAAAAAAAAATTCTTGTGCATTATTCATTAATCTGAAATATAATAACAAAATATTATTTATCATTATTAATTCATGTGTAAAGCACACTCTACTAGAAAATAATAATAAAAAGAATATTTCCCAGTTAAACTGATGGCATTGAACTCACAGGCTACGCATACTAATTGTACATTACAGCCATGTATTTTCGTTAATTCCGTTCGAAAAAAACATGAAGAAGGAAAAGCAGCTCTCCCCTTTCTCCTTTTTTATAATTAATTATTGACCTCCTAAATTATGAAGGACATGCTTTATCATATAAAAATCTATATCCAAAATTCAGAGCAAATCGGATAATTCTTAATAAAAACCCATTTAGCATTTATATAGTTTAAGAGGAGTTATTCCCCTCTTTTATACTTAACCATTAAACTTCCAAATCTATTCAGAGATTTGAACGAAATTTGACAATTCTGCTTGAAAAATCCATTTATACAAGTTAAGGGAAGGAGCATTTGAGCCCCCGTTCCCCTTGTTTATACTTATTCAATGAACACCTTATAACAGCCACGGACTCGCCTCATCAGAATGATCCTATATCTAAATTTTGAACGAAAACTGTTAATTCTGAATGAAAATCCCCTTTATATCAATTAAGGAAAGGGGCATGAGCCCCCCGTTCCCCCTCTTATACATATCGAATGAACTCCAAAAACTAATCAGGGAAGCGCCTTATCAGGATATACATATATACAAAATTTCACGTGGATCCGATATTTTTATCATGAGCTATCGCGTTACGCACGAACGTACATACGAACGTACGAACATACATACAGAACGGACGGGCATATAAGCTCTCAGGCTATGATAGCCTGTGAGCTAAAAACACATTTTTACTGTGTGCAATAGTAATCCAATGTATAATACGGAAAATCGGGGAAAATCATGTATAATGCAATCTATACAGGAAAATAGTAAAATACATTATTTATGCGCATGCAATGCAGAAATTTTGCATAATACCAAAATAGAAAATAAATGTATATAACGGACTAAAGAATGTGTACAATGAATGAATGTGTGTGTTTCACAAGAGACAAAGAGCTTCCGTTATTTCCTTATTTGCTTTAATTTCTATATACGATATACCATAACGCACACTGTAAAAAAAATCTGTGAAAGTACTAAACATTTTCTAGAAAACTGGGATTACAAGAACTTTTCATGTAACGATAACAAGAAAAATTCTTGTAATCGATTCTGAAACTTGAATTTTTGCTGTTACCGTTACTGGAAAAGTTCTTGGAATCCCAGTTTCCTAGAGAAGGTTTAGTACCTTTGTAGATTTTTTTTTTTTTTTTACAGTGCAGTTTCTAATATCTGTGAGAAATCTCTCTGTCTAATTTTTTTTTTTATGTGCGTTCGTAATTATTTAAAATCCGTAGTACCTATAGTCGTCTTTCAGTCTGTCCGGTTGTCCGCGTTATAACAGATCTAAAACTACAGAATCGAACCATTTGAAATTTAAAGCATATGATTGTTACATAATTTTGTCAAATCACTTCAGATTTTCTGAAAATCGGATGCTTAGTTTAATTACGGGGATAATCAAAATTATTCTGTTACATTACGGCCGATGGGAAAAAATACTTTCAAATGCAACTTAATGGTGTTACACTCTTTTGAACATAATAAAGCTGATGAGTATGTATGAAGTATATTCTGTAATATGCATTATGAGCAATTTATTGTTCAAAGAATATTTGTTATTCATTTGTAAGGCTACTCAAATGCATTCCATTATATAGTTGTATAGGGGAAACATTGTTTTGGACGCGTTTTAATAATATTAAAATGTTTAACATTTCATGAAATTGATATATGTTTCTGAGGTTTATAATAAGTTACATGCTGCATAATGGAATGCAGATAGCATTTACAGCATGCACAAAAGATTTCGAATATTGCACTGTATCCGAAATACCATATAATAATAACCAAGATCTGGATATTTTAAAAACATCTTTACAGTATGAAAGCACCTCATTTCATACGCTTGTACCAACTTTTTTTATAGGCCCAATCATAAAAAGTTATTATGTAAGTATCCTCTAAAATAATAACCAAATATTTAACTTACCGTCCTCAGTGCTGAGGACGGTAAGCAATATGCCACTGAAATTTTTATGCTTAAAATTGTTTAAAATTATTGGTGATTTCATAAATAAAAATTTGAACATTTTAATTAGAATAAATCTGTGCTATAAAGTACTATAATTTAATCTTTTGCACTTAAAAATGATTTTAGATTACACACACACACACACATATATATATATATGTATATAGCAATTTAAGAATAATGTGTAACGGCAGATCCAAAGTCCCGTGCCATAATTATCCAATATCGGATTAAGTCCAATATTGGATTATTTTAAATAGCTTTGAAATAAAAAATGAATTGACTAAAAATGACATACAGAATATACAAACTTTTGATTTTGAAAACCTTTTTACTAACATTCCTATTGCAGAGTTGAATAGCATTTTATTTAAAATTATTGATTTGATCAGTGGGGACATCGATATGGATCTTAATTTATTTAGATTATTGTGTAATTTTTGTTTATATAATAATTATGTATATACAGGCTCGGACATTTATTTACAAAGTAATGGGATAGGAATGGGGACAAGTTATTCTTCCACGGCAGCTAATCTCTTTTTATTTTTTTATGAATATCAATTTTCAAGTGTAAATAAAGATGTTAACTTTCTGGCTTTCAGATACATTGATGATTTAATTATTTTGAACTGTGATCGTAATTTTTTGGAAATTTCATCCGATATTTATCCTGATATGCTGGTCCTAAAAAAAACTAATGAAAATAATAACGCTGCTGACTATCTCGATTTAAAAATCCACATTACAAATGATTTGCAAATTTCCATATATAATAAAAGAGATAATTTTAATTTTGAAGTTAATCAGTTGGTTAACTGGACTTCAAATATTCATAAACGTGTTTACATTAATATAATTATTGGTCAAGTTTTCCGTTACTACAAGCTCTGTTCAAATAAAAATTTATTTTTAAAGGAACTTCTTCATTTAATTAATATTTTACAATACAAGAATAATTTACCTCTAAAATTTATTAAAAAATATACTAGTTTTACTGACAGTCTGCATTTTTAAGTAATTGCTATATGATTGACAGTTAATGATTTGTATAACTTAAAGCCTTTTGGACGGTTTTACAAGGATGTCTGCAATCGTGTGGCAACGACATGGATACGAATACGGATTGATTTTTGGATGCTGGTTTTTTGTTGTTTTGTGTGGCTGTTTTTCTGAGGCTTGGGTAATACAACTTTATTTATTTCTGTTTTAAGTTATATTACATACTTGTTCATTTCGGCAGTATCAATTTTAAATGTGTTATATGCTGTTTTCTGTGGCGTTTGGGTCCGGTGGGGGAGTGTTATGATTTCAAATGTTTTTGTACATTTGATTTTTTAAATTGTAGCACTCTGATCGAAACCCACTGCCACTACATTATAATAGTCCTTTTCCATTTCCATTCATATGTATTTGCTGTGTTTTAAAATTACCCACTGCTGATGAGATCCACAGCCTTTTTATATTGTCTTTATACTGTTTTTCTTACTCGTTTTTTATTTCCTTTAAAGTTTAATAGTTTGATATCATTTTTCATTATGGCACGGGACTTTGGATCTGCCGTTACACATTATTCTTAAATTGCTATATACATAATTTACGTGATTATTGCAGCTATAGCGCTGATCATGTGGATTTTTTGTGAACTTAAGTTTACTTAAGACTTTAATATTTTTAGACTATATATATGTATATATATATGAATGTGTGTGTGTACATAATGAACACTTTGCACGAAAAAAGTGGAATTAAAGTATGTTCTAAATGTCAGAAAATAAAAGAGACGAAAAGAATACCTATTAGCATTTTTATTTCTCGAGATATATTCTATATTCCAAAATATTATTATTTTAAATTCCGAACTTTTTAAAGTAAAATGTATTCGATTTTCAGACCGGAAATTAAATTTCTGAGTTCGGATATCAAAAAAGAAATTTATTACAGAATCAAGATTTTTTTTCCATTTTCGCCGATTGAACAAAAAAAGATAAAAAATATTAAAGAAACCATTTTTTTTATAAAATATTCTTCTGTTATTTGTATAGATTGAAAACCATTAATTGATAATAACTATGCGATAAAATAGTGTTGAAGCATTCATTGTTTCTGATTTCCCAAACATATTTAAACATTTTTATATATATCAGTTAATTATCATTGCGCATAAAATTAATATGATTTTCAAATGGTTCACACGTATTTTCAATACGGATTTTCAATATTTTCGTATCAAAAATTATGTAGTATGTTTCTATAATGCTAACAAATATTACAACCTACGGGGTAAGTTCCGGTAAAATTTCCAAGAAAGGTCAAACGATATATATATATACATGGATTATGTGGTAGAAAACAGACTCATTGTTGATGCTGAATAAACATAAGCTATTCATCATAATATCATATGGTCATCACAAATCATTAGATGATCATATGCTTCATCTAATTTTTCTTTTAAACATTTATCACAAATACAAGCTGAAATTGCGTTTATGAATTTTCTAAAAAATATTATGAATCAAACTGATACAATAATTATTTAAAAATCAATATCAAACAGCTTCAAATTCCATGGCCTATATTCCATTATTCAATTTTCCACTTACTCATGTGTATTATGTGCGTTATTATTATTATTTTTTACATTATGCACGTTATTTCTTATATTTTACTTGGAAGATTGTTTTTATTCTCATAACCATTGAGTAACTCGAGCCATAATTTTGCTTTGTTAAATAATGATGCATCGCTACATACTGAATTTTTGTATTATAATGGATGAGTTGTATTGAATAGTGTAAATTGAATAGTTATTACCTTACTTATTCGTTGAAATTTATTTGGATAGTCTCTTTTGATACAATCTTTCTGGGATTGCGGGATTTCTTTTATGATTAATGTCAGCTATATGCTCATTTTTCAATACTTAATTACCAGTATGGTGTACGGCATTTTTCAGTACGTTCTATAAGCTCTGCAGTACATGGTTCCCCAAAAGGTGACCTATGTTTTGTCCAATTTTATTAATGATACTCTAACATATTTATAAATTTCATGTCAGAATTATATGCTTCGAAGTCTAAGATTTGATATAATGAAAATAAAACAAAAATCTGGCTCTAAATCCAAACAAGAGAAGAAATAATCCAGTTTAAATTTATAATATTCCATTAATACTCAGTAGCGAAGAAGTTATTAATGCACTGAAGCCCTTCCGATTCACGTCTAGGTCACAGAAGAGTAGTCATGTAAGTTATTCTATTATGTATATGTATAAATATATATGTATTGTAAGATCTTAAAACAACTTTCTATAGTATGTAAACGAAATAATGCACTTTCACACGTTGAATGCCACGTCAGTCATCGGTGATTAACAGTTTAAAATTTAAAAATTTACATTCTAAATAAATTTTAAATAATATAAGTGTTGTATCATGAGTGTACTAAACAGTTATAAAAAAATGTGTTTTATTAAAACACGATGAACATGAATTTGTTTGTCTTTCGCAGGTATGACAAAATATTGCAACTTGCTTAGTTAATTTTCTGGCTATTCCTCTATCAAATTCCGCCGCATTTTCTTTAGAGCATAATTTACAATACCGTCCCACTTTAGATATTTTTACATTTTTTTCTTTTTTATTTTGTGTGATGGGAATCCTATTTTGCACCCAAAATGAAAATATAGACAAAACTAGTCGTTGGAGGCCATCGTAATACTTACCCATCATTTATATGCATATGAAAATAAAATATGTGAAAACTATTTATACAATGTATTTCAATTCCAAAACTAAATTTAAATGTTGTTGATAGACATAGTAATACTCTATTAATGAATTGCTGATGCACCAATTTCAACAAATTATATAAAACGCCAAACTACTCAAAAACTACCAAACTACGTAAAAGAAACATCCTTATAACTCCAAAAATAATAATCATATTAACTAACAATTTGCTGCGTCGGATTAAGCGTCTCATTTTCAATTAAAATATACCTCTGAATTGAAATTTGAATGAAATACAGGATCATGAACAATCGAAGAATGTGGAAAACAGGATTACAAATATCTCGACAGCTAATAATCCGATCGACTTCATTCTTTATGCAAAATTTGTGTTTTTTTTTTTTTTTTTTTTTTTTTTTTTAATTGCTTTTTATATGCATTCCTTAAAATAAAAAAAAATCGAAAATTTTTATGTATCTTTCATCAGAACGAATTTTTCGAGAAAAAATATAAAAAATAGTTCCGTATAATCGAGGTTGCTGATAATCAGTAGCCTTCGTCCCATTCTTACATACTAAGTACATACAAAATTTTAAGTCTCTATATCAATTTGTTCGTGAGTTGGAGCGTTTACAGACAGACAGACTGACAGACTGACAGGCAGACAGACGGACGGCAATTTTTTTTCTAAAAATATGTTTTTCGAAATCTCCAGTGTCTAAAACGTGTAAATGCGTCAAAAAATTTTTTTCGATTTTCAAAACGATTGCAAGACTTACCCTATTCTTCGTATGATGGGTAAGTAATGGATTGGAACACAATGTATTAATCGTCTGTATGTTCAATGTATCGTTTCCTTAAAAATGTTTTTGAAAAAAAAATCATCGCATTTTTGTAATTATATCATTAATTAAATTATTTTTTACATAAAGCTCTTTACATTTTTCACCACACTCTCTTTTCATGAAATGAAACCAATATACAGTGATGCAATTTATAAATACATAAATTAAAAATTAATATGTTAATATGATAAAAATAAATATGTTAGATGTTTAATCTTGCTTTCTATTTATTAAAATATTTTTTACATAAAGCTATTAATATTTTTATACCAAACTCTCTTTTGATGAAGTAAGACCAAGATAATGCGACTTATAAATATATATGTACACATATATATGCACACATATGCATATAAAGAATACACATATATATATAGAGAGAGAGATAAATAGATATCGGATAAAAAGAAATCCATGTTTTGAATAAAATTTTACGGTAATTTTAATCATTATAACATCTTTAGTCCTGATTTTGCCTGTAAGAGACATTAAATAACATACTTTTAATTAATTTAAATGCCTCTACAATTGTTAAAATTACTTATTTTTAATACATGAGTGCATATTAAAAACATTGATTTATTGAGATATATCTTTGAAGCTGTTTAACTCTAATTTTTGTCTGTTTTTTGCGGTCTCGCGTAAAATTTTTTCCAGGACTGAGGAGAATAAAGTAGAGTAAAAAAATGGACTTTGCAAAGACTAACTTTTCACCTTCACACTTTAATTAATAATAGTTTAAATTTCAATTATTATATATATAAAATATAGATTTTGCATAATTCTTATGCCAAATAACTGCGAGACTATTCCTTAAGATTTATGTTGCATGAAATGCTAGTCTTTGACATATTCACTTTGACAGTTCAAATGAGACAGTAATGTTAAGATATTTGAATATAAGAATAGATTTAAATTATAAAATACAAAAGATTCTTTTCCAATTGAACAACAATCATGTCGTTTCAAAACATAGCATAAAATGAATTTATCTTCTAACCCCTTTACTTTATATTCATTTATGAAAATTTGGCATTAAAATTCTGTCCATTAAAATTTTGCCAAGTGAAAAGAAGTATATTTCATAGTATATAAAGAAAGAAGAATTTTTTTTTTTTTTATATGAACTCCAAATTTTTTATAGCGATGGAATTTTATGGCATATCAGTCTCATCTTCTGAATACATACAAAACTTTACGTAAAATTCTCTAGTTTTTGATAAACTAGTATAGTGTAAAAGACTAATTTTGTCGACGAAAGTGGTTTAATAAATTTCTAATAAAATAAAACAGATAATTGCATTAGATTTTTGCTGAAATTAAAAAGTAAAAGAGTTACAGAGTTCTTTAAAGACTACTGAATGTAAATTAATCAAAAATTGAAATTAATTTAACAGTTGATAAACCTGTCTTTTTGACAGGTTAATGAATATATTTTATTTTTTATCTTAAAAATTATTTTCCGGTGAGTAAATAAAGTGTTCTAGAAAGCTTAGTTTCAATATTTTCAAATAGCATTATTATAAAAACATATCAATCTTTTTTATTAAAATACTATATCTTAACTTTTAATTAATATAATTACTGTCATTAATTTAAAAAAAAAATACTAAAATCGAACAATAATTTTAATCATCATATAGTAGAGTAAGAAAATTTGGACTTTGCTATGACAAACTTTTCACCTTAACAATTTAATTATTAATAATTTTAATTTCCATCATTAAATGTATGGAATGTAGATTTTGTGTAAATTTCAATCCACATAACGGTCAGACTAGTATTTGAGAGTTATAAATTGCTTTTTTATAAAAATATATTAATTTTTTTTATTAAAATACTCTATGTTAACTTTTTATCAATATAATTACTCTCAATAATAATAATAATAATAATAATAATAATAATAATAATAATAATAATAATAATAATAATAATAATAATAATAATAATATTCATGATAATAATAAGTGCTGTACGTAAAATAGAACAGTAATTTTAAACATCGTATAGAACAATATGAAAAATGGGACTTTGCTAGAACAAAATTTTCACCTTAACATTTTAATTATTAATAATTTTGATTTCCTCTATTAAATCTAACGAATATACATTTTGCATAATTTTCATGACACAATATTATCAATGAATAGTAATTCCAAGGTATTTTGATGCCAAGACATTTCAATATAAGAAGTTAGTTAAATAATAAAACACAAGACATATTCTTCCAGTTGAATAACAATCATGTCGTTTCAAACATTGTATAAAATCATTTTATCTTCTACCCCTTTATTTTTTATTCATTTATGAAAATCTGACATTTAAATTCTGTCCTTTAAAAGTATGCCAAGTGAAAAGAAGAATGTTTCATAGCAAAGGAAAAAAATGGAAAAGAAAAGAAACATTTTATATGAATTTTTTACATGACAAACTTTTTACCTTAGCACTTTGGTTTCCTTTATTAAGTCTATGGAATATGCATTTTGCATAATTTTCATGACACGTAACTGTCAAAGACTAGTAACCCTATGATATTTTGATAAGACAGTAATCCTAAGATATTTTAATAAGAGAGTATTTCTAAGATATCTTGATAAGACAGTAATGCAGAGATATTTGAATGTAAGAAATTATTCAAATGATAAAACGCAAGAGATATTCTCCCAGTTGAACAACAATCATGTCATTTCAAAACATAGCATAAAATCAATTTATCTTCTAACACCCTTATTTTGTATTCATTTATGAAAATCTGACATATAAATTATGTCTTTCAAAAGTATGTCAAGTGAAAAGAAGAAAATTTAAGAAAAGGGGAAAAAAGGAAAGAAAAAAGAATACTTTAATATGAACTCCAAATATTTTCATAGCGATGGAATTTTATGGCATGTCAATCTCATCTTCTCAATGCATAGAAAACTTTACGTAAAATTCTCTATTTTTTGATAAAATAATACAGTGTAAACCTTTTTTTTTTGACAAAAGCGGTTTAAACAATTTCTAACAAAATAAAGCAGATAATTGTGTAAGATTTTTGCTGAAGCTCAGGATGAAAAGGAGTTTTCATTATTTATTTATTTAAGACTATTGAATGTAAATAAAATAAATAAATAATCAAATGAATTTAATAAATGATAAACCTGTCTTCTTGGCAGATTAATGAACAAATTTTATTTTTTTTATTTTAAGATAATTTTTTTTTCTGCTGAGTAAATAAATTGTTCTAGAAAGCTTAGATTTAGTATTTTCAAATAGCATTTTATAAAAATATGTTAATATTTTTTTATTAAAATACTCCATCTTAACTTTTTATTAATATAATAGCTGTCAATAATTAAAAAATATATATACATGTTGTACCCAAAAAAGAACAGTAATTTTAAATATCGTATAGAAGAGTAAGAAAATGGGATTTTGCTATGACAACTTTTACCTTAACACTTTAATTATTAATAATTTTCATTTCTGTTGTTAGTTGTAACGAAAATGCATTTTGCATATTCATCAAAACGAATAATTCGTGAGTCCGAAAAAAAAAATTCCGGATAATCGAGATTGCTGATATTAAATAGCATTAATAGCATTACTGATATTAAATATAAATTTACATGAGACATAATTGTCAAAGACTAGTAACGCTGAGATATTTTGATAAGACAGTATTGCTATGAAATCTTGATAAGACAGTAATGCCAAGATGTTTGAATATAAGAAGTTATTCAAATGATAAAACGCAAAATATATTCTTACAATTGAACAACAATCATGCCATTTTAAAGCATAACATAAAATCAATTTATCTTCTCACCCTTTATTTTTTATTCATTTATGAAAATCTGACATTTAAATTCTGTTCTTTAAATGTATGCCCAGTGAAAAAAAAATATTTAATAGCAAAGGAAGAAAAATAAAAGTTTAATATGAACTCTAAATATTTTTATAGCGGCGAAATTTTACGTCATGTCAATCTTATCTTCTAAACACATAGAAAACTCTATGTAAAATTCTCTAGTTTTTAATAAAATAATACAGTGTAAAACTTTTTTTTGTCGATAACTGCTGTTTAATCATTTTCTATTAAAAAAAAAAAAAAAAAAAAAAAAATATGTGTTAGATTTTTGCTGAAATTCGAAAGGAAAAGGGTAAAAAAAAAATTTAAAACTATTGAATGTAAATTAAATAAAACGTCAAATTAATCTAATATATGACAAATTCCTCCTCTTGGCAGATTAATAAATTAATTTCATTTTTTATTTCAAGAGAATTCTTTTTCTGGAAAGTACATAAATTGCTCTAGTAAGATTAGATTTAATATTTTCTAAAAGCATTCTTATAAATATAAGTCAATATTTTTTATTAAAATACTCTATCACAACTTTTTATTAATATAATTACTGTGAATAATAATTATAAAAAAATACTTATTGTACCTAAAATAAAACAGCAATTTTAAACTTGGTATAGAAGAGTAAGAAAAATTGGACCTTGCTATGACAAACTTTTTACATTAACATTTTAATTATTAATAATTTTGATTTCCATAATTAAATCTATGGAATATGTAATTTGCATAACTTTTTGACACATTACTGTCAAAGACTAGTAATGCTAAGATATTTGGAAAATACAGTAATGCCATGATATCTTGATAAGACATTAATGCCAAGATATCTTGATAAGACATTAATGCCAAGATACCTTGATAAGACATTAATGCCAAGATACCTTGATAAGACAGTAATGCCAAGATATCTTGATAAGACAGTAATGCCATGATATCTTTATAAGACAGTAATGCCAATGCATTTAAATATAAGAAGTTATTTAAATGATAAAACTGGAGAGATATTCTTCCAGTTGAACAACAATCATGTCATTTCAAAATATAGCATAAAATCAATTCATCTTCTAACCCCTTTATTTTGTATTCATTTATGAAAATCTGACATTTAAATTCTGTCCTTTAAACGTATACCAAGTAAAAAGAAGAATATTTTACAGCAAAGGAAGAAAAAGGACTGAAAAAGAAAAGTTTAATATGAACACCAAATATGTTTATATCAATATAATTGTATGGCATGTCAAGCTTCTGAATGATAGAGAGCTTTACGTAAAATTGTCTAGTTTTTAATAAAATAGTATTGTGAAAAAAAAAAATTGTCTAGAAAGCAGTTTAATCATTTTCTAATAAAGTAAAACGTATAATTGTGTTAGATTTTTGATGAAATTTAGAAGGAAAAGGCTCACAGAGTTTTCTAAAGACTACTGAAAGTAAATCAAATAAAAAATGAAATTAATTTAATAGATGATAAATCTGCCTTCTTGGAAGATTAATGAATAAATATTATCTTCTATTTTAGGAGAATTCTTTTTTGCTGACTATATAAATTGCTCTAGCAAGGTTAGATTTAATATTTTCCAACAGCATTCTTATAAAAATATGTCAATATTTTTTATTAAAATGCTCTATCTTAACTTTTTATTAATATAATTACTGTGAATAATAATTATAAAAAAATACTTGTTGTACTTAAAATAAAACAGCAATTTGAAACATGGTATAAAAGAGTAAGAAAACTTAAACTTTGCTATGACAAACTTTTTACGTTAACACTTTTTTAATTAATAATTTTGATGTCCTTTATTAAATATGTGGAATATGCATTTTACATAACTTTTATGACACATAACTGTCAAAGACTAGTAATGCTAAGATATTTGGAAAATACAGTAATACCATCATATCTTGATAAGGAAGTAATGCCATGACATATTGATAAGACAATAATGCCAATATATTTAAATATGAGAAGTTATTTAAATGACAAAACTGAAGAAATATTCTTCTAGGTGAACAACAATCATGTCATTTCAAAACATAGCATAAAATAAATTTATCTTCTAATCCCTTTATTTTGTATTCATTTATGAAAATATAACATTTAAATTTTGTCCTTTAAACGTATAACAAGTGAAAAGAAGAATATTTTACAGCAAAGGAAAAAGGGAAAAGAAAAATAAAAGTTTAATATGAACTCCAAATATTGTCATAGCGATGGAATTTTATGGCATGCCAATCTCATCTTCTCAATACATAGACAATTTTGCGTAAAATTTTCTAGTTTTTGATAAAATAATATAGTGTAAAACATTTTTTTTCGACAAATGTGGTTGAATCATTTTCTAATAAAATAAAACAGATAATTGTGTTAGATGCTTGCTGAAATTTAAAAGGAACAGGATAACAGATTTTTTAAGACTACTAAACATAGATTAAATAAAAAATAAAAATAATTTAATAAATGAAAAACCTGTCTTCTTGGCAGATAAATGAAAACATTTTATTTTTTATTTTAAAATCTTTTTTTTTCTGCTGATAAAGTAAATTGTTCTAGAAAGTTTAGATTTAATATTTTCAAGTAGCATTTTTGTAAATATATGTTAAAATTTCTAATTTAAATACTCTATCTTAAATTTTTATTAATATAATTACTGTCAATAATTAAAAAAATATATATACATGCTGTACCTAAAATAGAGCAGTAATTTTAAACATCGTATAGAAGAGTAAGAAAATGGGACTTTTCTATGAGTAACATTTTACCTTAATACTTTAATTATTAATAATTTTGATTTCCATTATAACATATATGAAAACAAGCAATTTGCATAGTTTGCATGAGACATAATTGCGAAAGACCAGTAACGCTGAGATATTTATGTAAGACAGTAATGCCAAGACGTTTTAATATAAGAACTTATTTAAACGATAAGTCACAAAAGCAATTCTTCCAATTGAACAACAATCATGTCATTTTAAAATATAAAATAAAATCAATTTATATTCTAACCCCTTTATTTTGAATTCATTTATCTGAAAATCTGATATTTAAATTCTGTGCTTTAAAAATATGCCAAGTGAAAAAAAGAATATTTTTTTGAGAAAGGAGAAAAAAAGTTTAATATGCACTGCAAATATTTTTATAGCGATGGAATTTTATGGCATGTCAATCTCATCTTCTCAATACATAGAAAACTTTACGTAAAATTCTCCAAGTTTTTTATAATATGATATAGTGTAATTTTTTTTTCATTTTCTTTTGTCGACAGCGGTTTAATCATTTTCTAATAAAATAAAAAAAAAAAAGATAATTGTGTTAGATTTTTTCTGAAATTTAAAAGGAAAATGATAACATATATTTTTAAGACTACGGAATGTAAATTAAAAAATAAAATTAATTTAATAAAAGATATACCTGTCTTCTTGGCAGATTAATGAAGAAATTTTATTTTTAATTTTAAGAGAATCTTTTCTTGGTGAGTAAATAAATTGCTCTAGAAAGCTTTGAGTTAATATCTTCAAATAGCATTTTTATAAAATATATTAATCTTCTTTTATTATAAAACTCTATCTTAACATCTTCAAGCCCATAGCCATGTATGTAAACGTCTGGTTTTTTATTAATATAATTACTGTCAATAATTAAAAAAAAAACTTTAATTTAATAATTTATTTTCTACAGAATCATTCAGCAAGAGAAGTAGCAATTTCATGGTTTGTCTGCACTGTTAATTATACTTCTAATTGCATGAATGTCACCAAATTTTGCAAGTAGATTAAACAAGACGAGGGATGAAGGATTTCTTGATTTTTTTTTCCAAAAGTCACCATTAGGGAAATATGTGGCGCTGTGTATTCCGAAAAAGAGAATTAAAAAAAAAGAAAGATCAGTATTGAAATAAAATTACCGTTTATTTAGCACATCCAACTGTGGTTCGATAAGGCCACCGATCTTATGGACCATATATTGCTTTTTGTGCACAGCATTTATAACTGCAGAGAGTAACATGCTAGGAGGAATCGCCCGTACAGTTCGCGAAATGTTATCCATCAGCGTAACAAGAATCTGGGCACCTACGTGATAGACCTTGGACTTAAGGTAACCCCATAGCCAAAAGTCTCAGTGTGTAAGATCAGAGGACCGAGGTAGCCATGCACTTGGATAACAGCGTCTAATGACTCTTTCTGTTATGAATTTCAGTTTAGCAATTGTTGTACCCGTAGAGCAATATGTGGAGGGCTCTATCTTGCATGAAAAGGATTTTCTCCAAGCACTGTCTTAGTTAAAGTGTCGGAATAACAAAGCTGTTTAGCATTTGGCGATATTTGTCTCCGGTAACAGAACAAGTTACACGTTCTGTCGTAGTAATGTTCTGATAGAAGAATGGATCTATGATCATACTTGCTGTAAAACCACACCAAACATTTATCTTTGGTGAATGCAAAGAAATTTCCTTGAATGCTCTTGGTGATTTGATATCCCAAATTCGGCCGTTCTGTTTATTTACAATCCCATTCAGGTAGTTGGGCCACGTCTCCCCATAAGATTTTCTACAATCAAGCATCATCCAACTCCATTCTTGCAAGAAAAGTGAGAGTCAATCGCTTATCATGGTCGATGTGACATTACACGGCTGACCTTGTACATATAGAAGTAGATAATTTTTCGTAGGATTTTCCATACAGTACAATAAGGAATATCCAGATTCCGAGCTATTCTACGAGCACTGGAATTGGTAGTAATATTGTCTGGTGCAGTTTCGACAATAGCCATTTCCAGTTCTTCGATTGTTTTTGGTGACACGGTTTTCCGTTCTCTGCCTGACTGAAAATTTAGCGAACCTCTTTTCTTAAACTTCTCAACAATTTAATTAACTTTTAATTAACTGATAAAGCACCTTTACCTTTACGTATTTTTCATGGTTTCTAAAAGCACGAGGAGCGGCTGGAGCATTGCATTGATTGAGGTCAAATAACTCGCTCGACTAAAAAAGGAGACATATTGAAAGATAACTTTCGATGAAATTGCTTCTAACAGTAGCACATTACCTTTTAAAACTGAACAAGCTGGCACAGGGCCAAAGGATGAAACGTGAAATATGAATAAAGAACTTCTTCTGCTACTGTTGCTTTCGTTAGGGCTCGGTAAGTGAAATTGAAGATAAAGAAACTTTGGCAGTGTTTATGTAAATTTCTAACTTTTTATAAACTGCTACCATTTTGAATTTGGATTAAATTGTTAATTCGTTAAATAAAAGGTAATATTATTTCAGTATTGATTCTTCATTTTTTGAACCTCTTTTTTTTTCGAATATACAGCGCCACATATTCCTCTGGAGGTGAATTTTGGAAGTACCTTTTTTTCATGGAATCCTTTGTCCCCCGTCTTTTTTAATCTTTCTACAAAATTTGGTTCCATTTTCCCAAATAGATCGCGCTACAGAACACATTGATTACCGTTAGTTTAATTGTGACCACCTTATAAATTGCCAAAATATTCATAAATTATATAAATTGGCATAATTTTTATTTAAAATAAAGAAATAAAAAATAAATTATTCAAAGATTAATAATACAAAAAATAAAACGTGTAATTAAAAATCCCCAGATGGCATAACAGACACATGTAACATGTTTGTTTACATCGAGTGAATGTGACATTTACGACAAGCCATGATTGGCATTTAATCTTGCAGTTTGACAATAGTTTTTTGATCGAAGGATTAATCAAGTAATACCGAATTGCGTAAAAAAAGCGTTCTCATAACTCAAAAAATGTTAATTATGTTAACTAACAGTTTACTGCGTTGGATTAAGCGTTTCATTTTTACGCAAATTTTATGTTTTTGTATTATTTTTTACATTTACTCATTGAAATATTAATAATTTGAAATTTTTTACATACCTTTCATCAAAATGAATAATTCGGGAGTCCGAAAAAAAAGTTCCGGATAATCGATATTACTGATATTAAATAGGATTCTTCCCACTTTTACATAAGTATTTACATATCAAATTTAAGTCTTTATCTAAATTTTTTCGGCAGAGCATTCTTAGACACATAGACGGAGAGACAGGCATGCTGACAGACGGCAATTTAAAAAAAAAATGCGTTTTTTTTGGAAACTTTTTCCCTGAAACATGTAAATCAGTGAAAAAAAATTTTCGATTTTTAAAACGATTGCAAGATTTATCGTATACTACATATAATGGGTAAGTATAAAGGCTTAAATATTTTTTTGGCAGTCAGTGCTGTTGAATTAATATTTGATGGAAATAATATCGTACATATTATACATAATAAGTTTTAATATTTTGTGGCAATTTAAGAAAGAAATTAATTGTTTTTATTTTAAAAGAAATCATTTCATTTATAAATTACTACAACACCAGTAATTGAGAGGTTCTGCTCTCGAAGAGGATAGAAGAGGGGTACAAATTGCACTCGTCCACCCAACCGTTCCGAGTTTTCCGTACTTTTGAACTTTGGAAATCCTTGCGTAAATTCGTATTAGATTTCTTTAGAAAGACCGCTCATGGAGGGCACTCATCCTGGGCTCTATACCACTCGAGCAGGTAATCAGCCGTCATAAATCGCACTCGCGCATAGATATTCACGAATTACCTTAAATGCTCAGCAACCAAAAATGTAAATGTTATACTGTTCTTGTGATTTTTTATTTACCTTCAATTTATGAATTCTTATGAATAACAAAAATGACGTGGCCAAAATTTTCTTCTATAGATATTAATACCTCCTAAAAATTACTTATAGCAGCTTACCCGGCTAGGTGATTTACAACAAAAGCTAATCTGCAAAAAATTATGTCAAATTCTAACTGAATTTGAAGTTTGTGGAAAATTTGCGCGTTAGTTTTTAAGTTAGAAGCATCGCAGAAATCGTAAAAGAAATATGAATGGATGTGCCAGCTTCTAAACCTTTAGGGCCTGAAACATGTAAATCAGTCCAAAAAATTTTCAATTTTCAAAACGATTGCAAGATTTATCGTATACTACATATGATGGCTAAGTATAAAGGCTCAAATATTTTTTTGACAGTCAGTGCTATTGAATAATTATTTGATGGAAATAATATCGTACATATTATACGTAATACGTTTTGATATTTTGTGGCAATGTAAGAAAAAAATTTAATTGTTTATATCTTAAAAGAAATCATTTCATTTATAAATTACTAAAACACAGTAACTGAGAGGTTCTACTCTCGAAGCTGATAGAAGAGCAGTGCAAATTGTGCCCGTCGACCTAACCGTTCCCAGTTTTCCATACTTTCGAACTTTGGGAATCTTTGCGCAAATTCGGATTAATTTCTTTGAAACACCGCTCATGCAGGGCACTCATCTTAGGGTCTATACCCCTCGAGCTGATAATCAGTCGTCATAAATCACATTCACGCATACACATTCATGAATTACCTTAAACACTAAGCAACCACAAATGCAAAAATGTTATACTGTTTTATTGATTTTTTATTTACCTCCATTTATGAATTCTTATGAATAACTACTTTGACGTGGCCAAAACTTTCTTCTATACATATTATTAACTCCTAAAAACTAGTTATAGCAGCTCCCCAGGCTAAGTTATTTACTACAAAATCTAATCTTCAAAAATGCATGTCAAGTTCTTACAAAATTTGAAATTTGGGGAAAATCTACGCGTTAGTTTTTGAGCTAGAACCATTGCATAAACCGTAAAAGAAATATGAATGGACGTGTCACCTGCTAAACAATTTACTCTAAAAACTAAACAGCACTATTTTATATCAGGGACTAAATGAATACGAAATTTGATAAAAATTCTGCATTATTTCTTTGTAGCAATATTTACTGAGAAAAATACTCTTCAATCATGAAAATCGCTGACACATGAAATCATGAAAAAATATAATTTATGTGATACTCCCAACAGGCAGGGTACTCAATTACGGAAGATTAGTCAAAAATTCTGATAGCACCTATCAAACCAATGACACTAAAATTGAAATACTAAAAAGTAATAAGATAAAATATAAAAATATATTTCATCATCAAAATCTCTTCAGTAGAACTCGAGCAGTAAGCGGCCGCAATGAAATTTCCGTTTGTATTTTATGCATACATTTTTATATACATTTTATATGTAGATATTTTGTATCTTATATCCCTAAAACATACAAATAAAAAAGGGCTCTTTTTAAAAAAACGTGATGTAACAAATTTTATTCTACCAAAAAACTTTGTCATACCTATTTTAAATGGGCAGTGATAAAGTTAGATATTTATCTTGCTTTAAATTTTTACAAGTGGCCGCTTTACTTCGTGTCTCGATGCCGACTAATTATTGACTTGCCAACAAAACAGTCATTCATTATAGCTTTTTTAATAGTAATTAATTTAATGAAATTTATTTTCAGGTTGTCAAACCTATTCATATATAGCTCATTTTGTTTGTATAGTTTTTTTTTTGCTATTGACTTAATTATGTCTCTCTCTCGCTCTCTCTCTCTCTCTCTCTCTCTCTCTCTCTCTATATATATATATATATATATATATATATATGTATATGTATATATACAGTGGCGGTCAATAGTTTCCGGCCAGCAAAAATGTTTCAGTTAATTTGTAACTATACCCATATGAAGAGGAATCTCAAAGTGATATTCATACATTTTATTGACATAATAGTTCGGAATTTACTTATAGAAGAACATGTAAATATCAATAAATTTAACTGATAAAATTAAGTATAAAGGAAAACGCATGTTCTCAAAAGTTTCCGGCCACCTTAACAAGTTTGTAAAAAAAGTGGTACTGTAATAGAAAATTACAGTGATCAACAACATTTACAGTTAGTATTTTATCGTATTACTATTTTATTAGCTTTAGTAATAAGTACTGCAGCGCAGCAACGTGACATTCATACAATCAACGGTTAAAGATCGTCAATGGTACGTTTTCCCCACATTTCTTGCAATTTTGGCGAAATTTCGGCTGAGTTGCGATATTTATAGTTCCGCTGACTTTTGTCAACTTCTTTTCAAAGGTTTTCTATTGGATTCATGTTTGGCACTTGTGCTGATCATTTCAAAAACGAAATTTTTTGTGCGAAAACCATTGATTATCGAGGTTTGAAAACATTATTGATTTCGTTATTATGTTAAGAAAAGTAGTTGCGACCAATTTTTTTTTCTCTAATAAGGCTGAAAATAGACTTGCAAGATATCCTTATACATTATATTATTCACCTGGCTGTGGATTTCAAATAACGGACCGACACTTTTTTGAAGAAAATACTCCCCACGGCATAAAGTGTCCTCCGCCATGCTTCATTGTAGGAATAATATAAGTCGAATCATATCTCTTGCTGTTAGGTCATCGTACGTTGTGCCTGCCATCACTTCCAAAACTATTTAGAATTCGATTGATGCAAAAAGTAGAACTATTTTCCAGTTTTTACTTGACCAGACTTTGTGTTTTTTGGAAAATGCCAGTCGGGTACATTTGTATTTTTTTTAACTCTGAAGAAATTTTAACACTGACTCTTCCATAAAGTTATACATCACGTCAGCATGTTTATACTGTATACGGGCTTATTTCAGCAATATTTTCATTCCGTAAATCGCAGTATATTGCAGCGGAATTTTTATAGGGATTATCAATTGTTTTTTTTCTGATAATTCTGTCCACAGGAATAGTAATTCCGGGATCTCCCGGACCTCTGAAAGCTCTAAAGGCCAGGGCCATCTTTATATAATTTTTTAAATATCATTTACGGTCGATTTTACAGATCGATAACTTTGCCGCAATATCTCGAGAAGATTGGCCATTAAGCGACAAACGAATCACTCATTTATGAACAATAATTGTTGAACTATTCAATTTTCAATTCAGGCTATGCTATACACGTTGATTCATTCATAAACACAACCAAAAAACAGTTTATCGATAGAAAAAAAACTAAAGCATGATAAGTGGCCGGAAACTTTTGCAGAAGCGAACTTCGAATTTTATCCCTTTGCATGAAGTATCTTCAGTATCCAATCAAAATGATCACGTTGTCAGAGGTCATTCATATATTCCTAACTTTTGAAGCAATCGTGCTTCTTCTCTCCTGAAACCTTTTGGTAAATAAATCGAAGAAACTAACTGGCCGGAAACTTATCACCGCCACTGTATATATATGTATATATATATATATATATATATACATAATCTTTATGCAATACTACAATTCAACATCTGCAATAAATATAGAATAACCCAATATAGTTAATTTAAACATGACAAAACAATCAAATTATCAATACTGGAACAATTACAAATAAAATTGGAGATTATGGTACGTGGCTCGTTATCAAGGGCAATGCCACGCTGACACAACAATTACGATTAATTTCTGATGTTTTTGTATTTATTTTTATATCACATTGTATTGTAACATTATTCTGAAACTCAGCAGCAATATATATATATATATACATTCAATTCCTCGATAACGGGATAGTCGATATCATTTCCACACGGACTATAACGAAACTAATATATATATATATATATATACATGTATATATATATAAAACTATTTTTTGGACAACTTAGTGTCAAAATTATACTTCCGGAAAAGTTGAAAAGAAAAAAAAAATCTAATTTACAGACTAATTTAGTAATACCGAAGAGAGCTTTTAGAAAAACTGCATAATTATAAAGCGTTTCAACATTATTAAACAGTCCTTCAAACTTTTAATCATGACATATTGAGTTTCCCAAAACAGTATATAACAGACATATTTATCATCCCATTCACACGAAAGTTTATGAAACTCTAATATTACTAAATTTATATCCTAACAAAGATATCGTTGTTTACTCAACAAATCTAATAACGTCCAACATGTGCCTTTTGTATTGAAAATATTTATTGAAATTTGTATCGACTTAACAGAACTTGGTAGACATTTAACCAATTGAATGCCTGAAGCGGATAGTGAAATATTGTTGAACATATATTAGTAAAGAGAATGTTAATTAATTTGGGTTCAACATTTTACGATGATTTACAAAGTGAAATGTGTATAATTTTATCATCTTGACTTTCTAAATATCCATAAATTTCTATCAAAACGAAATCGATTAAAGTTTGATGTATTTTAGGTTTTAAAATAATGACCAAATGTATCACATTATAAAAGTAAAAATAACGAAAATTTATTAATAAAAAGTTAGTAAACTAATATTCGCAGTAGTAATTTTAAATGTAATGAAGTCGGTTTATGTGTCTTCCCGCGCTGTAAAACTCGTGAATATTGTCCATTGCTTTGAAATTCATACAGGTTATAAAACTTAGCTATAGCATGTTTGATATCGAAAATAAATCTTATAAAAATCCCGTTTTATTTACAAGTATATATAAAAAAAAATCCGTAATATTAAGATGGAGGTAAAATTAATATAGAGTCTATGGGATTAAATTTTATTTTATGAAAAAATGGTCGTTCTGTTTTTGGTACAATTTTTCGCATGTTAATATTATATTTCTGGAAAAATCAAAAAGGAAAACATTCAAAATTACATACTAATTTAGTTATAAAGAATATAATTACTGACAAAAACTGAATAATTACAAAGCGTTTCAACTTTATTAAACACTTCTTCAAACTTTTAATCATGGCATATTTAGTTTCCCAATTCAGTGTACAATAGACGAGTTTATCATCCCGTTCACACAAAAGAATATGAAATTCTAATAAATATAATGTGTATGAAATTCTAATCTATAATGTGTATAAAATTCTTACGTACATAATGTTAAATCTATGTCCTAAATAACTAAAATACAATTATTTCCATTTTTATAATAAAATTATGTTTAAAAAAAATTAAAAGTAAGAGTTAATTTAGCTATATAGAAGACAACTTATGACAAGAAACTGCATAATTATAAAGTATTTACACTTTATTATAAATTTTTTCAAACTTTTAATCATGCCATATATAGTTACACAATTCAATATATAACAGACACGTATATTATTCCTTTCACACAAAAGTTTATGAAATTCTAATGTAAACAAATTTATATCTTAACAAAGATATCGTTGTTTACTCCACAAATCGAATAACGTGCAACGTATGCCTTTTGCATTGAGAAAATGTATCGAAATTTGTATCGACTAAACGGAAGTTGGTTGACATTTAACCGATTGAATGCCTGAAGCGGATTGTCAAATATTGTTTAACATGCATTAGTAAAGAGAATGTTCGTTTAGTTTAGGTTCAACCTGTTACGATGATTTACAAAGTGAACGTTGGATAATTTAATCACGTTGACTTCCTAAATATCCATAAATTTATATTTAAAATATAATTGATTAAAGTTTTATGCATTTTAAAAAATATTTAAAAGATATTGTTCTAACGTGTAAAATTAAGAAGCAAAGAGTAGCAAAAATTTATCAATATATAGTTAAATAAAGTAATATTCGCAAGTAGTGATTTTAAATAAATGAAATGTCAAAGTGTGTGATCGTGTGAACTTTATTAAATACTTTATCAAACTTTTAATCGTGGCATATACAGTTTATAAATTCAGTATATAACAGGCATGTTTATCATCCAGTTCACACAAAAGTTAATTAAATTCTAATATAACTACATTTATGTCCTAAATAAATAAAATATAATTTTCCCTAATTTTATGTTAAAATTATGTTTCCGAAAAAAAATCGAAATTATTATCTAATTTAGCAGTTAAGAAGACAATTATTGACAAGAAACTGCATAATTACAAAGTATTTAAACTTTATTAAAGAATCCTTCAAACTTTTAATCATGGCATATTGAGTTTTCCAATTCAGTATACAACAGACATGTTTATGATCCCGTTCACACAGCAGTTTATGAAATTCTAATGTAACGAAATTTATATCCTAACAAAGATATCAGTGTTTACTCAACAAATTCAATAACGTCCAATATGAGTTTCTGTATTGAGAATATGTATCGAAATTTCTATCGACTAATCTGATTTTGGTTGACATTTAACCGATTGAATGTCTGAAGCGGATAGTGAAATATTGATGAACATATATTAGTAACGAGAATGCTAATTAATTTAGGTTAAACCTGTTACGATGATTTACAAAGTGAATGATGGACAATTTAATCACATTGACTTTCCAAATATCTATAAATTTATATCAAAACGAAATTGATTAAATTTTAGGTATTTTATGTTTTGAAATATTGACCTAACGTGTTACATTAAAAAGCAAAGAGAAGCAAAACCTTAACAATATAATGTTACATAAACTGATATTCGCAAGTAATGATTTTAAATATATGAAATTACAAAGCGTTTGAGCTTTAATAAATACTTTATCAAACTTTTAATCGTGGCATATACAATTTTTAAATTCTGTGCATGACAGAAATGCTTATGATCCGATTCACACAAAAGTTTATTAAATTCTAATCTAATTAAATTTATAACCTAAATAATAAAATACATTTTTTGTCGCTTTTATGTTAAAATTATGTTTCCGAAAAAAATGAAAGTATTAGCTAATTAACAATATAGAAGACAATTATTAACACGAAACTGCATAATTATAAAATATTTAAAATTTATTAAACACTCCTTCAAAATTTTAATCATGACATATTGAGTTTCCCAATTCAGTATCTAACAAACATGTTTATTATCCCGTTCACACAAACGTATATGAAATTCTAATTTAACTAAATCTATATCCTAACAAAGATATCGTTGTTTACTCAACAAATCCAGTAACGTCCAACATGTGACTTTTGCATTGATAATATGTATAGAAATTTGTATCGACTGAACTGAAGTTGGTTTACATTTAGCCAATTCAATGTCTGAAGCGGATTGTGAAATATTGTTCAACATGCATTAGTAAAGAGAATGTGAATCATGTTAGGTTGAACCTGTTACGATGATTTAAAAACTAAACGGCGTATAAGCGGATTGTGAAATATTGTTCAACATGCATTAGTAAAGAGAATGTGAATCATGTTAGGTTGAACCTGTTACAATGATTTAAAAACTAAACGGCGTATAATTTACTTACGGTGACTTTCTAAATATCTATAAATTTTTATCAAAATGAAAATGTTTGACGTTATATGTATTTAAGATTTAAAATATTGACCTAAAGGGTCACATTAAAAAAGGAAGATTTACAAAAATTTATTAATAAAAAGTTAGTCAACTGATATGCACAAGTAGTAGTTTTAAATATAATGAAATCGGTTTATATGTCTGTCTGTCTTTCCGTGCTGTAAAACGCGTAAATATTGTACATTGCTATGAAATTCATAGGTGTTATTAAGCTTCGCTATATCAAGTTTGTTATCGAAAATAAATTGTGTGAAACTCCCGTTTCATTTACAAGAAAATTAAAAAAAAATTACGATGGAGGAAAAATGACTATTGAGCCTATATGGGATCAAAATTCATTTTATGAATAAATAATCGTTTTGAGTTTTGTTACTATTTTTTTCACGTTAGTGTTAAAATTATGTTTCTGGAGAAATCAAAAAGAAAAAAAATCAAAATTACAGACAAATTTAGTTATAAAGAAGATAATTATAGAAAAAAACTGCATAATTACTACATTGCTTTTTACATTCAAAATATTTATCGAAATTCGTATAGACTAAATTGAAGGTGGTTGACATTTAACCAATTGAATGTCTGAAGTGGATAGTGAAATATTGCTGAACATGTATTATAAAGATAATGTTATTTAATTTAAGTTCAACCTGTTACGATCATTTACAAAGTGAACGGCGGATAATTTGATCACGTTGACTTTCTAAATATCCATAAATTTATATCGAAGAGGAATTGATTGAAAACTTACGTATGTTAGGTTTTAAAATATTGACCAAACGTGTCACATTAAAAAGCAAAGAGTAGCAAAAATTTATCAATATATAGTTAAGTAAACTGATATTCGCAAGTCATGATTTTAATTATACTAAATTACAAAGCGTGTGAACTTTATTAAATACTTTATCAAACTTTTAATCGTGGCATATACAGTTTATAAATTCAGTATATAAAAGACATGCTTATCATCAAGTTCACACAAAAGTACACTAAATTCTAATTTATCTAAATTTATATCCGAAATAAGCAAAATATATTTTTTCCCAATTTTATGTTAAAATTATGATTTTGAAAACAAAATAGAAGGTTTTAGCTAATTTAGCAATACAGAAGACAATTATTGACAAGAAACTGCATGATTATACGGTATTTAACTTTTATTAAAAACTCTTTTAAACTTTCAATCATGTCATATACAATTTCGCAATTCAGCATATAACAGACATGATTATCTTTCCGTTCACGGAAAAGTTTATGAAATTCTAATGTAACTATATGTATCCAAACAAATATATCTTTGTTTACTCAACAAATCCAATAACGTCCAACGTATGCGTTTTGGTTTGGTTTATTTTTTTCGGCCGATTTTCTGCACTCGGGATATAGGCTCAGGGGGATGTGCCCATCGTGGTGGTTTTTCTAAGGGAACTTAACCCGTATTTACACAAGTTTCGAAGAAAACCTCGAAAACTCCGAACGGTTAGGCCGACAGCCGCGATTGGGATCAAACCCAGCACCTGCCGTCTACCAGTTAAAGGTCAGAACCTCTTGGCCACTAGTGGGACCGTATGGCTTTTGCATCCAGAAAATGTATCGAAATTTGTATCGACTAAACTGAAGTTGGTTGGCATTTTACCGATTAAATGTCTGAAACACAATAGTGAAATGTTGTTGAACATGTATTAGTAAAGAGAATGTTAATTAATTTAGGTTCAACATGTTACGATGACTTACAAAGTAATCACGTTGACTTTTTAAATATCAATAAATTTATATCAAAACAAAATTGATTAAGGTTTTATGTATTTTAGGTTTTTAAATATTGACCTAACGTGTCACATCAAAAATGGAAGAATAACAAAAAATTATTAATAAAAAGTTAGTCAACTGATATTCGCAAGTAATAATTTTTAAATGTAATGAAGTCGCTTTATATGTGTGTCTATAACCCGTGCTGTAAACGAGTAAATGCTGGCCATTGCAGATAAATTCATAGATATTATTAAGCTTCGCTATAGCATGTATGCTATCGAAAATAAATCGTATGAAACTCCCGTTTCATTTACAAGAATATTTAAGAAAATTCTGTAACATTACGATGGATTTATAATTACTATTGAGCCTATGGGATTAAATTTCATTTTATGAAAAAATGGTCGTTCTGTGTTTGGTGCTATTTTTTCACATTTTAGTGTTAAAATTAAAAAGAAAAAAAATTAAAATTACAGACTAATTTAGTTATAAAGAAGATAATTATTGACAAAAATGGCATAATTACAAAGAGTTTTAACTTTATAAAATACTTCTTCAAAATTTTAATCATTTCATTATCAATTTCCCAATTCAGCGTTTAACACGCGTGTTTATCATCTCGTTCATACTAAAGTTTATGAAATTCTAATTGTAACTAATTTTATATCCTAACAAAGATACCGTTGTTTACTCAACAAATTCAATAACGTCCAACATGTGCCATTTGCACTGAGAATATGTATCGAAATTTGTGTAGACTAAACTGAAGTTGGTTGTCATTTAATCGATTGAATATCTGAAGCGGATAGTACAATATTTTTAATCATGTATTAGTAAAGAGAATGTTAATTAATATAGGTTGAACCTGTTGCGAAGATTTATAAAGTAAACGGCGGATAATTCAATCACGTTGACTTACTAAATATCCATAAATAGACATCAAAATGAAATTGATTAAAGTTTTATGCATTTTGGGTTTTAAAATATTGACCAAACGTGTCACATTAAAAAGCAAAGAGTAGAAAAAGCTTACCAATATAAAGTTAAATAAACTGGTATTCGCAAGTATTGATTTTAAATATATGAAATTACAAAACGTTTCAACTTTATCAAACTTTTAGTCGTGGCACATACAGTTTCTAAATTCAGTATATAACAGACATGTTTATCATCAAGTTCACACAAAAGTATACTAAATTCTTATATAACTAAATGTATATCCTAAATAATTAAAATATATTTTTTCCTTTTTTATGGTAAAATTAGTGAAAATTAGTGAATTCCGAAAAAAAATTGAAAGTATTTGCTAATTTAGCTATATAGTAGACAATTATTGTGAAAAAACTGCATAATTACAACTTATTTAAACTTTATTATAAACTCCTTCAAACATTTAATCATGTGATATTGTGTTTCCCAATTCAGTATATAACAGACATGTTTATCATTCCGTTCACACAAAAGTTTATGAAATTCTGATTTAACCAAATTTATATTCTAACAAAGATATCGTTGCTTAGTCAACAAATTCAATAATGTCAACCATGTGTCTTTTGCTTCCAGAATATGTATCGAAATTTGTATCGAATAAACTGAATTTGGATGACATTTAACCGATTGAATGTCTGAAGCGTATAGTGAAATATTGTTGAACATGTATTACTAAAGAAAATGTTAATTAATTTAGGTTCAACCTGTTACGATGATTTACAAAGTGAACGGCGGATAATTTAATCACGTTGACTTTCTAAGTATCCGTAAATTAATATCGAAACGAAATTGATTCAAGTTTTATGTGTTTTAGGATTTAAAATATTAACCTAACGTATCACATTAATAAAAAAAGCGTAGTAAAAGCTTATCAGTAAAAAGTTAAATGAACTTATATTCTCAAGTAATAATTTCGAATGTATGAAATTTTTTAAACTTTTTAACATTTTGCAACAAAGTGGAACATGTTTATAGATTTTGTTTGTCTGTCTGTCTACACGCACTGTAAAATACGTAAATATTTTCCGATTGACATGAAATCCATTGATATTATTGAAATTTGCTCTGGCATGTTTGTTTTCGAAAGTAAAGCATGTAGAACTTACAGTTCATATTTTTTTTTAATTCAGTCACGTTGCGGATGTTTGATGACATCAATGCGATGTGTTTTACTGACATTTATTACACTATTTTAAACATTTTAGAATGGAAATAAATCACCGAGATGAATTTAACGGCTCTTATTGTAGAATATAATGTGTGAACAATTTATCGTTCCTTTTTAGGAACAAACAATATAATTGGCTATAGAAGAAATTGAACAATAATTGGAACATTTGAAACTTGTAAAACATTCTAATCTGAATTGCTGTATTCATTCTATACCATAATCAATTCCAAATATAATTGAATGTACAAATTAAATTATTCGAAAAAAATGTATGTATATATCGGTTCATACAGGGTAACCCCACTAGTTAGGTGATCAAATAATGTCAATGCTGTGGTGTTTTTATTTTATTTTATCCCTTTTAATTTTTAGAAGTAAACTAATATGAGTGCTACAACCATTAATGAATACGCTACTATGGACATAAAATGAAATCCACTGAAATTAAATTAAAAAAATATATATATAAATAATTAGATTTTTTAATTGTTTTTCCCAACAGGTCTAAAAAAATAAGGAAAAATCTAAAACTTATTATTTCAAATATAATCTAGAAGCTGGGTTTAACAATAATTCTCATAAAAACACTAGATTCTATAACAGGGACGGATTAATTTAACTTACTGTGATTGTTACCAACTAAACAAAAACTAAATGTTTATACTTTTTAATGAAAACACTTCATAAAAAATGTCTTCTCTTATAGCAGACAATTGAGAAAAATGGGACAACAAATGCACCCAACATGCAAACAAAATATATCATGTCTATTATCATGTACAAATTTTATTTGCACCAGAAATGGCACTGTATTTCTAAAATTTGGTAAATTACTGAAAGAGTATCATATACTGTACTGGTCACCCTGTATGTGATAAGGTTAAAAATTTTTAAAATAGCAAAATTTCGCAAAAAACACCTGCAATAGAAAAAAAAATAAATGAAAAATTAAAACTGTGATATATTTAAAGAAAAACTGATGCATGAAAATTTATTTTCCTTATATAGCTCACGTTTACTAAAGTTTCGCATATATCTATACACATTTGAAACATAAAACTTTACAACCAATACTTTCGTAATTTTTCAAAAGTGAATGGTTTGAAGTTTCCAGATTGAATTTACAAAATATAATATCAAGCAAAGTAATAAAAAAAAATATTTAATAGACTTAAAGTGTAAATTTTCCAACCTTTTATTAATAATTTCACTTCGTCACTTAAAAAAATAAGTACACATTTTTTAATTTCTTCCCTGGAAAAAAAAATCTATTGTTGGTGAAAAAAAAAGGTTTTTATATTCCATCCTTGCACTATACAAGATAAAAAAAGAAATAATAATAATAAAAAGACATAGGGAGTTTCATGGAAAAACAAAACCAACAATGTTGTAAAAGTGCCAAATATATTACTATTAATTTATGTATTAAAATGATTTATGCAGCGGGAACATGGGAAATCTTTTTCACATTTGAGTTCTTGAACATTAATTTTTAATGATTTATACAGTGTCATAAGTGTCTTTGGAAGCAATTTGCATTGATTATTTAATAAACTCTTCGTCTTTAAATTTTACAACTTTAAGGTTTGTTGCTTAATAAATATATCTTTATGATTTAAATCCACATCAGTTTTAATTAATTTTCAGTTAATTAAATATTTAAATTATGTATATTATAGTATGTATAAAAACTTTGAATGAATAATCATTGACTAACAGCATCTTGATGGGTGATTTTTTTTTTTTTTTTTTTTTTTTTTTTTTTTTTTTTTTTTTTTTACATAATTAAGTATGTTTGTTTCACACTTTATAATACTTTAAATATTATAGATAATAATCTTACATTAGTAAAATACCATATCTTTTTAGATTCATTTTTATTTAAATTTATTTACCAATTTATTTGCGATTTGCACTGTTCATATCACAATTGTTTTCTTTTTATTGATTTTTAACATAGTTGAAAAGAATTTGCATGTTCGGGTTTGTATGGCCGTCTGGTCGTGTTCTAATTCATGTAAATATAGTCGAATTTCTATGCAATAGACATATATTATTGATTTTTACCATGCCATGTTCTCTAATGAAAATGAAATTTGTATTAATTACAGTTCGTTTAAAAATAACTCCATTGCATTATAATCCATGGTGAAAATCGGTTGCAGTTACACTCTTTCAAACATACTTAAAGAACAGTACATGAAACAGCACCAAACATATTTGCGATAAACATCAAATAAACAATAAAATTTAAAATGTGCACTAGAAATTTAAACAGTAAAATTTTAATAGTTGGTTTTCAACCGTACTAAACACATATCCATAAAGGAACAAGGTTACAAATAAACTGAAAGATAAAGAATAAGACTTAAAAAGAATAAGACATGTGATGGCAGCTGAAAGTAATCACCAATCACAGAGAGGCACATGCGGAAAAAGAAAGTGTCGAAATGATTGGGAAAAAATAATAAAATAAGCAAATAAATCAAAATGAACTAAAATAAGTAAATAAAAAATTAAAACGAATAAAAATATTTTTTAAAAACTTAATCAGCTGAAAAGAGACATGACAAAAAGGGGAAGAATTGCAAAAGTAATTTCCAAGCTGAAGAGAAAAAAGGAGAAGATTAGAGACCATTGCCAAGATTATCAGAATTTTTTAACACTAGAACAGCCGGATTTTGGACATACCTAAAACCGCCGTTTGGTGTCAATTTGACCCCCATGAGAAATTCAAGCCATATTAAAATAAATATATTTTTTAAATGATAGATGAGATTTAGATTGAAAAATATAAAAGTTTTTAAAGGTTTTATAACTTTTTCTTTTTTATTTATTTAGTTTTTAGAGATCGTTTATCCCAATTTTTACATTCTTTTGAAATGACAGCATATAAATGACAATGTATAATTCAAAATATTTTACTACACAATAGTACACAAATACAATAGATTTAATAATATATATATATATATATATATATATATATATATATATATATATATATATATATATAATATTACACAATAAAATTGATAAGAAAAGAAACAAAAAATAAAAATACAAATAATAGAAATTAGCGTACAACATGTTTCAAAGAGAGAAAATAAAAAACATAATTCTTGAATAAGCATATAAATGTGTTCCAAAATTATTTAGACATTAGCACAAGTAATACAATATACGTGCTTGATGGTGACATCGACACACTTACCACAAATTGGTTTCTGACATCCCTCACAGCTTGCAGAAGTTTTATTTCGTCCCTTGCAATGTTGAAAAGCACATTTCTTTCGCTTCAGGGTCTGTGGTCGATCAATTGAGGGGCATCTGTTGCGCAACGCGCTACTTCTCAATTCTTCCACAAGGGCAAGAATAAATTCCCGACGTGAAATTGAGGTTTTTGAGCATTCCTTGAAAATTATCCAAGCATTTAGTGCAGCAATATCAAGGACGTTATAAAAGACATGAAGAGGCGATCTGCGAGTTCCACATCTTGTAGAATATTTTCGTAGCATCTGATCTGCTACATCTACACCACATTTAGTTTTATTGTAGTAAACAACAGTGTTCGGCTTCTTCTTTGCACTACTTTCTGCAAACAAATTCGTGTGCATAGTGCTCAGAATCACGACATTCTTTTTGTTCTTACACCTGTATATCGTGAGTATTTTATTTCCATTTTTCAGTGCAGAAAATGAGTATCATGGGGAAGATATGTCGCGGGCAATAGGAGGTAATTCTTTCTTGTTTAGACGCATCGTCCCAACGATTGTGGTTTTCTTTGACGAAAGTTCATCGGCAAGCTTTACAGACGTGAAAAAATTGTCAGTAGTGACATTGAGACCGGAGTTTAGATATGGTTGTAGTAATTTCAGCACTACACTTTCTCCAAGTTGTAAATCAGTTGGCCGCTCTTCATCCTTACCTAAATAAGGATAGCCATTTAACACATATTTCGAATTTACATCAGTTGCTAGCCAGAACTTGATGCCGAATTGTCCGGTTTATTTGCCATGTATTGGATGAATCTGCACCTTGACTTACAAGGCAACAACTGTTCATCAACGGTTATTTCTTCACTAGGATTATAACTTAAATAACAATTTTCAACCAGCTTCTTCCAAGTTTCTGAAGCGAGAGCAAATTTGTCCGTGGCCAGGCGTTCCGATCTGCTACTTCGCAGATCGAATCTGAGATATCGCATGATTTCACGGAAACGACTGCGTGGCATTGTCTCTTTGAACACAGGTGGTCCCCAACTTTTATTCCATAAGTCATCTGCACAAAGCTTTGAATGACCTAATGCCCCACGGGCGTATAAGAGGGCGAAAAAAGCATCCAGTTCTACCAGAGTAAGATACCAGTTGCTGTCATCTCCTAGCTGACGTCGTGCTTCAGCAACTGTGCATGTTTGAATGTGTTTCACGATTGTTTCAGTCACCATCAAATGCCAGGCTGAAGTTGGATTAGCCCCAATGTTGCGACGAGCATAAGGTGTTGGTCCACTAGCAATTTTTATAATATTTCGAGCTGGTGTGCGACCTGTAGTAGAAGTAGGAGTGCTAAGGTTCATCGGAGTCCAAAGAATACCGCTGGATGACGTGTACTTTTCGTTACTGCTGACAACAGAAAGATTAGATATCTTATTACCTCTTTTTTGCGCACGTCCACGTCCACGTGAGGTTCCTGATCCTCGAAAAACAGGGGAAATCACCTTGGTAATATATTCTACAGCATCACTGTCACTGCTTTCAGAAGACGACGCATTCTGTAAATTCACATTATCTATGCAAAAATCTTCATCACTACTGTCATCACCACTCATATCTGAATCTAATTGCTCCAGGAGCTAAGGCACTCCTGCGTACTCAATCCTCTCTGCATTTTTTTATAAAGGAAAAAGACTACACTTTTGTCGCAATCGAAATCTTTGAGAAAACCACTGCTGTGGAAAATGGTTTCAAATTTCGATTTCGGCCGTAGCTCTAGAAGAACGATTTTCCCTCCAAAAATTCTGTAGTACGCCAGCGTTGCTAGGATGCGTGCGCATTTCAGAAAAGAGTCAGTATGCTTAGAACAACGCCCCCCCCCCTAATTGAAGGCACGCGCGCAAAGTAAAACTGGAGTTTACTTTTCTCTTTTTTGTCATCGCGATAAGAAATGTGTGTTCCCTCATGCGCAGTAATCAAAACCGAGAATTCAAAAACAGACTTTGTCTTGAAAACTTATCATTTTTCTTATGGGGGTCAAAATGACACCTGTTGGCTGTTTTAGGTATTTCTTTGATTATTTTTTTTAATAATTAATGTAGAAAGATGAAACATTGTCACAGTATGCTTAATATAATTTTAGAAAAAGTAAAAAAAATATGAGCTGCGGTGTTCGCTTACATCTTGAAATAAAGCATTGGAAATTGAAAGAAAATGCGAAATGACCCCAACGGCGCTTCTAGTGTTAAAATGATATATGTTTCATGACAATCCATATGAGGTGGGAAGGACAGAGATATTACCTTAGCTGATGACGGGCCATTAAAATTTCCAATTCGAAATGTGCTATGGATGCTTTTATATTTCACGATGATTTATGCAAACCTTTATGACTACTGAAATTGATATCCATCACTAAGTAGCGCATGAAAAAAATATCATAGAACAGAGTGTGTATAGCACATATTGTTCTTTAAAAAAAGCTAAAAAATGCGTCAAATGTATGTGTTTATGAACAATAAATGTGCATTTTTAAATCTGGTATGCGTTTTTAATTTTAACTTTTTTTTATTATTTGCTCCATTTGCATTAAATATAATATGCGCAGGATTGCTCAAAATAATTCGGGTACATTTCCCCTTAGTTAAAGGAGAATTATTAAGTGTGAATTATCAGCTGTGGATTATCAAGTGGATTTCTATATATACTACAAATGTAGAACAGATATGTGATGCTTTTACCGGTCTTTAGAGTGGCTCTTGAAGTTTTAGACGTTGTCATATTTTAATACGTAGTCATAGAAGTCGATGTAGTCGGGCAGTCAAATCGATTGCGTACAGCGAATGGTGGAACAATGAAATTAAATTCACAAAAGAAGACCCCGTGGCAGTGCACCAAAACGAAATATCGGTCCGAAAAGACCGATAAAGTCTTCGGCCAGGCCTAATGTATATATTTTTAAACGTAACGTAATGTTAATACAAACCATAAAAACTGCAGAAACAAAAAAGAAACATTACTAATGATTGTATCAGTAAAGACCATGCATCACTAACTTCAGATTTTTCAATAAGTGCCATTTTTTTTTTTTTTTTTTTTTTTTTTTTTTTTTTTTTTTGCTGGTATTTGTTTGTTGCTATTCTATATAACAGACAAATGAATGCAAAAATGATTCGGGCACATGTACACTTCGGAGAAAGATAATTACCAAATGTGAAATATTAGCTGTGAATTTTTATCTGTGGGTTATCGAGTGCATTTCTATACATAGAACGTAAAGTATATATATATGATGACTTTACTTGTCTTTATATTTCGTCTTTATATTTAGAAATTGTCATTATTTATTGATTTGATTAAAGACGTGTATGCAGTCGAGCAGTAGAATCGTGCTGAAAATGGTGAGACAATGAAGTCTAATTCGTAGAAATAATTCCCCTTCCTCCCCCTGAAAATAAGAACGCGTGTTAGAATAACTAACTGTTAATTTTTATGTTTCACATCATGGGATATCCTTTCACATTTCTCTCATTTTCTGGTGAGCAACAACTGGGCGAATAAATTAGATGTTAGCGTGGATACGTTCATTCCAATTAGCTGATTTTTTTTCAAAATAGCCGTAGGCTATTTTAAAAATCAAAAGCAGGTAGAAAAGGTGAGCTTCAAACTCATGCAAGCTAATTTAAGGCGAATTTTCGCGCAAGACTACCGATGCCTTGGCGTAGATTCGGACAAATCAGCAATCGATGACAGCCAAGAATTTTATCGGAACGTACGAATTTATTATCGAAAACCGTATACTAATTTCTTAGTAATGTGTCGCCCCAAGGAAAAACGCACGAACAGAGAAATTTAGAATAAAATAAGAAAAAAAATGTTTAAAAGAAAATTCGAAATGATCTGGCGATTCTGTTTTAGCATTAGGAAAGTAATGCTTTTAAGAACGTTTTTATGAAGAAAAATGTTTTTTTATACTAGAAATTGGGATAAAAAAAATATTAAAATACGTGTTTTAAATATAAAAAAGTTTAAATAAAAATAAATAATAACATATCACTAAGAGAGAGGGAAATAGTAAATGCTCATGTAATTAATTTAATAAAATATTAAAATAAAAATGATGTGGTGTATATAAGTTTATGTATTCTAAAAAAGGCTGCACAAAAGAATTCGTATATTTTCTACAAATATATTAGATTGCAATTGCATAGTTTTAATTTTCAAATTATTAAGTTTATCACCATTTTTTCCCTGTTTAAACCGTGAAGCTTTGTTACTGTATTCTATATGTGATGCAAAATGACCAATGATCAATTATCAATACAGTATTTTTTTTGCTATATTTTGTAATAACTAATTTAAATATGCTAGTTACATTTCTAAATAACTTTGAATACATCATATCAATGTTGTGCAATTCGTTTACTAAGACTAGATGGTAATACATAAATAAAGCTAAACAACAAATATTTTTGTCAAGAATATATATATATATATACATATATATGTGTGTATATATATATATATATATTGATTCTGTACCAGAAGACTTCAGCAGAGACAATTTCGTCATCGAATCCAAGACAATTACTAAAAACTCAGTTTGAAAATTAAAAGTCAGTTGGTCTGCAAACACATGAAGATCTCATTTTAGCGCTTAGCTGAAAATTTTAACATTGTGTTTTCCTATTCCCAGTCCTCCATGTTTTCATACCTTCACTGTAAAAAATTTTGCGTAAGATTCCTAAGAAAACGTGTGGCAGCTATTCTGCCACAGGTTTTCCCAAGAATTTAACCCAAAAAATGTCAGGAAACTTACATATGCCAGGAAAGTCCACAAATCTATAATCTGGGATGCTACTCATGAAATATCAGTTAGGTTTTACCATTCTGAAAAGTTTAGAAATCTTTTACGTGTAACGTTACTCATTAATTTTCTGTTAGGTTCCACCGTTCTGAAACCTATAATCTGGAATGCTACTCATAAATTTTCAGTTAGGTTCCACCTTTTCTGAAAATTTCCGAAATCTTTAATATGGTATGTTACTCATAGATCTCAGTTAGGTTCCGCTATTCCGAAACCTGTCATCTGGAACGTTGCTCATGAAACTTCATTTATGTTCCTTCATTTTGAAAAACTCTAAAACCTATAGCCTGGAACTTTACGCATAAAACCTCAGTTAAGTTCCTTCATTGTGAAAAGATCTGAAACATTTCACGGAATACGGTAAATGTTCCGGGATATCCAGTGGCAGCAATTCTGCCACAGATTTTCACAGGAACTTTACCAAAAATTTGTCTGGAAAATTATGCAAATCTGAAAAGTTCAGAAATTTATAATCTTGTATGTTAAGTCTTTTTTTCAATAATTTACTTCTAATTTTCAGCATGCTATTCAGTTACTGTTAAATTTGGTTCTTGAAGATGACACAGATTAATGAGTTAGTAATCTTTGTTTAGAATATGAACGATGACTGCACAGCTGAAAGTTAAACATTGTATTAAAAATATTTCTAATTAGTTGTTTTCATTTTTCAGTTGATAACACAAATCTAAAAAACACAGGATATCTATAAATAAAATATATTTTTAAATCATGGATATATGAAAATAGATTTTACAAAAATAAATTGGTTAGAATATTGATGCAAGGATAAATTATGATAAACATACACTTCAGAAACAAAAGAAATATCTAAATGAGTGATATTTTGCTGTGATCTACAAAACGACATGCTTAAGATTTTCCACTTTTATATCAAGCTCAATATAAATAAAATTAAGATATTAATTAAGAAAAATTAAGTAAAATAAGTAGAATTAAGTAAATTAAGAGATAATGTAACACAAAATTTACATTTTTGGCAAAACCTCGTACAAAGCAATTGTGTATTTTTAAAATAACCTTTAGAAAATTTTGCCATATTATTTAATAGTTTAGACAGATTATCAACTTGTCATTTGGCTAAAACAACAGATCAGTCATTTGGCATAAAATGGTATCCAGAGGTGTGAAAATTATTAGAATAATTGTGATTTTTTCAGTTTTTCTTGATTAATATTATTTATACTTGCAATGTTTCATGAAAGGCAATTTAATTTGTTTATCTAGTCAATTTTTTACTCCTTTAGATCAGTTATAGGGAATAATTTTGTTAAATGTTGCCATTTCTTAAAAAGAAAAATATTTGATCCAAAGTAATCAAATTGTTTTCACTGTATAACGAAATTGTTTGATTAACAAACGAATTTAAAATAAAATTTAAAATTTTTCTGCTTGCTTTGCGTGTATTATCTTTCTTTTCTAGAGTTGGAATCAGCATTATTTTATTTTTAAAACAAGTCTTTTTGCTATTTTGCTTAGTTTATACTAATTAGTGGTTTATTTTCGATTTTCAAAGGATTATTGTGTGATTATGGGTATAGCAATGGATTTTTCACCTAGAAAACTTGCTGAGGTAAAGTGTCTCACCCAAGAAAATAATTATACACAGCAGAAAATCGCTAAAACAGCAAAAAATTCGCAAGTATGTCTGAAGATCTTTGGCCTTCAAATGTGAATATGAAAATTCTAGAGTTAGGAAAATGCGGAAGGAAAAGTAAATTTACTGCAAGAACAGAAAGGAAATTAATTCAGAATGCTAAAACTAACAGAAAAGTAAATAATCATGAACTAAAATTCTCTTTGCAAGCGCATGGAGTAAATGCATGCGATTCTTCTATTCGTAGAAAACTTATCTCAGATGGACTCAGTGCTCATCATTCTCGAAAAAAGACTAAAATCATATCTACTATGGCAAAGAAGAGACTTGTCTAAGCAAAAATTGTGCAAAAACAATTTGGAATTGGCTGGAGCAAAAAGAGAAATATTAATTTTTCCTTAATTAATCAGTTGAACTTAAGTTGTTCATTTCTTTTCTTGAAATCATGTTTTTTGCATACTGAATAAAGATACAGAACTGTTTATAAATTTGACTAACATTTTCATTATAAGAATATTTCTCTACAAATTACATACTTTAAGTAATTTTATATCCTTTATGTATGTTTTTCTCATGAATCAACCTTTATGATATCAGGAGGAAACAGTCAATATGTCAGAAGAAATACCAATGAAGAATTTTCCATAAATTGCTTAGCACAAACGGTTAAACATCCTACTAAAGAAATGTTTTGAAACTTGATGTCTTTTTAAGTTACTAGACAATTATACATTGTAGAAGACATAATGGACCAGTATCAGTGTAAAAAAGTGCTTGAACAAAGAGTAATTCTACAATTAGAAGACCGTTTCCCAAATGAAGACTTTATATTCATTCATGATGAAGCTCCGTCCCATAAAGTTTCATCTTTGACTAAATTTTTGGATGAAAAAAAATAATAAAACCCTTCTATGGCCTGGAAACAGTCTAGATATGAATCTCACAATGAATCTTGCGCCATTGTAAAGAAAAAAAAATTAAAGGAATGCGTCATTACAAACAAGAAAGATCTGATAGAAAGACTCCTTGAAATTTGGCACCTGACATCAAAATACAAACTAATTGCCAAAAACCAATGCAATGTTAGCCAAAACGTATCAAATCTTTAACAAAAGTCAACGGAATGCACACTAAATATTAAATGTACCATTATTTTTTAAATAATGTGCTATTTCTATAATACATTGAGATTTTATCGTAAATTTCACAATTATTCTAATAATTTTCACACTTCTGTATTTAATCTATCAAAGCATTCTTAAATTTTTTTACAGTATCTGAATATCTACTCTTTTGGGGGAAGTTTGTGGTTATTCGAAGCTCCCCCCCCCATTACCCCCTATGTTCACTTAAATTGGATCAATTACCTTTGATAATTCTATTCCTTAAATAATTGGTATAATATCACAGTAATCAATGAAAAAACGGTTTTTGATGCATATGTTATACAGTACACGATTCTTTTAAAAGATTATCCAAACCATTAACTTTTAATTACACAAATTTTCAAGGCAAGTTCAAATATGCACAAATTTTTGTAAGAGATTTAAAAATTATAATCAAAAATAACTTTTTAATTGTAGTTTAAGCATTAGCATATTTAAAGAGATTCATTCATTTGGTTAAAGCACAAAATATAATCTCAGATGTCAAGGGGAAAAAAAGAATATTTAGCTGCCGAAAGAAGATAACCTTTTAAAAAAATTTGAAACTCTTAATACAGTGTACTCTTGATACTTCATATAAAACACATTTCTCTCTTTGATATTACAAATTCCTGTAAATGACTTTATCTGAACAATTAGCTATCACATAATGCTTTTTTTAGAATCTCTTCGACTTAAGATATCGAGAATATTATGTAATTAAAAAATAATATAATCAAAAATAAAAATTCACAGAACTTTCATAATATGCACAAAATTTATTGATATTGTGGTTTAAAATTACAATCTAGAATTTTATCACAGTTTGCTTAATTTTTCACATAAATTAACTACTTTTCCATGGAACTACACTACCATGTTTCAACTTAAACAATTTTAGTTCAATGAAAGTGTAAGTCCCAGTACCTTTGAGAAAATATTTTATGTTATGACAATAATATAAAGAGATTGTCGAAACTACACTCTGTACAAATTCTACACCTTCAATTAAAATTTTATCTTCTACTTGCTTTCGTTCAGCTGTAGAGGAATTGTCTGTGTATTTGCAGATTCTCAAAGCTAAATGGTTCAGTAACTTACTTTTTCTGTCCACTGCAAGCAATCTTCATTTAAAGCTTTAGTTAAGTTTGAGTATAAGAAAAATGATGTGAGGGGTTCTGAAAATCCTCGCGCCATGGGTACTTTAATATAGAAGTGACTGCTAATATTCAAAGAGCTGCTTTCAATACTTGAATTTAATTCTGCTATTCCAGTCTTCATTTGTTTCCGTTAATGAACTATTATTACATTTAGATTTGATTATTATCCAAGCTGGCTACAAAGAAACAAAAAGCTTATTTTATTTTTTATGCATAAATTATTGGATACAATATTGTTTATTCATTTTCTGGAAAAATCAAAATATTTATTGGAGAAGTTATTCTCATTTGCAAAAACACTTTGTATTAGTTTGATAATATAGAATACTTAAATATGTGTCCTACAAAAGGCTTTAATAACAATACAAAAAGTACTACAACTACTTTTGTATATTCCCAGAACGTTTTCCAAAAAAATGAAAAAGTCTCAAAATATTCAATATGTATCTTTTAAACAAGTGGTTTTTGCAAGTGCACTGTTGTCATGTTGCTTATGGTAAAAAATGAATGCCCATGAACTATACAGAGTTTTGTTCAATTTTGAAAAATATATTGAAATATTTTGGATTTTAAGTGAAAAATCTTAATTTATTAGATAAAAATGGGTTTTTACATCGTTGAAACATTTTATTCTCAATTATATATTCATTTTGTGAAAGTTATTCTCATTTGCAAAAACACTTTGTATTAGTTTGATAATATAGAATACTTAAATATGTGTCCTACAAAAGGCTTTAATAACAATACAAAAAGTACTACAACTACTTTTGTATATTCCCAGAATGTTTTCCAAAAAAATGAAAAAGTCTCAAAATATTCAATATGTATCTTTTAAACAAGTGGTTTTTGCAAGTGCACTGTTGTCATGTTGCTTATGGTAAAAAATGAATGCCCATGAACTATACAGAGTTTTGTTCAATTTTGAAAAATGTATTGAAATATTTTGGATTTTAAGTGAAAAATCTTAATTTATTAGATAAAAATGGGTTTTTACATCGTTGAAACATTTTATTCTCAATTATATATTCATTTTGTGAAATCTCCAATCAGTAGTGTAATTATAGTTTTGAGTCCTCTGCAAAATTTTTCAGAAGGCCCGATAGAATCTATATCTATTTCTTATAACAAAACGGGGTCGGTTTGGAGTACGCAAAATATATATTTGTTATTTAATAGAAATGACTCGTTCTTAAAATCCTAAAATAATCAAACGTTTATGACCGTTTAAGATGTTTATTTTTCACAATTACATTCAATTCCCTTCCCCCCCCCCCTACGTCGCAGGGTTTTGCGGATCTCAGCTTTGCCCACTGTCCTCGATATCGATACACAATATAAGTTCATTTACGCTTCTTCATTCACATATATTTTTTGGTTAGTTCCGTGCACTATAGCATAAAATTAGCAATTTCTACCGTCGAGTAACACTAAAAAACGTCGAGATTAATTTTACCGTCCTGAGTCTGAAAACTTGATGGGTACTACTCGCAAAACATGATGGTTGTAAGTCGTTACCAGTAATCGATACCAGGGATGAAAGGATAAAAATTCGTTTACAATTTTCGGAGTCAAAATTAACGATTATACCTAATACTAGGAAAGAAAGTAGATAAGTCTTTTTGGTTCAAAGGCTGTTTCACGGCTGGTGGGAGGGGATAGTTAATTGCCAAGATATATATATATTTTTTATTTATCCGAGCTAATTACGAATGCTAGTATACAGTATGAAATATTTAAAACAGGGGTCGTAGTTTATCTTGAAATAAAAAAAAATCCCAGAAATGTGTAACTTTAATGTCTAATCCTGAAATTTTTAAAAATGTCTTTCTCCGACTTATTATACAATATAATTAATTTCATTTATGAAAAACTTGATTTTGGAATGCAATTCCAAGTCAATGTTACTTCTAATATACTTAATCCAGGAATCTCACTCCTGTGAAAATTAAAGTGTGTCAATTGACAAAATCTGCTAAAACACTGCTAAACCCGAAATTTTTATGAATCTGAATTATATAAAACCCATGTTCCTGCGCAAACTCGCTTAAGTTTACTAAATAAATTCCACTTATTTGGTGAAGCTGATTATTTCGGGTTTTGGTGGGTTCTAGATCATATATAAAGTGACTGGTAAGCACCTCCCCCTCTTAAATAGGCTTAAACAAAAACTTTTGTTTAGAATTATCCATTTTCCTTGAAGTTTGGGTTTCAATTTATTAGAAAATTAGGCGAGATTAATCAAATCAGCAATGTTAGGTCAAGTATAGGTCATGTGTAAAATAACCCTTCCTCTCCAACTAATTCATCTTTACCTAGATTTTCCTTGTCGAGAACCAATTAGTTTCAAATTTTGGTTTCCTTTTATTAAAAGGATAAATTACACCTTTAACACGTTGAATTCCACGTCAGTCACGGATGCCTGACACTGAACTTTCCGCTTACTTAATTATATCCTTTAAAAAATAAAAGGAAAATTTTCATAAAAACTTCAGCAATTCCTTAAAACAATATAATATTTAATTTTATATTATAATTTTACGCTGTCGGTCACGGGCAACTGATGCGGCTGAAACGGAAATTTCGATGTCAGTCATCGGTGAATGACATGACACTTAACGTGTTAATGTAAGGGTTTATAGATCAAATATTTAGGGGGGGGGGGGGTAGAATCCTCCATTTTAATTTTTTTCATTGCATTTTTCCTTCCATAAAATTATTCGAATAGTTTAAACTTGTGGGTACATATTTAACTAAAAGATGGATTAATCTCACGGATACTTAATTATATTTTTTAACTATCATAATAATTGCAGCAAAATTTAAACTTCCCCCATACTCCCCCTTCACTTGAAACACTCATAAAATTTGTTTGTCATAAGCTTATGCATGTTAAGTACGAGTTTATTATTCAGGTTTCTTCTCAATTCTTTTGGTAATAAAGAATTTCATATGCTTTTTTTAAATTACTTTTGGAAGCTTTTTGGGAAGCGTATTTCCAGAATTCCTGTTCCTAATGTACTAATTAATGTGTATTTAAGTTTGTTGAATTATATACAGTTGGCAAAAAAAGTATTTGTAAACTTCGGGTTTTTTTTAATTATAATGAAATTAAACAAAAGATTTAAGCAAAAAATACTGTAATACATTAATTTAATGCATTATAATATTATAGAAGCAAAAACAAAATTAAACGGATTGATTTTTTACATTATAATAAACAAATATACAAAAATATAATGCAAAAAAAGTATTTGTACACTGTATTAATGTAATATAATTAATTAAATTTTAGTAAAATGATACAAATTAATATTTTGTGTGAATTCATTTAGCGATTATGACTACTTCTAGATGGTGTGACAACTTTTTTGTAGCGATCTGGTTAATGTTATTCCACGACACAATAAGAGCTTCTTTATAACTGTTTTTTACTGATACATATTTTTTTTCGGATTTTTGCATCCAATAGCATCCACAAATTTTCTATTGGATTCAAGTCTTGAAATTTTAGAGGAGTTGCCAGTCGTCTTCGAGTATTGTAGTAAATATGTGCCGGTAATCACAGCAGTATGCTTTGGTCGTTATCCTACAGAAAGTGAAAAGCTTCCTCTACGCCTAATTTCTTAGCACGGATTAATAAATTATGCCGCGACAAATAAATGTATGTTAAACCTGTCCTTACATTGTCAATAAATTTTAAATGTCCTGCTCCATTAGAAGCTATACTCCCCAAAACCATAATATTCCCCCCACCATGCTTGATAGTTTGAAATATACGTTTTGGATCTAGAACGGTTTTATTTTTACGCCAATTTTTTCGAATGCTTGGTGGTAAGAAAATTCCGAATTTTCCCTCATCAGAAAAAATTACTGTTTTTCAAAAATCCAATGATTTACTTCTATATACGAAAGCGAATACTATGCGTTTTCGCCTATTTGTTTTGCTGATGAATGGATTTTTCCTTGAGGTTCTTCCTTTTAAGTCTGCATTGAGAAGAATATTTCTTATTGTTTGAGGTATTCCACTGTTGCAAGGTCTCCAGCAATTTTTTGAACCGAACGCATAGGATTTTTTAAAGCTTTTTTAACAACACTCCCTTTTTCCATCATTGTTAGTTTGCTGAGAAGTCCTGGTTTTCATTGAATTTCGATGCATCTAATTTATTCATAGTTTCTCACTATGCATCCAATAGTTGTAGATGGTAATTTAATAGCTTTTACAAATTTTTGTTGTGAGTTTCAATTTTTATTATGCTCAATTATAGGATTTCATATATCTAGAGGTACCTTTCTAGTTTTAGGTTTTATTCTCAATTACTTCAAGTGCAAATTAAATTAAATGTCAGACAAATATAGTATGAAGTTAAAAATTATTAACAGCTTCTGTATAAGTAGGCCTTTGAACCATAAACACTATAAAACACAGTGCATATCAGGGTGGAGAAATGTACAAATACTTTTTTTGCAAGAAATTTTTAAACTTTTCTTATTAGAAAATTATTTTACATCTTTATCGAAAATTTCTGTTGTGTAATTTAAAACACGCGGTAAACAGACTGTATTAAAACTATTTTTTGCCAAAATATCTGTTTTTATTTAGTTAAAAATTAAACATTTTAGAGTGTACAAATACTTTTTTAACCTACTGTAGCATTAAACTTCTGTTATTTTAAATCAAATCGCAGAAATCCTCGGTGTTACTCCATCCCCTGTTAATATGGTTTCGAGAAGTTTTCCTATTCTTCATTCAGCTTTATGTTAATATGATAAATTTTAATTTTGAAAATTATTGTATAAGCGAGATTTAGAAGCTCCGTTTGCGTGGACTTTAGTTGAGCTTTGGAAGGGTTGCTAACGCGGATTTCCGAGCTCTTGTTTTTCTATATGGTCATAATGTGTATTTTAAGTTTGAGTATATAATATATTCAAATTTAGAAATTAAGTTTGAGAAATCCTCGATGTTACACCGCCTTTTAACGTGGATTCAGAGCAGTTTTTCTAATGTAGCTTTTATTTAATAAATTTTAATTTTAATATCATTTCTAAGACTTCTAGATGCCTGTTTACGTAGATAGAATATAATTTGGGGTTTGTCAATTCCCCGTCTCCCCCACAATGCACACCTACGTTAATGCGGATTTCCGAGCTCATTTTAAATAAGTTTAATTTGACTACGGTAATTTCTTACTTATAATATTTTTCTGTTAAATACAATTTCAGTTTTCAGTTCAGTGCAATCCTACCGAATGGAAATTAAAAAATATTAATAAGCTACAATGTTGATAGTTAGAACTCTACGAACACTTCATATGGTTTTGTATGAAGTGTTTGTAACTTTGTTAATGGTCAATAATTAAAAATCTAAGTAACTGGCCAATGCTAATTTTTTTCTATATTTTGCGTAGTTTTTAGCGTATGATAATATGCATAGACTTTTTTATTTGTATATAAGTCTGATTATGCATATAAGATAAATTGCTTAAATACGTACTTAAGTGCCAAGTTAAAGAAAATTTTTAAAAGGAGGATTATGCGACTTACGACAGCTTAATTAAAAATGAAATTTGCATTAATTATTTTTATACACTATATAAAGAATACAATATAATCTTACCTGGTAGTTGTTTAAATTCTAATCCACAAACTGGGCGTTTTTTTTAACAGTTTATTGGTCAGTTAAATGAAACAGACGCAGTTTCTTTACGTTAGTGGGATTATCTGATCTTCAAAGTTAAAAAATATTCGAGAGGCAATTTTGGGAAATACGCTAAATTTACGAAATATAGGGGCGCTACAAAATCAACGATGTCTATTTAATCGAAAACCTCTAAGAAAATGTTATCAGTGCAGAAAAATGCTTACAGTTTCGTGAAAAATCGAATGCCTTATTATATAGCATTTGCGATTCCTGTATTAAGATTTAAAGTAAAAAAACATTACCGTACTTATGAATCACATTTAGGCACAATAACCTTCCACAAAATTAGTAATATTTTCTAGTAACTTAAAATTGTACCTTTTCATCCTCTATAAACATATGTAGCAGATACTAAAGAAGGGAGGGGGGAGGAGGGACAAAATTTAAACATTTTTCGACTGATATGACTTTAATTTCATGTTATAGACTCAATACTTTGAAAAATAAAATAGTTGGCCAGAGCTTCTCCCATTCCCCCTTCAAGGGTTGACTTTGTTTATAATAATTTTTATGCTAGATTTATTGTTTAAGGAAACAGTCGAACCCGCTTAAGACGTGATACCGATTAATACCTGAATTTACTCAATCCTCTAAACTGGCACTGCTGATTAAATAAGGCGAATATTACTAATCGGAAATAGTAGGTATTTGGAGAAAAAGTTGCGATTCTAAGATCGAGAATTTCGTCAAACATATCACTGATAAAATAATTTCGTAAAACGATCATTGGTCGAATCTGGTAAAATAGGTTTCAAAATGCACAATATAAGATGGGCGTACGCACTTTCATTCCAAAGTTAGTTGCTCTAGATCCCATTTTCTTTTTCTTCAACTGAGCCAACAAAATGACCCACACGCAAAAAAAGTAGTTCATATGGAAATAAAGACCAAGAAGAGTCTTCAGAGTCTAAACTAGGAAGAAAAAGATATTCGAGAATCACAATTAAATGCGTTGTTAAAGCTTCGGTAAAAATTAGTGACTCTAGTTTCCATACTCGATTCATAACTAAGCGAGCAAAATGATAAACACACAAAAATTAGTTTTTACATGTAAAATATAGCTCAGGAGCTGTACAGGGTAGAAATTTGAACAAGAGTTTGGAGATGCACGATTAGAAGGGTATATGCACCTTCGTGTTATTTTTTATAGTGCAAGATCCCGTAGTGTTTTCACAACTGGAATAATAAAATACACGCAAAGAAACGATTTTTTTGTAATTAATATATTAACCACAAAATAAGGAACATTACACACAAAACATATATAACTTTGCACAGATTACCAATAATTTCTATTTCATAATAAATCCGAAAAGTTACACAAAGGCTCAAAAAGTATGCCTACTAAAACTAAGGAATGTTACACAGAAAATATTCGGAACGTTTCACGGTTTATCAGTAATTTTTACTTTCTCAACTCTTCCGAAAAGTTACACGAGATTGTGGAAGGTAGTATTACACAAGATTTCTCAGTATTCTTGTATGAGCGCAAATAATCAGAGAAAACTCAGGAATGTTACACAGTAAATGTCAAGAACATTGCGCAGATTTTTTACAGTGTTAGGATAGAATAAAACAGAATGGTTAACTTACGAGTCGAAAGCTAATATCAATTTTTCCTGTATTTTCTGCCAAAATTTGACATGGCAGACCGATTGCATTTTATTATACGAATGAAGTTTTAGCTGATTATGGAATTTAAGCCATGAACTCGATGAGATAATTGTCTGTGCAGCCGCCTTCTGGTCAACTATGTTCATATAGAAATTCTGGAAGTGATGAAATGCCATTTATCAAAAGTTTCCTTATGTAGAGATTTTATGCACTGATACAAGAACTTCAGTACAACAAATCTTCCGCATATAAACCTGAATTGCTTGAATCTGATACTAACGGATATAATTTATTTGTTTATATCATTTGAGTATGGTTATTTTCATTTTCATTTTTTTAACATATCAATCAAATTAAGAAATATAGAAAAAAAAATTAGTTATCGACATATAAATCATTGTTATCAATAAAGTAAATGAAATAAAAAGCAATAAATTTCATTTAGAAATAAATCTTTTCATTTCAAACTTCCCCATATAAATATCTATTAATTTTTAAAAAGTAAAATTAAAGTTGAGCTATTCTGAGACAAAAAAAGATTTTTTAATCATTGTCAAGCATTTGGGAAAAGTTTTAATAGAAGAATTATTTCAATGTCCCCATGGATTCAGAAAAGAAGCTCTCGAACATTCGAAATTTAATGAATTTACTTTTTAAACTTCACTAATTTAATGTATTATGCTGTTTTTTAAAATACCAGTACAATGAATAATAATTTCGAAGGAGATATGAATTAACTTTATTCGTAACAGTTATTCAACACTTTAAAAAATTATATTACAAATAGAACAATTTTTTCTGTATGATTAAATTGAAAAGATTTGCGAAATTAAATTTTATGTTAAACTTTAGACTTAAATATTGAAAATCTAATCTTTTAACGAAAAAAAGAGGGAGAGAGAATAAAAAGAAGAAGAAGAAAGATAGGTTTATTCGTATGAGTCTTATATTGCAAAATTTAATTTATTACTTTTGTTTTTAAAAGTAACAGGGCAAGTGACGCTAAGAGATATGGGATAGTTTAATATTGTGTTAACAATTAAAGACAAACTCCAAAATAATTGGAAGAGTTGTGGCAATATAAAATATTTATCTTTATAATGTGAATTATTGCATAATGTTTATCAAATACGCTCACACGCGTAAAACAAGTCGGAAGGGGTAATTCAAACGCAGTAAATAAGGTGCATTTGAACTAAAATTAGTTTATAAATATTCAAATGTTAGTCTAGTAGCTATAACGCAATTATGCAAAAATGAATGAATGATTATTTTGATTTTTTTATACATGGAACATATATAATCAAACTTATGAAATATATAAAAATTGTTAGTTATCGACATATAAATCTTTGTCATCAATAAAGTAATGAAATAAAGAACAAGATATTCCATTCAGAAATAAATCTTTTCATTTCAAATTTCTCCATTTAAGTATCTATTAATTTAAAAAATAAAATAAAACAAAATAAAAATTGAGATATTCTGAGATAAAAAAAATTATTTTTTAATCATTGTCAAAGCATTTGGAAAAAGTTTTAATAGAGGAAACATTTCAATGGCCCCATGAATTCGAAAAAGAAGCTCTTTAACATTTTAAATTTAATGAATTGCTTTTTAAACTTCACTACTTTAATGTATTATACTGTCTTGTCAAATACCAGTACACTGAATAATAATTTCAAAAGAGATACGAAATATTAACTTTATTCGAAACAGTTATTCAACACTTAAAAAAATTCTATTACAAATAGAACAGATTTTTCAGTATGACTAAATTGAAAAGGTTTACGAAATTAAATTTTATGTTAAAATTTAGACTTCAATATTGAAAATCTAATCTTTTAATAAAAAAAAAGAGAGAATAAAAACAAGACGAAAAAAGAGGGGTTTATTCGTATGAGTCTTATATTGCAAAATTTAATTAATTACTTTTGTTTTTAATACACAAAGATGCTAAGAGATATGGAATAGTTTAATATTGTGTTAACAATTAAAGACAAAATCCAAATTAAATGGCAGAGTTGTGGAAATATAAAATATTAAATATTTATCTTTATCATGTGAATTATGGCATCAGGTTTATCAAATACGCTCGCACGCGTAAAACAAGTCGGAAATGGTAATTCAAACGCGGTGAATAAAGTGCATTTGAACTAAAATTAGTTTATAAATATTCAGACCTTGGTTTAGTAGCTATAACGCAATTGTGTGAAAATGAATGAATGGTTATTTTGATTTTTTTTATATATAGAACATATATAATCAAACTTAAGAAATATATAAAAATTGTTAGTTATCGACATTATATGAATCTTCGTCATCAATAAAGTAATGAAATAAAGAACAAGATATTCCATTCAGAAATAAATCTTTTCATTTCAAATTTCCCCATTTAAGTATCTATTAATTTAAAAAATAAAATAAAATGAAATGAAAATTGAGATATTCGGAGATAAAAAAAAGATTTTTTAATCATTGTCAAAGCATTTGGTAAAAAGTTTTAATAGAAAAAACATTTCAATGTCCCCATGGATTCGAAAAAGAAGCTCTTGAACATTCGAAATTTAATGAATTTGCTTTTTAAAAATCACTATTTTAATGTATTATACTATCTTTTCAAATACGAGTACACTGAATAATAATTTCAAAGGAGATACAAAATATTAACTTTATTCGCAACAGTTATTCAACTCTTTAAAAAATTCTATTACAAGTAGAACAATTTTTTCAGTATGACTAAATTGAAAAGGTTTGCGAAATTTAATTTTATGTTATAATTTAGACTTCAGTATTAAAAATCTAATCTTTTAACTAAAAAAAGAGAGAGAGCGAGAATAAAAAGAAGAAGAAAAAAGAGGGGTTTCTTCGTATCCGTCAATGTTCAGTCTTTGGGGCAGGATTTAAAAAATAAAGGATCACTCAAATTTTATTATTTTTACATGATTTTTTTAAATAGGATGGTTAAGGACTATCTACAATCCGGCTAGCTTTTATTTTTTCGAATTTGGTTGCATTTACTTTATATTAATATAGTTTCATCCGGATCCGAAAATCAAAGTAATTAAAAAAAATGTGAAACCAAAATCAAACAAAGTAAAAACTAGCCCGGTTGTAGATCGTCCTCAGAAGAAGAAATCACGTAAAAATATTAAAATCTGAGCGAGATATTTTAAAAGAACGCCCCCATAGACTTAACATTATCATTCGGGTCTTTTTGAGTGACTAGTATGGTCTCTTAATAATTAAAGACAAAGTGCAAATTACTTTGCAGTGCTGTGTAAATATCATAAAAATATTAAAGATTTATGTTTATCATGTGAAGTATGGCATCATGCTTATGAAATGCGCTCATACATGCAAAATAAATCGGAAGTTGTACTTCAAACGAGGCAAATTATGTACGTTTGAATTAAGGGTGTATTCGAAAAAACGCTTTTCCATCTTTAACAGCACGAAATTTTCCGATACAATTTCAGACACATTTTTAAACGTAGAAACATGAAATTTGCTGAGAGGATTCTTGAAGGGACGTATGAGGTGCCGAGTGATGTTTTTTTACGCTCAATTCATTAGAATTTGAGTTATAAACAATTATCTTCTCAGTATGACCCCTTTTTTCGTTCTCAAATCTCCCGCTTGGGAAAAATCGGTTCGAAATGCTGTTTTTGATTGCTTTTTTTGCAATGTTTTGTGCACTTATCAAAGAATTGATCTTTACGGCACCTTGTGCACTTTTCAAATAAGGGATTTTGAAAGTTTGGTGCATTTGAGAGCAATAATGAGTTCAAAAATAAATCAGAAAATAGGCAGTTTGAATCGAAATACACCCTTAAAAACTTATTTTATTAATATTTATATCTTGGTGCAGTAGCTACTGAACGCTCATGCAAAATTGCATGAACACGAAATTTATTATATTACGTCTGTATATATTAATAATATGTCAAATTCAGTAACATGGCTTTCTATGATTTTATTAAATAGGATGTAATCACCATAGCAATCTAAAATCTTTACTTATTATGGAGTATGATTGAATTGATTGCGTATGATAGGATTTAACAGAATGAAGAAATCTTTTATCAACACATATATTTTTTAAGTTCTAATTCACTTTTAATAAAGTTTGAAATTACTCGACGAGATTCCGCAACAATTATATATACATTATATTAAAAAAAAAATAAACCCGTTTTAGTAGTTTTTGGTCTGTGGTATGCGGACAGACGGACATACAGATAGACGTACGTAAGTACCAGACTAGGATTATAGGTACTATGTGCTTTTATAATTATTATTGCAACTAAAAAATAGTATGGCAGATACGATTTTTTCTAAAAATCAATCATGCCCATTACGTTATATTTAAAATTTAAACTATTTATCGGATCTGACAGCTTAAAAGTCCTCAAACATCAATAAATGGAATGACCTTTTATTCTGATTCCTATTGTATTTTAAAAACTAATAACTCTAAACCAGTTTTTTTAGTTGTTATTATAATTTTTTATTAGAAGCACTCTATCAGTATAAAAAAATGAAAAAAATATTATTATATGCATGAGAATAGTTAATACTGCTAAAAAAATAAAAAATAAAAAATCTACAGGAAACTCCATAAAACATAAAACATTTTATTTAAAATTTTATCATTAGAAATAATTTATTTTCATTAATTATAGAAAATATATGCAAAAATTGTGATACTATGAGATGAGTCAATTTATAAAATCATTGCCCAAGCGCTTGAGAGAAGAAATGATAGGCGATTGATTTTGTGTCTGTTTCTTTGTGTTTGTGTTTGGGATAGAGATTTAAAGTTTTTGTGCATGTTCTTTATTATATATGTGACACATCGGTGCATGGAATCAGCATTCTTGATATAATTATTTTAATAAAAATAGGAATATATAAAGATGTGTTGAATTTCATCATTTTACACTCCATTATCAGTATATATCAGCAAAATACAATGCATATATCGGGTAAAAATTTTATATTAGATGTATCTTAAAATCCACGCGCAGTCTTGTCTAATACACATTCGAAAAGCTAAAAGAAATAATTGGACAAAAATATTAAAACTTAAAAAAAAAATTGGATTTTTTTTAAAAAAACTCAAATTTTCTGGAACTTTTGATAATTTAAATCAATGCAATCAACCACTTCATTGGTGACTTTGAAGCGATTCACGATCAGTGCTTTCCTTATTTTGGGACGAACGATGAAAAAGTTAAAAAAATATTTCCAAAGTGTACTTTTAATCAAACTTTGAAATGAAATGTGTTCACATCAAATCATATTTTTTTTAAATAAAAGTATGTTGAAAAGGTAAACTAAAAAAAGGTCCATTAACAAAACTGAAACTAAAAGGTATTTTTAACTGAGTTTTGTCGTCTCTCTTTACAGATAAATTGCTCAACAACACTTCAATTTAACATTAACTATAGCTGCATCAAAGTTTTTGTGAGTGATGTTCTGGCTCCAGATGTTTAGTCAGATTAAAAATGGAAACTAAATGATGATCAGTATTTTTTTCTTATTTCAATTATACAGGTGAGAAAAATTAAATTTTTATTAGATGCAGTCAATAAATAATACTAATAATATAACATACTGTTAATAATTCAAAAATTAATCCCAAAATTTAACGATATAAAAGGAGAAAATTTATAAAATATCAATTCAAAAATAAAAAAAAAATCGTCTCAATCTTTTCTATTTAAATATCAAGTACATCGGGTAGTGAGAAAAACAAATCTTTAAAAAATTTAAATACTATAAGAAGAATAAATTTATGAAATCATTTTCAAAAGGTGGCTGCGAAAGGAAGTGACAGACTATTAATTTCCGAAGTCATCTTTCTAATCCAATGAGAAAAAGTTTTCGAATTCCTAAATTAAATATGACTTTGATTTTTAAACTTCACGATTTAAGTGTATAATACACTTTAACCTTTTCAAATTTCACTACACAGAATTGTAATTTCGAATATAATCTCAAAAATATTCTCTTTATTTGAAATTTACCTTCAACAGATAAAAAAGAAAAAAAGATCCTGTTATGAAATAGAACAGATTTAATCACTTGACTGAAATGGAAACAATTTTCAGATTGTACTTTATATTAAACTAGCTAACCCGCCCGGCGTTGCCCAGATCCGTAATAATATTTTAAAGTAAACCGGCATAAAAAGACCCAGTCTCGAGCCGAATCCTCACTGCCTACGGTACCGTATAGCAAAAGTGAAGCGCACACACGGGAAGAAAAATAAAGTGCGTGGGGGGAGGGGATGTTTGGAATTTTCTATTTCATATTCCACCATCTGGGGGGGGGGGATTCTTTTCGTAACAAAATTGTTTCTGGATTTAATACAGCTGTCTGATAAAATTATTATTCGAAAATAGAAGTAAGTACATTTTTAAAATTTTATACTAAATAAGTAGTATTTATCCCAGGGCTCTGGAAAAACCGCGTCTAAAATGGTACGACTTTAAATATTTGATCATGCTCTCCCTAAAATAATTATTGCCCTTCTACCCATAATTTGGCGTCATCTAATCTTTAAAATCTATATTAAGTGTTATAAGCTACCTGGAAGTTTTATATTAAATAAGTAATATTTATCCCAGGACTTAGTAAAAAGTCCGCATTTGATATGGTAGAAGACAGTACACTTTTAAATGTTTCATCGCTTCCCTTAGCCCCCTCCCCCACACCACATTTTATGCTCACTACTCTTTAAAATATTTAGTATTGACTCCCCTTCCGTGTCCCAGTGACGCATACATCGCATATTAAATTGCAGCCTAGCCGAGCGGGTGAACGGCGACCACGCGTCTTTTTTCTAATACTTACATTTTTAAATTCGTTATATCTTTCGAGTGGAATGTACGAATCGAGTAATTCAAAATGTTATATGAAGGTATTAAATCAGTCTTGATAATGAAGTAATTTATTTTGATAAGGATTAATAACAAGGTAAAAATAAAGAGCTTTTACAGAGGCGGCATTTTTATTATTTTTTAAATAAAAAAACACTAATTTTGACGTAACTTTAACCGTTAGACATATGCTGTCGCGACTTTTTTTATAGATAATTAAATGTTCTGCAAAGTCGTAGAACATTATTTTGTTCTACAATCAACAGTTTTCGCAGCACACGCGATGTAAGGATTTTTTAAGATCATTTTTCTACACCTTTGGTTACATTATTGGCATTTTAATAAGGATCCCTATTTTTTGATATAGATAATATAGCCTATGTTCATCGGAAATAGTGTAGCTTTCCAACGATGAAAGAATTTATCAAATCCGACAAGTAGTTTTGGAGTCTATTAAATTCAAACAAACAATCAAATATTTCCTCTTTATAATATTAGTATAGATGTAGCCTTACAAATATTCAGTGTGGTTTTTCTTTTATTTAAGCAGAAGTTTTTAATACATTTTATATTATACAGATATCAAATATTAACCAATATTGTAGATTTTATTTTTTTGCGATATGAACATACTATGAATGAATATACTTATGTAATAAAAAAAAAAATTGCGCTATTTTGTTCTCTCTTAACTTCAGTTCTAAAATTTGTGGAACATATTTCAATCTCAGTTTCGTAATGTCTTAACTTGTAACAGCTAAAATTCTTTTTCTGATTTGATTAATTAATAAATTATTGCTTGCTTCTCAAAAAGGCGGGAAGTATTTCGTAACCTTTTTACTTTCTGGAATATTCCTGGGATTTTTATTTTATTTTTTATTTAACATCGCGTGACCGGTGTTAATGCGCGTTGTTAAAGGGCTTGTTATTTGCAAGGAAAAATATAGATCCTGCCCGAGGACACGCCTCCTTAGACCAATCAGAGCTGATCATCTTTTGACGTTTAGACTCGAGTTAATCCTAATTTAATTTTTAAATTGATTGACGCGGAGTAGGAGGGAGCTAGTTTGCCGTGAAAATGTTCCATTTTCATTTGGCTTTTTAGGAGTGTGAGAATGCATCTGTCTTTAAATCTGTTAAGACGTTCGTTTGGTTTTTTTCGATAAATTGGAAATTCTAATGATGTCGATTATTTCACGAAGTTTGGAGAACTCGATGTGTGAAAAGCTTAATGCTGGAATGACTTCGTTTGACTTATGAATTATAATAAATATGAATTGCAAAAATTGATTGACTTGATTTTTTACGGGGAAATTCCCAATAAAATTCCTTCGTTGCTTGAAAATTTGCACTACGGCTACAGAACCTTGCTGCTGATTATTAGAAATTAATAAATGTGCTGTATCAACCCTGGTGATGCACTGGAGCTTGTACGGTGTTGTGGAATCTCGACGTCGTCGTCCGTTCTCGTTACATATATATATATATATTGTTCTACAATCGTCAGTTTTGTCTGTCTTTAAATATAAGTAACAAAAATAATGTATAGCAATGTATTTTAGAGTAGAATCCGTGACATCCCAATTATTGTAACGAGTAAAAACTTTTTATTTTTTACTTATTTAAATTATACAGTTTGGAAAAAATATTATTTTTATTAGGTAGAGTCAATAAAAAAAAGAAATTATAACAATACATACTGTTAATAAATCAAAAATTATTCCTAAATAGTAGCGAAATAAAAGGAATAAATCAAAGATTATCTATTGAAAAATAAAATTCTTCGTCTGATTTTTTTTTTACTATTTAAATATAAATTACATTGGATTATGAGAAAAAAAAATGTCCTATAAAAATTTTAATATATTATCAGAAGAATCAATTTATGAAATCGGTGTCAATGGAGGCTGTGAAAGGAAGTGATAGACTATTAATTTCCGAATGTCATATTTTTAATCCAAAAAGAGAAAGTTTTCGAATTTCTAAATTAAATATGACTTTCATTATTAAACTTCTGGATTTAAAGTGTGTTACGGTTTTAAATTTTCAAATTTTATTACCTAGACTTATAATTTCGAATAAAATCTGTCTTTATTTGAAATTTACATTTAACAATTAAAAAATAAAATGGATTCCATTATGACAAAGAGCATAATTTTGAGTTTGGATTTCATATGAAAATGCAGCCTTAGAAATATTCTGTGTGATAAAAAAAAGTAATAAATATATAAAATATTGTTAATAATTCAAAACTTAATCTTAAAAATAAAGAGAATTAACGGGAAAAATATAAATTTTCGATTGAAAAATATAACATTTCGTTTGAATTTTTCCTATTTAAATATCAATTACATCGGATTATGAGAAAAAAAGTCCCATTAAAAATTTTGATATATTTCCAGAAGAATCCATTTATGATGTCATTGTCAAAGGCGACTGCGAAAGGAAGTAACAGTCTATTAATTTCTGAAGTCTTCTTTTTAATCCAAAGAGAGGAAGTTTTTGAATTCCTAAATTAAGTATGACTTTGTTTTTTACACTACACGACTTCATTGTATTGCACTTTAACCTTTCCAAATTTCACTACACAGAATTGTAATTTTGAATGATATCTCGAAAATATTTTCTTTATTTGAAACTTACCTCCAATAATTCAAAAAAAAATAAGTTTCTTTATGACAAAGAACAGATTTTATCACTTGACTGAAATGAAAATAATTTTGAAATTGGATTTCACATTAAAATGTAGCATTAAAAATATATTCAGTGCGATTTTTCATTTATTTTAACAGGACTTTTAATGAATTTCAGATTTCGCAGATAACAAAACAAACTGTGGTGTTTAAAATAATGAAAAATTAACCAACATTGTAGATTTTCTTTTTTGCGTTATAAACATGCTAAAAATAAGAATAATGTATTGTTCTACACTTGTCAGTTTTCTCACTTTAAATGTAAGTATGAAAAATAATGTATAGCAATGTTGCATTTTTAACACATTCAAACTGATTGATAAAATTATCATACGAATTAAATATTTCCAACTGAGCGAAAAAGTGTCCAGGCCGGGAATCGAACTTTGATACATGGCTTAAAAGGCCAATGCTTTGCCGTGTAAGCTAACTTGGCATGACAACCCGTGAGCATTGTACCGGTGAGCAACCGGTGAGCTAACGTGCCCAGTGAGCTTAAATGGTAAAGCATTGTTCTTGTAAGCCAAGTGTTTGGGGTCGATTCCCGGATTGCGCTGTTTTCGCTTAGTTGGAGATGTTTAATTCGTAGTATAACAATGTGTTTAAAAGTATAAACCCTGAGATCACGATAATTACACCGTGTAAAACTTTTATTTTTTACCTGTTTAAATTATACAGGGGTTGGACAAAAATATGGAAACACCTTTTGAAATGCATGTTTGAAAAGAAATATTGATTATAATGAACTATGTTGATGGCACTGGAGTTTTGGCCTACTGACGCCACCTATACAATTTCGTAATCGCTGCACCGTTCAGTCGTTGTTGGAGCACTGTTATGTGAGATTATCATTGCATTATGTCAGAGTTAACAGACTTCAAACATGGACAAATTTTTGGCGCGCGTATGGTGGGTGCTTCCGTAAGTAAAGTAGCTGAGGTTTTTAGTGATTCAAGAGGTACTGTGTCGAAGATTTATTCCGCATATTTGAAATGCGGAAAAACATCATCCGCTTAATAAAAGCGCGGACGAAAGTGTGTGCTGAGTGATCGTGACAGACGAGCATTAAAGAGGATTATCGCAAAAAATAAGCAGTCCACAGCTCCAAAAGTTACTGCTGAAATGAATGTCGTGTTACCAAATCCTGTGAGTACCAAATCAATTAGAAGGGAGCTTCATAAATAGGGAATTGCTGGCCGTGTTGCAATTGAAAAGCCATCCATCAGTAATGCTAATGCCTGTAACAGGAAAAAGTGGTGTTTAAGTCATAAAGCCTAGACTATAAAGCAGTGGAAGAGCGTAATATGATCTGATGAGTCTTCTTTCACATTGTTCCCCACTCCTGGCCGAGTTTACGTCTGGAGAACGCCATCTCAAGCCTATAATACAGACTGCTTGTTGCCAAGAGTGAAACATGGCGGGGGTTCGGTGATGGTTTGGGCAGCCATATTGTGGTTCTCTTCTGGCCCCATGATAACTCTGTAAGGGCATATTACTGCTCAGACTTATGTGAACGTTTTGGCCGATCGGGTACATCCATTGGTACAAACTTTGTTCCCCAGTGATGATGGTATCTTCCAAGACGACAACGTCCCCGTTCACACTGCTTACATTGTCCAGGACTGGTTTTCTGAGCACGAGGATGAATTTTCGCATCTCCCCAGGCCACCAAAGTCCTCAGACTTGAATATTATCGAACCTTTGTGGTCTACATTGGAGCAGAAAGTGCGTTCTCGCTATCCACCGCCAACATCGTTATCTGAACTTGCCACCGTTTTGTAAGAATAATGGTAAAATATTCCCTTGGCAAACATACAGAAACTGTATTTATCCATTCCGAGAAGACTGCAAGCTGTTTTGAATAACAACGGGTACCGTACACAATACTAGGCAAGGAAACGTGTTTTTTAGGGTGTTTCCATATTTTTGCCCAACCCCTGTATAGTTTGGAAAAACTTAATTTATATTAGATGCAGTCAAAAACAAAAAATAAATAACAATATAAAATACTGTTGATAATTAAAAAAATAATCCTAAAAATAAACGAAATAAAAGGAAAAAATCATTAAATAACTATCGAAAAATAAAACTTTTCGTTTTTAAATATCAATTACATCGGATAATGAGAATAAGAAAGTCCAGACAAAAATTTTAAATATTATAAGAAGAATGAAATTATGAAATCACTGTCAAAGGCGACCGAGAAAGGAAGTGACCTACTATTAATTTTTGAAGCCTTCTTTTTTTAAAGAGAAAGTTTCCAAAACAGAGGAAGGTTTTCGAATTCCTAAATTAAATATGAGTTTGTTTTTTAATGTTCATGATTTAAATGAATCACTCTCTAACCTTTTTATATTTCACTATACGATATTTTAACTTCGAATACAATCTCAAAAATATTCTTTTTATTTGAAACTTACCTTCAACAATTAAAAAAGAAAATAGATTCCATTATGACAAAGAACTGATTTTATCACGTGACTGAAATTAAAATAATTTTGAGATTAGATTTTATATTAAAATGTAGCCATAGAAATATTCTGTGTGATTTTGTTTTTAAATTTATTTTAACAAAGGTTTTTAATATATTTTATATTATACAGATCTCGAAAACGAACTGTGGTATTTACTTCTGTAGTCGATAATGTCCCCATTTGGCAACAACTCAAACTTTCTCCCCTTATTGTTTATTTATTGTTGCCTCTTAATAACTTTATGGTTTACGCATCCATATTGACTATACTATTAGGTTTATTTCATTAAAAATACCATAGGTTGTTTATCAGTTTCAAATAAAAATGAACATTTAAAGTCTTCTATTTTCCTAACCATAGAATAGAATAACACTATTCATCGAAATCCTAATCATGCAGACATTATAATAATCAGATATTCAAACGCTCTCTTGAATTATTTAAAATTTTTAGAGTTACAAATTTTTATCCAAATATTAAATATGATTATTTGTATTCATTTTCATTTTGACTGGACCCAGTAATAGGCACGGTATGTTTACTTTTTAACAACATAATTCCTCAATTATTTACCAAATTTATTCACATAATGTCTGTTATCAATTATTCCAAATATTAATATATGATGTAGTGGTACTTTAAAGTAGGAACTGTGAGATCCTAATATTTATAACTTGTAAAATATTATATTTTTTTACGTATTTAAAATTTTACAGGTTAGGAAAATGTAATTTTTATTATATGAGATTAATAGTAAAAAAAAAGTAATAATAATATAATATATTGTTAATAATTCAAAAATTAATCGTAAAAATAAACAAAATAAGCGGAAAGAAAAATAAAATATCTATTGAAAAAAATAACATTTCGTCTGAATTTTTCCTATTTAGATGTCAGTTACATCGGATTATGAGAAAAGAAGTCCTATAAAAAATTTGAAATATTATTGAATCAATTTAAAATGTCTTTTACAAACGACAGGGAAAGGAAGTGACAGACTATTAATTACCGAAGTCTTCTTTTTAATACAAAAAGAGAAAGTTTTTCAAGTTTCACGACTTCAGTGTATTATACTTTAACCTATCAAAGTTTCTCTACACAGAATTGTAATTTTGAATCATATGTCGAAAATATTCTCTTTATTTGAAACTTACCTGCAATAATTAAAAAATAAAATAGATTCCATTATGGCATAAAACAGATTCTACCACTTGACTCAAATGGAAATAATTTTGAGATTAGATTTTATATTAAAATGTTGCTTTAGAAAAATTCAATGTGATTTTTTTATTTCAACGTAGGTTTTTAATGTATTTTAAATTGCACAGATATCGGAAAAAACTGCGGTGTTTATAATAATAAAAAATAACTAATATTATAGACTTTCCTTTCTGCGATATGACCATGCTATGAATGAAAGAAATGGGAGAATCAATTTATGGAATCATTGTCAAAGTGAGTTAGAAAAAAAGTGGCCGATTATTAATTTTTTAAGCCATCCTTTTAATCCGAAGAGAGAAAGTTTTCGAATTCTGAAATTAAATATGAGTTTGTTTTTTAAACTTTACGACTTCAGTGTATTACACTTTAACCTTTCCAAATTTCACTACACGGAATTGTAATTTTGAAACATTCAAAAATATTCTCTTTATTTTAAACTTGCCTTCAATAATTAAAAAAGAAAATGGACTCCATTGTAACAAAGAACAGATTTTATCACTTGACTGAAATGACAATAATTTTCAGATTGGAATTTTTATTAAAATGTAGCCTAAGAAATATTCAGTTCAGTTTTCCATTTATTTTAACAGAAGTTTTTAATGAATTTTATATTGCGCAGATATCAGAAGGAGCTGTAATGTTTAAAATAATGAAAAATCAACTAACATTGTACATGTTCCTTCTTGCGATATGAGCATGCTATGAATGAATAAATAAAAATGTATTGTTCTATACTTGTCACACTCTTAAAACTAATGGTGACACATTGCACTTTTAAGGGGTCAAAGGCTAGTCTCACTGGTGCACTCCTAGGAAAGCCAGAATGACACTTTAAATTAGGGTGAAAAGATGGCACCCTTAACCAGAGTGCCCTATAATAAAAAATTAAAAAAGCAAACAAACTGACTTTTGGCGCTCGAAGGATTCGAACCCACAACGTCTGATTGCACGCTGAGCACTCTAACTGCTCGCCCATCGAGCTCACCTTCAAAGTCTCCCTAAAATGTTCAAATGTCCTGAAATTCAAAGGTTGCTTTATATAAAAGAGCTCGCCAAAAGTTAGCCATCCGAAATTCTAAACGAAATTGGGATAGCGCATAGAGGTGATAGTCATCGTAGGAAGAAATTGCTGCAGTTGAAGGGGAAGGATACAAGTCACAGAGCATGCGCAAATGACTAACGGGTGAAAATCTTCCAACGGTATACATTGCGCGCAGCCTAATTAGCGTCAATCACCCAGTGACAGATGAAACAGCACCCCAAACACATTTACAAGCCCACGGGTGTCAAATGGTAACTCCTTTTCACCCATGGGCGCTCCAAATGCAACCGGTTTGTCACCTTTATTTTTAACAGTGCAGTTTTCTCTCTTCTTAAATGTAAGTAAGAAAAATAATTTATGGCAATGTATTTTAAAGTTTAAACCGTGATATCCTTATAATTATAACATGTAAAAACATTAATTGTTTACATATTTATGTTGTACTAGTTGGAAAAAAATTATTTTTTTAGATGCAGTCAATACAATATTAGTAACATGCTGTTAATAATTCAAAAAATAATCCTAAAAATAAACAAAATAAAAGGGGAAAAATTATAGAATGTCTATTAAAAAATAAAACATTTCGCCTCAATTTTCCTATTTAAATATCAATTACATCGAATAATGAGTAAAAAAAAATGTCCTACCAAAAATTTTAAATATTATAAGAAGAATCAAACTATGAAATCATTGTTAAAGGCGATTGCGACAAGAAGTAACAGTCTGTTCATTTCTGAAGTCTTCTTTTTAATCCAAAAAGAGAAAGTTTTTGAATTCCTAAATTAAATATGACTTTGTTTTTTAAACTTCACGACTTCAGTGTATTACACTTTAACTTTTCCAAATTTCACTAGACAGAATTGTAATTATGAATCATACCTCAAATATATTCTCTTTACTTGAAACTTACCTTCAATAGTTAAAAAATAAAATAAGTTCCATTATGACAAAGAACAAATTTTATCATTTGACTGAAATTAAAATAATTCTGAGATTGAATTTTATATTAAAATGTAGCCTTAGAAATATTCAGTGTGATTTAAAATTGATCTTAACAGAAGTTTATAATGAATTTTACATTGCGCAGACATTAAAAGGAGCTGTGGTGTTTAAAATAAGGAAAAATTAACCAACACTGTAGATTTTTATTTTTGCGATATGAACATGCAATGAATGAAAATATATATATATATATATATATATTATTCTTCACCTGTCAATTTTCCTACTTATTAAATGTAGGTAAGAAAAAATTTATAGCAATGTTGCATTAACACATTCAAACTGATTTGTAAAGTTATCATATAAATTAAATATTTCCAACTGAGCGAAAAATTGCCCAGGCCGGGAATCGAATCCACAATAACTTACAAAGCCAATGCTTAACCTTTAAGCTAACTTGGCATGACAATCTGTGACCTATTTACCGGTGAGCAACCGGCAAGCTAACTGCCCAGTTAGCTTAAACGGTAAAGCATTGGACTTGTGTTCAATGTATCTGGGCTCGATTCCCGGCCTGGGCTGTTTTTCGCTCAGTTGGAAATGTTTAATTCGTAGTATAGCAATGTGTTTAAAAGTATAAACCGTGAGATCACGATAATTATAACATGTAAAATCTTTTATTTTTTACTTATTTAAATTATATAGTTTGGAAAAACTTAATTTATATTACATGCAGTCGATAACAGAAAAAAATAACAATGTAAAATTCTGTTAATAATTCAAAAAATAATCCTAAAACTTAAAGAAATAAAAATAAAAAAAATCACAAAATATCTATCGAAAAATAAGACATTTCGTCTCAATTTTTCACATTTAAATATCAATTACATCGGATAATGAGAAAAAAACAGCCCTATCAAAAATTTGAAATATTATGAGGAGGATCAAAGTATAAAATCAATGTCAAAGGCGACTGAGAAAAGAAGTGACAGTCTATTAATTTCCGAATTCTTCTTTTTAATCCGAAAAGAGAAAGTTTTCGAATTCCTAAATTAAATATGACTTTGATTTTTGAACTTCACGATTTAAGTGAATTACTCTTTAACCTTTTCATATTTCACTATAGAAAATTGTAATTTCGAATAAAATCTCAAAAATATCCTTTTTGATTGAAACTTACCTTCAACAATTAAAAAAGAAATTAGATTCCATTATGAAACAGAACATATTTTATCACTTTCCTGGAATGGAAATAATTTTGAGATTGAAATTTATATTAAATTGTATTCTTAAAAATATTCATTATGATTTTTCTCTTATTGAAACAGAAGTTTTTAATATATTGTATATTATACAGATCCAAAAAAGAATTGTTGTGCTTAAAATATTTGAAACTTAACCAATACATTAGAAAGAGCTGGACATTTACACCATGAAGTTTTACAAATAAGCATGAAAATAAACATAACAATCTTACTAAATGGTGTACAAATTGTTGCATGTTTTGAAATTATACAAACAATTACAGTAAAGATAATCAGCACTTCGATCTTTATTTGAGATCTTTATCAGAAAAATACGCTATTATAATGCTTCTAAACAGAGTAAAACCGTCTTGGAATATTATGTAGGGGAGAGTGGGGATACTTGAGCATAGGGGATACTTGAGCCACCCCTATTATCTCTACAGTTGGTTAATTTTTCTTTCTAAAACTGCCAATATGATAACATATTTATAGTTCTGAACATGTAAAAAAGAAATCACACATCTTGGTACCATTTTGAAAATATAGTGATTAATAGTTGTCTTTTTCCTATCTGAAGTAAATATTTGGGTGCATGGCTTTTTTGTTTTTTTGTAATCAAAGTTTTGTTTAAAATTGCAACTATATACATACATTTAATAAGCATAATTTTAATTGTATTTTGAGTCTAAAATAGTTCTAATAGCTGCATGCTTTATTTAGTAAAACTCTTGGAAACAAAAATAGTGATAGTGGGGATACTTGAGCCAATGAGAGTGGGGATACTTGAGCCAAGTCTCAACCATCCCCACTAGAAATTAAACATGGGTGAAACAAACAAAAAATAAAATTCCATCCTTATATTCACTAATAGATATTTTTCTGGATAAAAGGGAGAATAATTTTTCATTTTACTTTTTTTTTCTTAAAAAAATAACGACCTAAAAATGTTTAATAATGTATATTTTTTAAATGAAAATATCTATTTTATTTTTCATTCTGACTAAAAAAATAGACTGTCTAGATAAATGTAAACATAGTTTTCAAATTAACTTTCATTAAATTAAAATAACTTTTTAAAACGGTTTTACAGGTTATAATCTCTAATACTTTAATTAGTTAGGTCCAACATATTAAACTATTTATTTTTTAATATAACATATTAAGATTAATATTTTATATTGAAATCGTAACCTCTGTTGCTGTAACGTTTTTTTTAAACTAAGAAAATTGAAGAAAAATTGGAAAAAAGAGCGCACAAAAAACAAGAAAAGCAACAAAAATCCCAGTTCAAACTTACCTGCATGGAGCCAAAGAGGAAGACAAAATCTTTTCCTGTGAAATAAAAAAAGTGTTTGAAATAGTAGAATGATACATCTGGCTTAAATTCCGACAGCTACTCAATTAAAAGCATGAGTTCGACAATATCATTAGAGGAAAATTCTGTCAATGATGGTGATGATGTGAAAATAAAACCTTCTATTGATGGTTGGTTACTAATAAAATATGCCAGAAAGAAAACTGTAAAAATATTTGTTGGATAAGTGCTTAATATTTTGAAAATGAAATTTGCCCGAAGAATCGCAGATTCCAAATTTAAATGGCTCTGAACTGAGGATGTTTCTACCGTCGTTATAACTCAAGTTGAAAATATTCTCCGACAACCAGTTTTAACGACAAAAAATGATCTTATTACTAGATTTGTTTTCTCAATTGGTTTTGAAGGACTTTACGTTTCATAATTTATCATTCTGTAAAATGTTTGTGCAAAAATAAAGCGAAAAAAATTACTTTTGTAGGTATTTTTCCTTAGTGGCTCAAGTATCCCTTCACCATGGATCAAGTATCCCCGCCATGGGGATACTTGAGCCACTATGTAAAACAAAAAATAAACATTTATTATACATAGAAAAATAGTTCATAATTAATTGAAAGTGGTTTTTAGTTGAAGAAAAAATATCAAATTTTCTTTTTCAATATTTTATTTTATTCTAAAAAAATATACAAAATTAAAAAAAATTAAAATTCAAAAAATGGCTCAAGTATCCCCATCTTCCCCTATATAATGAACTTTTACATTTCAAGACAATTTACTCTTTTTTGAAGCAGTTAACAGCGTTTTCCTGATGAACATTTCAGATAAAGATCGGAATGTTGATTATCTTAAATTAACTTTAATATTAGTATAGTTTTTAAATTTTGCAATAATTTGTACACCCTTTAGTAAAATTGTTATTTTATTTTCACGCTTTTTTAAAATACTGTAAATTTTACTTTTTGCGGTATGGACAGGCTTTGAGTGAAAAAAAAAGTATACTGTTCAACACTTGCCATTTTTCTCACTTTTTAAATGCAACTAAGGAAAATAATGTATAACTAGCCACCATTGGTGACCAGTTTGGTCTCTCTTGAATGTATACTAAGCATTAAATCATAATCCTTTTATTCATAATTTATTTTAATTGCTCAATTTTTAGCTAAATGAGAAGATACTGCTAGCGTAATAGACACATATATCATATACGCACCACATTGGCACGATTGCAACGAAATGGCAATTACATGTGCCTCAAATGCTAACCCCGCTAGCATATTTCAGATATGTATATTGCTGGGACGATTACTGTTTCTAAACCAATAGGAGACCGTCATTATCACGGTCAAGTACACGCCTACACAATTTGATTGACAGGAACTCGTGGACAATTGATCGTGTGTGTTTATTATTTATTTGTACTCGGATTGTTTGAATTTGTACTCGGTAATTAAAAATTAAAGGTACGAAAGAATTTTTTTTTTCAAAATTACTGAATTTTATTTACTTCAATTAGAATTATACTTCCTCTCATCCTGAAATAAATAAATAAATAAAAATTAAAGTAAGAATTTTGCTTATACGGATATTTTCGCAGAATACTTTTTTTCCCATTTGTTTAATATATATATATAAATCATTTTGGAACAATATTTAGAATATTAAAAGGGTTTGAAATATTTTTTTTAAATGTCTTATTTATTAATAAAAGACAGCCTCCAATAATTAAAAAAAAAAATTCACCAACGGACTCTCGGCCCGCGATGGACTCGAACCCATATCCTCCGGTTTCAAGCTCGACGCTCTAACCATTCAGCCAGTCAGCTCACTTTCATCCGCAACAGATTATCGTTATAATTAGCACCGTCAATTGTCCACGAGTTCCTGTCAATCAAACTGTGTGGGCGTGTACTTGACCGTGATAATGACGCTCTCCTATTGGTTTAGAAACAGTAATCGTCCCAGCAATATACACATCTGAAATATGCACCCCGCTATTGTTATTTATTTATTAATAAACTGTTTGTTTACTTTTATTTTCTTTTTTAAAATGATATATAAAGTGTTTTATTCTATAATTATTAACTGAACCTTTTTTTTTATTTATTATTATTTCCTAAAATAATAGAAATTAGTTTAAAAACATGTTTGTAATTGGTATTCGAAAACGAAGTTTTCTTTAAATTGGCGTCAGGAAAATAATGCGCCAATATGGTACATAGATGACATCTGTGTTGATAAATCAAGAATTCAGTATTTTTATGCTAGCCTTGTGCAGATAATAAATCACCATTTTTTTCGTATTTCATTAATTATTTAAAATATTGTAAATTGGAAAGTTTAAAATTCATGACTTTTATTTATTTTTTAGTTAAAAAGAACAGAACAGAAATAAAAATAAAAATAATGATATTTTGAAGCATCATAATTGCAGCGAAGGAACAAAACATAATCAAATGAAATTTACCGCAGCCTAAATCTTACCAAGGGACTTTTGCACAGTATTAAAAATATGCTTTTCATTTTTACGTTGCCATTAAACAATAACAAATAATCGTGATTTTTGAACCACATACATTAGCGTAATATATAGATAGATATATAGATAACGTATATTGAATAAATTTCTTGCAAAAAAAAATAGATATTGTTGCATTTTTATTGCAACAACTTTGATTTTTCCAAAAAATTGTTGTAATTTGTTTTTAGATTTTGATTTTTTACGCTTCTTTTTTATAATTTTGTTTGGGCTGATCTTGGAATCAAGAAAATTACAGCAACAAACAAGGCTCAATTGATTCATGTAAGGATCATAGTGATGAAATGGTTTGGTTTGGTTTATGAAGGCCAATTATCAATACTTGGGATATAGGTCTTAAAAGGGGGGGGGGGGTCCTCCGTGGGGATCTTTCTAAGGGAACTTAACCGGTGTTTACGCAAAGGAATCGAAGATCCGAGTGATGAAATGGAACGAATGATTCAGAAGAATTGATTCCAAAATAATTGACTATAAAATGTAGCCATAGCTACTAAAAGGGCGTGCACATACGGAATGTTAAAAGCCATAAAATGACATCCATAAATGTGTTTATTTTATGTAATCCATTAGTATTGGCTCAATATTAAATTTAATATTGAGAAACTAACTTCCAGGCTTATTTACACACAATTTTTCCTGTTATAATAATTTGGTAACTGCTGCATATTTTGAATAATTTTCACTTTTTTACTACCGTTTAAATTGAAAGCGATATTGAACTATTTTGACCATCAAGATTGATCAACCACTGAATAAATATAAAAAAAATACATTGTTAAAAAAAATATAATTTATTATAAAAAAAAAACATTAATTTTAGTAGACTATCTTTGAAACTAAACTTTTAATATGAGTTTGTTTCTTTTTTTTTAATAACACATTTAAAATAAGACTGCTTTTTTACTAAAGTTTTACATTATTCATTTAAAACTGCTCATTTTTTTTATCATTCCATTATCCTAAATTTCCATTTCCTAAATATTTTTTCGTAGTTCTTGATTTTTTCAAATGATGTGTTTCTGCGTAAGGTTTTGAATTACATTTGTATTTTTTTCTTTTGTGGAATTTACAGAGCTTTTTTTTTTTTTTTTTTGAAGATGATGGTATTAATGGTAATAGCGTATAAATCATTTATGCAAACTACTATATCTACTTCTATTTTATTATTATTTTTATTTATTTATTTATTAACTCATATAGGGGATAAACAAAATGTTGATTAAAGTAGAAATCGGAGGTACTGATTATAACAAAGATTGACATAATAACATGTGAATCACGTTCTAAATATTTCAAATGATTAAATATTTTACGTCTGAATAATAGTTTCAAAAGCAAAATGACATTTAATAAAAATAAACGGATACATTAATATAGTGCAATAAAAATAGTTATAATAGATGTTTCAAATTTTACACAAGCTCACACCCACACACACTTATATGTATATATAAGTATATATATATTTTAAGAAATTCAAAAGTATGATTTTTTTTTTCATTTTAAATTAAAATAATTAAACATTGCTTAACTTCTGGTATATAAAATCTAAAAAAAAATACAGGGTGGTCATAAAAAAATTTGCCGATATATGGAGCTCTAGCGGCCAGTCCGCTCAACCGATCGAGGTGAAATTTCAGATATAGCTATTCAGAGGTATGAGCTCGCGATTCTGTGAACGGCAACAAAATGGCGCTCACGGTTACGGTTATAGTTACAGAAACTCGAAAATTTCCAATGGCAACACCCATTTTTTTTCATCGCAAAATGCTCAGCGCATGCGAAAACCCTAAAGAGCGTTAGAACCGTACGTATATCGCAAGAAACGGACATGTTATGCACGCACAAAAAACCGTTCTGTGAATCCTCCCCCCCCCCCCATAGAAAAAACTCGATTGGGGTGCAAAGAGGAAATTTGCCTATGACACAGAGTCTTTACACTAATCTCTGATTACAATACATATCGGAGAAACTAAAACTTTTATTTTGATTACACATTTTCCACATGGGTGCCATCATCATTAATTGCCTGTGATGGCACCCATGTGGAAAATGCGTAATCAAAATAAAAGGTTTATTTTCTCTGATATGTATTGTAATCAGAGATTAGTGTACTGACACTGTGTCATATGCAAATTTCCTCCTTGCGCCCCAGTCGAGTTTTTTCTATGGGGGGGGGGGAGGATTCCCAGAACGATTTTTTGTGCGTGCATAACATGTCCGTTTCTTGCGATACGCGTACGGTTCCAACGCTCTTTAGGGTTTTCGCATGCGCTGAGCATTTTGAGATGAAAAAAATCTCTGTTGCCATTGGAAATTTTCGAGTTTCTGTAACTATAACCGTAACCGTGAGCGCCATTTTGTTGCCGTTCACAGAATCTCGCGCTCATACCTCTGAATAGCTATATCTGAAATTTCATTTCGATCGGTTGAGCGGACTGGCCGCTAGAGCTCCGTATATCGGCAAAGTTATTTTATGACCACCCTGTATATTACAATTTATCAGACATACAAGTAAAAAATTACATACATACACATACATTTAAAAAAGCAAACATTTCGTGCTAATTTTTAGGAATCATCAGTGCATTAACAGTGCTTTAGTGCATCAGTGCTTTACCTGTGAATAAGTATTAAATGTAAACATGATATAAAGTTTTCCGGTCATTTAAATGTTATTGCATTGACGAGGTTCTAAAAATTAACCCGAAATATTTGTTTTTGTAATTTTATTTATGTATTTTTTTACTTGTATCTCTGATAGATCATAATACTTCTTTTACATTTTTAAATAGATTTTCCCATGTATCTCTAATAGTCTTTTTTTTAAGAAAAATAAGTAGAAATGTTTTTAATATTTTTTAATAGCGATATAAACAAAAAGATATGCCTTAAACATTTATTATTGAGAATTTCACCGTATCATTTTTAATTTTTAAACATAAATACGATAACGCTACCGCGGTTCACTTTCTTTTATTTTCAAATGATCTTTAAGAAGAAAAGGAAGAAAACATATAAATACCATTGACTTAACTTTAAAAGAAGCTTAACCATTTAATTTTTAAACCTGAGTTGTTTTCCTTAATATACCAAAATTTCGGATATCTAGTTTACACTTGAAATCATCTTCAAATTAGTAGAAAGCGGATTTAACGAAAATTATATTAAGAGGAAGCTTAAAGCTTGTAATTCTTTCCTCTAATTCCAGCTTCCGGTTGTTGTTAAAAGATTAAATGTAGGTTAAATGAGGATACAATTCATGCAGAGAGATTTGAATTTTGTAAAATTTATCTCGATTCTTATGAGCACTTAAATTTGCATTTATTATGATCTTATTATGTTTTGAGATGACAATTTACCTTAAAAGTGTTCAAATTTTTTTTCTTTAACACTTATAGGGCAGTTGCATAATAAGATATAACAATTAAGAATGTTTTTGTTAAAAACATATAAACTTTCTCATTGGTACAAAGAAAAAAAATTAATCTGAGTGTATATATATATATATATATATATTGTCCCAAAATTATATATTCAATGCTTCAGGGATGTGATATACGATATAAATATAAATTAACCGATAATTTTAATTTTAAATGTCAAAAAGAAAAAAAAAAAAGATTACAGATAATCTGTTTTTCTCATGAACGATCTATAAAACAAAACCAGATATTTTACCATTAACCAAAGATGTATATATATTTTTTTACAATTCTTTTTTGTATAAAATTTGATTAAAATAGTGGCATTATCCTTATTTTTTTCAATATATATATATACATATTAATCCAACAAATTAGTAACTCCCCTAACAGTACACCCAGAAAAAAGAATTGATTAAAATTACAAAACATATTTTGTTGAATACATTTAGATTGTTTTAAGCGAATTTTTTAGTTAAAGTAAAAAAATCGGTTTTGTTGCTAAGACTAAAAATATTGTTAACACTGTTATAAAAATTTTAAAAAATCTTTAATTTTATTTTAGTCTTACTAAAGTCATGTATTTTCAAATTGTAATTCCAACAAAATTTTGTTGTTTTCGCAAAATTTAAATTGGTGTGCAGTAGCCATAATTCTCTCACGTAATTTTGTTTAATTGACTTATGTAGCTATTAAGGATTAAAATAATTTTGGGTTAATAAACACTTTTCAAAATGAACTTTATTATTACGTTATTATGCATATCGAATGAAAATTGTGGACGGTAAATTGAAGAAGAAGAAGAAAAAAGAAATCAATAATATTATTTTTTTGTTTATTCAAACAGAATTTCCACTGACCCATAATATGGGTTGATTCTAACCCATTAATTTAATTCTAACCTTTTATGCTCATTTATTATATATCATATAATAAAGGTCAAACTAATTTTTTCCAAATATTGTTTCATAGTTCAACTCTTGTGCTTAATCTGTGCGATAAATTTTCACAAGTGAGAAGTTTTTTAGCTCTCTGAAGTATTACACTTTTCAGCAAAAACTCCATTATTTCCTATAATACGCAAGCAATTAAAAAAATAGTGGTATATAAATAATACTTAATATGTAGTAGACAGTTCAATAAAAAATTCAATAGTTTAAGTGTTTTTCTTTTAAAATATGAAAAATTGTCATTACTCTTAAAAAAAAAAAATTCCAGAAAATTAACTGTTTCTCATAAGTCTTGAGCACAAACCACTGAATGTGAATTCAAAATTTCATCTAAATCGGTCGGGTAGTTTCCCAGGAAACATGTTTTAAAGCTTGCATATACCCAATACAATTGAACCTACACTTGTCTGTACTTAATGAATCACAAAATCTACCGTCATCTGTCACGACGACGGTGGTGGTCGAAAGCTTAGATACTCACCATTTTCCTGTTAAAGAAAAATAAATCGTAGCCCTGTAATGGAAATTGTAAAAAGATTACTGCGAACATTAATAAGATTTACATATTCCGGTTGTCTTTCAGTTCCATTGACTGAAGAAATGACGGATTTCGGGGCAACAGTCCAGGACAACAATTAATGGCTCTTATAAGTACCATGAAAAAACTCGCAGAAAAACAAAACAAAAAAATTATCTTCAAAATTGCAATATTTTCAAAAATGATACAAAGTACCTGTGTCATTAATAAGTTTTCCGTATTCTGGCTGTCTTTCATTTCCATTGATGAAGGAATTTGCGACTTTCGGTGCAATATTCCAGTGCAACAGATGACGGATCTTTTCATGATTCATTTCATGAAATAACTGACTTCATAATATTTCAATTTTTGCATAGGTAATTTCTATCATATTTTAAAAAAATTACACATTTGAACAGAAAATTGAGATTTTTTTCTCGAGTTTTTTCATGGTATTTTTTTAAAGATGAATGGAGGAAAGAGAACCGACAAATTATGAAAAATAATAACGTTAAAAAATAAAATAATCCTTTGAATCCTTTGAATCTCACTTCTTTGAATATTATATAGGCAACTCATTTTATATTTTCTATGATACTTAATGTTTGAAATGATTAGAAAAATAAGAAAAAAGTAATAATAATAAATCCTAAGTTCTGATTTTCCTGACAAATTATCATACAAAACACTTCACAACAATAAAGTTATTCAAATCCGTATTTCATATCATATCTATGCGTGTAAATATATAATTTTTTATGTTTTCAAATCGTATTGAAAGAGATATTTTAATTGATTGAATATGATTCTGCAATTCATTATCTCCATAAATTTTATGTACAGAAATAAGTTAATGTCAGAATAAATTTCAATGTACATAAGATCGAAAAATTCATAAATATTTTGTGTGTCTGTGTGTCAGAATTGACTGTTTTTCTTTTCTGCATTTGAAATTTGATTTTATTAATTTTAAATAATATTGCAGTATAATTTTATTTCTTAACAGAAATAAAATGTAAGATAAAAAATGCATACATATAAAAAGAAATATTTCAGTATATAAAACATTTGCAGCCCTTATTTTGAAAATTTAATAACTTTTCTTCTAGTACGATATAAATTTCTATTGTCAGTTGTTTGCTAAACTTATATTTAATGAATACTGAACACACTGAATTAAAAACGAACATAACTGAATCAAAACATACCTTTATTCATTAAAATGAGTGCATACAAATAGAGAAAAATTATGATAGCAACGAAATACAAAAAGAAAAAACATATTAAAAGTTTATGAGCAATGAAAATGAATAAATATAATGAAAATTTTACATAGATCGACTACCCTGTTTAACAAATACATTTCGTGGGTTATTAGATCCCACGGACAACCAATTTTGTTAAAAAGTAGAGTAATCAAATCTTTTTGAAGACACATTACCATTGGCACTTGAACCAATAAATAACATTGCGTTAGATGCGAATGACAAATGAAAAAAGTAACTTGAACCTTTAAAATCTTTCTGACATTTCTGGTCATTTTATGGTTGATGCTTTCAAGGAGACTGTAAAAGTTTCGTCAGCATACCAACAACAAGCAAAGGCATCACCGGGCTACTATGCTTACCACCCATCATACCACTCATCATGCCACCAGGGTGCGGCATCGCTGAAGAGGACTTCACAGAAAACGTTGCCAGCATCAAAATGCAAATATATGCCATAGAAAATAATAGATGAACAGTCTTCATCTTCTCCAATTTTTCACTGCAAGAAACTTCTATCTTCTCAGAAGCAAAAATCGAATGACATTAAAAATATTACCTCTCTTTATATATATACGAGCACAAACGGAACATTTATAGTGAAATTTCACTTTCGGAAGTTCTAGCTTCCGAAATTACTTTCACTAAATTAACTTTTTACTATTTAAAGCCATTTTATGCTAAATTACTATTATTAACAGTTTCCGAAAGTGAACTTCGAATTTCAGGAAAATCTTCTCGTATGATGTGTTCCATCCTTTTTCCACTCAATGACCTTTTAATCCTAAGCTGCTGCGTAATTTTCTTCTGGGTGAATACTTTCAGTAAAATGGGCATTCGTTTTAACAATCGGATAGGATTTGAATTATTAGTCCTTTCTAAATTAAGACATACGAAACTATTTTAAGCAAAATTTTTAAATACTTTTTAAAAGATAGTTTCAGAAACATAATTTTCCTTTTAACGATCATTAAATTTAAACATTAAATTAAAATAATTGGAAATTGTACGTCATTTTCCGTGGCATATCAAAATGGGGTTAATTTTTATACAGCCTATAGGAGCTAGCCTCAGACTATTTAAAAAAATTAGACCTGGAACTGGACTCCGTTATTTTCAGGCCGGAACAGAGTAGCGGATTTTTTTCCCTTTAATCTTATTTATTTTTTATAATAAGAAAAAGTATTGAAAAATCTATATTTTTTTGCATTTATAAATCTATACATTAATATATTTAGATTAATTCTGTGCTCTGATATATTTAATAACTTTTTTCTTTCCTTAAAAACTACATTTAATTTGTTTTCTGAGTGATTCTGTTATGTGTTCAAATTAACATTCATATTGTAATCCCACATGTAATGGCTTTCGAACATAATTATTTGGCCAATCCTTCAACTTTTACAGGTCTGCAAATTTCACGCAGAACAGAGAGACTAGTACATTTATATATCAAACGAAAATCAATTAAAATTAGGCAAACACATAATTTTTTTTCTTCCTTTTTACATTTTGGAGGATTCATTTATTTCTGATAATTTAAACTGAAACAAAAACCAATTAAAGATAATATTTAAAAATAAAATTCATTCTCATAAAATCACGAGACCATTTCACTCTTTTACTTCTTATAATAGGAGTTATGAAAGAAAGTACTATTAATATTTTGACCCATAAAATCTACAATATTTCTAGTTATAATATGCTTAAAAAAAGAAAAGAAAAAGATTTAGCATGTTTTAAACTTATTCACATTTTTAATATAATAAATAAATGTGGAAATATGAAAAATCCAAAAGAATATAAATATTTCCATTTTTTACGAATATTTTTTAAAAAAGAATGTATTTTCATAATTTTAGTAATTTTTAAATCCTCAGACATGCCTGAAGATCTAGAAAGGGCTTCAGTCTCTTTAGCTCACTCCGTGAATGTACCAATAGCTCAAATGTGTATAATGAGGTCCGCTCGAACTATAACTAGTTTAATAAATAGTAAGATCTTGGTCCAATGTCTAATGCATTCTTATGCTAGAATGCATGAATACAAAATTCATTATGATTATATGTATTAAATTCAGTAATGCGGAGATAATAGGAATACATCTTAAATAGCATGTTTTCATGAATATAAAATAGAAAAATTACCTATCATGAGATATAATTCAATTAATTGCGCATAATATGATTTAACAAAATGAAGAAATATTTTATTAATATCTCTAATAATAGGTAAATTCAAATTGTCGTTAGCTCCCTAGTTGCTCTCACGGCTAAACTTTCAATAAATATATGTAAAAAAATATATGTTTCTTATGTTTTTGAAGTTCTAAGAGATACAATGCAGTGAGGGGGAAAAGAAAGAAAGAAAAGAAATACCTCTTTCACCTAAAATGAATAGGTAGTCGTTTCTGAGTCTTTAAAATAGCACTATACATTTCAGAACTACGCGAATAGGTAAAAATTAAACTGAATAGATGAAAAGATATAGAATTATAGATATAGAAAAGATATAGAATATAAACTCTTGTTTTTTGGTGAAGAAACAATATTGAATTGTTTTAATAACGAGAAATTATCGCTTGATTTCTAGGATGGTTTAAAACTAAAATTTCAGTTACGAAAACTAACTCCTTGTGTTCTGATCTATTTGCAAAGATTTTAAATAAGTTTGACCAAACAAATGTAAGGAAATGCTCTTAAATTCTAGTACTCTACAACTCTGTAGCAAAGGGAAGTTGAATTTTTGAGGATGACATTAAACTATTTTTTCTAGAGCTACAACTTAGATTCTAGAATCCCGAACGATATTTTTTCTCAGTGTGAGGGGTTTCTATAGATGTTCCACATTTTGCATAAAATAGATACTCCTGGATTCTTTTAGTCATTTAAGTTGACATTATTTTTTCTCTGTTTATGTATTAATATCAATTTAACACTGAAAGTTTCGCAATAAAATTCAAAATCCCATATTTTCAAACGAAAATTTTTATCTGAATGCTAATACATAAAAAAGTAATACGTGATTTATCACGTTGCTAAGAGTAAAGACAACAGAGTGAAAAATGTCCAAGCCGGGAATCGAACACGGAACACTTTGAATAACGCTCCAAGTGCTTTATGATTATAGTATATACTCAGTATTTTCACTGCAGAAAATTAACTGAAAAATAATTAAACTGATATGTGACAATACAAAGTTTAAATTTTTAATATTTCACTTCGTAATGGATAACTGGGTTTACTCATGGTAGGAGGGCCCAGAGATCTCAAGGCTTGCTTATTGTAACATATTCTGATTAAATATTAATGATCTCTAACACGCATGTCTATACAGCTGCATTTGTCTGTTTTTTATCTGCACATTTAAAAAATGCATCGATCTAAATTCATTTTGATTATATTTTTTGAAGGATAATTTTTAGGCTTTGAGTAATATATTACATGCATTAAAAGGTATTAAAAAAACTATTTTTCTCAGAAAGTGAAAGAATTTAGAGATTTTGAAAATTAAATTTCGATATCTTCATCATAATTAAATATATTAACATCTGAAATTTATGCATGTTATGTTAAATCATTGCTAAGTTCATTCTGATATGAAATGCCTTTTATTTTTGATTGAATAATAGACTTTCGAAACTAACTCTACGTTTTCTCTGTTAATTTTTAATCTTCAGTGCTGTTTGAAAACATTGCATAAACCCTGTATTATTTGTATCTGCATTATATTACTGAATTTTTTATATGTCTGTGAAACTCTATTATCTGATTTTTCATTGCAAATTATCATAAACACTTGTGAATAAGTATCTGTTATATTCAAGAGTACCGCATAATAATTTGAAATGCATATACGTGCATTTGCATCTTTGTGAGAAGCATTGATTTAAATTTTTATTCGGTAAATAAAATTTAGTATGATAAGCTCAATATTATCCATACATCTCTAAAATAACATTTTTTGTTTACAATACTCATTTGTTTCGAGATTAGAATTTTTAGTTTACTGTATACAATTTAAAATTCAATAATAACTTTTGAAACAATCCAAGTTCAGTTTACTGCAGAAATACTGATGAGATAATTATTATTGTACAAATATCACGCACATACATAGTGTAAGCAATCTTAAAATTTTGTTTTAATTAATAAAAATTAATATATACGGACTACACAGTAAACAATTCTTTAGAATTCTTTTTAAAACAGCTATTGTTAGAAAAATACTTCAAATTCCAAAAATTTACAAAGAAGTATACTTCTTAGTTATAATACTTTTTAAAATAATTAAATATGTACTAAAATATTAAAAATATATATTTATTTATAGTAACAATGCATGTTTTAAGTTACATCTAAAATCTTTTTCTTTGCGTTCTAAGATGGAAAATGTAAAAATTCCATTCTTATAAAACTAAAATTGTCGAGTTATGATGCTTTTTATTTCGCAAAACTTTACACTTTCCTTTTAGAAAAAAAAAATATCTGTGTAATTTCATAAAACAGAATGTATTATGACTCAGCAAGTTTAGGTTTAAGATGAAAAAAATGTAAAAAATTTGCTACGTATACTTTATTGGACTAAAATCAGTACAAAATATTAAATTTAACGATTTATTATGTATCCATCTGCTTGAAAAATTGGTATATCTTAAACTTGAATTCCTTTTGAGTTTAAATTATTTCTTTCATAGAGGTTTAACAGAAAATTTAGATAAATTCTATTTTGAATCTCCCTGTAAATCTCCACATTTTCTGCAATTTTAAAGATTGTCATCCGCAAAAAGTATGCTAAATAAAGAAGTAAATTTTGTACTTTTACAAAGGTGAAAATCAATTTTGTTTCCTTTGAAAGCATACAGATATTTTTTCCTCTTTCATTCATTGCAATTTAAGACTCTAATTATATTTTCATTGTTTAAAATATGCGTTTTTTTTTGTACAAAGAATCAGTGTTAAGAAAAGGAACACTAAATCATATGTTCATTGTTGAAAATATGTGTATTACTTGTTCAAAGAGGCAGTGTTAAGAAAGTGAACTAAAAAGTACAGTCTTTGATATAGTCTCTTGATACAGTCTTTATTAAAGACATTTACAAAATTTTGCATACATGACATATACTACATGCAGTACATAGTATATATTCATATTTACACATTGCTTTTGCATGTACAATACAAAATTTAACACGTAAAGTACAATTTAATTACGATTTCCCATTAGAACATTTAACATCTTACAGTCTGTTAACTTTTTCATTCACTTACTAGATCCAAACATGATGAGACTAAATAAGTTAAATGACGATTGGGCGGATGTACAGTCCACGAATAACTGTATAAAAATGATAGAAGCTATGAATGAAAGCGATTAAAAAACTTTTGGACTGTTTTCCAAATGTATTCATATTAATACATTGAACAGAATATAAAATACATGATATAAAATCACCTTTATCTTCGACTTCCCTGTAGAATCTTTAATATCATGCCATTTGTTAATGATCTCATTGGGTCACTGTTTCCAAACATGCTTCGACCTCGGCTGCGACCTCGGCTAAATAAGTCAAATATCGATTGTCCTGATGTAGAGTCCACACAGATGTACATAAAAATGATTGAATACAAGAAAATAACTGATGACAAAACTTTGTGAAACTTCATGTTTCTTTCAGAAGCAATGCTTTCAAAGAATTAATGTATGCGAATTTTGCTGTGCAGTGATCTTCTTGTGTCTTCAACCAACTTATATACATGTAGTTTTTAAGAGTAAACTAGTGAAAGCATTATGAAATTAATTGAGAGTAATAATTTTATGTATTATCTTCATATACAAATTAACATTTATCTACCAAATTATAATACTTTTCTCAACATAAGTAATTTAATAATTGAGGTGAATCGTTTTGCCTCGTGTTCATCCTTTAATTAGTGTTCTAACCGGAGCATATAATTTAGAGAATGGGTAAAAGCAAGACATGTTACATTAACGATTGTTTTAAATCACCTAGAAGTATTACTTCGAGATGACATATAATCCTTGAAATTTCATGACTTACCACTCTGGTTCAGTGAAGGTTATTATTTCAAGTAGCATCAATAGTAAACTGTCGTTATAATTTTCCGTTTCATTTATGATTAGTACCTATTAAACTTCCGCTTTGCATTGAAAGTTTATAATCAATGATCTATTAAGGAATAACGATTTATATACGTTTATTTACTTGTTTTCAATGAACTTATAAGTTTTAGTTTTAAGGGTGTATTCGAAAAAACGCTTTTCACCTTTAACAGCTCGAAAATTTCCGATATATTTTCAGACATATTTTTAAAAGTAGAAAGATGAAACTCGCTGAGGGGTTTTTAAAAAAGAGTATAAGGTGCCGTGTGTTGTCTTTTTACATTTATTTCATGAGAATTTGATTTATAAACAATTACCCTTTTTTCGATCACAGATCTCTCGCTTCGGAAAAATCGATTCAAAATGCCGATTTTTATGGCTTTTTTTGCAATATTTTCTGCATTTATCAAAGAATCGATAATCACGGCACTTTGTGTACCTTCTGAATAGGACAACTTGCAGTTTGATGCATTTGAGAGCAAAAACGAATTTAAAAATAAGTCGAAAAATAAGCAGTTTGAATCGAAATACACCCTTAAAGACAATTTGTTTTTTAACGTTGATTAAATATAAAAAAAGCCAGACAGTTATAAGCAGGTAGGTAGAGAGGTACAACGGAAAAAAATGTAAAATACATATAAAGAAATAAATACATAAATAACTGATCATCAAGACATTTTTGAAAGATATTAAAATTATAGAACAAGAATTACAATAAGAATCAAATCTTATTTTCAGCCCATTTTCATAATAAATATCAAAATACGCAATAGTGTTTTGCTATCATAAACAATAATTTTCGGAAGCATCTTTTTAAAATTTCAAATGAGATAAGACGTTGGCGGTTTGCTGGAAATTCTTTATAGTGTAAATAAATAATTTCTAATCTGAGTTTCATCGCGCTAGTCTAATAGGAAATCTACACTATTAAAATCCGACCGTATGTATGTTTGTATGTATGTATGTGATGCTATGTCCTGCGATCCCGGAAACGGAGAAATGTCTCGTTTGTTTTGAATTGAAAGAAAAAATCCTGGGATCCCAAGTTGCACATTTGTATGTCTGTCCGTCCGTCCGGCTGTCTGTCCGTCCGTCCGTCTGTCTGTCCGTTCGTTCGCCCGTCTGTCCGCATATAACAACTCAAAAACTACACAACCGAATCGTTTGAAACTTAAAATATATAATTATTAGATAGATTTGTCGAGTCATTTCAAATTTTATGAAAATCTGATGCATAGTTCAATTACAGGGACAATCAAAAATATTTCGTTACATTACGGTCAATGTGGGAAAAAGTTTCAAGTGAATTTTAACAGTCTAACACTCTTTCGAACATAATAAAGTTTATCTGCATCTATGAAGTATATATTATAATATACATTCTGCACAATCTGTGGTGCAAATAATATTTCTTTTTGACTTACAGAGCCACGCAAAAATATTTCCATTGCATAATTATATGTTGAGACATTGTTTGGTACGCGCTTTAATAGTATTAAACTATTTAATATTTTATGAAATTTATATACGTTGCACAGAATTACACCAAGTTATAGTCATCGTTCAGTCTGTCCGTCGGTCGGTCTGTCTGTCCACATATAATAGAGCAAAAACTACCCAACTAAATCGTTTGAAATTTAAAATATATAATTGTTGCATAGTTTTGTCAAGTCAATTAAAAATTTATGAAAATCGGATGCATAGTTTAATAACAGGGACAATCAAAAGTGTTTCATCACATTACAGTCAATAGAAAAAATAGTTTCAAGCACATTTTAATGATGGTACACTCTTTCGAATATAATAGAAATTATATTACGGATTTTCCAAGTTTCCAACTAACCAGCGCGCTCGTAGGTTTATCTGAAGCAACAACTAACATAGCAGCGTAGCGGGTGAAGGCCGCTATTAGTACATTTAATTCTTGACTATTGGTTCCCACTTTCATTCATATTATCTTCCAACAGAAAAGTACCAAGTAATAAATGCAACAGAAATATGAATTACATAAAAAACGTCACTTTTCATTAATGCAGAGCATTTTACTTTGAAACGTGTGTTGAATATTATTTATTTTCAAATTCTAAATGTAAAAATTTCGTTAATAGTGAATTTATACTCGTTTTATTTTGAAGATTTATTGTGGTTTCTGCTAAATGTATAAACAACCTTCTCACGTTGTGTAATTTATGAATTCAAAGATAGCATAGCAAAATTCTGAATTCAACATTTTACCAGATTATAGCTTAAAGAAAATTAGGATAGATGTGCCATTAATGGACACACTCAAAGTTTTTGGTCTGTATATAAAATAATAATAACCAATAAAATTTAACTTATATTATTTCTTTTTCATAATTAACACTTGCATATTTTATAATCCTGCGTTATTGTTGATTCGTTAAATTAAACCTGTCAGGGGAAGCAGAAAATAAGGCTTCGAAGTTCAACTGTTTTTCAGTGAAAATCTCAATAGATATCCGAAGAGCTAGTTAGTAATAAATTTGTGCATTTTGTTTTATTGCAAAATTTGCAGCTTTTATGGTTTGGTAGTAATCAAAATTTTAATTTCATATACTAATAGGATATTATAAAATTTATTAAAATTTAGTGTTCATTACTGGGATGCTTAATTAGTCGTTTTTCAATAATGGAAACACCATGTAGATTTTTTTAAAAATGCGAATTCAGTATTTTTCTTTTTTTTTATTGTACTTAAAATATTTTGAGTTAATTAAAAACCTAAATAATCAAATTTAATTTTTAAATATTACTTACCAAAATTGAATAATTCGAAAACTTTTATATTTAACTGATTTTAAGTTATTTTGTGTGGTAAATAAAATTTAAATAGTTTATTATTTTTTCTTTAATTCATAACTTTGCTTTTTATATTTTATAATTTGGAAGTTAAATCAGCCAGGAAACAGAAATTATTATTTAAAGGTTGTGCGAATGACGGCTTATAGGACTCATTTTCTCCCCAGAAAAGCAAATATATTACAGAAATTGCTAAACATTTTTTTTCTTTTTGCCTTTAATGTTTGTTTGTTCTCTATGACCTAAAAAAGGTAAAATTAATGAAAGTCATAGTAATTATAGAACAGTAAAGCTGTAGGTCAGTTGACTCAAACAACATTCTATAGTTTTATTTTGAAATCATTTTATTTAGTATTTAAAATAAAACTTACAGTATCATTTCTTTCACATTTATTATATTAATTATTACAAGTAATATATCAAGTTAGTCTTTGGAAGTGTAATTGTTTAAAATAGTAAGACGAAACCCACTAATAATATATACATTGATTTTCTAAAACATTTTTTTAAATCAGTACCGTTTAAATACCCCACAGTCTCAAGAATTTGATAGATAAAATTGTCTGATATTTACTAAATTAAAGTATTCAATTGAAGTTAAAATTACTCGAAATTTCGATCTTTCGATACTTTCAATAATTAATGAAAACAGTAAATGATTATCACAAATATTTTTTATTACTGGTATTCTAATTGTTAAATTTATTTGGAAATAGCAATTTGCATCATTAATATGCTATAATTAAATTTCAATTCTAAGTACAGTCATAAAAACTAAGTACAGTCATGGAATTGTTTAATTCCATTTGTTATTTTTTGCGGGGTATTCAATGTTGAAACAAAAGGTGTTCGTCACTGGAATTTTAGGTAATTTGGTAGAAATCGGTTATTTAAAATTGAATTTTGATTCAGACTGGAAAATGAGACTATGAGAATGTTAAATATTGTTGGTAAATTAATATAATAGTAAAAAAAAATGGAATATGGCATTAATAATTATTAATTAAAAACCAATTTTAAAAGAATTCCGAAATGATGTTCATTAATGGTACATATACGCTGTAATATATTTAAATATAAATCTTCAGCGCGAGCCTTTGAATCATTCATTAAGTGCTGCCAGTTGCTAAGAAGAATGAAATTTTTATTTTTAAATTTATCTGAATTAAAGCTTTAAAAAATCTTCACCCTAGAACATTATTGATTATTTATAATAAATTAAAATTAAATAAAAATAATTACAAGACATATTAAATTAAATCAATAACGAATTTATCTAAAACATAAGCAAAATCATTAATAAAAATTATTTTAATTCATCTGAATCAACAAGCTTTAAAAAAATCTTAATTGCCGAGTATTAATGAAGAATATTATTAATGAGAGCCCTTAAACATTCTTTAATATAATTAACAGCTCTATTTACTCTTAAAAGCTATCTTGTTCATTTTTTATAGCCACGTTTTTAATTGTTTAAAAAAAACATACTTCAAACACAAAGATTTATTCAAGTGATATTTAGTAATACTTACAGATTTTGTTCAAAATAATCCAACAAGAAGATGAAAATTTGCTTACCTGCAAATGAAAGAAAGCAAACATTATAAATGTTTTCATTAAAATAAAATAAAAATGGTCTTACATGGATTAATATAATGTAAATAATTCTAACTTACAATAACTTACAACTTCCAATAAAACTTGTAATAATAACATTTTTATTCTATTTGATAAAGAAAATCCATATTTTTAATAATATTTTAATGTTTCTTGACAGTGATAGTTTTAATATGCTTTGATTATAGTCGTTTATATATATACTTGTACATATATGATTATGTTTGTTTATATGCTTATGTTTAAATGTTTGCTTAGTTTGCATTTTAAATTTGTTCGAATACGCACAGACACACACACGTATATATGTGTATATATATATATATATATATATATATATATATATATATATATATATATATATATATAGAGAGAGAGAGAGAGAGAGAGAGAGAGAGATTATAGAGAGCACCTTTAATAAAAAATATTATTTTTTTATATTGTCAGTTACTTTGCTTAAATTTTTATGACCAAATAAATAGATGAAATGCCAACCAAAATTTAACTGGATACGTAGTTTTAATGGGATTAAGTAATTACATCTGATAATAGGTAAAGTATTTAAAAAAATCAAACTGCTTAAATAATAGAACAAAAACTAATAGAAAAATCTATATGAAATTCAAATTCAATGCACCAAATATCAGGAAAATAATTAAGATCTGAAATCAGAATTTAAGAAAACAGTACTGTATTTTTCGTATCCATACGATATTTTTGTTATATAAGAACACAATAAAATAGATCAATAAAACTTACAAATTTAAGTAATATACACTAAAATTTCTTACTCTATGCATGAGCATATTTATTCCTAAAGTGTCATGTGAAATTCAGATTTCATTATACCAAATATGTGAGAAGGGAGACAAGATCTGTAATTGGACTTTAAGAAGATGGAATTATATTCTCAGTATTCGTATGATCTTTTATTCATATATATAACAATATATACGCCAATAAACCTTATATTTAAATAATACATACCAAAATTTCTTGCATATAGAGTGCATGCATGCATATTTTTCGATGCAGAAGAAGAGTAATTTAAGTTAGTATTTCTGTACATGTTCAAATGTATACATGTGATAAGTAATGCCTTCCTATACAAGTATAAAATAGCATTCATATACATTTTTAAGTATTCTTATGCATGTATAAATTAAAGGTGACTATTTTTTAATTTTTAAGGAGCCAGTGGTTCCTAAGCTAAAACATTCAAGTTGCCACCAGGGCTTAAATTCTAAGAAAATTTAAGAAACAACACGAAATAACAGAGAAACAACTCGAATTTCATTAAAATATCGCAAAAAAGGTAATTTTATAAAAAGATTGTAGAAAACGCTTCGACTTTCATAAAAGAATAGGTAAAAACACGAGTTTTGACAAATGATCGTGGCAATAGCGCGATACGCGGAAAGATAGCTAAAAAACAAGCAATTTTCGCCAGAGGTTTGTGAAAATCTAGGGATTCTGATGAGAAGATTTCGGAAAGACTCAGTTTTTGTCAAAAGGTCGTGAAAAAAACGCAAAACTTGTCAAAGGATAGTGAAATAGTCGCCAAGTCAAAAACATTTAGTCATCACGTGGTGACTGACGACCGTGAATCTGCATCTATAGTATAACTATGCATTCCTATACACGTATATGCTTTCACATATATAAACCTGCATAGTTATATGTTTTTAAAATTTCTTATGAAAGTATAAATATGCATTCACATACATGTATATTAATAAACTACTACACATGTTGAAAAAATAAATAATTATTTCTACGCATGTATAACAATACATTCCCATTCTGTATTAGATTTCTATGAATGTTAAAGTATGTTTTTAGGTAGCTTTCATTACAAAAAGTAAAAAGCTACCTATTGCAGCCGTCCGGAGGAAAGCAGTTCCGGAAAATTTTGTTATATTTTCACCGATCATGACCCCCAGACCCCAAAACCACCCTCCGTTCAAATGTTGACATATATATATATATATATATATATATATAACCATATATATATATATATATATATATATCTGATTTTTGTCATGCGATAACTAACGTATTTATGAACCGATTTGAATGAAACTTGGTATGTAAATAGTACATACAAATGTCTCGACCGAGTTCGTTGGTCAGCATCATCCGCCATTTTGTTTCAAAATGGCGGCCATTTTAAATTTTTTAAAAAATTTAAAATTTAAAATTAAATGTGAAAAAATTAAAAGTTGAAAAATATTTTCCTTTTACGTGTTAGAACTTAAAACAAAGATTCCAGAACACTTTTTATTTTGTCTATATCTTAAAAAATGAATGAGTTATAGCACTTTGAATTTTTTTTATGGCTGACATTCTGAAACGATCTGATTTTTGTCACGTGATAACACGCGTATTTCTGAACCGATTTCAATGAAATTTGGTATGTACATAGTACATACAAATGTCTCGACCGAGTTCGTTGGCCAGCATCATCCGCCATTTTGAAACAAAATGGCGGCCATTTTAAATTTTTTAAAAAATTTTAAATTTAAAATTAAATGCAAAAACATTAAAAGTTGAAAAATATTTTCCTTTTACGTGTTAGAACGTAAAACAACAATTCCCGAACACTTTTTATTTTGTCTATATCTTACAAAATGATTGAGTTATAGCACTTTGAATTTTTCTTATGTCTGACATTTTGAAACGATCTGATTTTTGTCACGTGATAACACGCGTATTTATGAACCGATTTCAATGAAACTTGGGATGTACATAGTACATACAAATGTCTCGACCGAGTTCGTTGGCCAGTATCATCCACCATTTTGTTTCAAAATGGTGGCCGTTTTAAATTTTAAAAAAAATTAAAAATTTAAAATTAAATGCGAAAAAATTAAAAATTGAAAAATATTTTCTTTTACGTGTTAGAACTTAAAACAACGATTCCAGAACACTTTTTATTTTGTCTTTATCTTAATAAATGACTGAGTTATAGCACTTTGAATTTTGCTTATGGCTGACATTTAGAAACGGTCTGCACTGTAAAAAAAAATCTGTAACCTTAGTAATCTAAATTAACCGAAATCTCTTATGCTTACTAAAATTTTATGTGTACACTGTACAAGAAAATGATGTCAATCTACAAAACTTGTAAGCAAAACTAAAACCATCTGTAACTTTACAAAAGAATTTACTAAAATTTTGGTAACTTTACTAAAATTTTATCTATAATGCTCGTTATCGTCACTTAAAAAGTTCTTGGAATACGATTTCCCAAAAAAATTCTTAGTAACCTTAAAATTTGTTTGATTCAAAGTGCAAATCTGTATCTGTTACATGAATTTTTATTGTTGCCGTTACATAAAAAGTTCTTGGAATACAATTCTACTAGAAATTTTTTTGTAATGTTCCAAATTTTTTTTTACAGTGTGATCTGAACGATCCACAATGTTGCTTTAAAATGGCATACACTTTATTATATCGTGGATATTGGTGACTCTCTAAATCGCTTAAAATAAAACCAGGTTGAATAAAAGATGACTAATTTCTAAAAATTCCTATCAATATTCAGTCTTGACAAAAACTAGTTTCAATCTTATAAAATCACTAATTTTATAAGATTATTTCCACTAATTTGAGATTAGTATTTTTGAACAATGTAACTTACCTTAAAATAAATAAATAAATATATAAGTATATGAAAGCTGCCTCTTCCTCCCGGCATTGCCGGAAGGACTTTTTAAATTCAAAATCTTACATTTAATTGGTATTTCTACACATACATTTGTTAAATTAATTATTAAATTTATTTATAATACATACATTGGATACGTATATATTTTGTAAACTAAAGTAATTCAAAATATGTCAGATATTTAATTTCATTTTCCGTGGCTTAAGTATTAATGTTAGAAAGTAATAAGCTATATTACATTATAATTATCGAATCCCCTTATTTCAAAAGCAGAAGAATTTGCCAGGATTAGCGCATTGGAAACAGTAATTCGAACTTTCTTAAAGAAACTAATTACTTCCATGCATCAGGTATAGTAGTTTTTCTCTCAGAATAGAGATTTTTCTTACGTAAAATTCTTACAGAGTACACTTTGTAATTAATACTCTAATGATTTAATGTATAAATATTAATGAAAGGAAGAGTTTTCATTTATCTAAATCTGCTAACTTTATAAGAAATAGACTTTATTTTGTAATTTGTTTGTTTTCAGTTATCATTAGTTGAGTACAAAGAATGTGCACTATATTTTATTGAAATAAAAATATTTCAAATCTGTCCAATACTTTACTTCATTTCTCATAATTAATAATATTACGTAATAATAAGCTACATTTTTTGTATACTTATTGAATGGTCTTTTTTTAAAAGCTGAAAAAAAAGTTACTGGTTCAAAATCATGCAAAAAGTAATCTGAATTTTTGAAATTTGCTTGAAGGTATTAATTACTTCCATGCATCAGGTTTAGTTGTTTTTCTCTCGGAATACAGATTTTTATTACGTAAAATTCTTACACAGTATGCCCCACCAGTGGCCGAGAGGTTCGGACCTCTCAACTGGTAGGCGGCAGGTGCTGGGTTCGAACCCAATCGCGGCTGTCGGTCTAACCGTTCGGAGTTTCCGTGGTTTTCTTCGAACCTTGCCTAAATACGGGTTAGGTTCCCTTAGAAAGACCCCCACGTAGGGCACTCCTCCCTGGTCCTATATCCTTAGCGTAGATAATCGGACGACAAAAATCAACCAACCAATCTTACACAGTATACTTTGTAATTAATACTTTAATGAATAGTGTTCTGATGTAGAAATATAATTGTAAGGGAGCATTTTTCATTTGTCTAAATATGCTAACATTATAGAAAAGATACTTTTCTTTGTCGATTTGTTTGTTTTTAGTTATCATTAGTCGTATACATAGAATATGTATATGTTTTGTTTATAGATAAAAAAATAATTATGTTATTTCATTTCATTTTCCGTCGCATAAGTAGTAATATTACATAGTAATAAGTTACATTATATTTTTCATAATCACCGAATCGACTTACCAATAAGCTAAAAAAGAATTTATTCCAGAATCAGCGTCATGGAAATACTAATATGATATTTTTAAGCAACTAATTGCTTCCATACATCAGGTATAGCAGATTATTTTCTCTGAATCGAGATTTTTTATCATGTAAATTCTTATGTAGTAATACTTTGTAGTTAATATTCTAGTGATTAAGTGTTCTGATATAAAAATATAAATGTAAGGCAAGATTTTGTATTTGTCTAAATATACTAACATCATTAAGATTAAAATTTCCTTTGTTAGTTTTTTTTATTTGCAGTTATCATTAAATGTGTATACAGAATATGTATATATATGTAATAAAAATATCTCAAATCTGATATTATTTATCATTAGTCATATATATAGAATATGTATACATATATTTATTTTAATAAAAATATCTGGAATTTGTTATTTTATTTCATTTTCCGTCATAGTATTAACATTACATACTATTAAGCTACATTATGTATGTATGATTACCGAATGGTCTTATTTCAAAAGCTGAAAAAGAATTTATTCCTGAATCAGCGTCAAGGAATTACTAATCTCAACTTTCGTGGAGCAACTAATTATTTCCATGCATCAATTTTAGTTAATTTTCTCTTCGAATACAAATTTTTATTACGTTAAATCCTTATATAATATACTGTGTATTTAATATTTTAATGATTGGTGTTCTGATATAGAAATATGAGTGTAAGAGAGCATTTTCCATTTCTCTAAATACACTAAGATTATAAAAAGAAGATACTTTGTAACAAGATGAGTACTTGAATTTGTTGGGTTGTTTGTTTGCAGTTATCATTAGTCGAGTATACAGAATACGTATATTTATAATTAAAAAAAAAATATCTCAAATTTGTTCGATATTTTATTTCATTTTCAGTTGCTTAAGTAACAATATTGCATACAAATATGCTACTTTTTAACCTGCGAGGACGCGCGCAGGGCCTAAAAGACCGGGAGTGCGTATGGTTTTTACAATTGCAACCATTAATTTTTTTAAGTAATCTTCAACTTATTTTATCGCGAAATTTGTAAGAATTGTCTCCGTCTAAATAAAGTGACTGTTATAATTCGATTTTATTGGTGGCAAAGTTAAAACCATCCATACCCTGGGTAAGCGCGCGTTCTCCCGGTTTAAATATTATCGAATAGACTTGTTTCAAAAGCTGAAAAATAATATATTCCTGAATCAACGTCATGAAAATGCTAATCTGAAATTTCTTAAAACAACTAATTACTTCCATGCATCAGGTTTAGTTGTTTTTCTATCCGAATATAGATTATTGTTACGTAAAATTCTCAGACAATACGCTTTCTAATTAGTAATTTAATGACTAGTGTTCTGATATAGAAATAAAAATCTAAGAGAGAACTTTTAATTTGTCTAAATATGCTATCATTATGAAGACTCATCATTAGATGATTCGTAGGTTTAATTAGTCGAATATATAGATTATGTATATACTGTATTTACTCGTGTATAACGCGCAATTTTTTGTTCAAAAAATTAGGGCAAAACTCCTAGGTGCGCGTTATGCATGGAATATTTTTTACTGATGGATGCAATCACACGATATACATATGAATCATGAAATATAATCAAAGGAGACATAATCAATCGGAAAATCTTACTTCATCGAATTATTATTGCATCTTTATTTCACTCCTTGCACTTTTTGTACAACAGAGCTAGTAACATCATTTAAACGCTAGTTAGCAACTCTCAATCCTATAATTCACTCCCTACCCGAAGTCTGAAAATGTATTTTCGCCTTGTTTTCTGGCTCGATGTAGTGTTTTTTTCGAATTTCTTTACTGAAATTCATTTGGTCGTTCCTTCACTTGCCTGCCTAATTTACGGTGCGGGTTGTATGCGAAATTTTAAAAAATCGCCTTTTTTTCTTGTGAAGTACAGGGTGCGCATTATGCAGGAGTAAATACGGTACTTTACTGACATTATGAAAAAGAGACTTTCATTAGTTGATTTGTAGTTACAATTAGTCGAGTATATAGATTGTTTATATAATTTATTTTAAAAAAAATCTGAAATCTGTTATTTTATTTTCTGTCGCATAAGTAATAATATCACACACTAATAAACTATATTTTATTCTAATTAACAAATCGTTTTGAATTAAAAGCTAAAAAAAAGTTTATTTCTGAATCAGCGTCATAGACATACTAATCTCAACTTTCTTAAAGCAACTAATTAATTCCATGTATGAGGTATAGTACAGTCTATATTTTTGATTAGAGATTTCTCTCACGTAAACTTATTATACAGTATACTTTGTAATTAATACTCTGATGATTAAATGTTCTGATATAGAAATATAAATGTCAGGCAGCATTTTTAACCCTTTATCTGCCGAATTTTGAATTCATGAAAATTTTACATTCTAAAGCACTTTACATAAATTGTTTAAATTAAATTAATAGATTTACATAATCATTTTATAATTTTTTGAAGAATTTTAGAAGGATTGAAGGAATTAGAAAGAATTATTACATTTGAATTTACAGGGATTTTGTGAAACATTTATAACCCCACTCAAATCATTTTTTTTTAAATTGTTTCTTAGTATTTTGTAGAATTATAAAATGTACAAATATGATGTTTTTACAGTATAAATATAGAATTATTTCCGAATTGAAAAACCCCATCCCCCTCCCTCAGTGCTAGGAAAACTGAAAAGATACAAAGGCAAAAGAAACCATCCTTATAATTTTTTTACTTGTTTTGTGTAACAAATAATGCTTTTGGAACAAAAGAAAGTAATGTATCTGTACCTCATTCTAAACACTATTACAACTAGTTGAAGTATTAAAAGAATTTTTTAATAATTAATTTTATTGGCAGTTATTATTATTGTCGGTAGATAAAGGGATAATTTGTCTGAATAAATAGAGAAATTGTCTTGTAGCAAAAGATGAAAAAAAATTATTCCTAAATCAGCGTCATATGAATAATAATCTGAACTTTCTTGAAGCAATTAATTACTTCCAATCAACAGGTTTATTTGATTTTCTGTACGAATACAGATTTTTATTAAGTAAAATTCTTATACAGTATAATTTATAATTATTATTTTAATGATTAGTGTTCTTACATAGAAATATAAATATAAGAGAGCATTATTTATTTTGTCTAAATATGCTAGCATTATGAAAAAGAGACTTTCATTAGTTGATTTGCAGTTATAGTTAGTCGAGTATATAGATTATGTGTATACTTTGTTTATCTATTGTGTTATCTCAAAACTGTTATTTTATTTCCTGTCGCATAAGTAATAATATTACACACTAATAGACTACATTTTTTATAAGTAAGAAATCGTCTTATTTTAAAAGCAGAAAAAGAATTTATTCCTGAATCAACGTCATTAACATACTAATCTGAACTTTTTTGAAAGAACTAATTATTTCCATGAATGAGGTATAGTACAATCTATCTTTCTGAATGGAAATTTTTCAGACGTAAATTACTTATACAGTATACTTTGTAATTAATACTCTGATGAAATATATATTTTCAGCTTCATATTATGTATTTCCAATAGAAGTTAACTCCTTTTTGCTTATGTATGTGAATTTTTGCTCCTCATGAAATCATTCTACAATATAAGCCTTCATACATACATATATATTCTTGTTTTTATTTTTTATTTTTCACTTTATAATTCAATCAAAATAATTTTATTTATTTCAATTTATATGGTCAATATATTATCTTATGGCGTTATTAATTATTCAAAACTTTATATATTCGTTTATATATTTTTATTATGAAGACATTTATCAAGATATTTTAGTACAAAACAAAAACAATAACAAAAATCTATTTGGCTTAACATCATAGGAACAGAATCGAGTTTCTTGAAGTGTCTAATTACTATGATGCTTTAGGCTTAATGGTTTTTCTGGAAGAATAAAGATTTTCTTGCAGGTTTTATAGGGATTAACACAGTTTTTTATATGATTAATACTATGAGGATTGCATTTTCGGGTGTAGAAACACAAGTGTAAAATTTCTTAATTAGATCATTGCTGATTTCATCATTTATGTTATCCATTACTTAAAACTATTAATATTATTATTATTTTGAAAAATATTACATATAGAAAGGAATTGTTATACATTTTGGGCCATGGACACAAGAATATGAAGTTTCTTGAATCCTCTAATTATTATTACGTATCAGGATTTATTATTTATTTTTTTTTCTTTTTGCGATACAAAGATTTTATTACTTACAGGTTTTACGGAAATTAACCAAATTTTTCTGTGATCAATCCTATGAGGATTACGTTATCTGATGTGTAAATACAAGTTAAAGTTTCTGAGGTATACTACTTATTGAAAAGTATTGTTATTATTTTAGTGTCAATGAAACAGAAATCTGGAGTTTCTTAAAGCAGTTAATCATAAGATGCACCAGGTTTATCAGTTTTTCTTTTTCAGAATAAAGATTTTCTTACTCACAGGTATTAGTGGAATTAGCAAAGTTCTTATGTGTTTAATACTATGATATTACGTTTTCTGATATAGAAATAGAGATGTGAGAGTTCTTAATTACTACATTGAGGATTTCTTCATTTATGTTACGCATTATTCGAAATTGAAGATTTTGTGATATATTACGTATTGAAAAGTATTGTTATAGGTTTAGTGTCATGGAAACGCAAATCTGCAGTATCTTACAGCAGTTCATTATAAGATGCATCTGGTTTAACTCGTTTTTCTTTTTTCGGAATAAAGGTTTTCATACTCATAGGTTTTACTGCAATTAGCAAAGTTCTTACATGATTAATGCTATGAAGATTACGTTTTTTGATACAAAAATAGAAATGCAACAATCTTTAATTAGATCATTGAATATATCTTCATTCGTGTTGTCCATTATTCGAAAGTAGAGTTTTTGAGAAATATGTACTTAAAAGTATTGTTATATGTTTAGTGTAATAGAAATAGGAATATAGAGTTTCTAGAGGGTGTATTTGAAAAAATATTTTTTCATCCTCAGGAGCTTGAAATTTTTCGCTACATTTCTAGACACATTTTTTAAAGTAGAAAAATTAAACTTGCTGAGGTGGTTTTTGAAGAGATGTATAAGATGCCTTGTGATTTCATTTTTCGCTCAATTCATTAGAATTTTATTTATAAACAATTATTTTCTCAGCATGACTACTTTTTTCGTTCTCTGATCTCGATCTTCGGAAAATTCGGTTCAAACAGCCAACTTTGACAGCCTTTTTTGCAATATATTCCGAATTTATAAAAAAATCAACAATCACGGCACGTTTTTTAGTTTTATGCTAGTTTCATGGATTTGAGAGAAAAAATTATTTCGAAAAATTAATCCGAAAATAAGCAGTTTGGACTGCAATACACCCTTAAAGAAATTAAGTAGAGAATGTATCAGAGTTGACTGTTTTTCTATTTTTGATAAAGGTATACTTTCTTACTGGGATTCCTATTTTTTTTTTACTGGAATTAGCCAAGTTATTATGTGTTTAATACGATGAAAATTGCGTTTTCTAGTAAAAAAAATATATATATTTATATATAGCGCATATAGCGTATATATATACATATATATGTATACACTGGCGTGCAAAATTTAAGGACGAGTCCCAAAATGTCAATTTTCAAGGGATTTTCAAGCGATAACTTTCACGAGACTATCCAAAAGGAAGTAATATAATTCGAATAATTACTATCGCTGCATAATAGCTTGTCCATATAACATTTCATTCAGGTCACACATGATCACAAGAGTCACCGTCGCTATGGCGAAACAAAAAATAGAAAATTCCATACGTCTCTTTTATGAGTCTTAAATAATTTCTACATGCGACTCCACTGACAGGTCATGTGACTGTCTTTTTATTGAGATTCTCATGTGACTGTCATTTGGAGACTCAATTTCAATGTCATTATGAATGTTGCATTAAGATAAATCACCAAATAATGTCATATTAATGTCACATGGTCACTTTCTGCCACAAGACTTTGTCAAATGGTAGAGAGACCCTCCTATGAAGTAACCACTGTGAAAGGTGGTGAAAAGTCACCATGTGATTTTGATGGGACATTATTTAGTAATTCATGATAATGCATTGTTCACAACGACTTTGTAATTGAGTCTCTAAATCAGAGGTCACACGGGAGTCTCAATGAAACGAAATTGCAAAGTCACCTGGTGACTCGCCAAAAAATAGCAGCCACAATGACCTGTCAGTGGAGTCACGTATAGTAGTCATTTGAGACTCATAAAAGAGACGTATGGAATTTCCTATTTGTTGTTTTGCTGTTGTGAATCTTGTGACCATGTGTGACCTGAATGAGATGTTATATGGACTAGCTGCTATGTAGGGATATTAATTATTCGAATTATGTTACTTCCTTTTGAATATTCCCGAGAAAATTATCGCTTGAAAATCCCTTAAAAATTGGCATTTTGAGACTCGTCCTTAAATTCTGTACACCAGTATATATATATATATATATATATATATATATATATATATGTTTACAATTTTTTATAAATATTTCTTATTGAAATATATTGTTAAAGGTTAATTGCTATGGATACAGGAATGATACAGGATTGATATGGAACAGGCTTTAAGGAATCTATAATTCCTTAAAGCAACTAATTAAAGGATGCATTAGGTGTAACTATTTTTCTCTTTTGGAATAAAGATTTTCTTACTTACAGGTTTTGCTGGAATTAGTTAAATTATTATGCATTTAATACGATGAAGATTACGTTTTCAGATACAGAAGTACAAATGTAAGAGTTCTTAATTAGATCATATATGATATCATCACTTATGTTGTCCATTGCTTGAAATTATTATTATTATTATTATTATTAGAGAGATATTATTTATAGAAACAAATTGTTGTATGCTTAGTGCCATGAAAACAGAAATCTGAAATTTCTTAAAGATTCTAATTAATTTCTCGCATCAGGTGTGTTTTTTTCTGCGATATAAAGATTTCCTTACTTATAGGTTTTACGGGAATTAGTCACGTTCTTATAATGATTAACAATATGAGAATTAGGTTTTCTGATGTATAAATAGAAATGTACGAGTTTTTAATGAGAAGATTGAGGTTATCTTCATCTATGTAGTTCATTATTTGATATAAAATGTTTTGATATATATTACATATTGAAAAGTATTGTTGTATGTTTAGTGTCATGTAAACACCAATAGTTTCTTAAAGAAACTAATTGTGGAATGCATCAGGTGTAACTCTTTTTTTTGTATAAAGTTTTTTTTTTACATACAGGTTTTACTGGAATTAACTAAGTTCTTATATGATGAATACTATGAGGATTATTTTTTCTAGTCTAAGAATGGAAATATAAAAGTTCTTAATTACATCCTTGAGGATAAATACTTTTATGATGCTCATTATTCAAAATTAAGGTTTCTGAGAAAAAATTATTGAACAGTATTGTTATAGGTTTAGTGCCTTTGGAAACATGAATATGGAGTTTCTTAAAGTAGTTAATAATGTATCTCTTTCGGAAATAAATATATTCTTACTTACAGTTTTTACTGGAGTTGCTAGATGATTAATAATTTGTGGATTACACTTTCAGATTTAGAAATACAAATTTAAGAAGGTAAATCTGGTAAAAACTAAATTTTATCTAATAAGGATTATCTTACATATATACACAGAAATAATGTAGGAAAAAAACATATTTGAAAAATGATTTCGGAGTTACAGCTAGTTAAAATTCTACATTTATTATACATAAAAAATTGTATGTTCTATAATTACATTGACTATACGTTTAGATTATGTTAATGTGCTTGCATGCTACCGAAAGTAATATATATATATATATATATATATATATATATATATATATATATATATATATATATATATATATATATATCTTGATAATACTTACTGGATGTAAATCTTTCTATGATATTACCCGGGTATTTAAAGGATAGCATAATGTAAGCATGATTTCATAAGCTGTGATTCACAAAGATGCGACATTCTCACAACTCTTTTCCTTTTTTCCAAATTGGATAATTAACGAGAATTTCATGATAAATTTTTGGACCGTTAAACTAAATAGAATATAGAAATTGTATAAATACATTTATTGCTGTTCTAATTATTTGTAGAAATTTATCTTGATATATAAAAAAATATAGTTACTTTTGATGCAAATATTAAAAACAATTATAAAGGGTCATACAGTTATTATGCCATTAAAATATCACAAAATCATTAAATAATATTGGTAATGAAACTAATTTTATGGAATATTATTGATACAGTTTAAAAGAAAAAAGAAGCAAACAGTTATAAACTTTGCTATCGCGCAGAATCTCGCAACTTTTTTTTTTTTTTTTTTTTTTTTTTTTTTTTTTTTTTTTTTTAAGCGATGAAAAAAAAAACTATACATTTATCAAACATACACATAAACATACTTTAAAAAAGATAAATTTTACACAAAATTTAATTTTGTTAAATTTTCTGTTTTTTTTTCATAGAATAGTCATATATAATAATCATAGAATCATAGTATATTGTTAATGGTTTTGTATTAGAAATTTAATGAAACCTTAAACACATTTTTATTTTTAACATTCTAGACGTTCAGTATTTACAAAATAAATACTTGATATGTCAGTTGAACAAAATACAGACTAATGAACTGTTTATTTTTTTTTTTAAATACTAGGAATATAAATAGTCTTAAACATTTTATTGAGACAGAAATTAATGAACCAAGCAAAGGTTAAGGAGCCTTAAGACTCTTAATGCTTCCAAATTTTCAAAATTTCATTTTTTTATATGTTAAACTGCCGTCTTTTCTGAACATTTTAATATAGTTATTTTCTCGAAATTCACATTAGGGCAAAAGTTATGGGTTTTAGAATTTTACCGCTCAATAGCTGAAGCAGCTTTTCCGAAACTTGGAAGTCATTTTTCTTCAAATGGCATTTTTTTCATAGCGCACACGATATCTCAAAATCTTGTAAGTATTTTCACATAAAATTTTCAAAATATATGTTTATGTTAATCTGTTTAAACTGAACCTAAAATTTTCTTTTTATTGTTCAAAAATTTTTTCTTAAGTGAATATGTTGTTGAAATTTTTAAAGTTTTGTATTAGTTAAATACAACTTTCTATTCAAAATAAAAAAATGCTTTAAATATAAATTTATTTAGGTTCAAGGTGTCTATTATAATCTGATGTATAACTCTGCACCAAAATTTCCATTCTAGTTGTCATATTTACATTATAATCGTGCGCGTAAGCAATTATACCAATTTTCTTTTCGGCAAATTTGGACTTTCTCGTCGACAGTTTGGAGCGCCTTGTAAAAGCTAATTCTGCACCTTGAAAAAAATTTTAAGGCATAAAATGAAAGAACGTGTTTTATATCTTCCATCGCAATAAAAACTGTATTTTAGTATCACTAAAAATTTTAAGATATTAAATGTTGAAGATGGCCTACTTTTTAAAATTTTCCGATTTTAAGAGTCCTGAGATCCCTTAAAAGATAAAATGTCGTAGTAACATGAAAACAAAATATCTATGACATTTGAAGTACGTGATAAGACACGGGACATGAAAATGCTTTAAAAGTTAATTAATGAGCAATAATATATAAAGGAAATGCTATAAATGTACACTGTTAAAAAAATCCCCTGAAATTCACGAATATTTTTTTCCTGAATTTCACAGATAAATTCCCTTTTTACAACAGAAGGATATTTTCCGTTAAAAATCGGAAAACTCCACAATATTATCTGAAAATAACGAAACGGGTGGAAATAGAAACGAAAAACGGAGACACTCCGTTATGTGGGGCGGGGAGGGGTGGTTGCTCCGTGGCCGAGTGGTCAAGGTACCACACCACCAATTGCTTGCGAGTGCAGATTGTGGGTTCGAATCCCACTGGCGCGGTGAAAGAATGATAACATAATAAATCCCTTTTAAATTACATTTTTTCTGTTTATTTTTCTCTTATCCTTATTAAAAAAATCATTTATCTAATTAGCCGAAAAATAAATAAATAAAAACTGTACGACAATTCCAAAAAATTGTCTGTGATATTATTTTTGTAATAAATAAATAAATAAATAAAAATAGAGTGATTTTTTTAAACATTTAAACTAGTTAAAAAATTCAAATTGATTTTATAAAATAATAAATATTGTGCATCAGTCTAAAATAAAATAAAATAAACCGTTTACAAAAATTCTAACGAACATATTAGAAAGGAAATCTTTAAAAAGCACAACAGATTTCCCCACTAACTCATAAAGAACATACTTTGTACAAACCGGCATCAGCAGCTTTGGCTCACTCAGTAAGGGTTTGTCCACTATCAATAGGTCTCGAGTTTGATCTTCAGGACGGCTTGAGATAAATTATACAATAAATAATTTAAGTAAAATAATATTGCAGCTTAAAATCACTCGGAAATTTCGAAATCTTTGACAATTAATCGATTCGTTAATTTTAAAAATTATATTAAATTATTGTCATTAAATATCGAAACTTGTAACAGAAAGTTGCCGCTTCTTCACACGGAGTTTTCCTTTCTCTTTTTTTTTGTCCCAAAACAGAAAATGTGCTAACAGAACGGTAAAAATTCGGCTACTTTGCTGCCAGTAGCATTATAACATATACAAGCACATTCCAGTACTGGCTGCTGCACATTATAACATTTACAAGATACACAATATGATAATACTAGTTTTTTAAAATATTCAGAATGGTATTGCTGCATTAATTTCAGTGTTAAAATCAAAAAGGTATATTTAGCAACACAGTTTGTGAAATTTTTTTTTAAGAAGTATCATTTAAAATATATGAAATTCACATAAAAATTTTTGCGATATTTTGAAACTACTGCATTTTTAATTTCATAAATTATTGTGTTTTAATATTATGCTGTAAATGATATTTTGAACATGACTTCCGACAAAAAATAAAAACAGAACACTTTAAAAAAGAATGTAACACTTTATTATCATATGATAAACAGTCACATTGTAAAATTAATCAAAATTTAACTTTTAAATTTTTGTAGAACAATCATACAGCATATAATCCATAACATGCATTTTTAAATAGGGAACACACACCAAAAATTGCTTTGTATTATCAAATGAGGTTAACACGTCTTTAAAATTCATGAACATAAACGCTGTTTGAAGAATTGATGAAAAGAATGCTAAAGTAATGACAACTTTCACTGAACTTCTAGTATAAAATTGAACACATTAATGCCATTTAAATATCACATAGAATCTTTAAGCATTTTTACTATCAGTCCTGCAGCAAGAATACTCGCGACACCGTTGTCGTGATGCATCATGCCAGGTGCTGCCAATGTGGATTCAAGATTCACCGATAAGATTACTATGAAAAAATAAACTGTCAGTATTGGAAACACTAAATTCATTGTGCTTCTTTCAACGCAGAAAACAAATATGAAAGGGAGATTCAAAATATTTACGGCCTTATATACACGAAGCTAAAATTCACAATTCATTATCAATTTACTTGTAGCTATAACATCCGTTTGTACTAAATGTTAATTTTACATTTAACCTAGTTACCAGAAAAGTAGTTAACCTCAAAAGCTAGTATTTTAAAGCAAAGATGTGGTAACTTGTTTTGTAAGTCTTCACTGAAGTATAAAAGCCGGAAACATTAAATTGTCTTCCACACATCTACGCTCGCTAAAGGAAGAATATTATTTAAGCATTACGTATAGATTATGAACAGTTTTATATATTAGTATGTGTTACTGTTCACAAGTGGTAATTTAAAAATCTAAAAATCAGTGAACGATTAATTAGATTTTTTTTCTTCCGTATAATATTATTACAAAATTACTATTACAAGTTGCGAAATTGTTATTACACTAAAAAGTTGAGACTTTTGTAAATAAAACCTCAATAATCGCACCGTTTTATAATAATAAAGGCCCCACCAGTGGCCAGGTACGGACCTCTCAACTGGTAGACGGCAGGTGCTGGGTTCGAATCCAATCGCGAATCCTGTCGGCCTAACCGTTCGGAGTTTTCGTGGTTTTCTTCGAACCTTGCGTAAATGCGGGTTAGGTTCCCTTAGAAAGACCCCCACGAAGGGTCCTATATCCCTAGCGTAGATAATCGGACGACAAAAATAAACCAAACCTTAAAATAATAAAGACAAAAAATAATAAATAAGAAAAAAAAGGAAAGTTGCCAAAAGTTTTTTAGGAAACTAGGACTTCTAGAACATTTTATTTAAATATTTTACGTACGTAAAACGACACTTTTCAGTAGCTTTACAAAAACTAGTTTTCTAGATATACATTTTTATTTTATTTTTTTTTGTGTGTGTGTGTGGCGTACAGTTAAAATTTTAGTAAGCATAAAGATTTATGCAACTTTCCATTTGTAAAATTACAGACATTTTTTTTAAAGAATATTCACCATGCTTTTTTTTTTTTAATAAGATGTCTAACATAAGACTTTTTGGATTCGCTTACAGAAAAGACGTTGAAAGTTTAATATATTTTAAAGATGCATATAAAATTGTAGAGTAGTAAAATAAAAACGCATATTTAATCAACACTGCGCATATACAAGTGTTTTACATTTTCTATATAAAAGCGGTTTTACTCAGTGCAGTTGTTAGATTTCTGACTGCAAATTTTGAAGTTTTGACTCATGGTCGTTAGTTCGATTCCAGCGTTGTCTAAGCAGCATGACTGTGCAAGTTTCAGCGATTTCTTAGTACAAAAACATTAATGTGTCACATTCCAATGTAAAGAATTCTCGCACTTCCATATAGAGTGTAAAAAAAAAAAAAAAAAACTCAATTTCGACTGAAAACGTAATTAGTTGCAGTCAGTATTGATTCCGACAAGGGTAAATTTTTCATTTTCCAGGTATAATTAACTTCTGATCGAAATCTGCCGGTGAAGAAATCTATTGATTCTTTGCTATGTGAATTACACTTTGTTAAATTCACCATAAAAAGAAGTTCATTTTTTATCTTTAACCAGTTCATCTTTGACCTTGTGCCTTTACGGTTGCGTGTCTGCTTCAGATAATCACGAACTGTATTGTTTTAGCTCAAAACGCGTCTTTCATTGTTTTCTTATTAGTATTTTTTTATTTTATAGTGAATTTAATAAGCCTATTATTTCCATTATTATTTATCACCAGTTTATTCGGTGTTTATTCGCTATGTGAATTATCCTGTTATTCCATAATTTTCATTGGAAGTTTTAAAAATTTATCTTTTTGTACATCACATTCATCTTCAATTAATGCGTTATCATTCACAGTGCCTTTAGAGAACTATATCAAGTATAGGATTAGTTTCAAAGATTTAGAATGAAGCTATTGTTGTTCCAATTCAGGGGGCCCGGGACACAAAAATTCTGAAATTTTCTAAAAACAATTATTGCATTAAAATTTACTGTATTTTTTCATTTCAAAATAAAGTTTAAATCATGCTTCTACCTTAATTGGAACAGAATATATTACACTGAAAAAAAATCTGTAAAATTAATAACTTTTTCTAGGAAACTGGGATTCTTAGAATTATTTATGGAACGGTAACTGCAAAAATTCACCTAACAAAACTAGTTACATGATTTTTTACTGTTACCGTTCCATGAAAAGTTTAAGGAATCCCAGTTTCCTAGAAAATGGTTAAGAACATTACTTTTTCCTTTTTCTTTCTTTTTCTTTTTTCCTTTTTTACAGTGTATATTTTTGTTTTGATTTGTTCTCAAAATGGTTGTCATAAAAGTAACTTCTTGCGAAAATGCACCTTTCAATTTTCTCTATAACAGACTGACTATTTACTAAATCACATCTTAACTAAATATTCTGAAATGATTAAATAAATCCTTCATATAATTCAGTTATAAAATGTTATTAAATTATAATTAAATGTTCAAATATTTTCTTGCTGAAAACAAGGAAAAAATACTGTTCATACAGAAATAAACATACTTTATTTCACAATATATTTGCATGATTTACATTCCGATTATTAATGCCATATTTCAGATTACAATATATATTTTTTAAATACAATTTTTACTATTGCTTTATTAAAAAAAATATTTACTGATATTTGATTGAATAAATTACATATCCACTCAATGTCTGCACACATTCAAAAGCAAGTGACATACATATTCGTAATTTAAAGCTATAATTTCTCAGCAAAATTATACTGAAAGCAGAATTCTTGAAAATATTTGGAAGATAAATCTTCCTCTCTAGTTGTGTTGAGCAAAGATATTATGAATAATTCATTTCAAAAGGTATTAGTTATGGTATAAATCGTATAAATATTAGTAGTGCAAAAGGGCTAATGATTTTAATACGGATGAAATTTTTTACTTTATATTTTAATTACAGAATATGTATATATATATACATATATATATATATATATATATATATATTCGGAACATTGGATAAACACCAATATTATTATTGTCTCAAAAAAAATGAAAAATATGGTGGAATCTGCTTGCTGCTTGATAATTTGAAAAATAATTTTGCCTCCAAGAAAAAAAGAGTTGTACTACATAGAGAGTGGTTGGATGAGAAGACATACTACAATACCGGATAATACGGTTTTTGAAGTAAATAGTTGCTTTTTAGAAAAGTATTTTCATTACAGAATTTACTAATTTTCTTCGGAGGGATAAAAGCTTCCATCTCTATTAGCCAGATTGAAGAATCCTTGAGAGTATGCCAGCTGTCAGAAGATAAGTAATAATATCACTGTCGTGGCCTCCAGGTGTGGGTGCAGCGATAGCTAAATCCAAACTGTTCAACATTATTACTGCAAGACTTATGAGAAGAACTGGAAATAGAAGTTTCAAAAATCCCATTGTGCAACTGTTGAAAAGAAATTGCCTTCGTCTGTTTCACAATAGATTGGATATACTAGATTATTCAAATACAATCCTTTATATACTTATTGAGGTTCAAACAGAAATTTAAACTGAGTGACATCGAAATATTAACAATTACATGAGAAATAAAGCTTATGTACCCCAATATTAGAGAAGTTAACGAAGCTTGTATTATGGGCCTCTTTGCTAAAGTCTTCCTCTTTATAATTTTCAGATTAAAATGACTCTACGATTAAAATTTGTATCTAAACTATCATCATCTACAAAAACATAATATGCAACGGATTAAATTAAGTAAATTACAGTTATGTGTTTGGATGTACAAAATTATTTGTTGTGTTAACTGGTTTTAAATTTTATTATAATATATGTATATCCGTTTAAACATAATATTTATCAATAAGATAAATAAAATCTATAATTCGTGACAAATAACATCTTCTCCAAAAGAGAAATTTTATCATTAATAATAGTTTTCCAAGCTGTAATATTTAAGTAAAATATTAATATGTAGTAGCACCTTTACAACAGAATAATAATAATAAAAATTACATTGGATTAAAGTTCAAAATATTAATATATAGTAGCACCTTTACAACAGAATAAGAATAAAAAAATTACTTTGAATTAAAGTTCAATTTTATTAATTTAAAATATGTGTAAACAGCTCCTGTGTAACACTTTAAAACATTTTTCTTATACACTAATTTGCAGTGTATTTCAGGTGCTATCAAAATATTATGCGAGACTTTGGACGTCTTTGCGAGGTATCCTGTAATTTAAAATATACTCTGCAATAAACATATCGGGTAATAACGCCATCCACCTGCATTATTACGCCGGCTGAAATGGAAAACTACATCTGAAAAAGCTTTAATTTTAATTTAATTTAATTTATTTATTTGTTTACTTTGTGCTTTGATTTTCATTATTGTCATTGTTCAAAACAAAAAATGATAAAGAGAAATTTGTATGTCTTAAATGCTAGTATTTATTAATTCACTTACTTATCGTGTCAGAAGTATAAAATATCAAATGAATATTACAGTATCTTAGTGTCGAAATAAATGATAAGTAAGATCCATCTGTAAATTCCTAGTGTTCTATAATTTGTATCTTGGACATTACACAATCTTATTAAATATTTTTGTTTACATGGCGTTAATATCAATACAGGTGGGTAACATCGACAAAAATTATCGGTGAAAAAAATCATCCCACATATTTTTATGATTACCTATTTGCTAAAATATATGTACCTAAACGCATAATTAATAAATTGCTGGATCAAATCTTATACTTGGTTGAAAAAAATATCTAAAAGAACAGCCGCGTAAATTGATAGAACTTTGACGTGGAGTTATTGCCAATGATACTTTAATAAATGTAAAATATACTAATATATTTTTTTAATTTATAAAAGTAAAATGGTTTTTCAAATCTATATTCTATAACCTGGACCGTCGGAGTTTATAACCTTATATTATAAAAATGAATAGTGACAAATATAATAAAATATAACGACTTTTTCATTATTTTCTTTTTGAACTTATTGTTATCATTTTAGAAAATATTAAGTTATTATGTCTTTTGAAGTGATTTTTACCTATCATTTATTACTAATTTTGTCGAATAAAGTAAATACCTTAATTTCTTTTCATAACACATTTACATTGCTTTGTAAACAAAATAATTTAAATAATATTATCAAATTCTATACTTTTTTCTTCTGGTTTACCTCAAATTTAATACATGCATTTAAATAAGAATGCTTCAAACAAATATATTTCAGTACAAGTGTAAGCAAGTATTATAAAAGGAATAAGAATATCTGCAAAGAGAACATAATTTACAAAATTCATTTACTTTTCGCTAATCTATAATGTACCCAAAATGAGAGGGAAATATATAATTAAAACTTTCTGCATATCATCATAATACAATAGCTAAACCCTAATTAAAAATTTAAATTCAAAAACCTTCCGCATTTTGAAATGCTCTTGGTACATCTTAATTAAATCCTATTCATAGAATACCCCAGTGGTACTGTCTATTCACACTCTCTGATTTTCAAAACCTAATGTTTCAGTATGATGGTGCACATTTATTACTTTGTATCATAAAGTGATGCTTTTCATAATACAGCGTTTATAAAATTATACACTTCTAAATTTTGAAAGCTTTGGAAATATACTTTCACCTAGTATTCATGCCTTTGCCTGTAGATATTTGAAGACATTAAAATGAATACAATGAAAAAAAAAATATGAAACATGACACATTCATGATTAATATTATTTTTTCTTTAATACATTATAGTATGTTGCAGTCATTCCAGTAACAAAATTTTTTCAATTGTGATTTCTTATATTGATTTTTTTCATATCTAACTATACTCTTTTTTTGGCTGAATCATCATTTTTCTTTGTTTCTTTAAAATTTCATCACATTTTTTTCTTTTTAGATACATTTTATCTATATTTACTTTTTTACTTTTTATTTTTATTTATCTTGTGACAAATATCATAAAATATAATGGTTTTCCTTATTTTCTTTTTGAACTTATTTTTAACACTCATAGCAAATATTATGTTACTTTGATATTTTAAACTGATTTTTACATTTAATTTATTACAACTGTTATCTAGTAAGGTACATGCCACAATTCCTATTCATATTACATTTACATGGCATTGTAAATAAAAAAACATAAACAATGTTATTGAACTCCATTGTCTTTTGTTCTGGTTCATCTCAAATTTAATACATGCGTTTAAATGAGAATATTTCATACAAATACATTTCTGTACAAGTGTAAGCAAGTATTTTAAAAGGAATAAGAACATCTGTAAAGAGAACATAATTTACAAAATTCATTTACTTTTTGCTAATCTATAATTTACCGAAAGTGAGAGGAAAATATATAATTAAAACTTTGTGCATATCATCATAATACAATAGCTAAACCCTAATTAAAAATTAAAATTCAAAAACTTTCCGCATTTTGAAACACACTTGGCACATCTTAATTAAATTCTATTCATAGAATACCCGAGTGGTACTATCTATTTACACTCTCTGATTTTCAAAACCTAATGTTTCAGTATGATGGTACACATTTATTACTTTGTATCACAATGTGATGCTTTTCATAATACAGCGTTTATAAAATTATACACTTCTAAATTTTGAAAGCTTTGGAAATATACTTTCATCTAGTATTCATGCCTTTGCCTGTAGATATTTGAAGACATTAAAATGAATACAATGAAAAAAAATATGAAACATGACACATTCATGATTAATATTTTTTTTTCTTTAATACGTTATAGTATGTTGCAGTCATTCCAGTAACAAAATTTCTTCAATTGTTATTTCTTATACTGATTTTTTTCATATCTAACTATACTCTTTTTTTGGCTGAATCATCATTTTTCTTTGTATCTTTAAAATTTCATTACATTTTTTTTTTTTCATTTTGGATACATTTTATCTATATTTACTTTTTTACTTTTTATTTTTATTTAACTTGTGACAAATATCATAAAATATAATGATTTTCCTTATTTTCTTTTTGAACTTGTTTTTAACGCTGAAAGAAAATATTATGTTACTTTGATATTTTAAACTGATTTTTACATTCAATTTATTACATCTGATATCTAATAAGGTACATGCCGCAATTCCTATTCATATTACATTTACATGGCATTGTAAATAAAAAAAAAATATAAATAATGTTATTGAACTCTATTGTCTTTTGATCTGGTTCACCTCAAATTTAATACATGTTTTAAATGAGAATGCTTCATACAAATACATTTCTGTACAATTGTAACCAAGTATTATAAAAGAAATAAAAACATACGCAAAGAGGACATGATTTACAAAATTCATTTACTTTTCGCTAACCTGTAATTTACCGAAAGTGAGAGGAAAATATATAATTAAAATTTTCTGCATATCATCATAATACTATAGCTAAACCCTAATTAAAAATTTAAATTCAAAAACTTTCCGCATTTTGAAACACACTTGGCACATCTTAATTAAATTCTATTCATAGAATACTCCAGTGGTACTATTTATTCACACTCTCTGGTTTTCAAAACCTAATGCTTCAGTATTATGGTGCACATTTATAACTTTGTATCACAAAATGATGCTTTTCACAATACAGCGTTCATAAAATTATACATTTCTAAATTTTGAAAGCTTGGAAAATATACTTTCAGCTAGTATTCATGTCTTTGCATGTAAATATTTGAAGGCATTAAAATGAATACAATGAAAAAATTATGTAAAACATGACACATTCATTATTGATATTATTTTTTTAATACATAATAGTATGTTGTAGTCATTCCAGTAACAAAATTTCTTCATTTGTGATTTCTTATATTGATTTTTCTTTCATATCTAACTATACTCTTATTTGGCAGAATCATCATTTTTCTTTGTTTCTTTAAAATTTCATCACATTTTTTTAGATACTTTTTACCTATATTTACTTTTTTAATTTTTACTGCATCTTTATTTCACTATTTGCACTTTTTTATATATTAATAATATATAATCGCTACTTAGCAATTCTCACTGCTGTCACTCAGTCATACACCCCGTTCACACCCTACCTGAAATCTGAAAATGTATTTTCGTCTTGTTTTTGGCCTGATGTAATGTTTGTTTCAATATACTTTACTGAAATTCATGTAGTCATTCATTCAATTGCATATCAAACTTATGGTGCGCGTTATATACTAGATTTTAAAAAATCGACTTATTTTCTTGAAAAGTAGGTGTGTGCGTTATACACGAGTAAATATGGTATATATATTTAAAACATAATATATTCGTTAATAATATATTTCTTTATTACGCAGTAGTACGTCGTGGTCATTTCAGTAACACAATTAATTCCATTGTAAAGTAATTTATTATACTCAATCTATTCATATCTAATTATACTTTTTTTTTGGCTGAAGCATCATTTTTCTTTGTTTCATTAAAATTTAATCATAATTAAGTATTACTTTTCTTCATATAGTTTTTACCTATATTCACTTTATTTAAATTTTTCACTTTTATTTATTTGTTTATTTATTTATTTATTTTTATTTTTTAAATTATTCCAATTATATTTTTTTATATTTATTTCTATTTTTAATTATTTTTATTATGCACTTCACTCATTTTATTTAAATTTTTAATCTGTCATTTTTATTTATTTATTTATTTATTTATTTTTATTTATTTTTAATTATTTCTATTATGATTTTTAATACTTATTTTTATTTTTAATTATTTTCCTTATGCACTTTATTCACTTTTTTAAGTTTTTCATTTTATTTATTTGTTTATTTTTATTTATTTTTAATTATTTCTATTATGATTTTGCTTTATTTTTTATTTTTATGGGTTTTGTTTTGTATTTTTTTTATTATAACCAAAATAATTATATAAGGGCTTTGATGATTTCTTTAACACTTTGCGGCGCAGAGCAAATTCTTTGCTTGAGTGTTGAATGTAACGATTTACACTGGAAATTAAAAACACTTTTATATGCAAATAAGAAAAAAAAATAATTCAAGCATTCAATGAACTAATTTTTACAACCAAAAATCCGGCGCTAATGTGGCGTTTGGGAATCCAAATTAAGTGGTTTCATAGATATAACACTGCACCGCAAGGGGTTAATAAAATGTATGTTGTACTCGATCTGTATATCATATTTATTATCGACTGATATCTAATCATTTTTTTTTTTTTTTGAACTGTCAAAATATCTGTAAAGATACTATTTTCCATTGCTAGGACATTGGGATGCCTAGAACTAATTATTTAACGGAAAAAAAATTAACCGACAGCGTTTGCTCTGTTAATCGAAAAATCAGTATGAAAATGAAGATCTTTTTAGGAAATTGGGCTGCCTAGAATTTTGTATATAATTGCAGCAATAAACATTTGTGTAATTTTCTCGGGTAACAGATTAAATTTTAGTATGCATATAGATATTTTTAGCTTTATAAAAACTAGTTTTTTACATTATATCTTTTTTTTACAATATACAGATACATTTTATTAAGTATACAGATTTCTGTAGCTTTACATCTGTAGAATTATGACTCTTTTTCACAGTGTATAGATAAATTTTAATAAATGCAAATTTCTGATTTTTTTTTTTTAACAAGAGTTAATAAATTTGAAAACGTAAAAATACACTTAACTGTACATAAATTACTTAAAAGGTGCACTAGAATACTTATAAAAACTTTAAAAATACATTTAAAGTCCTTTAAAAAATTGGAAAGTTCAGAACGTTTTCAACCGTCACCTACTCGGTCTTCGTCAGTGAGAGAAACTACAAAAAGTTTCAAAAATTTTCAAAATTTACAAAAATTTTGTAGTTTCTCTCACTGACGAAGACTGAGTAAGTGACGGTTGCAAACATTCTGAACTTTTCAACTTTTTAAAGGACTTTAAAAGTATTTTTAAAGTTTTTATAAGTATTCTAGTGCACCTTTTAAGTAATTTATGTACAGTTAAGTGTATTTTTACGTTTTTAAATTAGTAAACAAGGTAAATTTTGCTCTGTTTTTGTTTTTAACTCCAATTAAATTGAGTTTATAAATTATTAACTCAGTTACCTCACAGCATAAATATTTATTTAAGAACGTGTCAAAATTATTATTACATATGTGTAAAAACAACTGAAGAATTTTTACAAAGTTGCATAACATTATTTCTCATAATGTAAATGGTTAACATTAAAAAATAATTGCTAATTTTATCAAATTTATCAAAAATGGATATATAAATTTTCATATGGAAACTATCTAACACTGTACTTAAAATTTATTGATAAATTTTGTAGATTTTTAATAATTACTATTCGATTATTATTATCATTAATTTAATAATGGTTTCAGTTGCAACTTTAAATTTAAAATCAAAATACGCATTCTATTTCTAGTATTTTTCTTAATTTATTTTAATTTTCATTATACTTAATAAGAACAGTAACACTAATAGACAGAATAATTTACAAAACTAATTTATTTTTCATTAATCTTCAACTTGCTTATGTTTTCTTGGAAACATTTATTTAAGTTTTTGTGCGTATCATCATATTAATCATTATCTGATTATAGATGCCATTTGATTAATAAAGTTTGCTGTTGCAACTTTATGTATACAAACTTTGTGATTTATGAAGACGTTTTGAGTTGCTCTTGACGAATATATAATATCTTTTTCCGTCCTTCTCTCAAATTTAAAAGTTAAATCCAAGCTGAAATATGGAAAGATCCAAAATAATATATGAGACCCTGTATTTCTTGTCTCTGTGCGACTTAAACACAAAGTGTGCATTCAAGTTAAGGTAATTTCTTTACATTTATTTTTATTTGCATTAGACATAATACGAATAGCAACACTAGTATATAGGATAATTTACAAAACAAATCTATATTTCATTAATCTTCAATTTGTTTAAATTATCGGGGAAACATTTAATTAAAATCTTTCTGCGTATCATCGTAATGAAATTTTAAACTCTTATTAAAAATTTAAATTCAAAAGCCTTCCGCATATTGAAACGCTCTTGGCATATCTTAATTAAATTTAATTCATGGAGAGCCCCAATCGTATTATCCATTCAGAGTCTCTGGTTTTCAAAATTTAATGTTTCTGTATCACGGTACATACTTATTACCCTGTCGTACAAAGTGCTGCACTTCGCAGTGCGATGTTTCTAAATTATGAGATTATGAACAGGAAGGTCGAAAATCGCTAAAATATATCTTTACTATATCTTTGCTTGTAACTGTTAGTGGAGGAAATCATTATACTGGAACCAAGTCATTAGGTACGAATTATCATCATTAAATTTGAGTTTAATTCATAAACCTTGGTACAAATAATATATATATATAAGGAATTTTTTCTACACATTACAAACATAACAGTTTGACATTGAGTAAATTTTGTGAAGAATATTGAAAAGAAAAAGATGAATTTTTCTGTGATTTTATTTTCTGTTCTGGCTGTTTTTCTAGTATTTATTATGGGACACAGCATAGATCCAGTAGAGGCAATGCCAATGATGCACCATCATAATGATATCTTACCTATTCTGGCTGCTGGCTTAGTCATAAAACTGCTCGAACAACCGTCTCCCTGAAAAAATTGTTTTCAATTTGCTGCAAAGATGCATTTACATGTTTGTGATATTTATAGATTCAAAGTTTGATATTCTGTGCAGTTTGTTATAATCATCTGTATTGTGTGTACAACTTAGAATTCAAATTGTATGTATTTCATATAATTATTCATATCAGAACTGTTATTTGTTACTGTTACAATTATGTGTTATTTTCTGTAAGGAATTGTCCCAATAAATAATACTTTTTTTGTTACTTAGATTTGTATTTATTTATTTACTTTAATGTTACGCCACACATACAGTAACAATGAAGATGAAAGCAAAGATATATTTAACCATGGAGTTTTATAAAGAAAAAAAATGTTTTAGATATTTTCTGTTGAAAAAATGCAAGGATTTAATTACATTTTGCATTTAAAATACATAAATAATGAACTTACCATGTGGTTTATCGATTTTAGAATAAATACCTGATTGCCTTTAAAATAATTTCTTATATATTTTAAAGCTAGAAACTTATGAAATTAAAAGTTTTTAATGAATATGTAATTCCTAATTCCTCTATATTAAAACTAATGGAATTACATGACACACATTTTTTACGATTATTTTGTTCTTATATATGTCTTGCATAGAATATTTTTATATAAATAAAAAATTAAAATATCAATTAATTAGTTAATGTGTTAGTTTAAAGAAAATATAAGTATATCTATTGCATTACTTCATTTTATTTTTTATTACAAAAAGTAACTTCAGCACATAATTATCATAAGAATTTTTAAATTTATATATAAAGATAACTTGTATATCACTATTGATTTTTTAACCATAATTCAGGAACAAATTTTACTTATTTTTCATAATTAATAAATTGTTAATAAACTCATAAAATTGATTGTTTAAAAATCATATATTTGTTATCTAAGTCACCAAGTATATGTATCGTATGACAGCACAATATTAAGTCTGCGAGTTAGGTATATATACCTTTTAATGGAATCTTACTGTTACACACAACACATTTTTTTCGGCTGCTTTCTTTGCGGGTTAATTGTACTCATAATTATACTTTACTGATGATAATTTTCACATGAAAATGTCAATGTATCTGAAGTCCAAAGAACTACCTTGAAGTAAAAATTTTCACGTAAATGAATTTTGGATTTTTACTTTTCTTTAAGTGCAAACTAACCTATACGGATATGACCAGCAAATGCTTTACTGAATGTGCGTTCTGAATGGCGTATATATGGGTTGCTTTATTGCAGATGTGTTGCAATAATTTTATGTTAAAGCAAGCGGTTAGTGAATATTTCAGATAGCAATGAATGTGGTTCCATAAGATGCTACATTATTTAGCAGAGAAAAAAAGTTTCGATAAAAGGTACATAGAATTTAAAAAATATATATTGACGATACATTATTAATCATTTTCCCGTGAAATTACAGAAAATCTACGTGTACATCATGATTTGAAGTCTTATGAAAAATTATACAGATTAGGAAAATGGAGATGTTAAATAAATGACAAGTTATTTGATAAATTTACAATAGATTCTGCAAATATTTTTTTTTATATACACATGACTCTGTATATTAATTTTTAATATTAATAATTTAATTTAGATTAAAAATTCGAGAATAACTTGAATTTGGTGAATTTAAGAGAATTTAAATTTTCGAGTAAATGTCAAGATTTGTATTACACAATGAAGTGTTTATCACATAATTTGATTATGACCGTCCTGGAGTTTGAACCGAGACCCCTGAAAACTGGAAGAACATCGTACCGACTGAGATATTGTATTTGTTGTATGCATTCCAAATTTCAAATTTCAAATTAATATTTTAAATTAAGTTTCAACGTTCATTTTTCATATTTTTAAATGAAGATTTTTTTAATAAGTAGAAGAAAATTGTTTATAAAAGATTTAATGTTTCTCTGAATTTTTCGCCTTAATATTTTTCGCATAATATATCTTCTTAAGGAAAACGAAACATTATCATTTCTCTTATTATCTATTGTATTTCACGCACAAAAAACTTTAGAGCCAATAAAGAATTGTGCTATGCAATTCTCTCTGTGCAATGCAATTCATAGTCATATGACTTCACATGACTGTGAAAATACAAAAAATAATAATAATAATAATAATAATAATTGCAAAATATCCGGCACGTAATACTTTGTAAAATGCTTTGAATTAAAATAACATTGTGGCTACACAATAATATATTATTTACATCTAGATCACATATTTTAAAGTTCGTTGCAATTCCATATGTACATGACCTCCTATCTACAAACGTTTTTCAGTCGAATTACGGAATGACGAGGCTAGATTATCGAGTAGACTCATGCGAGTATTAAACAACAGTGACTACTCGCCGTTCTTATTTTTAATTTTACGGCTTAGGTGCATCGATTTAAATGCTGCATAAACTATTGGAGCCGCCCCAGTGGCAAAGTGTAAAGAATTAAATTCTATCCGTGGTGTTGCTACCCTGGCATATGGTAGGTAGCAAATTCTTGTATCCCTCTGTACCCATAAATATATTTTGGCATTTCCCCCTCTCTATTAGTGGCAATCCTTTGTTTTTAAATCCCCCATTCATCCAACTTGCACCATCAATTTATTTCTCAAGTTGTGTTTCTAAAGTCTATTTGATATTAAAAACGCATGTTTTATGTTCACACATTGATGTAAATCAGTATGCTGTGCATGTGCATGTTCATTTTCTAACAACAAAGATAATTAGCTAAGTAAAATAGTTTCCGGTTTACTCGGAAACTAAAATAAGTTAAATATTGCTGAAGACATGACTCCAAGGACCTTATCAGATCGCCTTCCTGCGGTGATCAGATTAATTATTGCATCCAAGTACACAACCCTGTAAGTTAGGAATTTCGCATGGTAGGTAGGGTCAGTGTTAAAAATTAAGCATAGCATTAAATAGAAAACGCTATTATTAAATCACTGGTACCAGTCTCTGTTTTATACAATGATTTGTGGGGGAAATACGCATAGTTTTAAATAGTAGACGTTATTACAAATCCATTGATAAGAATAACTTTATAATATGTGATTTAATATTTTTTTTTTATAAAATGTGTTAACAAGACTCAAAGAAGATGATCGTTTTAGCTTTTAAACATTCCTGTACATTTTTTTGTAAAATAAGTACATTTTGTATTTTATTTACAATTTAAACATGAAGATCAACTTGTTTCATAATTTGCCAAAAGAAAGAGGATTTATTTTTCTTTCTTTCTTTTTATTTATTTATTTATTTATTTTTGAAAAACTTTTTTTTTTACGCTTGGGAGGGGGGGACCAACCATACTCAGATTCTGTTTTGCTTTCATTTGGATATATTGAGCAATTCAGGAGATATTTTGCACATTATTAAATAAATATGTACATTTGAAATAAATCGCTTAAACGTATTTTATAAATTATTGATTACAGATATCACCTAATCAAATTTTTATTCGAAATTTACTGAAATCATAGTATTTTCTATACAGGGTGTTTCAAAATATAGGTGGGTGATAGTGGGCATGGAAAGGATGAAAAAGTATCACAGGATGTGTGGTCACAAGGTGTATTAAAAAAAAAAAAAATACAAGGCGTTTCATTTTAACTCAGTTTGGGTTAATGGTAATAACTTTCAAAAACTGAAGTATATTATAATAAAACAATTAACAATTATTCGCATATTTGTTGACAATGAAACAAATAAAAGAATTAGCTACATACACGCGACAGCAGTATGCACTTAACGCCTTATATTTTGGACGGTGATTATCAATTTATATGGTATCATCGGCAGCTTGAGCAACATGTTTTTCCATATCTTTTCGTTTTGTTACCACATTTCACACTACGTATCTTTGTATTTTCATTGCATTTTTTTTTCCCTAAATTTGAGAAAAATTCTAGCTTTTTATATGTATGAATTAAAAAAAATAATGCGTAAAATATATAAATAATAATTACTTATCATTTAAAAAATATCAGTGGTTTGTTTTTGTATACTTTTTCGCATTTACAAGTGTTATCTTTTGTTTGATTTTGGATAAAATTGAAGTAAAATGCTATTTATAACGACTATATAACGTTATAAAACGACTTATACACAGGTATCTTTATTTTTATTTATTATTTTCAAAATTTGCATTCGAAAGTTACTTTTTGAGTTGTACTTTACGTATATATAGTAATATTTTTCGTCATGTTCCCTAACTCTAAATTTATGAGCTAAAGACGCGTAGACAATAATTAATTGACACTCCGTATATTTTTTCAATTCATAAAAATTATTAAATAGGAAAAGCTACCAAATGTGATATTGAGATGAAATATTGAATATACCTTGTTAAAGAAAAAGCGAAAGCCCCTACACAAGTATATACCGATTTCTTCTATGGGCGTGCATGTTATCACATAAGAATGTTGATATTTTAATAGATCTAAACACATTTAAAGTGTATTACGCTCATCATTCTTCATCAGTATTAACAATCAGCATTAACAAATGCGATTTTAAAAATAATATGAAATAAATCGACCTAGAAATATTGTGTTAATGTGCTAAAGTTCTAACTGAGCAAAGCCAGTGAACTCTGTTACAAAACGTAAATCATTCGAGTTGAAATTTTAAACTTCTGTGTATAATGCTAAATATTGTATTTAAGGAGACACGGTACCTTTGAAACCATCTCTTACATTTTTAATAATGTTGTAATGTATGTATGTGCTGTGGCACAATGCCTTATGCTAAAAAACAAATAAAAGAAAAAATTGTAAAACAGCATATTTTATTTTTTATTATTTTTTTAAGTCCTACTAATTTTAGAAATATGAATATTTTCGTTTCTTTTTTTTTCTTCATATTTATTAAAATATACTATATAGAACTGTGTATGGATTTTTACATTTTTCGGATTTTATATTTAAAATGGTTTATTTTTTTCTCTCGTGTACATGAAAAAAATGAAGTAAATTGAACAAACTCTCAATTGAATTTTTTTAACAATAATAATTGTAAAATAAAATATTAAAAGCATATACAAAGATATCATATAACCCATGGAGAACAAGTAAAAAAAAATGCTATCCTCTATCTAAATCATCAAAAAAATCTTAGTGTTTATCAAACAAGCAAGATATAAAAATATGAAACATGCAGAAAAAACAGTTTAAAGTTTTCATTTCTATGGATATTTGCTCTGGATCGATTAACATAAATTACAATATATCGCGATATAATTGTCGTACATTTAAAAATGAGAAGTCAAAATGTTTACAATTAAAGAAGTTTTCAGTTAATATAGAAATATAGAAAATCTATATTTTGAACAATTCCAAGATACCTTGTCCCCTTAAGCACATTCTCTTTAATGGAGATTTTATTTCTTAAACAGCATAATATTTCAGACTGAATGTTGATAGATGTATTAATTTACGTTGTCTATATTCCCCAATATTAGCTCAGTTGTTTTGCATGCTATTTGAATGTTAAGCAAAAACAAAAGATCTCAATATACATCAATTCTACCATAACTGAAATTTCATTAAGCATGTTTTTCAATTTTATCAAATGTATGTGTGTATGATTTAGGTAAATGATCTAGCACAAATTACTTATTTTTTATTTTTTAAAGTATTTGACACAATCTAAAGACATATTTAATATAATTCTAATGATAAATGTAATCAAATTTTGCGTAGGATTGAAAATAAAGAAAAACATTTTTTTTTAAAAATATCTATAGTACATATTCAATATCTAGTTACATAAGAAAAATTAAACATTTTATACAGAGTATATATATATTTAATATTTATCATATGTTGACTTGAAGCGGAAGAATAATAGGAAATAGGAAGGATAATGAGTCAAGCATTATTCATGGCTGACACTGATGACCTGACTTACATTTTCATGGTGATTGAAACAAAAAATTACTTATATTACAGAAAAATGCAATTATGAAGAGTTAGATTCATTGCCAAACGGACAAGGCTAGCATTCTCATCGAACCATATCACACAACCATTAAATAAGTGAGATGTGAAAAAAATATTACGGATTATTTTTTTCATAATTAGCATTGAAGAATCCAGAGATGGTACGTTCGCAAACGGAAGTTTAGTGTTATTTTTCATCTAATGATCAGTAATTAATATATCCAACATCTTTTGAAAATGTATATATAAAACAGTCGGAATTTTGCTGAAAAGTATCCATACAGTGCTCTTTGAATTTAACGACGCTTAACTATGAAACCCAGTCAAATCTTCATCGTTGCGCCAATGTTTTGCTTAATAATACTAATGGGATTTTTTGTAGATTGTTCTATAGCTATGCCTGCACCTGGTGGTCATCAAAGTGATGTTTTGCCTATCATTGCATCTGCATTGATCATTAAACTACTACAAGAGCCTGCCTATTCACCCGAGTAAAAAAATTCAAGATGAAGACTGTTTAATTGTTCTTTGTGCTTCTAATCCCAACTTTATCTAAAATGTAGCGTTCATTATCATCATTTGTAACGACTCTATAAATAGATTATAATACTGTTGCATTTCATTTCAGTTGCTCTCATCATTAGAAAATTAGCAGAGCTTGCCTGTTCATCTTTTGAAAAAATTTCAAAATAAGACTGTTTAAATGTTCATTGTACATCCAAACATAAATTCATCTAAAATGTAACGTTCCATACCATTTTCAAAGATTCTTAAACATATTATAATACAATTGTGTTTTACTTCAAATGCATTCATCATTAAACTACTACAAGAACCTGCCTATTCATCTTGACGAAAAATCTAAAAATGAATACTGTTTAATTGTTCATTGTGCTTCCAAACTCAATTTCATCTAAACTGTGACATTCGTTATCATTAGTGAAAACTGTGTAAATCGATCATAATGCTATTGCATTCAGCGATGTTCTTCATATTCCATTTTAAGGTATTCTGTATTTGATTTTTATCATTTGAAAGCATTTTGTCCAATTTTTCATAGTTGTTGAATTGCAGTATATATTTTTTTTTTTTGCACATAATGTTATATTATAAAATAATGAAAAAGTTTTGTGATTCATGACCTGAAACTTTTCATATGAATAATAAAAATAATTAATTACTAAAGTGGATTATTTATTTTATTTTATAAACAAAATTTATAAGATGATGCAAAATAAATGGGACAAAATAAATAAAAATTTGCTGATGCATTCCGCCCCATTGATTTCTGATTATATTGTACATTAAATATAACATATATGTTATTTAAACCAATTCGTACAGAGACTGAACGAAAAAATGTGAATGTGTATTTACAAACAAACATAACTGTTGCGAAACATATATATTACAAAAATTATTTATTTTTCTCCCAAAATTAACCTTATATTAATTTCCTTTTAACAATATTCCGTATTTATTCCGGCTTATGAAATTAAAATCCTGTTATTCGATAAAATCTATTAATCTTTATAGAAACGATCTAAATACTTACCTTAAAAAATATTCATTCCGATATGCGTAGATCTAAAAAATAGCTCTAAATTAAAAATATTCTAAAATGAACTTTATTTCTTAAAATTCTTAATAAAACTCACTTTATCTCGGTTTTTATCAATCCCTTTTTAAAAAGAGTTATTAAGTTTTATTCCAAAAAAGCATACTTATTCAAAACATCATTGTTTTAATTTCATTTTCTTTGCGTTTTATATTTATTGCGTATAAATAAATTCATTTCTTTTCCTTTTTTTATGAATGTAATACATTCGAATTTTACTACTTTCGATTATTAAATAAGTTAAATAATAATATTTTCAAGAAAATGATTGTATGCGGAAGCATTCGATTCTGCAACTCTATACTTGTCTCCACATGCGGGTTTCTGTTTACATGTAGTGTTTGTTCACTTATACACTTACATAAGTTTTTTTTTCACTTTTGCCACTAATACCACTTGGATTCTGGGGGGTCTTCATTTGTAATAACTTTCGAAAAAAAATCAAGAATTAAATTTTCATTGAAAAATTCAACATTTTTTTTCCTGTGAATTTAACGGTAATAACCTAATAATAAAGATATGAAAATTAAAATTTTCTTTTCCAAAATATGTTATTTATACGGAAGATAATATTAAATTATAATAATTTTTTGCACAAAGGTTTTATTTGCTATTTTAAAATATTAAATTATTTTTGAAATTTAACATTCTTTTTATACATTATGCATGCGTAAACAAGAATACAATTATTCGCGCTTATTTTACTACTTGAATTATTCATGAAATAAAAATATATCTACTGTTGTGTTTTGTAATAAGGCAATTTTTATTTATTTTTATTATTAAAGTTCCATTTCGTAGAAGCTCTGAGCACTATATGTATTTTCTTCATTTAAAGGAACATTTTATCTCTGTATTTTTAATATTTTCAGAATTAAAAGAGAAAAGCAATTAATTAAAATTTAAGCAAAACTTTAAAAAAATCATAATTGATGTTAACAATCTCATAATAAAATAATGAAAATGAAAATTGAATTTTGCAATATGTTTCTGTTATACGAAAGATAATATTAAATTATTTGTAAAATTATAGCCCCTGTTTATTATTATATGCGCTGGAAAACAAGAATAAGCAAAACTCAATTATTCATACCTATATGACTATTTGAATAATTTCTGAAAATATATTTTGTTAGGTGTTTTGTAACAAGATAATTTTAATTTATTTTTAGAATAAATTCCCTTTAGTAAATGTTGCGAGTACTTTATTAATACATATAAAATTGCTTCATTTTAATTTATAATTTATCAATACCTTCATAATATCTTTTAAAAAAGAAAAGAGAAATAACAAATTAAACTTTAAGGTAAACATTCAAGATTTTTTTTAATTTAATAATAGTAATCTATAATAAACCTAAAAAATATATTAAAATGAAAAGTTTCTTTACAAAATGCTTCTTTCATACAGAAGAATTGAATTGAATTATTTGTAAAATTAAAGCTCTTGTTTGTAAATTATGCATGCGAAAACAAGAATGAGAGAAACGAAATTATGCACGCCGATTTTATTATTTGGATAATTCATGAAAGAAAAAATATATTCTGTTCTATGTTTTATAACGAGATAATTTTAATTTAGTTTTTATTAAAACTCCATTTTTAAATCATACATGAAAAAAGTGAGTGAAGAATAATAGAGTCTAAATTAAAATAAGCCTCACCGATTTGAAAGGAAAATTTCCATAATTTAAATAAAAGGTCTTGTAAACATTTACTGCTATTGTTAGAAATGAATAAATAATCGTGTAACAATGTATAATTATTATCTATCAATGTGTAAGAAATACTGATAAAAAAATCGAAGTAGTAAGCATGTCCAAACGAAATTTCTCTTGTAATGAAAATGTTATTTATCATGTTTTATGTTTAATAAATAACTAAATAATAATAATAATAGAAATAATAAACAGCACATTGTTTGTATACATTTTTAGCTAATATGCTATCAAAACTTCTGAACTAATCTGTCCATGGATACTATTTGTATGTAAGTATGCACGTATACATCTATGTAGCGTAATAGCTCTAGATAGATATATTCGAGTTGCTTTGAATTCGGTACATAGATTCATTCAGAAAACGCGCTTTTCTGATATGTTTTGAAATTCATCGGTTATACTGAAAGAGGGGAAGTGGGGCCAATCACTTTTCTTAATTCAGAAAAATGTACTTTTTCATGTAGAATAATTAGATTAGATTTAAATTTAGTATACCGGTTTTTTCTGATAAAGATTCTCCCTGATTGGATTTGAAGGTTCATTGGTTACGTATGAAAAGGGAAAATAGGAGCACTAAATCCCCTTTAATTTACCTATATGGGTTTTTTCTTGATTTCTGTATTTTTACAAGGACGTCATGTGTTCAGAATAAAAAAAATTTTAATTAGTGTGAATAGCCTGTTAGCTGAAAGTTATCAGTTTAACAGGGCACATTTTCTTCTTTTAATTCTATTTTACTTTTTAGCCTCCGATGCTATTTCTTTCAGACAAGCTAAAAAGTGTTGCGTCAAAAACTGTGGCCCACTTTTACTTACCTATCATACGTAGTATAGGGTAAGTCTTGCAATCGTTTTGAAAATCGAAAAAAAAAATGACGGATTTACACGTTTCAGGTACTGCAGATTCTGAAAAACATATTTTCAGAAAAAAAATTGCCGTCCGTCTGTCTGCCTGTCTGTAAACGCTCTATCACACGAACAAATGAAGATAGAGACTTAAAATTTTGTATCTACTTAGTAAGTAAGAATAGAACGAAGTCTATTTAATATCAGTAACCTCGTTTATCCGGAACTATTTTTTTCGGACTCTCAAAAAATTCGTTCTGATGAAATGTGCATAAAAATTTTCTATTTTTTTATTTTAAGGAAAGGACGTAAAAGGCAATAAAATAACACAAATTTTGCATCAAGAACAAAGTCGGTCGGATTAATAGCTGCTGAGATATTTGTAATCCTGTTTTCCTCATTCTTCGATTTTTCATGACCCTGTATTTTCTTCAAATTTGAATTCAAAGATATGTTTTAATTGGAAATGAGACGCTTAATCTAACGCAGTAAACTGTTAGTTAATGATTATTGTTTTTGGAGATAGAATACAAAATTGCACAGGAGTGAACAATCCATATGCTGACTTTTTTGAAGTTGCCAACAGAGGATAATTTAATAAAAAAAGTTTTTGATAAATGTTTTTTATTCTAAAAGGGGAAATAGATTAATGGAATGAATTTAATATTTCGAAATAAGATATTGGCATTTAAGTAATACAGTTTAATTCTTTTTAGGAAAATAAATAATATATTATGCTGAATTAAAAAAAGGGGGGGGGGGAACTTTAGCCCATAAATAACTGTTAATAGATTACGGAAAATAATAATGAAAGCATGTTCTTATAAGAATTTAGAACGAAATCTAAACCAGAAAATGACAAAAAATTCTTATTATTACATACATATAAAAACTTGCACTATGTGAAGTTATTTTGGAAATTACAAAATGTTTAAATTTCTTTTAGAAACGCAGAAGAAAAGTATTTTCTTATTCTTTTTATAACAAATTTTGGAATTTTTAAATAAATTTCTTAAGTATGCACATAACAATATTGATTATCTTTAGAAAGAAACCTGCAAATTTTAATATTTATTTGAAAATCCCAAAATATTAAAATTTCTATTAAAAAACGGAGAAAAACTTATGTTCTATATGTTTGATTTTTAAAAAATTTTTAATTTCATTAAATTTTACAAATATGCATTTTATGTATATATTACTCCATACTGAATGAATCCCTTTTCTTAAGTGTACAAATAAAATAAATGGAATTTTGTTATATATTTTTTTTAAGTTCCGACCTGTTCAGCCCACAGGGACAGATAAATTACAAAGTATTAATTTCGCTAATAGAAACTAAATCAAAATTAAAGACAAACAATTTCATCTGGCCGCACTTGACTAGTTTTTAACAAAATTTTGTTGCAAGAGTTGATTTTATCAAAATTACATAAACACTATTTTTTAATTATTATTTTTTTTACTTTGATAGTTTATGAATTGACGAAGTTATGACTTATTTCTTCTTCAATCTTCTATTTACTATTTGTATTATTATTATTGTCATTTTATGTAAGAGTTGTTCCTATTAAAATCGTGTCAATATAACATTTGTAGATAATATTGAAAAGATTTATAATAAATTTAAATGGACTTAATATCTTATGAATTCATGAGTTTTGATTTTTCTTCTTCTTCAAACGCTGTTTTTTGCACCTTGATCCCATTTTTAATGATATCAAAAATCAGTTACACATACATTTTTGTTCCATTTTTTAGCAGTAATGACAAATTTAAACTGATTTGATAAGCATTAAAATTTAAAAGATTTTTATTTATTTTAATTTTACAACTCTCTCCCTATTTCCATCCTCTATTCCAATTGTGACCATTAATGAACATACCGGGATTGTCTGACCTTTGGTTTTATGCATCAGTTTGGAAGGAATTTGCACAGAATTATGAAAATTATCGTGTACAGAAAAAATGACATATATATGTGGATAAATTAATAAATTATCGAACTGTAAGTTTTTCGTTGTTCTAGTTGTCATGATCAGCATAGACCTGCAAAAATGCTTCAAAAATTCCTGTATAGATTTCTTACGAAATCTACCAAAAAAGTCTATTTGACACTTAGGCGAAAATAAAACTAATCTAATTCCAGCCTTGTGTACGTTAAATCATGTTGGCGTCGTGATGTTTTCCAATCGTCTCCAAATTTTCTATCTTAGCCTACTGTCATATAATAAAGTATTGAATAATGGAAAATAACTATAAATGTTAGATTTAAGATAATAAACTTCAGTAATTTTTTTTTAATATCTTTTCATACAACTATTAATATTATTCACTTTAAAGAATTTTTTAATGAATAAAATAGCCTCTAAAAATGATTTAAAATATATTTTATGATAATAAACATTTTTTTGCGTTAAATCTTTTCCAATGCTTTGTTCGTTGTTAAAACGTCAACGTTAAATGTATTATTATATTTGATTTTCTGCAAAATTCTTGTCGCCAGAAATAAAGATATCTGATAATAGGACATAATAATACAATAACCGTTTACTTAGGAAACAAGTAGTCTAATCTTTAAGTAAGTCTAATCGTTAATAAGTAGTCTTAATCTTTAGCATCTCTGAGCGCATGGGATCTATTCAAGATATAGTCTAGAAGAAAATTGCATCTAGTACATTGTTGAGATTGTTAAAAGATACAATTTAGACAAAACCCAATGAGTTTAATACAGTGCGTGTCAAAAGTTTAAGCACAACAGAAAATTTCAAAATAAAATTTTATTAATGGGTGAAAGTTACTTCCCTTTTCACAAAGCCTAAAAATCGTAGTTTTAAAAAGATAGTTAACAGATTCATGTTATAAAATTTATCTTAAATAATAAAATTTATCAAAACAACAAAAATGAGTGTGTCGAAAGTTTAGTCACAGTAGTTTTTTAGTCTTTAGAAGAACAAGAATTAAAAAAAAATAATACTTGATTATTGCTCCTTTCTGCTGAATTACTTTATATATGCGACCTTCCATCGTTAAAATGAGGTTCTGTATTGTTTCTGGTTCATTTTTAAACCAAGCGTTCTCAATGGCATCTTTCAAATTTTTAACTGAAGAATACTGCGTTCCATTTGGATAAACTGGATGAGTGAGAATACCCCGCATATTTTTTAATAAAGTTTAAATCAGGACTAATTGCCGGCCATTTCAAAACAGACACTGTTTTCGACTTAAGCCACGATGAAGTCGAGTTTGAGGTATGGATGGAAGCATTATTATGTTGAAATAACCATTTTTTCCCTTTTAAAACCTTGTCAAGAGGAAGCAAATGATTGTCAAGTGTCTCTTGGTAGTTTTCAAAGTTTTCACGACATAAATGCTAGAGATGTCTGACCATTGAAAGAAATAGCCCCCATACCATTACAGAACTACCATTATGTTATCGGCTAAATACACTCCTAGGTTCTCTGTGGAGATCATGCCAATAGTGCTTAAACCCATCAGGGCCATCGAGGTTCCATTTTTTTTCATCATTGAATATGACATTCAGCCACTTTTCACCAAATGACATATGCTCTTTGGCCCCTTGTAATCTAGCTTCTTTATGATGTCGTTTGAGACACGGTAATCGAGCCATTTTACGGTATTTGATGTATTTGAATTCTAAAACTCTTCTATAAACAGTTTTTTTCGATATTTGTTTTCCAACTGCATATTTTATTTTCGAAAGGGAGTAATTACCAGTTGAAGCCAAATTTCTGATGCGGCTTTTTTCGCTCAAACTAGTCACTCGCGGCCTTCCTGAACGAAATTTTCGTTTAAAATCATTATCACGGTCCAAAATTTGATGAATACCTTAGTTTGATCTTTTTAATGCACTTGCAATTTCAAAAACAGAATTACATTTTACGCTCATACTACAAATTTTTATCATCTACTGCTCTGAAAATTCTTTCGACTTTGGCATTTTGTACTAACTCAAAAACAACAGCGGACTACTTCTTATACACCCAGAAATTGTTTGCGTGCGCAACCGTTTACGTCAGACTGTAAAATTTGCCTAAACTATTGTGCTTAAACTGTTTTGACATGGTCATTTTTTTTTCTATTCTTAAACTCCATGGTTTGAAATAAAACTTAAAAGTTAATTTAAATGAATATGGTGTAAAAATAGATATTATTAACATATACAGGACATATATTGAAATTAAAGGTAATATTTAAAGTTTTATTTTAAAATTGCTATTGTGCTTAAATTTTTGACACGCACTGTACTGTAAGTACTTAGTGTGTGTTATCAAGTAAAACAGAAAAGCATATAAATTTTTCAAGAGGAAATAATTTAATGATATTTCTTATATATATTTGAAAAAGGATATTTTTGGCTGGAGAGAAAGTAAAATCAGGGAAATATGCATGATCGCCATTTATATTGACGAGAGATGCGCTTAGTATATGAAATCGTCCAGCGAAAAACAAATTTATTAAAGATTAATAACTTTTCATGTAAGACTGTGTTAAGTCTTTCTTAAGTACTTTTACTCGTATTTTTTTTTCATTGGTAAGCTTAAATTTATCTTTATGTCTGAGAAAAGAATATTTAATTAGTTAAACATCAATGAAGAAAATCAAAGCAGAATTATGGAGTAATTAAAGTATGATGAATGAAAAGTAACAAAGTTTTAGAGTTACATTAATTACCTTCTTTATTTTATAAATCCTTAGTAACGATAGTTGTCGTCTAGTTGGCCTTTTGTTTGTCTGTCGGTATATAAGAACACAAAAAATACCCAACTGACTGGTTTGTTATTGGTTATATACGTTTATATATATATATATATATATATATATATATATGTGTGTGTGTGTGTGTGTGTGTATTTTTTTAATTATATTTAATTTTACTGCAATTTTTACGGCAAAAACTGCTGACAGCATTGCCGTCAGAACTTTTATCGTAAATTTAACGCTTTATTTATTTATTTATTTGCAGTGTGTTTTACTTTCACTTGTAATTCATAAAATCGCTGATGCTAAATCACCCCAAATTCCCAAAATCCCTTGACGCGTACAAATGCTGTAAGCTAGAAAAAATAATTTAAGAATGAAGAAACAATATTTCAATATTTTTCAGCATTGCTTCAGCAATATTTTGAGGAATTTGAAATAAAATCACCAAAAGAAAAAAAAACTGCCAACATCAATACATTTATATTCTCCATAATTACAACCATTTTACCAATTAGATCATTTTATCTCGGAAATGTAAAATATGTCTTAATGTCATAAGGGGATTAACTTTTTATTAGAGATCAAAGAAACATTAATCAGCAATATCTCTTAACGTTTCTTGTTAAATTGAGATTATTACCCTGCAGAAAACCGCATCTATAGATTAATATTAAATTATAAGGTGATAAAGTTCAGACATGATAGAAATATTTGCAAATGAGAGTTTCGGAAAATTTTTCGGCAGGTAGATAGCTATTATATAATTCTCTGTGGTACCTGATCCAAAACAAGAAAATTTATAAATGAATAAAGGAGTTTTATTTATCTTTGTGACAAAAATTTTTTTTCTAAATTTTAAAAGCATGTTTACATCAAAATCCAAGAAAATTCCGAATAAATTAATTTTTATTCTCCATAATTACAACAATTCCATAAAATAGATTACAATATCTTGGGAGTGCACAGTTTCAATAGAAATGTTATAAAAATATTCCTTTTTATTACATATATAAAAAAAAAAACATTAATCAACAATAATTCCTAACGTTTCCAATCAAATTGAGAGTATTACCCTAAAGAAAACTGCATTTACGAATTAAGCTTAAATTAAAAAAAAATAAAATTCCGACATGATTGAACTGTTGCAATCGAGAGTACCTAATTTATGCAATTAACAGAAATCTTAATTTTTTCCACCAATGAATAAATAGCTAGTACATTATTCTCTATGGTACCAAAGCCAAAAGAAAGAGAATTTATAAGTGAATAAAGGAGTTTTATTTCCTTTTCTGGCAACATTATTTTTATTTTTATTTTAAATGCATGTTTCTAACAAAATCCAAGAAAATTTCCCAATAAATGAATTTCTATTCTCAATAATTACAACAATTCTATAAAATAGATTACTATATCTTGGGAGCGTATAATTTCAAACAAATGTCGTAAAAGCATTCCTTTTTATTATATATGAAAGAAAGAAAATCGATCACATTTCTTCACGTTTTCTATTAACTCGAGATTGTTACCCTAAAGAAAATTACGTCAACAGATGAAGCGCAAATTGATAGGGGACACTATACAGATATGATGGAATTGTTGCAATCCAAAATAAATAAATTATGCATTTAATTTAATAAAAATCTTCTTTATGATAGGAACTAGATACCTTTTTATTATTCTCCTTAGTTTCTAAGTTAATAAAATAGAATGCCTAATTAAATAAATAGATTTTATTTTAATTTACTTCAGTTTTATATTGTGTGTTTACGAAACATGTTTCCAATAAAATAAAAGAAAATAAAAGCCATCCATCAAATACGGATTTCTGTTCCTTGTAATTGCAATTCTTCTACCAATTAGATAATTTATTTTAGAAGTGCAAACTATAAATTTTATCGAAATTTCATAAAGGGGTTAAATTTTATATGGTATCGAAGAAACTGTAATCAATAGCATCTTCTAATGGCTGCTACCAACTTGAGATTGTAGATAAAGAAAATTACATACATTAAAGAAAATTTAATCTACAGATTAAGCGTAAATTGATAGAGGATACATTTCAGACATGATAGAGTTGATACGATTCAGAGTAATTAAATTATGCAACTAATTAAGGAGAACCTTATTTTATTTCCGAAAGAAACTAGATAATATCTCTTATTATTTTCTGTGGTATGTAAGCCAAGAAAGAATTTATAAATAAAAAAGGTTAATTTTGCTTTGTGTCAATATTATTTTGTGAATTTTCAAAAAATGTTTTCAACGAAATAAAAGATTTTCATAATAGATATACTTCTTTTCGCTGTAATTATAAATCGATCGAAACTATGAATTCGATCATTATAGCTTGGGAATGCAAAGTATTATTTCTTTCAAAATGTCATAAAATTATTACTTTTTTATGTATCAAATATACACTATCTACAACATTTCTTAGTCTTTCGTATCAATTCCTTACTGTTACCCTATAGAAAATTGCATAACATAGATTAAGCGTAACATGCCAGGTGATACAGTTGAAACATGAAAGAAATGTTGCAATTCGGGGTAGTTAAATTATATAACTAATTAAAGAAAATCTCATTTTATTTCCGATAGAAAATAGATATTTTTTATTATTATTATTCTCTGTTGTATCTAAGTTTAAAAAAAAGAATTTACAAATAAATAAGGATAATTTTGCTTTGTGTCTTCATTCTTTTGTATATTTTCGAAACATGTTTTCACAGAAATCTAATAAAATAAAAGACTTTTATAATATTAAGCGTAATTACAATGATTCTATTAATTAGATCATAAAAGATTGGAAATTCAAAGTATAATTCCTATAGTACTGTCATAAAGTATCTGCTTTTTATTATGCATCAAAGAAACGCTAATCGACGACATTACTAAATCTTTCCTATTAACTGGGTATTGTGACCCTAATGAAAATTGCATCTCCAGATGAAGCGTAAATTGATAGGTGATACAGTTCAGAAATGATAAAATTGCTGCAATCCCGAATACTTAACTTATGCAATTAATGTGATCCTTACTTTATTTTCGGTAGCAACTAGATATTTTTTATTTCTCTTTTTGATATCTAAGATAATAAAAGGAAAAGTATAAAAACATAAATACGTTTTATTTCCTCTTGCGTCATCATTATCTTGGGTAATCTTGAAACAAGTCTCCAATAAATTCTTTAGGAATAAAAGACTCTAATGATAGATATTTTTCTATTCTTTGTAAATACAGCTGTTTTACCATTTCGATCTTTGTCTTGGAAAGTTGAAGTATAATTCTCATCGATATGTCATAAAAGATTACATTTTATTAGAGATCAAAGAAAATATAATCAATAACATATTCTAATGGCTATTACTAACTTGAGATTGTTTCCTATGGAAAATTATATCTACACAATAAACGTAAATTGATAGGGGACCCTTTTCACAAATTATAGAGTTATTGCAATTCATAAGAATTAAATTATGCAATTAATGCGGAAAGGCGTTATTTTATTTCCGACAGAAAATAGATATTTTTTCTCTGTGGTATCTGAACTAAAAAAAAGAACTTATATATAAAGAACGTTAATTTTCCTTTGTGTCAACATTATTTTGTGTATTTTCGAAACATGTTTTCGACGAAATCTAAGAAAATAAAAGACTTTCTTTATAGATATACTTCTTTTCTCTGTAATTACAACGATTCTACCAGTTAGATCATTATAGCTTGGAAATGGAAAGTACAATATCTCTCAAAATATCATACAATTAATATTTTATGACAAAGAAAATCTAATTGACAACATTTATTAATCTTTTCTCTTAACTAGATATTAAACACTAAAGAAAATGCATGTGCAGATTAAGAGCAAATAGAAAGGTAATACAGTTGGGAGATTAAAGATACAGACATTATAGAAATGTTGCAATCCAGAATACTTTACATTCAATTAAGGTAAACCTTACTTTATTTTCGATACTAACTAGACAATTTTTTATTACCATTTTTGATATCTAAGATATTAAAATAAAAGGTATAAAAATGAGTAGGTTTTATTTCTCTTTGCGTCAACAATATTTTGAGTATTCTTGAAACATGCTTCGAATAAATTCCTTAAGAATAAAATACTCTGATCATAGATATTTTTATATTCTTTATAAATGTAGCTATTTCACTGATTAGAACATTTTGCTTTGGAAAGCTGAAGAATAAATTTAAACGATATGTCATAAAAGGATTATATTTTATTAAAGATCAAAGAAAATATAATCAATAACATCTTCTAATGGCAGCTACTAATTTGAGACTGTTCCCTATAGAAAATTACATCTATACATTCATTCAACTTAAATTGATAGGGGACACTTTTCAGATATGATAGAGTATAGCAGCAATTCATAAAAATTTAATTATTCAATTAATTAAGGAAAACCTTATTTTATTTCCGACAGAAAAAATTTTTTCTCTGTGGTATCTGAGCTAAAAAGAGAATTTATATATAAACAACGTTAATTTTCCTTTTATGTCAACACCACTTTTGTGTATTTTCCGTTCATGTTTTAGATGAAATCTAAGAAAATAAAAGACTTTCTTTATAGATATACTTCTGTTCTCTGTTATTACAACGATTCCATCAATTAGATCATTATAAGTTGGAAATGCAAAGTACAATTTCTATCAACATGTCATAAAATGATTACTTTTTATCTTATATCAAAGAAACGCTAATCGACAACATTTCTTAATGTTCTCTATTAACTCGATATTGTTACCCTAAAGAAAATGGATGTACAGGTTAAGTACAAATAGATAGGTAATACAATTGTGACTTTAGAGATTACACACATTATAGAAACGAGGAGGAACCCGTCGAAATTCGACGAAAGTAAATGTTTAAAAAGGAACTGTTTCATTGATTTATAATAAATCTACGAAGTTAGTTGTTGTAAAAAATACGTCTTATATTGGTCAGACTAACTCTCAAACAAATGTTATTTTAAGCTAAAATTAACAAAATACTATTTCTATAGAACGCAGTTGTCCAAATTATTAAAATTAATCTTTAATTGCATATGTAATCAGTTAATTGTTATAAAGATCAGTTATTATGATGAAGTTATAAATTTATTCTTGGTACAAATGCGAATGAAAAGAAAAAAATCCAAATTGACACAATCACAGACGATATATTATCAGCATAATATACCCATTTTATAATTTCTATTTTTGTTTTCCAATTTTAAGAGAAAATGGAGTGATTCTGTTGCCACAGCTACAAAATTGGTACTAAAAACTATAAAAAAATTAATATCTCAAAAATAAATTGAGATACAGCTTTGAAACAAATTGCATTTAAAAGTATATTTTTTTTCTTTATACGACGGCGTAAAAATTTAAAATGTGCGATGTTTAAAAGTATACAATTTGCAGTAGCAAAAATTGAAAAATCGAAATTGCATTGGAAGTGTTGCCATTCGCAAAATGACGTATGCGTTACACGCAGATACGTTTGGCCTGTATAATATAGATGTTGCAATCCAGAATGGTTATATAATTAAAGTGAACCTTGCTTTATTTCGATAAAACTAGACTTTTTATTACTATCTTTGATATCTAATGTAATAAAAGGAAATGCATGAAAAATAAGTAAGTTTTATAACCTTTTGCGTCAACATTATTTAGTGTATTCTTGAAACATGTCTCCAATAAATTCTTTAGGAATAAAAGACTCTGATCATAGATGTTTTGCTATCCTTTGTATCCTATTTAATCAATTAGATCATTTTAATTTACTAAATTGAGATTCTTCCCTATAGAAATTTGCATCTATACATTAAACGTAAATTGATAGGGGATTCTATTCATACATGATTCAGTATAGTAGTAGCAATTCGTAAAAATTATATTATGCAAATAATTAAGGGAAACCTTATTTTATTTCCGATAGAAAAAAGATAATTTTTTTCTGTTCTTTTCAGCAAAATCTAAGAAAATAACAGAGTTTAATACTACATTAACTTATATTCTCTGTAATTACAATGGTTATATTAATGAAATCGTTATAGCTTGGAAATGCAAAGTATATTTTTATTGAAAAGTCATAAAATGATTACCTTTTATTGTACATTAAAGAAAAGCTAATTGAAGACATTTCTTTACCTTTCCTATTTACTTAATATTGTTATCCTATAAAAAATTACATCTACAGATTAAGCGTAAAGTGATATTTGATGCAGTTCAGATGTAATACAATTGTTGCAATCCAGCATACTTAACATTCAATTAAAGGGGGACTTTACTTTATTTTCGATAGTAACTAGCAATTTTTTATTACTCTCTTTGATATCTAAGACAATAAAAGAAAAGATCTAAAAAATAAATAGGTTTTATCTCCCTTTGTGTCAACCTTATTTTGTGTATTCTTAAGATATGTTACCAATAAAATACATCATAGATGTATTTCTATTCTTTATAATTACAAGTCTTCTACCAATTAGATGATATTAATTTGGAAAGCATATTATAAATTTTATCGAAATTTCATAAAGAGATTTCATTTTATTAAATATCAAAAAACTTGTACTCAATAACACCTTCTAACTTGAAATTGTAGAAAAAGAAAACCACATACCCTGAAGAAAATTACATCTACACATAAACCGTAAAGTGACAGGAGACTCTTTTTAGATAGAGTTTTTACAATTCATGATAATTAAATTATTAACTAAATTAAGGAAAACATTCTTTTATTTCCAATAGAAACTAGATACTTTTTTTTCTTCTCTGTGGTATATAAGCAAAAAAAAAAAGAATTTATAAATGAAAAAAATTACACTGTTAAAAGAATAATCTGAAATTCACGAATATTTTTTTTCCTGAATTTAACAGAAAAAGTCCCTTATCACAACAAAAGGGCATTTTCCGTTAAAAATCAGAAAACTCCACCATATTTGCTCGAAATAACGAAACATATGGAAATAGAAACATTAAAGGGAGACATTCTATTGTTTGGGGTGGGGGTCTTCGCTGCAGAGTGGTTAAGGCACCACACCGCTAATCGCCGAATGGGCGCAGTGGGCTCCCACTGGCCCAATGAAAACATAAAAAATCCCTTTTAAATTAATTTTTTTCTGTTTATTTTTCTCTTACTTCTTATTAAAAAACTTTTAACTAATTAGCCAAAAAATAAATAAATAGTGAACGACAATTTCAAAAAATTGTCTATAACATTATTTTTGTAGAAAATGAATATTTTTTTTTCTTTCATTAAAAAAGTAATTTTAAACAGTGACTTTTTTTATTTAAACTAGTTAAAAAGTTAAAATGATTTTAAAAAAATAATAAATATTATGCATCAGTCAAAATAAAACGAAAGAAACCGTTTATAAATATTCTATCGACTATATATGAAAGGAAATCTTTAAAAAGCACAACAGATTTCCCCACTAACTCTTAAAAGACGTACTTTGTACACACCGGAATTAGCAGCTTTGGCTCAGTCAGTTTGGGTTTGTTCCGCTGTCAAAAGTTCTAGAGTTCGATCCTAAGGACGGCTTGAGGTAAAATATACAAAATAATAATAATAAATAAAATAAAATAATAAATAAATTAATTAATTAATTAAATTATTATAACAGATTAAAATTACTCGGAAATTTCTAATTCTTTGACGATTAATCTTAAAAATTATATTAAATTATTATCATAAAAATCAAACCTTGTAACAAAAAGTTTCTCTTTCTTAAAATTGAGTTTTCCTTTCTTTTATTCCCCAAATCGGAAAATCTAATAATTGAACAGTCAAAATTCGGCTACTTTATTGCCAGTAGTTTCACCGTGAATTCACAGATTTATTTTTAACAATGTAATTTCGCTTTGTCTGAACATTATTTCTTGTATATTCAAAACACGTTTTCAACGAAATCTAAGAAAATAAGAGACTTTAACAATAAATATACTTATATTCTCAATAATTGCAACTATTATATTAATTAAATCTTTATAACTTGGAAATACAAAGTATAATTTCTATCGAAAAGTCATAAACTGATAATTTTTCTTACATATCAAAGAAAGGCTAATCGAAGATATTTCTTTATTTTTCCTATTAAATCGTTATTTTTATCCTACAGAAAATTAAATCTACAGATTAAACGTAAAATTGATAGTTGATACAGATCAGAAATGATAAAATTGATGCAACCCATAATACTTAACTTATGCAATTAAAGTGAACCTTACTTTGTTTTCGATAGTAACTAGACAATTTTTTATTACTTGCTTTGATATCTAAGATAATAAAAGAAAAGGTATAAAAAATAAACTAGTTTTTATATCCCTTTGCGTCAACATTATTTTGTGTATTCTTGAAACATGTTTCTAATAAATTCTTTAAGAATAAAAGACTCTGATCATAGATATTTTTCAATTTTGTGTAAATACTATTTGTGTAGCTATTTCACCAATTAGAAGATTTTATCTAGGAAAGCTGAAGTATAATTCTCTTTGATACGTCATAAAAGGATTACATTTTATTAGAGATCAAAGAAAGAGTAATCAATAAAATCTTCTAATGACTGCTACCAACGTGAGCTTGTTCCCTATAGAAAATTACATCTATACATTAAATGTAAATTGATAGGGGACCCTTTCTGACATGATACAGTATAGTAGCAATTCATAAAATTAAATTCTGCAATTAATTAAAGAAAATCTTTTTTTTATTTCCGGCAGAAAATAGATATTATTTTTTCTCTGTGGTATCTGAGTTTTTTAAAAAAAAAATTCTTTATAAAGAACGTTAATTTTCCTTTGTTTCAACATTATTTTGTGTATTTTCTAAACATGTTTTCAACGAAAGTTTAGAATATAAAAGACTTTCCTAAGAGATATGCTTCTGTCTTCTGTAATTACAGCGATTCTATCAATTAGATCATTATAGCCTGGTAATGGAAATTATAATTTATTTCAAAATATCATAAAAGAATTACTTTTTATTTTATGTATAAAAAAACGCTAACTGATAACATTTATTAATCTCTCCTCGATATTCATACACTCACGAAAATTACATATTCAGATTAATCATAAAGGGATAGGAGATGCATTTCAGACATGTTAAAGTTGTTGTAATTTAGAATACAATAATTAGACAACAAATTAAGGAAAACATTACTTTATTTTCAGTAGAAACTTTATGTATATTTTTATCCATCTCTGTGATCTAAGCTAAAAAAAAGAATTTATAAATAAAGAAGGTAAATTTTGTTCTGTGCCATCATTATTTTGTGTATTTTCAAAATATGTTTTCAACGAAATTTAAGAAAATAAAAGATTTTCATGGTAGATATAATTATATTCTCGATAACTACAACAGTTCAATCGATTAGATCATTATAGCATGGAAATCCATAGTACAATTTCTATCGTACTGTCATAATATGACTATTTTTATTAACAATTCAATCAATTAATTCATTATAGATTGGAAATTTATAGTATATTTTCTATCTTACTGTCATAATATAACTACTTTTTACTATATATCAAAATCTAAACAGCAACATTTCTTAATCCTATTTAACTGGATATTGTGACACCATAGAAAATTGCATCTACAGATGAAACGTAAATTGATAGGTGATACAGTTAAAAAAATGATAGAATTGCTGCAATCCAGCATACTTAACTTATGCAATTATTGTGAAACTTACTTTATTTTCGTTAGTAACTAGACATTTTTTACTACTATTTTTGATATCTAAGATAATAAAAGGAAATACATAAAAACATAAATATGTTTTATTTCCTCTTGCATCATCATTATTTTTTGTATTCTTGATGCATGTCTCCAATAAATTCTTTAAGAATAAAAGACTCTGATCACAGATACTTTTCTATTCTTTATAAATACAGCTATTTAAAAAATTTGCCTTGGAAAGCAAAAGTATAATTCTCATCGATATGTCATAATATTATAACATTTTATTAAAGATCAAAGAAAGTGTAATCAATAACACCTTCTAATGGCTGCTACTATCTGGAGATTGTTACCTGTAGAAAATTACACCTATACATTATAATTAAACTGGTAGGGGAGTCTTTCCAGAAATGATTGAGGTGTTGCAATTCGTAATAATTAAATTATTCAATTAAGCAAAACCTTATTTTATTTCCGATAGAAAATAGACATATTATTTTAATTTCTCTGTAGTATCTGAGTTAAAAAAAAGAACTTATATATAAAGCACGTTGATTATCTTTGTGCTAACTTTATTTTGTGTATTTTCAAAAATGTTTTTAATAAATTATAGAAAATAAAAGATTTTCCTAATAGATATACTTCTATTCTATAATTACAAAGATTCTATTATTTAGATCATTATAGCTTGGAAATACAAAACACATTTTCTATCGAAATGTCATAAAATGATTAATTTTTTTATTTTATAATAAAAGAAACGCTAATCGGCCACATTTCCTAATCTTTCCTATTAATTCGATATTGTTACCCTAAAGAAAACGCATGTACAGATTTAAGCGCAAATGGAAAGATAATACAGTTGAGACATTAAAGATACATACTTGATAGAAATGTTGCAATCCAGAATACTTATATAATTAAGGTGAACCTTACTTTATTTTCGGTACTAACTAGACAATTTTTTATTACTATCTTTTATGTTTAAGATAATAAAAGAAAAGGTAAAAAAAAAAAAAAACTATGTATATTTCCCTTTGCGTCACAATATTTTGTGTATTCTTGAAACGTGTTTCTAATAAATTCTTTAAGAATAAATTACTCTGATCATAGATATTTTTCTATTCTTTGTAAGCACAGCTATTTAACCAATTAGATCATTTTGCTTGGAAAGCTGAAGTATAATCATCATCGATATGTCGTAAAGGATTACATTTTATTAGAGATCAAAGAAAGTGTATTCAATAACATCTTCTAATGGCTGCTGCTAACTTGATATTGTTCCCTAAAGAAAATTGCACCCACACATAAAACGTAAATTGATAGAGCACTCTTTTCAAACATCATTCAGTAATTGCAATTCATTATAATTAAATTATGAAGCTAATTAATGAAAACCTTATTTTATTTCCGATGGATAATAGCTATTTATTTTTCTTTGTGATTTCTAAGACAAAAAAGGATTTATACATAAAAAAAATGTTAATTTTCCTTTTTGTCAACATAATTTTGTGTATTTTCGAAACATGTTTTCGACGAAATCTAAGAAAATAAAAGACTTTTTTACAGATATACTTCTATTTTCGGTAATTACTACGATTCTTTCAGTTAGATCATTATAGCTTGGAAATGGAAAGTATAATTTCTTTTAAAATATCATAAAATGATTAAATTTTATTATACAACAAAGAAAAGCTAATTGACAATATTTATTATTTTTTCTGTTTAATTCGATATTGAAACACTAAAGAAAATTATATTTTTAGATTAAGCGTAAATTGATAGGGTACAAACTTCAGACATGTTAAAGTTGTTACAATTTAGAACAAATAAAATGTGCAATCAATAAAGAAAAACATTACTTTATTTCCAATAGAAACAACATATTTTTATCCTTCTCTGCGGTACCTAAGCAAAAAAAGAAATATATATATATAAATGACGAAATTTATTTTTGCTTTGTGTCAACATTATTTTGTGTAACTTCGAAACATGTTTTCAACGAAATCTAAGAAAATAAGAGACTTTAATAATAGGTGTGTTTATATTCTCTGCAATTACAACGATTATGTTAATTAAATCCTTATTTCTTGGAAATGGAAAGTATAGCTTCTATAGAAAATTCATAAAATGATTATTTTTCATTACATATCAAAGAAAGGCTAATAGAAGACATTTTTTAATCTGGATTACCTTAAAGAAAATTGCATCTACAGATTAAGTGTAAATTGATAGGTGATGCAGTTCAGATATAATAGAATTGTTGCAATACAGAATACTTTCTTTCTTTTAAACTGATGAGCAGGCCCCTACCTGCCGAGTTTTCTCGGTTTAACGGTTTAGATACCTGGTATCGGGGCGGACGACCGCCTAATTGCAATGTGGTGGCAATAAACTTTGCTTAGCATGCCATCATTTCTGCAGTATTTGCTTGTCGTTGAGCATACTTTATTATGCATACTTTGTTGAGCATACTTTGTTATTAATGGTACATCCTGTTGTTTGAACTGCAAATGGCTTTGCAAGGTGGTCTCGTAATTTAGAGCCTTGATTGCACCAAGCGCCATTAGCGTACATGATAATCCATAATATTTAACATTCACTTAAGGGGAGCCTTACTTTATTTTTGACAGTAACTAGACATTTTTTTTATTATTCTCTCTGATACCTCTGATAATAAAAGAAAAGGTAAAAAAAAAAAAAAAAAAAAAAAAAGTAGGTTTTATTACTCTTTGCAGAGTTTATCAAATTCTATCAAACTAGATATCATGAAAAAGATTATTTTCAATATATATCAAAAAAAGTTTTATTGGTAACAGACAGTAATGTTAGCTATTAACTCTTGGTTGTTACCCTAAAAAAATGTGTCTGTAGATTAAGCGTAAGATTAAGCGTAAGTAAATATAGAGTTTACTCTGTAGGTTACAATCCAGAATTGCTTAAATTAGGTAATTAATTAAGGAAAACCTTACTTCAGTGCTGATAGTAATTAGATAATTATTTTATTGTTATCATCTGTATATCTATTCTAGTAAAGGAGAATAGTTAATTAAATAAATATGTAGTATTTTTTTTTTTTTTTTTTTTTTTTTTTTTTTTGCGTCAACATTAATTTTTGTGTTTCTAAAACATATTTAAAAAAATCCAAGAACATAAAAGTTTTCTTTTTTTTTCTATTGGATATATTTCTATTTTTTGCAGTTACAATGCTATCAATTAGACCATTTTCCCTTGAAAATGCGATACATAATTCTATTAAAAAATATTTTAAAAATATTACTTTTTATTAGATATCGAAGAAAGTTTAATTGACAACATACCGTAACTATTACTATTAACTTGATGTTATTACCGCAAATAAAATGGCATCCACGGCTGAAGCACAATTTGACAGGAGATATTACGTACAATTAAAAGATATGATATAAATATTGCAATCCAGAATAATATATCATGCAATTAAGTACGAGAAACTTGATTGCCGATTGTAATTAGACATTTTTGCTTTATTTTTCTCTGCGGCATATCTAAGCTAATAAAAGGAAAGCTTTAATTTTAAAAAAAGTTTTTTTTTTACTTTGCGTTAACGTTATTTTGTAGATTCTTAAGACATGTTTCCAATAAAATGATAGAAAATAAAAGATTTTCATCATGAATATATTTATTTTCTTTGAAAATACAACTATTCTACCAATTAGATCATTTTATCTTGGCTATGTAAAGTATAACTTCAACCTTAATAACATAATGGAATTACATTTTATTAGATATCTAAGAAGGATTCAACAACAGAAAGAATCAACAACATCTCCTATCATTAACTATTAATTCAAAATTATTACACTAATGAAAATTACATCTATAAATTAATCTGAAATTGATAAGGGATACATTTCAGACATGATAGAACTGTTGGAATACACACAATATTTAAATTGTTCAGTTAACTAAAAAGAAACCTTCTTCTTATTATTATTTTTTTTCAAATAGTAAGTAGATATATTTTTTATTGTTTTCTCTGGTATCCAAGTTAATAAAATGAAGTGTATAATTAAAAAAACAGTATTTATTTATTTTTCTATCGATGTTATTTTGTGCGTTTTTGAAACATATGTCTAATAAATGTCAAGAAAATAAAAGGATTTTATCACAGATTCATTTCTATTCTCAATACTAACAATGATTATATCAATTATATCAATTTTCTAAGCAAATTGAAAGTACAATTCTATAGAAATGTCATAAAAAGATTACTTTTATTTAAATATTAAAGAAAGGTTAGTTGGCAATATACCGTAACGTTAGCTATTAACTTGACGTGGTTACTGCAAATAAAATTGTAGCCATGGTTGAAGCATACATAATTTAGATATGATATAATTGTTACAATCCAGAATTCTTAAATCATTTAATTAATTACGGGGAACTTCACATTAATTTCGATAGTAATTAAGTAGTACATTTTTTTTCTTTATTTTTCTATGTGGTACCTAATCGAATAATCTAGTTAAAGAGAAGCTTTTATTAAATAAATAAGGTTTATTTCACATTGCGTTAACTTTTGTTATTATTATTATTATTATTATTGTTGCTGTTTTTGTTGTTGTTGTGTTGTTGTTGTGTTGTGTTTGTATTCTTGAAACATGTTTAAAAAAAATCCCAGAAAAAAAAAGATTTTCATGTTAGATAAATTTCTATTCTCTGGAATTACACCTATTCTACCGATTAGATAATTTTAGCTAGGGAATGTAAAGTATAACTTCAGTCTTAATACTATAAAGGGATTACAATTTATTAAATATCAAAGAAAGATTAATCACCATCATTTCCTATATTTTACTATTAATTCAAAATTGTTACCCTAAGCAAAATCATATCAACACGTTAATCTTATATTGATAGGGGATACATTTGAGGCATGATAGAACTGCTGGAATTCACAATAATTAAATTAATCAATTAATTAAGGGAAACCTTATTTTTTCCCCAAAGTGACTCGACATATTTTATATTATTTTCTCTGATATTTTAGTTGATAAAATTAACTGTAAAATTAAATAAATGGGATTTATTTCATTTTGTGTCAAAGTTATTTTGTGCGTTTTCGAAACATATACTTAATAATTGTCTTGAAAATAAAAGAAAATCTCAGAATTTTTCTGATTTCTGCAGTTACAACAATTCTATCAATTAGATCATTTTTCTCCTAAAATAGAAAGTACAATTCTATAGAAATGTCATAAAAAGATTACTTTTTTATTAGATATAGAAGAAAGATTAGTTAGCAACATAGAGTAACTATTACTATTAACACGATTTTGTCAACGCAAATAAAATTGCATCCACGATTGAAGACTAAATTTACAGGAGATATTGCATACAATTCAGAAAAGATACAATTGTTTCAATCCAAAATGCTTAAATCATGTAATTAATTATGCGAAACATTACTTTATTTTCAGTAGTAACTAGGCATTTTTTCTTTATTTTTTTTGTGGAATCTAAGCTAATGAAAGAAAAGCTTTAATTAAATAAATAAAATTTATTTCACTTGGCATTAACGGCACATACTCTTGAGACATGTTTCCTATAAAATCCTAGAGAATAAAACATTTGCATCATAGATATACTTCTATTCTTTGCAATTACAACTATTCTACCGATTAGATCATTTTATCTTGGGAATGCAAAGTATAACTTCAACCTGAATACAATAAAATGATTACATTTTATTATATATCAAAGGAAGATTTATAAAAAAATCTCATGTCATTAATATTAATACAAAATTTTTACTCTAAAGACAATTACAAGTTAATCTTAAATTGATATGGGATAAATTTATGGCATGACAGAACTGTTAGAATCTACAATAATTAAATTAAAGTATTATTTAATGGAAACCTGTTTTATTTCCTATAGTAACTAGATATAATTTCCATTATTCTCTCTGGTTCCTCAGTTAATAAAATAAAATGTATAATTAAATAAATATGATTTATTTCATTTTGTAATGTTATTATGTGCGTTCTTGGAACATGTGTCTATTAGAATTCTTGAAAATAAAATGCTTTTATCACAGAAATATTTCTGTTCTTTGTAATTACTACGATTCTAATATTAGATCATTTTCGCAAGCGAATAGAAAGTGTAATTCTATAGAAAAGTCACAAAGAAATAACGTTTTATTAGCTGTCGAGTAAAGATTAGTTGACAACATACCGTAACTTCAGCTATTAAATGGATGTTTTATCCTATAGAAATTGCCACTACTTTTTAAGAATAGATTTATATAGGATATAGTTAAACATTTAGTGATATATGCAGACTGGAATACTTAAATTATGCAATTAATTAAGGGAAACCGATAATAACTCCATGTACTTTTTATTGTTCTGTGTAGTATCTGAACTAATAAAAGAGTAATTCTCAATCAATAAATATGGTTTATTTCTTTTTTATGTCAACATTACTTTTTGTACTCTTGAAACATGTTTTGAATAAAACCCAAGATTTTTATCGTAGATTTCTCTCTATTCTATATAATTACAACCATTCTATCAATTACAACACTTTACCAAGGAGATGTAAAAAATAACGTCTATCAAAATGTCATAAAATGATCACATTTATTAAATAACAAAGAAAGGGGTTTTTTTTCAACATCCCTAATGTTTGTTATTTAATTATGACAGTTACACTGCAAAAAAACAATTTGTAACTATACACATTTAAAGTTGTACGCTTACTAAAATTTTATTTGCACACTGTACAATAAATAAATAAATAAATAAATAAATAAATAAATAAATAAATAAAATAATAAAAAATAAATAAATAATAAATAAAAAATAAATAAATAATAAATAAAAAATAAATAAATAAATAAAGGTGTAAATCGGCATAACTAGTATTTTATAAAGCTACAGAAATATGTAACTTAACAAAATAATCTACTAAAATCACAATAATCTTTCTACATTTTATCTGAAATCTGGGTTGCAGTTTTATAAAAAGTTCTAGGCATCTCAGTTCCCTTAAAGAAAATCTTAGTAACCTTGAAGATTTTTTGATTTATGGTACAAAAGCATAGCTTTTGTATTATGCTTTTGTTTTTACAGTTTGTAAATCCTAGTAACATTACAGGTTATTTATTTATTTATTCACAGGGCAAATGTGTGCCTACTGCATGAATTTTTCTTGTGGCATTACACAAAAAGTTCTAGGAATCCCAGTTTATTTGAAAAAGTTTAGTAACTTTACACATTATCATTATTAAGTATTTATTTCTTTTATTATTTATTTATTTATTTATTTATTTTCGCGCGGTGAATCCTTTAATAATATGTATCTCAAGCTTAAGCGTAAATATTTAGGGATTACACTGAAGATAAGTTCAAGAATTTTTGCAATCCAGTATACTTAAATTATGCGATTAATTAAGGAAAACTTTGCTTCATTGCTGATAATATATAAATATATATATATATATATATATATGTCTCAAAAAAGAGAATGTGTAATTAAATAAATAGAGTTTCTTTCATTTTGTACCAATGTTATTTTAAGTATTTTTGAAACATATTTTTAATAAAATTCAAGGATATAAAAGATTTTCATCAAAGATGCATTACTATTATCTGTAGCTACAACATTCTATCAGTTTTTCTTTAGATACATAGTACAATACTTTGGATTTTTTTATACAATATTGCTTTTTATTCGATGTACAAGAAGGGTTAATTGGAATCGTACCGTAAATTTAGCTAACACTTACAGGTTGTTACCCTAAAGAAAATCACAAATAAAGCTTAAAGATAGTTTGATAAATGATATAGTTTAGATATTATATAATATTTGTAATCTAGAATACTTAAATAGTGCAATTAATTAATAGAAACGTTAATTTATTTCCGATAGTAACTAGGTATATATATCTATATCTATATATATATGTATATATATATATTATTCTTTATGGTATTTAAAATAAAGAAACACTTACCAAAAAAAAATAGTTCTTATCGTTACATAACTTCTAAAAATATTTGATGGTACGATGGCAGCGCACGGACTAACAGACTGACATTTTATAAAAACATGTTTTTGGGGAACGTCTAAACCCATTGAATTTCGGAAGGAAAAAAAATCAACTGCAATATTTACTTCTATTAAAGATAAAACGAAGTAATAATAAATTTTATCCATTAATAGATTAAAGTTAAATCTACTAAAATTATTTTGTCAGAAATATTTTTAATAGCTTACATAAAATCAAATATTAATCTGAATATAAAGTATAAGAAATTTGATTCATTTCCAAAAATTGTTTCCTTGGACCATAAAAAGTATTTTCTACGAAAATAATACATGCATCCTTCAAAAATTATGATTAAAAAATGATTTATAATTTTTTTTATAAATCCGCTAATGTAGAACGACTTAAGCTTTACAAACCTAAAAAACATGATTGCATTAAAAACATTTCTAACTCATTTATATTAATAAATTTTTCAGTAATTTCTAATTTTAATGCATTATTTATGCTATAATATTGAAAGTATAGAGGAGACTAGGAAGGGTTGAACCAATTTTTTTTTCACAAATGATTTTTCATTTTTTAGATTATGAATCTAGAATAAAGTTTCATACGTCATTTTATTTTTGCATGATATCAGTTATAAAAATAAAGGTAGGATGACAAAAATTATTATTAAATTATAATTATTAAAAATAAATTATCAGTTCTCAAAATAAAACTGGTGTAATGCAAAATGTTCTTGCAAAATGTTTGATTTTAACTAAGTGAAAATAATAGGTCAAGCCTCCCCACATACAAGAGGCATGATTTTCTTCATTTTATATTTAAATACAAGAAATAAAATCAGTTTTTTTTAAACATAATAGTTTTATTCTTCATGATTTAGTAATTATTAAAAATTATTTGAAAAAATGCGATCGCTAAAAGAACCTGCTTAGATGGAATTGAAAGAACAAAAGAAAATTTCAGTTTTAAACATCCGCTTTCTGGTACACTCGACCTGTCAAGCTAGTTACCACTTAGTTTTGATTTATCTTAATACGTTCAGCTTGTTGAAGTTAGTCTACAAACGTTAATGATATTTTCTTTTGCTTAAGCATGACAGACATTTCCTAAGGCTGCTCCTGCTTTCTGCTGTTTCCATTATTTTTATTTACCAAATATGGGTACTATTTAAATGAATTTGTTGTTCCCATCAACTTTGCAATTTATAATTCATCAAATGATTTCGTGCTTCTGTTGTAAATTTCACATCTTTGTTTAATAATATTTTCCATAACTTAACTTATCTTCTATCCTGTTCTACTGTAGTGTTGCAGAATAAATTTGCATTAGTTTACAAATGTAACCAGTAACCTTTCATCATACACAGTGTATATACGACGCATATATATATATATATGCGTCGTACATTAACTTTTTTAACGTAATATAACATGTGCTCCATGTGTGATGGATCCATACTTTACTACTTTTCACACAGAATATATTAGGCACAAATTACTATTATTATCATTCATTATTGATTTTTCATTTAAATTCCTCTTTTTTCCTATTTTAAATATGTGTTCCCAATCGAGTCAGTAAAGTGCATAATGGGTCGAATTTCCTAGCTTATAGTTTGACCTATTACAGAAAATGACTGGGTAATTTGTTTTTGTATTAAACTATGTACCCCTGATAAGTGGTTTAGTATAAAAGTTTTATTTTGTCTATTTATCCATCTGCTTTTCAAAATTTTGGTAATCTACTTTCTATAAATCATATTTATAAAATATATTTTTTATAGGAATTTGCTTTTTATGTTCATTATACATGCAGAAAGTATAAATACTGGTTTCACTGAATTTTTGTTTTGGTAGTATCTGATATACTTTGGATTTATTTGTAAAAATATTTATGTATGTATATATAAGTTTGCTAAAACATTTAGCTACCATTGTTACATATTAAAAATATATATATAAGATACCAATAATAAGAAAATAGTTCAAAATGAATATTTCATTCAAAATGAAACGTTACCAAAATATAGAATATCAATATGGACTTACATTCATAATTACTTACGCAATGCAGCATAATAATTATTAAAGTATTAAATAATTACAATATGATATAAGAATAATTTATTCCCTCATGTATTATAATATGATACTATTAATTACACGAATCATTATAATGATTCACTAATGTTAAGTTTTACATATTTTTAATGTATGATAAATCAATTAATTTTTATTTTTAAGAACACCTTTCATTACACAAATAATTTAAATTCAATTTTACTTATATATCTACTGAAAGTATATGTGTAAGACCTTTTCAGTAGACATGTAATGCAATTAATTAATTTATAATCATAGCAGTCTATTTTTTGCTGCCTCATTTTAGGGGCAACTATAATGTCTGGCATGGTGTTCTCCTCAGCTATTCATTTTAATAATGTTTTTTGATTTATTTTCAATGTTTACCTGCATTTTATTACTATTTTAAGAATGCTATAAGCCCTAAATTCGCATTATTTTGATTTTTTCACTGCTATTACGAAGAAGAATCCACACACTCTATTTGTAGTTCCAAAGTATTTTTGGGCCTGAAGATTCTACTTTAGTTCTACAAATATCGGTTATATTCATTTTAATTTATTTTTTCCATGTGTCAATGTGGTAATTTGTATTCAATTCTATGGTTTATATATGTTATACATATATATTCACAGGTTCTGGTAAATCTACTACGGTTGTACATATTTCAAATATTCCTTTTGATTCTATTTTCATTCCTATTAATCATTTTTTCATGTTATCTGGCAAATCTACTACGGTTGTACATATTTCAAATATTCCTTTTGATTCTATTTTCACTCCCATTAATCATTTTTTCATGTTATAATGATATTTTATTATATTGGTTTTACCTAAATATAGTTGTACGTGCAATATTGTGTAGGCACTAAACAATGGAATATGGATACAGCCCCGCATCTTTTTGCTTCATTTAGGGAATAAAGGATTTTGAGTTGATTCTATAGGCTCCCATTTTCAGAATTTTCAAGCTTTATTTTTGAAACTTTTACAGAAGTTGCTCTATACATTTAGATAACACAATATGCAAATGACATTTTGATATCGTTGACGCATGCGCAATGAAAAATTATTTACTAAACATACTCATTTTTCATACAATTTTTATTATTTTTAAATTCTGATGACAAGGTATCGTATACAATGATGTTTGTCATATTTTCAGAAAAGAACATTATTTTATAATAAGAACTCTGCAAATTATAAGCAAAAAACTTGGAAAAACTTAGGACTGTTTTTATAAAAACCTTAATTTCTCTACGAGTATACATGCTATCCTTGTAAAAATTACACAGTACATTACAATAAGCAAATTAATCATAATGTGCAGTTTGAACGCTTTTTCTACATTAGATTTGACAGGGTTATCCAAAAGATCTTCGTTCTTTTTCAATTTGTTGACGGTCCCCTGTTCGATTTCGGGGAAAACTCTTCGCGAAAATATGTGACGCGTACTATTTTGTTTACACACCTGGAGTTTCAGCACATTCCGATTCATATTTCTTTCATTACTTAAAAATAATTACATAATTACCAATTATGCTTAACTTTTGGACACCAGTGTATATATACCGGGTGTCCCAAAAATGATTGATGGATTTTAAAATTCAATTACTTGCAAACGGTGACAGCAATTTAAAAAATTTTTGCAGGAGGGTTATGCATAATGTCATGATTTTTTTAACCGTAATTTTGTATTTTAGTTCGAATTTCAAACAATAGGTGGCGCTGACGGCGATTGAAGGCCAGGTTGAAGCTTCACTCAGCACTGATCACCTGGCCTTCAATCGCCGTCAGCGCCACCTATTGTTTGAAATTCAAACTAAAATACAAAATTACGGTAAAAAAAAAAAAAAAAAAAAAAAAAAAAAAAAAAAAAAAAAAAAACTCATGACATTATACATAACCCTCCTGCAAAAATTTTTTAAATAGCTGTGACCGTTTGCAAGTTATTGAATTTTAAAATCCATCAGTCATTTTTTGGGACACCCGGTATTTGGCACGTGAATTGTAAGCTGTTATATAATATATATATATAGATAGATAGATAGATAGATAGATAGATAGATAGATAGATTTTATATGAATTGCAACTTAAGTTACTCCTTTAATATGGCTTTTTATAAATGTTGTATAGGAAAACTTTTATGCATACATTGTTTTCCATATAGCTGTTTTATTGATTTTATTTTATTTTTTAATAAATAATAAATGTCAGTTTCAAATTTCTATTATTTAACAAATAAAATCCTTTGTAAAAATGATTTTATTTGGAAAAAACACTATGAAATTACCGCCTAAACAAATTAAGTAAAAATATTTAGAGTAATATCAAGTAAAACTATTTTTAGATTTTATTTTATCCCAATTAGCAAACAAACAAAACAATTCAAAAAGTTCAGAAAAACATTCATGGTCGGAAATAATAATATTTTTTATTTTTTTTTCACTTTTTCATTCATTTGGTTTTTTTATGTAAATTGTCATTACTGGAATAAATAGAACAGTATAATTAGTTTTTCTTTATTCTTCTCCTAACAACATTGAAAATATCAAATTAAAGCTAGAATTTTATGATTTACGAGAGTTAATAATAAAGAATAACTTATCATTTCTTAAAACCGTCTATCGAAAAATAAGAATAGAAAAATACGAAAATTTTAAAACACGAAAAAAAATGAAATAACAAATATCTACAAAGAAAAATAATGAATGCTTTGGGTATTAATTAGTCAGACAGAATATTTAGCGTGAAATAAACAACTAGAAAGAAAATAAACCAACTTTGTAATTTATTGCAAATAAAAAAAAGTAAGAAAAATGTTTTTGATTAAATTCTTGGAAAGTATTTTCTAAATTATTATAGGAATTTGTTTTTCAAAAAAGCATCAATAATTCTATGGTTTAAAACTACTACAAAGTAATTAGCTAGTTTAATATATTCAGAAGTTAGAAAGTTTGAAATGATTTAAAGTAAAATATTATTTTTTTTAAATTTAAGTAATAAATTAACCTAATGTAGTAAAAGACGATAATATTTTAATGTATTCGTAATATTTATTTATATTTTACAATCAAAAGATGTAACTTAAAACAGTAAAATTAATTTTCTTGTAAGCTACAGTATTTATTTATTTTTTTTATTAGTTTAAAGGTTATTTAAAAAATTAAAATATTTAAGAGAATTAACATAAATAAGAATTAAACGATTTTAAAACTTATAATTATTTAAAAACTGTGAATTTGACAATGAATAAATTCGAGAAAAATTCCTTTTTTCTTCCAGTGAATTGACAGAAAATTTCTTGACATACAAACAGACCGAACAGTTGGCGTGGCGTTGCTCCGGCTTGGGTTGTTGACCTTAAAAATATATCACTCTAAATCTCATTAAATAATACATAAAATTTTAAAAATTAAAGTATACATATTTTTGTTAGTTACTAAATTTTTGATGCAATACGACTTAAAAGTTTTCTGAGTTCAATTCCTGACATGGTGCACCTTGGCGTTGAAAACGTACTGGATTAAACATGTTGTTTTAGGTATATACAGGGTGTTTGAAAATTTCTTGATATTTTCCTAAAAAACTGTTTTTAATAAATAACTTGTTAATGCAACTAAGAAATCCATGGTATAATCAATGCATTTCAGTGTGGCTGTCTTGTGATTCTAAGCAAAAGCTGTATCTTTCGTAGATGGCACCAAAAAACATATCCAAACGTATGTGGTGTTATTGATGTTTGTGCATCAGTTAATCGTTGATTTAATTATTCTGTTGTATCAATTAATACAGAGTACACCTTTGACTTCATGCACCTCCGCACGAAAAATCTATGTATGATAATTTTGAAGAGCGCGCCTCCTACTGCCTGCGTAAATCGCAAGCAATACACGTATCGGAAAATCGCTCGACATTCTATCGTATACCCTCTGTTTTTTTTTCTTTTACGACTCTAACTCTGTAAATAAGTGTACACTGTAAAAACGAAAGACCCAAATTGGGTTGCGAGATTTTTGATTACAAAAGTGTTTCAAAATGGAAAGTTCACTCTGTAGCCCAAAATTGTTTTTAAAGAAAAGGCAGATGCTTAATAACACTAATTTTTAGGGTTTCTTTCATCTGACGGAAACCTATTCGCTTCACCCCTCTGCCTGAATCCGTACTCAAAAACTGTATAAGTGAGATACTCCAAAATTTGTTTACTTACAGCTGAAAACCTTGTGTCATACAACGAATCATACAATTTTAAAAAAGGTCTATAATTTTAATTAAACTATTTTTTTAATTTCATCCATTCATTTTGTGAGGGAGTGACCTTTTGTCATAAAGGCACTCTAGTGTTTCTGAGATCGTGACGTCAATAATTTAACATTTTGTAGGCGTAAAAGCGACATCTGTCCTCTCTTTTACTTTAACTTTCTAGAGTGTGTGTGCTCTTTCGAATTCCGCAGTTAGCTCGCGGTTATTAGTAATATGTTAATGTGAAGTATCTCAGTTTGCAGCATATAAAAGCTTGGGGGTGAGTTTGGGTGTGTGTGTCTGGCATTAGCCAGCAACCAGCGAGTGCGGACCTCTGCCATTAGACAACGAAGTGGATGATTGTTTAGCGAAGTGCTGACGAATACAAAGTAGCAACGGCCTCCAGTAAAGTGGAAAGGAGTTTGGATAGTGGATTTAAGAGTCGGCCGTGGTAAGAAAGTTTAATAGTAGTTCCATTTTAATTATTGGTGAAATAAAGAATTATCCACAGCCACGGGCTGTTTAACTAAACTTTGTTCAGCAGCTCAGCCAGGAGACAGTGTCAAGTGTTAGGCGGTGCCACGACTGAGCTAGATTGGGGCCTGTGAGTATGATTTTAGCTGTTCATAGTGTTCTCAGTGTGTAAAATTTTAGACTTGCTCCACTTCCCTTTGGCCATTATCACTTGAATAAACTTTGTTGTTTTAACCTAAACTACTGAGTATGTCTGCATATAACGTTACAAACGACACCCAGCGTGCGTGCGCCGTTACAAATAGCGCCCACTGTGGGTTTGCCGTTACAAATGGCGCCCAACGAAACATCGGACATTATGAGATTGTGCCACGTGTGTATTTCACCGGTGAGGGTGATATTAGTGAATTTTTAGTTAAATTAGATGATTATATTTTGTTCAATAATATACCTGAAAAAAGTAGATACGTAGTGCTTAAATGCTCGTTAAAGGGCGAAGCACTTTTGTGGTTGGAAAATATAGGAAAGTTTTTGATTAATGAAGAAGCGAAAAGATTTGAACAAACTGTGATCGAGTTAAAAAAGGCATTTCCTCCCGTTAAAGATAAAAGTATTTTGAGAAAAGAGTTCTATTGTAATAAGCAGAATATTTATGAGTCGGCGTCAAAATTCTATCTACGTAAGCTTGAACTAAAAAATAAATTAGATTTAGATATCACATTTGAGGAATTGTTGGACATTGTTTTTCCTCTTTTTAATCCAAATATACAGGACTTTATTGAAGTTAGAGCACCGAAGAATTTTGCAGAAATGCATCAGATATTATCGAAGTACGAGACTCGGCATAGCTCGGATCAACGGGATTTGCGTAGCCCTCGGCAGAGACCTGTCACGGATAGTAATTTGAGAAATGAGGGGGAACGTAATTTTGTGAGAGGGGGACAGCGATTTCCGGATAATAATGTGCGTAATAGAAATGATGGATTTGGTCGTAATATGTCGAATACGAGTAATGGTAATAGGAATGGTGGTGGTGCTAATAATTTTCGAAGTGGTGAGAGAAATATGTATGGAAATAGACAGAATAGTGGTTATAATCGTAGTGGGGGAGTACGGGACAGGAATGTTTCTTCGCAAGTAAGGAGATTAACTTCGGATGAGAATTTTGAAGGTAGATCAGTGCAAAGGAGAGGTGTGAGGAGGTCGGGTCAGTTAAACTGGTAAGTGACTTATTTCGGAAGGTATGCAGTCACAGGTCAAATCGAAAAAGCCTTATGTGAGTTTAAATAAAATTACTATTAATCCGGTTGAGTTACCTGAAGTGTTAATTGTGTTAGATGGTATTGTCGTTAAAAGTGTCTTCGATACAGGGGCAGATAAGTCGTTCATTTCTTTTGATTGTTATCGGAAATATTTTTCGTATAAGAAGTTGAAAAGGTCAAGTCTTGTGGTTCAGTCAGCACAGGGAGTAGCTTGCGATAATAAAGGTTCAGTAGAATTGGAAGTTGAAATTCGTTCGGTTAAGACATGTTGGGAGTTTTGTGTGTTAGATGGGTTAACAGTGCATTGTATAGTTGGTGTGGATTATATGAAGGATAGAGGAATTAGTTTGGATTTCTTTAAAAAGTCGTTAATCGTGAATAATGATGAGAATGTGAGTAAGAAAGAGCCTGTTTCAGTGTCAGTTAATTTGGAGAAATCTAGTTTAAGTGAGGTTAAGAAGGTGGAGTTTAATAAGTCTTTAGTCGATTTTGGTAAAGTTTTTTGAGATAAACCGAGTTTAACGAATGAAGTTCATATTGGTTTTGACGCACTAGTTGCTAGTAAACCATTTCGTTATGATTTTATATCTAATATTTTTAAATCTTTTTGTGAAAAGTAGGAGACTGAGGTCGGTATGGAACTTCCTCAGTCTAATATGGCTGAACGTGTAAATCGTACATTAATTCAAATGATTTCTTCATATGTTGGTTCTCATCATGCAAATTGGGACCAGTTTCTTCAGCATTTTGCGTACGCACTTCGTACAGCAGTTCACGAGTCGACGGGGAAAACGCCTGCTGAATTGTTTTTGGGTAGAAAAGTCATTACTCCATTCCAAAGGCTAGTTATGGTGTCAGATGCGGAAAGTCAGTACATGTGTCAGGATATTGAGAGGTTGGTTAAGGAAGCTCAGGTTCAAATGGGAAAAGCGCAAGAAAAGCAAGCTCAGTATTATAATATGCGTAGGAGGGAGTTAGAAGTGAAAGTTGGAGATTTTGTGTTAGTAGAAAAGCATTGGTTAAGTTCAAGTCGTCAAAAGAGAGTAGCTAAGTTTGGTCCGAAGTTTGTAGGTCCGTTCGAGGTTTTAGAAGTTCGAAATAATAATTTGGTTGTTGATGTCAATGGTGAAAGAATGACGGTTAATTTGGATCAGGTTAGAGTTTATAAGTTTAGAGAAAATGGTAGTGAAGGTTCTCATGTGTCGAGTGGTGTTTCGCGAAATTCCCGATCCAATGAGTGTCCCGAGTCCAGCACTTCTTCATCTAATTCTTTTCATCAATATTCAAGAAGAAAATTTGGTCAAACAGCTCCAGAAACTGTTCTTGAAAGTCGAAAGCCTAGCAATCCGAGAGCAAAGTATAATAATAAAAATAAGAGAATTGTGTCAGATACATCGGACTCTGTGTGCCATAAAAGACAAAAAATTATAAACTGTCCAGTTCCTCGAACCTATTAGACAGCAACCTCACAAACATACATTATCTAATAGTTCACCATCTTCAGTGATTAATCCCCGGAAAAGATTTCGTATGGACACTCGGCAAACTGTTAAAAGGACTTTAAAGTCGCAATTTTTGCCCAATAAGAAACAGCGTAGGTCTGGAAAGAAACGTGGTCTAGGATCTTCAGTAACTTCGGGTGCATCTAGAAAGAGGAGACAACGCTCAGATTACCGGCATCAACAGTGTGAATCTCGCCATGGAGTGACCCCAGCAAACCGGCCAGAGCAGAGTCGTCGAGCGGAACCTACAAGTATCCCGCGGCATCCATTCCGAACCAGGCTGCAGGCACGACAGTCAACTGTGGCGTCACCGTACAGTTCTGATGACGAAAGATCCTTCGTACAAGGTTTCTGGGACAGGAGGAGAAAGCCATCCTGTAGTATGAGGCCTGCCAGCAGCGAATCATCTCTATGATTGGGTGATAATGTTCTTTATTAAATTTATATTAGAGTGCATATATGTGGTAGCAATATGAAGGAATAGAAAGCAGAAAGACTGTTTGGTACTTTTGGCCATTTTTTGGGAATTTTTTGACGGACTCACGATTGGTGCTTAATTGTGTTCAAAATTTGTTTGCAAAATTGTTAGTTTTATGCAGGGCTAGAGAATATAAGGGCTATGTCATCCCTTTGAGGCGATCTATGCCGACTTGTGACTAGCTTTCCTCCCGACCGGAAACTCTGTGACGTCACTGTTTTCACGCTGGTCATTGAGTTATACTTCGTTTTTCAAGAAAGCACCTAGTATATTGAGTTTATTTTGTCTGTAACGGATATATTTTAATTTTTTATACTAAGCAAACATGATCATTTTTTTACATATGCATCTTATGCAGTCGTTACATGCCAAAATATGCACCGTAATACGAAAAAAAAAAAGATGTAATCTTACCACGATTGTATCGTAACACAAAAGAAAATTTTTCTCCAGTTTGCACAGAAAAATGTATAGTTATACAAAGAATTTATATAAAGATGCAACAAAAAAGACATAATTACCCCTCCCCACTTTCAAAGAAAAAAAACCGCAAGGTTATGCTGTGATAATTTTTATTAAGCGATTTACAAAGAAAGTTTGAAACAGATTATTGAGATTAACTGAAAAAAAAATTAAAAGTTTTTTTCTTCTGAGTTTCTTTCTCGCTCTTTTCCAAAATATATTTATAAACCGAAGTTTTCGATTCATGTATTTTTTTTACAATCTTTTATTTATTCAACTTGTTTTTTGTACGTAAAGATGGAATTTTGTTATCGATTGTTAATCAACTAGGTAAACTAGAATTATACAAATTACGCTCACAGTTTTATTTCTGATGACTATACAACATTTTAATATTTTCAAAATTTTTTTATAAATTAATATATTAATTTTAAGGCACTTTCCTGTTAGCTTGCCAGAGGTTATCAACCGCCAACATTCTCTGTAACCTTTACAATTATACGAGAGCTGAAACAAAAGTGAATTTCATGATGCGTCAATAAACGATCGCAAAAAATAGGCTAAATTATTGTGGAACTGCATGAAAGAAAATGAATCAATGAAGCATTTTAATAGCTAAAATGTAGAAAATTATAAATAAAAAATGTAGAATGCAGTATTTAAAAATATATATTCTTTTATTAACTAATATTTTAATATTAATTAATTTACGATTATACATTGATAAATCAATTTACAAATTTTAAAATATAGCTAAAAAATGCTTTTTTTTTTTAACTTTCAAGTTGCCCTATCTTAAAAAACAAACAGAACAAACATTAGGTGTCTTTTAATAAATCCGCTTATTTGCGTTTTGTGCAAGATGCAATAAATAAATAAATAAATAAATAAATAAATAAAAAATAAAATAAAACAATCACAAATCTTTTAATTTTTGGAGTTAGTTTGGTGCCCATGCCAAGTGAATATATTATAGAAAAAAAAAAAAAAAAAAAAAAAAAAAAAAAGATTTTGGGGTAAAAATCTAGATGTGATTTTCCGGATGAACACTGAATATTTATAACAAAAAAAAAAAAAAAAAAAAAAAAAAAAAGAAAAAAGAAAAAAAAAACTAATTTAATTTTATATTTATCTAAATAGGAAATAATTGCTAGAAAGTAATTTATCTTAATATATTTAAGTTCATTTCTTTAAAAATCATCTTATTGCAGCCATTTTATTTATATGTATAAATAGTGCGAATCTTACAATCATTATAAAGTCTGAAAAACTAAACAAATTTAAATCTGATTTGGATAATATATATACATATTTTTCTTATCTGAAATTTTATGCTATTGTTACATAATTTAAAATATTTCTTTCTATTTAACAAAGCAATAGTTTAATAAAGAGGAAAAATGTGTGAAATGCAAGAATTTAAATATTCCTCTAATTTTAATAAGTATGAAATACAAAAACTGTTATTGCATATTTAAGAATAATATTTCTCCTTATTTAAATAACTTTATTAAATTATTTAATAGTAATATTGACCAAGAGAGTTAATAAATAGTATCGTAATAACTTATTGGAAATTTAAAAATGGAAATTTAAATACTGTATAATACTCTATTTAAATACTGTGTATAAATTTAAATACTGAAATCCAAGCATTTAAATATTTCTTTAATTTTAAAAAGTGTGAAATACCAAAAAAGTTGTTACGTACTTATGAAAAATAATTCTCATTATTATATAATTTTTTCCTTTAAATCATTCAAGAGTAACATTGATCATGAAAGTCAATAGTCATCATAATAACCCAACGCCCGAAATAGTGACAAACATAAATATTTCAAGTATCATTTTAATATTTTTATGCAAAATAAACTCAATACGTTTAAATCCCATTTCTTTGTGCTGTCTCCTTCAGCCAGCGTGAAAATGACTACGTCATCACGGTCAACTTCCTGTTTCACTCTCTGAGGCTCGATAACTTAGCCCTTCTTTTCTCTAGCCCTGAGTTTTATGTATGTTTGAGATTTTGGTCTTAACTGCTTTTAAAAATTCTGGATCTATTGTTAAATTGTTGTGTTATTTGTTAAAAATGTTACTATATTGTTATATTGTTCATGTGTTATAAAATGTATGTTAATGTATGTTTAAGTTTTCAGAAAATACAGATAGTAATTTGGGTTATTTTGTACACGAGCTGCGGTTCAGACGCGTACGTGTTTTGCGGTCAAGAAGTCCTTGACACGCGTTTCTATCTCTTATACTAACATTTAATGAATTAACTTTCTTCTTATCGTTCGTGTTTTATGAGTTGCGTTTTGTAATGGTTTCCGCAAGTTGCGAAGTTTTAAGCCGCGTTTGAATTTGAAATTGTATTGTATTAAAAATTGAATGTTAATGTGATTTTCTTGCAGGGAAGTATACCTGTGTTATGTATTGATTCTGCTATTTTTCTTTTAGTTAATACAGATGAAGAGCATAATGACGTCATTTTGTAAATTTTTGATATTTTTTGATTGTTGCATAAGCACAGCGATATGCCGCTGTACGTATGTGCCCCAATTATTGTTAAAGTGGAGTTAAGTTCTGAAGAATTTTGGGAGTTAGTTCATTGGCTAATGGGTTTGTAGGTATTACGTAGTAGCAGAGTTATTTTAGTATGAAGTAATTGTAATTCTAGATGAAGTCGGAATTTGGATGAGGAAAATTTTTGCGCATTGGGTTTTTGGGACTTGGTGCGAATTCTAGTATATTAAAAGTTGTGGAGAAATTTTTGGTAATGTTATAGTTGTATTGCAATATTCAGGAAAATTTCGGAAGTTTAGTATTTTGAGAAATTTTAGCACTCCCAGTGGAGTGGGCTGTTTTGAAAGAAGTAATTAGTTTTGAAAATTTTACGAGTTTTTGGAAGTTTTACGGAGGCTATTTGTAAGATAGAAGAATGATTGGATTGAATATGTGAATATTTGGGGCAAACTGGGTTTTTATTTGGTTGTGAAGGGTTAAAGTTAATATTTTAAAAGTTATGTTTCGGCGCTAAATTTCACCCATCACTGTGTTTTATTACGGCTCGAAATTTATAACAAGAAAAAGTTCTGGGCATGCATTTGGCCCAGCCCTTTTTCTCTGCGGAATCAGAGGGGGGGTTGTGAGGGAGTGACCTTTTGTCATAAAGGCACTCTAGTGTTTCTGAGATCGTGACGTCAATAATTTAACATTTTGTAGGCGTAAAAGCGACATCTGTCCTCTCTTTTACTTTAACTTTCTAGAGTGTGTGTGCTCTTTCGAATTCCGCAGTTAGCTCGCGGTTATTAGTAATATGTTAATGTGAAGTATCTCAGTTTGCAGCATATAAAAGCTTGGGGGTGAGTTTGGGTGTGTGTGTCTGGCATTAGCCAGCAGCCAGCGAGTGCGGACCTCTGCCATTAGACATCGAAGTGGATGATTGTTTAGCGAAGTGCTGACGAATAGAAAGTAGCAACGGCCTACAGTAAAGTGGAAAGGAGTTTGGATAGTGGATTTAAGAGTCGGCCGTGGTAAGAAAGTTTAATAGTAGTTCCATTTTAATTATTGGTGAAATAAAGAATTATCCACAGCCACGGGCTGTTTAACTAAACTTTGTTCAGCAGCTCAGCCAGGAGACAGTGTCAAGTGTTAGGCGGTGCCACGACTGAGCTAGATTGGGGCCTGTGAGTATGATTTTAGCTGTTCATAGTGTTCTCAGTGTGTAAAATTTTAGACTTGCTCCACTTCCCTTTGGCCATTATCACTTGAATAAACTTTGTTGTTTTAACCTAAACTACTGAGTATGTCTGCATATAACGTTACAAACGACACCCAGCGTGCGTGCGCCGTTACAAATAGCGCCCACTGTGGGTTTGCCGTTACAATTTTTGCGATTTAAAGTGTATAAGAGAACCTTAATATCAACGGTTTTCGTATGGATGTCATAGCTTGGTGGTAAAGCATCTCGGTAGTAAACATGAGGTATTTAGTTCAAATCCCAATGATGGAAGTTAAAACTTTCATATTAATGTGGATTTAAATAAAAGGAATTTCGAATTTTTTACCAGTTTAGGGTTTTATATTATTTTAATTGTTATGCTGTTATAAATAATCTTTGACATTCATAAAGTTTTTTTAGAATTCTATTTTCTTTCGATTTTAAAAACTTGCGATTTATTGAGATTTCAGCCTTTTAAATATCGTTTAAACAATTTTTTTTCGTTTTCGTAAATTAATAATATATATATAGATGTATATACATATATATCCGTTATTTTATTTATTTATTTATTTTTTAAATATTTGGAATATTTTACTTAAATAATTTGATTTGAACATTTCAAATTTTGTTAAAACAACTTACTTCCTTTCATTATTATTTTTAAAATTTAATTCATTAGTGTTACCAGCTTTGGAAAACATAATAATTATAAATGAATGATATATATATAATATTATATAAAGAATAAGTTATTTAGAAAGAAACATATTAAATGAAACCCTCTGTGCGACCTGCGATCATACATACCCATTTGTTTTCTTTATAATTACTAAAAATACTAACTTAACCTATTTTATTAACATCAAGTTTAAACTGTATTTAGTTTTCCTGTTACCAGTAATTAATACACAAATAAAACATTTAATCTATGATGCACTGGCATTTAAAGTATGTCAACAACATATTTGTGAATGTAAATATTGGGATTATATTTTTACAAGCACATTGTCATTACTTGAAGAAACACGAACATTACTTGAAGAAATTTACTTCTCTTCTATTTCTCCCCTAAGAACATTAAACTCTTTCATAAATTGAAGTTTGAGTTTTATTCATCACCGGAGTTAGCAATAAAGGATAATTAACTCATCATTTATTAACGCAACCTAATGTGGAAAAAAATAAATAAAAGATGTAAATTTCGTAAAATGACAAAGATATATAGAGAAGGGTAATGATTGCTCTGGGTATTAATTAGTTAAAGAAAATCTTTAAGCTGTAGTTAACCGTTGGCAGAAAACGAAGCAAAATATACAGAAGAAGAAACAAATTTCAAAAGCTACAACAGAAAAAAGAGAAAAAGTAAAGATACAAATTGTATGAAACAAGCATTGGGAAGATATTTCTGAATAACAAAAATAATTTATTTTTCAAACACAATATTGTGATTGCTTGAAAAGTACAATATAAAAAGTGGTTTTATGTAAACCAGGTTCAGAAATTCTAGGAATTTCATGCTTTTAAAGTTGCTTTTAAATTTAAATTCTTTTTTTATGTTATAAAAAATTTAACCAAAAATATACAATTAACAGAAAATATACATTAGCAATATTTATTTTGTACCTTTTGCTTTTCTTCTTAAAAAGCAACAATAGTTTTGCGCTACATGGGAAAAAAAGTATTTTTAGTATTATGATACTTTTAAAATTGATGTTTTTTTTTTAATAAATTAGCGTAATACAGAACAGAAAATTAACGTTTTGAAATAATCAAGCTGTTTGGATTTATTAATTACAGGAGTAGTTATTTCTAATATATATATATATATATATATATATATATATATATATATATATATATATATATATATATATACAGTCGAGCCTCTATATAACGAAATCCATCGTTCCAGTAAAAAATTCGTTATATAGAGAAATTCGATGTATAGAGTATGATGTTAAAAATAGTATTTAATGTGTAAATTTTGAACAAATATTATTTTTGATCTTTTTAATTAAGAATTTGAAATGTTTAAAAGTATATATTAACCTAACATTTTATTTCTTACTTATTTAAGCAGTTTCAAAAAAGAGAAAAGACATTTATTTGAAAGCTTAATGAAAATCAAATAAGGAAGACTTACATAAATTTCAGAGGAAGAAATCTGTAGTTTTTTGTTGTTTTGATTTTAAAATTACAATTGTTACGCTCTCAAAAAAAATTCTCAAATTTTAGCAAGGAATGAAAAATTGTAGTTGATATTTTCCTCCATTTGAAGGTCTCTCTTATGTGCTCTCATTGATTCCTCTCTTATATGTGTAACAATTCAATTGACTGTGTTTTGAGAAGGATGTTGAAAGGTGTGTGGGAGGTGGGATGAACTTGTTAGATTTAAAGAATAAGGAGAGAAGTAATATTTATATAAAAAAAAAACCCTCCACTGAACGATAAATCAAAAATAAGTGATGGAAAATTGATTCCATATGATTTCGAAGCTTTTTTAAAACTGAATAAATTAAGATCAATTTATGAAAAAATTCGTTATATGGAGATAGATATTTTGCTATATAGAGTCTGTTTTTAATGTAATCATGCGAAAAGGGGACCGTTCTTACTAAAAATTCGTTATATGGAGAAATTCGATGTATGGAGTTTCGTTATATAGAGGTTCGACTGTGTATATATATATATATATATATATACTAAATGAAACTCAACATGAGATCTGCGATCAAACTTACAGATTTATTTTCTTTTATAATTATAACTTAACCTATTTTATTATCGTCAAGCTTAAGCTGTGTTTAATTTTCCTGTTAACAATAATTAATACACAAATAAAACATTTTATCTATGATACATTGCTATTTAATGCATATCAACAACATATATATGAATACAAATATTGGGTTTTTATTTTTACAAACAAATTATCATTACTTGAATGAACACGGACGCAATAATTACTTATTTCTCGTTTCTCCCGTAAGAACATAAAACTTCATTATAAATTAAAGTTTTATCCATTACCGGAATTAGCAATAAAGAATAATTAATTTATCATTTTTTAATGCAACCTGAAGTTAAATAGAAAAAAGCAAAACATGGGAATTTTGTAAAATGACAAATATATACACAAAAGACTAATGATTGCTCTGGGCATTAATTAGTCACAGAAAATCTTTAAGCTGTAATTAACCGCTGGCAGAAAACGAAGCAAAATATAAATTGACAACAAATTACTAAAACTATAAAAGAAAAGGAAAAATTGAAAAAAAAGCTGGAAATAAGCTTTCGAACGATTTTCTAAATGACAAAAATAATTTATTTTTGGAACAAAATATTGTGATTGCTTGAAAACAATATAAAAAAGAATACGTACAATATAAAAAAGTGGTTCGAACTAAAGGTTCAGAAATTCTAGGAACGTCATGTTTTTAAATTTAATTTAAATTCTTTTTTTATGTTATAAATAAATTTCATATAGTTAACAAAAAATATACACAAGCAATATTTATTTTGTACCTTATGTTTTTTTTCCTTAAAAACAACTATAGTTCTGCTGTATAGGAAAAAATAATTTTCGTCATATTCAGAAACTGGAATATTTTGATACTTTTAATATTAATGTTATATATATATATATATATATATATATATATATATATATATTAATTAACGTAACACAGAACAGAAAAATAACTTTTTTCAAATAATCAAATTTTTTGGGATTTATTAATTACAGAATAAGATACTTTGAAAAAAATATAGATATAGATATAGATATTTTAAATGAAACCGTTCGTGCGATATGGCATCACATTTTCCGCTTTATTTTCTTTCATAACTATAACATAACCTGTTTTAATATCAACAAGCTGTATTTAATTTTCCTGTTAACAATAATTAATTTACAAATAAAACTTTAATGTATGTCAACAACATATTTGTTAATGCAAATATTGGGTTTTTATTCTTACAAACAAATTATCATTACTTTAATAAACACGGACTCAATAATTACTTCTTTTCTATTTCTCCCCTAAGAACATTAAACTTCTTCATAAATTAAAGTTTGAGTTTTATTCATTACCGGAGTTAGCAATAAAGGATAATTAACTTATCATTCATTAACGCAACCTAAAGTTAAGTAGAAAAAAGCAAAAGATGGGAATTTTGTAAAATGACAAATATGTGCACAGAAATCTAATGATTGCTCTGGGTATCAATTAGTCACAAGAAATCTTTAAATTGCAGTTAACCGCTGGCAGAAAACGATGGCAAAATATAAATTCCCAAAATATTACGAAAGCTACAAAATAAAAATAAGAAAAAGAAAATGTTTGAAACAAGCTTTGGAAAGATAAATAACAAAAATAAATTATTTTTCAAGCTGAGTATTAAGATTGCTTGAAAAGTACAATATAAAAAGGTGGTTTAAAGTAAGCCAGGTTTAGAAATTCTTGGATTTTCATGCTTTTAAATTAAATTTATTTTTTAATGTTATAAATAAGTTTAATACAATTAACAGAAAATATGCATTAGCAATATTTATTTTATATATTATTAATTTTCGTAATATTAAGAAATTAGAATACTTTCATACTTTTCAAGTTAACGTTTTTTTTTTCTTTTTAGTTTAATAAATTAACATAATGCAGTTAACTGAAAAATAATATTTGGAAACAAATAAAATGATAATATTTTTTTATGTGATATAAGCAATTATTTTTTTTCAATCTGCGTACCAAATATTAATTTCGATGTATGCATATCGAAATATATATATGTGCGTGTAGATACTGGTCAATAGAATCTATTTGTGTTTTACACTTTTAAGTTTTGTGACACCTGTCATAAAGAAAAATTTTGATTGGGAGGGGGGTGCCAAATTGAAATTTCGCCCGAGCCCAATTTTCGCTTCGCACCCCCCCCCCCTGATCACGTTAAACCAAATATAAGATATTTTAGGCAATCGGCGGACGCTGTGAAATGTCGTTACATGTAAAATTTAAAGAAGACAGAGTAAAGATTGAACATGGAAATTTTGTACATGAGTTCGAGGCATCACTCACATGATATTACTCATTGTAGAATAAATCGGAAAATTGGAAGCATGCAGAATGTGAGATATTACAAATACATCTCACTGAGTATTATTTCTAGGCTATGGGTGGTATTCCAAAAGAGTGGAATATGTACTAGGCTCACGAAAGGAGGTCGTCTTAGCAGTACGACGTTCCCAAAAAAATCATTATATTGCTATTTCTGCAAAAAGAAACCGACTCAGCACGGCTGATCAATTAGCCAATCAACTCTGTGCTGCCACATGAACTAAAATATTTCGAAAAATTGCCCCAAGACATTTGAAAAAGGTTGTACTATACTCCCCAACACCTGCTCTGTGTGTCATACTCTCGAGACGCCAACGTAGCGCACGTTTACAGTGTTGCCGTAAACATCAGAACTGGACTAATGACGACTGGTGACGTGTTTTTTTTTTTACTGATGAGAGTAATTTTATTCTGTCATATGATTGTAGATATAAACTGATATGGCGCAAGATTGATAGCGCTTACTGTTTAAAAAATATTTTATGAAGAGATCAATATATAACTTTAACAAACATGGTGTGGGAAAGCATCATGTTCAATGGCCACATGAAATTTTATGTGCTTGACCAAGGGTCTATGACCGATAGACGATGCAACAAAGACGTTTTGCATCCATATGTCAGATTTTTTAGAGGTGCTGTCGGCGAAATGTTTCGTTATATAGACAATAACGCAACTTGTCACTGCACACAGCTTGTACAAGATTCTCTTGAGGACGAAGATATTCATCCCATAGAGTGGTCAGCATGTCCTCCCGACCTGAATCCCATGGAAAATGTGTAGGATGCTTTTCGAAGACATATTGCTGCTCAATAATTTCCTCCCACAAACATAAAAATCCTTATCAGTGTAATGAAAGAGGATTGGGGTAAATTACCTCAACATCTACTGAAGCATGCTATTCTGAGTATGTCACGCTATGTTAAAAGTTATCTCGGATTATGTGTCCCCATCCCTTATTGATATGACACTGACAATTGCCAATTGTGAGTATTTTGCTTTCTTTGTACAGTCAAGTTTTGGACAATATTGACGTTTCAGAAAAAGATTCTCTTGTAATATCCAGTATACATCCTTTCAATAAAATTTTTATCTTAAATTCTGTATAACATTTCGTTAATACTATTGTTCGCTTTTTGATTCAAAATCTCATGTAGATTCTCATTTACATGAAGCATAAGTTCTTTCCACCAGTTTAGTTTAATATAATTAAAACGTGCCCCGAACAATGTTTACACTATGCCATTATATAATGAAATAATTTTATGTGGCTCTATAAATTAATAACAAGAATTCTTTGCGCCACAGTTTGTACAGTATGTACACTGTTAAAAATTTGACCCATTTGCTGCAGCGTCACTCCACAGCTTTTATAGAATATCTCTTTTATAACCAATGAGAATGCTCCATAACGCAGTAAAGTAACAGTTTTTTATAAAAACGGTGCAGTGATGTTGCAGCAAATGGGTCAAATTTTTAACACTGTATGTTTTAGTATATAATTCATAGATTCATATCAATTCAATATGTAACATCATTAAAATGCATTTCTAGTCAAACTATTTTTTTTTCTTTGACCGTAATCTTACCGAATACTTTTGATTTCCCCTGTAATTGAGCGACACAACCGACATTCCTAAAACTAAAATGGCCATAAAAGATTATGTAGCAATTATATATTTTAAAATTCAAACAATTCAGTAGGGTAATTTTTGAATTGTTATATGCAGACGAAATGATAGACGAACAGACAGACGGACGGTCTGAACGACAACAATAGTTGTTACGAATTCATATAATTACGAATAGACTAAAAAAGTGCAAATATCTGTTCCACTGATAGTTTCATCTTATTTTAATTATTGTTGCATAGTAACTTTAAGACTATGCGTTGTCGTCAAACTGAAACTGTATCAAAATTTGAATCTAGCAAAGCAGGCACAGAAACTGGGCGTCCTATTTAAAATGTTCAATATATTTTTGATTAAATACCAAATGAGAAGTCTTTTCTATAAAAGGCTTGGCGAAGTGAAATTAATCTACGAATAAATTGATAGTGTAAAATAAGACGCAATAGCCAGTCTTTTGATAAATGAAGAATATACTTCAAAAAAGGATTTCAAAATAGACATTTTGAATAGAATTTATCGAAGCGAACGTGGTTGAAAAATTGAGGAAGTATTCAAATAAAAAATTGCTTATTTTCTGACTTATTTTCAAATCCATTTTTTCTCTCAAACGCATCCAATTGGCAGGTTCTTTTATTTAGGAACTGTTTAAAGTGGCGTACTGGTCAGTATTTTGATAAAGGCAGAATGTCTTTTTATAAAATGCTATCAAAATGGGCATTTGAACAGAATTTCTCGAAGCGAATGTGATTGAAGAATTGAGGCTGTGTTCAAATAACAAATTGCTTTTTTATGACTCATTTTTAAATTCAATTTTGCTCTCAATTGTATTCAGTTCACAGTTTCTCTTATTTAGGAATTATATAATGTGCTTTATTGGTAATTTTTTTTGTCATAAAGTAAGAATATATTTCAAAACAGGCTGCCAAAGTGGGCATTTGAGCCAAATTTAGCTTAAGATGATTCTAATAAAACCGACACATATAGAAAAAAGAAATTAGAATTTCTTTAAAAGTGGACAAATAAAATTGTTAAACTGTTTTTATCTCTAATTATATTTTATTTTTTGTTGTTGAAATGAGCACCTAACGAAATCTACCTCCGCCTATAGGCCCAGCCTACATTGATTTTTTTAAAACCTCATTTACATGGGTGTTAAAAACATCACCAGAATTACCAGTCTAAATGTTTTCTACATTAAATCAACTTACTATATAGCATACTTTTCACACATTATCAAAAAATAAATAAACAAATAAATAAAATACGAACTAAAAATAATAAATGTAATTTGAAAATAAGTATATTTTGTTAATAATACAAAACTACTATCGTGCACGATAAAAATCTATTCAAAAATTTAAAAGAAGTCCTGTAAAAATACTTATATTAGATATATATATATATATATGTATGTGTGTGTGTATGTGCATACATATATTAACATTATAAAATATTTTACTTAGAGAAATATCAAACAAGTTGTTTTTTTAAAAAATATACAAAAATCTAAATATATATATATATATATATATATATTTATATTAAATGTTACTCATAATAAAAAGCATTTTTATTACAAGTAACATTACATATATGGATGTAAATATCCTTATTTTTATCAGAAAATTGTTGTTATTGGAATAATTATACTTCCCTAAAGAAAATAAGGGATTGGCTGTTACCTTCTGCTTTCTAATTGGCTTCCGTACAACTTTTTCCTTTTCCCACCTTTTCATTTCATCCGTGTTGCTGCATTCATAGTAGATGCATGTGTTCTTTGCGCCTGACGAAGAAAGACTCGGATCTTTAGAAAAACCGAGAGAATTTAAGAATTTTTTAAGGTGTGTTTTAAAAACATTTTATTTCTTCGTATACTTATTTATTTTTATTCTTTCCTATGAACATCCAAATCATTCAAAACTGAAATGTGAAATTTCTTCATAGCTAAAAAATAACAACTAAGGATATTTAACATATCATTTGTTAATTACTGCCAACCGTCAAAGAAAATAACGAAAAAATTTTTTTAATGATAAATAACAAAAATATGTAAATCATATACAATGAATGCTCTTGATCTTAATTAGTTAGCAAATTATTTAGTTGCAAAATAAACCACTAGTGACAAAAGAAGTAAAAATGTAAAATTTATTTTAAAATAAGAACACAAGGAAAAAGAAATGTGATTAAAGACTTAAATTGTTTTTTGTTTATTATTATTACTTTATTATTATTATTTTAACAATTTTTAGATTTTTTTTCCACAGAAAAAATGCACGAATAGTGATAATGTTTGAAAAAAGTATGTTGCTATATAATAAGTTGATTCGATGGAGAAAACCTTTGGAATGAGAACAATGCAAATTTATACATTATCATAACATTACTTTTATAATTGTAATTATTTTTTACTAAATTTACACTGTATGCATTTAATTTATAAAAAATTATACAAAAAATTAAAATAAAAACAGATTTCCTTTTTTATGTGTAGCTCTTTAATTATAATTAACATTGCATTTAATAATGATAATATTCTTCTATTTGTCAGAAATTTACCATGACTGAATCAAACACAATCACCATAATTACGAGCAAATTTTTCAAAAATCTGGTGAACATTCAAATCATAATAAACTGAAAATTGAAATTTCTTCATAACTAAAAATAACAACAAAGGATATTTAACATATCATTCGTTAATGAGATCTACCGTCAAAGAAAATAACGAGAATTTTCTTAGAATTCCAAACAATTAAATCATGAACAACGAATGTTCTATATATTAATTAGTGAGCAAAGTATTGGACGTGTAAAATAAACATCTGGAAACAACAGAAGTCAAAATGTGAAATTTATTATAAATTAAGAAAACCGGAAAAGAAGGTGTGTAATTAAAGTCTTCAAAAGTACTTCTTAAATTATAATTGGAATTTGTTTTTCCAAACAATCTGAATAATGGTAATTTTGAAAAGAGTGCAATGTAATTAATTGTTTCAGTGGAAAAAAAATAAACCACTAGTGACATAAACAAATTAATTTTTTTAAAAGTATAATTGGAATTTTTTTGAACAGAAAAAAAGCAAGAATAGTGATAATGTTTGAAAAATGTATGTTGCTATATAATAAGTTGATTCAATGCAGAAAACATTTAGAATGAGAATTATGCAAATTTATACAATATTATAACATTAAATATATAATTATAATTATTTTTTACTAAATTTAACATTTATACATTAAATGTATAAAAATGTATGCAAAAAAATAAAAAAAGATTTCCTTTTCTATAATGTATAGCTGCTTAAATAAAATTAACATTGCATTTAATAATGAAAATATTATTCTTTTTGTCAGAAATTTATAATGATTGAAACAAACACAAACACCATAATTACTTGCATATTTTTTAAATTTCTAATGAACATTCAAATCATAATAAACTGAAATTTGAATTTTCTTTATAACTAAAAATAACAACAAATGGTAATTAACTTATCATTTGTTAATGCTGCCTGCCGTCAAAGAAAATAACGAGAATTTTCTTAGAATGCAAAATAACTAAATAATGAACAATGAATGGTCTAGATATTAATTAGTAAGCAAAGTATTGGACGTGCAAAATAAACTTCTGGCAACAACAGAAATCAAAATATGAAATTTATTATAAATTAAGAAATCAGGAAAAGAAGGTGATTAAAGTCTTCAAAAGTATTTTTTAAATTATAATTGGAATTTGTTTTTTCCAGACAATATGAATTATGGTAATTTTGAAAAGAGTGCAATGTAATTAATTGTTTTAGAGAAGAAAACCTTTAAAATGAGAATTCTGTTTAAGTTTTTTACACAAATGGGAATCAAGTTACAAAAATATCAAAAAATTTATTATTATAACTTTTTATTAAAATAATAATTCATACGTTAATTAAAAAAATAAACACAAAAATTTAAAAAGATTTCCTTTTTCTTAATAATGGATACTCTTTTAATTATAAATAACATTGCATTTATTAATGAAAATATTCTTCTTTTTGTTGGAAAATTATCATTATTGGAATAAACACAATCAACATAATTCTTCCATGCTTTTTTTCCCTCTGAACGTAAAATCATCATAAATTGAAATTTGAAGCTTCTTCAAACTAAAAATAACAACTAAGGATAGTTAACTTATCATTTGTTAATGCTGCCTACCGTCAAAGAAAATAAAGTAAATGTTCTTAAATGTCACATAGCAAAATCACGAAAAATGAATGCTCTAGATATTAGTTAGTGGACAAAGTAGTATTTGACGTACAAAATAAACCTTTAGAAATAAAATAAATAAATAAATAAATAAATGAGAAAAAAAAATGAAAAATTGAAATGTGAAATTTATTATAAACTAAGGAAACAGGAAAAAGAGATGTGAGATTAAAGTCTTTGAAAATATTTTAAAAAGCATAATTGGATTCTTTTTCTCAAAAAATGCATGAATAATGATAATGTTAGGAAATTTTACTATTTAATTACAGTCACCGCAAAAAATCTTGACATTTACGATTTTAGACGTTTTGTTAAATATCTAAAAATATACATAAAGAATAACTCTGAAACTACAGATGTATAAACAAAATAGTACAGGTCATATATTTTCGAAACAATTTTTTTCCAAAATCCAATAGGGGACCGCCAACAAATTGAAAAAGAACGAATATATTTTGAAAAACCCTGCCAAAACTAATGTAGTAAGAACGTTCAGATTACAGATTATAATTAAGTGTGTTATGGTAATAAACTGTGTTCATTTTATGTGGATAGCATGTATACTCGTAGAAAAATTGAGTTTTTTATAAATACGGTCTCAAATTTTGCAAAGATTTTTTGCCTATAATTTACAGAGTTCTTAATAAAAAACAATGTTCTTTTCAGAAAATATGAGAAACGACATTATAGATAATACCCTGTCATCAAAATTTAAAATATTAATAATTATATGAAAAATGAGTATGTTTACTAAATATATTTCCACTGCGCATGCGTCAACTCTATAAAAATTTTATTTGCATATTGTGTTAGCTAAATGTATACAACAACTTTTGTTTAAGTTTCAAACTCATAGCTTAAAAATTCTGAAAATTATCGCCTAAAGAAAAAGATCAAAATCCGATATTCCCAAAATGAAACAAAAAAATGAGGGGCTGTATCCATATTCCATTGATTAGTGTCTACACAGAATTGCACATATAGTCTGTCTCAAAAGTTTAAGCACTCCTCAAATCTGGTTTAAAAGAAATGAAGAAGAAAATATTTTATGTTAATTTACTATAAATACTCAATATTTAATCAAAATAAAATACAAAATGCCATTTTGGGTGATTAAAATAAAAAATATATTTATTTTTATTTCTTTTTTCTTTTTTCTCGAAGAAATGCTGTCTCAAAAATTAAACTTTTGCAATTTTTTAATGCAATTTTTTCTAGAAACACGGGATTGGCCGTGTGTAATGGCGCGGTATGACATCATATTGTACTTGCGTAAAAGTATAAAAGGTAGAGAAATTATTTCATCTCTTTTTAAAAATGCCGAAGGGTAAAGAATCCACAAAATGTGAGATTTTGAAAGTTTTTAAATTGAAACTGCAAAATAAAACTGTTTCTGAAGTTGCAAAAGTTTTAATTCGATAAAAGCGAGGTATATATCAAGTACTCTGTAGAAATGATAATTTTAAATGGATACCAAGATGTGTACGACCGCGTATGACGACTGTTCAGACTGATAGGTGTGTATGGAAATTGTTATCTATACAAAAATATGTCCATATGGTAAATCAAGTATAATCTCAGAGTACAGGCGTCCAAAGACACTGAACATAGATGTATTTAAGAGTGTGATTACATCATACTAAAACAAATGTCTCACAAACCGTCTCTCAAATTACATCACAAACATGCAAGAATGAACTGGGCTGAAAAACACACGTCCTTCGGGGACAAATGGCTTACTTTTTCATTCAGATATGAAAAAAAGTGGAATTTAGATGACATTGATTTTTGGATCGCATATTGTCATGATTTACGTAAGGAACCAAGGGCATTTTTCAGCAGGCAGCAAAGCTGCATATCTGTTGTGATTTTGGGGGCGTTTAAATTCGATGACCAAGCCTCTCTTGTTTTTCTAAAAAGAAGACAAGATTTAAAAACTATCAAGAGATGCTTAATCAACATTTAATTCCTTTCGGTGACATTTTGGGGGTCCTGAATGTACTTTTCAAAAAGGCAATGCCTCAATCCACGTATCACATTCTACAAAACTTTGGGTATCACAGAAATATATTAAAGTTCTTGACTGGTCAGTTTTAAGTCCAGACTTAAACTTGATTGCGAATATCTGGGTTAGTTTAGGTAAAGGTAATTGCGGCACAGGTTTGCGGCAATGGAAAGCAATATAACTCAATTGAAGAACTCGAAGGGGCCATTGAGAAATCATAGTACTCTTTCCCACCAGAAATCTTACAAAAACTAATAATTTCAATGGGCATACGTTTATTTAAACTAATCCGAAGTCACTGAATAATAATTTGCAAGTAAAAGTTCTGTAAAAATTGTAAATCTGGTAGTTTTTGACATCGTGCATAAACTTTTGAGACAGTTTTTTTAAACTTTTTTTTATTTTTTATTTATTTTTTTTTTTTTTTTGATTATGTAAATTATTTTTTTTCTACTTTTGTTATTATTTATTTAAATAATGTTGCGTAATCTGCGAGTAAAAAAATGTCATTCGTTCTAAATTTTTATAATTCTTTGAAAATCGATATTTTATGCTTGTGCTTAAACTTTTGAGACAGACCTTACTACTATATTTGAATACAACTCCTCATATTTTTGCTTCATTTTTGGAATAATGGATTTTGATCTTCTTCTACCAGCGGTAACTTTCAGAATTTTCAAGCTATGATGTTGAAATTTTTACAAAAGTGTCTCTATATATTTAGCTAACACAACATGCAAATAAATTTTTATAGAAATATCGCATGCGCAGTGAAAATGTATTTAGTAAACCTGCTCATTTTCATATAATTATTAATATTTTTTATTTTGATGACAGGGTATTATGTACAATGTCGTTTCTCTTATTTTCTGAAAAGAACATTGTTTTTTATTAAGAACACTGGAAATTATAAGCAAAAAAACTTGGCAAGTTTTTATAAAAACCTCAATTTCTCTACGAGTATACATGCTATCCGCATAAAAATGAACACAGTTTATTACCATAAGTCACTTAATTATAATCTGCAGTTTGAATGCTTTTACTACGATAGCCTTTACAGGGTTATTCAAAAGATATTCGTTCTTTTTCATTTTGTTGACGGTCCCCTATTAGATTTTGGAAAAAAATCTTCTCGAAAATATATGACCTGTACTATTTTTTTTCTACATCTGGAGTTTCGGAGTTATTCCTTATGTATATTTTTAGATATTTCACAAAACATCTAAAATCGCAAGTGTCAAGATTTTTTTGCGGTGACTGTAGTTGGTTCAGTGTTGAAAATCTTTAGAATGAGAAGTCTCTTTATTTTTTTATATTAATGTAAATCAGGTTTTAAAATTTATACATTATAATTACATTTAATTTATAATTATAAATATTTTAAAGAAATTTATAAATTTTATTAATTTTTTATCATATTTTTTAAAAAGATTTTCTTATTTTTTAAATAATCTACAGCTTTTTAACTATAATAAACATTACATTTATTATTGTAAATATTTTTCTTTTTGTCAGAAAATTATCATTACTGGAATAAATGCAAACACCATAATTACGTGCATATTTTTATAATTTCTGGTGACCAATCAAATCATAATAAACTGAAATTTGAATCTTCTTTATACAAAAAATAACAACTAAGTGTAATTAAATTATCATTTGTTAATGCTGTCTACCGTCAAAGAAAATAACAAGATTTTTCTTAGAATGTCAAATAACTGAATCGCGAACAATGAATGTTCTAGATATTAGTGAGCAAAGTATTTGACGTGCAAAATGAACTTCTGGCAACAAAAGAAGTGAAAATATGAAATTTATTACCTATTAAGAAAACAGGAAATAAAGTGTATTAATAAAGTCTTTAAAAGTATTTTAAAAATAGGATTGGATTTTTTGTATGCACACTGTAAAGAAAATACGGCGGAAATGACTGACAGCAATGTTGCTAGCAGTTTTTACGCAAAAATTGCAGTAAAATTAATTGTAATTTTTTTCCATATTTATCATTATTTTACTGGTTATAATTAAAGTAAATTTCACAGACATTATTCCGTACAAATTACTACAAAAGGTGCTGCAAATTTAACGGCCATATTTACTATACAAATCACAACAATAATCTCCTCAGTTAAAATGTCGCCTGTCAAAATTATGGCATTTATTGATGGAATAACTCATATATTTTCGAACTTTATTATTAAGAACTTTTTTATTAAGAAAAAATTAATACTGCATGCATAGAGAGTTCAAATTGCTTAATTAAGGAATGCTTGCCACTCTACCTGGCGTGAGATTGACTATCGACTTGATATTCTCCGTGAGACGAAATGGGCACACGTGGAAGTTCATTGACACGGTCATGAAACTTTTTGAGTCTATGTAACCATTTATGTTAATTTTAATCTAACGTTTTTATTTTAGGAGTTAATAACACAACAAAATGGGTCCGGGAATTTATAAATACCCTGCACTTCTTCTTCTTTTTTTTTTTTTTTTTTTTTTTTTTTTTTTTCTCACGTAAAAAAATGTAAATGATTTTCAAGTTATGTGTTGCGTTCTATATATAAACCTCTTTTGCTGAATAATAGTCAATATGCATTAATTATAAATGTAAAGAAAATTGTACTGTACTTTTTTCACAGTTATTGGAATTAGAGTTCTAAGACTACAAAGAAATAAGTAGCAGTTTCCTATTTCAATTCAGTCAATTACTATTGTTGTTCAAATTTTATCTTTGAACTCAACTTATTCCAAATTGAATTTTCGTCATTCGTTCCCCTTGGCTTCTGAGCATCTCATATCTTTGACACATTGAGGAATGTCATTAATGTGTTTCCGCTCTAAATGCATCTCCGGTAAATGCAAATAATTTCGTTTTCTAATTATTTCCTTTCTAAAAGTAAGGTTAAGGCGGAACACTAGGCACAGAAAAACCTCCGGATGATAATGCTAAATCTATGGGAGCGTTTTTTTTTTCAAAAATGTCGCTCAAATTTTAATATTTTTACATGATCTTTTTGAACAAGATAGCTGAGGACAATCCACAACCGGCCTTTTTTTTACTTTTTTGATTTTGCTTATATATTTTTTAAATTACGATAGTTTCAATTTCAGAGCCAGTTTAAATCGGTTTCGAAAGTTAAAGTAATAAAAAAAATCTGAAACCAAAACTGAAAAAGTAAGAAATAGGCCGTTTGTTGATTGTTCTCAGCTATCTTGTGCAAAAACTTCATGTAAAAATATTAAAATTTGAGCGAGATATTTGAAAATAACACACCCATAGACTTTACATTATCATCCGGGTTTTTTTCTGTGAATAGTGTGGGGCCTTAACAAAATATGCGGACACATATACAATGAATTCATCTGATAATGTTTTTTTTTTTTTTTTTTTTTTTTTTTCACAATTTGACCCAGCAGAATTGAAATTGCTTTCGTATGTTATTTTAGCAAATTTGGTTATTAAGAGACCAAGAAGTCCTTAGTGGCAATACGAAAAATATAAAAAACTTAGTACCACCTTTTCTGCTTACCGATATTTTCAGTCAAAATGTGACAGATTAGACCAAATTTGCACGTGTGTCGCAAAACTGGGAAGTCAAACGGTAGAAAGAAAAAAGTGTCTTAGTAACGGAAAAAAAATAAATAATGGAAGAGAGAGAGGGGGGGGGGGGTACTGTGATTTATAGGTAAATTTTCTAAGTGCTTTAACTTCTTGGAATATTATGTTTGGTCTCAATAATTTATATATATATATTTGCATTAAAAATTGTAAAGATCTTGCCTTGATATAAAATTTAGTAAATCCTGAATAATAAGTACTCTAGAATGTACTCTAGTACTGTTAATTAATTGTAACAGATGTAAATTTTCATCCGTTTGGTAAATTTACATCTATTACAATTAATTTACCGATTGAATAATCGTGTTATAAATTGTTCTAATATGATTTCTTACACAGTGTTTTCTGCAGTTCATATACTGACCTTCGATTTATTCTGTTGAGTTGATCTATAGTATCAGACCAGATTGTGTGATCGTTAATGTTTGGCAGGTGAAATAATCCTCCAGTATTCGTCCGGGATGGCTCAGTTAGAAGAGCATTGGCGGCTTTAGCCAATACATCCCTGGTTCGAATCCTGGTCCGGACTTTTTTCACCCATTTGGAAAATTTACATCAGTTATAATTAATTCTCCGATTGAATAATCGTAATATAAATTATTCTATCTCTATGTTTCATAGACCAGTCATGATATTTCCGCTTCTGTTGTTGGAGTAGTTGGTGATGATGGTTTGTCAGCAGCGAAAAATGAGTGGAATGTTAGCTCCATAGTCTCGCATTCAACAATACCAGACGAACTATATGCTCCGAAAGAATTCCACTTGAAACTGTACTGTCTTGAATTGTAAATTGAGCAACTCTGTTGTACCGATTTTGCTTTAGCAGGGGGGGGGGGGAGAAGAATACAAAAGACGTCTTCGACGTCTTTTGTATTTCAAAAGGCCAAAACAGACCTGACCACTCTGAAGTTCAACTGAATTCCTGGAACTCCCTTCTTTTCTCCCCACTTTCGGTTTACTGACAATAGAAAGCAGGGGAGATATATAATGGTCCGGAAGATTACTATCTTAACCCTACTTAAGGGAAAGATTCCTGTCCTATACTTGGATTGAAGTTGAACCACAAAACTCATTAACATCAAACGCGTCGTGTGGGGACATAAAACACGCTGCCTTAGTTGAACTGAACGTATTGCAGTCTGAATGCAGCCTGAGTCCAACGCGATGGCGTATTGTTGGTTTCACCATCATTTATCTACTTTTTACAAGTACTAACAGCGATATGCCCCGAACCCATGAGACATGCAATTTTGAAGTTACTCGTTTTGAGTCGTCGGACAACTGAATTTTGCCCTCTATCAAAGTAGTTTAGATTTTTTGCCCTTACAAGCAGAAGTAAGCACAAAAATGATTTCTGAGACTCCATCGCAGCATTTAAATACTATTCTCACCATATTATGTGACTTGCACATCCAGTCGAGTTCATTGCAAAATGTGTGAGTGGTCGTAATGTTTGGGCTCTTGAGTGTATGTTGGTCTTTATTCCATCTCATGTTTGCCGCATTGTAGTGCGCCCATGATGGTTATTCCATGTTATGCGCTGATCGAAGCCTTGCGAAAATTTAAGGAAAGATTACAAGCTAGGATTCATTTTCTTAGCTTAAATGTAGGGCATTGCATTGATATTTTCTTCAGATAAAGTTTAATTGGGTCAAAACTTTGACAGTTTTCACTCGGCTAGTTTACCATGCCAGTGACCGAGCGGTTCTGCTCTCGAAACTGGTTAACGGAAGGTGTTGGGTTCTAACATATTCGCGCCAATCGATCGAATCGTTCGGAGTTATCCGTGGTTTTCTTTGAACCTTGGATTTCCTTGCGTATATATGGGTTAGATTCCCTTAGAAAGTCCCTCATTGAGGGCAAATTCTATTAGTACATTATATATTATGAGTCTTATATTAGTACATTAATCTCTTATGCTGATAATTGGCCGTCACAATTACAGCTAACCAACCCCACAGCTAGTTTACGCTTAGTTAGCAAAATGAAAATTTTCACGCATTAAATATTAAAATATTACGTTTAAAAAATGTTTATATGTATACTAAATTTTTAAAAAATCATTCTGAATATTAGAAAAAGTATCTGCAAGATTTATAGATTGTAAGAAATTAACAGTTTATAAAATAATTCCCATTATATATTTGTAATTAAAAAAAACATCAAATAGAAAAACAATACGATGCATTCGTAAAGAATACATAAAATGTGTCTAATCTATTTTACTTTCCGGCATAAAAAGTATTTTTATGCTTGTACTTTTTTTAAAATAAAAATAAAAATTAAGACAGATTTAATATATCATTAACAAACATTAGACTCTACAAATAAGCATTTAAATATCTCATATCTCGAATCGTTTTAAAAACTCTAAGAAAGAATGATATTTACAGCAAATATTTTTTACTTCATGTACTGAGTTTGATTTTAATTAAATTGTAATATCACTAAAGACGTTCAATAAATATTATATTAAATATGTGTTAAATTTCGGAATTTTACAGATTCATGGCGTCATTTAATTAAAACGGTAGTTCTGATTGCTGCTTAAATGTATGATCTATAATACAATATTCAGAGGCGAAAAATTCCGCATTTTTGATAGTTAACTTTTATTTTTTTCATAGAGACAAAAATGATTTAAATCCTTTCTTGGTATAACAAATTTTCAAACTGCAAAATATCATTATTTTTCAAAAATTTGAATTTTTGAATTAGAAGTACTTTATTAATGTGAACTGCAAGTAAGAAATAAAATTTATGTTTTCCGTTGCTAATATGAAGGTAGATATTAAATGATTTCTTTATAAAATATTCCTTTTGTGAAAGAAAAATCAAAAATTTCGAAACGAAATCAAATTTAATAATAGAAAAAAGTTTCAAATCCCTTGAAGCAAGAAAATATTAAATTAGAAATGAAAACTTATTTTCAAAGTAGTTACTTTTTTTTCATTCTTTCATATTTATTTAAAATTTAAAATTTCTCTTTTATTCATTATTCCTTAAATTCAGTCATATTTTAACAATGGAATGATTAAAAAAAATTGTCTTGCACTTTGTAAAAATTGGTAATTTGTAAAATATTGACATGCAAATTACAGCAAAAACACTAGGTATTAGTAAAAATCCGATTTTTAGCACTTTTCAACTTTGTTGGAAAGTGTTTATGCATTCAGTTTGTCTGTCCGTCGGTCCGCGCTCCAATTCCCGTAATATACTCGGATTGCTATGAAAGTTTTATAGGTTATCTATGTTTACCCTAGCACGAACCCTATTGAAAATGAAGTTTCTACCCTGATTAGTTTATTTACAGGGATAGTGAAAAGCTTCTTGATACATCACGGCATATGGGAAAAAAATCGTTCAAATGAAATTTTAAGGTGTTACACCCTGTCAAACATAGTCATATTTGCAAAGTGCACTAAAATATGCATTCTGTAATGTATGGAGTGAAAATATAGATATTATTCATTCACAGGGCCGCACAAAAGAGTTTCATTGGATAAGGGTAAAGGGGGAAATTGTGTGCGACGTATTTTAAATATATTAAACTGTTTCACGTATAATAAAATTGATGTCTCATTGAAGCCTAATATAAATAATACGATACTGCCTTGCATAATATGAAATATGTAGCGTTTACAGGGCCATACAAAAGATTTCAAATAGTATATTCTTTCCGAAGTACTGTATATGTATCCGATGTTGGATGATGGATGGAAGAAATGCATTTTAATTAGGATATGCGCATTTAAATTTCAATAAATGTATGTACATTATATGGTGTGTATAAATGTTACAGTTGATATACAGGGCTACCTTAAAGAGCTCGCCAATGTTACTCAATGTGAGCGTAAATTAGTTAAACGTGGTTCTTAAATAGGTTATGCATTTTTACACTGATCTGCAATCAATTTACTGATAAATGTTTGCAGGATATAGATAAAGATATACACAGAGTCACGCAAAGAAGGTACATGGACGCCTATGAATGATAATTTATGAAAATGTGATTTCAGTTGTTTTAAAAGTATTTTAGTTTACAATAAATTTTAGCTTAATGCTGACGTGTAATAAAGGTACAAGGTAAGCTACAGGGCTGAACAAAAGTATTCAAGTATGTTTCCATCTATTAGTGTAAATTGTTGAAAAAGAAATTTTAAGCTACGAAACAATTTTTTGCGAAACTAAATTTTCCCATTATATTAACTGACAGATGAAATACAGGGCAGTTCAAAAGTACTGGAATACCTATTTGGGTATATTTAGCTCTATAGCCTTATTTTCCCTAAATAACGAAGATTTGTTAAAGATTTAATGAAGTGTTGGAAAGTACTTTAAAATCTATGCTTAACACATGATTTTTCTTACTTGTTTCTTCCTTTTACTGAGACCTTAGGAATTGAAAATATAAATGAGATTTCGTTTTATTTTTAAAAAGTAGAAATTTCTATTAAACTTATACCAAAAAAATCCTCTCTAGAAACATTTCTATTAAACTTCTACAGGTATCTTTATAGCTTTTAAACTAGCTTATAGAAAAACAGTTTATAATTCTATGGGATTCTTTAAAAAAATTTTCCATAGAATTCTAAAGGCCATTTTCCTACTGGAACTCTAGAAAGATCAACATACAATTGTCCATGACTGAACACAGGTTTTGAAAAATCTAAATATATTTCATCAAAAGTTTGTCTTTGGGATTTATTTATTTTTCATTGAAAATGATAAACGAACAGGGAACTACTTACGCTTGAATTTAAATAGCATAGTGATATCAGGTGGAATCATATATATACGTGGAGTCAAGAAAATTTCGTTGTTAATTCTTCCGCGTTCGCCCATGCGACGGTTGTTAAACTTATTTTGGCGATCGTTTATTCTCTGTGATTGACGTCTTTCTCGATCCGATCTGTTTCGATTTTCTCTTCTTAAGGGTGTTCTTAAATCAAAGAGGGCAACTTTGTGACATATGCTTTAATTACTTTTTGTTCGGAAATTCATGAAAATAGCAGGGATTGTTATTCAAAAACTGTCTAATTGCACTCATTTTTCCGTTATTTTTTTTTTTTTTTTTTAAACACAATAAATTTTTTATAACAAGCCTACAAAGTTTACGTTTTTGAGCATATTTCCCGACGGAAGCAGAAAAAACGATTGAAAAGCAGGAAAAAAACGAGGGATCACGTGATCGAAATAGCTTAGAACTGGATAGGTAATTTAATTATCATAAAATGGAAGTTCGATTCGAAATCGCTTCCATAGTCAGGCCTTCCAATTTTATATCTTTTCGTAAAAAAAAAAAAAAAAAAAAAAAAAAAAAAAGAATTGTAAATAGGTCAAAACATTTGCGCATGTTGAGCGGCGCAATTGAGAAACACCCTGAATGCGGTTTCTTCTTCACTTTCAAGCATTAGCTAAGATATTTTACGGGCATTTCTTATAATATTGTGAAGTTAAATAATTGCAGCAAAAGAGAGAAACGTGAAACTGCGAAACGTAAACGAATCGGATTTATCTCCTCTACCTAAATCCTGCCAAAAAACTTTTACAATAACCAATGAGATGCGTTTTGTTTGGGCGCTGTCATTAAACAATAGCAAATAATCGCGATTTCTGTGCCACGTACATTTGCGTAATATATATACACTCTCTCTCTCTCTCTCTCTCTCTCTCTCTCTCACACACACACACATATATATATAGGTTGCTACAAATTTCAACGATCCTATTTTTAAATCAGTAGCATTCGGCATTTCTTATTAGAGAATGGTTAACTGAAAACAACTCAAAACAATATAGGGAAGGCAATTTAAAATGGAAGTGTTTTTTCTCATGTACTCTCATTGTATATTATATTATCATTATATTTCATTATATATTGTACTTTCATTATATTTTCAGTATTCATTTTTATTTTATTTTTCAAGCCATTTCGTAAATGTATGTACTAATATTATAATTGGAAATAATTTAAGTTCATTTCTTAAAAAGCGTACAAAAGTATATAATTTAATCTTCATTTCTACGTATGTATACAAAAAAATTTCATTTTTCTTAATTAAAAACAATATTGGACCAATAATACTTTCTGTACATTTCCTGTCTAATAGAGAAAATAATGATGTGATGGTTTATTTTAAACTAGAAGGTAAATTTTGCACTTAAACAAACATATTTTTCTTAACGATTCTTTCGTACAGTAATTAAATTAAATTCTGAAATTGGTGCTTAATAAAAAGTTGTGCATAATGGGTTTAATTCAAACTTTGTGAGTAAATAATATATAAATAATTTGTATTTTGGTGAAAATATAAATAACGTTTAATTTTCGAAAATATTAATGGTCAACTATGGGAATATTTGATAAGCAGAATATAAAAAGTCAAAATTATGGTTCTCTTTCTAATATTGAGAGAAGATATTAAATCATTTCGTTACCATATGTTATCTTTTGGAACCGGATAAATCTGAAACGAAATCAATTTTAATAATTTAAAATTATTCGAAAACTTTAAAATAAGGAAATATTAAATTAGAAATGAGAGCATTCTAGAGATTGGAAATGAGAAGTGGAGTGCTTTTGGATTTTTTTAACTTTACTAAAATATTCTAAAGGATTTTTTTAAATTAAAATTGATTTAATTTGATTATTTTTAAATTAATTAAATTAAAAATAATCAAATCAAATCAATTAAATAAAATCCAAAATTCCAAATTCTTTTGAAAATCCAACATGAAAACTCATGCATAAATAAAACTTTGAATTTCTAAATCCTAAAAAAGTGGATTAAACGAAATTTAAAATGCTGAATATTCAATAAATCTGAATATTTTAAAAAATAAAAATAAAATTTTATTCAAGAAAACATTATGAATGACAGTGACTATTTATCATGGCATAACAATAAAAATGTATAAATCCTTAAACTATCAAACAATACGAAATTTCTTTTAATTAAATCCATGTTAATATGAAAATTTCAACTTCCAGCACCGGAGATTGAACTAAAAGCCTTCGGTTTACTGGCGAGGTGCTTTAGTTCCGAGATATGATAGCTACACGTACAACGTTGATGTTCAGATTTTCATTAAACATTCGTAAAAAAGAACAGATGACATTGAAAAATTAATTTAATTAGATAACAGACTTTTTTCAAACTTTTATGTGACACGAGGTATTCAACTGTAAATACACAAAATTTGAAATCTCTCACATTTTTCTCTGACTCTGATACAGACGAATAGAGTTTCGTCAGACGAACGAATCCCTAAAAATTAAAAACAAATTGTGTTATTATTATTATTATTATTATTATTATTATTATTATTATTATTATTATTATTATTATTATTATTATTATGTGTGTTTTTATAATCTCGAAATTTTTACTAATGAAGCTTAGTTTTTATTTAATTGCTTCACTATTTCATACTACATTCAAAAATTTCCCAAACTTTTGATTAATTTGGTCACATATGTCGCATGTTTTTTGAAATAGGAAAAATAATTGTTGATAGTTATCGCTAGAGATTGTGTGATAAACAATTTAATATGCTTGGATACCACGCTTATTAAAACTAATGATCGACCAAAATAGAAACCGAAATGGTTTCGTTATTTCGTAACAGGAAACAAAGCGTTTCGGATAATTCGGTAATATTCCTATTTTAGCCGAAAACGAAAATTTCCCACGTTTTAAGGAGTGATTAATACATAAACATACATAATTATTATTTAATTATGCATGCAATTACACGTGTAGCACAAGTTTGCTTACTGTGATTCTGACCAAAAATTTTTATCTTATGAAAAATGTAATCAAGTCAAAAGAATTTTCTAATTATACAAATTGTATCTAAATTAAAAATGCTTTAGGTATACATACCTCGATTTATTTTTATAAGGATTTTTGTAAATGATCATTTGTTATAGTAGAATATACTGTTATACCACTCTGCTATGGTATGTTATACTATATCCAAAGATCATTAGAAACATTTCTGCTATTTCAAACTAAAAAAATTCTACTACTACTAAGTCTGTGCCTAACGAGGACGTGAAATTTGTCTTAAAATTTAGTATACATGCATTTCTTCCTTTATAATTTTTATTCACATCTTGAGTCAGTTGTGACTAATAAATATAAGCAGTGAAATATATAGCAGTAAATAAAGCGTCTGGTTTCAGCTGATACACCTCAAATGAAATAAAAAGAATATTGCACTGTTAAACTGATGGCATTGAGCTCAAAGGCTACACATACTAATTGTACATTATAGTCTTGTATTTTCGTTAATTCCATTCGAAAAAAAAAATTAAGAAGGGGAAACAGCTATCCCCTTTCTCCTTCTTTATACTTAATCATTGAACCTCCTAAGCTATCAAGTACATGCTTTATCATATTAAAAAAACTATATCCAAAATTCAGAGCAAATCGGATAATTCTTAATAAAAACCCATTTAGCATTTATATAATTTAAGAGGAGTTATTCCCCTCTTTTATACTTAACCATTAAACTTCCAAAACTATTCAGAGATTTGAACGAAATCTGACAATTCTGATTGATAAATCCATTTATACAAGTTAAGGGGAGGGGCATTAGAACCCCCGTTTATACTTATTCAATGAACACCTAATAACAGCCACGGTATCGCCTCATCAGAATGATCCTATATCTAAATTTTGAACGAAAACTGTTAATTCTGCATAAAAATCCCGTCTATATCATATAAGGGGAGGGGCATGAGCCCCCCGTTCCCCCTGTTTATACTTATTCAATGACACCTAATAATAGTCACGGAATCGCCTCGTCAGAATGATCCTATATCTAAATTTTGAAGGAAAACTGTTAATTCTGCATGAAAATTTCGTTTATATCAATTAAGGAGGGGACATGAGCTCCCCGTTCCCCCTCTTATACATATCGAATGAACTCCAAAAACTAATCAGGGAAGCGCCTTAACTGAATATACCTATATACAAAATTTCAAGTGGATCCGATATTTTTATCATGAGTTATCGCGTTACGCGCGTAAGAACGTACGAACGTACATACAGAACGGACGGACACATAAGCTCTCAGGCTATGATAGCCTGTGAGCTAAAAAGCCATGTTGAAAATTCATGAAGAAAGGAAAGAGATTTTTGAAACAGATGTCTTTTCGGTTCGAACAAAATTTTGGCAGCATTTTCGTCGAAAAAGAATTTTCAGCAAAACTCAGAATCTGGCCAAAACCGAATTTTTGGTCTATCTCTAATTATAACATTCTGGAGTTACTGGAAAATACAGGATTTACTGAGTATCATGTATATTCTTAATGATATGTTATTTCTTTTTGCTTCTAGAATTTGCTGTTCTCGCTGATTTTAGTATCTGTAGAATGTACCGAAATTCCCAGATAGTTTCAAGCATCCCCCTTTTTTCCCTCCACAAACTAATTTAAAACACCTTCATTGCATACTTCCAAAATTTTCAACAATTTTTTTTTTCTATAATGTGTACATTTCTATCGAATATTTTAAATATTTTTTCTGAAGAAGAATTTGTTTTAATCAAACTGCAGTATTACTGATCGTGGAATTGGAGATTCTATAGAAAAGGCTAATTAAATGTACATAACTGTCAATGCATAAAATTGTAAAATATAAACCCTTGATACTCAGAAAAATATACATTCATTGTAACTATCAGAAAAAATATGAGCTACATGCAACATTTTCTGAATTAATTCATGATCTATAAATTAATAATAAAAGGGAAAAAACTTACACTGCTTTTAATTCTAGCTTGTAAATAAATATCCATATAATATATGCATTCATAGTTAGAAAGTTCTAAATTAAAAAATATTGCTTCTTTGCTTCTTACACAAAACAAATTTTCTGAACTGAGTTTCAGTTTGACTGATCTTTAAAATTCTTTAATATGTTTAATAAAAGATACTAAGCATATGAGCATATGTTAAATTCTAATAAAGTACTTAAAATAATTTTTGAATTTTTGTAAAAACATATAATACTTATGTAATATTTGTTACATTGATATTTATATTATTATTGTATAAATGTATATAATTTTAAAAGTTTAAAGTATTTCTTTTTATATGTTCTACCTTTCTTAGTTTTTTTTATATGATATTATTTTACTAATATAATAATAATTTTCAAAGTTTTGATTTTATTTTTTAATTGAAGTTAAACACGATTTTGATATTTATTTAATTATTTTATGACAAATATCTAACGATGATGAAACGATCTCAGGTGACATCGATTGTTAACTTTAATTTATCTTTTATTTTCGAGATGATTTTTCGGATGAAAAATACTTTAATAAAATGTCTTGCAAATAAAATTAAAAAATTATGTTTTCTTTTTCTAATACAGAGAGATGATATTAAATTTCTTTTTTTTTAAATGTTATTTTTCGATCTTATTAATCAAATAAATTCTCAGACGAACTTAAGCTTAATAATAAAAAGATTTTTAAAATTTTCAAGTAAGAAAATACTAAATTTGAAAAGAGAAAATAATCTAGAGGTATTGAAAGTTTCTTTTTTCGTAAGTATTAGAAGAATTTTTTTTTCTTTGTAAACTAATACTTAAATTTATTCTCTCATATATTCATCTTCTAAAAATATATTTTTACACTTTAAAATATATGTATTTATAAGTATATTAGTGATATAAGTATAAATGTAACAAATATAACATAAAATATTATATTTTTTACATTTATACTTATAATAATATTATGCTTATATGTGCATATACTTTAAAATATTATTTTTTTCTTTAAATACGATTTTGCGTATGCATATAAAGCGCATTTCAAGAATTTTAATTTTAGGTTGAGAAACACTTTAATAAAGTGCGATTCAAATAAGACATAAAATGTATGTTTTCCTTCCTTAATATAAGATAAGATATTAAATTTCATTTTTATAAAATACCATTTTTGGATCTTAATAATCAAATAAACTCTGAAACAAAATTAAACTTAATAACAGAAAGAAATTCAAATCCTGTCATGTATGAAAACATTAAATTTGGAGTGAGAAAATAATCTGAAGATATTGAAAGTTTCTTCCTTCTTCAATAAGAGAAGATTTTTTTCTTTGAAAACTTTAGTACTTAATTTTATTCTCTCATGTACTCACAGTGAAATGATAAGTTTTTTTTATAATCTGTACTTTTTATTTAAACTATAAATAAAGACCTATTTCTCATAACAATGATAATAATTTTGAAATTTTTAATGTTATTTTTTGACTAAAGAAAATGTCGGCTATTGTGATATTTACTTTTTTAACAATAACTAACTAACTGTTCTCTAGTGATTACAAATTCTTAACTTTAAGTTATCGTTTATTTTCATGAATTTTAATTTTTGGCTGAGAAATACTTCAATGAAATCATTACAAATAGGCACTAAAAATTATGTTTCTTTTTCCCCAAAGAGAACATAGTGAATATATATGTTTTATAAAATATTATATTTTTTTTGTATTTATATTGCGTTTACATATAAATAACGCACATTTCAAGATTTTTAATTTTCCGTTGAGAATCACTTTAATAAAGGGCGATGCAAATAAGACATAAAATTTATGCTTCCCTTTCTTAATATTAAAAGAAGTTATTAAATTTCATTTTTATAAAATACAATTTTTGGATCTTTATAATCAAATAAACTCTGAAACAAAATTAAACTTAATAACATAAATAAATTCAAACCCTGTCAAGTTTGAAAACATTAAATTTGGAGTGAGAAAAACACCTGAAGATATTGAAAGTTTCTTCTCTCTTAAATATTAGAATAATTCTTTTTTCTAGGAAATCTTTAGTACTTATCTTTATTCTTTCATGTACTCACAGTGAAATGATAAGTTTTTTATATAATTTATACTTTTTATTTAAACTATAAATAAAGCAAAATTTCTCATAACGATTATAATAATTTTGAAAATTTTAATGTTATTTTTTAATTAAAGAAAATGTCTCTACTGTGATACTTAAATTATTTTTAACAATAACTAACTAACGATTCGTTCTCTAGTGATTTCAAGTTCGTAACTTTAAGCTATCATTTATTTTCAAGAATTTTCATTTTCAGCTGAGAAACACTTCAATTAAATCATTACAAATCGGAACTCAAATTTATGTTTCCTTTTCCTAATATTAAGAAAACATATTAAATATAGTTTTTATAAAATATTATTTTTGAATCTTAAATCAAATATACTCTGAAACAAAAGGAAACTTAATAATAGAAAACAATTCAAATCTTTTCAAGTATGAAAATATTAAATTTGGAATAAGAAAACAATCTGGAGATATTGAAAATTTCTTCTTTAGAATTTTTTTTTCCTATCTTTGTAAACCAATACTGAATTTTATTCTCCGATATATTTATAGTGTCGTGAGATTTTATATATTTCATACTTAGATTAGTTCAAATATTTAGTATAAAATATTCAAAAATGTTTCGACATTTTTTTATTATTATTTTATATTTTGTCACATAAATATATACGATGTCCATTACAAATCTTTAACACGCGAGTAGTCGCGACTTTTTTCACAACGTCATTAGTCGCGCTCGGTCTTTTCGCCGCTGGCCCCCCACATACTAAATATGTAAAATAAAAAATATTTTTCACCTAATATACGGAAATAACAGTTCAATGAAGATATAAATTTGCAGTTTTCTTAAATTATGCATTTTATTGATGAGATCTGGTGTAATTATAAAAAGTACAAATGGACTGACATTAGTGATTGTTACGTAGACTTTTTCGCCAATTTCAACTTTGTTTCTAAAAATGTACGGGAAAGAAAAACAGAGGTGTACTGTTACTTCACTAAGGTAGTCTAGAAAGCTTCAGAGTCAGCTACATGGTAGATCTCCGTTGTATTTGTAATGTGATACAAGTTAGGAGAAGTTAAGTTGTAAGGGCGGCGAAAAGACCGACACGCGACTACTGACGGGTTAAAATACACTTCAGTAACGATTCGAGAGATCAGTTGTTATATACATATATCAGGCGAACTTTTATTCCAGAAAATACGTACATGTTGCATATTTTCAAGTGGGTATGGGGGGAGGAATTAGGCTGCAGGACTAATTACACCAACTAACCCGTAACTAACTTATAAGTAATAAAATTTTTATTTTGTTGAGCCATGTTGGGATACCATAACAGATGGGGTCACCGTGGCTGTTTGATTAAGAGCCCACAATAGTCACAGAAAAATTACTCAAAAAGACCCGGATGACCATGTAAAGTCTATGGGAGCGTTCTTTTCTAATATCTCGCTCAAATTTTAATATTTTTGCATGATTTTTTTGCACAAGATAGCTGAGGGCAATCCACAACCGGGCTAGTTTTTACTTTTTCAATTTTTGTTTCAGATTTTCTTTAAAAAATTACTTTAACTTTCGAAACCGGTTTAAACCGGTTCTGAAACTGAAACTATCGTAATATAAAAAATATATAACCAAAGTCGAAAAAGTAAAAACTAGCCCGGTTGTGGATTGCCCTCAGCTATCTTGTGCAAAAAAATCATGCAAAAATATTAAAATTTGAGCGAGATATTAGAAAAGAACGCTCCCATAGACTTTACATGGTCATCCGGGTCTTTTTGAGTAATTTTTCTGTGACTATTGTGGGCTCTTAAGGCACCACATCCTAATCGCTTGAAAGTGTAGATCGGAACATGCCACATTTTCGTCTCCACTCAACATGCTTTTTTTTCTCTCATTAGTAGTTTTATTACAATCATATAAGAAATCGATTCAAATTGCATTGCCTTTTAATGTCAATATCGCTGTTATTAATATTAGCCACATATTAAGAAAAATAAATGTAACATTAACCACGGCTAATTTCATTAGGTGCCACAGAAACTTTTGCTCGTTAAGGCGGGGCTTATGACGGAGTTCGTGACTTCAGATCATGTGATTTTCACCGAGCCAATCCCACGAGAAAGCTGTCCTAGCAAAGGGGATTACAAACAAGAGCTGTCTCTGCCGATTAGGTAAGTACATGATATGATGTCATGAATTCCGTCCTAATGACCAAAAGCTTTCAAGACCTCTAATGAAGTTTGTCTCCATTAACCCTTTGCACTCGTGAGGATTCGCAATTTTTGAGGCGATTCTCACTCACCACTAGTGGTCAGTAATAAATAACTAGTATTCCAATTAACAGCATTAACCACTAGGGGTCCAATAAATGGATGCTCCCACTGCTTTGGACACCAGTATTTCAAACTGATTTAACTCACAATATCTAATGGCAGAAAAATCTGTGATAAAAAATGGCGAAACAAACTGTAAGATATTGGTGGTTTCTAAAGCATTTGACGTTCTTATTTATGAGGGACATTTGACAATTCTAGTGATGAGTGAGAGTCACCTCTCGAGTGAAAAGGCTTAAAAGAAGTTTTAACAGTCGTACAATGGTTATTGATTAACTTGTTTTAACCCTGCTGTTCTGTTCGCATTTACTATACGTATGTAGTGTTCGGGTCAATGTGACCCGATTTAGAATATTACCTTTTCTAGCAGTAAATGAAAATAACTATTTTAGAATTAATTAAAAAAAATAGCAAAATAAGCTTAAATATATATCAAATAATACAAAACACCAGTAAAATAACTTTAAAATATTTGAATACTTACTTTTATTTATAATTTGGACAAAAATAGCTTACGTGAAATTTGCAAGTGCGTTTTTTGCAATTGTAACATAATATATTAGTTTTGTTGTCGTTCGTTGATGAGCAGAACTTGCATCTTGCACGTTTGTTCTCATCTGATTCCGAGGGTAGGTTTGCGTTTGCACTTTTACTACGCATTCTCTTCACAATTTTGACTGAATCTTCGCTTCTGGGAAGATGCTGTCTTATTTCAATGTGTGGAAAAATTAGAGATTTCCCCAATTCTTCTAAAAAGAGCCTTCATTTGGTTAATTTATTTTCATTCCACTTGCTGTTTATTGAAATCTACAGAATAAATGCATTGTTTGCAGATGTATCAAGCATATTATAGAATACTATCATAGGCCAGCGATTTGTTTTTCTGTTACAAGTGTATGTACTCAAAAGTTGATCAAGACTATCCACCACCCCTTTAGTTGCATTATAATCTAATATAATTTGTGGTTTTTTTGTCAGGTCTGTCGCTAACTTCATTTTCATGATTGAAAGTGCTCATAAGAATAACATTTTGGTTCTTTTTAGGGATGTAGTTTACAACTGTTGTATCTTCTGTAAAATAAAATGATGAGCTGTGCACTTCTTTGTTTAGCATTTTCTCAGGAAGTTCGGGCTTATTTTTTCAAATGGTGCCAAGCATAGTCATTTTCCGTTTTAGAAGAACTTTTCCCAAGTTATAGGATGTGAAAAAGTTATCACATGTAACATTGTGCCCCGAATACCCATAAGTAAGGTCACTCACTGCCCGCATACCCTGACTTTTCTCTGGCTTTGATCCTTGATTTTTTCCAGTATAAATTTGTGCATTCAGTACATACGAAGTTTTGCTATCACATAAAGTCCATATTTTTATCCCATACTTGGAGGGTTTACTAGGTATATATTGTTTGAATGGGCATCGTCCACGAAATCCTACTAATTGTTCATCTACAGTAACATTTTCACTTGGATTATACAATTTAGGTTGAATTTCCATACACTTCTATCTCAAATATCTCGAACAGCAGCTAATTTATATACCTTTTTTCTTGCCTGGTAGATTTATTGTCAAAACGGATAACTCTCGATATCATATGAAAGGTTTCGAGGGACATTGTAGCACGAAATATATTTCTGCCTGTTTCTTGATTCCACAAACTTTTTGTTGATTCTCCATATGATTTGTACACACCAGCTAATAATAATAATCCGATGTATGCTTGAAAAGTTTCAGTACTAATATCTTTCCATTCTTTTTCATACACTTTTCTTCCTTCTATATTAGTCATTTTTATGATTTCGTTCTCGATTGTAGAATTGAATACCGTTGCAAATGCTCTTTTTATGTCAGTTATCCTTGTCGTTGCATATCTTGTGACACCTGGAGTAGTTTTTATAATATTAGCAGACGTTAATCGTCCAGAATGAAGAAGGGGATTCAATTTCCATACTATTTCACGATTCTTAGACTGACTACTCTGTATATTGTGCGCCTTTTAAATATCAATATCAAAATCGCTGTCAGAACTTTCACTTTCAATTTCCTCACTTGTATAATTTTCATACTCAGACGCATTTTCCTCTTCGCTGTCAGAGGCTTCCATTAATTTAGCAATATCAGCGTCGCTCAAATTTCTACGATTCGCCATTTTTTCACTAATACTCAGAGATACAACTGTTCTTCAGATTATTTGAAATTGAAATACAGCAAGAAAAAAGAAACGCTACTAACAGGTGCATTTTTTCCTTCCGTCAATGATATCAACATTTGACTTTGCTCTCCTGTCACGTGATCTAACATCTGTGCCAACGAAACAGATTTCGAAATAGATACGTTGCAGTAATTATTTTTATTGAATGATTCCAAACAAAATTAAAAGTGCATGATAAAATTATTATTTTTAACTCGGGTCAATATGACCCGAACAGTACATTAGGACTAAGTTAAAAAATATCTCTTGGAAATATAAATAAACGTAAATACTTCTAGGAATATATAGTTATATTACTAATGAACAAAGTCAAAAAGTTTCATTGAAATATCTCTGCGCTATTTTTTTTTAAGTGAACAATAAAATTTTCGGGTCAAATAGACCCGAACAGAACAGCAGGGTTAAGAAAAAATAACGAGATTTGAAAATCGGATCAAACTTAGGATATGATGTAATTCAATCGTTCTGAAATTGTTATTAAGCAAGGGAGAATAAGAAAAATGAGATGAGAAAAGAACATTGCAATGATTAATTGCAATTTTCGGAAAGATGTGAGAAAAATACGTACTCTCTTAAAAAGTCAGCCACAAAATATCTCAAGTTGAGCTGAAATCCACTCATCTCAGTGTTGAAAGGCAGCTTCTCAAAAAAAGAGTTGAAATAACTCGAGTTTTAACCAATTTAAACGAAGTTGAGCTATTTAAATAGCCAATTCAGATCAAGAAGATTTAATCCTTTGGAAAACAGTTCTTTTATGATCGAAAAAATTACAGCTCTTTCATGAGAAGCAAAATCAGCTCTTTCGTTTTAAGAGTGTAAGTACTCGTGCAATATGCTTAAAATTTTGCTGAGCTGCTGACTTTGCAATATAATTGAATGTTTATGTATAGTAGGCCTTTTCTCTCATTTTCAGTGTAACATTGGATTTGCATATAAAGCTCTAATTTTGTAATGTAAATCACCAATTTTTTAAGTGAAAACCTTTTAGGTGCGTTGGGCAGAATTTTTGCAGGAGCCTTTATTGATTTATTCTAAAGACGCTCCTGCATTACTTTCAGATAAAACTGGGAAGAGATCATATGATTTGCCAATGATTTTGAGTGTGGCTTTCAACATCAACTTTGCGGATGATAAATATCTAAAATTAATTAATTTCTTAAATATAGAATTTGATTTTACGATGACCAATGATCGCAATATTAGCACAACGAGACGTAAAACTACAATTGATGCAGTATTTACAAGACATTTTAATAGATTCGAATCAAAATTGTTTGTTTTCCATTTCAGTTACGATAAATTTATAGTATTAGTTCTGGAATATAATGATAATAATAATGATGGAAGAGTTGTAGAAATTGTGGGTGGAAATTCATACGTATCATTAATTAATTATCGTATTTAGTTAATGGGTATTCATTTCAAATAATACCAATTAATTAAATTTAATATTTCATGTATTTGTAAATTTATGTTTTAAGCAATCGATTGCAACATTTGTATGTAAAATAATGTGCATTTTTTTCGTGTACAATAGCACATTAAATGAAAATTGTAATATATTTTTTGTGGTAGTAGTTTATAATAATGCATATCAAAAAACATTCCATTTAATAGCATTTCCTGCGCAATAAAATATTCCCTGACGATTTCAAAAATATGTACTGACGATTCAAAAAATACACACGTAATTGTTCAAGTTTTCATTTCTGTCGCACTTCCGGAGTGCCACTATTTTCTTTAATCGATTTTTACTGAAAACGTTCACTTACGTTTTTGTAATTTCCACCATTACCAAAATTATTTTCGCGTACCCTAATCAGGCCGGCCAATTACCTTCAGAGGTATGCGTACCTTAAATTGTCTACGGCTTAACCAAGATTGGTAACCGCAGTATTAACGCAATATGTAAACATGGAAAAAAATAGAGAAAATAAAATGTACAAAATTTCTTCATTCACGTGCTTTAGAAAAAAGGTAGCACAAAATAAATAAATAATATTGATTATAATAAGATTGTGAACGGCTTAATATATGTTGGGAATCGATAATTAATGTAATATGAAAACATGGACAAAATTAAAGAAAAATACATGTACAAAATTTTTTCACTCACGTTCTTTAGAAAAACGGTAGAATAAAATTAATAAATAATAATGATTATCAACTTCAGATTGTGAACGACTTAACCTAGGTTGGGAACCGCTGTATTAACGTAATATAAAAACATGGAAAAAAATTAAAGAACAATAAATGTACAGAATTTCCTCACTCACGTCCTTTAGAAAAACGGTAGCATAAAATAATTAAATAATAATAAATGTCATGAAAAATTAGTTTACATTTAAAGCTCGTAAATTTTACCAGAAATCTTAAATAGAATTTGAAGAAAAATAATTAGTAAATTATTAGTAAAGCAGCTTTGAGTCTTATCATTCGAAATTTTAATTATAGATTCTTAACTGATCTAATTATAGATTTATCTTTTACTTCTAAATATATATTGCCATCGTAATCTATGCCAATTTTGTTTTCGGTTCTAAAATATTTTGAAAATTTTAATTACTTATAGTACATATCTTAGAAATAATCTGTTTTTCTCCAATTTATCGTTAAAGATAATTCCATTTCTTCTAATTGTGTTAATTTTCATATCTCTGAGAATATTTTACTGTAAGATAAGAAAAAGGATTATCATGAATAAGAAAAAAAAAACATCTGCAAGCATGATTTTGTAAAGGAAAATAGGAAATAATATTTTAAAATTAGTCATCTAAGAATGATACTAAGGTAAAAAGTAATCCACTTTCCTCATTTTGAATTAAATATATTGTATAATTTCTTAATGTATAATGTTTTAAGACATTAAAAAAATGAAGGGAACTTGATTGTACGGCATACCTATATAATTTATTTAAACATATTTCAATATATTTAAAATTTACTCTAAACAGTGAAATAATATATCCGCATTGTAAATTAATATATATAAATTTTAATTATTAAAAAACATGTTGACTAACAAAGTGAAAATTTTCCCGGCCGGGATTTGAAACCGGATCATCGGTTTAGTGCATCCCCGTTCAACCAACTGAGCTACTGGAAACATTTTTTTAGCTATAGGATAAACCTCTTTTAGGCAGTTAAAATTTAAAAATTACTGAATGGAAGGCCTGAGAAATTTTCTTTAGAAAAATTTGCAAGAATTATGCAGATTTATCTTATATGTACTGCACATTCGTAAAATAATATATACGTATTGTAAAATAATATGTTCGTAAAACATATCCATCCACGTTCCTTGGGAAAACTATTTTTTTAAAATACAATATAGAAAAAAATGAAAAACGAACGTTCTTTGTTTTAAGTCCCTATTTTTTTCTTTTTCGACCTGCTGCATATTTGTATGGAATACATTAAATATTTTTGTTTTCCAAAAAATGAATTTTGGAAATTTTAATTAGATATATCATTAAAAATGACATGATTGCATTAATTTTTCATATTACTGGGAAACATTTGCTAACAGATAAATTAAGAGTAACATTGTGTATGAAATTCAGTAGTTTCAGATGTAAAACACTGTTTGATTGTAACTGTCTCATGATTGTACAAATTGCCGTATATATTGCAGTAAAATTAGATGTACATTTTATATTGCATCTAACTTTACTGCATTTTTTACTGCAAAAACTGCTGACAACATTGCTGCCAGCTGTTTTCACCGTAAATGTAACGGTTTTTTTTTTTTTTTTTTTTTTTTTTTTTTTTTTACAGTGTTGATAGATAGATATGTAATTTTGCATACATTTCTTGTAAAATTAATAAAAGGCTGTAGTTGCATGCATGAAATTCATGGAATACTGGCAGATGGTGAAAGGTCGGATTTTTTTGCAGTCGACGAATCCAGTCAGCGTACATAAATTGTTTTTAACGATTATGTCTGGCTAATTGTTATTGGAACATAAGAATTCGTTCTTGCAGTCCTTATTAATTCGATGGTTCAAGTGCAATGTAGCAAGGCGACGGATGAGCAATTCGGAAGTTTCTCCAGTAAAAACAAAGCCAATTGTTTTTCTAAAATACAGTCAAACGTCTCTTTAACGAAATTTTGCACTTAACGAAATTTTCTGCTGAACCTCGACTTTTGACACTTTTAACGTGTAAATTAATCTCCACATTACGGAAAATATATTGTATATAACAAAGCTTATTTCACTTTCGCGAATAACAATCAAAATGACTGGTTGCTGCTGCCATGGATACATGAATTTATTTCAGTGAATTGTTTGAAAATGAAGTTATTTATTTCTTCATTTCAATTCAAAAGAAGCAATGCTAAAAACCTTCAATTCAATAAGAAGTAGATTCTGGTTTACGGAAATGCTACTGGAGAATTGTTCTGATACTTACAAAGACCAAAAAATATCTATGAACATTATATTTTTTATAATTAACTTATACCAAGTAATATTACAGACTTTTTTTAAAAATTAATGATTTGGAATACTATAAAAAATGAGAAAAAGTACGCTACAGTTCAATTTTTGTTTAACTTTCTATATTATATGCTGTTTTAGATATCATTCTAGTTACACTGTAAAACAAATTCTGTAGAGATACTAAACTTTTTCTGGGAAACTGGGATTTCAAGAACTTTTCATGTAACGGCAACAGCAAAAATCCATGTAACTGATTCTAAAACTAGAATGTTTGCTGTTGCCGTTACAGGAAAAGTTCTTGGAATCCAAGTTTCCTAGAAAAAGTTTAGTACCTCTACAGAATTTTTTTATAGTGTACATTTATCCTATATGTCTACATTGGATAAAAATGTTATTACTTGAATTATATTTTTTCTTAATAGTTTCATTTTCTGTGTAATTTCCTTTTGATGCATGTGTATTTTATTATAGAAATATCGTGAAATTGAGTTGATTTTTATTTAACGATTTTTTTTCATAACAAAGTGTTTAATTGTAACGATAAGTCTCCAGTAAGTGGAAGTTTCACTGTAGTATATTCATCACGACAAGGAACAAAAGGCAAGCCCACATGGTGAAAAAAAATTATAAAGGCGTCAGGCTGAAACATAAATAGATACATAGCGATATAACACCTTAAAGCATAATTTAGAATTCTGCATGACGATTAGACTCCGGATAACATTTTTTGAAGCATTGAAAACAAGACAGTAATCTCACCTCAAAACGCAGGGCATCTGGTTTTCGTTACCCATCGCGAAGGTTCTCAAATTTCAACTTAATAAATAAAGGAACCAATCAGTGAAAGGCGAACGGCAGCTAAGCTAATGGCGTGAATGAGATTGTGGGAAAAAGAAGTTCCATATCTACGAACGTTGAATTTTTTGTATAAAAAGTCTAGCGTCGTAAAAGACGCGGGAATTTGGATCAGTGGCATAAAATCGGAAATAAAACTAGCAAAATTGTTTTTAAAAAAATTCGAAATAAAATCTTCTCTTAGAAATTGATAGCTTCAGTAGTTGATAAAAATGTATAATGGTACTAAACGTTTTTAGATTAAGATTTCAAGAAAATAGTTAATGTACGCGTTTTAAATTGAAAGGAAATAAGATAGTAATAAATGATAGACTTTGTTACGAAATAGGAAAATAATGAATATGCCAAAAACGGAGGATAATTTGTATGAATATTTCAAAGTAAAATTTTTATATAACATGCATATATATATTACTCTTACTGAGAGTTTTCGCTTGCTTTTGAATAACATAAGCGAGTTTGGGAATAAGAAATAAAAAAACAGTAGCCAAATAAAAATAACTGTTAGAAAAATATAGTTTGCACTGAAAAATCTATGTTTAACTTTTTATTGTACACCTTCTTTAAAACATGTTGTAAACAAACGTAATTCTGCGTAATTGCCTAGAACATAGAAATTTGATTAATCCGATACAGAAACAATTGCAAAAAAGTGCATTCTAGATGTCGCCTCAATGTGTAAAAGTTTCAGGCATTCTTGTAGAATTCTGAATAAAAATTCAAAATAGCTACCTTTGATTTAACATTGTGAAAATATGCACTAAAAGTAGCTATGAGATTTCGACACTAACCGATATAAAAAACAACTGATCGGCGAATGGTAATTTACATACAACTAATAAACAGCATAGAAAATTGCGAATTGCAACACAATATTCCAGCAAAACCTTTCTCTCTTTGGCTCCAGGTATGAATACATTTGTTGGTGTTTTTACCAGCGCGATGCTAGCGCACAGATAGCAATTAGCTGATAATAGAGAAATACCTATTATATTATTCTTTGCTGATGCTAAGCTGAATTGTTATTGAGTCAGTATGCCTATAAATAGAGCAAAACAAATGGCACGGTGCGACTGAATATGTAAAAGGATTAGAATCTGGAATGTATACTAGCACACATACACAGGGCAAAATTTGAGCAATAGCAGTTTGGCAAGTCTGATTTTATTTTACTCGCCAAATGATGAAATTTGTCTAGATTTAGTGCAAAGGCGAGCGGAAGCAAGAATCGTGCTCTTACTTATTTTAATTTTGGGGATTTTGAATAGAGGGAAATATATTATTTTAAATATAATTTATTTAAAATTGCATCATAATTTATTGATTATTTATGTTTTATTTTATTTTTTTTATTTATATTTTTTATTTTGTAGCCGGATTTTTTTTAAAAAGTATCTCTCTATCTCTTGCAAAACAAATAAAATATATATATATATTCATTTCCACTTAAAACAATATAAATATTTCATCATTTCTTTTCGATTAATATTTTATAACTAAAATAAAACGTTAATAGTAAATAATAAACATAATAGTTATATTTTACACATTCAATATAGTCATCTAAAATTAAATTTTTAACAGCAGCCAAATAAATAAGTAAATATGTCTCTCGGAATCTAATCTTTAAATATTTTTGAAATCATAAACGATCTTGTTAACGATTAACTTATATTTTATTTTAATTAATTTTATTCATTATTATTATTATTATTATTTATCCCTGCTGCATATTTGTACGGCAGTCTGTGAAAGAATTTTATTTCCGAAAATAGTTTTTGGAAATTTTAATTAGTTGCATCATTAAATATGAGAAGATACGCATCGGAGATATAATCTGCACGCCTTCAATTTATTTTATAGATAATTGCATCCGTTAATTGCATTAATTTTTCATATTACTCAGAAACGCTTGCTAACAGATAAGTTTAAAGATTAAAATTGGTTATAAATTGCATGAACATGAATTATTATTATTATTACTATTTTTACCATTACATTTTTAAGCAGTTACAATTAAGTATATTATAGACGTCATTACTATATTTATATATTTTAAAAGTCAAATATCTTTCAAAAAGAGACATATAGTATAACCTCAAATATCCAGCATAGTTGAGACCGAGACTAAGTAGGTGTAAAATTTAGTCTAAACATTATAAACTGGTGTAAAAAACAGAGAGTCTCGAATTTTCCTCCAATTTTACAGAAATTTATAACAACGTAATTGAAAATACTTTTTTTTAAATGCAATTTGTTTAACATTACATCCCAATTTATATTAAACAACCATGCTTTTTAAAATGATTCTCTAGCACGATTTTTTGTCCTTATCTCATGCAACACAAATATGAAGAAATATTCCTTTTCCACTTAAAACAATATTTGTTTTCGGTTAAGATTTTATGAATAAAATGAAGCTTCAATAATAAATAATAAAAATAATAGATATATTTTCCATATTCATTATAACCATGTTATACGAATTTTATATATATTAGGTTGCAGGGACCGATTTACAAATTTGTGAGTGATGTTTACGGGACCCCCCTTGCACCCATACAAGTGATTACGATTAAAAAAGGAACAAGATACCCTAGTAGCAAACCAATATTGGTTCAACGTTGCACCAGTATTTCATCTATTGGGAATATTGCCAATAAAACATTAATATTGCTCCAATATTGGGATGTTTACATTTTGTCCTTATTTAGCCAATATTTGCAGCCAATATTGGGGTTTCATTGGAAATATTGCCAATAAAATGCCAATATTGTACAAATATTAGCGTTTAATTGGCAATATTTCCAATGAAATTCCAATATTTAACCAATATTGGCGTTATATTAGCAATATTCCAATGAAACCCCAATATTGGCATAATATTGGCTGCAAATATTGGTTAACTAAGGGTAAAATGTAAACATCCCAATAATAGTGCAATATTTCATGCCATTATTGTGCCAATGTGGCAATATTACTCCAAGATGTAGCCAATATTGGTCCATTATTGTTTTGCTCTGGGGTAGTTACTAAAGTAGTTATTGTTGACTTTAAAAGACCCATTAAACAATTAAATATGAAAAACAATAACTTACTTTTTAATTAATTATTTTACAATTAGGAAATTTAAATGAGTTCACATTTTATAGTAAACTATATGGTGCAAATTATCTTTTCTATGCAAGTCTATAGATCTGGAATGATAAAGTATGCAACAACTGAACTAGTAATAAATTTTTGAAAACATCAAGCTGCAATTATTTTGAATATCAGGGGTTCAACAGCTTGCAAGCTATATTCAAGAATACTTTAATAATCCGATAATAACAGGAAAAGGATGTAACAAGAATTAAAAATAAGGTATTTGTACCCTATATGGACAGGGTTCTCAATATGGATACGCCTAATATTTTTAAAGGTAACAATTTTGATCGAGAGATGGCTAAAACATTTTCGCGAAGAAAAGCAGTTGAAAAGATAATTAAGTCTGGAAAGTGTAAAAAAGCGCGCTGTTCGCCATGTAGGAGGAAACATGTTATTTTGAGAAGTGCTGATCGTAATTACTTGTAAGCTTAAATTCTTATTAGATATGGTAAAATTACATTAAATGTTGAAAACTGGAGTATTTTAGAAAGCTAATAAAACATATCTTCGATTGCTATTGCATATTTTGCTTAAAATATTTTTCCTTATTCATTTGGTACATGATTTAGTAAAACTACGCCCGGTTCCCAATATGGACAGCTTATGTCCCCGTCGACTACAACTGTAAGAAAGAAGAAAATTCAACGTTGCCAAGCAATAAATTAAAAAGGCATCAAAGTGGTAAAATCTTTCTTCAACAAGAAGCCATTTGAACAATCCCTCCAAAACCTTCCTCCAAAAAACCCTTGCAGAAAAAAAAACCCTACCCCACAATAGGATATCTGTTGGCAAAATCGTAGGTGCCAATGGTATGACTTCGTCAACAAAAGAGAATGGTTCTGCTTTTTTTTGCAGTATTGATGCTTTTTTAACATGCGGCCATGCATCACATGTGGCAGATATGTTCATGAGGATTATGTGGGACTTACTGCCCATGGTGAAAAAGTTTATATTTGTCCATGCTGTGAAGACTAAGTAATAACAGATGTATATTCGCAGACAGATGCAATAAAGCTAAGCAAAACCAACAATATTACTTCATAATATTTACTAATAACTAAGGGGCTTTGCATGGGTCTTAGAAGGGTAAAAACCGAGAATGCCCCCCTTCCTTTCTAAAATGCATGTTCTGAAGATATTTACTGTCACCCCTCCTCTTCGGAAAACTTTAAGATACATTATTTCTATTCCCTTTCCTCTAAAATCCCTTGGAAAAGTGGCTCTTTCAAACACCTGTCCATAATAGGGACAGGTAGTTCCTTATATGGACACTTGTAAACATTTTTTTTTATTTTATTATTTAAATTAAACCAGAATAATTACAAGGTCGCTAATTTGAATAATGATAGTTAATAGTCCAAGGATAGTGGTCACATATTTTTGGAGTCCTATGACTTGTACATGGGGGTGAAAAAAATACATTTTTCTTAGGGTGTCCATATTGGGTACAGTTACCTTATAATTTATTTTTAAAGTAATAAAGATTAAAAAAAAGTATTCACTATAATAAAATAATAAATGGAAGTTTTAGACAAAATATGCATTGCTATAAAAATACAACATAATTCAATGTAGAATGATATGTAAAATTCTGTTGGATATTAAAACTACACAGATTTTAGACAATAATTGGAAAAAGTTATGCAGCATTTGGGGGCCCTTTAAAATCAGGGGTCCTGGGCCTGTGCCCCGAATGCCCTACCGTAAATCTGTGACTGTTGGGTTGTTCGGAAAGTTCTTTCCGTTTGGAAAAATCAATTTGTACCGGAAAATTCTGTTAATGAATTATTACATATTGTTTCCGATATCTAATACTTTGATATTAATGAAAAAAAAATTCCGGTACAAATTGAATTTCCCAAACGGAAAGAACTTTCCGAACGACCCAATATAATCATTTATATATATATATATATATATATATATATATATATATATATATATATATATATATATAACTTTTAAATATAACCAGTTATATAAATTTTTAACAACAGACAAATAAATAAATAATAAATCTGTTTCTCTCAATCAAATAATTAAATGTTTTAGAACCTTAAACAATTCGGTTATCGAATAACTTTTATTTTATTTTATTTTTATTCATCTAATTATTTATTATTATTATCAATATTTATCTCTGCTGCGTAACAGATGTATGCGTATGTGAAAGAATGTTTCTTTCCAAAAATAGAATTTGGAAATTTTAATTAGTTACATCATTAAATATGAGAAGTTACGCATCTCAGACATAATCTGCACGCCTCCAACTTATTTCATAGATAATTGCATTCATTAATTGCATTATTTTTTCACAATACTGAGAAACGCCTGATAACAAATAAGTTTAAAGCTTAAAACTGGTTATAAAATACAGGAACTTGAATTATTATTATTATTATTATTATTATTATTATTATTATTATTATTATTATTATTTTACTTTAACCTTCTTTTAATTGTACAAAAAGAATATTGTATTTTCTAATATTTACAATTAACTATAGTACAGATATCACTCCATCATTTATACATTTTCAAAATTAAATATCTTTTAAAAAATATATGCAGTATAACATCGAAAATCCGGCATATTGGAGACCGAGACTAAGCAAAATTTTTGAAAATTCCGGATTTCTGAAGTAATAGCAAAATTACATGCGATTTTCAAACTGTACCTATATTCATAATTTATTTGACACCCAAGTAATCGATAGCTGAGAAAAATATAAAATTAAATATTTTAAAAAATACTTTAATTATTTTTTTAAATAAACAGTGACATTAATTCTTTCCCGCGTAATTTTTTCGAAATATCGATATCAACATTGCTTGTTTCAGTTTTTTTTTTCGTAATTTTTAACAGGTTTTTATTGGATTTTTTATAAGTAAATAATATCGATTTAAGAAATTTAATCTTGTTTTTCTATTATCAGATCATTAACATTTCAGTTAATAATCAGATATTAAGTTTTCAATGAAATCTATGCTTTTTTTTTTCCAGTGACACTTTTTTTTTCCGCATTATCCTCAGCCACGTTCTTCCGAACTTCTTCCAGTATTATCGATGAATGCATTTAGCACGGCATCAGCGATTGCTTTGTCCACTAATCTATTACTTTCGATCCCTAAATTTTTAATTCGTAAACGGTCGCTATTTTTCATTTTCCTATAATTAGGAAATAGAATAAAAAGGGGCGGCGGCTCATGAAATTTTTTTCATCTTATTCTACGATTTTCATCTTGCCAACATATGATAATGTGAAGAGGTAGGCTGGGTATCGTTACAAGTGGTCCAATATGCCGGATTTTCGAGGCTTTACTGCATATATTTTTTTAAAGATATTTAATTTTTAAAATGTATAAGTGTAGGAATGATGTCTGTAGTATAGTTAATTGTAAATATTAGAAAATACAATATTATTTCTGTACAATTAAAAGAAGGTTAAAGTAAAATAATAATAATAATAATAATAATAATAATAATAATAATAATAATAATAATAATAATAATAATAATAATAATTCGAGTTCAACATTTTATAACCAGTTTTAATCTAACTTATTTGTTCCCAACCGTTTCTCAGTAATGTGAAAAAATAATGCAATTAATGAATGCAGTTATCTATGAAATAAGTTGGAGGCGTGCAGATTATGTCTGAGATGCGTATCTTCTCATATTTAATGATGTAACTAATTAAAATTTCCAAATTCTATTTTTGAAAAGAAACATCCTTATATATATTATAAATGTGAAAGTGTGTCTGAAAAATTGGAATGAACTTGGCTTCAAAACGGATGGATTAATGTCTTTGAATCTTTGCATATGGATAGATTATATTAGTGGGATGAACAAAGGCTAATTTTTATTTATTTTATTCAAATATTTTCCTTAATAATTCAAAATTTAATTATTTTTCATACAAAATCAATAGGCGTTTTTCAGATAGAATTTAACCATTTTTCTTTCCTGTTGACAAGAAAATAAAAAATTGGAATAATATTTTTTCAGCTACAAAGAATTTTTTATAAAAAACTTCCACGTGAAAAACTGTAATAAAATAATTTAAAAGAAAATAAATATGAGGTCATGTTTGAAATAAAAATAAAAGATGTATTTTTTATAATTAATTTAACAAGGATATTTGTTTAGTTAATGGGAATTTTTGTGTAAAATATGACGACATAAATTACAAGTAAAAATAATGAAAAATAATTATATATTTTTTAAAATGGTTCAATTATGAAAATGTGACTTCATAGTTGAAATAAAATAGGCACTTTACAGCAGTCGTTAAAAATACAAGGGGTATGAATATCAGTAGCTAATGGAGCGAGATAAATAATGACGTCATATTTAAAATGAATCAGAAATATTTTGTACTTATATTAATTAATAAGTTATAAGTTACATACAAATGAATATTTTTATTCAAAACTCATAATTATCAATGGAAGAAATTTTTTGTGGGGAAAAGGCGGAAAATAAAACTACTGATTAATATATTTTTATCTCGATTTTTTAACACTTTCGAACAAAGTTGAAAAGTTATTATGCTTTCAGTTTGTCTGTCTGTCTGTTCGCTTTCTAACTTTCGTAATTATACTCCGATTTCAATGAAATTTTTGGACGTTCTTAACGTTTACCTAGCACGAATACCTATTGAAAATAAAGTTTCTACCATGCTTAGTTTATTTACAGGGATTGTCAAAAAATTTCCTTACATTACGGCATTATGGGGAAAATCGTTTAAATTAAATTTAACAATGTTACACCCTGTGAACCATATTCAAATTTATATGCATTTACAAAGTGCACTAAAATATGCATTTTGTAAAGTATGTAGTGAAAAGGACGCTTATTATTCATTTACAGGGTTACACAGAAGAATTCCATTGCATAAGAATAAAGGGAGGAACAGTTTCCGAATATTTAATTATGGTAAACGATTTCATGTAAGGTACCCTGGGGTAATAACGCCACGTTAAGGTTCTACCAATTTTCGAGGCTTAGTTTTAGATTGTATTTTTCAAACAAATATAGGATCTGATACAGCAACTCATTGACTATCTATATAAAATAAAATAATTTAACAGATATGTATTCATAAAATGTAATGGCGTTTTTTCTTGACCAATGCTATTTGGCGTTATTACCCACCTATATGGGTAATAACGCCATGCAAACAAAACTATGAAATAAGATGGAATGATTGCATGTAGATATCCCAGTTCTAAAAATACAAACTCTACAAACTTAGAAATTGACAAATTGCATTCTAAGCTATTGAAAATGTTCAATTTTTTTGTGAAAGTGTAAGAAAAATAAAGGTGTGGTGTGGGGGGAGGATGAGGCAAAAGAATATCAGACCGTGAGCTTCTTTTTGCTTAAAAAGGACCGCTTAAATAGAAATATGAGAAACATTGCACAGTTTTAACTGTGTTTATTTGAATCAGTTTTTAGGATGTAGCTCGGTCACTGCAGGGAATCAACTGGGGCATTAATGTCAAGGATTGGCGTTATTACCCCGGTATAGTTATTGCGCAGTACATTTTAAATTACAAATTATCTCGAGAAGATATCCAAAATCTTCAACAACATTTTAAAAGTACATGAAATGTACTACAAATTTATGTAATTAACAAAGTATTTCCGGATAAAAAGATAGTCTTCACATCACAAAACGTATCTCGCAAATTTTAGATCAAGCGTTAATTTTAGTTGTTTGTAAAAACAATAAGACTTAAAACTGAAACAAATTAACCTGAAGCTGTTTTTTGCGATTTATATGACTCAAAACCCTTCTGCGCAGAGCACATGGGTGTCATTTACCTGATTATTTCATAATTATGCAAAATATAAGCACTTGGCGTTATTACCCCGCCTGGCGTTATTACCCCAGGGTACCTTATAATCAAATTGATATACGTTGCTGAGGCTTAATGTGAGTTATTTCATGCATAATACGAAGTGCATAGCATTTACAGGAACACACAAAAGATTTCAAATATTATATATTCTATTCGAAGTACTATATATGATGGATGATGACTGTTGCATGGATGAAATTCATTTTGAATTATGATATGTGCTTTTAAGTTTCGCTAAATGTATGCATATTAAATGGAGAGTATAAATGGTAATATTATAAATAGTGAAATTTAGATATACAGGGTTACACAAAAGATCTCGAAAAGGTTACTGAATATGGGCGTAATTTACTTAAAGGTGTTTTTTAAATAAAATATGCATTTTTATTTTGAATGCATTTAGTAAACTAAGAAATGTTTGTAATATATATATAAAATGATATACAGGGTCCCGCAAAGAACTGGATACAAGGTTGTCTTCGGATGACAATTTCTGAGAATGTAATTTAGGTAGTAATAAGAAATATTTTCGTTTGAACTAAATTTTAGAATGATACTTTCGTTTATTAAAGGCACTTGGAAAACTACAGGGCTGAACAAAAAAAATTCAAGAATGTTTCTATTATTAGTATTAATCGCTGAAAGGAAAATTTTAACTAGCAAACAAATTAGCAAATAGGGATTATCAGAAGTTTTTTACCATAAATTCGCGATAAAAAGTTAATTACACATGCTTTTCATCATCGAAATTTTGTGCTTGATTGATCAATTATTTCTTCTTTAAATGTTATGTGAACGAAGTCACGGGTAACTGCTAGTTCTTTCACATATTGCCGTACAAATACGCAACAGGGATAATTAATAATAACAATAATAAATTATTAGATGAATAAAAATAAAATAAAATAAAAGTTATTCATTAACCAAATTGTTTAAGGTTTTAAAACATTTAATGATTTGATTGAGAGAAACATATTTATTATTTATTTATTTGTCTGCTGTTGAAAATTTATATAACTGGTTATATTTATAATTTATATATATATATATATATATATATATATATATATATATATATATATATATATATATACTTATTTATTTATATAAATGGTGATATATATAAAATATATACCGATGGCAGAGGTTCGAATTGAAGGTTGTTTACTTTTTAACTCTGTTGGCTGTATGACTTTAAAGCTATTAAAATTTGAAATATTATTGAATCAATGCATAAGAATTTTGCTATTGAAAGTTTCCAAGAATTTTGCAGATTCATTCAAGTTCAATAAAAATGGATTCTGCTTAGCTTTGCGTTTACGCCATCGTCGATGACTCATGAAAAAATATTTCATCTTGTTCTTACTGTTTTAATCTTGCCAAATACGATAATGTGAAGTAGCAAGTTAAGAGCCCACGCTACTGACTGAAAAATATACGGATGATAATGCCTATTGGGGCATTGATTTCAAATATCTCGCTAAAATGTTTACATTTCTACATGATTTTTTAGGTGCGTTCGTAATTATGTAAATACGAAGCTCCTATTTTTATCGTTCAGTTCGTCCGTCTGTCCGTCTGTTTGTCTGTCCGTCTGTCCGCATATAACAACGCAAAAACTACACAACGAAATCTTTTGAAATTTAAAATATATAATTATTACATAATTTTGTCGAGTCATTTAAAATTTTATGAGAATCGGATGTATAGATCAATTACAGGGACAATCAAAAGTATTCCGTTACATTACGGTCAATGGGGAAAAATGTTGCAAATGCATTTTAATCATTTGGAATGTAAATTACATACTTACTACATAATTTTGTCAAGTCATTTCAATATTTTGAATATAAGATGCATAGATCAAATACAAGGACAATCAAAAGTACTCCGTTAAATTGCAGTCAATGGAGTTTCAAATGCATTTTAATAATATTACACTCATTCGAACATAATAATATTGATATGCATCATAAAGTACAAATAATAATATAGATTTTCATGATATTTTGTGCAAAGAACTTTTGTTATATTGATTTACAAGGCCACACAAAAGTATTCCATTACATAATAAGTATATAGCGAACATTGTTTGTTGCGCATTTTAATTGTAATTAACTATTTACAATTTTATGAGATTGATACATGAGAGTGATATTTTTAAATCCATTCCATCATCGCACGAACGCACCTCATTTGCTACGCTTCATGTGCAATTTCCAACTTGTTTTTACATAGGATAGCTGAGGACGATCTACAACCGGACTAGTGTTTACTTTTTCAATTTTGATTTGAGACTTAAAAAAGAAAAATAAATTAACTTTCGAAAGTGGTTAGAACCGGTTCTGAAATTGAAACTCTCATAATATAAAAATGATATAACCAAAATCGAAAAAGTAAAAACTAGCCCGGTTGTAGATCGTCCTCAGCTATCCCATACAAAAAAAAATGTAAAAGCATTAAAATTTGAGCGAGATATTTGAAAAGAACGTCTCCATAGACTTAACATTAGTATCCGGGTCTTTTTCAATCAGTAGTGTGGGTTCTTAAGTATCGTCCCAAGTGATTCAGTTGTTAGAAGTATCTGCGCTATATCCTTGAAATGGATTCAATTTCCAGCTTAGAAATTTTTTTGACTCTGCTGGCTGTGCAAATTTTATTTTATTAGACTTGGACTATAAACTAGGAACAATTGCACAAAAATTACGTTTGTAATGGATGTGATGAATTTCGTTCCCACGCTTCCAAAATTACCCCCCACGACGGGAATCTCGGAGAATTCTCAGAAGGAGAAATACATCTTTCTCCACTCTCAAAGTAGACATAAGAAAGTCAGCCGATTTCAATAAAGCACTTAAGTGAACTCTTCGATTAATGCACAAGGTCGTTCCGCTGATTTTAGACCCCACGGAAGTTGAGCCTACGAAGTGTTGAGAGAGACCGCATGGCGATGATTTCCACAAGTAAGAGAAAGATAATTCTCCAAGGCGACCGCTGTGCAAGAATGAGGAGGCGGGTCATCCCAAGGAATGATGGATGAGGGAAAACGGGATAAATAGAGCGAGGGGATGCTCTAAGGGACTTCTTCTGCTGTTCAGATGCGGAGCGTTAGAGACGGGGGAGTTGGCCTTCGTACTCAGAGAGAGTAGTGACCAGAGGTTTACTCTTGGAGGAGAATGAATAGGCAGGTTGATGCCTATGGTAAAGACCTTGTGGAGAACAACTCCGGATAAACTGTTATTATATTAACGAGTGGCGGTAAAGCCATTTCAATTCAGTACGAACAATCTTTTCTATCTGTTGTGGAGAACCCATCTTTTATTTTGTTATAAGTGGTATGGATTTCCTTGTAATGAACTAAATAAATTCTAGTGAAATCTGATCCAGCCTCTTGCCGCTATTTTTTCGACCCGCTACCACACAAGCCGACTGGAGGTATTATAACTGGTGGCAGCTGAGCGGATTCTTACACCAGAAAAGAAAAGTTGTTTGGATATTTTAGTCTGCCCCAGTGTGTGATAATAGCGCCCGCCCAGAGAGACGACGCTAATAGAAGATCATAAAGCCTGACCGTGCCTCAGCAACAAGAGAAAGATATAGGAGTGCCTCAGCCGTGCTGCATCAAATTGAGAAGGAGCCCCAGAGTCCTTCAGCTATACCCAAGGAGCGCCAAGCTTCAAGTGCCTCGAAATCAAGGACCAGTGACTGCTTACAAGTGGAGCCCGAGAAAAGAAACCCTCCGAGCCAGACCCAGGAGCAACTGGGACCGACCTCTTCAGAAAGACGTGCCAAGCAGAAAAAGGTAGGCTCATTTTTCTTTGAGTGGCCTCAGATTGAAAATTTAGTGTATTTATAGTAAAATATTGTCATGATTCTAAACTTAAACTTAAGTTAAAAAAAATATATTTCAGTGAATTTCGATTTCGTCAAATTAATTAAAGTTAATCATAAAATAATATAATAAATAAGTAATATCTAGCAGTAAAAAAATTCTCGAGTTAGAATTATTTTGTTTTTCTCTAAAAACATTTGATAAGCCAGTGGGTGAAGAAAAAAAAAGGCCCTTGGAAAAAAAAGGCTCTTTGGAAAAAAAAAGAAAGGCCTTTATAAAATTTAAAAACTTAGTTACTAAATTTAAAATTTTATTAACGGTTAGTGCTGTTACATATTTCTGTTGACTAATGTATGTTAGGACAGGTTTTGGTAAAAATATTTTGTATTTAAATTAGTAAATGTTTCTGTTAATAATCTGTGTGAGTGCCCAATCCAAAAATCCAAGTTGTTTTTCTGTGACATTTCAGAAAGTTAGTTGTTATTTGTGTTTTTGTGTGCATAGGGATCTTTAAGTTTAGGAAAAATTTATTTTATTGAGACTAAATTACAGAATTGAAGAAATGGTCTGAATTAGAAATCCTTATATATCTATTGAATTGTGTTTAGAAATTTTTATTTTCTTATACATGCATAAAATTTGGATTGTGAAATTGTTAACGATTTAGTTAAATGCATTTGATTTTTTGGGTTCTTGTTAACTGATTTAAACTTAACGGAATCATGGCGAAAATTACGTCACTCAAATATTGTAGGAAGGCAGACTTACAAAATTTGGCAGAAGTCCTAGGGGTGGAAATCGAACCGGATGATAATATGGCAGCTATTATTAGGAAAATTGAATCCGCGAGCGATTATGATCAAACTCTTGCTCTAGCTCAAGCTGAATATATAGTTAGGGATCGCGAAGAGGAAAAACAAAGGTTAGAACAAGAAAAACAATGGGAAAGGGAAGAGACAGAAAGGGAAAGACAAGATAAAGAGAAGGAAAGGGAATTTACATTGGAACAGCTGAGATTATCTCAAACCTCAGAGAGACGTAATTCTACTGCGAGTAGTAATGCTGAACGTCAACCTAAGCTTGCACTTAAGACTGTAATGCACCGCTTTGACCCCGATAAATCCGACATAACTCTTTTCTTAAACTTATTCGAACGACAAGCTAATAGAGTAGGTATCGAAACTGAAGACGACGTAACTCATTTACTCTCTTTATTATCCATAGACATAGCGGAATTGATCTTGCGCGAACCGGCAGATCAAATTGAAAATTTCGCACACGTGAAATCATTATTACTGGCCAGGTATAGGCTGAGTCCTGAAGCTTATAGGGTAAAATTAAATAGGCATGCTAAAAATCCTGGAAGCCCATGGAAAGATTTAATCTTTGAACTTGACAGTTTTCTCGAAGGATGGTTACACGGTTTAGGAATTTCAGATTTTTCGGCTCTGAAAAAGTTATTGATTACGGACCAAATCAAACGTCGTGCTCCCACGGAATTAAAAGAGCACTTCATAGATTCTTGGGCTAATTATACGGATCCCCTAACTCTAGCAACAAAATTAGATGAATACGAAGCTGTTAAGATATCGCAAAAAAATCGTGGAACGCCGGAAACGCAATAGACAGGAGAGGCCATAAACCAAAAATTGATGACAAATCGCGAGAAAGGAAAAACGAAACTGAAACCAATTGGAGGAAGAGAAATGATAACACAGAACGGCAACGGGTTTTCGAACGACCTAGTGGAAGGAAGTGCTTTTTGTGTTCTAGTTTTTCCCATGTGAAGGCCGATTGTCCAGAGAATGAAAAAAATAAAAAACCTGTAACAAATGTTCGACATATTAGCGACGGAACTAAATTCGAAAAAGGTTTCCAACCTTATTTGGGTCGCGCAAAAATTAATGGAGAGGAAATAGTTACACTCCGAGATTCGGGCAGCTGCCAAAATGTCATCCCAGGACGATTAATTAAACCTGAACAACTAGACGAAAATTACGTTTGGATTACGCAACCTTTGATGAACGATGTACGTTGTTTACCTACGGCGATAATAGATTTAGAAATTGAGGGGGCAGGTTCCATCCGAACTAAAGCTATAGTAGCAGAAAAGGAAATTGACATGGATTACTATATTTTGGGAAATGATACTCAGAAATTGATTGAGGAAGGAAAAAAAATAATCCCGCAGTTTTAAATGCCGTTCTCACCCGCAATCAGACTAAATCAATTCTGAAAGAGAAAAAATCGGGGTCTCTGGAAGGGGGAGAAAGGAAAGGCATTGTATCAAACAACCCCAAAGTTCCTATTGAAGATGCTACTATTGTATTGTACGAAAGCTCTTCCGAAAAAGGGGAGGAGACATCTCAAACGGAAGAAGATCTATTGATTGTTCCAGAACTGGAACCAGACACATGTTCAATTTTAGAGGAAGTCAAGAAGGCGGATTTCGTGAAAGCTCAACAAGATGAGGTAGAATTAAATGAAGTACGCGAGAAAGCGGAAAAAAAGAAATCGCATAACGAAATTCATAACTCTATTATTGTGCGAAAGTCAACTGACTATAGAGGAAAAATAAGGAACCAATTGATTATACCCTGGAAATTTAGACAAGGAATTTTAACGGCTTGTCATGAAGGGATTTATTCTCACAGGGGAGTGGGAAAAGCCTTATGTGTATTCTCGCGATGGGCGGAAGCGATTGCAATTCCTAACATGCTTTCGGAGACGGTGGTGGAAGCGCTAATTACCGTATTCAGTCGAATAGGATATGCAACTGAAATACAAACTGATTTAGGACGCAGTTTTATCTCCAGTCTAACGACTACGTTTTTAGATAAATTCGGAGTAAGACTAAGACATTCTAGTGTGTGTAGGCCTAGCTCAAACATGGTAGAAAGATTTCACCGGTCCGTTAAAAAATTATTAAAGTCTTTGTGCTTAGAAAATGGAGAGGATTGGGAGTCAAATTTGCCTCACGCCCTATTTGCACTTAGGACTGTGGTCCATGAATCTACCGGGTTCAGTCCGGCAGAACTTGTTTTCGGCCGAAATCTCAGAACGCCTGAAACATTGTTGTTCGAGCAGTGGACGGGGGAAGGTCCCGAACACGAATTAGTTACGGAGCATGTATTCAATCTGGTAAATAGATTAAAAAGATGCCGGGAACTTGCCGTCGAAAACATGACGAACAGCCGGGAGAAAAGGAAATTCTATTACGATAAAAAGGCAACTGAAAGAAGTTTCGAGCCGGGCGATGAAGTTTTAGTACTAGCCACGAACAAACCAAATAAGATGTCTATTAAATGGATCGGGCCGGGAAAAATCGACTCGAAAATTTCAGATACAAATTATTTAGTGAGTGTCCCAGGGCGACGCGAGAAATCACAAATCTACCACGTTAATTTGCTGAAACCATACGTAAGACGCGTAGTAAAAGTAAATATTTTGCCTAGCAAAGTTTTCGACTCTGAAGAATCCCCGGATCTTGAAATAGATTTTCCATCCGTCGATTCAAACAGTTGCAGTTTCGAGAAAATAGTGGAAGACGGGAATTTAAAGGACCGATGTAACCCAAACCAATTAATAGGGGCTTCGTATAGATTCTCTAAATTCATGTCCAAATTATTACACGGACTAGAAGAATATTGTCTTCCTTATCTGGACGATACAGCAGTATTTTCCAACACTTGGGAGGAACATCTCATACATTTAAGGACAGTCTTAATTAGGATTAAGGAGGCTAGGTTGAAAATTAAAATTGCAAAATGTAAATTCGCACAAAGGACAGTAAAATATCTCGGACATATTGTCGGGGAGGGACAACGAAAACCTTCAGATGTCAAAATCAGGACTATCGTAGATCTGCCAACACCGAGAAACAAAACTGAAGTAAGGAGATTCTTGGGAATGACAGGTTATTATGCCCGGTACATAAAAAATTATGCCGACATCGTTGAACCTCTTACGAGTGCTTTAAAAGGAAAAAACAAAAGGGAAAAAATAGTTTGGAACAGCGAAATGGGGGAAGCGTTCGAGAAATTAAAAAAGAAATTAACTGAAGATCCCGTACTATACGCCCCCAATTATGAATCCGAATTTATAATACAAACGGATGCTTCAGAAAAGGCTATGGGTATAATACTGGCCCAGAGACAAGGCTCAGAAGAGCATCCGATACTTTTTCTAAGTAGGAAATTCACAGACGTAGAAAAGAATTTTAGCGCTTCAGAACGCGAATGCGCCGCTATAATTTTTGCAATAAAGAAGCTAAGACATTATATTGACAGTCAGAAGTTTTCTATACAAACCGACCATAATCCTTTAATATTCTTAAAGAATAACGCAGGCAATAACTCTCGCCTTTTACGTTGGGCAATCACCCTGCAACCCTATCATTACGCTATAAAACATCGTCCAGGAAAGGACATACCCCATGTGGATTATTTAAGTAGGATAGAGTAAAATCTATCAGAAAATCCAATTGTATATATGTTTTGATGCTAATTATCTGTATTTTGTAATTTATAATTGTGTACTTTATTGTGTAGATAAATTAAACGGATACCGAAGGGAAAGATCCTGTTAAATGAAAAAAAAAAAAAAACAGAAACAAACTAAAGGGATTTTAAAGATTTAAAAATATATCGGGCCACCCAAGTTTAATGAGCTAACCTTTCCCTTACAGATATTGTGTCTTGCAGCCCAATATCAGACTGGCGGAAGGGGTGTTGTGATGAATTTCGTTCCCACGCTTCCAAAATTACCCCCCCACGACGGGAATCCCGGAGAATTCTCAGAAGGAGAAATACATCTTTCTCCACTCTCAAAGTAGACATAAGAAAGTCAGCCGATTTCAATAAAGCACTTAAGTGAACTCTTCGATTAATGCACAAGGTCGTTCCGCTGATTTTAGACCCCACGGAAGTTGAGCCTTTGAAGTGTTGAGAGAGACCGCATGGCGATGATTTCCACAAATAAGAGAAATATATTTCTCCAAGGCGACCGCTGTGCAAGAATGAGGAGGCGGGTCATCCCAAGGAATGATGGATGAGGGAAAACGGGATAAATAGAGCGAGGGGATGCTCTAAGGGACTTCTTCTGCTGTTCAGATGCGGAGCGTTAGAGACGGGGGAGTTGGCCTTCGTACTCAGAGAGAGTAGTGACCAGAGGTTTACTCTTGGAGGAGAATGAATAGGCAGGTTGATGCCTATGGTAAAGACCTTGTGGAGAACAACTCCGGATAAACTGTTATTATATTAACGAGTGGCGGTAAAGCCATTTCAATTCAGTACGAACAATCTTTTCTATCTGTTGTGGAGAACCCATCTTTTATTTTGTTATAAGTGGTATGGATTTCCTTGTAATGAACTAAATAAATTCTAGTGAAATCTGATCCAGCCTCTTGCCGCTATTTTTTCGACCCGCTACCACACAAGCCGACTGGAGGTATTATATGGAAAAGAAACCAATGCAACATTGGCTTAATATATTTAATAACTACGTTAATTTAAATAGAAATTATATTCAATACAAATTTCACTGATTATTAATTATTTTAATCATTCACACAACAAAATCATGGTTACAGTTTCAATTTGTTGTCAATGACTTTTTTCCCGTGGACTAAGAACAATTATTATTTCTTCAAATAAATTTTTATTACTCAAGGTAATTTAAGGTAACTCAAGGTAAAATATTCATATTAATTTATATAAATATTTAAATATATAGTCATTGGAAAATTGATAATTGAAAAAATACGAAATTTAGCTTTATGAGTTTAACTGTTAATGACAAATATCTTTGTTTACATTTAACAGTACATAATATACATTTGGGAACATCATATTTATTCATTGACCATTAGAACAAATTTTCCTAAATAATTTCAGATTTTTAATTATAAAATGCAATTAAGATAAAGATTGATATAACTAGTTCAATACCATTGTGCTGCCCTTAAATAAAATACATCTAACAAGTAACCAAACGCATTTGGCTAAACTATATAATAAATCAAAACTTTGTTAGCCTTCGGGCCAGAGTGTCACAAGCGTAACAAAATTTTGATTCCATATATTGACAAGTAAACTGGTCTTTGTTACATGTTAGATGTATTTTATGTGGGGAGCGTATAATATTGATTTAGTTATATAAATATATATCTTTATTATACAGTAAAAACCTCTCTAAACTGATCACGTTATGTTCCAATAAAAATTGGTTTCTTTGAGATGTGGTCTCTTAATGGAGATCATGTTTAAATCTTCATTGTAATTGTCAAAAAAAGGTAACAATTAATGTTACTAAAAATAATTTTTCACTTTCGGAAAAAAAGTAAGTATAAAAACAAAACTTACTAACAAAAGTTAATTACTACAGAGTTTAAAAATGAATATATTAGCGTTAGCTTTGATTTTAGTCTTTAATGTGAGTTTTTTCTATTAAAATCTTCTTCAAGCAGCCCGGAGAAAGAAGAATTTGTTTAATTTTCTACAAAGCAATTAGTCGCATGTAGTTCTTCTGAGATGATCTCTGAATGGACGTAAAATTAGTATTAAATTTATAGGAATAAATCTTTTTCCTAATGAAAAAGGGTCGTTCAGGGAGATGGTCGCTTAATGGCGGTGGTCGAACAGAGAAGTTTCCCTATTTTATAATAAAACAACTAAAATTATTTAGAAAAAAAAACTCTAAATGTCACAAAAGTAATGAATGGACGTTTACATTTGAAGATTAAATATCCACGAATTCCACAAAGTTGACTGTACATGTTATTGTAAAATAGATATTACAGTTTTCATTAATTAAAATGACATACAAGTTTTTAACTGATGTTCTGTAACTCGAAAACACAGGATTCCCAATCTGATGGGTATATATATATATATATATATAAAGAAATAGGGTTGTTTTAATTTTAAAGTTTTAACTATAAATGAAATCAATTCACAATGAATGTATAAAAATATAAATCCATGCAGATTTCTTATCTTCGCACACTTGAGCAAATGAGATTTAAAAAGACACATCTTCATATTCAACAAGGTTCATTATTTAAAATTTCTATGTAATATTGAAAGACCAAATTTTCCAAAGTAAAGCTGAAAGATAATTATAAAATGATCATAGTCATTAGAAGCATTAATTATAAAAGCTGAAGTGAACTAGGTAATGATTTATCGATTTTTACTTGCTGGCATGTATTTTTAACTTTATCTATGCAAATTTTTGATTTAATTTTAAAAGATTTTCGCCATTTTAAATAGTTACGATATTAAAAATTACAGATTACATACTGTAATGCATAATACGATTTCATCCAATTTATCTTTAAGAAGTAATTGTTTTCTGCTCGACTGCGGTGATTTTTCCTATGTTTGAAAATAATTTAATAAAAATGTTAAGGAGAAGGTGGACACTCAAAAAAATTTATTTTTCTTTTGAACCGATTTGCTTGAAAAAAAATATGTGATTACAATTATAGTTATTTGAGAAAAGCTAAACTTGCAAGGAAAAATATTAATTACTTTGGTAATTATTAATCATTAATTATTGAAATAATTAATTAATTAAAAATGCTCCATGCGCATTTCTTTTGCATATAAAATAATAATTTTTATTTATTAGATACTTTTCAGACCTAAGAGTAAAACTTAGTTGAAATCCTAAACATAAATAAAAAATAAAAATTAATAATAATAATAATAAGTCGAAATACCAATTTTTATAGTGAAAAAACACTGAAAATCATACTTTTGATGACGAATTTACAGCTTATGAGGTCCGAAGTACAATTATTTGAATTAATATTTTTTCTATGTACTATGAGGTAATGACATAACAAATTTTGAAGAACTCAAAAAATTAGGGATGCGGATGGAACATTTTGAAAATTGAGATTATCCCGAAATTTTTATTTCGAGAAAATCCACAGTTAAGTTAGAAATATCAGTATTTCAATAATAAAGAACATTAAATACCATATAATAAATGAATATTACTTATAATACACTTATAATATACTTATAATAAACTCATAATTAACGCTTCATGAGTTGGGAAATAAAAAAGTATTTTTCGAAATTTTGGATGATTTTTGTCGATTTGAAAGTCCACCTTCGCCTTAATGAGCAAAAGAATTATACCGATTTTTATAAAGTAATTATTCCTGTTTTATGGTTGGCAAATATGCTTTTAAACATTAACTTACTAAAATAGTAAAAAAAAAAAAATGTACAATAAAATGCATTGTAAACATCAACCCAATGGGCATAGTTTTTTAGTGTATGTATTTTAAATAAATTTTTCAAAAAATATATTTATATTAAATGAATATAACATTTGTTTAAAAATAAACTAATGAATTTTACTTTAAAGTCTTAACTTAATATAAAATGAACGCAAAAAAGCATATAAGAGTCTTTTAAACCTCAAAATTTATCAAAGGCGTCACTGAACTATTGAAATGTGCCAATTCCAAAATTTCTTCGATCTGCTACATGTTAATACTTCAAAATTTATTATCACAGTGGGAAAGTTAATCGAAATCTAATTAGATCATGAGTATTCGAAAGATATAAAATTCCATGCATTAACTGTGAATGTATGACTATCGAAAAAATCGCGTAAATCCTGAAAAATGCGATATAGTTTCGCCTGTTGAGTGATTTACACAAAAAAGTAATCAGTATCAAATTATATCAGATACTAATTTAATATAAAATTTTATTAAGTTCTGTTCATTAGTTATTGAGATAGAGTGCTTCAAAATGTATATAACATATAGGTAGATTCACAGACTCACAGACAGTTATTAAAAAAAATAGTCAAATGAAGTTCAGGATCTTTTAAAACGTACGAATTTGTCGAAAACCAGAAGTTGAACTTTTAAAGAATCCAATCCAATACTTCAGTGTTATTAAAGCACAATAGAGTAAAAGTAAGTAAATGTTTTAAATTCCTTCATTTTCGCCTTTGATATTACTTTAGAATATTTGAAATTGAAAGTAAAAGAGAATTATTAATCACCTTAATTATAAATGCTTAAGTAATTAATTAAATATTGATTAATACCTGTTCGCATATATATGTGTTTTAACATATGCATATTTTGAATTTAGTTTTTGATGTTTTTGAAAGTTTCAATCAGTTATATTATTAAAAATGGCGGATGCGAACTCAATACATAATTTGCTTTCCTGCAATTTGTTGCTAAGCAATAATTGCACTTCCTTGATTGAGTTGATTTTTCATATTGTTTATACAAAGATGAGATGAGAGAAAGGATTATGGCGATAAAAAAATGCACGATTTCTGAAAAGGAAATACGGTTTTTAACATTAACCTTCTAATAATGTTACAAAAAAGAGAATTGTCGTTTTCCTCAGTTGTTTCCTTCGTTATAATGCACTAGAGGAAGTTCACTTTTGAGATTAAGGTTAGATCTTCACGGTTAAGATTATTATTGTTATTTCCTGATTATTAAAGAAAAAAAAGTGGGAAGTGGAAATATCTTCCTTCCGTTTGTAGTGTCTTAAGTAAATATCGCAATTTTATTACTTATGACGTAGACTGTGATGTAATCATGAAAATAAAATTTTAATAATAAAATAACTCAATTTTTAGGTTTAAAAAAGTAATAATAACATGTACTGAGATTCATTTAATTTTATGTGATTTGATAGAAATTTTGATATTAACAGTTAAGGTTATTTTGTTATATCCGGATTATTAAATGAAAAAAAGGAAGTAAAAACCCCTTCCTTCCGATAATGATTCGTCAACTGTCTGTGAAATTCTTATGTGTTATAAATTCCATTGCCACATAATACAGTAACATAAAATTTGAACACATAAAGATTGTAATTTTAAGACAAAATATACACATTTTTGCTATATACTTACAAATTACAATATATATTTCTATAAAAATTTAGATACTCATCTTTAAGACATTATTAGTATATCCGGTTTATTAACAGCATAAATTAAGGAAGTAAATTTGCCTTCCTTCCGAAAATGACTTCTTAACTATTTAATAAATTCCAGTTAATTATATCTTCCGTTGCAATGCAATATATGTATAAATTTATGAGATAAATGTTGCAATTTTTAGAATTTCGAGACACATATATACTGGTTCATTTTTGAAATATTGATCTTAAGTTTGAGTCTGATATTCCTTGCAATACTTCTGCAGCTGAAATCTCTAAACAGAATGAATATTTTTCATATGATCCTTTCGTTTTTCAGCACAATCTTCGTGATAATGATGATCAACGTTAATTTTGCAAGCAGTGCACCATCCCCTGGCCATCATGATGACAGTAACATTTTACCTTTACTTACAGCAGGTGTGGTTATTAAAATGTTAGAATCGTGATCTTCTTTGGGTTCAAGTAGCCCTAAATTCCCATTACTTGATTTATCTGTGACTGCATATGTGTTTCTTTGTTGTATACTTTAAGTCAAAGTGATGATATATTTCACCTGTTCTTACGTTGTTACAACGCTGTTATCAGTTATGAGCTTCAATGCATGATCAAGAAGAATACGAAAATGTCTTAAATATCATTGTTGTGTATGTGTATGTTTCACATGTTGAAAATAAAATCATATAACATCTATAAATGTCTATGTCAAGTTATTTAGAATTTGTAATATGATATCTGTTTTGTTTATTTACAAAACTTTTTACATAATTAATTTAAATAATTAATATTTTTTCCATGAAAAATAATCAGAATATTTGGATATTTAGAAAACTGTTTTTTAATCCTTAACAGATGAACGACCCAACAACCTACGAAGACATGAAATGTTCAAACGAATGTTTCTTACACTTCTTTTATTTTTTCGCTTCACTTATTCTCGAGAACTTTTTTTTGCATTGTTTACGTAATAAAGCTTTGACATTAGGTATGGCGATATATTCTTTCCAAAAGTACTGGTGTCTAATATTCAAGATGTTACACACTGCACAGTGATAGGCACTTAATCATTAAATTTTATCATGAGCATTTTTGCAAAAACAAAATAAATAAATAAAAAGTAAATGAATTGTTTGTACTTCTCTTTCTAAAACAAAGTATCCCCAAAATAAGCTAAAAAATAAATCAAGTTTGAATTCCTAAAATCGGAAAAGAATGAGTTTAAAAATTTTTAATTAAATAAATGAATTTTTCAAAATATTAATTTATGAGCATTTTAAGATTTTTTTTTCATCTAATGATAAAAAATACATGAAATAATAAATATAATTTATCTTTAGAAAATAACAATTATATTCTATTTTAGTTTTTTCTATAATTTCTTTTTTCAAATATAAATTTTATGTTTACTTTTATATGTTTAATGCATTTAAATTTCACATCATCAAATTTTATAACATTTTTTTTCATTTTCTCTTTTATTTATTAATTTATTTACTCTTCTTTTAACATTTCATACATTTTTTTTTATTTGGTTGTGTGTTTAACTGAAGATGAAATAAAATGGCTAAAAAAATTCAGAATTAAAACGATGTTTCATCTTTTCCCTATGCAATATTCCTGCATTTAAAAACAAAAGCTTTTAGAATAAATATATTTTTTATCAAGTTGTAAAAATGTTATCGTTCAAATACCTGAAAGAAAAGCCTCTAATACCACGATATAAAATATAATAAAATCATATCCAAAGAAAATTCTTCTGTGTATCAAAGGTAATATTTAACAATGTATTAATACTACATTTGACTCTTGAATCAGGCTTGATTGGAAAAAAAAATATGTATAATTACTGAAAAAAATAAGTTACAGGGTCTCCTTAAGATATAAATTATTTTTACCTCCTATATTTAAAATACTTGAAATAATAAATATAATTTATCTTTCGAAAACACTAATTATATTTTATTTCAGTTTTTTATATAAACTTTTTTATGCATTTATTTTATGTTTACTTTTATATGTTTAAAGCATTTAAATTTCAAATCATCGAACTATATAACACATTTCTTCTATCTTTCTGTCTTTTATTTATTTATTTCTTCTTTTGACATGTCATACATTTTTTATTTGTTTGTGTGTTTAAATGAAAAATAAAATAAAATGACTAAAAAAATTCAGAATTAAAATGATACTGCATACTTTTTATGTAAAAAATTATTGCATTTATAAACAAAAGCTTTATATATATGTTATATGTTTTATTCTATTACTAAAATATTATTGTTCAAATAACTAAAAGAAAAACCTCTAAAACCACTATATAAAATGTAGAAAAAGAAAAAAATCACATCCAGAGAAACGTTTTCTGTATGTTAAAGGTCATATTTAATATGGTACTTAACTCTTGAATCATGCTTGATTCCATATGATCTTTTTTGTCAATACTGAAAGATGCGATAAGTGTAAGAAATCAAATGTTGATCTCTATGGTTACGCTCTCTATCCATTATCTGCTCTTAGATTATTAAAAATGTCCAGAATAAAGTCTTTTACTGATGCAATGCAATCAATCTGCCTTTACTTTTTTTAATGGATTTAACTTTGGAAACGCGTAATTTGACAAACTATAAAAAGTGTAATGAAAAAGTATTATTACTCCTGTGTGAACACAATATTTCGCTTTATAACAGAATTTTATTGTAAAATGAGATACATAAAATAAACTTTTTTATCGGTGTTATATATGGAAAATAAAAATTAGAATCCGGAACTCCTTAAAATATAAATTATTTTTCTATCCATTAACTAAAAACACGTGAAATAATTAACAGAATTTCACTTTTAAAGATGACAATTATATTTTATTTCGCTAAAAAAATCTTAAATGTACATTTTATGTTTATTTTTATATGCTTAATGCATTTAAATTTCATATCATCAAACTATGTAACAAATTTCTTCTTCCACTCTCTCATTTATTTAATTATTTATTCTTCTTTTAACTTTTTATACATTTTTATATTTGCTTGTGTGTTTAACTGAAAAAAAAATAAAATGACTAAAAACATTCAGAATTAAAATGATACTTCATCCCTTTCATGAGAAAAACTACTGCAATTATATATAAAAGCTTTTGAAATATATATATTTTTATTGTATTACAAAAATGCTGTCGATGAAATAATTAAAATAAAAATCTTAAAAAATAAAAATATATAATAAAATCATATCCAAAGAAAGAATGCTACATCCCTTTCATATGCAAAATTACTGAATTTATAAGCAAAAACTTTATATATATATATACTTTTTTCTATTGTATTATAAAAATATTATCGTTCAAATAACTAAAAGAAATAACCTCTAATGCCACTATATAAAATATAAAAAATCGTATCCAAAGAAAGGCCTTCTGTATATCAAACTTCATATTTAACAGGCTATTAATACTACACTTAGCTCTTGAATCATGCTTGATTCCATATGATCTTTTCCGTCAATATTGAAAGATGCTATACATGTAATAAACCAGAGGTTGATCTCTATGGTTACACTATCTATCCATTAGCTGCTGTTAGATTATTAAAAATATCCAGAATAAAATCTTTTACTGATGTAATGCAATCATTTTGCCTTTTCTTTTGTTAATGGATTTATCTTTATGAAGGCGTATTTAGACAAACTGTCAAAAGTGTAATGAAAAAATATTATTATTGCTGTGGGAATAAAATATTTCGCTTTATATAGTAATTTTTATTGTAAAATCAAACATATAAAATAAACCTTTATAAAGGTGTTTTATAAGAAAAAAATAGGTTCCGGATCTCATTAAGATAAAAATTATTTTTAGTCCAATAATTAAAAATACTTGAAATAATAAATAGAATTTATCTTAAAAAAATAATTCTATTTTATTTAAATTTCTTTTCCATAAAAAAAAACTTAAATGTATCTTTTATGTTTATTTTTATATGCTCAATCCATTTAAATTTCATATCATCGAACTACATAAAAAAAATTCTTTTCAACTCTCTGTTTTTAGCACTTTCCAACAAAGTTGAAAAGTGCTTATGCATTCGGTTTGTCTGGCCGTCTCTCCGCACTGTAACTCCCGTAAATACACTCGTATTGCAATGAAATTTTTATATGTTATTGATATTTACCCCAGCACGAACCCTATTGAAAATAAACTTTCTACTCTGATTAGTTTATCTACAGGGAGAATCAAAAGTTCCCCATTACATTACGGCGTATGGGGAAAAATCGTTAATGTACTCGGATTGCCATGAAATTTTAGAACGTTATTGACGTTTACCCTAGCACGAACCCTATTGAAAATGAAGATTCTATCATGATTAGTTTATCTACAGGGCGAATCAAAAGTTTTCAATTGCATTACGGTCCATGGGGTAAAATCGTTAATGTACTCGGATTGCCATGAAATTTTAGGACGTTATTGACGTTTACCCTAGCACAAATCCTATCGAAAATGAAGCTTCTACCATGATTAGTTTATCTACACGGCGAATCAAAAGTTTCACATTACATTACGGCCTATGAGGGAAAATCGTTTCAAAGGAATTTTAAAGATGTTATACCCTGTCAAACATATTAAAATATGCATTCTATAAAATATAAAGTGAAAATGTAGCTATTATTCTTTTACAGGGCCGCACAAAAGAATTCCATTAGATAATGGTATAAGGGGGAATTGTGTGTGACATATTTTAAATATATTAAGCTTTTTCATGTATAATAAAATTGATATATGTCACTGAAGCTTAATATAAATTATACGCTACTGTCTTGCATAATATGAAGTACATAGCATTTACAGGGCCATACAAAAGATTTCAAATAGTATATTCTTTCCGAAGTACCATATATGTGTCCGATGATGGCTGGTGGAGGGATGAAATGCATTTTAATTATGATATGCGCGTTTATATTTTGCTAAATATATGCACATTTTATGGTGTGTATAAATGTTATAGTTGATATACAGGACTACCCAAAAGAGCTCACCAACGTTACTGAATATGAGCGTAAATTATTTAAACGTGGTTCTTAAATAAGCTATGCATTTTTACGCTGAGCTTCACTCAATTTACTGAGAAATGTTTGCAGAATATAGATAAAAGGATATACAGGCACACGCAAAGAATTTGGTACATGGACGCTTATGAATGATGATTTATGAGAATGTGATTTCAGTTGTTTTAAAAGTGTTTTAGTTTACAATAAATTTTAGCCTAATACTGACGTGTAATAAAGGTACAATGTAAACTACAGGGATGAACAAAAGTATTCAGGTATGTTTCCATCTAATAGTATGAATTGCTGAAAAAGAAATTTGAAGCTACTAGGTATTTTCTTGCTAAACTAAATTTTCCCATTATATCAACTGACATATGAAATACAGGACTGTTCAAAAGTACTGGAATACATATTTGGGTACATTTTGGCTATACACTATTATTTCCCTAAGTAACAAAGTTTTGTTAAAGATTTCATTAAGTGTTGGAAAGTGCTTCCTAATCTATGCTTAACGCATGATTTTTCTTACTTGTTATTTATTTATCCTTATTTTCACATTTCGTGCATTTTTTATATGCTTGTGTGTTTAACTGAAAAAGAAAATTAAATGGCAAAAAAATTGAAACATAAAATAATTCTGCATATCGTATTACTAAAATGTTATTGCTCATATAGCTAAAAATAAATACATCTAATACCACTATATAAAATATAATAAAATGATTTCCAAAGAAAAGCCATCTGTATATCAAAGATCATGTATAACAGAGTATTAGTACTACACATGACTCTTGAATCATGTTTGATTCCATATCATCTTTTCTGTCAATACTGAAAGATGCGATACGCATAAGAAACCAGATGGTGATCTCCAAGGTCACATTGTCTATCCTATAGCTGCTGTTAAATTATTAAAAATATCCAGAATAAAATCTTTTACTGACGTAATGCAATCCTATTGCTTTTACTTTTGTTAATGGATTTATCTTTCAGAACGCGTATTTAGACAAAATATAAAAAGGGCAATGAAAAAAATATTATTACCCCTGTGAGAATAAAATATTTTGCTTTATATGTGAATATGTTTGCAAAATCAGATGCATAAAATAAACTTTTATATAGGTCTTATATACAAAAAATAAAAATTAGGTTCCGGATCTTTTTAACGTATAAATTATTTTTGTATCCAATAATGAAAAAATACTTGAAATAACAAACAGAATTTAGCTTTAGAAAATACCAATTATATTTTATTTCAGTTTCTTTTCTATATAAAAATAAATCTTAATGTTAAAAATTCTTTATGTTTATTTTTATATGCTTAATACATTTAAATTTCATATCGTCAAACTATGTAACAAATTTCTTCTTTCATTCTCTCTTTTATTTATTTATTTATTATTTTTTAACATATCATACATTTTTTTATTAATTATTTTATTATTAATTTTAATTTAAAATGAAATTGTATATATTTTGTGTACGAATTTATTGCATTTATAGACAAAAGCTTTATATATATATATATATATATATACATGTTTTATTATATTACTAAAATGTTATTGTTCAAATAACTAAAAGAAAAACGTCTAATACCACTATATAAAATGTCAAAAAGAAATCATATCCAAAGAAAGGCCTTCTGTATATTAAAGGTCATATTTAATAAAATACTTAACTCTTGAATCATGTTTTATTCCATATGATCTTTTTAATCAATATTGAAAGATGCGATATGCATAAGAAACCAGACGTTTATCTCCATGGTTACACTTTCTATCCATTAGCTGCTGTTAGATTATTAAAAATATCAAGAATAAAGTCTTTTTATGCAATGCAATCAATTTGTCTTTACTTTTGTTAATGGATTTATCTTTGAGAACGCGTATTTTGACAAACTGTAAAAAGTGCATTAAAAAAATATTATTAGTCCTGTGAGAATAAAATGTTTCGCTTTATACGGGAATTTTATTGTAAAATCAAATATATAAAATAAACTTTTATGTAGGTGTTTTATAAGAAAAAAATGGATTCCGGATCTCCTGATAAATTATTTTTTAATCCATTAATTAAAAATACTTCAAATAATAAATAGAATTTATTTTTAAAGGAGAACAATTATATTTTATTTAACTTTCTTTTCTATAAAAAATATTGTTTATGTTTTTTTTTATATGCTTAATCCATTTAAATTTCATCGAACTATATTAAAAAAACTTTCCATTTTATTTTTTATTCCTTTTTTTAATCTCTTTTCACATTTCATACATTTTTTATTTGTTTGTGTGTTTAAAAAATAAAAATAAATGGTTAAAAATATTGAAACTTAAAATGATACTGCATGTCTTTCATGTAAAAAATTATTGCATACTGTATTACAAATATGTTATTGTTCATATATTAGTTAAAATTAAAACCACTAATACCACTGTATAAATTATAATAAAATCATATCCAAAGAAATGTCTTCTGTATATCAAAGGTCACATTTAACAAAGTATTAGCGCTACACTTAACTCTTGAATCATGCTTGATTCCATATGATCTTTACTGTTAATATTGAGAGATGCGATATATATAAGAACTGCGTATAAGATGTTGATCTGCATGGTTACACTATCTATTTATTAGTTGCTGTTAGATAATTAAAAATATCCCGAATAAAATCGTTTACTAATGTAATGCAACAAATTTGCCTTTACTTTTGTTAATGGATTTGTCTTTGAGAACGCGTATTTAGAGGAACCGTAAAATGTGTAACGACTTATAATACTCCTGGGAGAATAAAATATTTTGTTTGAAATGTGAATTTTACTATAAAATAAGATGTATAATTTTTTTATTTAATCAAAAGTATATAATTATTATACTGATTAAATTATAACACTGTGAAAAAAACTTTATTTATAAGGACAGCGAAATAAAATTTTAACAAAAACCAACATTAAATAATACAAAAGAAGCGCAAGAAAAATGATAGTTTACAAATACGTCTGCACACATTCCGGATATATTTTGAAAATGTAAATAAAACAGAAGAAGGCACGTTACATTCCGCTTGTTCACCGTATGTAAGCTTTTATTTATTTTTTATTTATTTTACTTTTCTAAAATTTTTTTTATACAATATGCATATACAATATAGAAAAATAAAATTAGTCGGAAACAGCAGGTCAACGTAGCAAATGAGTATATGATTTTTACTTTTGTACTGTAACGAAATTTAAAAGATATTCTGTATTGTAACGAAATCTAAAAGATATTCTGTGTTGTAACGAAATCTAAAAGATATTCTGTATTGTAACGAAATTTAAAAGATATTCTGTATTGTAACGAAATCTAAAAGATATTGTGTATTGTAACGAAATTTAAAAGATATTCTGTAGTGTAACGAAATCTAAAAGATATTCTGTACTTGGTGTAATTGTATGCAGTACTTCGGTTACACAATAGTATCTGAAATATTTTGTGTGCACATGCAAATACTATATGCTTTCTACTATACTGTAAATAACTTGCAGTAAACCTCAGCAATGTATATCAATTTCATAAAATGTGAAATATTTATATATAATTGAAATGCACCCAAAACAATGATTCCCCCTATTTAATCAGGTAATGGAATGCTTTTGTGTGGCCCTGTAAATTAATAATAAATAATTTTTGAACTGCATTTTTTTTAAAAAGGTGTATTTTACACACTTCACTGATGCATATCAATTTCATTATGTAAAAATAATGTAACATCATTAAAATACACTTGAACACTTCTGATTTTTACGCAATCTCTGGAAGTAGTGAACAGACTTCCAAGACCGGAAATAGGAAACAATAATTGTAAAGTTATAAGTCAACAACTAAATTTGGGATTTCGACCTGTTTTCACCAAGATATGAACTGGCAGACCGATTGCATTTAAATATCTGAGTTGATAATTAACTAATACTAGATTTCCATCCATGAACCCGATGAGATAATTGTCTGTGTTGCCACCTCCCTATCTATCAGATGTAGTGGAATTATAAAGTCCACTCATGTGCACGAAAAAAATTATATATTTTAGATTATTTAGTGTGTAGACTCATTCTTTCATTTATAGAGGCATACGCACTAATTCAGATATAAGACGATCAGAAGTTGCTGGATGTACATCTTCTTCTACTTCTTAAAATTTTGAAACTTTTATGTACTACGTGCTGTGTAAAAAATCGATTAATCATATACAGGGGCGCAAAACATTAAAACACACTAGTTAATATAGAAGGAAAATGCTTAAAAATGGTATTTTAGTGACTGAAATTTCTAATCCGCTGAAAACGTTCTAATAATAATTTCGTTCTTGTTTCAATAAATGATTGACTGCACTTTCAGCATGTTCATTCAAGTCTTGTCTTCTCCCAAGTATTAGAAAATATTAAAAATGTAATATTCCTTTCAAAAAACAAAACATTTCAATAATATTAAAGTTATATGAGAAAAATATGCAATTTATCACTAACTACACTTCATATTGGACAGTGAACTCGTTAAAAACTTATTCTGTTCAAAGAAAAATGGATTATATCCATGAACGTACGAATGGATAGTAATTTACGATTTGCTATTTAAAAGTGCTCTGTAAAACATGTCTTATATTATCGGAAGAAGTTAAAAGGAACATTCATTTGAAGTTATCTAGTATTAACTAATGGAAGCTAACTTCTTTTTCAGAAAAATTCTTTCCTGCAAATCATCGATTTTAACTTTGAGATTAATTTTCTTTGGATACTCCTTTTTTTATATAAAAAACTTCTTAACTTAATGATCTTTTAAGAGAGCTGAGAATTTTTTTAAGTAAAAAATGTTTTTTAGAATTTCACAGTCTACTACTATTGTAATGATTCTCATCAATCAAAAAAAAAAAAAAAATAAATAAATAAAAAAAATAAAAAAAAAAACAAAAAAAAAACGCGTGTTTGTAGCAGTAAAATAAAATTACTATTACTTTGCTGTAAGATATATAGATATATATATATATATATTACTTTATTAAATATGTAAGTTTGATAATGATGTTAGAAAACAAAAAAATGTCACGAAAAAGTTTGAATTATAAATATTTTAATTTACCCCACTTTTTAATAAATTTTAAATAAAAAAAATAAAAATATATGATAAGTTTTATGTGAATTTATTTACTAATAATGCAGTCAACCGTCACAAATGTAATATATATATATATACAGGGTGAGTCATAAATATCCCATTCTTCCAATTGCAAAAATTCATCAAAAAAGGTAAACTTTTTGATAAGATTAGTTGAAACTCCATGGAGGGTCTGTTTGAAAAAGTACGAAAATTAACTTTTTATACGGATCCGTAGGATAAAAATTCCAATTAGGAAACCTTTTCTTATCCAGTCCTGAGTAATACACAAAAAGTTTCATCAGATCTTCAAAACTCGCAGAGTTATAGCTGTTTGAATAATTCATCAGGTTTTAAGGGATTAGAGAAAAAGTGAAATGCGCACAATTCAAAAGACAATGTTACATTAACAGTTCTAGGAAACATGTAAAAAATCTATCTTTTGAGTTAGAATTTTGATTTTTTTTTCTTTGTTTGTGATGGTTAGCCATGTAATTTGCTAAGAAAATCACATCCTAAAATTTATCATAAAATGTTTAAAAATTTCATATGATTAGTACTGGTTTAAATGGGATAATTAAAAATCGTTATGAGTCCAAACATTATTTATCGGATTTCAATTTCTTCCCATTTAATTAAAGATGAAAATCTGATTTTAGTTTTGTTTCGGGGTTTTTGTTTTTCATTATTAATTTTAGAACTATTAAAATTATTTATTGAAAAAATAATATAACCTTAAAAAAATCTTATTTTGAAAAGTAAATATTTTTCCCGAATTAACCTAATGTAATATAATTAAAAATGACATGTTTCAAATTTGTACTTTTTTTCTTTAACAATTCTTAACTTTTTATAAGGTCTGCACTGGACGAAATTTTCAATCCCAGTCTCGAACAATGCTTATTAAAATCATCGTCTCTGACTGAACTAATACGTGCATGAAATAAGTAAAATTTGGTTCAATCAAAATTTTTACAAAAACTACATAAATTGTAAAATCACTTTTAATTTAAAAAAACTTTTTTTTTCATTAAAGAATAGTATATTTAAATGCTAAAAAATTCAACAGAAAAAAAATCTGCCTATGATGGAATTCTGTCTTAAACATAAAACGTGTCGATCCATGCAAAATGAATACAATAATACCTAAGAAAAAATAAACTCCATTCAACCCTCCTAGGAAGGGCATTTGTTTATTACATATTTTTTCTTTCCTATGTGATTTCGTCTTAAAAGATTTTACTGTATAGCATTTTTCAAACTCTCCAACGCACAAGATATGGATTAGCGATATTAAAATATACGTGAAACATTTAGATATAAACAGAAAATCATCGATAAAATAAATATATCACAGCCTTTGGCGCTTCTTTAAAAATAAAAAGTATAAATATAAAAAACGAACAGGGATAATAAGTATTTTTTGTCAGAACTCCTTCCCGAGAAACAACTTTTAACTACACCGAAGTAAAAAACTATGTAGAAATTCACGACTGAGCCGGCCTATGATTTAAACTTTTTTCCAGGCTGGTCCGGATTATGCTTTTAACATTTTTCCATGCCGGGCAGAAAATTTTCCGCTATGGATCGGTTTGGGACCGGACCTAGATATTTCGATCCATGCAGACCTGCAGAGCTAACGATCAACAAATTTTGAAAACAAGTTTTGATTTAAATCAATACACTGTTTTACTATGTCCAAATGAAAGACACGGTCTTGAATCGACATTTAATACGGATAATTTGTGGACGATCCCTCATTGCTTTGAAAACAAGTTAAAAATTCTCTGTTTACAGGTATGATAAAGTGTCAGATTTTCAGATACGGAGATGATTTTTTTTTTTTTTTTTTTTTTGTTCAATTTAGGAATGGATAAGGAATAATTTCCTAATTGGGAATTTTACTCTACGGGGGCCGTATAAAAATTTGATTTTCGTATTTTTTCAAATAGACCCCCTCATGAAGTTGCAAATTATCTTATCAGAAATTTCACCTTTTTTTATGATTTTTTGCTATTGGAAGTATGGATCTATAGGCAATATTTAAGGAGATAGCCTATTGTTTCGATATTTATGACTCACCCTGTATATATATATATATATATATATATATATATATATATATATATATATATATATATATATATATATATATATATATACACTGGTGTCCAAAATTTAAGCATAATTGGTAATTAAGTAATTATTTTTAAGTAATGAAAGAAATAAGAAACGGAATGTGCTGAAACTCCAGGTGTGTAAACAAAATAGTACGCGTCACATATTTTCGAGAAGAGTTTTCCTCGAAATCGAACAGGGGACCGTCAACAAATTGAAAAAGAACGAAGATCTATTGAATAACCCTGCCAAAACTAATGTAGCAAAAGCGTTCAAACTGCACATTATGATTAATTGGCTTATTATAATGAACTGTGTTAATTTTTACAAGGATAGCATGTATACTCGTAGAGAAATTAAGGTTTTTATAAAAACAGTCCTAAGTTTTTTGCTTATAATTTGCAGAGTTCTTAATATAAAAAATTTTCTTTTTTGAAATAATGACAAACATCATTGTACACAATACCCTGTCATCAGAATTAAAAAATAAAAAAAAATTGTATGACAAATGAGCAGGTTTACTAAATAATTTTTTACTGCGCATGCGTGAACGCTATTAAAATTTCATTTGCATATTATGTTAGTTAAATGTATAGAACAACTTTTGTGAAAGTCTCAAAAACATAGCTTAAAAATTCTGAAAATTATCGTTGATAGAATGAGATCAAAATCCTTTATTCCCTAAATGAAGCAAAAAGATGAGGGGCTGTATCCATATTCCATTGTTTAGTGCCTACACAATATTGCACGTACAACTATATTTAGGTAAAACCCCTGATTTTTTTGCTTCCTTTAGGAATAACGGATTTTGAGTTGATTCAATAGACGATCATTTTGAGAATTTTCAAGCTATATTTTTGAAACTTTTACAGAAGTTGTTCTATACATTTAGCTAACACAATATGCAAATGACATTTTGATATCGTTGACGCATGCACAATGAAAAATTATTTACTAAACATACTCATTTTTCATACAATTTTTATTATTTTTAAATTCTGATGACAGGGTATTGTGTGCAATGATGTTTATCATATTTTCAGAAAAGAACATTATTTGATAATAAGAACTCTGCAAATTATAAGAAAAAAACTTGGAAAAATTTAGGCCTGTTTTTATAAAAACCTTAATTTCTCTACTAGTGTACATGCTATCCTTATAAAAATAAACACAGTACATTACAATAAGCCAATTAATCATAATGTGCAGTTTGAACACTTTTGCTATATTAGTTTTGACAGGGTTATCCAAAAGATCTTCGTTCTTTTTCAATTTGTTAACGGTCCCCTGTTGGATTTCGGGGAAAACTCTTCGTGAAAACATATGACGCGTACTATTTTGTTTACACACCTGGCGTTTCACCACATTTCGATTTATATTTCTTTCATTACTTAAAAATAATTACTTAATTACCAATTACGCTTAACTTTTGGACACCAGTGTATACAGAGAGAGAGAGGGAGTTAAAATTTTGAAATATCTCAAAAATTTATGTCAATATTTATAGATATATATTTTTAAATATTTCTAGACCCACTTAATATACGTTTAAAAAAAACAAGAATGTCAATAATATTAATGTTCTATGAGAAATATATGTAATTTTTCACTAATAACATTTTATATTGGACTGAGATATTTTTAAAAAGTTATTCTGTACGAAGAAAAATGAATTAAATCTATATACGAACGAATGGCTAGTATTTTACAATACGCTATTTAAAAGCGCACTGTAAAACATGTCTTAAATTATCGGAAAAAGTTAAAAGAAATATTCATTTGAAGTTATCTTGTATTAACTAATGTAAGCTAAATACTTTTTCAGAAAGATTCTTTTCAGTTAATCATCGATTTTAACTTTGAGACTAATTTTCATTGGTATTCCTTTTCTATATAAGAAACTCCCACCTCTAATGATCTTTTAAGAGAATCGCGATTTTTTTTAAAATAAAAAATGTTTCTCAGAATTTTACAGTCTTCTACCATTGCAATGATCCTCACCATCAAAAGAGAAACTCGCTTTTATGAAAGTAAAATAAAATTAATGTTATTTTCCTGTAAGATATATATATATAGTATATATAGTAATATCTTTTGTATTTACGTTCTAAAAACTCATTCGATTACCATCATTTCCTTTCTAATCGACACTAGAATCCAGTTTGCATTTTAAGCTTCCAAACGACTGCTAGAACCCTTTCTTTTTTTCCCACGGGGTAAGATTTCGCATTAGTTAAACTCTTATTTCTAAATAAATATTTGGCAACTGAGATCTTAGCCACAAAATCATGTATTATCCTGCAGGAATTGTTATAACATTGTTACATTGACTTCGGAGTGATTATTCTACACTTTTTTTAGCTAATAAAACACATGTCAGCTGGTAATGCACTGTTTTGTTAAATAATAATAAGAAGAAGAAGACGAACGAAAATACTAATGTATAGATGAAAAAAATCCAATTTTCATGCTATTTATGATCACGTATTATAAACTCAAGGAATATAGGTCTAGAAGGGAGTGGAAGCTTTTCATGAGGGTTTTTTCAATGGAAACTAACCCGTAATAACGTAATATTATCCAATGTTCGAAGAAAACCACGATGGATTCCACGCGATTAGGCGGGAGGGCACAATTGGTTTCTAATCCAGCACCTCCTATCAACTAGATTTCAAAGCAAAGCCTACCTGCCACTGGTGAAACTTTAAGAATAAAATAGAAGGCTTCTCAAATTTGACTTATCATGATATTGATATTCAGGTGTATCTTTATGGAAATCCTTTTAAATAAATAAAATATTATCCACTATATACATAATATACGATCCTTTACTCCATTTCAGTGTTCTATAACATAAATCTGAAATATATTTTAACGGGAATCACAAGTGAAATGTTTTATGCGTAAATTAAATATGTCATGTATAGAGTCTGTACGAATTTCCTCCAGAAATCGAAACAAAAGGTAACTTTTCACATTTTAAGGGACAAATTCTTCAAGTTTAAATCCTTTTCTTTTGCAAAAGTTTTAAACTAAAACAAATCTTTTTCTGAGAAATTCAACAAAGGTGCATTATAAAAGCCTTTAAGCAGAATAATGCATTTTGAGAAAACAGAATTATCTTTGTTCGAGTAAAATTTTCTTTTTCGTGTTTGATATTTTTTAATGCACATATATTCTATTAAATAAAACATTGACCTATGTTTCATATAAATGAATTGAAAAAAATAATAAATAATAAATGTCTGAGTTTTAATAATATAAACATGATAATCATATTCACGTGTATCTTTATCAAAATTCTTTTTAATAATTTTCCTACTTTATACAGAATAATTGATCATTTATTCCATTACAACATTTCCATTACAGAAATGAAATATATATTAACAGAAATATCCAGCTAAATGATTTGCGTGCGAATAAACCATGCTATTATATAGCGTTTGTTCGAATTTCTACTAGAAAAATAAGGAAAAGACAACTTTTCACATGTGAAGTGATAAACTATTCAGGTTTAAATGCGTTTCCTTTGCAAAAGTTTTAAACTGGAACAAATAATTTTTGATAAATTCAACAAAGGTGTAATATAAACGTCTTTAAAAAGAATAATGCACATTCGGAAAGCTTCTTTTTCGTGACGAGATTTATTTTATTGCAGAAATATTCTAATAAATAAAAGAGTGAGCTATGAGTAAGTTAAATGTATTTTTTTTTTAAGTCTTAATTATAATCATATAATTATGATATTCCTTTTCACGTATATCTTTAACGAAATCTTTTTAAATAAATAATAAATTACCCGCTTTATAAAGAATACTCGACCATTTACTATCATTACCACTATAGAAATAAAATATATGTTAACTGAATCATCCATGTAAATATTTTAATGGCAAATAAAACATGCCATATAAAGCGTCTGTTCAAATTTCCACCAGAAATTTAACTCCCTGACCGCCGAGCAAAAGGGCAAAATTGTAATGATATTTTCTCACAAATTTACTTTAAATGCTAATAAAAGAGGGATTTTCTATAATGGTATTTTTTTTTTTTTTTTTTTTTTTTTTTTTTTACGTATATGCTTATAAGCCTTGAGAGTATCAATAATAACCTAATTTCTTAAAACAGGGTTTTATTTATAGAATTATATTAATTTAAATAAAGCTTCAACTTCTTCAGTGAAACTTGCAGCCTAGTGAACGGAGACATCCGGTCGCGGTAGTGGGAAGATGCCAAGGGCAACTTTTCACATGTCAAGAGATAATTTATTCAAGTTCAAATCATTTTCCTTAGTAGAAGTTTTAAACGAGAACAAATCGAACATATTAAATAGAAACAATTTAAATAGAATAATGTGTTTTAAGAACCCGAATTTTCGTTTGTTCATTTAAAATTTTCTTTTTCGCAAAGGGTATTTTTTTTACATAGATATTGTATTAAATACAAGATTAAGCGATGTGTTTGAATTACATGAGTTTAAAGAAAGGAATTAAACTTGAATACGTGAAATATAATCATATAACCATAATAATTATATTTACATGTATCTACATCGAAATCCTTTTTAATAAATAATAAATTATCCCCATTATACAGAATATTCGATCATTTATTCCATTACCGTATTTCTATTACAGAAATATATATGTATATATATATATTATTTAAAACCTTCAGCTAAATATTTTACGGGCGAATTAAACATGTCAGATACAGCGTCTGTACAGATTTTCACCAGAAATCTAAGCAAAAGGCAACTTTTCACATGTCAAAAAAATAAATTATTCAAGTTTAAATCAATTCCCTTTGAAAAACTTTTGAAATTGGAACAAATAATTTCTGAGAAAATTAACAAAGGTATATTATAAAACTTTTCAAACAGAATAATGCATTTTGAGGAAGCTTCTTTTTCGAGGAGATATTTTTTATGCACAAATATTCTATTTAATAAAAGTTTGAGCTATTTTTTGAATTAAATGATTTTTAAGAAAAAATAAATAAATATCTGTATTATAATCATGTAATCATAATCTTTCTTACGTGTATCTTTATCGAAATCATTTTAAGTAAATAATAAATTACCCACTTTATATAGAATACTTGATCATTTACGATCATTACCATTATAGAAGCAAAAAATATGTTAACTGAAACCTCCAATTAAATATTTTACGGACGAATAAAACATGTTATATGTTACGTCTGTAGAAATTTCCAACAGAAATATAAGCAAAAGGAAACTTTTTATATGTCAAGAGATAAATTATTCAAGTTTAAAACGATTTTATTTGCATAAGTTTTAAACTAAAAAAATCGAACAGATTAAATCAAAAAAATTTGTTTGTTTGTTTGTATTTATGTCGGCCAATTATCTACACTGTGTGATATAGCCCCTAAGGGGTGGGATGCCCTCCGTGGGGTGTCTTTTAAGGGAACCTAACCCGTATTTACGCAAGGTTTCAAGAAAACCACGGAAAACTCCGAACGGTTAGGCCGACGGTCATGATTGGGTTCGAGCCCAGCACCTACCGTCTACCGGTTTGGAGGTCTGAACCTCGCGGCCACTGGGGGGGGGGGGTAGGGGCTCGAAAAAAATTTAAATAGAATAATGCGTTTTAATAAGTGAAAAGTTCGAGGGATATTTTTATGCATAAATATTTGATATACGAGATTGAGCGGTGTTTGAATTACCACGTGTTTTAATAAAAATAATTAAACTTAAATTCCTGAAGTATAACCATATAATCATGATAAACATATTTACATGTATGGTCATTGAAATTACAAACTTTATACGGAGTGTGTCATCATTTACTTGATTAAAGTATTTCCGTTATAGAAAGATAAAATATATTTTATCTGTAACCACAAGCTAAATATTTTATGGGAATATTAAATATATCATCCATAACGACTACTGAAATCTTCTCTAAAATTCTAAGCAAAAGCAAATTTTAATGCATCACGGATAAAATTATTTAGATATAAATCCTTTTATTTTGCAAAAATGTTAAAGAGGAATAAATCTTTTCTGAGGAATTCAAGAAAGGTGAAATATAAAAGTCTTTGAACACAATAATGCATTTTGAGAAATAAAAATTTACTTTGTTCAGGTGAAATTTTCTTTTACTTGCAGAATATTTTTTTATACATAAATATTTTATTATATACAAGAATGAGCTATGTTTGAATTAAATGAATTAAAAAATAGATAAACATAAATGTCTGGATTCCATTAAAATAATTTTAATAAACGTATCATTAACGAAATTATATTATATAAATAATAAATTACCCGCTTAATACAGAATATTTGATCGTTTACTCCAATACAGTAATTCTATTACAGTCATTGTGCCTAAATGCGATGACACCTAAATGCTATAAAGTTATTTAACTAAAAATCTCAATGCAAGAATCATACGTAAATACTGCATAAAGAGACATCCGATCTTAAAGAACAGAACCCAAAACAAATTTCTGCATTTAAACCCACCTTTTTAAGAAATTTTTAATCCACTTCACATCACCCCCTTGTTTTATATATGCGATAAAAATTCCCGAAATTATTCACTGTTTTTCGTTTTTAACACTGAAGATCAAATAACCTTATGAACGTTAAAAACTAAGTTGGCCTGTTTAACGAAACGATATTGACCATTCAGAAGCCAACATTTTTGCAAACAGCAAAGACATGTATGCTTCCGTTTGGATTGTCCCGTTTTGCCAAAGAGCGGAAAATATAACTGAATTCCAGCCGTTTTTCTCTTTCAATTACCTTGACCAGTTAAACTGAACAAAAGGCGACCAGTTTTTAGATTAGAATTTAAAATTGACTATGCATTTGCGGATCTTTATTTTCAACAATTTTATAAACGTAATACAAAAATAGATATAAATGCGTAGTCATACACGATGTGGTTTAAAGGGTTGTGCATATATAATGTTATCATTTTAGGGAGGAGAGGTCTGGTATTGTTAAATATCTCTAGGGGGAGAAGGGATCTGTCTTTTAATAGAATTTTTGATCCAATCAAAATTGTCTCTTTTTATTTGTAACGAATTTTTTTGGTTTAAAATAATACACTGCCCTTTTTCTCTCTTTTTTTTTAAAGTCTATTATTTATTTTTTATGAAAATAAAAAGTCATTTATAATGTTCGCAAACCGCTCATACTCTTTATGTGGCAAATTTCTTTCATAGTATTTTTAAGTTAAATTATCTTTTTCGCATGAATTGTCACGCATAAAATGCATTATTGCATTTAGGAATATGGACATCTCATTTAGAGATTAATTGCTGTAAATGTGACAAAAATGACCTAAATGCGACAATCGATTATTGTGGCATTATATTACCACAATTATAAAATTTATATATAACAAGTTAGTTTTTAACTAAAGGCACAGTATTCAGTAATTTGTTGCCTAATAAAATATGTATTTGTATAACAAAAAGCTAAATATACCCTAAATGCGACAAAACTATGTGAAATCGCGTCTCATTTAGACACAATGAGCTTACAGAAATGAAATACATTTTAACTGTAACCAAAAGCTAAATATAGGACAGGTAAATTAAATATGTCATATATAGTGTCTATTCAAATTTACTCCAGAACCCAACGTAAAAGGCTACTTTTAACACGTCAAGAGACAAGTTATTCAGGTTTAGATCCCTTTCCTTTGCAAAAGTTTTAAACTGAAACAAATCTTTTCTGAGAAATTCAACAAAGTTGTATTCTAATAGCTTTTTAAAATAACACTGCGTTTCAAGATCCCCAAAGTTCGTTTGTTCAATTGAAATTTACTTTTTTCGTGAGAGATATATTTTCATGCATAATTATTCTATTATATACAAGACTGAGACTTGTCTGAAATATGTGAAATTTAAGAAAGGAAAAAATATAGATATATATAAATACTTGTTCTCTAATAATACAATCTTGATAAACATATTTACATGTATCTTTACCTCAACCTTTTCTATAAATAATAAATTAGCCCATATATAATATACACATAATATTCCGTCATTTACTTTATTACAGTATTTCTATTACAGAAACTTGAAATCTATTTTAACTGTAACCACAAGTTAAATATTTTAGAGTTGAATTGAATATGCCCTAGATAGAGTCTGCCAAATTTCCAGCAGACAACTATATAAAAATAAACTTTCACATGTCAAGAGACAAATTATTCAGCTTTAAACCCATTTTCTTTGCAAAAATTTTAATCTGAAACAAATCTTTTCTGATAAATTCAAGAAAGGTGTTCTTATAAAAGCTTTTAAACAGAACAATACATTTTAAGAACCCAAAATTTTCTTTGTTCATTTGATATTTTTTCGTTTATTTTACTTTATTTCATTTTATTCTGGGGTAGGGGGGGGGGATATTTTTGTTACTGATTAATTATTCATTATATAGAGGACTTAGTTGTGTTTGAAATATACAAATTCAAAAATTAAAATAAACATAAATTCCGTAGTCATTATCATATAATCACGATCTCCGTATTAATAGGAATCTTTCATTTTAAATTAATAATAAACTACCTCCTCTAACAGCGTTTCAATTATATAAAATTTGAGGGTAAAAAGAAATATAAATGCCGAATTGCATATAAGTTATTGTAACGCAATGTTAAATATTTTGTTCTCAGCAATATTATGCATCTATGCAAAATAATGATTAATTAGAATAATTGCACATGCATTATTTCATATTTGCATCTCATGTAAAAAAATAAAAAATTACATTAAGATAGTCTGTCTTAAATCCAAAGTTTAATTTTGTTGTTGAAAAATAAAAGACAAAAAACAAATACAATTTGCAATACACTGAATTGAAATTTCTTTTTAATAGCTTTCTTTATAATCCGATGTAGCAATTCAACACGGAAAATCTTTCTTTATAATAATTTTGTTCTAATACAAAAATTATCATAAGAACATTTACTTTTCTTGATTCGTTTTTTTAATTTAAGTATTTTATGTAAATTAACATTTTCACAGCTGCGCCTTTAAAATTATGTCATAGAAAATCAAAATGCGTATGTTCAAATTTGAATGAAAATTCCTCAATCGTAATAGTAATTTGATATTAATAGTAATTTCTCAGCTGACATCATTCTTATTTTTCCAAATCAATTAAAAACACAAATTTTGCTCAGTAAAATAAAGTTGTTGTACAGTCACAAATAGACAAAAATTACTTATTAAATAATATTCCATGTTCAAATTATGGAATTACAATTATGTTATTTTTAAAAACTCGAAACGTTAGCTGCTATGAAATTATATTTATTCATAAAAAAGGGATGTTTAAATTAAATTTAATAAAAGCGCAATGATTAAATAACTATGGATAAATTTTAAGAATGGTAGAGTACAATAAAATTAATAAAGTTTGTGTATTAAACTGGGAATAGAATTAATTCTGTTGTTAGCGAACCCTGTGGCTTTGCTCACGTAATAGTTGACATATGTCAAGTGATATTTGCATATCTGATTTTTATTAGAATTAGTAATATATTTATTATTGGCAATGGCATAAAATATAGCCTATGTTTGAATCGAGACGAACAAAATCATTTTGGTACCACTACTTTTGTATTTGGCTTGGTAGTTCAAGAGATTATTCCCTACAAATAGACAAATTTCAGCTCTTTATAAGGTAGATATAGATTAAAGAAAGTTGTTTCAGAGGAGTTTGATCACAGATTTTTGCTTGCAACTTATTTATCATTTTAACGAAATTATCAGCACACTTGACTTGCTTTGTGTGAAATGTGAAAATACATCATCAAGTCCAAAAATGATAGTGAAAAATGTTAGTGAAAAATTCACTTGAATTACACAATTAAAATTCATATAAAGGATATATATATGTGTAATAACATTACTTTTAAATGCAAATTTATAATATAAACTTATTTAAAATGCATCAAAATGCTTAAAAAGTTTTCAAACATTCCATGCCCGTCATCAGTAGGGATTCAAGTCCAGCTTATTTTTGTTTATGCTTATTCGAGAACTGTCTGGAAGAAAATTATTGTAATTTAATTTAATTTTTAATTTTGTATGTGAGATTAGATGCCAACTATAGTTATCCAAATTTCCAAACAACATGAACTTTTATCCATTATGCAGCATATCTATCATACTGTATCCATGAAGTATGGAGCGATCTTTTGAATGATGGATAAAAATATCTGTTTCTTAGAAATTTGAATAAATTTAGTTCGTCTCACGTACAAATTTAAAAATTAAATTAAATTACAATAATTTTATTCTAGACAATTTTCGCGACAAACGCAAACAAAAGCAGTAACATCATTAAATCTCTATTGATGACGGCCATAGAATGGTTGAAAAGTTTTAGTTATTTTAATAAATTTTTATTATATGATTGCACTTGAAAGTAATTTTAGTACATTTATCTGTGCTTTATACGAATTTTAATTAACTGCATCTAAGCATGACATTACATGTTTTGAAAATGATGATAGATGATGTCACTAATTATAGTTCAGTTTTACTTTTTTCTAACACTTTCATTTATATCCCATAAAATTTAGAATTTTCATGAACTGAAAAAGGAAAAAATATATATATAAAAAAATAAGAATCAAAGCTTCAGATATATTCAACAAAGTTGCTTCATTTTGCGTACTGACGAAAGGTATTTTATAAATCACATTTCAAAATTAATTTTAAATTGATTTCTGAAGCAAAAAAAATATATATATTCTTTTATATTTATTTTTATTATGGAAATAATTTATATCATACTGAAAGAAAAAAAATAAAAATGTTTCTATTAAAAAATTAATATATAAATAATGTTGTTTTAGTCATTTGTAACAGTATTTATAAAAAATAATTTGACATTTTCATAACTTCATAATTTAGAAAGTTTTTTGCTGCTTCTTATCTTAAATGTTTAGCATAATGTATTAATTTTATATGTTGTTTAGTTACTATTGAATTAAAAAATATATATTTTTACAGTATGCATAATCTATTTTAAAAATACAAGAAATGCTAACTGCAAAATGGAACGATAAAATAAAATTTCAAAATAAAATTCAGATACTAATCACCTCAAAATTTGGTGAGAGAAATTTCATTTGGACCGGTTTCCGAAACAATTATGTCTTTTAAACTGCTTTTTCAAAATAATTTACCCCAAACCATTACCCTTCAAATATTTTTTTTCTAAATCTAAAAAAAGACCTTCCACACATCTGAAATGAATATTTCAAGAAACTGTGAAAAAACTAAACCAAATCTTTAAGAAATTTAAATATTTGAAAACAAAATATGACCCGTAAAAAAGAGCTTAACTCATCACAAAACATATTACTTAATATTTTTAATATTATATTACTTAATATTATATGTACTCACAAAACCTTGAATTTAACAAGAAATTCAACTACGCGAGATTTTGACAATAAATTTAACCAATGTAAAAAAAAAAAAGAATTTTTTTTAAATTTTTTAGTAACAGGACACTGTGTGAAAAGTCTGGACAAACCCCTCTATTTATTTGGAAAAATTGAAAGGATATATCTGCATAACATTGATTGCGAAAAATGCAATAACGAATTTTTATAGATTTTATCCCAAAATGAAAGTTGAAGATCCATTGATTGCCAAATTAAAGTTTTAAGTAAGAAATATTGGTGAATAGAAATGTTATCTATTATTGATTTGGTCAAATTTCAATAATCTATTAAATACATTAGTTTTTCCAGTAAGTCATAAATATTGTATAAAATTTAAAAGCTGCTAGAAGTATTCTTTTGTCGTTATATTTAAAGTGAAAATTTAATTAGAAAATAATTACAAAATCTTACTATTTATGTATTCTTTTGTATGAACATCTACATTTTTGTATGTATTTGTCTGAAAATTATATTTTTTATAAAAAATAGTATAAGTTTACATTATTATACAATAAAAAATTAAACAAGTTACAGAATAAATGTTAATAATAATATAAAAACCATACTCTAGAAAACTTGAACAAAGCCCGTTCAATCAGTCCATTCTGAGAAAAAAAAATAGAATAAAATAAAGCAAAAATTACTATGCTAAATTTATTGTCTACAAATTTGTAATTAGAATTTGTTATTAAATTTGTTATTTGTTATTAGAATTCAGAAGTTAAAACTTTCCTTTTTCTTACTCTTGTTGAATTTGATAGTACAATAAATATATCTGAAATATGTTTACATTAACTAAATAAAGAAAAGAAAATAAAGAAAATAAAAAGAAAATAAAATTCACAGCCAAACAAGTAAATTTGTATTTATTGTCATTTTGTATAATTGTTGTTTCAGAAATTATATCTGAAATTATACTACATTTTTTAAGAAATCAATCATTTAAAATGATTACATTTTTTTTATTATTATTAAAATCATTATTATTACAATTTTAAATAAAAAATTATTTAAAAAATCTATTTATTATAATCATTTATTCTTCTTCATCTTCGTATTATTATTAGTAGTACTAGTAGTAGTAGTTTTTGAAAAAAAAAATGTATAATAAAACTAACATTTCATAATCTTGCTGTTATTGTTCTCTTATTATTATTATTAGTTTTCAAAAATAAAAAAAGCATTTTCTTGAATATTTAATATGTGACTATCACATTGCTTACAAGTCGTAGAACTTACACCGTGAAAAAATGTCCAAGCCGGCGATCGAACCCGGAACCTCTGGAATAGCGGTCCAAATGCTCTACAAATTAATCTACGAAGACACAAAATAACTTATTATTTGTGTCTCATGTAACGCCATAGGTTTGTGTGCTCATGCAGACGTTTCCATCTTGTGCTGCAGTTGCAGCCTTATCAACAAAATGTAAGTGAGAAATGAGAAGCTGCGGATCGTCATTATAGCTTAAATGGTAGAGTACTTGGAGCGCTATTCCAGGGGTTCCGGGTTCGATCACCGGCTGGTGCATTTTTTCACTACGTTGGTTCTATGACTTGTAAGCAATGTGATAGTCGCATATTAAGTAGTCAATAATATCAAACGTAATTTCACTGCTGGAAATTAATTAAATGAAGCATTTTCTTTTTGTCTTATTTATACATTTCTCTTCTTTTTTTATTAGTAGTAGTTCTTGAAAAAAAGTAAGATAAGAAAAAAGTCTCGTATTTATAATATAATTAACTACTTTTATCTTCTTCTCCTTTTTATTACTATTTGTTTATGTAAATAAAATTTTATAAGAAATTTTGTTACTTTATACAAGTATCTGTAAAAAATAGAAGTAGAAAGAAAAAAAAAATACGAAGCAATGTAAAATAACAAATGAATAAGATAACAGCTAAATTGTAGAAAAGTTGAACAGAGTATGTTCATTGGTTCATTTGGGGTATTTTCAAAAGGGAAGTTATAAATCACTTCCCGAAATTTATTTCAAGTTGATTCATGATCTTGTTATTGGAGTTTTAAACTCAGAATATTTCATTTCTTTCCATTTGATATTTATTTTTATAATAGAATAAATTTAAAATGTGTCTAAAATGTTGAAATATATCACTACATAATACTTGGAAATATTTCTCTGAAAAATATTGCATCTTGTGCTGCAATTGTAACCTTGTCAACTTAAGAGAGTGGGATCTAGCAGGCTTGGTACCGTTCTACGTAATTCAGTTAGAAGAAGGTCGGTTCACTATAATGATGTTTTAGGTTCGATTCCCGGCGTGGATACCTTTTTCATTTTGTTGGGTGTGAGCCTTTTAAGGGTATTGGTCACTCAGTGACCAGATTCCTCACGGTAATGTTAAGTCTATGATCATATGAGGCATTTTTATATTCAGAATATCTCCTCCGGAAATTAATGTTTTTAATTTGTAATTAATTTGTAATTTGTAATTAATATTTTTAATTTGTAATTAATTTGTAATTTATAATTAATATTTTTAATTTGTAATTAATTCGTAATTTATAATTAATATTTTTAATTTGTAAATAATTTGTAATTTATAATTAATATTTTTAATTTGTAATTAATTTGTAATTTATAATTAATATTTGTAATTTGTAATTAATTTGTAATTTGTAATTAATTTGTAATTTATAATTAATATTTTTAATTTCTTTTTTCAGAGTTCTCTTTTTTTCTAATTTGTCAAAATATTTCTAAAATCAATGCGTAATTTTATACGAAGCGTTAAAATTTTACTTCCAGATCGTCAATTTTTAAAGCATAAAATATTAAATTGAGCAATTTAAGTAATATTTTGACAAATAAGATAAAATGTGACATCTTTTAAGAAGTGAAACACTGAAAATTATTAATTCCCTGAGGATATATTTTAATATAAGAATGTATCAAAGTTCATAGACTTATCATTAGTGAAAGGAATTCGGTGCTTATGTAACTAAAATTTTAAATATTACGGAATGTGTCTCTATTATAAAATATAAATATGCTTAAAATAAACTATAATAATATCTAACATTACTTATGAAATTTCGTTCGGATTTTCTTTTAATTTAAAGAGTTTTAACTAAAGGTAATTTATCGGTACTGATATTAAACAGTGCTGAACAGTTGAGCAGCATTGAAAGCTCACTTAGCTAATGATCAGCTTAACAGCCATTCTATTGCTGAAATTTCTTCAAAATTCTGAGGTATTGGGGAAAAGAAAAGTGTAGTTTCAATACCATTTAAGAAATAAATGAAGAAATTTTATTCAAAATCAAAAAAAAAAATAAATAAATAAATAAATAAATAAATAAAATAAAGAGATATAAACATTAAGAATCGAATATTAAGTCTTTTAAATAAAGTAACTGGCAAGAAAAAAAAATAATTTAAACTATAGCTGAAGTTACAAAACAACTACATATCGAGAAAAATACGTAAAAAATATAAAACATTTAAGGTTTTGACTTTTTAAAAACTCAGCAAGCTAATGACAAGAAAATCTGTAAATAAAACAGCAAAAGCCATATGGACGGAAAAAAGCACTAATCAGGACAATGTATAACGATACTATATTTTTCTTTATCATTTACATCTAATTATGTTTTACATTTTGCAGGACGGAATGTTATTTTCGTAATTATATTTCGGTATAAAGTTCCTGGTAATTTATTAAATTATCTGAAAAAGAATGCAAAAAGTAAAGAAAACAAATGAGGCAGAAAAATTAAAAACCGCAAAAAAAGATCTTTGATTAAATTACTTTATTTGATATTGTCAGAAGAAAAGTAATATATCATTTCCTAAATTTATTGCAAGCTCATTTATGAACTTTTTAGTTCAGCTTTGAAGTCAGAAGTTTATTTCTTTCCATTTTTATTGAAGTCTGTAATGGATATAGTGATAATTATATTCTTCTTTGTTATTTATATGTCATTTGACTGACTCGCGAAATTCAAGTTTTGGAAAAATACAAAATAACTTTTCGTTGGTTTTGACGTTATTTGAAGTGCTTACTTCGAAAATAATGTTTTTATTCCACCACGCCTGTTTTTTTTTTTTTTTTTTTTTTTTTTTTTTTTTTTTTTGTAAAATTGATGTCAATATTTTTGCTAAAATCCTATTTAAAAAAACAATTCGATTCCTGTCCCTATAAAAATAGGTTATTTTTGCCAATAAATTTATTTATTTCAATCTGGATTGCAACTATTCAGCTACCTCATTCGAAAGACCCAGATCTCTTGCCTCATTATTAGAAGGAGAGAAATTCGGAAGTGAACTGCCTCCAGAGGGTTTATATTAAGTATCGAGCCTGTATTTTTTGTATATTCCGAGTCTGAAGATTAAGAAAAATACTAATTCATTTTGAGGCAAATTTACTAACACACCAGATTCATTAGGAGCTGGTTTTGATCAATGGAATGTAAAATTGAAATCCAAGTAATTTGAATTTTTCAGGAAAACTGGATGTGATACCTTCTTTTAGTTACGTTCATAATTATATAAATACGCAGCACCTATAGTCGCTGTTCAGTCCGTCAAACCTGTTCATCTGTCCGTCCGCATATAACAACGTAAAAACTATCCAACCGAATTGCTTAAAATTTAAAATATATAACTGTTACATCAATCTGTCGAGACATTTCAGATTTTATTAAAATTAGATGCAGAGTTCAATTACAGGAACAATAAAAATTATTTAGTTACATTAGGACCAATGGGAAAAATAGTTTCAAGTGTATTTAAATGATGTTACATTCTTTCGAATATAATAAAATTGATATACATCTGTAAAGTATATACTAAAATATACATTCTGTACAGTTTGTGGTGCCAAGAATATCTCTTATTAATATACAGGGACGCACAATGGCATTCCATTATATAATGGTATATAAGGAAACCTTGGGGCACGTTTTAATTAGGGGGAACTGGGGTACATTGATACAGTTTTTTTCTAAGATTTTTTTTTTGGTGTCAAGAAAGTAGAAAATTCAAGTTTTTTTCCCATGAGGTGACAGCAAAACTTGTGTAGTATGTTATAAAAATGTACAATCATTGTTTTATATAGTATTTTTGCATGTAATTTTTAAAAAATCAAAAAAAGTCATTTGTATCAATGTGCCCCATCCCCGGGGCAGATTGATACGTTTGAGAAAAATGACGACAAAATAATACCAATGCATATTTTTTTTAGAAAATGAATTAGAAAACCATTTTATATTTATTTATAAAAATTCAAATCACCCACAATTTATTTTTAAGCAATATTAAAGCAATCAAAATTAAATATATTATGACCTGATGTTCTGGCTGTTTCTTGTCTGATTGTTGGCTGTGGTAACTTTGTCATATCTAGCACTTCAACCCCAGCATTATCTTCTTTCTTATGAAAGATGAAAAAATTATCAGTTTTTCTGTTTATAAATAGGTTCATAAACCGAAAATAAAGGATAATTATATTAAAAATTCTGTTTATAATATAAGTATCATTTTCTGTTCTGCAGTTTGTTTCTCTTACTTAACATTTCGCATGTCGAAAATACTTTTTTCTCTGGAGAATCGATATAAATTCGAGATTTGCCAGAATGGCGTCCTTTTCTTTTATTAGTTCTACTAGCACTAGATGCTGGGTAAGTTCCTACGTCTTCTGTTTTCAAAAATACTATAAAATGTTCTAATATAAAGAAATTAGAGCTATTTCACTTCAATAAAAACTAATATTAGAAATTTTTCGTGAAAAAAAAGGTTGGATTAAGGAGTCATAGACTGTATCAATGTGCCCCATACAGCGATTTTGAATAAAATGAGTCTCAAATCCAACACTTCACAATATATCTAACAATAAATAAAGAAGAACTGATAAAGAGTAGCTGTACTTACCAGGGAGAGTATTCATTTTGGTTGAAAATACTGGAACAGTTATATAATAGCATTTCAATTGTACAACTCATATTTACTTTTGAACAACAAAAACAATAAATCACCCGTCCCATTTCATCAAACTACTGAATCATTCCAAGATTTTCTGTATGTAGTTGAATACACTAGCATCATCTTTTGGAGCTGTTGTGAAACTTCCTGTAATGACCCTGTGAGCGGTAGAGGGGGTGTATCGATGTACCCCAGTTCCCCCTATATTAAACTATTTCACATTTTATGAAATCAATATTCTTTGTTGAGGTTTACTAAAGGTTGATTTCTGTTTAACATAAAGCAGATGTAGTATTTAAAGAGTCACGCAAAACACTTGGCATAATTATATACGATTCGAAGTACTGTCTACTATTACACCCAAATCTAAAAATTTTTAAGATTTCGTTAAAGTACAAATATACTTCATTTCTACATTTACATCCATTTTACGACTTGTTTATTATTCTTTTGTAATCACCACCAAAGAATGCATTAAGTTCAGTTATCAATTCCATTGTATTTTTTTTTTCATCGCAGGTCTTTATTTTTTATTTTTATTTATTTTTTTTGTTACCGTCTGAAAATTATTTGTGATATAAAGTTCATGTTAATTCCTATATTTATTCATAAATTATGCAGAAAGTAAAGTAAAGGATTATGAAACAGTAAAATTAATAACCGCTGAAAAAAAATCTTTAATAAAGTTACTTCACTTGGTCTATAGTCAGAAAGAAAGTAAATCAATCACTTCCTAAATTTATTGCAAGCTGATTTATAAACTTTTTATTGGAGCTTTGAAGTCAGAAATGCATTTCTTTCCATTGTTATTTAAATCTATAATGTATATAGTCTAAAAATGGAAGGAATAAGTTTCTGCCATATAGGAAAAAATCCTTAATTTATTTTACTACCAATGGTGCAAATTCTTTTAATGCTGAGCTTGAGAAAAGAAACAGAATTAAGAGATATACCACTTTTCAAACAATTATATAAAAATCAAATATCACATGCATGCACACTTATAAAAACTCTAATCGATAATTAATTATGTTTACGGCAAATATCATTAATAAATAAATAACAACATAACTTCTAACATATCTAACATATCTAACATTAACATATCTAACAACGTTTGTAAGATAACTCTTATAAACTGAATTCGAATTTAATTAGTTTTTAGAGTCATTAACGTTGTTTAAGCAGTTTATCATTAAATATGTGTTGTAATCTTAGAGGTTCAAAAATATTTTTCATATGTATGTAAATGTAGATATTTTTTAAACGTTCGGAAAATGGTTCTTGTTTTTACTCTAGAATAGACCTTGTAATGTCCGCATTTTATTTATTTATTCATTTTTTACCTTTTTAACATCCATGATTTTAGCTTTTCCTTTTTGCACGTCCGTGATCCTAGCTTTTCTTCTCGTATTACGATTCTCTAGCAGAAACCAGGTTCAAAGATCTCGACCCATGTCCAGAATAGCTGAATTTCTATAGGAAGCCATGTTGTGAGAGAGGGGGGATCAAAAATTGAAACCGAACGAATTTAAAAGAAAAATTGATTAAATCAAAGATACCGAAAAGCGGGAGGAGTGGACTCGGGGCTCGGAAGCTATCGAAGGACAGCAGCTGTTTCGAGCATATTATCACTGGTCAACAGCCAAAAAATGGTCTAACTTTTTCCCGCTGATATATGTTCATTTTCATACCCTGAATCCAAAACCAAAAACGGTTTCGCTCTATCAGGTCAATTTTTTGTGCAGATGTCCATTTTAGGCTAAGTGATTTCCGGCATAAATGCCTATACTTTATAGCAGTACTTGTGTGTGTTGCATTCCGAGAAGTCGTATTTCGTTGCCCTGGATTACTAATGATAGATTTTCTTTCATTACAGGATCTATGTGAAGTAAATGGCGTCTTCAAAAAGATCATGTACGAATAAGCAGGATGTGTTTTGCTATACATGTGGCGAATACACCCCTGTACCAAACAGGAAGCCAATCACCAGTTTTATAAAGCGCACCTACCTTGCTTACTTTCAAATGGCACTAGGTGACCAAGATAAAGGTTGGGAACCACATATAGTATGCAAGAAATGCACCGAGTATCTTCGTGCGTGGACCAAAGGCCAGAAGACGGCTCTGAAATTTGGAATTCCTATGGTCTGGAGGGAGCCTACCAACCATGTCCCAGATTGTTACTTCTGCGCTGTAGATCTGACTGGTATAAAGAGAAACAACCGGATTAGCCTAGTATATCCAGATCTGCAGTCAGCACGTCGTCCTGTAGCCCATTCTGAAGCCATTCCTGTTCCCGTGTTTAAAGAACTTCCGGACATTGGCGAAGAATCATCCTCCCACATCAGGGTTGCTGCTGATGACGACGACTATGTGGTTCCAGAATGTAGTACTCCAGTTCCGTTCACACAAATGGAGCTAAATGATCTCGTTCGCAATTTTAACCTCTCCAAGTCATCTGCCGAACTATTGGCATCCAGATTAAAAGAAAAAAACTGTCTCACTGAGAGTGTTCGCATCACCTTCTACCGCAACAGACATCAAGACTTCCTACAATATTTCTGTGAAGAGCTTGACCTGGTGTACTGTAATGATATCTCACGGCTGCTGTACACGCTGAGAGTGGCAAAATACGACCCCGAACATTGGCAGCTGTTTATCGACAGCAGTAAGTGCTCACTAAAATGTGTTTTGATACACAATGTCAACCAGTTTGCCTCTGTACCACTAGCTCACTCAACTACATTGAAGGAGAAGTATGAATCAGTGAAGTATGCTCTGGAGAAAATTCATTATGATGACCATCAGTGGTACATTTGTGAGGATTTGAAAATGGTGAACATCTTGTTGGGACAACAATCAGGGTTTACAAAGTACCCCTGTTTCATCTGCATGTGGGACAGTAGGGACAGGGCTCACCATTACACAATTAAGGACTGGCCTCTTAGGGAGGACCTCGTGCCCTGCAGAGCGAACATCATCAACACTCCTCTTGTGAACAGAGAGAAGATCATATTTCCTCCATTGCACATTAAGCTGGGGTTGATGAAGCAGTTTACCAAAGCTCTCGACAAAAATGGTGACTGCTTCATGTACTTGTGTCAGGTTTTTCCCAGATTAAGCATTGAGAAGCTGAAAGCTGGCATCTTTGATGGTCCACAGATCCGTCAGCTAATGAGAGATACGCAATTCGAAACACTTATGAGTGAAGTGGAACTGGAAGCATGGAAGGCTTTTGTTCTAGTTGTGAAAAACTTTCTCGGCAACACGAAGGCAACTAACTAAGTTGAACTGGTGAATAATATGATAACAGCATTCAGAAACCTCGGATGTAACATGAGCATCAAAATGCATTACCTATTCTCGCATTTGGATCGCTTTCCTAAAAACCTGGGCTCCATGAGTGATGAACAGGAAGAGCATTTTCAGCAGATGATCAAGGAGAGGGAAAACAGATACCAAGGGCGCTGGGATGCAGTAATGATGGCGGATTATTGTTGGAATCTCCATAGAGACATTCCTGCTGCCGTCCATGATCGGACCTCAACGAAGAGGAAATTCCTACCATAAGTGTTGCACAATGACGAAACAGTGAACTGGCCGAATATTTTCCTGTCTATTAGTTGTTAATTAACTATGTAATTAACTAAACATGTTTTCTGTTAACATACGTACATTTTTTTCGGTTCAGTTAATTACACTTCTGTAGTATATATTTGGTTTTTTCAATTGAACTTCACAGCAAAACCTTACCTGATGTACGGAAACGGATGCCGTATTCGGGTTCCTGGAGGTTGAAATATCTTAAATTCATTAAAACATGTCAGACCATTAAAAAAAATTTTTTTGCTGTTGTTGTCCTGTGTTATTATTAAACCATTAATTGACCATTAGCGTTGGAAAAACTCGAATCTACATCCTAAAAACATCCGTCATTTAAATCATAATCTAACATGTAAAGCTGATTAGAATTTTATTTTCGAAATAATTGTTATAATTTGTTAAATTTCTTTTGTATTTTTTGGTTGTTGCTTCCTTGTGTCATTTTAATTAAAACGTGACTTCTCATATATTTTTTAATGTACTGGTCTGAAAGTCATTTTTGATACAAGTTCGTGTCATCTTATATAAATATCCAAAACTCATACAGAAGGAAGGAAAACATTTATGGAACAACACGACTAAAAATCACAGATAGAAACATATAAAAAAAATACTCACGAAATTTTTATAAAGTTGCTTCAGTTACTATATTGTCAGAAGGAAAGTTATATATGACTAAACTTATGCCTAAACTTATTGCAAGCTGGTTTTTTTTTAAGCTTTGAAGTCAGTCATTTATTTATTTCCATTGGTATTGAAATATATAAAAAATATATTAAAAAATAAGTTTTTGTTACATAGAAAATTTACTGGCAATAATAATAATTATCTTAATTCTGAACTTGGAAAAAATCAAATAATATATGTGAATAAATCATTTTTTCATTCGATTATATAAATATCCAATATCACATACGTGCATAGTGATAAAACTCTAATCAATAAATAATTATTGATGTTTGCAGCTAATATTTTACACCTTACAAACTGGGTTTGATGTTAATTACATTTTATATTCCTTAATCATTTTTTAAAATTGCTATTAAATATGAGTTAAATGGTAGAAGTTAGAAAATTATTTGCATGTATTTTTTTCAGCTGCCTCATAGCATGAATGTAATTAAAAGTGCATTTCTGATACATAATATCACAGGCTTCTAAAATATCGTAGGCAATAAAAAAAAAAATTATTATTTTCTAAAATTTACTGATTTGAAAGTATGCTAAATTCATGTTAATTTACATAACTATACACAAATCATACGAAAAGTAAGGAAAAGAAATATGAGACAATAAAATTAAAAATCGCACAAAAAGATCATTACGAAACTTTAATAAATTTGCTTCAGTTGGTATATTGTCAGAAGGAAAGTAATATATCTTTTCTAAATTTACTCTAAGTTGATTTATGAACTTTTTATTGGAGTTCTTACGTCAGAACTTTACCCATTGTTATTGAAATTTATAAGGAAATAGAGTCTAAAAACTAAAAGGAAAAAAGCTTTTACAACATAGAAAAAAAAATTCCAATATATTTTACTTAGAATGATAAATATTGTCTTAACTTGGTAAAAAGAAATCAAAGAAGATGTATGTACAATCATTTTCAGCAATTATATAAATATACTATATCAAATGCATGCATAATGATAAAAACCCTAATCAATTATCAATCATATTTATAGCAAATAATTTCACCTCATTAATTGAGTTTGGTGTTATTTATTTTGTATAGTGTTTGTCGGCGTTTAAGAAAAATGTTATCATGAGTTAAATGCTAGGAGTTTAAAAAAAAAAATATTTTACGGTTATTTATTTATTTATTTATTCCTGCTTTCTTGCGTCTATCTAATTAAAATGTGATTTCTGATACATTTCTAAAATTTATTGGTTTGAAGGATACTTTTAATACAAAGTTTTTTTAAACTTATATAATTATCCATAAATCATGCAGAAAATATTGAAAAAAAAATATATGATACAATAAAATTAAAAACCACAGAGACAAAATAAAAAATAAAATCTTTACGAAGCTTTTATGAAAATGCAGAAAGAATTTAAAATAAGACTTTTAAAATATACTGTAAACTGATATATTGAATATTTTTTGAAGCTTTGAAGTCAAAATTTTATTTCTTTTAATTGGTATGGAAATCTATATTGGTATTGAAATCTATAAAGAAACTGAAAAAAATAAATTTCAACATCATAGTAAAAAGAAAAAAAATCATCAATTTATTGTGTGTGATAAAAATGTTTTAATTCAGATTTTGAAAAAAATAGGAAAAATGATGTAATAAGATATATGTTCAAGCAATTTATCAATCGCTGATATAAATATCCAGTATCACATAAATTCATATTTGTAAAAACTAAAAATACTTTATATACATCTTTTGTACGGTTTTCTTACGTCCATTTAATTAAAAACATGATTTCAGAGATAATTCTAAAATTTACTCGTTTTAAAGTTATTTTTGATACAAAGTTCATGATAATTTACGTAATTATCGATAAATCCTGCAGAAAGTAAAGAAAAACATTGTGAGTCAATAAAATTAAAAATGAAAGAAAAGATAGAAAGAAATCTTTACAAAATTTTTATAAAGTTGCTTTACTTGATATATTGTCAGGCGAAAAGTGGAATATGACTTCCTAAATTTATTGCAAGTTGATGTATGAGCTTCTTAACGGAGTTTTGATGTCAGAAATTTATATATTTCTATTGTTATTGGAATCAATAATATATATAGTCTAAAAACTGAAGAAAGAATTTTCTACCACATAGAAAAGAATTTTCAATTTATTTTATCGGCAGTGACAAAAATTGTATAATTCTGCACTTGGTAAAAAGTCAAATAATATGTGTGCAAACCAGTTTTCAATCAATGAAATAAATTATCAATATTAGGTACATGCATTTTTGATGTATAGTTATAAAAACTCTAATTATTAATTATTGATGTTTACAGCAAATATTTTTCTCCTTGCAAACCGAGTTTGGTATTAATTACTTTTTACAGTCACTAAGGGTATTTAAGGAAAATGTTATAAAATATGAGAGAAATGTTTGGAATTAAAAAAATACTTTATGTGCTGATACCTTGCGTCAATTTAATTAATAATTTCTGCTGCATAACATGCTTCTTAAATGATTATTATCATAATTTATTTTTTGAAATATACATATATATTATATATATATGTGTGTGTGTGCGTGCGTGTGTGTAATAATAAAACATTTTCGACCTAGTTATAAGTTATTTCCTTTTTTTTAATATTTATTTTTTATTTTTTATTTTTTTTAATACCTTAACATATTTGTTTTAATTCCATACCTTTAATCAGCGCTTTATTTATTTATTTTTTTTTAATCTTTGAAAATTCTATTATTTGATTTTTTTTTTTTTATCTGTTGCATAATAAGTTTTATATTTACATTTTAATAAATCATTCGATTACCCACAATTCCATCCACTTAGTGACATTAGAAGCCGGATTGCATCATATAAATTTCAAAGTGAACTGAGAGAAAACTTTTTCGTTTTCACGGGATAAAATTTCGCATTGGTTAAAATCTCTTTTTCTAAATAATCAATTGGCATCTTAGAATTTAGCCATAAAATCCTATATTCCAGCGCAGGGTCTGTTATAATCTTGTAATATTGGCTTCGGAGTGATATTTCTACGTTTTCTCTTGTGATAATAAACTCTTGTCAGCTGGTGAGAAGAATTTATCTGGTGAAGTTCTATGATAGTAACATATTTTACTTATAATGTCTGCATCTTACACCGTGGATGGAATTGTTTTTATATGAATGAATTTGATTAAAAATATCCGACGCTTCTGTTTCTGTGGTTGTGACGCTTCTGTGGGAAAAAAGTAGAAGATAATATTTAGTGGCTTAATGACCCAATGCCACACGACTGCTAAATCCACGAGCGTTCTTGGTGGAATTTTCATGCAAAGTGGTGTGATTTAGATCAGAGTTTTGCATGTTATTGGTAGTATTCTATGTAACTATGTCCAGATATTACACACACACACACACACATATATATATATATATATATATACGTATTGGAGCTCATAAATCAGAAGTTAATTTCTATCTATTGGTATTGAAATATATAGTGAAATGAAGGAATTCTAAAAAACTAATGACTTAATTCATAACTTGGGTGAAAACTCAAATAAGATACATGTACAAGTAACTTTTCTACCGATTATACCAATATTCTTTATTCCATACATGCATAGTTACAACAACTCTAATCAATTAATAATGATGAGTACTGAAATATTTTCTCACTTTACGAACTGAGTTTGATGTTTATTACAATTTATAGCTCTTAATAGCATAAAAAAAATATTTAATAAGCATTAAATGTTACGAATTAAAAAATACTTTTTTATGTATATTTGTGCATTTTCTTTTTTCCAGTTTAATTAAAACATGATTTCCTAGATATTTCTAAAATTTCCTAATAAGAAAGTTATTTTTGATGCAAAGCTCATATTTATTTGTATAATTCTCCATAAACTATGAAGAAAGAAAGGGAAAAAAATTATAAGACAATAAAAATAAATAACACAGAAAAAGATAGAAAAAACCTTTACGAAACTTTAATAAATTTGCTTCGCTTGTTATATTGTGAGAAGGAAAGTTATATATGGCTTCCTAAATTTATTGCATTCTTATTTATGAACTTTTTTTTGGAACTTTGAAGTCAAAAATTTCTTTCTTTCGACTGGTATTGAAATCTATAATGGATATAGTCTAAAAATTGAAGAAACATAATTTCGTTGCATAAGAAAAAAAATCTTGATTTTTTTTTTTTTTTTTTTTTTTTCTGTCTATGATTTTTACTGTCTATGATAACTATTGTCTTAACCCCTTTATATCAACGTATAGCAGATCTGTAACATATCCAAAAAGTTAATGTTATTTCAACAGTAAAGTTCAAAAGAAGGTTTTGCTGATTTTTGTTATTATTTTAATTATTTCATTAACCGAATTACTTACCATGGTTTCAGTTAACATAATTATTTCATTAAATTCGAAATAGATGGCCATACTGATTTTGTCTTCCGCACCAAAGTTCGATTTATCACTTGATCACGATATTACTACGCATGACTTTTGCTGAATTAAGGGAATCGGGAACGCAAAAATCTTCAAATTTTCTCGAAAATTTTTATGGCGTAAAAATCTCTCAATTTTTATGCTAAAAATGACGTGTAAATCACTTTCTGTCTTAATTAGAAGAGAAAATATTTTTTTTTCGTTTTGGTTTGTTTTCATAAACTAGCTTTCAAGCAATGGTTCTAATGAAACTGATTTCTTGTGAAAATGCGTTTTTCTTCATGATGGGTTTTTTCACAATTTCTTAGATTTAAATTAGTGTAACTCAAAGCCTTTAAAAATAAATGTTTCAAACTTAAAACATGCCTTCTTTGATTGTTTTACATAAATTTTTCATTCAGCAAATTTGAAAAAAAAATTACTTTTGAAGATATGATTTTTTAATTAAAGTTAAATCATTTTTTTCAAATTTTTAACTTAAATATTTTTAATTTTTTTAAATTATACTTTTAAAAATGCTGAATCAAAATTAAAATTGAAATATTTCTGTTTATTTAAATGTAAAAAAATCGATATTCTACCTATAATGTTTTGAGTTATAACAATTTTAATTCGCTCCACTTTTTTAATAAATTTTTAATTTAAAAATTTATTTAAAAAATTCAGAGAAGCGTTAACATGTGATTTTGTTTACAAATAATATGGTTAACCTTCGCAAAAAATCTCAAAATTTTAACTCAATAAAAAAAAAGTGTACGGAACCGCTTTAAGTTTTCATAGTGGATTTTAAAAATTCAGCAGATGTCTACAAGTATATTGTTTACATTGTTAAATATAAATTCGTTATTCAAACAGAATTTTTTAGGTATGAAATTTGAAATATGCAAAAAATTCTGTTCTAAACTTCTGTTCATTGCAAATTAAAACGAAAGAGTGGATTTGGCTTCTCAAGAAAGAGCTGTAATTTATTGGAACGTGAAAGATTTGTTTGTAAAACATTTTATTCGTCGCAATTTACATTGCTTTTTTTAAACTACTCATCTTGATTTAAACTGCTTACAAACAACTCGCTTCTTGAGTTGTTTCAACTCTTTTTGAGAGACTGCCTTTCAAATCGCGAGATTAGTGAATTTCTGCTCAATTTGATTTATTTTGTGTCAGCGGTTTTAAGCAACAACGCGTTATGTCTTTCCTTGTAATGATTTTTTTTTTCTTTTAAGATACCGAAAAAGGCGAGATATAAAATTTCTTCTATGGCTGTTTAAGTTTCATTTCTTTCGAAATAGTAATTTTTTTAAAAAAGAAAACACTAATCTCGTTTTATGTTATTTAAACTCTATAGGATAAGTTAGGAATTCCCCCTATTCTCTATGTAAAATTAATACGAAATCCAAAGCTTGCAATCAAAGAAAAGTTCGCCTTGAAAGTATAATTCAATAAAAAAAGCTTAAAGGGCTTACTCAAGATACTTGACGAAAATGAGTTCACCTAGACGAAATTGGGCACTGGCCATATTGGACAGAAAAAAGTAATGCGTTGTATATATCCCATTGTAAAGGCTTTAGTCAGACAGTTTGTAAAAAATGTGAAGTAGAATCTTGCTACAACAAAATTAACAATTGTTTAAAACATTTTAATGTTGATTAAAATTTTAAATATTTTTAATTTTTGTGCCATTTGGCATGATGTTGAAGATGTATAGCAAACGCATTTTTCAAAATAAAATTTTATTTTTCTGTTATGATTTTTTAAATGTTTTTCCTTGCTTAGATTGATGCATTTTAGTATATATGTAATATTTTGAAATCGGAGTTGTTTAATTATAAAGGGTTAATTCAGAACTATTAAAAAACTAAATTTTACATACGTACAAGACAGTTTTAAACTGATTATATGAATATCCTATGTCGCATACATGCATTTTCATAAAAACTCTAATCAATAATTAATGACGTTTACAGGAAATACTTTTCACCTTACGGTCTAGTTTGATGTTAATTACTTTTTTGTAGTCCTTAAAGTGTTTTAAGAAAATTTTATTAAATATGAGTTAAATGTTAGGATTTAAAAATACTTTACTTTTTTGTGTGCTGCTTCCTTCCGTCAATTTAATTAAAATATGATTTCTGATACATAAGATGCTTCTGAAGTGTCAGTTAACTTTAATTTTAGACTTAGAAGTAGAAGTAATTTAATTTTTTGCTTTGTAATTTCAATTATAAGTTATAATTAATTTAAAAAAATTAGTATTTGGATGAGAAGCACTTTATTAGCTACTTCCTTTACCAAATTTTTTGGAATAAAAAAGTGAAATGAAAATCATTACACTTTTTGCAATCACATCATTGCATTTAATCATTTGCAGTAAACATTTGATAAGTATGATTTAGAAAACTGCCGATCAAATACTATACAAGTTTATTACTAAAAACTGTTACACTCCAAAAATCCCTGACGGCTTGACGTCAGGGATTTTCGCTTATTTTAACGCGGATACAGGTGGAGGTAGATTTCAAAGTTAAGTACTCATTTCAACTACACACATACATACAAAATGGTTAGAGATAAATTTAGCGATTTTATTTTGACTCTTCTGAGCAATTTTTAATTTCATTTTTCTTAAAAAACTGATTTTATCAGATTCATCCTAAGCAAAATTCGGTTCAAATGTCCACTTTGACAGCATTTTTTAAAAAATATATTATGTCAGTATGAAAAAATCGACCAATACCTTACATTATATGCTTCCTAAAAAAGAGAAACTGCCAACTGCAAGAATTTGAGAGCAAAATTGAAGTTAAAATTGAGTAAAAAAATAAAAAGTTTGTTATTTGAATACATTCCCAAATCTTCATGCACGATTGCTTCGGGAAAGTTTGTTGGAATTGCCCACTTTGACAGCATTTTTTGAAATCTATTCTGCTTTTATCAAAACACTGATCAATGCGGCACATTATGCAGTTCCTAAATAAGAGAACATGTCGATTGGATGCGTTTGAGATCAAAAATGGATTTAAAATTGAGTCAGAAAATAAGCAATTTGTTATTTGAATAATTCCTCCATTTTACAATCACGATTGCTTCGGAAAATTCTGTTTAAAATGTCTATTTCGAAAGAATTTTTTGAAATATATTCTACCTTTATAAAAAAAACCCTGGCCAATAGGTCACGTTATATAGTTCCCATATAAAAGAACCTGCAATTTGAATGCATTTAAAATCAAAAGTGAGTTTAAAAATGAGTCAGAATACAAGTAGTTTGAATTTGAGATTTTTTCTTCAATTTCTATTTTTGTTTTATTTATTTTTGCTATACGAATTGGTTCCATGAAAAAGTTGTCCCCATAAAACGGGGAATTTTTAAGAATTTTCTTAAAAATTGACGAAGTTATAGATTTTTTTTCTTTTTTCCACCCCCACCCCTCTTTTTGTTATAGTTTTTTATTTATTTCATTATTTTTTTGCGGTAACAGCTGGTACTGTCAAAAACATCTAATTTCAAGTGTTTTAGATAATATTAAGAACATTTATTAAATATTTAACTGGATTTGATATCTTGAGAATTGACGAAATTATGAATTATTTTCTCCCCAAAATCTTCTTTCTCCTCTTAAGCCCATTTTTAACTTTATCAAAAATCTGTCTTGCATAAACGTTTGGCTCATTTCTTAGAACTAATATAAAACTGATTAGGTATCTATTTTAATTAAGAAGTTATGAGGTTTTGTTTTCAGAAAAACCCTCCCTATTTTCACTCCTTGGGTCCAATTTTGCCCATTAACGAACTTGACGGAGATTATATGCCCCTTGATTTTATGTATTAGTTCGGAAGAGATTTGAGCAGAATTATAGAAGTTATCGTGTCCATAAAAAAGTGATATAGATCGATCGATCGATCGATAGATAGATAAAGATTTTCAGTTATGGTAATTTTGGGGTCTAGGAGTCATAATCGGTGTAGATCTGCAATTTTTTCAAACATTCCAACATGGGAAGGACGCAAATAGGTAGTATTTCATACAAAATATACTTAAAAATAAGATTTCATTTTAATCGTTTAGTAAAACATTGTTTTTCTAAATCGTTTAATCGTTTAGAAATTTTTTGTTAGTGCAGACAACTTTTGCATAAAGCATATATTTAAAATTATTTAAAAAATAGAAGATAAAAAAAAGATGCTTAAAGAGCTTGTTTTTTTCTTTTGATCGCGGATTTTACGCTGCTAAAATGTATATGTATCTAAAATGCCTTAGCTTTAATAAAAGATATATATATATATATATATATAGAACTATACACCAATTATTGGATACTAATAGTTTTAAAGGTCCACCTTATCTGGTCGTTTATACTCAGGTCGCATAAATAGCGCACATAAGAATTCGTGAAATATACGAATAAATAAACAATCTTTCGCAAATAAAATGTTATCAGAAGAAAATATGCGTATAATTCATCCGTTCATTTATGCAAGTTGCTAGAAAAAAAGACCTAGGTTTCTGACCTAATCGCAAAAGAAAAGTTCAAGGATTGATTGCTGTACAAAGAATAAAATATTAGAAAGATAAAATAAATTTCTGAAGTGTCATGGTAGGAAAAGTATTTAAAAAATAATATTTTCTGAGTAGAACCTATTTTACATTGAACAGTGTATTAATGCTATAAATGATGGCATATATTTTGAAACCTTCGAAGGTATGCCTGGAACCTCTTGAACTGTTAAATGTTTTCAGTCATGGAATCTTCCCCTAACATGGAATATCATTGAATTAATTACTAATCATAGGATTTAATGGAATAAAGAAAACTTTTATTAATATATTTTATGTTTTTATTCGATTTTCAGAAAACTTGAAATAATTTGACAAAATTCTGCAAAAATCATATGTGTTAAATCTTAAATTATTTGGTTTAGTAATTCTTATGCTGTTACATGCGGACCGACGGTCGGACCAGACGACGATTGGTACGCATTTGTATAATTACGATTGGACATATAAGTGATCAAATACTTTTAAAAGAAAAAAGAAAAACTTTCTGTAAAATAAAGTTTTTTTTTTGTGTGTGTTTTTTACTTATTTTAAATTCACAATGACTATTATTATTATTCACTAGCGTTTAAATTTATTGATATTCCACTGAAAATTTCAAGCCATTTTTCATTCCCTCAATTAATAAAAATTGAGAAATTCTAAAAAATAATAAAAACAAATTTTCCAAAAACTTCTATAGAATTTCTTCACTTGGGATACTGTCAGAAGAAAGGTTATATATCACTTCGCTTAATTTATTGTAAGCTGATTTATGGTCTTGTTATTGGAGCTGAGAAGTTAGAACAGTATTTCTTTTTGTAGGTATTGAAACTGTTATGTAATAAATTGATACATGTTTTAAAAATGAAAAAAAAAAAAAAAAAGATTCTGAGAAAATTAAAATTTGATAAAAAGGATTATTTTTTTTTATTTTAACATTATTTATTGAATTAGATTGGGATATTTTTTTATTTCGGTCTATTATAAACTGCTGTATTTTTAGTCTTTCTCACTCTCTCTATATATATGCAATAAAAAAATGCCCATTTTGCCCGCTCTGAGTTTTTAATTCTAACTTTAAGGAACATACTTTTAATCTCAGTTTCGTAATGTATTAATATTTTAACAGCTAAAGTTCTTTTTTCTTATTTTATTTAACTTAATAATAATCTATTGATTATTTCTCAAAAAAAGCGGGAAATGATTTCGAAATCTTCTTTCAATGTAGAGGTCTAGTTTTCTTTTTTAGAATAATTATCGAAATTTTAATTTTATTTTTTATTAGATCGTCTGCTGGTGTGTTCATGCACGTATGTGAACAGGTTACTCTATTCCGCACAAGTATTAAGATCTTGCGAGAGGACATGCCCCTTCTGCCAATAGGAGGTGGTGATGTCTGACGTCATAGCCTTGAAGTTAAACCTAATTGGATCTTTAATTTGCTGACGCGAACTGGGGAGGTGCTAGTTTTTTCGTAGAGTTTCGGATTTTCATTTTACGTTTGGAGAGTGGCTGAATGCAGCTGACTTTTAAACTATTAAGACGCCCCTTTCATTTTTTCCGAGAACTTTAAAAAATCGAATGGTGTAGCTTAGATAACGAAGGTTGTAGCATTCGATGTGTGCAACGGTGAGTGCTGGAATAACTTAACTTATTTTGTTTTCTAATAATATATATGAATTCAAAGACTGGTTGACTTAAATTTCTTACGGCGAAATACCCAAATAAACCAATCCACAGCTTATCAACTTATCATTACGGCTGCTTAACCTGCTGTTAGTTCTTAAGGGAATGGACGTATTGTACAGCGGAGATGGTGTTCAACGAAAATTGATTCCTTTAGATGGAATACCGTCCTTTTCGTCACAAATATATATATATATATATATATATATATATATATATATATATATATATATATATATATATATATATATATATATATATATATATATATATATATATATATATATATACTACCTCTGATAATAAAGTTCGGTGAATGAATTAAGAACGACCGATCTGGCAACACTGGGGAAATAAAACGCTGCACTTGCATAGAGGCAAGTGTAGCGTGTATCTTCCCATCTTCCACCACCGTTGTTCAGTTGAGGGTCGTTTATTTTCTGTGTAAGACGTGCTTTACTAAGTGCTTGTTCAGTGTTTTGGTTCTTAACTGAGAACAAGAAAATGAACGAATAAAAGATCAGTTTAAAGTTTGGTTTTAAGCTTTGCAAGACACCGAAAGAAATTCATGAGGGATGGTCCAAACTGAACACGTACCATACTCGCTAGATCTCAATCCTCCAGACTTCTTCTATTTTCAGGACTCAAACTCTCTTTGAAAGAGATTTGACCATATTGCTGACATCCAACGGAACGTGACGTAGCTTTTGAACGTCATCCCAAAAGAAGACATGTTGCAAATTTCACAGTACATGTGTAGCAGATCTCAGCGGTGCATAGTTATAGGATATGACTATTTTGAAGGATGGTATGGAAATTTTCGATAATACTTTCTCTAAATTAATGCTACAGGATTATTCACCGAACTTTATTGTCAGAAGTAGTATATACACTATTTACCGATAAGTATTTGCACATTTTCAATTTCTGACATTTTGTCAAATATTTAAAAATACACTTGTGGAATTCTTGGGGAGCTTTAGGATTATAAAGATTATGTTTGACCTCATATTTATCAATATCCATTTGATATGTAGGGCAATTAGGGAGCCGAGAAAAAATCAAAGAATAATAGAAATAGTTAGGATCACCGTCTACATGAAAATGCATGAAAAGATTTATCGTTGCAGAATACAAATATGTGGATAATGTACAACACGTACACTGATTTTTGTAAGAATAGCATGTATATTCATGGATAAAGAGCGATTTTTTTGAAAAATTAAAAAAAAATTGTGGTATGTTTTTTGTTTATATCATGCAGAATTTTTCACCAAATTTAACGCTAATTGGCAAAATGTAGTAGAAAAAATATGACGTAATTGGAATATAGATATATTAAATATCATATGAAATATGTGTATTTGTATGAAATAATTTTTATCTGCACATGCGCGAACGATAAAAACGATTTTTTATATCATTTAATAGTCAATTCTATGGAGTACCTCATAAAAAAATCCAATCAAATATCGTCAAGATCCAAAATAATATCATTATTATAGTAAGCTGTTTTTACTTTGCTCTCTAAAAACAGTAGAATGATAAGGGATTCTCCACAAATTGACATTTTTTATTTAGTGAGTTTTAGGAAAAATTTAGTATTTAATGAATACAATATCTAATACAATATTACTGCTAATAAGTATTTTGACATCTTTGATAGAAAAGAAAACAAGCTTTTATTCACATTCATGACCACAACTAAGAAAGGTGGGGGAAAGAAGCGCATGTTCCCCAGACGCCAGGGCGAAAGGGTGCCAAATGTAGATTTTGTTTGGCGATTTTTTTATGTTTTTTATTTCATTGTTATTTTTTTATCATTAAAAAATTGACAAATAATCGTGATTTTTGTGCCACATACGTTAGCGTAATATATATATATAGGTAATATTTATGAATCTTTTTAAAATTTTGCAGAATTTTTTGGTTATTTTTTATCATTTTTTTATGAAAACGGTTCTGGCTCTAAAAAGAGAAAAAAGGCATCTAACATAAATCTTTTTACACCATATACATACTAGACACTTTTGAGTGTAATGAACTAAAAAGTAGTCAATATACGGAAATCTAAAAGAAATACAGCTGATTATATGCAATTACAAATAGAATTTCAGCTATTTGCGTGTAATTCTACATAAAAATAGCTGTATATCTACAAATAATTCACTTAGATTTAATTATTTAGTTCATTATACTCTAGACATTAAAAAAGAAAACATCAAAAAGCTACGAAAAAAAATCACGATTATAGTATAACAAAGTTTTGAGTTAGAGCAATTAATCATTTTCCTTTTCCATTAAAAATCTAATGTTTCAGACAACGCATCTAAAGTTTTCAATTTAGGTTTAAATTAGCGTGGTCTGCATTTTTAACACTTTCCAACAAAGTTGAAAAGCGTTTATGCATTCGATTTATCTGCCCGTTTGTCCGCGCTCTAACTCTCATAAATATACTTGGATTGCCGTGAAATTTTTGGACGTTATTGACGTTTACCGGAGCACGAACCTTATTTAAAGTTTCTAACATGATCAGTTTATTTACAGGGAGAATCAAAAGTTTTCCGTTACATTACAGCCTAAGGGGAAAAATCGTTTCAAATGAATTGTAAACATGATACACCCTGTCAAACGCATTCAAATTTATATGCATCTACGACGTGCACTAAAATATGTATTCTTAAAACTATGCAGTGAAATGAATAGTTGTTATTCATTTACAGGGCCACACAAAATAATTCCATTACATAATAATAAAAGGGGCAATTGTTTGCGACATATTTTAATTATGGTAAACTATTTCATGCGTAATCAAATTGACATGCGTAGCTGAGGATTAATATGAGTTATTTCACGCATAGTACGAAGTGCATAGCATTTACAGGGACACACAAAAGTTTTCAAATAGTATATTTTATCCGAAGTACTGCATATTATGAATGATGGCTGTTGGATGGATTAAATGGTTTTTTAATTATGATATATGATTTTAAATTTCCCTAAATGTATGAAGATTATATAAGGTGTATAAATGCTAATAGTTACACAATTTCGGTATACAGGGTTACCCAAAAGAGCTCGGAAAGTTTACTGAATATGAATGAAATTTACTTAAATGTGATTTTAAAATAAGTTATGAATTTTTACGTTGAACTGGATATAGTTTACTATAAAATTTTTGTAGAATATAGATATAATGCTATAAAGGGTCACGAAAAGAACTGTATACAGTGTCGACTATGGATGATAGTTTCTGGAAATGTGATGTAGGTAGCTTAAAGAGTACTTTTGTTTGAACTAAATTATAGCAAAATGCTTTCGTGAAATAAAGGTACTGGGTAAACTACAGGGCTGAACAATACTCAAGTATGTTTCCATCTATTAGTATAAATAGCTGAAAGAAAAATGAGAACCATTTAGGCGTTTTCTTGCTAAACTGAATTTTTCCATTATACAGTATATAGATCAACCAACAGATCAAATAAGGACTGTTCAAAAGTATTGTAATAAATATTTGTCTTTGGAGAGTAACACTTTTTTTCCCTTGGATAACTTAAAGATCTCATCAAGTGTTGGAAAGTGTTTCATAATCTATGCTTAACGCATGATTTTTTTACTTGTTTTAAAGAGCTATAATTTCAATTCTAATAGGCATGCAGGAAAAATAAAAGCAGCTTTAGAAAGAAAAATGTTCATTCTATAAAAAAAAGAAAAAAAAGAAAAGAAAAAGAAAATGCGAATTTTCATCGAAATTGACGTTTTAGACGTAGGCGATTATCTTAATCCTTCAGTACACACACTCATTTCTATTTCGTTACTACACACGTGGGATAAAGTTTTTCACATTTTCTCTGCCATTGTATTTTAAGCTAAATGCGTTCTGAAAGCAAATCTACTGCGCTATATTGTAAAATCCATACTTTGATATTTATTTTTATACTTTGTTGCAATTTCTAAAAAAGTTTCTTTTTTTTAAATAAAACATGCAAACGATATGTTTTACACCTTGAAAGTGGAATTTTTTCACAAACTTTACATTAATTACATATAATATCCTTTCATCAATGCTTACAAATAACATTAATGTTAGTCTTTTCTTACAATTATAGATTGTTTCACTTATCTCTTTTTGACCTTGATCTTGAAAGGTACAAAAAAGGTCAAAAACATCTTTTTTTCCCCTCCTGTTTTATTATTATTATTATTATTACTATTTTTTTTTTTTTTTTTTTTTTTTTTTTTTTTTTTTTTAAGGGAAAAAACGTGATCGGGATAAATTTTATTCCAACGCGTCTACTGACGGGTTAAGGCTTTGAGCAAACTTCAACTGAATTTCAGGAAATCCTTTCTTCTTCTCCCTTCTGCGGTTTGTCGACAATAGAAAACGGGGATATTACAAAGGTTCAGGAGATAACTATCTCAACTTCACTTAAGGTCCCTGTCCCACTGTTGGATTGTTGTTGAACTTGAAAAGTCAGTATACATCAAACACGACGCCTGCGAACATAAAACACGCCGACGTCTAACCGCAAAAAGTAGTTGTGTGGGCTCGCAGCCTAAACGACAGTTATTGAAGTTATGATAGGAAAAGCTTCATCATTCCACGCAAAACGAATGGCAAGTCTTTCTTCAACATAAGAACGTATACTCTAAAGAAGACTTGACAACTAAATCGAGACTTAAGGCCCCTGTCCTCGCTCGAGGAAACGCACGCGAGCTAATGCTATTCCTATGGGGAAGCATATTTCTAATAACTCTTTCGCATTTTGACATTTTTGAATAATTTTTTTGCATTGGATAGCTGAGGTGCATGCCGACAGCGCATCTTTTTTACTTTTCCAATTTTGGTTGCAGATATTTTTTATAAAGTTAGTTTCGCTTTCAAAACCGGTTTCGAAACTGAAAGTGCTTTTTAAAAAAAATATCTGCAACCAAAGTCGAAAAAGTGAAAAAGGTGCGCTGTCGGCATGCACCTCAGGTATCCAATGCAAAAAAAAAAAAAAAAAAAAAAAAAAAAAAAAAAAAATGTCAAAATGCGAAAGAGTTATTAGAAAAATGCTTCCCCATAGGGATAGCATTAGCTTGCGAGCGTTTCCTAGAGCGAGGACAGGGGCCTTAAGCTATTGGGAAGGGACGTTGACCACAGGTTAGGCTGGATTGTGGAGTTTAGTAGCAGCTTCAAGGTCACTTATCGATTCTGGTTCCGTTTTGTATGTCAAATCTAAATCTTAAATTTTTAAACATATTTAATGAAATTCACTTCAGATTTCTCTAAAATTAATGTTTTTGTTGGCCTATATTATTACAACTATTTTTTTTAAATTCATTTTTACCTAAATACAGGAATAATTAAACCTCTAAATAAATCAAAGGGTTTACAAAAAATCGGCATTTTATAAATTGTGCATTTTTTAGACATCATTATTAAGTTTTCAAATTAAATAAATAAATAAATAAATTAGTGCGTGAAATAACGTCATATAAATGTATATTCATATTTATAATGCAGGTATGTATATTCATATTTAAAATGTATCAAACGTATAGTCATATTTATAATTTATAATCTAGGCAATGATTTATTTTTTTATTTTTTTATTTTTTGTTCGGTGTTTTGTTTTGTGTAAAGTAATTTGTAAAGTTTGAAGGCTCTTTCTGTTTATAATATTATAAAATAAACAAGGAGTGATATTAATTCACTATCTTATGTTAGCTCAGCAATTTCGACAATAATATATATATATATATATATTATCAACAGATTTTAACATTAAATGCGGTTTCAAACGTTTATTAAAATAAGCGGGATTATCATAAATACACAACAAAGTAGAATTCAGTACTAAAAACCAACATTTGAAAAATAAATTCCATGTTATTCAACATGTGAAGCATGAAGATCAAATATACCATATGACTTTTTTAAAAATATTGCAATCACGTCATAATGCATTTTAAACAAGTCTGTATTCATTCATGTGAAACGATGATGGAAAGCTTTCTCACATATTTTGTAGTAATAACAAGTCAAATTGCCAGAAATTAGAGGTTACTGTATACTCAAACAAGAATCAGATAAAATTGAAAAAGAAGAAATGTAATCTCTTGATATTGTTTGATTGATACCGATATCCCTTCGGCGTGATTTACTTTTTACTAATGATTCGGAAGTAAAGAGAATAATTTTGATTGTAAAATTCACTTCCTTTTAGAATAGGCCTTTGTTTATATAAACGAGAACGACGAGCATAATGGAGTCAGTTGAAATTTGCTGAACTATACCTGAGCAACAACTTTGCTTGTAACATGAGTTCCATATATTCATTAACGTTGTTCGCGTGTGTGGTGATTTTCGCAGTCTTTTGTGTAGTTAACTCAGCGCCACAGCATGCGCAATTAAGAAAAAAAGCCCTAGATGCACTAGAAGAAATGGTACCACGTCTTGTTCAGCGTTTAGTACTGAACTATATATTATCATAACTCTCTCTTCATTGTACAGTTGTAAAAAACCAAAATTGCACTAAAACATTCAGACTGTGGTGAAACTGAACGAATTTACAATATTATTCTTTTTTGTGATGTGAATTCCTAAATAATGACTAAGGAAAATATCCTTATACGTCCTTGAACCGTGGTTTAAAGCTGAACTGTATATATCATAAATATCTCCAATTTGTACTGCTGAAAAATCAACATTGCACTAAAACATTCAGACTGTGGTAAAATTTACATTTTTATTCTTCATTTCAATGTGAATGTTGGGCTTGGTTTACATTAAAGGAAAATATCCTTATACGTTCCTGAAACGGTGTTTATATGTCATCTTCAGCATTTAATGTTGAACTTTAAACTACCATAAATATCTCCTATTTGTACAGTCACAAATTTCAACATCGCCCTTAAGCATTCAGATTGTGATTGAATTTAAAGTATTAACTTTTAGAAAATATGTTTATATTTCTTGTTTATCATTCAGTGTTAATCTATATATTTTCACAACTGCCTTGATATTGCAGGTTGCCAAATACAAATGTTTCACTAAAACATTCTGACTGTGATGACATCGCATTACTATATTTAAGACAAGTACAAACAATTAATTGACGTACATGTTCATAAAATGTTGGAAATGCTAACATGATGTTTGTTAAATTTTTCATAGCGCATATTAAGAGATATATTTATTGTTATTTATCTACATTTTATACTGTGCTAAACAGTATCTAAAAAAAGGTACAAATATATGTTTATGTGAATTTTCAAGTGTTTCATTGTTTGTTTGTAAATAAAGTTTTTTTGTTTACATATTTATTCGGTTTATTAATTATTTCTACTGTTAAAAATGAAACAGATCATTGCTAAACTTAAGAAAAAAAAATGAAATTCAGTTCTTAAAATTCCATTCTACAAATTATATATATGTATATTTTTGTTGTAATTTTCCCCTTTATTTTAGGAAACTTTTTAAATACATTAATTTTTATTCTTCTAAAATCAATCTATATTTTTAAAAAGAATCTTGAAAATAATTCATCAGAAAATATTTTTTACCCTGTTTATATATATATATATATATACTTTTTTTCAGATTGGAAATTAATGAAAAATATATACCTTTCTCAGAAATTAAATCTTAGAATATCTTTATTTTAAATTGAAGGAAAATTCAATATCAAGGATTTAAAATAGAAAAATTATATTTAATCATGGTGCAATTTATTAAATTGAAAGTAATCTAATGCATATATTTATAATGAATGAAAAGAAAATCATTTTTTTTAAATATTTGTGGAGAAAAATTTAAATGTATTAATGGAAAATTCAAAAGTATAAATATTTATAATTAAAAACGTCATGAATAAAAAAAAAGTAATATATAATATACCGGAAAAAGTATTTTAATGTAATCAAATTTATGCTATGAAAATTGTCTTTTTTTGTGAACCTTATAAAAACTCTCTTTTTTTTTAGCAATAAAATACAGATTTAAAACTAAAAAAAGGAAAAGAAAAAACTCAAGAAGTACTTTTACTTACTTATTTATTTATTTGGGTGGATATTTATTGTAGAATTATTTGGATTTGGATTTCTCATATACAGGTTTCTGTGTTCGAATTAAAGTTTTTCAAGTACATTTTTAATACATAATGCTTATCTGTACATTTATGTGCATTAACAATGCCAATGAAATAGTTATCAGAAATAAAGTAAACCGTAAATCCCAAATATGTCAAAAAAGAATAATAAAGGAAAAATATAAGGAAAAATTATAACTTTAAATGTATTTTAATTTATTGTAGAATCATTAGCATTTGGGTCTCACACACTGTAAAAAAGAATTCAAGAGGTTACTAAAAATTCTTTAGTAAATTTGTATTCCACAGAATTTTTTAGTAACCATTACAAACTTTTTTTTTTGCAAGTGAAACAAGCATTTCTTTTGTAAACTGAACAAAAGAATATTTTGTATAACTAACTTAAAATTTTTTAGTATGAGCCACCAAGCAAATTTTAGTGATAGCCCCAAAAGTATTTTTAATAACAATTACGTGCGTCCGAAGGGCAGTAGCTTCCTTCGAGCTGCATCTAGACTTCTGAAGCGATAGATTTTCGGCAAAAACGCAGTAGATGGGAGCACCAAAGATTGCGACCAGCTCCAACAGGAAATTCATAACCCCTTTATTATAGAGTACTTACACTACATACATTCGGGGCGTACTTGGCGCTGTCCAGTATTGAACCCAGGACCTTTTAGCCTGGAGTCCGTTACTATAACCACTATGCTATCGAGGCCACGCCAAGTGAGTTTTAGTATTAGCTATTAAAAATATAAAACTATTAACTCTATTCGTTGCTAACGTTTTTCTAGTAATTCTTACAGATTTTCTAGTAACCGACTAAGATTACGAAACATTTTTTAGTAATTACAAGGATTACTAAAGTTTTTTTAGTAGATCGACCTTTTTTTTTTTTTTTTTTACAGTGCATAAACAGGTTTTTTGGATCGGAATTCAAAATTTCAAGCATTTTTAATACATATTGCTTATCTGTACATTTAAGAGGTCACTCGACTAATCATAAAGACACGTATAATAATGTTAAGTCTATGGCGGCATTATTTCAAAATATCTCGCTCAAATTTTAATATTTTTACATGATTTTATAGGATAGCTGAGGATGATGTACAACCGGGTCAATTTTTATTTTTTGTATTTGGTTATACATTTTTAATATAATGATAATTTCAATTTCAGTTCCAGCTTCAACAGATTTCAAAAGTAAAAGTAATAAAAAAAAATTGAAACCAAAATTGAAAAAGTAAGAACTAGCCCAGTTGTAGGTCGCCCTCAGCTATCATATCCCAAAACTTCATGTGAAACTATTAAAATTTAAGCAAGAAAAAAAAAAAAAAAGATTCGATAGGCGTAACAGTATCATCCAGGTCTTTTTTTGAGGGAGTCGAGTGGCGTCTTAAGGTCATTAACAATAACAATAAAATAGTCATCAGAAATAAATTAAATCGTAAATCATAAATATGTATATATATATAATATATAATATAAAATATATAAAAATATAAAATGTATAAAAATGTAAAATATATGAAAAAGAAAATAGAAATAAATAAAGAAACAGGTTTTTTTTTATTTTATATTATTTTATTTTGCACTGGTAATACAAGAGTAAGTTAAGTTACAGTTTAATAATCGTAACTATGAAATGAAATAAAAAAAAGTAATACAGTAACATTATAGTGAATTTATGGAAGGTTTACACTGCTCTTGATCCGCCATAACCGAAAGCAAAAAGTTAGATGTTAAAAGCTGCCCATTTCCTTTAACATTTTTTTTTCAATGTTATACATTTATAGTATAAGGATAATAACTTGCTTAGTTAAGTTTACTATAGTAAAGTAATGCTAGTCGTTGGTGGCCGCCGTAATGCTTGCCCATTATGAATATGCATACTATAATATATGGAAATAAAACATGTGTAAGCCTTTTATAAAATGCATTGCAATTCCAAAATAAAATTTAAAAGTATACTTAAATACTTGTAATACATAGTAATTCTTTATTACGGAAATGATCGTAATACTTGATTATCCGGTCGACCCATTTTGACAAATTATATAAATCGACAAACTACTCTCAAAATTATAGAAATTGGCTTAATTTTTTTTTCAAATAACGAAAGAACAAAGAAATTAGTAGAAATTTAATAAAACTAAAACTAAAACGTCGAATTAAAAATAACTTCCTGAAGTAAACACGTGTAACGTGCTTTATGCCATGTGAAAGTGATATTTATGATAAGCCTATATTTTCGTTTAATATTACAAGGTAGAACCTTTCGAATTTCGACGAAAGAAAATGTTTAATAACGAACTGTTTCGTTAATTTATAATAAACTTACAAAATTAGTTATAATAAAAAATGCACCATCTATTGGTAAGTCTAACTCTTAGACAAATGGGTTCTATAAAATTCCGTTGTAAAAATTGATAAAAATTAATTTTAATTGTACGTGTAAGCAGTAAAATATAATAAAGATCTGTTATTATGATTAAGTTAGAATTAAAACACTTTTGGTAGTATTCCATAATGGAAAAAAGCACAAATTTATTCCACTTTGACTCAATCATACAATTTTTTCCCAATGACATCTAAACCCCGCTTCATTTTCACTATATAAAAATTTACATATGTACCTTTCATATCCGTATTCAACTTTTTTTTATTGGTACTTTAGTTTGATCATTTTGCAATCATTTTAAATCAAAACTTGAATTTTCGATGCGATTAGCTGAAACAGATACTAAACTATTTAGATCCTTTTAAATGTAAATGAAATTTTGTAAATGAAACCAAAATTCACCGGGCTTAACAGATGATATTCTGGACAGAGCACATACTTTAATTTTTTTTCACTTTTAATGAGAAAATTACAACATAAAGATACAGTAATCTGGTTTTTTTTCGGATTTTACCCCTTTGCTTTTAATAGTCGTTGCCACGATTAGAAAAATAGTATTTAAAACTGCAAAATTTAATATTTCAAAAATAAGTTAAAATAGAGTTTTCAAACAAATTGCATTTAAAAGCACATTTTTTTTTCTATACTATGGTGTAAAAATTGAAAATGTGCAATGTTTAAAAGTTTAAATATTTGCAGTAAAAAAAATTACCAAAACCGAAATTGCATTTCAAATTTGAATGTGTTGCCATTCGCAAAATGACGTATGCGTTTCGCACAGATACGTTTGGCTTTTGTAACATAGATAGTTTGGTGATAATTTTTCCGTTGACAGGATAATCAAGTAGTTCCAAACTGCATAAAACAAACATTTTCGTAATTTCAAAACTGAAAATCATATTAACAAAAAATTTACTGCGTCGAATTAAGCATCTCATTTCCAATTAAAATATATATTTGAATTGAAAATTGAACGAAATACAGGGTCATGAAAAATCGAAGAGTGTGAAATGTAGGATTACGAATATCTTGGCCAATAAATTTCCGATCGACTTAATTTTTTATGCAAAATTTGTGCTTTTTAAAATTGCCTTTTAAATTAACTTTTTAGAAAAAAAAGCTTTCAAAAAATTTTATGTATTTTTCGTCAGAACGAATATTTTAAGAGAAAAAAAAAAAATCCGGGAGATTCGAAGTTACTGATATTCAAAAGGCTTCTTCCCATTATCAAATACTAAGCACATACCAAATCTCTATCTCAATTTGTTCGGGAGATAGGACGTTTACAGACAGACAGAGAAACAGACGCATAAACAAACGGGTGTCAAACTTTTTTTTTTTTTTTTTTTTTTTTTCGAAAAATATGTTTTTCCGGAATTTTTGGTGAGTAAATCAGTCAAATTATTATTATTTTTTTTCAATATTTCAAAACTTACCCTATGGTGCTCTATAAAATATGATTGCAAGACTTACCCTACCTATAATGGGTTAGTAAAAAAAAAAATAATAATAATAAAAAAAAATAGCAGAAATTGCAATAAAATAAAATATTAACATTGATCTGAATACTGGTATATTTTAATGATACAATATTTTTCTTCCACAAATGAATCCGCTTTTATGATTTATTTATTTCATTTCGTAAAAAGTCAAAGATTCGTTCTTTTCTTTTCTGTTAAAGACATCTGTCATTACGCCTTCATGGTCCGCTGAATTTGACTGTTAGGCAGCGTCACGCCTCACAGATTATGGATTACATTTGCTTTTTCTCATTTTGCTGAAAGCTCAGATTATCATCACGTACTTTTAACATTTATAAAACGACATTACGTTACAGTAATATCATCTATTGTATTGAAGATTAAACATGGAATCTGGAAACGAAATATGGACAAAATTATAGTTTTTCAATGTAAAGATATCGGATAAAATCCCTATTTTTTTTTCTAAAATTGTACGTTTGTTTTAAAAAGAGATTCGCTACTATGACTTTTAAATGCTATAATAAATGAAAGCAAAAAAATAAAAATATATATATATATTTCATTTATAATAAATAAATTTTAACGCAGTTATTTTAATTTGTAAATAAATGATCTTAGTAAAAATACATTTATTGAATACAACACTTTATATTTGAAAATTGAAAACATGAGATAAAATACAGTATATGTTTAAAAAATTTTACCAAAAAATGCATATTTTACTTGTGCTAAACTAATTTTAAAACAGTTACTCCAGTTAATAGATAAATGATCTTAGTGAAAAAACATCGATTGAATATGAAATTTTTTATTGACAACTAATTTAACTGACATCATCAGATAAACTATGGTATAGGTTTAAGACTTTTTATAAAACAAAACACACACACGCAAAAATAAATAAATAAATAAATAAAAATAAGGGAACGCCTTCAAAAACTAGTAGTATTTGATATATATTGTAGCGAAAATATAGTTTTACGACGTAAAAATATCTCATAAAATTAATTTTTTTAATTCTGAAATAGTATATATACATTTTACATGAGATCTGCGACTGGAATTTTAAATGATACATTAAAAAATTTATTAAAAGATAGAGATAAAGAAAGTAATATATATATGTATATATATATTACTTATACTAACTAGTTTGAACACCATTATTTTAATTCTAATTGTTAAATAAATCAATTTATTCGTAATTACCAATTGGTCGAAGTAAGTTTTGGACCAGCTTCGAACAAGGAATCTGTTGGAGAAGCGGCCAATTACACTGCCGACTGAGCTATTCCGAAGTAATATGGACAACACTTAATTCACCCAGCTATTATTATTGGTGACAGCATCTGTTCTGATACATGATTTAGTTCAATAGAACAAATCATTTCTAATGTAACGTCAGTTTCATTGAAATCCATTGGATTCCGACGGAATCAAGTAAAAACGTGACACGTAACACTAGATTAATTGTAACACAATTATCTTCTTTCATTCATTTATCTTCAATTATTTTCTTTCACATTTTGATATTCACGTGAAGATATTTTTATTGCTAAAAAGGAGACAGTTTTATATCGGCAGTAGATTTTTTTCCATTTACAGAGGTTCACATATTTTAATAAATATATTCTTTTAAAGTTTTCTTTCTCTTTTTATAATAATTTGTAAATGTAAATTTATGTCGTAATTTTCAAGTTTCCCGATTTTAACTTGTATTTTTTTTTTTAATTTGCGTTCGAAAGGTTTTTAATTTTTTATGTTTAAGATAGTCGGTTAAATAATTTATTCATTAGAAGGAAGTACTATTCCTTGATCATTTGGCAAATGTTTAAAACAATAACCTTTTCTAAAATATTTAAAAAAATGTGTCTCAAACTGCTGTAAATATGAATTAAAACGGAAATAAATCCTAGAAAAATAAATCAATTAAAAAAAAAAAAAAAAACAAATGCTGTCTACACAACGGCAATTTTCAATGTATAAAAGGATCTAAAGATTTTTTTAAATTCGTATGTATAGTTTTTGCTCCTATAAAACATTTTTAATGGAACAATTTTGACCAAATTTAGCATTAAATAGTTTTTAAAATAATTCTTGAATTTGAAAACAGCATGCATGAGTCTGTTTCTCAAACATTGTTCTATAATATTACCAATTTTCATATTTTTGGGTCCAACAGTTTTCTTAATATTAGCGAATAAATACCCTAGGTCAGAAAAAATTCATTGTCAGTAGCGGTGGCAACGTAAGTTACTTTTTTTAGAATAGAGAGATTGTAGTGATCAAATAGATTAAAAATATTCTGCAAATAAATGCAAACACAAAAAGTTAGTTTTTTGAAAGGTAACTTTTGTTTATGGAACAATTCCAAAAATCTAGCGATAATTTCTCTCTACTGAAAAGATTCATTACTCTTCCGTCACCTAAAAAAAAGAGACTGGGAATTCTGGATCATTTCGTCTATTCAACTTAGATGTTTGCCCTATTTTCATAGCTTGGAAATCTATATAACCAGTTTAGAGATTCAGAAAATTACTACTTTTACATTCTAGGTGAATGTAGTGCAATTTCTTACCCAGTGTGATATTATTTGCAAAAAAAATTAAACACTCGAATAACAAAATAACATTCAGATAATTTTTTCCCAAGCACAGATAATTAGAAAAATAATAATTAAACGAGTCGGAAATTGTACGTCAAAACTCTCAGACGAGATGGTTTCGTACTAAAATAGATCAGTAAGCGACAACGCAGACAATCACCTCATCGAGATCACGGATGGAAGTCTAGGATTATTTAAATCTCGATTCTCATATTAAAAAAGGATTTCATATTCTGGGGGGGGGGGTGGCACCACCAGTGGCCAAGGGGTTACGACCTCTTAACTGGTAGACGGCAGGTGCTGGGTTCGAAACCAATCGCGGCTGTCGGCCTAACCATTCGGAGTTTTCGTTTTTTTCTTCAAACCCTGCGTAAATACGGGTTAGATACCCTTAGAAAGACCCCCAAGAAGGGCACTCTCTCTCAGGGCCTATTTCCCTAGAGTAGATAATCGGCCGACACTAAATAAACCAAACTAAACCAAATCATATTTTGGGGTGCAGGAAAGCGCAATGGTAAAACTACCAGTCAACCGTTAAAATCGGGTTTGTTTTCCACTAAGCAGACTTGTCAGACCAATTGCATTATAATATACGATTCAAAATTGTAATAATCCTACATTTTCATCCGTGAACTCAATAAGTTAATTTAATTTTCTCTACTATTGCCTTCCGGTCTATAACTAGTTTTATAAATATTCAGATCTTGTTGGAATAGCTATTCCATTTTTACGCAAAAATATACGATAACAAAATTTATCACGATTGTATAGATTAATACAATAAGATGGAAATAATATGACCCTGTCTGAAATAGGACGTAATTGCCATAGAATCATTACCTATCACTGGATTAATTACGTATGACAGGGTTGAACAGATATAAGAAATTTTTTTATTAATATCTTTTTTTAATTTTATTTCGATTTTCATAAGATTTGGAATGAGTCGACACAATTCTGCAAAGATTATATACATAATTTTGGAACAATTCGGTTGAGTAGTTTTTGTGCTATTAAATGTGGACAGCGACTATAGATGCTGCACATTTATATAATTATGAACTAAGGCTTCTAAACACGCTTTCTTGAAAAAAGAAATAGAAAATACATTTTATAAAACATATCATAATTACTATAATACAAAAATCACTACAAAGAAAAAAAATAAAGAAATATGCGTAAAACATAGATTAAAAAAAAGAAAGAAGGAAGGAAAACGATGACCAATACGTTTCGAATTCTATAACAAAATTTCACTGCTTAACCCCTTGAATTGCGGTTTGCATCAGAAACTTTCAATTAAAATTTACCTTCCTAACTTTGGAATAAAAAAGGCAAACATAGTTTTCTTTTACATTGAAATAAATTTAATTGAATACTCCGGTGTTAATTTAGCATTACAGCTACACAATTAATTGTCCCTTAAAGGGTTAATAGTGTGAAAGGTGAACAAAGTAAACAAATTATATCATTTGAAATAAAATCACTGTCCCGTGGAGAATACTACTGTACGAAGGGAAATGTTTAATGATAATTTAATTTGAAAAATGCTAAACCCAGTTTCAGCATTTACCGTCTATAGTCAAGAAAATAACAATATTTTTTTTTAAATTAAATTCTGCATATCATCAACATATATTTTAATATATTCAATGACAATGTCAACATTTTAGTGCTGACATCTAGTGGCGAAAATATTTAAGTCACTATTTATTCAAAGTGTTGTCTATTTCATTTAAATCTCTGTTTATGACTATAAATCTTAACACCTTCTCAGCGGTTATGTAAGACACAGAAAGTTCTCACGACGTATTTATTTATTTATTTATTTGTTTATTTATTTTTGAAAGAGGAATTTTCCGTTATTGCACAATTCTAGCAATTAAATTGCAAAATAATAATAATAATAATAATAATAAAATTAAATAAATAAATAATAGTATTATGTCAATTTATTGAATATTGAACATTACTACTTAATTCTCATTAAAAACAGTTTTTTCTTCTTCCTATTATAAAAACAGATTAGTTTCCTATCCTTTTAAAGACATTTTAACGGTACAACACCGGGCAATAAAACGAAGATACTCTATTAAAATAATTTTAATCAAATTGTTCATTTGGATGGATACATAGCGTCCCCAAAAGATTGAAAAGCGATAATATTTTTTTTTGCGATACGTTGAGAATATAAATAAAATGTTCGAAATAAAGTAGAATATATTATTATATCGGTGAAACAGAACTGACTTTAAAATCTGACAGTTTCAAGTGATGGAGAGCTTCCAAAATTCCTAAATTTCGCAGTATCATAACTGGGCCGGTTTTAGTTGTGGAAGAACGGAACTATTACTGTTGTGTTTGACAGAGGTTTTTATTTATTTATTTTTCTTTTATGTTACTTATTGTACCCAGGAATTGTATAAAGATTTTAAAAGTACACACACACACACACACATATATATATATTAAATAATGCCAGGATTATTTCAGCTATACAATCATAAGCCTGTTTTTATTTTACACTTTTCAATCATACTTTTGCAGTTTATACTGCCTATTAAATCAAATTACTAAATAAATATCCCATAAGTCACTATGCATTTAGAGCCATCGTTGTGTCGCAAATAACCATACGAAGTCACCAAATCAGTCTAAATTCGTAATTTATTTTAGAACACTTACTTAAAAATTGATGGCCTATTCTTAAACGTATACCTCAGGTAAAGGAAGAAAACTGGTTATTTGATCTTAAAAGCTAAAATTTTTTGTCGCATTTACGAATGTCGGGGGACGCTTTAAATGTAACGATGTGCATTTAATGAGAAATTTTGTTTAAGAAAACGTTTTAAATGTAGAAAAATGTATCGAGTTTTGTTACTTAATCTTTCGCCGGGCGCGCAAATGTTCATCACATGAGCGGGCGCGCGTTGTAAATTGTACAACAGGTGAAAAAAATCAGTTATTGCTGTGTTATTTTAATTTTACAAATAATTTAACTTGCAAAGATCATATAAGTTATCTCAGATCACAATTTATGAAAATATCCTGCAATTCATTGAATTGGTTATAACGTATTAAAGCAGAAGTTTAGATGCATAAAAAGCTACTTGCTATTACAATCACAAGGACTACACTCTTAAAACGAAAGAGCTGATTTGGCCTCTCATGAAAGAGCTGCAATTTTTTCGATCATAAATGAGTTGTTTTTCAAGCGATTAAATCTTCTTGATTTGAATTGGTTATTTAAACAGCTCAGCTTGATTTAAATTGCTTAAAAAACTTCCTCGTTCAACGAGTTATTTCAACTCTTTTCGAGAAGCTGCCTATCAAAACGTAAAATGAGTGGATTTCGGCTCAACTTGAATTATGTTGTGGCTGATTTTTAAGAGAGTAAAAATTAATATTGAATTACTAAATAACAATTAAGTAATTTCGGGTTTACAAAATTAGTCTTTTAATTCATCTATATTAGTCGCTTCCCATAACAAGCATAATATTTGCTTTTTTATAGGCTGTTTATAGATAAATCTTGTGCGTTTCATTCACTGTTAGCAGATTAAAATGACAGTTGTAGATAACTGCGCAATCTAAATTACAAATAATTTTCAGGAACTGGGTAAAAGGATCCAATAAAGGCATACAAATGATTAGTAACACCTACTACTGTTTGAATTTTATTTTAAAGAAAAAAGAAAATGAATGTTGCACTTTTTACAACGGCGCGCTCGGTGGAAGGTTAAGATCCTATACCTCATTATGCAGCATTAATTTATGGTTCTTGAATAAAAGTTTTAAGGGGGCTCAGGGGTTGATCAATACGGAAAAACATGTAAACAGAGCTCTCGCTTCGAGTCCATATAAATACAGAAGCATTCAGTGTAATTAATTTAAACTTTCTGAAATTTTAAAGCTATGTTTGTAGTCTTATAATATTATAAAATGAAGTATTTCAATGTAATATAATAAGAAATATAGCAAAATTTATGTAACACAATTTTCGAAAAAAATTATGTGTTATATCACCAACACCAAAATATCTTAACGTTGGAATTGACATAAGAACCTAATTTTTGCTTTAAAACGATCCGGAAACTTTAATCTATAGAATGAATCAAGGATATAACTATCACTCAAAAGCAACATTATTAAAAAAACTCTCAAATTTTAAAATTAAAAAAACTCCTAAAAAGTACAACTTTTTTTTCGTTAAAAATTCTCAAAATGGTAATCTTTCTAAACTATATTAATTCATTCTATAGATAATGATGTTATATGCATGCAAAAAAATTAAGCCATTCCATCAAATAGTTTTTTTTTTAATCTTGGTGTTAGTCTTCAAAAATCAAGTTTTGAGAAAACTCGACTTAAAGCTGCAATTATATGGATGCGGCTATAAAAGTGTTGATACATAAATGCTTACTACTTCGTTAAAAATGCAAATATTTTTATGCGGTTTTTTGCATTGAGTTCAGAATTGATTGAATAATAAAACTAGATCATAAAAAAATCGATTTTTTGAAATTTTTTCAATCCCTGAGCCCCTTTAAATAAGACAACAACTACTTTTTAGGGGTCATCACAATTATTCACAATGACCTTCCATTAACATGCGATGTGATAGGGATTTGTAAACAACACATTTTTTTCCTATCTTATTCCGCATTAGAATATTTTACTGAATAAAACTTTTCAGATTTTTCAGTCTTCAATACATGGAATTTGTGTTAACAATAATAATGATAACTGAAACATTTACATACAGCAAACAATTACATGCAACAAAAACCGCATCATATGGCAGTTTTATAAAAATAAATATCATAAAAAGAAAAAAAATATATGCTGAACTGCGTGCACGAGAGAGATGTGCGTATGTAGCCAAATGGACTTAAAAATCAATGTTTTGTAAAATTTCACTTTGATCGGGTCGGGCTCCAGCCTAGAATGCATTTTTTTTCTAGCCGGGCCAGTTTCAGGTCGACATTTTAGCTGATATAAAGGGCCGGACCACTAATTGCTTTCTACGGGTCAGTTAAATATAAACTATTAACATAAATCTATACTGTGTGTTATTTATGACGATCAATTATATACAGAAGGGATATAGGTCCTAGGGGGGGGGGGGGGAATGTCCTCCGTGGGAGTCTTAATAAGCGAACCTAACCCGTGATTGAGTAAGGTTCAAATGAAACCACGAAAAACTCCGAACTGTTTGGCCGGCGGGCGCTATTGGATTCGAACAGAGCACCTCCCCGTCTACCTGCTTTGAGAGCAGAACCTCTCTGCCACTGGTGGGGTCACTTAAATCTAAACTGCACCAATTTAAGCCGAAGCCTAGCAAGACATGAATATGATGAAATTGCAGCGGTTTAATTCTTGTGATAGAACAATATAATTCATCACACATACAAATACAGACAGAAAACATTTTCTAGCAAAAAGTCAAATAGAGCTCAAAACATTCTAGAACATACATTTACATCAAATAAGGGATGTAAAAATTTTGTATTATTTTAATACTTTCTTTTTATGCATATTAAAAAAAAGTTTATTTTATTTTACTTTTTTGTTACATTAGTCAAACAACATCGCAATTCTACATTTTTTTTCTTTCGATGTTATGTGTCTAGTTTCCGTTATATTTCGGTTATGCAGATTCTGTTACTATTCATACAAATTCAAACATTTTTAAAAATAATTTGAAATAAAAATTCTATTGCCCCATACATGACGGAAAAAAGCTCTTGTTCAATTGTTATAAATATCCGCAGAAAATTTTTGCTTGTTTTAAGGTTTGTAGAGGATAAACGTTTCTCGTACTGACAGTGGTAAATTTAAAATGCTATGTTTGTATATATATATATATATATATATATATATAGATAGATAGATAGATAGATAGATAGATATACATCTCTTTTTACAGTTGAATTCGTTTATTTAAATGAATGCAACGTTATTTAACTTACGATCAGATTTTTTTTTTATTATTATGTTTTTTTTTTTCAGCAAAGGAAAAAAAAAACTATTAGTTCATATTGTGCTGTGTTCAAAGCAGTTTACAGAGCATCAAAAAAACACTTTTATATGTCACATATTAGATTTAAAAATAACATTAAAAAGACGATTTAATGAGAAAAATCAAATAATACCCCACATAACCGTAAAAAGAAAAATATATGTACAAAAATGAAAATCTTTTTCATTCGAAGTATAGTACAATGAATTCTGGATACTATCTTTCCATTTATAAATAAAATGTATCTATAAATTTTCATCAATTTATGCACTTTCATTGCAACTATTGTATTGAATGCCGCAAAATTTAAGTAAAATTAAGAAATGCCTATGTATGATACACGATATGTTATTGTGCATAGATTTCTGTACATCATTTTTCAATTTACCGCGTTAATTTTAAAGTTATATATTATTTGTATAAATTATGCATGCATAAAATTTTCTCACAAAAATTTAAGATACTAATGCAGATTACTTCGTTTCAACATATCAATATGTTTATTAAAACAAATTATTTTTGTTTTTAGTAAATTCCTAATTTTATCATTCTCCAAAAACTTACAATATTTAGAAAATTTTGTAAAAGACTAAGTTTAAGTGTAAAGATCTGACGCTGCATAGAATTGGTTAAAAAATGTGTTTTCACTGACAGTAAATTGTGAATGAAAATTTTATTGAAATCAGAGTATGACAAGCTATGTAAAAATTCTATTTTTAAATGCATTTATTTTTATTGGCGTTCTTAAAATATTCTTATTGCTTTATTTTTCTTAAGATTTGAGCTTTTCATGCAAGAAAATAGAAATATGTTTTTCCAAAATATTAATTTGCATCTAGCTGTATTAATTTGTATTTGATAACAACTGGGGCAATTTATATTTGACATTAGACGTATTTTGAAACAATGCAGATTTCCTTATTTCGGATTCAAGCGGTTAGTTTATAATCACAACATCAAAAAAAGATAGTGTTCACATACTGTAAACTAATAAATAAAGAAACTTTTCATAAAATTTATTTTAAAAAAATATTTTTACTGTCTGAATTATAAAATATTAATATTCCCTGACATTTTAAAATCAAAATTTTAAAAAATTCAAACTCATAAAATAGTACAGACTAGAAAATTAAGTTTTTATGTGAATTGTTTTATTAAATTTCAATTGTTAATGGGTTATCTAGTAGTAGATTTAAGCTTAATAGAAACTGAAGGAATTTATGTTTCAAACAAGAATTGTTTTAAAACAATATTTGAGAAAATAATAAAAAAATTAATATTCAGTATTCACGAGACTACATTATAACACAAATTCTAGTGTTTGTCGAATGTAATTTGATTAAAAAGGTAAGCATTTTCTAAAATTTATTTAGAGAGTAAACTTTCTTGCTTGAATGATAAGATATGAAACCTTCATCGATATATAATTTTGAAATTTTTAAAGAAATTTAAACTTTTAAATTAGTATTGAGAATAAAGTACCTGCGTTGAGAATTAATACTGAAAAGCATAAAAAATATAAGATATATTGTTAAAAAATTAATACTCTTTTATTATATGCTGAATTTAAAAAGACCATACACATATTTTATTGTTGATTTCAAAAATAACATGTAATATTTGAAGTGTGAAATAAAACATATACCGGTGTGATGTTTATAAATAAAATTTATTAAAAAAAAAAAAAAAAAAAATTCGGAATGAAATTTTAAAAGCAATTATCTAAAAAATAAAAATAAGAAATATAAATATTATTAAAAAAATATTTTTTAGCCTTTAAAAATATACTCATGCTTGTTTTTACGCAGTGTATCCAAATAAAGGGATATCGATATAAAATTCTGCCTTTAATATAGATTTTAATAAAATTTATTTTTTAACCTTTTTAAAATTACTCATGTTTATTTCCAAGTTGTGTATCGAAATAAAAAGATACCGACATAAAACTCAGCTTATAATAACCATTATAATAAATTTTATTCTTTAATCTTTATTAAAATATTCATCTTTGTTTTCATGTTGTGTATCAAAATAAAATGATATCGACATAAAATGCTACTTATAAAAAACTGTATATGTATTAAAAAAAACCTTTACTAAAATACTCATATTTGTTTCATGCTGAGTATTGAAATAAAAGGAAATCGACATAAATTTCAGCTTATAATAAACACGATAAAAAATTTTTTAGCCTTTACTAAATTACTCATATTTGTTTCCACTTTGTGTATTGAAATAAATGGATAATGACATAAAATTCAGATTATGATAAACGTTATAATAAAATTTATTTTTTAGCCTATATTAAAATATTCATGTTTGTTTCCATTATTTGTATTGAAATAAAATGCTATCGATATAAAATTCAGCTCGTAATAAAACATTATAATAAAATTTATTTTTTAACTTTTACTAAAATACTCATGTTTGTTTTCATGCTGTGTATCGAAATAAAAGGATATCAACATAAAATTCGGCTCTTAGTAAAATATTATAATAAAATTTATTTTTTAGCCTTTACTAAAATACTCATATGGGTTTTCACGCTGTGTATCGATAAAAAATGATATCGACATAAAAATTTAGCTTGTAATAAACATTATGATAAAATTTATTTTCTGACCTTTACTAAGATACTCAAGCTTGTTTCCATGCTTTGTATTAAAATGAAATTTAGCTTATTATAAACCTTATAATAAAATTTTATTTTTTGTCCTTTACTAAAATATTCAGGTTTGTTTCCCTGCTATGTACTGAAAAAAAATTCCGCTTATAATAAGCATTAAAATAAACTTTATTCTTTAACCTTTACTATATTACTCATGTTTGTTCCCATACTCTATATCGATATAAACCTCGGCTTTTATATAAATTATTTTATAAAATTTACATGGTTAGTGGGATATTATTGACTTTTTCTCAATGTTTATCTTTCATACGAGGGTTAAGGAAACCGAGACTTACTGTTTAGTGTAGCTTCTGTACTACTATGAACACTTATGCTTGAAGCGGTATTCGAACCCTGCAACACTGAAGGCCGTAGTGCTAACCACTCAACCAGCAACTCAGCATCAACTAAATGGAGAGTAGAAATCATAAGTAGAAGTAGAAGTGGATAATTAATTAAGCAGATTTTGTATTCAAAACAAATGCACGAACTATTCTACGAATAAAATTCACAAGACGAATTAAAAACATTTCAAAACCGAAATTTCTGTGACAAATATAAAATAGATTACATCGCCTAAGGCAACCCCGTATCTTAATTAGAAATAAGTTTTCCAGCCTATAATGACGTTCCATTGATCCAAGGAAATGCTTACACTTAAGCGATATTTAATTACAAAGGGAACGACACGCTAGATATTTCTTTTATAATTGTTTAACATTAAAGAAATTGGATAAATTCGTTAATTCACATTTTAAATGTAAATTGTGTGCCCTGATTAGAATGTAAAAATAAGCAGTCCTTTAAAACCGTTAAAATTACTTCATATCTATAAAATTTTAAGATTTACGCAATGTGGAAGTAAATTTTGTGATATCATTTATGTATAACAAACATGCAAAGTATTTTGAATTTGTTTGTTGGAATATTTTGCACGGCGGAAAATTAAAGAAAATCTAAGTGTTCATGGATAGCATTAATGATATTTATACCATAATCCAATTAAAGTATAACCGTACATTCGTATCACATCATTTTAGATTTTCTAAGATTTTATTAATTTCATTTATTCTTGTTTTAATTCAGAACCTCCCAGCACTGTTTTACAAACACAACTTACATAAATTATTAATGAGTCAATAAGTAATTAATTTTGTATTGAAATCAGGTTCGAATATAGTTTCTGAGGAAATACGCATTTTCATTTCGGATTAAAATATTAATAATAATGATAATAATTAATTAATAATAAAAAAAAACTAATAATAAAACTAATATGCATTTTATTGTTTTGTATTACTACTAATGTTACGTAAGTAAGATAAGACATAAATGTTAAAATTCTAAAAGCCCTTTATGTTATATTCTTAAATTGAATAGAAGCTTCTAAAATTTTCAAACGAAATTAATCATTATTACTATTATTATTATCACCTTCCTTTACTTCCTTTTTCGCATGCAGCTATTTTTAACACAAAGATAATCTTCGGAAAAAAAATTTAAAAAAATTAAAAAACATATTATTTTACTGCACAGAAAAAAAAATCCTCAAAGAAAAAAAAAAATAATAATATTTAAAAATACAAGATATTCTGCTAAAACATGATATTTAATTATCAGCAAAGTAATTTCAGCAGACCGTACGTGTATTTTATTACTATTATTATCATTTTAATAATATGTAATATTTGAAGTATGGTATAACGTATGACATAAGTTTCAAAACTCGATTTACCCAGAAAATTAAATTTTGGGAAATCCCGAAAAATCTCTGACTTGGTTTTCATGCCAGAAATAGACGACAAAACTAGAATTTATGCAGATTGTATTTTTTGTTTGATGCAGGCTCACAAATTTAATAAATTGATAGATAAAACTGATTTTTAAAAATTTTGGTAAGAATTTTTAAACTTATGTGTCCTCATATATATGTATCTATTTTTTTTATAATTAAAACTATCTTTAAAATGATTTAAACAGATTTCATAATGATAATAATGTAGTAAATATCTAAAAAAATTAAATTAAATTAATAAATATAATAATTATAATCTATTTTTTAGCCTTTACAAAAGTACTCTTATTTGTTGCCTTGCTGCATATTGACATAAAATATTTTAACACTGTTAGAGTTCATTAAATAAAGTGACATTTTAAATTAAAATAAACTGTGCTTCTGCAAGATTTTTAAGATGTAGTATAACACATTATTAATTAACTTTTCTACACAATGCCTCCTTAAATAAAATTGCTTACATGAAGACCTTCATAATCATCATATTGTAAGGAAAATAATACGAATGTTGAAAAATCCTCGAGTTAATTAATTACCCTTATTTTCAGTCCTTGGTACTCTTATAAATTTATGTAAATAATTACATTCCCTAATTAAGACATTAGCATCCTCAAAAAACTCTGAGAACAATGTCAAGTACTGTAAAAATTTTCAGAGTGTAGTGTTAAGAAAAAGTCAAGTTAAATTAATGATATGCTGGCGAAATGTCTCGCGGTTCAGCTAATAAAGTTACGTAAAGTAAAAAAAAAAAAGCCCCATTGTTTAAAATAATATAATTAATCTCAGTATATTTTTGAATCTACTAATATCATTTTATAAAAGAAAAAGTTGAAGTAGGCATTGTTAAATAAAATAATTAAGTGAAAAAGTAATTTCACATTGTGTGATGCTATGTGAATCATTAAATCCTTTTTGGTGATATATTTATCATTTAATAGATAAATATAAGGAACTATCCAGATTGTTTTTTTTATGGATGATCAATTATGTTTGCTGAAAAACTGAAATAATCACCCTTATGTAATTTTTTTGTTGATTAATTTGCGTTCCAATCCCATTAAGTAGTCATTAAAATGTCATAAGATATTATCGGGGCGGTATTATTTTGATATTATCGGAAGGACCAATTTTTGGACATGTTTCTCTAATTAAAACGTGATAAAGTTTAAACAAGATAATAAAAAAAAAAGATGAAAGCAACTTCAATTTTTCACCTGTGTAAGATTAATTGGAGATTAAAATAAGTTAACAAACTAGATTGCATTTTTGGTGTAGTCGCTCTATTACTTTTTAGAAGGTTATAATTTTTTTTAGTTTTTATATGATCTTTCTCGGCGAAATTGGTCTATTAGAAAATTAACAGATAAATTTAAAGAACTGTCTTGGTTATTTTTTTAATGAATTATTAATTACGTTTAAAAAAATAACTGAAATAATAACCTTTCTATATATTTTTTCTTGTTTAATTTGCGTTTAAATCCCTTTAAGTAGTCATTAAAATGCCACAAGTTATTATCGGGACATTTTCAAATTGATAATATATGAAGAAATCTTTTATTAAACATGTTTTTGCAATTGACCTGTTCGCTAATTTTTTAACATTAGCCCACGCGAAGGGAAAAATCTCACTGTGTTTTTGGCCAAATAATTTAGAAAATGAATCAACTGTTCTGCATTGTAAAATACGTCACTACTACATCTCTTTTGGGAAAAAATCATGCTTATCATATTTATTTTCAGATTATATTGCAGTTTCTGAATATATATATATATATATATATTGGGGGGGGGGAGAAAAAAATGTGATTGGGTTAGATTGTATCCAAGGCTTGTGCTGAAGGACTAAAACACACTAGCATAAATGCAAGAAGGTTGAATCAATTTTATTTTTTCTCCTACTTAAGATTAGTTGGAGATTAAATTAATGTTTGGAGGAAGATTATATTGCCCTTCAATAAATTTTTAGAAGGTTATACTTTTAAATTTCCTATATGATCACTCTCGGCGAATATAGTCAATTTGAAATTTAACAATTTTTCCTTTAAAAAAATCATTAGAAATGACTTCACATATATTTATTTAAAATTGAACAAGTTGCCTTAACAATATAAATTACAACACAAATTCACAATTCACAATTGTTTCAAGCATAATATTATAAATAAAAAAATATAGTACCATTAAAATAATGGAAACGAGAATGATAATACACGTGCCGTTAGTTTATGTAAAAACTATCAGATTCTTTAAGCTTTTAAATTATATGAATCAGTAATGAAACTTTAATTTTATGATAATGCAGAAAATTTTTATGATATAAAGATAAAGTTTTTTGTACACTGTAAAAAAATAAAAAGAAAAGAAAAGAAAATAATAAAAAAGAAAATGGTGGTAATGGTTACAGATTGCACAGAGCGTTTCGTTTAATATTTCTTTCAAAACAACTTATCCTTTAACTAATAAATCTAAATTGTCAATTTATAATTATGAAATTATAAATTTATGGTAGCTGATTATATATATAGATTATAGCAGCAATAGATTTATTTTTAAAAATAATCATAAACAAAAGTTATGTATTTTAATAAAATTAAAAATTTTAAAATCAAATTATTAAATAAAATTCCAGAATTCCAATTTTTTTGAAAAACCGAAAAAAAAATGTGGAAATATAAGTTGTACATTAATTGTCTAAAAATGAAAAAAAAACTGTTTAAACGGAATTTAAAAAGGTGATTCTAAGTAAATCGCAATAGTTTTTAAAAATAAAAAGAAAATTGAATTCCAAAAAATATTTTAAATTTCAGTTATGAGAAAAATGATATAAGTACTTAAATTGGAAAAAAAAATAAAAAAATAAATAAAAATTAAAAAATTAAAAAAACCTCGAATTTTTTTTATTTAAATTAATTTTAATATGAAAATTTGAAATTCCTATACTGGGGTCCGAATTAAGAACCTTTTGTTTGCTAGCAAGATGCCAAGCTACTACTTCCAGGCTACATTGGCCACACGAAAAACAATGAAATTAAGGTTCTCTATTAAATTTTAAATCGGAAAAATAAACTGATGAGATTGAAAAAACATAATTTAAATAAAATAATAGACATTTTCAAAATTATTAGTTTTGTCAAGTGGTACGGGGTATTCAGCTGTAAATATACAAAATTTGAAGTTTGTGACTTATACAATTTTGGGGTACGGACTCTTTTCTTTATTTAAATAAACGAACAAAAGTAGCGTAATTCCATTTACTGTTTCATTGGGCTTCCTTTCATGAAAGTAAGCGTGACCTTTCCTTACGCTATGTAACTTCTCTTGTCAATTGTTTTTCCCGTAATTGCGGGAAAATAACGAAAGTAAACCAATGATTGCGTGTCGAATAAAATAAGCTTAAGGTAGACAGCGTGATGCATTACATGCAAAATGTAATTTCTTTCTGACCTTGATATTTCTCTCCATATTTCCCTATATTTTCAATTATAAACTGTTATGTTATTTTCTAGAAAAACGTAACTTTTGTCCTGCACGAAATGGATAAAAAAGCATACTTCTTCCGGTATTGTTCTAAATTGTTTGGGAAGTTTTACCAAAGTGTTGATCTGATTGATTAAAAGGGATGAAACTTCAGGAAGCTTATGTCACCTTATGTGAAGAACATAACTCTTTTCCTTTAGTAATCGATATTCAGGAAAAGCATAAAATCGTTATTTGTAAAATCGGATTAGTCTATATAAAAGAAACAGAGTTAGAATTGTTCACAGAACGTATCAGATCGAACGTTAACAATACAGCAGAGATGGTCTCGGTGCGAAAAGCCGCTGTAACCATTTTCTTGATTTTAACTATTATTTTATCTCTTGGCCCTGAATTTACTCAAGCACAATGCTGTTTCGATTTAGGCAATGCTGCAGCTGCTGTTTTAGCTTTAGGAGCAGTTGGATCTCTAATAAAGCAAGGACACCATAAGCATGGGCATCATGGGCATCATGGACATCATGAGCATCATGGTCATCACGGGTTACTTGGACATCATCCTGACCATTATTCTTCTGGGTATTATGGACATCCTGATGATTACCAGGGAGTCCAGTTAGATATAGAAGATGAACCTCAGTATTACAGAAATGTGAAAAAGTTACCATATTAGTCTTCTATGTCACCGAGTCTAATATTTACGTCATATATAAAGCCTGTCTTATATTCACGAATTATTTATATAATACTAGTCATATGTCATATGCATTTTTTACATTATGTAGAATAAATAATCATTATCATAAATTGTACAATTATTTGTATTTCACATTTGAAAAATACATTTCTTTTGTGGACATGTATTTATTTTCAACATGTGTAAAATTTAATTTTCTACGATTATGTAAATTTTCATCAAAAGTAAATAATGCCACTCTGAAAACTTTGAAAACATTTTGTTCGTGTAAACAGATATCTGGATAATTACGTAAAAGTTAATTACGATAAATACTGTGACTTTTTTTTAGAACTTTAAATAATACCTTTTCGTTAAATTCATTACAAAACTTTTACATGTAAGATTCTTTATTTAGATAAATACTGGTATATAACCTTTTAAAAATGACTTTTTTGAGTATCGAATTATCGTCTTTATGTTATAGAATGATATAAATTGTGGCATAGAATTAAGTAAAAAACATATTTAAAATATATTTAAACTACTTTCTAGAACATATTTAAAGTATTTTCTGAGTGCAGTATTACTATTCTTTTTACTATCCTGTCAAAGGAAATTTGGGGTAATAGGTAATATATATATTTATATATATATAAATTGTAAAACAATATATAAATCATTGAATTTCATACAAGATTACCACATTGAAACATGTAAAAAAATAAATAAACAACTAATATTAGCCACAAATTATATATTAAAGCCCTATATGATATGATTAGATGATAATATAGAACTCATAATAAAATTTCCTGTGAAGAGTTATCAGAAAACTACAAAGTAGAAATAACAATGACAATCTTAGCACATAATATTTATAAGATTGCTAAAACATTTAACTACCTCTGCTATATATTAAAAATATTTATAAGTGAACAATAATAGAAAAATAATTCATAATTAGTATTTCTTTTAAAATGAAAATATATCAAAATAGACTTACATTCATAATTACTTGCGCTACGCAGCATAATAATTTGAATGCTGCAATTTGAATGAACAATAATAGAAAAATAATTCATAATTAATATTTCTTTCAAAATGAAAAGATATCAAAATAGACTTACATTCATATTTACTTGCGCTGCGCAACATAATAATTTGAATGCTAATATAACATTATTAGTCGTATACCAATACATAAATTATCGAATTTATTCAAAATTACCACATTAAAAAATGTAAAAAAAAAAAAAAAAAAAAAAAAAAAAATGTTAGCCACAAATAATATATTATATCACTACAATGTTAAAAAAAAAAAAAAAAAAAAAAAAAAAAAAAAAAAAAAAAAAAAAGTTTGTAGGTTCTGTTTTGGAAACGGCGAGTAATTGCCTTTTCTGAAACGAACAGATTCATTTTGAGAACGAAACGTTTCATTTTAAGAATGATAAACAGCTGAAAATACGGATAGTAACAGGGAGATTTCCGATCGTTTTTGAGATGTTTCGTATTCAAAACGGAATTAAATAAAACCCGAAATTTCTTTTCAGAAATTAAACGTTTCGCTTCAAATGTGAAAGTTTCTAGTTTTGTTAAGTGTAAAAGATATGATTAATAATATTGCAACTCATAATGAAATTTCCTGTGGAGAGGCATCAGGAAAGCTGGAAAGTATATATACAGGGTGATTCCGAATTTTTTTTACAATAAAAGAGGGGTGATAGTACACATCAAGACAAACAATACTAAATAGGAGACCAAGGGTCCAAAACGTTTTCCTAAGGAAATAGCCGCCATTAAAGTTTAGGGACCAAAATTTCAAATAAACATAAAAAACGGAAAAATCGGTCGATTGATTTGCGGATCGATTGATTTGAGGATTTTGATCATAATGAAATTTCCTGTGAAGAGGCATTAGGAAAGCTGCAAAGTATGTATACAGGGTGATTCCGAATTTTTTTTTACAATAAAAGAGGGGAGATAGTACACATCAAGACAAACAATACTAAATAGGAGTCCAAGGGTCCAAAACGTTTTCCTAAGGAAATAGCCGCCATTAAAGTTTAGGGACCAAAATTTCAAATAAACATAAAAAACGGAAAAATCGGTCGATTGATTTGCGGGTTTCACTAAAATTATTCTTTATGTCGGCATTTTCTTGAAATTAAATTATAAAGATAAATTTCAAAAAATGCCCATAGAGGGAGCTTTAGACTTTGGAGTAACGAACAACTATTTTTTGCCGGTATTTTTTGCATGTCATTAAATGTTTTCGTAAGATTAGACTCAAACTTAAATTTTAATCTCAAAATCTGTAGTTGGAAGTGGTTAAGTAACACAAACTGAGCTGTGTTCAGAGGGTTCAAATTTCAAATGATTATAAAAAACGGAAAAATTGGTCGATTGATTTGCGGTTTTCACTAAAACTATTTTTTTTTAGGTATTTTCGTGAAAATAAATTATAAAGATAAATTTCAAAAAATGCCAATAGAGGGCGCTTTAGACTTTGGAGTAACGAAACACTCTTTTTTGGCGTTATTCTTTGCATCTTTTTAAATGCTTTCGTAAGCTTAGACTTGAACTTAAATTTTGAGCTCAAAATCTGAATAGCTGGGAGTGGTTAAGTAGACAAACTTAGCTGTGTTCAGAGGGATCAAATTTTAAATAATTGTAAAAAACGGAAAAATTGGTCGATTCGTTTGCGGTTTTTGCTAAAACTAATTTTTAAATCAGCAGTTTTCTTGATCAATCAGTGTTTTCTTGGAAATAATTTTTAAAGATAAATTTCACAAAATGCCGATAGAGGGCGCCTTAGACTTTGGAGTAGCGTACAACTATTTTTAACTGTTATTTTTTTAATCTCATTAAATGCTTTCAAATGTATAGACTTAAATTTTGGGCTGAAATTCTGAATCGTTGGGAGTGTTTAAGCAGCGAAAAATTGAATTGTGCTCGTGGAGGAAAGAGGGTTAAATTTTAACTCCTGAACACACATCAGTTTGCGCTTCTTAACTCCTCATAACGATTCAGGATTTGAGCTCAAAATTTAAGTTTAAATCTAAGCTTCCGAGAACATTTAAAATGCTTTTGCAAACATTTAATTAGAACCAAAAAATAATGGTTAAAATGAATTGTTGGTTCCTCCGAAGTTTAAGGCGCCCTTTATTTATCTTTAAAAATTATTTTTAAGAAGATACTGACTTAAAGAATAGTTTTATTTTAAACCGCAAACGAATCGACCAATTTTTCCATTTTCTATAATTACTTTAAATTTGAATTTCCCCCTTCCCCTTGAACACAGTTCACTTTGTGCTACTTAACAACTCCCTACTATTTAGATTTTCAGCTCAAAATTTAAGCTTAAGTCTAACCTTCCTAAATCATTTACAGAGATGCAAACAATAACGGCAAAAAATAGTTGTTCGTTACTCCAAAGCCTAAAGCGCCCTCTATCAGCATTATTTGAAATTTATCTTTATAATTTATTTTCTCGAAAATACCTAAATAAAGAACAGTTTTAGTGAAAACCTCAAATTAATCGACCAATTTTTCCGTTTTTTTTTTAATCATTTGAAATTTGAACTCTCTGAACACAGCTCAGTTTGTGTTACTTAACCACTTCCAACTACAGATTTTGAGCTTAAAATTTAAATTTTAGTGTAAACTTACAAAAACATTTAATGAGATGCAAAAAATACCGGCAAAAAATAGTTGTTCGTTACTCCAAAGTCTAAAGCGCCTTCTATCGGCATTTTTTTAAATTTATCTTTATAATTTAATTTCAAGAAAATGCCGACATAAAGAATAATTTTAGTGAAAACCGCAAATCAATCGACCGATTTTTACGTTTTTTATGTTTATTTGAAATTTTGGTCCCTAAACTTTAATGGCAGCTATTTCGTTAGGAAAACGTTTTGGACCCTTGGTCTCCTATTTAGTATTGTTTGTCTTGATGTGTACTATCACCCCTCTTTTATTGTAAAAAAAATTCGGAATCACCCTGTATATGTACACTATCTACCAATAAGTGTTTGAAAAATTTCGATTTTTGACATTTTCTCAAATATTTAAAAATATACTTGTCGGATTCTTCTGAAACTTCAGGATTATGAAGATTATGTCTAACCTCATATTTATCATCCATTTGATAAGCAGGGCAATTAGGGGGACGACAAAAAATTAAAGAATGACAGATATATTTGGGATCACCCTGTACATGAAAATGCACGAAACGATATATCGCTGCAGAATACAAATATGTGGATACTGCACAACATGTACACTGGTTTTTGTTAGAATAGCATGTATATTCATGCAGTATATTCATGTGTATTCATGTATATTCATCCGACAAGTATATTTTTAAATATTTGAGAAAATGTCAAAAATCGAAATTTTTCAAACACTTATTGGTAGATAGTGTATATATATATTTATTACATTTAAACTGAACGGCTTTGAGTAATTATAAAAATATAGATATTGCAGGAAAAATTTTAAATGTTAACATTATTTTTAGGTCAGTTTTATAAAGATATTTAAATTTGTTATGTATAACAACACTAAGAAATTCAAGGATTTATTTATTCATGAAAACTAGAAATAACTCACTTTAATATTTCTTTTATAAAACTCTTTGAAATGAAAGAAAAATGTAATATCGGCAAATAAATTTTCAAGTTAAATAATATTCATCGCCTTAGTCAGTGACAGAATTCCTGAAATTAAAGACGAAGAATACAATTAAAATTTTGCAGTGGCAATCCCCCAGTTAAGTACAGCTGTTCCAACATTTTAACGTTTCTGTAATATCCAAATTGAATCCTTTTTTACTTTCAATGAATATGTGATATTAACAGACATTGAAAAATATTAACTAGTATTTCATATCATTTCTTGCTTTATCTATATATTTCATAAATAATTTAATAATGTAGGTGTGTCAAAATGTAAGATTTCATTGTTATCACTGAATAATCTACACATATTTTTTTGTTAAATGAGAATCACATTTTATTAACTAATAATTGTGCAGTACGAAAAATCCTTGTTTGGTTATAAAAGTAATTTTTATATTTTTCAAAGCTAATTTACTTATTAATGCTTTTTTAGTAAAATTCTTTATTGCGCACATTTGATTTGTCTTATTACATCCATAATATAGTCAGTCTTTTTAATTTGTATTATATTCTGCAGAAACACAAATATCAATGTGAAATATAAGAGCAAGTAAGCCTTGATTACCCCCATTAATATCTATATAGTAATAATGGTAATATATATTTTACAACAGAAAGGCAAGAACTTACATTATAAATATTTATTTTGCTCATAAGACGTCACTTTAATAATAAAACAATTAAAATCTATTAAAAATTGGCGTGTTTCAAATCATTTCATTGAGTCATCTTCAGAATGATTTCACAAAATTACAAATACAATGAACGTGAAAAACTGTAACAAATTATTATTGAATTCAAATTAAATTATGTCGTCTATATTTTTGACACCGTCCGTGTCCCTACTATGTTGTTCTCTTACGAACCGCCCAGTCATTCAATCCATATTCTTGGAATGCGAATTTCGCAATGCCAATGTATGAGAAAATTAATTTGCAAAGAAACACTTAAAATAAGATGTAAAATGATAGTATAATTCAAATACGAAGAATTAAATTGTGTGTTTAAAACGCTTATAAAATAACTTACATTGTAAAATTATGCATTTTTTTATCAACCTGTATTTAATTTTCTCCAAATTATAATATATCTGACGATTTCAATTGATAAATGTTTTTATTATTATATTTTTCCTTTACTTATAGTATTAACTATTAAATAAAAGAATGTATGAAGGCTAGAGCTATAGAAATGCTAAAGCTATTTCTTTGCAAAATTAATTTGCAAAGAAATACTTAAAATAGGATGTTAAATGATGCATAATTCATATATGTAGAATTAAATTATGTATATAAAATATGATAAAACTAGCTGACCCGCCCGGCGTTGCCTGGGTCTGTATTAACAATATTAAACGAACTTGAAATTTGTATGATTTTATCATTAACTATTTACATGCAGAAATGCATTGTCTGAAATACGTAGCCACTGACTGCGTGAAAAATCGGTTTTAAAAACAACTAATATTAAGCTCTAAAAATACTCAAAATGAGCAATGAAAAACGCGGGAGGGAATATGTATCCAACGATTGCATGATTTTCGTGTAAAAAAGTTGATACTTACCCGTAAAATCACTGTTAAGTCACGTAACTAATTATTATTTTCACATACAAATCCCAAGTGAAATATTTTGAATTTCAAACTAATTATATCACTCTTAAATCCGACTATACCATGAATGAAATCGATACACGATGGTAGCTAAAAGGTTGGTATATAGTACTATAATTTCAGAGCTATTTAACAAAAGTAAGTGTTATTTTTAATCAAATCTTGCGTATAGGTTCACTCTGTGTATAAATTCCTAACCTTAAACTTTTATACCGTAACCAGAACCTGTCTATAACCTAACAGCGACTTAACAGTACCCTACCGTAAATTAAATATAACAGAAATGTAACCTAGCCTAAATGTATTCACTTTATTGTAACATATCCTTATTCTAACCATAACATAAATGCAATTTAACTTTAACCTAACTTTAACCTAAATAATATAATAGAAAAAAAAACATTTAAAAAAATTACTATTTATTCGTAAAATATGCTTCAGCTGTAATTCGTTTCTTTCAATTCGTTTTATTAATACAAAATTCCTTCCTCGTGCTTTTGTTTGAGGCATTAAAATTTCAGCGATAAATGGTTTATTATTGCAAACCACGGAGTAAGACACTTCTTACTCCGTGCTGCAAACCTTTTTTCTGTTTACTTCGCCGCCACCTATCTTTTTCTCCATGGTGTACAGCAGCTGTGATTAAAAAAAAAATCCTCATTTAAACTGCCAGTTTGACAGTCTATGAATTTTAAAGGTCTGTCCCAGCTTTTTTAATTCTTTCTGCGAAAATTTTATGCAACCAATCAACCATAAGAAAATGAAATGGAAAAAAAGCGAAAAAAGGCGATTTTTTATGAGAGTGAGCTTTGGAATTTAATTAATTACTCAGTTAATAAATAGAATTTTGAAATTCTGAGCTTCAGGTGCATCAGGAGAGACATTGGGCTACTCTCAAAAAAATTTTGAGCTTTGTACGTGCTGTAGATTTTGCTAGCCATCGCAGACACACGCACAGACACACACACAGATACACACACAGACAGAGCGTTTTGTTCTTTTATTAGTATAGATAACTTGCATTCTAAAATTATGCATTTTTTTATTAATCTTTATTCAATTTGTTCCAAATTATAATATGTCTGACGATTTAATTTGTTAAAAGTTTTTCTTAATATATATTCCCTTTACTTATGCTACTAATTATTAAATAAAAGAATGTATGAAGACTAGAGCTATAGAAATGAAATTTTATTACTTAATCTTCTCATCGTAATCCTCATGAAAATAAGTTTGAAAATTTTCTATTGCTATTAAGAGTCTTTCTGCTTGATCTACCCTCCTAATATAAAGATGTTATTCTCATTTCCTGTTTGATCCTGTCAGTCGTACAATGAAATATAATAAATTACAAAAAGATATGTTATCAAAATTAAATTATCAAATATATTTTTCCACATACAAAGAAGCTGGAATAAATTAAAAATAAAGTTCTCATTAGGAAAGTCATAAATTTTTTAAACTCGTTTATTCGTTCCAATGTGAAATAATGAAGAAAATATAATTTATCCTTTATATCATTCATTTATGATTAGATAAAAAAATTCTCTGAATAAATTTTCGAAAAAAATCCATTAAGAAGGTAACTTAACTTTGCATTTAATAATCTTTTTTAAAATATTGAATCTACGATCTCATACAAACAATGACATTGTACAATTTTATTGTGGTCCAGATTATATTTTATTATTATTATTGAAGAGAAAAGTTTAAAAAGTATATCAATTTACATTGGAGGTATTAAAATATAAAGTGATATATTATTAAAATTATTAGTTATGTTTAACCATACACGAAGAAGCTGAAATAAATTAAAATTAAGTTACTCATTAGAAAAGTCATAAAATTTTGAAACTCGTTCATTTGTTTGAAGGAGCAATAATAAAGAAAAGAAAATTTATCCTTTATATGATTCATATGTGATTGGATAAACTAATATCTAAAATTCCATTAAGAAGAAAATTTAATTCTGCATTTAATGTTCATTATTAGGTGCATTAGTAATTATGTAAATACGTAGCACCTATAGTCATCGTTAAATCGAAGGACAATCTAAAGTATTCCATTACATTACGGTCAATGGGAAAAAATAGTTTCATGTGCATTTTAATGATGCTACATCCTCTCAAACATAATAAAATTAATATGCATCTATGAAATATGTATTTAAATATACATTCTGTACAATCTGTGATGCAAATAACTGCAAATTGTTTTATTCATTTACTAATTTACTAATTTTTTTATTAACTGTTGGAATTTTTAAATTCATTTACAGGATTACACAAAAGTATTCCGTAGCATAATTGTATACGGGGAAACATTGTTTGAGGAGCATTTAAATTATATTAAACTATGTCACATTTTATTAAATTGATGGACATTGTTGAGGTTTAATACAAGTTAATTACTGTATAAAAGAAATCACGTAGTATTTACAAGGACACATAAAAGATTTGGGATACTGTATTGTATCCGAAGTACTGTATACTTCAAAATCTCCATTGTAATACGAACAAATCTCCTTTGCAACGTTCTACGCTCAATTTCCGACTTGCATTTACGAATATTTAATCTACGTTCTCAGATAATATATAACTAAAGTGAACAATTTCATTGCGATCAAAATTATATCATTACATAATTAGGGAAGAGAAACGTTTAAAACATTTATCAATTTACTTTGTCGATAATACAACACCAAAAACGCATTTAAAGATGTTAGGTTTACGTAACGTTCCCCGAGACCTTTCGAGACACACACACGCTCATTTTAAAGGGGAAGATGATTATGACAATGAGAGAAAACAGTCGGAGAAAAAATAAACAAAATAAAGTTATGCGGGATCTATCGAAACTAGTCTATTACTCTACTTAAGTCTCTGTTTTAGCGAAGATACTCACGAGCTAACGTTATTCCTATGAAGAGGTTATTTTATTTCTACTATTTCTTATGCAATTTGAGTTTTCGGGAGGGGGAGAAGGGACATTACATAGCTTTGATCTTTCTCTGCATTTTTTTTTTTTTCTTTTCGAATTTGCGTTGCAGATATTTCTTAGAATGGCACTTTCATTTTCGAAACCGGTTTTGAATGCGAAGTAACTTCATAAAAAATAACTGCAAAAAAGGGCAAATATACAGGTAGAACCTATTACGAAAATGATTGCACGCAAAACTTAATATTAATACTGTTATGTTTACTTGAAAGTGGAGAAAGCACTTTTTATTTGCCTCTACCCACAATTAGGCCAAAGTGATCGTGATAATGACAGCACATCGCGGAGAATGGAGGCCTGCAAACGACCCACGTGACCATCCTTACTTCACTTAAAAAACAATAAAAATATCTTTATCCATGATGACATAAAATGTCAAACATAAAGTTAAAAAAATATAAAATTGAAAAAGGTAAAAAAGTTACCTGTCAAGTCCTTGGATGTTGATGACAAATAAATCCAGACAATAGGCACAAAAAATTATTATGCACACAAAATTTGTAGAAAACTATTTTTTATTTCATGAAGAACTTGTTTTACTTTTTTCATGAATAAATATTTCTTCACATATTTATATTATTTTGACTCGTACATATTAATCTCTCTTTTCATAAAAAACCATATCATAATATATGCTAATCACAACAATTGCTATCTCCAAGCAATAAAAATTCTTTGTCAATAATATATTTTAGATATCTCAACAGGATGTAAATTATAAATTTTCTCATGACATAAAAGGAGAATATAATATTATTTCTTCTTGAAAAAGAGCAACTTTCATAATATGAACTTTCAAAAAAAAAAAAAAAAATGTATTATACTTCATATTGCATAGATACAAACCAATATTTTCTTCATAACGCCCCTTGGGTATTCAAAAATTATATATATAAAATTGGGCAAAATAATGAAGTAAAAACTTTATGAGAATCAAATATGTTCACTTGATGAAAGAAAAATGTTCACCTCTTAAAGCACACGTTCTTCACCTCTACTTGTTTTTTTTTAGAGGATTGAGAACATATAAAAGCACAATTGAAGAATTAATCACAAAAATATTTGACGAAAATTTTAGACGAAAAGATGAAGAATAAAACTATTTAGAATAAACATGTCGACAACCTTCTTTAGTTAAAAGTGGCATCAATAGAGCAACACATAAAAGGCTTCACGACGTCACCTTATTTAATACGCATATCCAAACAGAGTGCACAACAAAAATACTTTCAGGATCCTTTGAAACAAAAGGTTTGCTCCTCGTTGCTTAACAGAAATCAACATCACTTTCCTAGATGCATTTTGAGGGCAGCACTTTTTCTTTGCCGCACTTAAAAATCAGCATCGCAATAATATCAACATAACAAAAAAAACCGTTCCATCCTTCGTTAACGGGGGAGCACCTCTGCCCCGAGATTACACTAAAAACTTTCAATCATACGACTGCATCCATTACGGCAGGTGTCTAGCAGCGCAACTCACGCAGGTGGCCGCGAGCCCAGGGGAAAAAGAGAAAGGGTTATTGTAAATGCAAAATACGCCAATTTGGCAGTGAGCAACAGAGGGGGTGAGGAAAAACTAAGCCAAATTACAATATACAGTATGAAAAGATATGTAACTAATAAGAATAAAATTGATAACCATCTTAAGAGGGGAGGCCAAAGCCGGTGGCCATGTACTTAACGGCTTGAAATACGTCACCTGTGAAATTTAATTTGATAGGTTAGGGGTGTGTCCGAATAAACGGAAGTTCCACCCAAAAGAACTAGCGAGAAAGTTCTCGAACAAATTTAAAACCGGAAGGAATGATTTCAAACAGAATTTTACCGGCTTGGAACATTCGAAAGCTAAGCAAGAAAGAAAACATTACAGGCGACGAAATGAAAATAAGCGAAACCGAAATTAAATTTAAATTGAGAACATTAATAAAAAAGAGGTAATAGGAAATAAAATGACTAATAAAAATGAATTAAATTAAATATATGGGGGGGTTATGGAGTAACCACCACATATTACCCAGGGTCCCCCAAAAGAAAATATTGGTGAGATGACAAAAATGACAATTTTTCATCGAGACAATATTTTCTAACACATGTACAAATATACTAAATAATTACACAAAATAAATATCAGAAATAGTTATAAAAATATACATAATTGTTGTACATGATATTTAAATAATAAAAAAAAATAATTACTGTTATGATAGTAATCCTTATGAAAATATACCAACTGTAGTAAATGTTAACATGAAAGGTATATAAAGTTTCTTCCAGAAGTATCTATCATATATATCAAAAAAAATTTAAAGTCTATGTCTATGAGCAACAGTCCTTAACTTTAACGAGACTCTTGTTAGGCTGTGCAAAATGCACTATAACAGTAGAATGCTTTTAGCATATGTCAAAATATTTGATTTATACAATAATATGTATATCTATTTTCTTAGTTGTCAACAAAATGAAGCATAGTATAACTGTATATGAATCATGTTATAACTATATATAACATATATGGTTTCAAATAACACATAATAAATTAAATGAATTTGTAAGTTGAAAGTTGAACAAAAATATATATATAAATGGTGTAGAGAGATTAGTTAGGCTCTCATAAAAAAATATTTACTTATATCACCACATAGCCTTTTAAGCTTTCAATAAATCTTAAATGAATAAACTTTAGTATTATTCAATAACACATTTTCACAGAAAATAAAATTAATTAAGTTGCAAAAAGAATGGTAATAAAAGCATGATATTATTTTCCAATAAAAATATCTTCAAAGTGAATATAATAATTTTCAAAGAGAGAATTTTTACACTCTCATAAAGGAATATTCTTAAACATTTTCAATATAAATTGACAATAATTGCATAAATACCTTTAATACTATACTTCATTCAAAATAAACATAAAACATAAGATGTTTAATATTTTGAAAAAAAAGAAGAAACTTATATGAATATGTCAATCTTATATATGACTTGATAATGTCAACTTACAAAGAAAAATCAATTGTGTCAAAATTTCTATATAGAAGATATCTAGAACATATTTACTTGTAAATTTTCAAACATTTTTAAAAAAAAATTAAGTAAGTGATCACTTTTGCATTTGTCATAAATCAAGAATTTGCTTTATATAAATATATATAATGACTCATTAAATATCTTTGGATCCAAAGTATAAACACTCAAAAGTATACAAAAAAAAATTATATACTACTTATGGTGAGTCATTCACTTTCTATATTTCACCAAGAAGAGAAGAAATATTAGTATATATAAGTTTATCATGCACTTTCTTTTCTTTTTTTTTTTTTTAAAAGAGGTTAAATGTTAAAACATGCATGCATTGTAAAGAGCAGACACAATAGAGAAAATAATTTGATGAGTACTCATCTTTATGTTTACCTTATATCAATTACAATTTCACTTTTCTTATTATAATGCACATTTGTCAAAAATAACTTTAAATAATGATATAGTATTATAACAAGAATATAAAAAGACAAATTCTTTCTCAATTTTTTGCATCAACTATTGTAATAAAGACTTTATAAGTTTTAACAGTAGTAGAGTATGGTATCCATGAGATTATATGTATATATTGTAATAATTATGACTTATAGATAAATACAGTAAATAATAAAACTATTGAAAATCATACATACATCCTGAGGATGACCGTTGAGTTGTACCAGGGAGAAGAAGACTTAAATAAAATGAAAAAAAAATAATAACAGCTGCCTGCAGCCTGGAGAAAAGAAAAAAAAATTACATAGCGATTCTTCTTGCTGGACTATCAGTGCGGCTAGCTTCAACTGAATATATTACAAAGCAAAAGTCATCCTGTAAAAGGAAAAAGAGAGTTAGTCTATTTTTTATGTAGTTTATGATTGCGAGGACGAAGATCATAACTTCTATATTGAGTGGATTTGCTTTTAGCACCAGTATGAGTGCCATCAGGAGGAGCTTGTGACAGTACCGATTTACTGGAACATGAAGATGTTTGCTGGCATTTAGAAGAAGAAAGAATTTGAGGAGAAGTATTACAAGCTGCATCATGATTTGGAACTTGAATAGAAGAGTGTTGTCTCACAGGAGTGGAGGATGCATTATCAACAGCTGGTTGATCATGTGATGCACCTTTTGAAGAAACTGAAGGATGTTGCAGTGCTTCATTTCTCTTTTGAAGCTTCAAGATTCGATTAGTGTGAATCAACATTGGTGAAGCATGACTATTATTGGGATCTTGAATTTGAATGAGCACAGGAGAAATTATTTTCTTGACCACGTATGGGCCTTGTATCTTTTTGTTAAACACAGTAGGAAATTTTGCATAAACAATGTCATTAACATTGATGTTGGAAAACTTTAATTTTTCTCTGGATTTTTGGTACACCTTTTGTCTGGATGATTCGTTATTCTTGTAAGCTTGATAGTATATTTTTTCAATAACATCCATCAATTTATGAATTTCATATGCAGTGTTGAGAATTTTCCATGAAACTTGAGATTTATAATTGGAATAAATATCATTTATTTCTCTGCCAAAATGAAGAAGATTTGGGGAGAACTTTGTAGCTGGATGAGGTGTAGCATTATATATGGATTGGTGAATTTTTAGAGCAGTTGGTATATCACATCCTTGTGAAGCCATTGTGTTCACAGACGATTTTATTTGAGAATTGACACGTTCACTTAAACCGTTAGCTTGGGGATGGGCTACAGAACTATGCTCCAATTTAATGCCAAGCTTTTTGTTAAAATATGAAAACATATCACTCGTAAATTGAGAACCATGATCAGTAAGAGTTAATTCAGGTTTTCCATGAGTGGAAATATAATGCAATAAAGCCTTTGTAACTGACTCAGCACTGATATTATTCAAGGCATATAATTCTAAATGACGAGAAAAATGGTCTATCATTGTTAACACATATTGACGATTTCTCAATGGGCCGAGTAAATCCATAGAGACCTTTTGATTGGGAGCTGTTGGGATTGGTGCAGGTAGGTATGGAGCAGTGTTTTTTTTATGATTCTTATTTACTAAACAAATTTCACAAGAGTTGACATAATTAATGGTATCAGAAACAAGGGTTTTCCAGGTAAATCTTTTCTTTAAATTAACAATGGTTTTATGAATTCCAGTATGAGTAATATGAGCAATTCTTAAGGCCTTTGCTCTAAGTGACACAGGTAAAACAGCTTTGTGTAGCTCGATATCTTCTGAAGAGAAATGACCATTATAACAAAGTAACTCATTACTTGGATTAATATAGTAGCCATTTAAACTTTTAGATTTTTTGTTATTTTTAAGATCTTCATAAATTTGTTTAATTTTTGGGTCCTTTTGTTGTTCAGAGAAGATGGTGTGATCAAGAATTTCTAATAAAGGATCTTGGTTATTATCCTTAGTTAGAAGTGAAGAGTCACTTTGAAGATGACATGTATGGTGGATTTTGTCGACTAAACCACATGGAAAGTGAGGAATGTCATTATGTAAATCGTTTTGATTATCAACAACAGGTAGAGGTTCTTGTGAAGAAATAAGATCTGGATTATTATTGAGATCTTCAGTGGGAATGTGAGGAGTTCTACTCAGAAAATCTGCCAAGACATTTTCTTTGCCTGGAACATGTTGGAATGTGTACGAGTATTCTGACAGTTCTAACATCCAACGAGTAGTAATATCAGCAGGTGATGTAGCTTTTTTATAATTATTAAGTGGTTTGGCATCAGATAGTAGAATAAAGGGTCGACCAAAAATATAGTATTTAAAAGCAGTTATGCCTTTGTAAATGGCATAAAGTTCCAATTTGATGGCAGGGTAGTGTCTTTCTGATTGAGATAGAGTTTTAGAATAATAGGAGATAGGTTTTAGTTCACCATCAAATTTCTGCATAAGAACAGCTGATATTGCTGTTTTTGAGGCATCTGTATTAACATAAAATGTTTCATTCCAGATAGGAAGATTGAGCATAGGTTTATGAAAGAAAATGTCCTGTAATTCTTTAAATGCATTTTCTTGTTCAGATTTCCAAGAAAACTTATTTTTAGGTTTGGTGACTTCGATGAGAGGAGCAATCAATTTAGAAAAATTAGGTATAATTGATCTATAAAATGAACACAAGCCGATAAAACTCTTTGTTTGCCTCTTGGTTTTAGGCGTTGGAAAGGAAGTAATTTTTAAAATATTACTTGTAATAGGAAGGATTTTATGATCTGTGAGTTGGAAACCCAAAAAGTTAATGCTTGTTTGCATAAATGCACATTTTTCAGGAGACAGAGTAATGTTATTAGCAATGAGAGTGTCTAATAGCTTTGTGAGTTTCATGGACATTTCTTCAAATGAATTAGCACCCGCTACAATATCGTCTTGATATGCATAACAGGAATCAATTTGAGATAATTGAATAACAGAGTCGATTAACTGTTGGAAAGTGCTGGCAGCCGTCTTCAAGCCAAATACTAAACGTAAATATGTAAAAATTCCCCATGGTGTAGTAAAACTAAGTTTATCTTGCATATCTTTAGGTACAGCAATCTGCCAATATGCAGAGGGTAAGTCAAGAGTGGTATAATATTTAAATTTTGACAACTGCACCAATAGATTTTGAATTCTAGGAAGAGGATATGATGATGGGATTATAATCGAATTTAACAATCTTAAATCAAGAGCCAAACGATACTTTTGAGGCTTAGACATATCAGTTCTCTTCTTTTTAACAAGAAGCATGGGACAGGCCCAAGATGAATTTGACCTCTCAATAATACCAGCGTTCAACATTTGATTAATTTGGTCAAGAGCTTCTTGCTCGAGTGCTTGAGGTACAGGAAAAGGTAATGTTTTTACTGGATGAGAATTTAACATGGTAAACTGAGGATTGACCAGGTCAGTATGACCTAAAGTGTCAAGAGATTTCGAAAAGGCAAGTGCTTTACTACATAATAATTTTGTTAAAGCTTCCCTTTCATGAGGAGGTAAATGTTTAAGATCAAAGTCATTTGGAGATAATTCTTGAATACGTTTTCTCTTAATCTCTTCAGATGGCAAAATTAAAGTACAATATTCGTTTTCAAATTCTAAATCAAAAGAGTATTCTTCAATATCTTTTTCATCTACATTGATACATTCACCAATAATTGAATTTTTATTTAAATGAATATCGAGCTTTGAAACATTCTGACATACAACCAAAAATAAATCATTTTGAATGGAAGATTTTGAGTGCAATGATTCATGTAATATAAGACCTTTATTTTTTAAATTGGGTTTAAAAAGAAAATATTCAGATGGAGGATTCAGATACTTCACATGTAAATAAACAAACGAATTAGGAGGTATTAATTCTCTATTGAGTAATTGTACCATATTGGAACTCACCAAAATTTTATTACCCATACTTAAATGAGGTTGCTTTTCACCAATATAACTACTATCACTAGTATTTTTAGATGAGGAATTCTTGTTAATTATATTATTATCATTAGTAGACACATAATTCACCACATTAGCATAATCAGTTGGAAAATAATTAGAAAAATAAGTAAAATGACCATCAATATAAGGATTATGAAAATTCATAGCAGAATGAGCCATATTATTTGTAAACAAACCATTATTTTGAACATTATAATTATAAGGATAGGTTGTATAATTATTGAACAACTGCAAACTTGAATTATCACAATTTGCACAAGTATTATCAATGTAAGTATCACTCGTTAGATTATTTGATATAGACCTTTCATAATAAGGCATTCTGTGTGCATCAAGAGAATATGGTACATTTGAATTAACATAATTATATTCAGCATTCATAAAATAGCAAGTAGGAGATTCATTATAACTTTGAAAAGGAATATGCTTGTCTTTAAGTAATATAGACTTAAAGCTTGGTGAAATAGTAATAGAATGTTTGTTAATAAACTCAAAGCCAAGTATGGCTTGAAAGTGAACATTTTGAATTTTTGTAAGGTAAAATACATGATGAAAAAAATATTTATCAATCTTAAAAGCTATCTCTATGCATCCTTTGAAGAAGACCTTAGAATTTATGGTCGATACAGATACATTTCTGGATAAAAATTTGTAATGAAGCCTGGATTTAATGCTATTAAAGCATTCTTCATCCAAGAGAGATAAACTTGATCCAGTATCTATTAATGTGGAGATTTCATTATGTTGAACATTTATTAGGATGCATGGAAGAACATAAGAGTTGTTAAAAGAACTGCATATGACATGATTTTCTTGTATGCCATCGTTGATTTGAAAATTTTGTTTGGAAGGCAAAGAATTATATGAACAAGAAGATTTGTTAAATTTAGATGTCATAGGAGAAGTTTGGACAGCTGTGGATGACACTAAAGTGACTGACGAGCGTTTGTCCAATTGTTGATGTTTGTTATTGTTGTTGTTAAAGTGTACTGACCCTGAATGAGAATTACGGGAGAGAAGGCGGTCAGTAGAACCAGTCTCCCTTATTTGTTTAAATGGTAAACATTATTTTTGTTTTCAGAAGAAGAGGTGTGGCTTTTCTTTCTGTAAGGGTGAGACGAAACCTGAGTTGAAGAGTTTTGATTAGAATTACCAATAATGTTTTTAAATTTGTAACAGGTATCCATACGATGATTAAATTTCCCACAGAACGCACACTGCACAACATCTCGTCTGTGATAAAAGGATGTAGAATTTTTTTTGTGAGAATATTTGTCAAAGGTTGGTTGATAAGGACGTTTCCGGTGAAAGTTTTGATGACGAAAATTATTGTTACGTTTATTTGTAGCCTCTAGTCTCGGTGGAGAAGGCGAAAATGTCCTAGGTCTTCTTTGAAAATTACGAGAAGTATGAGAACTGTCCTTTTGAGTTTGTAAAGGAGAGTAGTTGGTTTGAGAATTGTGATAAATTTTATCCTTCGTATGCTTTATAGGAGTTTTATGAAGAGTATTACTAGAATTATCGTGGACATTTTCAGAATCGATACAATAGGCTTGATTAAAATTTTCATAAGATTTTTTAGGGGGAGAGTCATAAATATTTTGAAGAAAAGTTGCTCGTTCAAGAGCTAATTCGAAGGACGTAATATTTTCTTCTAAGATTTTACGTTTGATTTGCTTAGGTAAAGACTCAAGAAAATGAGTAAACTTTAATGAATTAAGAGCAGAAAGATCCAATTTTGGATAAGCAAGTCGAAGTTGCTTATCCAACCGAAAAGCAAAATTTTTAACTGATTCATTTGAATCTAAGGTCAAGTTCTGTAAAGATTTTAGAGAAACAGACTTTTTTGTGGGTAAGAAATAGTCTATAAATGCCTTTCGAATTTCACTAAAATTAGAGTTCTTGAGCTGTGACTGAGTTTCCAGAAAGAAGAGTAAGGCGGTGCCCTCAAGTTTTGATTTAAAGAGAACAAAAAGTTCCTTGTCTGTAAAGTTATTTAGTTCCTGTAAGTCAGATAATTGATCGAAGAAAAATTCTACAGTCTGAGGGTTACCGTCGAAAGGTTGGATTGCAATATTTAGTTTGGCTTTTGGAGGCATGATGAAAAATTTAATATAAGAACTCAATGTATGACATGATAAATTTGGTTATTTGGCAGGTCCTATGATGAACAATATATATAAATTGACCCGTTACTTAAAATATTGATGACTTTCATTTACTTCATACATCATTTTTATATGTAAAAAAAAAGAAGAAAACGTATACTAACATATTAGTATCATATGAAGAATATAAGACCCAAATATTTTATGTAAATATTTATATATAATATGGCTCAAAACATAAATTATTATATGTATGACAAGAAGAATAATTTATCTTAGCATGAACAATAATTTTTACCAGTACCTCCGTTAAATAATGCATATATTAGTTATAAATTATAATAATGCAAGACAAGAAAAAAAAATATATATGGAAAAATTATGTTATATATATATCATGCACTGCTCCAGAAAAATATTATTTCAGTATAGAATCAATATGTTGCAATTAATTACTGCACCACTCTCAATAATAATATAATTAATAATATTAATGTATGAAGAAAATAATTTGAAAAATAATGAAGAATTAACTGAAGATAATGACGACAATATGTATAAATATAACAAAAATATGATGGTGGCAAAGGAAAAATGGATGGTCATGGAATGTTGGATACGCTTTGGTGACGGCACCACAGGAAATTAAGGTGTCGTGTACAAAAAAATAATTGTAATTGTTCAAGCGTTGGTCACTGCACCAAAGGGAAATAAGTGTTATGTTTGAGCTGACGCTTTGGTCAGGGCATCAAAGGAAATAATAATGTTATGTTTATTTGAAAGTGGAGAAAGCACTTTTTATTTGCCTCTACCCACATTTAGGCCAAAGTGATCGTGATAATGACAGCACATCGCGGAGAATGGAGGCCTGCAAACGACCCACGTGACCATCCTTACTTCACTTAAAAAACAATAAAAATATCTTTATCCATGATGACATAAAATGTCAAACATAAAGTTAAAAAAAATATAAAATTGAAAAAGGTAAAAAAGTTACCTGTCAAGTCCTTGGATGTTGATGACAAATAAATCCAGACAATAGGCACAAAAAAATTATTATGCACACAAAATTTGAAGAAAACTATTTTTTATTTCATGAAGAACTTGTTTTACTTTTTTCATGAATAAATATTTCTTCACATATTTATATTATTTTGACTCGTACATATTAATCTCTCTTTTCATAAAAAACCATATCATAATATATGCTAATCACAACAATTGCTATCTCCAAGCAATAAAAATTCTTTGTCAATAATATATTTTAGATATCTCAACAGGATGTAAATTATAAATTTTCTCATGACATAAAAGGAGAATATAATATTATTTCTTCTTGAAAAAGAGCAACTTTCATAATATGAACTTTAAAAAAAAAAACAAAATGTATTATACTTCATATTGCATAGATACAAACCAATATTTTCTTCATAACGCCCCTTGGGTATTCAAAAATTATATATATAAAATTGGGCAAAATAATGAAGTAAAAACTTTATGAGAATCAAATATGTTCACTTGATGAAAGAAAAATGTTCACCTCTTAAAGCACACGTTCTTCACCTCTACTTGTTTTTTTTTTAGAGGATTGAGAACATATAAAAGCACAATTGAAGAATTAATCACAAAAATATTTGACGAAAATTTTAGACGAAAAGATGAAGAATAAAACTATTTAGAATAAACATGTCGACAACCTTCTTTAGTTAAAAGTGGCATCAATAGAGCAACACATAAAAGGCTTCACGACGTCACCTTATTTAATACGCATATCCAAACAGAGTGCACAACAAAAATACTTTCAGGATCCTTTGAAACAAAAGGTTTGCTCCTCGTTGCTTAACAGAAATCAACATCACTTTCCTAGATGCATTTTGAGGGCAGCACTTTTTCTTTGCCGCACTTAAAAATCAGCATCGCAATAATATCAACATAACAAAAAAAACCGTTCCATCCTTCGTTAACGGGGGAGCACCTCTGCCCCAAGATTACACTAAAAACTTTCAATCATACGACTGCATCCATTACGGCAGGTGTCTAGCAGCGCAACTCACGCAGGTGGCCGCGAGCCCAGGGGAAAAAGAGAAAGGGTTATTGTAAATGCAAAATACGCCAATTTGGCAGTGAGCAACAGAGGGGGTGAGGAAAAACTAAGCCAAATTACAATATACAGTATGAAAAGATATGTAACTAATAAGAATAAAATTGATAACCATCTTAAGAGGGGAGGCCAAAGCCGGTGGCCATGTACTTAACGGCTTGAAATACGTCACCTGTGAAATTTAATTTGATAGGTTAGGGGTGTGTCCGAATAAACGGAAGTTCCACCCAAAAGAACTAGCGAGAAAGTTCTCGAACAAATTTAAAACCGGAAGGAATGATTTCAAACAGAATTTTACCGGCTTGGAACATTCGAAAGCTAAGCAAGAAAGAAAACATTACAGGCGACGAAATGAAAATAAGCGAAACCGAAATTAAATTTAAATTGAGAACATTAATAAAAAAGAGGTAATAGGAAATAAAATGACTAATAAAAATGAAGTAAATTAAATATATGGGGGGGTTATGGAGTAACCACCACAAATACATCAATATTAGTAAATAATATCCGTGAAGAAAGCAAGATATTTGTATCTTCGTAATCAGCGTGATAGTATGAATCAAATTGAGGATTTCTTTTAAAGTCCTTTTGAAACATCATTATAGGAGCTTTAACATCCTTTAAATATCTTTAAATATGTATGGGAAAAATACATTTAGGCCTAAAATGTGTTTGTCATAAAACATAAGATATATTTTAACTTTATGTTTTTGTTTTGCACGATAAATTTTGTTATGCATAAAGCTAAAGTTTAACAAGAAATCAATAAAAAAAACATTTATTCTGAATATTCGACAAATTGCTTCCGTATCTGTTTTTAAAAATGTTAAATTTTAAGTTCCTCCCATATTAAACTAAAATATATCAAAAAACAAAATTATCTCAATATTTGACAAAAAAAGAAAAATATATGTATTTTAACTATGTTAAAAAAAAACTGTTCATATTTCTCCAATTCATTTATCAGTATCATATAATAATAATAAAATATTTAATGAGTAAATAAATTTCCCAAAGGTAATCATTTATCGAATGAAATTTTCCATATTGCTATAAAAAAAACAAATATTCGAAGATATTAAACTGAGATTTTTAGTATTAAAGTAATGCGAAACAGTTTAAATATGTTCTCATTATTAATAAAAAAATATATAATTTTACTTTTTTTGCATTCTTGAAAATAAAACGTTTTACGACACTGCTCAAAATATCTTTTTTCTCCCAAACTCGTTTAATGAGGAAACGCATTTTATAAATTGCCCCTAGGAGGAAATAACTCTGTTTCATTAATTTATCCATATTCGATCACGCAACACAGTTTAAATTTCTGATTATTTTTCAAATATATGAACCAAATGACCGGAAAAAGTAAAACTAAATTTTTTTTTCGGAAATATCTTATCATTTCCTGTTTTTATTTATTTTTGCCGTAAATATTCCAAATTTTTATATTCCTTTAGCTGAATTTGATCATGGAAACATAAATGCATAAGGAAGGACGGTAATAAAACAATGATCACGAATCACAATTAATTATTTTTTACCTTTTAACCTAATTTTTGAATGCATGTTAAATTTCTATGAATTTAAGTTACTTTATCAGAGTATATAAGAGTCACTTTTGACGAAGTAGTCATTTTTTATCTGAGCAGTAAGCAAGTTTCTATTATAAAAGTTTTTAAGCACACAGGTGGCTTCAGCTTAAAAATGTTCTCTGGAAAGCAAATGCTAATTAGAATATTCCTTTTATTTGTGACAGTTTGTGTGATGGATATTACAACTGCTCAACCATTACATATGGGTGGAGGCCATGAAGGAGGTAGCAGCATTGGAAACATTTTAGCAGCCGGAATAGTTTTGTCTCTTTTACAGCATCACGGATAATGCCATTTTTCAAAAAGTTGAGTTAAAAAAATGTGTTTTTCAAGAAACTGTTCAGTTAAGTATTAGATAGAAAATTATGTTTTTCACTATAACGTTCTCCATTTAAGGTAAACTGTAAAAGATCATCAACATTATATTCATCACCATTGAGAAGAAATTTTGTGTAAATGGAATTCCATCGATAGAAATCATTATGTCATTTTTGAAAAGATGTAATTGTGATAATATCATAATATCAAAGTTAAACTGATGTAAACATTTGTGTATAAATTTTGTATAAAAATAAAAATACGTAATAAAATGAAATTGGAGTGAGTTTAGTGTTTTAACGAGCATTTGAATCACTTTAGTCGTAGTAACCATTTTTTTTTCAGAGTAGTAAACAAATTTCTATTATAAAATTTTACAGTACACAAGCGGATTCAGCTTGAAAATGTTCTTTGGAAAGCAAATGCTAATCACGATATTCGTTTTATTTGTGACTTTTTGTGTTACGGATATTACGAAAGCTCAAACATTACATATGGATATTGGTCGGTCATGATGGAAATAGCAACATAGGAAACTTTTTAGCAGCGGGAATAGTCTCGTCTCTTTTACAGCAGCACGGATAATGCTATTTTGCAAAAGTTATATTTTAACAAATGACTCCATGAAAAAAAAAAAAAAAAAAAAAAAAAAAATGTTTCTAAAGAAAATTTTGAGTAAAATATTACATGAAAAATTATGCTTTTCATAATAATATTCCCAATTTAAGATAAACTGTAAAATACCATCAACACTACCATCCTCACCATAGATGAGAAATTTTGAATCAATGGAATTTCTTCGATTAAAATAGTTATGTCATTTTAGTAACGGTAAAATAAATGTGTGATATCATATTATCAAAGGTAAACTAATGCAAATTTCTGTGTATATTTTTTTATAAGATTAAAAATTTACATTAAAATCAGATTAAACAGGGTTCGTACACTTCAAGGATGTTTTACCAGAATGTTTGTTTACATAATATTTGCCTCACGAATGCAAAAAATTCTATTTTTAGATATAGCAATCAGTAATTTATTATTTTTCTGGAGTAAAACCACCTAAAATATCAAGAACTCCCTGATGCTTACGAACCCTGTTAAAGTGATGTTTAGTGTTTTAACCCCTTCCGGCGCTGACATATTCTGTTAGTAAAATGAGAAATTATCGACTGACACTGGAATTTACAAACGACTTTTTAAGATATTAAGAACTCCTTAATTTAAGCTTTTATTGTAAAAGCAAGATTTTATTAAAATATTATTGGTGCCACTTGCAAGTTTGGAATTAAAATCAGGTGTGTCTAGACGGAACACACTGCGCCAGAAAGGGTTAAAGAGCGTTTGAGTCACTTTAGACGAAGTAATGATTTTCCATGAGAATAGTAAACATGTTTCTGCTTTAAAAGTTTTTCAGTATACAGGCGGCTTCAATTTAAATTATTATTCATATTAACATCATTTCATATTAAAATGTTCTTTGGAAAGCAAAGGCTAATTGCAACATTTATTTTGTTTTCGACTTTTTGTGTTATGAATAAAACGACAACATTACATATGAGTGGAAGTCAGGATGGAGGTAGCAACATAGAAAACATTTTAGCAGCAGAAATAGTTTTGTCTCTTTTACAATAATACGGATAACGATTTTTCTAATTCATTTTAACATGTGATCCTTTTTTATTCATGTTTTCCAAGAGACTTTTTTATTTTTCTGAGAAGCACACAAGTTTCTGTTACACAAAGTTTATGTTATACCTATTTAATTTCAGCGGATTTCATTTTCGTCCATTATATGGAATTCATTAAGGGTTGTAGCAAACATGTTAGTTCACTACAAACACTTAAAATGGTGGAAATATAATAAAATTTCCGTAGCAGTGATTTTATTTGATAAAGCACTGGTAGATTCACCCGATAATCTTTTATTTATTTGGTAATAAAGCTATAGAGATAAACACGAAAATCATTAGTTTGACATAAACAGGAAGAACATATATGTCAAAACCGTATAAATTATAAACTATATCATAAGCTTCACTGTATAAATAATTAGACAGTCCAGTATGGCAGTAAGAGTAATGGAATATATTAAAGTTTTGATAAACCCAAGGGAATTTCACAGCTCCAAGTCAATCCTTCAAGTAACGTGAGAGTACGAAGTATGCAATATATTTATGCTTGACCTTTAGCTAACTTAATGGCTGCGCTGTTCATGAAGTAAACTATTCGGTCATGGAATGAATGCATTTAAGTCAAGTTAAAATTTATGATATTGTAAATGACAATTAGTAGACATATAATAATTGCAGGATATTGACTTTAGCAGAAAACAGTATTTTGTCTTATTTTATTTGTAAGGATGAAAATAACATTAAGTAAACGTAAAATACTTACAGAATACCTATTTTAGCAAATAATAATATGTGTTAAATAATTATTTAGCATTGTGATTTAAATTATAATTACAAGATGAAGAGATTTTAAATTCATTATTTTTATATATTCATGCCTTTTTATTTCTCAAGAGAAAAATACCTCTTAAATATTTATACTGTAATGATAATGATAATAATTTTTTATGATGATTACCATAAATAATATACAATATGCAAGTGTACATGCTTTGACGCCAATTAACAGTTTTGTCCATTACATGGAATTTATTAAGGTTTGTGTAAATCATGTTAGTTTACTTCTAAGCCTTAAAATGGTGGAAAAATAAAAATAGCGACGATATTATATGATCAATTACTAGTTGAGTCACCTTATAATCTTTTATTTATTTGCTAATAAAGCTATAGAGATAAGCTCGAAGATTATTAGATTGACAGATATACATAAATAGAAAATACATCCGTCTAAAAACGCGAGATGGTTTAGATATTTCGTTTATAGTTAGAGTTAAATTATAACTTGGTTACTGTTAGGTAACAGTTAAGTTGCAATTACGTTCCGGTGAGCCTTATGTTATATTTAATTTCCGGTTAGGTTACAGTTAGGTCATGGTTAAGTTACAATTAGATTAAGGTTAAGTTGCGGTTAGGTTGTGGTTAGATTATGGGTAGGTTATGATAAGGTGACGGCCAGGTTATATTTATGGTTTATTTAAGTTACAGTTAGGTTACTGTTAAGATACAACTAGGTTACAGACAAGTTATGATTACAATACAATTAGGTTACGGTTAGGATTTTGTTCACAGAATGAACATTACGCATGTTTGATGAAAAATATACACCTATTTTTGTAAAATGGCTCTGAAATTATAATACTATATACTAACCTTTTAGCTAATCATCGAGAATCGATTTCATTCACGGTATAGTCGGATTTAAGAGTGATATAATTAGTTTGAAATTCAAAATATTTCACTTGGAATATCTGTGTGAAAAAAAATATTTAGTTAAGTCACTTAACAGTAGTTTTAAGGATAAATATCAACACTTTAACACGAAAATCACGCAATCGTTGCACACATATTCCCTCTTGCATTTTCCATTGTAGTCATTTTGGGTATTTTTGGAGCTAAATATTAGTTTTTTTTAACTAATTTGTGACACAGCCAGGGGGTACATATTTAATATAATGTACACTGTAAAACATTTTACCCTTTTGCTGCATCATCACTCCCCCGCTTTTATAGAATATCTCTCTTTTGACCTATGAGAATGCACCATAATAAGCTGAAGTAATCATTTTCTATAAAAGCGGTGGAGTGACGATGCAGCAAAAGGGTCAAATTTTTAACAGTGTATTTACACGTATTTCGAGTTAAAGATAAAATCATAAAAATTTCAAGTTCCTTTAACATTATTATTACGGACCCGGGCAACGCCGGGAGGGTCAGCTAGTAGATAATAAACTATAACATAAGCTTCACTGAATAATATGGTCAATATGGCTAAAAGAGTAATGGAATATATTAAAGTTTTAATAAATCCAAGGGAATTTCACAGTACCAAGTCAATCCTTCAAGCAATGTGGGAGTACGAAGTATGGAAAATATTTATGTTTAACCTTTAGCTAACTTAATGGCTGCACTGTTCATGAAGTGATCTATTCGGTAACGGATTGAATGCACTAGTCAAGCTAAAATTTATGATACTGGAAATAACATTTTGTAGAGACAATTGCAGGATATTAACTTTAACAGAAACTAGTATTGTTTCTTAATTTACTTGTGATGATAAAAATAACATTTAATAAACATAAAATAATTACAAGATAATTATTTTAACAAATATTGCTATATATTGAAAAGATATTTAGCTCTATGATTTAAATTTTAATATCAAAATGAAGAAATCTTAAATTAATTATTTATATATTCAAACCTTTTTATGTCTCACGAGAAAAATTACACTTAGATATTTATACTGTAATTGAAATGATAATATTGTTTATGATCATTATCATAAATAAAATACAATATGCAAGTGTATATGCTTTTCCGTCATTGACCATTTTTGTCCAGTATATCAGATTCATTAAATTTCGTAGTAATCATGTTTGTTTACTTCTTAAAATTATAAGGGTGGAAATATAATAAAAATAGCGACGATATTATTTGATCAACCACTGGTTGAATCACCCTATAGTCTTTTATTTATTAGATAAAAAGGCTACAGAGATAAACACGAAGTTCATTAGTTTGATAGATGTACATAAACAGAAAGTATATACATGTCAAAACCGTCTAAATGATAAACTACAACATAAGCTTCACTGCATAAATAATTAGACAAGTCAATATTGCAGCAAGAGTAATGGAAGATATTAAAGTTTTAATGAACCCAAAGGAATTTCACAGCACCAAGTCAATCCTTAAACTAATGTAGGAGTACGAAACTTGTAAAATGTTTGAGTTTGACCTATAGCTAACTTAATGGCTATGCTGCTCATGAAGTGAATTATTCGGTAATGGAATGAATGTATTAAAGTCAAGTTACAATTTATGATATTACAAATAACAATTAGTAGACATAAAATAATTGCAGTATATTGGCCTTAACAGTAAATAGTATGTTTTTTATAGCTTATTTATGGTATCGGAAATAACAATTAGTAAACATAAAATAATTACAGGATATTTGCTTTAACAAATAACTATATATCTTCAAATATTATTTAGTTTTATGATTTAAATTTTAATTTCAAGATGAATATATTTTAATTTAAGTGTCTATATATTCATACTTTTTTTTATTTCTCAAGAAATAAAAGCATTCTTGAATATTTATATTTTATACGAATGATAATATTGTTTATGATCATTATCATAAATAGCATACAAGATGTAAATGTTTGTGATTTGACGCCATTTAATTTGTGAACGGGTGAGTGTATAGTTATGCAATGGATGACTATGTTAGAAATGTAAACATAAGCGGCAGAATAAGTCATATTACATCGCCCGTACTTATTATTACACTGAAAAACTTTGATTCTGATACTGAACTGAAAATAGATGTTTCTTTTTTAGTTTTTTTTTTTTTTTTTTTTTTTTTTTTTTTTTTTTTTTTTTTTTTTTTACGTTGTATTCGAATTTAGTTTTAGAATTTTTGCAACACACATAGTTTTTGAGAAATTTGCATATTTCAATTTATGCAAATTTAAGCTTTTTGTGCAATCTTATGAAAATGTTATGTATAATAAATGTCCAATTGGCTTTTTTTGTTTTATATTATGGTTACGGAGCCCTTTGTTTCAGATAAATGTAGTAGTCTGCATATTCTTAACATTTACGTTTCAGCTATTAAACCTAACTTGAATATTTTTCATTGATATAACGTTTACATTATATTCAACATTAATGTAGCTGCAATTGAAATCACGTTATGGTTTTTCAAATTTCTAGACTTTATTTTGCTATTGATTTCAAATCTGTGATTCGTTATTTTATACCACGTCTAGTTTTTAATTAAAACTGATTTAAATTTTATATTGTCACAAGTAAAATTTTAAATGCTTTTTAGAGGTATGTACCCCATTGTCAAAAACTAGAGGTAATAAAAGAAAGCGGATACCAGATTGGAAATCAATGCATAGGTTTAGAAACACATTAGCAAGCTGACGTGCAGAAATAATTGGACGTAAAGAAATAGTATTAAAAAAAAAAAAAAAAAAAAAAAAAAAAAATCTGAAAAATTTGCAAATTAGTCACCATATTTCATTTAACATATTGTTCTGAAATTTTTTTTAACAGTAATCATAACATAGTAGTGACTGTCTGATATATTTTTATGTGCTAAATTTACACAAAACTGTGGAAAAACTCGGAAATTTGCATAAATCGAAACATGCAAAAATATGAAAACCTAGACGTGTTGGAGGAAATCTAAAATTATATTCGGAAAAAGCGTAAAACTGATGAAGAACTAATTAATTTCTGTTCAGTCGTAGAGTAAAAGTTTAAATGTGTTGTCAAGTGTTATCAATAAATGTATAAATAAAAGCTCCGTTTTACTATACATAAAAGTTCCATACAAGCGAAGGAATCAGGCATTAATTATAAATAGAAGTTTTCTTATACGTCCATTAAAACATTTCAAAAATATGCATTAAAATACTTAATTTCTATAAAGGACGACAAATACTAATAAAAACATTAAAAGATCTTAATAATTTTTACATGTTTCGATTGAATTTACTCAATCATCATCAGAAAAGCAAAATACAAATAAACACAAAGATGGAAAATGACAACAAACTATTACAAATGAAATTTAAAAATTTGAAAAAAAACATATTTATTTATTTAATAATAATGATTTAATTTTTGTAAATAGGAGAAATTTTTTTAAATAATTTAAAAATTAAGCAACGTGATACATAATTAAAATATAACGCGTGTGATTTTTATTTTTTTTTTAATTTTTAATTTCATCTGTAATAGTTTGTTGCCATTTTGCATCTTTGTGTTTATTGTATTTTGTTTTTCTGATGATGATTGAGTAAATTCAATCGAAACATGTAAAAATTATTAAGATCTTTTAATGTTTTATTAGTATTTGTCGTCCTTTATAGCAATTAAATATTTTAATGCATATTTTTGAAACGAAGGAATCAGGTTTATTGCTGCTACGCGGAGATTAGGCGGTCACCCGCTCCAATACCAGGTATCTAACCGTTAAGCTGACGTAATATGGCAGGTAGCGGCCTGGTCATCAGTTAGAAAGAAAGAAAAAACTCATACAATTAGATTTGCCTTCAATACAAAAGCCCGTTAACAAAGAATGTTACGTAATAATCTGTTTATTAAAAAAAACTGTCAAATGAAATTAACCTTCGCATGCATAAATTATTTTTCATTGTTCACAAACAAGATTTTTGTAAACAGGAGAAAAACACAAAAATTCACAAAAACGTTTTTTAAAAAGACCATAGAGTATACGCTCTAGGCAGAGGGTATAGCTCAATGTAGAGAATATATACTATAGCTTTTTGAAAAACAGAGGATATACGGTGTTCGTTAAAAATATCCAGAAAATATAGGTGTTTACCACCGTTTACCATCCACTACATACTTCATGCTGATGTGTAGTACATAGTCATCTGTTTTACATGCAGTATATAAGTGAAATAATAATAATAATAATAATAATAAAAGTATTCTAAAAAGAAAATTCCCGAAATACCGCATCAATGAAAAGTTTTCTTTTACTATGAAATCTACAAACTGCAAGACACCATGACTGTTTATCTACCGCGGTTTAAATACATTTTCCTGCAAACAATTCTTATACTCTTCTTAAAAAATGCAAAAGAAAGAAATACATTCCAACAGAGTGTGTCGCGTATATGGAAAAAAAATCATTGCTCACGTTACTTTTTTTTTTTTTTTTTTTGTATTATATGTAAATCCGAAGAATTTGAACAATATCGGCAGTCACAGGTGACAAAAGTTGGAAGTAATCTGAAATTCATAAATTCGTTTCTATCAGAAAGTAAAAGAATGAGTTCAGAAATATATTCCATATCGTATACTTGTTTGCAGTATTGTTATATAGGCTTTTTTTACTTCACTTATTCAAATTTTTCGTTTTATGCATTGTTATTTTTATATTTTAAATAATCTAAAATCTTAAAATGGCATGTAATTATTCATATTTTTTTCATTCAGTTAGATTTCCGGAACAAATTTTTTATCTTTTTAATTTGTACCCCTAATTGTGCATTTATACTTATTATTTTTCAGATGTGTTGTTCCAAAAATACTAAAAGTGTTTATAAATTCAGCTTGTCTGGCCGTCTAACATTTCGTATTTTCTTGCTTTCAAAAAAATAAATGTACTATGATTGCAATTTTGTTTATGAAATGTTATTGAAGTTTATAAAGACATATTCGGTGTTGAAAAAAAATGTGTGTCTCATTTATATTTATTTCGTTTAAAAACAGAGGCATTCAAAAGAATGGTTTTTCATTTTGGTCAATCTGAAAAGCGTTTTCATTGTACTATAATGACATAATGCTCTTTTTTAGGTACTTAAATTGGTATAAATCACTGAATTTAAGTACAAGATAACTGCTATTGATTAACGTTTTTATCGTTCACTTACAGGGATACACAAAAGATTTTGGTTACAAAACTACGCATAACCTTTAACATTAAACGACAAGGTTTTTTTTTCACAGAATAGAAATACGATGATTCTAAATCAGTTTTTTGCATGAATTACGAATATGTTTTCTGTTTTTCTTTTGATGGTTCACTGTTTGAAAAAAATTGCATTAAGTTTATACAATTGTAAAAACAAACATATTTTGTGTTTTGTTTTATGAAATTTTCTGATACAATAAATGTCAGATAGCATGATTTCTTGATAATGATTACTGAATTATATGTTTCAGATAAATATCATTATCGGCAAATTTCTATCATTTATCTGCCAGTTATTTAGCTTAATTTACTTCTTTTCATTGGTGTAATATTTAATTACTACCGGTTTTAATGTAGTTATCACATAATTGACGTAATGTTTTTTCTAGACTATATTTTAATGCTGATTTCAAGTCTGCAACCTCTTTCCTTATTTTATGTCAAGTTTTTTGAGAAAATGAACTTCTACTTTTGTACGTTATTGACACAAAATGGATATAAGAAGCATTTTAGGAGTGTTTACCTCTTAGTCAAAAGGGTGAAAAACGTCAGATTCTCATTAATGGTATAAGAAACAATATATATCACTGTGAAAAAATAAAAAGTAATGTATATAATAACTGTTTAAAATCACAAAGTACACTGTTATTTTTTTTCTGCAAAATTACAGAAAATATACGGGCAATTCATTATCTTATGTATGATGTAAAATTGCAGAGATTAGAAAAACCGAGATTTTGTTTAACAGCAGAGAACTTATTCGGTAAATTTAGAAAAGACTCTGTAAGTTATGCGCACGATCTGTAAATTTATTGTTAATTATAGTAGTTCATAAAAATAGCAAATCATTCTACCTGCAGAGAGCTTCAAAGTATGAGAAAATTTCTCGAATAATTTTAAATTTCTGTATCATTTGTTTTTTACACAATTTGTCTCTCGCTATCCTGTGTTTTGAACTCGAGATCTTTGGACTTATATCATTTTAAAAATTATTATTATGGGGAAGTTAAATGGAAACTCCACTGTATAGCCAATATCTTCTAAGAAATATTGATACTACCCTGTTATCCCGTCGACCGATTACGCCAAATTATACAAATCGTCAAACTAACAGACAAATTATACATACTTACGTAATATTTATTTTGAATAATTAAAAAAACAAATAATTAGTTGAATATTAATAAAAATACAAATAAAAAGTCGAAATAAAAATCACTTAATGACGTTTTAAACACGTGTATCGTATTTAATGTCATTAAAGTGATATTCACAATCATGCATTATTGGCATATAATCTTATAATTTGGTGATAGTATTTTGGTCGACGGGATAACAGAGTAGTACTGAAATATTTAGTGCTAAAAATATACCTATATTTATACCTCTTACATAAATGTATACATTTTTTCTTCTAAAAATGTATTATTATACATCAAAAGCTAAATATTCAAATTATGCGTTGAGAAAGATGTGGGGAAAAGCTTATATCCATTGCCCAAGCCGTCCATTTTTCATCGTAAATATGTAGTTGCAAGAAAAGCTGAATAATGCCCCCCCCCCTGTCACTGAAGCCAAAAGTTGGAAATAATTTGAAATTCATAAAATCATGCTGCTTTCGTAAAGTCAATTCATAAAGTCAAACTTTTGAAATACTAGAGTTTTTATAGTGAATATATATGTAAAATTTTCCTTTTTAGTTTCGTGAGATGAATTTATGAAACATGTTCTGTGCTTGTTGACGCATGCTTATTTTGAACAAAAAATACATGACAAAATGTCACATTTGAATACATTATTAAGTATTTATTTATTATTTATTATTTATTAAGTATTTATTTTGACAGAATAGTCTAATTTCTGGATTATATATTGAAAGTAATGGGAAATTCAGAAATATATTTTAAACTCATTAATAATTTTTCTGCTTTGATTGGCTTATATTATTTTAAAACTTGTTGTTATACTATTTATTTACGCTTTGCATCTTAGTATAGAAAAACATATACACTGGTTTCGCATTTTGTTGTTGTCAAACAGATAATTTCATTTTTTTTTTTTATTTCCTTGTGATAATTTTATGATTTTTTTTATTAATGATAGGAAAAATTGCCACAGCCTACAATGTATTTAAGTTTTCTATACTAAATCATTAATATTAAAAGAAGTATGATACATTTTTTTTTAATTTGGTAAATTTAAATATTTTTTAAGAAACATATAATGCTTTTCTGCAGGAGAAAATAAATATTATAGATTTAAATACTATGCATTAAAATCGATGCAAAAAAAAAATAAATAAATAAAATAAAAAAAATAAATAAATAGCTTTGTTTACGTCAAACAGATAATCTCAACTAACTTAAATTTTTGTAATAAGGTATATATTTAATAATGATATCAAAAATTGCCACAGTCTACAGTCAATTTAAGCGTATTATACTAAACCATTACTTTAAAAAATACAATGGACTCTCTCTATTCTGAACATTAATGGGACCACCCAAAAATTTTCAGATTATGAACGTGTTCAGTACAGAGGGAGATTGGAAATTCATTACTATTACTACTATATACGAGGACTGAGCCGGTACATGATCAGATTATGTTGGTGCTACAGGATTTTTATTATACTTCCTTTCTCTTAAGTTTTAAAAGTAAACTAACATGATTCATAGAATCCTTAACCTTTTATCATCCTGCAGAGTTTAACATTCAAAGTTAACGATTTATAAAATAAAAGCTACGGAAAATATTGATATGGAAATTCGCATTTTTATACTCTTAGCTATTTATTTATCATATTCAATTCCAAAAATTAACATTAATATTGATTTTGAGTTAAATAAACCTTTGAATCCAAAACTACGTGGCGGTAAAAATCAGTTAAGTCGCTTAAAAGGTTAATGAATGTCCTGTCAAGATCAAAAATGAAATTTGTTGAAATTAAACAGCAACAAAATTATAAAAAAAAATAATTTTTTTTACTGCCATTTTCTCAGTAGTTCATCAATCAAAGAAATCTGTCGAAAATTTCAAAATTAATATTTAAAATATCATGCTTTATCGGTTATTAAAAATATGTCATATAGAGCTATTATTTGAAACAAAAACGACGAAAGTGGATTACTTTAACTAAACGGATTTTTTTCTAACTAATCATAAACTAAATTTTTACATTTTCCAATAAAAAAAAATCATAAAATAGCTTATGTTTCAGCAGGCGGCTGACAAGGATGTGACAACAGGTGCTCCAACAAATAACTGAAGATTATATCAAACAAATTGAAGTATTCAACAAATTGCAATTTAGAGTACATACGTATAATCTAGCAGTGATTTTGACTGTTTATTTTTAAATCGAGTTTGTGGGTTTGTTGAACATTTTTATTCAACTGTAACAGATTCTTCGACTTTCCATAATAAGGATTCGAATTTTGATTGCAGATACATAGTCAATTTACAGAGAGATGGGGTAAAATGGGGACCAAAAGTAGCGTTCATAATATTGATATGTTCGGATTAGAGGGTTTTTAGAATACAGAGAGTTCATCTTTTGTTGAGTCTATGGAGTTTCGCCGGGACCACCAGAATGTGTTCATAATACCGGGGTGCTCACTTTATAGTGTTCAGATAGTGAGAGTCCACTATACATGATGTATTACTTTTTATCAATTTGGTAAATTTAAATATTTTTAAAGAAATATAGAATGATTTTCTGTAGGAGGAAAAAACAATAGATTTAAATACTATGCATTAAATTAACGTACAAGAAAAGATCAATATCAAAGTCTAATCCGTGACCTTTTAAGAATAAAAAAGGTATATGAATGAAAAGCCATAATTTGGAAGTAATCACAAATTAATAAACTCGATGTCCTTTAGAAATTTAAAGCTTTTCAAATACAGGGGTTTTTATAAGAAATTTTTGTTCGTTTGATGAGATGAATTTTTAAACGTAATCCACCTTCACTCATGTATTTTAAACAGGAATATATAACATAAATTCTCATCAAGGAGTAAAAAAATAACTAAGAAATCTTTAATACGATTTTTTTTAATGTTTGCCTCTTACAAAAATATATAGTTTTTTTTTTTTTTTTTTTTTTTTATTTTGCTAAAAATGTATCAATCTATATCAAAAGAAAATAAATTTATATATTCAAATAATGTGCTTCGAGAAACATGAGGAAAAATCTGTTTATCCATTGTTGGAGCCGTCCATTTTTCTTCGTAAATATGGAAATGCAAGAAAAATTGAACAATGCTCCCTGTCACTGAAGCCAAAAGTTGGAATTAATTTGAAATTTATAAAGTCATGCTGCTATCAAAAAGTCAAACTTTTGAAATGACAGAGTTTTTGTAGTGAATATATATACATATTTTCCTTTTTGGCTTCGTGAGATGAATTTATGAAACAAGTTCTGTTCTTGTAGAAGCATGTTCTTTTAAATTTATTTTATTAAAGAAAATAAATAACAAAAGCTCATATATGCATTTAAATAAATTTTCAAGGTACTTATTTCAACAGATTAGTCATTTTTTCTAATGAATCTTTAATGCGAAAAATATAATACATATATTTTTACCTCATGAATAAATATATGCATATTCTTTTCTAAAAATATATTCTTCTGTATGAAAAGACAAGAAATCTATCTATTCAAATAATGTGCTTTGCGAAAGGTGTGGGGAAGAGCTTATATCCGTTGCCTAAGCCGTCCATTTTTCATCGTAAATATGTAGATGCAAGAAAAGTTGAACAATGTCCCCGTGTCGCTGAAGCCAACAGGTGGAAATAATTTCAAATTCATAAAGTTTTATTGCAATCAAAATGTCAAACTTTTGAAATACCAGAGTTTTTGTAGTGCATAAATATTCATATATATATATATATATATATATATATATATATATATATATATAATTTCGTGAGAAAAAATTATGAAACATGTCCAGCGCTTGCTGAAGCATGTTTATTTTGAACAAAAATGCATGACAAAATCTCAAAAATGTGTTTAAATACTTATTTCAACAGAATAAGGAAATTTATAAGCAATGGAAAATTCAAAACTATATTTCCAATTCACTAACATTTTATAATTTTAAAGTTTTGATTGACTTATATTCCTTTAATCTATATTATAATATTTTTTATTATAATGCTCAGCACTAAATTTTGTTAAGTAGAAAACACCGTTAAATAAGGACTTTGTTCCACTGTAAATCCAAATCTTTCTAAAAAATCTTTAACGCGAAAAATAGCATACCTATAAATCCACTTCTTACATAAATATATAGATATTTTTTTCGAAAAATGTCTTCTTATATATCAAAAGACAAGAAAGCTACATATACACGTAATGTGAGTTGAGAAAAATTTGGTGAAAAGTTAATAAGGATTGTGAGTATTATTAATAATTGAATTTCTTAAAAATGGATTATATTTGCAGAATTACATTAATTTAAATAATGCTTCTATTGCAATAAAAGCTGCAATTTAGTGAACGGATGTATCAGTCCGCGGATGTGAGTAGGTTGGTACTGAAAGTCAATGTTTCGTTAAATTGAAAATTTCGTTAAATAAAGACTTTGTTAAAGAGAAGTTCCACTGTATAGCTATTTTTTGTAAAAAATCTTTAATGCGAAATATATCTTATCTATATTTCTGCCCCTTATGTAAATATATACAGATTTTTTCCACTAAAAATATATTCTTTTATATCATAAACAAGCTATACATTCACAATAATGTGCATTGAGAAAGATATGGGGTAAAGATTATATTCATTGTCTAAGCTGTCCATTCATCCTAAATATGTAGATGCAAGAAATGTTGAACAATCCCTCCCTCCCCCCCTCCTCTGTCACTGAAGCCAAAAGTTGGAAGTAATTTGAAATTCATAAAGTTATACTACTACAAAAAGTCAAACTTTTGAAATACTAGTAATAGATAGTAAATACTAGAACTTTTGTAGTTAATATATATTCATATTTTCTTTTTTTTTGTTTCCTAAGATGATTTTAAGAAACAGGCTATGTGCTTGCTGATGCATGTTTATCTTGAACAAAAGGGCATGAAAAAATATCACAAAGGAATTTGAACAATTATTTATATATTTATTTTACTTTTATTTATTTACTTATTTTATTTTATTTTATTTTTATTTTTATTCTTTTCTGTATAATGATATTAAAAATGCCACAGCCTACGATCTATTTAAGTTTTCTATTCTAAATCATTACTTTTAATAATATACAGGGTGATTCATAAAAGATGGGCAGAACTTTAAGGGGTTATAGTACACTTAAAGACAAATAATATTAAATAGGAGACTAAGGGTCCCAGACGTATTCCCAAGGAGATAGGGGGCATTAAAGTTTAATGTCCGAAATTTCAAATGATTATAAAAAATGGAAAAATTGGTCGATTCGTTTGCGGTTTTTGCAAAAAATTTTCTTTATGCCAGTATTTTCTTGAAATAAAATTTTAAAGTTCAATTTCAAAAAATGCCGATAGGGGGCGCATTAGACTTTGGAGTAACAAACAACTATTTTTTAACGTTATTTTTTGTATTTCTTTAAAAGATTTCGAAAGCTTAGACTTAAACTTAAATTTTGATCTAAAAATCTGAGTCCTAACGAGTAGTTAAATAACGTAAACTGAAATTTGAAATTTGAAACCCTTCTCCCCCCAGAACAAAAATCAGTTATTCCCGATCTTTGTGTCGTAGATTAGGCTCTAACTACTGCCGCGTTTTGCTAAAATTATTCTTTATGTCAGTATTTTCTTGAAAATAAATTTTAAAGAAAATTTTCAAAAAATTCCGATAGAGGGCGCTTTAGACTTTGGAGTAACGAACAACTATTTTATACCGTTATTTTTTGTGTCTCATTAAATGCTTTCAAAAGCTTAGACTTAAACTTAAATTTTCAGCTCAAAATCTGAATCGCTGAGCGTGGTTCAGTAGCGAGGGGAGGGGGTTCAAATTTCAACTTCTGAACATAGTTCAGTTTGCACTACTTAACCATGCCCAACGATTCTGCGCTGTGATACGAGGCAATACGCTGTGATACGAGGCAATACGCTGTGATACTATGCAGTCCTTGACGAAAGTCAAGGACTGCATAGTCGGAATTCACTCATAAAGGCACTGGCACAGTTGGAAACGTCGCTCAGGCAAACGTTAAAGCTGCATTCCTGACGCTAGTCACCGGGTGAAAAAGGAGACAGAAAGTATGCAAATGTCAAATGGGGAAGAATAAGAACACGTATGCAAAATTTCGACACGATTTAGGCATAAAAACCACTGAACGGTGAGTCAGGTGTAAGTCGCTGTAGTAATGAATCGGAAGATGGTGCCCTTCACGAATAAGGAAAAGGCTGAGATGCATTTAATTTACGGAGCGGCAGATGGAAATGGTGCAGAGGCACAACGAATGTACGGAGAGCGATTTCCCAACAGGCGGTTGCCTAACCGCAAAACTTTCGAGCGCTTGCACAGACAGTTGTGTGAGACGGGATCATTTCTCGCTTCCCGGTCGAATGCAGGTCGTGCAAAAAAGGACGAATCAGTAGTTGTTGCAGAAGCCATTCTGGATGTAGTAGCGGCGCAGCCAAGTACAGGTACACGAACAGTGGCTAGGCAGGTGGATACCTCACAGTCCATGACTTGGAGGGTACTGAAGGATGAACATTTGCTCCCGTTTCATGTGCAACGAGTCCAGAAACTGTCTCCAGGGGATTATCCAAATCGTATTGAATTCGCCCGCTGGTTTCTGCAGCAGAACGCGCTAAATCCACATTTTGGACGAACTGTGCTTTTCACCGATGAATGTAGCTTCACACGTGAAGGTACATTTAACACACACAATGCACATGTATGGGCGGATGTCAATCCACATGCTACGTATCCACATGCTCATCAGAGACGCTTTTCCATCAATGTTTGGGCAGGAATCCTCGGAGACCACCTAATCGGACCGTACCTTCTTCCTGAACGCCTCAACGGTAAAACATACCTCACATTTCTGCAACATGTGCTGCCAGACCTGTTAAACGTTGTTCCTCCACGCATCCGGCGGGTCATGTGGTTCCAGCACGATGGAGCGCCAGCCCATTACGTACGAGACGTCCGCAACTATCTGGACATCACATTTCCGAACAGATGGATTGGTCGAGGTGGTCCTGTTGCTTGGCCTGCTCGCTCGCCAGATCTTTCACCCCTCGATTTCTTTTTTATTGGACAATTGAAGGCTCTTATGTATGAGACACCCATTGAATCCCCCGAGGAACTGGTCGCCAGACTTTCAGCCGCTGTAGGGGAAGTGCTCGAAATGCCTGATGTTTTCGCGAATGTTCGCCGTTCCATTCTTCGCCGTTGTTCATCGTGCATAACCTCTGGTGGTCACAATTTAGAAAATTTATTGTAAATACATGTTAATAAATATGCTTTGGTAACATAATCCTAATTTGTGTCTTTTTACCTCGTATCACAGCACACAATGTGTGGACATGGTAAACTGAACTGTGCTCAGGAGTAGAAATTTCAAACCCCTCTCCCCAGAAACTTAACCACGTGTAACGATTCAGATTTTGGGCTGAAAATTTAAGTCTAAGCTTTAGAAAGCATTTAATGAGACACAAAAAATAACGGTATAAAATAGTTGTTCGTTACTCCAAAGTCTAAAGCGCCCTCTATCGGAATTTTTTGAAAATTTTCTTTAAAATTTATTTTCAAGAAAATACTGACATAAAGAATAATTTTAGCAAAACGCGGCAGTAGTTAGAGCCTAATCTACGACACAAAGATCGGGAATAACTGATTTTTGTTCTGGGGGGAGAAGGGTTTCAAATTTCAAATTTCAGTTTACGCTACTTAACTACTTGTTGGGACTCAGATTTTTAGATCAAAATTTAAGTTTAAGTCTAAGCTTTCGAAATCTTTTAAAGAAATACAAAAAATAACGTTAAAAAATAGTTGTTTGTTACTCCAAAGTCTAATGCGCCCCCTATCGGCATTTTTTGAAATTTAACTTTAAAATTTTATTTCAAGAAAATACTGGCATAAAGAAAATTTTTTGCAAAAACCGCAAACGAATCGACCAATTTTTCCATTTTTTATAATCATTTGAATTTTCGGACCCTAAACTTTAATGCTCCCTATCTCCTTGGGAATACGTCTGGAACCCTTAGTCTCCTATTTAATATTATTTGTCTTTAAGTGTACTATAACCCCTTAAAGTTCTGCCCATCTTTTATGAATCACCCTATATAATGTATAATATGTTATTAATTTGCAAATTGAGGGGATGTGCACATTTTAGGAAATGTGCACATAGATGCCAAAATCTCTTAATTATACCGGAGTCAGATCCAAGATGAACATGTTTTAAACTGGAAATTTTATTTAAACAAAAATTTCAAAAATTAATCCGAAAGTACATCATAGAAAGAATATACAAATTCTTGTATATATTTTTCCAGTATTAACATACAAATTTTGGATCAGACTCCGGAAGAATTATGAGATGTTGGCATCTGTATGCATAATGCTTTTCTGTAGGAGGAAATAAAATAGATGTAAATATTGTGTAATAAAATTGATGAACACACCTACACACACACACACAAAGCTTGATATCAAATTCTATTAAAATTTCAATACAATGACTGAAAACAGCAGCAGTTTTTTAATGTTAACAATAAATGTTTTCTTTTGTAAATTCATTAATTGAAAAATCTGATACCCAGATTTCTACAATGTGTGCAAATTTATATTTTTCTCAAGGGAAAGACAAAAAGAAGTTCATATTCAAACAATGTGTGCCAAAAAAAAAAGTTTGTTATTAAATACTATTAAAATAGCAGCAGATATTTAATAAGAGCAACCCATGTTTTCCTTTGTAAATCCGTCAAGTGAAAAATTCTACCTAGTTTTCTACAATTTGTAAAAATTTATATTTTTCTGTTGGAAAAGACAAAAAGAAGTTCATATTCAAATATTGTGTGCCGAATATTTTGCAAAAAAAAAAAAAAAAAGATATTGCTATCATTATTGAAATAGCAATATAATGATTAAAAATAGCAGCAGTTTTTTAATAAAAGCAATCCATGTTTTCTTTTTAAATCCGTTAATTGAAATTCTATATTTAGTTTTCTACAATTTGTGCAAATTTATATTTTTCTGTAGGAAATGACAAAAAGAAGTTCATATTCAAAAAATATGTACCGAAAATTTTGTTAAAAAAGGATTTGCTGTCAAATGTTATTAAAATAGCAATACAATGATTGAAAATAGCAGCAGTTTTTTTAGTGAAGGCAATCCATGTTTTCTTTTTAAATCCGTTAACTGAAAAATTCTACACCTAGTTTTCTACAATATGTACAAATTTATATTTTTCTGTAGGAAAGGGCAAAAAAGTTCATATTCAAATAATGTGTGCCAAAAATTTTGCAAAAATTTTGCAAAAAAAAAAAAAGAAAAAAAAAAAAAAAAAAAAAAAAAAAAGGTGCTTGTTATCAATTGTTTTTAAAATAGCAAAATAATTGTTCAAAGTAGAAGCAGTTTTTTATGGAAAACAACCCATGTTTTCCTTTGTAAATCCGTTCATTGAAAAGTTGTATACCCAGTTTTCTGCAATTTGTGAAAACTTATATTTTCTGTAGGTAAATGCAAAAAGAAGCTCATATTCAGATAACGTTTGCCGAACATTTTGTAAAAAAAAAAAAAAAAAAAAAAAAAAAAGAGCTTGTTGTCAAATGTTATTAAAATATCAATATAATGATTGAAAATAGCAGCAGTTTTTTAATAAAAGCAATCCATGTTTTCCTTTGTAAATCCCTTAATTGAAGAATTCTATAGGAGGAACTGGGGCATATTGATACAGTTTTTTTCTAAGAATTTTTTTGGTGTCCAGAAAGAAGAAATTTCAAAGTATTTTTCCATGTGGTGTCTGCAAAACTTATGTAGTGTGTAATAAAAATCTACAATGGTTGTTTTATGTAGTATTTTTGTATGTAATTCAAATAAAAAAAAAGTCATTTGTTTCAATGTGCCCCATCCCCGGGGCAGATGGATACACCTCATGGGACACTTTGATAAGTTTGGGGAAAATGTAGAAAAAATAACTCCAATGTATATTTTTCATAGAAAATTAGTTAGCAAACTATTCTATATCTATTTATAGAAATTAAAATCACCCACAATTTATTTTAAGTAATATTAAAGCAATAAAAATTAAATGAATGATGACTTGATGTTCTAGATGTTCCTTGTCTGATTATTGGCTGTGGTAACTTTGTCATATCTGGTACTTCAACCCCAGCATTATTTTCTTTCTAGCAAAGTTGAAAAAATTACCAGGTTTTCTATTTTTAAATTGGTTTATACACAGAAAATGAAGGATAATTACATTAAACATTCTGTTTATAATATATTAATCCTTTGCAGTTCTGCAGCATGTTTCTATTACTTAACATTTCTCATATCGAAAATACTTTTTTCTCTGGAAAATCGATATAAATTCGAGATTTGCCAAGCTGCCGTCCTTTTCTTTTGTTAGTTCGACTAGCAATAAATGTTGGGTAAATTCATATGTCTTCTGATAGAAAAAATACTTTAAAAAGTTCTAATATAAAAAATTGGAGCTATTTTACTTCAATAAAAATTAATATTAGAAATTTTGGCGAAAAATGGTTGGATGAAAGAGTGCATAGTAAAAAAATAATAAAAGGTAATGAAAAAATGAATTAGAAAAGGATTTAGCTTGCATGAATGTGCCCCGACAAAGACTATATCAATATGCCCCATACAGTCATTTTGAATAAAATGAGTCTCAAATCCAACACTTCATAATTTACCTAACAATGAATAATAAGGAACTGATGAAGAGTAGCTTTATTTGCCAAGGAGAGTATTTTTTTTTTGGTTGAAAATGCTGGAACATTTGTATAATATCATTTCAATTGTACAGCTGAAATTTACTTTTGACCTCCAAAAACAACAAATCACCCGTCCCATTTCATCAAACTACTGAATCATGCCAAGACTATTTGTATGTAGTTGTGTACACTAGCATCACCTTTTGGAGCTGTTTTGAAACTTCCTGTAATGATCCTGTGAGCAGTAGAGGGGGTGTATCAATGTGCCCCAGGTCCCCCTACCTAGTTCTCTACAATTTGTGCAAATTTACATTTTTCGGTTGTAAAGACAAAAATAATTTCATATTGAAATAACGTGTGCTAAAAATTTTGTAAAAAAAAAAAAAAAAAAAAAAAAAAAAAAAATGCACACGTTCTCAGATGAATTTTTCGTATAATTAAACATAGATGTACGAAAAGTTAAGAAATGCACTTGTGACTGAAGCCACAATGTGAGGTGATATGAAATTCATATACTGGAAGATCCTATAGAAAATTTGATTTTTTTCAAATGCCACAGATTTTGTAAGGGATTTTCTTTCATTTTCAAATATGAATATTTGAAAAGAATTTTGGGTTAGCTCGAGCATGATTATTTTTAGTTAAATTATTTGATAAATTCCTTAGATATGTTTAAACAATTTTTAGAGGTATTCCTTTAAGAAGAACATGCTAATTTCTAGACTTTATTTCGTCCGGGATTGATTAGTTGGAAGAGCATTGTCGACTTTAGGCAATATATCCGTGGTTCGAATCCTGACCGGGGAGGAGTTTTTTACCCACTTAGAAAACTTGGAAAGACTGTTACAGAAATTAAATTTCAAATTTGTTCTTACTTTATGCATTATCTCGTTTTCTTTTCTTTTCTTTTTTAAAAGCATTTTTAGTTGAATTTTTATGTAATTTATTTACGGCTTTAACAATGCTGTTTACTTTTGTGATTTTTATTATATAACTATTCAAATGCGTATTATTACGTACAGATATGTTTGCTTTAATAATATAGATATTGCGAAAAATAGTATTGTATGTTTTTTTAGGTTAGTATTTAAAAAAACGTAAATTTGAATAAAATATTTATAACTTTATATGGTAATATGTCACATATAGATTTAAAAATAATATTTAAAGAACCGAAACAGCAGCAGTTTTATAATGAAAATAATTCATGATTTCTTTTATAAATCATTAAATTGTAAAACAGCATACTTTTTTATCTAAAACTTCCCGTGCAATTTTAAATATTTTTTAAAGAAGCATATAATTTATACTTTTCTATATAAAAGTACCAAAAAAGAGTGTATTTAAATAATGTACGCCGAAAGTTTTGTGAAAATATTTCGAAATCCATTGTTGTTCCCGCTGTCAGCTTTTCCAGCATAAATAAGCATATATGCACGAAAGGCTGAATAATACCCTTGTCATAGAAATCAAAATTGGAAAGTATTCTGAAATTCATGTGCCTATAGAAAACCTACGCTCCTATAGGAAAGTCAAACTTTTCATATACCTTTTGTGAGGAATTTTCTTTGTTTTCCTGATATGAATATTTGAAAGAAGCTCCGTGTTAGCTCGAGCATGTTTATTTTAAACAAAAATATATGACGAAAATTCTTAAGAATATTTAAATAAATTTTACTGATACTAGTCAGAATATTCTGAATTTATAGACTGTAATTAATGTAGTAGTAGTGAGAAATTTATTTCAACTTTGTTCAGATTTCATCAACTATTTAGACTTTGTTTAGGTTTATGTTTATGTTTTTTAATTTTCTTTTTCAAAACATTTTTCATTAGTTTATTTTCATGCAAGTTATTTACATTCAAAAAGTGCTTTTTAGAATAAAAACGGAAACATTATAAGATCACTCCTGATGTGTCTGTCCATCTGTCTGAAACAGCTACTTTAATTTTAAGCTATGGAGCGGGGAAAGTTCAAATTGGAAGAAGTAATAAAGACTATTGGCTCATATATTTACAGATCGATTAACTTTGGTAACTTTTATAAATTAATAAACATCTCGCCAGGTTACACAAGTTAATACAATGTTTCTTTTAAATAATGAGTGAACAAATAACTTACTAAAACCACAACTTAAAAGTCGAATTAAAAATCAGTTGATGGCTTAACAAACATATAACATAACGTGTAACATAACGCAAATATAACGTGTTTAATGTCAAGTGAATATGAGATATAGGACCGGCCATTACTGGTATTTAATATTATAATTTGGCAATAGCTTTTTGGTCAGTGGAATAATAAAGTTTATAGCCAATTTTTGTGTTTTAAATATTACATTCACTGTAATTTTGTTGATACTGTAATTGTTACGAGAGGTAAGCATATTAGCTAACATGCGTCAAAAGGCAGAGACTCGATTACGGAAGATTATTTAATATATTAAAATCTCAGCATTTGTAAACATATTCAGTTATCATAAACAGATATGGATAAGATTAAAAAAAAAACTATACAGAATAATAGTCTAAGAGCCGTGAATGGCAGACCTTCGTTATTTTATAAAAGCTGAAACTTTCACAGCGCAGTCTTCCAACGCAGATAGGAACAATGGGTAATTATGGAATTTGGATCATGGTGGCTTTGGCAGTTAACAGGTAGCAAAAGAGTAAAAAATACGAACTTACTTTCGTCACTTTATAAAGCGTAACTTTTTTATATTTCCTTTGGAATGATATTAGAAATCACGTCCTCTATGGGCAGATACTTTCTATGGTGGAACCCCTTGGCAGATACTACTAAACTTTAATAAATGAAATTCTACTTTCGTCATTTTGTAAAAGCTGAATTTTATATATGTTATTTCGGTAACTTGGGTAACTACCAGAAGATATTTCCGCAGTTGCCAGACAGTTTTGGTGGTTCCAATCCCCGCCAGACAGACATACACGGCGGCTTCTCAATACACTAGAGTCTCTGTATAGCCCGGAGCGAAATGGACATTTTCCCCTTGGCTCTGAAATTGGCGACAGTTATTTAATGTTGCTGCATTGAAGAGAAATCGAAGAAGGAAAATCCCTCACATTTCACTATATAAAAAAAATATGTGCAGATATTTTTAGGTAAAACTATGTACATATAATGCATTTTGCTTTTTATAATATTTTCCATGTTAATTTTGACACGGGAAAACATGATTTGCATCCTAGTCTTAATAAAAGCTGACTTCTAAAATTCTGAAAAAAAAAAAAAAAAGATTAGATGGAAATTGTTTTACGCGCAAACGGATATTTTCTCACAGTACTTGTTTTTTCATTTGCTTAGCATACAAATCACGTTGAATTTATACTTCAAATATTAAAAGGCATTCAAATGTAAAACTTTCATTGCGAAATATCTCATTTTCTCATATTTCAATAAGTATTTTATTATTGTAATAAAAATACATGCGCTTCTGTACATAATAAAACAGCAATTTCGGCATGTGCCAGGGGGAGGAAGTAGCTTTCATATTAGTTGTTTTTGTTAAATATAGCTTCTTTTACGACCCGATTAGATGAGTTCATAAAAATTCTTTAATGCTTGATTTTTATCGTATTAAAATTTTACTGAAATTTTAAGAAGATGAAAAGCTACGTACTCTATAAAAGGAAATTTCATATTGAATGAGAATTGCGCCAAATTAGTAAACTATAGACAAATCTGCAATATTTATGATTGCTTAATTTTTGTCGTCAAATTTGGCGACATTTTTCCATATTTGGCGATAAGTGTTTCCAAGATTGGAGAGAATTCGAAGCCAACGTTCATTAGCACTCATAAATAAATAACAGATTTTTAGTAATTTGGAAAACAGTTGTTATCCTCAGTAGAGAATTGGGAAATCCGAAGTATATCTGAATGTTTTTATTGGTTGAATTCCGCATTTTATTCGTTTTCTGATTGGTCCAGGTTTAATGTCCAAAAATGGAATACTTCTGTTGCCACAGTGACAAAAAAGTAATAAAAACTTTCAATAATAATAATAATTTGAAAACAAATTGCCATAAAAATTTCAAACAAATTTCATTCAAAAGTGCATTTTTTTTTCTATGCAGCGGTGTAAAAACTTAAAATGTGCAATGTTTAGAAGTTTAAAAATTTGCAGTTCAAAAAATTGTAAAACTGAAATTTCCTTTAAAATTTTTATATGATGGAACCAGGAATATTAATGTTTAATCCATGCTATATGTAATAGGAGGCAGTCAGCCTGATTAACTCCATCCAGTAAAAATGCTGATTTTAAACCGTTAAAGTCATATAAGAGTAAATTACTGTTTTTTTTTTTTAATCTATGGTCTAGGAATATTAATGTTTAATACATGGCGTACGTAATACATGACCCATTATGATCATCCTAAAAATGATGTTTATTAGTTTAAATAAACATCAGTTTATTAGTTTAAATATAGAATTCCTTTTTAAGTCTTTAAAATATTAGTCTTTGAAAATATCATTTTCCAAATAGTCGTTCCAATTTGTCAAATTATTATTTTTTTTTCAATATGGTCTTTTTAGAATGTCAACAACTGTAGAATTACATGCAACAACCTCAAATAACTGTCGCCAATTCCAAAGCCAAGGGGAAGGGGGGATGTTCGTTTCGTGCCAGGCTATGCAGAGACTCTAGTGTATTGAGAAGTCGCAGGAATATGTTTGTCTGGCGGGGATTGGAACCACCAATACTGTCTGGCAACTGAGGAAATATCTTCTAGTAGTTACCCAAGTAACATATATAAAATTCAGCTTTTATAAAATGACGAAAGTATAATTTCAATTTATTGAAGTTTAGTGGTGTCTGCCAAGGGGTTGCCACCATTGGAAGTGTCTGACAATGGAGGACGTGATTTCTAATATCATTCCAAACGAAATATAAAAAAATTACGCTTTATAAATGTGACGAAAGTAAGTTGGTATTTTTTAAACCTTTGCTACCTGTTACTGCCAAAGCCACCATGATCCAAATTTCATAATTTCCCATCGTTCCTATCTTTGTTGGAAGACTGCTCTGAGAAAGTTTCAGCTTTTATAAAAAAACGAAGGTCTGCCATTCACGGGCTCTCGCTCTATAACAATATCTTATAGTATTTAACATAGTTTTACAAAGTCCTATTATTCTTTTAGCTATGATTTATTGTAATATTACAATTACTAATTAACATATTTACTGAACGGAAGCCTCTGTACGCGAGTAATACACACACTTAACCATTTATCCTGTTATAAATTTTATAAATTAAGTATTGAAATGCGTGTTATTATTGCTATATATATATATAATATATATGTACAAATATAAAACATACATATATATATATACATAGATATATGTAACTAACACTGTACAAAACAGTAATAAATAAAATAAAATAAAATAGAATTTCTTAAGTAATATGTTAGAGTTGGAAATTCTTTCAGAATATTTGCCGAATTTAAAATATTTGGTTCTTCTTTTATGTTACTATTGAAAAAATTTACTTTTCTATATACTATTTTTAATTTCATTCTTTTAAATAAATATAGCATTAAGTACTAAATTAGTTACTATTTGTAGTAATATGCACCATACTGATTAAATAATACTATTAAAATCATGAAAATTTCCGTGATTTATGTTATTTTAGAAAAAACATACCTTGTTGTCTACAACTCCCTGCTCAAATTTAAATATTTTTTGAAGAAATGTATAATTTATAATTTTCTCTCTAAAAAATATACAAAAAAGCTTCATATTTAAACAACGTGCTCCAAAATGAATGTGAAAAAAGTTTAAATCCATTATTGTTCCCACTGTCATTTTTTGCAGCATAAATAATTATACATGCACGAAAAGTTTAATAATACCCTTTTCACAGAAGCCAAAAGTGAGAAGTAATCTGAAATTCATGTATTGAAGCTCCTACTTTTGTGCGGAATTTTTCTTTGTTTTCCTGCGATGAATATTTGAAAAGAAGTTGCGTGTTAGTTCGAACATGTTTATTTTGAACAAAAATATATGACAAAAAAAATCTTATGTATATTTAAATAATTTCTATTTGTACTAGTTTCAGTATAATATTCTGAATTTAATGACTATATTTAATATGCATTTCAGTATTAAGAAATGTATTTCAACATTGTTCAGCTTTTATAAACTAATTTTGTTTATGTTTATATTTATGTTTATGGTTATGTCTATGTTTTTAGATTTTCTTTCGCGAAGCATTTTTTATTAGTAATTTTTATGTAAGTTATTTACAGATTAAAAGTGTTATCTAGGGCTTACTTAAAAAGGTAAAACGGAACCACTATATGATCACTTCTGTGTCTTTCTGTCAATCAGAAAGACACATGCATTTACTTTACTTGTAAACTATGGAACGTAGAAAGTTCAAATTGAGAGAAGTAATAAAAATTATTCACCCACATATTTACAGATTATTAAATAATTTTAAAGCTTTACGTATAGATTTGTTTGTCTCTAATAATACAGATATTGCAAACAAAATTGTATGTTTTTGGTTAATATTTAAAAAAAACATAACTTTGAATACAACATTTATTACAATATGTGGTAATATGCCGTATATTGATAAAAAAAATAGTATTTAAAGAACGGAAACAGCAGCAATTTTATAATGAAAATATTTCGTATTTTCTTTTATAAATCATGAAATTGCAAAACAGCATGCTTTGCAACCGCGCAAAATTTAAATATTATTTTGATGAAGCGTAAAATTTATACTTTTCTATATAAAAATACAAAAAAGGAGTACATTCAAATAATGTACGCCAAAAGTTTTGTGAAAAAAATGAAATCTATTATTGTTCTCGCTATCAGCTTTTCCAGCATAAATAAGCATATATGCACGAAAAGTTGAATAATACCGTTGTCAGAGAAGTCAAAAGTAGGAAGTAATCTAAAATTCATGTATTGAAGCTCCTATAGAAAAGTCAAACTTTTCATATGCATTTTGTGTGGCATTTTCTTTGTTTTCCTGTGATGAATATTTGAAAAAATCCCGTGTTAGCTGGAGCATGTTTATTTTGAACAAAAATACATGACAAAAATTGTACATTTAAATAAATTCTAGTGGTATTGGTTGCAGTTGAATATCTTGAATTTATAGATTATATTTATCGAGTATTGTAGTACTGTGAAACCTATTTCAACTTTGTTCAGCTTTTATTAATTGTTTAGACTTTGTGTTGATGTTTTTTCTTCTTCTTTTTCGAAATATTTATTATTATTATTTTTATGTAAGTTATTTACAGATTAAAAATGTCTTCTAGGGATTACTTAAAAAGTAAAAACGGAACCACTACTATAAGATTACTTCTGTGTCTGTCTGTCAATCTGTCTGTCACAGATACTTTACTTGTAAACTATGTTACGTGAAAGGTTTAAATTAAGAGAAGTAATAAAGATTATTTGTCCATATATTTACGATCATTTAATAATTTTAAATAGTTACGTATAGATGTTACGTATATTTGTCCTTAATAATGTAGATATTGCAAAAAATACTTTTGTGTATTTTTTGGATTCGAATTTAATATAAAACATAACTTTCAATATAACATTTATTACATTATGTGGTAATATGCCGAATTTTATAGATAATGCAAATAATACTTTCGTATGTTTTTTTAGGTTATTATTTAAAAAACATAACTTTGAATATAACATTTATTACATTATGTAGTAATTTGCCGCATATTGATTAAGAAATAGTATTTAAAGAATGAAAACAGCATAAGATTTACAATAAAGTTAATCCATATTTTCTTTTATAAATCATTAAATTGTAAAACAGCATACCTTGTTTTCTATAACTTCCTGTGCAAATTTAAATATTTTTTTGAAGAATCATATAATTTATACTTTTCTATATAAAAATACAAAAAAGGAGCACATTCAAATAATGTACGCCGAAAGTTTTGTGGGAAAAAAAGTTGAAATCCATTTTTGTTCCCACTGACAGCTTTTTCGTCATAAAGAAGTATAGACGCACGAAAAGTTGAATAACACACAAGTCACAAAAGTCAAAAGTTGGAAGTAAACTAAAATCATGTATTGAAGCTCATATAGAAAATTCAAACTTGTCATGTACCTTCTGTGAGGAATTTTCTTTGTTTTCCTGAGATGAATATTTGAAAAAATCCTGTGTTATTTCGAGCATGTTTATTTTGAACAAAAATACATGACAAAAATTATTATGTATGTTTAAATAAATTAGGGTGGTATTGGTTGCCGTAGAATAGTCTGAAGTTACAGACTATACTTAACGTAGTAGTATTGAAAAATATATTTAAAATTTGTTCAGATTTTATCAATTATTTAAAATTTGTTTTTGCAATTTTTATCATATAAATATTGAAATGAGTATTATTGCACTTTTGTCATCGTCAAGTAATTTTGAAACATTGCGTATAGATGTGTTTTTCTAATAATATACATACTGCAAAAAATATTTTTCTTTTTATAGGTTGATATTTATAAAACATAACTTTGAATATAACATTTATTATATTATTTGGTAAAATACCGCATGTTGATTAAAAATAGTACTTAAAGAATGAAAACAGCAGCAGTTTTATAATGAAAGTAATCCATGTTTCCTTTTATAAATTATTAAATTATGAAACAGCGTACTTGTTTTCTTCAACCTTCTGCACAAATCTAAATATTTTTTTTGAAGAAGCATGAAATTTAAACTCTTCTATATAAAAATGCAAAAAAGGAGCATATTCAAATAATGTATGCCGAAAGTTTTTTGAAAAAAATTCGAAATCTATTATTGTTCCCGCTGTCAGCTTTTTCAGCATAAATAAGCATGCATGCACGAAAAGTTGAATAATATCTATCCTTGTCACAGAAGTCAAAAGTAGGAAATAATCTGAAATTCATGTTTTGAAACTCCTACTGATAAGTCAAACTTTTCATATCGTTTTTGTGAGGGATTTTCTTTGTTTTCCTGAAATGAATACTTGAAAAGGTTTATTTTGAACAAAAATTCTTATGTATATTTAAATAAATCCTGGTCGAATTGGTTGCAGTAAAATATTCTGATAGACTATACTTATATAAAGGTATAGACTATAATTACCGTCGTAGTATTGAGAAATTTATATCAACTTTGTTAAGATTTTATCTCTAGATGTTATTTCTATTTCTCAAAGTTTATGTTTATGTATTTGATTTTTTCTTTCGAAATATTTTCATTAGTATATTTCATGTAAATTATTTACAGTTTAAAAGCCTTTTTTGTTATAATTTTTTTATATTAAATACTGAAATGCGTGTTATTTCGGATTTTGAAGCAATATTTTTAAATATTAAATTTGCTAACATTGTGCAAATGAATTTGAGATTTCTAAACAGTAATACATCAAAGTTGGAAAGACTTTCAGAATATTTACCAAATTTAAAATATTACGTTCTTTTTTTATATTAATATTGCAAAAATTTACTTTCCTATATCTTTTTATTTTTATTTTTTTTTCAAATATAAGATAAAGTGTCATATTAATTACTAATTATCGTAATATGCTGCATATTGATAAAATAATGTTATTAAAATCATGGAAATTACTGTATTTTATGTTATTTTAGAAACAAATCAATGCAGCTTTTTTTCGAACTGTTTAAATGGAAAAACTTTATATCTAGTTTTCTAAAGTTTACGCAAATTTAAATATACTTAAAGAAGCATATTATTTATACTCTTCTATATCAAAAGACCAGAAAGCTATTCATTAAAATAAAGTGCACAGAAAATGATATGTAAAAAAAGTTTGATTTCCATTGCCGCCACTGTCAGTTTTTTCAGTATAAATAAGCACAGATGCAAGAAAAGTCGAATAATGTCCTTGTCACTGAGACCAAAAGTGTGAGGTAATCTGAAATTCATATACTGAAGCTCCTATAGAAAATTCAAACTTTTCAAATACCATAGCTTTTGTGAGGAATTTTCTTTTCTTTCCGCAGATGGATATTTGAAAGAACTTCCGTGTTAGCTTTAGCAGGTTATTTTGAACAATAATATATACTACAGGTTCTTATGTGTATTTGAATAAAGTGCATATTTTACAGTAGAATATTTCGTTTTAATAGATTACATTTATCCAGCATTATAGAATTCAGAAACTAATCTCACCTTTATTCTGATTTTAAAAATTATTTCACTTTTTTTTTTCGAAAACCATTTTTTAATTGTATTTTTATAAAAAAAAAAATTACGACTTTTAGAATGATCTATTGTTTTTATAATTTTATCAATTAAATATTCAAATGCGAATTATTATTGCATTTAGAAAAGGTGTTTTTATCATTTTTACATGCGTTCATAATGATATAAAAACGTAGCGCCTATAAACGCCATCTAATCTGTCCGTAAGTCTGCAAATAAACAACAAAATCTACCAAACCGAACGATTTGCTATTCAATATATATAACCGTTTTTTCATTTAGTCGATTCTTTTGAAATTGTATAAAAATCGAAACAAAACATGGGAAAATATGTCATAAAAATTTTTCATCATTTATTAAATCCTCACCCCCCCCCCCCCCAAATATATTCAAGGATATTTCCTAAAAGTTAATGATTCTTGTTGTCTTGGTCACTATTTTATTAAATTCTTTCATACGTAATTAATGCAATGTGTCCTATGATAAGTAATGGTTCTAATTGCCTTGGCGATTACGCCCATTTTAAGATGTTGTCAGACTATTTTCGCAGTACTGAATATAATACAAATAACCGAAATAAATTTTATATTCGAGCAATTTTGCATAAAAGAGAAACAGGTATTGCACAAAGCCGTGAATATTGATAAATACTAGTACGAACAAACTTCATTTGCCACACCTGTCATTCATTCTAACACTTTTTTATATTTTCTTAGTTCTGTGTTTATATTTTTAAATTTTCACTCGTGTTCCTTAAAATCGAGTCCTTCAAGACCTTTTCTTAACATAAAAAAAATAATAATAAAAAAAGCCTTTTTAAGTGCGTTCGTAAATTTTTAAATATGGTCGAGTTACATCAAAGTTTATGAAAATCGGAGAAATAGATTAATTACAGGGACAATTAAAATTCCCCCATTACATTACAGCCAATGGGAAAATACACTCAGATGCATTTTTATGGTGTTGCACTCATTCGAATGTAATAAAATTTCTATGCATTTATGAAGTATACAGTGAAATATGCATTATATATAATATGTGGTGCAAAGAATATATGTTATTAATTTACCGGTCCACAAGCGTTTTAATAGAATTAAAATACTTCAATTTTATGAAATTCCTATACGTTGCTGAGGCTAACTACAAGTTACTTCCGGTGTAATAGAAAGCAGATAGTATTTACAGAGACACACAAAAGATTTCAGATACTCTACATCAGTATACTATTAGAATAAGATCTGAATATGTTTAAAACTTCATTGTAGTAAGAACGCACCTCATTTGCTACGCTTCACGTACAATTTCCAACTTGTTATAATCAGATCTCCCAAATTGTCAAATAATCTATGTTTCCCTTATGTTTTTTGTGCAATGTGTAAAAAGCATTGATATTAAATATAATGTTTAAAAAAAAAAAAAAAAAAAAAAAAAAAAAAAAAAAAAAAAAAGATTAAAAATTAATAAGTTGATTTCTCGAAGTCCAAATTTTTTACAGCATTGTGTCAATAGCACATATTAAATAAAACGCAGACGTAAAGTAGTCAAAATAATATAATAAATCATATTTTAAAGTATTGGGTAAATAAGTATAAAATATAGTCAAATGTATCCAATGAAACAAGATGATGTACTTATTGCACACCTAACTTATGTATTTTCTGTGATACTTTTACACTTATGATTCAATAATGCAACCATATATTCTTATGAAAAATTCATTTTCTGATCTGTAGTTCATTTTTGATTAAAATATGTTTTTATATACAGTGGGTATTAGGTGTTGATACAAATCATTTATCGAACACTATCGCAGTTAACGAACACCCCACAATATATAGCCGAGAAAAAGCTATGGTGTGTTACAGATTTGACGAACTGATTTAATCGCGTACATCTTGGACTACATGGAAAGAAAATAACCTTATTAAAACAAATTGTGGTTCAACGTTTCTATATTTATTGCTTGTTTTCTAAAATACTATATCCTCCTAAATTTTTTTGCTGCATTGATCTAATGTTCTAAATAAATTCCAAGAGTTAAGTTAGCCTTCGATGATAACTTCAGAAAGTTTCAAAATATTTTTAACTGAAAAAAATCAGATCTTTCTTAATTAAATAAACGTATTTGTAAAAATAAGTAATAAATCCATATTAAAATTAATATTAATATTAATTAATATTAAAATAATATAATTAATATTAATTAATAATAATTAATATTAAAACAAATTATGTATTACAAACAATTTATTAAAGTTTGTATATACCAAGTCTTAAAATAATAATAATAATAATAATAATAATAATAATAATAATAATAATAATAATAATAATAATAATAATAATATGAAATTAAAAATAAAGAAACGGTTATTTAACAGTTATGAGCATATTCTTTTGCAAACATTGTGGAATGCGGTAATTACTATTACCATACTGTAAACCTTAACTAGCGTTTATTATTGCGAAAATACATATATTAATAAATGTGTAACATTATACATTAATAAATATGTAACATTATACGTTTACACATACATAAGCTAAAAATCGTCATTTCATTGCGTTAACCTTTTTACATCGAAACATTTTTCACGTGCCAGTAAAATTACTTCGGATATTACCTCTGGCATGCAAGTCATTTGTTCGTAACGTCCAGCCTAATGGAATAATTTAAAGGAAATGTATTTCTTCAATAATTTTCTCAAAACATGTAATGAATATTATATTTTCGTTAACATGCATTTCTAAATATTTTTCGAATTCCTCGTTTGTTAAACGAAAAAATAAGAAGAAAAAGAAAAAGAGTAATCACATCATAACGAGAAATAAAGGCATTTCCCCCCAAAATATTTAGTTAAACTCCAGCATGAAATGTATGCAATAAAAGTTATGTTACACTATATCTATTAACATATTTCGTGTCATTCTGATTTACATTATTGTCATAAAACTCCGAAATGTAGCTTAAAATTTATAGATAATTTACTGGACGAATGGGAGCGAATAAGACCGAATTTCAGCAAGCTATAACACAAATTTCATTTGAAGCACAAACACTGTAATGCATATAGTTATGGTGAATTTTAAATGCGCTATTTTTTAAAAAGTTATTTTACGGAGAGTGCATTAGTTTCTTTTTTAATAGTTTGCAATGTACTAAAGAAAATGCCATGTATATTTATATATATATATAAAACATTTGTTTATAAATGATTCAGTACTACACACATAAAAAATGGGGACTGAATGTCAATTTTGGGTAAACTGAAGAGTTAATATCAGGTTTGAAGAAAGATATCATAAGAGATGGCAACGTGATAAAAAATATATCCCATTTTCGGGATTTCGGATCAGAACTACAACAACAGGGTGAAATAGAAATAGAAGTGGAAATAAATAGAAGAATAGTAACAAAAAGGAAAGCGATATCAGTTTTAAATTCTGTATCAAGGAGCAGTATAATTTAATAAATAAGATGAAAAATTAATTTAAAATATAATCATTGAAAGAATTTTTCTAAATGGCGCAGAAACTTGGACAATAAATAAAGCAAACGAGAAGAGACAATTGGCAACGGAAATGGATTATTGGATTAGATCGGCCAAATATTTGAGATTGGAAAGAAAGACAAATATTGAAATAAGAAATCAATCAAATTTGAGGACAAATATCATTAAGAAGATCGATAAGAAAAGTTTGAGATTATTGGAAAGTGTGATAAGGATGTAAAACAGTAGATTTCCCAGGTCACTAAAAAACTGGCATCCGGAAGGAAGGGACAGAAGAGGAAGACGGAGAAAACGTTGAAAAGAAAATCTTAAACAAGAACCGATAAAATATGGATTAAGAGAGGCAGAGGTGAAGGACAGAGTTGAGTTGCGAAGAAATTTACAGTTAGATTTTTGTTCGGGAATACCTCAAATGTGGAGAAGTTCCTGAAGATGAAAAGAAGACTTAGTAGTAGACAGAATATTATAAGAATGCTTATAAGTTTATACAAACGTAATAAAAATTCAGTTTCATAATTAATTTATGATGCACTTAAACTGCGTATCAAGATGCATTTTATCAGAAAAATAATTTTATACAATACTGGTAAACTTAGAATCAAGATTTTACCAGATTGTTTTCGATTATTTGTGTGGAAAAAATCAAATTTTATATATTTTTTTTTCTAGCCCAAATATTTCCAGATAAATCGTAAATTAAAAAGTTTTTAGCAGGTCTTCAGCACCATTCAATATTTAAAATTTCATTTTTTTTATCGTTCATAGACAGTGTTTATAATAAGTAACCTCCACTTAAAAAATTTCAAGTTTTTATTTAAAATAGTATCAGGGATATCCCAACTTAAGTAGGATTTTCTTCCGTGCATGCATTTTATTTCTTTAAGGCCCTTCCCAGATGAATTGCTTTGAAGATACCGAAAATCTTTAGGAATTTGGTTTTAAATAAAATGTATTTTAACTTGTAACATCTACTATTTTGTTTTTAGTTTCCTTTTAAGAAAATCAGTGAGTTTTTAAATTAAGATGAAATATTGCATTTTGTCTTGATAATTTGTTTACAACGTAAATGAAACATTAAGATGAATAGCTTGCAACAGCCCGAAAGTACTAACAAGGAGAGCATTTACGTAATAACGGATTTTGGTTATTTTAATATATGTTGTACGGAAGAGACCCATTAGTCTCAGTTTCAGAGGATTTTATGCAGTGGGTGATCTTTAGTTCTTGAGAAATAGGGAGTGGGAATGTAATATTATGACACAACTTACAAGGAAGGTCTCCATGCGGGAATACTTCGAAAATTTTGAAAAAAAATAGAGAATGTTCTTCTCATGAAGATATATACGTTTATAAAAAAATTTCGGCGGAAGCTCCGTACACCGTCCGTAAAAAAGTAACGAAAATTTCATTATTTGGCGATTTATCATCGGTTAGCGAAGAAAAGCAAAAAATACTTTTTTATGTCAAATGCATTTTAAAGGAAAAAACTTTCATGTTCAGCTCGTTTAGGTAAATTAAATAACTTTGGTTCTGTCAGTTTTAGTTTGTTTTAAGTATAATTTTGACATATCAATATTTATATTTATTTATATTTAAATTTAGCCATCAAAAATTGAGATTTAAAACGAAATTCAAATTTAAATTATCTAATATTGTTTCAAGTTCATAGTCCAGTTGAGCGAGCATTGTCAATTAGATTTTGTTGCTATGGAAACATCTGGCTTTTATATTTGAATACGCTTAAATATATGAAAATAACTTTTTCTAAATATGAATTTTTTATATATGGAAATATTTTTCTAGAGGTCGATTAAATAAATATAACGATAATCAATATATATATATGCAATACAATATATATATATATATATATATATATATACATATAACGTACACGATCAAAGAGAAATCTTAACAGAAACTGAAGAGATAATCCCAGTGATGACAGATGAAGTTTTACAAACTATTAGATTTATGAAAAAGGTAAATGCCCTGGAGAAGATGGAATTACAATTGACCTTATCAAAGAAGCAGGAGAAGAATTTGCAAAAAGGCTATCCTTACTGTTTTCCAAATGTCTCAAAAGGTCAGATGTACCAGAAGATTGGAATAATGCTCTGATGGTACTATTCTATAAGGAAGGAGAGAAGGAAAACATTAAAAATTACCGTCCGATCAGCTTACTGTCCGTGATTTATAAAATTTTCACCAAAGTTTTAACGACAAGACTTGAATCAGCTCTGGACTAAGCTCAACCTAGAGAACAAGCAGGATTCCGAAGTGGATTCAGCACAATGGATCATATCCAAACAGTAAGGGAACTCATAGAAAAGCATAAAGAATGTAATTTACCTCTCTGCCTTGCCTTTATTGATTATGAAAAAGCTTTTGATTCCGTCTACACATCAGCAGTAGTGGATTCTCTGGAGGACATTGGTATAGACAAACCTTACATCAATATCATAAAGAAGATTTACAAGAAAGCAACAGCAACCATCCGTTTAGATAAAGGAAAAGCGAAGATGAAGCTCGGAAGAGGAGTAAGACAAGGAGACACCATTTCACCCAACCTTTTTAATGCTGTCTTAGAAAATATCTTCAAGAAGCTGGATTGGGAAAACAAAGGGATTAGAATAAATGGAGAATTTTTAAGTCATCCCCGGTTCGCTGACGACATTGTAATTTTCAGTAACAGTAATGAAGAATTGGAAATTATGCCAAAAGATCTTGCAGAAGCTAGCATCAATGTGGGATTAAAAATAAATTTAGAAAAGACTAAGGTGATGTTTAATTCATTTACATCAAAAAAGATAATTGTCTACAAGGACACTGAGATTAAAGAAGTGCAAAGTTATGTGTACCTAGGACAGGAAATATCATCGGATAATAGTATCTTGAATGAAATGAATAGAAGAATAAGAAATGGGTGGAGTGCTTTCGGAAAGAACAGTATCATTCTGAAAAGTAATATTCCTCTTTGTTTGAAAAGAAAAGTTTTTAATCAATGTATTTTGCCTGCATTAACCTGCGGAGCAGAAATATGGACACTAACAAAACGGATGATACAAAGATTACAAACAACACAGAGAAGCATGGAAAAATGTATGCTAGGCATAACTAGAAGAGACAGAAAGAGAATAACCTGAATAAGAAATCAAACAAAAGTTTTTGACATCCTTGAAAGAATCAAGCAGCTAAAATGGAAATGGGCTGGGCACATGTCAAGAAGACAAGACAATAGACGGAGCACAAATATACTACAGTGGTATCCCAGAGATGTAAAACAAACGTTGTCCTGTAGGAAAGAAAATTACTTTTAAATGCAATTTGTTTGTTAATGTTGTATCTCAATTTCTTTTTGAGTTATTATTATTAGTTTTTAATAGTTTTTTTTTTTTTGTCATCGTGGCAACAAAAGTATTCCATTTCTGGATGATAATCATGAACTAATAAGAAAACGAATAAAATTCTGACATCACAAGGATTCAGATCTGTCTCAGATATCTCTAGACTTAAAGCAACAATCATTTTTCCAATAATATATTTATGGAAATTATATTACTTTTTACTATTTCCAAATATTATTTTTCCATCAATAATATATTTATGCAAAATATTGTTCAAATTCCCGGTTGAATTTTATGCATAATACATTATAATTTATTTTTATTTTTGTACAGTTAATTTGGAGCCTAGCACATGATTCTTGTGTTTTGTATCCTTTGAGCGTGTTTCATGTCATTTAAATTTAAGTCCATGTTGTAATGCTACAATATGCTGTTTAAATTTATTGATTTTTGTTGATTTATAACCATAAGCCTTTACTTATTTTCAGAACTTTACATTAAAACTATTACAGAGTTCGTGCAGAACTATGCTGCTATCCTAAATTTTGCAATATTAATAATATATATATGTAAAATATTGTTCAAAATGTCAATTGAATTTTATATATAATACATTATAATTTTCTTTTTTTTTGTGTGTGTACAGTTAATTTCGGGCCTACTACATGAGTCTGGTCCATTGCATCCATTAGCTTGCTTCTTCTTATTTAAATTTGTGCCTTGTAATGCTACAATATGCAGTTTAAATTTCTTGATATTTACTGATATATAACCATAATGCTTTTTTTTTTCAGAATATTACTTGAAAATTGCTTGAAAGTTAAGGCTAAAATATATTGCTAAATTCCAAACTATGCAACATCAGTAATATATGTATATAAAATATTATTGAAATCTCCGATTTAATTTGATACATAATACATTAGAACTTATTTTTCTTTTTGTAAAGTTAATTTGGAGCCTACCACATGAGTCTGGTACTTCGTATTTTTAGCGTTTTTAATAGCATTTAAATTTATGTTCATGTTGTAATGTTACAATATACAGTTTAAATTTATTGACTTTTACTGATTTATAGCCATAACCCTTTTTACGTTTTTTTCAGAATAGTACGTTAAAAGATCATAAGTCATTTTCTGGCACGTACTATCTTTACATGCCAGTATTACTCGCGTGCGAATGAAATAACCAAGCGTATTTCCTCTGTTATCGAAGTCATTTGTTCCCAATGTCCACGCTAATGGAATATTTTAAAAGAAATGTATTTCTTTAATGATTTTCGGAAATCACTTAATGAAAGTTATATTTTACTTAATTTCTTTTGTGAAATTTTATTCTGGTGTTAAGAAAAGTAACAATCGCTTCATAACAAAATGTAAAGTAAAAAAAAAAGTAACTTTATTTTCGTATTTTTCAGTTGTACTTTTGCATGAAGAACATGCATATAAAAGTGACATTATTTAATATTTTTTAGCATATTTCATGCCGTTTTCGTTTATGTTCCTGTAGTAACACCCCAAGATGTAGTTTAAATTTATTGACAATTTGCCGAGGATGGAAGAGTATAAGAAAAATTTTACTTGTGTTTGACGCACATATATTTTTCAATACCTACCCACAATTCTACATAAATGTATGGTGGATTTTTAATGGTTACATTCTTTATAGGTATATTTTTTATCTTTTATATGTATTTGAGCGATCATCTGTGTAACCTTTGGATAAATTATAAAGATAAAGCGAATTCAAAATTTAAATGAAATATATTGAAATATTTACTAAATAATACTATGAAAATTTCTGGTGAAAACTCATCAGTATTATCCAATATTAACTTTTTTTTTTCTTTTTAAGTGATGGAAATGCACAAAATTTTACATACAAAAGCCAACAAGTGTCTGTATTTTTTTATGATTAAATTATCGTAAATTATAGAAACAATTTTACTACAAAATTTAATTTACAAAGCATATTTTTTCATATATATATTTTTTTTCAAATAATCCCGCTTTACGAAATCCACATTACATATTATTGCACAAATTTCGATATTTTATCAAACTTCTCTCCCTTAAGGTTACCTTAAGGTAGTAATTTATAAGTTTGCATTAAAGTTTAGATTCTCTGCCCAATTAAGCTAATGGAATACTTTAAACAAGTGTAAAGTTTGTAGAATATTAATCATTTTTGAAATCTTCGATAATTTTAAAACCTTAAGACGACATAAATTAAATATTGCACTTTTAATCATGGTAACACGCAATTTTAATACAATGCGCCTTTAAACTTTAAAGATTTCGGATTGGGAATTACTAAAATTCACCGTGTTAAAAGAAATCTTCAAAAAATATATATTATTAAAAAGATTAGTTTAAAAAGAATTATTTTTAACATTCTGTGAAGTAGTGATTTTATTGGGAAAGAAAATTTCCTGTACATAGTTAATTAATTTTTACATTATTCTATATTTACAAGAAGAAAGTATCGGATTCGTGAAATTACTCATCTACCGGTTTTTAATGGATTTACGCATTTTAGGGGTCAGAGATTCCAAAAAACACGTTTTTTAAAATATTCCTGTCTGAGAGTCTGTGTCTGTCTGTATGTGATACAAATTTTGTAGGCGCTCTATCTCATGAACTAATGCATAGAAATTAATAAAACATTATATTTAATTAATCCCTTTAATAAATTGGGCTTATTAGTTTTTGGTGTAAATCAAACAACAGGGGGATCTGCTATGTAGCGTTTTTCAGGATTTCCACAGTACCTCTATCTCAAAAACTAATGCACGGACATTCATCAAACTTCAGATTCTGTCAGCCCTTGACATAAGTTAAGGTTTTTTACCTTTTTGTGCATATCTCACAGCAGATGGCGCTTCTATGCACCACTTTTCATGATTTCTGTATTGACTCAATCTCCAGGACTAAAGCACGGATTTTCATCAAACTTCAAATTCAGTTAGCATTTAATAGGAATTTATATTTTATACGTTTTGGTGTAAATCGCTGAACAGATAGAGTTAAAATGCTGCATTTTTTGCGATTGACGCAATTACTCTGTCTCCAGAATTAATCCACGGAATTCCATAAAAATTAAGATTCAATTAGTCTTTAATATGATTTGGTATCGTTTACATTTTGGTGTAAATCACCCAGCAGGTGGTGTTGCTATGCTGCATTTTTTACGACTTCCACAGTGGCTTTATCTCAAGAACTAATGCATTGATTTTCATAAAACTTTAGATTCAGTTAGATGTTCACATAAATTGTTGCTTGTTGCAAAATAAATTTTGATGTAAATCACAGAACAGGTAGCGCTGTTGTGCTGAATTTGGCAAGCTTTACGTTATTTTAGAGATTTCCATATCTAAAGTTATTAAAGCGCGGAATTTCACATCATTCGAATCACTATGATGGGTACAGATTGCCATTCAAGTTTAGCAATGCGTGTAAAGAGCTTTTGAAGTATTAATATGTTGAACCAGAAACAATACAGAACCTCGATTTATTGATGGAAGACCGTATGCTTAAAGTAATTCAGTAGAAGGGAGCTATAACCAAGTATCATTATTTTTTATTCTTGGTCTGCTAAAGACTAAAAAATTACTGTGCTTAAACTTTTGACACATTCATTTCAGGTGTTTTGATATAGATTATTTTTTAAGATAAATTTTAGCGCATAAATCTGTCAACTATCTTTTTAAAACTACAAATTGTAGGTTATGTGAAAAGGAAAGTAATTTCAATCATTAATAATTTATTTCTTTGAAACTTTCTGTTGTGCTTAAACTTTTGACACGCACTGTATATGCCTAGGAACAATACTTAAGGAAATAGCCGATTGTTTCAATCTTTATCCATCACTTTGTATATTTAAAAAAAATAGCAGTGGCTGTACATTTCTACAACTAATGTAGGTCCCAAAATTGGAGAGAAGAAAACATACTATTGTTCATATCCAAATATGTATTCCAATACTTTTGAAAAGCGCTGTATTTGATCTGTCGGTTAATATATAGACTGTATAATGGTAAAATTTAGTTTAGAAAGAAAGCTCCTAACTGGTTGAAATTTTCCTTTCAGCAATTTATACTAAAGATGGAAACATACTTGAATACTTTTGCTTAGCTCTGTAAAATACAAAGTGCCTTTAATACACGAAATAAAACGAAATACACTACTTATATCAAATTTCTTGAAATTAACATCCAAAGGTGACCATGTATCCAGTTCTTTGCGTGACAATGAATATCATTTTATCTATATTCTACAAATATTTATAAGTAAACTAAATGCAGTTCATCGTAAAAAGGCACAACATATTTTAAAACCATCTTTAAGTAAATTACGCTCATACTCAGTAAACTTTCCGAGATCTTTTGTGCAACCCTGTATATCTAATTGGCGTAACAACTAGCATTTATATAAAACATATAATATGCATACATCTAGTAAAATATAAAGGCGTATATCATAATGAAAAATGCATTTCATCCATCTAACAGCCATATTCCATAATATACTTGACTTCGGATAGAATATACTTTTTCTAATCTTTTGTGTGTCCCTGTAAATACTATGCACTATCATTATGCATGAAATAACTCATATTATTCCTCAGCTTTGATTATATATGAAATCGTTTACCATAATTAAAATATGTCGCAAACAACTCCCCCCCTTCCCTTTATTATTTTGTATTAAAATTTTTTTGTATGACCTTGTAAATGAATAAAAACTGATCTTTTCGCTGGATACTTTACAAAATGCAAATTTTAGTGCACTTTGTTGATGCATATAAATTTGAAGATGTTTAACAGGGTGTAACATCGTTAAAATTCGTTTGAAACGATTTTTCCCCATAGGCCGTACTGTAATGGAAAACTTTTGACTGTCCCTGTAAATAAACGTATCATGGTAGAACCTTCATTTTCAATAGGGTTTGTGCTCGGCTAAATGACATTAACGTCCAAAAATTTTATAACAATCTGAGTATATTTACGAGAGTTAGAGGGCAGCCAGACGGACAGACAGACAAACCGAATGCATAAGCACTTTTGAATTTTGTTGGAAAGTGCTAACAAAAAGGCACTAATTATCGTAATCATTATCATATTGTAAGCAGCTCTCAGATTACTTTCAAGAGAGTAATATTTGAGATTTCAAAACAAGCATAAAGAAAAATGAACAAAACCAATTCTAGACTACCTTGCTCGTAAGAATACTTTCAATGCCCCGCTAATCAAAAAAGTATTCTTATTATCGAATTAATGTGTTCCAAAAATGTGATTAATCAAACTAAAAAAATCCTTTTATAGAGGTAAATTTTTACACAAAATGATAATATTCAAATAAATTACACCGAGTAATAACAAAAGAGGAAAACGTTACTTATATGTTATCACAACTGCGACTTTTAAAAACAGTCATTTTCTTTTTTATAGAAGTCGACTATGGTTACTAAAACAGTAGCTATTATGTATGACGTAAATGTTTTTGCCACATAGAGTCATAAATTTAATTCAGAATTTTTGTTTATGAACAATCATTATTTTGCATAAACTACAGAAAAGAAAATTAATGAAACTCCTAAATTTTAAGAGAGAACTAAAAAAAGATAAATATCGAACAAAAATGCCAAACATCATATCATGAAATAAAATTTTTACGACCTACATAAAAATTGTGTAAAGCATAAACATTCCAGAGTGCTGTTTATGAGAATATTTCTATATGCATTAAATTGTCACCCAGTATATAAATTGGGAAAATAATTTTCAGTCTCATGCAGAAATTGAAAAAAAAATGAAATAAATAAAATAAATAAACAAAAAGTCATCATAAATAAAATGGCTTTAGTAAATATAAGATAATAATTTTTAAACTTTTGCATCATTTAATGCAAAATTGCAAATTTATAAATTGACTACATACATACAGATCATAAAAACGATCAATGATTCTTGTAATGTTAACTTAAATTTTTGTAAAAATTAATTATGTTTATTTTTGTAGATAAAGACCTCGTTCATTTTCCTTTGATACAATTAAAACTTTATGCTGTATTATTTATTTTTCTACAATAATATATATAAATATTCAAAAATTATATTGATTTAGTTAAAGTTGCTAACGAGGAACAGCTATTTTATTAATCGACTGTAATTATGACGACCAAAACATAAAGACAAATCATTCTTTCAAAAATTACTTATAATATTAACAAAATGTTTAAGGAAAAAACAATTTTCTAGACTGACTTGGTAGTGAAGAAAATTTTTAATGCACCGTTAATCTAAAAAGTATTCTTATTATTGAATTAATGTGCTCCGAAAATGTGATTAATCAAACTTTAAAAAAATCCTTTTATAGAGGTAAATTTTTTAACCAAACGGTAATATTCAGACAACTACACCTAACAAAAAAGGAAATATATTAATATATTAATAACAAAAAAGGAAAAATCTACTTATATTATGTTATCACTAATGCGACTTTTAATAAGAGTCATTTTTTTTTTTTTTTTTATAGAAGTCGACTATGGTTACGAAAACAGTAGCAATTATGTATGACGTAAATGTTTTTGCCACATTAGACCATAAATTTAATTCAGAATTTTTATTTTATGAACAATCATTATTTTTCATAAATTACAGAAAAAAAAATGAATTTAATAAATATTAAGGGAGAACTAAAAAAGATAAATGTCGAACGAAAAAGCCAAACATCATATCATCAACCAAAATTTTTACGACCTACATAAAAATTATGTAAATCATAAATATTCCAGACCGCTGTTTATGAGAATATTTCTATATGCATTAAAATGCAACTCAGAGTATAAATTGTGATAATAATTTTCTGTCTCATACCAAAATTGAAAAAAATAAAATGACTATAATAAATAAACAAAAAGTCGTCATAAAAGATTTTAGTAAATATAAGATAATAATTTTTAAACTTTTACATCATTTAATGCAGAGCGTAATATTTAGAAACTAACACCATACATGTAAATCATAAAAACGAGCAATAAGTCTTGTAATATTAACTTACATTTTTATAAAAAATAATTATATTTATGTTTGAAGATATAGACATGGTTCATTTTAATTTGATATAATTTAAACTTTTATGATGCATTACAATTTTTTCTGCAATGATATAGACAAATATTCAAAAATGATATAGGTTTAGTTAAAGTTGTTGACATGGAACAACTATTTTATTAATGGGCTCTAAATATGACGATCAAAAACATAAAGGCAAATCATTCTTTCAAAATATGTTACATTACTGATAATATTAACCAAATTTATGGACATGAAAATGGACTTTATCATTCTATAAATGGAATAAAAACTTTTTGTTCCTTTTTTAAACTAATATGTTCTGATAAAAAAGCCTTTATACATGAGCAATTTTTTCTTCGTTTTTTCAAAGCTTATCTGACTTTTGCTAGGCAGGCACGCGTTTATGAAGTACATTCATATTTTAAATAATGAGGACAACAGCTAATGTAATATCAATAATATAATTCTTGTTATAAAATATATTTATGTTTGTAGATAAAGATTTGATAAATCGTTTTATACAATAAAATGTCCATTTTTTATATAATAATATATACAAATATTCAAAAATTATATTGGCTTAGTTAAATTTATTAACTCGGGACAACTATTTTATTAGTCCGTTGTTAATACGACGCTCATAAAGATAAAACTAAATAATTCTTGCAAAAATATGCTAAATTATTGATAATATTAACTGAATTTATGGTTATATAAAGTTTTATCATTATCTAGTTGCATTTTTTATTATGATTTTTGGATTTTTCTATACTATTACGTTTTGATAAAAAATACTGTATAATGTCAATTATTATTCTTTTCTATCTTTACAACAAAAAAGTATTGGATTAAAGAAAATTTTCGATTCCGGTTTTCGACGGATTTACACGTTTTCTCGGTCAAAATTACGAAAAAATATGTTTGTACGAAATGTGTGTGAATCTGTTTGTCTGCATATTACATACATTTTGTGGGCGCTCTTTATTAACAACTAATGCACAGAATTTCACAAAAGTTTAGGTTCAGTTAGATCTTGATATAAACTGGATATGACCTGTTTACGATATATATCGCCGTACAGGTGGCGCTGCTATGCTACATTTTTCAGGATTTCTCCAATAGCTATATCTCAAGAACTAATGAACGGATTTTCATAAAATTTCATATTCCGATAGTCCTTGATATATTATGGTTTTGATTATGTTTTGGTGTAAATCGCCCAGCAGGTGGCGCTGCTATGCGGCATTATTCATTATTATCACAATAGCTCTATCTCAGGAACTAATGCACGAATTTTCATCAAACTTTAGATTCTGTTAGTCCCTGATATAAATGTGTATTCGTTAGGTTTTGGAGTAAATCGCTCAGCAGGTGGCATTGCTATTGGGGCATTATTCATGTTTATAGTAATAGCTCTATAGCAGGAACTAATGCACGAATTTTCATCAAACTTCAGATTAAGTTAGTTCTTTATATAAATTAATATTGAACAGTATTTGAAGTAAATAGCTCAACAATTGGCGCTTCTATGTTGCATTATTAATGATTATCGCAATAGTTCTACTTCAGGAATTAATGCGTGAATTTTCATCAAAATTCAAATTCAGTTAAATCTCTCATATAAATTAGTATTCTTTACTTTTCGAGTAAATCGCTCAGCAAATGGCACCTCTTTACAGTTTTTTTACATTTTTGCGATAATTCTATTGCAAATACTAATACACGGAATTTCGTGAAATTTCAGATTCAGATAGAAATTGAAATATTTTTTTTTCAGATTAGATTTTGGAGTAAATTACCTAACCGGTGACGCTGCTATATTCCATTTTTATGGAAGTAGTAACTTGTATGAGATAAAAGAAATTTTTGGGATTGACACATCCGACTTGTTCTCCCTTTGGTTTTATCAAATTGTATCTCTCTTTCGATGCTCAGTCATGTGTTGTTCAAGTAAATATGTTTTTTAATTAATTGAGAGCACCGGATTCATCTTGTTAAACTAATCAACCACAAAGTAAGAGGGAAAAGCGATTAACTGAAGCTTACAATTACGATATCCTTGTGCTTTGCAATATAATCTGAGCATCGTAGATCATGCATTGAGAAATAGCGGTAATAAAATTTAGCATAAAAGGAGTGAAATTAATGCATTAAATGTTCGGACGACATTATGGCCTCTGGTTCTGTGACAAACGGAAAACTTATTCGAAAATGTTTAATGCTAGAATATACGCTGCTGTTTTTATCTGTATTTTTCTAATGTTTTCCATAGAAAATATCAGTGCACACCCTTTTGGTAGTCTCTTTGGAGGTAGTCATCATGGTGATAGCGGAATTGCTAATATCCTTGCAGCTGGAGCAGTTATACATTTGTTGCGGAATCAATGTTTGCAGGAATAAGCCATTTTATATCATAATATGAACATCGTAGGTCATGCATTGAGAAAAAAGTGGTAATAAAATTTAGCATAATAGGAGTCAAATTAATGCATTAAACGTTCGGACGACAACATAGATATTGGCCTCTGATTGTGAGAAACTGAAAGCTTATTTGAAAATGTTTAGCTCTAGAATATACACTACTATTTTTATCTGCCTTTCTGTAATTTTTTCATATAAAATATCAAAGCACACCCATTTGGTGATCTCTTTAAATGTGGATATCGTGGTGATAGCGGAAATGCTAATATGCTTGCAGATGGAGCAGTTATAAATCTATTGCAAAATGAAGGATTGTAGATAAGACATTTTATTTTCAATCGCCTGACAACAAAATATATTATAGGTGGTACACCTACAATATAGTGTAACATATGTAATATTATTATATGCATGTTTTTGAAATTGAATTTATTTCTTGATATTTTATTTAAATAGAATATATTTATTTCAAAATATTTCTAAAGAAAGGTATAAAATATAGCATTCTTCCTACAAAAGTGTCACATTTCAAAAATTGGGAATTTTGAATTATGGCTGCCATTCTATGTTGTTTGCATTCCTATACCAATCAACTAAAGTAGAAGACACAGCAGTTAAAATCCGTCGACTATGTAGCAGTTGTGTTTCTTGTATTTGTTTTTAAATAAGCATTAATTCATAAGTTTTTTCTCTAATTTAAACATTTATGAGCTGTGTTAGCGGGCTGCTGAATGGTGTACACAAATTATCGAATATGTATAAATACCTATATGTGCGTAACCTTAAACATTATTTTCTATAAATCAAACAACATATATAATTGTTCATCTTTCACAATCAACATATACGCTGGCAACAAAATATAGCTCATGTGGTAATAACATTGTTTTATATGTATGCTTTTTTAATAGAATTTATTTCTGGATATTTTATTTAAATAGAGTATATTCATTTGGAAATATTTTCGAAGAAAAACATAAAATATTTTGGACGATTGATAAAGTAAACAGGAGAAAATTCGTGTAATAAGAAATATATGTTTTTTAAAGAAATCAATTATTTCTATGTATTTTTTCTTTAATAAATTTCAACATTTCTGATCTGTGTTAGCAGACTGTTGAATGATGTAAAAAATAACACACAAAGACATATATATATATATATATATATATATATATATATATATATATATATATATATATATATATATATATATGTTTGTGTGTGTGATACTAAACAGCAGTTTTTTCTAAATCAATCAACGTGTGTACTTTTACATACGAAAATGCAATAGTTAAGTTATCTTCGAATAAAATCAAAGCGAATTTGTTCAATGTTTAAATATTTAATGCTTGTATTATTGTTACTGACAAGAGATAAAACGATTATCTGTATAGAAAATTTATTTTCTAAAAATAAATTTGTAAATTGACTGAGACAACGTATGTTATCCTGTACAAATATAAAATTCATTTTGAAATCTAAATATTGCAAATGTAAATATCATTTGTTATATAATAATTTTTTTTTCTAAATTTGCTATCACTCTTTTTTTTCTTGACTAGAAAATATATATACTCTATGACCAAATGTAACCTTCCATTTGCAAATTCAGACATTTTGTTAATTACCTAAAAAAATTTTACATAAAGAATTATATTGAAGTGTATAAACGTAATAGTACAGGTCATGCATTTCCGTGAAAAATTTTTCCCGAAACTCCATAGGGAACCATCAGCTAATTGAAAAAGAACGAATATCTTTTGAATAAACCTGTCAAAACTAATGTAGCAAATACGTTCAAGCTGTAGATTATAATTAAGTGACTTTCTGCGACAAACTGTGTTCATATTTGTCTGAATAGTATGTATTATTAATCATTAAATTTTATTAACATTAATTATTACATTACATTAATAGATCTTTTGGATAAACCTGTCAAAACTAATGTAACAAATATGTTCAAAGTGTAGATTATAATTAAGTGACTTTCTGTAACAAACTATGTTAATATTTGTGTGAATAGTTTGTATTATTAATTGTTAAATTATATTAACATTAATTATTAGATTACATTAATAGAGATTAAATTAATAGATTTAATTAATATAATTATACAACTATTCATACATGTTAGTTACTTGAACATCCAGTATAAAATGTATTGCAATTTTGCAGATGCCTCTCTCTCTTTCTCTCTCTATATATATGTATATATGCCGTATTTATTCGTGTATAACGCGCATTTTATCTTCAAAAAATAGGGAAAAACTCCTAGGTGTGTGTTATACACGGAATAATTCTTTACTGCTGGAAGTAATCACACGATATGCATATGAATCAAGAAATGTATTCAAAGAAGAGATAATTGCACGGAAAATCTCTTTTAATTGAAGTATTACTGCATCTTTATTTCACTCTTTTTACTTTTTTGTACATTGACATTATATAAATGCTAATTAGCAATTTTCAGTGTCGACACTCACACCTAACCCCCGTCATTCACTCCCTACCCGAAGTCTAAAAATGTATTTTTGCCTTGTTTTTGTCCTGATGTAATGTTTTTATCGACTTTCTTTACTAAAATTCGCTCAGTTATTCATTAATTTGCATATCAAATGTATGGTGCGCGTTATATACGAGATTAAAAAAAAAATCACCGTTTTTTCTTGTAAAGTAGGGGTGCGCGCAGGGCCGTAGCTAAGAGGAAGCTATGGGCGGCTCAGTCCCCCTAAAATATTTTGAGCCCCCTCCCCCGGAAAAAATTTCAAGGTTTTCACTAAATGTTCTGAAAATTCAAATGAAATTCTGTTCAAAAATCTAATTTAGTTTTGAGAGCCTTTCACAGTTTTGCAGAGTTAATAAACTGTATCTAAAATAAGTGTTTCAGCACTCCCTCATCCTATTTATACATATGAAGTTAACATGATGTTTCATTTCTCACCAGTTATACACTCAAAATTTTCATCATCCTATTCTCTTCATAGCATAAAATGAATTTATTACAACAGTTTAATGAGAAACATTGTACCTACAATGTGAATATGCACTAATTTATCTTTCTGCGTTAGAGAGAGAGAAAAAAATTATGAGGCCCCCTACATTCTCTTGAGCCCTCCCTACATTCTCTTGAGCCCCCCCCCCTATCGTTTACTTCTAGCTACGGCCCTGGATGCGCGTTATACACGCATGCGTGGTATACACGAATAAACACGGTATACATATACATATATATATACATACATATGAGATGTTTAATTGATAAAAACTGAATGAACGAATCGTGATAAAACGCGCAATAAGTACACTTCTTATTAAATATAACAAAGCCAACTTCAGGACTTACTATATTTTCTTAAAATTTGCGAAATTGTACGGATTTTTATTTTGCATGATTCAAGATGTTTGCAATCCAAAAAGTTTCTTGCTTGTTAAGGCAATGCTCCTTAATAAATACATTGTGCATCTATGAAATCTGTCACCAGGTAGCATTGAAATCTAAGATTTAATTGGAATTTTCCAACAACATTGTTTGAATAACTTGTATAAGTTTCGAAGATTCCATCCCGAAAAGTTTTTGATGAACTTAGAAAAGAAATATTTCGTTTCTGAAAAGTGAGATTTTTTTAAAAATGAAATAAAGAAATAGAAATGAATTAAAAATATATTGCAAAACTTGATTTTTTAACAAAAAGAAAACAAAATAACAGTACAATCATAACTAATAACGCAGACAAAGTTTATCAAAGAAATAACGTATGTGTAAAAGACACAAACATGAAAATAAAAACAAAAAGAGTGTGTTTTATCTTACAAATTTCAAAATTAACTGTGCTGAGAAAAAAAATTAATTTAAATTACCATATTCTTCATCTGCTTTTATGCTTGTTATAATATTTTCTGTTGATATGGGAAATATTAGAATTGAAATATTCATGAAAAACTTCTGAAAAGATCTTATTATAAGTTTTTATAACAAAAAAGAAACACAGACATAATTTTAAAATAATAATAAATAAAATAAAATAAATAAATAATAAAAACACACATTTTAAAGAATAGTAAGTGATAATCTGAATGCTTGGATACATAAAAATTATACAAGTTTAAATATAATAATTGTGAGCATTAGTTTTATAACAATCATGGACTTGCTTTGCGTTAAACAATTAGGGATCACAACCCCCTAGATGCTTCAATCGATAACCGTTTTCCAGGTACCTCACTCTAAAACAAATGTAATTTCCTCTGCTTGAAAAATCCATAATTACGGAAAGCTAAATGATATTATCACGAATGTAGCGAGCTTCTGTAATGAGGTTTTCAATCATTGTAACACGTATGCACTATAAAAGAAATATTTAAGAGAAATAATCGTTATATAATACATTATTCACTGAAGCAAACTGCATAGTTAAACATAGTTTTTTTTATGTTCTTGAAAACGAAGAATTTAAAGAAGGTAATGGACGAAATTCCGTTCTTCGTAAAAAAAAATTAAGTTATAATTTGAAATCCATCTACAACAATATGATTATTTGCTTCTGAACTTCGAGTATGTTTCACAACTATCTCTAGCCATCAAATTAATATCTGTTTAAAAGTTCAAAAGCTGAAAAAATCATAATGTAAAGGCAATACTTTTAAAATATAGTATTTCTGTATATATTTTGAAAGTAAAGCTGAAAATTTAAAATATCGATGTTTCATTCAGGGTAATTTCAATATTTTCAATGCATGCACTATTTATGATTTTTAAAAAAATGACGCTTGGTTATTATTACAATTAGAAATTTTGCTCTTAGTTATGCTGTATTTTAGAACAGATATGCAATAAAAAATGAGATATTAAGGAAAAACCATCGTTTTATCTATTTTGCATCATATATTTAACAATGAACTTTTATTTTCTGCTATAAACCCTTGCAAGGAAATTAATTATTCTTTCGAATACGGTAAACATACACTAATCTTATGGCGGAAGAACTTTATAGGAAATTTTGAAAGCGTAAACAGAGATTAATAGAAGGAAATTCTTTATACCTGACACTGGAATCCAAAATTTTCTCGGTCAGATGAAAGGAAAGGTCTAGTTAAATGAATATAAAAGGTCAGTGCTATGGCATTATTTATTAAAGAAGTGTGTTTTGTCATCTAAGTATTTTGTAATTGAAAAATATTTTTGAAAAAATGGTCGCAGTGAAGAAATTGGTCCTTTTAATATCCGTCGTAAGTTTCGTCATATTAGCTGGATTGGATGGCATTAGCGCAGTCCCTATGGGTATGTTTGGCGGAGGACATCATGGAGGTGATGGTATTGCTCCTATTTTAGCAGCAGGAATTGTCATTTCACTTTTACAGAATCATCATCATCTTGGATGAATTTGAAATTTGTAATTTATGAAGTAAAAGCTGTTTCACTGGTTTCGGTTAAAAATAGCCGTGATGTTTTACGTCAATATTAAATGTTATTGATTATTACATTTTCTGTAAAGTAAATGATGGATTGCAGATTCTTTTGTGTATTGATAATCATTTACACGTGAAAGTTATGTGATATACTTTATGTTAAACTGATTTATATTTAGCAAAAGCCACATTATGTTTATACTGTCGCTGGAACAAGAACAGGTAGCGACCTGTACTGTGATATGTAAATTATTTGTACATTTTTGCAAATTTTGATGAAATAAAATTTTAGAAAAGAGATCAATATAAAGTTATTTTGTATGAATAATATTTAAAACTTTTAGTAAGTAAATATGTGTTTTGTTAGTGTAACAGGACACACTAAATTCTTGAATGGATGCGTAAGAGAAAAAAATATATTTTTTTATTTCACTTAGATGTTTTAAATTTAATAAGCCACATTATTCAGTTACTTCTACTTTTCTTAAACGACAGAATAAAGATATCCTCATAAATTAATGGAAATGTAAGATAATTTTAATAAAATGAATGGATAAAATATATAGTCAATAACAGAAATACAAACTATATTACATGTGTAAAAAGTATTTTAAGGGAGACCCGTAAGAAAAAACCCCAAATTTTTATTATTCATTTTAAAATAATGAATTTTTGTGTACTATTTAAGAATATTCTTGTAAGGAATAATTAGCAAAAAAAAAATTCACTTTTTATTAAAAAGTATATTTTTTTATGGGGATTTTTATGATTTTTTTTGTCGAAAAATACACTTTTTTAAATGACTACTCCACATTCAATTTTCAATATTTTGGTATTAATAAATTTCTTAAATAGTGTTATAGTATATAGAAAAGAACTAAGGAGAGATATTTTTAATTTTGTATTTTAATCGGCTAAAAAAAATAAATAAAAATACGCATGATAAATTTCCTTAAATTCGTTATAATTTTCATGTTTACCAATTTATGTAAAATTTTCAGAAATAGTTACAAAAATATCTCTCATTACTTTTGTTGCATTTTTTTTTTTTTTTAAGATTCTAAAAACATAAACACTTTGTTTCTAAATCATTTTTCCACTGAGCCTTAGTACTTTGAACTTAGGCAAAGTATGAAAAAAGTCATTTTCAGGAAAACACGTTTTAAATAGCCGCTAGTCCTTTAAACTCTATAGTGAGTACAATTTAAAAAGATCATTTTCTACCTGTTCCAAGTGTCCCCGAGTTCTTAAATTTTGCATGGATATTCGCAAATATGTATTTTATCGTTTTCTGAGAAAAAAAAAATTTAACGTATGATGATTTTTGGCAGAAAATGGGGTTCGGGTCTCCCTTAAAGGAGATAAGAGATTATTTACTATTTCTTGGTATCGTCATCTAACGTTGGAAATAATGATTAAATATCGTTTTAAATAAGGATTAAATATCGCTGTATCGTGCAATAAATTACATTCCTTATAAGTTTAAAAATATCAAGTTATCATTACATTTTAATCTTAATCAACTATTTGGGAATTAGCACTATTATATATATATATATATACATATATATATACGATATTTACAAAATTCTTCATAAATATATAAAAAATAGCTAAAGACTAAGAAAATTACCGTCAAAATTTCAAACCAATTTTGATTAATTTGAAACACCGCATAATATACATTTAGTGTCCATAAAACAACATTTAAATAAAAATTCAAGCTTTTAATTTTGTTTCATTAAACTTAAAAATGGTAATTGGCTAAATTCTCACAGAAAATCATTTTGACGGAACAACAATTTTTCAGTATTTGCCTAACGAATAAACCAAATTTATCAAACAATTGTACAACAAATACAGGGTGCAACATCAACTTAATTATAAGTTGATGTGATTTATTTCTGCCACTTATAACGAGGCATAGAGACGATCAGTCCGCTAACAAGCAGATAGAAGCCAAACCAGAAAAAACACAACGGTCATTTCGGAAAAATATACACATGTGTAAAAATTGGCAGACGTAAGTATGTTAGATGCATTTAGCAAATATTTATATACATATATAAAACTAATCTTTAATTACAAAAGTCTGCTTGTAGGAATCATGATGAAATTTGCATCCTATTAAACATAACAAAGTCAAATTCATTACTTACTGTACTTTCGTAAAATTTACGAAATTGTACGAATTTTTATTCTGCATGTTTCACGATGTTTGCAATATAAAAAGTTTCTGGCTTATTAAAGCAATCCTCTTTGAAAAATACATTGTGCGTCTACGAAATCTATCACCCAAATAACAATGAAAACTGATATTTAATTGAAATTTTCCAACAGCGTTACTTCAACTACTTTTTTGCATAAGTTTTGAAGATTCCATCCTCGAAAGTTTTTGATGAACTCAGAAAAAGAATATTTCGTTTCAGAGTAAAATGATTTTTTAAAAAGAAATAAATTGAAAACATATTGCAAAATGTATTTTCTTAACGAAAAGAAAAAAAAAATAATAGCACAATCATAACTAATAACAAAAACAACATAAATCGAAGAAATGACTAATGCGTAATGAATACAAACATGAAAGTTAGGAAAATAAAAACAAAAAGAATGTGTTTTATTTCCCAGATTTCAAATTACCTATGCGGAGAAGAAAATTCTTGTAAATTATCATACTTTTTATTTGTTTTTAAATAAAACAACTAAATCACAAAATAAAGAAAAAAAGAATGCATTTTATTGCACTGGTAATTATAGTAATTATGACAGAATGTAAATTTATATATCTATTCGTGTAATTCATAGGTTCCCAACCTTTTCTGGTCCACCGCCTCCTTTACAAAAGAAAAAAATGCCAACGCACCTACTCTTCCAGTTAGTAGTTAATTATACAAAATGTTAAAATATTGTTGCATATTATCTATATTTTATCTCTCTATCAGCCTAGTAATTAATATAGATGTTAATTTAAACGACCATCAAATGTAGTAGAAAATTATTTTATAAAAATGGAAAAATAAACACAAAACCAATAAGAATTTTAAAACGAAATGTTTGAGGCAATTGCAATTTTAATAATTTTTTCATGTAGGATTCTAATTTCTTTAGCACTAGTTAAAAATTGTCAGGTTCAAAGATGTCTGTTCGTGTTCCGTTTCTTAGACTGTAAATTAGCTACTGCATGGAACCCACTCAAAGCCAAATCTGGTTGGGAAAGAAATTAAAATTCAATAATTAAAATCAACGTTTAACACACAATACACAAACACACACCACATACGTATACGTTTCGCGAGCACCAGGGCTCGTTTCCTCAGTGGATAAAAGTTAAAATGATAGTCTTGTATAGCAGTGTTATGTATAAAAATTTTCAAGAAGGAGATTTGAATACAAGCTGAGATATGGCATGTTTAAGTGTAAAAACAACACTTCTATACTATTGTAACCTACTATGTGTTTGTTCATACCTACAAAATGTTAAACTAATGGTTTATGATGCAAATATCATCTTCAAATTCTGTTTAAATCGTGATTCAAATAATTCGAATTGTATGCTAAGTCAATGCACTATTTGTCCAGATGAACAAAACCCACTAGAAATGCTATTCGTCCATTTCAATGGCCCCGAAAATATTTTGGTTGACTGACCGTTTTTAAAAAATCTGAATTTTTTTTTACAACAACCCTAATATGAGGGAAGGTGAAAATGACTATTTTTTTAATTTTAATATTTTTCGTTTGAGAATGGTGGCTATCTTTGTTTCATCGTGAAGAGCTATTTCCTCACATTGAAATTTGATGTCTCTTGTGTGGCGCGAGATAAAAATCTGGAATTCTGCTTTTGATAGTATTTTATGGTGGTGCTATGCACAAAAAATTTCAAGAAAGAGATTTGACTATAAGCTGAGACACAGTGATTAAAAAATGTTAAGAAATGCTTTTACGAGTACATTAGGAGAAATGAGATTAACCTCTTTTATTACAATATTTACACAGAAAATATAGTTTTTAACAGTTTAATAATAAATGTTTAATTTACAAAGATACTATATATGTTCAACAAAGAACTTAACACTTATGAGAGATTTTATGAGTTCGACCAGTTACTGTTGTCAGTAAATCAGGCTAATCTTTTTCAAAATTATATTTGAAGCCACCCAAGTCTTATTATTCCTTGTTAACTTGAATGAAATTCTCTAAGTTTAATAATTGAAACCAAGTCAACTCCATCAGTTACAACCCATTGTCTGTAATTTACTTTCTCTGAAACGTGTTCCGAGTAAAATTGTTGCAATAGCATTTCTAGTAGGTTTGTTCATCTGGACAAATAGTGTATTAGCTTAGCATACATTCTGAATTGTTTAAATTACACACAAGCTTTTGAAGAAGATTAATTGTAATTAACATTTATTTTTGTACCATAAATCATTAATTTAAAATTTTGGAGGTATGAACACTTACATAGTAGGTTGCAATAGTTTGGCAGTATTGTTTTCACATATTGTCCATGTCGTATCTCAGCTTGTAGGAAAATCTCCTTCTTGAAATTTTTTATACATAACAGTACTGTACAATACTATCAAACGCCAGAATTTCAGATTTTTATCTCGTGCCCCACCAGAGATATCAAAACCTAAAAAGTGCAATTTTAGAAATTTTTCACGAATTTCGGAATTTTTTTCGCAAAGAGAAATCAACTCCCAGATCTGGAACTTGGTGTATGCATACATGCACTTTTGATCTATTTGTAGAAAAAAAAAGGTGTAAGATTGACAGTTTTCCTTGCATGAAAAATTGCCTCTTGCAAACGGATAGATTTTGGAAAAAATCTTAAATTTTGTGGTAAAATTTCACCTATAAAAATTTATTTCTCAAAATTATTCTACAACCGTACATTTTGCTTATTTTATTCTGAACAAAATGCTACCAACCCTTTTCAATTGGGAAAATAAAAGACGAGATATTTACAATTTTGTGTATCCTAGTATCTGAGAAAATCGTTGTAATGATGAAACAAAGATGTACCCCATGCACAAATAAAAAATAGTAAAATTAAAATAACGGTGATTCTTAACTTCCATCAAGTTAGGGTTGTTGTACAAAAAATTTCAGATTTTTTAACAATGGTCGAGCAACCAGTGCTGGACCACTTGAAATGGATTGACCCGGCAAGATGTAAGTTTTAATATAAGTGCTCATTTCTCTGAAAAATAATTTAATTGTTTGTCGGTGTGAAAATATTCTATTTCGCAAACGTATTTCTTCATCTACTGTCTGCAATTTGTCTTTTATTATTTTTTCTTTTCTTTCGTTAGTTAAACCATTTCCGCTCAATATATATATTTTTAAAATGCAACTGTCCATGCAGAAATCATATTAAAAAAATCCCGTAGATTTAAAGGATTTTTCAGAAAAGGAAACTGCTATCTTTCACATTTTTTTTTTTTTTACTTTCGTGACTACAACATAGCTTTGTGAAAGATCTGACGTAGGATAAAATGATAAGAAAGGCTTCATTGGAAAATCACAATAATACGCGTTTGTTGTTTTGATGTAAGAGTTTTTGCAATTATTTTCGAAATTTATTCAATGCTATGGAAAATATTAGAATAAAAATATTCAATTTAAAAAATGTTCTCTTAAAGGTAAACAAGGAACACTGACGTAATTTAACAGAGACTTTCTTTATTTAATAATAACGAGATGGAACCCGTCGAAACTCGAGGTTAAAAAAGACGTTTTAAAATGCTCTCGTGTATCATTCTTAATTTCAATTTCTTTTAAATTGAAACACATTTACTGTTTTAAGTTAATTATGTTTTGTGTAAAAATGGAGAAAATATTTTTCAATAATACTAAGACAATTTGAAGATGAAACATAATTTTAATTCTTTCGATTGTTAATTCCTTTGCATGGTTTTCTCCTTCTCTTTCCATAATCGAGATGTCTGCCCCATTTCCACAAACGGTATACTTTCTTTGTTATAAAATACATGTTCAATGGATCCAATCTGATTTAAAACATGTATTGAGCAATTTAACATGATATTAATTTTATGTTCTACATAAACTGAATATCTGTCCTTTTTGATCACAGATTTCAGTTTAATGACAAATGTTGCATTCCATGGGCAATTTAATCTTATAATTTGCCGCTTTTTTTAAAATTATTTAAATGAGATTTTAAAAAAATAGTACTTGAAAATAATATAAATGTTCGCAATAAAGTCATTTTTCAAAAGAATTTCATTCGAAAATTAATTTTATCAATTTCATTTCAAGTTCCTGTTTTATCATGTAACAACTGAAATTGTACATTATTTAGATTTGAAAGTGATGCATGTACCATAAAAGTGAAACCGTTCTTTTGCATTATTATACATTTCTAAAAATTTGAATTGGATTTTGGCTGCCGTTCAGATATAGATTGTGATTTTTTATGACAACAACAGAGAATTTCACAATGAAAGCAATAGGACTTTTTTCATAATCAGAAATTGTTAAAATCATTTACAATAAACCTACAAAGATTATTCCTATAAAATATGAATTTTACATGAAGGTTTTTTTTCTTTTGCTGTAAAGTAATTTTTTTATAAATTTTAATTTTCTTGAAATTCTTAACTTTTCCGAATTTTTTAATAAAATATTAATATATGTTACATAAAATTAAATTTATTTAGGTGGGTACGAACATGCAATCAATGTGAAATTATTAATAGAGCCTCCATTTATAATCTTTACAATCCAGAAATGAAAAATCAGTGTAAATTACGTCTTTTTGACATCATAAGATCAATTTTTCTCTGCACATGTGTCAAGGTAAAAATATATTTTAAACTAAGCATGTAGAAATCTTGACCGATAAAAACTGTTCCGACAAATTTTTATTCTTAAGCAGCATGCATTAAAGTTAAAAAAAAAAATATTTTTTATTTCATTTTAATGTGAGTGAGAGAAAAAAAAAAGCATCAGTAAAATTATAATTCATAAAGATAAAATAAGCCAAAAAAGCAATATTCTTATGATGTCAGAGTAAGTATGAAATTTTATTCACCCGTCAAAATAAAATACACATGTATAAATATTTTTTTTTCTTTTGAACTTTCTTTCCCTGAAAAAAAAAAATGGTTAAAATGCACGTGTTTGAATATTTTTCTTTTTTTTCACTGCAGTAATTGAAATAATCTGATTGCTACTGTTTTGAAGAAATTTCATAAAAAAGTTTTTACAATTAAAAATAAAATATAAAGTCGAAAATAAATTAAACAATAGCTAAAATGAGCGCCACCCTACATTTAAACAGCTTTCATAAAAAAAAAAGTAATTAGGAAAATCGGACCAGTAGAATGATTAGGGCTAATGACTAAAAATACAACTTGGTCTTTTAAAAATATTGATAATAATTATAATAATAAAAATAAATAAAATTAAAAAAAATAAAAATAAAAACACACATTTTAAAGAATAGTAACTGAATGCTCGAATATGTAAACATCATGCAAGTTTAAATCTAATATTTGTGAGTGATTAATTTTTAATAATCACTGCCTTCTTTTGCGTTAAACAATTAGGGGTCACTTCTCCTTAGAGGCTTCGCTCGTTAACGGTTTTTTACATATCCCAGTCTCTGAAAAATATATTACCCTCTGCTTCAAAAATACACAATTACGGAAGTCGAAATGATATTATCATGACAGTACCAATCCTCTGAAATCAGGTTGACAATCATTGTATAACTTTTGATTCCCAAGAACTCATCCATCGTTCTCGTACCAACAAAAAGCTACTTGTGTGGTTTAATAAATAATATTAATAACATGTTATAAAGTAAATTTGTATAAAATTAATCGTTAGGTATTAAAGTCGCTTCACCCTTTTCTAGACATTTATAACAAATAAAAAAAAAAATCTGTTAACATGCGAGAAAAAATTCGAATTAAATATGAAATAATTTTTATCATTAGCGGGTCACATACCTTTTAATATATCCAACACCAGTGTAAAAGAGATGTAATTTTAAGCCCTTATGACTCCCCAAATTTTTATTGAAATTTCATAAAACTTTGTAATATATTTAAATCACATTTAATGTTTTCTAAAATGTAAGAATGAACACTTATAGTATAAAAAATACAGTTTATTTAATGTTGCAAAAATTTTCACGTGGTATTTCAAAATCCGCACGATAAATTAATTCATGTTAGATAAATAAATATAAAAATTATGTTCAGTTGAGCTGCAACCTGTAGTTTATAGAAGGAATTTATATCTTTGATATAAATATATATTTTCATTTTTATTAGCGCTTTCCAAGAAAGTTGAAAAGTGCTGTCTGGCCGTCTGTCCGTATGGCCGTTTGTCCGCACTCCAACTATCGTAAATCTACTCGGATCGTCATGAAATTTTTGGACTTTAATGACGCTTACCCAAGCAGGAACCCTATTGAAAATTAAGTTTCTGCAATGATTAGTTTATTTATAGGGACAGTCAAAATTTTCCATTACATTACGGCCTATGGGGAAAAATCGTTTGAAATGAATTTTAAAGATGTTACACCCTGTAAATCTTCTTCAAATTTATATGCTTCTACAAGTGCACTAAAATATGCATTTTCTAAAGTATGCATCGAAAAGAAATTTTATTTTTTTATTTACAGGGCTACACAAAAGAATTCCAATAGATAATAATAAAGGGTGGGGGGGGGGAATTGTTTGCGACATATTTTAATTATGGTAAATGATTTCATATTTAATCAAATTGATATACGTTGCTGAGGATTAATATGAGTTATTTCATGCATAATACACAGTGCATAGCATTTACAGGGACACTCAAAAGATTTCAAATAGTATATTCTATCCGAAGTCCTGTATATTATGGAAGATGGCTGTTAGATGGATGAAATGCACTATGATATACGCTTTTAAGTTTCAGTAGATGTATGCATATTATATGGTTATTATAAATGCTAATTGTTAAATTATTTAGATATACAGGGTTAGATAAAACATCTAGGAAATGTTAATGAATGTGAGCGTAATTTACTTAAAAGGGATTTTTAAATATGTTATGCCTTCTTACGATGAACTGCATTTAGTTTACTAAGAAATGTTTTTAGAAGATAGATAAAATGATATACATGGTCACGCAAAGTATTGGATACATCATCGCTTTTGGATGATAATTTCTGGAAATTTGATTTAAGTAGTTTAAAGAAATTTTATTTTTAAACTAAAATTTAGCAAAATAGTTTCGTGTAGTAAAGGTAGTATGTATTTTACAGGGCTAAATAAAAGTATTCAAGTATGTTTCCATCTATTAGCATAAATTGCTGAAAGGAAAATTTCAGCCAGTTAGGCGTTTTCTTGCTAAACTAAATTTTACCATTATATAGTCTCTATATTAACCGACAGATCAAATACAGGGCTTTTCAAAAGTATTGGAATACATATTTGAATATGGACAATAATACGTTATTTCCCTGTCTAAACGGAGTTTTGCTAATGATTTCAAGAAGTGCATGAAAGTGCTTCAGATTCTACGCTTGGCGCAAGATTTTTCTTACTTTTTTTTAATTTTTTAAATTAAATAAATTTTTTCAAGTAGTTTCGTTGAAAGAATTTTTATACTATTAATTTATTCTATAGAATAGAGTTTAAAGTTAATTTTAATACAAGTTTTATGCTGATATATCTTTTCGAAGCTAAGTTATTGTGAGGATAATGACATACAATATAAAAAAAAGTGTATGATATTTATTGAACTGTATTTTTATGATATGTATTTATATGTATTTTCGACTGTATATTCATGATATTATAAGTGTTCTTTATGTGTTTTATAAAGTTTTATAGGGCTTAAATATATCACAGAGATTTAACTAATGTCAATAAAATATTTAAAAAGTTGTGACAACTCGAAACCACACGACTTTTAAACTGCTTTCGAAGATTTTAAAAAGTATGAGATCTCTTAAATACTTTTCGAAATGATATTAAAGAAACATTTGACCAAAGTATTAAACATGCATGCGTCAAATGTGTGTTTAATGTCATTTCAAAGAGCATAGTTGAATATCAGGTACCCTGGGGTAATAACGCCAGGCGGGGTAATAACGCCAAGTGCTCATATAATGCATAATTATGAAATAATCTGGTAAGTGACACCCATGTGCTCTGCGCCGAAAGATTTTGAGTCATATAAATCGCAAAAAACAGCTTCAAGTTAATTTGTTTCAATTTTAGGTCTTATTGTTTTTACAAGCAACTAAAATTAACGCTTGATCTAAAATTTTCGAGATACGTTTTGTGATGTGAAGACTATTTTTTGTATTCGGAAATATTTTGTTAATTACATAAATTTGTAGTACATTTCATGGACTTTCAAAATGTTGTTGAAGATTTTGGATATCTTCTCGAGATAATTTGTAATTTAAAATGTACAGCGCAATAACTATAACGGGGTAATAACGCCAATCCTTGGCATTAATACCCTGGTTAATTCCCTACAGTGGCCGTGCTACATCAAAAATACTGATTCAAATAAACACAGTTAAAACTGTGCAATGTTTCTAATAATTCTATTTAAGCGGTCCTTTTTAAGCAAAAAGAAGCTCACGGTCTGATATTCTTTTGCCTAACCCCCCCCCCCCCCCCCCACCACACCACACCACAACACACCTTTATTTTTCTTACACTTTCACAAAAAATTGAACATTTTCAATAGGTTAGAATGCAATTTGTCAATTTCTAAATTTGGAGGGTTTGTATTTTTAGAATTGGGCAATCTACATTCAATTATTCTATCTTATTTCATAGTTTCGTTTGCATGGCGTTATTACCCATATATGTGGGTAATAACGCCAAATAGCATTGGTCAAGAAATCACGCCATTACATTTTATGAATGCATATCTGTTAAATTATTTTTTTTATATAGATAGTCAATGAGTTTCTGTATCAAATCATATATCTGTTTGAAAAATACAATCTAAAACTGAGCCGTGAAAATTGGTAGAACCTTAACGTGGCGTTATTATCCCAGGGTACCTTATATTAAAAAAATTTTGTTGTTGAAAACCAAGAATTTAAAAAGTGTGAAGGACAAGATTCTGTTCTTCGAATGAGAAAATGAAATTATTAGTTGAAATCTACCTACAACAATGGGATAATTTAAAGCTGAATTTCGAATCTGTTTTTAAACTATCACCATCCATCAGATAAAATTGGTTTAACAGTTTACGTATAACAAACACTTAACATAAAATTTATGCAGCCTTATAATAAATAATGTAAAGGCTATATTTCTGAAATATAATATTTTTTCTTTGGTATATATCTTGAAAATAAAGCTGAAATTTTAAAATATATGTGCTTCATTCAGAGAGCTTTCAATATCTTCAATACTGGCGCTATATTTGGCTGAAATATAACTAATACTGGACTATTATTATACAGTGGAGCATCGCTTATACGACGCCGAAGGGACTACCGAAAAACGTCGTATAAACGGTAACGACGTATAATCGATTTTCACATCCAAAACTAGAATTAATTTTGTTTTCACTTAATTTTAATGTCTAACGTGATGATTTGCATGAATTTTTAAATTAAACAAACCAAAATAAACAAATAATCTTAAAAACGGGGGGGGGATTAGAAAGCAATTTAAATATGTGTACCTTTATTTATGTTTCAACGAAAGGTTCCTCATTTGCAGTACACCATTTCCTTTCCATTTAAAGTTAAAGATAAAAAACCCCGCGTGCCCAACTAAAAGTCGCCAATAATGATAACAGTTAGAAGGATAGTCTATTTGCAGCTTAAAACAGGTTGGGAGAGCTGACCATCTTCGAAAAAAGAATGAACCCTCCCAGTGTAATCTGTTACATGTCAGCTGATTTTTCAGACTAATCGAACACCAGCCCACATTTTTATAATGTGGAGTGCACTTAAAAACACTCTTTTGTGTAATTCACAGCAGCCAACTTCCGCTCGTTCGTAAAATACGCAAGAAAAATAAACAAAAATGAACCTATATAAAATTGAAAAATCGACGTGTAAACGATTTTGGGCGTCTTATAAAAGATATATTTTTACATTAAAATGATCGGGAATGAATCGGGACCACATTAAAACGTCGTATAAGTGATTGTCGTATAAACGATGCTTTACTGTAGTTAGAAAATGTTGCTTTAATTGCTAAAATTATGCATTATTGAACACACATTTAAGAAAATTTCTCTTTATATACATTTCACATTACATATTCAACATATGAAATTTTATTTCTAACGATAAATTCTTGCAACGAAATTAATTACTCTTTCAAATGCGATAAGCATACGCTAATCTTACAGCGGAAGATTTTTATAGCAAATAGTGAAAGCATGGACAGAGATTAATACAAGGATATCCTTTGTGCCTGACATTGGAACCTCAAATTTTCTAGGTTAGATGAAAGGAAAGGTCTAGTTAAATGGATATAAAAGGTCAGTGCGATGGCTTTATTTATTAAAGTAGTGCGTTCTGTCTTATAAAGTATTTTGCAATCGAAAAATAGTCCTTGAAAAAATGGTTGCTGTTAAGCTATTGGTCTTTTTAATGTCCATGGTATGTCTGGTCCTATTAAGTGGATTGGATGGCATTAGCGCAGTCCCTATGGGTATGTTTGGCGGAGGACATCATGGAGGTGATGGTATTGCTCCTATTTTAGCAGCAGGAATTGTTATTTCACTTTTACAGAATCATCATCATCTTGGATGAATTTTACTTTTTTAATTTTGTGAAGTAAAAAACTGTTTCGTTTGTTTCCGTTCAAAATAGCCGTGATATTTTTCTTCATTATCAATTGTTATTGATTATTACATTTTCTGTAAAGTGGATGTTGGAATGCAGATTCTATTATATATTGATAATCATTTACATCTGAAAATTATGTGGCGCATTTCATGTTAAGATGATTTATGTTTTACTAAATGCAAAATTGTGATTTATAATGTCGTTGGAACATACGTAACTGGCTGTAAAAGGTAACTCCTTGTACTGTGATATGTAAATTATATGTACATTTTTGTAAATTTTGATGAAATAAAATATTAGAAAAGACATGAATATAGAGTTATTTTCTATGAATAAATATTTAAAACATTTTAAAAGGAAAATATGGGTTTTTTTAGTGTAACAACACACATAAGATTCTGGAATTGATGCGTATATGTGAAAATATTTTTTCCTTTGCTTAGAAGTCTTGAATGTATAAAGATATAATAAGTCACATTATATTCAGTCATTTTTCCTTTTCTTAAGCAATGGAATAAAAATATTCTGATAATCAATGAAAAACATTTTAAATATTCTTAAACAATCTGAAAAGAATTTAAAATTTGAAATATTCTAAAATTATTGTAACATATCCTATTCTTTTCAATAATTTAACATTTGTTTTAGCACACACTACTTCATGTTATAAGAACATTATATGTATAATACAAACATCGTGTCATATATCAAACCCTGAAATATTTTCAATATAATTAGTCTAACAAGTTTTCGCATTTGAATTCATCGGTTGACAATCTGTCATATAAAAGTCGGAAAAAAATTACTAGGACAGATGAAAGGGTAAGTCTAGGAAAGTTAATATAAAAGGTCAGAGCGATGGCGTTATTTAATAAAGAAATGTTTTCTATCTTATAAGATGTTTTTTAAATGAAAATATTTTTGAAAAAATGTCCGCAGTTAAGCAACTGGTCTTTTTAAAATCCATTGTAAGTCTCGTCATATTAAATGGCTTGGATGTAATTTAGCTCGGTCTATATGGTTATGTTTGGTGGAGGACATCATGGAGGTGATGGTATTTCTCCCATTTTAGTAGAAGGAATTGTAGTTACACTTTTACAGAATCATCATCATCTTGGAGGAATTTTACTTTTTAATTTGTGAAGTAAAAAACTGTTTCGTTTCTTTTGGTTTAAAATGGCCGTGATATTTATCGGATGTATCAATTGTTATTGATTATTCTATTTTCTGTAACGTGGATGTTGGAATGAAGTTTCAATTTGTATATTGATAATCATTTACATTTGAAAGTCATGTGATGTACTTTGTGTTAAAAGGATTTATATTCAGTAAATGCCAAACCATGACTTATATTACGGCTGAAACAAGAACAGGTAGTGACCAGTACTATGATATGTAAATTATAAGTACACTTTTTTAAATTTTGATGAAATAAAAAATTAGAAAAGCGATCAATTTATAGTTATTTTCTATGAATAAATATTTAAAAATTTTAATATGAAAGTATAAGTTTCCTCAGTATAAGAAAAAATATTTTTTTTCTGCTTCACCTTTTTTTCTATAAAAAAAAAATAAGCCACATTCTTCAGTAATTCCTTCTTTTCTTAAAAAACAGAAGAAAGGTATTCTTATCAATTAATGGAAATGTTAGATAATTTTAATAAAATGATTGGATAAAATATACAGTCATTGATAGAAAGTCAAAGAAGATTACATACGCAAAAAGTTTTTTTAAAGGAGAAAAGGGATTGTTTGCTATTTTTTGGCTTCGGCATCTAATGTAGGAAATAAATATTAAATATCTTTTGAAATAAAGGTTAAACATCGCTTTACATTGCAATAAATTACATTCATTATAAGCTTAAGAATATGAAGTTATCATTAAATTTTAATCTTAGTCACTTGTTAGAGAAATAACAAGATTATGTACAGGGTGAGTCATAACTATCGAAAAAATAGGCTATCGCCTTAAATATTGCCCCTGGACCCATATTTCCAATTGCAAAATTTTATAAAAAAGGAGAAATTTTAGATAAGATAAGTTGCAATTCCATGGGGGTCTATTTGAAAAAATACGAAAATTAAATTTTTATACTGCCCCCGAAGAATAAAAATTCCAATTAGGAAAACTTTCCTTATGCAGTCCTGAATAAAACACAAAAATGTGCATGTTCATATCTTCAAAACTCGCAAAGTTTAAATATTTCATCAGATTCTGGGGGATTAGACACAAATTGAAATGAGCGCAATTCCAAAAACAATGCTACTTTAACAGCTCTAGGAAACTTGTAAAAAATCTATCTTTTGAGTTAGAATTCAGAATTTTTATTTATTTATTTATTTTTTTGTGATGGTTAGCCATATAATTTGCTATGAAAACCACAACCTAAAATTTATCATACAATTTATAAAAATTTCATATGGTTAGCACTGATTTAAATGGGATAGTTAAAAATCATTATAACTCGAAACATAATTTATCGGATTTCAATTTCTTTCCATTTAATTAAAGATGAATATCTGATTTTAGTTTTGTTCCATAGTTTTTGTTTTTTTGTAATAATTTTAAATTTATCAAAAATATTTATTGAAAAAACAATATAATCTAAAAAAAAACCATATTATCAAAATTTTATCATATATTTTTTTGAAATTTGCCGAAACAAAACCAATGTAAAATAATCAAAAATAACATGTTTCAAATTCTTTTTTCTTTAACAATTCTCAACTTTTAATAATTTAAGACAAGAAATAGTGGTGTAAAAATTTCATCATACAGAAAAACGAGGTGTACTGTTTAAATGTTCGCCAATTATTTAAAAGAATGCTTTTTCTAAGATGCATATTAAGACTTTTTTTTTCAAAATTTAGCTCTTACAACTTCAGGCTTTTTATCGTCCTGGAGAGGATGTTAAAAAAAATCTGTATTCTGGGCCTAGGCTGGGCCAGGACCGAGACGTTACTTTTTTCTGAAAACTCGCCTGGCCGGGCCTAACGTATTTTTCATATCCGGAGGGGCCTGCTTAATTCTTCCTAGGCCTGCACTGGACGAAATTTTCAATCCTTGTCTATAACAATCCGTATTTAAAATCACTGTGACTGACTGACCTTATACGTACATAAAGCAAGTAAAATTTGGCTCAATCAAAATTTTTACGAAAACCACAGTTTTTTTAATAAAACCGCTTTTATTTAAAAAAATTAAAGCATAGTATATTTAAAGGCTAAAAAATTAAATACAATAAAATCAGTGAAAGAAATTTGACTATGACGGAATTCTCTCATAAACGGAAAATGTGTTGATCCATGCAAAATAAATACAATAATACCTGAGAAAAAATAAACTCCATTTACACCTCCTAGGAATGACATTTGTCTATAACGTATTTTTTCTTTCCTATGTGATTCTGTCTTAAAATGTTTTACTGTACAATATTTTTCAAAGTCTCCAACGAATGGGATATGGACTAACGATATTAAATATAAGTAAAACATTTACATAGAAATATAGATTCATTGCTAAAATAAATATATCACAGCCTTTGGCGCTTCTTTAATAATAAAAGTATAAATATAAAATACGAAAAGCTATAATAAGTATTTTGGGTCAGAAAACGAAACAATTTTTAACCACACCGAAGTAAAAAAAAAACTATGTAAAAATTCATGGCTGAGCCGAGCTATGATTTTATCTTTTGTCCAGGCCGGGCAGAACTTATTTTCCGATAGTTCGGGACAGGACCTAGATATTTCGTTCCATGTAGACCTCCAGCGCAGATTCCAACATATTTTAAAAACAAGTCTAGATTTAATTCAATGCGCTGCTTTGATATGTCCAAATAAAAGACACTGTCTTAAATTGACATTTAATAATGGAAAATTTGTCGACGATCCCTCATTCGCTTTAAAAATGAATTAAAAACGCCCCATTTACGGGCTTGGTTAAGGGTTGTAAGTCATGAATTTTGGAGAATTTTGGATTTTAATATCTTTGTCAGGTTTTTAGATATGGAGATGATTTTTTTTGTTGTTGTTGTTCAGTTTAGGAATGGATGAGGAATAATTTCCTAATTGGAAATTTTGCCCTACGGGGGCCATATAAAAGTTTAATTTTCGTATTTATTCAAATATAGCCCCCATGGAGTTGCAACATATCTTATCAGAAATTTCTCTTTTTTTATGAATTTTTGCAATTGGAAGTATGGGTCTAGGGGCATTATTTAAGAAGATAGCCTATTGTTTTTATATTTATGACTCACTCTGTTTATATAGTGTTTATAAAAATCTTGAATCTTGATCTGTGTTTATAATTCTTGATAAATATATATAGAATAGCAGAAAGCAAAGAAAAATACTGACAAAATTTGAAACCAACTTGATTCATTTGAGACGCCGCCGCATAGTAAAAATTTAATATCCATAAACATCATTTAAATAAAATATTCAACCATATTATTTTTATTTTATTAAATATGAAAATTATAATCGACCAAACTCTCATAGAAAAGCTTTTTGTCCAAACAACAAATCTTCAATATTTTCCTAACGATTGAACAAAATTATCGAATAATTGTACACCAAATACCAGGTGTCTCATCAACTTAATTAAAAGTTGGTGTGATGGATTTTTCCACTTGCGGCGAAGCATAGAGATGAACAGTCCGCAAACAATCAGATAAAAACAAATCTAAAACAATTCAATGGACTTTTCAGCAATAGTAACGCATAAAAAATAGCATATACATATGTGTATATATACATATGTGTATATATATACCGGGTCTTCCAAAAATGACTGAAGGATTTTAAAATTCAATAACTTGCAAACGGTGACAGCTATTTAAAAATGTTTTTGCAGGAGGGGTATGTATAATGGCAGGAGTTTTTTTACCGTGATTTTTTTTATTTTAGTTCGCATTTAAAACAATAGGTGGCGCTGAAGGAGATTGAAGGCCAGGTGATCAATGCTGAGTGAAGCGTCGAACTGGCCTTTAATCGCCGTCAGCGCCACCTATTGTTTGAGATGCGAACTAAAATAAAAAATACGTTAAAAATCTCCTGACATTATACATAACCCTCCTCCAAAAAAATTTTTAATTAGCTGTCACCGTTTGCAAGTTATTGAATTTTAAAATCCATCAGTCATTTTAGGACACCCGTATATATATATATATATATATATATATATATATATATATATATATATATACATATATATAGATGCATCACATATAGCATGAGTTTCCGTTTGCTTTTCTTTTGGGTCTTCACAGGTGGGCGGTAGTGTTGTGCATTTAACACCAGCTTAACTCCACCATACACATCATAGTCTGTGTCGCTCGTCCACAGGGGATTTAATTTTCAAGTTTATTTTTCATGCTTTAGTTATATCATATTGTTTATTGTTTGATGGTTTAGTTTTGTAGGGTATCAGGACTTTTTATAAGGCATGTTGGTTTTATTTTGTCCAGTTTGCGCATTTTTATATTTGGTTCAGTTCAGTAATTTTGTACATTTTAGTATAGTTTTTGGATAATGTATATATAATGTTTTATTGCTAAAACTCTGATTGCATGCATCGTGATAGCACGTGCAATAAATACGCATCTTATTAAATGTAATAAAGACTACTTTCATTTTGAACTTTATTTTTGAACAAACATTACTTTCAGTATTTTCGTAAAATTTGCGAAATTCTACAAATTTTTATTTTGCATGTTTCAAGGTGTTTGCAATATAAAAAGTTGCATGCTTGTTAAAGCAATGCTCTTAAATAAATACAATGTGCATCTATGAAATCCGTTACCCAGGTAACAATGAAAATTAAGATTTAATCGGAATTTTCCAACAGTATTACTTCAACTGCTTGTTGTACAAGTTTTGAAGAGTCCATCCCAGAAAGTTTTGATGAACGCAGATAAATGATATTTCGTATGAAAAAAGGGATTTTTTTAAATAAAAATATAAAAAAAATGCAAAAATATCGCAAAATATGTTTTCTTATCGAAGAGAAAAAGAACATTAGCACAATCGTATCTAATAACACAGACAAACTACATAAAAAATAACTTATGTGCAATGAACACAAACATGAAAGTTAGGAAAATAAAAATAAAAAGAGAGTGTTTTATCTTACAAATTTCAAATTTAACTATGCAGAGATGAAAATTATTTTAACTTACCATACTTTTTATTTTTTTCTAAATAAAACAACTGAATCACAAAATAAAGAGAAATACGTATGTATTTTATTTCATGGATAATTATTGAAACTATGACAGAATCACAGTAATGACAGTATGACTTATATCAAAGTCACATTGGACAAAGTTATTAATCATACGTGCTCGAAATGGGTGTTTAATATCATTTCAAATGTTATAGTTAGACATGTAAATTCATAATCTATTCGTCTAATACATAAATAGTAAGCTAGGCCTCTTTACATTCATTTGGGCACACTGTCAAGAAGTTATACAGGGTGATTCATAAAAGATGGGCAAAACTTTATGGGGTTATAGTACACTTAAAGACAAATAATATTAAATAGGAGACTAAGGGTCCCAGACGTATTCCCAAGGAGATAGGGGGCATTAAAGTTTAGGGTCCGAAATTTCAAATGATTATAAAAAATGGAAAAATTGGTGGATTCGTTTGCGGTTTTTGCAAAAAATTTTCTTTATGCCAGTATTTTCTTGAAATAAAATTTTAAAGTTCAATTTCAAAAAATGCCGATAGGGGGTTCTTTAGACTTTGGAGTAACAAACAACTATTTTTTAACGTTATTTATTGTATTTCTTTAAATGATTTCGAAAGCTTAGACTTAAACTTAAATTTTGATCTAAAAATCTGAGTCCTAACGAGTAGTTAAGTAGCGTAAACTGAAATTTGAAATTTGAAACCCTTCTCCCCCCAGAACAAAAAACAGTTATTCCCGATCTTTGTGTCGTAGATTAGGCTCTAACTACTGCCGCGTTTTGCTAAAATTATTCTTTATGTCAGTATTTTCTTGAAAATAAATTTTAAAGAAAAGTTTCAAAAAATTCCGATAGAGGGCGCTTTAGACTTTGGAGTAACGAACAACTATTTTATACCGTTATTTTTTGTGTCTCATTAAATGCTTTGAACTTTTCTAAAGCTTAGACTTAAACTTAAATTTTCAGCTCAAAATCTGAATCGCTGAGCGTGGTTCAGTAGCGAGGGGAGGGGGTTCAAATTTCAACTTCTGAACATAGTTCAGTTTGCACTACTTAACCATGCCCAACGATTCTGTGCTGTGATACAAGGCAAAAATACAACTTTCGTCAAGGACTGCATAGTCGGAATTCACTCATAAAGGCACTGGCACAGTTGAAAACGTCGCTCATGCAAACGTTAAAGCTCCATTCCTGACGCTAGTCACCGGGTGAAGAAGGAGACAGAAAGTATGCAAATGTCAAATGGGGAAGAAGAAGAACACGTATGCAAAATTTCGACACGATTCAGGCATAAAAACCACTGAACGGTGAGTCAAGTGTAAGTCGCTGTAGTAATGAATCGGAAGATGGTGCCCTTCACGAATAAGGAAAAGGCTGAGATGCATTTAATTTACGGAGCGGCAGATGGAAATGGTGCAGAGGCACACCGAATGTACGGAGAGCGATTTCCCAACAGGCGATTGCCTAACCGCAAAACTTTCGAGCGCTTGCACAGACAGTTGTGTGAGACGGTATCATTTCTCGCTTCCCGGTCGAATGCAGGTCGTGCAAAAAAGGACGAATCAGTAGTTGTTGCAGCAGCCATTCTGGATGTAGTAGCGGCGCAGCCAAGTACAAGTACACGAACAGTGGCTAGGCAGGTGGATACCTCACAGTCCATGACTTGGAGGGTACTGAAGGATGAACATTTGCTCCCGTTTCATGTGCAACGAGTCCAGAAACTGTCTCCAGGGGATTATCCAAATCGTATTGAATTCGCCCGCTGGTTTCTGCAGCAGAACGCGCTAAATCCACATTTTGGACGAACTGTGCTTTTCACCGATGAATGTACCATCACACGTGAAGGTACATTTAACACACACAATGCACATGTATGGGCGGATGTCAATCAACATGCTACGTATCCACATGCTCATCAGAGACGCTTTTCCATCAATGTTTGGGCAGGAATCCTCGGAGACCACTTAATCGGACCGTACTTTCTTCCTGAACGCCTCAACGGTAAAACATACCTCACATTTCTGCAACATGTGCTGCCAGACCTGTTAAACGTTGTTCCTCCACACATCCGGCGGGTCATGTGGTTCCAGCACGATGGAGCGCCAGCCCATTACGTACGAGACGTCCGCAACTATCTGGACATCATATTTCCGAACAGATGGATTGGTCGAGGTGGTCCTGTTGCTTGGCCTGCTCGCTCGCCATATCTTTCACCCCTCGATTTCTTTTTTTGGGGACAATTGAAGGCTCTTATGTATGAGACACCCATTGAATCCCCCGAGGAACTGGTCGCCAGACTTTCCGCCGCTGTAGGGGAAGTGCTCGAAAAGCCTGATGTTTTCGCGAATGTTCGCCGTTCCATTCTTCGCCGTTGTTCTGCGTGCATAACCTCTGGTGGTCACAATTTTGAACATTTATTGTAATTACATGTTAATAAATATGCTTTGGTAACATAATCCTAATTTGTGTCTTTTTACCTCGTATCACAGCACACAATGTGTGGACATGGTAAACTGAGCTGTGCTCAGGAGTAGAAATTTCAAACCCCTCTCCCCAGAAACTTAACCACGTCTAACGATTCAGATTTTGGGCTGAAAATTTAAGTCTAAGCTTTAGAAAGCATTTAATGAGACACAAAAAATAACGGTATAAAATAGTTGTTCCTTACTCCAAAGTCTAAAGCGCCCTGTATCGGAATTTTTTGAAAATTTTCTTTAAAATTTATTTTCAAGAAAATACTGACATAAAGAATAATTTTAGCAAAACGCGGCAGTAGTTAGAGCCTAATCTACGACACAAAGATCGGGAATAACTGATTTTTGTTCTGGGTGGAGAAGGGTTTCAAATTTCAAATTTCAGTTTACGCTACTTAACTACTCATTAGGACTCAGATTTTTAGATCAAAATTTAAGTTTAAGTCTAAGCTTTCGAAATCATTTAAAGAAATACAAAAAATAACGTTAAAAAATAGTTGTTTGTTACTCCAAAGTCTAAAGCGCCCCCTATCGGCATTTTTTGAAATTGAACTTTAAAATTTTATTTCAAGAAAATACTGGCATAAAGAAAATTTTTTGCAAAAACCGCAAACGAATCGACCAATTTTTCCATTTTTTATAATCATTTGAAATTTCGGACCCTAAACTTTAATGCCCCCTATCTCCTTGAGAATACGTCTGGGACCCTTAGTCTCCTATTTAATATTATTTGTCTTTAAGTGTACTATAACCCCTTAAAGTTCTGCCCATCTTTTATGAATCACCCTGTATAAACCTACTCCGTAAAATTGTTTTCAGCTTTGTTGCCTTCATTTTATTCAGCAATTTAACCGATACGACCGGTGTTACGTTGCATTAATGTGTAACATTACACTACTCATGTCAGAAAAAAATTACGCTTTTATATTAATTAAACTACTCTGTAACTTTTTTGAAGTGTATAATAAATATATTTATTTATTTTAATTTTTATTATGTTTTATGCTAAAATTGGATGCATATGCTAAAAAAAGACCAAGTTTAAGCAACGAAAATTGAAAGATTTAAGTTTTAATAGAAGCGCTCATTACTCAGCAAAATAATTAATTTTTTAGGGCTTCGAAAACGTTCTACTCCCCAAACGTACTTCTCCATCTACTGTCTGCAATTTGTATTTTCTTTCTTTTTTATCTTTAGTGAACCCATTTCGCTTAAGAAATGTATCTATTTAAAATGCAACTATCAGTACAGAAATCACATTTAAAAAATAATCCAACAGCTTTAAAGGATTTTTCAGAAAAGAAAAGCTGTTTCTTTCACAACTTGTTACTTTCCTAACTTTAACATGGCTTTGTGAAAATATGACACAGGATATAAACATAAAAAGTTTCATTGGAAAATCACAATAATACAGCGGTTGTTCTTTTGAAGAAAGAGTTTTCGCCCTTACTTTCGAAAATATTCTGATGATATGGAAAATATTCGAATAGAAATATTCAGTTCTAAAAAGAGATTATTTATTCTATTTTATTTAATTCTTTTCATTTTATTCTATTTTATTTATTTATTTGAAAAAAGAAAACAAAAAACACAAACATAATTTAATAATAGTAATAAATAATGTAAAATAAATAATTAAAAAAATAAATATTTTAGAGAAGAGAATGTGATAACCCAAATGCTTGAATACATAAAACTCATTCAAGTTTAAATTTAATATTTTTGAGTACTTCTATATATAACAATAATAGACTTTTTTTCTGTTAAACAATTAGGGTTCACTGCCACCAAGAAGCCTCGCTCGCAAACCGTTTTCCGGGTATCTCTCACTCTAAAACAAATAAACTTTCATCTCCTCGAAAAATTCATAATTGCAGAAGACTAAATTATATTATCACGAATGTAGCGATCTTTTCTAATCAGGTTTTCAATCATTGTAAAGCTTTTGGATCACAAGAATACATCTAAAGCTCATGGGCTATCAAATAAAGCTCATGGGCTATCAAAAAAAAACTACTTGCATGATTTATGTATTAATATACACATATTAATTAATAAATCACACATTAACTAATAACATATTTAAAAATAAACGTGCGTCGAATGAATGTTTAAGTATTAAAGTCGCTACCCCCTCCCCGGACATTAATAGCACAGAGAAGAAAAATCCGTTTACATGCTAGAACAAATTTGCCATAAATATGATGTTTTAAAAATGAAATAATTTTTATTATTAAATGCTTTTCGAAATTATATCAAAGTCACATTGGACCAAGTTATTAATCATACGTGCCCGAAATGGGTGCTTAATATCATTTCAAATGTTATAGTTAAACATTAAAAAAAAAAAGAAAAAATGCTGAAACCAAGAATTTAAAGAGCGTAGTAGGAGAGAGTAACATCTTCGAAAGAGAAAATGAAATTAGACTTTAAGTCCGCCTACACTCAGATATATATATATATATATATATATATATATATATATATATATATATATATATATATATATGTGTGTGTGTTTCTGGTATCTGGAATCTAAATCGTGGCTCTAAAAATATATATTTATGTCTCATCCTTATAAATTCTAGTCCCCTTTGCTACACAGTTCTAGAGTTTCCTACTTAAATTCCTGCGTGTTTTCTTATATTCTCGTTGCCAAACTTTTTTTAAAAATCTGTGCAAATAGATTCGAACACAAAAGATTAGTTTCAGAAGCTATAATTCTAGTTTATGTTCCATTTTATTGCACACTTATTTCCATTCCAGAAATCAAGCGATGATTTCTCGTCATTAAAAAAATACAATATAGTTTCGTGAACTATAAAATAAGAGACAAAAAATTATAGATCATTTCGTCTATTCAGCTTAGTTGTTTATCCTATTCGTATAGTTCTGTCATCTATAATTCTATTTTATGTATTCAGATAGTTACTAACTATTCATTTAAATTAAAGGCGGTGTATATATATATATTTTTCTCAGCACAAGAATACGATAATGCACAGCTGAACTTCAAGTAGGTTTTAAAACTATCTGCAGCCATCAAATAAACATTGTTTTAAAAGTTATGTAACAGAAACCAGTATTAAATTTTACGCAGCCGTATAATTCATAATGTAAAGGCAAAATATCTGAAATATAGTATTTCCTTATATAATTTGAAAATAAAGGTAAATTTTAAAATATTAAGGTTATATTAAGTGAAATTTCAATATTTTCAATACCGGTGCTATATTTAGCTAAATATAAGATTGCATTTTTATTACAATTAGAAAAAAGTTGCTTTTAGTTATACTGTATTTTATAAAAAATATGCATTTCTAAACGGAAATCATCTCAATATCATCACGGATACCATCAGAAAAATCACATCAATGTACATTTCACACTGAACCGAACTGCATAATTGTGATATAAAAAAATGTTGTTTAAAACCAAGAATTTAAAGTGATGTACAAAGATCTTTTATTCGAATTAAAAAAATGAAATTATTAGTTGAAATCCATCTACAATAACATGATAATTTTCTGTTGAATTTCAAATATGTTTCAAAACATCTATCTCCAGCCATCAAATAAAAATTGATTTAAAAGTTTCATAGCAGAAGCCTCTATTAAATTGTACGTAGTCTTACAATTTCTAATGTAAAGGCAATAATTTTAAAATTAGTATTTGTTATATATTTTGAAAGTAAAGCAGAAATTTTAAAATATTGGTATTTCATTCAGAAGAATTTCAATATTAATCAATGCTGACACTATATTTCGCTATAATATAGCTAATACTGGATTGTTATTACGATTAGAAAAAACTGCTTTTATTTATATTGTATTTTATAACAGGATGCATAAATAAACAGTTATTTAAGAAAAACGTTCAATCAAACTGCATAGCTGAGACTTAATTTTTTTGTTCTTGAAAACCAAGAATTTAAAGAGGGTAGTGGACGAGATTCTGTTCTTCGAATAAGAAAATGAAATTATTAGTTGAAATTCATCCACAACAATTTGATAATTTACTACTGAAATTCGAGTATGTTTCAAAACTATTTCCAGCTGCCAAATAAAAATGAGCTTAAAAGTTATGTAACAAAAAATTCTATTAAATTTATGAATCCTTATAGTTCACAATGTAAAGGCTATATTTCTGAAATATAGTATTTTCTTATATATTTTGAAAGTAAAGCTGAAATTTTAAAATTCTCATGTTTTAATCCGAGTAATTTCAGTATTTTCAGTACAAACACTATGTATGATTTTAATATAACTAATACTTGATTGTTATTACAATTAGAAAAGTTGCTCTTAGTTATACTGTATTTTAGAACAGGTAAGCATTAAAAAAAATATATTAAGGAAAAACTATCGGTCTATCTATTTTACATCATATATTTAACAATGAACTTTTATTTTCTACAATGAACCCTTGCAAGGAAATTAATTATTCATTCTAATGCGGTAAGCATACGCTAATCTTATAGCGGAAGAATTTTATACGAAATAGTGAAATCGTAAGCAGAGATTAATAGAAGGATATCCGTTGTGCCCGACATTGGAATACCAAATTTTCTATGTCATATGAAATGAAAGGTCTAGTTAAATTAATATAAAAGGTCAGAGCGATGGCGTTATTTACTAAAGAAGGCGTTGTGTTTGATAAAGTGTTTTGTACTTGATTTTTTTTTTTTTTTTTTTTGAAAAAATGGTAGCAATTAAGCAACTGGTCATTATAATATCCATCGTAAGTCTCGTCATATTAAGTGGCATGGATGGCATTAGTGCAGTCCCTATGGGTATGTTTGGCGGAGGACATCATGGAGGTGATGGTATTGCTCCTATTTTAGCAGCAGGAATTGTCATTTCACTTCTACAGAATCATCATCATCATCATCATGGATGAAATTTACGTTTATAATTTTGTGAAGTAAAAAGCTGTTTCGTTTGTTTCGATTCAAAATAGCCGCGACATTTTTCGTCATTATCAATTGTTATTGATTATAACATTTTTGTAAATTGGATGTTGGAATGCACATTCGTTTTGTACATTGATAATCATTTAGATGTAAAAGTTATGTGATTTACTTCAGGGTAAAGGGATTTATATTTAGTAAATGCGAATATATGATTTATATTGTTGGTGGAACAGAAACATGTATCGCCCGATACTGTGATATGTAAATTATATGTACATTTTTGTATATTTTGATGAAATAAAATATTAGAAAAGAGATCAATAGAGTTATTCTCTATGAATAAACATATAAATCTTTTAATAAGAAATTATAGATTTTTTTAGTGACAGTACACATTCGATTTTTGAATGGATGCGTATAAACGAAAAAATATATATTTTTCTCTTTCACTTAGAATTCTTTAATTTATAAAGATACAATAAATTAAATTATTCACTTATTCCTTTTTTTCTTAAACAATACGAAAAAGATTTTCTCATAATCTCAGAAATAAAATTAAAATATTTTTGAACAATTCGAAAAAATTTCTAAAGTTTGAAATATTCTAAAATTATTCTAACATCCCCTGTTCTTTTCGATAAATTAACATTTGTTTTAGCACTCTATGCTTTGTTGTAAGAACCTTAGATGTGAAATACAAAGATTGAGTCGTATATTAATACAGACAATATATTCAATACATTTATGTAATAAGTTTCCCATTTGAATCCATCAGATGAAATCTCTCATATAAAAGTTGGGAAAAAATATCAGTAAATGCATACGTTTAAGAAGGTTTCTTCTTTTTTTCATTTCATACTTTACAATGTGCATATTTTTATTTTTTCTTGAGGATTATATGATATGTTAGTAGGTATAAAGAAGGATAAAAATCCAAAAAAAAAAAAAAAAAAAAAAAAAAAAAAAAAAAAAAAAACATTATGCGTGTATAGAAATCAATTCTTCTTGTTTGGAGATCTTAATGTCCAATTATTTCGGAAATACCATGATGAATGTCATGTAATCCATCAAATCTTTGGCGTAAAATCTACCAAGCTTACTTTTTAGTTTCCTGACATAGTACATCTTATGGTTTCATTTTCGGCACACTCTTGGGAATATTTTTGTTAAATTACTTTCCTCCCCCCTACATAAATCTTTTTCTACTGTAATACTATTCTTTTTCATCGAAACACATTATAAGTTTGGATAAGAAAAATCACTATGTTGTGAATTCGTAAACAGATATCCATTTAGCTTTTATAACAGACAAAGTTGCATAAGAAATAATAAGTATAAGACTTTGGAAAGTAATAATAATTGGATTATTATTCATTGGAAAGTAATAATAAAAGTTAAGTCAGTTTAATAAGCTGTCAAAAAAAAGTATGTCTTTTTAAAATTCTTTTTTTATTATTATTATCAGCTCCAAAGTTATCAATGTTTTTATAGAAGACATTGTGGGTATATGAGATATGATTTATTTATTACATTATAAAAATTAATATGCATTTTTTCAGGTATTTATAAAATATTTCGATTATTAGGTAATCCACCATAGCGTAAGTATAAAAAGAAAAATAGCTCTAATTAAATGTTGAATCTTTATCCAATTAAATCCTGACTCTTAAAGCTAACATAATTTTAAAATGGTTGCATGAAACAGATTATTTAGACATCTTCTTTTTTCTAATGAGGAAACCTTAAGAGTATCAGTACTATAATAAATTCAATATACAAAATACTATTTAAATAATTAAACTTTAATTTTTCTGATATTTACTAAAAGGAAATTCGTTAAGATCCGTATTAAATGACCATGAATTTGTTAAAAATTTGATTTGGATATAATAAAATCCGGTTAGTGATAACTAAAATGTTATCTTTGAACAAATCATTCAATAAAAAGATTTTTTTTTCCCTAGCATTAGAGTATAGGTAACATTCTTGAATCTAATGCCTACAAGCAAAACATTTTTTTTCATTCCATGCTTTGCAATATGAATATTTTTATTTTGTCATGAAGATTATATGATATGCAAGTTGATATAAACAAACATAAAAATCCAAAAAATTACTATGCATTAACAAAATTCAATTCTTCCTGTTTGGAGATCTTAATGTCCAATTAGTTTCGAAGTACCATGATGAATGTTATGTAATCCATCAGTTCTTTGGCATCTCATCTACCAAGCTTTCTTTTTAGTTTCCTGATATATGTCTTTTAGTTTCGTCTTAGGTGCAATCTTGGGAATATTTTTGTTAAATTACCCCCCCCCCCCTCTCGAAAAATCTTTTCTACCTTAATTTTATTCTTTTTCATCCAAACATGTAAGTTTGGATAAGAAAAGTCACTATGTTGGGAGTTCCAGATATAGGTAAGATAAAAGATATCCATTTAGCTTTTATAACAGACAAAGTTGCATAAAAAAGTTATAAGTATAAAACTGTGTTATATTCATTGAAAAGTAATAATAAAAGTTAAGTCATTTTAATAATCTGGAAAAATTTTATGACTTTTTTAAATTCTATTTTTTATTGATAGTGTAAAAGCTATAAAATTACTAATCACTGTTTTTATAGAAGAAATTGTGGGTGTACGCGATAGTATTTATGTTTCACACTATAAAAATTTAAATGTATTGATTTTTTTCCTTATCGATAATTATTTATAAAATCTGTCGATAATTAGATAATCCACAAAGGTTAATTATCAAAAGAAAAGTAGCTCTAATTCATTTTTGAAACTTTATCCAGTTACATCCTGACTATTAAATCGAACAGAATTTTAAAATGGCTTCATGAAAACACATAATTTATTTTTTTTTTCTAATGAGGAAACCTTAAGGGTATCAGTACTATAATAAATATACATATACACAATATACATATACACAATAAATATACATATTCAATATACAAAATCTTATTTTAACAACTAAGCTTTCAATTTTCTGATATTTAATAACGGAAAATTGATTGAGATCTGTATTAAACTACCATGAATTTGTAGAAAATTGATTTCGATATACTAAAAACTGGTTTTTAATAAAAAGAACGTTACATTTCAACAAATAATTCAATTAAAACATTTTTTTTCTTTTTTTTATTGTAAGAGTATAGCCAACATCTTGAATGAAATGTCTATATAAAAAAAAGAACCTATGAAAGAATATAACAATATACTTAAAACTAATGAAATAGTATGAGTTTAAAATTGGTAAATAATATAAAGGCCACTCCAGTGAAAATGGCATTGCTGTGATAATTCCGAAATTTGAAAAGAAAGATGACTTCGCATACTCTTATAGAGTGCGCAGATAGCAGGCAATTCATGCGATATCCTCAGATATTGCCATATGCCAGTGTGATAGCATGGAGGTACGTTAAAAAGTATAGTTCGCGTCATGGATGCCTCTAAATGCTGTCAATGCGCGATCTCGCAATTTTTAACAGTAGGAAATGCAAGTGCCAGTGAAATCTATTATCGAATACAAAATGTGTCTGGCATGGAGTGTATAAAATATGTCACCCTATCTTTGATCTACTCAAGGAAGTTGTAAAGGGGCAGCGAGTTGCAGACGAAAATGAGGTCCAAGCTGCCATTGAAAATTGGTTGGTAAATAGGAGTTCCTTCTGAGCTTTCTTGAATTGACCGAGGATGTGGCGACATACAATTTTTTTAAAAATAAGTAAAAAAAGTCACTTAACAAATCTCGACAGTTATCAACAAGGCAAAATCTAGATAAAGATATAAAATATTACAATTTTAAGATTCATTTAAAAATTATTACCACGGATCTATGCAACGGAACGGCTCAGCCGGTGTATCATAAAGAGAGAACCTTTTTAATATATAAATGTATGCAAATTGTTCATAGAAAACAACAGTAGTATGCATGTTAATAAAATACTTATAAAATATATGTAAATATATGTATAAACAATGCTGGTGATGGTTTTCATAGCAAGTTTGTCATTCAGCAGCACTCATTATGTAGCCCAAACTACGTGAAGCGATTTTATAAAGCGCCAAGGTGTTTGAATAAAAAAATGTGAAGTTTTCAAATCGTCTGAATTCTTATAAGATAAAAATTATAACTTAAAATAAAAAGTTCTTTATTTTTCAAAAGAATGAAGCGAATTTAAGCAAAATTTTTGCAAATAATTCCTGCCAACACGTCACCATACATGTTTAATTACAAACTTATCCAACTTCTTAGCGACAGGTATTCCGAGACATTAAGATAGACAGACAATCAGAGAACTTACAAACTGGCATACAGTGAAAATTTTCAGGTTTCAACAATGACCGATTTAACCGATGTTGAAGCAATATATATATATATGTATCTATCTATCTATATAGATATAGATATAGATAGATAGATGCATATATATAAATTATATAAAACCTAAGTAAGAGAAATTAAACAATTATTTAAAGAATATATATTAATACAAGTTTGTATTCTGCAATTCATTAAAAAATGTGCAAAATTGTGCATTTAATAAAATATAATAAAGCTAAATTTAATATTACACTTTCGTAAAATATGCAATATTGTAAGAATTTTTCCTTTTTTCCTTACAGACGTTTTGGCAAAAGTCCAAATTATTATACATGTATAGAAATCAATTCATCCTGTTTGGAGTTTTTAATGTCCAATTATTTCTGAAGTACCATGATGGATGTCATGCAACGCACCAGTTCTTTACAACAAATTACCAAGTTTTCTTTTTAGTTTCCTGACATATGTCTTTTAGTTTTGTCTTCCGAACGCTTTTGAGTAAATGTTTGTTAAGTTATTATTTTTCCTCTAAGGAAAACAATTTGTGTGCGGACACTATTCTTTTTCGTGGAAGTATAAGAAAAGTTTGTATAAGTAAAAAATTGTGTTTGGAAATTCATATAAAAATATCCATGTGACTATTATTTTTACAGACAAAGATGTATAAGAAATTATAATAAGAGGATAATGTAACATATTAATTGAAAAGGTTCCTAAATATTTCCTGTTTGCCCGACAATATATGGGAGAAATGTTTTTGTCAATCATGATTTGTCCTATTAATTACATGTTACGGCCAAATGAATTCAAATCGTGATTTATTATTCTCACCAGTAAATTTTTACATTAAATTTTGCATTAATTAATAAGAGCATTTTCTGATTGAATAGGGAAAATTTTCTGTTTTGGAAAAGTGGTGATAAACGATTTAAAATTAAGTGAAAAATGCAAAAAATAGGCATTATTTGATTTTTTTCAAAAATATTCATAAGTTAGGCGGTTAAGATTAAGGCTAGTTAAGACTGCTAATTACCAATTTCCGAATATTTCTCTGTAACATTAAGTCGAAAGAGTGTTTGATAGATTTCTACATTTAAAATATTTTTTCAGAAAATTTATATTTTTTTTTTTTTTTTTTTTTGGTCTAATCCTCTTAATAAATGTCTCGTTTTTCTTGATTTTCAAAATATTTCTAAACTCTATGCTTAGTTTTTCTTGGAGTGTTAAAATCTTACTCCCAGTTCGTGAGCTTTTAAAACATAAAACATTAAAATAAGCATTGATTTAAGAAATATTTTCAGAAGTATTGAAGAAAGTAACATTCTTTAAGAAGATATCACTGAAAGAAGGTGTATTAAAAAGGTGTTTGGAAATTAAGAATGTTTATTTCCTGAGGAGATATTTTAAATATAAATTTCACCAAGCATCCTTACACTTAACATTACAGAAGAAAATTCGGAAAATGACTAACTAGCAACTTTAAAATGAAAAAAAATATGAAAAAAGAATTTAAAATATTAATTCAATGCGGAGATATTTCAAATATACGTATGCACCAAATGCTCAAAAATTTAACTTCACTCAAAAAAAAAAAAAAAAGAAAAAAAAACGTTAAATTTACGACAAAAACTGCTGCAACATTGCTGCCAGGAGTTTTTGTAAAAAATGTAACTTTTTTTTTTCTTTTTTTTACAGTGTTTATTGAGGAAATTTCGGAAGCTAAATGTCAAGCAGTCTTAAGGTACCATACTAAGGAGACAAATTATATCAATGACTTGAAGATATTATTAAGATTATGATCGACTAATGCTTGTTTACAAGGACTCTAGGCTAATGCGGCGTATTTTACATTTCATAATGTAGAAAGTACAATAATTTAAATTAACTATTTAGGAATTTACATTTCACGAAATAAGAAGCTATTTATTGCAGTCCACTGCAGGTAAAGAATTTGCTGAAATTTCGGCTTATTTTCCCTAATTATAAACTTAAAAATGTACAAAGATCCTCTGTCCAAGTGTCAATTTATATATGTATATAAATGCATTCAATATTTTTGTCATGCTGCAGAACTCATATTTATAAACCGATCTAGATGTGACTAATTATGTGTACTAAGATATCGAAGATGCCGACCGAATTAGTTAGCTGGCTTCATACGTCATCTCATTTCCGAAATATCAGTAAATGTCAAATGTTTCAAATTAAAAAAAAAATAAAATAAAATCTACAAATTGAAAAAAATTACTTTTAAGTATTCGTCCTTAATACAACGATTCAAGAATATTTTTTTTTACTCTCTCTCTCTATATATAAAAAAAAATTAAATAAAACAACTGAAATATGGTAAATTTAAATTATATAATGCTTTTTCATAATGAAGCTTAATTTATGAACTTTAGACGACGTGGTTTCTCCCGGCTTTAATTATAAAAGCGATTGCTTCTACTGTAATATACTAACAGCTTAATAGCTGTACCCGTAAGCAACATAGTCATGACTGGTCATTTTGGTGACATTACGAGGAATATCAACCAAAATTGGTGACAAAATCTTGTTGTCATACATGCCTTTTTTGTACAATTGACTGATTTTTAGAAGTCCTCTTTCAAACTCTGTATTGACGAAAATTCGTAATGAAACTTCTTTAACCAGCTTCTATAAATTTCAGTTTTTTTTTCTTTAAGGAAAATTAGCTGAAATTTAAAAAAAGCCAAGGACTAAGAAATCTATAGATTCAATTTTTATAATATTATTTTTTAAAGAAATTAATGTAAGAACTTGTTAATAATACATAGAAATATTAACTCTAGCTTGAATTTGAAGTGAAAAAGCTTTATCTTTTTAATGAAACTTTCTTTTTTAGATGCGAGTTCCAGAGTCTAATGGGAATTAGGAAATAAATGTTTCCTAAATAAGGACATACAAAATTTAAATCAGCACTTTTTACAACGTTTTGCGGAAGGAATGATTTCTCGGAATCGATTTCTGTAAAATTTCATTCATAAGTTTAGATTTATTTTAATTATAATTAAGAATCGTTTAATGTGCTTACTCTAAAATAAATTTAATTAAAAGCTATGCAGATTTCAATATTGTCATTTTTGAATTAAAAATGAAATGAAAAAATGTCAACATATTTTGCTGATATATTTTTCTGTTTTGGGGTAATTATTCATTAGATGATCGCCAATTTTAAAGCTTCCATCGATCGTATGCGTACTGTTCGCATACGTTGAATTCAATAGGACAATCTGACATAGACATTTTCAAGAATGAATAAGGAAAAACGTGATGTAAAAGGGTAAGTTTCATGAAAAATAGCACAGTTCTAAGCGAACAAATTTATATATATATTTGCAATCAGTTTAAAACAAGATTTATACTCAATATCAATAACATTAATATAATTAAGAACTATCTTCACTGATGTGTTATAATTAGAAAATGTATGAAACAGAATTCATTCGTTTATTTTATTATTTATTTATTAGTAATGAGGTAAATAATACTTTATATTATTAAAAAATATTTTTCTATTTTAGCATTCTTATGAGAAGCATTCTTTTGAATACAATAACATCTTAAATGTGCATCAAATTATTACGCATTATTAAAAAGCGCATAACATCAGATATCTATTTAATATACGAATATTATACAGACGCAAATTCTCGTTTAATTAAAGACTCTAGTATGTTTCTTTTTTAAATTATCTTTAGAAAGTGCCTGAAAAATAGAGAATTCATAATATCTATGAATATACAGTGAGTTAATGAAATATAGTGAGCAATTTGATGTATCTGAATTAATGAATCTCATATATGTAGAGCTGGATAGTGATAAACTACACCGGATCTAGATTCTATAGTGTTCTGTCAAAACCCAGACAACAGGTCACAGATGGACCAGATATAATTCAATTATAGCATGGCTGCAATATGAATATTTAAATATATAAAGATGGATTATTATTATTACATAATACTAATACGTCATTAACAAAATATTGAAATTTAATTACATTTAGAGTGGATAATATGTTTTAAAAACACATTAAAAACAAATCAATTTAAATCTCATTGTTGATTGTTTGTGGCTGCATTTTGAAAAAAAAAAACAGCAAAATTTCTTTCTTCTCAATACTTTTATAACAAAATGTTATTTTCCATTTTACTAAATAATATTAAAAACACACTATAATGAGTTTATTAATTACTTTGATACATAAAAAATATCAGCGTACTTTTTCTGAAATTTATGTCAAATTTAAACTAAAATTTTGGATATCGACTATATCTGTATCCGACTTATCTTAAAACACAATTTTATTTTTAGTTATATGCTTCAAACGAAGATACTTAGCGCAATATTTTATGTTAAGTATTTGGTCTGCATTACGTATCTGTTTTTATGGTGATTTTATTTAGAAAATGTTTGTGTAAGAAATTAAAATTAGATAATGCTCAGAGCAATAGTCTCATACCACTCAAAATTAATTATTTTGAAAGTTCAGTACAATTCACATTAGCTTTTTCTTTAATTTAAAATATAGAAATTTGATGTGAAAATGTACTTATTTTTGAAATAAGAAAATAAAATGTTTAACATCGATATAAATTACTTGTTTTTGTTATACTATTGTGGTTGTCTCTAAAATATGTTCATCTGCAGATTTTAAAAAGACAATTGTTATTTTTTAGGCCTATTTTTATAGTCTGTCTAAAAAAACTCCTGAAATAAAAATTTTCAATATTTTTTTTTTTTAACTTCATAGATAAAAGATATATATATATATATATATATATATATATATATATATATATATATATATATATATATATATATATATATATATATATATATATATATATATATATATATATATATATATATATATATATATAATTTTATATTTTACAGTGTATTGTTAAACCAAAATTTGAAGTATAACCAAACGTTTATGATAAAGTTTAATGAGATACTTAAATTTAGTCGTTAAATTTGATAAATATTAATATTATTTTTGGATTTTTTTATTATTTTGAAATAGTTATTAAAATTACGGTAAATTCCATCAGGTATGATATGTTTTGCATGCATGATGGTACTATAAGAATACTTTTCAATGAGAAATAAATGAAAATTATCAAATATCGAATATCGAAAATATATCAAATCTATTAAACATCAAAACAAGTTCCATAAAAAGCTTGAACGTATCCAATTCTTAAACGAAATTGAATGGTACTCATGGTAGACAAAATTAAAATTCGGAAAATAATAATAATAATGACAGCATTATTTTTAATAAGAATATTTATTCATGAACAGTGTAACACGAAATATTAAAAAAGAATCTCACTTTTAATTGAATTGTCAGATAACATGACATACATCATGCTATATAAGAAGTAATTGGTAGTTGGATATTTAGTTCACTTAAGAATAGTATTTTTGAAAAAGGATGCATACTTCATTTTCTTACTTTTTGTGATTTCTTGCTCACTATTTCTTTTAATGAAAAAAAATTGTTTTAAAACATCTGGTATTATTTAACAAAGCTATCGCATGACAATGCGAACATTAAGGATAAACTAACTGATGGCATTGAGAATGCTGTAAAGGATTTATTTTTTCTTTGAGTTACTATGTTTTTATTTCTTTAATAAAAATAGAAAAAAAGTTAATACATCTCTTCAAATAAAAAAAAAGTACACCTAACATAGAGTTTTTATATATAAAAGTAATATCACAACAAAAAAAAATTCTTAACGATTTTATTTCTAAACAAATTTACAAAAATGTACAATAAATTTACATATTCACAAAAGATCTAATTCAGAGCCTTCATGTGTCGGAATTTGGCATTCACTGGAAACAATTAATTTTATCACGATACATCACATAAAATTCGAACATGACGAGCAAAGACCATCAATATTGAAAATTTATCTTCAGTAAAACTAACAACACCTCAGCAAAAAACCAGAAAAAATCAGTAACAAATAACAGTAGTGTGAAACATCACAACTACTTCAAAACCATGCAAACGAAAATGTTCTTTTTTTTCTTTTTTGCAAAATTAGAAAACATTTATCCATGATGATGGTGATTTTGTAAAAGGGAAATGATGAGTCCCGCTGCTAGAATAGGAGCAATACCGTCACCTCCATGATGTCCTCCTCCAAACATACCCATAGGAGCTGCCTTAATGTTTTCCAAGCCACTTAATATCATGATACTGATAACGCACATCAAAAAGAGCATTTGCTTAACAGCGACCATTTTTCTTCAAGCTTATTTTAATTACAAAATAGTGCATTCAATTAAGAAGAGCTGTCTTGAATAAATGAAGTCATCAAGCGCTCCTTTTATATTAATTCTACAACACCATTTTCCTTCAACTGACCTAGAAAATTTGGGATTCCAATGTCAGGCACAAAGGATATCCTACTATTAATCTCTGCTAAAATCTCTCCGCTTTCCTATAAAATTCTCCTGCCGGAAGATTAGAGAAAGTTTTCCTCATTCAGAGGAATAATTCATTTCCTGGCAAGACTTTAACTTTGAAAATAAAAGGTATTTCTTAAATATTTAATTCGTTCAAACTGAAAAGCGTACAAATTTTTAATGTGAATATGAAATATAAACTTAAAAAGGACCGCAGTGTTAACATTTGGCACAGTTGGAATTGAAATTTTATTTTCTCCTTATTAGTGGCTAATTAAAATATAAAATATGTATTAATTTTTTCTATTCATAAAATCAGATGTGTTGCGAAAATAGTCAGTACAAATAAGTTACATAATAAATAAACTGCTGTATGAAAACGTTGACTATCTCCATAAAAAATAATTTTAAGTTTATCAGAAGAAATAGATAATTTCTTCAGATATTCTACAGAAATCTGAAGAAATTTTGCTGATTTAGCTTTACATTTATAATATCTACTGAATGTTTTAAGACATATTTAGCATTACCAGCAGATTTTTTTTTCTAAATGGAGCAATCGACTATAAATTTTCTACGGTTTATTTTAAATAAGTTTTTAAGATTATTTTAGTGGGGATGTAACAGCACATTGCATTTATTAAGCGTAATTATAATTTGACTGCTGCAACATCCATATCTTAAACTGCTAAATTTTGTTTTATTCTTTATAGTCTATCTTCGAACAAAATCCAAAATATATCAATAAAAACTTCAAAATATTCTGTACTCTTTCATTCATATTTCTATATTTTACAAAAAGAATCATTTAGCAATATTTTTTTCTTAATAATAACAGTCATGTGCACAATATCTAATAAAAAAAATTAAATCATTCAATCATTCAACAATAATCGAAAATCATTCAACAGATTCATAATATGATAACAACATTTCACCTTTTAAAAACGTAACACGTGATATCTAAGTGAATAATTTATAAAAACTGAAGACATCGTTCGAGAAAGGATACTTTTTAACAATTCTTAGAGCATATTCTTTTATATTATGATTTAGGAAAAATTAGGTACTTTTTTATACATAATCATTTAATGCCACGTGATATGTCTACATGTATTCTTTTTATTTTCGATTTTCTTTACCCTGCACTTTCCATCTGTTAGTAGGTTATGATTCTGGTTGTTTTCCATGTCATACATGTTTTTGGATATCATTCAGATCTTGTTAAAAAAATAAAAAAGAAGATAATATTACACTTAAAATATTATATCCTAGAATAATAGGAAAAACTTCTCACATTTGGATAAAAATTATAGACGAAAGTTCTTTATGTTTCCATATTAAAATCTCTATATCTCTGCCAAAGATTTTTTTTATGTTTTACGATAAATTATACTTTAAGGAATTATGCATGAGTTAATGTATATATGTGTGTGTGTTATTTCTGTAATTAATTTTTGATAATATAATGATGTAATTAGAATTACATTTAAGCTTTAAATTTTATAAAAATAAAAGAGCCGGATAATACGAAATTTATATTGCAAATTCTTATTTTTATTTATTTAAGTGTAAATAAAATTTTGAATGTTTTATGTGTGCATTTCTAATCGTTTAATTTTCATTTACCTCCATTTCCCTTTTTCTTTTTAAACATACGATAGATTAAAATATAAAAAACTAAAATATATTTACATTGAAAACAAAAGGTTAAATAATACATGAAACATTACATAAAAGAAAAAATAAAGAAAAATAATTTTAAAAAGAAAAGATTTTGATTTCTTTTTTTAAAAAAAAAATTCCAGACATATAAATATTTTAATACAATTTTTTTCTTTTCTAAGCTCTTTGGATAAAATATTTTCCAAAACATTTTTTTGAAATGTTACATACATTGGTTTCCTTCTACATGCATTATGAATCCATAATGTTCAATTTTTGAGATACGCGCGTTAAGTAATACATATATCTATGTAATATTGGTAAGCAAATCATGCATAAAAGTTTAATAAATATAAAAAAAATCACATAAAAAAATCCTGTTTGGGGGGCCTATACATTCTTAATCACATTTTTTTATGCATTAGTGACGCAAGCTCAGAAGAATTCGGTTTTGTCTTGCATAGCAATTATGCTTCGAAACAAAAAAGCAATAATTTGCAGGTGGTACATTCAGATAAATGTTTGTCAGCTTTTATTGTTACTTTTTTTTCGAAGCGTATCGGACCGTTATGAAATTTAATGCTTATATCAGAGGTTATATATTAAAGTTTCTTCCTTTCTCATTGATATTTTAAGCAAACAATTTTTATAACTATGTATTAACATATTTTTCCTATAAAAATATATTATATAATTTTTTTAGTGGAATTAATTCAAGCTAGTTTTGTATGTTTCAATTAACATCTAATGTTTCAAAACGGAACTATAAAAAAACTATTTTAAAATCAGTAAATATTATTTTTTACATAGTTTTTTCAACTTAAAATATTGACTAATGGTAAAATGGAAAAAAAAAAAACTATAGGGATTGCATGCGAATTACACAGAAAGATGCAGGCAAAAACAAGTTAGAAACTGTATGTCAAGCGTAGCAAATGAGATGCGTTCTTAATGTAAAGAAGTTTTTAAAAAATCAGATTTTGGTGTAATAGTATACAGTACTTTGGATACAGTATACAGGCCGAAATCTTTCGTGTGTCCCTGTAAATACTTTCTGCTTTCTATTATAAAGAAAGTAACTTGTAGTAAATCTGAGTAACGTATATCAATTTAATAAAATGTGGAATAGTTTAATAGTATTAAAACGCGTTCCAAACAGTGTTTCTCCCTATGTCATTGTGTACCGGAATACTTTTGTGTGGCCCTGTAAATTAATAAAAAATATCTTTACACTGCAGCCTGTACACAATATATATTTTAGTATAGACTTTATACATGCATATCAATTTTTTTATGATCGAAAGAGTGTAACACCATTAAAATGCACTTGGAATTTTTTTCCATTGAACGTAATGTAATAGAATACTTTTGATTGCCCCGGTAATTAAATTATACATCCGATTTTCATAAAATTTGAAATAACTCGACAAAATCATGCAAAAACATATATATTTTAAATTTCAAAGGATTCAGTTGGGTAGATTTTACTCTGTTATATGCGGACATATGGACATTCAGACGGATGGGCTTATGGACAAAGGGAATGATGGACAGACGGACGGACTGAACGATGAATATAGGTTCCAGGTATTTAAAAAAGTTCGAGCGCACCTAATAAGGTTTCTTTTAATGCCCTGGATTTTAAAAGTAATTCTTGCGCAACATTATTAACAAATTTTTAAAATTTAAAAGAAAAACAAACGTTAAAGTTACTAAATTTATTTCTAGGAGCCTGGGATTTCCGTAAAATTTTAGGTAACAGCAACAACAAAAAATCATGCAACGGATAAACGTTTGCACTGCAAATGAATTTTTAAAAAAATGTGTAAGGTTACTAAGAATTATTTTCAAAATCGAGATGCCTAGAACTTTTTATGTAGCTACAGATTTCTGTAGCTTTATAAAAACTAGCTTTCTAGATATATATTTTTGGCTCACAGGCTATCATAGCCTGAGAGCTTTTGTGGCCACCCGTTCTGTATGTTTGTACGTACGTTCGTTCGTGCGTATGTGTGGAACTCGATAACTCATGATAAAAACATCCGATCAGCTTGAAATTTTGTAAATAGACATATCCTGATAAGGCGCTTCCCTGATTAGTTTTTGGAGTTCATTCGATATGTATAACAGGGGGAACGGGGGATCATGCCCCTCCCCTTAATTGATATAAATGTGTTTTTTATGCAGAATTATCAGTTTTCGTTCAAAATTTAGATATAGGATCATTCTGATGAGAAGCCTCCGTGACTGATATTAGGTGTTCATTGGAAAAGTATAAACAGGGGAAACGGGGGTTCTAATGGTCCTCCCCTTAATTTATATAAATGGGTTTTTCATGCAGAATTATCTGATTCCGTTCAAATCTCTAAATACTTTTGGAAGTTTGATGGTTAAGTATAAAAGAGGAGGATAACTCCTCTTATCGTAAATTATATAAACGGGTTTTTGTTAAGAATTTTCCGATTTGCTCTGAATTTTGGATATAGATTTTTTATATGATAAAGCATGTTCCTGATTAGTTCAGAGGGTTCAATGATTAACTATAAAAAGGGGACAAGAAGAGCTGTTTCGCAAAAAAATATTAATTTTTTGATACATTTCAAAATAAATGAAACGTTTTTCATTGTTATATGTATTATCAAGAAGAAAAGACTATAAAAAAGTCAACAAAATCTAACTGCGAGTAATTATACTAAAAATCACAAATTTTGCCTGTGTAAAAACTTTAAGGACAGTAAATCAAATTCAATATAGTAATCGAAGAAACAAATATTTAACGTGTTATGCACCTACCAATGAGTTTAAGGATTACAAATGTTCCACCATTCCTCGAGATCAATAATTCTTGGCACATTTCGGGATTGTTTTTGTACCATCCACTTTCAATTATAGATCTGAATTTTTATGCTGAAGAAAAATGCTCTCTATTTTTATAAACTCCTCTTGCTAGATTTGCCCATAAGAAATTGATAGGATTTAAATCGAGATTTCTGAGCGGTCACTGCAAAACTTCAACACTCTTCTTATAGAATTAAAGTATTTTCTCCCAACTTATGTGGATAGGCACATTCTCCGTTGTTATATTCGCTTTCTTTTCTGTCAGAAGTGTTACAACAAATGAAAGATGGTCAGAAAGAGTCTACTAAAAGTGAATACGTGTCTTTGAAATTTTTTCCAAAATATATTCTAGTGACATCATGTCGTTCAACGGAAAGCAGTCCTTATGTTTCTATGAATACGCCACCTAACTGATGTTTTATTAAAATCTGTTTTTCTTTTCTTTAATAAAAGAGGTAAGTTTCTCTTATAGGTCAAATATAAGGTTATCTGAGAGAAAAATGCTCCCCGGTTGTCATGCCCAGTTAGCTTAAACGGCAAAAGCATTGCCCTTGTAAGATATGCATCTGGGTTTGATTCCCAGCCTGGGCGATTTTTCGCTCAGTTGGAAATATTTAAACCCTATGATATCTATACCAATCAGTTTGATTTGTGTTTAAAATGCAATTTAATTATTTGCAACACTTTTGGTAGGAAAAAAAAATAAAACTTGTATTACAGTGAGATAATGCACCTATCTACATAAGTCGTGAAAAAAAATTCTATAAGAACAATATTGAAGTTTTGCAAGGGCCACTCAGAAATCTCGATTTAAATCCTATCGATAACATGTGGGGAGATCAAGCAAGGCAGGCTTATAACAATGGACAGCATTTTTCTTCAGCATCAGGACTCAAATCTACAACTGAAAATAATAGTACAACAACAATCCCGAACTGTGCGGAAAATTAATGATGTCGATGAATCATAGAATATCAGGAAACATTAAACTCATAAGTGGATGTATGATACATTAAATATTTGTTTCTCTGGTTACTATATTGAATTTATTTTGCTTCCTGTTTTTACACAGGAATAAATTGTGTTGTTATACAATTACTTTATTTTCGTAATAAAATACTCGGGGTTGAATTTTGTTGATTTTTTTTTATTAACTTGTAAATGTTTCTAGCATATTTTTGTGTCCATGGAATGATATCAGACTGGAATGAAATATAATTCATGTTTAAGATATAGTTTATTTTTCTCTTTGCCAATATTTAGGAGCTATTTTCAACATAGTAGCTTTTTAGTATATTTAAAAAGTGATTATAAATTGAATTCCTGTCTTCAATCATTCTGTCTGTCTCTCGTGTGAATATACCGGATGCATATTTCAGATGTGTATATTGCTGGGACGATTACTGTTTCTAAACCAATAGGAGACCGTCATTATCACGGTCAAGTACACGCCCACACAGTTTGATTGACAGGAACTCGTGGACAATTGATCGTGTGTGTTTATTATTTATTTATACTCGGATTGTTTGAATTTGTACTTGGTAATTAAAAATTAAAGGTACGAAAGAATTTTTTTTTTCAAAATGACTGAATTTTATTTACTTCAATTAGAAATTATACTTCCTCTGATCCTGAAATAAATAAATAAATAAATAAATAAAAATTAAAGTAAGAATTTTGCTTATACGGATATTTTCGCAGAATACTTTTTTTTCCATTTGTTTAATATGTATATAAATCATTTTGGAACGATATTTAGAATATTAAAAGGGTTTGAAATATTTTTTTAATGTCTTATTTATTAATAAAAGACAGCTTCCAATAATTTAAAAAAAAAATCACCAACGGACTCTCGGCCCGCGATGGACTCGAACCCATATCCTCCGGTTTCAAGCTCGACGCTCTAACCATTCAGCCAGTCAGCTCACTTTCATCCGCAACAGATTATCGTTATAATTAGCACCGTCAATTGTCCACGAGTTCCTGTCAATCAAACTGTGTGGGCGTGTACTTGACCGTGATAATGACGTTTTCCTATTGGTTTAGAAACAGTAATCGTCCCAGCAATATACACATCTGAAATATGCATACCGGATTGCCATAAAATGTATGTATGTTAAGGAGGTTTAGCACATTAATATAGAAAGAAAATGCGTAACATTTTATAGTTCATTTTACTGGGCACTGAAACGAATTCTGGTTCAGTATGGTATGACAAAAACTGCTTCCATTTTTTTTCTATAATATTACTGTACTTGAAATATGATTAAAATGACACGAATCAACAAATTAGACTAAAATATGGTTTTACAGGATTATACATATTATAAGTCGAATTTATAGATAAATTCCAATCCATTATAACAAAAAATGTGCCAAAATTCAAGCAAAAAAAATAATTTCGATAGAAAACACAGGTTTATAGTTAAAAATCTTTAATTTTTATTGATTAATAATGCATATAGTATAGTGTTACATACAGTGTAGTATTTCGGGTTAATGGCCTTCACGGCTTTGCTGGCACATACATACAGTTTTGTTTAAATTTCATGAGACCACTTTTCCTAAATGAGACGGAATTTCTTTTACACAGACCTCTGTATCTCTGATTAAGCCGTGAGTGCTTGTGGGCTTAGATTTCAACACTTATCATTAGATAAACCTTATATTTCTAACATCAATAAAATAAAAAAGATTAATTGATAGAAAACATAAATTTACAATTAAAAATTGTTACTTTTTTATTGATTCATAAAATATACAGTGTAGGGTTATGCATATAGCGTAGAATTTTAGGGGAATGGCTTCAACGGTCAGGCTGGCATACACGTGCTGTATTGTTTAAATTTTCTATGGCACTTTTTCCTACTTTCGACTGAATATCTTTGATACAGACTTCTATACCCGCCTTTAACCCTCCACTGCACAATTTTTTTATGAAAAAAAAAAAATTTGAAATCTATATATTGGCCTAGTAAAGGGAAAAATTGTAAAATAAATTAAATTTAAAATATTCTTAATTGGTAAATAACTAATAGGTAAAGATATCATAGGATTTAAATTCAGCAAAAATTTTATATTTTTGGGCATGTATCCTACATACAAAATTATTATTTTTAAATTTTTCTATTGGTATATTTTGAAATTAAATGTGCTTAAATTAATTAATTTTATATCCTTAGTACTCTATAACTTCTTTTATATTAATATTTTTAAGTACTCAATATAAATAACAAAAGTAATTTTTTCCTTAATAGCTTGATCGATTTTTTTTTTTCCGAAGAACAAATTTTTTGTTAAATACAGCCATCTGACATGTACAAAATAAGTATTATGCCATTCTCTGACATGTTCTTGATGTGTTTCAGCGATCATATTGCCCAAATATTTTGCACATTATATGATTTATTGTGTTTTTAGGTACGTGCCATATACGGCAAATTGTGTCAGTGAAGGTTTAAGGCTTGAGTAGTTTTGGGCATAGATTTCAAAACCTTAACCATAGATTAACCTTATATTTCAAAAATCCCAAAGAAAAAAAATCCAACGGCGTTAAATCGTATAATCTGGATAGCCAATTATGGTCTCCAAAGCGAAAAATCGCACTGTATTATTGTGTTTTTCAATTTTTTCCCCTTATCTGTCATATTCACTTGATAAAGCAGTGAAGTTTTTTAAAGGATTCTGAAAGTGTTGCACTGTAAAAAAAATCCGTTATATTTACGGCAAAAACTACTGGCAGCAATGTTGCCAGCAGTTTTTGTCGTAAAAATTGCAATAAAATTAGATGTAATAAAAAAATAACACTTAATTTTACTGCAACTCTTACGGAGAAAAACTGCTGGCAACATTGCTGCCAGAAGTTTTCGCCATAAATTTAACGGATTTTTTTTTCGTTTTCTTTTTTTACAGTATGGAAAATATTTTATCATTTATACTTGACGCATGCTATTTTTTTTTCTTGTTTAGCTATATTTAAAAAAAAATTCTACTTAGAAATCACATTTTTTCAAAAAGATTAATTCATGTGGATATTTCTTTTAAAATAATTCCTGATATATATATATATATATATATATATATATATATAATGAAATATTTCCGATCTCTTTCCTTCTTAACTTACATACTGATACTTGAAAACGTCGTACAATCCGTTGAAAATCAAATGAAATTTTAGATAAGTATTTTAATATAATAGGATTCTTTTCAGAAATTATTCAAATGAATGTTGAAGTTTTTAACGATGAAATCAATTAAATGAATAGTTATTATAGAAAAAAAAATGATAGCAGAATGTTATAAAATGTTAAGTACTTTTAAAAAGTTATAATATTGAAGATTTTACTTTTCTTTCTGAAGCTTTTTATGGCAGCGTTTTTTTACGACTATACGTTAACTTATTTTACCCATGAAATATATTTTAATCTGATTTATTTCAGCAGTACTAATTTAACTATATTTTTTTTCTCTAAAAATCATGTTTAAGCTAAAAGAAAAAAATGTATATTGAAAAGTATCTTTTATAACGGTCAAAATTTTATTTAACATCGAGTTTTCAGAAAAGTCGAATTATTCTTTCGAATCATTCTTTTGGATATGGATATAGGATTATTTAAATATTAAATCAGTAATATGTATGGCAAAAATAAGGTAATTATTGTGTTCCTTGAATTAAATTTTTTATAGGTGCATATAAAATTTTTATCTGCAATACTTATATATATATATATATATACAGGGTGTTTCGCTACCAGACCGACAAACTTTGAGGGGTGATAGTAGACATAAAGACAAACATTATTAAATGGGAAACCATGGGGCGCAAACGTCTTCTGTAGGAACTAGGGGCCATTAAAGTTTAAGGTCCAAAAATTCAAGCGCTGATAAAAACTAGAAAAAAGGCTCGATTTGTTTGCGGTTTTCTCTAAAATCATTCTTTATATCACGATTTTTTATTTTTTTAATTTTAAAGGTGAAGTTCGAAAATTGTCGATAGAGGGCGCTTTAGACTTTAGAGTAACGAACAAATACTTTTTGCCGTTCTTGTGTGCATAAGGTTGAAATTATTCTAAAGTTTAGACTTTAAGTTAAATTTCAAGCTCAAATTCGGAAACATGGGGATCGGTTAACTAGCGAAAATTTAACTGTGAACCGAGAGGGAGATTTTAAACGCTCATAAACATTGGACAAACTAATCGATTTTGTTGCGGTTTGCGTGTAGGTCATTCCCTTGGTAATTATTTTATTCAAAATGGCGTACAGCTGTGGTGTCCTCATTTTTCATAGAGGGCGCTTCCGACACATCTCCGACATTTCAATGGCATTACTCCTGGGTGTTTTACTACCGGACTACCATACTTCCAGGAAGTGTTAGGGATGCAAAAGCGACACGAAATCACATAGGACTGTAACGTTGAAAATGTCTTTTTTCCGAGTTATGGTTAAAGGAAGCAGAGAAAAAAACAACAGAAACAAGCAGAGAAACAGCAACACGTTAATATGACATAAAACAGTTTATTTAAAGGTTTTACTAGAAAAGATGTTCGAAATTACGACTAGAAGTAATTCGACATGCTTGACAGCGGCGTCGCATGTATTTCCTCACGCTTTGAAAGATTTCTGGAATCTTTGATAGATTTCCGGAAGCTACAGAAATACGAGCTGCTAAGTCTTTAATTGATGGTACGGGATTCTCATACACCCAACTTTTCATGTGACCCCTGCAGAAGAAGCTCATACTTGATAGGTCCGGTGATCTGGCAGGCCAATAAATCGGGACACCACGACCTATCAACCGCTGTCCATATGTTACGATGAGGTATCAGTGAACATCATTGGTAAAATGTGGAAGAACCCGATCGTGCTGGAACCACATAGAGTTGCGCAACGAGAGAGAAACTTTCAAGCGCATTACCGTTCAGCGCCATCTACCGCAAGAAAATCGGAGCGCCATCTACTATCGCTGTCAAGTAGTTTGCCGGACATTTTATGGTCGTAATTTCGAACACTTTTTGCAGTAAAACCTTTAAATAAACTTTGTTCTGTCACTTTAACATGTTGCTGTTTCTCTGCTTGTTTCTGTTGTTTTTTCTCTGCTTGTTTCTGTTGTTTTTTCTCTGCTTTTTTAAACGTAACATGCAAAAAAGCAATTTTCAACGTTACATTCCTGTGTGATTCCGAGTCGTCTTTGCATCCCTTACACTTCCTGGAAGTATGGTGGTCTGGTAGTAAAACACCCAGGAGTAATACCATTGAAATGTCGGACATGTGTCGGAAGCGCCCTCTATCAAAAATGAGGACATGAAAGCCGTACATCATTTTGAATAAAATAATTACCAAGGGAATGACCTTCACGTAAACCGCAACAAAATCGATTAGTTTGTCCAATGTTTATGAGCGTTTAAAATCTCTCCCTCGTTTCACAGTTAAATTTTCGCTAGTTAACTGATCCCCATGTCTCCGATTTTGGGCTTAAAATTTAAGTTAAAGTCTAAACTTTAGAATAATTTCAACCCCATGCACAAAAGAACGGCAAAAAGTATTTGTTCGTTACTCTAAAGTCTAAAGCGCCCTCTATCGACAACTTTTCAACTTAACCTTTAAAATTAAAAATTAAAAAATCGTGATATAAAGAAGGATTTTAGAGAAAGCCGCAAACAAATCGAACCTTTTTTCTAATTTTTATCAGCGTTTGAATTTTTGGACCTTAAACTTTAATGGCCCCTAGCTCCTACAGAAGACGTTTGCGCCCCATGGTTTCCTATTTAATAATGTTTGTCTTTATGTCTACTATCACCCCTCAAAGTTTGTCGGTCTGGTAGCGAAACACCCTGTATATATAATACCAATGGTATTATATTAGCATTCAAATTATTATGCTGCTCCGCGCGTGTAATTATGAATGTTTACAATTTGATATTTAATTGATATATTTTCATTCTGAATAGTCATAATGAATTTTTTCCTATTGTGGTATCTTATATATAATTTATATATAACATCCATTGCTAATAGCAATTTTATAAATATATATATATATATATATATATATTACTTTTTAATGGCAGTTGAAAGTTTCTAATAATAAACTTAATGCAGCTTTGGCTCGGAAGCTTCAAAGCCCCGCGCCCACCCTTTCCCCTTTTCGATGTATTTCATAATTTTTCCTTTTAAATTTGTTCGTTTTCATGTCTTAGATTTTTTTTTCATTTTCATCTTATTTTCAACCTGGTGTCTTCTAGCATCTCAGCGTCAGCACTCGGGATGTGCGTCACAACCTTTCAACCTGGCCTACTGCAGCGTCCTGACACTCGGGACGTGCGTCGAATCAGCTTCGGTCTTTCGATAGCTTCAGAACCTAGAGTTGCAAAAAGTCGGTCTATTCCCGGGTTTATTTCCAATAAACCAGGTTTATTCCCAGGTTTATTCCCAAAAAACCGAATTATTCCAAAAAATCCCGTGTTTTTTTCACGTTTATTCCTAAAAATCCGGTTTATTCCCGGGTTTAAACATGGTTTTTTCTAATCTTTGCAACGCTATCAGAACCTCATGCCCACCTTTTCTCCGATGTCTTTACACTGAAAAAAATGAAGTACTCAAAATGAGTAAGTCGATGTATTGATATTGAATTGAGTATGTTTGGATCGAAAATGAAAGCATTGCTTTCTCAATTTTGAAACAGGATATGTTATCAAATCCAAACAAACGATAATTTCTCGTAAAGCATGGCGACGTCACTGCAACGTCGTTGTGAAGTCACATTGTGACTTTGTGACCATCGATTGTCGATGTGAAGTCCCAGTGACTAAAATGTGAAGTCGTTATGGCCGTTTTAGAGCTCTTTTGTGACGTTTCACAAAGTGGTCACAATGTGACAAATTTGTGAAAAATGTGTCACTTGTGACTAATTTGACATTAACATTGTGACAAAACTGTGACAAAAGCAACGATATTAAAATTGCCAGAAGCATGTTTTTTAAAGTAAATAACATATTTTGAAGGATATTTATAAACTTCTAAAGATTTTTAAGAAAATCACATCTCAGTCACAAGATGACGTCACTGAGTGATGGCAATTTGGTCACACATGTGATGTGACCAAAGTGACGTCACAGTGACGTCACTGTGACCATGCACGCTATTAGGGTTTGTACCCAGTATTCGTTTATCTCATTCATGGTGGCATAAAAGATGCTTATTAATGTAAATAATTAATTTTGCAAAGTACTTTAAAATAATTTTAAAGTATACTTTCTCTTGTCATAAAAATGTTCGATTTGGGTATTTTACTTATAATTTTGTTATTCAATTAAATGTTTATTGTTCATAGTTTTGAACAAGGAATAAATACCTGCATATTTTCTCTTTGATTTGTAAATTCAGGGGGCATATGATTATGATTTATATTTGAACACAATCATGGAATGAAAAATGAGTACATGCGTTTCTCAGTTTTGAGAACTTTTCAATCGGAGCTATTTTGAGTATGTAAAGTACTTAAAATTGAGTTCTCTTTGCTCAATTTTAAGAACTCATTTTTTCAGCGTAGTTCAAACATTTTTTCTTTTAATCCTTTAAGCGGCCTAACCGGGTTTTTCCGTCACGTAGTTTATGGATTCAAAGGCTTATTTAACTCAAAATCGATATTAATGTTAATTTTTTTATCTCCATATTATAAATAAATACCTAAGATTAAAAAATACAAATCTGCATATCAATACTTTCAGGAGTTATTATTTTATGAATAGATAAACTTGCATGTAAAATTTTGCAGGACGTTTAAAGGGTTAAATATACGCGATTCCATTCCTTTATTTTTTTTTTACCTTATTTTCAACCTGGATACCTCTATAATGTAGGCACTCGGAACGTGGGTTGAGACCTTTTAACCTCATTTCCGCAAGAGTGTGGAAATGAGAGAAGAAAAGCTAAAGGATGGCAAAAAGAAGTACTTGCTTGGAATCAGTGTACATTTTCTAAGAAACCAGCTTCAAAGATGCTTACATAAACAATCTGAATACTTAGTAATAAAGTGTATTCAACTTTATAAGCATATGTTTTTTAGTTATTTTTATTCTTTAAAAAATCTGAAAAAAAAAAAAAAAAAAACACTTTTAACCTCTTCAGATCCCAGGTATTTTTATGCTTTATAAAGTTCCAATTATGAATTTATGTTAACAAACTAATTACAAAAAAAAAAAAAAAAAAAAAAAAAGAAAAGAAAAAGAAAAAAAATTAAAAACTTTTTTTATTTTTTTTTTTATATAAATTTTGATGATACATGAGAACATAGTAAGTACATATTTTTTTTTTCTTTTTTTAGCATTATTTCTATACGTGAAAAAAAAATGCAAAGATTTGTATCGAATGGGATGCATCTGGTCTAAATTTGTTAAATAAAAAAAAAAAAACTTGTAATTGGAAAATATATCTATATCTATATCTATCTATCCATCTCTCTCTCTCTCTCTCTATATATATATATATAAGGTACCCTGGGGTAATAACGCCACGTTAAGGTTCTACCAATTTTCACGGCTTTGTTTTAGATTGTATTTTTCAAACAAATAAAGTATCTGATACAGCAACTCATTGACTATCTATATAAAATAAAATAATTTAACAGATATGCATTCATAAAACGTAATGGCGTTTTTTCTTGACCAATGCTATTTGGCGTTAATACCCACCTATATGGGTAATAACGCCATGCACACAAAACTATAAAATAAGATGGAATAAAGGCATGTAGATTGCCCAATTCTAAAAATACAAACTCTACAGCTCTAGAAAATGACAAATTGCAATCTAAGCTATTGAAAATGTACAATTTTTTTGTGACTCTGAAAGAAAAAGAAAGCTGTGGTGGTGGCGGGGGAAGGAGGCAATAGAATATCAGATTCTAAGCTACGTTATGCTTAAAAATGGCCATTTACAAAGAATTATTAGAAACATTGCACGGATTATTTGAATAATCAGTATTTATATTCCCATGTATGCATTCTATACGATAGAAAATATTGATTTTTTTTGTGAAAGTGAAAGAAAATGGAGTGAGGGGGAGCTTCAACAGAATATACCACCCTGTGTCTCTCTTTGCTTAAAAAGTCCCGCTTAAATATGATTATAAGAAACATTGCATGGTTTTAACCATTCATAATGTAATATTTTAATCATTTTTTAAGAAGTTTTATAATAACTAAAGTTATATGTAATAAATATTTTTGTTAAACCTTAACTACTGTTAGCGTCTCGCATACCGCTGAGTTTTTCAAGTTTCAGAGTTTAACTTGCAATTTTTAGTTTAATTATAGATACCGGGAAAATTTTGTTTCATTTGGAGTCCTATTACTATCTCTAGAAACTTTTGAATAGCTGAAATTTATTTATACTAGTCCTGTATATAAGGTTCAATACAAAAATAATATTCTAAAAGTTAATTTAACATTTTATTCATCGTTAGATTAAGCGGTCTGACAGGCCTCTCTCAGTAAGTTATGCGACAATTTTTGTCACAGCAGTTAGAATTAATACTATTATAGTAATCTAGTAAATAGTTTTTAACCCATAACTTCACACTAATGCGGATTCTCCAAACCTACAGTTAAATTTTCGACGTTTTAAAGAGCATGCTTTAATAATTTTTTAATAAATTGAATAAAATTTTTGATTAAAAATATTATCCCAAAGAGATCTCTTATTCAATTTTATACATAATTCATATGGTTATATATCATTATCTCTATATTAGCAACAAAAGTAACCTTTAACTGCTGTTAGCAATCTGACTGAACACAGTACCCCCTCCCCCCTCCCAAAAAAAAAATAGCGTTTAACTTGTATTTTCCAGTTTAACTATAGTTACAACTGAAATTCTCTTTCGTTTGGAGTTCTCGTAATATTGTTAGAAATATTTGAATAGATTAAATTTAATTAGAATTAATTCTGTACAAAAAGTTTAGCGCAGGAACAGTATTCTATGATTTTTAATCATGGATCGCATTTTAACTTTTAACTTATGTTACCGGTCTCGTAGACCACTATTTTTCGTTTAATTTTTTAGTTTAACTTGTAATTTTCAGTTTGACTGCAAACACTACCAAAATTTTGTTTCATTTGGAACTTTATTACTATCACCAGAGACTAAATAGGTGAATATTAAGTATAATACTCTTGTATAAAAAGTTTACTACAAAAACACAATCCTATGAATTATTCCCGCCTTTTATTCATCTTTCAATTTTGTGATCTCACAAACCGCATCACATTCATACGTTACAATTTCTGTCACATCAGTTAAAGGTTAAATTTATAAAGTTTTGAAAAACCGAACGCTGAGAAAGCGGACAGTTAAAATTTCGAACTCAAATGAACAATCCAGTGGAAATTTAATAGAAACCTGATTTTGAAGATGTTCGAATTTGAATCTCGAAAACATTTTGATATAGTTTTATTTACAAGAGTTAAAAATTATTTTTTACACTAGTAAAAAAAAAAATATATATATATATAATAAAAAATAAAATAGAGAGATTATTTTTAAGTATTGGGCACCCCTCCCCCTTAATCTTACCATTTCAACAATAATGATAATGCTGTCCCATATTAATATATAAACCCCCTTCGGATATAGTTCGGCCACTGTTGGGAATCAACCGGGGTTATAACGCCAATCCCTGGCGTTATTACCCCGGGATACTTATTGCGCAGTAAATCCTAAACTACAAATTATCGCGAGAAGATATCCAAAATCTTCTACAACAATTTGAAAGTACATGAATTACACTACAAATTTATGTAAAAAACAAAGTATTTCTGGATAAAAAATATAGTCTTCAGATCAAAAACCTTATCTCGCAAATTTTAGATCAAGCGTTAATTTTAGTTGCTTGTAAAAACAATAAGACCTAAAAATGAAACAAATTAACTTGAAGCTGTTTTTTGCGATTTATATGACTCAAAACCCTTCTGTGCAGAGCACATGGGTGTCATTTGCCTGATTATTTCATAATTATGCAAAATATAAGCACTTGGCGTTATTACCCCGCCTGGCGTTATTACCCCAGGGTACCTGATATATATATATATATATATATATATATATATATATATATATATATATATATAATCTGGCATGATTGCAAAAAATAATGCAGATACAGTGAAACTCCGATCTATCGTTCCCGCATCCATCGTTTTCCCACATTGATCGTTTTATTTCTTCGGTCCCTGCATAAATTATACTTAAATAATGTTAACGAAACCCGCAAGCATCGTTCTTCAAAAAGTCGTTTTTCCTGCATCCATCGTTGAAAAACTTTTCTCCCCACAGAAATGAAATTCAAATTTATGCGAATCCTTATAATATACAAACTGGAATTACTTCTTTTATCCTAAAATAACTCATTTGGGCTGTTTGTATGGATAATGACTACAATAATGCAGAATAGTTGTATATAACAGTGGTTGATATTATGTTTTCATTGATCGAAATATTGCGACATATGATGTCCTAAACTTTGGAGAAATGTGTGATAATACAAAATAATAACAATAATAATAATAATAATAATAATAATAATAATAATAGAAACAATAATAATAATAATAATAATAATGAAGCAGCGGATAACGTTCATGCCGATGAAGAACTTGATGAAATTTCATATATGCATATGGAGTTACAGAAAATGACCCGAAAAATTCTGTATATCCTGATTTTTTTTTTCTGAGCGAAAAACCATACAAAATTATTGATTTTTTTTAAAATACATAAATGTTTTATAACTTAGATTTATTTATTTTATAGTTTAGTAACAACAAATTAGTATTTATTAGTATACTGGATACATTGCATGCATTAGTAATGATAAGCATTGCATTTTTCGTATTTTGAAGTTAATTCGCATTCATCGCTTTTTCCCCCGTACTCCTTGAAAAATGATGGATTGAGCTTCTACTGTTTTAGTTTCTATAAAAATGTAAATGTACATCAATATTCAAAAAAGCAACATTTTGTGAAAATTGAGTTTAATGTTTACGAATGTAATGATTTTGTATGATATAATCAATCTGAATAACTTCTTGTTTTTCGTGGAAACTGAAATAATGTGCCATTCTAAACGTGGATAATATTGGATTAAAAAAAGAAAAAAAAAACAGGAATTTGATTTCTAAATGTTTTTAAAGTAAATCCTGAAAGAAAGAGAAATTTTAATTTCAAAGATTTTTTTATGGCATAATTACAAATTCTATTATTTAAATAGCTATAATAATAATATTTGTGTATTGAATTATAAAGAATAAAAAAATACAGATGATTTTAAATTATATCTCAGAATTAGGAAGTGAAGAAAAGTTCAGTAAAGATTGCTATTGCAATATTTAATGGATTTATTAAATCAATTAGTTAGCTGCCTTTTAAATGCTTGTCTTTAATATGATTTTAATTTTATCCTATAATTTAGCTCCTATTTAAAGCTATAACAAAAATTATAAAGTTAATCAGAAAAAAATCACGCTCAAAAAGTTATAAAAATTTAAAAAATACAAAATCAGATTAAAATATTAATAATAAATGTTTGTTCATACATAGCAAAAAAATAATTAATAATTGGATGCCCCAATCCCAAAAATGTCTTCTATCTCATACATCTTACAAGGAAGATCTCCATAGTGGGCATACTCAGAATTTTTTGAAAAAATTACAAATTAAATTACTCATGTATCTAATTAATGATCAATAAAATTTAGCGGCGGAATTACAGTACTAACTCTGTAAAAAAATAAAATATTTTCGAGTATTTGGCACGAAAAGATGAAAGTATCACGGGATTTGGCGAGCAGCAATTTCTATCGTCAAAAGCAAACGATTTTAAAGCATCTAAAAATTTCTTGTCAATTAATTTTTAAAATGCGTGTAAATAGAAATGAATTTAAATTCGAACAATAAGAGAGTTTAATACTTACATACATTTTGTATTGCATATTTATACTGCTTTAGCAGTAGTTATTTAATTTTATCACTTTAAAAACAACTTCATACATAAAAAATAAAAAATATATCTTCATATACTTAAGCGTATGACAAAATAAAGGCCAGACGAAGAATGGTGCAGTAATGTATTTCAATACTGGAGAAGTTTTTGTTTCCATAGCAACGAAATAGCCTCAACAGTGCTTAACTAGATTGAACTTAATTTCGAGGTTGAAACATTTTTAATTAATTTAAATTTTGTTGTAATTTATAAAATTTCGCAGTTAACTTTCGTTACAAATATATTATGACAAAACTGGGGTTAACACAAATTAAAATTGACAAATTTTAATTTGTGTTAATTTAGTTTTTTTTAATAAAAGTTCTTTAAACAAGTTCAATGTGAAACATTTTTACCTTAAAAAGTATTTGCATAAAAAAAGTATTTTTTGAAATTTTATTTTGTCGCCAAACGATGATGAATCGCCAAATAAACGAAATGTTCATTATTTTTTTATGAATGTTCCATCGGGATTTCGCCGAAAATTTTTTTCATAAACATACATAACCACATGAGTAGAACATTCTGTATTTTTTTCAAAATTTTCTGAGTATGCCCTTATGGAGACCTTCCTTGTTAGTACAAAAGGTGTTACAAGTGGACAAGGAGTTCAATACTATGCCATATTTGATTTTCAACTAAAATTACTGCTTCAGTCAATAAATCGGAGTAAAATCATATTATACTGGATTATGATATTTATTAATTTCAATAGTTTTTCTTAATCCTGTTGCACTTCCGCTTTTTCTGAAGATACAAAATTCCTATCGCATAGAACTTCAAGAAAATATGCAAAAATTGCTATTACCGTGCCACCTTTTTGTAGAATATTTTAAAATTCAACGAGGAACTACTGGCCATTGTCAAAAACATACATAAATGTTTTTGATTTAATGTATGCAAAACTTCAAGCACTTTTCGATGGCACAATAACGACACACGGATACATGGACTAACAGAGATTTTGTATAAGCATGCTTCTCGGGATCTATGAGCCCTAAAACATGTAAATCCATTTGATTAAAAACCTGTAATAATTTGTAATGTATTAGATGCGTAAAAATTTCGATTAAAATACTTTATACTACTGAAGATAGAAGAAAATAAAATCACCTTTTTTATCTATAAATGACGCACGTGTGGTAACAGCCTGTTTTCTCTAGTACAGAAATTATACTTGGAAGAAAACATGTAATCATATGCAGGTGGCGTATGCAGATAATTGCTCAGCATCTCCTATTGTATTTTCTTTGAAGCGTATCGGACCGTTATAAAGGAAAATGTAAGTATCAAGAGTTATAAAAAATATAGTATTTATCTGAATAAATACACTTTTTGTTGCTGTTTTTTATCAAATGTGTCTTTGAAGCTACGTGATCTCAAGCTTGTCGCATAAAGTATTAAACGTTTCATTTATTTTAGCAGAATTAATTCACGCTTATTATCGCGTTTCTATTTGAAATCATACTGAATGTTAGAAAGAAAGATATTACATTTAAAATAAATTGAATTCATTGTACACTATTTTCTATTGTTGTTTAAATACGTATCTAAGTATTACTGATAAAGCCTGAGAAAAAGCTATTTTGTCTATTATAAAAACTTTGCTTATACAAATACACCCAACTAGACACATGTGCTGTATTGAGATAAGTAAATGTTTATTTAAATTCTTTGTTATTTCGACTGAAGCACAATGTAGCGTTATGAAATGTGATGTAACAAAGAGATTTTAATTTCATGTATTATTTAATTTCAGAAGATTAATTTCATGTATTAAATGATTTTTATTCGTTATATGATTTTTATGAAATTATGTAACGTCACATATTAAAAACTTATTTACATATTTTTCAATCAATAAAATTTATTACCTTAAAATCAGGTAAAAAGCATACCGAAAGAAATAACAATCAAAATATGATCAGTAAGGATCAAAATGTAGCGAAATTTTTTCACAAGTAATTCAACTAATTATAATTAGCTTTCAGAATTTATAGCAGAGAACAGGAATAAGATTTTGCAGAGGAAATGAAATGAAAAAGAGGCTACCCCCCTTCTTTTCCAACCCCCCCCCCCCCAAAAAAAAAAAAAAAACTTTAGAAACGTTGCACATTAACAAACATTTATATTTTACAAGTAAACCGAAAATACTTTTTTATTTTAATAAATATTTGTTTAATATAACCAAAAAATTGCATATTTATTTCTGTAACATAAAATTAATGAAGTAAAATGTACAGTGTTATTCACAATTTTCTGCGTTTCAAAGCACACTGCATTAAAAAATAAATAAATAAATAAATAAATAAATAAATAAAAAGACGAATTTAGCAAAGTACCTGTAAATTACATGCATTTATGACCATAATTTACTATTAAATGTATCAGAAAATAAAAATTTGTGATTTAAAATCAGCTTTAACTCATCAAATGTCATATACAGTATGAAATCTTAAAGGTATCTTAATTTTTATTTCTCTTATTTTTTTATTTGTATAAAATTGAGGAAAAGATTTCTCGGGATAAATATGTTATTTAAAGTAGATTTAGATCTGAACAATTATTCTAATTACCACTATTCTTCATAATAATACTAATCCTTTAAACCGAAAGTCATGCTTATAATCATATAACATTAAATATACTTTAAATTACTTCATTACGATTATTTTCTTTTATCATGATTGAAAACCGAATTAAGAAAATAATCCTTTAAGAAAACAAAAATAAGCTGATTGTCTTCCATGTTATGTTAGTTGTTAGGCCAGTTGAAAGTGATTTAACACATACATAATGCAATAAGGAAAAAAGGATTTATGTTGTAATGCAATATGAAAAGGAAAGCGAATGTAAAATCTTTCCTTATAGATCTTGATAGAGCGGAAGATGGATTTTTCGGATAATGAAAATATGACCTATGATCGCGACACTTTAACCCAACAATTTAATAGGTCACTAAAGAGCAGTTCGTACGTTGATATTTTGTATAAAAGGTAGGAAATTTTACATTCAAATTACAATTCTATATTTCTTTTAAGAAATTTTAGCAGTTTGAAGTTAGGCAAAAGGAATCCTAGAAAATGGTCGCAGTCCAGCAATTTCTTTTAGCCGTTTGCGTCTGCTTTCTTTTGATCTCATTTGGAATGGATCAAACAAGCGCCCATCCAATGGGCATGTTTGGAGGTGGTCATCATGGCGGCGGGGATATAGGAGCCCTTCTGGCAGCCGGGATCGTTGCGTCCCTTTTGCAACATCATGGATAGTTCACTCCAGTTCATTTTATTTTCATATTCATTATTTTTAAAGATACTTTTGTATAAAAGGTAGAAAGTTTTACATTCAAGTTACAAATTTATATTCCTTTTAAGAAACTTTAGCAGCTTGAAGCTAGGTGAAAGGTAACTTAGAATAAGAAAACATTCGCAATCAAGCAATCTCTTCTAGCTGTCTGCATCTGCTTTCTTTTGATGACATTTGGAATGGATCGAACAAGCGCCCATCCAATGTGTACGCTTGAAGGTGATCATCATGTCGGCGGGGATATAGGAGCCCTTCTTCCAGCGGGGATCATTGTGTCTCTTTTGCAACATCATGGATAGCTCACTTCTTTTTATTTAATTTTCATATTCATTATTTTTAAAGATCATTTGTGTCAAACGAAGCATCACTAATGTCATTTGCTCAATAAAATCAGTTCTCACCAAAAAAGATCAACATTAAATACCAAATGCGCTAAATAAGAAGTCACTGCCGGTAAAATTCATTGAACTCTTATAGAAATAATTAAACTGAATTATGCAAATGTTATACAATTAAATTAAGAGCATGTGTAAAGGAATATTTATTGTGTTCATATTGTATGTTGAACAACTATTTCTTATTACAAAGTCAGATCTGTTTGTTATAAATTAGACTTCATTTTTTTATGTTGGACATATCGTAAAATAGAATTTCTAATAGTAATCAATGTATTTTATTTACTAGATCATTTGCATTGTTGAAATATTTACATTGCTGTTTGATATTTAATTTAATAGATTTGTAGTATATTTGTAAATAATATTCATTTGAAAATAAATTTCATAATTTTCTTTACAATATTATTGTTATTTTTTTTTAGAATGTATCGTATTTATTATTTTCTACTTTAAAAGAAAATAGATAATTTAATTGAAATATATTATATACTTAAAAATAACTATGTGGAGATCAATTCAGAAAATGAAATGTGAATTTTTTTATAGAAATAGGATCACAACTTGGTTTTCCAAGTATCAGTATTTGGAAACATTTACTTTTCATAAGTTTATTCAGGAAACACTTTTTTTTTCAATTTTAAATACTTTTAGACTAAAACTTAAAATACCTCACAAAAATTTATAATGATGAAAAAAAAATTACAATGATTTAAAAATTTAAATTTATAGAATGTAAAGATAATGTATAAAATTTACAATTTAACTTGAGATAATAATATCCTTCATTAAATAATTTATTTTTATTTTTATTTTTTAGTTTTATTTATTTTTTTTCTTGTCATAATAAAAAAATAAATAAATAAAGAGTCCTAGATATAAATAGAATGCAATTACGAAAGTAGTACGAGGGTTTAAGTATGTATTTATTTTTAAGTGAAAAAGAGTATTATCAGAATTTTCACTTTACTCATACAGAAAATATTATTAATGTTAACTTATTTTATGCAATGAGTATCTTGTACAGCTTATAATATTTCCATTCTCTAAATAAGATTTTTTCTTCGCAAGTTTCTTACAATTATTTAGATTAATATTACATATGCTTTCTACAGAATCTATATAAATCTGATTTTAAAAAAAAAAAAAACCCTAAGATACTAAGTAAATTATGTTACTTGTTATTTGCATTACTACTTTACAAAAATATATTGCTAAGTAAATTATGATTCCGCAGAATTTTCCAATTAAATAACAAGGAGGCATACATCACTAAGAATGAAAGGAAACGTCCATTCATTGCATTTGTGATCATTAGAACATTTTTTTAAATAAATATTTAAAATAATTTTTCGCTAACATATAATACAAATTTATAAAAAGTGCGTAAACAGTTAAATACAAATATTATCCACGTGCGTAACATACATCTATACATATATTGCACGAAATTTATAAGAAAAGACAGTTTACTTATCCATATATTGAATTAAAATTTTGTTACTCTTGTCATTATATGACAGTCAGAGTAAATAAGTTTTGATTTATTATGCAAATAAGCAAAATGCATTGTGTTACAAATTAGTTACTTTTTTGTGAGTAAAGCACAGTAGTAATTAACTGGCTTTATCAATTTTTATCTTAATTACATTCCATAGTAAAAAAGTGGATGTATTTTTAAATAATCGACTAATGATCAAAAGAATAACAGTGGATCTTCGCATAATTGTTTTTAATTACAAAAAATACAGTAAACTAAATAATTAAATCAATAAATAAATAATCATATAAATGTACTTTTAAAGAAATTTTTTTAATTCTTTATTCCTCAGTTTATTTCAAAGCGTCATTAGAAATTAACAAAAAAAAATGGACTTTATCAGGTACACTGTAAAAAATTTATCATATAATTAAACTTATATGATGGTGTAATTTAAACTGATATAACTGATGCAACATTACATATTAGTGTAACATAACACCATTTATATTAATATGAGTTATTATTAAATAACGCTATAAAATAAAGGCAGAAAAATTGTCACCGATATACAGAGAAATATTAGGTAAATTTTTTACAGCGTATGTTTGTATCGAGATATAATATAAGCTTTTCATGTTTTGCGAAAGAAGATATAAAAATTTCACAATCAATTTCTTCTTAAGGGGCCACTGCACGGTTTGTGAAATCCCATGTTAAACACTGGAAAATTTTAAACACTGATTACTCTTTCCCAGATTTTATTATTAAAAAAGTGGTTTCACCACAAAAAAGTAGACGACATGTGCCTAGGATGTGCATTCTAAATAACTGTCTACGAAAGTTTATGTACATTTAAGATGATAAAATTTAATTACATTGGAATTTCAAAGCTTATAGGGATTTTTTATGTACTTCAAGATTACGTAAATAATTTTTTTAAACGCCCATAATCGGAATCTAAGATTCACTTTCTGATGATAAAAAATAAATAGTAAACAATATTAACCATTTGAAATTAACCATTGGATTTAATAATTTATAGCACATTGAATGTGAAAGAAAAAAAGAATAATATGAATACAAATGGAATTTGTAGAATATATATATATATATATATATATATATATATGTATGTATGTATATATATATATATGTATGTATATATATATGTATGTATATATATATATATGTGTATATATATATATATATATATATATATATATATATATATATATATATATATATATATATATATATATATATATATATATATATATATATGTGTATATATATATATATATATATATATATATGTGTATATATATATATATATATATATATATATATATATATATATATATATATATATATATATATATATATATATATATATATATATATATATATATATATATATATATATATATTCTACAAATTCCATTTGTATTCATATTATTCTTTTTTTTGAATGTAATATATATATATATATATTACATTCTTTAGGACTCGATAAGTTCTATAATTCTGCTTCAATCACCTCCAAACTGATATATAAAATCAAGGGGTATAAAATGGTAAGGTCTTTGTGAAAACCGAAAAAACGCCATAACCTCTTAATTAAAATAGATATCGAATCAGTTTAAACTTTATATTACTTCAAGAAAATTGGCCAAAAGTTTATGCATGACAGATTTTTTATAAAGTTAAAAATGGGCTCAATGGGCGAAAAAAACAGGGGGTAACAAAAGGCAAAAATCCATAACTTCGTCAATTCTTAAACTATCAAATCTAATTAAGTTTATTCTCAATAATATCTACAATTTTTATGCTGACAAGATTTTAATAGGACCAATTTTTTAGCAAAAATAAATTAAAGAAAAATATAAGTTAAAGAAAAACCTCAATTCCAAACTGCTTATAATCTGACTCATTTTAAAAGTTATTTGGGATTTTAAACGCATCTAAATGGCGGATCCGCTTATTTAAGAACTATATAATGTGATATATTGGCCAGATTTTTGATAAAGACAGAATATATTTTTAAAAAGTCTGCCGAAATGGGTATTTTGAACAGAATTTCCTGACGCAATGGTGATTGAAAAACTGAGGTATTCAAATGACAAATTGCGTTTTTTCTGACTCATTTTTAAATTCAGTTTTGCTCTCAAACGCATCCAATTGACAAGTTTTCTTATTTAGGAGCTGTATAATGTGCAGTATTGGTCAGTTTTTTGATAAAGGCTGAATATGTATATATATATATATATATAAAGCTGTCAATGTGGGCACTTCGCAGAAAATTTCCTCAAGTGATCATAATTAAAGAACTGAGGATGTTCTCATATAACAAATTGGTTATTTTATGACACATTTTTAAATTCAATTTTGCCCTAAAACGCATTCAATTGACAGTTTTTCTTATTTAGGAACTATATACTGTGCCATATTAGTCGATTTTTTTTAATAAAGTCAGAATGTATTTCAAAATCAGTTACCAAAATGTTAATTTGAGCCGAATTTCGTTTAAGATGATTGTGATAGAACAAGTCCTTAAAGAAAAATAAAATGAAAAATTTTTGAAAGCGGCCCAAAACTGTGTTTATCTCTAATCATATTTTATTTTTATTGTTGAAATGAGCACTCTTCTAAATCTACCTCAACCTATAGGCCAAGCCGACAGGGATTTTTTTAGATGCATCTTGCACTGGAGGTATGCAGTATGACTTTAAGTGATACAAGTTCACGCTTTTGCGGCAACCTTCCAAGACAACAGTACCGAGTTACATCTTTGAGTACCAGGACAAGCAATCTCTTAGGACACCCTGTTTATATTTCTTATTCTAAAATTTATATGCATCGTAAATACTATTGCCATGATTTAAGACTTTATAATTGTGTTTTACATAAATATATCTATAATATCAATAGCATTAACATTATTTTATTTATATATTTTTTAACAATTACATGAATAAATTCAGATATGAAGCTGAAAATGTTTACTTGAATATTGATAGAATATGAAAAACGATTTTCCGGGTTCAGAGAACTGATTAATGCGTTGTAAAAGCTATTACGAAGTGTTTCCAAAATGTGACGAATAGCTGATAACAATTTATTTATTTTTGTAAATTCTTTAAAATTCGATTTTGGGGTGGGGAGAGGGGAAGGAAAACATTTTTTGTAATCTTATGTGTCTCAGAACAGCTTTTTACGTATTTGCGTCTATGACTATTGTACTGTAAATCATCATAAATTAAGAAGCATCTGACATTTTATATAGATTTTGTAAGAAATACTACCTAATGCGGTCGATACCGTGACAACATTAAAAAACAATTTCTTCATAAATTTTCATTATATGAACCCAGGAACCCGAAAACAAATCGGCCAAAGAAGGTTTATGTATATTTATCTAAATATGTATGTACTAAATTTTTTTTCGCAAGGAAAAAGTCGCAGTTATCTACAGATCGACTAAAAATTCGCAAAGCCTTTAAAATGTTTAATATCTTGGCGGACATTGCAAACAGGCAAAATTGACCCATCGGGCTGTAAGTTAGAAGAGTTAAAAATTTAAATACCACCTTAACAAGGCTCTTATAAAACCGGCTCATACATAAAAAGTGACAGGAAAAAATAAATATATTTCGTTATAGCAATCGTCCTCCCCCCCCCCCCCCCAAAAAAAAAAAAATAAAAATAAAAATCTTACTACAAAAATTACTTTTCCATTGCATGCTTTTCACACGAAAAATGAAAATAAAATAAATAGTTTGATGAATTAAAATAATAATAATAATTGAATGGTTGTCATAACTTTTTTGTAGCAAGATTTCCAATTGAAAACTGAAAATGCAATAAATAGTTTAACAAATTTTAAAAAAGTGTGAATATTACGTCATATTGGAAATATAATAAATGTCACCAGGTGAATACGTAATGTCCTGTCAGTTTTAAAAAACATAATCCAACATAATAAAAACCCGATTATGGAAATATTGGCATATTTGAACATCTTGAAGTTTTCTGAATTTGTTTTGGCTATTTTTAAATCCATTTAATATACACGTGTGTGTATATACGTGTATATTAAAAATTTCCTAAAAGGTTTAGTCCTCTAGTGGTCCTTTTTGGTGAATAAACTGGGTTTATCTCTATTTTTTATTTAGTTTTCATTGGTAAAATTAGTACTTCGGAACCTAACTCCGTCTGTAGTCCGAGCCGGCAGGAATTTTTTTAGAGTATATCTTGTTCTGTAGGAATCTTAGTAAGACTTGAGTGGTAGTCTCTCGCACTTTTGCAGAAACCTTCCAAAACAACAGCATTGAGTTATATCTTTAAGTATTACGGGGAGAAATATCTCACGACCTCTCTGTTCGCATTTATTTTATAAAATTTATATGTGTCATAAATACTATTGACATCATTTAACCCTTTGTCGGGAAAATCAATTATTTCGCTAAAATGTTGAAAAGATTCATTGTCACCAGAATCTATAAACAAACTTATTTAAAAAATACAAAATAATAATAATAATAATCAATTTCCATGAGGTTTATATAAACACAAATTATTCCGCTAAAAATTCCAGTGCGATTCAATCAGATTTTAATGAAAATTAAGGGTAAGTATATTTCCATTGCCCGATAAAGGGTTAGCACTCTATATTTGCATTTAGCGTACGTATATCTATATCTGTGTCTCTTTAACAATTATCACATGAATTTCAATAGCAAGAGCTAGCTAAAAAATTACTTCTCATTACATTTTGAAATGCAAATATATATTCAAATTAAAACACAGGTATTTAAACATAGAAAAAGCAATTGCAAAATTGCAAATAAAAGACATTAGATTGTCTAAAACTCCAAAATATCTTTATCTTAAAAGAATGATTGTGGGGTTTTAAATGAAAAATCATAATACAACAAAAAACTGTGCTCTATTCTTCTGCAGTATGATTTTAAAAACTATTTTTTAAAAGACTGAATGGGGATTTGCATTACGCAAGTAGTTTAAATGCGTCTTTGTTATTCTTTGTTCCCTATCCCTGTTTCTAGGCTTGATGGAGCACACGAATCTGTATCATTGTATTATAAGTGCACATAAATTTTGAATGAAAAAAAAGTCTTTATCTTTTTTTTTTCCTTTTAATTTTTTGTCTTTTTAAAGCGACAACGAGATTTTAAAGGGAAAACACATAACATGAATAATATGTTTTTTTTTATTCGTCAAAGTAGTATTCTAATTTTTTTTGTTCAATGTTTAATGGTTGTTTAATACAAAGCACAACATGTATGGGGGACTTGATTTGAGTAAAAAATACTAAATTTTATAACAACGACTTAAAAACTTTTTTTTTTTTTAAACTAAAAGCGTTTTGCATTACTTGAGCAGTTTAAAATATCCAATTTTTTCCCTTAACCAAATTGTGTTGTAGATTGCATATAATGATATTGAAATACATAGATTTTGAATATTTGTAATGGACATCAAATGAAGAAGATTCTAGGGATTATTTATAGAATCTTTTCACTTTTCCCCCTACACATAAAAAGAAAGTATTGGGGTAGAGAAAATTAATTATCTCTGTTTTTTAATGGATTTAATACTATTTATCATATACTGAAAATCATTTAATTATTTTTTGAAAAGCTCCCGTCTACCAGTTTTAAGAACAGAACCTCTCAACCGTTGGTGGGGCTATAAAATTTTTTTAAATGAATTCTGTTAGTTAGCTTCAATTAATTAGTTAAGTGTTGAGGTAGAAATGATTAAAATGAACAAAATGGTAGAAATGCGATATGCATTATATAAATTCATGTATTTTTAACTATAATGAAAACGTTTTTTTTGAAAACTTGATGCCTGAAATTGTTAGGTATAAATTCTTTTTAACATTTAGTTATTTATCATTGATGTTATAGTGTAATGATGATGAACTATACACCTGCGAGAGTATGATCATTAAGACATTCCCATTAACAAAAACTTGCTACCTTAAATTTTATTTCAAATATGATATTGGTTTTTAATCAACTTAGTGTTAACAGTCACAAAATCTGCTGGAGGCAAAGTTGATACTATATTAACTGCAAATATTCAATGGATCAAATTTTTCTTCATGGTCTGTTTGTAACACTTAAGAATTCCAAAATTATAACAAGCAGTAAAGAAAGCATTTTAAGTTGATTATGAATTTTTAATCGAGTTAGAATTAATTAAAACGGATAAAAATATCTGAACTTTCTATATTTTTTACAGAATAACTTTTTGGACTTTGTCATAATTATCCATTTAAGAAGATTTTCACATATGTTTTCTATGAAGAGTAGGTAATTTATATAAATTGTGCTAATCCTAAATAACCATCGGTTTAGGAATTATTTTTAACATTTATTAACAATGTAAAAAGATTCACGTATTGAATAAAAATATGTTCTTACAAATTGATAATTATTACATAAAATCGTATAGAAAAACTCCCCCCCCCCTTTTTTTAGATTTATACAATGCAATAATCACATTTTGCCAACTACAATCATTTAGAGTGGTATTATCCCCCATGGTGTCTAAATATTTCAGTATTTTTCCAATTTTTTTCCATGTTTCCTTTCCTGTTATCTATATGTATAACTTTTCTTATTTACAAACACAATAATTCAATTACTAATATAATAATGTGTGTAAATATTAATATTTAAGAAGGTCAGGGACACAAAATTCTTCAAATTTCCTAAAAAAGTCTCTTTTTTATCTGCTTAAAATGATGATTAAATGATGTTTCTATCTTATTGGAACAAGAAATATTATTTTTTATTTTGCTTTGAGTTGTTTTCAAAATCTATATTTCAAGCAACGATTGTCATAATAACGACTTCCTACGAAAATGCCTTTTTTCTCCATGATGATTTTTTTCACCATTTATCGCACTTAAATTGTTATAACTCAATAACCATTTCAGATAAGTGGTACAATCTTGGAACATGTCTTTTGCATTTGTTTTATTTTAATTTTGATTTAGTAAATTAAAAAAAAAATGTTTTTGAAAATAGGATTTTCATTAAAAACGTTACATCTTTTTTACAAAGAGGCATTTTAAATGTTTAAAATATTTATATAATTAATATTTTATAAAATAGTGAATCAAAATAAAAATTTATATATTTTTGTTTATTTAAGTGAAAAAATACTGAAATTTTGCAAATAATATTTCGAGTTATAACGATTTTAATTTACTCTACTTTTTTAATAAATTTGGAAATTTAATGTATAGGTATATACAGGGTGATTCAAAAAAGATGGGAAAAAATTTAAGGGGTAATAGTATACATCAAGACAAACAATATTAAAAAGGGAACCAAGGGTCTCAAGCGTTTTCCAAAGGAGATAGCCGTTATTAAAGTTTAGGGTCCAAAATATCAAATAAACATAAAAAACGGAAAAATTGGTCGATTGATTTGCGGTTTTCACTAAAATTATTCTTTATGTCGGCATTTTCTTGAAATTAAATTATAAAGATAAATTCCGAAAATGTCGATAGAGGGCGCTTTAGACTTTGGAGTAACGAACAACTGTTTTTTGCCGTTATTTTTGTGCATCTCATTAAATGGTTTCGCAGGCTTAGACTTAAGCTTAAATTTTGATCTCAAAATCTGAATAATTGTGAGTGGTTAAGTAGCACAAACTGAACTGTGTTCAGAGGTTCAAATTTCAAATGATTATAAAAAACGGAAAAACTGGTCGATTGATTTGCGGTTTTCACTAAATCTATTCTTTATGTCGGTATTTTATTAAAAATAAATTATAAAGCTAAATTTCAAAAAATGATGATAGAAGTCGCTTTAGACTTTCAAGAAAGGAAAAACTATTTTTCACCGTTATTATTTGCATCTGGTTATTTTTTTAGAAGCTTAGACATAAACTTAAATTTTGCGCAAAAAATCTGAATCGTTGGGAGTGGTTAAGTAGAGCAAACTGAGCTGTGTTCAATGGGGGTGGGGAGGTTCGAATTTGAAGTTATCATAAAAACAGAAAAGAAGAGGTAGATTCGTTTTCGGTTTGTGACAAAACTATTCTGTATGCCAGTATTTCCTTGAAAATAAATTTTAAAGATAAATTAAAAAAAATTCCGTTAGAGGGCGCCTTAAACTTTAGAGTAACCAACAACTATTTTTAACTGGTATTTCTTGTATCTAATAAATGCTTATAAAAGCTTATAGTTAAATTTTGAACTGAAAATCTGAATCGTTCTGAGTAATTATGTAGCGCAAAATTGAACTGTGTTCTAGGGGTGGGGAGAGTAACATTCCAACTCTTGAACACAGTTTAGTTTGCCCTTCTTATCCCCTCCCAACTATTCAGAATTCGAGCTCAAAATTTAAGCATTAGCAAGCATTTAATTAGATAGAAAAAATAACATTATATGAAAAATTTTATAGAAAACTTTATAGAAAAAATAGTTGTTGTTTACTCTAAAGGGCTAAGGTTAAGGGAAAAGATTAAGGGCACTCTCAAACGAAATTTTTAAAAATTTAACTTTAAAATTTATTTTCTAGGATATAGTGACATGAAGAAAAGTTTTAGCGAAAACCGGAAACAAATCAAGCAATTTTTCCGTTTTTATAATCATTTGAAATTTGAAACTCCCCACCCCCATTGAACACAGGTGTGCTACTTAACCACTCCCAATGATTCAGATTTTCTGCATAAAATTTAAGTTTGTCTAAGCTTTAAAAAAAAATTAACGGATGCAAACAATAACGGTAAAAAATAGTTTTTCGTAACCCCAAAGTCTAAAGCGCCCTCTATCGCCATTTTTTTAAATTTAGTTTTATAAATTATTTTCAATAAAATATCGATGTAAAGAATAGTTTTATTGAAAACCGCAAATCAAACGACCAATTTTTCCGTTTTTTATAATCATTTGAAAATTGAACCCTCTGAACACAGTTCAGTTTGAGCTACTTAACCACTCCCAATTATTCAGATTTTGAGCTAAAAATTTAAGTTTAAGTCTAAGCCTACGAAACCATTTAATGAGATGCAAAAAATAACGGCAAAAACAGTTCGGTACTTCAAAGTCTAAAGCGCCCTCTATCGATATTTTTCGGAATTTATCTTTATAATTTATTTTCAAGAAAATACCAACATAAAGAATAGTTTTAGTGAAAACCGCAAATCAATCGATCAATTTTTCCATTTTTTATGTTTATTTGAAATTTTGGACCCTAAACTTTAATGGCGGCTATCTCTTTTGGAAAACGCTTGTGACCCTAGGTTTCCCATTTAATATTGTTGGTCTTGATGTGTACTATTACTACTTAAAAACTTTCCCATCTTTTTGGAATCACCCTGTATATATATATATACATATGTATAATTCTGAGAGAGTTTATCATGTGATTTTGTTTAAAAATAATATGAATAATCACCACAAAAAATTCAAAATTTTAACTCAATAAATAAAAATGATTTTTAAATTTGTCCGAGGCCCACTTAAGCTATATCCAAAACCTTTCATCAGGAGAATAACTAACGCGAATTCGAATGATGAAAACTTTTAAATACGGAAATATAAGTTAATAAAACCTCGTATTAAATTTGAATTTTTTTTCTATCATTAATATAAGTTATTTATTTGATGAAACATCATATTTAATTCCCTGAATTAAATATGATATTATTAATTATTCTTATAAAAAGAATATTTAATTCCCTGAATTTGTTTGAAAATTTTCTTTCTGCACACATACCTTGTTATAATTTACAACTTTATTATAAAAAAATATACTTGAGACTATGTTTGAATTCCGTTTAAATTTGGAATGATTTTATATTTGTAAAATTTTTTGTTTAGATTTGTCGGCGCGTCTTCTATGAATTTCAAAATATAACAAGCAAAATGTTGCTACGTTAACTTAAAGCTATCATTTAGTATTCATAAATGATAATATCTATAATCATTATGATTGTTTATTCTAAGATTATTTATAATTATCTTTTTAAAATACATGTTTATATATATATATAATATTTACTATAAGTGTCTTCATATCATTGTTATTACCACTCACATAAATAATATAGTATGTTTCTTAATATTAGAATGAGGGAGAGAGGCCAATTTGGCCCCTACCAAGGGAATATATTTCTCTTCGAACCATAAATTTCTTTCTAAAATATGTTTAAAAGAAACAAAGATTTAACGGGTTAATTAAATAACTTAATCAGTTTTAAATAAAGTTATGGTGTTAAAATTTTTTTTATAAAAGTTGTGTGAAAATTCTCGTCTTTCTAGTGTTAGACACAGTTTATATACGAATATAGTTTTGATTTTTCCAGCTTGACATTTTATTATTAAAAAAAATTATATAACTAAATTCTTATTTAACGAATGCATTAATAAAGATTCTAGAAAAAAATACTGTGCTATAATAGATATTCTTATAAAAAGAAAATGAAAAATTATTGAGTCCCTTTAGGCAATGTTGTATTATAAATTATGTTTTTATTATTTATGAATTTTTTTTCTTAAAATCATAAGTAATCATAATTTTTTTTAAATTTGTATTTTATAAAATTTTACGTAATTTTAAATAGTTCATTAAATTTAATTTAGGAAATGTACACAGCTTAGTACCGGGTGTCCCAAAAATGACTGATAGATTTTAAAATTCAATAACTTGCAAACGGTGACAGCTATTTAAAAAAAATTTGCAGGAAGGTTATGCATAGTGTCAGGATTTTTTTCTCCGTAATTTTTTATTTTAGTTCGCATCTCAAACAATAGGGGGCGCTGACGGAAATTGAAGGCCAGGTGATTAGTGGTGAGTGAAGCGTCGACCTGGCCTTCAATCGCCACCTATTGTTTGAGATGCGAACTAAAATAATAAATTACGGTAAAAAAAAAAAAAAAAAAAAAAAAAAAAACTCCTGACATTATACATAACTTTCCTGCAACTTTTTTTTTTTAAATAGCTGCCACCGTTTGCAAGTTATTGAATTTTAAAATCCAACAGTCATTTTTGGGACACCCGTACATATACAGCATAATGAACACATTAAATTATCACTTTCTGCACAGTTTCATAGCGAACGTTAATTTTTGTATTTAGTACCATACTTCCTATTTTAATGACAAAGTCCAAGCTTTAACAGGTTAAATATAATTTTAAAAATATTAATAGTTTTAATCATAGGTTTTGGACCACACCTAGAAATTTATTTAAGTATTTAAAAGCGTCCGGGACTCGTTTGAAATAATTTTTATTTATTGAGTTTTGAAAATTTTTGGGAATTTTACATTGAAATTTTGAATATTTTTGCGATGGTTAACCATATCAACAGTATATGATGATGAAACCGCTCATAATTTTGTTTTTTATTTTAAATTAAAAAAATTATTAAAGAAGTGGAGTAATTTAAAATCGTTACAGTTCGATATATTACTTGAACAATTTCATTTTTTTTCATCTTAATAAAACAAAAATATATAAGCTTTAATGTTGATTCAGAATTTTTTTAAATATTAATTTGCATAAAAATTAAAAATATTTAAATAAAAAATTATAAATATTAGTTTAGATTTGCTGTAAAAATTAAAGTAAAACAATTGAAAAAGACACTTTCCAAGTTTGAACCGTTTATATCCAACAGTTCTCCACTTTTAACACTTTAAACAGGAGACATGATGAAAAAATCTATCATGAAGAAACACGTATTTTCTCATGAAATTATTTCCATGGCAACCATTGCTTTAAAGCTAGATTTTGAAAACTATTCAAAACCAAAGAAATTAATGTTTCCTGTTCGAATGAAAATAGAAACATTATTTAAAAGCCATTTTAAGCAAAATAAATAAATATATAAATAAATAAAAATCAATCTAATATAAATTTTTAGAAAATTTGAAGATTTTTGTCTCCGGACTCCCTTAAATTTTATTTTATTTTAGAAATTAAGAAGAACGATACTAAACCACGGAAAACGGTAATTTTTCTACATTAATTAACTATGACTTATAAAGCATGTAAATCAATACATGTTAGCCCCAAATTCACAAAACAAGAAATGTCATGGGATTAGAAATTTCTTTATCACTTTGATTTCTCCGCATACATATATTTTCACTACTTCCTCCATAACCTACCACAGATAAGCAAATAAAACAATGCTAATAGAAACAATTTATTTCCTATAAGTCTTACAGGAAAACAAAGAAGCGTTATTTCCTGTTTAACTCTTGACCACATAACATTTAATGTCACAGGAAAGATTCTATAATCGGATTATCCGAGGTAATTTCCATGAATAATTTATTCATCTTTAACATATTCGGTTTGAATTTATGCATTTTGATTTAGAAATTATTGTATAAAAAGGTGGAAATACACTAATTTCAGCATTCAACATAACTACAACACATCGAATAGACAGATTGAGTAATTTTTTGCTCTATCTTTAAACATGGTTGCAGTTAAATATCTTATTTTTGCACTCGTTGTCTGCACTTTATTCATATGCACCAAGATAGAGACCAGTGAAGCAGCCCCAATGGGCGGATTTGGAGGGGGACATCATGGTGGTTTTGGTGACATTGGACCTATTCTAGCAGCTGGGCTTGTTTTATCTCTCTTACAACACCATCATTGATGATGAAGCACAGTTCATTGCGTGAAAAATTCCTATCATCTCTGCACTTTGTTGTTGCCACCAATTGTTTGTTATATAATTTCCATTGTTTTATACGCTGTTTTATATTGACTTAAAAAGGAATTGTTTCTAGCTTATTTTCTGTAAATAAATTAACGATTACCATTTACAAATTTTAACTTTTTTTTCGTTTTTTGTGCATTTACTGATATATCTCATGATAATTTACTTCAGTTATATAATTTTGATACACGTGCTTACTCAGAATTAATTTGAAATAGTCTTCATAAGAAAAATAAAGCAGAGAAAATTTTCATGAAACATGATTTAAAATACACAGTTATCACTGGTAAATATTTTTTTCATTTTATGTACCAACACATTCTTAAAACAAAAATATTTCACATGCACTATCACATCATATACAAGAGAAACATGCTATAAAATTTATTTTTTGAAAATAATGGTATTACTGAATTCAAAAATAGTGTCCACTGGCAACTTTAAAAAAGCATAGCATATTTTTTGTTTCTAACATTAAAACAAGGACAAGAAATGAAGAATGCCATTAAAAATTACTTATATAAACAAGACTTACTTATATAAGTCTTACTTATATAAACAAGAAAGAAAAAAATCATCCATCAAGCATAGATTCTGAAACATGTCTGAACACATTCAGAATAATGTAACACAACTGCCGCATTTAAAAAAATAAGATATGATGTCTAATTCAATCATATGAAAGCGAACAATACATTTGAAAACCTAAATTTAGAATTTATGTACAACCAGTGTAATGTCGAAAAAACACCCACACTTCAAGTATTATTACTCAATGATATCAATTTCTTTTGTATGCCCCTGTATATGAATGAATGCTCTGAATACTTATCAGTTGAATTAATGATATGAACACTGTTATCAAATATTGAGATAAAAAAGTCCTCATATTTTTTGATTGTCACCATTTTTTTTAAATACAAATATTCGACCAACTTAAAAATAGATGGAAAATTCTGAAAAATAAGGCAAATTATGTTATTTCAGAAAAGTGGTGACAGTCAAATAATCTGACTTAAAAAAGTGCCCAATCTGGGAACACTGGCTACGAATGCTACACTTGTAATCATATTGTAGTAAAATATACCTACAGCGTTTTAAATCAGTTTCAGTACATTTGAAATAGCTTAATATCATTAAAATACTCAAAAAACGATTTTTCTCCATAGTCCATAATGTAATGGAATTCTTTTTGGTGCCACTCTAATTGAACTATTAAACCCACATATTTAATATAAACTACTGAACGTGCATAAGTGACTAAAAAATATTTTATAAATTACAAGAAATTCAGCATATATTTATGGAAATTAAAACGTGGTCAGACGGACAGGCATACCGAATGCGTAAACACTTTTCAAATTTGCTGGAAATGCTTAATTAAAAAAAGTATGTTAGAGAGATTACTTCTCTTTGCAGTCTCTTTTCGGCCAATAAATTTATAATTCGTTTTAATAAAAAACGATGAGGTTACATTTTGAAATAAAAATCTTAAAATATAAATAAATATATTAAAACTTGAAAATAAAGTATAATTTATGTACAGCAAATCCTAATTCACTTTCAAATATAATCAGTGCAAGTTTTTTTTTCTAAGTTTAAAATTTTCTGTTATTTAAATTGTAAATATAATATATAACTTTTTAAATTTATTTGGGTACATCAAACAAATGTAAAAAAAAAGCCAATACGAAGCATGCAAATATTGTAATGAAAATATAAAATATTGCGTTTATTAGTTTAAAAATAATTCCTCGTGTATTTTTCTAGATATTTAACAAAGCAGCTAATATCGCAAGTGACCGGTCATCATTGAACATATAGTGTATACCAGTTACATTTGGGAAATTAGAATTTTGTTTCAACCATCGGTAATTCTCTTTTTACAAGGTTTACTTATAAATTTATTTACTATTAAAACTAGTCAGATGTGGCAATCCTAAAACTTATTGTAGCGTTTTTCCCTCTCCAATTTTCCCGGTCTGTATGACAAAAAAGTCTAAATTCGAAAGTACTCTTCTTTTGTTTATTTATTTTTGCTACAGGAGTTAAAATAAGATGAAAATATAATTATTTTCTCTAATTGGTGGTACCTAAAATAATGGGGAAATTATGAAAATTCGCTTTCTCACATCTGTTGAATTTGGGATGTTTCTGGTCTGCAGAGCTTGATATAAATGTAAATATTTGTCAAATAAATTAAAAATTAGTCAGAGTTGGCAATCATAAAAATTATGCATGTTAATACTTCCTGAAAAATACAGCATTGCAGCACCACCAATTAGGTGGTTTAAACCAAAATCTAGTCAGCAACAACTATGTCATCTTATAACTGGAACTGAAGTTTGATGAAAATCCGTGCATTAGTTTTCGAGATAGACCTAGTACAAAATATTATAAAAAATCTGCATAACAGCGTTACATTTTGGGTGATGTACAACAAAAACTAATCAGGACCAATTTTTTTTTTTTTTTTTTTTTTTTTTTTTTTTATCACGCATTATTTGAATCTGAAGTTTGATGAAAATCAATACATTAGTTCTTGAAATACATTTATTGCGAAATTGCGAAAAATGAAGCATAGCAGCGCCATCTGTAGGGTGATTTACACCGAAAAATAAACAACACTAATCTATGTCAGAGACTAACTAAATCTCAAGCTTTGTGGATTTCCCTGCATTAGTTCTTGAGATAGAACTATTGCGATTATCACGAATAATGCACCATGTCAGCACCACCTTTTGAGCGATTTGCACCAAAATATAACCAGCACCATATCATATCAAAAGCTAACTAAATCGAATGTATTTTAAAAATCCATGCACTAGTTTTTGAGGTATGGCTATTGAGGAAATTGTGAATAAAGCAGCATAGCAGCGCCGCCTAAAAACTAACCAGATCTAGTTTATATCAAGGTCTAATAGAATCTAAAGCTTTCAGAAATATTGTACATTAATTTTTGAGATAGAGCGCCCACAAAATTTTTGTCACATGCAGACTCACAGACATATTGTAAAAACAGATTTTTCGGGTTCTCTAGACTCCAAAACACGTAAATCCGTCTCAAACCGGATTTCGAAAATTTTCACGAATCCAATACTTTCTTCTAGTATACACAGAAGAAAGTAAAAATCTGAGTAGCTTAAATCGCAAAAAGCAGGAGAAAAAATACTTTTAGTCTATCGCCTTAGTAAGTATGGTACTTTTCCTGTGTTGTATGGTATTGTAGTGTTCCGTATGATATGGTATTCGTCACGTAAGTAAAACGAAATTGAGTACATAGCTTTAATTACTATTACAAAATCTGCATAGCCTAAATCACAAGCAGCAAGGGAAAAATTCCTCTTAGTCTGTCATCTCAGTAGTTACAATTGTATGGTACACTGTAGAATTAAGAAAAGGGAAAAGAAAAGAAGCAGGAAAAATTTAATGGCAGAATATATTTCGTTTTTACATACATATACAGGGTAGCCCTGTATATACAAAATATACAGGATATCTTATTTTTTTTTTAATGACGCTATTTAGAGCCGCTGGTGGATCGTTCTAATAACTGAAATGACACAAAATTTTATAAATAGACTAATAAAACCACGGGAAAAAAGATTCTAATAAAAAAAAAATAAATAAATAAAATAAATAAATAATAGTTCCAATCACAACCGATAGTTGGAATTTTGGCGCTGTACATGGAAAGAAAACATCAGACAGGGCCAAAATTAATATTTTGGATAAAATGCCATGTTTTATTCATCATATTCACTTTCCCAACGAGGAATTCAACCACATTTAAATGTGACCTCCGTTCCCTTGCACCACAGATTGCATTCTCTGTGCAACATTTTCAACGGCCGAGCATAACATGTCACATGGAATAGCCCTTAAGAGCCCACAATAGTCACAGAAAAAGTATGCAAAAAGACCCGGATGACCATGTAAAGTCTATGGGAGCGTTCTTTTCGAATATCTCGCTCAAATTTTAATATTTTTGCACAAGATAGCTGAGGGCGATCCGCAACTGGGCTAGTTTTTACTTTTTCAGTTTTCGTTTCAGATTTTCATTAAACAATTACTTAAACTTTCGGAACCGGTTTAAACCGGTTCTGAAACTGAAACTATCGTAATATAAAAAAGATATAACCAAAATCGAAAAAGTAAAAACTAGCCCGGTTGTGAATCGCCCTCAGCTATCTTGTGCAAAAAAATCATGCAAAAATATTAAAATTTGAGAGAGATATTCGAAAAGAACGCTCCCATAGATTTTACATGGTCATCCGGGTATTTTTGCGTTTTTTTTCTGTGACTATTGTGGGCTCTTAATGGTGAGTGGAACAATTTTTTTCTTGGAATCTCTTTTCAATTGGGTTCATTAGTCCCCTTATAAATTTTAAAGCAGTTTCGGTTATTCAAGTTAACAACAGGAAGCTCTAAATAGCAAGATTTTAAAAAAGAAAAAAAAAACTTGTATGCTTTAAATATATGTTATTTTCCACAGGGTGATTAAAAAACGTAGACAAAATGATATGACAAATCAAGCATACAACGAGGATGAAAAATCACATAGGAACATACGGTCGCAAACTACTTATTGAGTCACAAATACATAAATTCTAGCTACATTCAGTTTGAATGTAATAATATCGAGGAAAATAAAAATATTACAATGAAAATGTAACGATAAGTATCTTATTTTGTGTAAAATGTGATAATGTTACGAAAAGATCTGGAAAAACTTATTGCTCAACTAATCGAAGATACCGTATAAACTGATTATCACAGTCTAAAATGTGAGGTGCCAACTGCATTTTGCTGGTGCGCATAATGCAAACTTTTACCACTTTTGTTTGGTGTTGTCAGATTTAAAACAAAGTTAATAATGTATGTAAAATGTTTTATTATAATATATTTCAGTTTTCTGAAATTTATTACAGTCAAGCCAAACTGAGTTAGGATGAAACACCCTGTATTTGTGATCCAATAAGTGGTTTGTGGTCCTGTGTTCCTATGTGATTTTTATCCTTGTCGTATGCCTGATTTGTCATATCAATATGTCCTTGTTTTTTTAATCACCCTGTTTATTACAACCAACATTAAATAATGTTATTGTTTTCAGATTGATAAATTGCATCAACTTTTTTATAATTCCGTTTAAGTGCCACTCGAGTCTAGAGCACGGATTGTTTATATATTTGACCATCGATCATTTTCTGAGTCCTTCAACACTTATATACTGCCAGCATTTTAATATTCCTAACATATAATAATATAATAAAAATTATTCTTATGCATTTTTCAGGTTGTTTAATATTTATTTTCCGCGTGTTTTTTTATGAAGTAATTGTATCCAATATATATATATATATATATATATATATATATATATATGTATCATTGTAAAATTTTTAACATGGATTAACATTGTCAGTATAGTCTACGTGCCGACCGCACAAAACCCTATGTCAATGATCACAAGAAAAATCCTTTATTTTATGGAAGAGTAATAATAGAGGAATCTAATTATTCATGTCTGCCGGAAGCGAAGTGGTGCATAAGCCAAAAATTAATAACAGTAATGGTTCACTCGGTAGGTTTAGCATTGTGTTTGCAGTACAATCAAAAGTATCAAAACACGGAAAACTGGGTGCAGGAAAACACAATGCAAATCTTACGAGTCTATCACTGATAGTATGAATTTTTGGCTTATGCACAACTTCACTTCGGTCAGACATTTATGATTAGATTTCTCTATTACCACACTTCCATAAAATAAAGGGTACATAAAGGGTTTTTTCTTGCGCTCGATGATATAGGATTTTGTGAGATCGGCTCTTGGACTAGTATAATAGATTCATATGGTGACACTTCGAATTTCGAGCTTAAAAATGTTAACATTTATTACCCCATGAAATTCAGTCTCAAAATTGAGTTTTTACTTTCTTAAGATAGAATTCAGCTGAATGAAAAAAAAGCACTTGTACGTAACTGTATATACTGTATGTACTATGGTTGAAATTTAAAGACAACTTCAATTTTGCTGTTTTTTCAATACGTTGTGTATCAGATGTGGCAAAAAGCCATGACATCAAAATACTGTATGTACTTCTATTTTTTTTGGTGGGGGGGGGGGAGCAGTGTACGTTATAATGGATGTTAGGAAGAGGACAATGAAAAAATAAATGATTTAAGTAACTTTTTTCATCTACATTCAATCGAAGCTCGATGTCAAATATCAACCATCTTTGTGGCTTGTTTACATTTAGAGATCGTTATCGCCTACTATCGCAAAATATAAATAACGCGTGACTAAATGATTCCTAAATATTAACATATATTTAATACCAGTCATGGAGTCTCAACTAGTCGTAAGGAACTGTGCGACTTCTTCAGTCGTATACTTCTAGTGATGGTTATGTTCACATTAATAATAAAACAGAAATAATGATACAGCTTTAATAAAATTGGATTCATACCGAGTGACTTAAAATGCTGTCTTTTAAAAATATGATTTTTATTATTCATTTTTTTATTGTTATGTTATTTTATTTTTTAAGACAAACGATGTAATGCTTCATTATTTGGGGAATTTTTAAGTTTGTAAATACAGAATGATACTTCTATAACATGAATTTTACATAAAAATATATAGAAATAAAATACAAAATAATTCTCATTTTTTGGAAGGGGGGGTCAGATAGTAAGATTCATGTACGAAATTATTTTATATTTAATTTTTCAATTAATTTTCAGCGTGAAATTATGTTGAAATTATTAAATAATTATTTAGTGTTTTATCATAATTCTAAACGTGGAACCAGCAGAGTGAAAAATGTGCAAGCAGGGAATCGAGCCCTGAACCCTTGGAATTTTGACGACTTCTATATTTTGTACGGGATGGACATTTTTATCCCTTTCGGATCAAAAATTTGTTCCACTTTGAGAAAAAAATTACTTTTACTTCAATAGCATTTATCATAGTTATCCAAATCGGCTTCCTAAAATTTAAAGATATCTTTTTGTCTGAAATCTAACGAATGTCTTTATTTTTATGCACTATTCAATTCATATTTATATGATAATAGGCTAAAGAAGAATGTTTGAAGACGTTTGGAAAATAATGCATTATAACAGGATTTGAGAAGGTATTAGAACTATCTATCTAGCTATATATATATTTTTCTTTTTATTACACATAATTTGTTGAGAAAATCAGCCTATATTTTAAATTTAAAGAATAAAATATATGTATAAAATAAAGGAATTGCCATAGGTGCAAAGAGCATTAAGTAAACTTTTACAATTATTACTATTACTTAATGTAAAAAAAAATACATGAAGTCATTCTAAGAAAAGCATAGTCATAAACAATTATTTCTAAGAATCGGAAGTAACTAAGTAATTGTTCAGACAAAGTAATACTCGATAAAAAGACATGTAACATTAATAGTAAACCAGATCCGAAAAAATTAACTCTGTTGGTTTTACGCTTAGTCAACACTGTGATAAAACACTTATTAAAAATTGGATAACTTCAAACATAATTTCATTGTTAAAAATTAATTGTAATTACATATAAATTACAGCAATGCTCGGTTCCTAATAAGTCTCATGTTACGCCGCAAGTTTGTGTACTCATACTAGACGATTCCATCTGGTGCTGCAGTTGTAGTAGCTTTCTTGCTGGCTTTTGACCAACATTAGCAAGTTGGCGAATGAAAAAAAAAACAGTCGCTAAATGAAAAGAAATGTTATTAAAATAGAATCCGCGTGAAACACTAAAAAAATCTTTCTTTAATCCCTTATTATATCCACTTTTAATAAAATATTGTAACATACTGACATTTTTTGTAATTGTTTATGGAAGAGGAATTCGAAAATCTTAAAAATAAGTACATTCTAAGTGATTTCGAAATATGTAATTGTTCCAGTCATTCTTTCAGCAGTCTAAAAAAACATGAAAACAGCTATATTTCATTTACCATTGTAAAAATATACGCAAAAATTACCATGAGATTTCTATTCCTAGCCGATAAAAAAAATAATCGATTGATGATACTTTACATGCAACTAATATATGGTAAATAGCTAATTTTGTCACCATATTCCAAAACTTTTCTCTATTTGTCCCCTGATGTGAGTAATTTTGTTTGTGTTTTCACTGATCCTATGTCTGTACATATATAGTGATTAACTCGCAATAGAGAAATGCCTATTGCCTAATTCTTTCTGTGTCTAAACAGAACTGGTGTTGAGATAGTATCTCTATAAACAAATCCATGTAAATGACACGGCGCGATTGAATATGTAAAGTAACATTAATCGTTTAGCAACGCGGAAAATAACCTCGACTTTACTGGTACACGCATGCACAAAAGCGGCAGAAATTGATCACTCGTAATTTGGCAAGTCCGATTGTTATTTTACTAGCCAAATGGAGAATTTTGGCGCAAAGGCGAGCAACATCAATAACTCTGATTTTAGTCTCACCAATATTTAAAATAAGAAACGCTTAGCGGAGCATCAGTTTTGTAGCTTAAACGCTAGAGCAGTTAGTGCTCTGTTACAAGGGTTCTGGGTTCGATTTTCGGCTTGTTGTTTTTCATTCTATTGACTTTGTTTTTAGTTAGCATTGTGGTAAAACACTTTTTAAATATTGAAATAATTTTACTATTGAAAAAAACGTATTTACAAACATAAAATTGAGAATCAGCTATAAATTAAATTAATAAATTAATTTTTCTCACTATCACTTTACGTTAGAAAAAACGCTACTTTTTTCATTTGAAATGAAATAATATATAAAAAAAAACATTTATAATAATGTATTCTTTTGATACATAATACTTCTAAAATTCATAAAGTCAGGAAAAAAAAAAAAAAGAATTCAGATTTTCCTAAATGTAATAAAATATATTAATTATGTAATCGCTAAAGGAGTGAAAAAACATATATTATTCATTTCAAACTTGTTTTTTTAATTGTATTTTAAAAGTGAATTTTTTAAATGGTAAAAATAAGAATTAATTAATTTTCTATCACGTAATGCGATAAAAATCTCTATTATTTAATGATTTTTCTTTTTAAATGAAATAATTAAAAAAAAATAGTGTTTATAATAAAATATATTTATATATATACACTTTTAAAATTTGTAATAGTAGGGAGGGAAAAGAATTCAGATGATTTTAATGAATATATACTAAGATATTAATTGTGAAAGCGTTAAAGTGATGAAAGTAAAAAGTAAGACTGTACTTTTCAAGTGTTTATTTTTATTTATTTATTTTAGTTATAAGATTGATTTTTTAAATATCGTTATAGTTATTATTATTATTATTATTATTATTAATCGAAGATATTTTTAAAAAATCTTCCAAAGTTCAAAATAATTGGTCCAGATAATGCATAGGGATTTTTATTATTATTATTAATGTCTTTAAAATATCTTTCTTAAGAATGGTAGTTATAAAAAAAAAAGAAAACACTAAGTAAATTAAATATTTTCAGAAAGATAAAGTTACATTTGTTTCATTTATTAAATAATTTTTAAAATAAAATCAAATTCATTTTCTTATAACTCAAATTTAATGAAAATAATTTTTTTGCTTATAGTTTCTTTATTTTTCTTACTGTTTTTTAAGTGTGTAGATAACATCTTAGCTGCCTTTTTTATTTTGTATTCTTAAAAGAAAATTTTTAAAAACTGCGGCAATTTTTGAATAAAAATTCATCTCATTTCATCACAAAAATCCTGCGTAAAAACTCAGTTTTAAAATGAATATTTTAGAATTTAAAATAACTATTTTAGAATTTAAAATACGAACCATAAGTATTCCACTTGAAATATAAAAAGTCAGGTTACTCACCTAGAACAAAAGAGAAATTATTCATTAGTATTTTTTAAATATTTTATATTAACAATCATATGAAATATTCATTACGCATATACACAAAGTTAAAAATTTATGTAATAACACCTACAAAAAAGCGAGACTCAACAAATTTACACAAACTCTCGGTAAAATGCATTTGATTCAGATTTTCGGCCGTCATTTTACAGACATTTCACTTTTCTTATATGTAATTCATTGTAGAGATTTCCATATCTTTTTTTAAAGACATATATATACATTAATTTTTTTTAATTTGAAATTCAAAATAAACACTTTTAAAATTTATTTGATATTTAGTCAAAAATATTGAAAAAAAATTATTATTTTATTATTATTATTATTTTATTATTATTTTATTTTTAATTTAGAATAATTTAGAAATTGAAAAATCATCTTGTAATCCAAATCTTTGAAAAGCAAAAGTACAATAGATTTCTTCCCACTAAATCTCAAATGACACACTTTGTACTCCATAATAATAGCTCATGTAGCAAAAAAGCGTTCATACAGTGTCAAGATGTCTCAGGTTCAAACAACAGGACAGCTAGAACGGAATTGTTTAAAAGTCAAATGATGAAATTCAGATGCAATATAAAAGTTCAAAATCTTTGAGTCCAAATCTTTTAAAAGCAGAAGTACAATAGACCCCCAACCCACACTGAATTCTAAAAGACACATTTTGTACTCAATAACAATAGCTCCTCTTGCTAAAAGAGTTCATCCAGTGTCAAGATGTCTCAAGTTAAAACAACAGAACAGCTAGAGCGAAATTATTTAAAAATCAACTGACGCAATTCATATACACTATAAAAATTCCAAATCTTTGAAAAGCAGAAGTACAATAGATCTCCCACCACCCACTGCATCATAAAAGACACACTTTATACTCCATAACAATCACTCCTATAGCTAAAAGAAGTTCAGTGTCAAGATGTCTCAGGTTCAAACAACAGGACAACTAGAACGAAATTGTTTAAAAATCAAATGACGCAGTTCAGATACACAATAAAAATTCGAAATCTTTGAAAAGCAGAAGTACAATAGGCCCCCCTTCCCCACTGAATTCTAAAAGACACATTTTGTACTCAATAACAATAGCTCCTCTTGCTAAAAGAGTTCATCCAGTGTCAAAATGTCTCAAGTTAAAACAACACAACGGCTAGAGCGAAATTATTTAAAAATCAACTGACGCAATTCATATACACTATAAAAATTCCAAATCTTTGAAAAGCAGAAGTACAATAGACCTCCCACCACCCACTGCATCATAAAAGACACACTTTGTACTCCATAACAATAACTCCTATAGCTAAAAGAAGTTCAGTGTCAAGATGTCTCAGGTTCAAACAACAGAACAACTAGAACGAAATTGTTTAAAAATCAAATGACGCAGTTCAGATATACAATAAAAATTCGAAATCTTTGAAAAGCAGAAGTACAATAGGCCCCCCTTCCCCACTGAATTCTAAAAGACACATTTTGTACTCAATAACAATAGCTCCTCTTGCTAAAAGAGTTCATCCAGTGTCAAGATGTCTCAAGTTAAAACAACAGAACAGCTACACTGTTAAAAATAAAGGTGACAAACCGGTGCCATTTGGGACCCGCAGGTGAAACGGCGGTGCCATTTGGAACCCTAGGATGCCATAGAGGCTTTGATATGCGGTTGGGGTGAATACAGGTTTCTTACTAGGTGAATGGAGCCAAATAAGGTGCCATGCACTTCGTATTGGCAGAAATGTGGACCTTGAGCATGCGCTGTGACGTGTGTCTTTCTGTTTTCGGTGTCGGCAAGTAAAATTGACGGCTGTGAGCGAATCATCACATGGCAGTGTCTAAATTGGCGATATTAATTGAGGACTAACCACTGAGCTACAATGAAACAAGAATGGGGCATAACGATCCGATCTACGCGACCAGTGAACCGGGCAGGAAATAAAACTTCCTTGTAATGAAACAGACAGTTAGCTCTTAATTTTTTTAAAGGGATGATAAACAAAAGTATGTTATGTATATTTTTTCGTAGTAAGAAGCAAGATTTGATGTATGTTGGGGGGGGGGGGGGTATGCCTCTGACTAACTCTAAATTCAACACTGTGTTGAAATTTCAAACATGTAAACATAATAATGGAATTTTAAATAAAATAAATATTATTTAAGTAATGTTTATCAAATAAAATCTGCTTTATTTTTTATTTACAAATTTATTCAATTGTTCCACAAAAAAAGCCCAGTTAGACTGATGGCATTGAGATCACACACTATTTTTACTTTCTTCTATCTTTACAAGAAGAAAGTATTGGATTCATGAAAATTTTCGACTTCCGGTTTTTGACGGATTTGTACGTTTTAGAAGGTCCTGAACACGTTTTGACTATTTTTAGAAAATGTCTGTCTGTGAGTCTGCCTCTATGTGACATAAAATTTGTGGGCTCTCTATTTCAAGAACTAATGATCGAAATTTAATAAAATGTTATATTCAGTTAGACGCTGATATAAATTAGTGCCTATTGGTTTTTGGTGAAAATTGGCCTGCAGGTGGCGCTGCTATACTACGTTTTTCATGATTTTCAAGATTGCTATATCTCAAGAACTAATGCACAGAATTTCACCAAATTTCAGATTCTGTGACCCCTTGATATACATAGACGCTGATTACGTTTTGGTGTAAATTGGCCAGCAGGTGGCGCTGCTATGCCACGTTTTTCATGATTTTTATGATAGCTATATCTCAAGAACTAATGCACAGAATTTCGGCAAACTTCAGATTCCGCGATACCTTGAGATACATAGCCGCTGATAAGATTTTGGTGTGAACTGCCCTATAGGTGGCGCTGCTATGCTACATTTTGCACGATTTTTCCGATAGCTATATCTCAAGAACTAATGCACAGAACTTCATCGAATTTTAGATTCTGTTACACTAGAATATATAACATAATTTGACGCTGATTACATTTTGGTATTAACCTTGCAACAGGTGGTGCAGCTATGCTGCATTTTGCACAATTTTTTCAACAGCTATATCTCAACAACCAACGCAGAATTTCATCAAGCTTCAGATTTTGTTACAAAATGACATATAACATAATTACACAATGATTACGTTTTGTTATAAATCCTTCAACTGATGGTGCTGCTGTGCTATATTTTACACTTTTTTTTAAAACTAGCTATATCTCAAGAACTGATGCACAGAATTTCATCAAACTTCAGATTCTTTTACACCATAACATAATTAGACGCTTTTTTACGTTTTGGCATAAATTGTCCAAGATATGGTGTTGCTGTGCTACGTTTTTCATTTTTTTTTTGTTATAACTATATCTCAAGAACTAATGGACGAAATTCCATCAAATTTCACATTCTGTTAGGCCTTGACATAAGTAGATGCTTATTAGGTTTTAGTATAAATTACCCAACATGAGGCACTACTAAGCTCATTTTCTCAGAATATTAATTAAATTTTGCGTTTTAGACTTTTCGGATACTAGGGTCTCAGTAAGCTAGGTCAAATGTTCGAGGAAATTCAATAGTGGGTAATTTTGGGGTCACCACGTTTTTTTTTCTTAATATTAAAATGTACTTATGAGAGTGAAGAAAGTTTCGGGATTAACACATCCAACTAGTTAAATTAAGGAGGGTAGCTCCTAATTCCCCCTCTATGCTTAACCAGTGAACTTCCAAAACTAATCAGGGAAGCACCTTATCAAAATAAACCTATATACAAAATTTGAAGCGAATCTGATAATTTTGCATGAAAAACCTATTTGTCTAAATTAAGGGGAGGACTAATTCTTTGTTACCTTATTTATACGTAATCAATGAACCGCAAAACTAATCAGGGAAACCTTATAACAATGAACCTATATACAAAATTGAAGCGAATCGAATAATTCTACATGAAGAATCCATTTATCAAAATTTAGAGAATAGGGGATTAGCCCACATGCTCTCCCTTTATAGTTAACAATGAACCTGCAAAATTAATCAGGGAAGCGGCTTATCAGAATAAACCGGTATACCAAATTTGAAAATTCTGCCTAAAAAACCCATTTATCTCAATTAAGAGAGGGGGACCCCATTTTTCCCTCCTTTATAAATAACTAATGAATAATGAAGGAAGCGCATTATATATGAATGAATCTGTATCCAAAATTTTAATAAAATCGGAATCAAGAATTATCACATTACGTAAATACATACATATATAATCTGCGGACTCGTAAGTTTTCAGGCTTTGATAGCCTGTGAGCTAAAATTAATTCCCATAGGGTATTTACGTTGAAAAGTAGCCTCCCCCCCACATACACACATACGCACACATAGAGGATTCTCAGTGATTCTTTCTCTTAGTGTTTAATTAGTTTGAGTTACTCGAAAGGAATAAATTTTATTACGTCTTAACCAGAGTAAAATAAAATTTTGTTTATTGATTTTCAAAATCTTTCGCATGGGCCACCGTCCTCCACCAACCAAAATTCAACATTACTCTGAAACTGCCGCTTCTGATATTTTTTTTAAAATATAACCATAAGAAGAAAAACAGGACCGAAAATTAACTGTCCAGGGCTTTAGAGTGGAAAAAGCCCTAGCCCTTTAACGGGAAATTCATAATTTGTTTTTAATTTTAAGCTTCTCCGAAAAAGAAATTGCTTTGTTTTTGAAAATTGGATAAAAGAAAATTTAGTTAATTAAATGGTGAAGGGCAGTGGTTCTCCCATGCCTCTCCCGTTAAAAGAAAAGTCCGCAATTCCTCTTTTAGTTTAAACTGCTCGAAAAGAACCAATTTTAATGTTTTTCAGCACAGGAGAAAAACATTATTTAGTTATTTAAATTTAAAATCGAGGAAGGTACAATCGCCCTTTGATCCCCTTTCCCTGTTTGGAGGTGAAGGCGTCCAAGATTAGAGCTTAAAAATACAGGTAGCGTTACTAACTGCATAATTTGTTTCCTGCCTTATGAGACATAGCTTCCAGTTTTTATGTAAATTACTGCTACTTTAAAAAAAAAATGTATAATTTTTATTAAGTTATTTATTTTAAATTTTCTTTGGAATATTTTTCTATCGTTCGCAAATTTGATATTACTTCTAAAATCTGAGCCTGTTTACTTCATAGTTTTTACATGCATTTCTCGATCTCAGCGAGATCAAACCTGCTTAACAGTATCGAATTCACGGCGTAGACGGGGCGGGGGGGCATTTTCCCCAGAAGATTTGAATTTTTGTGCTTTAAAGGGTTAAAAAGGGAATTCTATCCCCTCCCCCGGATCCACAGAAATCCACTCCATAGAAATGTGTCTGAATTCAACATTGCTGCTTAGAGTCGGCGATTTGTTTCTGTTGCTTTTTAAACTGTTAAACAAATATGATTTTTTGTTTATACATTGTAAACAGTAACGGCGAAATTAACAAAGGAAAATGTTGCAATAATTTCACGAAAAAAAAACAAAAACAGTTCACAGTAGTTTTTGTTTTATTTTCTGAGCGTTATTTACTGAAATCCCATAAGATAGCCGAAGTTTGTAAACAAAAATTGCGAAAGTATAAGCGTACAATTTAATTCAGTCTATTTTTCTTTTTCTTTTTTTTTAACTGCTAGAAGTATATAGGATTTACGCTGAAATCTACATTTATTGCCTATTTTTTCCATGTAAAAGGTCTCTAGACCAGAAAAATAGTCAAAAACCTTTTCTCACGGCGGCATATAAAATAAATGCATAGATCAGCTCCTTGACACTAATGCCAGCTTACCAGAGTAGACTAGAACGTTGGAGAACATGAAAAATGTATAAAGTAGGATGTTTGAGTGCCAAATGCGCTTTTAGAGTAATTTTAAATTAGCCTCGGGGTGTGCGCCGTGGATCAAGGAACTCAGTCATAGCCAATATATAAGGATCTAACCAATGACCTAAGATACCTAGACACCACAATGCTAACCTTTTCTTAGGCCGACATCTATGTCTTCCGTCACGTGACGGATGGCAGATTTAGCGTGCCAAACCGATTTTTCTCCCGCCGAAACTTATATTATTATGGTTGTCTTGAGTTGACCGCACTTCTGCTTTTCTCTTTGTGAAATCTGAAAGATGCCAATAAAGCGATCACCGTAAAAAACGGCATCTTTTCGCCAAAGATGTTGGATTCGAAGCCATGCAAAGAGAAGAATGGGATGTGGCGTCTAAGTATATTAGAAAGTCAATGGATCTAACCTATGCGAACAACGAAAGCTTACTCTACATCTTAAGTCTTTTAAAGTCTGATTAAAGGTAAGATTTAACTTTATTTTATTTTATTGTTATGTTAAGTTATGTTACAGAACTATATGTTATGTCATTAAAAATAAAATAAAATAAATAAATAAAAACTGTAAATTAGATTTTTTTTGTTAGTATGATTGATTAGAAAGTTTATTATGTGAAGTTACAAGCTACACTCTCGCCAACATATCCGCTTGCTAATTTTAATCCTGTAAGGCAGTTATTTTACAATTTCTCGTTTGCATGTCAATATATTAAAATGATTTATCGTAGGCATAGCTACCAAGGAGCTATAGGAGCAAACTGCTCCAGGTGACCAATTAAAAAGCGAAATAAAAATTTTGTAAAAATATTTGCATATTTTCCCATTATAAATCGGTTATTATAGGCGAGTCTTGTTACAATCGGAATATCCTATGTTCATTTTTCCTTGTATTTAAGCTTAACTGTTTAGATGTAATACTTAACTACTGTTAGCGGTCTCGGATACTGCTGTGGTTTTACAAGTTTCACAGTTTAACTTGTAATTTTTAGTTTAACTATAAATACTGATCAAATTTTGTTTAGTTTGGAGTTTTATTACTACCTCTAAATACTTTTGAATAGCTGAATTTGATTTATAAAAGTCTTGTATATAAATGTTAACACATGTATTTTGAGAGTTAATGTAACATTTTATTCATCATTAGATTAAGCGGTCTGACAGGCTGCTCACAGTAGTTATGCGACAATTTTTGTCACTGAAGTTAAGGATTAAAATATGTGTTTGCGTCTATATACAGTTAAATGCAATTACTTTCAGTTGCGAAGTTTTAATTTTAACCTTTACACAGGATCTCTGACAGCATCTAACCGGCTTTGCATGCATTGTTGGATGGATGCTATCCGAGACCCCCCCCCCCCCGTAAAGTTTATTTAATCCCAAATTGCCTTTAATACCGTTTCAGTATGCCTGATTTTTGTATGTTGGAGGGGGGGGGGGATGGAAGACAATTGAATACTTGCGAATCTTAAAGTAATCAAAATTTATTTACAGGGTTTTCAATATTAGCTACCATTATTTCCAAAATAATCTTCCTAATAAGATTAGATTGGGAGGCGGCAGTACAGACAATCATCTCGTCTAGTTCACAGATAAAAATCTAGGATTACATAACCTCGATTTGCAGATTAAAACTCCATTTGTCTGCCAAGTCATATCTTGGTGAAAAATGCCTAAAAACATTATTTTAGCGGTTTCATAGGTTTACCATTATGTTTTCTTACTCCCAATCCTCCATATTTTCATATGTTTGGTTTCATTTTCTTTCAAAAAGTGAGAAAAAGTTAGGGTATTAAATTGAATCTTCTTAGAATGTGATTATCGACTATGCAGATTTACACCCCCTTTTTTTCTAAAGTATTCTTTCGCATTATACCTTATTTAGTAGCAGAATTTTACGGTTAAATAAAATAATATTTTTTCAAAAATAGTAATGCAAGTTTGCTTAGACCGTAATGACCCCCCCCCTTCCTTTCTCAATCATCAACATTATCTGATATCACATATTTGTAGTCATGAGCAGTCAAATTATAAAAGGAAAACAATCAATATTTACTCCACTCAACTTTCAGAATAATTTACAGAAATAGTGTGTGTTCGAAAAGTATAACAGTGAATAAAAGCTTGGATTCAAATTTTACACAAATGTGAAATTTTACCGCTGGTGATGAAGATCTCGTGTTTTAAAAAAATGTGCACTTTCATTCATAAATCTTAAACATTTTTCTAATGACATAATTTTTAACAATCTTTCATCCCACCCGTTCTGAAACAAGGCCAATAAACAGGGTTGGCTTTTTACCGGTAAAAACTGGTTTTTATCAGCAGATAGTAAAAACCTGGGGGAAAAAGTGGTAAAAATCTAATGATATACAATAAACTCTTAACCGTTAAACTGTATTGATACTATTGATAAAAATTCTATTTTCATGTAATTGGTGTATTGATATATAATATCTATATAGGAGAGAGTGGAGGGGTGTGGGGCATTTTGACAAAAGAAACAAATAAACTTTGTTTGATGCAAAAAGAAAACTTTCAATTTATAGCGTGCAAGATAAAACACTTTTTATTCCCCCTGAACAATATAGAAACATAACGTGCAAAAGCTATTTTATTTTAAAGAAGATGTAAGTCTCAAAACGTATCCCATTCCTCCCCACTAAGAGTTTTTGGACAGCAATAAAAAAAAAAGCTATAAGGCACAAATAACCTAACGTCGGCAAGATAAATAATCAAAGAAAGATTGTAAGTTGATAATGTATGTGTCACAATATAAAATTCAGTATCTTCATGACTGGAATGAAAATTCTAAATTCTCTGTCATAGGGGATGGCATTATAAAATTATCAATTTATTTACATTTTGAAATATAAATGCAAGTCATTTTTATAATTAATATATTATCCTCTAAAAAGGTTTGCATGTTAGCAATTTACATTATTCTTGATTAAAAAAAGGAACTGGACACGTCCCATTCCTCCCTTTGCTGGCATGTCCCATTTCTCGCCACTTCCTTGTTTTGTATGAAACTTCTTGTAAAAACAAAAATGCTGCTTCTAGGTTTAGTTTAAATTACGGATAATATACAGTAAAATGTTCCATAAACAGGGAAACTATTACATATATACATAAACAAGTCTTTAATATATTGAAAGCAAATTGAAATTTGAATCTTGAAATAATTTTTTTCTTCATGCATTTGCAAGTTTATACTGATCAACATTTTCTTTTAAACTGAAGAATGGATTACCACTGCCTCATCTTGTGTGCGATGGATGAAATGTTTAGAATAATGCATAAAGAGGAAAACCTTACTGTCCCATTTCACCCGACTTTCCTCAATATGTATAACAAAAGGGGAAATAAAGAATTAGTCAGTTCCCTAAAGCTGCTGATACACTTTAAACATAAGGACTTTTTATATTTTCTGTTCCAAATCTATACAACAGATGTTAACTGTTTACTGTATCACAAAAAAAGTTTGCGTTTCAATCGTGCTCTTTTCCATTTGTACTCATTTCCAAGGAGGCTTTTTAAATAAAAATACCTTAAAGGCAAAATTTGTTGGAAAACACTTAATAATAATGAAATCTTGAATTCCCACATTTAACGATCATTCTTTACTCCTTGTAGTTTTTCACCCATAGAGCGAATTTTTTTTTTTTTTTTTTTTTTTTTTTTTTTTTTTACTTTTCATATATGCATAGTAAATTAAGAGAGAAACTTGGTATACAGAAAGTTACTAAACTTGTTTTTTTGTTATAAAATGCTAAGATGCTCTAAGGACATAGATTGGTAAAATATATTAATATTTGTGTGTACATACTGAATTAAAGGTCTGTTAATATTTGTAAGCGTTTGTTTTTTATCAAAATGATTAGGATTTTTAAGTGTAGAAAATGTGTACTTATAGTTTTTTGTTTAGTTATAGTGTTTTATTTAGTTTAAATAAAAATTAGTAAGCTATTCTCCATCATGATGAAATATAATGAATTTTGTAATGTGCATTCCCATAATAGTTATGATAAGTTTTAGACTTGGTAATGAAAAATGTACAATAATATCTTTTAAATTGTGAATTCTTGCAGGAGGTAAACAAAGATGAAAGTCTTCCGGGCTTTTTATGTTTATGAAAACCCACTTTTTTATTTAGTATTTTTTTACTGATTCAGAATACACACTTAAAAAGGTTTACCTAATTGGAAACTAAATTAGTGAATATTGTTATATGGAATTACGGTATATTAACTCCAAAAAAGTTTTACCCCTGGGAAAATGAAAACTTTGTCGATAAATTTTCATAAAAATAACAAACACAGTCAAATGCAAAGTCAACTGTGCTATGAACTAAAAGTAAAAATGTAGGTTCAGAATTGTCATATTTTTTTACATTTACATTGAAAAAATGGAATTTTTTTAATGAAATTTGACTTTTTTAAAATATAAATTAGCAATTTTAAGCTATTTATGAGAAATTTAGAAACTTCTATCTTCAGAACAAAAAGGAGTTTAAAAGAATTATATATATAAAATCCCTTCGTGTATAACGATTCCGGGGTCAACCTATCCACGAGAAAAAACACTTATTGTGACCAATGACAAATTCCATTGTGAAAAGTTATCTCCGATTTTAAAGGCTATCAATTTTTTGTCCAATGCAAACGTTCCAGAGTCGTAATGGGGCGTTCTCATTTGCCAGATTTACAGTTTGAGCTGTAAATGACGTCACTACATTTTACTGTGCTTTGAAATCTTTTCCCTATTTCAAACACAATATTCACACTGTTAAAAATTTGACTCATTTGCTTCAGCATCACTACACGAAAACGATTACTTTGCTGTGTTATGGAGCATTCTCATTGGTCATAAAAGAGACATTCTATAAAAGCTGTGGAGTGACGCTGAAGTAAATGGGTCAAATTTTTAGCAATACACTGCTAAAAATTTGACCCTTTTGCTGCATCATCACTCCCCAGCTTTTATAGAATACACTGTAAGTAACACACACAAAGTAACCGTTTTCTATAAAAGCGTTGGAGTGATGCTGAAGCAACTGTTAAAAATTTGACCCATTTTCTGGAGCATCACTCTACTGCTTTTATATAAAACGGTTATTTTACTGTGATATGGAGCATTCTTATTGGTCATAAAAGAGATATTTTTTAAAAGCTCTCGAGTGACGCTGCAACAAATGGCTCAAATTTTTAACAGTGTAATACGGTAGAGTAATCATTTTCTACAAAAGCTGTGTAATGACGATGCAGCAAAACAGTCAAATTTTTAACAGTGTTTAATTAAAACATTTTATTTAAGAAAAGCGAAAGTGCGTTTTAAATACAATATTGTTAGAATTTTTATATTCGTGTTGCTTTATTTATTTTTATTTATTATTTTTTTTTCAAGCCATGAATGACTTCATTGTCACATAACGAATCACGATTGTTTACTCTTTATTGTTGACATTTGTTTTCGATCTTATAAAGTATTTTCTTTTAAGTATTAGCTAATGGTATAAAATAGTTAATTCACAAATGTTTTAAAATAGCATTATTAGTGCATGTTTCGCATTATTAAAGCATGTTATTTTGCATGCTTTTTGTGAAATAATTACTGTAATTTTGTGAGTGAAATTCATTAGCTGCATATTCTATGCCATTATTTTACCCATTCAATTAATAATTTGGCTACCCTCTCATATTCGTCTGGAAATGGCCAAAATGAGGAAAATGTTTATACATTTTGGATATTTTTATTATTTTCTCTCAGTATTTTAAAATATTTTTTGGCTGTAGTTTCACAATGTATTCTTTTATAATTGATATTTTACCTTACTTTATACTTTTAAAATTTATGCATTTACCATTTGTTCATTACAATCCCTCCTCATCCACTAGAGAGTTTTGCTGTAATTTTAAATGCAAATTTCTACTGATTTTTTTTTTTTTTTTTTTAAAGATTTTTTCCTTATGTTCAATCTTTGAATTTTTCAAAATTGTTTAAGCCTAAAGTGGCTATGATTTACCAAAGTTGTTGTAATGTTTTATCATCCTTTCAAAAATCGAAACACGTCGTTTTGAAGGGCTACCTTCTAGTTTTTAATATCTTTAGCTAAATTTCGAGTGAATTTGCTAGTGTAAGCAAACACCGTGTTTTGGTTAATGTTAAAGTTGCAACTATAATAATAGCCAGAAATAGTATTAAATTTATCTATCCTATTCCATATTGCATTTAAATGTATATTTATGCAGGTATTTTTTCTTTCGTTTTAAAATGTTCTTTTGCTAGGCTGCTGTATATTTTGAATGGTCAAATAAAAGCAATTTTTGACAATGAATGAAATTCATCAAGCACTAACAATTAACATTTGTTTGACAGAGTAAGCTTGAAATTAAAAATTACTCTTCTAGTAATAAAATGAGAAGTAACTCATCAATATGTATTTTTATTGACAATATTTTAACACTGCTTCATGTATCTTTTGTAAAAAGTTGCAATTTGTAACAAGCATTTACCAAAACATGACGTTTTTAACACAAATAAATTCGTACGAAATTTAACTAAATATATTAAAAGTTATTTTAAATGCCTTGTTGTTCTGCAGATATAAGTTTCTAAACTTCTCAGAAATAACTTAAAATCGCAAATTTTTATCGATAAAGTCTCTTTTCTTTCTAGAAATTCCTTTTTTTATTCAGTTTGAATGTCAGAAAATTGAACAATTCAGAATTTATATCTTAACTTTTAGTTCATAGCACAGGTATATTTATGTAATTTATTGTGGAAAACCTTAAGAACACCTGTAATAGTTTTGAAGTACCGATATTTACCACAAAATAAATTTCAAGTTTTTCACGGGTTGAAATTTTCGAATTCCACTACTCTCAACATTTTTGTGCTAAAATTGTTACTTTAATTACCTTTACATCTTTACAGCATACCTTATCAAAACATTCATGCTCTAAGTTTTTAAAGTGTATTATACTGACTTGTTTTGAAAAACTTAATTACTTCTTTGGTTTTTATTATTTCAGGATCTGTAGTGCTGTAACAAACTGTGTTGTACGAATATTGATGCTAAAGTTTTGTATCGACTCAGAGATAGGTAAATTTAATGAATTATTATGGGCAGATTTTTTTGCAACAATGGAAATTGCGGCTACCGTACCTTTGCTACATTTAACTTATTTTGTTTCCATTTACGTACACTTCACATCGATGATCCTTCACTGTCTATTTCATGCGGTATTGATAATTGCCAGAGTCGGTTCAAGCTTTACCATTCTTATAGAAAACATTGCTTGCGTTGTCATAAGGGAGCAACTTTTAAAGACAGTTTTAATAAGGATATTGGAAATTGTGAAACAAATGAGTTTGAAAGTGTTGGTTTAGGAGATGACAGTTTTGTGGATGAGAGAAATATTATTGAGCCGTTACTTAACACAGATGAATTTATCAAAAAAATTCAAAGTGTACTCGCTGTGTTTTCACTCAGAGTCAGAGAGATGCATTGTGTTCCTGCTGTTGTCCATACTGATATTATGAACAGTATAGCAGATATTATTCGGGTGATAATGGAACAGGTGCTGAAAACAGTCATTTGTGAGTTTGGAAATCGAGGTCTGCATTTAGGTGAGGTGTTTGAAGTTTTCCAAGTGGATCTAATGGTTGACGCCATGTTCACATTTAGCCGTAGCGATTTCATGTTACAAAAATTTTGCCGTGAGTTTCTTGCATTTATAGAACCCACCGAATGTGTCATCAATGGTAATGCAAAAGTGTATATTGTGCCTATTTTTGCGCAATTAAAAACACTTTTATCCAAACAGGATGTTTTGCAAGAAGTGTTGCAGAACAGTACAATAGTTGCTGATCCACACATGCTGTGCGATTTTAAGAGTGGTGTTTTATTCCAAAATTCTGATCAGTACAATAAATCGACCATTTTTTTGAACATGTACAATGATGAATTTGAGGTGGTCAACCCAATTGGTGCAAAACGTGGTAAACAAAAGCTAAATGCTGTATATTTTACCATAGGTAATTTTTCTGACAATCACCATTCGAAACTTAAATATATTTTTCTGGCAATGTTGACACGACATAAATTTGTAATTGAGCATGGGTATGATGCTGTTTTTAGTCCTTTAGTTGCAAATTTAGCAGCACTGGAAGAGAGTGGTATAACCGTTACATCAAACAGTGGTGTTGAACACAAGTTTGAGGTCAGAGTTGCTACACTGTCTGGCGATAATTTGTCAAGTCATGCAATTGGTGGGTTCCGGCAGTGTTTTAGCTCAGGCCGTATCTGTAGATTTTGTATGATTACTCATGATGCTATTTCTTCTGTTACCTCAGAAAATGATGTAACATTGCGGAATATTACAAACCACAGCTATCACGTGTCTGCTGCGCAAATGAGTGCAGACAATATATCAGCATATGGTGTAACAGGTAAGTCGGTTTTGTCGCATTTGAAGAATTTTAACCCAGTTACATGTCTGCCTCCTGACCCCATGCACGACCTACTTGAGGGTGTTGTACCAGCTTTTATTTCTGCTTTACTTCAGCAGCTGTCTCATAAAGGCCTTTGTCGACTAAGAGATTTAAACAAGTGCATTGAGAATTTTCAATACAAAGGCTCTGACCTGAAAAACAAACCACAAGCTTTTAAGTCTGGTTTTGAAATTGTAGGTAGTGCATCACAGAAATGGTGCCTGCTACGACTTCTGCCACTGCTATGTCCGCTTTCACAGGATGAGGAACTGTTTTCCATTTATGTGAAACTACGTGTCATAGTTGATCATCTGTTGGCTCCTAAAATTCCAACGGCAAGTGTTGCATACTTAGACACTCTTATTACGGAGTTCCTTTCAGCTGTGCAAGTTGTTTTGCCTAGCTTACACTTGACACCCAAATTCCACTTTCTTATCCATTACCCACGAGCACTAACAATGTTCGGCCCACTTAGAAATTTGTGGTGCATGCGCTTCGAAGCAAAGCACCAGTATTTTAAAAGTGTGGTGAACCACTTGAGAAATTTCATTAATGTAAGCAAAACTCTTTGTACAAGACACTGTATGTTTCAGGCATATAACATGAGTGGAAATAATTTTTTTTTAAGTGACACAGACCTCCAGGCTGTTGTCAAACGTGTTTCTCGATCAAAGTTTCCAAGTGAAATTCTGGATGCTCTTTGTACCAGTGAGGAAACACTCAGCACAGTCGCCTCAGTGTCCTGTAACGATAGATTGTATACAAAGGGTACATTCATCACACTTGGAAAGACTGCAGATGGTGTACCAATATTTTTTGAAATATGTACAATTTTTATTTTGTCAGATTCACATGTTGACATAGCTGGTAAGCTGTACAATACATCAATGCTTTGTCCCACCGCTTTTGGCTATGTCATCAAGAATGATACATGGTGTATTGTTCACCCTGGTGAGGAATGTGACTCAACAGAGTTAGCAATGTATATTGTTAATGATGAGAAAGTTATTATTCCTCACCACTATGTTTATTAGCTATTTTTGTATGCCACTTTTAGTGTTTTATTTTTTTATTTCTAAAGTATGTTGTTGCTACAATTTCCATTTGTTTATTTTTAAGTAGATCATTTTCAAAAATTACATTTTTAGCTTATTGTGAAAATGTTTGAATACCATGTAACATATGGGGCTTTCAAGAAAATAATAAAATCAGAAAGCAACATAGCAAAGAAAATTCATGATCCAATTAAAAAGGCTTTCGTATTGGATGCTAATTCTTCATTACACTTGCAATATTGGAATTTAAAACATAATGATTGGGTTGATTGTGAAGACTTGGATGAGATAAAAGAGGAAAGTAAACTGAATGCCTGGCAGAAGTAAGTGGGAATCTGGAACATTTTATTTGTCAGGTGTGTTACAAAGCCTAAAATCTGAGCCTAATTCTCAATTCTTTGCTTGTTTTGTTTGTCACAGTGTTCAACAACTTGATGTACAGCAGCTGGAATCTTCTTCATTGTCACCACCAGCGTTAATTGTCACCAAAGAATGCCCCCTTGTTGATGAGCAGCCTTCTCAACAAATGAATCCGTAAGTCTATATTTCACTTTGTAATTGCTTTAATAACTAGATATTATGCTTAAGTGTTACATTTTATATTACTTTTTTTTAACAAATACTGTGACAAGTTTACGTCTAATACCAAAATTTTCAAACGTTTCTGTTGTTTGGAGTACTTAACATTTAACAAGACATTTTTGGGGAGGAGCAAATCGTGATTTCATTTTTAAATCGCAAATATCCATCCAAATCAAAATTTTTAATGCTCTTTTTTTCACCAATTTTTCTGAATTATCCTTTTCAGTTGATGGATAAATATTTGTGACGCTATTTGAAATTTGCATACTGTGCTTCTCAACAGTGCATTGCAACATTTTTTTCAATGTTTTTTCTCTTAATATCATGACGTCGCTGTTAATGACATAATTGTTATTTTAATTAAAAAAATATTTAATAAATCAGAAAAATATTATTAAAAATACAAATAAACGTCGAATTAAAAATCATTGGATGACATACCAAACACATGTAATGCATATGTTGTCACTATGATGTCTTTTTGACATTTAAATTCCATTGTTTGGTGATAGTTTTTTTAAATGGAAAATGTCGACGAGATAATGGAGAAGTACAAAAATTTTAAATAGAAAAATAATTAAAAATGATTGTATATTTTATTATTAATATATTTACAATTTTTAATATCTTGATATATTTCTTATATTATTTCAAACACTTTAATACTAATAATAAAACAACTTTTATTAGGTTTAATTGTTCCAGAGTTGAATAGGCAACAGATTCCAGCAACATTTTTTTAATAACATATAACAAATAGCTATGCATATTGCCAATGGACTTTTTAATTAAAACTTATTTAAACTGAATGTTTGAAATAATTTTGGAAGTAAGACGCTCTTGTCTATTGAGATGAATCTACATCATTAAAATCAGTTACATGGTTAAATTCCATTTTTTCTCCAATAAAAACTCAATCTAGTTATGATACTTTGAATTTCATATATTTTCATCTTTTCTGGTACTAAAAATACATTTTTAAATTTTCACTTACTCAAATATTGAAAATTCATAAAATTTTAAATGTCATAACTCGATAAGTTTTGTTCGTCGAAGCGTAAACTTGTTTTATTTTGTATTATAATAACACTTGAAAACTTTTGGACCCAGGCATTGTATCGAATTTTAATTTCTTTACTACTTAAAAAGTAACTATTTTAAAGTAAATCGATTTTTATATGTTGCAAAACAAAGTTTGAGACATTTTTGAAACTAGAGCTGCATCTCTAAAACTGAAATTTATCAATTGATAAACAATAAGAAGAGATATCCTGTATAAGACAAAACACAACTTTAGCAACATGATCCTCGATTTTATTGCAGTTATATCTGCCAACGCATACATAAAACTAACCTCACTAACATTATTTATACACTTAAAATCAAATGCAATTCATTTTAACAAATTTTCCATGTGGTTTTCAAATTAAGTAACTGCACAACTTATACGATGCTATTTTCTTTTTTTCGATCTTTTTTTTTAGTAAAATAAAATCACACAAGTTTTCCCAGCTTTTGTTTTTCAAAAATGCAGCATTGACAAAGTAAATAAAATAATTAAATAAATTAAATACATAATCCCCCCCCCCCAGAAAAAAAGTGTGCCAGTTTAAAAAGTGAAAAGCCCTCATATTCTGTGATCACCGCCATCCACCAAAGATACTTATTATTTCTACCAAAATGCAACGAGACTTTCCAATCTACCTTACTTAAGGCGAAGAGGATTCTGATTGGTTGCTGGTAAGCTAAGTTTCTCACCTGGTCTATAGGATCCACAGTGAACTGTTTTCCCCTTAAAGATTTGAAAGTACTGCGGTTTTATTTATTGGTTGAGGGTTTTTTCTCATTTTTTTTCTCGCTTTGACGCATGCTTAAGCGTAGAGAAAGGCCTAATCGCAAAGAAATTGTTTTTATAAAAAGTCCCAAATTTTTTCAAGTTTTTTGCTTATAATTTGCAGAGTACTTTTCAGAATTTTCTCTACTGAAAATATAACAAACAACATTGTACACAATATCCTGCAATCAGACTTTAAAAAGAAAGCATGGAAAATGAGCAGGTTTACTAAATAATTTTTCATTGCGCATGCGTCAATATTGCCAAAATTTCATTTGCATATTGTGCTAGCTAAATTTTTAGAGCAACTTTTGTAAAAGTCTGATACATAGCTTAACCTCCTGACTGCCGCTGGCTGATATTTTCGCACACTAACCTGCAGGTTTCACTGCAGCATAAGCAATATTTAAATTAATATAATTCTACAAATAAAACCCAGTTTTGAAAAATCAAGTTAGGATTAATACTGTCAAAGATTATAGATAATAACATATTTTGTATCAGGTTTGAAAAAAATCTTTTTTTTATATTTTTAATAAAATACAGAGAAAAGAACATTACAATTTTACCCTTTTGCCGGGCAGTCAGGGGGTTAAATTCTGACAGTGGTAGTCGATAGAATAAACTCAAAATCCGTTGTCCCAAAAAGATAAGGGGCTGTATCCGTATATCCATTAACTAGTGCCAATGCAGCATACATGATATTGCACGTATTACTATATTTGGAAACAGACCCTCATCTTTTTGTTTCATTTTGGGATAAACGGATTTTGAACTTAACGATATCAACGCGATGAACTATGATTTTCAGAATTTTCAAGCAATGTTTGAGACTTCACAAAAGTTGCTCTATTAATTTAGCTAACGTATTATGCAAATTATGTTGATTTCTTTTACGATTGCATAGGGAAAAATGTTTTAGTAAACCTGCTCTTTTTCATACAATTTTTTTTTTTTTTTCACTACAGAGTTTTTTGTAGAATATTATTTGTCATTTTTTCTGAAAAGTACTTTTTTTTATATTAAGTTTCCTGAAAAATATAACCTCTCCTCTCCATCTCCCCATGTCACAAATTTACAACTCTCCCTTTATAGATGTCAAAGATTTTCATTATTACCCCCCCCCTCTCAAAACACATGCTAATATATTTTAACTAAAGTTTTAGAAATTCAAATTATCTACAAAATTGTTATGGAATTACAAAACCCAACATCTTATCAAAAAGTACTTTCAATAAAAAATTACATGCTCAAAAAATAAGTATTTAAATTAAGAAATTTTAAAATGGTTCATTTTATTATTGCCGAATGAGTTGCAGTGCAAAGAGTGGAAAATTTTGACCGTTCGATTAATTTTTTCATTATTTCACTGTATTAGGTATTGGTTTTCGGACGTCATAAAGCCGTGAACACATCCTATTCCACTTTACATAATTCGTCACAAAACAGTAGCTTCCATCACTCCCTCTCATGTGACATTACATGTTAATTTCACTATGTTTTATATAAATCATAATTTTCCTTTTCAAACTTTTTCACATATTTAACTATGATAAAATCAACACTAATCTTCCATTCTCTAATATTTTGCAGTGAAAATTTTCCATATGTCTACAAGTTGCCCCATTTTCCTCCGTGGTTGCAGACCATGTTGGAAACACGTAGCCCTCTGTGCAAGGAACCAAAGTGTCGGCGTGCTGTTACTAATGCATTATTCGATGATTTGCTTCGCTATGGCTCGTAAGTGCTCTGTACTATTTTCCTGCACTTGTGAATAAGACGTTGTTTACGAAGTACTTCTTTTACTCATTAAGTTACTGTGACATATATATTGATTCTAGTGTAAATGTCCGTCCTAGGATGATGGGTAAAAAATGTGTTTTTCACTTAAAATTTGAAAACACTGATAAAATGATTGAGAATATGGAAGCGCTTAGATGAGCAAAGTTCGGCTAGTTTATGTTTCATAAACACACTATTAGCGTTTACAAAATGTCTAGGTAAACCAGATTTCCCGTCTAATATACCGCAGAACAATTAAAACGTCTTAATAAAATAAAATAACATATATGCTATAAACTGCATAATTTAAAAAGTCTGCTTCAACTATTAAAATTATTTGGCTATTTTGTATTAAATTTTGGTAAGAGGCAAATACAAAAGTATTTTTTGTAAAAATAAAATAAAATAAAATAAAATAAATAAATGGAAAAAAGGGAGATTGATAATGAGCCAAACTTGTAACAACTGAATCAGCATGTAGAACATCTTGAGTTTACCTTACTGAACATATAAATATTAAAAAGTACACGCATAAAATGGGATCAAGAGTAACAACAAAATTCAATTTCCTTCAGTATGTTATTGCACATAAAAGCAATGCAGAAGACATTCACCAAGCAAACATTCAGATTAGCAAAGTTCGACTTTTTATGTTCCAATAAACACACTATTAGCATTTACAATTCTTCAGCGATAAAACAGGGTTTCCTGCTAATATATCATAACAAAATTAAGTTTTCTTAATAAAACAAATATGCAATAGAACTGCTTATTAAAAAAATCTGCTGCAACTAATAAAAATTTTAATGCACGTGAATATAAACTAAGTTTTTTACAAATGATACCATTAAATTAAAATTTTACGAAAAATAATAATGTTCATTTTATTTACACTGAATAAAATTTTAAAGGGTTTAAAATACTTATCAAGATAAGGTTCCTTTATTAATTCGTGATAGATAGCGCCAGGTGATTGTATCGCGCGTGCCGTGTCTCTCTGGTATGAGGACGAAAAAAATTAAAAATTCAACTTGCCTCTTTCGTGACTCGCGATTTCATGAGACATGCGACGTGTGCTGTATCTCTTGTCTCCTTGGTGTGTGGAGCGCCTTAAATTCGACCTTTACCGTAGTTGATTTGCACCCCACGGAAAAAAAATTGTCTTTTTTTTTTTCTCTATGAATCATTGAAGTGAATGACTGGATACCAAACTTTCTTGTTTACGCTGTATGCTACGTTTGTTTTCAACTGGATTTCTGAAATGTTTTTTGACTGCGCAAATCATTGAAATTATGTTAATTTTGAACAAAATTATGTTCAACAGAAAGTATTTTAGGTATAAAATATTTGTATGTAGGTAGAAAAGTTTTCTCATACACATTTTCAAATCGAAATTAATCCGAACGTGGCTCCATCTTATCGGAGACTGGTAAGAGTGATAGATTCGCTCCGGAATCGTTACATTGTGTTTATTATTTAGAGGTAGAATTGGATTTACATAGTAATAGTTTTACGATAAGCAGGGATGGAAAATTTTTTTCAGATCTTACCAGCCAAGGATTTATTTTACAAGCCAGCAAGATACAACGTATAGTTCAAAATTGACATGTCTACAAAGATAATTCATTACTGCAATGCATTTTTGTACTAACATTTCTTTAAATTGTTAGATATTCCTTCATTCTTAAAAAAAAAATAAACTTAAGAAACGTCTACAACAGAAAAAGTTGAGCACTTAAGTATAGAACTTGGTGCCATGTTTACACAGGCAATTGTGTGAGATGCAATATATGGCTAAGACATAAAAATATATAATTTTTTTTATATATCCTATATATAACAAAGTGTCTGTTATTTTAGTTTAACAAAACCTGAGTTTTTTAAGACTACCAAAAATGTCAGAAAATCCACTCGCCAGTGGCAATTAGAATGATGACAACTCCACCAAGTGTGGATAATTGCAACAGCTGGAAAAAAAATATATATGTAGGTGACATATTTGTTATCAAGCTTTATTTGTTATTTGTCTTTGTCTCTATTTTTAGTGTTATATAGGGATGAGATTTCCGCTTTTTTGGACACCAGTAAAATCTTTGAGAAAATGTTTTTATTTTAAGTCACAAAAATTTTCCGATTTAAAAATATAGCATTTTCTCTAAGATTTTACTGGTGTGCAAAAAAGCGGAAATCTCATCCCTGGTTATATTTATTTATATTTTTAATAAATAATGATGATTAATACTTAGGAATTGTATCATTGAGAATATCATCTTTTACAGCTACCCAACACCCCGAATGTTTCTAGAAACATCTAGAACATTGGTTGAAACATATCCAATTCTCAAGGACAAGCAGTTTGCTAATGCCAAACCTCATGTAAATATTTATGAATTTTAAGAAATAGGTTTGATGTAAAAAGTATTTTAGCAACAATTAATCTTCACTGAATTATATTACAGGACAGCTGGGTTCTAAGACTTAGGGATAAATTTAAAAAACATCGATCAAGACATGCAGAACTGTGCAATGCTGATGAATTGGAAAAAATGAAAATAAAGTTTGGGAGAAAAAGGAACAAAAGTCAATCTGATTTGGACAATGGCCTTGACGACTCATTAATATCGGTAAAACGTATGAAGGTAATTGTTTTATTATAAAAATTTGGGCAATAATTTTAGAGATTTTCATAGTTTTTTATTTTTATTGTTGTTGTTTTTTATTTAGTTGAATAAATACCTCTTTTTTTAAATTTCTTTTTAATTTTTACTGAAATGTAATAATAAAAATATACATATTAATTTTCTTAACGTATTTAACAATAGCTTAATTCTGAGTTTGCTTGCTATTCATTAGGAAACATTATGTCTTCAAGTAGGGTACATTTATTTTATTAACTTGAGTTACGAGGAATTTGTTAACACTTTGCTCCCAGGTCCTGTTTTTGTGAAACTAAACATTTTTTTTTTTTTTTTTTTTTTTTTTTTTTTTTTTTTTACATTTGTAAAAAAAAAAAATCTAATCATAATCTTGTGAATTTGAAATGATCCTTTTATTCAGGTTCTTGTTTATACGTTTTAATAAGATATATATATGTAAAACATACTTATATCTTGTATATGTAAAACTGTTTTTGTGAAGGATTCTTTCTGTTTTGAAATGAAAATAAATTTTGAAGGGACCTTTAAAGGATCCAATTTCTCTCTCAATTCCCCTGGTTAAATTATTTTTTTTAAATTAGCACTGCAAATCAACATTTTATTTAAATACTATTTTTCATATAAATTCAAAAATTGATAGCAGTTCGAAAGAAAGATATTAATTTGATTGTAATTGACTGTTTTTATTAATGCAATAAATAACTGGCTGTAGTGTAAAATTTTACAATTCTACTTTTATTAAGCAAAAAATAGGATTGAAAAAAAGGTATATGTTGTGAGATTATATGAATTGTAAAGAATGTAATACTGTTTTTTAAATCACACTAATAATAACAATAAAACATGGTTTCTGTCTGACACAGAGTAATCGAACTAATAATAAGCTGCATTGCAAATATTATTACAGCTAGCCAATAAATAATTATTAAATTAAAAGCTTTTGTGTGCTAACAGAACTGGTTATTTTTGCCCTACTTTTTTCATCATTAAAAGTCATTTAAAAGTTTTACAACGACATAATGTTTCATTCATTGGTATGTTACATTTGTTGTACAGAGTTATTTTCCCTTACTCGCAGGTTCCACAATCAAGTGACTATGAGGAGGATGAGTTTTCCCTTGCCATCCACATTAAAGTGTTGCAAGAAGAGTGCCAAAAAAGAAAACCGAATGAGGATTTAATTAAAGACAAAATGGAACGGACATTTTTCCACCGAGCTCAGTATATAACAACCCATTCCGTGGCTGAAACATTAAAATGTTTCCCCCCACTTCAACAAACTAATGAGGTATATTCAATTACAATAACTGCAAATTTATTTTGTAGCACAAGTCATTTTACGAGCAGTTTAAAAAATTTGACCACACTTTTTTTTTCAGCTACTGAATGAAGCAAAACGGCTACGAATATATGAAGCTGATTTGAGAGATTTTCTAACCATTAAAAAGGATAGTCTCTCACAACTGGTGCAAAAAAGAAAATCAAAAAACAAAGGATTGTCACAGCTGCTAATAGCTGAGGCAGAATGTGCATGTACAGAAAGTAACAGAGTGTAGTTAGTTTTTAGTCAGTAACCTCATCAAGTGAGGGGGTACCGAGTTATTTGGTCTTGATCAGCCAATTTAAATCCTGTTTACAATCGAATGATTTTTTAAAAAAATCTTTGATTTAATTTGGCTTTCGTTTTTAGATCGGTTATTATTGGAATAAGGATAAATTTTGCTATTTATTTTTGAAAAAGAGACTAAAAGAATATTAAGGATTATTTAAATGCAATTAGCAGGTAATGGAATAATTTTTTTTTAAATGTATGTAATAAAATTTGTATTAAAAATATAACTCATTATTTAAAAAAAATGAACCCAACATTAAAAAAAAAATTCAATTATAGATGCAAAGTAAAAATGCGGATTAATATCACTCGCTTTTAATACTGTTCTATTTTTCTAGATGTTCCTCCCCTCCCCCTATTTACAAGCATGTTGGTGAAGTAAACCTGTACAGTTGTTTTCTATGTAGGGTTATTACTTTTAAAGCAGATTAAGTAAATAACAAGCTAATACTTATTGTATAATTGATTACACTTATAAGTCACATATTTATTAGCTCATTCTAATATTTTTTATGGTAGTATTTAAATGTAAATTTTAAGTAATTTTCAAAACGTATATGATTATTAATTTTAATATTATTTCTTAATATTGCTAAAACATTTTACTGCTTTATACTTGAATAAAAAATTATGTTGAACTATTTTTTCTTCAGAATTTCCTATTACAAATATATATATATAATTTTTTACGTGATCAATAACTTATACTTTCACTCTTTATTTATATGGAACTAAAAATATCAATCCATGTTTCGCGTTTCTCTTATAATTGGATAATTTTTTTTGGAATCACTGAAGTCATTAAAAGTCAAGATATTGGTATGCTCTTATATGGGAATTCAGAATAAATTCATACAATTGTTTGTTACAAAAATTTCAGAAAAATTTCAAAATTCCAAGAAAAAGTAAGAAAATTTTGAACTTTCAAGAAAAAAATGTAAATGTTTCTTAATAAACTAAGGATTTGAAATTGATGCACCATGAAAATTAAAGTTTGCTCCTCATTAGTACTGTAAAAAGTTTCAACATCTCGTGCATATCATTTTGCATAGTCCTTCTTTGTAACAGAGATTTTCAGTTTCAGCTTCACGGAAACTTTCTACTGAATGGTGTTCGATTGATTAGGTCTGCTTACTTATCTTTGTTTATAAACTGAACATTTATTAGCTTAATTTATTGAATACTTATTATTAGTATTAAAATGTCAAAGCAATCTGTATTAACTGTGACTGATGTGATAAAGAATTTCACACTGATTTGACAAAATGGATAGAATTTGATGTTAAAAGTGTATTTGCAAACTGTATAGCATGCAAAATATTCAACAATTTGTTAATTTGGCAAAAAATTAAATAACAAATCAGTAGTTTATGCCTCAAAATGGGTCGTGAAAGTTCCACTCTCAAATTCAGAATTTAAAAAAAAATGTGTATAACGTTACAAAATCTCGATACCTAGAATTTTTATTATTATTGCTAAGGAAAACCTAGACATGTTAGGGAAATTCGTAACTAATCTGGAATAAACACCTTGTTGCAAAATATGCTTTGTAAAGATGGTTAATAATGTAAATAGTTTGTAACTCTTAATGATAATACAGAAAAAGAATATATGTATGACACGCATCAGTTGGCCATGCAATTTTCTCGTGGTGTCTGAAAATAGGCAATAAAGAGAAAAGTGTCCAGTTAAATTGATGGCATTGAACTCACAGGCTATATATACAGCTGTATATTACACTCTTACTTCAAAGAATAATGCCTTTTCAAAAATAAAAGAAATAAACTGTAAGTTAGTGGGTAGGGGATTAGCTACCACCCCCCTTCATATCTAACCATTGAACCTCCAAAGCTAACCAGCTAACCTTATCAGAATGAACCTACATATAAAATTTGAAGCAAATCTGATATTTATATCAAGAGTTATCGCGTTACATACAGAACTTGCGGGCACATTAGCTGTCAGGCTTTGATAGCCTTGTGAGTTAAAAAGTCATGAATTTAAATTTTTAGCACTGCAAACACAATAAATCTGTTCTTTTTTTAAATTTTCTTTTTTGTTCATCTACCTTTTTTTTGCTGTGCTTTGATGATATATTTTAAATGGACTGTCTTGTGCGTTTTCCTTATAGTGTTATTATTATTTCAGATAGTGAGCTTGCATTTACAGTACTTACATTACCATGCTTGATGCGAGAAAAATTTCCGACTCTTTATCATGAAGAAGGTGCAGAAATTTCTGTTCTTCAACCTGTGATTGTCCACCGCAACTCAAGCAATGTGTTAAATTCCTCATATTATGAATTATTTTTAGACAAACAGTTTATTACAAAAACTGAAAATTTTATAACTGCAGTTACTTTGTGGTATACATTATTTTGGCTTTTTGACGTTGGCTATAGCAAAAACCAACTTAATTTTTTATCATTTTTAGATACTTATGTGTTCAAAAATTTCTCAGTGGCATCAGTTCCACGCAGTGTAAAGTCTTTGTTTAATAATATTTAGTACATTCTTGTGTTTACAATAAAAATATTATTTGAAGTAAAAGTATTTTTTTATTCAGTGTTTTATTCATTTCATTACATTTACTCTGTAGATTAAAATTTCAGATTCAATAAGTCAAAACATAAATTGAGAGAAAGTGTCTTGATGTGGACACTGGGTTAGAAATCAGCAGGTCGTTAGTCGTCAAATGCAACTAAATTATACAAAAATTATTCCTAGTCGACAAAACTTGATGCCCAGCTTTATTTTACTTTTATTTTTGTTTAACAAACGCTTTCACTTGTATTTTCGCGTACCCCCCCCCCCCCCCACATACAACCTGCACCATGACAGCAGCACCTGCTTAAGACTCTTTTGCACCTGTCAATAACCTCTAAGTTAACTTCATTTTAACCAATGACTGATAAAACTGGACTTTGGGATTACGTCCCTATAAACAAGATTATCTTTTATTATGAGATATTTCTTCATTCTTATGTTCCTAAAATAAGAAACTGTATCAAGAATATTTTTGAAGTTTTTTTTTTTCTGCTTCCTTCAAACAAACAAACAAACAAAAAAACTTATGTGTGATTTGGGAATGTTTTAAATACCGCACCTTAATTGGTAACCAAAGATTCATTTATTTGCTAACTTTTTATTTTCTGATGTTGGTCTCAGTATTTTTTTTTTCAATTTGGCTTATCGCTAGTTTTATCTAAAAGTTTATATTTACTTTCTGTGGACATATTTGCTTGATTATCTGTTTTGTATGCATATTAGTTTTATAAAAAGAATAAGTTTTTCCAGAATTTAAATATTGTAGTTTAATCAGGTTTCATACTTATGGAAAGCCAGTTTTTATTTTGTTTTAGTATGATAAAGTGTTTAATATATAAAGTCTCCTCCCCACTTGCCTTCAATACATAAAAATTAAAAATGCAATGCAATATTATTATTTTTAACATGATTGTGCAAAGAAATAAAAAAAATATATGAAATGCAGTTGGCACATAGAAAAAAAAGTTGTAGGCACTATTTTACCACCTTACATACAGTTCTTAATTGCACTCTGTGTGGATATATGCAATAAAATATGGATTTGCATAAGTTCAGTATAAAGGTAAGTACTACATATAATGCAAGAATGGTTTTTTGGCTCAATTTCATCTGTGATTTTTACCACAACTATAAAATTATCTTATTTTCTATAGTTCATTTCATAGCTTGATGGAGAACTTTCTGGAAATTTTTTAAAGATATGAAATATTTTTACTAATTTAAAAGTTGCAGCATTTATTACATATTCATCTCTAATTTGTGTTTTATATTTTTTATTAGATACAGGGTGGCTCAAAAGTATGGGTGCGTTGTTTGACATTGATATTTCTCTACTAAAATCTGAGAAATGCTTATTTTAAAATTTTGTAGCATTTTTTTCTATTATTATATAAAAATCTTAACCGTCAGAAAAGTGCACAACCGCCAAAATGATCAGCAACTGATATGTTCAATACAAAAAGAAAAAATAACTCATCGCACTTTTTCTGAAAAGATTAATGGTTTTGGGAAGACTTCCCATAGTGGAAAAACACCTTTAATTTTTATTAATCCTTTAATTAGTGTTACTAAGTTTAATGCTAAAATGTAGTAAGACGAGGTTTTGGCTTCATGAAAGCAAAATAATTTTAATTGAACTTGCAGCAGTATTGGGGCCTTCACATGGAGCAAAATCAACAATGACCTTCAACACCCGTCAACATTGATATTTAACTGCCTTCAAACAATTGGATCTTAACCAACTTCTGTAGAAAAATTAGAACAAGAAAATCTCCAGTTTACATTGTATGTGATACGAAATTATTAAGGCATAGAATGATTTAAATCAGTATTATCTGCAGCGAACTTTCAATTCTGTGATCCTTCGTTTTCAAACTTGTTAAAGTAAATGTCAAGTCAGTGAGCAATTTGTTAAAATATTGTTATTTCTTATATTTTTGTTTTATTATTTTACAGGATATAGCATTTTTCTGTGCACCCATATTTTTCAGTTGCCCTGTATATAATTAATGAAAATACATGTCAAGCAATATACTGTTTTTAAAAAAAGATGGTAACAGATTATTTTTAAAACTATAAGAGAAATTATAAAAATATTCATATGTAGGTAGATAATTCAAATTGTACTTTTTCTTATTTTGGGGACAAAAAAACATGAAATTTTTATACTGTTCCTGTATCTAAAAATGCACAATCGCAAAAATAGTTACTGTCCCATTCTTAATCATATCCTGAAAGTTTGATCCGAAAATATGTTATAGACAGTCAAAAATAATGATTTATTTCATTTTACCAAGAAATTCAAAACATGAAATCGAAAATCAGTCTTCAAATTTCATGACAAAGTCACAATATATGAATATACCTCTATGATTTTTGGAGGTAGAAAGTATGTCTAGTGGTTGTGTGAATTTTTCGATTTATTCAAACAAAACCTTTTGGGTATGACTAAAAGTGCGACAGTGATGACTTGTGATTAGAGATTTTGAAATGCAGGAACTGTATAAAAAATAAAATTTTGAATTTTTCTTAAAATACTCTCCACGTAAATGAAAGTTCAATTTGATTTCTTTGCCTTTCTATGACTATTTCATATTATACTTCTTATAGTTACAAAAATATGCTACAATTTTCTTTGGACACCAGTTAATGAGTTTAAAAATATATTCCATCAATCAAAAAGAAAAAAAACTCAGACTGATCCTGATAATTTTCTCGGCAGAATTCAATTTAAAAAGAGATGAACACTTTGTGTTTCATGATTCAATCCATTACAATTTCTAGACAAGCGGGGAGAGGGTGCCACTGTGGACCATAGATTGTGAATGATTTTACTTGTAGGGTGCCACAGGGCATTCTGAATTAGATGTGCGATCCTTTCACCCCCTGGGGCACCCTGTATAAGGGGTGTCATTATTCTCCCCGAGATGCCATTATTTCACCCTCTTGGGCACTCTGGATAAGGGGTGTCCTTATTCTCCCCTAAAGTGCCATCCTTTCACCCCTTGGGGCACCTTGGATAAGGGATGCCATTATTCTCCCCCTGAGATGCCATCCTTTCACCCCCTGGGGCACCCTGTATAAGGGGTGTCATTATTCTCCCCGAGATGCCATTGTTTCACCCTCTTGGACACTCTGGATAAGGGGTGTCATTATTCTCCCCTGAGGTGCCATCCTTTCACCCCCTGATACACCCTGGATTAGGGGTGCTATCCTTTCACCCTAGTTAAGGGTGCCATTTTAGCTCCTCTAGGGGTGTCACCAGTGAGACAAGCCTTTCACCCCTAAAAGGTGCAATGTGTCACCATTAGTTTTAACAGTGTAGAGTGAAATTATTTAAAAATCAACTGACGCGATTCAGATACACTATAAAAATTTCAAATCTTTGAAAAGCTGAAGTACAATAGATTCCTTCCCACACGCACACTGAATCATAAAATACACATTTTGTACCCAGTAATAATAGCTCCTATAGCAAAAAGGCGTTCATTCAGTATCAAGATGTCTCAGGTTCAAACAACAAGATAGCAAGAACGAAATTGTTTAAAAATTAAATGATGCAGTTCAGATACACTATATAAATTCTAAATCTTTGAAGCTACTGAAGATTGAATTGTGAAAAAACAACGTACACTCAGAAAAAAAATATGGTTCTGGCATATAGAATCTAAGTAATGGCTCTAGAAAAAATAGTTCCATGTCATCCTTATAAATTTTAGTTCCATTTCTTAGAGAGTTCCAGAGTCTCTTACTAGAACTCAAGTACGTTTTCCGATATTTTTGTTGTCAAATTTATCTAAAAATCTTTTCAAATAGATGCGAACTCAAGAGATTTGATTTAGTAACTATAATTATAGCTTAAGAAATCATTCCTAAAATCAAGCTATAATTTCTCGCTACTGAAACGGTTCAATGTCGTTTCGTCTCCTAGAAAAAAAAAGACTAGAAATGTCAAGTCATTTCGCCTATTCAGCTTAGGTGTTTACCCTACTCGCATAGTTTGGACATCTATATTTCTAGTTTAGATATTTAGAAAGTGACTAACTATTCGTTCTAGTTGAACGCGGTATATTTTCTTCTCAGTGTAAACACTGGCGATATACAGCAGTAACAGCTCGTCATCAGCTAAACCAACACGTGTCCATAAGGGCACAGAGTCGAGATAAAGTGCGACAAGTAAACTTCATCTCGACTCTGTGCCCTTACGGACAAGTGTTGGTTTAGCTGATGACAAGCTGTTATTTTTGTACCTCGAAACGCGTCCTAATTTATTTCTTATTTTATGGCGATGTTCCAAAGTGTTTTAGTTTATTTTTGAAGATTGGGTGACTCGCTAATTTTTCAAACATAATTAAATTATTATCATTACGATACTTATTTACGGAGTCTGTTGTAAACTCTCCGAATAACTTCTCTATTATTTAACAGAATCTCGGTTTTTCTTATAATTTCTGTAATTTTACATAAGACTTAAGAGCCCAAACTACTGAGTGAAAAAGACCTGGATGATAATGTTAAGTCTATGAGGGCGTGATTTTCAAATATCTCGCTCAAATTTTAATATTTTTACTTTTTTGCATAGGATAGCTGAGGGCGATCTAAAACCGGCCTAGTTTTTACTTTTTCAATTTTGATTTTAGATTTTTTTTAAAAATCACTTTAATTTTCGAAACCGGTTTGATTCTGTTCTGAAACTGAAACTATCATAATATAAAAAAAATATATAACCAAAATAGAAAAAGTAAAAACTAACCCGCTTGTAGATCGTCCTCATCCTATGCAAAAAAATATCATGTAAAAATATTAAAATTTGAGCGATATATTTGAAAAGAACGCCCCCATAGCCTTAACATTATCATCAGAATCTTTAACACTCAGTAGTGTAAGATCTTTTGATAATGGATTGCCTGTAAATTCTCTGCAATTTCTCAATTTTATTTATTTATTTATTTATGTATTTATTTTTTTGTGCAAGGTGTTTCAACACAGTGATTACAAACTGTCAGGAAAGATAGAGCATAACTAGATGATGAGAAATCGCATAGCAATGCATAATCTGAAGCGCTTTCCTTTGACGGTAGTGACGACACATAGAGCCATTAGATAAGGAGAAGAATTTACATTAAATTACTAGTGCACACAGCAACTGAAGCCCGATTTACACGGGAAAATTAGCAACATTAATGGCGACACAAAACACTAGAAAGGAAGAACACAAAATTAAAGGTTGTGGAAACTTATTTATTATACTTAGCATAGCAAAAATCTAGAAATAAGTGCAATCTATATATATATATATATATATATATATATATATATATATATATATATATATATATATATATATATATATATACTCTTTTATGAGAAAAGTATGAAAATGATGAAAAGATGACAAAATGGGTGCAACAACAATGAACTGTAAAAGAACAACATAAAAAAACAAAACAAAACAAACTCCCTGCTCTTCAGAAGGTGGGAGGAGTAACAGGCATCAAAAAGTTATTAAAAAATGTATCCTCACAGGTTACGAAAGGCAACACAAAACCGCATACTCCAATTATATAAAAAAAATTTAAAAGAAAATAACTAACCTTTTTGCATTTGGTTTTGTTGTTGGTTTTGTTGTTGGCTATTCATTAAGTTCAGTTTTTAAAGTTAATTCATTTTATAATCTTGGTTTATTAAATTTTGGGTTTATTATATTCAGTTATTTTCTTTAAAAAAAATTTAATTTTTTACATATTTTTTTATATATATATAATTGGAGTATGCGGTTTTGTGATGCCTTGCGAAACCTGTGAGGATACATTTTTTAAATAACTTTTTGATGCCTGTTACTCCTCCCACCTTCTGAAGAGCAGGGATTTTTTTTATTTTATGTTGTTCTTTTACAGTTCATTGTTGTTGCACCCATTTTGTCATCTTTTCATCATTTTCATACTTTTTTCATAAAAGAATATATGAACTTTGTGCAAAATAGAGCTGCTATGCGCCAGTTGCATGAAGATGGTAACTTTTTACACTCAGTTAAGATATATATATATATATATAGACAGATAGATAGATAGATATAGGCAACGATCGTTGTTCAAAATCACGATTAAGAACCGTGATGCAGTCCTCATATTGCTGGCGCATGGGTGTTCTAAAGTTTTCAAAAATACCGGACTACTACAGACGGACTAATATGTATAGTATGATGAAAGTTATGCCATTTAAATGCAAAAACACAGTTGAAAATTTTCATCCAGCAATTTCCTATCAATAAATAGATGCTGTTGAAAACTTTTGTGCAACACTGAATACGATCTACAGAATTTGTATACACCAAGTAATATTTGCAAAGTAATTATATTTATAAACATATACCACAACAGAAAACTTACTTTCAGGAATTATTGTTTGTAGGATTCAATAGATTAATTATTGTTTAATTTCTTCTCTTGCCAAATAATTTTGAATATCCCTGTAAATGAACCATTAAAGCTACGCACTTCAATTCCGAACATGTCATGTTATTATCTATCAAACATATATTTATTTCATAGTAATTGCACTACTTTTAAGCGAGTTAGAGCACGGATGGACAGACAAAGCGAATTCATAAACATTTTTCATCTATGTTAGAAAGTACTAAATAGAAAATAATAATAATAATAATAATAATTCGATTCTAAATACTTTAATCAATGTATTTCACTGACAAATTATAGAAGGCAGTAATAAAGCCATTACTCCCGGGAGGTTCAGTTCTCAATGCTGATAAATGGAAGGTCATGGGTTCGAACCCAATGGCGCCCCTCGGTTTGATCGTTCGGAGTTTTCCGATGTTTTCTTCTAAACTTGAAAATCCTTGCGTAAATACGGGTTAGGATCCGTTAGAAAAAAACCCAAGGAGAACATTCCTCTTTCACCTATATTCCTTGTGCAGATAATTGGCCGTTAGAAACATCTTCAATAAAGCCATAACTGAGACTAGAAATTTTATGCAATTGCATTGTATGGTGATTGTTGGAATTAATCTGCAATCGAAATAATTTTCTGTTTATTGAGTTTTGGGATGGGGAAGTAGTTTAACGATATGACTGCCGTAAAAGTTTTAACACCTAAAACACTAAAAAACAATAAATAGAACAATAAACAATAATTAGAGATTTTTTAACGCGTTGTAATGTGTTATAGCTCGGAGTACGGGCGCGTAGATTTTCTAAATACAAGTCGCTGAGCAAAGAACAATGTACAGTGTACATTGTTCTTTGCTCAGCGACTTGCTCAGCGACTTATAAATTGTGTACATTGTACACAATTTATATTTCGTATGCTGTTTATGATGGCCAATCACCTGTACGAGGGATTTCGGCCCGAAGTGGGAGGAGTGCATCTTGTGGGGGTCCTTCTAAGGGAACCTAACCCGTATAACGCAAGGAAATCATGGGATCGAAGGTAACGAAGGAAAGCACAGAGCGATGGGCGCGTTTGGAGTAGAGCCCAACACTCTCCGTCTATAAGCTTTGATTATATGGTTATGTTTATAACGGCCAATTACCAACACGAGAAAAACACGCCCAGAAGGCTATGTCTTCTTTAGAGGTCTTTCTAAACGAACTTGACTCATATTTGCGCAATAAAATCCAAGGATATCCAGAAGTTTGAAGAAAATATAGGAAAACTCTGAAGAATTAAGCTGACTGGCGTGATTGGGTTCGAACTACCAACTTCGAAAGCAAAGCTGATGGGGCTTACTGATCGGGCTTTAAATCTAATAAATTTGACAGATTACGTTTTTCGATTCCACTAATTTAAATATTTTGAATACAGGTTTATTATGCGTTATCTAAGATACGTAACTGAAAATATTCTTTTTTGTTGTAATGAATAAGAGCTTTAAATTTTAAATAAAGACCTTACAAAAAACATTTTTTACAATGTCCATTAAGTTATTTCCCAATGTTCAAGATTTTTTAAAAACTTGCTCAGGTTGTGCCCCACCAGTGGCTGCCAAGCAGGCTTTCAAATCTAACAGACGGAAGGTTCTGCGTTCGAACACAATCGCGCCTATCGGCTTAACCATTCGAAGTTTTCTGTGTTTTTTTTTCGAACCTTGGGCAAGCTTGCGCATATAAGGGTTAGGATCCATTAGAAGACCTCCCCCCGGAGGGCGCCCTCTCTTGGGCCTATATCCCCAGTGTAGATAATCAGCAGTCATGAATAACACCATCATTTAAGATAGCACGGATCATTGGAAATTTTTTCTAAATGTATTTCATAGTTTGGTGTGTTATTGGTGTTTTTAATGATTGGTGTTATTAATGACAGTCGATTATCTGCACCAGAAACATAGGCCCTAGGGGAAGTTTCAACTGTGGGGGTCTTTCTAAAACTCACAGTTCGCAGGGATAATATGCACTGTACAATTTAAATCCCGTAAATTTCAAAGATTAAGTGTTCAGAGTGACTAGTTTAAATATTTTGGCCACAAGTTTATTATAAGTTATCAGGAATATTTGTTTAAAAACAATCTTTTTTTATGTTATGAGTCACAGCTTTAAATTATTTTTTAAATATCTTTTAAAACATATTTTACAATGAATGTTAATTTTTCAATTATGTTCAGCACTCTCTAAAAAATTTAACTTTGTGTATATTTTTTAATTCAAGTATACTACATTTTAATATTATTATTATTCTACCATAAAAATTAATTAATATTTACACATAAAAAGAGTATATTAAAAAGAGGTTCTTTGATTCAAATGCATTTTTTTAATCCATGCAAAAAAACATTATATAGTTACTTTTTTTTAATGCATGTTAAATTACAATCACTATCATAAGTCTGTATTTTATTTACTTACAGAGAAAATATTCTGTTCCCTATGGTTCATTTATATCTATCTATTTGTGTATATATATATATATATTAATGTTTAATTTGAAATTATTGTTATTAACTAAACTAAATACAAAGTTAAGATATTGCTTTGAAATTGGAAAATATAATAAACTGATGTCAAAATTTAATTTTGTTTTTTTTTTCCTTATTTATTTTATTATCTAAGTAATAAATATTAATAATAATAATAATAATAATAATAATAATAATAACAATAAATTTTATTATTATTATTATTATTATTATTATTTTACTAAAAAATGAAAGATCTCATAGAAAGTTCCATTTCGAAAAAAGGTTTTCTTGAAAAAAATTATATGATTTTCCTTTTTTACTAAATGAAATAGTTAGAAACATTCTTTATAAATATTAAATATGTTTATTCTTATATAAATGTAAATAATATTATTATTTATTAACAGATGGCACCACCAGATTTCTTAATGCGTTCATCAAGCGTGACCGAATTCTAGATTTTTAAGCTTTAAAAGCAAGTTTCCTTTCAAACGAACATTTTCCTTTTTCACTTTAGTTCGCATGAATTGAAGTGAAAAAACAGTAAACGCTTCAGACATAAACTAACTTTCTTCTTAATTTTATGCTAATGTTTTTAGAAGTTTAACGAAAAAAATATATTTGCAAACTAATTAATTATACATAAGTACTATCGAATTATACTCAAGGAGAAAATGAAAATTTTTGAATGAAAATTAAGCATTTTTTTCTCTTACATGATAAACGAGCGCTTAAGGTGATTTTTGTTTTTGCTTATTGACAGATAATTTATTTAAAATAATTCTCATGGGTGGTTGTAAAATGTATTTTTAATTATATGCAGTTAATATTTTTATTTGGTTTTATGTCGTTGTTTAATTTAAAATATCTAATTTTTAATTTCCGTTTCATATATTGTTTAAACAAACGCTTTATTGTTAATATTTTTTTTTTGTTTAGTGAAAATTTTGATTTTACTTTTAAAAATATTTTTAAACGTATTTAGAAACAGTTGTTGGTCTTACAACTTCAATTAACCCATTCGTGCTCACCACCTTTTGCGCAAATTTTATGCGGTTGGCACCACTATTTTTAAAAGAATTAAGTTTAGTTCATTAATTACGAAAATGTTTCAATTAAATAAAATAAAGATTGCTGTTCTTTTTTACCATTGTTAAAAACAGTGGTATTTGCACCTTTTGAAGCGTCCCTAACAAGGGACGCTAGGCACTAATGGATTAATATGAAATAGGTATATTGTTTGTAATATATTAAAAATATACACATATTTAATTTGAATACATTTTCCAGAGGTGGGAAGAGACACATTAAAGAAATTTTAGTTTCATTGTGTTTTAATTATAAAAGTGAGTAAATATACGTGAATGTATGAAATTTATACAATATTACTCCAAAGAAAAAAATACAAATGCAAAGTGTAAAATAATGCGTGCTATTTATATAAAAAATATGAGCCCCACCAGTGGCTGAGAGGCTCTTCTCTGGAAGCTGGTAGGCGGGTGGTGCTGGGTTCGAACTCATTCGCGCCCGTCTGTTTAACCGTTCGGAGTTTTCGTGGTTTACTTCGAACCTTTGGAAACCTTGTGTAAATACGGGTCAGGTTCAATTGAAAGGCCCCTACGAAGAGCAATCCCCAAAGGGCCCATATCTCTCGTGCCGCCCAATCGCCATCATAAATAACACCAAAAATATGATGGGAGTTTACGGATGCGCGTTATACACCAAATACAAAAATGATATATTTAAAGAATGCAAAAATTAGCAAATTAGCAAATTTTGCAGTTAACAAAAATTTTAAAAATAACAGCTTTGTTAATTTTAGTTGAATGAGTTTATTTAATTATGATTTATAGGTCAGTGGAATGCATGATATATTTTTTTAATATTATGAATTAAAAGAGTTTGTGTTGAATTAACCCATTAGTGCCTAGCGTCTCATTTTCGGGACAGTTTAAAAAAATTCAAATAAGCGCATTTCGCACCAGTAAAAAAGAGGATAAATAAATACTATCTTTCTCGAGGCAAAGTCCTCGATAAATTAAGATAAAAGTTTATCTTGCTTTAAAAGTGGTGGGTAAATGCAAAATTTGAATTTTAACGAAGAAAATAATTCAGGCACTAATGGGTTAATCATTCTTTAAAATTAACTTAAAAAAATTAGCAAACTTCACAATTAACAAAAAATTTAAAAATAACAGCTATGGTAATTTTAGTTGTATGAGTTTATTTATTTATGATTTATAGGTAAGTGGAATGCATGATATATATTTTTTAATTTTATGAATAAAAAGTGTTTGTGTTGAATTATCTTTCTTCACTCCAGTATAGACCATTTTACAATTGTAGGAAAAATATTGGAATGAAGGACTTCAAAAGATGAGGGCGTTGAGTACATTCCAGGTTTTTTTTTTGTAAAGAATAGTGTGAACGTTGTGCGACGAATATACCTACAAATAGAAAAATAAATTCTAAAATCGTAGATGCACGTTGCACGCAAAATTTTACAGCTTATATTTTAAAGAAATATTTCGCTGTATACCTACGCTGTAAACCTTTGAATACCTAATGTAAAGTCCTGTGTATGTCAGTTTTTTTTTTATCTTCTTAATACTTGCTGTAAATTGATATAAAACGACAGGATTGGAATACAATTTATACAATTAATTTTCAGTGTATAACTGGGCTGATTAAAGTAATATAACAGAAGGATCTAGACTAAAATTTAATGATGATCACACTAAAATGCGCCAAGAGAGATCAATTGTTTTTTTCTGTCAACCTTACCGCATCGTTTCCAAAACAGCTCATATTGTTCGCCAACTATTCACCTGAACAACAATTGTTGAAAAAAAGTCATTTCAATTTTCATAACACATGTCGATTAGCACTCAGGATTTGCCTGATATAATAACATTCATTAAAACATGCTTATTTTTATGAAAGACAATCAAAATTTCCAGCTGTATACATTTAAAAAAATTATTTTCAAACATATTTTTTACGTGCTCGAGTGAATATCCAGTCTATATCGAGTTTAAAATCTAAATCCCCCCCCCCCTCTCCTCTCACCGAGAAAAAATGATATTAAGTTTTTTCTTTTTAAAAAAGCTTTTTAAAAATTCTAATCTGAAAAACGTCACTATTTTTCCACTAGTAAGGCATACTTTTCAGTGACTTTTCAGCTTCGGCTGTGCTGAGACTAAGGGCCTTAGATATAAATATGTCTTCCAAAACTAATTGATGTTTTGCGTGTAGTAACTTTTCTTTTTACATAAAGTATATTGAAGAAAAATGAGCAAATTTTGAAAAAAACTACTCAGCGAGCCTGATTCTACCAGATACTATCTATTATACATTTAACAACGGATTTGGAAGTCTACAAATTTCTTTAATTTCATTATTTTTTATTCTTAGAGATATTCGGATATTTATTTATTTATTTTTTATTATTTAAGCTAAAACCTTTCAGTTCAAAACGAATTATTAAGCCGAAAATTAGATTTTATATTTCAGAAGCCCTGTGATAAATATAAATTACACGCACTGTTTAAAATTTGTAAATACGCTAAAAGAAAAAAAAATCTGAAAACCTAATAATATTTTTCTAGGAAACTGGGATCGCTACAATTTCTTTGTAACGGTTTGGTTTGGTTTATTTTTGTCGGCCGATTATATACGCTAGGGATATAGGCCCAGGGTAGGAGTGCCCTTCGTGGGGGTCTTTCTAAGGGAACCTAACCCGTTTTTACGCAAGGTTCGAAGAAAACCACGAAAACTCCGAACGGTTAGGCCGACAGCCGCGATTGGGATCGAATCCAGCACCTGCCGTCTACCAGTTAGAGGTCAGAACCTCTCGGCCACTGGTTGGGCTCTCAAAAACGAATAATATTTTTCTAGAAAACTGGGATCGCTACAATTTCTTTGTAACGGAAACAACAAAAAGCACTGTAATTAAAAAAAAAAAAAACTTTAAAATTACTAAGAACTTTCTTTCAAACTAGGTTGCATAGAGCTTTTTATGAATCTTCAACCTAGTTTACAGGTAAAATTTTACTATGATTACCATAATTCTAGTAGATTCTTTTTTTAACGGAATAAATTTCTGTAGTTTTATGAAAACTATTTTTATAGATTTACTTTTATTTAATTTTTATTTTTTATAGTGCACGGATAAAATTTTAGTAAACATACATTTTTTCCCTGTAAAACTGCAATATTTCTTTCAGTATTGTTGGATTTCAAAATTAGTGTATAATGAATTAAGTTAATCGCAAATTAACATACATTAATTACACGAATTAATAGATGGTATATTGTTGTATATTATTTTCTGATCACATTTTTGTAATAAGGAGATAACATTGCTAAAAGAAATCTTTTATATATTAATGCAAATTCCATTTAAAAATCTAAACGAGACTAGGTTAAAATTCACAGTTTTTTTTTTTTTTTTTTTTTTTTGTCTATCTATGCCAGATCGAGATTAAGCTGTTTACCACATAATTCATTCGATAAATTAAACAACCGAACACACCGGATCCATATATGGCCGAGGTGTTTAACTTTTGTAAATTCGATTTAAAAACAAGTTGATAGTTGTCTTGGCAGATCGCAAAGAGTGTTTCGTTTAAAACGTCTTTCAAAACAAGTTATCCTTTAATTAATAAATCCAAATTGTTATTTTATAATTATTAAATTCTTTCTTGGATGGTAGCACTAACAAATTTAATTTTAAAATAATTATACAATCAAACCTCGTTAACATGAACACGCTTAATGTGAATTACTTTTAACATGAATAGTTTTCACAGTCCCCTATAAAGACAAAGATTTGATACTTGATAACATGAATTACTGTTAACATGAACAAAATTTTGATTCCCCTTGAGGTTCGTGTTAACGAGGTTCAACTTTAAAAGGAAGTTATTTATTTTAATCAAATTAAAAATGTCCAAATCAAATCTATATAATAAAGGCCAAACGTATCTGTGCGTAACGCATACGTCATGTTTTGAATGGCAACACTTTCCGATGATTTTCAGTTTTGCAATTTTCGCTATTGTTAATTTTTAAACTTCTAGACATTGCACGTTTTCAATCTCTATACCATCGTTTAGAGAAAAAAATGCACTTTTAAATGCCATTTGTTAGAAAACTGTATCTCAATTTGTTTTTAAGATATTAATTTTTTTGTAGTTTTTGGTTCAATTTCTCTATTGGTGGCAACTTGAGTATCGCATTTATGTGGGAAAGAGAGGAAAAATAGCCATAGAGTAAAAAAGAAAACAATAGCGATGCACTTTAGTGGCAGCAGGTGACGCCAAAAATTTAACCCTAAAATTCGCTGCATTGCATCAAACACAACCGCGTGCTTTCATAAAAAAGGAAAACTTTTAGCGATCCAATTTTAATTCATAATACAATGAAATACTATTTTATAAGGCTAAAGTATAATCAGATCTTTTTCATTTAGAGAAAAAATTACGTTAAAAAATTCGGTCTCTGTTCCACGTGACTATTTCGTTTGGACCGAATGAGAGACTTAAATTGGAAGAATAACGCTCATTAAACCGTTTTAATCGCATACTGCACCTCCATCTATCTCTTTTCTCCATGGAAAATAACAGATCACTGTATATTTTAGTTGTCATTTTTTCATAGCAACTGAAAAAAATAGTAATTAAAAACCTGTTAATTCAATATATCGTCAGCTATAAATCCCGGTGAATGGTTTTATTTCGTTTTTATCTATGAATTTAATGACTTTTATTTCGTTGTAAACTTACTTTACAAAAATGTATTTTAAAGAATATCTGGGTGTCATATTTTCTTAGTTGTTTTTAAAAACTGGGAATGCAATTTTATTCTTTGGCGAAATCTTTGGCTAATAACTTTTATCTTGCGTCTAATACTGAAGTAACAATAATTTTAAAAGCTGTATATGATTACATAAATAATATGTTTCATATAAAATTGCTGTTTGGAATTAGTTGCCAGTTTAAAAACCTATTACGCAGAAAAAATTTACTAGACTTTCCAATTTTAAATTTTAAAAAAGTTTTTCGCCTTTATTTTGTGACCCGGGAACCGCCGAGTTCTGTGTACTAGTTTATATAAAATCCAAGATTCCATTTTTTTAAATTCAAAATTAAAAGAAAATAGCGAAGATATAAATAAATTTTTAAATATCTGAAAACAAAACAAAAAAAAACTCTTTAAAATAGAAAAAAAATAATTAAAAAAAAATATTATGAATGTCAGATAATCGAAACCCTAAAAATATAACACATTAAATTGGCAATAAAAAATAATTAAAGCTATCTTAACATTAAAAATTTGAGCTTGCAGTTCCGGGGATCGAACTAACAATTTTTTGCTTATTAGCAAGATACTTTATCGCCAAGCTATGATGTCAGCAAAGAAAACATTCCAATTAAGGTTCTTTTTAAAATGTAAATCGCAAAAATGAACGGATGACACTGATAAAATTAATTTAATTAAAATAATAGACTTTTCTAAAATTTTATCATTTGTTGTGTGGCATGAGTTATTTAGGTGTAAGTACACAAAATTTGAAGTCTCTGATAGCTTATTATTTCATACCGCATTGAAAAGTATTATCACGCACTTGGTGCCTGCCTATTGAGGTTAAAAGCATAACTTATCAACAAAACAGTGTACAGCATTCTTTGCCTTTCTTTACTCGTAAATGGAAGTATCAGTAACTATGCATTCTGCTCCTAATTTCTCCAGCACGGAATTATATACGCAAGAAGCAAAATTTCAAGAATGCCAAGCTGTGGGGTATTCGAAATTTTTGAATGAAATGATCTTATAAATATTTAATGGCTTTAATAATAACTTTGTATTTTCATAAAAACATATAAAAGTATTTATACCCAGGTCGAAATTCATGCTGGTATTTGTTTGCTAGACAAGTTCCAAGTGCTACAACCCAACAAGTAAAATAGCATAAACTAGTATAAACTAGCATTACATATTTGCTGGTTCCAGCAGACTTTCGAGCAATTCATGGTGTTTATTGGCCCACTTTGCTGGAAATAAGCATGAAATGCTTGCATATAGCTTGCCATGCTTTTGTTGTGCGAGCTAGCGATATAGCATGTGATGCTATCTAGCATATAATAGCATGGAAATCTAGCAGATATAGCAATACCTAGCACTAACTAGCATATTTTTGTTGCTGGTACAAGCATGAATTTTTGACCTGGGTAATAAAAAACGTAACCGACAATTTTAATGTAAAGTAACTGAAAAAAAAAAGAAGTTTGATTGGATTGAAAATGATAACAATATCATAAATCAACGCCTCATCCAGAGATATTTTACGAAATCAAATGACACTCCGTATAAATTGATACGGTTATATGTGCATCCAATAGAGAAAGAAAATTGGTAACTGATTAAGCGTCTATCGAAAGATCCGATGCAGATTGCACAAAAGACTAAAAGGCCTAATTTCGTAGCAATTGAGTTCATGGAGATAATGCATCAAAGGTTACATAAAAAATATTTTAAAAAATATTTGAAATGTAAAAATATCATTCAAAATCTCAGCAATGACAGACATGTAAATTAATATTATCGGGAGTTTTTTTAATACACGAAAATAAAAGAATTAATTAATTTCCAAATCTCAGTAATAACATATACTTAAATTATTTTACTAGTAGTATGTTTATACAGAAGTATTTAACAATCAAGCAGTTTTAAAATCTCAATAATAACATATATTGAAATTAATTTTAACAGTAACATAGATTTTAATTCAGATAGATATAATAGTCAAGCAATTTCAAACTCTTAATAATATCCGGCAGTAATATGTTCATACAGAAAGATTGAATAGTGATTTTTTGTTCAAATTCTCAATAATATATTAGTAAAATCTACAGGGTGATTCAAAATAACATGGACAAAATGATATGAAAAATCAAGCATACGACTAGGATAAAAAATCACATGGAAACATAGGGTCGCAAACTACTTATTGAGTCACAAATACAGGGTGTTTCATCCTAGCTACACCCAGTTTGAAAGTAATAATTTCGATGAAAATAAAAATATTCCAATGAAAATGCAACGATATGCACCTCATTTTGTATGAAATGGGATAACGTTTCGAAAAGATCTCGAAAAACATATTGCTTAATCAATTGATGATACCGTATAAACTGATTATCACAGTCCAAAATGTGAGGCGCCAAGTGCATATTGCTGGTGCGCATAAAGTTCTACCAGTTTTGTTTGGTGTTATTACATTTAAAACAAAGTCGAAAATGTCTGTTAAATGTTTTATTATAATGTACTTCAGTTTTATGAAATTTATTACCATCAACCCAAATTGAGTTAGGATGAAACACCCTGTATTTGTGACTCAATAAGTGATTTGCGGCCTTATGTTCCAATGTGATTTTTTTATCCTTATCGTATGCCTGATTTGTCATATCATTTTGTCCACGTTATTTTGAATCACCCTGTATATTGAAATTAATTTTAACAGCATTAGGTTCATTCGGACAGACTGAAGAGTGAAGCTATTCCAAAATTTCAATAATAGCAGATATTTAAATTCATTTTTGCAATAATACATTTATTCAGACAAGTGAAACAGTCAAAAAATGTCAAAATCACAATAATTAACCTATAAACAAAGTTATTTATAACAGTAACATATTTATTCAAATAGCTATAATAATCAAATAGGTTCAAAATCGCAATAATAACCCATTTTAAAATCAACTTGTAAAGAAAAAATTTATTGAAAAAGATACAAAGTCAAACTATTTCAAAACCTCAGTAATAACCTACTCTTAAATTAATTTTATCAGCAATGAATTTTATTCTGAAAGGTAAAACACTCAAGTAATTTCAAAATCACAATAATAACGGATATTGAAATTGTTTTTAATAGTAACATGTTTATTCAGAAATATATAGTAATCAAGCAACTTCAAAATCTCAACAATAACCTATATTTAAATTAATTTTAGCAGTAACATGCTAATTCGGAAAGATGTAATAATAAATCAATTTTAAAGTCAGACTAATAACCTATATTTAAATTAATTTTAATAATAATAAATTTATTCAAAAAGATACAAAGTAAAAATATTTAGAAATCTCTATAATAACCTATATTCAAATTAATTTTAACAAGATTTTAACACATTAGATAACAATTTATTCAAATATTTTCATTAGATAACAATTTATTCAGAAAAGTTGAACAGTGAAGCAATTATAAAAAAAACCTCATCAATAACTGATAATTAAATTATTTTAATAGTAGTATGTTTATTCAGTTTTGTTAAATATAATAATCAAACAATTTCAAAATCTCAGAAATAACCTATATTTAAATTAATTTTAACAGTGATAAATTTATACAAAAAGGTACAAAATCAAACAGTTACAAAGTCTTTAACCTAAATTTAAACAAATTGCAACAGTATTAAATTTATTCGGAAAGAAAGAACAGTCAAGTAATTTCAAAGTCTCAAACAATAAACGATATTTAAATTAACTTTAACATTCATATATTTACTCAAAAAGATAAAAAAGTCAAATGTTTCATTTAAATATTTTGGTGTCTTTTATAAATATAATGAATTGAATACAATCTGAGATATTCAGTGATGGATGTGATCATAAGTTTTAATATCACTGTTTTAAAACAAAAATCTTCATGGAGGACTTTTCCAATATTCTTAATAGACAATTGCTTGAAATTCTATTACTTTTTAATAGAGATAGCAAGGATGCAAATTTATAGGCGAGTAATAAGAATTGTATTTAAGACACTTTTTAAACATTTGAAATATTAATAAATATTTGAAAATCTCTAATTTGATATTATTTTGAAAAAAAAAAGAATTAAAAAAAAGAAAAAGGAAAAGAAATATTCAAATAATATGTTTCAATACTATTGTTTATTTTACATAGATATTTTAAATTCCTTTCTAAATTCTGGAGTCAAGAGAATCGTTACCAAAGTTTTATATTATGATTTGATAAATTTATTTTTAATAAAATTTTACAAGTTTTTTAAGCTTATGTTCTGTAAACAAAAACGTGAATATACCAGCATGTTATAAATTTTATGCTTGACTAAATATCGATGAAACCATGTAATCATCCGTGTCAGTCAGTAAAAAATAATTTAATAAATACTCTAAACATCCTTTTCGTACGTGCAGTAATCTCTTTACAAATAATCTTCTTTGGAACATATTTGAGAAAAATAAAGAAAAGTTTTGAAGTTGTTATAATCATTATTGCCTTAAAACAAAAACAAAAGTATCCACTTTCTGTTTCTTTACTAGCACCATGTAATTTACGAGAAAGAAAACAACTCAATTTAAAAAAAAAAGTTCCAGAAACATTAAAGTTTTAAACTTTTTCTCTCTTGATAATTGTGAGAATATTACAAATGGACGGAAGTTTATGATAGTGTAAGGAAAATTTTAAGCCCTGTAATAAACATTAACCTTTAATTTTTTTTTTTGTAATTATATTATTTGCATTTTTTAGGAAGTATCTGTCTCTATATATTATGAAACTGTCGCTGAAAATCAGTTTGTCACAATGGCTAAACTACGGCTTCTAGTCTTTAATATCCAAAGTTCCTGCCTTCTGATTTCCATAGTTCTTCATTGCACAAATGCTCAATACTATTCTGGTATGCCACCAATGCCAAGCATACCAGGAATGCAGAATTCTGGCGGAATGCCATCGATGCCAGATTTTTCTGGGTATCCTGGGTTTTCTTCAGGCCCACCTTCCCAACAACCACCACCTCCACAAGTAATACATGAGGCGCCACCACAAATCATAACACACGCAGCACCACCACCAAATCAAGGAATGGCGTTGCCACCATCGGGATTAGGTGGAGGACTTACAAGACTTAGAAACAGATATTCAATAGCAGGTATGAATCCGAATACTCTTCGACAAATAATACTTCCAGCAATAGCTATGGGTGCCGCTTTTCACTTTGGTAGAACACATTAGAACTGTCTAAATCATTAATTTGAATGGAAAAAAGTGCCTTCCTGATGATGCTCTAAAATTACGAATTAAAAAGAAATGCACTGTGTATGTTCCTGTACTTGTTTATTACTGCATGAAGCAGTAATATGCTCTATGCCATTTATAACGCCTTAAAGGACAATGCATTTTTTAGAGATCTAAGTGATATATAAGGTGAATGTATATTTATTTAACTCATAAAACTGTCTCATTGAATAATACTCAAAAATGATCATTAATTTCAAAATATATAATAAATGTTAATGAATGTTCATTAATAACATTATTGTTCATATTTATTAACAAAAGTTGAGGTTTTTCAAGATTTTTCACAAGAACTTTTCTTAGATAACTACTTAACTACTTATGATAGTAATACTTAAATGTTTTACATTCATTATAAACAAACACCAATATTTTGAACAGTTAAATTTGTATTGTATAATCATTGAATAGTCCAATATTTATTTATTTAAATTAAAAGATTTCCATTTTTAAAATGCAATAAATTCATTACAGTATTTAATAGTAATTTAGAAATGTAGTTGAAATGAAAATTGTACAATTTAAATAACTATAAATCATCTGAAGTATGTATGTTTACGTAAATTGTTATTTATTGTATGTGATAATTTATATATATGTTTTATCGAATTTAAAGAAAATAAAAAATGCTGTATCTAATAGCTGAAGTGTTTGTTACCTTTTTTCGTATAAACATTTTTTTAAAGAATGCAATCTGTTAACCCTTTATCTACTGCATTATGAACTCGTGAAGCATTTTACGCAAATTGTTTAAACTAACTTAAATGATTTACATAATCGTTTAATAAAAGTTAAAGGATTTTAGAAGGATTAAAGGATTTAGAAGAATTAATTAAATTTGAATTTACAGGGATTTTGTGAAATTTTTTATAACGCCACTCAAATCTTTTATTTTTAATTATTTTTTTAGTATTTTGTAGAATTATAAAACGTACTAATATGAGGTTCTTTTAGTATAAATATAGAAATATTTCCGCATTGATTAATTCCCATCTCCCTCCTTCAATGCCAAGAAAGCTGAAAAGATTCAAAGGCAAAAGAAATCATCCCTTTAAAAATATTTTTGTTTTGTGTAACCAATAATACTTTTGAAACATGATAAAGTAATGTATCTGTAACACATTCTAAACAGTATTACAAATAACTGACGTATTAAAAGAATTTTATACGTTATTTTAATGGTAATTATAAGTACCGTCGATAGATAAATGGTTAAAGAAGATTCCCAATTACTGCAAAAAAAAAAAAAAAAAAAAAACGTTTCAGGCATCTTTTACCAGTAGCAACTAAACACAGTCTGATAATTGCGATGTTTTATTTACACCTAGACCATGAAATTTTCACTTAATCTGTATTATGTAATAAATCAGATCCTGTTTTGAGCTATTTACTGTACTTATTCATTAGAAAAGTTATGCGAAAACATATAACTAAAATGCATCAATAAATGGTTTTTGAGTACACATGTTTAATTCTTTTAAATATATTTGTCTTGACAATTTGCCTTCCACAAATTGCTGTTTAATTTCCATTAAATTCATTTTGGTAAAATTTGCATATAAAAGTTTATATTCTTGTCCGAATATATTTCTGGAGAAATAAAATTAATAAGACACAAAATATATACAGTGAAACCTCCAAATAAGGGACACTTATGGGACCGCAACTTTCGTCCCTTAAATAGAGGTGTCCCTTATTTGGAGTTCCTTACTCAGTGAAACCTCCTAATAAGGGACATCTTTGGGACCGCTACTTTTGCCAATTAAATAGAGGTGTCCCTTATTCGAAGTGTTCCTTATTTGGAGGTTTCACTATAATATGAACTTTAAAATGTTCAGTTTTACTTTAAAGGCGATTAAAATAATCAAATGGAGTTGTTTATTGTTAATTTTATCTAAAATATCTTAATATTTTCAAACCTTAATTAAGCTATTTCTCAGAAAACATTTTTATAACAAATTCTTGTTTATTTGTACAAATGCATAATTTCGTTTTGAAAATGAACGACCCAATAATAATTACAGTTGAAAGTAGAAGTAGTTTCTTTGATTAAACTAAATCAGAAAAGATATATTATTATTAATTGCAGTCCATTTACTTTATTGTTCCACTCCGTGTTTATTCGTCACTTTTTTTATTTTTTAACTTCGTGATTAGGAGATCCAGTTAGTAGTGTTTGAGATGAAAAATTGATAAAAAGATAATATTTAACTGCTGTATCATAAATTTTAATGCGTCACTTTGCTAAAATTGCTAGAATTTATTTTACAGATTTTTAAACCATAAATCCTTGAATATTGTAAGATTGGGAGTCGTTACAAACTTGATTGTTTTTGTGCAGGATTTCTATGGATTCTCTAATAAGGGATGCATAATAATTGGATGCTGGGAATATTATTTTTGTATCATCAAAATATATTGTGATATTCTGATTGCGATGTAAGCGAGAGAGAGCAGAAGATTTACGATAAAATTCTATATTTGCTTTATGTTCTTTTATTTATTTTGTTTCGAGTTTTCCATTTCCAAAAACAACGGTTCTGGCATGTAGAATCTAAATTGTGGTTCTAGAAAAAACAGTTCCATTTTATCGTCATAAATTCTAGATCCCTTTGCTCGAGAGTTTTAGAGTCTCTTACTAGAATTCAAGAGCGTTATCCTATATTCTCGTTGTCAAATTTATTTAAAAATCCCTGCAAATAGATGCGATCACAGGAGATATGATTTAGTAACTATAATTCTAGTTTATGAAACGAATCCCGAAATCAAGTGATAATTTCTTGTTACTGAAGCAATTCAATATCATTTCATCACCTAGAAAACAAGAAACTAGAAATGCTAGGTCATTTCGACCATTCAGCTTTGTTGTTTAACCTACTCGCATAGTTCGGGCATCTGTAGTTCTAGTTTAGGTATTCATAAAGTGACTAACTATTCATTCTAGGTGAAGGCGGTATATTTTTTTCTCACTGTAGGATATATATATATATATATATATATATATATATATATATATATATATATATATATATATATATATATATGTGAGTGTGTGTGTGTGTGTATGTAGTTTATATATATTGTCAAGTTTCTTATTATTATCTCTTTATGAGGATTTGTGAATTATTTGCGATATTGACGTCATATGGAGATTTTTCTGTCTATGTCATTTATATTATTCTTCGATAATGACGTCTTATCCACACTTTTCTGCAGATGATGTTTAGAGTGGATCGTAAATATGGAATTCTTCAGCGCGTACCAGTGACGACATTTTCTATAATATAAAAGTGTATGTTTAAAATCGCAAAACTTAAGTGTGTTTTATATTAGCTATATTTATTCACATTTTTTTTTCTTTTTAAATCTAGATGACACCAAATTCTGGAAAAATAGATTTCCTGCTTTTAGTTTACTTCTACAAATCTTCCCAGCATTAAAATATGTAACAGTTGGTCTTTACATCATTAGGAAATATCATTTCATAATTTATATAACCATAAGCAATTGAATTCCCTGCATATGCTGATTAAAAAAATAAAAATAAAATTAAAGTAATTAGTATATAAATTACATGGCTAAATACATCATGACATTTTTATGCTAGAAAAACTAGATCTTAAAATCCTATAGATGTTTAATATTAACATTATTTTGGTCCATAATTAAAGTTAATCTTAATTTTGTGTCTCAATAACCACTATATTTAGCGCTCATAATGTGAATGTATCAATTGTAAAGGAGCTTAATTAAATTAAAAATGATGTATAAACCACCATATAAATTGATGAAACAGATCTGCATAACACGTGCACAAGAAATTAAAAAAAAACAATTGCCATTGTAATAAAAAGAATATTGCCCAGTTAAACTGATGGCATTGAGCTCACAGGCTACGCATACTAATTGTACATTACAGCCTTATATTTTCAAGGGTTAATTCCGTTCGAAAAAAAAAATATTAAGGAGAGGGGGGTCAGCCCCCCCCCCTTTCCCCTTTTTATACTTAATCATTGAACCCTCTAAACTGATCAGGGACATGCTTTATTGTAGAAAAAATCTATATTCAAAATTTAGAGCACATCGGAAAATTCTGTGAGCTAAAAACGAAATTTGCGGAAACATGGTCGGTTGTTTGCTTGGTTCTGTTTAAGATGGCTAATTATCCGCACGAGGAAGAAAGCCCCTAGGTGAAGTGCCTTCCGCGGGGATCTTTCTAAGAAAATCTAACTCGTATTTACGCAAGGAAAACTAAGGTTCCAAGAAAACTCCGGAAAACTCCGAACGGTTAGGCCGATGAACACAATTGGGTTCGAACCCAGCACTTCCCGTATACCAGTTTCAAGGGTAGAACTTCTCAGCCAGAGGGTCAGATACCAGTCAAATTCATGAGGCCCCAATTACACTGATTAGCACAGATTTCATGCGTGGTTTTAATCGTTTACGGTTCATCTTTGCATTATTATAACAAGCAACAGAAGGGAAAATAGGGCTATCGTACACAAAAAATCCAAAAAATATATACATTATTTTAAAATGATTAAAAAAAAAAAAATTCAAAGGATCACAAAGGAATAAATAAATGAGCAACACACCAATTGAAGATTCATCCATGTCATAAACAAAACAGAATAAAAGATACAATGAATGATTATTTGATTACAATAAAACAAAAAAAACTGATAAAAAACACTAAATAATAAAATATAGTCGTTAAGGGCCATCGTAATACTTGCCCATCATGGATATACATACTATATATCATGAAAATACATGTAAAATATCTTTAAATGCATTGTAATCCCAAAATAAAATTTAACAGTGCATTTAAATATTTTTAATACATAATAATTCTGTATTACAGATTGACGGGTACTACTTGATTATCCCATCGACCCATTTAGACAAAATATATAAATCAACAAACTACTTGTAAATTATATAAATTGGCATAATTTTAGATTTAAATAATGAAAAAACGGATAAATTAATAAAAGATTTATATAAATACAAATAAAACGTAGAAACCCGTGTAACGTATTTATAGTCAAGTGTATGTGACTTTTATGATAAGCCATTACGGGCGTTTAATATCACAGATTGGCGATAGTTTTTTTGGTCGAATTAATAATGAAATAAAAAAAGACACATCATTTTAACTCCAAAAATGTTAAACTTATTCATGAACAGTTTATTGACTCGGATGAAGTGTCTCATTTCCAATTAAAATATAGATTTGAAATAATTTGGATGAAATGCAGGGTCATGAAAAATCGAGTAGTGTGGAAAATAGGATTTTAAATATCTCTACAACAAATTACCGGATCGATTTCATTCTTTATGCAACGTTTATATTTTTGATAGTCTTTTACAACCATTATCGACAAAAAAAAAATTATACCTTTCATCAGAACGTATATATTGAGAATTTGAAAAAAATAGTTCCGTGTAATCCAGGTTACTGATATTCAATAAGCCACTCCCGTTGTTACATACTAAATTTGGACCAAATTTTACTTTTCTATTTCAATTTGTTCGGGAGATAGAGCGTTTACAGACAACGCAGGCAGACAGACCGACAGACGTAAGGCATTTTTTAAATATATTTTACGGACTCTCCAGTGTCTAAAACGCGTAAATCCGTCAATTATTATTACTTTTTTTTTCAAAATGATTGCAAGGCTTATCCTGTGCCACGTATGATGGGTAAATACAATGCATTTTTTAATTAAAATAGAGAGTTGAAATAACGTAATAATAATAATAATAATAATAATTTGTCTAAATTACAGAAATCGTGTACAAATTATGAACGAAAGAAATAATTTTACAATGTAATTTATGTATACTTCTTAAATTCTTATATGAAAAATCCATTTAGCCTTTAAACTCATTAATTTCGTTAGTGTTATACCTAGATATTCCGCTTAACTACAACTATCTTGTTTCAAAAACAAAAAGCCACATCTTACTAAATCTAGCCCCAAGCCTTTTTCTAAGAACATTATCCAATTTTCTAATGCAATGAATATAAATATTTTTAAAACAACACAGTATATGCTTTAACTAAGTGCAGGTAGAAGGCTGAATATTTGAGAAAAATAACGCTTCTTTTTCAAAACAACAAGAACAAAAAAATCACTAAAAGATAAATCCAACATTTTTCATGAATTAAAATAGAAAGGAGAAAAAAGGGAGAACAAAATAAGGAAAAATAACACAAAATCTTTCATGGTTACTAGTTCTCTTTTATGATTAATCCTATTTTTATCTGTAAATAAAATATGATTACTTAAAATAATTCATTTTATCTTAAAATGAACAGTTATTTTTCTCGTAATATTATTTATTTTTTCTCAAGAAATGCTTAAGTTTGAGAAAACTGTCTTTTATATTTCTGCAGACGTGAAAAACTGTTAAAATTAATAATACGTTTATTTTATCTATTGCAAACTAGAAAGAAAATAATTACCTTTTAATTTAAACGAGTAATATTCTTTTTGTAGCTAACACAGAAGAAAAATACTGCTGATAGGTCACAAAGCTCCCATATTTATGAATTAATTTTACCTCAACGCCTTAAGCGAGCGCAATTGCGCTTCTGTGATATTTTTATTAAATTACGGTATTCTGATGAACTAGGAGATTATTTACTTATTACGAAGATTGTTACTTATAATAAATCATGCAATCTTAAACGAACATAATTCATTCTCTCATTATGTAGAATGTTTCCCCACTAGAAACTGCTTAGGCGATTTGTATATGTCTACTTATCTATTTTTTAGTTATATGCAATTACCTTATATTTTTAATTACATGTAGTTTAAGTTATATATTTTTATATTGTGTATGTCTTACACGTGAAGTTACTCCTTATTTAATTTCTCAATTTTCCCGAATTACAGTAATGTTAAGTCTATGACCATTTGGTGCATTCTTATATTTAAAATATCTTCTCGAGAAATTACGATTTTTCACACAAAATATTTCATGGTTACAGGTTCTCTGCTATGATTAATCCTATTTTTATCTGTAAATAAAATAAGGTTACTTAAAATAATTCTTTTTATATTAAAATGAACAGTTCTTTTTCTCGTTATATTATTTACTTTTTCCACAAGAAAGTGCTTAAGTTTGATAAATTTGTCTTTTATATTTCTTCAGACGTGAAAAACTGTTAAAATTAATAATATGTTTATTATCATTTGTTACAAAGTATGAAAGAAAGTAATTACCTTTTAATTTAAACGAATAAAATAATTTTTGTATCTAACGTAGAGGAAGAATATTGCTGATATGTCACAAAGTTCTATTTTATGGATTCATTTTTATCTCAACGCCTTAAATTAGTGCAATTGTGCTTTTGTATTAATATTTCTAAATTGTGGTTTTCTGATAAACAAGGAGATTGTTTGCTTATTACGAAGATTATTTTCTCATTACAAAGATTGCTCACTTAAAACGAAGGTTGTTGCTTATAATAAATATTTAAATCTAAAAATTAAAATAGTCCATTCTTTCACTGTTAAAACCGCAGGTGACATATAGGACTCCTAGGGGGGAGACGCTTGTCTCGAGCAACCCTCCAAGGGGAGACAGAATTACACCCTTAGGGCACCCCATAGAATGGCATGGAGTGCCCTATGGGTGTCTTTGGGGTGTCCTAGGAGTGCAATTCTGGCTCCCTTACGGCGGTTCATTCACTAGACAAGTGTTTCACTCCTGGGAGTGCCATATGCAACCTGTGGTTTTAACAGTGTTCATTATGTAGTTTGTTTTCTCACGTGAAACTGCTTTGGCTGTTTACATATTTCTATTTATCAATTTTTAGTTACATTACACCAGTTGCATTGTGTTTTCAGGTATATGTAGTTTTATTTATATATTTTCATATTGCTTATGTTTTACACTTGACGCTGTATATCACTCATTTTCAAAATTCTCCCCATTTATAGTTTTGTTCAATCTACACTGTAAATAAAACGGTCGATCTACTAAAAAAATTTAATAATCCTTGTATTTACTTTTTTTTTTTTTTTTTTTTTTTTGTAATTTTACTTAGTTACAAGAAAATCTGTAAGAGTTACTAGAAAAAAGCTAGCAATGAATAGTTAATAGTTTTATATTTTTAATAGCTATTACATAAGTTCACTTGGTGTGGCCGTGATAGCCTAGTGGTCATAGCACAGAACTCCAGACTGAAAGGTCTCGGGTTCGAAGCTCGACACCACCAAACACGTACCGAGTGTATTGACTTTCCCTCCGTATTAAAAGCATATCAAAATTGAACAGGTGGCAATGTTTGATGCTGCCAGCCCTTTAGTCGTTGCCGAAAATCTACCGCTGCGAGTATTGCGTTTGGAATATCTACAAAGAATCTGCGAGTAATGGTCACTAAAAATAAATTTGGAGCTGTTACTAAAATTTGCTTGGTGGCTGATACGGAAAAGTTTTACGTTAGTTATGCAATTTTTTTTTGTTTAGTTTACAAAAGAAATGTTTGTTTCACTTGCAAAAAAAAGTTTGAAGTGGTTACTAAAAAATTCTGTGGAATACAAATTTGCTAAAAAATTTTTAGTAACTTCGTGATTTTTTTTATAGTATATGGCCATTTGATGCATTCGTGTATCTAAAATATTAACTCGGGGAATTGAGAGATTTTTAACATTTCTTCTGTGTGCTCTTTTAATGGATATCTATTTTTACTTTCTTCCATCTTTACAAGGATAAAGTATTGGATTCGTGAAAACTTTTCAATTCTTTTTTTTTGATGACTTTACACAACTTAGGGGTCAGATATTTCGAAAACATGTTTTTTACAAAATGTGTGTTTGAATGTCTGTGACTCTGTGACTCTACCTGTCTGTTTATGACATACATTTTGCGGGAACTCTATCTGAAGATCTGAATAATAAACTAACCATCTAAATGCCACTCAAAAATGCTAATGTATATATATATATATATATATATATGTGTGTGTGTGTGTGTGTGTCAGCCAATACCCGAAACTGGCCAATTCCCGAATTGGGCAGCAACGTTAAATAATAACTGGCCAATTCTAGAACTGGCCAGATGTAATTGGCCAATTCGCGAACTGGCCAGATGCGATTGGCCGATTCGCGAAAAAGATATAAGAACTCGGCTTAATCCTTTCTAACGTAGTTGAAAGTGTCTATGAATTCAAATAGTCTAGACGTCAGCCGGTCCGTGATCTAACTCGAGTAAAGTTTCCGGTTAACTTGTAATTGTCATCGTATTTGATTTATCAATTAATTTCGGTATTGAAAGGGAATTGTGTTCTATTTTTGGTTAATTTAGTTGGTTACACAGAAATATTTCGTTTCAATATAAGGAATGGGAATCTTTTTTACAGTACATTTTAATGTTACATTAACTTAATTACAAAAAAATTCGTACCTATGCATCATAGTTCGGATGTTGGCCAAGGCTTCCCGGCCAGTTCGCGAATTGGCCGGCCAAAAGCCGAAATACGCTATTCATTTCATATATTTCGGGTTTTGGCCAGGAAGCTTGGCCAGTTCTAGAATTGGCCGGGCTCCGGGTATTGGCCGCAACATATATATACAGGGTGTTCCGTTAAAGGGGTCCAATATTAATAGGGGTAATAGAGGAGATCACACGGAGCATAAATCAGTATATAATGCCTGGCCGGATCTCAATAATTTTCAAGTTACAGCAAATAGAATGAAAAATCGGAAATTTGTAAAAAAAAAACCCTCATTGCTAAACTATCGATAATGCTACATAAAAACGAAGCACATATTTAGAAAGAGCAGAAGAAATCCTACGAAATGACATAAGTTGTTTTAGAATATTGAGAATTAATGGCGAGTTACAAGCTCTGAAACAGTGAAAAAATACAAAATCAAATATTTAGCAAAATAGTTAATCGTTAATTCCAAAAATGCAACTCTACCTACATCAAGGAAAATGTTATAAAATTTGGTCCATTCCGAAAGCTTTCAAAGAAGCTTACAATAAACCATATCAGTTTAATTGTATGGGAGAAATCAAGCAGTTCCCTAGTTACAACACTGTACTGTTGCACGCTCGGAAAGGGGCGAAACTCCGCCCATGACGATTGTAAACACCCCGTTTTAATATCTTTCAATTATACATTTCTGATCAACCTCTATCAATACCCTTTCATTATTCAGTCTGGTCAAGTGAATGACTATTGTGCAGCTCTCGCCTTGTCTTAAAGCAAACTCCGTGACTGCTGCGTTTCCTCCATGAACTTTCAGGATGATGAAGAAGTACTTTTTATGCAAATTTTCTATGAGTATAGGAAGAAAAGTGTAATAAAACAGCAGTCATCAGTGGGCGTTATGTTAAAGGGAAGCTGTTGTAAGTGGGATTGTAGTAAGTTGATGTATAATAATTATGCCGGAATACTCTAACGAAGAATATGCGGACATGCATCTGATGTACGGGCAAGCTCATGGAAATGCATGTCTAGCACAGCGCCTGTACCGTGAGCAATTTCCAAGGAGACGTTGCCCAAGTTCGAAACTCTTCATAAAAATCGATAGACGATTACAGGAGACTGGATCGTTTAATACAGCAAGCATTGATGCAGGGAAACCTCGACATGTACGAACACCTGCAGTGGAAGAAGTTGTACTGAATATTTTTAAAGATAACCCCTCCACGAGTACACGAGCTGCTGCGTCTGAAGTCGTTGTTTCTCACCAAAGTGTGTGGCGAGTTCTGCGTGCAGAAAACATGCACCCCATTCATGTGCAGCGGGTACAACTGTTATCAGTAACAGATTGTGCTCAGCGGACAGATTTCGTACGCTGGTTGCTTAATGTAACAGAAAATAATCCACAATTTCTGGAAAATATTTTATTTACTAATGAAGCAACATTTACGAGAGAGGGCGTGGTAAACACGCACAATATGCACACATGGTCATATACAAATCCGCACACTGTTTCCCCGTCGAACGCACAACAAAAGTTCAGTGTGAACATATGGCAGGTGTCCTCGGCGATTATCTCATAGGACCATATTTACTCCCAGATGTAATCAATGGCAGTACGTACTGGGTTTTCCTACGGGATATCTTACCACAGTTACTGCAAAATGTGCCAACATCATTGCGCCACAATATGTGATTTATGCACGATGGCGCACCGGCACATTTTTTCATAGGTGTTCGCAATCACCTCAATTCAACATATCCTGGGAAATGGATTGGACGCAGTGGACCAGTTGCTTGGCCTGCACGCTCTCCAGACCTCAATCCGTTAGACTTTTTTGTTTGGGGACACCTTAAATCGCTGGTGTATGAAACGCCTGTGGATACACCGGAGGATTTACTAGCGCGAATCGTTGTCGCTGCAGGAGACATTCCCAACTCCGTCGGAGTTTTTCGGCGTGTTCGCCAATCTTTTCGACGTCTCTGTCGGCTGTGCGATTCTGTTAATGGGCGCAACTTCGAACACCTATTATAATAATGTCCGTTCGTCTGCCTTCCGACATTGAACTGTGCAGCGCAGGCCAGAAGACTATGCTTCACATATGTCATAAAGTACGTGGAATGTACTTCTTTATTTGTCATTTTTCTTTTATTTTCAACACTTTTTGGCACAGTATTTTGTAATTCACAGGCTGTAGTGTACTCAAATTGTAAATTACAAAGTTTGTATGAATTAATTTAAAATTTAGTGTCTTTTTTAAATTTATAATTAATAAAATTATTATGCTATTTGTTATTATTATTTCCTATCATAAATTATGATGCACATATACATACAATAATTGTCATTGTAAAACATGTACTGAAACTTCTTGCATAGTTACAAATCGCAATATTGTTAATTATTTCCGAATTTTCATCACCAGTTTAATTTTAAAGAATTTAACTTAAGCTTTATATCAATAAAAGACCACTTTAAAATGTAGACTATTATTGTAAAGTTATTCTGGTTCATTCAACTCTTGAATAATTTAAAATGTTGCATCTAAGAAGAAGCATGATCGAAAATGTATAGTTGAGAGTAATTAAAAAGGCGGTGTTTCCAATCGTGATGGGCGGAGTTTAACCTTTGCTAGTGTCAAAGAAAGCGGAGTTGTAACTAAGAAATTGATTAATTTCTCTCACACAATTAAACCGATATGGTTCATTGTAAGCTTTTTCGAAAGCTTTCAGAATGGACCAAATTTTACTACATTTTCCTTGTTGTAGCTAGAGTTGTCTTTTTGGAATTAACGATTGACTATTTTGATGTATATTGGATTTCGTACTTTTTTCACTGTTTCAGGGCTTGTAACTCGTCAATAAATATTGCTATTTTAATACAATTGATGTCATTTTGTAGGATTTTTTCTGCTCTTTCTAAATATGTGCTTCGTTTTTATGTAGCATTATCGATAGTTTAGCAATGAGGGTTCTTTTACAATTTTCCAAATTTTCATTCTATTTGCTGTAACTTGAAAACTATTGAGATCCGACCAGGTTTTATATACTGATTTATGCTCCATGTGATCTCCTCTATTACTCCTATTAATATTGGACCCCTTTAACGGAACACCCTGTATAATAACCGTCTTCTAATGAACGATTTTTTTTTCTTTTCACACAAAATATTTTGGTTGATAATATTTATAAATCACAAAGGAACAATAGGATCAAAACATTTTTTATCCTGGTACTTTTCTCAATCATTTACTTTAGGTGTAGCTTTTCTTTTAATAAACATGTTCTATAAAACATTTCCAATTACAATAGCAGTTTCATTTACAGAAGGGATAAAAATGCATTGATTTGCATTATGTTTTAGGAATAGCTGGGTTTCCATAACATTATTATCATTATTTTGTTAACTATTTTGAGACAGACGGTTGTACACAAATTTTATTCTATTGTCACCACGTTTTTTTAAGTTATTTTTTACTTGTCCCGTGAGGATGATGTGAAACATAACATCACGAGGAGCATGTGTTGTCAGCCTACTCCAAACATATTAAATGGCATAAATAATTAAAAAAAACCATTAGAATTCGATCTGCCAATGAAATTCATGATAATTACTCTTTATCATAAAAAATGATAAATGTTAAATATTCGTAAATTTTAAAAATTATTAAAAAATATATCAAAAATTCTCATTTTTATTTTCCTTATTTGAAAATCTTAATTTTCCCCATGTAGCACTTAACAATTTTTCTTTTCAATTTATATTATAATAAAATTATACCTTATTGTTGATAAAAATATTGAGATTTCTTAATTTTCATGAAAATTAGGGTGTACATGGATTAGAAACTTAAAAATTTTTTTAACCGTCTTCACAACCAAGATCGTTCTATAAAAATAAAAATGAGTTTGAATTAGCTGTTTTCATACACTACGTACGGAAGGTATTCTTGGATGCAAGTATTGATTGGCCTGACCACTTCAGTACACAAGGAAAGACAGCCGATGTATATTTCAGGCATGGGGTGTCAAAAAACCCCGCGCCCGTCATATCGGGTTAAATAATCATATAAAAACTTTAACTAAAGAAAGAAAAAAAAAGCTTATATTTTTTTATTGGGGACGAATTGAAATTCTGTTTTCTGTTTTTTAAGGTGAATGTATGAACCCATTGTCTGAAATGGGTAATTAGCACAATTATTCTTGTAAATGTTTTACGTAAACAGTTACAACTATTAACTTATTATATCACTTTTAATGGGAAAAAAGGATATCTAAATTTATTTTATTTGTATATTTATTTGCATACTTATTATTTATATATTTTAGAATACTTTTGGACATTAAAGAAGATAATAAATGAGCTGCAGGCAATTTCTCGATTCATAACTCAGTAAATAAAATTTTAATATAATATAAGAGTGCTTAAAAAGATAATAAATAAAATTATATATTGCATCGAGATATACTCGATGATAAGTTTCTTATTACGGTAGTTATTACTTAAAATAAATCATTTCATCTTAAAATATACTCTTCATTCTTCCGTCATGTTGTTTATTTTATCGCCAGTAACTGTTTAAGTTTGAGAAATATATCCCTTATGGGGTTTTTTCTTCTTTCAAACATAAATAAACGTTAAAAAAATGGTCTGATTATTATTTTCTCTAACAAACTACAAAAGAAAAATAATTATTTTTTAATTGAAAAAAAAAAAAAATAAAACAACGTTTATTCTCGTAGCTCGCAAACAGAAATAAAGTAAATTGATGATATATTAAGTACGAGTATTCTATCTTTCTTTGTTATATCATCACTTTAAGTAACGCATTTGAGCTTTTGTACTGTTATTTTTAATTTATGGTATACTGTAAAAATGGATAAAGATGTATAAATCTACAAAAATACTGTATAACTACGGACGAAAATTTATAATAACTTCATTCGAGTCCAAACCAAAGCAACAAAAAGTGTTAATATTAAATAACTTGACTAAAAAGGCTATTTAATTATTTATATGATTTTATTTGTTTATAATATTAATATAGATACTTAAAGTTAAATGTAGTTTATAATAGCTCAAGGTCATATCATAAACAATTCATTTATAATTTTTAGAAATTGCACGAATTTTAAACGCATTTTTTTACAGTTATTATGGGAAAATGACAACAAAAAAGTATAATAATATATTATTTTTCAAATATTTTTACTTTATTTATTATAGAAATGTAGTACTTATGTTGCCAACTTCAAAGAGAAAGCGTTAGAAAAAAATCTCAAAAATAAATTTAAATGCAGTTTTTAAATAAATTGCATTTAAAAGTAATTTGTTTTCCTATACGATGGTATAGAAAATGAAAATGTGTGATGTTTAGAGATTTTAATAATTACATTAGAGTTTATTCATATTTAACAATTGTTTAATCCTGAAATAGCTGAATGTTATTTTGGAGGAACGACACTTTAATTTTTGAGTGAAAGAAATAGCATATTGGGGCTAAAATCAAAATTACTTTAGTTCACAGTGATTTTCGAAAACGTTTACATGTGTTTCTTATAGTGTATTAACTAGTTTTATCACAGCAGAATACCGCTTTTTATTATGCTGTCAATTTATATACTTAAAAGACAAAGGTGTTTTTTCAGTCATCTGGCCTAATCATTCTATTTAACTGATGTTGATAATGATTTCTTTTAAATGAATGTAGTTTATTTGTCGAAGTAACCGCAATCGCTATTTTTTTTTTAAATTCTTCTTTTTTCCATTTTAATTTTAATTTTAAAGTCCTTTGTTGAATTTCTTTATGTTTATGACAATTGGGGTAATCCGCCTGGTCATTCTCCGCACGGATTTCGAGCAACATGTATCGTTACATCAATACATATCTTAACAACATGCATAACATGTATAAAACAGCGTAAAGAAATTCAGCGGGTAATCAAAGGATGTGTATGGAACGATTCTCTGTTAAGAATTTGTCGAATATTTGAGTGCCATCATCAGGAATGCGTGAGTAGTACGTTTTATGCTTTGAGGCATGATATGCACACGGAAATGTATCGCATAATTCCCTATGTGGAAGAATAAAATTAATCATAGTAAAATATTGACTTTTTACGAGCTCAAGAGCTGTTGGACGCCCGTTTGAGGTGAGCCATTTCCTGCCGCAGCTCTATGTATGAAACAGAGGTTGGCAAGCTTTTGGTGTAACGAGGATTTTGCTTGAAATACGTGCAGGGAATGACACATTTGAGTGAGAGAAGCACTTTAAGACTTCGAATTTAACAGCGCTCTCTACTGCCTCAACACTGTTTTTTTTCAACCACATTCCTGCACGAAATCTATTCATTTAGGTCCACTGTACCAGCTTTTTAGTTTTTGACACATAATTTTAAAAACCCTGTTCATAAGTCTTAAAATTTTCAGAACTATTTTCGATTTCACGGTATACTTCTTTAGATAAATATCTTTTTTGTTATTTAAAAAATATTATAAGAAGCCAAAACGCCAAACTACATTTAAATCAAAATTTTAAAACATAATTTTTTTAAGTTTTACGTCTTTTCGAAGTTTGTCGATTAAATATAATATAAGATAAGTGTTCTTCTGTCCTAAGGTGGCTGAGAATAGAAAAATAAACGCAACGAGTTAATTCCTTACTAAAACTACTCGAAAGTCTTCCCGAAAATCAATGGCAACAAAAGATTTTTTTTAATAAATGACTTTTTAAGTCTTAAAAATATATTAATTCATGACATTAACAAACATAAAAACTTTTTTCGGAATCACAAGTTACTGGAGTTTTTTTTTACTTTCCTTTGTGCTTGTATTATATTTTCATAGATTAACAAACATTTGCCTTTTTCCCAGTGTATGATTCAGAAATATTTGACGATAGTTTTCTGACTTTCACTTGTTTCGGCTGGATTTTAAGTTAAGAAGATATTATCCGTATAAGCACGTGAATCTCACAACTTGCCTTATCTATAATTTAAAAAATCGAGTTTTGTCTATCAATCTATTCTACTGGTAAACCTGCATTGAAGAACATTACAATCAGGAAAAAAAACTGGTTGTATCGTTTATTTCTACATTGTAAAATCAAGGAATACAATGAAAATTAATGGACTTAATTAGAAGATTTTCGTGATTTCCCAAAATATCATTTTCTGAATGAGTTTTTTCCCGCTATATGATTTATAAAATTTACATACATGAAATAATAAGCAATATAATGGTTAATTGTTAAAACACTTATTGAAACGCAATTGAAAAAAAAAACATCCTCCAATTATGAAACTCTGTAGAAGGATGATTTTGTGTGCCCCTGTAAATGAAGCCCCAGCAATGACTGAGTGGTTCTGCTCTCGAAACTGATAGACAGGAGGTGCTAGGTTGGAACCCAATTGCGATCTTCTGCCTAATCGTTCATAGTCTACCGTGGTTTTCTTCGAACTTTGGATTTCTTTGCATAAATACGGGTTAGATTCCCTTAGAAAGTCACCCAAAAGGAACCTTCTTAGGGCCTATATTGTGTTGATAATTTGACGTTTTAAACACTTCCACTGTTAATAAAAAAAAAATTTCACATTAGGAAAAATGTAAAATTTAAGTATCAAAACAGAAGTTAATTACTGCAGAGTTTTAAAAAAAATAATGCATTGGTGTTTGATTTGATTTTACGGTTTTATACTTTTATTTCTAAGTCCTTTCGAAGATCAATAAATAAGTGCAATTTTTTTGACTGTAACAAATTATGATGATTTCATTACTTTATTTCTTCGAGAGTTTCCTTACAAAAAATGACAGGATAGTTTATTATCCGCCATTCTTAATTCGCCATCAGATTTATATTCCTTGGCTAAAAGGGCACAAAGGGGTTTAAACATCGAAAAGTTACAGGAATTTAAAAAAAAATCTAAACTTAGAAGTTTGATAAATAATGCACTCTCCGGAATTATTTTTTTCAAATAAAACCCTCTTCAAGCAACAAGGAAAAAACGGAATTCTTTTCATTTTCTTCAAAGAAATTTGTCGCTCATGGAGGGTTTCCAATTGGGTTGGTGTGTGAATGGAGGTAAAAAGTTAGTATTGAGTCTATGCAAATAAATTTCGTTCCATAAAATCATCGTGAAATGGTCGTTCAGGGAAGTGGTCTCTTATTGTAGGTCGTTGCACAAGGCGATTTCACTGAAATTGCCCGTAAAATAACTTTGTGTGTAACCTTGTATTAACATAAGAATATAAGAATTTCAAATATATTTATTAATATTGAATGAAGATTTCGTAATTAAGAGAATCTAATTTCATACCAGTAAATTTCAATATTAAATTTCACTTTATTTAAATACAGATTGTCTGTTATTGAATAAAACAATAAACTGCTGTTTTCAATTTTTGGTATCAATTTGAAATATCGCAGTAAAAATATCCATTAAATTCGAAACAATGGGGGTAGCATATAGATTACCATAGTTGTATATAATTAAGTCAAAATACATTTTTTTGCACATTGTGTTCCATATTATAGGAAGAAAAAATGCTGCATGATTTAAATTATTATGCGTAACATAACGATACTTCATAATTTTATCAGTATTTTTAGAATATTTTTCTCGAGAAATGCCTTTAAAACATAGATTTATGTTAGATAATCTATATATGATATAATTCAGGGTTTTTTAAAAAGTTATTTAATGTTTATAACCTTATGTTTCACAAATCTTAGTAAGTTTTAAATTCTTAAATATACATGGCTTTTAGCTCTATAACTTCAAATGTAGTTTCGAAAATCTAATCTATAAAATACATATCGGAAATTGAAGAATCAGTGTTTTGTCGGAAGAAGTATAGTTTTCCGGGTTTTTCAGTACATTTCCTTATGAGTATGGGATGTGAGTCATTTCTCATAGAAAATTATTAAAAATTACATGGAGAAGTCACGCCAAAGAAAGTTTTCTCGTGTAATTATACGCTTCATCTCTGTCAGAAAAACTTTCTCTACGCCAAGGCATTAATCAGCGTAGCGTATCCACCGGATCACATAATCCCTAATCTCTCTCTAATCTTACCGTCGAACAAGTTTATACATAATTCGAAAGTGAAATAGAAATTTTCCTGGAAAGTTTGAAAAAGGTGAAGTTTTTGAAATGTTTCATTCTAATGAATTATTCACACCTACACATCATACTTTTATTAATACTTTCCATATTTAGAATAAGACTTTTTTAAACAGAAAAACACTGACAGATGGAAACTAAAAAGAAGGAAATAAACGTTCTTGAACTTTGGACAACAATATTGGGCGTAACTGCTTTCAGTAAAAGAAATGACATAAACAATTAAATTTTCCTTCTTTGTTCCGTATATATTCCTGAAAGTAGTGTGTTTAAATTATTTTCAAAATGGAATTCACTTGGAGAACAAAAATTGTTTTGGCTTTATTATTGATTTCTTCTGCTGTAATAATTACAACAGATGCACAGAAACAACTTTGGAAGACGAATGATTTTGAGAAACTTTTTAGAAGAAAGCCAATGCATAATCGAGGAGACGTCATACGTAGAATAGCGGCGCCTATGTTAGCTTTAGGTTCAGTGTTGCAACTTAATCATCTAAGATAGTATCATACTGATTCTATTCAAAAATTAAAATTTCATGAATTTCGTAACGATATATGGCTAAAATTTTCTGTTACTCTTTGAAAAAGTTTCTTATTTAGATGATAATTAGCACAATATTGAAGATACTGGTGTTTTAGAATATATTGATATCTATTTTAGCGTAATTACGTTTAGTAAAAGAAATTAAATAAACAATTAAATTTTTCTTCTTTGTTCCGCATATATTCCTGAATGTAGTGTGTTTAAACTATTTTCAAAATGGAATTCACTTGGAAAACAAAAAGTGTTTTGGCTTTGTTGTTGATTTTTTCTACTGGTATAATTACAACATATGGACAGAAACAACTTTGGAAGACGAAGAATTTTGAGAAATTTTTTAGAAGACGACAGCCAATGCATGATCGAGGACACGTTATACGTAGAATAGCAGCGCCTATGTTAGCTTTAAGAACAGCGTTGCAACTCAATCATCTAAGATAGCATCGTAGAGATACTTTTCAAAGTTAAAAAATCATATATTTCGTAATGATGTATAACTACAAAACTCCAGTTAGTCTTTGTAAAAAGTTGCTTATCAAGATGAGAGCAATCACTTGATAGAAGCTACCGGATTTTTAGAATAATGAAATCTATTTTAGGTAATTACATTCAGTAAAAGAAATGAAATAAGTAATTAAAGTTTCTTTCTTTGTTCCGTGTACATTCCTGAAAGTAATGTGTTTAATTTATTTTCAAACTGCAATTCACCTTGGAAACAAAATTTATTTTCTTTTTATTGTTGATTTCTTCTGCTGTTATAATTACAACAGATGCACAGAAACAACTCTGGAAGATAAAGGATTTTGAGAAACTTTTTAAACGACGGCAGCCAATGCATGATCGACGAGACGTTATAGGTGAACTACTGCGGCGCCTAAGTTAAATTTATGTACAATGTTGCAAATCAGTAATCTAAGATAGTCTCTCAGAGATTCTTTTCAAAATTAAAAATTTCATGAATTTCGTAATGATATATAAGTGAAATCCTCTGACAGTCATTTATAAAGTTGCGCCTTAAGATAAGAGCCACCACATGGTGTATGATATCTGAGTTTCAGAATAATTGCGTCTATTTCTGCTTTAAAGAAGCATTGTATGTAAATTATTTAATACTTCGTTATAGAGATATTATAAAAATTACAAAACACAAACATTTCAATAACAACGTATAAATGAAGTCAACTGATAGACTTTAATAAACATTTTTGAGAACGATTTTTAATGTCACAATTCACAATGTCATCTATACATTCGACAAATACATCTATACATTATAGTTCTCGAATACAATCTCATAAATATAATTCTTATATGAAGTTAAGAATTACTTGGATTCTCGAATTATGTATAGTTAAAAAGTTTTGATTGAGAAGAATGACATTCAATTAACATGATGTTTAAAAAATAATTTTAGTTATTTTCTCCATCGGTTACAATGAAAATAAAATGTAATGATGTAGTAAAAGATTTAGAAATAGAGAAATCTCGATTGATCCAATTACAGTAGTTATTATTTTAAATGGAAATATATGACCGATCAACAAACCACATACTCATCGGAATATGATGCTCTGTTAAACACTAGTTTCTGCTCTAAAATTTATCAGAATGATATAGTTTTACGTTTTCTGTTTTTCTACTGAAATATTAGATTATAACTAAAAATACATATTTTAAAGATATTTAAGGTAATTGAAAATGCATTAAGATTGCATTTGAGCGTAGTCAGAGTTTATCTACCTTACATAGAAATATGAATCATTGCTTTTATTCAATAAAAAGCTTTGGTGAATAGATTATTTTTTCGTGTTGCTGAACCCATTAGATATTTTCTCAGTTTTCCTCGAGTGTTTGGTATATATATTCTAAAAAGATAAAAAAAAAAGGATACTGTAAAATTTTCTATTATCCAAAAAATGAAAAGCTTTATTTTTATGCTATTGTTGTTTTCAATTATTTTTGTTAAAAATTATGCACAGCTGGTTGAAGATGATTTGTATGAAACATCGCAAAGGCCACACGACTGTAAATATAATAAACATAAAAAATTGATTCCTTTCATTGCACTTGGAACAGTGTTGAAAATGTTTCAATCTAAGTAAATGGAAATTGTTTTTAAAATTTTACTAAATTGGTGACATTTTAAATTATCAGTGAAATCTGTATTACAATCTGTATTACCAAAGCCGTTCTTTAAATGACGGAAGAACTGTTGAAAAACTTTAACTAAATTGTTCTAAAGGCTAAATAAGAATCGATCTTTCCGTTGTACTATATTTTTTGGAATGTTTTGTCATTTTGTATCATGCCGATTAAATAGTTTCTGATTGTTATTTTCTATACGTTTATGCAATGCATTCATTTTATTGAATTGGAAATATATTTAACGCTGTAAATATTATAGCTGTTCGTTATTTTTGCATATTTTTTTAAGGACAAGTTGCGTATCTTATGATTAAATGTTTCATTTTTGCACATTTTTTCTAGTTTATAAATTATGCGCAGATGGTTGAAGCTGATTTGTATCAAACATCGGAAAGACCAAATGACTGTAAAAATAATAAAAAAAAAAAAAAAAAAAAAATGATTTCTTTCAAAACTTTTGGAACTGTGTTGAAAATGTTCCAAGCCAAGCAAATGGAAAATGTTTTTAATAATTTTACTAAATTGGGGAAATTTTAAGTCATCAGTCGTATTTGCATTATAATTTGTATTACCATAGCGATTCTATAAATCATGGAAATATTACTCTACATTAACTAAATTATTATATAGACTAATATGGAACCGATCTTTTCTTTGTACTATATTTTTAGGAATAACTTTATCATTTTGTATTAAGTCAAATATTTTATGATTGCTTATTTCTTACAGTTTATGCATTACATTCATTTTTCAAATTGAAAATGTTTTTAACGTTGTAAATATTATTGTTGTTCGTTTTTCCATATTCTTTTAGGAAAAGCTGTATATTGTGTGATTAAACGTTTCATTTCTGTATATTTCTTCACGTCACTATTGAGTTAAAGCGAAAATATGCATAATATTGCAATTATTATTATTCATTTTTATTTTAAATTGTTTATTATTATGAATGCTCTTGATACTTTGAATAGGAAAAAATTGAAATTGTCAGTTGCATGTGTATTACAATTTTTACTATGCAGTAATTCATTAAATGATACAGAATGTTGTCCAAAAATTGTTTCAGAATTTATAAAATCTCAGATTTCACATTAACGAAGTGTTTTGTATTCTGAAATAGAACTGATTTTTGCACTGTATTATTTTTGGGGAATTGCTTTTATTATTTTTTAACATGTGATTTAAATATTTTATGTTTTCTTATTTCTTCAAGTTTATGCTTACATTGATTTTTTGAAACGAAAATGTACTTTTACTTTGTAAATATCATTATAATTCATTTTTCCACATTTTTTTGAGAAATAGTTATGTATCATGCGAATTAAATGAATAATTTTATATTATTTCTTCAAGATTATCTGCACATTTACTGTTTAAATTGAAAATAAGTATATCATTAAAAATGTTATTAAAAATTCTTATTTTATATTGCTTTATTGTGAATGCTTTTGGTAATTTGCATAAATTGGGAAATTTTTAAGTTATCGCCTTGTTGATCTGTATTACAATCTGTATTACCACCCCATCTTATAATTCGAAATACTATATAAATATAGTTACAGAATTTAAAAATATTAGAATTTATACTTACTAAATTGTTGTTTAAGATGAAATAGAATTGAACATTTCGTTGCATTACTTTTTAGGAATGATTATTATTTTGTATCATGTGAATTATATATTTCATGTCAGCTGATTCCATCTAGTTTATGTATATATTCATTTTTTTTAAATTTAAAGTGTGTCTTACATTGCAAATATTATTGTAGTTTGATTTGCCATATTGTTATTATTATTATTTTGAAAAAAAAAACTAATATTTTCCATTTTGTAAAATAAATATTTTACTTACGTATTCATTTTTAACCACATATTTACATTTGAAACATAGAAAAAATTCCATAGACATGAAAATACTCTGTAAACCTTATTGCAGGCCTCTTATGTTACATTTTTTTTAATCATTAATGCTTTTGGTATTTTGCATGTGAATTAAAAATTTCATATAACATTTTCATCAAACTTATATGTTTACTTATGGTATAAAAAAATAGAATTTATTGTAAATGTCACAGAATTTTAACAATCTCATATTATATATTTCAAATACTGAAGTTTGTATGATGTAAATGAAGATTTACGAAATTTGTGTTTCTATAATTCTTTTATTTTTAAATTTATCTCTAAATATACTGAATGCTTAAAAAAATAATAACATTGGAATTTTAGAGATTTTGAAATTTTGAAACAAGATAGTATTATTTATAGATCATAGATATTTACTATATAGATTAGATATTACTACTACATGTTATCATTATAAGAAAAATAAATAAGTTTTTGATTTACAGAAATTAAACATTGTATAAAATATTTCCAAATGAAAAACTATCTTAACAACAAGGGATTCCTATTAGTAACAAGCACTTAGAATACTTTTTAAATAAGTTTGCATAAGCTTTTATTGCTAAAATTGCATCTCTGTGATATTTTGATAAAGCTGAAAATATATTTTTCTGTTAAATAATTATTTTGACATTAAAAGATGTGCATATATGTATACATTAATAAAGATATATTTTTATAGCTCTAATATGTATTTCATTTTATCTTGTCATTTTTAACTGAAAATATTGCTTCTTTAAAAATTCCTGAGTTTCTGAACATATATAAGTCTTATATCTGATGCTTTAGTATTCAAAAGTAATAAAACTGTCAAAACTGTATAATTTATGTTTCTGCTGGTTTAAATTGCATACCATAAACATCAGTGCACTACATATTTTATAGAATACTAGAATGATTCTGTTCATAATTTATACATTGTATAACGTCTAGATATGTAAGTTCCATCGGAATATTTTTAATGCATGCGAAAATCGCATCATTTTGAAACGTAAAGTTATTCTTACAAAATTTAAAAAACTGCATTAGTGAAATCCTATAACGCAGCTTGAAATCTGTAAAATTTCTGATTAAGAACTGATCTTCAACTATGAATATTATTTTTTATGTATATTTGTGGTTTTCTTTTAGTTTTTTTTTTCAAGAAGCGTGTCATTATTTATTTGTACGTCTAGTTGTGGTTTTTTTTTCTTCCCTCTCTCCCTCTTTATTTATTTATTTACTTATTTATTTTTCAGAAGCGTTTTTTGGTGGTTTAAGTTTATTTAATATATTAAAATAATAACTGCATTAGTGGAATCCTAGAACGCCGCTTGAAATCTGTAAAATTTCTGATTAAGAATTAATCTTCAACTATGAATATTATTTTTTATGTATATTTGTGGTTTTGTTTTCTTTTTCTTTTTCTTTTTCTTTATCTCTCTCTTTTTTTTTTCAAGAAGCGTGTCATTATTATTTGTACATCTAGTTGTGGGTTTCTTTTCTTCCCTCTTTCTCTCTCTTTATTTATTTATTTACTTATTTATTTTTCAGAAGCGTTTTATGGTGGTTTAAGTTTATTTAATATATCAAAATAATTCAAATTGATATGAATATTATTAAAGATTGTATTCAAAATAATTTCCGTTTCTTCTACAGTCATTGTCCACACAGTTTCATAAATTTATTTAGCATGTGATGTTATGGCAAATATCAGATAAAATTTGATAAATAATGGTCTAATTTTCATAGAATTTCTTTAGACTTTTATAAGAATTTTGGAACTTATTTTTATACTATTATGAAATTGACCTCTTCAAAAAGTTAATTGCGAATTTTCGTAAATGCTGAAAATGTGCTTTATATTAACACAAAATGTACTTCCTTTAGATGTAGCCCCCCCCCCCCCAAAAAAAAAAAAAAAAAAAAAAAAAAAAAAAAAAAAAAAAAACGCGCATTAAGTGCTATAATTATGAATAAATTTCCAAAACTGTCGTAATTTTGTAAGAAGGTTGATATTTTTTCATATGAGATATAAAAATAAAGAATAATAATAAAAAAAATTTAAAACAATAAAATTCATTTTCAGCAAGTACCAGAAGTGGACGAGAAGGTCTGGTCTCAAAGTTGGTACTCTCAAAGCTCTCAAGGTACTCCGGTTCGATCCTAATTGTGCCCGTCGATTTAATCGTTCGGAGTTTTTCGTGATTTTCCATGAAACTTGAATTGTCTTGGGTAAATTCGGGTTAAGTTTTCTTAGAAAGACTCCCACGGAGGGCACCCCCACCATGTTCAGGCCTATATCCCTATCCTAGACAATCGGCCGACATAAACAGCACACACACTAAAAATGGTTATCTTAAAAATTACACTTTATGTAAACTACTTAAGAAAAATGATGTAATAATGTATTATTGTTAGTAATGCAGAATACGGAAATATATTTAATTAATATTTACTACGTATACATATGAAAACTGACAAAGATGAAATGAATAATAATAATTCCCACTCATTTCAAAAAGAAAATACAAATCGCACTATTTACATAACACTAATAAATTTATACTTTTATTAACATTTCCTACCTACTTATACCTATTTGTGATATTTTTAGATGTTCTTAGACTTCCTGTAACGGTCTTTTCTGTGGATAAAAGTAGATTTTCAGCAAAATGAAAACGAAATTCAAACATAAGATGAAGGCAGAGTGAAAAAAAGAAAAAATAAATAAAATATAGATCGATATTTCTCATTTTAGCCCTTTGCACTCGAAAGGGAATTTTCCCGTGTCCCACGTAAATGGGTGCTTCAAAGGCTCCAGACATCAGTATTTTAAACTAATTTTCTCCGCCTTATATAATGACAGAATAATATTTAAAAAAACTGCAAAGTTAATGCAAATTATCTAGAAAATTGCGATTCCAAGAGCAATTTTTGCAACGATAACAAATAATAATAATAATAATAATAATAATAATAATAATAATGTTCCCACTGCAAATTAAAAAATATGTAAGGTCACTATAATTTTTTTTAAGGAAACTGGGATTCCTAGAGCTTTTTACGTAATTGCAACAAAGGTTACAGATAAAATGGTAGTAACAATACTTTAATTTTACTAGAGCTTTTGTGAAGCTACATATTTTTGAAGATTTACAAAAACTGGTTTTGTAGATTTACATCATTTGTGTACAGTATACAGCTAAATTTTAAATAAACATACTTATGTATAACTTTACATCTAAAAATTATAAATTCTATTTTTTTCCTGGAGCCAAGTACATAAAACTGAAATTTCAATTATATGCATAATCTCATATTCTTTGCAATTGTAGAATGGCAGCACAATAGATGGACATACTAACAGACACGTATTTTGTATAAATAAGTTTTTTGGTTCTCTGACCGCTAAAACGTGTAAAATCATAGAAAATCTTAACTCAAAAAAAAAAAAATAAAATAAAATAAAATAAAAAATGATCACAATACTTTTATCTATTAGAGATAGAATAAAGTAAAAATATCACAATAATTAATAAACAATTAAAATCATTCATTACGTACTTTATTTATAGATAATCCAATCTAAAAATATTATCCACACTTAAGTTCTACAGACACCATTATAGATTTTCTTCAAAAGGAATTATTTAAAATCCAAATGGGGTTTATTATTAATTTATTTTTTGTTCTAAGTCATCTTATTCTTTTAATTTCATATTCTTATTAACCTCTTTTAAATATTTATTTTTTATTGGTTAAGAAAAAAATCGCTTTTTACAGAAATTCAATTAACTTCGAAAACGCTTCACTGAAAAATAAGATGGAACATAATTAGATTTTTTTTATCGACTTTATTCATATATTTGACATTTTCTGTCCTAAACATAGCTTTTAATGTTTATCGAAAAAGAATTTCCGTTATCTAATTATCTAACAAGCTATAAAAAAGAAGATTTTAAACAAAATCTTGTTTAAACTTTTTTTTTTCTTCTGTAATATGATATTTGAAATCATTTTCAAATTAAAAAAAAAAAATGCGTTAAAATAATTTTTAAAATACAAAAAACAAATATTTCAAAGCGTCTGCATATTTAGCGTAATAAAAATTTTAAGTTTAAAAATTTAAATTATGCCAGCATTTTAAAATAAATATGTAATTTGATATAATTAATGCATTGAGTACCACGTGTGTCACCAGTGACTACCATTGAAATTCCCGTTTCGGGCACGTCAGTCACAAGAGTCTAACAGTATGGAGTACAACAAAAAAAATTTAGAAAAGGTACATTCCAAATAAATTTTTGGGTATCAACCCTAAAATTCTAAGTAATTTTAGGGTTGTATCATAAAAGTATTAAATATTTATTACCAGAAAATGTTAATGGGTTTTATTAAAACACAGTAAATATAACAACAGTTGTCCTTCACAAATATAGCCCCACTAGTGGCCGAGAGATTCTGACCTGTCAACTGGAAGACGGCAGGTGCTGGTTTCGAACCCAATCAGGGTCGTCGGCCTAACAGTTAGGAGTTTTAACAGAGTTTTCTTCGAACCTTGGATTTTCATGCATAAATACGGGTTAGGTTCCCTTAGAAAGACCCCTACGACGAGTACCCTACCCCTTTAGGGGATATATTCCACATGTTGTTAACTGGCCTTCATAAAATAAACCAAACTTTCACAGATATAAAAGAAAAGTGTAGCAACGTGCTTGGTTAATTTTCAAGAAATTCCTCTACCTAATTGTGTCGAATTTTCTTCGACACATTAGATAAAATCGCAAATCATAGTTATTGGGAGAGAGACTATTACAGCTGTTTTTAGGATTTCGTTTATCTGACAAAATCCTATTCGTCTCTGACCAGTGTCTGTCTGTCAGTCACAGAGTCCGCGCACAAAAACTGTACAAGTCAGAGACTTCAAATTTTGTATACTTATAGCTGAATACTTCGTGTCACGAGAGAAATAAAAAAAAAACTCGAAAAATTATATTATTTTAGTTAAATTAATTTTTAAAATGTCATTTGTTCATTTTTCAGATTTAAGTTTTAATAGATAAGTTTAATTTGAATGATTTTCGTATAGACATTATAGCTTGGAGCTAAAGCATTTAACTTTTAAGCAAAAGCGTCTTAGTTCAAGACCCGGTGGTGGAAGTTGAAATTTCTACATTAATATGGATTTAATTAAAAACAAATTTGTATTTTTCCTCCCAATTTTAGGGCTTGTATGGTTAGGATTCCATTCATCAGGTATTCATAAGATTTTTGGAGTATATATACATATATATTGCGAATTATTAATAATCCAGCATTTTTAAATTCGTTCAAACATTCTTTTTCGTTTATAGAAGTTATTTTTTTTTATATCTCCTCCATATAGATTCTCTTTGAAAGACCTCACAGAGTAATCTAACCTCCCCGGCTGTATACCTTTCGTATAAATAACCAGCTGTCACAAAACCCCTTCAACGCAAAATGTCATAATATAAATGTTTCCTTGTTTTTATCATATTAAATGTATTGCACTTAATACGGTATATTAAGATAACCAAAGTTCACAATTTTTAATATGATACTTGACATTTTCCTATAGGGAAATAATTAGTGCAAAATCCATCGTTTCATATGCAAATTCGATCGAGAACACAAAGATTAGACACGGTGTTATGAATTTCTCCAAGGTACTTTTTCAACTTCCTCTGATTCAAGAGGATAATAAAATTATTTCCCTAAAAGCATTTGTACCTTAGACGGTACAATAAAAGACCATTAAACCTTGAAGGTTGGATTTTTTATTTTTTTCAAATTCCAGAAAAAAAATTACTTTTACGTCAATATTATTAACACTACACCCAGAAAAAAGTTTTGTTGAATCAACAAAAATTTGTTTGGTCCAACAGGTCCCTTCGTTTAAATATGAGTTAGTAAAAATTTTGTTTGACTGAGCAAAATATATATATATATATATATATATATATATATATATATATATATATATATATATATTATTTTTATTTATTTATTTATTTATTATATATATACATATATACATATATATATATACACTATATTGCCATTGATTATGGGACACTTGCGATTTTAGACATTTTACTAAATATCTAGAAAAATACATGAGGAATCATCTCGAAACTCTTAGTGTATAAATATAATAGTATAAGTCATACATCTCCGTGAAGATTTTTTCCCGAAACTCCAAAGGGGGCCGTCAACAAATTAAAAAAGAATGAATATCTTTTGAATAACCCTGTCAAAACTAATGTAGCAAAAGAGCTCAAACTCTAGATTGTAATTGAATGCCTTATTGTAATAAGCCTTGTTCATTTTTATGCAAATAGCATGCATACTCGCAGAATAATTAAGGTTTTTATAAAAATGATCCCAAATTTTTCCAAGTTTTTTCCTTATAATTTTCAGAGTTCTTAATATAAAATATTATTTTTTTTCAGAAAATATGACAAACAACGTTGCACACAGTACCCTGTAATCTGAATTAAAAAATAATGAAAATTGTATAAAAAATGAGTTGGTTTACTAAATAATTTTTTATTGCGCTTGCGTCAACGATATCAAAATTTCATTTGCATATTATGTTAGCTGAATGTATAGAGCAACTTTTGTGAAAGTCACAAAATCAAAACTTGAAAATTCTGACAATAATCGTCAATTGAATAAGTCGAAAATCCGTTATTCTCAAAATGAAGCAAAAACAAGAGGGGTTGTATCCATATATTCATTGATTAGTGTCAATATAGAATACACAATATGGGATGTACTACTGCATTTGGATAAAATCCCTCATTTTTTTGCTTCATTTTGGAAACAACGGATTTTGTCCTTTTTCTATAGACGATTACTTTCAGAATTTTCAAGCTATGATTTTGAGACTTTTACAAAAGTTGCTCTATACATTTAGCTAACATAATATGCAAATGAAATTTTGATATCTTTGACGCATGCGCAGTAAAAAATTATATAGTAAACCTACTCATTTTTCATACAATTTTTATTATTTTTTAATTCTGATTGCAGGGTACTGTGTGCAATGTTGTTTGTCATATTTTCTGAAAAAAAATATTATTTTATATTAAGAACTCTGAAAATTATAATGGAAAAACTTGGAAAAATTTGGGACCATTTTTATAAAAACCTTAATTACTCTGCGAGTGTGCATGCTATTTGCATAAAAATGAACACAGTGTATTACAATAAGGTATGCAATCATAATCTAGAGTTTGCGCGCTTTTGCTACATTAGTTTTGACAGGGTTATTCAAAAGATATTCATTCTTTTTTAATTTGTTGACTGTCCCCTATGGCGTTTCGGTAAAAAATCTTCACGGAGATGTATGACGTACACTATTATATTTATACACTAAAAGTTTCGAGATGATTCCTCATGTATTGTTCTAGATATTTAGTAAAATGTCTAAAATCGCAAGTGTCCCATAATCAATGGCAATATAGTGTATATATATATATATATACATGGGTGATTCTCAAAATAGTGGACAATTTCAAAAGTGAAATCTTAAAAAAATTACTGTTAGCAAAATTTCTGAAAAAAATAGCTGTTGTTAATATAGTATTAGGTATACTTTACATGTAGTCAGCAGAGCTAAATATTTAAAAATTAACTTAAAAAAAATAATTAGTATTTTTTGAGCCATGCTAATGACAAAACAAATTGCATGGAATAAATATATTAAGAAATCTTTATTTTCTTCCTGTTTAAATATTTTTTTCTATATTTATTAGCCTTTCTTTTCAGCAAATGGTTTCCATTTTTACATATATACATATAAGGAGAATAAAAACATTACCAAAGAGCAAACTTTGTTTACATGAGCAACATTCTGACACTAACAATGTAAGAAGCTGTCTTAGTGATTTTCTGACAGATTTAATGCATATTTTAGGGATAATAAATGTAATACCTAAATTTATATGTAAAATTTAACTTTATAAAAGATACAATATAAGCAATGGTTACATTTATGCACATAGGAGTCTTTAGCATGGACAGAAAAACCATGCTAATGACACTGATATTTGTCCATGCTAATGACAAATTTTAATTTAAGTAAGATTATGAGCCATAATATAATCACAATGCAATAGTCCTTTCTGGGGCTTTTTAAAACACAAAAGTCCTATGCAAATAAGTAAAATAAAAATTTTAATTATAAATTAAACATGAAAATTATTATCCATTCTAATGACATACAATTGATGTACTCCCCTAATATTCAACTTCTATTCTTAAAATACAATACATGCTTCTATTTTCAGGCTGGGTTAAAATGGCTACTTAGAAGAAAACTATGGAGAAACTTTATATTTTCAAATTATTGTCATATGTGAAAATGAAATTTTTATTAATAACCAGCTGTTATAGTATGACCTTGCTTTGAAAATTGAATAAGGAGGACAAACTTTAATTCTTTTTTTATATACAATAATTTTATTTTTAAAAAGAAATTTATTGGATAAATCCTCTCCTTGATTAATTTAAAGAAAGAATAACATTTGTTTTATTTTATAAACATGATATTAACTCTTGAAAAAGCTAGTATATACAAGGCACAGCTGCTGTGGACATCCATGCTAATGACATTTTGAACATTTATTCTCTTATTTTAAGATGTTTTTAACTAAAAAGTGAGTAATTCTTGAGTGCAAATAATGAATAATATTAAGACAAACATATCTAAATATAAAAACATGACAGAAAACCTCTCAATTTTTTTCTGTATGCCGAAAGACATAAATTGTCCCCTATTTTGAGAATCACCCATATATATATATATATATATATATATATATATATATATATATCTTTCATAGTTATGCAAGTCAATTAAACAAAATTACGTAAGAGAGTTATAGCTACTGCACACCAATTTAGGTTATGCAAAAACAACAAAATTTTGTTGGAATTACAAATTGAAAATACAAGACTTTCGTAAGACTCAAATAAAATTGATGAAAATTTTGTTAAAATTTTATTAGAGTGCGCATAATTTCCAAAAAATAAAATTACATAGAAAATAAAATACCAAACAGCATGTGCTTTCAATTCAATATCGTTTCGCGATTTTTCCATCTTAAAATATAAATTTTGGCAAAATGGACTTCAAGATACACTCTCTTCCGAAAGTTAAGCACGGAGAGGAAAATGCTAATTTTTTTAAGCCAATCAGAATTGAAAAGGATGCAAATCACTGCAGAAATAGATGGATCTATGGAAATATGTCAGATAACAGCCAACCCCGTTTTTATGCCAAGAAATATGCAAAAAGGGCAGTGTTATAAGAAGCCAAGGGTTACAGAGGGGGGGGGGGTTACAGAAGTTGATTGTAAATGCTGATAGAAGGTGTTTAAAATTTTCGTACAGTTTGTTTTGAAGAAATATGTATTTCTATAACTTCCAGAAGATGAATGTAAGACTCTGAGCGCTGGCGTGCTATGGGGTGCATCGAAGCACGACATTCGATCACAGATGTTGCTCTTTTCTTCGGCGTTCGTCATTCTGTAATTTCACGTTTATGGAAACAATTCCAAACCACACAGACAGTTGTCTGACGACCCTAGTCGGTCGCCTAAGGGTTACAACCTCCATGGAAGCTATTGTAGCCAAGAGGAATCGCAGAGCGACCTCCACACGTGTTACATCCATGGTAACAGCGTCCATTGTTAAGGCGATATCTGCTACTCTACGCCGAAGATAGCATATGAGTGGATTGTATGCCCGGGTACCTCGAGTTTGTGTTCCTCTATCTTTCCAAGCAAAAGGGGCACGATTAAAGTGGTGCCGGGAACATGTCAATTGGACTATGTCTGACTAGGGCGATGACATGTTTACTGGTGAGTCAAGATTTGCTCTGCAGCCAGATGACAGGCATATAAGGATATGAAGTGAACAAGGAACACGCAATCAACCCCAAAACATCACAAAACATCACGCATTCGGAGGCAGAAATATTATGGTGTTTGCAGAGAATTCATTAGGATTCCGCACCGACCTGCGCATCTTTAAACTGGGTTCTGTGACGGCTGTCCGGTATCGAGATGAAGTCCTAGAACCCATTGTGAGATTGCACGCTGCAGCGATTGGTCCTATTTTTTTATGGGACGATAACGCACGTCCCCTTAGAGCTGGCACCGTGAATAACTACCTGAAGAGTGAAGGGATTGCGCGTATGGCGTGGCCAGCATATTCGACCGACCTTAATCTCATTGAAAATCTTTGGGATGCTCTCGTCCGTGCTGTATGTTTACGTTTCCTTCCTGCAGCCACTCTTATTGAGCTGTAAACTACTCTACAAGAAGAATGGCGATTGCTTAATTCTGCGGTGATTGACGACCTAACTGAAAGCATGGTTACAAGATTTTAGCTCTGTATACAGATGAAAAGGGATTACATACACTATTAATGTCTTTTTTTTTTCATTTTATGCTGTTTATTTTCATTTGATACATAATTCTGTTTAAGTATCCAGTATGTCATTATCTGATAACCTATAAAAATTTAATATTGTTTTTTTTTCTGTATATAATTATTGATTTTGTTTTATGCATAAATATATATGCTACTTTCCTGCCGAATTTTGTGTCAATCGAAGCAGAATTTGTTGATTTTTTTTGCATTTTACATCTTCGTGTTTAACTTTTGGAAGTGAGTGTATAAAGTCATAGAAATTTGAGTTTAAGTTAAGGGACATTTAGAAAACAAATAACACGTTTGAATTCTGAATAACATCACGGACCCGGGCACAGCCGAGCAAGTCACCTAGTTATTAATATACAGAGGAAATTTACAATTTTAATTTCTAATTTTTGTATGCACCTCTTAAAATATTCTATGTTACGTATTTTTCAAAACTTTTATAAAGTATATACTTAATTTTATATGAAGGGTTTAAATATTACTTACAATTCGTCAACTTTTAACACATAAAAAATTAAATAAAACATAGACGAAAAAGCAGCTATTAAGAAATGTACACAGAAAAAAGTTAAAAATATTATTTTCTCCAAGAGATATTTTACATATACGAAAACATGAAACATCCATTCACTTAATACCGAAGCTGAGAGACCAGACCCGTTAAAACGCATAGTGGCCGAAAGAAAACTTCATTATAGCGAAAATATTTAGTGTTTGCCTGAAAAATATTTATGAATGGGACACAAGTATAAAGGAAGCTTTAATTAAGAAAATAGATATTTACAGTATCGTAGAGTTTTTGACTAGATTAGTAGAAAAAATCATAATAAGTTATTAAAAAATTTTTCATTATTCTAAAAATCATGATTTGATAACAATATGTGACTTAGTATTTATTCCAAATCACGTTTTTAGAGAAAATTGAACCATAAATATCAAAACACTGATTTATTTATTTACATTTTTTTGGGGGGGGGGGCAGGGGGTAACAAAAATTCATAAAAATAAATCGGTGAATTCACAGCAAAACTACTGGCTGGAAAGCCGAACTTTTTCCGTTCCGTTAGTATCTTTTCCGTTTTGGGAAATAAAAGAAGGAAAAACTACGTTTGAAGAATATGTAACTTTCCGTTATAAAGTTGTTATAAAATAGTATTATGAAGTTGGTATAAAGTTGGTATTATGAAGTTGGTATAACTTTCGTAAGAATAAAATAATTTTAATCTCGATGACAAAAAACAATATAGTTGCAAATTAGCTGAACAAAAGATCCACGATTCTTCCGTTGAGTTTTTTCCTTTCTGTGCAGTAACACATCAATTTTGCAACATTCACAATACATAAGCAGCAAATAAGAGAGTATCTTCATTGTTTCCTACCATCTTCAGCCGTTTTCTTATTTTCATGAAATATGATGAAATTTTCCAAATTTTAACTGGAAAAACTTGTTTTTCTTGAAAGGAGTTTTTACACTTATGCATAAGTCGAGAAATTTCAGACAAAATTTGGGAGATGAAAATGGGAGTCGCCTTATATATGTGATAATAAAAAATCCATTTTTGCAAATAATCAGCGAATGTCCAAGTGTTTTAAGTAATCGCATATATGTCTAAGTTGAAGAAAGAGAGGAAAGTGGACAATGACATTTCTCAATGATTGAAATAATAATAATAATAATATTATTATTAATAATAATATTAATAATAATAATAAGAAGAAGAAAAACAAGAAGTAGAAGAAGTAGTAGAGGAAGAAGAATGCTTCTACATAAACTAACAACTAAGTACTAAGTACTAAACAACTAAATACTATATTTTAGCAGTCTAATGAAAAGCTGTTTACCCTCATAAATGACGCTCATAAAAGTTATTTATTTATTTATTTTTTTGTATCAATGTATTTATGTGAATAGGTTTCAAAATAGTCTAAGCTTCTTCGGTTTTACATAATAATTATGACGAATTGAAACGTTAAATTGAAAATAATTGTCTGTTAAAAAATGATAATACTATGATTTAAGAAAAATTTATTAATTTTTTTCATTCTTGATTACAAATCACTTTTCAAAGTACTACAAGAAATGTGGTTCGATTATTTTTTTTTTCAAAATTGTGTTAAAGAGTTATAGGGGTCGACTCATACACAAGTATATAGGGTAATTTTAATGAATATTTATTAATTATTTCACAGTTAAAAGTCCGTAACTGATAAGAGTTTGGACAGAATAATCGATTAAAAGCTAGATTTGATGCTGGCACTTTTTTACTCTCGCATTTATCCATAATCACTATTTGATTAAATAAAAAGAGATTCGGAATTGGGGGCGGGGGCTTATACTTGTTAAGATAGTGGCATTGACTCTTTATTTGAATTTTGTGGAACCGATGTGAAAGGCAATTACAAACTACGATAAAATTAAATGCACACAGCATTTCATTATATTTTAGATCATATAATTATTAAATATATTTTTGAGCAATAAGGGTTAAAGAAGATGATAAAATAGTTAAAGACGATAAAATCTGAGAAATTTAAACCATGCTGCTTATATGGGGGGAATTAGTTACATTTTTAAATTAAAATTAACACCTGACTTAAAATTTGACTAAGCATTTCGCAGATTAACTAATTCTTTGGAAGATAAATTTCATTCATTACATATAAAATATTTACACCGAGGGTCTCGCGTTGGCCTTACTACTTGGCCGGGACACATGTTGCATAACACCTTGATGTCGAAGATCTATTAAACAGAGTTTGGTGCTATAGATCTTGATCGGATCTATAGTGCTATAGGCCGTAAAGCCTCAAATTTAGTTTAGTTTGTAAAAGAATCACACACCTGGTTAAATTTCTAAAATATACTTCTTATATTAATCGCTATTCCTCAATAAATTTGTTTTGATGGAATGCATTTTGTACTATATTAATCGAAATATAATAATCCCCAACAAATCATAATATTTACTTTCAAAGTTTAACGCTAAAAATGAACTTGGATTAGAAGTAACAATGAATACTTAAATAACTACTTAACAGTAGGTGAATGGGAATATCAAACGCCATTGACCTTAGATTCATTTTTCTCAAATAAAAACAAAACTTTATTCAGTGATGTGGATCGATGTACATTTCTTTTTTTACTTTCTTAAGTCCTAATATATCATCGATTTTCCTCGTTCTGCATCATCACTTATGTATTATTAGTCATTCAACCGCTATCGAAACACTCAAGGCCATAAAGAATGTGACGTCATCGCAAATTGACTAACTACTAACCTCATCAGTAAAGTAGAGAACACCTGAGAAACACAAAATAGTCTCACTAGATTGTAGAAAACTTTTTCACAATAATTACTGAAAATTAATTAATTTGTTTATTTTTTAGATAAGTTGTAAGGAAAGTTAATTTATTCTCATTTACATTAGGATACTTTTTAATGAGTTATTCAAATGCATATATGCAGAATATTAGTCAAGCGTTTTCAAATAAGAATTTCTATCTACTCAATTATATCTTTAGTCATTATATATGTTTTACATATTTTTACTTTCTCTGTCATGATTAAAAGGAAATATTGCTATAGAAATATTTTTTGACTTACGGTTTCCATCGGATATACTCGTTTTAAGGGTCAAAGATCCCAAATATATGTTTAAACAAAAGTTTTATATCTTTGTGTGTCGCCATTCCACCATCAAAAAATATATGAAATTACGTCTAGAAGTGAAACAAATTTTCTCTTGTATGCTTCACTGTAACAAGGAACTCCTCCTTCAATTTAAATTTATTCCGCTGGAACTTTGGCTTTAACACGTTGGGTGACTGACACTGAAAATTCCACTTAGGCCGTGTCAGTTACCGGTGACTGACAGTGTAAAACATGATATAAAGCTAAAAATATATATATTGTTTAAAGCAATTATTAAGGCATAATACTGTACTAAATCTACGGTCACACTTACCCATTTATTATATTTATTATTTTTTGATGTAAATTACATTGCCTATTTTTTTAAATAACAATATGACACATTCAGGCAGTTCTCTTACATTCTAATAATAATGCATTTACTTTTATGAATTTTTCGAGTTGTACGTATTAGCTAATTGTTCCGTTCGTATAAAATATCCATACATTCCCCCTCCTTGTGTAAAAATGAATAAATACCGTAATTTCAAGTGTATAAAACATGGCTAATGCAAGTCTTTTTCGATTCTTTTTTCGGGAATTTTATTTTCAAAATGAAGTAAATAATTGATATGGAGAAAAGTTTCATTCTATTTAAAAAGTATTCCAGTAGGTAACTGAGTTATCTGATCCGCGGCTTATACACAGAAAAAATACTGTAAAAAAATTATTAATATTTTTAAAGATTTTTAATGCTTAAGGGCTTATAAAAATCAAATTATTTATTTTTAAAATATTTCTTCCAAAAATTCCGAAAATTAATTTTAAAACTAAGTAAAAACAAAACAAAAAATTAACAACTTCTTTTTTTTTTTTTTTTTTTTTTTTTTTTTAATTTTTTTGAAAAATTTTCCCAAAATATTTTTTTTTTTTCAGAAAGCATAGGTTCCCAACAATTTTTCAATAGAGAAGTAATTTTTTTTTCTCTGCAGTCATGTTGAAAAAAAAAAATCAAATACGCAATTTTTGTTGATATTTTATAAGCTATGTTTGTGAAACGAGGGAATCTCGAGTTTTAATTGAAATAAAAGATATTCCTGTAGAATACCAGAGTCGTGTTCTTTACGTCAAAAAACTAGTATGACTAATCAGATTGTCCCTTTTTTTAGCGGGTGGGGGAAGTTATTTAGAAGACTAGGAAATCAAGATGATTACAATTTCATTTTAAAGAACTTAAAAGAGAATATAAATAAGTGTAATATTGATTCAAAGAGCATGCATGCATTAATTTAATATTAGGCATTTTTTTTAAACAAAAAGTTATATATTGTAAAACATGCCTTTTTTGATAAAATATGAATTTGCACTTTACTCCTTTCTATTTTCATCATCATCATCATCATTATTATTATTAAATTGATCATTGTAGATCAATGCTAAATATAAAGAAGTACACATCTTTCCTATTTATAATTGCTACTATTAATTCCGCTATTTAAATAAGTTAGAGCAATGTAGAAAGTTTAATGACAACATCATAGTAACTAGGAGCATACACAAATTAATCAGTACTTGTTCTTTACAATACATCAATATCTACAACAATATTTTTTATTGATTTACCACTTTACTTATATTATACTTTATTTAAGACTTTACTTCTTAAAGAATTTACTTATAAATTCTTTATGCAATATAACCAAACTAAGTAAAAACTTGAAGCTACTTAAATAAAAATCTTAGACTATACATGACAAAATATTTTTGAATTCCTATATCTGTATGTATACATCTTTTACTTAATTTAATGTTGGGAAAAAAAAACATTTTTTTTTCGTTTTCAGTATATTATTGTACTATATATATACGTAAAATCTTTGCCTTTTTTTATAAAGTAAGATTTTATACTTTTTTTTTCTTTTTCGTCTTAAATTGATCATTGTGGATAAATTCTAAATATAAAGAAATATATCATAATTCCTATTGATATTGTTACTATTATTTAAATAAATATATTAAAACAATGTAGGATTTTTGATGACAACAGCATAATAATTAATAGCAAGTAATAATCAGTTAATAATTAGTTTTATTCCTTTACAAAACATCAATTCCTACAACACTTTTTATTTATTTATTTAAGCATTTACTTATACAAAACTTTATTTACCATTTTACTTATATCAGACTTTATTTAGGACTTTACTTATTAAAGATTTTGCTTGTAATTATTTTAGGCAACTTAACCAAGCGTCGGTAAATCCAGAACTCATTTAAATAAAAATCTTACATTATCCGATACAAGATATTTGAGAATTCCTATTTTTATACATAAACATCTTTTTTTTTCTTAACTTAATTTTTTAAAAATATGCAACAATTTTTCCTTTTCGGCATATTATTGAAAAAATACCCTTCTTACAAAGGAAAATGGCATGTTAAGCAACTTGTTATTTGCAATACATCAATATTTACAAAATTATTATTTAATTTATTTAAGACTTTACATATTATAGAGTTTACTTATATGTATTTTAGGGACTTTTACCAAACATCAGTAAAAAAAAGGACTAATTTAAATTACAATATAAGATTATACTTTACAAAAATTTTTTTGAATTCCTATTTCTATATATGGACATCATTTTCTTAATTTACTTTTGGAAAAATGTGCAAAATTTTTATTTTTAAATATATCGCAGCAAAAATACGAATTTTCAACAGAAAAGGGCATGTTAAATACTACTTATTTAGTGAAGATCTCTTTTATATAACACACTTAAGATAATACTTCCGCTGGGTAATCGTAACAAATGTCATTATGTCCTTTGTGACATTCAATTTTTTTTACTAGAAAATGAATAGATTTTCCTTAATGTTTCTTTGATGTAAACACGAATCGGAAGGATTACACTTTTTGCGGAAATTCCTTTTCTTCTTCAGTGGACCTTTACACTTTTGAGAATTGGGTTAATTTGAAAAAAATCGACTTCCGATCATTGAAGAAAATATATATATCTTTTAAAAAATCCATAATGTTTTGCAGTTCTACTATAAAATTTCTCCGTTTCGTGCGCTGCTTAATTTATGCTATAAATGCTTTCCTTTCGAAGTATTGTTATATTTTTCAGTTTCTATATAATATGTTTTGTTTTACTTTCAAACAGGTTGCATGCTATGCCCATGATGGAAACTGCAGCCAGTGATACAGATTTCATCACTCGAATTTTAGCTCTTGTTGCCATCATTGAATTACTGCGCAGTTAATATCAAGCTCGATTATGCATACGGTACGTGTACAATATAGAAATGATATAGAGAAAAATATACGTTTTGTTTTGTAGAAAAATAAGGGAATACATTATTTTTAAAACCGTGTATCAATTTTGAATAATACTAATTGAGTAATAATATGTGGTGGCACAATACTTAATAATAAAAATTAAATTAAATTAAAAAAATAATCCTATACAATAGCCATTTTTCTAAAATTTAATTTGGTAAAAAACAATTTTTTAAAAATCTCTACAAATTTTATAAATGTGAATATTTTTGCTTTAATATTTTTTCCAAATTCATTAGAATATATTACACAAAACTATGCGTGGATTTTTAGATGTATGGGATTTTACATCAAATATGCAACAAAGTTTCAAATTAAATAATTTTTTTAATTAAATAAAAGCTTGAATGTTAAATAAATACAATGAATTATTAAATACATCATGGAGAAAAAGTACAAAAAAACATACTCTATCTAAATGAGTAAAAAAGCCTTAGTATTTATCGAACTAGCAAGTTATAAAAATATGAGCATTGAGAAAAATAATTTTGAAGTTTTCATTCATACGTGTAATTGTGCTGATCTATTAACAAAATTTACAATACTTCACTGTATAACTGTCGTATAGGTAAAAATCTGGTGTCAGAATAATTTTTTGTTCATAAACTTTATATAAATATTTTCCTTCCGAAGTAATGGCAGGTATTTTAATTTATGTATAATATCTTTCATTTTAGTTTTAAACAGTTTACATGCTACGATCACGATCGAAAAGCAAACTGTGAAAATGATTTTTTAATATAATAAGGTGAAACTGGTGTAAATATATTGAAGTGAAAAAAACTTCTTTAAAACACCACAAAAAAAAAAAAAAAAAAAAAAAAAAAATAATAATAATAATAATAATAATAATAATTGCGCAACGCCTTTGAAAGAACATAGTCTTTCTTCGTCAGGCTCAAAAAGACGTGCTTCTACTGTGAAAGTCTTATAGTAGACGCACGTCTTTATTTTGTGGTGTATTAAAGAAGTTTTTTCACTTCAATGATTTCCCAATTAATTCTTTTATTCGCAATCATGAAAGATAACAATGTAATGAAGAAAATTTAAAATTCACAATGTTTGCTTTGTTAAAAAAAAAGTCAAAATTAAATTTTTCTAATTTTTTTCACAAAACTATTTTAAAATGAGCAGTTTTTGAAAATTTAATGTTTGTGACATAAACACATAAAGTTGTTTGATTTGTAAAAAAAGTTAAAACAAGATGGTGCAAATTTTGCTTCATAGTTATTGTCATACTACTTTTCTTTCAGAGTATTCTTATATATATATATATATTTATTTATTTATTTATTTATTTATTTATAATATATTTATTTTGCTTTCAAACAGCTTACAAGCTATCGTCATGAAGGAAACTGCAACTAAACTGTTCGATAATGATTTCACTATTAGAACTCTAGCTCGTCGTATGGTCATTGAATTTCTGCAGAATTAATATTAATTTCTTTCTTACATATGGTACGTATGAAATATGACAACTTATGAAGAGAATTGCATTGTATGAAAAGGAAAAATCTAACTGCGTCAATTCTGTTTCAGAATACATAAAATGCATCATTTTTGAAAAAAAAAATATGCTTCTAAGATAACAACGTTAAGAAGACAAATACACTGTTTGCTCTGTAAAAAATTAAAAATCAAATTGTACCATTTTTTTTATAAGATTTAAAGTAAAAAGTACAATTTTTCAAAACTTTATGTTCCTAATGAATTTTGTAAACATTTGATTTATAAATGAAATTTTGTTTTATTATTAAAAGTAATATTTTTAGTAAATAGTTGAAATACATTCGATTTCAAAGGGAAATTTACAATTGAAATAACAGGAATTGAAATACATCTTGAATAGATAAAGTAATTTAATCTCATACCAGTTTAGGTCGTCAGGCATACTACCGAGCATTTTATTATTATTATTATTATTATTTAATCCTAAAAATTGATTTTATTGGAATTTTTTCTTAGGCATATGTACATATTTCGAAAAAAAAATATCATGTCTTTTAAAGTATATAAGTTATGATTTTTTTTATACAAAGTAAATTTTAAAGTTTAGAAAAAATAATAAAGTCAAGAAAAAAGTATTTCCTTAAAAATTAAAATAGCTTTTCAACTCAGAATTATAAAAAAAAGTAATTAATTAAACATTAAATAAAGCGATATTTTTAAACGTTTAAAAATTAATAATTCATAAAAATTATTTTTATATAAATTTTTAAACAGCTATTAAAATTTAGGACAATTTAAAAGGGAAAACACAATTAACTTTTTACGTCTTTGCTTAAAATCCTAAAAGTTTTCATTTTTTTCATTTTTTGTTATTACTCTTATAATATTTTAATGTATATTATAACTGTTTGACACTGTTCGTACGTAATGATTTTAAAAAGAGTCTTTATTTTTCTTCCAATTAAGCAAATGATGACAAAGATGAGACAAATTTACTATAGTTTTCTTTTATAGTATACAGTATCTTAAATCAAGCACATTACATTTTTTCTAACGCGTCGTCAATTTCTATGCATTATTTTAATGATATTTTTTGTTTAATATTAGCATATGTGTATGAAGTAAATCTCTAAAATTAAATCTATTTATTTATTTTTACTTTAGTCTATAATGTATCGCAATAATACATTTAAATCTAATGAAAAATTATGGTAATAGTAGCAAATACTAAATGTAATAATAATAATTCAAAAAAATATATCACATATTATATATTTTCATGTGCATTATGAACTTTCAAATACATGAATTTCTGTAACTTATCTTAATGATATATATTTTTTAATATTAGCACAAATGTACGAATTAAAACTATCTAATTATCTTCATTTTAGCCTATAAGGTATCGCAATGCTGGACTTAAATCAAATAATAATAATAATAATAATAATAATAATAATAATAATAATAATAATAATAATAATAATAATAATAATAATAATAATAATAATAATAACAGCAGCAAATGAAGAAAACAATTTTTAAAGAAATAATTACATTTCTTAAATTTTCATATGCATTACGAACTTTCAAATGCATGAATTTCTGTAACTTATTGTAACGATATTCCAGGTTTAATATAAGCATAAATGTACGATTTAAATCTGAGAACTTGAGTCTATTTATTTTATTTTAGACTATAAAGTATCGCAATAATGCACTTATATCTTTAAAAAAAAGAGGGACAGAGAATAAAATAATAACGAATGGAAACAGTAGTCTTGAAATAAGTGATTAATCGCATATCATACATTATCGTGGTCATTACGAACTTTGAAATACAACAATTTCTGTGGATTATTTTAATGATTATTTGTTTAATATTAACATAAATGCACCACATAAACTTCAAAACATAAATCGATTTATTTCTTATTATTTTAACCTATCCATGTCTCAATAATGCATTTAAATCTATATATCTACATGTTTATCGATACATTTATATGAAGATATATTACATAACGATCTAATTTTGTTTTCCCACCGCAATAGAAGATGTGACTAAATTTGGTAAGCCTCAATTAGCAATGAGAAATTTTGCTTCGATATGAGAGTTAGTTGTTTTGAAAGTGTAATCCAGTTTAATCAATATTACAAAATTAAACACTTCCTTAGGAAATAAAATAACTTGTTAAATCATCATTAACAGAACGTTAAACGTCTAAAATTAAAGAAAAAAATCGACATTTTTGAACGAAAGATAAATAATGCATACAGGTAAGTTTTATTTTTATCCTTTTTTATTTTTGTGTGTGTTAGAAATGGCTTTAAAATTCTTACGACTTAATAAAATTTAAAACGAATATAAAATCTATTTTTTTAACTTTGCTTAAAATTATAAATCTCTTCATTTCTTTTGAAAAATATACATCATAACTCTGTAACATTGTTTTGCGTAAAGATATTCAGAATTTCTTTTCTTAATAATTAAACAAGTCAAGATGAGACAAGTTTAATATATTTTTCCGCTTTACTGTCCTAGATTTTAAAATCATCTACATTACGAACATTTTATTGCGTCAATTTCTACAACTTATTTTTATGATTGTTTATGATGGTTATTGGCAGAAATATATGACTTAAATATCTAAACTACATGTATTTATTTATTTATTTTTATTTTACTGTATAATTCTCAAGATGATGTACTTACATTAAAAAAAAATTGCGAATTTGGAAAATAAATTTATAGAAAATATAGATCGCAGACCATACATTTTCGATAGGTTATGGCTTATATTAATATTGATCTTTAATATGAAGATAAATTACATAATTATCTGCATATGCTTTCTCACAAAAATAGAGGATCTGCCTCAATTTGGTAAGTCATGATTAACAATAGAAAATTTTGCTGCTATATAATATACTTAAGAAAACTGTTTTAAAAGTTTTAGTCAGTTTAATCAATATGTTATCACTAATTTGGTAATGCAAATAACTACTTTTAAAAGTATTTGTAATATTGATTAATTCTCGAAGCACTAATTCTTCAGTTGTTTATTAAGCAATGAAATAAGAATAAATTCTCCTTAGGTATGTAAATATTCATTGAAATGTTTACTTGAAAACTGTTAAAAGAAAAATAATTTAAAATAAATTTTTAAGAATTTACTATGTAAGTCACTTCTAAGTTTAGTAATTTTTATTAAATTAATAAATTAAATACTTTCTTCGCAATTAAAATATCTTGTTTAAGTCATAATTATCAAAATGTTTAATTGCTGAAATAGTAAATATAGCGATATTTTGACCTGAAAAAAATAAATAATGAACAAAAGTGAGTTTGTAGTATTTTTTAATTATAAATTGCTAGACAAATCTTACAATAAAAAAAGCACAGTGTTAACAATTATTTAATTATGTTTAAAATTATAATTATCTTAATTTTTTCTTCTTTTTTGAAAAATGTACATTTTAACTTTGTAACATCGTTGACCGTAACGATTGTCATATATATATATATATATATACATATATATATTCTCTCAATTAAACAAATAAGATTCGATAAATTAATTATATGTTTTTCCTTTTAATATGTTGTACTTTAGATCATGTGCATTACGAACTTTCAAATGCATCAAATTCTTTAACTTATTTAAGCTTAATATTAGCTTAAATATACGACTTAAATCCCTAAACTTGCATTTACTTATTTGTTTTTATTTTAGATTATATTTTCCACAGTAATAGTGGATTCCCAAAATAACTTTCAAAGCTATTAGTAATCGCATTCCATACATTTTTCATAGTTTAAGGGTTAAATTGAGTTTGATTTTATATGAAGGTTGATTACGTAACGAGCTGTCTTTGTTTTCTCTCTATGATGGAGAATCTGCCGTAATTTGGTAAGCAATGATGCAAAATTTTGCTTTTGTATATTATACTTAAGAGACTTATTTTGGAAGTGTCAGTCAGTTTAATCAATATAGTGACACTAATTCGGTTTTGGATAGAAATTACTTTTAAAACTATTTTAACACTAATTAGCGTTTGTCGAAGCACTAATACCTTGCTTGTTAAAGAAATAAGAAAGTATTATCTTTTATTATGTAAATATTCATTGAAATGTTAACATTTTAGAAACTAAGTAATATAAAATAAGTTTTTAATGATATGTTATATATATAACATCTGTAAGTTTAGCATTAATAATAAAATTAACAAGTTAAATGGAATTTTATTAACTAAAATAACTTTTTAAGTCATGATTATCAGAAAGTTAATTTGCTAAAATACTAAATAAAGCGATATTTTTGACCACAAAACATTAATAATATATAAATGTTTATTACTTATAAATTGCTCAACAATCTGTACCATTTAACACTTTCTGCCACAAAACAATTCTGTTTTTCGAATTTTATTTATTTGTTTCCGTTTATAAGTTTGAAACTAAAATTAAATGTTCTCGACAAGGGATTACCGCACCGGAAAAGGTTTATAAAATTTAAAAGAACAAAACAGAATTAATTTTTTAAAACTTTGCTTAAAATTATAAATGAGTTTATTTCCTTTGAAAATTTTACATTATAATTCTGTATCATTGCTTTACGTAAGGCTCTTCAGAAGATATTTTATTTTTCTATCAATTAAACAAATAAGATCAGTTAACTTTACTGTACTTTATCGTTTGTACTTTAAATCAAGTCAATTACTAATTTTCAAATGCGTAAAATTCTACAACACACTTTAAGTTTAAAATTACTATAAGTGAATAACTTAAATCTCTGAACTTGCATCTATTTATTTATAAATGAACCCATCATATGTAGTATAGGGTAAGTCTTGCAATCGTTTTTAAATTCGAAAAAAACTTCTGGCGGATTTACAGATTTCAGACACTGGAGATTCCGAAAAACATATAAAAAAAAAAAAAAAAAAAAAAAAAAAAAAAAAAAAAAAAAAGTTGCCGTCCGTAATTGAGTCTGTGTCTGTTCGTCTGTCTGTAAACTCTCTAACTCCCGAGCAAATTGAGATAGAGACTTGAAATTTGGTATATATGCAGTATGTAATAATAGAAAAAAGTCTATTGAATATAAATAATTTACCTGGGTTATACGTAACTATTTTTTTCGGACCTTCAAAATACTCGTTTTGATAAAAAAAGTACATAAAAATTTCCGTTTTTTTTTTCTTTTTTTTAAGGAGTGAATATAAAAAACAATAAAAAACATAAATTTTGCTTATAGAATGAAGTTGATCAGGTAATATTTTGTTGAGACATTTGTAATTCTGTTTTCACAACCATCGATTTTTCATGACCCTGTATTTCATTCAAAATTCAATTCAAAGATCAATTCAACGCAGTAAATTGTTTGTTAATATAATTGTTATTTTTCGAGTTATAAGGATTTTTCTTTTACGGAGTTTAGTATTACTTGATTTTATTTTTATATTGTTAATATGCATATCCATGATGGGTATGTATTACGGTGGCCCCCAACGACTTGTTTTTATTTTAGCCTATAGTTCTCGCAATAATGTACTTTAATAATTAAAAAAAACCCCTAGGGAAATTAATAAATAATTTTTTGAACAATTAGTACTCGCCTTCCATTCATTCTCTATAGGTCATGTGTTATATTGAATGAGACTTTTATACGAAGGTAGATTAGGTAACGGCCTGCCTTTTTTTTCTCACTAAAATGGAGGATCTTAATTAATTTGGTACGCTATGATGCAAAATTGTGCTTTTGTATAATATACTTAAGAGAGTTATTTTAGAAGTTTCAGTCAGTTTAGTCAATATGTCAACACTAATTCGGTTTTGCATAGCAAATACTTTAAAAATTATCTTAACACTAATTAGCGTTTTTCGAAGCTCTAATACTACGGTTATGAAAGAAATAACAGAAGTATTCTCTTAACATGTTAAAAACTGATTTAAAATAAGTTTTTAATGATATATTATGTAAAACGCATCTCTAATTTTAGTATTAATGATCAAATTAACAAGTTAAATGCTTTTCTAGTAACTAAAATAGCTTATTAATCTTGTGTTTTTAAATAAAAAGAATAACGAATTCACAAAATAATTTTAAACATTTAGTGATCACATACCATACATTTTCGATTGGTAATGGGTTATATTAAATTTGATTTTTATATGAAGATTTAATTTAGTAAGCCATGATTAACAATGTCAAATTGTGCTTCTGTATAATGTACTTAAGAGAGTTATTTTAAAATTTTCAATTAGTTCAATCATTATGTTAACACTAATTCGGTATTCCCTACCAAATATCTCTAAGAATATTTTAATACTCATTAACATTTCTCAAAGCCCCAATATTTTAGTTGTTTATTAAGCAATGATATAATAAAAGTATTCTCTTTTGATATGTAAATATTCATTGAAATGTTAACATGAAAACTGTTAGAAAATAATTATTTTAAAGTAAGTTTTTAAGGGTTTACTTTAAAAAACACTTCTAAGTTTATCAATTATAATAAAGTTAATAAATTAAATGTATTCTTCGAATCTAAAATGTCTTGCTAAGTCATAATTATAACATCATTAAATTGCTAAAATAATAAGTAAAGCGATATTTTTTACCATAAAAAATAAATAATACATAAATATGAGTTTGTTCTATTTTTGAGATACAAATCACTGCACGATTCTTGCAATTTAATAAGACAAACACAACTAGTATTATTTTTTTTTCTTTGCTTAAAACTATAAATTTCTCTCTTTTTTTATGTACATTATAACATTGTAGTATCGTTTTAAGTTGCGGTTTTCATAAGAAATTTTATGTTTCTATTAAATAAACAAATAACATTAGACAAATTTACTATACTTTGACTATTTCATTCTTTAAATAATGTTCATTTTAAACTTTCATAAATCCCAAATTCTATGACATATATTAAATTTATTATTAGCATAAGTGTATAATTTAAATCTCTAAACTTATATTTATTTATTTTAATTTTAGTATATGATTCTCGCACTAATGTATTTAAATAATAATTTAAAGAATAACGAATTCACAAAATAATTTTTCAAGTAATTAGTGATCACATATTGTACATTTCCGATAGGTTATGGGTTATATTGAGTTTGACTTTTATACGAAGATAGATTACACAACGACCTGCTTTTGTTTTCTCACTACAATGGGAGATCTACCTTAATTTGGTAAGTCATGATTAACAATGCAGAATTGAGCTTCAGTATAGTATACTTCAGAGAGTTATTTTAAAAGTTTTCAGTCACTTTAATCAATAAGTTAACACTAATTCGGTATTGCCTAGCAACTACTTTTAAGAATATTTTAACACTAATTAGCGTTTCTCGAAGCACTGATAATTCAGTTGTTTAGTAAGCAAAGAAAAAAACATTCTGCTTTGTTATGTAAATGTTCAATGAAATGTTATTATGTAAACTGTCAGACACTAATTAATTTAGAATAAGTTTTTACTGGTACTTTTATTACTTTTCCATTCAAATACCAACACATTTGTAAAATAAGTGGACATTTTAGAAGAATAAGTAGAAATTGATGACTTTGCTTTAATTTTAAGTTTATCTAATATTTTTATATGCTATTTTTATAAGTTATTATTCTTTATAAGCAATAGTCTACATATTTTTTCAAAGACTTTAAATTTCCATTGCACTAAATTTCATTTGTAACTAAAATCAAGAATCTCATAGTTATACATTTCATTTGGAAAAGTAATATTGAAGTACACATGAAAAAATCTGACTAATTTCACTGAATGGCAAAATAAAGCTGATAGATTCAAATACTTTTTTTCCATCTAATATATAAAAATGAAAATTTGTCTTTCGGAATGTAACTCTGTGGAAATTCACAGTTTGGAAGCTAATTTTAAAAACTAAATTAAAATTATTATCATTATAAATAAAGATGTAACACCGTTAATTTACAGTGTCTATTTTCAATTTACCGAAGAACTTCTCTATTATTTAACAAAATCTCGTTTTTTCTAATCTTTGTATTTTTACACAAGTCATAAGATAACAAGTCACAAGATATAGATGTCCCGCAAATTCTCTGTAATTTCTCAGATTTTCTTTTTTTTAAACAGTGTGTTTAATTTTTATTTATTTATTATTTTAAATACCTTTCAAGCACAACTTTTCCCCAAATATATCTCTATTGTGTACATATGACGATAAAATATAAGTGCATTTGCACATAAATTAATACAAACAGCTGATTATTTGCTTTCAGCTTATATTACATAACTAAATCAACCATCAATCAATCAGGAGGGCATTGTAAAAATAAAGTAAATTTAGTAAAATAATTTTATAAAAACAGCAAAACTTCTCTAAAGCGACCACATTCCATTCCAATAAAATTTGATCACTCCGAGTAGTGGTCTCTAGTAGAGGTCATGTTTAAAAATGTAGATTTTGATTGTTGAAAAACGTTATTAATTAATATTACTAGAATTTCTTTTTAGAAATTAAGAAAAAAATATCAAAAGTGAAGTACTGAAACAAAAATTAATTACATAAGTTAATTAATGCAGAGCTTAAGAAATGAATACATTGATGTATGCTTTGATATTAGGGCTTTATCTTTTATACATTTTATTTACAACTCTTTCCATTTTTTTAACAAATAAATGCATTTTTTTTGACGGGAACAATTAAAGACGATTCCATTACTTTATCTATTTCTTTGATAGTTTCCTGAAAGAATAAAACAGGGGAGTTTACTGACTGTCATCAGAGTGAAATTCATTCTTTAAATATTCCAAAAGTGGTTTAAATAGCTACCGGAATAAATAGAAATAAAAAATCTAAATTATGTTTAGAAATTCCATGAATAATGTGCTTTTCAGAATTAGTTTTCTAATAAAAACCTTCTTAAAATGACTGGAAAAAATTTAATATGTTTCATTTTCTTCAAAGATATAGATACCTCATGCAGGGAGTTCAACTGAGATGGTCTCTGAATGGAGTTAAATTTAGTATCATCCCTATGTTAATAAATTTCGTTCCATGAAAAAATGGTGGTTCAGGAAGGTGGTCGTACAAGGATGTTCACTGTACTTATTTTATTTTGATTTTTAAAAAAGCAGAATTTTTATACAGGCACTCTTTTAATTATTATATAACTTGTGCTCATTTTAATTTATTAATTTTAAACAAATTTTAATTTTTTTTTAATTCTTTAATTCACATAATGACCTAAAATATTTTAATTATATTCATTTACAATATTTATTATTAATAAAGAAATTAAAAAAAGGATAATCCACAGATCGTTTCGCATATATTTTTAAAATATTTTCTAAGATAACTTTAAGATTTCAGTTCATTTTATGCACAAGCAATTCACTCAATTAATGCACTTAAAAACCTTCAACACAATTTCTTTGGTAGAGTTTGGGAAATCATACGTGCAGAGATGTATAGCAATTACGAAAACAAATAAACAAAATATCAACAGGTTAAATTTATCTAATAAATTTAAACATTTTCAGTTGTTTCAAATTTAAATCTTTTGTTTATTCTAAAAGGTAATGCAATAATAACATTTAACAATTAAAAAAATTTCAGTGAATTTGTTTTACAAGTAAATTCAAGAAAAGAAATGGAAATTGAATATTTTTTTTTGGGGTTTTTTTGAACGGTAAACCCCTTGAGGGGTGGTGAAACAGTTTTCACCCACCTACGATTAATAAAGATTTGCATCAGATAATATATATATATATATATATATATATATATATATATATATATATATATATATATATATATATATATATATATTAATTTTCCCTTTTCTAACTTTGGAGAAAAAAAAAGGTCATGAAAATGTTTTTTCTTTTTTGAAATATTTTTTTCTAAATTTCTTGTTGGAGTTCAGAATTATACAAATGCAAATGTTCGCCCCTCAAAGAGTTAAAGGAGTTATGCTCTTAATTAAGGAAATTTTAAAGGAAGATTATTAATTCCTTAAAATGGAAAATTTCGTGTACATTCTCCTGCAGACTAACCTTATATATGGTTATCGAGAAAAATGTTTCACAGTACTATGGATATTATTTTTTCAATTCATAAATAAAAGGCAAAATATTTTTCTTCTCGAAAAGTGAATGGAATAATCTACGTTTAAAAGTTTTTTTTTTTTTTTTTTTTTTTTTTTTTTTTTTTTTTTTTTTTTTTTTTTTTACTATTCTACAAGAGAGAAAATTTTCTGTAAGAATTTATTATATTTCACAAAAACAATATATATATATATATATATATATATATATATATATATATATAATTTCTTTCACTTAGTTAAGAGATATATATATATATATATATATATATATATATATATATATATATATATATATATATATATATACTTTAACTCTTTTTAAGTTTTCCAAAATTTAAATAATGGTAAAAAATATATTAATAACCATTAATAATATTATTTAATGCTTATAAACATCTTATTAGGTCCGTTATTTTTAATTTTGTAGAAAATGAAAAAAAAACATGTTTCTCTACATGTCTCTCTTACTTTAAATCGATTTCAAGTGCAACAAATGTTTTTCATCTCTTATTGACTAAAGAAAGTATTCAAGCATGGAAGAGCTAAAGCTAAAAAAAAATCCGTTCCCACGATAACTATTAAATAACTATCAAAATATATGTTACACCACAGAAAATTGCTTTCTCAGAAACAAAATTAGTGTAATTTTCTGAAATTAAATGTATTTCAGTATCGCTAATGAACAAGAAATAATTTGCATGGCTATTAAATGTATATTTCTTCCTCGAACCGGTGATATCTAGTAAGACAGATTAACCTTAATACGTAAAACGCATAAAAAAGGAAAACATATCTCCAATATGCAAGGAATACAAAATATTTTTATAAATAGAGATGCACTCAGTGAACTGCGCAATTCCTTCCCCACCGGCATAATTCGGTTCATCGCTTCCTTGTATATCGTTAAATTTAGAGGCAAAAGAAAACCGTAATAAACTCTGGAGCAAAAATTATGTTTGAAGTAATAAGCATTCTTCACTTTCCTTTAGCTTTTAGATTTTTATCCATTTTTGTTTTATTTGCTTCCCGGGTTGAAAATAGTATAAAAGCAACTGTCAAATTTTCGAGCAGCACTCATTCACTTTCTTAACTGTCTATCGCTTGTCTAGCCTTCCACAATTTGGAATAACTCACGTTTGAAAATGGTCGCCGCAAAGTACTTAGTAATCTTCATTGCTGCTTTTGTTTTTATTGCATCTACTATGATGGATGTTTCAACTGCCATGCCCATGCCTGGCGGAAACCATGGAAATAATAATCATGGCGTTGCTGCTCTCTTGGTTGCTGGAGCCCTTGCTTCTTTGCTGCAACATCACCATTAGCAGGTGAAAGTTTGAACTCTGACGTTTACGCTTCAAAGCCCGCTACAGTGTTTCGCGTCAAGCTTTAGTGATCAAGCTTCAACATTACGGACGATATTTTCTGGTCTCCATTACTTGTTATTTTGAAAGAACTTCGACAGCTCATCTTTTTTGGAATAATTTCTTACTTTAGAACTGGTACTTTTTTTCTGCTATTTGATACATTTTCTCTCTTCTACGGAACACTAGTCACAATATCGAATGAAACTCACCTAATTTTTTCTCATTCTGTTAATTAATTAATGAGTACAATCATTGTTGCCAATTCTTCTAATATTCGCAATTCATGCAGTTTTCTAGTTCAGAAATGTACATAACTTCAAACGAAAAAAGGTTAACCTTTTTATGTTTACTTGATATATATATTGACATCTTGATATATTTTTTAAATATCGCATGGAATATACTGTCGATCTATTGTAAATATTTGTTCTTTTTTCTTTTTCTATATATCTTTGCACCACTAATATTTGCGTGTATGACCGATGTAAATATTTTATGCACTATCTGGAGAAATTTTTCAGCATTTATTATGATGCGGCAAAAATTTAAATGAGAAGAAATTCTTATATCATTTTTAAACATATAAGGGTTGCTTTATGTAACACAATGTAAATAAGAAATAAATATTTTTTGTTTTCATTTTCTGTGTTTGTTTAACTAAATATATATGTATATTTAAAAGGGGGAAAAATCAGAAAAATGTTATTATGAATTTGAAATGCTATTCCAAAACTACAGTTTTGCGAAAAAAATTAATTAAGTTTTCATCCATAAGAAATAAAATTAATTACAATTAAATAAATTTTAACATTATCTTTGATTATTTCACAGGGAATGGTAAACAATTATAGTTTCAGAGAAATATCATTGTAATTATATAAATATCTTTCCAAACATATAGTTATTCGAAGAGTAATTACAGAACTGATATAAAAAATGGTTTATTATAAAATTAATTTAATTGAAGATTTTATTATTTCTAATTAAAACGAAAAAAGCTATTGCTAATAAATTAAAATAAAAGTTATGTAAAATTTGTAAATTGCTCTCGAAAGCATGTTAAGCAATCGAAATCTTTGAAATAATAGAATGACTGAAAAAAAAATTTATATATTTAAAACGTATTTTAGTATTTCTTTAAGATTTGTACGCATCAAGGGATGCAAGGGATTATAGTTGCTTAGTATCAGAAATTTAGCTAAGTATTGTTCACTATATTTGAAGATAAAATTGTTTTTAATTAAACAAGGCAAATAATACTTTACAAAAATTTCATAAAAGATGCTTGAAAATCCTTGAAGCGTATAAACCCGTTTCTGGAGCACATTTTTTTTTTTTTTTTTTTTTTTTTTTTTTTACAGCAATTTAAAATTTGTGTTTTTCTTTCATGAAATACCATACGGTGCCTTAAACTTATATGAAAAAGCAATAATTTAAAGTAATTTATGGATAAAACTGTCTTGTTTTTATTTTTAAAGTATTCCTTTCGATGTCTAAAGGAGAAGAAAAAGTACTTTTAATTAATTTTATTTTATTTTTTACATAACCACATTCATTTTACCTCAGTTCTTTTCTGAATTACAATTTGGTATATTTGAAGGTTAGTATAAATATATATTTGGTTATTATAAAGTAAAATACAAGTATATTTTTGAGCAGCATTAATTTTTTTTTTTTTTTTGAAATATTTGAGTTTGCTTTCCATTTTCGCTTTTTTTTTCATAAAATACGAGAACGTATCTTTAAATTCTATGAAAGACGCAATGTCGTAAAATTATTTTTCAATATATTTTTTTTTTCATTTTTGTTTCTTTCAGTGTCTATCGTAGAAGAGATATTAATATATTTTTATAAATTTATTTTTTAAACTTTCAAACTTACAAACTTTAAAATGGATGCAGAAATTTAAAAAAATGTAACAATTTCTATAATTGAAGTAATAAAAGAAAATAGGTAAGTCTATTTTAGTGGCTGCAGTATTTGGATTTTTGAGATAAAATAATAAATAAAAGGGAATGATAATTATTTTCAAATAATCATAATAATTTCTTCCTTTAAATGGCCATTTAGAATATTCGAAGAGGTTATTACACCGTTCATTTATGTTAAATATAGCATTTCTCACAATAATTAGCTTTTAAATGATAATTACAGTCATTTTTCGTAATGATATTAAACAATAATCAAAAGTTGCTGATTACTGTTATTATTTACATTCTCATAAATATCACGACTTGTTCAAGGAAAAGAAAACTTCGTAACATTAGCATCATAATGAGCTTTTAACAAAGACACTTTATCTGTAAACAAATAAATGTACGGTAAAATTATACACTTTTAATTTAATTAAATTCATCGTTATTTCTATAATTTAAATGTTCACAAACACCAGAAGATGAATAGTTAAGACATTTTTAAGCATAATCGTATACTTTTAAAGTTTTAAACGAAGAAACGTATACAATTCAAAGATAATTAATAGTTAAAAATGCATATATTTTATATTCGCTTGATTTAAAATTAAACATTGTAAGCTGTAATAATCAAAAAGCTTTCATTAAACAATATGAAAAATTATGTTACTTATACGAGCTTAATTTACAATGTCATAAATATATATATAGATCATCAAGATCAATTATTAATTACCACAGAGAAACTTAGAAAAAATAGAGTTAAAAAAATATAATGGAAATTTGTAGAACCATATACATATATGGTTCTACAAATTTATGTGGAACCATGTTAAATCATTACAAATTCTCAAAAACCAATGTGAATGTATAAGTATATATACATATTTATATTTATTTAATTTATCACTTACAAACCGGAAAAGGAGAAACCAAAAGTTTATCTCTTATAAAAAATATCCGAAAATAAATTACAGTCATTAAATGAACATATAAATCAATAAAGATAATAGCAAAATTAAATATATATCAATAAATTGTAAATGATTTATTACGCAATCTAATTGACTGATAAATGCGCAGTTTCAGCTATTTCTTATAAATATATATCAAATAAGTACCAAAGTACAAAATATGTACATTTTGCATTACATTGCAGCATTTACCGAACATTTTTTTCAAATGTTGTTAAAGAGATATAGTGAAAAATATTATGAAATTATTCGGAAGACGTTTGTACGCATTTTTCATAGTTTACATTTCAATTATTTTAAATACACACCTAAGACATTATAAAATGTGAAAAGTTCAAATTTCGGATAATATTAATAACATTATTTATATTAAAGCAATTTATAAATAAAATAATAAAATAGTATAATCAATATACAATGTGAGCACATATGTATTGAAACTACCTGCTAAAACACTAAAAAAAACAGTATCTAACATATTAATGCAAGCATCAAAATCTTTGAGAACTGCGTGGGTTATCAACGGCAGGTATGAATCTAATACAAAAGAGACGCCTTTAACAAATGTTGATTTTTATGATTTTTGTGTAAAAAAGTTTTTCTATGTTCTTAGTGGAAAATCTATATATATGTTATTCCTAAGAAATCTTTTATATTTTTAATGAAGGCAATATTGATAATTCTATTTACAGAAGAGTCTATTTAATAACTCTTCATGATCAGGTCGGGTCGTTTGGTTTATAACTTTAGGATTATTAACTATTTAGATTTTGAACTCAAATGAAGACAACATTGATTCCTATAAAAGGTATTTATATATATATTTTTTTATGCACGATAATATTTCTCTCAGTTCTAAGCTATAAAAATAAATATATACATAAATAAAATGAAATAAAAACATCTTTTTTGGAAGAACGTAAGAAAATCGCTCCATTTGAAATTATTAGGGTTAAACTTTTTAACAATTTTCTTTCTTTTTAAAAATGTAGTCAAAGAGTGAACTCATTGCATTTCAATATTCAAGTAAAAATACATTTTGAAAAAAAAAAAAAAAAAAAAAAAAAAAAAAAAAAAGAAAGAAAAAAAAGAAAAAGAAAAAGAAAAAAAAAACTATAAATTTATCGAGAATTTTAAAAATATATGTACATAAAACTTGTATTTTTTAAAAAATATTTACAACATTTAAAAATTTGCATTTTTTTTTTTTGAAGAACACGAATTGCACAGTTATTTTGCATGGGTTTTTAGATAATCGAATGTTACATTTAATAGAATTTTTTCACTGGCATATATAGTGCAAACAATGAAGTAAATCTAACACATCTTCAAATACATTTACTTTTTTTTAATATCAAAATAGATTAAAATTACTTTCATGCACAGATTTATCAAATATATAATAAAGACATTAATCATATACTTAAAAAAAAAATAAAATCATTAGTATTATTAAAACATGAAAAGAATAAAATATGAAAATGGAGAAAAAGTCATAAAAGTCATTGAAAGCCTTAAATTTATGTTTAATTTTGCTGAATGCTTAAAGTATAATTTAATATAACATAACGAAACAAATATTTTGAGCTACACATTAAATACTGTAAAGTGGAGCTACTTTGAATCCCCGGCTTAACTTTGTCACCTCGTGGACAGGTGGATTTATTACTGTTTTACATACACTTATGCAAGTACTTTATTCATATGATTAATTTTCAATTTTTTCAGAGACCTTAGGCAGTAGTCTAAAAATCAGGACCAACGGAAAAACGCCACTGGCCGGGATTACCGCAATTACACTGGAGAGAATGTGGCAAACATAGTGACAGATTTTATTAATGGCATGAGAAAAACACTGGCTGCTGCAATATTCCAAATACCACGTAGTGATTTTGTTAATAAGTGCCTTGGAAGAAGTACCAAGTCTGTGGGGCGTTATACAATACTTACTCATAAAAAAGAATAGTTGATTTACAAGAACTTGGTATTCGTGGCTATTTTCGAATTTAGACAAAAAACATTTATTAATATATATTATAACTTTTAAGTGTTGTTTGTAGCGTTTTTACATTTTTTATCTTAAAATGCTTGTTTAGGTAATAAAAAAGCTGTTTATTTAGTTATATTTGGTTTAATAATAATTGGTTTATCAAAAAAGAAAAAAAAAGAAAGGGAATCATATTTTTGGCAATAAACCGCAAGATACATTTTTAAAAATCCCGGTAAAGTTACAAAAGTTTTTCTAGGAAACTGGGATTCTTAGAACTTTTAATGCAATTGTAACAGCAAAAATACATGTTTTCGATTCCATAACATGAATTCTTGCTGTTACCGTTACATAAAAAGTTCTTGAAATTCCAATTTCCTAGAAATAGCTTAGTAACTTTACAGATTGTTTTACAGTGTAGAATAGTTCAAATAACATTTATTCATTAGTGCTCTAAGAGGTCTGTATTTTTATTTTACATCGATATCTGAAGTATCATTGTAATAAATCGCCTACTGCAAGCATTTAAAGTATTTTTTATAAGGTGACAAAGTCACCCCATATCCAGGGTAATTATTTCACCGTATTTTCTATTTTTTTCCCTTTACCAACTTTTCGTTCACATTTGAAACTTTGTCATTGTATTTTCGTATACATTTTTATTTTGTCATTGAAGGGAATCGTTAGGTCTATACGGCTGTACATCCGTAAGAAAAAAAAAAGGAAAAAAAAAACGAAACCAGAAACCTGAATTTGAAGAAAAAAATATCTACAAAAATATCTCTGAAACGTAACAAAGTAACCCCGTTTTACGATACCACTCCCTCGATTGGTCGATGGAGTTTTCTACTAAAGTTTTCAGTTTCAATTTTGCTTCTGATTTAAATATGTGAAATAAACCGATGTTGTAACATCCACACTTTATCACTTTTGTGCAATTCATTCTTTTTAATCATTGTTGAGCATGAATGCAATTCAGTATTTTATATTTATGCTAACATTGGTTTCAGAAAAAAAAAACCTAATATCATTTATGAAAATGTTTCTAATTGACTATATGTTTAAATATAAAAACATGTTTCAAAGAAAAATGAGAGCATACAGTGTCAGTAGCCAGTTTAAGAATATATCGAGTTATACCCCACTTATTATTGTGCGCTTTTTGAGTGCATAGAAATTGACAACAGAAATAGTACATATGATACTCTATGACTAGTTCCTGTAAAGACCCAGAAAATTTACACTAATTCTTGGTTAAATGCAATTGATTGGATTTCTCTGTCATCATTTTACAAACATTTCCCTTTTCTTATATCTAAGTCACAATAAAGATTCTCATGTCGTCTTCAAAAGATGTACGTATCTTTGTTAAAACTTGTAACTCAAAATACACACTTTTAAAATTCTTTTGCAATTCAGTGAAAAATATTAGATTTTTTTTTTCTTACTTAGAGTTATTTAAAAAGAGAAAAATCATTTCCTCTGAGGTTATGGGAACTTTTATACACAATCACTATGGACCTGTTTCCATCATCATATACCAGAAACGTGAAAATATTAAAAATACGTTGCATACTATTATTTCAATGCTATTATTAGTATATTATTAGCAGCATAGTATTAATTCTGTGATCAATATTACAATGCTTTGTTATTATTATTATTTCGGTAAATGTATACATTCGGTAAAAATTACATTCACTTTCTAAAAGCATATTACACAAAACGTATTAAATAATGAAAACATAAAAAAATTACGGCTACATAACAATTTTTTCACTGTTAATTTTTTTTTCTAATTTTTTTAATTTAAAAAAATCTTTTAAAAATATTAGCACATTAACAAATAAATTAGATTCTAGTTTTTTCATAAAAAAAAATCTATTGAATTTTTTATATATTACTCAAACTGGTTAAAAAGTAATTAATGAAAATGAAATAATTGGTATTATGTAATATAAATTAAAATAAACCGTTTAAAATTTTTCTAACGAATATACTTGAAGCGAAATCACTTTGATACCGAAAAAGATTACAAACTTTAAAAATATTTAAGTTTCCAACTTGAAGGATGTAAAACTTTTCTCTACGTAAGTTCGATTTTTGTAATTTTTATTATTTTATGCTTTGATTTTTAAATGTATATGTCGCTTATTGCTGTAAAATTAATGTTATTTATAACCTTATACGTTATTAATTAAACTGTTTTCAAAATTTGTAAGTATTTTTTGTAAATTATAATTCTTAACTCATTTTTGTAAAAATTTCAGTTTTTAATTATAATTGGTGCATCAAAGATGTGAATGGATTTTGATTAAAAAAATATATCGGAACTGCAGAATTATGTGGTATTGTAATAACAACTTTCCAACCCAGTGCCAAATGGATTTCAAAAAGTAAAATAAAATAAAATAAAATCCTTCTATAGTAAAAAAAAAAACTAGCCTTAAAAGGAATGACTCCTAGAATGATGCTGATGTGTAAGATTTCCGGAAATAACGAATCCGGGCGGACCACTCCTTCCATGAGTCAAATAGACTAATCAGGAAAGGGCTCCGTCTATGCATCGCCGTATGGGTTACCATAAAGAGGGAAAGGTTACCATCGCCAACAATCGCCAAGTTTGTCGCCAACTTGGCGATATATCGCCAAATTTGGCGACCAAATTTAGTCGTCAAAAGTAACAACAACTTGGCGATAACTGTAATATTTCGCCAAATTTTTAAATTCTTTGCAACACCAGTCGTGTGACACATGATTTGAAAGGTCTGCAACTGCTTATTCATATTATGGATGTCTTCTGTGTCACCCCCACACTCTGCTTCCCCCAGGGGGGGCACAATTTTAATTTCTTTACAACACCAGTTGTGTGACACATCATTAGAAAGGTCTGTAACTGCTTATTCATATTATGGATATCTTGTGTGTCAACCCCCCACTCTGCTCCCCCAGGGGGGGCACATTTTTAATTTCTTTACAACACCAGTTGTGTGACACATCATTTGAGAGGTCTGCAATTGCTTATTCATATTATGGATGTCTTGTGTGTCACCCCCAGTGTTCTCGCTGGCATTTGACCAACGTTAGTAATTTGGCTAATTCAAAATCAAAGACATTGGCCAAACAAAAAAAGTATTCGCAAAATAGGTTCGCCGTATATCCAAAAAAATCTTTAACCCTTTAATGTATTCTTCCTTTTTCAATATGTTCTAAAATAACCTAAGTTTTTATAACTGCGACAACGTTTGTTATTAATCTAAATTCAACTATCTGCTACAAATATATTAAAATATGTATGCACGAAAAATCTGTATATATGCATATGTATGAAGAACGAAAAAGAAAAGAAAGAAAGAGCAAAAATTGAGCACTAGCAATTTGGCGAATCTATTGGCTTATTTACTCGCCAAATGAAGAATTTAGTCGTAATTTGGCGCAAAGGCGAGCGACAGAGAGAACACTGGTCACCCCCCCACTCTGCCCCCCCCGGGAGCACATTTTTAATTTCTATACAACACCAGTCGTGTGACACATCATTTGAAAGATCTGCAACTGCTTATTCATACCATGGGGTATTGGCGAGCACAGCAAGCAGGGCAGTCTACAACTCGGAATCGCGAAGCGATTACGCGGGGGGTTGGCGAGCGTAGCGAGCAGGGGGGCTGAGCCCCCCTAGTAAAAATAAAATAAAACAAAACAAAAATTTTCAAAGAAAATTTCAATTTTAAACTATTTTTGAGGCGTTTGGAGCACCGGAAGATATGAATGAATTTTATTTATAAAAAATATGTAAGCTAAGATAGATAAAAGATAGCTTTTGCACCCCGCGCCAAAAGTAATTAAGAAAAAATAATAAAACAAAAAAATATTTAAAAAAATCATAAAAAACTCAATTTTTAATTATTTTTGGGGCGCTTGGGGCACCGTAAGATATACTTGGATTTTAATAAAAAAAAACCTGTAAACTAGTATACATAAAAGGCAACTTTTGCACGCCGCTCCGATAATGGTTTCTAAAAAAAAATTTCCTATACTTTTTGATCCACCCTATTACGTAATACAACAACTCAAAATTACTCGAAAAATTAAATTCTTCGAAGCTCACTGAAGATTAAGTGAGTCACTAATATTAAAAACTAAATTAAATTATTATTATAATTTAATATTATAAATTAATATTACTATTATATAAAAATAAATTCACAGAGTCTTGTGTACTATGTCTTGTATTTATGGAGTTAGTTGTAAATTCCCTATGCAACTTTTCTGAACTTTAAGAATATTGGTTTTTGTAATATCTGTATTATTACATAAGACTTAAGATAATGGATTTCCCGTACATTTTTTTTTTCAATTTCACAGAAATTTTTTTAACAGAGTATATTTGCCGTATTAAATCTTTTTATCTCCGTGTTGCTGATCTGCAACATATCTAGATCTGCAACATATCTGTATCTATGTTACTGATACAGAAATATATAAAACACGATTTTATTATTATTCCTATTTCCCAGTATAAAAGTTAGTATGAATTCATCCCACATTCTTAACAGACTGCTATACTTATTTAAATTTTCGTGTTATTTTTTTTCTTTTGTCATTTTAGCGATTTCATGCCGATATTGCAAAAATCAACGTCCTGCAACGTATCCAGAAAACATAATATTTTAATAATTATTATTACTTCATAATCAACTTCTAATTTATATTATAATCTAATATTATAATCTAATATTATAATCTATATTATAATCTAATTATAACCTCTAATAACTTCTAATTATATGGAGACTAGTTTTTTATAAACTATTTTTGTGTATATTACTAATATTTTCCTAGAAAATGTACAATACTTATCAGAATTATGTAATTTTCTATTTATTGTAGGAGTAATAAAAGTACCTTTTCGTCAAAACTTTCTTGGGACTTATGTTCTTTTTTTTTTCATTATTATTTTTCTAACCGCTTGAAATGATAAAATTATATTCTAACATATGTAGTCAATAATTTTCAAATCGTGTTGTGTAGTCACAAAGTATTGATATTCGTTATATCTGATACATGTAAAAAATGTAGTTCAAACAAAAATTATTATAATGCATAAAATATTTAAACAAACACCTAAACTTACTACTCAAACTCACAAGGATATTATAAGTGTGTGTTTCAACTTTACAAGGCTATTAAAAGAAAACAATTAAAAGTAAAACCCTGTTATTCATCGGTAAGGAAAAATAACAGTTGAAATTTTAAACTCAACCCAGTTATAAATGTTCTATTTCAGCTATTCCAGAAACACGAATGATATCGATATGCTACGTGACTCATTACACATATATTTATTTATTTATTTATTTTAAGCATATGGGTGGCCTAAGTTTGCCAATAACAGTTGGTTGCGATCAAAAAAACACATGATCTTTGATATGGCTCCACAGTAAGAATAAAAATAAAAGCAAGGGTAAACAAATAATAATAATCATGCTGAGATATTTTTTTGATGAATTACCTTACCAAATCGATTTCGATCGTGTTTCTATAAGGGAATTGAATTAAAATGAATTGAATTAAAACTTTCAACTTTTATTTTTCGTTTCCGATGAACAAAAGTGTTGTAGTTTTTAATAAAATATTTTTATACCCTGTACATTTGGGATATTCATATACCATAACTTTGTACTATTAGTATTTTAACATAACAACAAGAATCTACAAATTTATAGATGTCATATTCTTATGCATTACTGGATTTAATTAAACCTTTAGTACAATATTTTAAATATGATTTCTGGAAAATAATCGATGACAAATTAATCTGTGGGTTTGAACACTTAATCCCAATTTACATATCTCCTATCCTTTAGAGTCCTTATTTTACGCACCAACAATAAATAGCTAATTTAATTTCTTCTATATAGTAATCTTCTCAGAAATATTTAATTAACATAACTCAAGAGAATCACCTAACGCCATTTATGTGAGAAAAATATGTTGCAAAGAAGAAACCACTTAATGTAATCATTTGGATCTTATCATTTATAATCAAAAGGAAGAATTTCAAAAATGATACTTTTTTCTATGTAATTACTGGGAGCAAACGAATGCTTGTAGTTTTTAATAGGTTATATTTTGTCGCATACATATTCAATACGATAATAAATTCTGTATTATTATTATAATAAGTGAAATTATAGCAAGTATACGGTAAATTAAATCAAATCCCTATTAGTTTATAATTTACAGTATGCGTAAGATCTTCCTTTCCATAAATACAATCAATAATATATTATAATAGCATTCATAAAATTATAGCTATACAGAAACTGAAGAATTAGAATTGCGAAATATAATGATATCGGTGATTCACCCCACACTTCCTTTTTAGAATATACGGCGTGACACTTTGAGATATGCGTGTCCCAATTTCGTCAACGACAGTTGGTATTAATCAAACAAACACGTGATTTTTGATAAGGTTCCTCAAAAAATAAACAAATAATAAATAATAAAAATAAACAAATAATAATAATCATGCTGAGATTTTTTTTTTTAAGAATAGCCTTACCAAATAGATTTCGATCGAAATTCTGGAAAGGGACATTTGAACACTTATAACTCTGCTGAATTAAACTTTATACTTTTATTTTCTTCCAATGAACAAAAATATTTTAATTTTTAAAATATTATTATTACAGCTCCTACATTTTGGATATTCATTCATAATCAGCCTGTAGCGTTGGTATTTATATAATAACAACGGGAATTCACGATTTTATAGATGTAATTTTCTATGCATTACTGGATTTGATTAAACATCTAATCAAATATTCTAAATATCATTTCTGGAAAATAATCGATGACAAATTGGTCTGTGGATTTAAATACTTAATCCCAATTTACATATCTCCTTCATTTAGAGTCCTTATTTCACGCACCGACAATAAATAGCTAATTTAATTTCTTGTGTAAAGCAAGGTTCTGAATTATTTAATTAATATAACTCAAGAGGATCAGCTAATGATATCCGTGTGATAAAAAATAGATTATATTCACAGATCTGAAATGAAGCAACCACTTGATGTTATCACGTGGGATCTTCATTGATCACGTAGATCTTCACTTTTAATCAAAAGGAAGAATTGCAAAAATGACACCTTTTTCTGTGTGATTATTGGGAGCAAAAAAATGCTTTTAATTTTTAATAAGTTGTTTTTTGAACTATAAATATTCAACAGGATAATAAATTCTGTATAAATGTTCGAATGAATGAAATTATATTAAGTATACGGTAAATAAACACCAGTCCCTAATAATTAAAAAGTTACAATATGCATAAGCTATTCTTTTCTCTAAATACAATCAATAAGATTTTAAGATTGTATACATAAAATTGTAGATATTCAGAAAGTGAAGAATTTCAGTAGCGAAAGAAACATACATATTATGAAGTAAACACATATCCATCAGTAATGCTAACACCGTAATTGCAAATTACATAGAAGATATAAATATTATTTATAGAATTGTTATATATTTGAATATATAGAAAGTAAAGAATTGGTATATCGAAAAACACTTACATATACTGAATCAAACGTATCACTCACCGCAAAAAAGTGACACATCTCCCAAAAAATCATTTTGATTTTTCCCCCACTAATAGGTGCATCATAGGCGTGTCTTTCTACAAAAACTGTTTCTTAAGTATAATTACATGATAAATTCTATTATTATGCTATATATCCATTTATGACCACAGAAGAGGATTAGATTGTATGGAGAGAAAAAAATTACATAGCCCTCCAAAACTTATCCTACCACTTCATTGTTTAGGGTTTTTAAGCTTTTATGCACATAGCTTTTATGCACAAGCTTTTATTCATGGCATGCCGAACTAATAAGTGCTGCAATTTCATCTTTTAGTAAAATTACGCAAATTTTATTTGCCTCTCATGTGAAATACAGTTTTGTCGAGATGTGTAACTTTTCTTGTGGATGAGAGAGAAGTTTGTGTGTAATGCTAACATTGTAATATCAATGGCAACTACCTGTGTAATATATTTAATATTCAAATTTATGAAATTCTAAACTCGACATATTTTATCCGTATTAAATACAATTTGTTTGAAAGCTGCTTCCTAATTTACTGATTTATTTATAGCTTTGAATAAAAAATCATGCATAACACAGATCAGAGCAAGTTTCATACAGTACATAGCTATTTAGAAATCGAGAATAACTTTGGCATTAGCATTAATACATGCCATGATAAACAATTCTTGAAATGAAAACTAGATCTATTATGCACTGATTAACGCAGAGTATCTAAAACTAAGAAGAAGGATTATTTTCTTTCGTGGCTGTTTTCATAAAAAAAAAAAAAAAAAAAAATAGCCAAATTTAAATTGAATAACATTGTAGTTTATGAATAATCTGACATGAGGGGGAATTTTGGGATTACGTTGTAACTAAGTCATTGTTGCCATGTGTATCGCTATATCTCGAATACTACAGCATATAGTTTAATAGATGACATTCATTTATGGAACATTTCGTGATTACATCAAATTTTGCATAAAGCAAAGTAAGAATCTTCTTTATTGTTACATTTATGAATTAATATCAGTTTTCTGCTTTGAGTCTAACACAGAATATTTTTGATTAAATTCTTGAGCTGATCTTCATTTCACATAGTCCTATTATTTGTCTAAAGCATTATCATCGATGAACAATTAGGATAAATAAGTTTTGATTCTTCTGATTAAGTATTAAGATAAATATTTTAGTCATAATGCAATCATATTCTAGTAATTTTAGAAATAGTTTATAATAACTCTAGAATACAATTAAACTTGCTAATCTACAAATAAAGTTCCCACTGATGCAAACAAATAATTTTTATTTAAAAAAAAAAAACACAATAATTGAGGCAGTGATATGGAAAAGGTAATAAATAAAGAAAAATTTATCTTGAGATTGATATAAAATATTGAAAATAATACTTTAAAAAATGGTTGCGATATTCAAACATGGATCTCATATGCTTATTTTTTATGAATAAACTTTTGTAATTTGGCAGTGTAAAGCCATTTAATTATTCTCTATAAAGTTAGGCTTTCTTCACTTACTACTTTTTCCCTATCAATGCCACAATTATTAATTTTAAATTTATTTATATTCGTAAAGATATTCTCATTTACGAAGATTGGGATGGTCCATACTTTACAAATTTTCAATTTTAAGATGCGTTAGGTATTACGTATTACACTTTTATTATATATATTATAGATATACTATAAATATTACACATATACTACATACATTATGTGTATACATATAACATATATTACGGTCACAGTTTTATTATTGCATCTTCTTGTTTGGATTTATTTCAATAAAAATCAAATGGAACAAAGTAGTTGGGCTAACGTTTCACGGAACAAGAAATGACTTCTTGTCACACCATTGGCCAACGAAAGATTTTTTAAACTAAAATCCAACATTGGCACAACTATTAGCTGCTGATAATCCTCTCAGATACATTCTAATGTATTAATGTCTCTGTACCAACCATTTCCCAACCATGCTTTTTACCAACAGTGCAATTGAGAGTAATGCTAATACACAAGCCAAAACATTAAAAACCATTTTATTGCACGAATACGTAAAAATAAAGCTCTCCAAAAATCCAATACAATCTTTTCAAGGGTATTCTGATCCCATTCCTCAGTGCGGAAAAAGAAGAAGTAGAAGAAAAGCACAAATAAAAGTGAAATATGTTCAAAGAAACCCTCGGTTATATTCCCGAGTACTGACTAATTAAGAATATTAAAAAGTTAAAGTAGAGTTTAAATATCTTAAAGAAATGACGTAACTCATCGGGTATAGCTTAAAAGAAGGAGTCACTGCGCAAGATTCCTTCACAGTATTGAGAAAAAAGGGGTGTTGGTCATATTGTTTATTAAGTAGAAATATGTTTAAGAATATTGTAAGTTTCGTAAAGAAATTAAATCCAAAACTAAACTACATTTTTGAATAATCTTAGCCTCTTTATAATTAAACTGACGGTTGAAAGTCTAACAATGTTTATATACGGTACATTTCTCGAATTCATGTTTTATAAGATAATACTCATGTTCTTTCAATCTAATTCTAAGAGCACTCTTCGTGTGCTCAACTTAAAAAAGGTTACACACAAAAAAAATCTGTAAAATTCCCCTGTTATTGGGGTCGGCAATTGGATCTTTAAGATTGGAGAACGGAACATTTTTTATTAGCTTTGAGTGTAATTTAACTTTACAGTATAGTGTCCACGTAAATGGGTCCTCTAAATTATCTTGACACCAGTATTTTAAACTAATACCTTTGCCTTATTTGATGGCCGAATAATCCGTGATAAAAGATAGTGAAATAAACCGCAAGATATTAGTGACGTCCTCAGCATTTGGCGTCCCGATTTACAATATACACTAGAATACACTAGTGGTGAATCAAAGTTACTTCTCGAGTGAAAAGGATTAAAAATACTTTCAAATACATACATAGAACTTTATTTAAAATACATTAGAAATCATTAAACCAAAAAGTTTTCAATAATTACACGGCCGTCATCAGTGGGGATTTAAAGGTCGTAAATAATTGTCTTTGCGCTTATCAAACACAAATACAATTAATCGGAAAGACAAATTTACATTTAAAAACATTTAAGTCCCAACTAATGGCGACCGTGTAATGGAAACATTTGATTAAAAGCGTTTTTGGTTAGATTTCTAATGTATTTTAAGACATTTTAAATGTATTTTAAATAAATTTGTATTACATATATACACTTTAAAATAATTTTAATACATTTATTTACGTTATTCTAAAAACTTTAATTAATCCAATATATATATATATATATATATATATATATATATGTATATCTTATATACATATACATACAGAAAATAGATAGATAGATAGATAGACAGATAGATAGATATAAAAGAAAGCCAATCAATTTCAACTAAACTTTTAAATGGCACACTGAAATAGATTTCGAAATTTTTTTTATCTAAGAAAGACAATTTATCTAATACTTATTTAAAACCCTAACTCTTAAATGATTTCTATATTAATTGCATTAATTTTAGTATCAAACTTTTAACTGTTAACACCGCATAAATTTAAAACACGATCATTAAGCAATGATACGCAAGTCAAAAATACTTTGTTAACTGCGCTGTTAAAAGCGAGATTACGTGAACCAAGTTGTTAACGGGAAATATTTGCAGAGCAGTGTAATCTAAATGCAAATGAGATTTTCGCAGAAGTATGTAAATAGAACTTGAAAGATGAAGTTTAAACATACATTACATACACGTGTGCATATTCTGGTAAATATGCAATATTAATCAGACTTCAGTAAAGTAGAAGAAAAAAATACACATTATATAAACTGACACATAAATGTATAGTAAACTTTTGAAAATTTAATATCAAACTGAGAGTTTTAAAAAGCTATCATTTTTAAAGTGGTAATAGATTTTAAAATATTTTTCAATTATGACTGAAAAAAAATAATTAATAGGGCGAAAAAATGAAGTATTATATTAGATCCTATTTGTATAATCTTTAAGAATGGGATTAATTTATGCCATTTGTTTTATGATTTTAAAATGTTGAAAGCTCAACTAGTGGCCGACAGATTCTGCTGTCAAAACTGGTATACGGGGGATGCTGGATTCGAACCCAGTCGTGCCCGTTGGCTTAATTGTTCGGAGTTTTCAGAAGCTTTTTCCGACCATTGGATATCCTTAGTCGTAAATGTGGGTTAGATTCCCTTAGAAAGTTCTCAGGGCACGTCTCTTCCCTTAGGACCTGTATCTCTCATGTTGATAATTGGTCGCCATATATACAACCAAACACTATTGTAATTGGTTTTCACATTAGAACGTCTATCTGGTGTCAATTCAATTCCGATCAAATAATAAAATGTCGTTTCTAATCAGATTCTGGTTCGTAAAATTAGTTAAATTGTAACTAGAGAAAAGATTCACCCTTTCTAAAGCAAGGTACTTATGTACGCATTATGTTGAAATAATTAATGACACCATTATTTACAAGAAAATTAATTTGTTCACAAATAGAAAGGTATACACTTGAAAAAAAATTCAAATTGTGTTGTATGATTTTTGGATATTACAGTGTTCTAAATTGGAAAGTTTGCTTTGTAGCCCAAAATAGTTTAAAATAAAAAGAATATTGTCCAGTTAAACTGATGGCATTGAGCTCACAGGCTACGCATACTAATTGTACATTACAGCCTTATATTTTCAAGGGTTAACTCCGTTCGAAAAAAATATTAAGGAGGGGGCATCAGCACCCCCCTTTCCTCTTTTTATACTTAATCATTGAACCCTCTAAACTGATCAAGGCCATGCTTTGTCATATAAAAACTCCATATCCAGAATTTAGAGAAAATAAGAAAATTCTTAATAAAAACTCATTCATATAATTTAAGAGGAGTTATCCCCCTCTCTTTTATACTTAATCAATAAACTTACAAAACTATTCAAATATTTAAACGATATCTGATTATTCTGCATGAAAAACCCATTTATATCAATTAAGTAAAGGGGAATTAGAGCCCCAGTTCCCCCTGTTTATACTTATACAATCAACACTCAATACCAATCACTGAGGCACCTCTTAGAATGATCTTATACCTAAATTTTGAACGAAAACTGATAATTCTGAATGAAAAACCCATTTATATCAATTAAGGGTAGGGTCATGAGCCCCCCTTTCCCCCTCTTATACTTATCGAATGAATTCCAAAATCTAATGAGGGAAGCGCCTTATCAGATTATACCTGTATACAAAATTTCAAGTGGATAGGATACTTTTATCATGAGTTATCGCGTTACGCACGTACGAATGTATGAACGTACATACAGAACGGGGTGGCACATAAGCTCTCAGGCTATGATAGCCTGTGAGCTAAAAAAGGCAGATCCTTAATAACATTAAAACAATCAAAACATTTCAGATAATACATGCATTATTTCTCAGAATTTTTGAATGTTTTAATGATACTAAGTATCTGCTTTGTTTTGACCTATTTTGGATTAACTACTTTGGGAACAATACTGTACCCACAAATATTACAACACAGTCTGGGACTTTTATGTTATAGTGTAGTTTCGCGCATTTAGTAAAAGTGAAATTTCCATTCAAAAATTTTGATGCCACAATGTAAAAAAAAAAAAAAAAAAAAAAAAAAAAAAAATCTGTAAAATTACTAAAAGTTTTCTAGGAAACTGGGATTCCGAGAACATTTATGTAACGGCAACAGAAAATTTCCTGTAACAGATACAGTTTTTAATTGAAAATCAAAAAATCTGCAAGGTTACTAATAATTATTAAGGAAACTAAGATTCTTGGAAAATATTATGTAATTTCAACCCACCCTACAGATAAAATTTTAGTAAGATAACTATAATTTTAGTAATTTCATTTACTAAAGTAAAGTTATTCATTAATACATTCATAAAGTTATTCATTAATTACTAAAGTAAAGCTTTCATTTGTTAAGTTACAGGTTCTGTAACTTTACAAAAATTAGTTTAGTAGATTTACATCTTTTCTTGTACAGTGCCCAGATAAAATGTCTTTTTTTTTTTTTTTTTTTTTTTTTTTTTTTTTTTTTTTTTACAGGGCACTATGGCATTTACGGATAAAAATCATGCGATGAAAAATTTTAACACTGCTCTTCAAAGGGCTTGAATCAATAAGTGATGCTGTATTTAATAAAAATCCAGCGGTTATAATGTTTTTATTAAGATTAGGTAAAATTTCCGAACGTTCTACTCTGTAAAAAAAAAAAAAATGTGTAAAGTTACTAAAGCTTTTCTTGGAAACTGGGATTCGTAGAACGTTTTATGTAAAAGCAACAGCAAAAATGTATGTAACAAGTACAGATTTGCCCCGAAAAAAAAAATTATAAGGTTGCTAAGAATTTTTTAGGAAACTGGAATTCCAAGAATTTTTTTTATATAACTACAAACCAGATTACAGATAAAATTTTAGTAAGATTACTCTAATTTTAGTAGTTTCGTTTGTAAAGATACAGATTTCTGTAGCTTTACAAAAATCCGTTCTTTAGATTTACATTTTTCCTCGTAAGATGCACAGGTAAAATGTTAGTAAGTATACTGATTTCGGCAACTGTTAATCTGTAGGATTACAGATTTTTTTTTTTTTTTTTTTTTGCAATGTCGTGTTAAGAAACTAAGAACCTCCAATCTCATTTTTTATTGCTCTTTAAGTACCATTCAAAACCACACTACATGAAATATGGCATATATTTGTCACGAATAAAATTACAAAATAATCTTATTTGGAGAAAAATAAGGATTTTTTCTGAATATTTTAAGCATTATATAGAGCATTTAATAAAACCCAGCTGCATTTCCTACCAACTGAAATCCCCAATATTTTGTATGTCAGTTGGTTGTTTCATATACAAGGTGGGTCATAAATATCGAAACAATAGTCTATCTCCTTAAATATTGCCCCTAGACCCATACTTCCAATTGCAAAAATTCATAAAAAAGGTGAATTTTTTGATAAGATAATTTGCAACTCCATGGGGAGTCTATTTGAAAAAATACGAAAAATAAATTTTTATACGGCCCCCGTAGAGCAAAATTCCCACTTAGGAAATTATTCCTTATCCCTTCTTAAATTGAACAACAGAAATAAATCCTTTTTGTATCTAAAATTCTCACAGAGATATTAAATCCCAAAATCCTAAAAAATTCTTGACTTACATCACTTTTCCCTGCCTCTAAACGGTGATTTCTTGACTCAATTTCAACGCTAGATAGGGAACATTCACAAATTGCACTTTAATAAAAATCGATTGAAGATAGCGCCATTTCCTTGGACATAAAACAGCAGCGTATAGATTTTACGTTAAATTCGTATAAAAATATGCTAGTGACATCTGCACCAGAGGTCTGCATGGGTCGAAATAACAAGGTCCGGTCCCAAACTGATCAGTTGGGTAAAAAGTTTGGTGCGACCTGAAAAAATATTAAAATCATAACCCGACCCGGCATGGAAAAAAGTTTATATCATAGCCCAACTGAATCGTAAATTTCTACATGATTTTTTACTTCGATATGGTTACAAATTGCTTCGTATGAAGAAATTCTGATCACAAATACTTATTATAGTTTTTTGTCTTTATATTTATACTTTTTATTATTAAAGAAGCGCCAAAGGCTGTGATATATTTATTTTATCAATTAATCTCTATTAATATAAAAATGTTTCACTTATATTTTAATATCGTTAATCCATATCCCTTGCGTTGGAGACTTTAAAAAATGTTATAACAGCAAAACCTTTAACACGGAAGCACATAGAAAAGAAAAAGTACGTCATAGACAAATGCCCTTCACAGGAGGTGTAAATGGAGTATTTTTTCCTCATTTATTATTGTATTCATTTTGCATGGATCAATTCATTTTACGGTTAAGACATGTTCCCGTAATAGGCAGATTTTTTTTTCACTGGTTTTATTGTATTTGACTTTTTTGCCGCTGAATATACAATTTATTAAAAAGATGAATTTTAAAGTTTTTTTTGTATTTTATTTATTTATCTATTTTTATTTTATTTTATTTTATTTTATTTTATTTTGTAAAATAAAAGCAATTTTAAAATCTATTGGTTTTTTTTTTCTAAAAATTTTCATTGCACCAAATGTTACTTATTTTATGGACTTATTAGGCCAGTCAGAGGCAGTAATTATAATACGGAATGTTCGAGAATAATACCAAAATTTTGTCCAGTACAGACCTAGGAAGAAGAAAGCAGTCCCCTTCCGATATGAAAAATACGGTAGGCCCGATCAGGCGAGCCTTCAGAAAAAAGGAACGTCTCGGTCCTGGCCTGGCCTGGCCTGGGCTCACAATACAGATTTTTTAACAAACTCTCCAAGACGATAAAAAGCCTGGTTGTAAGAGCTAAATTTATAAAAAAAAAAATACTTAATCGGCATCTTAGAAAAAGCATTGTTCTGAAGGATTTTTAAACAGTACACTTCGTTTTTCTGCATAATAAGTTTTCTTCCCCACTGTTTCCTGTCTTTAAATTAGCAAAAGTTAAGAATTGTTAAAGAAAAAAAGTACAAAATTGAAACATGTCATTTCTAAATATTTTACATTATTTTTGTTTCGGAAAATTTGAAAAAAAATATTTACTTTTGAAAACATGATTTTTTTTAAGTTATTATTTTTTCAATATGTTTTTAATAGTTTTAAAGTTATATGATTTTTTCAATAAATATTTTTTATAGTTGTAAAATTAATAATGAAAAACAAAAACACTGGAACAAAACTAAAATCAGATTTTCATCTTTAATTAAATCCGATAAATAATGTTTCGAGTTATAACGATTTTAAATTATCTCGTTTAGACTAGTACTAATCATAAGAAATTTTTATAAATTTTATGAGAAATTTTATGATGTGTTTTTCTTAGCAAATTACATGGCTAACCATAAAAAAAATTCTAACTCAAAAGATAAATTTTTTACACGTTTTCTAGAACTGTTAAAGCAACATTGTTTTTTGAATTGCGTGCATTTCAATTTGTGTCTAATCCCTTGAAATCAGATAAATTATTTAAACGGCTATAACTCTGCGAGTTTTGAAGACATGAAGATGCAATTTTTTGTGTCTTATTCAGAACTGGTTAAAGAAAGTTTTTGTAACTGGGATTTTTATCCCACGGGGGCTAAATAAAAATTTAATCTTCGTATTTTTTTCAAATAGACCCACCCCGCGCCCATTGGTTTGCAACTTATCAAAAATTTCATTTATTTTTATGAATTTTTTCAATTGGAAGTATGAGTTTATGGTCAATATTTAAAAAAAATAGCCTATAGTTTCGATATTTACGACTCACCCTGTATAAATAAAATAATTGTGCATGGAATTTTATATCTTTGAATATAAATGAAAAAAAAATATTTTATGATATTTTCAGCATTTTTAAATCCTGTTTCTGAAATTAACTACCTTTAACTCTTCTAAATATATTTAATTATTATTTTCTTGTGTATGGAAATCTAAGTGACATAAAAAAATTGGTGGACTTTATCTTCTTGAGAATGTGCCTAGGGCATTTAAAAAAATTCTTCATAACGTTTTCAATACTAAAAAAAAATTACCTTTTTTCCTCCTTATTTTAAAAATTTGTTTTATGTAAAAAATATGCAATAATTTATATAGTATACCCTCAAATGGTATTTAAAGTGCAGCAACAGTTATAATAATAATAAAATTAAACTAGTCGTTGCAGATCACTGTAATACATACCCATCATAATTTTCATAATAGGAAACCATGTAAAAATTCTATTTGCATATATTAAGGCAGCTTATTGTTTGATCGACTTTATTCTTTATATAAAATTTATGCTACGTTCATTTTCTAAAAGAAATAATTCCGAAAATTTTTTGTACACTTTACAGAACGAACAGTTTGAACGTCCAATCAATAGTTCCATATGACTGAGATTGCTGAAATTGAATAGGTTTTGTAGCACTGTAACATTCTAAATACATTCCAAATTTATTCACTATATATGAATTTATTCGGTAGATTGAATGATAAAATCGTGCCATGATGACGTAATTTTAAACGCCCTATCACTGAATTGCTAAAAGAAACATCTATATAACTGCAAAAATTATAATAATCTTAATTAACAGTTTACTACGTCGGATTAAACGTCCCATTTCCAATTAAAATGTGGCTTTAAACTCAAATTTAAATGAAATACAGTGTCATGAAAAATTGGAGAGTGTGGAAAACATGATTACAACTATCTCATGATCACGACAACTAATTATTCGATGGGGTTCATTCGTTATGCAAGGTTTGTTTTTTTCAATATATTTTATATTTACTTCTTTAAATAAACAATTTCAAAAAAAATTCATACACCTTTTTGTCAAAAAGAATATTTCGTATATCCGAAAAGAATATTTTCATATAATCGAGGTTTTTGAAATTCGATGTGAATTTTTTCATTTTAACTTACTAAGGACATACCAAATTTCAAGTCTCTATCTCACTTTTTTAAGGGACAGAGCATTTTTGGACACACACACGCTGACATATAGACAGACGGACGGCACAATGTTTTCTAAAAATATGTTTTTCGGACTCTCCTGTGTCTGAAAGCATATATATTCCCCAAAAGATTTTTCTATTAAAAAAAAAAATTGTATTTAATAATAAGTAAGTGATATTACGCTTGAAGATTCCCTTTGTCTCTTTGAATATATAAACCAAACAGATAATAATAGTTAGAAACTCTCAAAAAATAAATTCAATATGATATTTACATAAATATTTTTTCTACTTAATAATATTACATTTCCCTCAGGTTTTACATGAAAAATATATTTTCATTAAAATAATCTGTTTCGGTTTAATTACAAAGAATATTCTTCATAAAAATTTTACAAATACAACTATTTTAATTATAAGTATTTATTTAGTAATAAAGGTATTCAGAAAAATAATTTACACATTTAATAAAAACACTTTATCAATGCCTTTCTTACATTAACTATTGCTTACTTTAAAATTATCATTCGTTCATGGTTTTAAAAATTCTAATGAAATTACGATAAAAATAATCACTTAACGTTTAAATTTGTCTTTTAAAAATACAGTAAATCAAATAGGGCATTGCATGTTTTTAATAATATCTTTGACGACCCTCATATAAACGCAAGTTTATTTGATTTAAAACGATGCGAGCATTTATCTGAGATGTTATTTAATTATATTTTGAAGAGCGATAAACGATATTGCATTTTAGAATGTAACTGAAAATGAGTGAAGAAAAAAGTAAAGTTTATATAATCAAAAACGTATATATATTTGATTTTAAATTGAAGGTGTGGAAAATTTTAATTTAAAGTGCAAAGCTGTTAAGTACTTGACAAACAATAAATCTATTGTTATTCGTCGCAAGTAATAAAAAGATGCAAGCATTTAATTAAAAATGTCTACAGTTAACCAATCTTAAGAATTTTCTTTTCAAATTGTTTAATTATAAATGAAATAATAAATAATACATATAATCATGTTTAAGAAAAATGCTTTCATTTCTTTTTTTAATTGTACTATTTTACAGATCCAGAGGTTTTAAGTATTGTGCAGTGATTTATATCTATTTATCAGTCTCTCTCTCTCTTTATATATATGTGTGTATGTACTATGAAGCACAAAAATCGGGCAAAATTTATCTGGTATTTTTCAGATCTAAAAATGTCTCCTAAGAAAACAAAAAAAGAACAAGCTGTACCTGATTGTTTGCCTACTGTAAAGGATACTTTGAACATACATCAAATTACTACAGTACAAAACCCTAAAGTCATCAAGTATAGAAATGTCAGCTGTTTCTGTGGTGAAGAATGTGGTCGGAGTTATTGTTTCGACTACAAGAATTTCCCGATTGAAACTTTTTGCAATAATGAGAAAACTGTACGAAATGATAATGAAGTATACATTGGTGAAACCTCTATGAAATCAAAAATTTAAAAATCTGAGTATTCTCAAGTTCTTGAATCCACTTCTGAAGAAAAAGTACTTACAGAAATAGCACCAAATAAAATAATTAAAAGAACATACATACTAGTAGAATTTTTAACTGAAAAATAAAAAGAAAAGAGAAGTATTTCTAAATAGCTGTTACACAAGGTGATTTAAAAGAAGTTGATGGCGTGCAAGTTATGTTTTTCAAAGCTTGCGATTATACATTATCTGTTTTCAGATTAGATGACAACGATATTGCATACATACAGTTCGAACACATCCAAAAATATTGCCTATGCAAACTGTAGTACAGAAAGGAAACAGATTATTTTACAGGTTTCCTCACACTGTTGAAGTATTTGAAAAATATTTGCAGCATTAAAAATTTGCGAAAATCTCTTTGGAAAATAAAATTGTCATATTTATTCAATGTGTCTTTGTTAGTTGCTGAAAAGTCAGTTTGTTTACATCTTATATTTTTGGAACCTCTGTTATATGAATTTTTCTATTTTATTTTAATAATTGTAAATCGACAATAAACCAAGTGTATTTAAAACAAAGAATATGTTATGTACTTTAAATTCTATCAAAAAAAAAGTTTCTCTTTAAAATTAAAATATGTGATAATTATGAACTTTACCTTAGTTTTTTCCTAAATGAGATAAAATTACTCATGTAATGATGATTAAAGTGTATTATTTATTATTAATCTTTCTTCAAGTATTGTTTTGAACGAAAGGACATTTTTGCTAAAGTAAAATATAAAAATCATATTTTTTGTTAAAGTATTTCTTTCATAAAGTAAGCAAATACTGTCTGGTAAGAGAGGTTACGTTTTTTTTTATGCTAGATATGATTTTAAAAAGTTATATTTTAGGTGTATAACTATTATTTTTTCAGTTCGGATGCTAATTTTGTACAGCTTAAACATATATTTAAACAATATTACTGTTATTTAGTGAAATCTAGAACTTAAAAAAAGACAATTTTTTTTTTTTAAAGCACAAAGAAAATTGGTTTCACACATATACATATGGTGATTCTAAATTGTTTTTACAAAAAAGAGGGGTAATAGTACACATCCAGACAAATAATATTTTTCAGGAAACCAAGAGTCTCAAACATTTTACAAAGGAGATAGCCGCCGTTAAAGTTTATAATCCAAAATTTCAAAAAAAAAAAAAAAAAAAAAAAAAAAAAAAAAAAAAAAAAAAAACGAAAAATTGGTAAAATGATTAGCCGGCCGTTTTCACTTAAACTTTTCTTTATGTCGGCATTTTTTAAAAACTAAATTGTAAAGATAATTTTTTTTAAAATGCCGATAGAGGGTGATTGAGATTTTGGAGTAACGAATAACTACATTTTACCGTTATTTTTTGCATCTCATTAAATGTTTTTGGACGCTTAGACATAAACTTAAATTTTTAGCTTAAAATCGGAATAGTTGGGAGTGGTTAAGCAGTACAAACTGAACTGTGTTCAGAGGATTCAAATTTCAAATGATTATAAAACATGGAAAAACTGCTTGATTGATTTGCGGTTTTCACTAAAATTATTCTTTATGTCGGTATTTTCTCGAAAATAAATTATAAAGATAAATTAAAAAAAATTCAAATAGAGGGTGCTTTAGACTTTGGAATAACTATTTTTGGCCGTTATTTTTTGCATCTTATTCAATGTTTTCGTAAGCTTAGACTTATTTTTGAACTCAAAATCTGAATAGTTGGAAGTGGTTAAGTAGCACAAACTGAACTGTGTTTAGTGGGTTCAAAATTTAAAGATTGTAAAAAACGAAAAAAATGTCGATTCGTTTACGGTTTTCGCTAAAACTACTCTTTAAATCAGTATTTTATTGAAAATAAATATGATAGATAAATTTAACAAAATGCCAATAGAGGGTGCCTTAGACTTTGGAGTAGCGTAGAACTAATTTTTAACCGTTATTTTTTTTTACCTCATTAAAAACTTTTAAAAGCTTAGACTTAAATTTTGAGCTCAAACTCTGAATCATTGGGAGTGTTTAAGTAGCGCAAAATTGAACTATGTTCGAGGGGTGGGGTTCAATTTCAACTCCTGAACACACTTCAGATTGCGCTTCTTAACCCCTCAAAACTATTCAAATTTGAGCTCAAAATTTAAGTTTAAATCTAACCTTCCGAAAATATTTAATAAGCTTTTGCAAGCACTTAGATACAAAAAATAACGGTTAAAATTAGTTGTTGGTTACTCTGATGTTTAAGGCGGCGTCTAATGGAATTTTTTGAAATTTATCTTTAAAATTTATTTTCAGGAAGATACTGACTTAAAGAATAGTTTTCTTTTAAACCGCAAACGAATCAACCAATTTTTCCGTTTTCTATAATTATTTTAAAATCCCCCCGACCCCCTTGAACACAGTTCAAGGGGAGTCAGTTAACCTTCCGAACACATTTAATGAGATGTAAAAAATAACGGCAAAAAATAGTTGCTCGTTACTCCAAAGTCTAAAGCGTCCTCTATCGGCATTTTTTGAAATTTATCTTTATAATTTATTAAAAAAATACCAACATCAGGGACAGTTTTAGTGAAATCCGCAACTTAATCAACCAATTTTTCCGTTTTTAGAATCATTTGAAATTTGAATCATCTGAACACAGTTCAGTTTATGCTGTTTAACCACTCCCAACTATTCAGATTTTTAGCTAAAAATTTAAGTTTATGTCTAAGCTTCCGAAAACATTTAATGAGATGCAAAAAATAATGGTAAAAAAATAATTGTTCGTTACTCCAAAGTCTCAAGCGCCCTCTATCGGCATTTTTTGAAATTTATCTTTATGATTTATTTTCAAGGTAACACTGACATAAATAATAATTTTAGTGAAAACCGCAAATCAATCGACCAATTTTTCCGTTTTTTATTATTATTATTTGAAATTTTGGACCCTAAACTTTAATAGCGGCTACCTCCTTCGAAACACGTTTGGGATCCTTGATTTCCTGTTCAATATTGGTTGTCTTGATGTGTACTATCACCCTTTTTTTTTTGTAAAAACAATATAGAATCTCCCAATATGTATGAATCAATATTTGATCGGAGAGTGGTTTCGGGTTTGAGAGGTCAAAATCAATGAAAATTATTAAAAAAATTTTCGGAATAGCTTACATTCGAACAGCCATAATAGATAGCATTTTGAAAAAAAAAAAACTACCTAAAATAGCTTTAAAATCTAGTGTATTTTATAGCCCTATACATAAAAGTTAGAGAAATGATAAACATTCTCTGTTAAAATCACACTTTATATATATTTTATGCGTTATATTTTTTATTATAGGATTTTTATTTGTTTATTTCACGCTAAAAATAAGTTACCAAATATAGCGCTACGAATTTTTGGCTTCCCTTATTTTGGGACTATGGCATTTGACTATGGTTGCCGGAAAACTCTCCTCTTAAAAATATGCCAACTTTTTCTTCGCCATAAATGTGAATATAAAGTCGTAATGTTTCAAAATCAATTCGTAAGTTTTTGAAAGAATTTTCAAACTTTTTTGAACGTTCTATATTTATTATTAACCTTTTATGGCACAATGTGCTTAGTCCGGGATACCTAATTTTTATTCCAAACTTGCAATCGGAATCAATAATGTTTTAATAAAATTATGGTTTTACAATGCGAGCTCAATTTAAGGAGTTCTTAATTTCTAAAAAAGTCACATGTATATTCCGGTGAGAGTCGATAATTTCTCATTTTACTCAAAGAATTGATCCATGCTGGAAAGGGTTAGGTGATTTATGTTTTTAAATCCTTTTCTGTAAAAAATAAAATAAATAATAAAAAGAATATTGCCCAGTTAAACTGATGGCATTGAGCTCACAGGCTACGCATACTAATTCTACATTACACCCACCCTTATGTTTTCAAGGATTAATTCCGTTCGCAGAAAAATTAAGGGGGGGGGGAACAGCTCTTCCCTTTCCCCTTCTTATGCTTAATCATTGAACCCTCTAAACTGATCAGGACATGCTTTATCATAAAAAAATCCATATCCAAAATTCAGAGCAAATCGGATAATTCTTAATAAAAACCGATTTATATAATTTAAGAGGAGTTATCCCAATCTTTTACATACTTAACCATTAAACTTCCAAAGCTATTCGGAGATTTGAACGAAATCTGACAATTCTGCATGAAAAACCCATTTATATAAATTAAGGGGAGGGGCATTAGACCCCCCCATTTCCCCTGTTTATATTTATCCAATGAACACCTAATACCAATCACGGAAGTGCTTCATCAGAAAGATCCTATGTGTAAATTTTGAACAAAAACTATTATTTCTGCATGAAAAACCCATTTATATCAATTAAGGGAAAGGGGATGAGCCCCCCGTTCCAACTCTTATACAAATCGAATGGACTCCAAAAACTAATCAGGGAAGCGCCTTATCAGGATATACCTATATACAAAATTTCAAGTGGATCCGATATTTTTATCACGAGTTATCGCGTTACGCACGAACGAACATACATACAGAACGGATGGGCACATAAGGTCTCAGGCTATGATAGCCTGTGAGCTAAAAACTATGTTATTACTCCAACAAATGGCCTCGAAAATAGAATTTCAGAAAGAAATGCTGCTGCAAAATCGAAAAATATGACTTTAACAGCAATATATATATATATATATTCTCAAACTTCCTAATATGGGGTTTTAAAATGCACTAAGTCTTAATGTTAGGTACGAGCAAAACCAAAAGTAGTTCCCTTGTAAATGTCTCTTTAGTCTTCTTACTTGATAGCGTGTGATTTCAAAAATATTAGAAGAACGTTTATCATGATGACGTCACCCCGAGAGGGATAGAACTATCGCGAATTATTTGTTTCGTGCACTGAAAAAGAAAAAAAAAATTGCCAGTTTTTAACTTTTATGTACAAGAGTCTAGACTAAAAAAAATAAAATAAGAATTATGAGAAATATATGTTTTCCACGTTATTATATAGAGAGCAGCATTAGTTTTTCTTTATTACATTTAAAAGTTGTTAAAAATGCAATTTTCGAAGATAATCTGAATTTTGCGTTTTTAAAGCTATTCATATGCTGTACTCCAACTTCGAAAGTATTATTCACTTTTATAGTATTATTTAAAAATGTTCATACTCTTTCTTTTACATTCAAGTTGAGTACCGAAATTTTTTTAAGGTTTAATTAACTTTTGAGTTTTATTTATGAAACATCATTGCACAAGGCATTTATACCAATGTTAAGGCTTTATATTTTAGTTTGTTTTTATGCATTGTTCTCAGTGTCTCATTTACTTATGCACGCAAAATTTTAAATGTTTTTTGTAACAATATCGATAATTATAGAGGAAATTAAAAAAAGCATATTTTGCGTGACTATTATTCTGTAAAATCAAAACTCAGTTTTGCTTTAATACTGCATTAAAGCAAAAAAAAACTTTTTTTTTTTTGTTTGTCCAGTGATATTGTATGTTGTTTGTGCCAACAGTTTTATTTTTATTTCTAAATATTCACCTAACTACCTCATTTATCTGTGTATTGGATATTTTAACTATATTTGTAGCCTTAATGATCATATGTATTGCATAATACATAAATAGCAGTCGTATGTATTGTTAGAGTATTAACTATTGACAATAAATCCCCTGAAAGATTTAATATACAGCTCATATTCAAAATATTAGAATAATTACTTTTTTTTTAGAAATTGAAAATATCGTTTGGTAATTTAATGTCTTTTAATGAAAATATGCAAACGATATTTTTATTAAGAACTTATTGTTGATTAAACTTACTTGTTATCTTAAATTTAATATCATTTTTGAAAAGATTAATTGCAAAAAAATTATTTTGAAAAGTCAAAATATTAGAATATTTATTCAAGTGGTTCAAAATATTAGAATATTTCACATTAATTCTCCTTTAATTATTACCAATTCTTAACTGGTGGAATCATTGATTAAATTCAGACTATTTTATTTAAAATCAGTATTCTTTTTTGCAGTTTGTTTCTTTTTCATCTTAAAATGGGCCGTGTGAGTGATATTCCTGAATCTACTAAAGTTCGTATGGTTGATTTGTATCGGCACGGTAAAAATCAAAGTTTTATAGTGAATTATTTACATTGTTCGCAATCGAGCGTTAGTAAAATACTAACACAATATTCAAAAATTGGAAAATTTCAAAATAATCGCCGAAATGGTGGCCGAAAACCAAAAACATCTGCTAGAGATGACAGGAAACTGAAGCGTATAGTTAAGAAAAACCGTTTTAAAAGTGTGCGATTCTTGCACCGAAAATGGAAAGAAGAAGGAGTTGAAGTTGCTACATCGACAACATTAAGACGTCTCCATAAATTTAAATTTGAATCTCGTGTACCGAAAACAAAACCTCTCATGACTGCAAGACAAAAGCGTATAAGATTGAACTGGTGTAAATCAAGACGTTTATGGAGCAATGAAGATTGGAAAAATATATTTTTTAGTGATGAAAGTATGTTTTGTGTTTCATATGGTAATCAAGGTATTCGAGTTTGGAGAATGAAGCAAGAAGCATTTGATAAAGAATGCCTTAAACGTTCCGTAAAATTTGCTGCTAGTGTCATGGTTTGGGGTTGTATCAGTGCAGAAGGACCTGGAAAGTTATGCATCGTCTACGAAAAGGTTAACTCTCTGATATATCAAGAAATTTTAGAATATTACATGATTCCATCATCAGAAGATTTATTTGAAGATGATTTCATCTTTCAACAAGATTTAGCGTCCCCGCATACCTCGGTGTCAACTAAGAATTGGTTCCGCCAACGCAACATTAAGGTACTTCCTTGGCCACCAAATTCACCAGATCTTAATCCCATCGAAAACTTATGTATATAATGAAGAAAAAACTTCAAGAAAATCCTCCTTCAAGTAAAACTGAGTTAGTGGCACGTATAAAGTCTATTTGGGCTAATATTGATAGAAATGTTTGTAAACACCTTGTATATAGTATGCAAGATCGATTGTACGCTGTTATGAAAGCTAAAGGGGATGCTACAAAATATTAACTACCATTTACTTCATATTCATAAGGTAATATTGTTGCGTAAAATAAAATATTCTAATATTTTGAACCAATCTAAATTTTATTCTAATATTCTGGCGTGTTTAAGGAAGCTGTATATCTAATTTATTGTGCTGTATTTTATATTTTATAAATGTTAAAATCTTATCTAAACATTCCAGATTTAATTTATAAGAAATTTAATTGCATTTACTTAGTATAAAAAATAAATAAATGACAAATAATTTTTTCTTATTACTTTTTCTCAATTATTCTAATATTTTGAATATGAGCTGTAGCAGTAAAATAAAATATTTTTTGATCGACAATATTTAATAGTATAAAATACCGGGTGTCCAAAAAATAACTGATGAATTTTAAAATTCAGTAACTTGCAAACGTTGACAGATGTTAAGAAATACACGTGTACAGGAGAGTTAATAAATATGTTAGGGGTTGAGATTCTCAGTTTTAGTTATTTAGTTTTAATAATTAGTTATATTAGTTTTAATTAGTAGTTAGTTATATTAGTTTTTAAAAAAAGCAATTGATGGCGCTGCAAGCAATAGGCGCTAAATCCATGCTAGATTTTAAGGCCTATCTCTTCTCCCATGCGAAATAAAGACATTAAATTGCTTTGTATGGATCCCAAAATACCAAAAATCGGATCTAGAATCAGCACCTATTTCTCTTAGCCCCATCTATTATTTTAAAATCTAATTAAAACCAAGAATCACAGTAAGAAAACTCCTGAAATCACACATCATCCTCTTACAAGAATTTGTTTAATATTTGTCACCGTTTACAAAATGTTGAATTTTAAAATCATTCAGTCATTCTTGAGGCACCGGGAATACGCTATAATGGGCGGATGAATAAAAACATTGAAGTGACAATTTCTTCAGGAATAAAAAGTACACAAACAATAAAACTCGAAATTTACATATATACATAAACTACATGCAATTAAATTTTGGTATTGATTTATGTAAAACAATAAATAAACAACAACAGCAGCAACAAAAATGGCTAAAATAAAATTGTAAATTGCATCTGATCTTAGAGAAAATAATATATGCAGACATAAATAATATATCAATAATCATATGTCTATAAAACATATTATTTTATAAACATGCATTTTTATTTTTTTTAACTGAAATTGCTTTTGTTTAAATGTAATAACAACGTGTGTATGATAAAATGTCACATGCTGACACATTTTGTTATGCTGCACACATTCAGATTAATACCTTGAAATGTGTTAAAATTATTACATATACATATACCGGGTGTCCCAAAAATGACTGATGGATTTTAAAATTCAATAACTCGCAAACGGTGACAGCTATTTAAAAAAATTTTGCAGGAGGGTTATATATAATGTCAGGAGTTTTTTGTACCGTGATTTTTTATTTTAGTTCGAATTTCAAACAATAAATGGCGTTGACGGCGATTGAAGGCTAAGTGATCAGTGCCGAGTGAAGCGTCGACCTTTACATACGGACCCTTTACATACTATATGAAGACGATCAAGAAAACAAAATTACCGCATATTCCGACACTGTAAAAAATTTCAAAAAAATTATTGAAAATCTAAACTATATAATTAAACTCTGAAGATTTGTTAAAGTATTCTGTCGCTTTACATACTATATATGAAGACGATGGAGAAACATAATTATTACATGTTACGACTTTGTAAAAAACGGTCAGACAAAAGTATACATTGCTATTTCTAATATAAATATCAAACATTTGAAAAAAAATCAAATTTTCATCATATTTTTAAAAAATTTTAATTAAATATGCAGTTGTTTTTTTTCTCAAAATATATCTTTAGTTGAACATTGAAAACAGTGAATTCACCCTTTGAACCACATAAAAAAAAGAAAATTTAATAAAATAAAATAAAAAAAATTAAAAGAAATAAACTGAAAAGGTAAATTGTCGCTTTAAACTGTGCAGTTTTGCTCAAGTAATCTCGTGATTTTGGAAAGTGTTTTATAATTTATGCTTCACGCAGGATTTTTTGCTCTTATGTACGATTATTACGAAATATTATTATCTGTGAAAGGATTTTCAGTTATCCAGGAACAAAAATCTTGATTAATATTCGATGATAAAAACTACATAATAAAAACGCTGTACTTTGATAAGAGGTAAAAATTAAATATCTATACAAACAGAAATTAATTTATTTCTTGTAAACGTTCATCAAAATATTAGTCAAGGAAAATATTTTAGAATATCTTTTATATAATACAGTGAAGTAATCTGTGTATTATGATATTAATTACAGCAAATGAAGTTAATTACAGATCTGTCAAAGTACAAAGGAAATTACCATAATGAAATTAAGTCTTTTAGTGTATTTTTTTTCTTTAACATATTTAATTAAGGATGTTGTACAAGGGCCTATTTTTTTAACGCGTCACATTACGGGGCATAAGCTCCATGAAATATCTTGCTCAGGAAAATCTCTGTGGCTTCGTTACAATATTCATGTTTATGTAATTAGAAAAATAAGTTTCATATCTTACGGAGGATAGAATAATGAAAATGACTTAAATATATTATTTTTAACGGAAAATTGGTTTTGGTATTATAACAGAAAATGAAATAACGAAATATTTCAGTAATAATGTAGAAAGTTTGCATATAGTAATAGTTTTTATGTATCAACATAAGTCTAATTAAAAATATAATTTAGTTGAAAAAATGTATATATATATATATATATATATATATATATATATATATACGGAACGCGATTATTATTAATTTTTTTATTGTTTTTGTACATCCTTATCTTTATTTACTTGATTTATACATTCAGATTTTTTATCGTTACAATACGTTAACTTATTCTTGGGATTACCGAACTCGATTACTAAAAATTCAATATGTTTTTTTTTTTTTCACTATTTTTGACGTTTTTATATTTTTGACTTCATTCAAGATTTTTTATTATTACAATACATTTACTTGGCTCCGGAGTCACTAATATCGATTATGAAAATTTCATGGGTTTTTTTTTCATTATTTTTGTACATTACTTTATTTTTGAGAGAATTTAAACATTCACGATTTTATATAACTATTAAAACTATGAATTTTAAGTATGTGTTCTTAGTTAAAACGTATTTTTGTGATTTCCGCCTTTACGAATATTACTTTCACTTATTCCTAGCAGGCCTTCCACGTATCCCCAGGGGTAGAGGTTCTCCAATTTGGACAGCTGAACTATCGTCACAAAATCGATTTTAGAGTACTTCATCATTATGATTTAACTCATAAATCTGGTAATATTTTTAATTTAAAGGAAACTGTTTTTTTTACTGATCCAACTAAAATAAATAGTATTGCAATGAAAGAGAACGATCCCCAAGTACAACAGAAGGCAACGGGACAGATTGAATGACAATTACGGTTTTTGCTCCAATAAATAGAAATGCAAGCCATCTTAGCATAGGACTCCTGTGTAAATGAATGTAATCAACAAGAAAAAGTACCAATGTGATACTTGGAGCTACATATGCAATAAATGAAAATATTTGAAAAATAACCAAAATATATGCCTCGCGGTAATCGGCCACCTTTAAAATATTATGTACCAAAGGTGTCCGCAAGGTACAATTTGGTAATTCTATTATAAAAATAATTACATTGTGTTTTACAAAGAAAATTACTTTTGTTATGTGTTACATATAAATGTAGAATATAAAAAAGTAATAATAATATTACTAATAAGTAGTAGTAAAGAAGAAAAAAAAATAACAGATAATAATAATAGTAGAAATAATAATAGTAGGAGATGGGAAAACCAAAACATTATTTAAACAACACTTTTATGATTTCTCAACGCACAATAGCAAATAAATTGATATTTAACTGTTAATAAATAAAATATATATATTTTTTAATTATACTCTTTAGTTTTTATTTGAAATTTATTTTCTACTTTTTAGCTTTTAAAATGTTAAAGTCGTCTATAAATTCTGTATTTGCTTATAAAACCTATTATGAGTTAAATAGAATTATATAGTAGTAAAGATTTTATTAATGGCTACAGTCATTGTTCTGTCAGTGGCAAAAAATTTGAAACATAGTTAAAGGTTAATCTATAAAAATTACTAACATTCCATATCACATTTTTTTCTTTGTTAAACAATTTCCAACAAATGTTTTTATGAATTTGATTTGTCTGACTGTCTCTCTAAGTTTTAACCCAAGTAAATATACTTGGATTTTCAGGCAATTGAAATATGTCAAGGATGCTTATCATAACATGCTCGGCATTGTATATGGAGTATGTAAGATTAATAGTTCATTTACAGAAACACTCAAAGAAATTCCGTTACATCAGAGTATAGGGGGGAAATCGCTTGTAGAGTACTTTAGTGACATTACGCTATTTGAAATGCTTTGAAACAGATATAAATCGTTGAATTTCACTGCAAGATAATTATTACATAACAAGACATGCATAGCATTTTTTATTCCTTTATAGGTACACACAATAGAAATCGTTGCAGGACTGTCTTTAGAAAATAATTGTTACAAGTGTGTTTTCGATTTCGATATGTGCTTTTAAATTTAACTAATTTTATGCAAGTTATGTCTTGTATATAAATTCTCGATCTCGTAAGCAAAACTGTACAAAAAGAAAAAAAAATATGTTATTTACTTTATTAGCGGTAATTACTGAAAGGTAATTGGTAATTTTCAACTGCGGTATATATTTCCATAATGAACTAAATATAAGTGCAGGTAGTTGAAGGATACAAATCTATATATAATATACAGGATTGAAAAAAGAAATCCGATAGTTTTCCGATTGTAGAAGAGAAATGTTTTAGCTTATTAAATAATGCAGTTTTTTTACATTATTTTGGATGTGTTCGGAAAATATTTCATAACTACGCAAGATCATATGCGTCATCGTGAGGATAATATCACGTGTTTAATAATTGACCCTAGGCGCATGTTCCTTGCTTGAAACATGATTTTTCATTCTTGTTTGAAATCATTATTACTATAGTCTAAATGTAGCTGTTATGATTGTACATACGAATACGACAATACATTTTAACCCCTTGGGGACGAGTGACACATATACGTGCCGCAAAAAAAGGCTTAAGAAACTGTGTTTATCACCGCCAGTAAAAATTTACTGTAAAATTTGCCTTATTGCATCGGAGCATTTTTTCAATTTAATAAGGGGTATATTTATATTTTTAAAAAAAAGGTGACAAAACATTAAAAATTTCGTAAAAGACTCCCATCGCGAAGGGGTAAAAGTTTATTTTTAATCGAAAAAACTATAATTAATTCTTTAAAATCTAATTTTGAATGTAAGTCTTGGTACGAGCGGTAACTTAAATAATATGAAAATTGGATCCACACAATGGGTAGATTTTACATTTGAAAACCATTGTAAGCAAAGTTATGAATTTTAAAATCAGTACAATCCTCGTTGCGTTTTATAGAAATGGGTCATTCCACACCAAATGAGCAAATCAGGTGTGGCTGACATGTCACAGATTTGATTGAAAATCATCATATAAGTAGATCACAATCATTTACGAGGAAACACAAAGTAGTAGAGTTCAGACTAGTTTATTTCAGTATAAAAATTACATTAAAATTGAGACGAAATCGAGGTCTTGTGTACATGCTTGTAATTTCAAGTTTGATTATTTGCCGTAGGAATGGAAAGATTGTAATAAAAATTATTTACACTTAAGAATGAACTATAAGTAACAGATTAGCATAATTTAGTAAATGTATTTTTATTTTATAAGTTAAAAATAAATAAATAATAAAAAAATCGTGGAAAAAATAAAATATTTCAGTTATATGTTTTAAAATGAAGGACACTTTTTCCACATTCAAATTTTTTTGCCATTATAGTTAATTGAATATATTTAATACATCTATAATTTAATTCTTGCCTTTTTCATTCCTTTATGAGAAAAAAAATATAAATAGTTAAAACTGCTGATTAAAAAGTCAAAATTTTTTTTCATTTTTTTGGAGAAGAATAAAAGCTTTTAAAAGTTTTAAACTCTTTGATATTACAGATAAAAGTGTATATTTTAAGTATACGAAGTTTTATTCTTGTTTTCAGTTTATTTTAGCCTCAAGAATATTTTTAATTCGTATAGAAGAAAAACGATTTTCTTCTTAAAATAACTGTTTTTTAATCTTAAATTCAAGTAGCAAACATAGATGGCAGCACACATCTTTTTAAGTAAGAAATTTGCAAAAAAGCTCGTGTTTTCAAAGAAAGATTGTCTTTGCCTCAAATATTAGTTTTTTGAACCCATTTTTGTTATGTTAGAAATTAAAAAGGCAGTATTGAAACTTTTTTAGTGTGTCATGGACTTATTGATTCTTATGTACGTGCAATATTGTTGATGTAGGAGCTGTCCTTTAATTATTTTTTTGAGGTAATATAAGAGGAATAATTATGATTTTGTCATTTTTTAAAAATTTCTAAGTTTTTTTGAAGATGGAGTAAATAAAAAACAATTTTGAAACTTTCTGAATTCGATCTTCATACATAGTTCTACATCAATTTCACAAATGTTTTTTAATTCCTTCGATTTTTACAACATTTCAAAATTTTTAAAAAATTACAAAATTTCAATATTTACAACCAATTTATGATTAATTATGATATTACCAAATTATTGTTACTCAATAAATATAAAGATTGATATCCAGAGATTTCAATATTAAAAAAAAAACTTCACTTTTGTTAAATAGTTTTCAAAATATAGAACTTGAAACTTGCAACTTTCAATGACTATCCGCAAGCCATTGTATATCACAAGTTTTTTAAATGTTCAAAATAGATTAAATAATTTGTTTTTCGTCAAAATATTGTGCACACATACATTTGAATTTGAAATGAACACGTATCTCAAACTTTATTAAAATAGAATTCTATACAGCCGCGGTTTTTTTTTACATTTTTGCTCATTTGACATGGAATGACCCAAATACTTCAGAAAGAACTTTATATTATATTTTATATACTGGCAGTCAGGTAGTTTATTGTGATATTTATTACAGCATATCAAATTAATTAATAATTCTGCGGAAGTAAGAAGAAAATTAGCATCATAAAGTTGAGTCTCTTTTTTTAGCTATTTTATCCTTAGCATACTTAATTAAGTGTATTATTTTAAGGGAGATTTTTCACACGTCACTTATTTTGTATATTTATGAATATTTTGAAGGTTTAATATTTTTCTTTGGGGAATTTCATTAAAAAAATCCCTAAAAAATTATAATTTTAAAAACAGGAAATTAAGTTTTATATCTTAGACCAAGAAGTAATAAGCAAAATATTTTACGCTGAAATATTCAATCAAATATTACTCATGTATTAACGTAATATCCTTAAAAAAAATAAAAACAATTTAAAAAAAAAAAAAAAAAAATTAAAAAAAACCCGAAATCTTGTTTTATGGTATAAATACTTTGCATTTATATAAAATAATGTAAAAAATGATACATTAATATTAATTTACCGACGCTTCTCAGGACGTGATAATAATCTGAAATATACTTGCAATCAATCCGACAATCAGTCAAAGATTTCAATCAAAGTTTTGACGAAAATCTTTTCAAACGAACCTTATAACCCCACTGTGTTTCACCAATTGATAATTTGTAAGATTATATATTACTTACCCATAATTAGTAGCATAGGTTGAATCTTGCAATCGTTTTTGTAACCGATTTATTTATTTATTTATTTATTTATTTATTTTGGCGGATTGACACATTTCAGACGCTGGAGTTTCTGAAAAACATATTTTTAGAAAAAAAAAATTGCCATCTGTCTATCTATTTGTCTATGTGTCTTTAAACGCCTTATCTTCAGAACAAATTAAGATAGAGACTTGAAATTTGGTATGAACGTAGTATGTAGGAATGGGAAAAAGTATATTTAATATTAGTAAACCGCGATTATCCGGAACTATTTTTTCGGACACTAGAAATATTCATTCTGATGAAAGGTATATAAAAATTTTCGAATATTTTTATCATAGGAAATGAATAGGAGACAATGAAAAACATAAATTTTGCATAAATAATGAAGTCGATTAATTACGATAATTAGTTGTCGAGATATTTGTAATCACGTTTTCCACATTCTTCGATTTTTCATGACCCTGCATCTCATTCAATATTCAATGGAAAGATATATTTAATTAAAAATAGAACGCTTAATCTAACGCAATAAATTGTTAGTTAATATAATTATAATTTTTCGAGTTGTAAGGATGCTTCTTTTAAGCAATTTCTGTTAATTGGTTTTATTTTCATATTTTTATAGTATGAATATCTATAATGGGTAAGTGTTACGATGGATCCCAATCATTAGTTTTTAAATTAAAAGACATTCAACGCTATCTTTTTTTTATTAATCTAAACTGGCAAATGAAGATATGTAATAAATCTGAACACTTTTAGATTACATAAATTACAAATTTATTTATTTTTCTTTTTTTCGCCAAAATTAACCTTATACTATATTAATGTCCTTTTAACAATATTTCGTCTTAGTTCAACTTATTGAATTAAAATCCTGTTACTAGATATAATCTATTAATCTTTACGGATACGATATAAATTCTTAATTCGCCTTAAAAACATTTATTCCAATATGCGTAAATTAAAAAAATGGCTTAAAACTAAAAATATTCTTAGTTAAAATTTATTTCTTAATATTCCAAATATAATTCATTTTTTCACTGTTTTTATCAACCCTTTTTAAAAAGTATTATTAAATTTATTCAAAAACCATACCTTTAAAAAATATATCATTCTTTTTTTATTTATTTTTCCCCTTCAAAGTTTGATATTCATGCGTATCAATAAATTCATTTCTTTTCTTTTTTTGTTTTAAAATATCGTCTGCAAGATATCGAATTCAGCGTTCGATTATAAATTAGTTAAACAATAATTTTATTAAAATAAAAATTATCGTCTGAATGAAATTAATCTCGACGCTGGACATGAATTCTGTTTACATGTGAAAATTATGGTAAGAGACTAGAGAATATTCTAAAAGTTGATTTAAGAAGGAAGCTGAGAGGTGATGACGGAGAGATAGTCTTTTTTTCTTCCGATGATTTTGTTAGAATGAACGGCGTAATAATGTTTTTATGATAGAATTTTTTTTTTCTTACGCGGATTATGTTCAAAACGGCTTGCAAGAGAGCATTTTCTGCTATATATGGCTGCATTTGAATAAACTTTTTTGGAACAACCAATGTGAGATCAATGAAGAGTCTACATTTATTTTATTCATTTTTTCCCCTCGCTTGCCGCGACTCTGTGTTTTTAAAAAGGGGAACCGCTGAAGATGTTTCAAACTTCTCACTTTAAAATGTCACAGATATATTTGGATTTTATTCATTAAGTACTGTTTTATTCATTATAAAATGAACCATTTAAATATTAGTTTGTGAAAATTTAATTTGAAACGATGCAGCCTCATTTCACCTGTCAAAATTATGCATCGTGTTACGCCATGATTAAGAGCATTGAAGAATGCATCATGGTAAAATAAAATGAAATAATGTAAAAAGTCTGAGAGATTTTGAGAAAAATATTAATGATTATTTTATATCAATGGATAATAAATCCCACTCTGTAGAATATGTTAGTTTCTCTTGAAAATAATGCCCCACCAGTGGCCGAGAGGTACGGACCTCTCAACTGGTAGACGGCAGGTGCTGGGTTCGAACCCAATCGCGGTTGTCGGCCTAACCGTTCGGCGTTTTCGTGGTTTTCTTCGAACCTTGCGTAAATACGGGTTAGGTTCCCTTAGAAAGACCCCCACGAAGGGCACTACCCCCTGGTCCTATATCCCTAGCGTAGATAATCGGACGACAATAATAAACCAAACTAAATTCTTGAAAATAAATTCGCTGTTTTAGAACCTATATCAATCATTCTTACTCTTAATCATTTTTATCGAGGTAATCATGAATAATGCCGTATAGAGACGCCACCTGTTGGACGATTCACTCCAAAAAGTAATCATCACTTTTTTAAAACAGGCACTAACTAAATCTAATGTTCTATAAAATTTCGTTCATTAGGTCTTGAGATACAGCACAGAAAAAATGTGTTTCACATACTTACAATTATACAGAATCTACTAACAAACATATGCTTTGTTAAAACATGTTTTTCGGGTTTCCGGAGTCAAAACTAAAATTCGAAAATTTTCAAGAACCCCTTTTTTTTCTTGTATAGGTAGAAGAAAGTAAAAAAAAACTTCTATAACGTATTTTTTGAATATTTAATGATTTAAAATTATTTGTTTTTTCCCTGTGTTATTTATTATGTGAGTTATAATAGATACATTCACTAACATTTATAATTCAACAGAACAATAAATAAGATATACGTATCTCGAAGCGAATTTAGTCCTCCTGAGCTTTCATAAAAATGCTTGACAAAGAAAATATTTATGATATTATTTTATGTTCAACATTCAAGCACTTTATGTATTACGATATTAATTACTGCTTATCAAGTTAATTACAGCTCTTTCAAAAGTGCGACGAGAATTACCATAATGAAATTGAGTCTTTTTAAGTCTTTTTAAGTCTTTTTTCTTTCTTAAGATATTTAATTAGGAATGCTACGCTAAATTATATTTTTTGCTCCTAACTTGTGTTGTGTGTATATAAATGTCATGAAATATCGTGTTCGGCATAATTTAAATGACGTTCTTAAAATAATTATATGTATGAAACTAAGAAAATGAGCTCCATATCTAAAATAAAGATACATTGTTCAAAATAGATAGTCCGAAATATTAAAGCTAAATTAATGTTAGTTCTATTTACAAAGGAAGTTTTATTTTAGTTATGATGCATACAGCTTTCATGTATTCGTATTTTTAATGAAAAAATCTCTTTAAAAATAATAAGAAAACCCTGAAATATCAGTTAAATCACATAATCAGTTAAACATGTATCAAAAAGAGTTGAATCATTCCGAAATTATTATAAAATATATGTTTTAATCCCGGCACTCTTTCTTTTATCTTTATTTTCATATATAAATTTTTAAATACTTATGATTTAATTTTTTTTGATAAGACAGACATTTTATAAAAAAACATGTTTTCCGGGTTTTCTGACTCCCTAAAACTTTTAAATCCACCAAAAACTGAAATTCGAAAATAACCATAAAAACAGTTTTTTTTATATATATAGAAGTAAAAAAAAAAAAAAAAAAACATTTTAAATTAAATTTCAAATAATTATTTTAAAGTTATATTTTTATCTGTATAATTTATTATCTATGTTATATCACATACATTCATTAAGAATTCTCATTTCTTTCAAAATAACTATACATTAGAATTATGTATGGCGAAGCGAATTTTGTCCTTTTGAGCATTCATAAAAATGCTTGACAAAGAAAATATTTTAGACATTTTTTATGTGCAACATTCAAGCACTCTATGTATTATGATATTAATTACAGCTCATCAAGTTAATTACAGCCCTTTAAAATGTACGATGAGAATAACCATAATGAAATTGAGTTTTTTTAAGCTTTTGTTTCTTTCTTAACATATTTAATTAAGAATGTTGTGCTAAATTATATTTTTTGCGGCTAATTTGTGTTGTATGTATATAAATGTCATGAAATATCGTGTTCAGCATAATCTGAAATGACGTCCTAAAAACAATTATATTTATGGAACTAGGAGAATGAGTATCTTTAAAGTTGCATTGTTCAAAATTAGCTCCGAAATAGTCATGTTAAATGAATGTTATTTTTATTCACAATGAGATGTTTTAGTAATAATATATGCAGTTTATAGGTTTTAATATTTTTAACAAAAATATTTTTGTATTAAAATAACTTTCAAGAACATTGATATGTCATTTTAAACATAAAAGCAGTTAAACATATAAAACAAGATACGTGCAAATGTTAAGAAAGTTAAATAATTCCTAAAAAATTGTTATATAAATATTCTAATCCATATACTTTCAAATTTATTTTTATTCCTTTCCTTAGATCTTGAGCTAGGGTGTCTACAAAATGTGTTTCATATCCTTAAAAACAAAGTAACAGATTTCCAGACTGGCTGTTTAAAAAAAAAAAAAAAAAAAAAAAAAAAAAAAACCTGTTTCTGTGTTTTCTGCCCCCTAAAATGTGTAAATCAGCATAAGAGGGGAATTCGAAAGGTTTTACGAATCCAAATTTCCTTCTTCATTTGATGGAAAAGAGTAAAAACCATCTTTTATAACGTTATTTTTAAATACTTAATTATTTAAAATTATTTGTTTATCTAAATAGGTTGATCCAAAAAAAAGTTTACAAGCAGAAGCATTTGAAACGTAATAATAGTGGAGCGAATATTTCCACTTGGGGTGGTTGACAGATGGTGCTAGTTGTCCTACAGCAGTTCTACGAGTAACTTGCGTCAGTACAGTACGTAGACACTTAAGAGCGACAGTAATGGCACTATGTCTAGAAAAGTGGTCTTGCATAGAGGTGCGAGCCGTAATTCGATTTTTATGGGCCAAGAATGTGGCCGCATCCGAAATTCAAAGACAAATCATTGAGCAAATGCGTCCTTCTTCTATATGACAATGCCAGGCCCCATACAGCTCGCCAGACTCAGGAATTGCTGCAAAGGTTCAAATGGGAGGTCTGGAATAACCCCCAGCATACAGCCCATATTTTGCTCCAAGTGACTATTTCCTTTTCAACCTTAGACTATTCGTTGAAGCGAAACTTATCCGGAACACGGTTCACCTCAGACGATGCAGTGAAAACAGCTGCCGCGAAATGGTTCAATGAGTAGGGTCCTGATTGCTACCAAGATGGGATAAATAAGTTGGTTGAACGATCTGACAAATGCCTAAACAGGTTTGGCGACTATGTGGAAAAGTAAAAGCCAGATGTGTCTCTTGATTGCCATTTGTATCTTATTTCTATTGTTAATAAATACTTTTTCCTTTGCCTTGTAAACATTTTTTTGGATCACCCCTCGTATGTAATTTATTAAATGAGTAACAACGCATATATTTAGTAACATTTCCCTTTCAAAAGAACTATAAATTAGAAATGCGTATCGCGAAACAAATTTCGTCCTCCTGAGCTTTCATAAAAATGGTTGACAAAGAAAATATTTTAGAAAACATTTTATGTACAACACTCAGGAACTCTTTGTATTATGATATTAATTACAGCTTATCAAGTTAATTACAGCTCTTTGAAAAGTGCGATGAGAATTACCATAATGAAATTGAGTCTTTTTATGCTGTTTTTCTTTCTTAACATATTAATTTAAGAATGTTGTGCTAAAGTATATTTTTTGCGGCTAATTTGTGCTGTATGTATATAAATGTCATGAAATATCGTGTTCAGCATAATCTCAATAAAATAATTATATTTATGAAAGTAGGAAAATTAGCTCCATATCTTAAATAAATATGCATTGTTTTAAATTCATAGCTTCGAAATAGTTATGTTAAATAAATGTTACTTTGATTCAAAATGGAATGTTTCAGTAATAATGCATATCGTTCACTTATTTTAATATTTTTAACAAAAAAAATTCTTCATTAAAATAATTTTCAAGTATACTGAAATATCATTAAAACAATAAGTCAGTTAAACATATTAAAATAAAATACACGTAAATGTTAAGGAAAGTTAAATACTTCCGAAATTATTATTAAATAAATGTTCATCTATATAAGGTGGTCTGGTGTAATAATGCCAGGCGGGGTAATAACGCCAAGTGCTAATATTTTGCATAATTACGAAATAATTGGTAAATGACACCCATGTGCTCTGCGCAAAAGGGTTTGGGTCATATAAATCGCAAAAAACAGCTTCAAGTTAATCTTTTTCATTTTTAGGTCTTATTGTTTTTTTAAGCAACTAAAATTAACGCTTGATCTAAAATTTGCAAGATACGTTTTGCAATGTGAAGACTATTTTTTTTTTTTTTTTAATCCGGAAATACTTTGTTAATTACATAAATTTGTAGTACATTTCATGGACTTTCAAAATGTTGTTGAAGATTTTGGATATCTTCTCGAGATAATTTGTACTTAAATTGTACAGCGCAATAACTATAACGGGGTAATAACGCCAATACTCGGCATTAATATCCCGGTTGATTCCCTACAGTGGCCGAGCTACATCCTAAATATTGATTCAAATAAACACAGTTAAAACTATGCAATGTTTCTAATAATTGTATTTAAGCGGTCCTCTTTAAGCAAAAAGAAGCTCACGGTCTGATATTCTTTTGCCTCATCCTCCTCCCCCCCCCCCCCACACACACACAACCACCTTTATTTTTCTTACGCTTTCACAAAGAATTGAACATTCTCAATAGCTTATAATGCAATTTGTCAATTTCTAAGTTTGTAAAGTTTGTATTTTTAGAATTCGGCAATCTACATGCAATTATTCCATCTTATTTAATAGTTTTGTTTGCATGGCGTTATTACTCATATAGGTGGGTAATAACGCTAAATAGCATTGGTCAAGAAATCACGCCATTACATTTTATGAATACATATCTGTTAAATTATTTTTTTATACAGATATTCAATGAGTTGCTGTATCAAATTATATATTTGTTTGAAAAATACAAACTAAAACTGAGCCGTGAAAATTGGTAGAACCTTAACGTGGCGTTATTACCCCAGGGTACCTTACTTTCTCATTTTTTTTAAATTCCTTTCATTAGGTCTTGAACTAGGGTGTCCACAAAATGTGTTTCATATTCTTACAAACAAACTAACATATTTGCTGAATGACAGTTTGAAAAAAGCCTGTTTTCGCGTTTTCTGCCCCCTAAAATGTGTAAATCAGCCAAAAACTGGAATTCGAAAAAAATTCACGGATCCAAATTTCCTTCTTGAATAGATGGAAGAAAGTAAAAACAATATTTTATAACGTACTTTTTAAACACCTAATTATTTAAAATTTTTTGTTTATCTAATTAATTTATTAATTGAGTTACAACTCATATATACAGTAACATTTCCTTTTTAAAAGAATTATAAATTACAAATGCATATCGCGAAACACATTTCGTCCTCCTGAGCTTTCATAAAAATGCTTGACAAAGAAAATGTCTTAGAAAATATTTTATATACCACATATAAGCGCTTTATCTGTTATGATATTAATTACAGCTTATCAAGTTAATTACAGCCTTTTGAAAAGCGCGATGAGAATTGCCATAAAGAAATTAAATCTTTTAAAGTTTTTTTTTCTATTTTTCTTAACATATTTAATTAAGAATGTTGTGCTAAATTATATTTTTGCGGCTCATTTTTGTTGTATGCATATAAATGTCATGAAACATCGTGTTCATCATAATCTCAATGACGTCCTAAAAATAATTATATTTATGAAACTCGGAAAATGAGCTCCATATCTGAAATAAAGATGCATTATTCAAAATAGATAGCCCAAAATATTTATATTAAATCAATGTTACATGAATTCACAATGGAATGTTTTTTATCATGTATAGAGTTTACATGCATTAGTATTTTTAACGAAAAAATGTAATAGAAAATTAATTTTCGTGAATATTGAAATACACTGGTATCCAAAATTTAATGATAATTGCTAATTAAGTAAGTAATGAAAGAAATGTAAATCGGAATGTAGGGAAACGTGATATGCGAGTGTAAAACGGTTATAAAGTAAGGAAACAATTCGAAAGAACGATAATATTTACTTTTATTATCCAAAATAGCCGTTTGAAAGAAAACTGAGCATAGGAAGGGTCCACACTTTAAAGAAAAAATGAAAGAAAACATTAAACAAAATAGAAATGCTGCAGTATATTAATACGTGTGGTCATCTCAGACAGCATGCTGCACAGCGATTTCCCATACCTGCTATGAGATTATGAATGAGTTGTGGACTCAAAAAATCTAACCTTCTTTGAAAGCTCCTTTCAACTATGGAACGGAGCATGATGGGCGCGAAAAGTTCTGTAAGTTGTCTCCCGAGCATATCCCAAACATGCTCGATAGGATTTAAAATCAGGGAGTTCGCACGCCACGACATGCTCTGGATGTTTTCCGTTTTAATGAAGTCGTCAACCAGTAACGCATGGTGACAAGGCACATTATCATCCATGAATATGTAATCAGGACTAACAGCACATCGAAATAAGCAAACACAAGGCTCAAGAACTTCGTCTCTGTATCTTTTACTCGTAACAGACTCCGTGTCAAAGATATAGAGGTCTGTGCAGCCTTCCAACTTGATGCTTGCCTTACCATTACTTATCCTGATGGAAAAAGGTGTATTTTCATTATGTTTCTTGGTTCAAAACGTGTTCCACGTTCTCTCCATATCATTACCCGACGAGAATCATTACTCAGACTAAAATGGAATTCGTCACTGAACATCACATTGGCCTATTCTCCCTCACTCCAATCTTGATGCTTTAAACTTCACTTTAAACAAGCGCGTTTATGCGCAAACGTAAGGGGAATGAAAACTGCTGGTCTTATGGCATACAGACCAGCATGATTAAGTCTCCTGTAAACAATTTGTCTCGAAATTCGTGTTACTGTGGCGACTAAGAGCGAATCCTGTGACGAATCCAGTTCTCTGGCAGTACTGCCCCTCTGACGTCGCCACCGATTGCCATATATCGGTCTTGGCGAAGGGTTGTGATTCTTAGTTTACTTGGTACTGGTCGTCGGGTAATATCTCCCGTACATTGAAACCTCTGCCATAGTCTTGAGATCACAAACTGGTCCACGTTCAGAATTCGAGACATTTTGTTTGGTGATTGTCTGGATTCTAGCATCCCAACGATTTTAACTTTAGAAAACACGACCATTTTCCGTTTTTGTGCCATCATTAATCCTGTTTGATCGTAACAATAATTCTTGGCACATCAATTGTACGAAATTTGTCTGAACTACCTATACCACGTGGACCGGTTTATAAGTGTTCCGACATGCACAGAGTTTTCGCGCATGGTGTAGTCGACTGAAAACTTTAAACTAAAATCTCTTAAAACTAGTGATATCACATTCTCAGAAACTATAATTCATAGGCATCCATCTATCCAAAACTTTGCGTGGCCCTGTATATAATTTTATTTATATTCCACAAACATTTCTTAGTAAACCGAATGCAGTTGAGCGTGAAAATGCAAAACTTATTTAAAAAACACCTCTAAGTAATTAATCACATATTCATTAACGCTTATGAGCTCTTTGATGTAGCCCTGTATATCATACAGCATTTATACATACCATATAATATACATAGATTTATTGAAACTTAAAAGAAATAGTTATAAAATAGAATTTCTAAGCTAGACACTCTCTTTTTTTACTTTCATATTAAATATTTTTTAAATATTTAATTATTTAAAACTATTTGATAAGAAAGTAGGGAAATTCAATATCTGATGTAATACGCGAATTTGGAGAATTGTTCCTCTCCAAAGAACTTCAAATTAAAAATATGTATCTAGAAACTTATTTCTACCTTGTAATCTTTTTTAAATGTGCTGATGTGATGAGAAAGGAAATATTTTATGACTTTGCCTAAGCAGTCTATATATTGTGATGTTAATTAGAGCTTATCAAATTAATTACAGTTCGTTGAAAAGTTCAAAGAAATTTACCATAAGGAAACTGCGTCTTTTTAAGTATTTTTTCATTCTTAACGTATTTAATTAGGAACGATATACTAAGTTATTTTTTGCGCGTAAATTGCGTTGTATGTATATAAATTTCATGAATTATCGTGTTCAGCGTAATTGCAATGTCATCTAAAGATAATTATGTTTATGAGAATAAGAAAGTATACTCCATATTTTCAATAAAGATGCACAGTTAAAAATATTTAGCGCCAATACATTTAAATTAGAGTTAAATCAATGTTATTGCTATTCACAACGGAATGTTTTAATAATGATGAATACAGTTTGCATGTATTAACATTTTTAGCGATTTTTTTTTTTTTTTTTTTTTTTTTTTTTTTAAGAATACTGAAATGTCTATTTAAACATAAATGAAGTTATATATATTAAGAAAAAATATATTACATATTATTTCTACATGTGAAGAAGAGTTAAATAATTAAAAAAAAAGTTATAATATAGAAGTTGTAACCCAGACACTTTCTTTTTTTTAAATCATTCATAATGTAATTTTTAAATACATAATGGTTTTAAATTATTTGATCAAAAAGTATGGTATTTTTTATTGAGATAACGCATGCATTTGAATTTTTTTTTTTGTATTTCCAAAGAACTTCAGATTAAAAAAAGATTATCTAGAAACTTATTCATGCCTTGCAATCTTTCATAAAAGTGCTTGCAAAGAAAAAAAATTATGACTATACCCAAGCCATCTATGTATTGTGATATTAATTGGAACTTATCAAATTAATTATAGCTCTTTGAAAAGTATAAAGAAAATCGTCCAATGAAAATTGAGTCTTTTTATTTTTTTTCTTAACATTTTCTTAACTTTCTTTCTTTAATTAAGAACACTGCACTAAGTTATATATTCTTGAATGAATTATCGTGTTTATCGTAGTCTCAATGTCATCCTAAAAATAATTGTATGTATTAGAATTGGAAAAAGAGCTCCGTACCTTAAATAAACTTACATTGTTCAAAATACTTACCTGAAATATTAAAATTAAGGTTAAATCCATATTTTTATACACAACGAAGTGTTTTAGTAATGATCAAATGTGTTGACATTTTTAGTGCAAAAAATTCATAATTTTTTTTTGAAGAATACTGAAATGTCAATTTAAACATAAAAGCAATTAAGTATATTAAGAAAAGAGTATAACAAAATATGGTCAAATGTTAAGAATTGTTAATAATTTAGAAATTTTTATTGAAATTCCAACTCAGATTCCCTCTCTCTCTCTTTATTTTTTTATTTTTATTTTTATTTATTTTTTTTTTTTACGTTTACAATGCAAATTTCAAATATATAATGATTTAAAGTTATTTGATAAGTAAATAGGTTAATTTATTATTGAGATAACACATTAACACATACATTCGGATTTTGTTTTCTTTCCAAAGAAATATTTCTTTAAAAATATGCATATTTCTTTAAAAATATGCATCTAGAAACTTCATGTCTTGTAATCTTTCATAAAAGGGCTTCACAAAGGCAAAATTTTATGACTGTACACAAGCTGTCTATATATTACGATAATATTTAGAGCTTATCAAATTAGTTACAGCTATTTGAAAAATACAAAGATAATTACCATAATGAAATTAAGTCTTAAAAAATATTTTTTTCTTAACATATTTAATTAGAAACGATACACAAAGTTATATTTTTTTAGCGTAAATTGCTTTGTGTGTACATAGATGTCATGAATTATCGTGTTTAGCGTAATCTCAATGTCATCCTAAAGATAATTATATTTATGAGAATAGGAAAATGAGCTCCATATCTGAAATAAAATTATACTTTTCGAAATACATAGTTCCGAAATATTTTAGTTACTGTTAAATCAATATTATTTTATTTACAACGGAATGCTTTAGTAATGATGCAATACACATTTTGCATTCATTAGCATTTTTATGCAAAAATTTTATGTAAAAAAATATTTTATCAGAAAACCGTAATGTCAGTTTCAGCATAAAATCATTAAAACATATTAAAACAAAACAGTACAAAATGTGAAAGAGCTGAACATTTACACCATGAAATGCTGCAAATAAACTTGATAGCAAAAATATCAAGATTACTAAATAGTGTGCAAAATAAAAACTATACAAATGATAAAGTTAATGTTAAGAAAATCAACGTTTCGATCTTCAACCGAGATATTCTTCAGGAAACCGCTGTTACACTGCTTCCGATCAGAATAAAACCGTCTTATTTATTTAATTATTTTTTATAGATTGTTTTGAACACAGATTTGGTGCACTTGTGTTTTTCACTGACGAATGTACACTCTTAACCCTTTCAGGGGCGGTGTTTGCAGTCTGCAAACACTTAATATTACTGTTCCAATTTCGAACTGGCACCAGTATAATTTTAGTACAATTTTGATTTTATAATATTCACGAAAATCAGCTCTTGATTATTTTCAAATAAATCTGTTCTTAAATTGTGGTGTGAATCAAATTTTTGAACATTTTCGGAGCAGAAATACCTTGCCCATGAAAGGGTTAAAACGAAAGAGCTGATTTGGCTTCTCATGAAAGAGCTGTAATTTTTTCGATCCTAAAAGAGTTGTTTCTCAAATGATAAAATCTTCTTGATCTAAATTGGTTATTTAAATAGCTCAACTTCATTTAAATTGGTTAAAACTCGAGTTATTTCAACTCATTTTTGAGAAGCTGCCTTTCAACATTGAGATGAGTGGATTTCAGCTCAACTTGAGCTATTTTGTGGCTGACTTTTTAAGAGAGTACATTCGCGTGTGAGGGTATTTCGAATATCCACTACTGTCATCTGTGAAAAACTGAAAAACCATACGCAATTCGCCCAAGCCCTTTCTAGAGAAGTTTAGCGCTAAATGTTTGGGTCAGAATCGCATATAACCATCTGATTAGGCTATACCTACTGCCATGATACCTAGATAAGGCTTCACACCTAGTTTTTTGTTCCTTAAAAGTGGTGCTGCCTTAATAATTAAATCGTGTTCCAACATACACCACATGACGCGGAACCAGCCCATTACAGCGTGGATGTGCGAAACATCTGAGGTATCTGTATCCGGGATGATGGATCCAATCATCTCATAGACCCACTCGCCCGATTTGTCATGTCTAAACTTTTTCTTCTTTGCTCACTTGGATAGCCTCGTCTACGATGCACAATGGTACCATAGATTCTGTTGAAGACCTTGTTGCCCGAATATCCGTAGTTGCTTAGGCTACGAAAGATGTCTAATATTTTTGTCAATTTACGGCGATCACTCCATCGACGGTGCGAATCCTGCATTAATGTTAACGGCCGCAATCTTCAGCATTTACTGTGATGTGGGACGTACGTGCTACTTCATTTTTATTCTGTTGAATAAAATCTTTTTCTTCATATTAGGTTTCCTTTCGTTCTATCGCTGTCTATCTTCTATATCCTCATTTTATGTCACAGTATATTTCGCACACTAGCTTTTTAATACTTGCTGTCCGAACATGTATTGTACGCTGATTTGTGTTTGTCTAGTTGTGTTCTAACCCCCCCCCTCCCAAGATATGTACCACATGTTTAGGGATGCCCTCTATAAACTTTTAAGTTTGATAGGGAGACTCTGTATGTTGAATGTTTGCTTACTTTTCAAAATAGATGTATATATATATATATTTTTTTTTAGTTTGGTTTGTCTGTCGATCTGTCCATGCTTTTTTTGTCACTGTAAAATAAAATAAACGCAATTTATGTTTTAAAAAATCATGAAAAGAAACAACCTTTTATCCTTATAAATAAAACATGGGTTAAAATACAATTATTTTAACAAATTTTAAAATTAATCAATGAAAATTCACTAACGTATTTGACTAATTTCAGGTACAAAGCAGGTACGCATGTAATAAAATGCTTAATTAGACTTTAAACTCTTTATGTACGATCCCTCTAATTACGACCCAATTAAAAAAGTATCCAGATACAGATAAATGGTAAAAGTCATGCAATTAAATGTTCATAATTTGGTGAATTTTAGTATTAGATGAATAGGACTTTTTACCGACGCAGATATTTTTTTTATTTAATTTAAAACATTTATGCAAATGAAATTCTCTCTTTCTCTCTCTTATTCCCTCGATATACATACATGTATATATATATATATATGTATGTATGTATATATGAAATATATATAAATATATATATGTAATCAATTGCTTAGAAGTTAGTAATGTTACACCGTTGTTAGCGGACACTCTGTATATAGATGATGATTTTGTATTTAGGAAGCTTTCTCATGCTTCTAGGAATGTTTTTAGGAAACGATAAATATAATGGAATAATCTATAATATTAAATAATAAATATTATGAAATTTTATTTAATATATGTATACATATAACTTATTGTTTAGATCTTAATTTAATGATTAAAAAACATTTTAATTTGTCTTATAAGAAACACAAATTATTATTATTATTTTAAAACTACTCCATTTACAACTTTTGTTTGTATTTTTTTACCACTTTAAATTTTTTTATGTATTATCAAGAAAATATATTCATTATTACTTTCTATTTTTATATCATCATTATTTTTTGTTGTTATTGTTTTAAGTGGAATATTTAAAATAGATTTTTTAAATTCTCGACGAAAAATAATCGCATTGCAACTACAATAACAACATTAATACTTTCCTCTAGTTATAATTATCTACACTAACATCAAGTAAAGTTGCAGCGGTCTCAAATTACAAGGATGATGTTCTAAATACTAATAATTTAAAAAAAGTCTCTAGAGAATTACTATTTTCAAAATAATATCTAATGAGACTTAAAAAACAGAAATTTTCAGCTTAAAGATATTTTTAAATTTTAACTCTTATGTTTGTAACAATATTTCCTTTTTTACGTTTGTATTTCTCTCTTTTTTAAATTGATGTTTAACTTTTTCTCATAAACATATCAAGTGGTACACATACACAGCAATAGATCACAAATAAGGCTGCACAAAAAGTTGTATATTTACCTGACTATTCATGGTAATAGCAGAAATTTGGTTTTTAAATGCGATATGCGTTCTACAAATTGTTTATTTATACATCATTTTCTCATTAGTAAAGTGTGAAATTTTCTTATGGTATTCGCATTGTGTTGGAAAGTCTTTCATAATTAATGCTGTATGTATATTTTTTCGATTTGTTTTGAAAGGTTAGGGTTTAGTTTTCAGTAGTTTTTTCGCCAGTTTACGAAACAGTAACATAATAAATATTAAGAAATAATTCATGCATTAAGAATTCAGAAAAGAATTACTTGACGTTAGAACATTTCAAATTATTCGTTTATCGCAATGTTTGACTTTCCTGCTTTTACTGAAATAATGAAATGGCCTTTATTATTGGACGAGTACATTAAGTAAAATGCAAAGCATTGACTTTTGTCAATAAATACTCAATGATTTTCTTGAAATGCAGACGACAAATAAAGTTTATTTGCTTAAACATACTTCTGCAGTAACAAGGTTTCTTCTATGATAAAATATCTTGATTTAATTTTTCGTTGTGGGAATGCAATACTGGGACGCCTCAAACTATATTAATTTTATGTTAAAATTTCATACTCATTTACTATATGTTAGTAAATTTTTCAAAAGTATTTATCTATATTTTAATTCATATGTTTTATAATACTGTGCACGGACTTCCCACATTAGTTATATTTTTTAGCTGTCCAGTGCATTTTTAAATTTTATCCATGAAAGTCCTATTACGTGCTATTATGTTGCATAACACGTTCATATTAAAACAATCACCGAATCTTTAAATTAAATATATCATAGAACAATATTTTACATTAATTGTTGAAGCAAGAATTGTAATTATTGAATGCATTTTAAAAATAGAAACTTCTATAAAAACTCGATTAAAAAATACAAATCTTTTTTTTATGTTAAAAAATTATGTATTATAAAAATAGTGTTTCAAATTATTATAACGCTTTTGGAAACGGCCATGCATAGGTAAAAAGCTAATAACCTCCACGTCAAAGTTTATTAGCGTGTCACATTTAAGTTTCCTGTAATTTTGTTTATTTGTAAAGCACTAACATGCCATTGTGTCTGCAATAAATGATATATATTAAACAGTATATGTTTTTTGCGTAACTTCTTTTGTTATTCTTCAACATTAAACAAATGTTAGTTATTCATATGTCTTTTCAAATGCAATTGCTTTGTACTTTATACATATAAAATCCAGATAAAGAATTATTTGACATTACAACTTTTGAAACTTCTCGTTTATCACAATATTTAAGTTTCCAGCTTTTACTGACATAATGAACCAGCATTTATTATCAGACGAACATATTCAGTAAAATGTCAAACATTCACTGCAGTCAATAAATACTCAATGATTTTCCTGAGATGCAGACGATAAATAAATTTTATTTGTAGAAACATACTTCTGCAGTAACAAGTTTTCTTCAATGATAAAATATCTTTATTTAATTTTTCTTTGAACGAAGACATTACTGTGATGCCCCTGTAATAATGTTCTGTATTTTAAAATATTTGATGATGAATGTTAACCAGGTTCTTTTAAAAAATGCATTCACTATATAGTTGTAGGCTGTGATCAATTATAAAAAATAATACATTTTAAGATTTTTATTTATTTGGAATAGAAGTATAAAATTAAAACATTTCATACAGAAATGGTCAGAAAAGGTGCCTGAGAGCGTTTCTTTTTCTTTCTTCCTTTTTTTCTTTTTTTTTTTAAGAAACAGTTTTCACACGACTGCCTTCGTGAGTGAGGAGAAGCCAATTCAACTAATCATTCTGAAATTCATATATTGACACAACATAATTCGCGAAAAGAACACACGAGAAAAATGACTGATATCATACATGCGAGATTTTCTGTTACGCCTTAAACAATAAAGAGGATTTTAGGATTTTAAATTAAATGGTAAGGTAACCAGTAATAGCAGTCCTAAAAAATAAGCCAAAAAGAATTTGAACGCCTAATATTACATTAGAAGTAATGTTTTGAGAATATATTGTGGAAGACAAAACAGAGCGCATGTGCATTATAAGAATATTATTTAACGAGGAAGTTAAATTCAAAAATTAATGAAAGAAAAGAGATATTTTTACTGACCGAAAGCAAGTCAAACTAGTCCTTTTTTTAGCTCACAGACTATCAAAGCCTGGGAGCTTATGTGGCCGTCCGTTCTGTATGTGCGTATGTGCGTAACGCGATAACTCATGATAAAAAATATCTAATTATCTTGAAATTTTGGATATTCTGATATATTCTGATAAGACGCCTTCCTGATTAGTTTTTGAAGTCCATTCGATATGTATAAGAGGGGGAACAGTGGGCTAATTCCCCTCCCCTTAATTGATATAAATATGTTTTTCCTGTAGCTTTATCAGTTTTCCATGCAGATTTATCAGTTTTTTTATATAATAAAGAATATCCGTGATTAGTTTAAGGGGTTGAATGATTAAGTGTAAAAGGGTGAAATGGAGGGAGTTGTTCCCGCCCCCCTCTTAATTTGGTTTTCGAACGGAATTAACCTTGAATATATAAGGCTGTCATATACAATTAGTATGTGTAGCCTGTGAGCTCAATGCTCACAGTTTAACTGGGCAATATTCTTTTTATTATTATTTCTAGCGAGGAAGAATAATCACCTAAATGAATTTTTTTTTTTTTTTTTTTTTTTTTTTTTTTGAAGGAAAATTCTTGTGGAAACAAAATAAAAGTTCAGATAAAATGGGGAAGTAATTAAAAATTAGTTTTAACTGAAATTTATAAAGATGTCTAATTTAATAAAACTATATGTGATTGTATATCACAACCCCGACCACTCATAGTAATTTTACTTTATCATTTCTTACTCATTTATTTTATGTAAAAAATTTTTTGAAGCGTTTATTTATACGTTAATTGTTATGTTTTATAAAACTGCGCACGATCTTCACACATTAGTCAGAAGTGTCTAAGTTAAAAAATATATTTAATTTTGAGAAAATATCTTTTTGAGATAACACTCACTAACTCTAAAAGTACTCGAGCGATTTTGATTTTTAAAAAAGAATTGTAGAGTATAAATATAAGTTCATATGTGGCAGACAGTTTAAAAAAATAATTAGTAAAAATAAATAAATAAATAAATAATAAAATCTGAGAAAACGGAAAATTTTTGAAAATTTTCGATTGTCCAATAAAAAGTTTTAATCATAGAGAAAAGAACTGTATTATTCTTTAATTTTTGGGCATAAAATATTGAATGAAAATTTAAAATTTAATCAAAATCTGCCTGATAGTTTCCAAGGAAATGGGTTTTAACCTGATATATTTTCTAGAATTGTATTTAGTCTTTTCTTCCATTAAAAACAATGATTTAAATAATTTTATGGTTTGTGTCACAATTTTTAATGTTTGTATTTTTTTCTATAATTTTATTTATGAACATGAGAATTTAAATTACTATTTGTTTAAATTTATTCCTTTTTAATGATTAAAATTATGAAGTGTTATAAGTAGTAAGTTCAATTTATTCATTGATTTTTCAGGAATTCTCTCCTTAACTATACGCATACATAAAAAAGTGAGTTTCAAAATTCCTTTATTTAAAATTTAAACTAGTCGGGCGTGACAATTCAAAAACTTCCTTATATCACATGCTTGTGAATACTTCAAAATTCGTTATCATATCATCAAAACTAAATGGCGATCTATTCCCATCCTGGAGATTCTAATGATATGAAATTCCGTGCATTAGTTCTTGAGATAAACTTGAAGAATCTTGAGAAGTTAAAGCGCCCTGAAAATGAATTTTTTGAAATTAAAAAAAAAATTCAAGAAAATACTGACATAAAGAATAGTTTTAGAAACGGCAAACGAATCGACAAATTTTTCTGTTTTGTATAATCATTTGAAATCTGACCCCCCCCCCTCCCTCCCTTGATAACAGTTCAGTTTGCACTACTTAACCACTCCAACGATTCAGATTTTGATTACAAAATTTAATTTTATGCCTAAGCTTCTAAAAAAAATTAATGAGATTCAAAAAATAACCGTTAAAAATAGTTGTTCGTTACTCCAATGTCTAAGGTGCCCTCTATCGGCATTTTTTGAAATTTATCTTTAAAATATATTTTCAAGAAATTACTGATTTAAAGAGCAGTTTTAGCAAAAACCACAAATGATTCGACCAATTTTGCCGTTTTTTATAATCATTTGAAATTTGAACCTCTGAAAACAGTTCAGTTTGCGCTAATTAAGCACTCCCAACTATTCGCATTTTGAGCTAAAAATTTAAGTCTAAGCTTCCGAAAACTTTTAATGAGATGTAAAAAATAACGGCAAAAAATAGTTGTTCGTTAATCCAATGTCTAAAGCGCTCTCTATCGACATTTTTTGAAATTTATATTTATAATTTATTTTCATTATAATACTGACATAAAGAACAGTTTTAATGAAAACCGCAAATCAATTGACCAATTTTTCCGTTTTATATGTTTATTTGAAATTTTAGACCCTAAACTTAAATGGCGCACACCTTCTTCGGAAGACGTTTGGGACCCTAACTTTTCTATTTAATATTGTTTGTCCTGATGTGTACTATCGTCCCTTAAAGTTTTGCCCTAGAGTTTAGATACACCCTGTATTAACGTACGTATTCGGCAACCTATGTCCATTTTATGATAATTTTTGTTTGAGACTTTTGCGTTTATGAATTGTGTGACGATGATTTGGCTGTATACCAATGCACTGCCTTTCGCAGTATACCGAACCCTGAATACTACGCTTGAAACACTATGTTGAATACACACATAGGTCGGCTGCAGAAAACATTTTCCTTTTTTTAATAAGTACGGTTTACTAAATTTAGACACCAATATTTTATTATAGATTTTTTTTTTGCTAGTTAAATCTAAGAGAGAAAGTGAAAAAACTTTTTTTTTTGTTCTAAAATTTATATGAAGCGCTGAAAAAGAAAGAAAGAAAGAAACATGTTTTCGGAATTCGCCTTGTTTGTTTCGGCTGTTAGACCTAGTATTTTTCGGCGATGTACTGTGAAAGACAGTCCCTTGGAGTTCAGCCAAATAATCATTATCCAATATATGAACGCAAAAATATTATGCAATTAATAGTAATCTAATTAGTAATACAGTAAACATATAATTAAAACTAAAATTATCGTAAAATGAACAAAAGAAAATAAATGTGTTTGTTAAAAAAATATATACATATACATTTTTTTTTTTTTTTTTTTTTTTTATGCCAAGACTTCATATATTATATAGATCATGAAATTATCGTAACAACTGCAAGCTTTCTTTATCCAATTCTCGGTATTAGATTGTTATTTAATATCTATATGTCATTTCAAACTAATGTAATTGTACTGCATTATTAGAAATCCAGATAAAGGAAAAATCAATATTTGAAAGCTCTATACTGTTCGTTAGGGCGGAGCGTAAAAAACTTTTTTTCAAAATTCTTTTCTCCCTAGCGTGGAAAAGATGTGGAGTGATATCACTAACATACTCACAAAATTTAACAACAATCAATAAATGTCTTCCGGTTCCACTTTTCGGTTGAAATATGCAATTTTAGCCTAAAATGTTGTAAATTTTCACATTTCAGCAATATCTTTAATTTCCGATTTTTTCTTCGCCCTGGAGCAGAAAAGTTAATAGAATACATAAGAAACATAACTCCAAAATATTAAAGTATACAAAAAATACCTTCCGATTCCACTTTGGAGTTTAAATATGGGAAATTTATCGAAAATAAAGCAATTTTTCACATTCTAGTGATTTTTTTCAGTTTTAGATTTTCTATTCTCACTGACACGGAAAAGTTTGAAAAATACAATAGAAACATATAGGGAAAATTTTAGAATAATCAATAAATATCTTCCGGTTTCCCTTTCGACATTAAAAATGTCAAAGTCGCAAAAATTATGTAAATTTTCTCTTCTCAGGGATTTTCATCTTATCAATTTTCTCTTCTCGCAGGCGCCGAAAATTCGGAAAATCATGTGACGAACATAAGTGTAAAAATTTAAAGTAATTAATAAATATCATATGGTTTGACTTTTATTACTTTAACCTGAAAATAACTGGCATTAATGTACACAAAAATCATAGAACAATCGAATTAAAAGCGAACTGAAAGAAATTTCTCTAAAAATTTCAGCTTTCTGCTCGTTTACTGTAGTGTTACCGCTGGTTTAATGCTCTGCTCGTGACAGGTTCGTAATGAGGATATTACATTTTATTGAAAAATAATACATCTGAAAGTTTTTACAAAATTTAACTTTTTAATATTGTATTGAACTAATAGTGTGCATGAAAAATATTATACAGAGATATGACAATTAAGGCGCATTACACGGGATTTGTCCCGTCCCATCTTTTGGGATCCTTCGTTCTACCAACTTATGAAGATATGATGTATTTTTTTGTTGGTGAGAAATGAATGAAAATATATTAAAAAATCGGACTCACCTTTCGGGTGATAGCGGAATATGGGCTGAAATGGTTGAAGCATTTTGGCAGGATGCCTCAGTTCCAACGGTTTCTAGGCAAAGAATACTCCAAATGATTGGTTCATATAATGATAAATACAAAAGTATAAAGAAGTTTGGAGCTAAAGAACAGGCCCACAACACGGTAACTTAGTAAATGAAAGACCAGGTTCGAAAAACAGCAAGAAAGTCTCAGAAAACGGTATAAAAGAGAAAAAACAATCACTCATCAAAGACTTAGAGTTATTTAAATCTTTTAGTCTTGTTGACGAACAATTGTGTCACGATCCTAGTGATAAATTTTAAGTGTCATTGCAATCGAGCATAAATACTATAAGTATATAACGAACAACCCGCCGTCCTGCCCTAGCCAGAACTTGAGACACAATGGGAGTGTCCGAACGAGTTGCAGCATCAATAACAGGCGCACTTCTTGAAAGCTTAGGAATTGTGAAACATGACGACATGTAAACTTTTATAGACAGGAATAATATCGCATGAAATGCCAAGCCCACGAATAGAGTTTCATATCCATCAATACCTTGAAAAGATTGTATTTTGACCGTCGAAAAGTTCGAACTTTAATTCAGAGGAATATTGAGGAACGCTCCACCAACAAAGAGTGTATGAAGAATGCATGACACTTATAAAAGAATCTGGCAGCGATTATATAGGTCAAGTGTCACCAGTAACCTCTTCTACTATGTTTCTCATATGATTTTCCATGCTTTCCGTTCCAGCGAGAAAAGAAAATTGATAAGAAAAAACAATGCCTGAGATATGAAATTTTACATAATTTTTGGCTTCTTTGATATTTTTAAAGCCCGAAAGGGAAACCGGAAGATATTTATTTATTATTCTAAGGTTTTGTACTTGTGTTTCTTGCATATTCTTCGAACATTTCCATGCCAGCGGGAATAGAAAATCGAAAAATAAAAAAAATGACTAAAATGTGAAAGTTTGTATCATTTTCGACAAATTTCCCATATTTAGAGCCCAAAGTGGAACCGGAAGACATTTTTTAATTTCTCTAATATTTTGGATTTATGTTCCTTATGTACCCTTTTAATTTTTCAGTACTAGGGCGAAGAAAAAAATCAGAAATTAAAAATGTTACAGAAATATGAAATTTTGCAATATTTCCGGCTAAACTTGGATATTTCGACCATAAAGTGGAACTGGAAGATATACATTGATTAATTTGAAATTTTGTTAGAATATTACTGATACCACTCCACAACTTTTCCGCACTAGGGAGAAAAAAAATTGCGAAAAATAGGATTTTTACATTCCGCCCTACTGTTCGTTCATCCAAATATCTAAGTTTCCAGATGTTAAAGACATTTTCAGTGGGTATTCATTATTGGCTGAACATATTTATTAAAAATCAAGTGTTCTTTTCATTAAATAAATAAGCCATGATTTTAGGGATTTTACATAAAATGTAAAAACGGAATCATTATAAGATCGTTCCTGTGTCTGTTTATCTGTCGTAGCCATTTTATTTGTAAACTATGGAACATTGGAAGTTCTAACTGGCTAAAAATAATGAAAGCTATCGACCCACATATTTACACATTTAGAGATTATTAAAAATTCACAAATACATTTGGGCTAAATGTAGAGTGTCTATTTTATTTGAAAAAAAAAATCTTTAATTTTTATATCATGTGGAGTATCATGTAGAAGTTTTCGTGACTCGAAACTCAAAAATACTCTCTAATCTAAAATCTCTTTTTTAATTTTAATCATTGTATTTTCAGAGATGTCTGTATTCATGTTTTTGAAAATGTATGGAAAAACAGAAGAGGGATTTCGAATACACTGAAACTAAAATTACAAGGTAGAGCCTATTGAATTTTGATGAAAGAAAATGTTTCAAAAGGAACTGTTTTATTGATTTATAATAAACTTACAAAATTATTTATAGTAAAAAGTGCATTTTACATTAATTAGTCTAACTCTTTAACATACGATATTTAACGTCAAGTTAACAAAATACTATCTCTATTAAACTCAGTTGCAAAATTCTTAAAATAAAACTTTAATCGTGCATGCTAGCGGTAAAAATAATAAAGATCTGTTATTATGGTAAAATTATCAATTTAGGTTCTTATGCTAGCATTACAAAAATGAAAAAAAGCAAAATTTATTCGACTTTGACTCAATCATAGAATTTTTTCCCATGAAATCTGAACCCCGCATCATTTTCATCATATCAAAATTTACAAATGCACGTTTCGTATCTTTTTCACCTTTTCCGAAATAATTGACATTTTTGTTTGATCATTTTGATTCAAAACTTAATGTCTCAATGCTATTACCTGAAACAGATATTAAACGTGTGATATTCTTTTACGTGTAAATCAAATTTTGTAAATGAAATCAATATTCACCGGTTTTTATAGCAGAATATATTTAAATTTATTTTTTTCCCTTTAAATGAGAAAATGGCAACATAAAGATACAGTAATCAATTTCTTTCCTTTTTTCCTTTGCTTTTAATAGAAATTGAGCACTCCTGTTGCCACGATTAGAAAAGCGGTATTAAAAACCACAAAAAAATATTTCATAAACAAATTATAATAGAGCCTTCAAACAAATTTCATTTAAAAGTGCATTTTTTTTTCTAAAATGATGGTGTAAAAATTAAAAATCTGCGATATTTAGAAGTTTAAAAATGTGTAGTAGCAAAAATTACAATACAGAAATTTCATTTAAAATTTGAATGTGTTGCCATTCGCAAAATGGCGTACGCTGACCTAACCTTCCAGGAAAACTTCAGCGATCCACAATCTTAACAAAATAATAATAAATTAGATTCTTCGCGAATATAATAGCTTAAATTCTTATGTATTCGAATCACAAAACATACTGTTGAAATATCATTTAAATACCCAGATATCTTTCGTTCTCGCTTATCTCTAAATTTTATCAAGAATCACATTTTTGCGATAATAATTTACATTACTTAGTTTTTTAAGTGTAATGTCTCTTACACTTAAATACGGATAAGTGTAATAGCTCTTACACTTAAATGTATCACCATCTGAATTTCAAAGACAAATTCGGCAACATCCTGTATATATTATGCAAATTGAGATGTTTAAATATAAATATAGGTTTGGTTTTATCTTAAATTGTTTGTATTTGCTTTTAATAGTATTCTAATTCAATATTTAATGTATTTTTAGAGTTTACCTAATTTCAGTTATAAATATGTAAGAAGTTCCCTCTAAAAACATATTTAATATGTATGAATGTTTAAAAAAAAAATTCAAAATAGACTTTTTAAATGTGTTTCTCAATATTCATAAAAGATTTTAAGAAACAAAAACAATTAATTTATGCAACGATATAAATTCATCATGTAAAATATTTGTTAAAAAATTCAAAAAAGAAAAGCTGCTTAATTTCTGAAGAAGTTCTTTAACATCTTACAAAACTATTTTAATTAATATATGAATTTAAGAAGTTATCAAAAATTGTATTAATATTGACCATTTTAAATAATGCATATTTACTCAAGCAATATTATTCTAAAAATTTATATCAAAATATATTCAAGCTAAATTGTCCTTCCGCCAGCTATATTTAAAACGTCAACCTCTTATAAATGTGGCATTTGCGTTTAGTTACAGAAGCTTTTCAAACGTTTCTCATTAGCACGTACTTATTTACCGTCAGCATATTTTTGGCATAAAGTTAGTTCTACATTTTATGCAAAATTATTTCAGCGTAGCATCGTATTATTTTAAACTTTTAATGGTATTGGTGTTGAGAATTTGAAATTAATATTCGATAAACGAATATTTATCAAAACCGTTTAAGACCGTTGCTTAAGGAAATGATTTAACTTGTATTATATCTTATTTATTTACATGTATCGTGTATAAGTTAGATATTTCTTTAATTTCCAAATATTATGAAAATGTATCTAAAAATATCAATTAATTTATTTGTGATAGAGCTGTTAAGAATAACTTTTTTAAGTCTTTGCGGATCAGATTACTTCCATCATGAAAATGTTGTAATGAACGGTTGACACAGGAATTTACATGCAGTTTTGTTTGAAAATAAGAAAAAACTACTTTTTCCATATCAGAATTATTTTATTTTTGTGACATTTGGGAAACAAATTGGGTGTTCCATGTAATGGAAAATTGACACACAAGAAGTTAAAAATGCAAAAAATTTGTAGTTAATTTAAAAATCCACAACAGCCAATAAAAAACCGAAATAAAAAACGGTTTGCAGTTTTATTATCTATTGGTCACGGAATAAAAAAGCTATTAAAAGTAACTAAAAAAAAGCAGCTAATTCACAATCATTTCACTATTGAGAGCCATGTACTTCATCAATTATCGGTCGCTAATTCCTGTTTGTTTGTTTATTGAACAACATACATCTGATTTGTACGCTCGACATGAAGCCTGCTTATAAATCATCGCCAATATTATACGGTCGAAAATATTTACAACACAAGAGATATACAACCGGGAGCTTCATACAAAGAGTGCGTGCAATGGAGCCAGTTGGATTCGAACCCCCAACCTCCTACGCTCGAAGACGATTAGCGAAGTGGCGCTTTGACCACTCGGCCACGGATATAACATAATTTTGATATAATATGGTAATATCAACCTCTAAGTTCGTATGTAGTAATGCACTGACAAAAGATACTGTTAATAACATAACAATTGTAATAAATACTCCTTCGATTGCTAGGAATATAATTTTAATATTAAGCTTGTTTCACAGTGCAAATTTTAACAATGAAATGGCAAATGAATTTTCTATAAATATTCTTGCAAGTAATGTTCCAGTATTGTCAAAACATATAAACAGTCCAATGTTCTAGCAATATTTCGTGACGCAATTTCCAATTTTTTCCAGTGTATTTCTAACGCAAACAGAATTGAGCATTATTTCCCCCATAAGATTGACTGAAATATTTTCTTAGAGTTGACTTGACTTCTTGATAAACTCGTCAGTATACACCAAAAAATTCCTGAATTTTGAACAATTAATTTCCGTATCCCTAGAAAACATATTTTTCCGTTAATTCTTTTAAAAAATTTGAAAATGAAAAAAAAATTATTAAGTTCATTCCTGCACGCATGCGTATTCGCTAAATCAATACTAAAATTCGAATTCACTTTAAAAAGGAGAAACAAATTATTCTATAATTTAAGATTTCTAACTAATTCAAGGGGTCTTCGTTATCTTGAACTACTTCCGCGAAATATTCAACTGATAGGAAGGGAAATATGCATGGATTATTTTTATAGATTATTTTTCTGTTTTCGACTTTTATTTCTGCTGTGAAAGTATTAAGTTACGATAGCTGATCTGTTTTTTTTTTTTCAATTAACGTTACTGAAACCTGTTGTTATTTCTGTATTTTTGTTTTGGTGAAAATCTTGTAAGAATCTGATATTTATTTGTCTCTCTCCCACGTAGCTCATTATTGTTTTTGTTGCATGAAATCCGTTATGTAAGTTTATCTGTATTAATTTGACATTGTCTTCTTTTTTTATTGTTAGAGTTTTCTTTAGTGCTTTTTGTGTTTTTATTTTTATTTTTATTTGGACTGTTCTGGGTGCCTCTTGGGTACGCGTCGATGTTAGCGTATGTTGAACATAATTATGTATATTGAACATAATTGAATTCAGGTTTTCTTTCAAAATAGGTTTGCAAGTTCATCCTGTGATGTCCTTTTCACCTGTATTACATCCCTAACTATGTTTAAACCTTTGAACAGGCAAAAGCTTCTGTTGTTATATTCTTTATTCATTAATATTCAAAAATCCATCATTTTTTGCTTATTTTCAACTTGACTATTTCTACAGGATTAAAAAAACCTCCCTCAAATGCAAATCTTTCCATTTTAGCCTCGGCTTGTTTATTATGTGTATTTTGTTTAAATAATGTCTGAAGATTAAATACTAACCATTTAATACATTTTATAAACTATTTACATATACTAATTCATTGTAAAACACTCACCACGTATAATAAGTTTCAACTTGCAACTTAGTTAATAAAAAACGAATCATAACTCATTACATATTTAGAGTTGAAATATAGCTCTGGTTGAGCCACCTTTTTGCATAAAAATAAAGAGTCAAACACCTATGAAGGGTCCATTACCTAGCTACGACATTGTGTTCAAATGGACTTCGCCCCATAAGGATTAATGTGATTTTGTCCTTTTGGACATCATTATCTATAGTTAGTTTATTTTTTTATTGTTCCAGTTCCATTTTTCGAACCAAAATAGGTTAAATCTAAACATTGCAAACAGGGAAAGAACTAAGACTGTTTAACAAAATTAAGGCAGATTTTTAGTATATTATAAGATATGTTATCGTTACAGGTTTTACGCTCTCGTGGATGATTTCGACTGATTGACAGAATATGGTTTTAAATGGGTTATTACTTGGGAAAATGACTTTCGCCTCTCTTAAGTAAATATTAATATAAATTTCACAGAATGTCAAAAAATTTTAAAAATTAATCTCAGTGTTAAGGTTTAAACTGATACAAAAAATTATATATAAATTAAGGTTATTTGAATAAATATCTAAGACAATATTTTTTGCTTAGTCGTATTTAGGTCTTACCATTGTGAAATAATAGGAATGTGAAATATAATAATGTAAATATTCTTCTTCAAGTTACGCAGCCCCTCTACCGTAGATAAAAATTCTTAGATGATTCAGATTTTACAAATACACTTTCCTGCTATCATACAATTTTCAGCGCACTTCAAGTCTTATATAAATAAATATTTCAGAAATTCTGGCTATCTGAAAACGAAAACCGCAAAAATATGTTTAAAAATAGAAACCAAAATGCGAATTTCCCATGTTATAACCAAAATAACGCTTTCTTATTCTGAAACGGATTTAGAAAAAGGATTTTCTGACTATTTTCATCGAAATGTTTCATATGCCCTTCAGGATATACGAATAATATCAATATGCGATTTGTAAATTTAGACTTCAACACATATGTATGCGCATATTTTAAGGCAGAATATATTTTTCGTGTATTACTGTTATGATCTGGAATGAGTTTCATGTTTTTTTTTCAATTGCTTTCCTTAAAATTTAATATCTTACAAAATGTAAAACGACGACTGTTTTTCTGCTGCAAATCTCTATATAAAAATATGATTTACACCGATTCATTATAAATAAAGTCTATTAGTAATGTCTAACTTTTAGGTTTTTACATCGTTAAAATGTTTTTTAAAAAACACAGAAACAAAAGCGAAACTCTCAGTAAATGCACATTAAATCTCGGTTAAATGCATTTGCTAGAGTTTTGCGGTCATCATTTTACAAACATTTCCCTTATCTTATATCTTATTCCCCTGCAGAGATTTCTATGTCTTCATTTAAAGGAAGTTTTATCCTTGTTAAATATTGTAACTTAAAATACACAATTTTAAAATTATTTTGGTATTTTATTAGAAATGTTGAAGAAGAAAACAGTTTAAAGATATTATTATTATTATTATTATTATTATTATTATTATTATTATTATTTTATTATTATTATTATTATTATTATTATTATTATTATTATTATTATTATTATTATTATTATTATTATTATTATTATTAAACTTTGAATAATTTAGAAAGAGAAAAATCATCTCATCAGATTTAATGGGGATTTTTCCAAACTGATTCATAAAAGACACGATTGGTACAAAACAGTAATATTCCTCTAACTCAGTGAGTAAGGTGCTCTGTCACTGTCAAGATGTTTCGAGTTCAAAACTCCAGGACGGCTAGAAACAAATTGTATTAATGTTTACTGATACAGCAGTTCAAATTTACTCAGAAAATTCAGCTGCTTTCAAGACCATTGAAGATTGAATAATTCACTAATTTTGAATACTAAATTAAATTGTTATTGTTAAAAGAAAATTTAAAGTCTTGCGTATTTTTAATGATGTTAAGATACAAAGTATATTTTATAGAATAAATCTCTGTTATTTAATAGAATCGCGGTTTTCTGAGCTTTTTAATTTTAAATAACACTTGAGATAATGGATTACGCGTAGATTCTTTGTAATTTCATAGAAATTTTTTCAACAGTGTAGAAAATCGACTACGTATAGAAAATTAAAAAACGTGAAATATTTCACCACTAGTGACTAACTTTAGCATTCTAGTTATATTTATACTGATAAATGTTATCTTAGATATCATACAGTAGCCATTCAGGCAAGTAGTTAAGAAGACAAACATACTTAAAAACTAAAAAATCAAAAATTAAATTCAATTTTTAAGGTATCTGTAGGTTTTCGAAGGATATTTTTGATACTCCATAAATTATAATTTTAAAATTGAAGTAATTCCATTATGTTATGCAATTTTCTCGCCATTTTAGTATTGATTAAATATTTTTTTTTTTAAATTTATACTTGAATTAATAACGTGGTGTTTATAATAACAATGTATCATAAAATAGTCATCAGCATAAGATTACAAGCTTAGTTGTTCTTGAAAGATTATAAAATGTATTAAAATTCCCGGTAAAATATATCTTTTGAAATGCCCTAGAAACTAAAAATTCTCGACACATAAATTTTGAGCCAGTTCATGTCGCTTTATTCTTTGCCATGTAGCTTGATATTGAGTTTGAAAGAAAGTTTAAAGATGCGAAAAACTTTTTTGGCCATGAAATATTTATGCATCTGAAACGTCACTTCGATATTTGATTTGATTTTTAAGCAAACTTTTCTATTTCCGAAAACCCATTTTCTTTTTTGTATTTAAAAGAAATATAGTCAAGCTTTTGGCCAAATTTTCAAGATGTTCTTGAAAAAAAAAAAAATCTATTCAAATAGGATCAATATTTTATTATTATAACTGAATAACCGATTTTTTCGTTATTTTTTAGTTCTCAGTTGAAAGAAAAATTCGAAATTTTTTTTCTTGAAAAAAAAATAATTCTACGGTTTTAAATGCGTTCGTAAATACTTATCACGTATAATCATCTTTTATATTTTTATTTTCCGTTCGTTTGCATATAAAAGAACAAGAACTACCCAACTGAATTGTTTCATATTTGAAATATATAATTTTTACATAACTTTGTAGAGTCGTTTCAAATTTTAAAAAATAGGATATATACTTTAATTATAGGGACAATCAAATTTATTCCGTTAAATTACGTCCAGTGGGAGAAAAATAGTTTCAAGAATATTTTAATGATGTTACAGTCTTTCGAACATAATAAAATATAAATGCGCATATTTAACACAAATGATTTAAGCTACTATACTTTATACTATTACACCAAGATCTTAAAATTTTTAAAACTTCGTTATAGTATTAACGCATTTCATTTGCTGTGCTTGACATACAATTTCCGAACTGCCTACCTTTACAATGGAATATTTTTGCTTCTAAGACAATGAGACGTAATAAAAAATGACTGATAGAGAACAACTAAGGTCAATCTTGCTGCTGCTTTCAATGTAGTAAGACTTTTTTCTCCTCCTGATGAAAAAACAATAGTTCTTTTAAAAGGCATTGTGCATTTATTCAAGTTTTTACGATGTTTTAAAAATTCTTTTCAGTTTATCATTACACCAATTTTTTTAATCATTTAATACAGTTGAAATGTTTTTCAAATACATGCTGGTAAGAACTATGGTCGATGCGTTTTTAATTCGGAAATTTATACACACACACACACACACACACACACACACACACACATATATATATATATATATATATATATATATATATATAAAGCCAAAAAATTACTGAACCCTTACGTACCTGATTGTTTTTACAATTTTGGGGGAAAAATTACTTTTAGGCTAACAAAATTAAAAGTTGCTACCATTATCACAGAATTTACGATTTACTGAATTTTAATGAATGTATTCTTTACAGAAACCTAACGAATGTATTTATTTTGCGTAATTTTCATATAACAATAGAGAATGTTTAGACTAAGGAAGATTGTTTTAAGATGGTTGGAAAATGTCGTACATCAGCCAGAATAAAGGAATATAAAAGTATAGTAGTATTTTTTTTAAAATATTTTATGACGAATTACTAATTCGGAAAAGGAGTCTCTAATATAACCTCATCAGTCCTCAGACAAGTATTACAAGGGATCAGAAAAACCAGTTTCAAATTACTAAACAACATCTCCAAAGATGTATCATTTTATATGTCATTGCTTATGATATGTATACATTTATTACAACGGTCTAGAAGTAATTTTAACAATTCTTAAAGCATAAAAATTAATTAAAAGGGTGTTATTTAGTGTCTAATACAGGCGAAATGAGGATGAGGAGGTTAAACTTAAACTGTTAAACATATATTTGAATTAAAGAAAAGCCAGAAATTAAGGGGTTTCAGGAGTCTTAAAGCTTCCAAATTTTCGAAATTTCAATTATTTTATATGTTAAACTGCTAACTTTTCTTAACATTTTAATGTATTTTTTTCTCGAAATTTTCATTGGAATTAAAGCTATGGGTTTTAGAAATTTACCCACTCAACTAGCTGAAGAGGCGTGTCGAAACTTGGAAATCATTTTTTTCAAAATATTTTTTTTTTCATAGCGCTCTTGATATCTCAAAATTTTGTAAGTATTTTCACATAAATATTTTAAAATACACGTGTAATGTTAATCTCTATAAACTGAACCGAAAATTTCTTTTTGGTATTCAAAAACTTTATTTTTTAGACAATTGTGTTGTTGAAATGTTCAAAAGTTTTCATTAGTTAAATACAACTTTGTTTACAAAATAGGAAAATTCTTTAAATTTAAATTTATTTAGGTTCAAGGTATCTATTACAATCGATGTATATGTATGCACCAAAATTTCTTTTCTAGTTGCCATATTTATCTTCTAATTTTGCGCGTAATCAATTATACCAATTTTATGCTCTTCAAATATCTGATAGTTTGGAGCGCCCTGTAAATTCTAATTCTGCACCTTACATTTTTTAAAGGCATAAAATGAAAGAACGTATTTACACCTTTAATCTCAATTAAAGTGTGTTTTACTATCATAAAATTTTTAATATATTAAATGTTGAAATTTGTTTCCTTTTTAAATCTTTTCCGATTTTAAGAGTCCTGAGATCCCTTAAGTTTGCTAATAATTAAAAAAAAAATTTTATTGTTATTATTATTGTTACTTGGTGCTGGAACATAAATGATTATACAAAAGAGATTATTATTATATATAGAAATATGATTATGATGTTTTTACATATCCGCAAATCGTTATTTATAGTTTAAAGCATTTTAAAAATAAGGAGCACATTTGTGACCGCCAGGGACGAAAGAAATAAAATCTATTTATTGTTCTCAACTGTTATAAATACCAAAGTTTCTTCAATCGTTTCCGGTAATCTCTTGTGTATAATTTTGTATATGTTTCTTTTTCTCAGATCTCAACAAGATGATGATAATTATTTGTTTCATTAACAAAAACTACGATCTCTTTACTTGATTACAACAAGAGAAAAAATGCATTGTAATGAACATAATGTCTTTTCTTTAATCGATTTTTGGGGAAACTCCTTAAAGGCCTTATCATTTATTATCATTAAAATAGCTTCAAATAGCTTCCGAAAATAGAACAATGCATTTATAATTGTCAGGATATATATACCTTTGTTTAATTATTTAATTTATTTCTTGATTCGATAGAAGAGGGAATTTTAAATTTGATTTGTATTCAGATCAGATTTATAGCTTACAGATTACGAAGTTTTTACTTATCTGTGAGACGTGTCATTTATAGTCTAAAACATTTTAAAAGTAAGGAACACATTTGTGACCGCCAGGGCAGAAAGGATTAAAATCTATTTATGGTTCTCAATTGTTAGAAATTCCGAAGTTTCTTCAATAGTTTCTCCTAATCTCTTGTGTGCAACTTCGTATAAATTTTTTCTCATATCTCAACAAGATAATGAGTGTTATTTATTTCATTAAATGAAGCTACGACCTCTTTACTTGATTACAACAAAACAAAAAATGCATTGTAATGAACATAATGTCTTTTCTTCAATCGATTTTCGAGGAAGCGCTTCAAAGATCTAATCATTTGTTATCATTCAAATAGCTTCAAATAGCTTCCAAAAATAGAACAATGCATTTATATTGGTCAGGATACATATACTTTTTTTATTTGATTGAAGAGGGAAAATCAAAATTGATTTTTATAATGAGATATCCAGCAGTAATAAAACCACGTTAATGTTCTACAAAATTTTAGAGCTTTGTTTCAGATTTTTTTTTTTCAAACTAATGTACAATATGATACATCAGCTTATTTAATAGGTATACAAGAAAGAATATTGTAGCAGATATGTATTCATAAACTGTAGTGTCGTGATTTCCTGACCAATACTATTTGGCATTATTATCCACCTATGTGGTTAATAACATTATGCAAACAAAACTGCAAAATAATATGGGAAAATATCACGGTAATTGTCAATTCTAAAGATACAAATTCTATTTACCTAGACATTGACAAATTGATTTTATTAACTAATAATTATGAAACCAGGATGCTGAAATAATCATTATACAAGTTGAGTCTTCAGTTTCTTTTCATTTATATCATATTTCTATGTTTTATCTTACGTGCATACAAATTATCTGTTTCGTATTAAGTAAAATTGAAAAAAATATTTTTTAACCCTGTTTTTAACTGTAAACTTAATAGCAGGATGTGATTTTTTTCTTCTTAGAACATTGACATTGATTGAAAAAAAATGTAATTTATAAAATTACGACGACCATTTGGAAAATGATTCTTTTTTAACTAATTGTAAAATTAACTAAGAGCTTAAGCTTTTGTCCTCAAGAAGAATCTAAATTTCTAAGAATATATTCAATATGAACGTTTACCTCTGTTTTAAAAAACTACCTATTTTCTGACAAATCGAAATGCTCCATTGACATTTATGTGGTGTTCAAATTGCCGGAAAATTGAGTCTTTAAAATCAGAGTTAATTTTTCATTATATTTTTAGCAGTGTACTACTTCTTATATACAAAAGAAAACCAATATTTATTCACACGTAAATAGTGCCTCAATGAATTAAATTAGTTCAGTTGTTCAGATATATTCAGCTTTAAAAAAACCTATAAAAAATGAAATAAAATAAATAAGATGCGGGGATCCAATATCGAAAGCAAAATGTTTGAATATTTCCCATTGAACTAATAAAAACGAATAGTTGGCTTAAATCATATATTTAGTCATATATTAACAAAGTCATATATTACGTATGCTGTGGATTAAACATTAAAAATTATTGGACCAATCAGAAAATGGATATAAAAAAGATATCACAAGGATTCAGAAATGCTTTGGTTCTTTCTATTCTCAATCGAGAACAACAACCATTTTCAAATGGTTATTTTTTTTTTCCGAGTAAAAATGTTTCGGTTTCGGGAGTCGAGTTGAGTACCTATACTGAAAAAAAATCTGTAATGGTACTAAATGTTTTCTAAGAAACTGCGATTCCTAGAACTTTTTCTGTAACGGTAACAGAAAAAACTTAAGTTTCAGAATCTGTTACATGGATTTTTCCTGTCATCGTTACCTGAAAAATTCTTGGAATCCCAGTTTCCTAGAAAATGTTTAATACTTTTACAGATTTTTTTTTGCAGTGTACTTCAACATAACTGACAAATTACAACTAACCTCTGGGAAACACAATGTATTTAGATAACATTTTGTCTAAGACATCTGGTTTACATATATTTTACATTTTATGAAAATATAATGTTGACTGAGGACAAATTTATTCATATAACTAAAGACTTTTACTCTATGTGGATGCATTCATTAACAGATGTGGATCATTATGCACATATTTTTGTTGTGAAAAGATTTCACAAGTAGCAGAAACCATACATGATCGAATCGCATACTGCATATAGCTGAACTTATAACTCAAATTCTTAAGTTTTTTCCTTTTTATTTTCCTGTCTGAAAAGTACATCCTACAACTTTCAATTTTAAAGTTTTTTAAAGGCCAATGACTGCTCATCATATAGCGAAGACTAATCTGAAAGAAATAATTTTTCGCCAAAATCATTGCATTTCTTTAGACTTACTACGCGACAAAAAATAGATCACATTCTAACACTGAAAAAGAAAATGAGGGAAATTACTGCGAAATACATTAAACATTTACCTATTAGCATATACATCCTTGAAGAACATAAGTGTAGTGTGTACTTATTTTTCTGTTACATAGCCAGTTTTTGATAACTTGTTTTGTTCATTTTTTTCTATCTGTAAGCGAAGTGATTATTGTAATCGAAATACTTTTTATACTTCCGATCGGCGACATATTTTATTGGTCAAAGATCCAGAAATATATACATCTGAAACAATATGCCTGTATACATTTATAAGTCTTCATTATATTATCAATGTCTAAATCCAGATATGCATGAACTGTACCAAAATTCATAGATATATTTTTTACTAAAACTAGTATATTGCAGTTAAATATGAATAGATTCCACCAAAGTGAAACTTTTTTAACAGTTTTTGTACAATTTTAGTTATACTAATATAGAAAATTGTATAAAGTAATGGATAGAGTTGAACAAAATTTCATATTATTGTTTTGGAGATATTATATAGATTAAAGCTCAAAGGGTAAAATTTCGTAACATTCGCAGGCAGATCAGTAAATAAAAATGTATGTATGAAATTAGAATATTGAAGAATGCACACAAATACACATATGTGTCATCTATATTTCAATTTCATATATAAAATATTGTAGAATTACTTTAATATAAAGAAATGTTTGATGTTTCTAAATAAAAGTTATCTCCTTTTATCGAATCACATTATACGATTGGAAATGTTTTTCAATGTAATCGTTCCAGAAGAAAAGTGAATTTTAATCCTAGAGTTTTGAGTCTATTTGCATAGAATATTTGATATTCAAGAACATCACATGAATTTCCCCTAAAGCTAGACCACGTTTCTTTTTATATACTGAAAGGGAAATGGGTTTTTGAATTTCAAAAACTTTGCTTAAAAGTCAAACCAAACATCGAAGTGGCGTTTCAGATATAAACAAATTTCATGCCCTAAAAACTTTTTCACATCTTTAAACTTTCTTTCCAATTTAATATTAAGCTACATGAAATAGGATACGGTGATATGTACTGGTTTAAAATTTTAATGTTGCGAGTGTTTAGTATTTTACGGTATATCAGAGCTTTTTTACTTATATTTTACATTGATACGTGCTTCTAATAACAGATTGATGTAAGTTTCATCATTCACTAATATTTGAAAGACTCAATGGATACAAAAGTGATTTTCTTCAAATATATTTAAATACGAACTAAAAGAGAATTGAATGTTTTTTATTTTTATTTTTATTTATTTTTATTTATTTATTTTTATTTTATTTTTTTTTTTTTTGTTAGCATAAAATCCGGAATTTAAAGATGGCTTTTATTGAAGGACATAAATATCACCTTTAACCTTTGGGGGAGAAGTTGAGTTGGAAATGAATTTATTTATATGGGTGGAAGTAAGTGTGTTAAATTTTAGAATTATGCTATTAATTAGCTTTTGTCACAAAAATTAAAACGTTACCAATTGCAGCCATCCGGACAGAAGCAATCACTGTATGTTCTTTGATTGTGACTGCCAATCACCAAAAACACACCCGGTATAAATGTTGACTTATGTATATATATATATATATACATGAATTTTATCATACGATAACTCTTGTATTTATTAACCAATTTGTATGACATTAATTATATGCAATGTACATACCAATTTCTCAACCTAGTTCGTTGGCCAGCTACAATTACCATCTTGTTACAAAATGGCAGCCATTGTAACTTAAAACAAAAATAAAAAATGGTGCAAATAATTTAACAACTGAAAAATATTTTTGCCTTAAGAGTTTCACCTTAATACAAGGATTCCGAAGCATATTTTGTTTTGTGTTTACCTTAAAATTGTTTGAGATATAGCATTTTGAATCTCTAGGATGGCTGACATTTTGAAACAATCTGATATTCGTCATGCTGTAACTCTCGTAGTTATAAATGAATTTTAATGAGATTCATTGCATGTATAGTACATACCAATAAATCAAAGGAGTTCACTGGCAATTTTCATCCGCCATCTTTTTTCAAAATTTCGGCCATTTGCACCCTGCTTTGCGGAGCAATATTTAAATAACATTAATATCCGTTAGTTTCAAATTCTCGCCAAGTTTGGATATTTTCAAATTTGTCAAAAACATTAATTATAAGTGATGCCAACTTCGCTATAGCTTACTAATCTGGCACAATTCTCATTGAAATTCAGCATTGATGAATATTCTCTTATCGGGTTCGTCGCATTTTAGCTTCTTAAGATGTGAGTAAAACTTGTAAAATTAAAAAAAACAAGAAAAAAAATATATAAGCAACCTCTTCCTCCCGGCACTGTACAGAAAAACTTAATTTTATTTATAATTTTATTTTATGTTATATTTCGTTGCAGACGGTTATTTGCCATATCTGTCTACCAAATATATGTATTGCAAATGAGTTTCATTTAGGTCGCTTATAACTAGAATTCTGATAGGACTGTTAGTTTTATAACATTTTAGAGAAATCTTTAGTATACAGCATATCGTTCTACGTTTCTTATTTATCCATCTTTTGGGGAAATATTTATGCTCAGGCGCACCCGATGGTAACAGATTAGTATCTTATAAAAGGATTTGCTTTGTATATTCCTATGTAATTTGCTGCGTTAATTCGATATTTTTTCAAGAAAGTTTTTAGTGTATAACGTGTGTTATAAAATAATTAAATACATATATATTAGAATAAAGTTATAATATCAGATTAATTTAATTTTAAAACATAAACTTTTTTAAAGTTCTACAACACAGATTCTACTAGGACATGCAGTGTTAATTGGATATTTTTTCAGGTATGGCTTTTTTAATATTTTGTTTATTATTTTATGAACCTTAGTCATAGAATTGTGGAAGAGAGTTGTATAATCAGCTGAACCTGATTATGAAATTGTATCCTTTTAAAAAACGGAATTTTTTGAGAATTTCATGGTTAGTTATACAAGTTTTAAAGGATGGTTTTAGTATATTACATATTTTTACATCATTCTTTAACAAATCTTAAGGAAGTCATAAACTAAAAGTGTTTGTGTATAACAACAAAATATTTTCTTAATTATTATAAACTAAAATATAATAATATGGTGTTGATATCGTTTTATCAATGCGAACAGAAATTCTAGATAAAGATTCATGTTGTTTTTAAAATACAAGTTTAAATTCACCGATAAATTTCCTTTAATTCAAGTCTTATTGGTGTAACAGACTAGCGTAGTGGACAAAGCCTGCTTATTTAGTTTAAAAAAAACACAAATATTTATTTGTAAAACTGGGAATTATTTTTATTGATTATTTTTCATTTAATTTAATATACCTCTAGAGTACAAAAGAAAGAAAAAAGGTAAATTTATGCACATGTCTGCATCTGTTTATATTCCTGCACAGCACATCTTTCCAAATTTTAAGTAAATGAACTGAATCTGAATTAATGTAAAGAATTTTACTGTGTATAAGGAAACTGAATACCTACATTGTATAGAAAGATTTTCGTATAGAGATATATTTCTTTATTAATATGTAGTTATGTTTGGAATGTTATTTAAATAAAATCACTAACATTATGTGCATCTTCTATCATATATATAGATATTTAATAATATACATTTTAGTAATTCAGGAAATCCTTATAATCACATAATACTTATTTAATTTAATTTCCAATTTATATAAATACGCAAATTTCCGTGATATTTTCTTGTAATCTCTTTCAGTACATTGATTATTATTTTTTAGTTAGATCTCAACTGCATAGTAGAAAGAATTATCTATTTTAAGAACGAGATTTCATTGCTTTTACTTCATTAAAGCCAGATAATGAAGCAGTGTAAAGAATTTAATGTCTTTTTACGCCTAATTGTCTTGAAAATACCCTAAGGATCTTATCATTTAAATATTTGCAAATTGCTTCAGAAAGTGGAAAGATAAAATTATATTTGTGTTCGTATATGTTTTTTGTTTGATAATTTGATTTTATGTTTTCATTCATTAGAAGTGGAAATATTTAATTTGTATTAATATAATTTAATATTTGTACGTTGCATTACAAGTATAGAATTATTCTATTATAGATTATACCCTTGTAGCCCCCCCCCCCCAAAAAAAATAATTGTAGTTGAAATAATAATAATAACAATAATAATACCTGCAGACTTGAGAGAATAACTCAGTTAAAATTTTAGTTTTATGGGTAATTATGCTGAGTGTGGTAACGAAATTTTCAATAAATCGTGATATAATTGCCATATGGTTAAATAAAACATTCACGATAAAACAAATTGTCGTTTAGTATTTTAAAAAAAGAAAGACGACTTTTTGATAAATTTTGAGGTTCTTAGTACAATATTAAAATAATAAAATTAAGTAATAAAACTGTTATAATAAAATAAAATAAATAAATTATTTTATTAATAATTATAATTTAATAAATTAAACATTAAAATTATACTTATTTATTCAATTGTGCTGGGTTTGTTTTTTGTTTGATTTATTTTTTGACAGTACATTATCAACTTGAAGGAATAGGGCGCGGGGTGGGGTGTCTCTTTAAAAGAACTGATCTGTATTTATGCAAGGAAATCCAAAGTTATAAGAAAACCATAGAAATTTCCAAATGATTAGGCCGACGTGGATGATTAAACTTAAATCGAACAACTTCCATCTAGAAGTTTTAAGCCGACTTTTTGATAAATTTTGAGGTTCTTAGTACAATATTAAAATAATAAAATTAAGTAATAAAACTGTTATAATAAAATAAAATAAATAAATTATTTTATTAATAATTATAATTTAATAAATTAAACATTAAAATTATACTTATTTATTCAATTGTGCTGGGTTTGTTTTTTGTTTGATTTATTTTTTGACAGTACATTATCAACTTGAAGGAATAGGGCGCGGGGTGGGGTGTCTCTTTAAAAGAACTGATCTGTATTTATGCAAGGAAATCCAAAGTTATAAGAAAACCATAGAAATTTCGAAATGATTAGGCCGACGTGGATGATTAAACTTAAATCGAACAACTTCCATCTAGCAGTTTTAAAGGCAACATCTCTCGGCCCTCGCTGGGGAGTCTCCTATGCTGGGATTTATTTCTTCTCGTGTTTTCCGTATGATTGTCTGTTTATAATGTCTATTTTATCGTACAACAACTTTACCGGAGGGATTCTACGCTAGGCATCGTTTTCGTAACATAATGGTATATTTTGAAGCGCTATTCGAAGGAGCCGGTATCGATCCATGGCTTGTACTTTTTCCATTTTGTTAGTACACTGTCAGCAAAATTCATCAATATACACTAAATTAGCCTTATTTTTTTCACAAATAATTTCCGTTCTCCCAGGAAACATATTTGATCCTTGAATTCATTCCGAACATCTAAAAAAGAAGAAGCGATTCCGTTTTTTCCTAGCACACATACGTATGAGTCAATTAGTAATGAATTAAAATATATTTTTAAAATGAAAACAAAAAATTCTATAGATTAAGATGTCTATTTTAGTTTTAAAAGACAAAAATTAATTTCTTCATTCATTCAAAAATACTCGCAATTTATTATTTAAAGTTGGATAAGTTAAAAGAAGTTTAATTTTCAATGTTATTTATAAATAAATATTCTCATTTAAGATATACTTTAAACGAACACATTTAAAATATATTTTAATTAAAAAATTAAATGCAAAAAAATCGATATTACTCCAAAATAATCTTATCAAATCAAAAAAGAACACCCATGTTTTACCTCTAGCAATCTATGTAAACATATTTAAATTTCACATTTTCATGTTACATTAAAACTATTGTATAAAAACTTCTGCCACAATCTCATTAAAGACGAAATCTTTCCGAATTAATTTTCACTGATGTAATGATTAAGGATTTCGAGCGTAAATTCACTGCCAAATATAAGTTGCAAATTAATCAAAATTACACCAAAGTTGTTTTTGGGGGATGTATATAGTGAGTTAAGAATTAATTACATTTGGTGATTTGGTATATTTTGAATGCATGTTCCCGTTCAAAATGTACTTTTGAAATAATAAAGTGCAGTGGACAATACGTCACATTAGTTACAGATTCCAGTAGAATGTCTTCGTTTCGGGGAGTTGATGTGAGTATGTGTGAACAATAATTTTGTTATTTGATTGAAATTTATTTAGAGGATGGTCTTTTACAAAACTTAAAATGACTAAATTACACTACTGGTCATTAAAATTGCTACACCATGAACGCGACATGCTACAGACGTGAAATTTAAACGGAAGGAAGAAGATGCTGTTATATGCAAATGATTAGCTTTTCAGCGCAATCTGACAAAGCAAGTGCCGGTAGCGACACCTATAATGTGTTTAAATGAGGAAATTGTTCAGCCGGTTTCTCACCCATAAATTGCATTTCAGCATTGTTGCCTGGTGAAAACTTGTTGTGATGCCTCCTGTAAGAAGGAGATATGAATACCAGCATGTTTCTGACCTTGATAACGGTTGAGTTGTAGCCTATCGGTATTGCGGTTTATCGTATCGCAGTATTGCTGCTCGCGTTGGTCGAGATCCAATGATTGTTCGCAGAATATGGAATCGATGAATTCAGGATGGTAATGCGGAACGCCGTACAGGATCTTAACACCCCCCTATCACTAGCAGCCGAGAAAACAGACGTGTTATCCGTATGGCTGTATTAAATCGTGCAACTACGTCAAGAGCCCTGAGTCAAGAATTGGATTCATTTGCAAGACAAAAAGTGTCTTCACGAACAGTTCGTCAACGTTTGCAGTAGCATGGACTCTCAGCTCGGAGACCATGGCTGCGACTTCCCTTGACGCTCCATCATAGGCAGGAGCGCCTTCAATGGAGTGATCAAGGACAAACCTGAGTGTACGATTCGTGTTTGGAGGCATCGTGGTGAACGCACATTGGCAGCGTGCATTCGTCATCGTCATACTTGCCCATCACCTGGCGTGATGGTATAGAGTGCCATTGGATACACGTTTTGGTCATCTGTTGTTCGCATTGACGGCACTTTGAACAGTGCACATTACATTTCTGATATTTTACAACTCGTGGCTCTACCCTTTATTCGAGACCTGCGAAACTCTACGTTTCAGCAGGATAATGCTCGACCGCATGTTTTCGGAACTGTACGGGCCTTCCTTGATACGGAAAATATTCGGCTGTTGCCCTGGCCGTCACGTTTCCCAGATTTCTCCCCAATAGAAAACGTCTGCTTAGTGGTGTCCGAGAGACTGGCTCATAACCATGCGCCAGTCACTACGGTTGATGTGTAACAGTTGGGTGCTCGTACTGGAGGTTGAATGAATACATAACTCGAGATATAAGTTAAAACCAGTTTATTTAAACTGTTAGGGGTCAGGGGGATGTAGAGCGTTCAGTTCATTAATTTCAACCCTAGTCACAATACTAAAGGATTAAACTCATAAATATACTCACAGCTCCAGCACTAGACTCAGTCGGGGAACTTCGAATCAACTCCTCCCTTAAACTTCCGCTAAACTGCTAGATAAAAGCTTTATTAGACAGCCCACGGCTGTACAACACTCTTTATTAACTTTGAAATACTCAACGTAATTAATACTATCTCTTACCAACGGCGATCTCCTTGAATAGCTCTGCTCTGAATAAACTAAGTCGGCAAATGCTGCTGGCGGCTCACTGCAAAACTCCTTGCTATCTCACTGGAGGCTCAATGATAACTTGCTATAACTCCAATCTAATTCAATTTGCTGCTTCTCCACACACTACTAGCGGGCTTGTGACGCTACACTGTAAAAAATCAATAGGCCAGATTACAACACAACGTGCGGGTAAAAAAATCGCCATCAACTTGTGTTGTAAATTTCAAGTATGCTGTAAATGAACGCGTGCTTGAATATTCAAGAACGTTTATGTAATTTTACAACACAGAGTGTTGTAAATTTCAAGTATGTTGTAAATGAATGTGTGCTTGAATTTTTCAAGAGAGAGAGATAATTTTACAACACAGTGTATTGTAAATTTCAAGAGTGCTGTAAATGAAGATGTGCTTGAATTTTCAAGTACGGTGATGTAATTTTACAACACAATGTGTTGTAATTTTCAAGTATGGTGTAAATGAAAGCGTGCTTGAATTTTCAAGTACGGTGATGTAATTTTACGACACAGTGTGTTGTAATTTTCAAGTACGGTGTAAATGAAATCGTGCTTGAATTTTCAAGTATAGTGATGTAATTTTACAACATTGTGTGTTGTAAACTTCACATTTGTTGTAAATGTATGCGTGCTTGAAAATTCTCGCACGGAAATGTAAATTTACAAAATAATATGTTGTAAATGAATATGTGCTTGGATTTTCAAGCACGATGATGTATTTTTACAGCACTATGTCTTTTAATTTTTAAAATTTGTCTTAAATGAATTTTCAATCACAGTGATGTAATTTTACAGCATTGTATTTGTAGATTAAATGCATCTCCGAGTTAAATAATATTTAATACATTATAAAAATTTCAGAGAGGGGGGGGGGGTTTCGGTGGATTTTGAGGAAGAGCAATCTTCAAGTTTTTCCGAGCCGCTCACGCAGATACATCATAGAAAAATTATTTTTTATATTATGAATATTCACCCTCCCCCCCCCCCCCGATTTCGGCAAATTGAAAGGGCACTTTATGGCCTTTTTTGAAATCGTATAGCATTTTCATCATTTTACACCAGACTTCTTTACTAAGTGTTCCGATGTGTAGTATTTATAATGTATTAAAATTTCAGAGGGGGGGGGGGTATTCTGGAGGTCGCGATTGTAATTTTTCTTATTTCTTCACTCCATTTTAATTTTTAAAAGACTATAACTTTGCTTCTATAGGAGCTACAGCGGGGGGGGGGAATTCTAGCATAGCTTACTTTTCCTCGGCGTTCTTTTTGCTATTTCAGTTTTCAAGTGTTTCTCATAGGACCGTTTTGGGGTGTGGGATAAGGTGTATTCTCATTTTTTGATGTAATATGTCTATTGAAAGCTTATGATTCCTACATTACAAATCTAGCAAAAAAAAAAAAAAAAATCTGCCGTCATTTTGGGTCACGACTTATAATGAGTTAAAATTTATATTTCTCAAACTTCTTCAAGGTTTTCGCTAAATCGGCATTTGAAAGAAATCGTGCCAAAGTGGTGTATGTATGACACCTGTGCTATATAAATATTATTCAGTATTTTTTATTGCAATTTTTATATGTAAAATAATTTGCATTATTTTTCATGTACAATAGCGCATTAAATGAAAATTATAATTTGTGTAGTAGTAGTTTATAATAATGAATAAAAAAACACTTTATTTAAAAAAATTTCATACATATACATGACGTCATTTCCTTTGTCGTCGCTCTCATGTAGCTAATAAGAATTCCATGCTTCTCAACAATCAACTAATCAAAACTACTCGCGAAGAATGCTCAGTTGCCTACAAAGTACATAGTTAGATAGCTACATAGTACATAGTTTTTTTTCTTTTGCGTATAACATCATGAAGAAGCTTTGCATGCGAAATTAAATGACGCTAAAAAACAAGTACCGTCGTTTCTTTCTTTTTTTTGTTTGTTTAGAAATCAATTAAGTGTTTATTTTTTTATGGATTAGACAGAGGAATATAACTTCTATTTTAGTGTATGGGAATCGCGTACTGTAAATATTGAGTTGGATGTAACTGATTTTCCTACAAACATTTTATCTTCTAGATATAATTTGAGAATTTCGTACCAGGCCAATATTTTAAACATATAGAAGAACAGCTGGTGGATTCTCTCTTAATAAATACTTTGCAAATATTAAATATTGTATAAAATGTGTACAAGTTATATCTTAGATTTATGTTCTTTTTTGCTTTTTACATTGTTCTTAAATTGTGAAATATAATTGAATGGTAAAAAAAATATTCTAATACTTTTATTTTATCTAAAAAAAGAGTGAAAAACTCCAGAGAGATTGTACTTATCTTTAGGGGAATTCTCGGTTTTGTACTCGTAGAGTTTTAAAAACCCATAAATGAATAGATATCCTATTGATGCAAATTAAATATGGTAATGGTTAGACTAAAATAGTGTAAAAATTGGTCCACATTTTTATAAGTTATATCTATTTGTAATTAGTTTAATAAATCACAACGAAACAAAAAATTTTGTTAGAAATGTTGAAAAAAATTGTCTACATCTTATTTTATGTACAAAAAATATTACTATTTGAAATTAACATAATCAAAATGTCTTTTATTATTTTCTAATATTTAATATAATATCTAAATGCTTGCTCTGTAAGTAATAAAACATTAAATTCTAAAAAAGATTACTCAACTAGCAAAATCCATTTTTAAACACTGGTATAATTCTGACAGCAGTAATAACATTGTTCAACAAATTTTAATGAGCTTTCTTCCTCTTGATGTATGTTAAGCAAAATTTTTTACCACTTTCTATAATTTTGCAAAAATTTAATTTCAATTTTTTAATTACACTTTCATTTTATTGATAATAACATCAAATAAACATGTTATTTGTGTTTAGCATGTTGAGTGCCACAACAATCACTGGTGACAGATATTGAACTTTCCGTTTAGTCACCCCAATGTTTGACAGTGGTATAGAATATCATATAAAACAATATATATATATATATATTGTTTTAAGTAGTTGTTTAAAATTTATTTAACTTATTTATTAGAGGATTATTATCCTTATATATAAGGCAACTTAAACGGAAACTTCAGAGTTAGTCATCGATGACTGAATTGACACTCAGTGTATAGTTGGGGAACGAAGACGTTGAGAGTACAGTTTATACTGTGAATGTTATGCTTCCGCGACAAGAAAAAGTGCGTTGACTATTTCAATAAAATCTCCCTCGGTATCTCTTTTTTCTTCAAAATTTTAATGTAAAAACAATTCATTGACTAAATGCAACTGATTTAAGTTAAAATTTGTCACTATTACGACTTGTACATATAAAATTTATATAAAAATGTATTTATTCGCTTTGGCGAAATTTTGGCGCTAATAAACATGTGTTGTACAAAAATTGCAAACCTTTTTCAGATAACGACACCCCGCGTCTCTTCCAATTTCCGGTCAGTTAAGAGATAATTACTTGAAGAATGGAGTTTTTAATCTGCAATATATTGTTTTTATTTTTGAAACTTTCTAAAATACAGAAACAATATTTGTAGATTTGAACTTATCGGAAAAATTTACCTTAAATGCATACCAAATATGACAATAAAATATTAAACCAAAATAAAATAAATAAAAAGTTTCTATTTAAGTGCTGAGTTTAAGGATCGAGTGAAACAGGTTTTTAAGGCTGAAACTGAATCCAAATTTCAGTGATCTTTCTATTTTCGGCCGAAAACAAAAACGAATGTAAAAAAACTATAAAGTAAGACATACATAAATATGCATGATTATTAATTAATTATACGTATTTATTAAATATGCATAGTTATTAATTAATTATATAGATATTTAAATATACATAATTACTATTAATTAAACGCATTTATTTAGTTAGTATAATTATTAATTAACTATACATATAGTTTAACTATACATAATTATTAATTAATTATACATATTTATTAAATATACACAATTATTAATTAATTATGTGTGTGACTCAAGTTGACTCGCTATGACTTAAACCCAACACTTTTTATTTTCATAATATAATACGTAATTAATTCAACCATAACACAGAAATATTTTCTATTATACGAATTTCATTAAATTTATAATTCCCACTCACATCTTGAGTCAATGATGACTGATAAATTGTAAACAAAGAAGTTCATAGCAATAAATAGTTTCATTTGAGCCGATGCAGCTCAAATCAATGAGTAATGTTGAAAATTTTTGAAGAAACGAGATTTTTTAAATAAAAATAGTTTCGATCAGGCTGAAATGTCAGCAGCATTTTTGCAGAAAACAAAGTTTCGGCGAAACTCAGGTTTTCGGCTGAAAACGAAAGTGAATTATCGGCCAATTACTACAAGGGTTGCAAATAAAAAGTTGAGGAACGTTATTCTGCTCAAACATGAATCTTTCTAACGTCAAAACGGAGTCATTTTTCACAAAAACTTAGGCATATGCAGCGCAATGAGGGGGGGGGGTCTAAATAATTGAAAAAAGAAAAACTTGTTAAAAAGATTACTGTTTTACTATCCTTTTAATGCCAGTAGAAATTCACGTTTTAATATTTATTTTATTTATTTATTTTTCATTATTATTATTATTATTATTAGTTTTTTGTACTTTAAATTTTGAAGTTGCTTTTTTTATTGACATGTTTAAAAAAAAAATTCCTGCGCAGATGTTTTGATTAATTATAAAATAAATAGTTTATCTTATGTCCTCTTTATAGTCTCCTTTTTGTAAATAAATAATAAAAAAAAAAGTGATCAAGTCTGCAAACCACAATCATACCCGTTCTAAAATCTTTTTATTTTAATAGTATGTTTTCTCATCGCAATTAAAAAAAATATGAATAATTTTACATAAAATACAAATGGGAATTCGTGTGTTTCTTCAAAATTGCACATTGAGCAATGTTAGATACCTGGTACACATTACATACATATAGCTTTAAACCTGATTATTAACAACACATTTATCGAAGAAAGAATTGCGATTCGTTTACAAAATAATTAAAAAAATATATTTGATGTTAAACTGGAACAATGTTTATTTTTAACTTTCGAAATATTTTAATTCTAAATATTATTTTTTAAGATGAAAAGTTCTTGGAAAATATGTATGTTATTCTAATTTAAATAATGTGCTTTGATAATAAATTGTCAATAACCAATTATATTTAATCTTTCAATGAAATGACAAGAAAAAAATCTTTGAAATAAGATTTTTGCAAGCACAATTCAAAATTAATATTATGTTGCCAAAATGAGTGCTATAAAGCCAGATAGTGCAACCATGTTAGGTCACGGTTAAGCCAAGCCGCCAAGCCAACGGAGTAAAAAGTCTGTATAGGCTTTTACATACTCGCAACTTCAACGTTCCCCAACTATAGTCCCTGTCCCTGCCCGCGAAGATACTCGCGAGCTAATGTGATCCCTATGGGAAGGCATTTTTCTAAAAAAACCTTCGCCTTTTGACATTTTAAAAATATTTTTATTGCATTGGATAGCTGAAGTCAGTCTCAAGATGGCTACTTGATTACTTTTTCAATTTTGGTCGCAGGTATTTTTTATAAAGTTACTTTCACTTTTGGAACCGGTTTTGACACTCGCGAGCTAATGTGATTCCTATGGCGAGGCATTTTTCTAAAAAACCTTCGCCTTTTGACACTTTAAAATTATTTTTATTTCACTGGATAGCTTAAGTCAGTCTCAAGATGGCTACTTGATTACTTTTTCAATTTTGGTCGCAGGTATTTTTCATAAAGTTACTTTCACTTTTGGAACCGGTTTTGGAAGCGAAAGTAACTAAATAAAAAAAAAAAAAAAAAAAAAAAAGAAAAAAAAATTAGAAAATGTCAAAATGCAAGATAGTCTTAAGAAAAATGTTTGTTTACTTCAGCTGACTGTGAGGATTAACACAATTTGTTTCACATTATTTTTTTCTAATAAAATAAAATTTTGTGTTTGGTTCAGTTTTCTTAACAATGCGAAAATTTAGGTTTACTTGTCAGAGAAATAGGGGGGAGAGGGAAAGTTACTGGTCCTGCAGAGCACTAATTTTTTTTTAATTAGTGGTCTCATTGAATTTTTGATGGTCTCGGACCAGCAGAATCAAGAAGGGTTTTGAATGCTTTGTATATACGGTCACCTTTGTGATATCTGCATACTTTAGGGACAGACAGGAGGACAGATAGGATTAGGCAGATAATAGATCATTGCGGATTATAGATCAGCAGATTTCACAGAGTTGACTGCATATTGTATATATATATATATATACACTACACGGTCATTGATGAGCATCTACTTGCGATTTTAGGCATTTTGTTAAATATCTAGAAAAATACATAAAGGAATTATCCCGAAACTCTTAGCGTATAAATATAATACTACAAGTCATACATTTCTGTGAAGATTTTTTCCCGAAACTCCGTAGGGGACCGTCAACAAATTAAAAAAGAATGAATATCTTTTGGATAACCCTGTCAAAACTAATGTAGCAAAAGCGCCCAAACTCTAGATTATGATTAAGTGCCTTATTGTAATAAACTGTGTTCATTTTTATGCGAATAGCATGTATACTCGTAGAGAAATTAAGGTTTTTTTAAAAATGGTCCCAAATTTTGCCAAGTTTTTTGCTTATATTTTGCAGCGTTCTTAAGGGGGCTCATGGGTTGAAAACATTTCAAAAAATCGATTTTTTATGATCTAGTTTGATTATTAAATTAATTCTTAACTCAATGCAAAAAACCGCATAAAAATATCTGCATTTTTAACGGAGTTATTCGCATTTATGTATCAACACTTTCATAGCCGCACCCACACTGTAAGAAAAAGTACTGTAATTTTACAGCAAAAAGTGCTGGCAATTTGGTTTTCACAATAATCATATCTTAAGAACTAGCGCATGGATTTTCATAAAACTTTAGATTCAGTTAGTGCATTATATAAAATTGTACTGGTTTCGTTTTGGTGTTTATCGCTCTACAGGTAACGCCGCTATGCTGCACTATTCACAACTTTTACAATAGCCATATTTCAAAAACTACACCATGGATCTTCATAAAACTTTAGATTTAGTTAGTACTTGATATAACATAGTACTGGTTACGTTTTGGTGTAAATCGCTCAACAGGTGGCGCTGCCATGGTGCATTATTCGTGATTATCGCAATAACTCTATCTCAAGAACTAATGCATGGATTTTTCTAAAACTTCAGATTCAGTCAGTCCCTGATATAGATTAGTGTTGTTTAGTTTTTGGTGTACATCGCCTTACAGATGGCGCTGCTATGCTGTATTTTTCACGATATCGTAACAAATGTATCTCAAAGACTAATGCGTGGTTTTTCATGAAACTTCAGATTCAGTTAATACCTGATAAAAAAAATTATCCTGATTAGTTTGTGGTGTACATCACCCTACAGGTGGCCTGTTATTCAGATTCCCTCCCAAGGTTAATGTATTCTCACCGCTCATATCATTAAGCCTTGGTATACGGCTTTTTTTTCACCGATCGCTAATTTTTTCTTAGCGGTAGATGAATAAAGCAAGTACGGCATGATACTTACGTTGAGATCCGCTAAAATAAAACACAAAACACTATAAAAATACAATTATTTCACAAAAAACACAATTTTAATTTGATGTATGTCCTTTAAAAGTACAATTCACATAACACTTACAATATAACATAATATCAAATGGAAATTTACCGCCAACTTTTAATACATCAAGATTAAATAGCAATATCTTTAAAGGATACATTTGTATTATCGTATTTTCTTCGTTGGCGGCGTGCATAAATCATTCTCCGAGTCTTCCTGCTGCCGTAATATCTCCTCCTCCGCAGCTGACGGCTTTTTCGAAGGCCCCGGTACCATCTCCGCCGGTACATCCAGTAACTCCGCCTGCGGTACATCATTATTCAGATTTAAAAGATCACGTAAATATCTAATATGCTGACCAGAAAGCTGGTGCTTTTCTCTTTTATAAACTGTTATCTTATCGATTAGAAGTTAAACCTGATGATCAGAATGCTAGTGTTTCAAATGCATTCTTTTTTCGCGATGGGCCAAAAATGCATCCATTGAAGAATTCATCTGCTCAGAATTATTTTGCTCAGTATAAATGGTGTAAAATTAATCATGTTATCCAGAATCTCCGGGGACGTGGCGATTCCGGATTTTGGAGGTTTGTCAAAAAACATTTTGGCCAAACAAAATACTATTTTTTTCACCTAATGCAAATAAACAATGTTCTAATTGACGAATTAAGAAACAAAATAAAAATAATACACTAAAAGATAACACTTATGCGGAAATTAAATTTTAAATATGCATACTAAAACACAATACATTAAAATATAGTACACAATAGATAATACATAAGTTATTTTATTCCAAATTAAAAAAAAAAAAAAAAAAAGTCATTAGGTTTCGAAAATCTCTAGGGGGAGGGGGGGGTCTTTTGATATCAATATCATTTTTGATCCAACTAAAATATTCTCTTCTTATTTGTAATATGGCCTTTGATTCAAAATAGTATGTTTTTTTTTTTTTTTTTTTTTTTTTTTTTTTTTTTTTTTTTTTAGTCTGTTATCTTTTTTAATGAAAATACAAAATTACTATTAAAATGATTAAATTATTATCAATTATCTAATTCGGAAATATGGAATACTTCAACGTTTGGCATTCCTATTCTCCTGGCATATGTGTATGCATATATAAGCACTGTTCGAGAAATTATATGTGAAGTATATTTGCACTGAAGTTTGTGTTTACTTATAAATAAAGAGAAAGAGAAAGAATGTTGTCCATCTATTTTGTTGATAAGAGTTTACATCTAGCCCCCCCCCCCCTTCCTCCAAGCAGGGCAAGTGCAAAAAGACAGAAGCTATTATAAAATACCTTTAAGTTGTAACTGTTTCTTTAAAGCGTTATTTAATATAAATAAATTGATATTTTATTGACTTCTCTTCATTTGAATCAATAAAATATGTTAAAAATAAATGTAACCAGTTTTGCACATCATCCAAATAATAATAATAATAATAATAATAATAATAATAAATAAATAAATAAATAAAAAATAAATTCTAAAGTAAAGGGGAAAAAATCGACATTGCTAACGATATTATTACTGGAGGGAGGGGGGAGATTCAAGAGATAATAACGTATGATATCGGAAGGGGGAGAGGGGATCTAAAATTGCCAAAAAAGTTGATAATGTCATATGTGCACAGCCCCTTATCCTTTAATTCAATCAAAAGAAAACTAAATTGCATGCTTGTTTCTTTAGTTACAAACACGCACTTGGGGGCTGTCCATAAATGATGCCATACGGTTTTTCAACATTTTTGACCTCCCCCCCCCCCTTTGTTACAAAGTGTCACACTTCACCTTACCCCCTCCTCCACTCTTGTCACATGTCATTCTGTATTACATAAGCATATACTTTTTCAGAAAGAAAGTATTTTTTTATAGATCATATTTAAAACTTTTTTTTTTACTTTAATTATGTGTTTTAATAATGTAGGCATAACAATAAAAATTATTTATGTGCTTTTTATGTATGAAATAATGTTAAGATTTACACCAAAAAACACAAATAATATAGAATACTAATAAAATATTAATAGAAAAGAGTGACTGAAAACAGTAATATTTTGAAATTTGAAATAGAATATATTAGTCTTTTTAAATCTTATCTTTACTTTATAAACACAAAATACTTTAATTTTAAAATAACTTCAAAACTTAATTGTCTTTTATTTTATCAAGAATGTGTGACGTCACATTTTTTCTTACCCCCTCCCCCACCCTGTCACAATTTCACCAACTCCCCTCTCCTCCTTCAAGCATGACATTATTTGTGGAGAACCCCTTGAGTGATTTTATTAGAATTAAACTACATAAATTTTCGTCATAATTATATCAAGTTAAGTCTTTCTTTTATTATGTCTCAAAAGTTCTTTTTTTTATTTTTCAGTTTATGTAATAATTAGAGTCTTTAATTAACGGTTAATTGTCATAAAATATACCAGAATGTATCTGCATTTGACGGGAAATATGAAAATTGTGAATAAAATAAAATTGAAATTTGAAAAATGTTCGGATTTTAGAGATTTCCGTATTTTTGAGGTTAAACTGTAGTAGGATAATAGTAGAAAAATGATGGATTTGTTGACATGACTTATGCTTATAATACTCCAATTTTTTATTCTAAAGTTCCATTGGATTACTATAAACATCAGGAGTGATTAAACAAGGAATATTATTTTTTTTTTCTCCAAAAACCGTGTCGGATTATCCGGTATGCCGGATTAGAGGATGTTTATTGTACTACTGAATTCTTATAACTTACATTTATTTAGCACGCATGTATTTATTTTCCGTTTTTATCAGGATTTCGGGTAATCGAATCGAGTTTTCTTAATCCAAACAGGCGCTGGATTAGCAAAGACCTAATGTATATCAATATAATTTACATTTTTAAAATAATCAAATTGCTTAAGAGATTTTGTATCTCGTAAAAAAATTACAGCTAGCTAGAAATGAATTTATAAAAATGTTATTGCGTTTTAATAATGCTTATTTACAAAAAAGTACCGTATCAAGAATACAGCTGACTTCTAAAAAAAAATCTCCTTTTGGGAAAAAAAAAAAAAAAAAAAAAAAAAAAAACATTTATTAAATCTACGTAATGAATATTACATAAAATCTCAGTTACAGTTGGCAAAGAAATTAAGTTTAAAATAAGCATTAATGAGCCATAATATGTCAAACATTTAAAAACGTCAAATTACGTATAAAATTTGTATATGAATTACAAAATAGAAAATAATGATATCAGTAACATACATATATTTTTAATCATATAAGTCATAATCAAATCCAACTTTTAATAATAATTAAAAGAAAATAACTATTAAAAAAATGTGACAGAACTTCAAATTTTTTCATAATCTTCATTTTTTTTTTTTTTTTTTTTTTTTTTTTTTTTTTGCGGGGGTGGGGGATTTATTTATCATAATACCGGAACCAATATTAAAAATTACACACTTTTAGGCCCTTTCTTGTTTAATTTAGAAATTACGATGCGATGAGACGTATGAAATATGATTTCATGTTAGTGATATTTACACTAAACACAACTACCAACAATGAAATAAATACGATACACTACAATAAGCTTTTTATCAAAATAGTATATTTCTAATTAAAATAATTGCATTTTTATCTCGTAAAATAATTCCAATTCAATACCAGTTTTCGATCCAAAAATAATTAAAACAAGAAAGAAAAAAAATCATGTGTCAAGCATAGATTATGAAGCACTTTCCACCACATTTAGAAATATGTAGTAAAACTGCACATTTGAAAAGTGATTTGTACACAGTAATTAAATACTTTTTTTTTTCATTTTCCGATAAATTAATTACAGTTATAAGCGATTGTTGCCCCATTCTGGCATTTCTTTACTTTCCTATACTGTTGCGTCTAGAAAGTCGGTTCAAGACGCCAACTTTGACAAAGTTTTCTGAAAAATCTTTCGCCTTTAGTCGAAAATAGGAAAAAAGTTATATTACACAGTTTCCGAAAATAAACATTTGATACGTTTGAGAATAAAAATAAAATTTAAAGTATGTCTGAAAGTTGCCAGCTTGGATTCGAATACAGCTTTAAATATAAGCAATAAATTACAGAAAGTAAACAAAGTTGCAAGTTGAATGCTTCGTTTTATCAGAAGCTCATGTTTTTTGTGAATGGTGGTTTATTAAGATATTTTACAATTATTCTCTTATTTGGATAAAAATTCAGATAATTAAGAAATTAATGATCTACGCGGAATAATTTTTATGCAAGTGGCGGCAACATAACACATTGTTTTATTATTACTTAACAGAATTTGCAAAAACGAAGTAAAGTATAAAATAGAGTCACTGTTTCATTCTTAACAGATCCCAGCACCTACTAATCAAAACGATAGACATAATACGAATCATCGAATTTCAAACCGGAATAAAAGAAAGAACCTCTAATACGCAATGTGTAGCCGCCGATCTATAAATAAAATTTTCCCAATTCAGAAATAAGTTAAAAAAAAAAAAAAAAAAAGAGAGAGAGAGTGATAAGAAAACACGCATTAATTGTACTCTTACACACTCGCACTCCCAATAATTGACATATTTATTATATGTTTCAGCTCACCCCACCTACTCTTTCATCCTGCTAACTACAGCAGAAAAATTTGTGATAAATAAAAAATAAAGTTTTATTTGACAGACAAACGATTTATGGTCGAAAATATATTCCTTTTCAGAAGCTCATCAGTCAGAAACATAAGTTGAAAATGAAGTAAACCCATTTTCTTTTCATTAAAGCATTTTTTTAAAACTAAATTAAAATATATGAAAAAAATCTTAATTGATTCCATTTTACTTTCTAGTTAGAATAGAATGTGTTCTACTCATATGTAAATTCGAATACGATCAATATAAATATTTTGTATGCTATGTAATTTAAATTATACATTATACAATTCGTCCCAATCCAGTGGCATGAATACGAGTCGCTCAGGATCTGAGTAAATTACACATGATTCACAATAATAATTTAAGTCGTTCATATAATAAATAACTATGCCAAGGATTATGCTGAGTGAGATAGAAAAAATGATTATTTGTTATTCAATCGTTCATTTACGAAATAGAACAATTAGCAAGCAATTTAATTTTATAAATTAAAATACAATAAAAATATATATCTTGCATTCATACAATGAATAAAGGTAATAAATATAAGATTAAAACTTAATTTTACTTACCTTGAATATTGATAATCCACATCTAATGTGTATGTAACATCCCATAAAATGGCGGCTTGAAAACAAAAGCTGTGAATTTTAATTCTCTTTTTATCTCATTGGCTCATTGATGTCATGTGATGCGTAAGTATTAGGTTAAAGTGCAAAATACTACACGGTTTGCTTGAAAATATTTTACTACGCGTGTGCTGTATTTTTTCACAGCAAGACTTGCTTGATTTTGGCTGTAATTTTACAACATTTTTTTACAGTGTACACACCACTATCTGGCTTGCGCCGCTAGACACACCACTAGCTGGCTTGCGCCGCTAGATACCCACGCACACTCCAAGCTTTTATATGCTGAAAACTGAGATACTACAATGTTGCATATTGCTTCTAACCGCGACATAATTGTAGAATTGAGGAAGACACACACGCTCTAGAAAGTTAAAGAGAGGATAGATGTCGCTTCCATGCTACACATGCTAAATCATTGACGTCACGATCTCACAAAAATGCTAGAGTGCCTTTATGCTAGAGTGCTAGAGACACTCCCTCACAGATGAACTGTGACATCGTGTTGAAGCTGCAGGGGCATCTATATGTACCTGTACATGCCATTCAATATCTGTTTGACTAAATGCCCAGGCGTATAAGTGCTTTTATTACTCCCCGAGGTGGTTGTTCTGGGTACTGATTTCTCAGGATCTATGCACCCAAATTTCTTGAAAATATAATCATTTCTCACTTCTATCATAATATATTTGTCCAAAAAATATCATTTTGTTATCTGCATTTCTTCCTGGTGTAGCAATTTTAATGGCCAGTAGTGTGATTGATTACATTTTTCAGTCTAATTCTGATGTAATTCCATAATAGCAGTTGTAAATTTCCGTAGTGGGAAAAAAATCCCGGTCTAGGATTCGAATGAGGGATACCTTGGACGAAGCAGCCAACGCTCTACCGACTTAACAATGTCGAATGAATCTAATGAGTTAATCAAATCAAGTTAGCTTTAACAAGGTGATTAATTTTTAATTGTTTCTTGCACAACTTTTTAAAAACAGAAATTCTTAAGACACTCTTTGTAAACATTTGCAAGATAAATATATTCCAAACTTTATATGGAAAAAATACTAGTGCTAACAGTATGTAAAAATAGTCGCCTGGCTTTAACATTCACAGTATTTGTTATATATGAATAAGCTAAATTGAATAAATCGATGGTTTCGGAAGGAATCATGCATTTTTACACGCATGGAAATTTAAGCTGTTTTGATTTATATATCCATTGTACAATTGGTAATTGATGACGGCCTATGTTATTTAAAACGCCGATTACTGGCATGGGGGAAAAAGGCTTTAAGAAGAGTGCCCAAGGAACCAAACTCCTATTTATGTAAGATTTCCCAAGGTTCCAAGAAAACCACGAAAACTCCAAATGGTTATGCCGACGGACGTGACAGGATTGGAACCCAGGATCTCCCGCCTAACAAGTTCTAGAACAAAACCTTTTAATTACTGGTGGGGCATTTAAATATTTGTGAATAATTTGAACAATTAATCTAATGTCATACGTTTACTTTTTGAAATATACTTATGTTTAAACTGTTTTATAAATGTTTTTTTTCTGTCTTAAAATGTTGTTTTGATTAAAATAAGTTATTTTTAATAATTTTAATTCCTGACTATAAAAAATGAAACCATAAAGCAGCTTACATTAATGGATTTATTTGCTTTTGTTCTATTTGATAAAAAACACGCTTCAATTCATCAGATAGTCAATTAGTTCAATGGCATAAAAATAAATAAATAAATAAATAAATAAAAATAAAATAAAATAAAATAAAATAAAATAAAATAAAAAATTATCCCAAAGATTGGTACCGATCAATTTATACGAAACGATTTGGGATTGGAAGGGAGGTTAAGCTGATATTATTTTTACAAAAAAAATATATTTTTACTCATCAATTGTGAAAACAATCAAACCATAAAAGTATTGCCATATCAAAATATCATAAAAACTATCAAAAAAGGGCTGCTTATTGAATCGTTTCATCAAAGGAGAATCTATAACCTTCCACAAGGTTTTTCTTTAAAACATAAGTACCCTTTTATCTTTATCTGTGAGTTAAGTAAACCATGACATGGAGCTTAATGTTTTTTGGATGAGAGATTAGAAAAATCTTTCTATGATCGTTGCTTGCGAACCGAAAACGATAAAAGATAAAATAAAGAATCGAGAAAATAAATATGTGAAAAAAAATATATATATACAAGGTATATATGATCGAGGTCATATAATGATTTTCTGCTGCGTATTGTATTCTTTTATAATTACAAAACTATCGGTTCATCGTAATAAATAAAAATAAAATAAAAAATAAAATAAAAACATTCCTTTTATCAGAAAACATCAAAATTAAAGGAAGATTCGTTTTTTAATTATTAATGAGAGATCTTTTTGTACTACAATTTCTTTATTATTTTAATACGACCCGCTTTGCTGGTTGGTTTTTCTAAATTAATCCTGAATGAAACAAAATATACATTAGAAAAAAAAAGTCTCAACAACTTATCAAATATGCATAATTCTTGTCAAATTCGTATAATTTTACATTTTTGACTTTAAAATAGATGATGGCGATATAATAGTGGATATAATATCTTTCAACGGCTTCTATGCTTCATTTTTGACGATTTCCAGAATCGCTTAATCTCCAGAACTAATGCACTGATTTTCATCGAATTTTGAATTCAGTTAGTCCTTGACAGAAATAGACATTTTACACATTTTGATGTAAATAACTTAACAGGTAGATTTACTATATTGCAATTTTTTCGAATTCTGCAATAGCTTTTTTTTTTTAAATAAAGAACGGAATTTCACCTAACTTCAGATTCAGTTAGTTTTTAACATGAATTTTCATCTAAAATGGGATTCAGTTGACGAAATTTGTTGCTGATTAGGTTTTGATATTAATCGCCCAATAAGTTGTGTTGCTAAAGTGCATTTTGTAAGATTTACACGATTTTATCGATAGTCATACCTCAAAAGTCAAGGTGCGGAAATTCATATTTTTAGAATTCCCAGGGAGGGCATATAGTGCCACCTTGAAAAAAAAACTGCTCCGTTAAATTTAAGGCAAAACTGCTGGCAGTAATGTTCCCAGAATTTTTTACCATACAAATTACTGTAAAATTATATGAAATTTTTTTTATTACACTTCATGTCACTGCAATTTTTACGGCAAAAACTGCTGGCAACATTACTGTCAGAAGTTTCTGCAGTAAATTTAACAGATGGTAGACAGATATTTGTTTTTGCAGTACATTTAATTTTGGCAGTGTAATAGCAAATTTTGAAGTATTAACAGATATGAAATAGAAGAAAGTTTGGGGATTGTAACATCCGACTGATTTTATTTTTGAAGACTTTTTCCTGAGAAGTCCTACAAACATCGATGTATTGAATCAACAGTATATAAAATTTCCAAAACAATGCATGTTGAAAATACTAAATGTTTTCCTTATTCCAATCAATGCATAGTGCACTTTGTATTTCTTTTCATAATGGTCATATTAAGCATCATAAGTATCTTACTTACATGCTAGATTCATAAGTAAATGTGCTTCTGATTTATGATGCATCACTTTTGTACTTCTAATAAGTGACATATTTAAACAAGAGATTGAATATAAAATAATTACATCTCCGGTGATTTGGAAAAAAATATTTTTTCAAAAAAGATACCATTTAATTGAAGATACCATATTAAATTGAAGACGATCTACAACTTTTTAGATTATTTTCTAATCTCATCTTGCTCCATTATTTGACATAGGAACGTTAATTCCACAATCGGACACTAGATGGCGTTCAAGCAGACTCATTATATAGATTTTCTATTTTATTTGTTTGTTTTACATTATATACACACAATATAATATTGTAACATGTAGCTTAGCTGAAAAACATGTAACACAGTTTGGAGTCTTGCACATCCTATAAATCCTGTAACAGACTCTGCCTATTAATTTATTTGTATTATACATACAGTAAAGTGTAATACCATTTCGCCCAGCTGACAAATTTGATACTGTTCAAAACATTGCTTCAAATTTTACATGTAGACGATTGTTGATTGCAATCTTTTTCGATAACCCTGTATAATATTTCTAGAAATGTATGCGTGCCATAATGTTTACTGACATCATCATCATAATTCTAAACATGGCTTAAAGTTTTAAACCTGTTCCAGCCTCAATCTATCTCTTTCGTGGGCTTTGTTTGTCTCTTTTTTTCCTTTGGATTGTAATTCAAGACTACTTTTGATATACTATCTGAACCCATCCTTTTTAAGTGATTCTTAAATTTTCTTCTTACATTTTCCATTTTATTCAATAATGGCATAACCTCAAACTCAGGGACAAAGATGAAAGAAAACAACAGAGATACACCTTTATCTGTCATGTTTATAAAACTGACATTTTGTTGCATAGAAACGAAAAAAAATCGATGAAAAAATACTGACTATTTTTGAATGATTTCTATCGTGTTTCTGAATTGTAACTGTATTTATACCAACATGTTCCTAAGCAACAAATTTACTAGACCATATTCTAAACTCCCACTGTGCAAAAAAATTTCTTCTTTGAGTTATTTAATCAAGCCCTATTAAAATCATTCATTAACCATAAGAAAATCATAATAATAAATTAGCATTTTTAATTAAATCTTCCAAGAATAATAACAGCATCTATAAAATTACAATTCACCTCATATATATATAATCAAACAGTAGAATATACTATATGCCTTTAGAATCAAGCGTATTCGAAGATCCTATAGCGCTACAGCTAGAGCAATGGGCTTCCATACCAAAGGACTTCAAATCCCTTCAACGACGTTAAATTTTTTCTCGGTCAATGAATAAAGGAGCTTCAAAACTGTTCGATAGATGGCACTAACTGTCTGTTCTTATACCACCGCTTTTTCAAAAACAGTTTTCACTTCTTTTATTTCCCAAAACGGAAAATCTACTAATGGAACATTGGAAGTCTGGCAACTTTGCTGTCCGTAGTTTTACTTGGAATTCACGAATTTATTTTTAACAGTGCATTTAGAATACAGTAAATTTTGAATAGGAAATTGTCACCCGAGGCGTTGCGATACATAACTGGGGATCGTACGAATTTGAGATGCACAATTTGATAGAAACATTGCGCAATTCGTAAATAATTTCCTCCGTTGTGCAACAAATGACAATTATCATGGCATCATAAATAAAGTTAAGTGCTCGTTAGAGTGACCTTGGAAACAGTGATTACGAGTGAACAATTACAGGTTTACAAAAACTGTCAAAACTTTCAAAATGACTCTTTTTTTATTAATAATTATTTCTATATTATGATTTATGTATGTATCGATTTAAAATTCATTCTGTTCTCTGTTTTGTAGCTTGATGTGAGCACTATCCTTTTTGCTGTGTTTGTTTTTCTCGCGTGTGAAAATTAAAGTAGAAAATGAAGAAGTGTGTATACAATAATTTGTGTGTGTGTTTTACACTTACCATATAATAATATTATACGTCTTTATCAAGATGAATTAGTGCAGTGTATAGATCAAAATGTGAATATGCCCGGTTCCCTTCTCCTATGGTGGATTTAATTGTTGGATACTTCAATGAAGAAGAATTCATCGGGTGAGTACCATTTACTCTCCTATTTAATTCTGATTAATGATAAGAAATGAAGAAAAACTATTGTATTGAGGATATAGTGACAACTCACGCCATTATTAAGACAAACGTCTTTCAATGATTATGAGAACGATCTAAAAAGATATATCAATTTGATAACATAGTGATATACTAATTTCACACTAATAAAAAATATCGAATAAAAAAAAACAAATAAAAATATAAGATTAGAATGGCCACTTTAAAAGACAATTATTCAATTGAAAAATTGACAGCAACGAATTACAGTACATGGAAATTTAAAATTGAAATGCTCTTAACTAAAGAAGAGCTGTTCCATGTAATAACCGATAATCCACCGACCCCTTTGACCGATCAATGGTCCAAAAATGATAGGAAGGCCCGGGCATTGATAAATCTAACTATCGATGATTCACAGATAACCCACGTTAAGAACCTACAAACTGCTAGACAAACATGGGATGCATTAAAAGAAATCCATGAAAGATCAAACCTCACAAGCAAATTGTTTCTCCTTAGAAAGTTATATAGTATAAAATTAGCAGAAAATGGAAATATGATAAATCATATTACAAAAATAATGGAGCTCGTTGATCATTTGGCAGCTATAGGCGAAATAATTGATAATCACCACATTTCCGCGCTCCTCCTGTGCTCTCTGCCCCAGTCTTATGATAATTTAATTACTGCTCTCGAAAGTAAAGAAGAAGCACAATTAACTCCGTCATATATTAAAAATAAGCTGATTGACGAGTTTAATCGTCGAAATGAAAACTATGAAAGTATTGATAATACAGCGAAAGCTTTTAAAGCTCAGAAAAAGTTTCCAGCTAAAAAAGAATCAAAATATTGTTCGATTTGTAAAATGAGAAGCCATAACACACAAGAATGTTGGCACAATAAAACCAAAACACACACAACACAACAAAATCAACACAACAAAAATTACAAAAAACACTATTCTACATCACTCGTTTTTCAAAGGGGTGAAAACAATTTTAAGAATGAACAAGCATCGGAATCGTATAACAGGTTTAATCGCTATGAAGGAAAAAACAATACATGGAGAAACAGCGAAAACAAAGATTATGCATTTATAACACAAGGGATAGAAAATAAAACATTCATTGTGGATAGCGGTAGCTCAAGTCACATTGCATCCTCTGAATCAATGTTTACAGAGATAAAATCGAGGGAAAAAACAAATGTGACTATCGCAAACGGAAAAAAACTTATCGCTTACGGTTCAGGCGATGTAAATTTAAATACGCTGACATCGGATAATAAAATTCATAAAATAACACTTAAAGATGTACTTCTAGTACCTGAAATCGAAACGAATTTACTATCAGTCAGCAAAGCAACCCAAAACGGATGTGAGATTGTATTTAAAAATGACCGATGCTCTTTCAAACTTAACGGAGAAATCTGCTCTGAAGCACAAAAGGTAAATAACCTCTATGAAGTCCAGTTGGCTAACGAAAACCACGCGAACATTACACAAACGTGCAACAATAAAAATTGTTTAGAACTATGGCATAGAAGGTTAGGACACAGAAATCTAACATCGATTAAAGAAATTACACAAAAGGAATTAGTAAGAGGTATCCAGATAAACAATTGTAAACATAATATAGATTGCGAACCGTGTATTAAGGCGAAATTAACTGATGAACCCTATCCGAAAGTTGCTCAGTATAGAGCAAGTAAAAGGCTTCAACTTATTCACTCGGATGTTTGTGGATCTTTTCAGACACCCACGATTGGGGGGGAATCATATTTCTTGACTTTTATCGATGACTACTCGCGATTCACAATAATCTATCTATTGAAAAGAAAAAGTGAAGTCTATGAAAAACTCAAAGAGTTCATTGCGCTGATAAGCAACAAATTTGGTGAAAAACCGAAAGAAATCAGAACGGATAATGGGGGAGAATTTACATCAGATGAAATTGAGAATTATCTCAAATCAAATGGGATAAAACATCAACATACAGTCCCATATTGCGCAAGTCAAAATGGGGTGGCTGAACGGAAAAATAGGTCGTTAGTTGAGATGGCTAGGACAATGTTAAATGAATCAAATCTACCTTTACTTGTTATCAAAGCTACCTTGCTTCTGGGGGGAAGCAATCTGTACGGCAAACCACCTACAAAATAGACTGCCTACAAAAGCTAATGCAAAAACGCCATATGAATTATGGACAGAAAGACAGCCAAACTTAAGTTACGTTAAAGTATTTGGCTGCAAAGCCTTCGCTTATATTGATAAAGCCAGAAGACAAAAATTAGATAATAAAGCTGTTGAAGGTATTTTTGTGGGATACGACAATGAATCTAAGGGATACCGCATATATGTAGGAGGAAATGAAATAAAAATCGCGAGAACGGTAAAATTTCTTGAAAATAAATTCAAATACGTAAATGATAAGCCTGAAATTGAACAAAAACAAAATGAAGACGAAAAACGCAATTGTAAAAATCTCGTGGAGATAGAAATTTCGAACGGAAAAACAACACCATCTGCGTCTCAACAACAAATTGTGGAACTAAGGCGCTCAGATAGAATAAATAAAGGCGTACCTCCTGATAGGCTTATATATATTGTCAAAGACGACAAAATTAATGAACCAAAGGATTATAAGGAAGTTAAATTAATGGAAAACTCTCCGGTAAAACAGAATTGGATAGAAGCCATGGAGAGCGAAATGAATTCTTTAAGAAAAAATAAAACATGGTCAATTGTAGATCCTGCACCGAATAAGAGAATAATAGGTTGTAAATGGACTTACAAATTAAAGCGTGACAATACCGGAAAAATCCAAAAATATAAGGCACGTTTAGTAGCTAAAGGATATACGCAAAAGTTCGGAGAGGATTACGACGAAACCTACGCACCGGTCGTATCGTATACTACGATAAGAGCATTATTAATAGCGGCATTGCACCAAAACTTAAATGTTAAGCATATAGATATTAACACCGCGTTCTTACATGGGGAACTTAATGAGGAGATATACATGTCGCAGCCGGAAGGATTCGTTGAACCAAACCAGGAAACCAAAGTTTGTAAATTAAATAAGGCAATCTACGGACTTAAGCAAGCCGCGAGAGCGTGGCATAATAAAATAACAGAAACACTAAAAAACATGAATTTCATTCAAAGTAAAATTGACACATGTCTTTTTACACAGAAAAGGAATAATGAAACAACCTATATAATAACATACGTCGATGACCTCTTAATTGCAGGGAAAGACGAAACCATTGAGGAAATAATCGCGAACTTAAATAAAGAGTATGAATTAAAGAATTTAGGGGACGTAAGCAATTATTTATCCATGAACATTCGAAAGGTAAACAAAAGCTACTTAATTAACCAAACTTCAAAAATTGAAGAGTTAATTAATAAATTCAATTTACAAGAAGCAAAACCATGTAGTACACCCATGGAAACAAATTACACTCACTTTAAAGATGATGACAATATTTTACCAAACAACACACAGTACAGACAAGCCATAGGTGCACTCTTATATCTTGCCACAGTGAGCAGACCTGACATTTGTGCAGCTGTCAACATCTTAAGCCGAAGGAACGAAAAGCCAAGAATGAAAGATTGGAACTGTGTAAAGCGGGTCATGAGGTATCTTAAGACAACAAAAACCTTTAATCTAGTTATAGATGGAAATTCAAAACCAACGCTAGAAGTCTACGCGGACGCTGATTGGGGTGGAGACACAGAATCAAGAAAATCGACAAGTGGTAATGTATATTTGCTAGGTAAAAATCCCATACTTTGGTCAACTAAAAAACAATCCTGCATAGCTTTATCTTCTGCCGAAGCTGAGTACATCTCAGCAGCTAATGCAGCTAATCAAGTCAAATGGCTGGTGAATTTACTTGAAGAACTCAATATCTCACAAACATATCCTATAGAACTCTTCGAGGATAATCAGTCGGCTATCAAAATGATAGAGCTTGAAAAACATTCAAGTAAAACAAAGCACATAGAACTTAGATATCATCTCATAAAACAACTGAAACAAGATGGCATAATAAAACTCGTATATTGCCCAACCAAAATCATGATAGCTGACTTATTCACAAAACCCCTGCCAAAACCTCTTTTTGAAATTCACAGGAAGAACTTGCATCTGAGTGACAACACAACTTCAGAAATTAAGGAGGAGTTGATAGAAACATTGCGCAATTCGTAAATAATTTCCTCCGTTGTGCAACAAATGACAATTATCATGGCATCATAAATAAAGTTAAGTGCTCGTTAGAGTGACCTTGGAAACAGTGATTACGAGTGAACAATTACAGGTTTACAAAAACTGTCAAAACTTTCAAAATGACTCTTTTTTTATTAATAATTATTTCTATATTATGATTTATGTATGTATCGATTTAAAATTCATTCTGTTCTCTGTTTTGTAGCTTGATGTGAGCACTATCCTTTTTGCTGTGTTTGTTTTTCTCGCGTGTGAAAATTAAAGTAGAAAATGAAGAAGTGTGTATACAATAATTTGTGTGTGTGTTTTACACTTACCATATAATAATATTATACGTCTTTATCAAGATGAATTAGTGCAGTGTATAGATCAAAATGTGAATATGCCCGGTTCCCTTCTCCTATGGTGGATTTAATTGTTGGATACTTCAATGAAGAAGAATTCATCGGGTGAGTACCATTTACTCTCCTATTTAATTCTGATTAATGATAAGAAATGAAGAAAAACTATTGTATTGAGGATATAGTGACAACTCACGCCATTATTAAGACAAACGTCTTTCACAATTCATTTGTACAGGCCAATTAGTCTCATTATTAAATAACCACATCTTGTACATAAATAAATAAATAAATGTAACATATTCAAATTTTTTAAGCCAGATGTTGTTGCACACCTCAATAATGTATACTAATTTAATTATTTTTAAATAACATAATACATTAATATAGAGATAAATTTCCGGTGCCAATAAATAAATAAATAAATAAATATAAATAAAATAAAATAAAATAAAATAAAATAAAATAAAATAAAATAAAATAAATAAAAATTCTCAAAAGTAAAATTTAACACAGATATTTAAATTATTAATATTTGTTTATTACTTATTTACCGTTACGTATGTAAAATAAACTGAAAGGCTTCATTGCTATCAATAAATTTATTTGAATTATGTAACATTCATCACATTAATCAAAAATGACATATCTAACTAGAAATATGGCTATAATTTTATTCCAGTAACAACTAAGTGCATGTAAGGCATATTTCGCTAATGGATACACAGAATCTTGTAGAATCAATTAGGTATAAAAAGAAAACTTCGTAATAGCTAACAATATCGTTATAGCCATAAAAAATCTGTTTACCGAAAAAGAAAAAAAAATGAAAAAACATATTCTTAACGCATATGTTTTTTATGTTGTGTGTCAGCCTTTTTCTTGAGATGATGTATATACATAATTACTACCAGAGTTTCTAATAGTCTAACCCGAAAATAAAAGTAATTCTTTTCAGGTTTTTCTGTCATTAATATTTATACAATATATAGTCATAGTGCCCTTTGAGTTTAATAATTACGGTTTATAGATTTAATTTAATTTATTATAATCCGAATAATGTCAAATGCAGATTCCATTGATAATGAAATGAAAAATACCAGTATAAACAATTTATAAATTACAGTTAAAAAAATACAATTACATTTCTATTCTTATATGTTATTTTAATATTATTCTTATATTATTAAAATGAATCAATAAACAAACTAATTACATAAAGAAGCAAACTGGAAATTGCACGTGAAGAGTAACAAATGAGGTGCGTTCGTACGATAATAAAGTTTTAATAATATTCAGATCTTGCTGTTATAGCAGGATACATTGATGATTTATGTATGCATCCGAGTGGTCGAAATCTTTTTTTTTATATTTCTGTAAATATCCAGGAAGTAACTCGTATTTATCCCCAGCAACGCATATAATATTCATAGAACGTGAAATAGTTTAATGTAATTAAAACAACGCTTCCCCGTATAGCATTACGTAGTGGAATATATTTGTGTGGCCCTGTAAATTAATAATAAATATTCTTTGCATCACAGATTGTACATAATGTATGTTTTAATATATACTTCTTAGATGCATATCAATTTTATTATGTTCAAATGAGTGAAACACCATTAAAATGGATTTGAAACTTTTTTTATCTCATTGACCGTGATGTAACGGAACAATTTTGATTGTCTCTGTATTTTATCTATGAAACCGATTTTCCTAAAATTTGAAATGATTCGACAAAATAATATAATTATTATATATTTTGAATTTCAAACGATTCGGTTGGTAAGTTTTTGGGTTGTAATATGCGGACTGATAGACAGACGAATGGACTAACATACGAATGGACTAAAAGACGGACAGACTGAACGACAACTATAGGTGCCACGTATTTATATGATTATGAACGCACCTAAAAATTAGCTTGATAGAAATAATTTTTAAATATAAAAGTCAAAAAATTATGTAAATATATATGTATGCATGGAATGTGAAGCTAGTCAAAGGAATATGTTAATTATTTTAATAGTAATAAAATTATTTCCTTCTCTAAAAATGCAATCTTTTTCTTTTATAAAAAATTATATTGTAACGAAGAGGTGGTATTGAAAGTTACTGTATAATATATGTATGTGATACATTCGGTTAAAAGCAACATTTTTACTTTGTTGTTCCTTACATAAAAACTATAAAAGAAGTTTTTATGAAAAATTCTTCTTTCACATAAGAAATTAAAAAAAAAATAAATAAAAATAACAGCATGTACGGCTTTTAAAATTATAGTAATATTAAACATTGTATTTAGTTTTTGAAAAATAACATTGAATGAACATTAAAAATGCAAGATTTTTCTTCCTTTAAGATTTATAAGTAATCAAAACGTAAAAGTAAAAGGCCTGTCTGAGTAACGTACAGCAACAGCATAAAAAAAGACACATAATCAGTAATTTTAATGTTTAGATGTTTTATTTTACTTTTACCGGCTTTAAACAGAAGAAGCGGCGACAGTTCTCTCAGCCGTTATTCAGTTGGAGTAGAGGTCATTGTAGAGTGGCATGACCTAACGTCTTCCTCTATTCATTTATTTCTTTATTGTATTGATTTGAAAAGAGGGCTTTTTTTTAAAAAAAATCTTATTCCCCGTCAATTTTTTTTTATCTGGCTCTGTATTATTGTAATTAATCTAGCGTTCGGCCCCAAGTGTAAGCATTGCTTATTAATTTTAAAGGAGTATTGAATGGACATAATCATTTCATGCTTCTAAAGCTAGGGACGAAATAATTAAAAAGATCATATTAGAAATTAAAGCAATATTTAAAGTTATTTTAACGTTAAAAATTATGATGCAAGCATTTCTGAAGTAAAAATTCATGCTAGAGGTCTGCACGGGCCAGGCCGGTGGAATGATTCTGAATTTTCCAACAGGCCGGGGTGAGCCGATAGAAATATTTAACGGGCCTGACGGCCTGTTATAAAGATTTGTGCAGAAACGATAAAATATAAGCTATTTTCAATGAATATGGCTTTAACGAAAATAATAAATGTCCGTCACGAGAAGATATTACTTTGACAACATCAATATAGAAACGTAACTTGTACAGTATAGAGATCAGCATCGGTCAGTTACATTGTGTACAACCCGAGCTTAATATATTTTTTAGCAGACTCGTGCCGGACCGAGATCAGGTTTGCATTGTTTTTCTACATACAAACGAGTTGGGCCGGAATTAGCAGGAATTGTAACAGATGTAATTTTTCCAAGTGGGTGAAAAAAGTCCGTGCCTGGATTTGAACCAGGAATCTATTGGCTGAAGCACCCACTGAGCCATCCCGCACGAATACTGTAGGACAAATTCACCGAAATAACCTTAACGATCACGTAATCTGGTGTGACTCTTTGGATCAACTCAACAAAATAAATTGAAGGCCAATATGTAGAGCTGCAGAAATCGTTGCATACAAATTTATATTGGATTAAATTCATAACATGATTAAATTTATTAACTTAACCCCTGCGGGACGAGCGTCTATTGCAAAATTTTTAATGTTTTACCACTGGTTTTTCAAAACAGAAATTTTCGCCTAGTTAAATAAGGAAAATGCTCGGATTAAATAAAGCAAAACTTGTAATAAAAATCAACTGGTGATAATAATAAATGATTCTGAGCCAGTTATGCGGCATGTATACCGGTCGCCCGTCCTCCAGGATAAGCATCGCATCTAACCGTGAAGAAGTATTGAGTAAAAGTAATTCATTTCATGGGATTTAATTAGAAATTAAATCAAAATTTAAAGTTATTTTAACGTTAAAAATTGTGAAGTACGCACTTTTGCTGTAAAAAGTTCACTTAGAAATGTGTTAGACCGGAAACAGTCCAACCTTCCAGTAAAAGTCACGACGCACCTTAAGGCAAATAATGTCAAGTTCCATTAAGGGGAGTATTCACTCGCTTGAAAACTCTCGCTTCGTAATATTAAACCAACGGGCAGGTTAATTTCGAATTACTCGTTTAAACTTTAATGTTTTAAAACTATTTATTTTTTATAGTATAACTGAACTCGATCTTTAGTATTATTCTTTGGCACAGATGTCATATACGCACCACATTTGCACGTGCTTTTTTACAGCCCATTTGGCGAAAATGTGATTTTTTTGCAATATAAAATAAAATAGCGTAAAAAAATGAAAAAGATTCTAGTATTTAAAAAAAAAGGAAATAAAAATAAATAAATTATAGTTTTAATATTAATAATTATTGGTATAGTATCTAATAAAAATAATTTAATGAATTACAACAAAAAATAACAGTAAATAAAAATGAATTCAGTTATAAATAGTAAATATAGTAAAATAAACACTTATAAATAATAAACTTAATAAGTAACAAACAATAGGGGGAACTGGGGCACATTGATACTTGGGGCACATTGATACACCCCCTGTACAGCACACAGGGTCATTACAGGAAGTTTCACAACAGCTCCAAAAGGTGATACTAGTGAAATTAACTACATGCAGAAAGTTTTGGAATGATTCAATAGTTTGATGGAATGGGATGGATGATTAATTGTTTTTGTAGGTCAAAAGTAAATTTGAGTTGTACAATTGAAATGGTATTATACAATTGTTCCAGTATTTTCAACCGAAAAGAATACCCTCCCTGGCAAATGAAGCTACTCTTAATCAGTTCCTCATTCTTTATTGTTAGATAAATTATGAAGTGTTAGATTTGCGACTTATTTTATTCAAAATGGCTGTATGGGGCACATTGATACAGTCTTTGTCGGGGCACATTGATACAACCTAAATCTTTTTCTAGTTCATTTTTTCATTACCTTTTACTTTTTTTTTCCATACACTCCTTAATTCAACCATTTTTCGTCAAAACTCTCTACTATTAGTTTTTATTGAAGTGAAATGGCCCTAATTTCTTTATATTAGAGCATTTTATAGTATTTTTGCAAACAGCAGACGTACAAACTTACACAATATCAAGTGCTAGTAGAATTAACAAAAGAAGTGGACGGCAGCCTGGCAAATCTCAAATTTATATCGATTGTCCAGAGAAAATGTATTATCGACATAAGAAATATTAAGTAACAGAAACAAGCTGCAGAACAGTACAGGATAATTATATTATAAACATAATTTTTAATATAATTATCCTTTATTTTCTGTTTGCAAACCGATTTATAAACAGAAAACCTGGTAATTTTTTCACTTTTCCTAAGAAAGAAGATAATTCTGGGATTAAAGTGCCAGATATGACAAAGTTACCACAGCCAACAAACAGACAAGGAACAGCCAGAACATCAGGTCATTATACATTTCATTTTGATTGCTTTAATATCGCTTACAAATAAATTGTGTGCGATTTTAATGTCTATAAATACATATAAAATGGTTTGCTAACTATTTTTATATGAAAAATATGCATTAGTGTTATTTTGTTCAATTCTCCATTTTTCCCAGACGTGTCAAAGTGTATCAATCTGCCCCGGGGATGGGGCACATTGATACAAATTACTTTTTTTATTTTTTTAAAATTACATGCAAAAATAATGTATAAAACAACGATTGTACATTTTTATAACACACTACACAGGTTTTGCTGACACCACATAGAAAAATAATTTGAAATTTCTGCTTTCTAGACACCAAAAAATATTTTTGAAAAAAGTTGTATCAATGTCCCCCAGTTCCCCCTAAATATAATTTTCAAAATAAGTCGTAAATACTTATACTTATAACCATTGGATGGATTATACATTGGATTATAACCATTTAATCAGTACATTTCACTGAAATATTTAATTTTTTCCCCTTTTATTTCCATAACAATTGTTATAAACTTATTAAACGAATCTCCTTTTTGGCAAAGATCTGCCATGCCAAACTGCGTGGGAAAAACACGTGCAAATGAGGTGCGTATATGACATCTGTGCCGATTATTTAATTACATATGTTAAAAATACTCATGTAGTTTATAACAGTAGCAGTGGCAATAACGCACACACTTATATAAAACATATTTATACTTCTCACATGAAATCATGAGATCCATTATTTAAAGAACTACAGGCAAAATAAAAAAAAAATAACTTTCAGAAAAATTAAAATTTATAGAAAATTTAAAATTACATTTTTCTCAAAAGGGATATATATCTCAAAAATTTCCATAGTGGGATGCTGACAGAAATCTTAAATAATAGCAATAGTAACGGTTTTTACAAAAATAACAACAATTTAAAATAATAACAGTGCCATTTACAATAGTAATAATAATAATTTTTACAATAAAAATAAAAAGTAATATCTATAATAATAATAATAAAGACAGTAATGTTAATCAATATAATAGTCCATAATATTAAAAATATTAAAAAATAACATAAATAATAATAATATTTGCTTTTAGATATAGAATAATTTAAAAGGACTTATATTAAAAAAATAATTTAGAATAAAAAAAAATTCCGGAAGGGCCGCATGACTTTCAACAACCGCATGGCAAAAATGGGCAATGTAACCATTAGTTAATATAATTAATTATTTTTTTGTCGATCTCCGTTATAACGAACCTAGTATATAACGGAATTATGGATATAACGAACAAAAATTTGTGCCCCTCCGTTTTCCTATTAAATTTAATGCTAATTTATTCTTTTATAGCGAACCTCAGAAATCTTACTAATCGGGTATAATGAAATTTTTTTTAGCGTTGATCATGTTTTTTTTTTCTTTTGGAGATTTGCGAAAACATGAAAGAAAGAGTATTAGAAGATCATTTGATAAGTAAGACAAAGAATTTGTGACATGTTTTTGAAATCAGTATCACGTCAGCAGAAGATAGCATTATTTCTGTATCGAAACAATGAACAATAAATAAAGGTAAAATGAATTAATTTCTATTGTTCATTCAGTTACTATTACGTCAGTTTAATGTAATCGATTTTAGTCAATATAATTCATTATTGATCATATTTAATAGATTTTATTTTTTTAATATATCATTATTGAGTACCCGCATAGCTACTTATGATTTACACATTTAGTGAATTATAACATTTCTCTTAATGGTTCGGATATAGGAATCACTGCATGTAGTGAAAAAAAATTACTATCTCTTGAAGTTTGTTGTAACGGGGTTCGACATTAATTCTATTAATGACATTAATTTCATAAGTCCATTAATTCGATTATTTAGATTTTTCTTGATGTCAAGTATTTATTTTAATTGCTTGAAGAATTTACTGAGTGAAAAAAAAAATAAGCGAGCATAAAACAGAATTTCCATTTCAAGAATATTCTTAGAAAGTTCTAAACATTTTTTTTAAACTAAATAAAAAAAAACTTTCTAAAATAAAAATGGTGATTATTGAAATGAATAGTGTGTTATTTACTTCGGTGAACCGTGGAGCGTGACCGAAACGCCCATTGAACTGATTTAGTTTCATCTCAAGAATGATGTGGGGCACGAAAGATCACAACTAACGACATTACACAAGTTTTCTAGGACAGGAAGTGTATAAAATGATATTTTTTTCTAAGGAAAGTAATTTCAATTGCAAAAATCACTTTCGGAAGAGAAACCGTTTTATTAATTTAATGCATCAGTGGCTGAAAAAGGAAACCCTGGCGTTTATTTTTTTCCAATCGTGATTAAATTTGGTACTTCGTCTTCTGCCCTTGTTTGTGTCTAACGGATGTACGGCTATTAGGATTACATAGCAATTATTGACATTTAACTTGAAATTCATTTCCCTTATTTTACGTTTATGCTAATAATTGCCTTTTCCGTTTCCGATTTTTGGAGGTACCTATATAAGATTCATATTTTTTCATAGTTCTAACATAACTATTTCAGCTTTCAACCTTATTTGCTATTACTTTTTATACATTTTTTACCAAAATTTTTAAAAATATGTACGGAATGAATTTTTTTACTTTCGCCTTGTGCTTCATTGTTATGCTTGCCTGCTGCTTTGTTGAACTTACTACGGCGAAGCCTGGTATGGGTGGTGGTCATCACCATGGTGGTAATCACATGGACCTCATCGTTGCTGGCATTGTGGCGAAGTTATTGCAAAGTCATTAAGTGATTTACTACAAGTTTTGTACATAGTCATTTTTCATATCCAGTAATTGTTATGCTCCAGTGAAAGGAATCTACTAGACAGTATGCGATCTTGTTTATGGAAGGGACTCAAAAACTAGGTACTGTATGTTAAACAATTATAATACATTCCAGCTGTACAGCTACAAATTTTATTCCAATATCTGTAACCTTGAATTTTTTCTCAGAACTCTAACTTAATCGCATTTTTCGTGTCACATACCAGCTCAACTAATAGATTAATTGGCATTTGTGCATCTTTCAAAGCCATATCCAGTAATTCTTATGCTTCAGTGACAGAAATCTAATAGTATATTGATAGTATGCGATCTTGTTTATGGAAAGGACTCAAAAATATGTACTGTATGTAAAATAATTATAATACACTCCTGCTGCATTGCTATAAGTTTTATGCCAATTTTAGTAACCTTGAACTTTTTCTCATAACTCTAACTCCTTTTATCTGTCACATACCAACTCAACTAATAGATTAATTGGCAAATGTGCATATTTCAAAGCCACATCCAGTAATTCTTATGCTCCAGTGACAGAAATCTACTAGCATTTTATGGACAATATGCGATTTTATTTATGGGAAGGACTCAAAAAATAGGTACTGTATGTTAAACGATTATAATATACCCCTGTTGCATTGCTACAAGTTTTATGCCAATTTCTGTAACCTTGAACTTTTTTCCATAACTTTAGCTCTATCTTATTTTATGTATCACATATCAGCTCAACTAATACATTAGTTGGCAAATGTGCATCTTTCAAAGCCATGTCCAGCAATTCTTATGCTCCAGTGACAGAAATATACTAGTATTTTATAGACAGTACATGATAATGTTTATAGAAAGGACTAAAAAAATAGGCACTGTATGTTAAACAATTATAATATACTCCTGCTGCATAGCCACAAGTTTTATGCCATTTTCTGTAACCTTAAACTTTTCTGATAACTGTAACTTTATCTAATTTAATGTATCATATACCAAAACTCAACTAATATATTACTTGGCAAATGTGCATCTTTCAAAGCCATATACCTCAATAAAAAAGAAATTTTCATACTTTAAACTATTGAAATTATAGCTTCTACTGACTGAACTAAAATGCGAATGTTTCCATCGATTCATAATTTCATTTCGTGCATTATTTTATCATGTAATATTTTTATGTTTACTGTTTGTACATACATGTTGTATATGTGATAATTCAACAAATAAAATAAAATGTAAATCGTTATCTTTTATGTTACATTCTTTTCTCTTGATTCGTAAAGTTGGATGTAAAAATGAATTATGTGTAGAAAATATAAGTTTATTTTGAAAATTTTAAAGACAGACTTTGTTTATTAAATTTCTTATTTAGTATTTCTTTTCATGTGAATAAAGAAATAATATTCTCATTAATTATAAGAATATTATTGAGTTAAATATGAAAGTGTGGAATGGAATAAAATACATCAGTTCATTTTTTTTTTCTTATCATTAGTATAATTTTTAATGAGACAAAAAAAAAATGTATAACGTTTTTTAATATTTCTTAATGAGGAAACATACACCGTGTCCGCGAAAGAACTTTATTATTCTGAACATTGATAAAAAACATACTCTCATGTGAAATAAATTGTTGTTAACTGAAAAAAAAAAGAGAAAGAAAGAAAGTTTAGAATTTTTTTACAATTCCTTCAATGTAGCTGTGGATTCATCAGAGAAGCAGACTGTGATTAGTTAATTATCATACTATCATTTTGTGTCTTCTTCAACAAAGTGCATGCAATATGCAATCAGCGTATGCAATCATCTTCTTTCAGAGCTTATACTAATTGCATTTTTTAATATCTTATTTCATTAAAAAAAAAAAAAAAAAAAACCTTTTGAGATTTTAGAAATTTGCATTCCATTTCACCTCTTGCTTTTGTTATTAATATTTATAAAAACCTTTCTTGGACACGCTGTAGTTAAATAATATGCATATTCTATAAGAAATATCTTTTTAAAATAACATTAAAAAATAACAGTACTTTTTTTTATAAAACCGCAGTTTATATTATCTCTTTTTACATCAGTGAAATAAAAACATTTTCTTTATTTCGCAAATGTTAGTTTAAATAAATATTTAAGTGGGGGATGTAATGAAATACATAAATTAAATTTTTCTCGTCTCCTAAGATAATTAAAGATGAGAAGAAAAATCCCTAATGCTATGTGAAAATATAGAAAAATAATACGCCTATTCTATGAAAAATATCTCTAAAAAATAACGATAAGCAATAACAGTATTTTACAACAAAGCTGCATTTCGACAAATATAATTAAAAAAATTCAGTAATTAGTTGAGTGAAACTGACGTAGACTTTACTTACGTATTTATTTAGTTATTTATATTGTCATTACTTTATTTTATTTATTATTTATTTTTTAAAATTAAAAGTATGTAAGGTAAAACACATAGTTATTGACTTTGACCAATAACTTACACTTCAGCAAAAATCTCAAACAAGCAATTTCTAAAATTCTGTAATTTAATTTCATATAATGGCAACTCAAATAAACATTTTCTTTCAAAATTCTGCAAAGTATTGTGATATAGTGGTAATTCAAACAAGTGCTTTTCTTGTATAATTCTGCAAAGTGATGTTATTAATCGTAATAACCGATGTTCAGCTGCGATTTTCTAAATATTGATGATGTTTGTTACTGTAGCTACTGACAATATTTATGAAAATAAAAGAAATCTTTAGCAACAAAAAGCACACATTTTCCAATTTTTTACAACAATATTTCATTATATATCTCTATTATATTTTGAAAAACAAAATTAAAAATTAAAATATATTTACATCTTTGTCATAATGATTTGAACAACAAAAAATAAAATAAACAAATAAATAAAAATAATTAAATAATTAAATAAATAATCAACAAATAAACCTTAAGATTTTCTCCATTGAAGCGAAAAGACCAGTTCGATAATACTAAACTGATGAAAAAATTATAAGATATATCGTTTGCATTATAATAGTTTAACATGACATGTTTTTTATTATTTTTATTGGATAGTTATGAGCTGTACGAATGTCATATTTTACTTTCGATTTCGAGCATTTTAATGAGGACACTTTAATTTTCAGAACTGCCGGTTTCGAAAGTAAAAACAAGCTCATAAGAAAAAAAAACTGAACTCAAAATTTGAAAAAGTAAAATATATCTTTTGTATTGATCAGTCTAAGCTATCCAATGAATAAAAAATAATAAAGCAACTGCTGTATTTTTATAATTTTCTTCTATATGATTAGCATTAGATGCATGTCTTTTCACGTGACTGAAGTAATCCCTGAATGTGTTAGTTATTGGGCTTTTCAACATATTTCGGTGACAATTATTAACAAAATATTGCCTAATGAAATGCAGAAATTTCTTCTCATATATATAATTAATAATTAATATTTTTATTAATTTTTACCAATAAAATTACGCATGTAGCTAAAGAAAATTTAATAAGTGAATAAATAGTTTAATTAAATTTCTAAAATTAAAAAATATATATTTAACAATTATTTAATTATATTTTTATTTATTATTTTATTATTTATTGATTATTAAATAAATATTCTATTTAATGAACAATTAATTATTTAAATATTCATTAATTTTAAGCGCAATTTCACTGCTGAAAATTAATTGAAAAAGGATATACGTGTTCACCGATGCTGGGTTTGAGACTTGTGTTACACCACTGGTATGTGTGCTCATGTAGACGTTTCCATCTTGTGCTGCAGTTTCATCCTTACCAATATATATCAGTGAGAGATGGCAATTTGTGTATCGGAACTTAAATGGTAAAACATGAAGCGATATTCCAAGAGTTCCGGGTTTGATTTCTGACTTGGGCATTTTTCACTCTGTTTGTTTACGCTTAGCTAGCAATGTAATTATTCTCTTATTAAGTCTTCTCATACCTATAAACTTTTATGTTTCTTTCAAAATTTAAATTCAGAAAGCAATCTTCCTCTTATTTAAATGCTCAAATATGTGTTTAAAAAAGTCTCAAATCGCACGTCAAAAGTAGCAAATGTGGTACACTTGTACTATAAAACAATTTTAAATATTCAGATCTTTGTGTAATAGTGTAGTAATGTTTTGTACCTCCCTTTCGTACCTATCTTATGTCTATCATACAGAAAGTAACTTGAAGTAAGCCTTAGGAACGTATATGAATTTCATAAAATATGAAATAGTTCGATATAATTAAAACGCTCCCCAAACAATGCCCCCCCCCCCCATACCATTATATAATGGAATAATTTTGCGTGGTCTTCTAAATTAATAATAAATGTTCTTTGCACAGCAGATTTTACAGAATGTATATTATAGTATATCTCGGACGTACAAATGAGTACTTCTACCAACATGTGAACTACATTTAACTGCATAATGCAAAAAAAAAAAAAAAAAAAAAAAAAAAAAAAAAAAAAACTGAAAATTTTTTTTTGAAAAATTACCAGCTATAGGTGACAAAATTATTTTTATTATTTGAACAATATTTTTTAAAAATAAACCAAATTGTTGAAAAGGTAAACTGCCTTCTGCACATACTATAAGGAAAGTAATTATCACATTTTACGTGTCTGTTAAAAACCAGAAAATTAAAACTATAAATTCAGAATTTTTTGTTTAGAACATTTATCAAATCATGTAAAATGATGAATGAATTTCCCATTATATTTGTTTAGATATGTATTTCGACTAATTTTATTAACCCTTTCGGGTCTGGGGTACTATTAATAGCATATGCCTTTTAATGGAGTATTGTTTTGATTAATGAAATACTATTGCTACTTTTCACAAGTAGTATTGTTAGTATATGGCTATGCATTCACTATATGACTTTATTTAAGTGTTTAGGGATTTAGTAATAACAATAATTAATTATTATTGGTTTAATTATCCGTGTGCCGTTTGCGAATCCTTTATTTTAAACACATATTTCACTTATTTAATTTAAAATAAAAGTTAATTTTAATAAGAATCATGTATAATAAAGCGCAAAAACGTATTAAAATGTTTTAAGATAAGTTAAATCGTATTGTAATATAATATTTTCTAAGGAACTTAAACTTTCTTCCTTAGCCTATTGTCATATGAATATTAATTCAAAAGAACGCAAAACAACAATATTCGTTATCTTTCAGACAATTAGATATTTTTTAAATACTAATTAATCTATTTTTATAGCTAGTGATTAATGTTATCAATGTAAAAGTAATTTTATCTGAAACGTGAAAAATATTTCGGACTCAAAAGGTTTAAATAATATAAATGTATTAAGATTTAGAAAAGCGGTTCTTAATTTTAATAAACTGTTATCTTGAAACAATCCTTGCTGAAAGTGGTGTGTCCCAATCACCAAGTAAATAAACATCTTATTTTCAAAATATATCACAGAGTATGATTTGTGCATTCACCAAATAAATTCTTTGATTACATCATATAGATAGTGCGACTAATTTTAAATTTATTGTATCACTGTTTGCAAAAGTATTTTTTGTCGTAGTGTTTTCTTTAAAAAAATCCAAATGAAAGTGTATGGAAGAAATTATCATTTAAAAATCGGTATGTAAAGAATTAAAATAACGATCATTGGGTACGTATAAAGGAGTACATAGCAACGTGTGAACTAAGTTTAGCTAGATAGTGCAAACATATCTGAAATAATTTTTTGTTAAATTACCAGCTATATAAATGACTAATTATTAATATTTAAACAAAAAAAAATTTATACAAATTTTTAATATTTAAACTAAGGTACCCCGGGGTAATAACGCCAAGTGCTTATATTTTGCATAATTATGAAATAATCAGGTAAATGACACCATTGTGCTCTGCGCAGAAGGGTTTTGAGTCATATAAATCGCAAAAAACAGCTTCAAGTTAATTTGTTTCATTTTTAGGTCTTATTGTTTTTACAAGCAACTAAAATTAACGCTTGATCTAAAATTTGCGAGTTAAGGTTTTTGATCTGAAGACTATATTTTTTATCCAGAAATACTTTGTTTATTACATAAATTTATAGTGTATTTCATGTACTTTCCAATTGTTGTAGAGGATCTTGGATATCTTCTCGGGATAATTTGTAGTTTAGGATTTACTGCGCAATAAGTATCCCGGGGTAATAACGCCAATCCTTGGCATTAATACCCCGGTTGATTCCCTGCAGTGACCTAGCTACATCCTAAATACTGATTCAAATAAACACAGTTAAAACTGTGCAATGTTTCTAATAATTCTATTTAAGCGGTCCTTTTTAAGCAAAAGAAGCTCACGGTCTGATATTCTTTTGCCTCATTCTCCCCCCCACACCGCACCTTTATTTTTCTTACACTTTCACAAAAAAATGAACATTTTCAATAGCTTAGAATGCAATTTGTCAATTTCTAAGTTTGTAGAGTTTGTATTTTCAGAATTGGGCAATCTACATGCAATTATTCCATCTTATTCCACCCATATAGGTGGGTAATAACGCCAAATAGCATTGGTCAAGAAAAAACGCCATTACATTTTATGAATACATATCTGTTAAATTATTTTATTTTATATAGATAGTCAATGAGTTGCTGTATCAGATCCTATATTTGTTTGAAAAATACAATCTAAAACTAAGCCGTAAAAATTGGTAGAACCTTAACGTGGCGTTATTACCCCAGGGTACCTTATATTTTTTGAAGTAAACGTAATTTTGGAAAAAGTAAACCGCCCCTTGAACGTACTTTGCAGTTTATAGCTGTTAATTTTGCCTATAGCTAATAATTTTGCAGAATACCTATAGCTGGTAATTTTTCAAAAAAAAAAAAAAAAAAAAAAATTCAACTTTGAATGCATTATCTAATTTAAACGTAGTTATATATTGGTAGATATACCCATTTATACTTCCCAGTGGTCTTTATTCTATACATGCCGATTTTTAAATGATCACAAAGACAAGATAAATAATTAACACATATTCCGTGTTCGTAAAAAAAGGAAAATGGAGATTTAAATTAAGAAATCACTCTCGTTTATGCATATTTTTTTCCACAATATAAAAGAAAGATAAATAATTTTCAAAGAAAGATAATCCTTCATTCATACACGTTTTTTTCTTATCTATCTTATATACAGACACATGAGGAAAGTGTCTAATTACAAGAATAATTTTTAGTATTTACAGCAGACAAAGAGAGTGAAAATGGGAAAGAAAACCTCATTAATAGTAGACACAAAAAAGAATACATACAAAAAACTTACCTGTTGAATTAATGCTACTATTTTTTTCTTCTTTACTTAAATGTATAAAAAGAGCAGTTGAAAGAACAACGAAAAGCGAATTGATTTATAATTACAAATCTTGAGAAATTAATACGGGACATCATTTTGTTTGTAAAGAATCTTTGTACTCTGTACTGTTATAATCAAATATTTATTTTGTCACATATTTTGCTTTAAAACAATAATATGTTTGCTATTTTATTTATTTATTTATTTATTTATTTTATTTATTTTATTTTATTTTTTTTTTTGGTGGGGGAAGAATATTTAGAAGAAGAAAACGGAACCAATATAATATCGCATCTGTCTTTCTATCACAGCCATTTTACATTTTCAGGTAAAGAAATCTAAGTAATTTTCTAATCATGTGCTGTGTTCTAGAAATACACCACTTTTGTCGAATAATAAGCAATATTCATTAATTATAAATTTATATAAAATTGTAGTTTTTTTTACATTTATTGAAATAGGAGTTCAGAGAAACATTGAAACAAGCGACAGTTTCCGATTTCGATTTAATCAATTATTATTGTTGATCAAATTTAACGTCGATTGTATTTAGGATAAATTTATTCTAAATCGAATTATGTCACTTCTCTCCTAGGTTGCTGTGGTCGTCATCTATGTATTTCTTAATAAATAAAATTTTTTGTAAAAGTAAACTGTCTCTTAATATACTATACAAAAACTAGAAACAAGTGGGGAAGTGTGATCGCAGATCGCACAGAGGGTTTCGTTTAATATCTGCTTCAGAACATTTCACACGAAATTTGAACGCTCTGACTTATATAGCTTTTATTTACGAACTCTGTGACTAAAGAGAGATAGACAGTAGACAGAGACGAATGCCCAACCCCCCCCCCCCCCCCAAAAAAAAAAAAAAAAAAAAAAAAAACATATTCCGTTTAGGTTAAAAAAAACCGAAAATGAAGATATAAATTAAGAAATCTTTCTTCCTTTTGTTTTTTTTAGAAAATAAAAAAAAGATGAATATTTTTTCAAAGAAAGATAAACTTTCATTCTTTTACTTTTTTTCGTTCTGTTGCTGATATAAAGGCATACGAGCAAGGTATTTACAAGAATAATTTTTCTGGTTTTACAGCAGATAAAGAAATTAAAAATGTGAAAGAAAACCATATTAATCGTACACACAAAAAAGAATAAATACAAAAATATACCTGTTGAATTAATTCTATATTTTTTGCGTCTTTACTTAAGTAGATACAAAAGAGCAGTTGAAAGAATAACGAAACGTAACATGAATTGATTTATTATTACAAATTGCAAGAAAAGAAATCGAGAGATCATTCTGTTTGTCTTGTGTCTTTGTAATTTGTACTGTTATAATTAAGTATTTATTTTGTTTCATATTTTGCTTTAGAATAATGGTGTGTTTGTATTTTTATTTTGAAGAGGGGGGGGGGAATCCGTACTTAGAAAGTAAACACAGAACCACTATAATACCGCACCTATTCCATCTGTCTATATATCACAGCCATTTTACACTTTCAGGCAAAGAAATGTAAGCGATTTTCTAATTATGTGTTGCGTTCTAGAAATAAACCACTTTTGACGAATAATAAATAATATTCATTAATTATAAATTTAAATAAGATTGCACTCTATTTTTTTTCCTTCATTGAAATAAGAGTTCAACGACCACAATGAAAGAAGCGACAGTTTCATATATCGATTCAGTCAATTATTATCTATATTCAAATTTAACGACAATTACATTTAAACTCTATTTACTTTAAATCGAATTTTTGTCACTTCTACCTCTTGGTTTCTGAGGTCCTCTTGTATATATTTTTACTTACCCATCATACGCAGTATAGGGTAAGTCTTGCAATCGTTTTGAAAATCGAAAATTTTTTTTGACGGATTTACACGTTTTAGATAGTGGAGATTCTGAAAAACATATTTTTAGAAAAAAAAATTTGCCGTTCGTCTGTCTGTCTGTCTGTCTGTCAGTCTGTTTGTCTGTAAACGCTCTATCTCCCGAACAAATTGAGATAGAGACTTAAAATTTTTTATGTAGTTAGTATGTAACAGTGGCACGAAGCCTATTTAATATCAGCAACCTCGATTATCCGGGACTATTTTCTTCGGACTCTCGAAATATTCGTTCTGATGAAAGGTGTATAAAAATTTTCGATTTTTTTTGTTCTAAGGAATGTACGTAAAAGGCAATAAAATAATACACATTTTGCATGTAGAATAAAGTCGATCGGATTATTAGTTGCCGAGATATATGTAACCCTGTTTTCGACATTCTTCGATTTTTCATGAACCTGTATTTCATTCAAATTTCAATTCAGAGGTATATTTTAATTGGGAGACGCTTAATCCGACGCAGTTAATTGTTAGTTAATAGAATTATTATTTTTGGAGTTATAAGGATGTTTCTTTTACGAAGTTCGGTACTACTTGAATAGTTTGGCGTTTAATATAATTTGTCGAAATTGGTATATCAGCAGTTCTTATATATAGCATTACTATGTATATTAACAATATTTAAATTTTGTTTATGAATTGCAATGCATTGCATAAATAGTTTGCACATTAGGGTGGAGCGAAAAAAAATTTTTTTTGAAAATCAAAATCGGGTAGGTGCCAAAAGTTGCCTTTATACTAGTACATCAACTGCGTGAAATTTTACCGCTGAAAAAAAATGGCTTGAGTCTGCGCTTTTGCTCCAAAAATCGAAATTTTGGGTAAAATTTGTCATTTTTTGACATGTTTTCAAAAAAATTAAAATATTCCTACAGAGCTGGTTAGTATTTGAAAGTGTTGCTTAGACCTTTATATTTATCTGATTAACATATTTAAACTATAAAACAATATCTGTAGTCTGTATAATTGGAGCAAATCTGACAAATTTTTGTGAAAAATTAGCGTTAACCTCTCTATTGGAGCATACAACGAAATGTTCTTTTGAATGCATTTCTTAGCTAGCTGCTTTCAAAACTACTGTGTATATAACTCATAGAGGTGGTTGAATTATCCCACCCGTCTCAACCACCTAATAATCTAGGCGCAATGTTTTATTTATTTATTGAATTGTTATTTTTTTTCCCGAAGACGAGTATAAGTTTTCTATATATCAAAGTAATTTATCTCTTCTTTGTATTCACAGACTTTGGATGATTTGGATCATGCTGGTGTGACGTATGCTGCACGTATATTTTTATACCATGTATAACAGAAGAGAAGCTGAGTAATGTATTGGGTATGTTCTTAATTGAACCTAGTCAGCAGTCTATTATCTTCATTAAAATTTCATGCAATTAGTACATTATGATTGGAAGTTCTGTTATCACAGCATTCTTTTAATCAATTACATTTTATATGCAATGATTTGCCTAAAAATTGATTGTATGAAATCAGTTTCTAGTATACCTTCATTTATTGAACCTATTACATTGAATATATGCTGAGAAGTTAGCTGTTTAATATTATGACGATCGTCACAGAGGATTGCAAACAAAATTTGCGTGTAAAACAACAATATTTCTAAAGATGTTTTAGTATGCTTTATGTCGTTTCCTGTGTTGTTCCGTAGTCTAGTAATTTCTAATAAGATTTTAGATCTATTATTTAGGTGTGTAGTACATTTCGTATAAAACATCCCGCGGTATAAACTTGGATTATAAATTTGGTGAGTGAACATATAGACGCTGATTGCCAATCTGTGCTTATATAAAGTGGAAAATTTTATTAACTTTATGAGCTGTCTTTTATGTGAGATGTTTTCTAAATTTCTATCCCCCATTCTTTCTGAGAAATAGCTTTCCTTATGAATTAGCTTTGCAATCTCCGACAGAAAATTCTAGTCTGTTCTGAGTATCTTTTTCTCAATTTAAGAAAATAACTTCTCTATTTTATAAAAAAAAAAAAAAAAAATTGCAATAGGAAGTGAATATTACGTAGACAAAGATTTTCCTTATTGATCCAGTGAATCCATGTAGCTTAGAACGTTTTATATCGACTTCTCTAATAATTGACGCAGAGGAAATTCACTGGGGTTGAAGTAGCGAATGATTCAATATCATAGACAATTCTAAGCTTACCCCATGCAAAATGGTTCACAGTGACAATTAAAATTCTCCTAATTTTAAATGAGCATTTATAGTCGATATCCGTCCATTCCCTCATAAAGTACAATGCATTATAAGTTTATGCCCAGGCCATTTCACCATCAAATGTTGTCCACTCATAAAAAGGGGATCTAAAAGTTAATAGGAAATTAACTGGATACGAAAACACTTAGAAAACGGCATAAAACTAATGCAAAAAAAAGTTATTTACAACAGTGGTTGCTTTACACATGGAGAACAAATTTTCATTGCAATTCTCGCTGACGATCACCATCACATTAAACAGCTCGCTTCTCAAGATATAAAAAATGCAAAAGTAGAATAAATGATGGCATACTTATAGTATAAATATCTGAAATCATCTTTGAAGCAAATCATTACGTAAAAAAAATACAATTGACTGAAAAATGTTGTGGTAACAGAACTTCCAATCATTATTCATCAACTGAATGTAAGTTTGATAAGTAAGATCCTTTTAATAATATTCCCGTGCATTACTCTGCTTGTCATTTTTTTTGTATAAACTGTAAAAATATACATGAAGATAGTTACAGCAGCATGTGGATGCAAAGAACTGATGAACAAGGTGGAAGCATCGAAAACATGCCAAATTTTTATGAAGAAAATCACAAATCAATGTATAAATAAAACACTGTACTAAGATGATCGAATAGTTGGGCCAGATGGTATAGGAAATATAGCCACCTCCACGACGCCAAGGTAGTTTTGAAAACAAGAGCTGTATTAAAAACAACAATTCGTTATATGACCCAACAGAGTGGTAATGCTGTTTTTTTACTAAAAATTGTCTGTTTTGCTCCAGCTATAGAGAATAAACATATTGTTTTATAGTTTAAATATGTTAAGCAGATATATATAAAAGTCTAAGCAACACTTTTATATACTAACCAGCTCTGTAGAACTTTTTTAATTTTTTTGAAAAAATGTCAAAAAATGACAAATTTTATCCAAAATTTCGATTTTTGGAGCAAAAGCGCAGACTCAAGCCATTTTTTTCCAGCGGTGAAATTTCACGCAGTTGATGCACTAGTATAAAGGCAACTTTTGGCACCTACCCGTTTTTGATTTTCAAAAAATTTTTTTTTTCTCTCCACCCTATTGCACATGTTTTATTTTCATATACATATCGATGATGGGTAAGTATTACGGTGGCCCCCAACGACTAGTTTAATAAATAAAATTGTTTTAAAGGTAAACTTTCTCTTAACATACTACACAAAGGCGATCAAGAAAAATAGAAAAATAATCACCCCATGTTCCGTGTTCATAAAAAACCGGAAAATAGAGATATAAATTAATAAATCTTTCTTCTTTTTTCGTAGATTTTTTTTCCACAAAATAAAATAAAGATAAATATTTTTTCAAAGAATGATAAGCTTTCATTTTTTGACGTTTCTTCTTTCTCTAGCTGATATACAGACATATCTGGAAAGTGTTTAATTACAAGAATAATTTTCCGGATTTACAGCAGACAAAGAAAATGAAAATGGGAAAGAAAACCACATTAATAGTTCGCACAAAAAATAATAAATACAAAAATATACCTGTTGAATTAATTCTACTATTTTTTTAATCGTTACTTAAATAGATAAAAAGAGCAATAGAAATAACAACAAAACGGAACATGAATTGATTTTTTATTAGAAATCTCAAGAAAAGAAATAAAGACATCATTTTGCTTGTACTGTTTCTTTGTAATCTTTACTGTTATATTTAAATATTTTTTCTTACATATTTTGCTTTAGAAAAAAGGTGTGTTTGAATATTTCTTTTTCTCAGAGTGGGCACTGTTCTACCAATTTATCTACTAATAAATCTAATGGTATAAATCAAGGCGTACCAAATTTTTTCCCACAGGCACTTCTTTCATAAGCGTTTTATTTCAAAGCAACCTCTATTTCTCATAAACGTGTTTCTCTCTCCTCTACTCAACTACGTAACACAATTATGCCTTTTTAACTGCATTCGTATAATTATGTAAATACGTTGCACCTATAGTTGTCATTCAGTCCTTCCGACCGTCCGTCTGTTCACATATTGTAACGCAAAAACTACCAAACCGAATCGTTTTAAATTCAAAATATATAATTTTTACACAATTTGTCGAGTTATTCCAAATTTTATAGAAATCAGATATATAGTTGAAATACAAGGACAGTCAAAAACATTCAGCTACATTATGGCCAATAGTAAAAATAATTTCAAGTGCACTTTAATGATGTTACACTCTTTTGATAAAATTGAAATTGATAAACAACTATGAAGAATATACATTTGAAAAATATACATACTAAAATATACATTTTTCTCAATCTCTGGTACAAAGACTAGCATTTATTAATTTACAGGGCCACACAAAAGTATTCCATTACATAATGGTTATAGGGGAAAACATTGTTTAGCGCGCGTTTTAACTATATTAATCTATTTAACTTTTTATGAAATATATTGCTATTATACGTAGCTTAAATTTACTACAAATTGCTTCATGCACAAATTGAAAACAGGTAGTATTTACTTGGACACACAAAAGATTTAGAGTAGTATACGATATCGGAAGTACTGTACAATATTACACCAAAATCTGAATATTTTGAAAACTTCAATATTGTACAAACTCACTTCATTTGCTACGCTTGTGGTGATATTTCTAAGTAGTTTAATTAATAATCATTTTATCACAACCATATAATTGATTGATACAAACGGTAGTGTCATATCTAATATATTTTTCACGCATTTTAAAGTTAATATTTCTTTTTGTTTATTTTTTGTATATTATAATTTCTTTAGCCAAACATCAAAAGAATCAAGTTACTCAAATAATTAGTAAACATTTGAAATTACTTCATCATTAAAATGTCCGTCATTTTCGGAAACGTTTCTGAGTATCTGTTTAAGTGCAATTACCGGTGTATTACTTTTTCAGATTCTATCAATTCTCGGGTAAATATTTTGATATTTAGAAGAAACATTTGAAAACATACATACATTATTTGAAACATACATTATTAACATTAAAATTGATATTAATATTATTTTGTTACAATTGTATGCACAAATCCAGATATGTAGCTGAAATTGGTTACTTGAGAATTGATAGAATCCAAAATTACGATTATAAAGAAATGATTAATACATTGCCAAAACTACAAGGAAACACTTCCGAAAATGATGACAGCTAATAAAAATCTATTCTTTAAAATTCGTACCTAAATTTCAGAAATAAATATTTTTTGATATTTTCACAGATAAAGGAACACTTTTTAGAATCTTGGACTATTCGGAAGGAATTATTATGCATTTGGGTTCGTGACTATTGTTCATTTAAGAGATGATCGTCTTTTTTTACAGTGTAATTTAAATATGCAAATTTAAATTTAATGAACACTATACAGAATTAACTATTTTTATGTTAAAAAAACATCAATTCAAATCTTGCAAGTTTTTAATTAACGAATTCTATGTCAGAATCCGTTCACTTAAATTTTTATGGGGAATAAAATACACGTATAATTTTTAATCAAAACAAAGTATAATTTATAATCAAAGTATTAAAAACAACTCAAATTTGTAAAAAAGTCAAATTGTTGTAATTATGAAAGATAAAATATATCAAATGATGATAAATTTAATTGATTTAAAACTGAAATAAAACTGATATATTTGTTTTGAGTTTTAACAAAATTAAATTTTGAGAACTGAAATACAAAAGTAAATAAAAGATGTCATCAAGTGTAATTAGAGATTATTTAACGTATTAAAGTTTCAGAAGGTTTTCGGATTTGTGAAATAGTTGTATAAATAAACTATTAAATTAACATCTTTACTACTAGAAAATTTCATGAAATTTCATATCCTGTTACTCCTGTTACTCCTAATTAGTACTTTATGTAAATTACCCAACACGTGGCGATTCTATGTTGCGTATTTTATGATTTCCAAAATGGAATTCCACCAAAAATTTACATTTATGAACATTTTCTTAATACCGGTACTCATTCAATTATGTTATTGATTGCATAACCCATTGTGGCACGGTGGTATACATATGAAACCTCTTAATTTTAAATCCCAAACGCCACATTAGAACCGGAATTTTCGTAAAGAAAATTGAATAAGTGAAATATAACTTTTTCATATTAGCAAATAAAATCATTTTCAAATTTCAGTGTCAGTCATTAATTTCAACACTTAAACAATGAATTTGCTCTGTGCCACAAAGGGTTAAACGATTCCTTTATTAGTGCAAATTTTTAGTTTTGCTTCCTAAATAATTCATTTAGCTTATGTGCAATGTAATGTAACTAATAAATGTATAGGGTAACCCCGAAAAGTACATGATCAAATAAACTCAGTGCTCAATGTTTTATATATATTTTCATCCATTTGTGTTTTAAAAATAAACTTACATGATTGCTACAATCCCTAATGTATGTCCTATAATGGAGAAAAGTGAAATCTGCTGAATTTAAATTGCAGAAAAATAATAAAAAAACAGTTTTTGAAACTGCCACTTTTTTAGTAAATAATCAGGCAAAAGAAGTCAATCGAAAATCTAAAAATTAACCTTTATAATATCGTGCTTGGGCTGAGATTAAAAATAATTCTTAAAATAATAATCTTGAAAAAGCATGATAGAGGCATTTTTTTTTATCGTAACGTAATTATCTTCTTTTATAAATTGTCAAAGAACTTGAACGGAAGGAAAAATATTTATTTTTTGGACAAATATGTATCCAAATATTGATTGCTGCTACCACCCACATAGCATGCATGGTCACAGTGACGTCACAGTGACGTCACTGTGAGTCACTGTGGTCACGTCACATCTGTGACCAAATGCCACCCCTCAGTGACGTCACATTGTGACTGAAATGTGACGTCACACCTGTGACCAAAATGCCAACCCTCAGTGACGTCACATTGTGACTGAAATGTGACGTCACACCTGTGACCAAAATGCCACCCCTCAGTGATGTCACATTGTGACTGAAATGTGACGTCACATCTGTGACCAAAATGCCACCCCTCAGTGACGTCACATTGTGACTGAAATGTGACGTCACATCTGTGACCAAAATGCCACCCCTCAGTGACGTCACATTGTGACTGAAATATGACCTTCCTAGAAAATTAAAAAATATATACAAAAATTCTTCAAAAGATGTTATTTAATGGAAAAAATATTTTTCTGTCAATTGAAAAAGTTTTTGTGACGTCACTATGAAATGTCATTAAAAAATGCAGTTATATATTACATAACGTTTTTATCATTTCAAAACATTTAAATAATTTTAAACATTAATGTATGGATGTGTATCCAACATTTCAAATCAAATGAGTAATTTGCTATCCTTGACAGTGAAAATGTGTGCGTAAATATAAAAAAATTATTAATATTAATTATTAATTAGGATAGACTGAAAAAAAGATTTTTAGACCGTAATCGAATCGAAAGACACAAATAAAAAACTTTTATCCTCTATAACCCCCCCCTTTTTTGTATTAAGAAGATACTATGTATGTTCACATGTGATAAAACTTTATTTTAAAAAATTTTTGTTTATTATTAGCGTTAAATCTATTATTTTAAATCTTTAAAAACTTAAACAAAATTTTATCTAATAAACTTTAATTGTGATTATTATTAACTGTTATTTACAAAAAAAGAAAAAAATGATTTTACAATTCATTTTAACTTGAATTGTTTTGAAACTAATAAAAATAGAAAATAAAAATACATTAAAAAATTTTTCAAATAAAAAAACATAGATCAGAATCACTCCCATAAAATTATTGCGTATTTAAACTACAAAATATTGCATAAGAAAAGAAAAAACAAAACGGTCATGCGCATGGAAAGTGAAAATCGTCTGCAAGACAAGACTCTAGCGGGAGTCCGTGCTGGCTACTCTCGTAACCAGAGGTTAAACAGCTCCGGTTAAGAAAAATAAAACCATATGAGAAATGACGTAACAGGAATGTCACATGCGAGAAATATTTTTTTTATTTATTTTTATTTTTCGTTTGTTTATTTATTTGTTTATTTTGTTAAACTTTTTTTAACATGTAATTTTGATACTTTATTATTTTTTAACACCTTTTAAGAAATTTTACCGAAATAAACAACTGTTTACTATCACAACAACAGCTGACTAGCGCAATGCACACTGGGAAAATAAAATATCGCTGATGTTGACAAACCCTGGTAACGAGAGTGCCTTGCACGATAGTTAGGACTCTCGCTAGATTCTATAGTCTGCAAGCGAAAGAATAAATAAACGTAAACAAAAGTATTTTAAATTGATGATAGAAGACGCGAGAAGTTAGTTGACTGGAATTTATGGCAGATGTGACTTGTGAGCAGATGCGTATTGACACGGATTTACAATTTAAACAAGAATAAGAATGTCCACTACAACTCTTCGAAGCGGCAAAACATAAGTCCGAGAAAATTAAGGGGGCTTTTAAAATGATTTGGTCTTTGCCACTTTAATTATTATCGGATTTAGTTTCTGCAGCAAAAAGAACGAATGAATTCGATGGAAACTAGGACGAATGAATTCGATGGAAAAAAGGTATGGAAAAATATTATTTTTCATGGTTGCATTTATTATTATTATTATTCTGAGAAGGATTTTAATTACCTTTCAAAAACATGCTATAAAACATTAATGCTTTATTAACTTAATAAAGTCTAATACATCCATTATTTATTTTGTTGACATAAAAAACTTGATTATTAATAATTTGGATTAGGTTGTCAAAGGTAGTCATTTTAATTGCATTTTAATCTGCGTTGTTTCCTTTTTTAAAATAATTGGTTAAAATGTTTCCATAAACATAAAATCATATGAAAATATGTTATAATAAATTGTTGATATAATTATTAAACATTTAAAGATAATTATATTTTGTAATAAAGAAGCTTTTTTATAGAATAAAATTATTAACAAACATCCTTTTTTAATTTTTGTATTAAGTAATCTTCGGAAACATTGCATAATGTTATTTAAAAAAATGCATCCGCTCAGAAGAGGAATTTATAAGAGAACGAGAAGAACTATTAAAAGAAATCGTAGATGTTTGATATTTAAAAAAATAATAATAACGTTAATGATTGTTTAATGCATTTTTTAACCTGTGAAATGTTATAAAATTTTTTAATTGAAAGTCATTGTGGGTGAAAACGTTTCAGTTGTAAATATTCTTATTGGAATGTCTTCAGAGAGAATTTGGAAGTTAAGACAATCAATAAGAATTTAAACATGATTGTATTTAAAACAAATAACGCAAATACTTGAACGGTATGAAGCTAAAAAGTAATAACTGTATTTTATTATTAATTTTTCATTCCAGACACTTTTATTATTTCCTTTAATGAATCATTTTACAGAGGTAAATTTCAAAATATCCATTATATGTAGTATTAATATACATCGTGATTAAAATGGGTATTATAAATACTCTCTAATATTATAAATAAAATATTAATAATTATAATTAACGTATTTGTTGTTCTATTTTATGTTTATCGTCGGAATTTTTATTAGGTAGATGTGTCTAGTCTTCCAGTTATGGGTATCCTTTTAATGTTTTTTTTGTTTATTAATATACTAATAAATATTTAGCTTTATTTATTTTTTTTTTTATAATTCCTCTTTGCATGTTTTAATAATATTTTAATATTCATAGAAGACAGTATGTGAAGACAGTTTGCGAATATTTTTTGATTTGTGACAAATTTGTCAATAACTTTGTGACGGTGGCAGCATTGTCAATATTGTGAAGTCCAACTGGGACACAATTATACAGTTATGAATATTGTTATGTAGTGTAAAATCACTTACATCTATAATTTTATTATACTTTGGCGATACATCTGAATTAAAATTTAGGAGCTCGAGCTGCTATAAAAAGAATGTACCAAAAGAAAGTTATTGAATCAAAATGTAATGCTATGCAGACTTTAATCTTCGTTACATATTTTTTTCTGTTGCAATAAATGAGAATATTTAGGACAATTGAATATTCGATCTATTACAATTATTTCAAATTTAGCAATTTGTTTTTCTAATAAGCATTAAAATTAAAAAGAAAAAAACTCTTCCTTTAAGTTGCAACACTAGCCACAGAAAAAGACCCGGATGATAATGTAAAGTCTGTGGGAGCGTTCTTTTCAAATATCTCGCTCAAATTTTAATATTTTTACATGATTTTTTTCATAGGATAGCTGAAGGCGATCCACAACCAGCCTAGTTTTTACCTTTTAAATTTTGGTTTCAGATTTAAAAAAAAAAAATATTTTAAATTTCAAAACCGGTTTAAACTGGTTCTGATATTGAAACTATCATAATATAAAAAATATATAAGCAAAATTTAAAAAGTAAAAAATAGGCCGGTTGTAGATCGTCCTCAGCTATCCTATGCAAAAAATCATGCAAAAATATTAAAATTTGAGCGAGATATTTGAAAAGAACGCTTCCACAGACTTTGCATTATCATCCGGGTCTTTTTCTGTGACTAGTGACCTTAAAGGAAGTGTTTTTATGATAATTTTAATGCTTATTAGAAAAACAAATTGCTAAATTTCAAATAATTGTGATAGATCGAATATTCAATTGTCTTAAATATTCTCATTTATTGCAACAGAAAAAAAATGTATCAAAGATTAAAGTCTGCATGGCATTACATTTTGATTTAGTGACTTTGTTTTGCTACATTCTTTTTATAGCAGCTCCCAAGTTTTAATTGAGATGTATCGCCAAATTATAATAAAATTATAGATGTAAGGGATTTTACTCTGTATAACATTGTTCATAACTGTATGATTGTGTCCCAGTGTAACTTCACAATATTGACATAGCTGCTACCGTCACAAAGTTAGTGACAAATTTGTCACAAATCAAAAAATAATCGCAAACTAGCTTCACAACCTTGTCACTATCGTCACAGAATAGTCACAGTTTTAATGACAATTTTGTCACAAATGACACATTTTTCACATTTCGGTCACATCGTGACGTCACAAAGTGGTCACAATGTGACGTCACAAACGAGCTCTAAAACGGCCATAACGACTTCACATTTTAGTCACAGTGACTTCACATCGACGTCACGTGACGTCACATCGACGGTCACAAAGTCACAATGTGACTTTACAACGACGTCACCGTGACGTCAGCATGTCTTACGGGCAGTGAGAGATTTAAACATCTAAATAAGGGTATATTATTATAACAAGTTTTTTTTTTCTAAGATCGTTTAGAAACTTGATTATGGAGGAAATCATGAAAACACAAATTCTCATTTTAACCGTTGTGTTCTTCGTTTTCATATCCACAAGGCGTCTTTTGATATTAATTATATGATGCTCTACAACTTTGTAAATAACTTTTTTTACCTTATTTCTTTTCCTTTTCCCGATAAGAATGCTAACTCAGCAGTTTCCATCAGGTGACTCAGTTGGCGATTTCATTCAGCAGCGCATGGTTATTTTACTAAACCTTACTAAACCTTTGTGAATGTAGAGAAAGGCGTTCCGAAGTTTATAGGTGGCAAGGGTCTTTAGTAGGCATACTATATATGAATTTTAAATTTCAAATAAAAATAAAAATTCACTTTCGGTGAACTCAAGTTTCAAGAATTCAACTCCAGTAAAATTTTTAGAAGTACCTCACATTTGTTAAAATTTTAACATTTTGAAATAATTGTGATAGATCTCATTTTTAATTAATCTCTTATCTATATTTTACTCTAAAATTAAATAAGAATAATAAAATGCTATCCTATTCAAAATTTATTTAGTTATCTGGGTTAAATGTAATTAACTGTATCTTCGTAGTCATTTAGTAGTACCTATTTTAATTCCTAATCAATATATTTCCTACGAAATGTACTTCTTTTTATACTGAAAAATTATTTACATTTAGGTTTAATCATTTTTTAAAGCAATTGAAAAGTATGTAACAGATACTTATAAGCAAATTCCTCGAGGAATTAAATATTGCATTTCTTTTTCCTGTTAAATGTTTTGAATTTAACTAGCTACTTGCTAACCAAATTTTATTTTTGTCCATTTACTATTGAAAGGAAACTAAGAATGTTTACTCATTTGTAAATTTGCTTTCGGAAGTAACGATCATTTTCTTCCACTTGTAAACATATTGTTTTGATAAGTAGAAGTATTTTTTACACCGGAAACAGGAGTTTGAATGTTTAAAATTAAAACAGATTTAAAAACGGATGTAGTTAAAACGGATTTTTATATTCAATAGCTATATAAATGCATACTGAAATAAATCCATGTTTTAAAAGTTGTCAAAGGTAAGAGTAATGTGATGAAACCTTATTTTTATTTTTTGTAAAGATATTTGACAAGGAATGTTTTACAAACAAAACTAAACATAAAAATAAAGTATATTTGCTATTTTTAATTTTACAACCCCCCCCCCCCCCTGAAAAATAAAATAATAATAATAATAATAATTCCCTTTTCATCAATGCTAAAATGTATGGGGAGAAGTGAAAAGGGATAAAAGTTTGTTTTAATTTTTTTAAAGATATTTGTATGTTTTACGCATAAAATCACACTTTTTTTTATTTTTATTTATTTATTTTTTTTTTTTTTGCCATCTTCAGTTTTTACAAACATTCCGTGAGAAACAATAGTTCCATTTTGACTATTTCGCTGGTTTTGTGTTAATGTAGCTATTGAATTTCTATAAGGGATAATATTTTGAATTTTTATAAGGTAAATACGTGAATATTCATAATTCTACTAAGCGTAAGACCAACTCAGTGAAAAATGTCCAAGCCGGGAATCGAACAAAGAACTCTTGGAATAGCGCTCCAAGTGCTCTACCATTTAAGCTACGAGGACGATGCCCAGCTTAGCATTTTTCACTGAGTTGGTCTTACGCTTAGTAAAAGTATGAATATTCACGTATTTAAAAATATCAGGCGTAATTTCACTGCGGAAAATTAATCAAGAAATTGATTAGTATCCTAAATATATATTCCATAAGGTATTTTAAAGTATATTTTAGTAATGAATTGACGGAGATGACAATAAATTTCATTTCAAACTTTTAGCTTGATACAGGAAATTTCACCAGTGATTTTTGATTTTTAGCGAATTTTAATGCGGATTTTAGCGGGTTTTTTTTTCGAGATTTCTTGCGTTTTACTTTTATTTTTTGTCATTCTTGAAAAATTCAGTGTTTTATTTTTTTTTTATTTGTGTGAGAAATTACTGAAAAGATTCTGATTTCAAGACTTAACACCATTACAGTTAATTTTTCAAGACTTAACACCATTACAGTTAATTTTTTTCCACTGCTATTTTGTAATATTCAAAGACTTTTACTGCATTTTTTAATACACAAGTTTTTAAAAAATTGTGCATGCCTTTTAATGCAAACATTCATTTTTAATGCATTTTGTAACACAAAGTTAAAAAAAATTTGCATGATTTTTCAGTGCAAACATGCATTTTATTTTTTTTAGAGCCCCACTGCGATTTTTGACATTCGTAAAAGGAATTTTGTGTCATTTTTTCTATCGTACTATTGTCAATTTTTTCATATCTAAATTATCTGAATTAAATGATAAATAAATATAAATTAATAAAATTAAATAACAGAACTTACCCAAAGTATAATCCTACAATTAAATAATACAAGTAGTTGATGTTTACGTATATTTTTTATTCTTGAATAACACAGCAACTGCATAGTTTATCTTATGAATAGAGTGAAATAATCATTGGACTTGTTGTTCAATGACCAATAATGTCCAACTTGTAATAGCACAAAATTGTAAATTTTAAGTAGCAGGGAACTCAGAGCGATTTTCTTCTTTCCAATAAGATTTAAACTTTATGCTACTACTAATGTCTTAACAATACCAGAAGTCATTTTTTTATTTTATTATTTACGTTCTTATCTTATGTACTTATTTCTTACTTTCTACTTCAATGTTCTTGTCATTCTTAATAAATGCAGTGTTTTCAGTCTTTTTTCCTTTTTTTCTTCCTTTTTTCATAATTAATGAAAAATTTCAGATTACAATATTCTCCACCATAGTAAATTTTGTCAGCTGCTATTTTTTGAATAATCAGGGACTTTTCAAGCATTTTTCAATGAATTTTTTTTTAGAATTTTGTGAGTCCCACAGCGATTTTTTTACATTCGGAAATGGAAATTTGTGTTATTTTTTTATTCTACTATAGAAAAATCTTAATCATGTGTTATTCTTGAAAAACAGAGCAATTAAATAATTAATCTTAATAATCAAATGAAAATATCTTAGGACTTGTAATGCACGCTTAGCCCTAAATTCTAACTTTTAAGTTTAAAGAAATTGAGATTTATAGTTCTATTAAAATAAAAAATAAAAAACAACTCCAGAATTTGTTACTTAAATTTATCACGTAAATAAAATTCATTCTATGATTTTAAACTTCCATATATGAAACCACAACCTTGAGATTGCACGATAATTCAGAATGTTCATATCCACTTATTTAACATCACTAGCCAAACTTTAAAATCATATTATACACTGTTTTCTATGTTAAAATTATAAAATCATTAACAATATAATTTCGCCTAACTCAACGGAAACGGAAATTTCAGAAATGTGGATGTAATTTAAATATTGCTTTCTTGACCAAACCCTGATTTCCGCTACGAAAAAAAGAAATGTTATTGAACCATAAAACTAAACACGCATGAATAACCGACTTAACACCCATTAATCTAATAAAGAAAGAGAGATCTGTAGCTTAAGTGTGTCAATTCTTATTAAGTTTCCAAAATTGTCTTTGTGGAATAAACGGAAAGAAAGGATTTCCTGCATTTAATGCTCCACCAATATGTATTTAAGTGAATTGTATTTTATTTTCGGCTTATTAAACATATAGCTTCTGATTCCTGTTATTATCTTCGAAGATAAATTATGTTTAGAGTAAAAGTTTTTCTGAGTATATTCTATGCAAGTCTGTTTTTGGCAGCTAATTATTTTGACTGGACATTTGCTTTGCCAGGAAACAACGACGACGATTACGATTACGACATTGAACCAATGCTTATGCTAGGAGCCGTAGCTGGAATGTTGGGTTAGAAAATACTATCGATATAATAAAAAAATGTTCTTTTAATGATAATCGAAAACATTTGTAGCATTTTATTTCCATTTAATACGTGCATGTGATTTGCTGATGGGTGTATTATAGTTAATACTGAGTATCTGGAAATATGGTTGTCTTAAGTTAAAAATGTAGCTTATTAAATTTCCCAAAAATTTTTTGTGGAATAAACGGAAAGAAAGGATTTGCTGCATTTAATGCTCCTCCAATATGTATTGAAGTGAATTGTATTTTATCTTCGGCTTATTAAACATATAGTTTCTGATTCCTGTTACTATCTTCGAAGATAAATTATGTTTCGAGAAAAATTTTTCTGACTATATTCTATGCAAGTCTGTTTTTGGCAGCTAATTATTTTGATTGGACATTCGCTTTTCCAGGAAACAACGACGATGATTATGATTACGACATTGAACCAATGCTTATGCTAGGAGCCGTAGCTGGAATGTTGGGTTAGAAAATACTATCGATATATCAAACAGTTTTTTATAATGATAATCGAAATCATTTGTAACATTTTATTTGCACTTAATAAGTGCATATGATCTGTTGAGAGGTGTGTTGTTGTGAATACTGAATATCTGAAAATATGGTTTTCTCTAGTTAAAAATGCAGCCTTTTAAATTTAAAAATTGTCTTTGTGGAATAAACGGAAAGAAAGAATTTCCTGCATTTAATGCTCAACCAATATGTATTTGAGTGAAGAGAATTTTTTTTCCGGCTTATTTAAGATATAGCTTCTGATTTCTGTTATTATCTTCGAAGGAGAAACTATGTTTAGAGTAAAAAATTTTCTGAGTATATTCTATGCAAGTCTGTTTTTGGCAGCTAATTATTTTGAATGGACAATCGCTTTACCGGGAAACCACGATGACGATTATGATTATGATGTTGAACCAATGCTTATGCAAGGAACCCTAGCTGGAATATTGGGATAGTAAATTCTATCGATATAATCAAAAAATATTTTATAAAGATAATCGAAATCATTTGTAGTACTTTATTTACATTCAACAAGTTTGTTTAATCTGTTGACAGGTTTGTTATTGTTAATACAGTTAATACCATTGTTAAAACTATTTTTTGAGTATTTAAAAAAATGGTTTTCTCCAGTTAAAAAAGTAGCTGTATATATGTATAATTTAATATACACTTTTATTATTGAATTTACATTTTCTAGTTATATTCTATATATTCTATAACTTGCTTTTGTTCATGTTTGTAATATAAAAATATATTCTAGAAAAGTTGTATATCCTTTTTAATAAAATGTTTTGATAATTATTACATGAAAAATAAATATCAATAACAATTGTCAAATTTACCTGCTAAACTGAACTGATAATTTTAACATATTTTTAGAAAATGATAATAAATCTGATAGACTATTATTGATATTTTTTTATAAAATTGTTTTTTCTGACACAGTATATTTGATTAAACAGTATTGTGATATATAATTCATATTTTTTCCGTATACCCGATTCGAATCACATTGGTTTTTTATAATAATGAAAAACAAAATAGTGCATTACAAAATGTGCAGATTATTATTATTATTTTACAGCTGTTTGTAATTATATATTCAATAGCAATTATTTTACAACTATGTTTTGAATGAAAATTTTAAATATGAATAATAATGTTATCAAAATGAAATTAATACATATATTTAATAAACACTGAAAAATATTTTTGGAAAAGAAAAAATAAAAGCGGAAAGTTCACACAAATTTTTCGTTTTTTAGTTGGATTTTGAAAATTATTCTAAAAATGAATTACTGCAAAGAACTTCAAATTTGAGGTAGAAATAGTGTAACTCTTAATAATTTATATTCCATGCTAAGTATAAAAACTGAAATAGAAAAGATGCATTTTTATTATTTAATTTATCTTGGGTGATTATTGATGTGATTAAAAAATCAGATTACTTCATCTCTCTTACATACCACACAAATTTTCATTATTTTCCTATATAGTGCACAAATGTTCAAGTAAAATAACAGGATAATAACGAAAAAGACATGTATGCTGAATATTTGATAAATATATCTACGCTAATTAATGTACGTTGGTCTTAAATTTTAATTGTTGATTGTAATATTAAGTTAGCAAAAAGTTCTGGGAAATTTTTAATTTAATAGTTAACATAATTTGTATCGTATATAGGAGTATTAATGGTAAATCTAAAAGAGTCCAGGAATTTCGGTCCAGAGTCCATGCGATTATGGCCTTTTTCGATCAATGCGACACTTTTTAAAGGGCCGTTTATTTGAATCATTTAATGAAGTTGAAGAAGCATGTCAAAAGTTTTTCGATATCAAGTTTCCGCCATGGAGCTTCCAACGAATCCGGAAGCAGGCAGAACTGTGATGGCATCTACTTTGAAGAAATAGTCCTTAATGATGTTGTTCATTTGCGCATAACAATGCAACTTTTACAAACTCCACAGAGCTTTTTGTTCAGCCTTGTACTTAACGCTACGTTGGTTAATAAAGCAGAGTACATACTAACGCCAAGTGGTATTATTTCGCGTAGTTATGAAGTAGTACAGATAAATCGTATTACGGATTCTGCGCTGAAAAGCTCTGGGTCATCTGAATCAATAACAAGTGCTAAAATTTAATTTGTTACATTTGTAGACCTTATCGCTGAAAAAAATCAAGTAAGATTGTCAACGCCCGATATAAAATTTGCAAGGCAAGTTCTGTGATGTAAGGATTATACACTTTTTAAGAAATTCTTTGATTGTTACATAAATTTGTAGTGTATTTCATACACTTTCAAATAGTTCGGAGTGATTTTAGTTTTGTTCATAAGATATAGTAGTTTAAAAATATACTGCGCGAAATATATACCAGGATTAAATTTAAAAAAGAAAAAGTATTACTGGTGATGTTGAATCGTTGATCTTCTTTAGCCGCAAAAGTATATTTTTTATTTTATTTCAACTTATTTCTTGTGCACGGAATGTCATTTTTGAAAATTAAAATGAATAAAGAGATTTATTTTCCTAAATGTTGCTGATTTTTTTTTATGACAGAAGAATAAAATATCAAATGATTACTATTGCATCCTGATATCACAATTAATAGTAAGTAAAAGAAATTTGTTACTTTATAGAGCTGTAGAGTTTGTACGTTTAGAATTGAGCAATTTACATGCTATTATTCCATCTTATTTTACAGGTTTGTATGCTTGGCGTTATTACTGGCGCACAAATGACATTGGTCAAAAAATCACGCTATTACATTTTACGATTTGATCTGCTAGAATATTTTTTTTCTTGTATGCATAGTCAAGAAGCTGCTGCTGTAATAAATCCTATAAATATTTGGAAAAAAAGTCTAAAACAAAGCCGTTGAAATTGGTAAAACCTTAATGTGGTGTTTTTACCTCAGCACAACTTATATGGTATTAAATGAATACGAATTTTTCTGAAAGGCCACTAATACTTCAATTTTAACTAAGAGAAAGATAACGTACCATATATTTAAGTCTCTTTAAATTTCGATAATGCGACTATTGTGTAACGCCTTTAAATATTGCATAACGTTATCAAAGATCAAAGTACCTTCTGTACAAACATTTGAAATAATAGAATACATTAAATTTTTACTTTCACTTCGTCCAAACATGTTAAACTTTTATGAGAACCACATGATGACCACAATAGTATGAACAACCGTAATAAAGTGCTTTACATGAAATCATGAATGTAAAACTACACATAAATGCTGAAACTTTCTGTAGATTTTACGTTTCTATAGGTACTTTTGGGTATTCATATATATTAATATAGCTAAAAAAAACAATTAAAAAAGTCAACTGAAATACCAGAATCGGATCTTTATCAGCTCTTATGACTTTTGTACTATAAACAAGTAAATTATAAGCTGAAATGTAAAGTTGTAAGTGGGCAATGCAAAAATGTTTCTTTCTAATAGCTTTAAATTTTTTAATTTATGATTCCGTCGTAAAAATGAGTACTAATAAAATACGGAACTGAATAAGAGCTAATAAAATACGCCAGACCGTTCAATTAAGTGGAAAATAACCCGAACAGAGCATCCTAGAGCCTGTTTTCAAGAAAGTGATGTTCAGTAAAATGAAAAAACGATGGCTCTCATTAAGATTGCCAAAATTCAGATTAAAACTCTGGGAGGATACAAAAAGCTTGAAAACAAAATATGAGCGACTACTAATTATTACATTTGAAAGTAGAAGTAGTTTCTTGGGTTAAACTGAATGATGAAAGCTATATATTATTATAATTTGCAGTTCCATTTACTTTATTATTTCACTCTATGGTCATTTATCACTTCTCATTCTAAAAGTGTAGCTTGAAGGTTGAAGTAGTAGTGTTTGAGATTAAAAATATATAACTGCTGTACCATAAATTTTTATACGGCACTTTGCTTAATTTGTTCAGGTTTATATTCAGGATAATTAACCATAAACTGAGTATATTGTACGATAAAGCGTCTTTACTTACTTGATTGTTTTTGCACAGGTTTTCTATGGAATTCTCTGATAATGGATGCAATCAGAATATTATAATAGATGTTGAACACGCAAAAATCATATTCCCAACGAACAATTATTATCTATACAAAATTTTTATTGCACATATTACAAAATTTAATTACAACGTCAACTTTGACTTGATTTTTTGAATGATCCACTGTATTTATGCGAAAATAGGACACACTATTCGATTTCATATTTTCTGTGAAAAATAGCATTGACTGATTTCTGTATTCCAGGAAATAAAAATTAATTCTTGAAAATCAAAAGAATAATATGAATTAATATGTATTAGCATGAATTTCAGAAAAAAATAACAATAACAATAAAATTGACGTCAAATGACATGCATATCCTGATATGAATTTTGCCAGAAGCAAGACAGTTGACTCAAATGTGAAATTAAATTTTTAAATCAATTCATTAGTAAAATTCTTTCATTTTATTCAAGTCTCATGCATAAAAATAAATCCATTTTATTTAAATTAATCTTTATTTTCTTAAATACATAATTATAAATAAATAAACGATTGCACGAGGGATTATCAATATGTTTTTCCCTCAATTGGAAATAAATGAGTGAAATTTATGAAAATACTACATTTCATATGTCTTTTTCTCTATAGTAACCGTGCACAGTAACCCTTTTCTGCAAACGAAGTGGGGTAGAGAGGAGGTACATTCCAGAAGAAGGGACAGTAATCCCAAACAGAGCATTTTTCGAATATAGGCAGATCCCCCTTCATGTGATATATTGTTGTAAATGCCCGTGGCCACTTATTCATCTCTCGAGCCATTCACGCCGATTTGTGACTACTTAAGTGAAAAAAGATGTCCACAAAGCTTTAAAATCCCCCCTGGGGGTAAATTGGGTGGGGGGGGGAGCTTGGAAGGTGCATGAAATGTATAAGTTATCACAACTTTTCCAACAACATATCATATGAAAATGGTCAGCAGAAGTTAAAAAAGTGTCCCTCCCCCCTTTCAATCTACCATCGCATCTCCTGGTTTACACCCTTGCCCTCTCTATATAAAATACTACTGGCAGAAATTTACTACTGTAAACAGAGAGTATTTAAAAAAGTATCACTAAAATGCGCAATTTTATGAATTTCACTAATTTTTTAATTTGCGAGCGCAAAAAAATTTTGATACTCTCTCGTTTGTTAAATTTTATCTTCAGATAGCCAATTAATATTAAAAAATATTTTTTAAGAATATTTAGAGAAACACCATTAATATTTTTCTTTAAAGCAATTATGTTTGAAATGTGCTTTTGAAACCTATCATAAATTTAAATATCTTCCTTCTTCTCAAGACATTTTACTGCTCAAAAAAAGCCCTTCCAATGCTTCAAAATAGAAAGAGCGGAAATATATATCATAATAAGGAACCGAAAAAAATATTTTTTTTAAACCTTGCATTCTGGAAAATCTCGGTCATTATGCGATATGCATGATTTCTAATCCGGGGATTGTTAAAATATTTTTGTGAGTTAAAATATAGCCAAGCTTGTTATTTTCTGGAAAAGGCATGAATTTATTTTAAAGTGGGTGAATTTTAGATATTCAGAGTGCTTAGGTCTTACGATAATGTTTGATATTTTCAGCTTTACATAATATGAGTTTACATAATTTAAATTTCCTTTTGAATATTAGTATTAAGTTTCATAATTTTTGCCGCTTTTGAATTTGAGGAACATTTGAATTTCCTTATTTTGCTTCATATATAAAACACGCACAAAATATCTTTCTTTGAGATTTATCTAGAATTGCAGAGCGTTTTGCTTAAGTTGAAGTAGTTCTTGAAATCATGGTTAATCACAAAGTAACATACGTTTTGTATGCTTTTCTATTCTTTGTAACCATTTACATTAATTGGTCTTCAGCTTTCCCCTTGGTAGCAGACATTCTTGGTAAGAACGGTGAATCACCTAGTGATCTTCGAAAACTTTTGGTACTAGGAACTGTCGCTGGACTTTTAACAAATGCTGGATAATGGTTTTGATGTTTCCCTGACAATTACATGAAAATAACTATCATATTTGAAAATGTATTTAAAATAGTCAAGCATACATGTGGTATAAAAGAAGGACGATTATCAACGCATTTAAAACACTTATCAAAACTAACTATGAGTTATAACTGTCGAAATTCTTTATATAATCATTGACAAGTTCCAAAATTATATGTGCAAACAAATTATGATCAATAATTCAAATTGCAAAACAGTGTCTATTTTGTTTAATGAATTTATTACAAAATATTAAAATAAGTTTTTATGTGAGATTTAACATCTTGATTTAAATACAATACAAATTGCATAGAACTGTTCTAAAAGATGTATATTTTAATACTTAAAGTACAAATGCATAGCATATGCAATTCAAATGCTGAAGTGTAGCACATATAGTTTGATGTTTATTCAAACAGCGATTTAATTGTACTAGTCATAATTATGTTTTAAATATTATATAACTGTTGAATATTAATAGTATATATGTATATGTTGAAGAGATATTTATATTTTAATTCTTTACTATGAATTCAGTTGTCCATATATATGTGTGTATACATAACAATTTTACACTGATTAAGAAATGTTGAAGAAATCTAATTCGTGTTCAGTAAATTTACTTTATTACATTCATATTTTCTATGTGTTTTTGACTCTAAAACTGTATTTTTTATAAATGTATATTTAGATTTACATAATATATTTTACAAAGAAAAAAGTTATATAACAGAACGGATTTATTTTAATTACTTCTTGTATTATTATTTCTTACGTTCATAAAGTTATTTTTTTAATAATAAATTTATCTGTGGTATTTGTTCCTAATATACATAAAAATTCTTGTACAGTAATAAATATGAATAAATTGTATTTACATATTTTTTCTTGGTATAATTTTTTATTTTACATTCGTTAAAAGTTTTACTTACATTTGCGTTAAAGGTTTTTCTCTTGTTTCTGTAGATATAGTTGGTTTATAAGATGAAACAAAGAGCAGAAATTATGCCAATCAAAAAATCAGCAATTTTTTCTTCTACACGGGATTGGTAATCTTGCGATATGGGGCCACATGGTGAATATAATGAAATGTGGGAATTTATTTATTTGAGATATTGAAGTTATCGATTGAAATCACTTCAAAATTTCTTAACACGAACTAATTTTCTATTGAAGAATAAAGATTTTTCTATGTAAAATGATTGAAATTTAAAGAACTTAAGTAATGAGTTAATTTTTATGTACTTTTATGTCATTTCTTGGCATATTTATGCCAGGATAATGATAAATTTGCTCTGAAGTATTTCTTGCTTTTTTTAAGTCTTACGTTTTAATTTTGTTTAAAATATCATATTTTCTACACAATAGCTCAAATTCAACGTAAAGTTCAGTTTTATCTTCTAATTTAGGAAAACCAAGAAAATGACATATTAAAAGTCTATTCAATTTTTACAGGGACTTTGAACACATTATTTTCAAAGAAATATCTAATATCTATATATATAATTTAAATTAAATTTCAATGAATTATCAGCAATAAAAATCACGCTTGAAATTATTAAATATTTAATAAATGAAATTTCGTCAAGTTCACATCGCTATCTCTTCCCGGCTTGGTCATTTCTTATATTGTTTTTCTATACTTATATAACCATGTTATAATTCACATATTAAATAAACTAAAAAATCTTGCTGACAGCTATAATTTTACTATTTCTGACTTGAACTACTCTTCCGCACACTATTTATACCTGATCAAGAACTAAAATAACCAAGCCAGGAAAATGACATTTTTTTTCAGTAACAATCATATTTTAATTATCGAAAATTACTTTCAAAATATAGAATTTGTTACCTTCTTCATATATGTGATTTATAAGTTATAACTATTATTTAAGAATTAAAGAAAAGAAAAAAAATGAAAAATATAATTGCACAGTATAGTAGAAAGCCCTTTATTTTTCACACTTTACCATGTCACATGCCAGGAAAATGACAATATGAAATTTTATGTCTTTTAATTTTTTTATTTCGGTTATTAGAAATGAAATGTTTCTTTAAAATACTCCCAAGGTTACTTTTTATTAGAATGTGGAAAAAAATTGCATTATATAACATTTAACACCTTCGGGCACAGAAAAATTTTGTTCGCAAAATGCGAAATTTTATGACTGATACCGGAATTCACAGACGAATCTTTTTAGAAAATAGGAGCTATTCAATTTTAGTTTTCATTGTACAAGCAAAATTTTATTAAAATATTTTTTGTGCTGTTTGCAAGATTGAAATTAAAATTAAGTGTGCCTGGAGTGGTACCATTGTTCCGAAGCAGGTTTGGAAATTTATTGCCCGGACTGCAATTACCTTATTTTGTGATATTCTCTTACATGGTCCCTTGATTTTTCAAATTTGATCTAATACATGAGATATATAAGAACTAGTACATAGATCCACATGTAAAAAGCCCTGTAGTCCTCGCAGTCAATATCAGTTTTATTTGGAAGATATCTCAATATCTAAACATTGTATTATATTTCAATAATCAAAGAACAATAGAACAAAATTGCCATTTTGACCAGTGGCGTATGTAGATTTATCATTTCACAGGAAGCTCAGATATAGTAAAAGTTTCTAAGAGGAAATCATAAGAAAGCTAACTTTTCCGCTTTAAACAGATTTTTATCATAGCAGATATTGCATAGATTATACAGAAACTGCTAAGATTAAATCGCAAGGCACTGCAAAAAATTTGCTTAAAGCTCGTTTAAAGTTACGTCTTAATTTGCATAATTTTAATGGCTTTTAAAGATAACCTGTGTATAACGGCTAATTGACTAATTTAGTAATTTTGTGGTCCCTGCGAAACCACAGAGATCTTTTAAATAAAAACCTGCGTTAAACGGAATTTTATTAGTTACCATGTAAGTTCTATCTTAGCAGATTCCATTACATTTTAATAAACTTAATTCCATTTTATGTTTTTTAGAAATTTCGGAGGGGGCTGCAGCCTCATCATCTACCCCCTGAATACGCCGCTGATTTTGACAAAGATTGAAGTATATGTTTATAAATACGTTGTTGATTCAAAAATTACACTATTCCTAGTATACATAAAATGTTTGTACTGGGATGGGGTTTATGTGGAATATCGAAAAATAATGTCTTCTTAAATGCCTATATGCTCAATTTCAGAACTACCGCTGCTATATTAACATATTTTTGGGGAGAGGGAAACGTTTTAAATGGTTTTAAAAGGGAAGGGGATGAAAAGAAGGGCTGATTTGGAGCTTATGGGGATAGATTTGTGACAGTGGGTGAGACGTGGCTACATCACTATGTCCCAATATAAAACGTCAGTTTCTGATACATTAGGTTTTGGTATTCCGCAACAACTTTCGCAATAAGAATAGTTTATACACAGTAAGTACAATAATTATTCAACTGTCCACATAGAATTTTCCTCAAAGATCATAATCCTTTAAATTTTAAATTAAATTAGATTAAAATAAAGTTTAACAACTTTTTTGTTTGTGAAGGTGATTCTTTTTATTATACATTATACATATATATATATATATATATGGTTTGTTATTGTATTTCACTTTACACTAAAAAGAGATACCAATTTAAATTTTTGAATTTCTGTTAATTTGATGCTTTGTAAATCGTAAATGAAGATGCAAGTGTTATATTTTTAAAGAATATTAATAACAAAAAAAGAAATGCGTCATATTAAAATTAGAACTTTGTGTATAAAAGTAAAAAAAAAGTGTTCTAGCAGTTTAAGTAATAAAAAGTTTAAAAAAATCTTGAATTTTGCATAACAAAAAATTATTATCACAAGTCAAATATTTTTTAGTTTCTTCTTTTGGTATTTTATACAGTATGTTATTTGAAACATATTTGTGGCAGAAATATTAAAAAAGTTTTACAATAAAAAAATAATAAAAATAAAAATTCTGCAATTTTATTTAAAAAATTAAAACATGTTTTAAGGCATATATAAAAAAAAGGAAAATAGACAGAATTTATTTTTTGTGAACTTCAGAAAGAAAATAACATATATATCATTTACAAAATAAACATAATACATTTGAGACCCAGGATACCAAACTTCATCTTCTTAAAGGAAAGAAGTGCGTTTGCTTTAAAGTACTTGCATTAAAAAGCTTTATAAATTTCTTTTGCTAAGAATTTTCTAAAATATAGTTTTAAGAACTGTAAGTAGATTTACTTGAATGCAGTTTGATGGTTTTACTGGCAGAAAATACTTAAATTTGTTTACAAAAGAGCTTAGTGCTAGAAAGAAAAATCTGTAATATGTTGTTTTCTTGCGATCGGTTACTAAGTTACTTGCTTAAGAAATTATTATATATGCCTACTACGTGAAAAAAAGCTTTTGAATTTTTAAAAATATTTTGTGTAAAAATACATAGAAAGAACAATATTTTATGTCAGAATGGACTTTAGAAATATGTTGTACTTTAAACAACAAAATAAAGATGCGTACGCTAACCTAAAAATACAATAAAAATTATGTAAATTTATGTGGTTACGCAATTAAGAGAGACCGGGACTCAAAAATCTTCAAAGTATCAAAAATACTTTTTCAATTTAATTTTTTCTGTTCTTTTTTTTCTGACTGAAATGACGTATAAACAAGTTTTTTTGTTTTAATTAAAACAAGAAATATTATTTTTTTTTTCGTTTTATTTGTTTTCAAAATCTACCTTTCAAGCAACGGTTGTCTTGAAAATGTATTCTCGAGAAAATGCTTTTTGATTCATAATGACTTTTTTTCAACATTTTTAATATTTAAATTATTATACTTCAAGAGCGATTGAAGATAAATGGTTCAAAGTAGGAATATACTTTCTCAAGTATTTTATTTTAATTTTTATTCATCTAATTTTATAAAAAAAAATACTTTTTAACATGTGATTCTTTTTTATTAAAAATTCTTCTTAATTTTTAATGTTAATGTTTTCATTTTTGTTTTTCGTTAATATTTTTAAAGAGCTGAATAAAAAAAAATCTTATGTAATTTGATTTATTTAAATGCAGAAAAATTAAAATTCTACAAATAATAAAACGAGTTTTAAAATTTTTAAACAAGTTTTAAATATATATATATATTTTTAAATGGATTATTAGAAATTTAATCATGAGATTTTGTTTGAAAATAATATGGTTAACCATTATAACAAAATTCAAAATTTTAACTTAATGAATAAACATCATTGAAAAATGTGTCTCGGGGCACTAATCCAGGCTATTAAAAAAACAGTATAACATAAATTAAGTCGTTCTTTTAAAATGATGGCAATTGTTACCAATAAAAATTTTGATGATTAATATGAAATTTATATAACAAGAAATTAATATGCATAATAAAATGAATAACCTTTGACATAACTATGTTGCATAATTTTGTAACATATGATCGAAAGTTTTCATATTTATATAAAAAATGTACGAATATAACCGAACTACTTTCAAAGAACAGACCTTTTAAAGAATTGTATGCATTATAATATGCATTGTATACCAAATTTTTTGTAAATGTATATAAAAAATGGCATGAAATAGGCATGAAAATGTGACTTCATTTTCTCCAACGTTATATGTTTTATTATTAGGATAACATAAATTAATTTCATTGATATTTCTTAATGCTTTCTGATTAATGTTTGTGTCCCCTTAAACTGGTTCCACCAGTTACTGAGAGATTCTTTTTTCGAAGCTTGTAAGTTAGAGGAGCTGGGTTCGAACTCAATCGCGCCCATCCACCTACCGTTCAGAGTTTTCGTGATTTTATTGAAACCTCCGGAAACCTTGCGTAAATGCGGGTTAGGTTATATCATTGTTCAATTAATTTTACTATAATTTATGTTAACAATTGACGAAACAAATCTCATCATACCATAAGCGAACATATTTATTATTATTTTATCCAAAATCTATGTCATTTGAAATAGCAGACAAAATTTAATTAAACATACAGTTCCCCCCACATGTCCCTCTTTGTTGATATTCATTACAAATTCTATTAATAGAACAAGTTATTTTAAAGTGTTGCTATAGCTGGGATATCATCTGGAATTGTTTAGTTATTACTGGATTATCGCACAAACTGAACAAATTTAAACTTGAATCTGATTTTTTATATAAGTTTATCTCTTGATAAAAAGTTGTGAGGTGTTAAATTCAATTAATTCTGTCAGTCTATTTATACTTATTGTTAAAATCATTACTTTATGTAGATTAAGAAAGTGTTAACTTTAATGAAGTTTTTAAAACTTAACCGTTATCTCTTTAAAACTTCGTCATTTTGTATCATTTAGCAATCAAACTATCTTAGCGATCACTAAAAAATTACGATAGATATTTTTCGTTATTAAATAAAATGTTTTGAACTTTATTTTTAAACTGTTCTTTCAATCAGCTCATGCTTTGAGACGTCATAATTAAAATGTAATTTTGTATGCAATGCGTTATAAGGTGTTTCAGAACTATGTGTCAAAAATGTAAAAGAAAGTAGTTTGGCCGTAAGTTAGAAGATTTAGTATTGGAATGGCTGTACAAAAATGGAGCGTTGAGGCAACAGATTGGTGCTGTTGAGTTTATGGAATAAATGTTCTTCAGTGGCTTGAACTGTCATTCTTCGTATATATTTCGAGCAATATGCATAGTTAGAAGAATGCAGAGCTCACCGGCTTGCTTTTTCTGTACGGATCTGCATGAGAAAATGGAGCAGTTGTAAATAGGATATACATAGAATGATTCCCCGATTAGAATTTTCTGGATTGCCGATCATTTGAATGCCGTCATCGGACACTGTGTGCGAATAGAATTTTACGTTTAAGGCTCCGGACAAACGTGCATTTTGCTCAACTTTAACTGAATTATAATTCCTTTTTTCTCCTCTCTTCTGCGGTTTATTGACAATAGAAAACGGAAAGATTACAATGGTTCAGGAGATAACTACCTCACCATACTTAAGGGTAAAATACCTATCTTACAATTCGATTGAAGTTTTTCTTTCTTGGTCTTAGAGTTTGGTCGTGTCCATGCATGAAAAGTATGTCGCAAGCTCCGCATTAATGTAACTATGCATGTCGCTTGAAGTCCCACCAGCGGCCGAGAGGTTCTGCCCCCGAAATTGGTAGACGGAAGGTTCTGGGTCCAAACTCAACAGATGCCGTAGCCTAACCGTTCGGAGTTTTCGTGGTTTTATTCGAACCTTGCGTAAACACCGGTTAGTTCAATTAGAAAGACCCTTACGAAAGGCACTCTCCCTCATGGCCTATATATCTTGAGGAGATATTTAGCCGTCACAAAATAAACCAAACTAAACCAAATCATGTCGCTCGAAATCCGTACGGGTCATGACGTTTCAATTTAGCGAAGCACTTTTATGCGCAGAACTCAACAGCGTTCTCTATTGCTTTAACGATGTATTTCAGCACCCAAATTACTGTTCAAAATCTGTTTTTTAGGCCCCGTCTACTTGTCTTTACATTTTTTACATATATTTTGAACCACCCTGTAATATTAATTACATAAATATTTTTACAAATTAATAACAAAAAAATTTGTAGCCAAAGAGCAAAATTTATCAAAATATTAAGCATAAAGCATTTATGCATTTTTTTTTCAAATTTAATTACATAAATGCTTAACGTCTTCACAAAGATAATAAATAAATATTTCTCATATAAGATGTTTTCATTTTAAGTATCACATTAATGCCTGATATTGATCATTTTACTTAAAATTGCATAAACTTTCATGTCATCAAAAAAAAAAACTCATTTAGCGTACCTGGTATCAATATTAACTGCCTAAAACTTATCTCAAAATTTTACAGAGTAAATACCTGAATGTTAACATAAGAGAATGAAAAAAAAAATCCTTTTAGTCTAAAATAAGCTATCCGCAGTACGTGAGTAGCACAGTAAATAAGAAAATAAACAAATTTTTAAAAAGAAAACTACACGACTCGCATGCATCTATTGATTCAACATCTGCTAGAGTCATTTGACAAAAGCTATTGTCAAACAAGACATGATCGAAATTGTATTTATTTTTGAAAAGATAAACATTTTTTGATAAGATATGAGAAAAGTAGGGTCATGTTTCTGTCACTTTTAGTAAGTAGAAAACATCTGATAAAATTTAAAAAAAAAAGGGATTTTTTTTTTAAATTGTCGATTTTATATTGGACGAAGTTCATTTAATGTTTTAGATAGTAATATATATTTTTAAAAGATTTAATAGTGAAAGCAAATATAAACTGTTTTAAAACAAAGAGAATTATTACAAAATTAAATCTATTTATTGAAAATGTGTGAAGAATCAGTATAATTTTAGTTTTAGAAGAGATTCTTTTAATTAAAATGAATTCTACTAATAATATGCGGCAGAGATGTCATATATACAACATATTGGTGCAATATTTTTCTGATGCCATTATAACGAAAGCGTCGTTTTCAAATACCAGTTACATATGCGTTTTCCAATTTTTTTCTATCATTTAAAAAAATAAATAATAATAAATAAAAAAGTTTAATTAATATTTATGAAACTAAATGATTTATATCATAAAAATAAAAAATAAAAAAGCAGTTAATTAATAAACAAAAAACAATAGCCCGGTCACCTTGTGAGCTATAAAATCGCTATTTTTTAGAAAATGCGCCAGTGTGGTGCGTATATATATGGCATGTGTGCCAAATATGAGCAGTAGTTCAACTATGCTTAAGCCAGGTTAATTTTAAGTTTTATATAGTAATACAATATTTTTAAAAATCGCAAGAGTAAAGGCAAATGCAATGATTAATTATAACAAAACATAACAAATTATTATAATAACTGCATTTTATATTAACAAATCCCTCTAACTTCGATGACAGTTTATTTTTTGATTAATATATTAATAAGACATTCTATTTAATGTATGCGGAGTGGTTGAACATTTTTGGAAAAAAAAATCAGGATTAATAATATGCAATAAAACAAAGGATATTTGTATACGAAACAGGAGTGGATTAAGATCCACTTAATCCTTGACAAACGTGTAACAAACTCATGCAAGGCCAATTCATGAATTTGAAAACAGCACACCAAGTAGATCATCTTTTATTCACCGTAATTGATACAAATCGGGGCATTGTTTTCTGCAAATTGCCGTGTTAAGATAATACAACCCGTTTGACCTTTTAAAACCATAAACTATCATTGTACGTCATGGTCGCGCTTGTCTTGAATATACCGATTTCATACTCGATATCCAAACTCTTATTTTTATTCCTAAAGTAAAAATAAAAGAGCACGGATAAATTTGTCTTTGTGTGAATAATAATAACAGACAAGTAAGTGTGCAAGCAACACGTTTAACGAAGTACATTTGCTCAGCAATAAGGAGCCTGTTGTCTCTTGTATTCCGTAATACGGACAATCATGAAAAATGAGGCAAGTTTATTTACGCGCGGAAATATTAAGTAAACACTAACGAAAAACTACAATAAAAATTAAGTTATCCAACATCCAGAAAATCTTACTTTATTATTCGACACCATTTTGGATATTTGTGAAGGAGCAATTATAAAAATAATTTTTTTTTTAATGCCACAAATTCCCAACTACTTTAGGTAGATTTCGTATGAAATACTACCTATTGTTCTGTAAACAATCAAAAACTTATTTGGGTTCAAAAATCTTCTAAATATTCTTGAATTTTCTTTTTAAAAATTTTATTACATACTTAGAATTATAGAATAAAGAAATAGTGAATTCAAATTATTTACATACTATGTACAAAATGTATAATATGTACAAAATATAAATGCTTTTACCTTGATAATTTTTGATCATCATACTAAAAACTGGAAAGATGATCCTTTATGCATTTCTGCGTGCCTTTTCATAAAATTAACATAATTCTTCAATAAAACTCAAGACACGCACGACAAACAAAAAAAAATAAACATTCTCTCTAAAAAAAATTCTTTTTCATTCCATCAAAAATTGATGCCAACTTTTTTATCTAAACTTTTAACTCATCTCGTAAGATAAAAAATATAAAAAGCAAAGCAGACGAAAAAACAGCTTCGCTTCCATAGCAACGAGTCGCGTCTTATAAATAAATTAAATATCACAATTGCAAATATGCAAACGATTTTCTGTGAATAAACTGGGATAACTTAATTTATCAATTTCTAACATACTCCCACCTTTAATTTAGGCGGAAGCCAAATTAAACTTAAGATCACTTTTGATCAAATTAAGCCCTAATTCAAAATAAAAAATATATAAATAAATAAAGATAATAACTAAACAATAATAAAATAATAATGAAACGTTTAGAGTTCTAGAAAAGTTATTTCAGAGTTTTAGAAAAGTCAGTTCAAAAGTCTCTTTACTACTCTGCCACTTCTAGATGTACTGTTTCTCACCATCCACCCTACCAAGCTGCTGCTGAATGGATGACTAATAGGGCACAGTTCTTTCAATTAATAGGAAACAGTTCTTTCGAAGAAACTATTGCCTTCCAATACAATGATTTTAAAAGGTTGTTGGTTCCTGTAAAATTTGAGCCATTATCAGAGTATATAGTAGTTGGTCTTCCTCTCCTGCATATAAATCTTCGAAGTGACTGAATGAATCCTTCTGTTGAGAGACTGGATACAAGTTCCAAATGTATTACCCTATATACTGCACATGTAAAAAGTACAACCCAAACTTTGGATCTTTGCTTTACGAAAAGAGGGCCAAAAAGATCAGCTCCAACAACTTCAAAAACTTTGGAATCTCTGACTCGATCTAGAGGTAGGTGGATTGGAGGTGTAGTATATGGTTTTGCAGAGTATCTTTTGCATCTGTAACAATTAGACAATTGACTTCTAATGCTGCGTCTAGAAGAAATTATCCAATATTTTTCTCTTAAAATGGATCCAACTGTTTGAAGTCCAGCATGACAATTCTTTAAATGACATTCTTGAATCAGACAATTCACTACATGATGTTTCGATGGTAATAAAATTGGATATCTGAAAGAAAACTCGTCATCTCGCTCTAATATCTTTGTTTTTACTCTTAACAAACCTTCTTGATCTTTCATAACCTTTAATCCTTTTATTGCATCAGTAGTATTACCAAAACTTTCAGATTGTATTATTGACCAGAGCGACCTTTCCGCATCTTCTTTTTCTTCAATTGACAATTCTGATGGAAAACATATATTTCTGTTTCTGCACTTCATTATGAATCTCTTCACCCAACATACGACATTAATAAATCTACCAAATTTTGAAATTCTACTATATATCATAAATTCATGTGAATTAGAACATAAAAGAGTCGGTACTGAAGTTTTCTTCTTTTCCATCATTACTAATTCTTCGTTGGGGCTTGTTTCTGAATGTGGCCAATTTTCTTCTGATAACTTCAACCATTCTGGTCCCTCCCACCATCTCATCTTCAGCAGCTGTTTAGGACTACATCCGCGAGAAGGTAGATCAGCAGGGTTGAGATGACCAGGTACGAAGTTCCATTGTTGAGATTCGGAAAATTTACAAATTTCTCTAACTCTATTGCCTACAAACGTTCCCCATTGATCATTTCTTCGAATCCAAGCGAGAACAGTCGAAGAGTCGGTCCAATACTTTACTGGTATGGAAATACAATTAAAGGCTTTCAAAACAAATTTAGTCAACCTTATTCCTAAAATACAAGCAAGAAGCTCTAAACGTGGTATGGTTACATTTTTCTTTGGTGCAAGACGAGACTTAGCTCCTAAAAGTTGTACAAAGACTGCGTCTTTATCTTCACAACGTAAGAAAATTGCTGTTGCATAAGCTCTGGTACTTGCATCACAAAATGTATGAATAGACCATTTTTCTTTACAACCATAGCCTACACGTCTATTTATCTTCACGTCATTTAAATACTTGAGTTCGCTATACCATTTTTGAAAATTATTCCGGATTTCTTCTGGAAGTGGAGCATCCCAATCTAATTTCGTCGACCAGGCGTCTTGAATTATCAGTTTGGCTGGCAACAATGCTGGGGCTAAAAATCCTATTGGATCGAAGATCCCTTGGGTTACAGCTAATATCTTTCTTTTCGACAGATTTTCTATCTCATCACTAAATTTATAAGCGATCTTCAAACTATCTTCCGTTGTGTCCCACTTCAACCCTAAAACCGGAACTATCGTTGTTACATTTTTGCTGAGCACCTTCTTTTCGTTAAGGAAACTGCTGTCTTCACTTTTAATTGGTCCGAATTCCCACATTCTTAATTCCATTTTCGCATCAGCCATGATTTCTGTAGATTTTGAAATAAAATTTTCTAGTTCAGGCACATTGTCGACTGAAGTAACGCTGTTATCTATATAGTATGATTTCATAAGCTTCTCAGCTATCTGTTTGTTTTCTTCATCAACATTACTCAAATGATATCTTATAACTGCACCTAGCAAAAATGGGCTACAAGTTGCTCCAAAAACTACTCTATTGTGTTGATAAACTTGAAATTCGTCAGGACTCTTCCACCATAAAAATCGCAAGAAATGCCGATCTGATTCTTTGACTTCAATTTGAAGAAATGCTCTTCTTATATCGGCTACTACCCCAATAGCTTTCTCACGAAATCTTATTAACACTGCAGGAATTTGTTCGATGAGGTTTGGTCCTTTAAAGAGGCAATCATTTAAAGAAGGAGACCTCCCTACCTTACACGATGCATCAAAAACTGGTCGAACACTTGTAGTAAGACTATCTGGTTTGATGACGGGATGATGAGGTAAAAAATGTCCTGGAATCTTGAGTGCTTCATCTGGTACTTTACTTATAACGCCTTCTTCTTCCCATTCATAGAAAACTTTAGCATATTCTTCAAACATTTTCATTGATTTTAATTTCTTTGTTGAATTTATCAATCTTCGTTCAGCTATGTGTCTATTTGAGGGAATCTCACGTTTGCCGTTAATCCAAGGAAGACCTACAATATAGCGACCTTCTATATTTCTATCAACTTCTTTTATAAAATTATCATGAGCGAGTTCTTCTTCTTCTGCTTTAGACAAAGTTTGACAGGGATCTGTTATACCGATTGTCTCTAACTTCCATAATTCTGGAATCTTCATATCTTTTAAAGCTAGGTTCGTGATAAACATATTTCCATAATTTAGGCAAGACTGTGATGTACTTTCTAAACGACCACAAAGTGTCCATCCAAACTTTGTCTCTATTGCTGTAAGACCGCTCTTTAACTGTTTTACTCGACCTGTAAGAAGTTGTCCGTAGTAATCGCTTCCAATCAAAATTTCAATTTTTGGACTTCCTGCTCCTAAATCTGTGATCCATAGTTTATTTTGTTTAAGCTCTTTAATTACTGATTCTTTTGGTATCCGAGGCATATAGTTACAAATTATATCTTGATCCAAAAGTTCTAAGACTTCTTTCGTTTGTTTCTGTCTATCAGAAGAACTTAACTCAACTTGGAATTTATTGTGAGATTTAGCTTCTGTTTGCGTACCACCAAACAAAGTGTGTACAATAGCTTCAGAAGAAATGGGATGTAAACCTAACTCTTCAGCTGTACCTTTTAAAATATAGCTCTTTTGCGACCCACAATCAAGTAACGCTCGTACTTTCTTTGTTATTCGACCTTTAATAACTATTTCTAAAGTCATAAGGGCTACTTCAGCAGAACACTGCTTACTTGCTATGGTGCTTTGAATAACTTCTGGGGTCTTAACTGTATTTTCTGGTTCTTTACACATTGAAATTTCAGGGCATAATAACTCGGTATGGGGTTTAGAGCAAACGTGGCAACGAATAAAAACTTTGCAAACTTTAGCGTGGTGACCAAAACGAAGACATTTTAAACAGCAATTTTTATTCTTAATTTTGGCCTTTCGTTCATTAAAGGAAAGAGATCTAGCCCTAACACAGTCCTTGCTTTCATGAGATTTACTGCAAAATAAACAAAGGCGTTCTTTTGCGCTAAATAGCCCTGCTGCAGTAGGTATTTTACTTTCTGCTTTTCTTAATTTTTCTTTAGGTTTGTCTTTAAAGCCCAGCTCTATAAAACTCGATTTGGCTAATTTGAATCTTTCCTCGTTTGCAACTTCTTGTTTCAGAAATTCCATCAAACTTACTATATTTGCTTTTGTTGACAATGCATTATTATTACTAACAGTGTTTGATGTGATTGAAATATTATATCGCTGCCATGCTTTTAATACATCTTCCGATAAGCTAGATTCTATCATGGGATAGAGCCACGCCGAATTGCTTTCTAAACTTAAACCCATTGATTCTAACGATCTTAAATATGCCTCGACTTTCGTGAATAAATCTGATAAGGGAAGTTTATCTTTGCCGTGCGCCTGTACATTAGCTACAATCAATTTTAGGAATTCTCTAACGTACACTTCTATTAGTAAATCTTTATTTCCAAAACGCTCTTGAAATGCCTCGACAGCTTTGGGGTAATTAACTGCGGTCATTGGATAGCTCTCTAACAAGCGCCTGGCACTGGTTCCAGGTTCTACCGATTGGATAAGATACTGAAATTTGTCACTATTATCCAAATCTATGTCTTCATGAATTTTCTGAAACTGAGACCAAAATGAAAGATAATTTATTAACTGCGAATCGAATGGCTTAATATTTAGTTTAGGTAATTTATAATGCTTTGATTTGGAATAACCGTGATCTGTGCTTTTTTCACTATCATCTTGATTACGTTTATTTGTACCCAATGCTTCGCTAACTTTACGCTTAATGGTAATAAATTGATCTGAATAACTTTCATTTTCCACTACTTCATTTTCAATAGCCTCTTCATCGCATTTATCATCATCTAACATGAGTTCAATTATAGCTTCATCAATAGCTTTAATTTCATGAATCAAATTTTCTAATTTACTAAAACCGTCTAAAATTTTGTCCTTATCTAATGACTCGCTGTTAATTTCTTCATTCAAAACATTTAAAGTTCTGGTAAATGACGAACGTAGTGGTGTACGCTTTTTCTTTAGCTTATTCATCTTAGAAAAATTAAGTAGTAATGCACAGCTTATGAAAACACTATACGCTATAAAAACAATTCAATATCTCAACAGTATTATTCAAATGTCCGTGCTCGGGGCGCCAGATTTGTTCTGTAAACAATCAAAAACTTATTTGGGTTCAAAAATCTTCTAAATATTCTTGAATTTTCTTTTAAAAATTTTATTACATACTTAGAATTATAGAATAAAGAAATATTGAATTCAAATTATTTACATACTATGTACAAAATGTATAATATGTACAAAATATAAATGCTTTTACCTTGATAATTTTTGATCATCATACTAAAAACTGGAAAGATGATCCTTTATGCATTTCTGCGTGCCTTTTCATAAAATTAACATAATTCTTCAATAAAACTCAAGACACGCACGACAAACAAAAAAAAATAAACATTCTCTCTAAAAAAAATTCTTTTTCATTCCATCAAAAATTGATGCCAACTTTTTTATCTAAACTTTTAACTCATCTCGTAAGATAAAAAATATAAAAAGCAAAGCAGACGAAAAAACAGCTTCGCTTCCATAGCAACGAGTCGCGTCTTATAAATAAATTAAATATCACAATTGCAAATATGCAAACGATTTTCTGTGAATAAACTGGGATAACTTAATTTATCAATTTCTAACACCTATTGCGATCGCTCCCATGTAGGAATTTCTGAAAAAATTTTGCAGATCTACACCGATCACGACACCTAGACCCCAAAACTACCATTAGTAAAAAAGTTTATCTATCTATCTATCTATCTATCTATCTATCGGTGTATATCACTTTCTTCTGGAAAAGATAACTTCCATAATTATGCTCAGATCTTCTTCAAACTTTTACATAAAATCAAGGGGCATAAAATCTCGGTTAAGTTCGTTAATGGGCAAAATCGGACCAAGGGGGTGGAAGTTAGGAGGGTTTTTGTGAAAACGGAAAAAACAGGATAACTTCTAAATTAAAATAGATATCGAATCAGTTTAAAGTTTACATTACTTCAAAAAAATGGGCCAAAACTTTATGCATGACAGATTTTTTATAAAGTTAAAAATGGGCTCAAGGGGAAAAAAAAAACAGTGTTTTGGGAGAAAAAAAAAATAATTTCTTCTATTTATTAGATATCAAATCAAACTAAATTTTTTATAAATGTTCTCAAAATTATCTAAAACTTTTGTATTTACAAGTTTTTGATAGGAACAATTTTTACCGATGAAAAAAATTAAAAACGAAAAGAAAAAAATGGGGGGGGGTGGAAAAAGAAAAATATCCATAACTTTGTCAATTCTTAAGCAATCAAATCTAATTAAATTTATTTTACATCGTATCAATAATATCTACGACATTTATATTAACATGTTTTTCATAGGAGCAATTCTTATAGCAAAAATACATTACACAAAAATAGGAGTTGGATAAAAAAACTCAAAACCAAACTGCTTATATTCTGAATTATTTTAAAATTCACTTTTGCTTTTAAACGCATCCAAAGGGCAGATCCTCCTATTTAGGAACTGTATAATGCGACGTATTAGCTAGTTTTTTGATAAAGGCAGAATATTTTTTACAAAAGACTGCCAAATACGGTATTTTGAACAGAATATCCCAAAGTGATGGTGATTGAAAAATTGAGGAAGTAAAACAAATTGATTTTTTCTGACTCATTTTTAAATCCATTTTTGTTCTCAAGCGCATCCAATTTACAGGTCCTCTTATATAGGAACTGGTCAGTTTTGCGGACGGATTGATCAGTTTTTTGATAAAGGCAGAATATATTTCAAAAAAGGCTGCCAAAATGGGCACTTTGCACAAAATTTCCCAAAGCCATCATGATTAAAGAATTGAGGATTTATTCAAATAACAAATTGGTTATTTTATGACTCATTTTTAAATTCAATTTTGCTCTCAAACGCATTCATTTGACAGTTTTTTTTATTATTTAGGAACTATATAATGTGAGAATTCGTCAATTTTTTGATAAAGGCTAATTATATATTTTTTAAAAGCTGTCAATGTAGGCATTTCGCACATAATTTCCTAAGGCGATCATGATTTAAGAATTGGGGATGCATTAAAATAACAAATTGGTTATTTTATGACTGATTTTTAAATTCAATTGTGCTTTCAAACACATTCCATTGATAGTTATTTGTTATTTAGTAACTGTGTAATATGCCGTATTGGTCAGTTTTTTGATAAATGTTAAATATATATATTTTTAAAGCTGTCAAAGTGAGCACTTCACACAAAACTTTCCAAAGTGATCATGATTTAAGAATTGAGGATGTATTCAAATAACAAATTGGTTATTTTAGAACTCATTTTTAAATTCGATTTTGCTTTCAAAAGCATTTGACAGTTTTTTGTTATTTATGAACTTTATATTTTGCGTATTGGTCGATTTTTTAATAATAAAGTCAGAATATATTTCAAAATATGTTGTTAAAATGAGCATTTGAGCCGAATTTCACTTAAGATGATTTTGATAAAAACCAGTTTTTACATAAAAATAAAAATTTTTCAAAAGCGGCCAAAGAAAGTTGTTAAACTGGATTTATCTCTCATCATATTTTATTTTTTGTTGTTAAAATGAGCACTCTTCGAAATCTACCTCAGCCTATTGGCCAAGCTGACAGGGATTTTTCTCTTCTATCTATACAAAAAGAAAATATCATGAAAATTTCGCAATTCCCATCTTCGGCGGTTTTACAAGTTTTAGGCGTCAGAGAAACCGAAAAACAAGTTTTTATAACATGTGATCACTTCATTCATATTTATTCACAACATTCATAACATTAGTGAGTCTGTCTGTTTGCCTATATGTGATACAAATGAGTGTATCTCAAGAACTAATGAACGGAATCTTAAAAAAAATAGATTATGTTAGTCCGTGTTATGAAATGGTCCTCATTATTTTTAGTATAAATTGCTGAACAGGTAGCGCTGCTATATTGCTTTTTTTCACGATTTCCACAATAAATATACCACCTTGTCCAGCTAGCATAAAAGTACTTCATTTTCCGTCTATTAATGTAATAAACAAATCCATTTTAGATTTTTATTCGGGTTTGCATTTTTTATTAAACAAAACATTATTTGATTAGTAATTAATACACTTTCTTTTCCTTTTCCTTTTCTTTTCCATTAACTTACCTATTTCTCAAAATCGATTAATTTTTAATTCTGTACTAGTGAATAGGATAGGGAAGCTGTATGTTGAAATGTAAAATGTTTAAAACTGTATTTCATGTTTCTGACTTTTTATGATTTTAAAACCAAATTGGCTGATTACAGAATAATAGTATATGCAAATATTTTTATCAAAAATTTCAAATTTTAAAGGAAATCCACTATTTTTACATACCGCCTCAGGCCGGGCGTTTACACTATCTAAGTTATATGTTTCAGATAAGCAACTGTGAATTACGCTTAATTTGGTATAATTTATATAATTTAACAATTCAAGAAAAAAATACACTCTAATCCTCTTCGAGAAAGAGTAAGATATACCTAACAGCTAATGCAAAACTCTCCATGTAAAGGAAACTATCAGCAGTAAATTGTATTGCAAAAGGAAATCAACGCTACGTGATCCAAATAATAAGCAAGAAAATGGGGGAAAATGTACAAAAAAAGAAGTTAATCCTTTTGCACTAAAGCTTGTGTAGACGCATTTTGTAGGATAATTTTAGTAGAGATGATGTTATAACGTGAATTTTTCTTTAAGAATAAAAAAAATTCATTTTTGTAACAATGCATTAAAAAAAGGTTATAACGTTTTTACAGTGGTATTTAAAAAATTACCTGTGTATAACTAAATTTAATTTGCATCAAATTTAATAATACATCGGAAACAGATTAAATACAGAACGTTAAAAAAGTAGCAATGTATGAATGATTCAGAACTGTACTAAAATAATATGATAACGTAAACATTTATTTGCGAGTAACAATTTCATTTTCGTGATAATGCATCTAAAAAAAGTGATAACTATTATACAGTGGTATCTTTTAAAAGTTACTTTTTATATAGGTAAATTTAATTTATATAAAAAATATCAAATTTGTATTAATGGAATGGAAACAGACTGAATACAGTACTTAAAAGAATAATAAAACAAATAAATAAAGCAAAAAAAAAATAAGATATTATTTATTAAAGTAGCAATGTATAAATTATTTATTTCTGTATTAAAATGATGTGATATCATAAAAGTTTCTTTGAAAATAACAAATATAATTTTCGTGCTATGCATCGCAAAAAAGTGATACTACTTATACTGTGGTCAATTTTAAAAGTTCTTTTTATAGAACTGCATTTAGTTTGTTTTCGGTATAAAATGTATTAAAGAAACAGGAACAGATTGAATGAGGTACATTTATGAAAAAGGTGATTTATAAAACTTGCACCATATGCATGATGAATGACTGTGCTAAAATGAAGTGATAACGTAAACCTTTTCTTACGAATATCAAATTTTATTTTCGTGCTAAGAAAAGCTGTTACCGGTTATAATGTGATCATTCTTATAAAATTATATTTGCCTTGTATAAAATAATAAATGAAATGGGAACAGATTGATTGCGGTACATTTATGAGAAAGGTGATTTATAAAACTTGCACCATATGCATGATGAATGACTGTACTAAAATGATGTGAAAACGTAAACCTTTTTCTACGAATATCAAATTTTATTTTCGTGCTAAGAAAAACTGTTACCGGTTATACTGTGATCATTCTTATAAAATTATATTTGCTTGGTATAAAATAATAAATGAAATGTGAAGAGATTGAATGCTGTATTTCTATAATAAAGGTCATTTCTAAAAGAAACATTTATTAGATGATGTACGACAGTACTAAAAGATGTGGTAACGTAAAGTTTTCTTTAAGGATAACAAATTTCCTCTTCGTTTTAATAAATCTGGTAAAGGTTATACTGTCCTTCTTATTAAGATTTATTTTTATGAAATTAAATGTACTTTATTTCGAATAAAGTATCAAGTGGAATCAGATTGAATGTTGTATTTTTATAATAAAGGTCACTTTTAAAAGTAGCATTATATGAATGATGTATGACCGTCTAAAATGATGTGATAGTTTAAACATTTTTTTACGAATAAAAAGTTTTATTTTCGTATTAAGAAAAACCGGAAATGGTTATACCTTGATTTTTTAAGAGTATTTTTTTTTTATAAAATTATATATATATATATATATATTTACCGAATAATGTATTAAATGGAGACAAATTGAATGTTGACATAATTTACTGACGTGGATTATTGACGCAATGATGTAAACTTTTTTTTATGAATAACAAGTTTCATTTTTGTGTTAATGAATCTAAAGAAATACATAGTAATGGTTGAACTCTGAACTTTTTAAAGAGTTATTTTTATAGAATCATATTTGCTTTGTATCAAATAACGCATGAAATGTAATAATGTATCGGAAACAAATTGAAAACCGTACTTTTATATGAAAGTTTATTTTTAAAAGTAGCACTGTATGATTGATTATCAGTTGTATTAAAATGATCTGATAACACAAAAGTTCATTTGAGAATAATAAATTTTATTTACATGTTATGTATCTAAAAAAGGATAATATTTGTATTATTGTCAATTTATTTTGTTGTCAATTTACTTTTATAAAATATCTTTTACTTTTTATCGGTTTATATATCAAATGTATTAATGCATCGGAAACAGACTGAATATAGTACTTTAAAATACATTATTTTTATAAGTAGCACTATATGAATGATTTATGATTTTATTAAAATGATTTGGTAATGTAAACACTTCTTTACGAATTACAAATGTGATATTTGTGTTAGTGCATGTAAAAGAAAACTGGTAATGATTGCACAGCGGTCTTTTTTAAGAGTTACTTTTGTGAAATTGCATTTACTTTGTATCGGATTTTCTTTTCGAACGTATTAATGCATCGGAAACAAATTAAACACATTATTTTTATAAGAAAGGTCTTTTATAAAAATAGAATCTGTATGAATGATGTATGCCTGTGCAAAAAAATGTCACAGCAAAACTTTTCGTTACGAATCACAAATGTAATATTCGTGTTAGTGCATGCAAAGAAAAACTGGAAATCGTTGTACCTTGATCTTTTTTTAAGAGTTATTTTTATAAAATTATATAGTTTTGTACGAACAGTGTATCAAATGTAATAATGCATTGAAAACAGATTGAATGCAATATTTTTTTATATAGGCCATTTTTAAAAATAGCATTTTATTAATGATTTATGATTGTAACAATATGATGCGATAACGCAAATATTTCTTTGCGAATAACAATTTTATTTGTGTGTTATGCATCTGAATAAATAAATAAATAAATAAATAAACATGATAAAGTTAACCGTTGCCAATTTTAAAAATTACTTTCACAAAATTGCTTTTACTTTGAATCAGTTTATATATCAAAAGTATGAATGCATTGTAAACAGATTGAATGCAGTAACTTTATACAAATATTATTTTTTAAAGTAGCACTGTATGAATTATTTATGACTGTAATAAAATGATGTGACGAGGAAAAGGGTTTTTAATAATCACAAATATATAGTAATGCTAGTCGTGTAATGAAAAGCTGGTAATGGTATACCGTGATCATTTTAAATGTTTTTTTACAAGATTACATTGTTTTGTATCAAATATAATAATGCATCGTAAACAAACTGATTGTTTTTTTTAATAATGGTAAATTACAAATGCGGCACAACTGATTTACAACTGTATTAAAATAATGCGATAACGTAAACATTTGTATACGTTTAACAAGTTTTATTTTCATGTCACGAATCAAAAAATGATAATATTTATATGTGGTCAATTTAAAAGTTATTTTTTATAAAATTGCACTTACTTTGTATCGATTTATGAAGCAAATATATTAATGCATTGGAAACAGACTGAATGCAGTTCATTTATAAGAAAGGTTATTTATAAACTTAGCACTGTATGAATGATGTATGACTGATTTAAAATGATGTGATAACTCAAAATATTCTTTAAAAATAATAAATTTCATTTTCATGTTAATGCATGTAAAAAATCTCATGATGTTTACGCAGTGATGTTTTTTAAAAGTTACTTTTATAAAACTAATTTTAATTCGTATCGAATTATGTACCCAAAGGAATAATGCATCAGAAACAAGATTTTGTTTTTAAGAAAGGTCATTTATGAAATTAACACTGTATCAACGATGTATGACTGTGCCAAAACGATGTTATAACGTAAACTTTTCTTTACGAATAACAATTTTCGTATTAATACATCTAAAGAAAATTTCGTAATGATTTTATTGCGATTATTTTTATAACTTACTTTTATTAAATGGTGTTTGCTTTATAACAACTGTAATAATGCATCGGGAAGAAAATGATTGCAATACTTTTACAAGAAATGTTATTTATAAATATTGCCCTGTAAATTATGTATGGTTGTTCTAAAATGACGTAATAACGTATCATTATTTTTTTCACGAATAACAATTTTCTTTTTCCTGTTAATGTAAAAAAAAAAGTGATAATGTTTATACTATAGTCTTTTTTAAGAATTACTTTCATAAAATTACATTTACTTTTTACCGGATAATGTATTAAATATAGTAATACATTGGAAATAGATTGCGGTATTTTAATAAGAAAGGTCGTTTATAAAATGTAATATAGTATATTATACAATAGTATATGTAATCAAATTTGTAATAAACTTTATTGCACATATTTTTACGTTTAATTAGAATATAACTCAAATGCTACTTTCAATGTTTCCCGTTACAATTTACTGTTCATTATATTTATTTATTATTATTCGTTAAGGGAAAACAAGAGTCTTATGACAAATATGCAAGATTTAAAACCCGTTCCCTCGGAAACTATCTGACTAATGATGGTGGGATTCAGATCTATATTTACTGGATTATGCTCAAGACTTATGACAGGCTTTTTTTCTGCTATTATTTTTCTTTTTACAACAACGGAAATTTTTGAAAAATTTTACGTTTTCAGACTTTTTTTCTGAAACTAATTATTTTTTTAAACTGTCTGCCACAAATGATCTTATATTTATACTTTAACAACAACAACAGAAATCGCCAGACTATTTTTTGTAGTTAATTGCATTTATGACTTTTCTCAAAGACAAAAAACTTAAACACTTGTGTTAAGTTTTTACACAGTATTATCGAACACCTGGATTAAAGTATATATAAACACATATATAAATCATAGTCAGATATAATAAATGGGTATAAAATGTTAGAATAAAATTCATATGAGTGATTATGACGTCCAATTCTTGTCTTAAGTCCTGAGTCAAATATTACGACAGACTACATAAACTTGTTTAAAATTACCATACAGCATCTCTAAAGATGCATCAGTCTATGCATCGATTATTATTATATGTACCTATTTAATAAAAAGATCTAGATGTGTTTTTAACAATTCTAGAAGCATTTAATTTAATTTGAAGGATATTATTTAGTGTCTGCTCCAAACGACACCAGGACTGGTAGGATAAACACAGCGAAAAAATCTGCACTAAAACCCTTAATTGAACAAAGAATGCAACGAAATACCATCGAAGTGAATAATCTTCATTATATTGGTTCTTTCAATATCTCACTTTAAATATTATTTTTCTAATTTTTATTCCTTAGAAAATTCAGCTGAAAGTTATTTGTCATTCAATAACTATTACCTAATATAGACATCTCGAAATACACTGCATTAAAATTCTTAATTGAACAAAGAATATAGCGAAATATCGTAGAAGTCGATAGTCTTCATTATAATGGTACTTTCAATGCCACCTTTTAAAATTTCTTAGTATAACTTTTATTCCTTAAAAGATTCAACTGAAAGCTATTTGTCATTTAGTAACTCATACCAAATATAAACACCTCGAAAAAAAACCCGCATTAAAAACCCTCTTAGTAAAATAGTAATATATATACGTGATTTATATTACTATTAATATAAATCACGTATATATAACATTATACGTGAAAATATATAAAATATATTTTCACGTATTTTATATACGTGAAAATACGCATCCTAAGCACACCATATGAAAGCAACTATCTGCTTACATTGTGTTAAGAAATGAAATCAACTCTTCGTGATATAAATAGCAAGTAACAAACTAGGAAAAGCGTACGAAAAAGAAAAGTTAATATCCTAGCATTAACGTTGGTGCAGACACATTTTGCGAGGTAATTTCACAAGAAATGATGTGAGAACATAAAAATTCTTTTACAACTAACGAACTTATTTCTGCTTTTACAACAAATAAAAAAGAAGGTAATGCTTATAATCTTAATCAATTTTAGATTTATTTTTATAAAATCATGTTTACTTTCAATAATCTATCAGGAACAGATTACATGAAATACAGTTACTTGATTATTTATATATAAAAGGGATGAATTCAAAAATTCTCTTGTGTGGCGCTTAAAATATTGGTTGGAGAATTTTTAGAAAGATTATTTTAAGAAAGTGCTTGAAATATATACTTCAATTTTAATGTGTGATTTTTTTGTACTTTTAAAGAAATATTCGAAATATCGGAGAAACATTCCATGAAATGTTCACTTTATGTAAGAAGGCCTTAACACGATAACCTTTAGCATATATGAAAAAACATCTGACTACATTTTTTGGCAAAATATTTTAAATATTGCTTCATCAAATTTAAAAGAAGTTTAGTACATTGAAACATTTTAAATACTACTAACCTATCAGTGTCATTCTATGCGATTTCTTGTTCATTTTTTTTCTTCCTTAGAAGATATAACTGAAAGTTATTTGTCATTTAAAAGCGATTACCTAGTATAAACACCTCAAAAAACCATGCGACAAAATGCACTTAGTAAAAAAAATAATATATTTATATGATGGAGCGAACGCTGAACACACTATGTGGATGAAACTATCTGCTTATATTGCGTAAAGAAATGAAATCAACGCTTCGTGATATAAATAACAAGTAACAAACTAAAATAAATAATATATATCTACGAAAATGAAAAGCTAATATCCTAGCATTAACGTTGGTGTTGATACATTTTGCAAGGTAATTTCACAGGGAATTATGTGAGAACATAAAATTTCTTTTACAACTAATGCACTTATTTCTGCTTTTACAAAGCATAAAAAAAGAAGGTAATGCTTATGAACAATTTTAGATTTATTTTTATAAAATCATGTTTACTTTGAATATTGCATCAAAACAGATTGCTGTAAATACTGATATATGGTTGTTTATTTATAAAAGTGTAAATTAGATGAATTCGAAAATTGTCGTGTGAAACATTTAAATTAATAATTGGAGAATTTTACAAGGATTATTTTTATAGAGTGCTTGAAATATATATTTAAAATATAATGTGTAATTTTTTGTATATGTAAAAAAATTGTAAATATCGGAGAAAGAATGTTTGAAGTGAAGCCTTTATTTATGAAAACATTTACAAGATGATCTTTAACGTATAAGAAAAGATATCTGACTAAATTTGTTTCCCAAAATATTTTAAATATTGCTTCAGGAAATTTAAAAAATATTAATTATATTGGTACTTTTAATGAACCCTTTACAATATCCTATTCAAAATTTTATTCCTTAGAAAATACAACTGAGAATTTTTTGTCATTTAATAATGGTTATCTAATATAAAGAAATCGAAAAACCGGCAACCAAAATCCTTTTAGTAGAAGAGTAAAATACATATATACGAGTATATGCAGGAGTGAATGCCGACATATTTTGCAAGGTAATTTCCATAGAAATGATGTGAGAACTGAAACACTTACTTATTTCTACTTTTGCAACATATAAAAAAAGTAATGCTTGTAATAGTAATAAAAGTAATAAAAGTAATAAAAGTAATAAAAAATGTAAATCTTGATCAATTTTAGATTTATTTTTATAAAATCATGTATACTTTTAATAATGTATTAGGAAGAGATTGCAGAAAATACTGTTACTTGATTCATTATTTATAAAAGTGTACACGAGATGAATTCAAAAATTGCCTTGTGAAACACTTAAATTAATGGTTGGAGAATTTTTAGAAAAATTATTTTTATAGAGTGCTTAAGATATACACTTAAAATCTGATGTATAATTTTTTGTATGTGTAAAGAAATTTATTAAAATATCGGAGAAAGAACGTTTGAAGCTAAGCCTTTATTTAAGAAAACTTTAACAGGTTAATCTTTTACATATATAAAAAGACATCTGACTAAAAGTTTTTGACAAAATATTTTAAATATTGCTTCAGAAAATTAAAAATTTATATTTATGATATATTTGCGCGGGAATAGATTTATAACTTAAAAGGGATTGCTTTAAAAATATACGGAAAAATAACCTCGAAAAACCCTGAATAAAAATTTTCTCAAAAACGATTAAGCTTAAAATTGCAATAAAATATCATTTAAATAAAACATTTTCATTGTGTAATTTTTATTAATTTAGCATTCAATCATTGAGCAGGGAAATTACGCTTGAAATTCTTGAATACTTAATTCACTTTTTAAATATTCAGCTTTCTTTGTATTAGTAATTTCAATGTCCTCCTTTATAGTTTACTATTCATTTTTTTAAATCCTGAGAACATACAAGTGAGAGTTATTTGCCATTTAATCACCATTACCTAATATAAACACCACGAAAAAACCTCCATGAAAATCCTCTTAGTAAAAGAGTAAAATATATATATGCAGGAGTGAATGCTAAATACACCATGTGAATGAAACTACCAGCTTATATTGCATTAAGAAATGAAATCAACGCTTCGTGATCTAAATAACAAGTAATATACTAGAAAAAACATATACAAAAAAGAAAATCTAATATTCTGGCATTGACGATGGTGCAGACACATTTTATAAGGTATTTCACTAGAAATGATGTGAGAATATAAAATTTCATTTACAACTGATGCACTTACTTCTTCTTATACAATATCTAAAAAAAGGAACTTGATGCTTATAATCTTGGTCATTTTTTTATTTCTTTTTATAAACTCATGTTTACTTTGAATAATGCACAGGACCGTATTGCAGGAAATGCTGTTACTTGATTGTTTATGTATAAAATTGTACCTATAGATGAATTCAAAAATTGCCTTGTGAAACACTTTAAATATATATTTGCAGAAGATTTACAAAGATTAATTTTACAGAGTGCTTAAGATTCATACTAAAATATAATGCGTGATTTTTTTTTGTATACATAAAGAATTTTTCTAAATATCGAAGAAAGTTTCTACGATGCGGTGCTGTTATTTAAGAAAACATTTACAAGATGATTTTTAACACAACTGAAAAGACATTTGACTACAATTTTTGGCAAAATATTTAAAATATTGCTTTAAGAAACTTAAAGAATATTTTTTCGATACACTTGCTAGAGTATAGATTTAAATGTTAAAGATGATTGTTTGTAAAATAAATGAAAAAAAAAATCCAAAAACCCAGAGTGAAAACACACTCAAAAATGAATTAGAGAAAATTGAAATGAAATAACATTGAAATAAATTATTTTCATTGTATATTTTTAATTATTTTATCAATTAATTATTGAGCAGTGAAATTATGCTTGAAATTCTTGAACATTTAATTCACTTATTAATTATTCAGTGTTATTTGCATTGATATTTTCACTGTCACCCTTTATAATTTCCCATTCATTTATTTTAATCCTGAGAACTTAGACGTGAGAGTTATTCGCCATTTGATGACCATTACATGATGACCATTACATAGTATAAACACCTCAAAAATACTTCACTAAAATCCTCTTATTAAAAGAGTAAATAATGTATATGTAGGAGTAAATGCTATACACACCATGTAAATGAAACTATCTGCTTATATTGCGATAATAAATGAAATTAACGCTTCGTGATATAAATAACAAGTAACAAATAGAAAAAAATGCACGAAAAAGAAATGCTAATCTACCAGCATTAACGTTGGTGCAGATACTCAGATACTTTTTTCAAGGTAATTTCACTAAAAATTATGTGAGAAAATTTCATTTACAACTAATGCATATGTTTCTGCTTTTTCAGCATGCAAAAAAAGGTGGTAATGCTTATAATTTCCATTTATTTTAGATTTATTTTTATAAAATCATATTTACTTTCATTAATGTATCAGGAAAAGATTGCAGGAAATACTGTTTCTTACATAAGTTAATACTGTTATTTACAAAAGTGTACATTAGAAGAATTCAAAAACTGTCTTATGAAACACTTAAATTAAAGGTTGGAGAAATTTTAGAGATTTTTAGAGATTCACTTATTAAATATACAGTTTTCTTTGTATTTAACCGTAAGGCATGGTGACGTCATTGCGACGTCGTTGTGAAGTCACACTGTGACTTTGTGACCATCGATTGTCGATATGACGTCACGTGACGTCGATGTGAAGTCACAGTGACTAAAATGTGAAGTCGTTATGGCCGTTTTAGAGCTCTTTTGTGACGTTTCACAAAGGTGTCACAATGTGACAAATTTGTGAAAAATGTGTCATTTCTGACTAATTTGACATTAACATTGTGACGAAACTGTGACAAAAGCAACGATATTTAAATTGCCAGAAACATGTTTTTTAAAATAAATAACACGTTTTGAAGAACATTTATAATTTTCTAAAAATTTTTAATAAAGTCACATCTGAGTCACAATGTGACGTCACTGCGTGGTGGCATTTTGGTCACAGATGTTATGTGACCAAAGTGACTCAGAGTGACGTCATTGTGATGTCACTGTGACCATGCTATGAGGGTATACTTTCAGTGGCATCCTTTATAATTTCATATTCATTTTTTTTATCCTGAGAACATACAAGTAAGAGCTATTTCTCATTTAATAACCATTACATAATGTAGACACATTGGACCCTGCACCAAAATCGTCTAATAAAAGAGTAAAATTCATGCGCAGGACTGAATGCTAAACACATCATGTGAATGAAACTACCAGCTTATGTTGCGTTAAGAAATGAAATCAATGCTTCGTCATGTAAACACGTTTTTCACAAATTTGTCACATTGTGACCACTTTGTGAAACGTCACAAAAGAGCTCTAAAACGGCCATAACGACTTCACATTTTAGTCACTGTGGCTTCACATCGACGTCGCAGTGACGTCACCATGCCTTACGGGTAAATACAAAGAAAACTGTATATTTAATAAGTGAATTAAATGTTCAAGAATTTCAAGAGTAATTTCGCTGCTTATTAATTAATTGGTAAAATAATTAAAATTTAACAATGGAAATGTTTTATTTCAATGATATTTCATTACAAATTTTGCCTAATTCATTTGGGAGTGGGTTTTAATTCAGGATTTTTCGAGGGTTACATGTAAATATCAAGTATCAAACTAGAAAAAGTGTACGAAAAAGAAATGTTAATATCCTAGCATTAACGTTGGTGCAGATACATTTTGCAAGGTAATTTCACTAGAAATGATGTCCGATCAAAAGATTTCTTTGACAACTTATACACTTATTTCTGTTTTTACAATAAATAAAAAAAGAAGTAATGCTTATAATATTGGTGAATTTTATTACTGGATTTTTATAGGTTTATTTCACACCAAATATGATTTAAGGAATCAAACCTGGCGTTACAAAATTTTCGCTTGCATTATTTTGGGGTTATGACTATCGGCTAGGGTTGTCGAAAAGCACCTCTTTTGAAACTACGCCAACTTCCCCCACTCCCCACCCCACAAAAAATGTGAATATATTTTCAAAAATTTTCAAAACCAGACTTTTTAGGTAATTTTTAAACTTTTTTTTCAATATTTTATATTTACTATTAACTAATTTATATTTTCAAATGATTTTCATAAAAGAAAAAAACGTTAATAGTCTGATAAGGGGCGTCGAAAATAGAATTTTCAAAAAGTTATGCTTCTGGGAAAAAAAATTGATTCTCAAAAATGGAAACATCAAAATAATGGGCTTTAAAATGCATTTAAATATGAATGCTAATTGCAAGCAATATCAAAAGAGAATTTCTTGTGAGAGTCATTTTTCATTTAATAACGATTACCTAATAAAAACTCCTCAAAAAATCCTGCACCAAAATCATCTTAGTAAAAAATATACATATATATGAGAAGCGAATACTAAACACACCATGTGAAAGAAACTACCTGCTTATATAGCTTTAAGAAAAGAAATCAACGCTTCGTGATATGAATAACAAGAACTAAGCTAGAAAAAGGGCACCTAAAAAAATTTTATCTCCTAGCATTAACGTTGGTGCAGATACATTTTACAAGGTAATTTCACTAGAAATGATGTAAGAACATAAATTTCTTTTAGAACTAATACACTTATTTTTGCTTTTACAACAAATAAAATGAGAAGGTAATGCTTATAATCTTCATAATTTTTTTATTTATTTTTACAAAATCATATTTACTTTGAATAATATGTGTCAGGAAAAGACTACATGAAATACTGTTACTTGATTGTTTATGTATAAAAGTGATGAATTCAAAAATTCTCTTATGAGACACTTAAAATAGTAGTTGAAGAATTTTCACAATGATTATTTTTATAAAGTGCTTGAAATATATACTTAAAATTTAATAAGTCATTTTTTTTAACATATAAATGAATTCTGAAAATATTGGAGGAAAAATTCATGAAGTGTTGGCTTTGTTTGAGAAAGCCTTAACAAGATAATCTTTAGCATATATGAAAAGAAATGACTGCAAAATATTTTAAAATATTGCTTCAAGATATTTAAAAGAAATGCAATACATTGAAACTTTCTGTGTCAGCTTTTAAAATTTCTTATTTCTCTTTTGTCTTCTTTTGTTCCTTAGAAGATAGAACTCATGGTTATTTGTAGTTTAATAACGATTACCTAATATAAACTCGAAAAACCTTGCACCAAAATCTTCTCAATAAAAGAATAAAATACATGCAGGAGTGAATACTAAGCACACCATCTGAATGAAACTATCAGCTTATATTGGGTTAAGAAATGAAATCAACGCTTCGTGATATAAATAACAAGTGCCAAACATGAAAATGCTTACGAAAAAGAAAAACTAATATTCTGGCATTACGTTGGTGCAGATACATTTTACCAGGTGATTTCACTAGAAATGATATGAGAATATCAAAATTTTTTGCAAGTAATGCTCTTATTTTTTGCTTTTACATCATATAAAAAAGAAAGTATCTTGATCAATTTTAGATTTATTTTTATAAAATCATATTTACTTTGAATAATGTATTAGGAACAGACTGCAGAAAATACTGTTACAGGGTTGTTTATTTATAAAAGTATACACTAGATGATTAAAAAAATTTTCTTGTGAAACACTTAATTTGATGGTTGGAGAATTTTTACAAATTTTATTTTTAGAGAGTAGTTGAGATATATACTTAAAGTTTGTTGTGTGATTTTCTGTACCGATATAGAATTTTTCAAAATATCGGAGAAAGATTCTATGAAGCTATGTCTTTATTTAAAACTGGTCGTTGGGGGCACCATAATACTTACCCATCATGGATATGTATATGAAAATAAAACATGTGAAAACTATTTATGCAATGCATTTCAATTCATAAAGAAAATTTAAATATTGTTAGTATACATCGTAATGCTATATTAAAGAACTGCTGGTGTACCAATTTCGACAAATTATATAAAACGAAAAACTACTCAAGTAGTACCGAACTGCGTAAAAGAAACATCTTTATAACTCCAAAAATAATAATTCTATAAACTAACAATTAACTGCGTCAGATTAAGCGTCTCATTTCCAATTAAAATATACCTCTGAATTGAAATTTGAATGAAATACAGGGTCATGAAAAATCGAAGAATGTGGAAAGCAGGATTACAAATATCTCGGCAACTAATAATCCGATCGATTTCGTTGTATATGCAAAATGTGTGTTATTTTATTGGCTTTTGCGTTCATTTCTTAGAACAAAAAAATTCGAAAATTTTTATGTATCTCTCATCGGAACGAATTTTTTGAGAGTCCGAAAAAAATAGTTCCGTATAATCGAGGTTTCTGATATTAAATAGGCTTAGTCCCATTCTTACATACTAACAACATACAAAATTTCAAGTCTCTATCTCAATTTGTTCGGGAGATAGAGCGTTTACAGACAGACAGACGGACGGCAATTTTTTTTCTAAATATATGTTTTTCGGAATCTCCACTATCTAAAACGTGTCAATCCGTCAATTTTTTTTTTCAATTTTCAAAACGATTGCAAGATTTACCCTATACTACGTATGATGGGTAAGTAAAAAATTATAAGATAATCTTTAACATATATAAAAAGACCTATGACTCAAGTTTTTCGTTAAAATATTTTAAATATTGCTTCCGGAAATTTGAAGGATTTGTTTACTATATATTTGCTAGGGTATAGATTTTTTTTTTAAAAGGTGATTGTTTGGAAAATATATGAAAAAAAAGTAAAAAACCTGCACCAAAATACACTATGTAAGTGAAATTAACTGCTTATATTGCGTTAAGAAATTAAATCAATGCTTTGTGATATAAATAACAAGTAACAAACTAGAAAAAAATGCAAGAAAAAGAAATGCTAATCTACTAGCATTAACGTTGATGCAGATACTTTTTTCAAGGTAATTTCACTAGAAATAATATGAGAAAATTTCTTTTACAACAAACGCATACGCTTCTGCTTTTACAACATATGAAAAATGAAGGTAATGTTTATAATTTTGATCAATTTCAGATTTATTTTTACAAACTCATGTTTACTTTTAATAATGTATCAAGAACAGATTGCAGGAAACACTGTTACTTGATTGTTTTACAAAAGTGTACATTAACACTAGAAGCGCCGATGGGGTCATTTCGCATTTTTTTTCAATTTCCAATGCTTTATTTCAACATGTAAGCAAACACCGCAGCTCATATTTTTTTACTTTTTCTAAAATTATATTAAGCGTACTGTGACAATGTTTCATCTTTCTATATTAATTATTAAAAAAAATAATCAAAGAAATACCTAAAACAGCCAACAGGTGTCATTTTGACCCCCATAAGAAAAATGATAAATTTTCAAGACAAAGTCTGTTTTTCAATTCGCCATACCTCGGTTTTGATTACTGCGCATGGGGGAACACACATTTTTCTTATCGCGATGACAAAAAAGAGAAAAGTAAACTCCAGTTTTACTTTGTTTCGATGACGCAGAGCGATGCGGAGAGGGGGGGGTTGGGGGTAGTCTTCTCTCTATTGCGCGCGCGCCTTCAATTAGGGGGGGGGGAGGCGTTCTTCTAAGCATACTGACTCTTCTCTGAAATGCGCACACATCCTAGCAACGCTGGCGTACTACAGAATTTTTGGAGGGAAAATCGTTCTTCTAGAGGCCGAAAACGAAATTTGAAACCATTTTCCACAGCAGTGTTTTTCTCAAAGATTTCGATTGCGACAAAAGTGTAGTCTTTTTCCTTTATAAAAAAATGCGGAGAGGATTGAGTACACAGGAGTGCCTTGCGCTCCTGGAGCAGTTAGATTCAGATATGAGTGGTGATGACAGTAATGATGAAGATTTTCGCATAGATAATGTGAATTTACAGAATGCGTCGTCTTCTGAAAACAGTGACAGTGATGCTGTAGAATATATTACCAATGTGATTTCCCCTGTTTCTCGAGGATCAGGAACCTCACGTGGACGTGGACGTGCGCAAAATAGAGGTAATAAGATATCTAATCTTTCTGTTGTCAGCAGTAACGAAAAGTACACGTCATCCAGCGTTATTCTTTGGACTCCGATGAACCTTAGCACCCGTACTTCTACTACAGGTCACACACCAGCTCGAAATATTACAAAAATTTCTAGTGGACCAACACCTTATGCTCATCGCAACATTGGGGCTAATCCAGCTTCAGCCTGGCGTTTGATGGTGACTGAAACAATGGTGAAACACATTCAAACATGCACAGTTGCTGAAGCACGACGTCAGCTAGGAGATGACAGCAACTGGTATGTTACTCTGGTAGAACTGGATGCTTTTTTCGCCCTCTTATACGCCCGTGGGGCACTAGGTCATTCAAAGCTTTGTGCAGATGACTTATGGAATAAAAGTTGGGGACCACCTGTGTTCAAAGAGACAATGCCACGGAATCGTTTCCGTGAAATCATGCGATATCTCAGATTCAATCTGCAAAGTAGCAGATCGGAACGCCGGACAAATTTTCTCTCGCTTCAGAAACTTGGAAGAAGCTGATTGAAAATTGTTGTTTATGTTATAATCCTAGTGAAGAAATAACCGTTGATGAACAGTTGTTGCCTTGTAAGTCAAGGTGCAGATTCATCCAATACATGGCAAATAAACCGTACAAATTCGGCATCAAGTTCTGGCTAGCAACTGATGTAAATTCGAAATATGTGTTAAATGGCTATCCTTATTTAGGTAAGGATGAAGAGCGGCCAAGTGATTTACAACTTGGAGAAAGTGTACTTCTGAAATTACTACAACCATATCTAAACTCCGGTCTCAATGTCACTACTGACAATTTTTTCACGTCTGTAAGCTTGCCGATGAACTTTTGGCAAAGAAAACCCCAATTGTTGGGACGATGCGTGAAAACAAGAAAGAATTACCTCCTATTGCCCGCGATCTGTCTTCCCCACGATACTCATTTTCTGCACTGAAAAATGGAAATAAAATACTCACGATATACAGGTGCAAGAACAAAAAGAATGTCGTGATTCTGAGCACTATGCACACGAATGTGTTTGCAGAAAGTAGTGCAAAGAAGAAGCCGAACACTGTTGTTTACTAAGATAAAACTAAATGTGGTTTAGATGTAGTAGATCAGATGCTACGAAAATTCTACAAGATGTGGAACTCGCAGATGGCCTCTTCACGTCTTTTATAACGTCCTTGATATTGCTGCACTAACTGCTTGGATAATTTTCAAAGAATGCTCAAAAACCTCAATTTCACGTCGGGAATTTATTCTTGCCCTTGTGGAAGAATTGAGAAGTAGCGCGTTACGCAACAGATGCTCCTCAATTGATCGACCACAGACCCTGAAGCGAATGAAATGTGCTTTTCAACATTGCAAGGGACGAAATAAAACTTCTGCAAGCTGTGAGGGATGTCAGAAACCAATTTGTGGTAAGTGTGTTGATGTCACCATCAAGCACATATATTGTATTACTTGTTATGCTTATTCAGGAATTATGTTTTTTATTGTTTCTCTTTGAAACATGCTGTGCGCTAATTTCTATTATTTTTATTTTTATTTTTTGTTTCTTTTCTTATCAATTTTATTGTGTAATATTATATATATATATATTATTAAATCCATCGTATTTGTGTACTATTGTGTAGTAAAATATTTTGCATTATACATTGTCATTTATATACTGTCATTTCAAAAGAATGTAAAAATTGGGATAAACGATCTCTAAAAACTAAATAAATAAAAAAGAAAAAGTTATAAAAGCTTTAAAAACTTTTATATTTTTCAATTTAAACCTCATTTATCATTAAAAATATATATATATTTTAATATGGTTTGAATTTCTCATGGGGGTCAAATTGACACCAAACGGCGGTTTTAGGTATGTCCAAAATCCGGCTGTTCTAGTGTTAAATTAATTCAAAAAATGTCTTATGAAACACTTAAATTAATAGTTGTAGAATTTTTACAAAGGGTAATTTAGAGAGTGCTTGAAATACATATTTAAAATCTGAAGTGAAATTTTTTGTATATGCAAGAAAATTTTGAAAATATCGGCGAAAGAATTTTTGAAGAGATGCCTTTATTTAAGAAAATATTTACAAATTATTCTTTATCATATATAAAAAGACATGTGACTAAAAATATATTGCAAAATATTTTAAATATTGCTTCAGGAAATTTAAAAGTTATTTTTACAATACATTTCCTCGGGACTAGATTTAAAACTTAAAGGTAATTGTTTGAAAAATATACGAAAAAAAACCCTCGAAAAATTATGAATTAAAACCTCCTCAAAAACTAATTAGGCAAAGTTTGTAATGAAATACCATTTAAATAATACATTTTCCTTGTATAATTTTAATTAATTTACCAATTAATTACTGAGCAGTGAAATTACGCTAGTAATTCTCTGCTATTTAATTTACTTATTAAATATTCAGTTTTCTTAGTAGTATTAGTACTTTCAATGTCACACTTTATAATTTCCTATTCATTTTTAATCCTGAGAACATACACGTGAGAGTTATTTGCCATTTAATCACCATTATCTAATATAAACACCTCGAAAAACCCTGCACCAAAATCCTCTTAGTAAAAGAGTAAAATATGTATATGCAGGAGCGAATGCTAAAAACACCTCATGAATGAAACTATCTGCTTATATTGCGTTAAGAAATGAAATCAACGCTTCGTGTTATAAATAAAATGTAACAAACTAGAAAAGTGTACGAAAAAGAAAAGCTAATCTCCTAGCATTTACGTTGTTGCAGATACATTTTGGAAGGTAATTTCACTAGAAATGATGTTAGAATATAAAACTTCTTTTACAACTAATGCACTTATTTCTGATTTTACAGCATGTAAAAACGAAGGTAATGCTTATAACCTTCATCAATTTTATATTTATTTTTGTAAAATCATGTTTACTTTGAATAATTTATCAGAAAAATACTGCGGGAAACACAGTTATACGGATGTTTATTTATACAAGTACACACTAGATGGATTCAAAAATTGTCTTGTGAAACACTTAAATTAATGCTAGGGGAATTTTTACAAAGATTATTTTTAGAGAGTGCTTGAAACATGCTCTTGAAATCTGATATATGATTTTTTCTACATGCAAAGAAATTTTTAAAATGTCGGAAAAAGAATGTTTGTAACGATGCCTTTATTTAAACAAACGTATACAAATTAATTTTTAACATATATAAAAAGACATCTGACGAAAATGTTTTGGTAAAAATATTTTAAGAAATGCTTCAGGAAATTTATAAGTTATTTTTACGATACATTTGCTCCGGAGTAGATTTAATACTTAAAGGTGATTGTTTGAAAAATATACGGAATAAAACCTCGAAAAATCCTAAATCAAAACCCTGTCATAAACAAATTATCAAATATTGCAATGTGAACAAGACTGAAATAAAACATTTTCACTGTGCAATTTTAATTTATGTACCAATTAATTATTGAGCAGTGAAATTACATTTGAAATTCTTGAACATTTATTTCACTTAATAAACATTCAGTTTTCTTTTTATGTATACTTCCAATGTCACTCTTTATAAATTCCTATTACTTTTTTTTTAATCCTGAGAACATACGAGTGAGAATTTTTTGCCATTTAATAACCATTACCTAATATAAACCCTCGAAAAACCCTGCACGAAAATCCTCTTAGTAAAAGAGTGAAATGTATATATGCATGAACAAATGCTAAACACACTATGTGAATGAAACTATCTGATTATATCGCGATAAGAAATTAAATCAACAAATCGCGATATACAAAGTTTGCAAATTATTAGGGACAGTCATGAACTATAATTTTTTGTACAATATTAGGATATAATTTTAAAACAACCACTGTTTTTAAGTTAAGAAAGCTTTATTGTTATAGTTTGAATATTCACGTAATATTATATGAAAAAAATATGTATGATACAGTCGATTTACCAGTGTTAAGTTTTAATCCAAGGTAATATATAAACCTTGTAATTAATTATAAACTCTGCTTCTTTTTATTTAGTATTTATTTAAAGACAGTAACATATATATTCCTTCTTTTTTTAGCAGTTATATACGTAATAGAAAGAAAAAGAATTATGAATGTTGTCATGTTGTATAAAAACTAATTGTTTTACTTTATTAAAACATTTTTATTAGATGTAAAAATTGCCACATGAATTAGCCTAATCCAGTTGAAACCATCAATCCACATTTAAGCAAAAAAATATAAATATATATATAGATAAGATAAGTAAATATTTAATTTTAACTTCAAGAATCAAATCCAGTTTTAAAGCTTAATGAAACAGGTGTTTTAAAATCGCTAATTGAAATGAAATTACACTGTAAATTTAAAACCAGAAGATTCTATTTAAGCTACTTCATTGAAAATAGTTCCAGCTTTATCAAGAATTTTCCATTAAAAAATCATATTTATTTTTCAAGTCTAAAAAAATTAAACTTTCAAAATTATAACAATTAGTAACATATAATTTAAACATTCAATAAATTTCATTAAGGCTATTTACTCATGAACTAACATCCTTCCAAAAGTCAGCCCATGATTAAAAAGAATGACCTTAACGACACACAAGTACGGGTTCTTCTATTGTATTAAGTAATATATGTAGAAGTATTGTAAAATTTTAATTTTATACTGGGAAAAATTGCGATAAACAGCTATTTCTTTTATTCATTTATTTATTTTATTGTTTCTAAATCTTTTCAACATAGTCAATATCGTGAGTAACACATATCGTTCTTTTATTTAATCTTTGGAAAGCTAACATAAAGTACTTTGCAAATCGCGTTGAAAGTCATTCACATCATTTCTGGTGTCAAACAAAACCTGCAATTGTTTTTTTTTTTTTTTTTTTTTTTTTTTTGAGTTTTAGGAGCAAGAAAAATGACTTGGATCAAAATTGATCGGACGGTGCAAAATTTCAAAGCCAAAATCTCTTAACCTTCCGTCGGGCGTGCCATTGTACAAAGTACTACATTTGCATTCTTTTTTCTTTAAAACAAAATTCAAGAAGTAGTGGGGGTTAATAACCGTTTGTGCTCGTTTATTGGATCTCTTTACTCAGTTCTTGAAAGGTAATTGCATTTCTGATTGCGCAATGAGCTACACCTGTCATTTTAATCTGTTAGCAGTGCACGAAATGTGCAAGTTTCATCTGTAAACACAAACAGCCTTGAAAAAAGCAAATCTGATGTTTGATATGGGAAGTGACTAATATAGATGCAATATAGGACTAATTCTGTAACTCCGAATTTACTAAATTATTGTTATGTAATTCATTTTTTTTATTTTTTGTGATTGTAGTCGCAAGTAATTTTTTATACATCTAACCTTCTGCTTTAGTATGTTATAACAAAATAAGTGTATTGCAGGAATACTTTTATAAGTTATGATCAGGGATATCTTATATCATATTTGTAAGATTAAAATAAAGTAGCAATAATTGATTGTTTTTTGCCTATTGTACAGGTTACAACGTGCTCCCGCTAATGTGATGAAAATTTGTGCTCCCGGCAAAAGGTTAAATTTATCAACCGCAACTCGAGATGAGGTTGTGAGCAATCCAGGAACTCGGCGTGCTGAGACCTTTGAATGTGCAGCTTTTCAGGAATAGTTTTACACACACTGCCATAACTAAGATGAGTCGTATTTGGATAGTCACCCTTCGGTCTAATAGGGTAAAGTCCTCAGTTTCTTTACTGTGGTCTTCCACGTTTTAGATCGTCTGTGAGGAACATGTGGTCTGTTTCAATATTCCTTTGCCATTATATCTACGGGGAAATATCCCCTTCATGGGAATATAGTAACAAACGTAAAAGGTGATAAATATAGTTTTAAAAATACATTTATAACTTTAAAATTTAATAAAAAACGTTCTTAATGCTACAAATTTGTACTTCTTAATAAATTCAAAAGGTTACTAAATGTATTTTATGTCTATTATCATAATGTAGATATCAAAATAACACAATCCATAAGTGAAATTTTCAGCTGTATAAATAGAACAGTTATAGTACCAGCAATGACTTTAAAGGTCAATTAGCTATGAACAAACGATTTTTTTTTTGCAAAAATATTGGGACGCAAAAGACTTTGCATTTAATTTTTAATTCTATTTCAGCATTTTGCAGCATGCAAATCTTACAAAGACCAATTAATTTATATACAGGGTGTATCTAAACTACTGGGCAAAACTTTAAGGGGTGATAGTACACATCAAGACAAATAATATTAAGTGGTAAACTAAGGGTCCCAAACGTCTTCCGAAGGAGAAAAGCGCCATCAAAGTTTAGGGTACCAAATTTGAAATGATTATAAGAAACGGAAAAATTGGTCGATTCGTTTGCGGTTTTCACGAAAAATATTCTATATGTCAGTATAATTTTGAAAATAAATTTTAAAGAAAAATTTCAAAAAATGCCGATAGAGGGCGTTTTAGACTTTGGAGTAATGAACAATTTTTTTACCGTTATTTTTTGCATCTCATTAAATTTTTTTAGAAGTTTAGACATAAACTTAAATTTTGAGCTCAAAATCTGTGGTTAAGTGGCGCAAACTGAACTGTGTTCGATGGGAGTAGTAGGTTCAAATTTCAAATGATTATAAAAAACAGAAAAATTGGTCAATTGATTTGCGGTTTTCACTAAAATTATTCTTTGTGTCACTATTGCCTTAAAAACAAGTTATACATATAAATTTCAAAAAAATGTCAATAGAGGGCGCTTTAGACTTTGGAGTAACGTACAACTATTTTTTACCATATTTGTTGCATCTCATTAAATTATTTTAGAACCTTAAACATAAACTTAAATTTTGAGCTGAAAATCTGGATCGATGATAGGGGTTAAGTATCTCACTGAACTGTATTAAGTGTGGGTGGGGAGGTTCAAATTTCAAATGATAATAAAAAACAGAAAAATCGATTGATTTGTTTGCGGTTTTCTCTAAAACCATTCTTTATGTCAGTATTTCCTTAAAAATAAATTCTAAAGATAAATTTCAAAAAATTCCGTTAGAAGGCGCCATAAACTTCAGAGTAACCAACAACTATTTTTAACCGTTACTATTTTTTTTTAATCGGAATAAATGTTTTAAAAGCTTTGACTTAAATTTTGAGCTCAAAATCTGAATCGTTGTGAGTAATTAACTAGCGAAAAATTGAACTGTGTTCGTAGGGTGGGCAGAGTAACACTTCAACACCTGAATACAGTTCAGTTTAAGCTTCTTAACCCCTCCCAATTCTTCAGAATTTGAGCTCGAAATTTAAGTCTAAGCTTTTGCAAGTATTTAATTAGATACAAGAAATAACAGTTAAAAATTGTTGTTGGTTGCTCTAAAGTTTAAGGCGCCCTCTAACGGAATTTTTTGAAATTTATCTTTAAAATTTATTTTCAAGGAAATACTGACATAAAGAATGGTTGCAGAGGAAACAGCAAATGAATCGACCAATTTTTCCGTTTTTTTAAATAATTTGAAATTTGAACCTTCCCACCCCCATTGAACACAGTTCAGTTAGCGCTACTTAATCAATCTCGACGATTCATATTTTTGGAACAAAATTTAAGTCTAAGCTTAAAAAAAATTAATGAGATGCAAAAAAATAATGGTAAAAAATAGTTGTACGTTACTCCAAAGTCTAAAACGCCCTCTATCGACATTTTTTGAAATTTATGTTTATAATTTATTTTCAAGACAATACTGACATAAAGAATAATTTTAGTAAAAACCGCAAATCAATTGAACAATTATTCTGTTTTTTATAATCATTTGAAATTTGAACCTTTCCACTCCCATTGAACACAGTTCAGTTTGCGCTACTTAACCACAGATTTTGAGCTGAAAATTTAAGTTTATGTCTAAACTTCTAAAAACAAATAATAAGATGCAAAAAATTATGGTAAAAAATAGTTGTTCGTTACTCCAAAGACTAAAGCGCCTTCTACCGGTATTTTTTGAAATTTATCTTTATAATTTATTTTCAAGACAATACTGGCATAAAGAATAGTTTTCGTGAAAACCGCAAACAAATCGACCAATTTTTCCATTTTTTATAATCATTTCAAATGTTGGACCCTAAACTTTCATGGCGCCTATGTCCTTCGGGTAGACGTTTGGGACACTTAGTTTCCAATTTAATATTATTTGTCTTGATGTGTAATATCACCCCTTAAAGTTTTGCCCAGTAGTTTAGATACAACCTGTATGTATAACAAATGATCTCTTAAAAGTATACAATTCATTATTCTGCAAATATAGAATGCATTGAATTGCATAATAGTAAGTTGTGAAAATTACATTGGAATAAAACTTACTTTGTCGAGGATTTAATAGTTCAATAAATTCTTACCTGAAAATAAAAGAAACAAATATGAGTTTACATGAAAATATTTTTAAAATATTAAATTATTTTTAAAACATCCAGCATAATACTGTTAAACTTCAATTATTGTCCGTTAGTCACGGAACTTTCTATGCAAATCGTCTTATAATCAAAACTTAATTCTCGCCATAAAATAACTGCCGGTGATTTAAATTAACAGCATTGTACTTAAAGTGTGAATACTAATAATAAAAAAATCTACTAAAAAGAAAATTATACAGTATATTTTCATTTTACGGTTTTTTAATGTTCAACTATCATTTAAAATAAAATGAAGGAGGGGGTGAAACATACATACATCTCTTAAGGGCACATGTACCATCTCTACTAGTAAAATGAAGCTTTTTTTTCTAAATATTTAACATCATGTATTTTACATAAAATGACAGATATAAATAAAAAATAAATAAATAAATATACACTTTTTAGCACATTTTAAAAAGAAAGAGAAAATAATTTCGCGCACAAATTAGTTTTCAAAAACTAATTAAATTTCTACATATTTTTCGACTCATATGACTTTTCGGTACATTTTTTCAAAACGCTATTGTATATGCATAACCTTAAAGTTCGCTGTGTTCCTGAAAACATACTATTTGAGAATTATAAGAAGCAATTTTCATTTAAGCTTAACAGATATAAAATTAAAAGATATCTTACGAAAAACTTTTAAAATTCTAAAAAAAAAAAAGTATGAACATATTTTTTATTACTTAAAAAAATCACTAATATCTATAATGTTATATATTAATAAAAACAAATTAGTTAATCAATTTGGAGAGTTTCGACTGCTTACCTAAAACAAAATTTTAGAAAAGTGTACCAAAGCATTAAAAAAACAAAATCTGAAAAAAATATAAATATACAAACAATAGCCCGTAATGCTTAAAATATGTTACTTTAAAACATTCCAGAATCATAATCTTTTAGGTCTTTTAGAACCATAATATTTTAGGTCGATTTCTCAGGTTGATAATTAGAAATTCAAAAATTCGAACCATTTTAATTTCCATGCTCCTTGACCTCTTAAGACTCGCTTAATATTTGAAATATATATATATATATACATATATTTAAGTATTTCTTTTATCATGGAAACTGGAAGCTAAAGTTTTTTAAACAAGCTATAAAATTTGTTTCTTTAAAGCGAGGATAATTTATTTTTGTATAAAAACCGGGATACGAGATTTTTTTTTTTTTTTTTTTTTTTTTTTTTTTTTTTACATCATGCAAATTAATTCGAATAAGGCCTTTCTTTCTTTACAATTTTAAAATTTTTTATAAATAATATTTGATATAATAATTTTACATCAAATTTTGGCAATCAAAAAATATTTCGATACATGGAACACAATGCCCAAAATCACAATCAGTGCCAAAAAACAAACCTGGCGACTAATATGAAAAGATTTCACGTAGAAATAAATGCGCGTTAAATGTTCCAGGTTTCAGAAATTTTTTTTTTCTTGCAGTTAAATCCCCAGCTTCGAGAGGGTCATTCCACGTAAAATGCGCAAAAATTTAAAAAAAGTAGTGGCCCCATGGTAACCGATTTTAATAAAATTTGATACACAGGTTCCATTCATATTCATACAAAGTACTGCAAAATATCTTAACAAAAAATAAATTATTTTAGCAGTTTTGGACATTCAAATTATTTGTGTTATAGCATGGTATGTGTGCAATAGTCTAAAGTTCCAAGTTTTATATCTTGAAAATTATTTATCAGATATAAATTTTGCTATTTTGCTTTGCCACTGAAAAATTATTTTCTTATTTATTTAATAATAATAATACGGTAACGTCATGATAAATTTTAAATAGTCCTAAAAATTGAAAATGTGTAAATTTTGAGAAAATTAGAAACGTTATAAAAATTAAAGGAATTAAAAAACATGTGTGAAATTTATGCTTGAGGTAATATTACATATAAAGATCGATTTCCCCAAGTTTGAATGATTAATATTTATTTCCATCAACTTCAATAAAACTTAGAAACTTTAAAAAATGTTGCAAAATCCTAATTTTTCTTCTTGTATATGCAATGAAAATAGATAAAGGAACGATCCGACAATAGCAATATTCCACAGACATAAAGATTAATAAGTCCATAATATGCTAGAAAATTTTCAATACTGCCTTTTTATTTCAAATAATTAAAAAAATCTGGTCAAAAAGGTAATTTTGTTACATTCCAAGCAAAATTTCTCTTTAAATTTGTGCGCTTTTCTAAAATATTTCACGATTTCAAGGAAAAAACAGTGCTGCCATCTACAAGATTTTTATATTACTAGATAATTAATTCTTCAAGTCTCATCACTTTTAGTATAAGCCTGAAGCAAAAAAGGAAAAAGAAAAAAGGCGAGAAGTAACGTTTCAATATTTAAAATTGACACTTTTATCTATAATATCAAATAATTTGAAAAGATATAAAAGTTTACCTTCTTGTGTAAAAATGCAATAGAAATAGTTCCTTTACTCGTCAAATTTTTCCTTATTTTTCTTAGCATTAAGAATTCAAAAAGGCATACATGAATTTTTTTGCGGTTAAAATACCTACTTTTATTTACAACGTTCAATAATTTGACACTTATAACAGATGTCCTTTATTTTTTAATAATAATTAAAATATTGAATTTTAGCCTTGAATTTTTTCTTTTTTTATTAAGGAATAAAAAATCGAATCCTAAATTACGCCAATCTCTTACTTATTATGCATTCTTACCTTAAAATAATTCATGCTATAGTCTTTTCATTCGTAACGCTAATAATCAAGATTGAAATTTCAAGCATGTAGACAAAAACTCGATTTTGTATCAACATTTAACGTGAGTATACATACTGAAATAAACTGTCCTGAAATCTATTATTTTTATTTACTCGTATGTAAACATGTAGTACTTATATCCCAATTTTCATTCAAATATATGACATGGCAACCACAACTAATTTGCTCATTTTCTGTGGAATGATCTAGATATGACAAGCACAAGAAATAACGAACTACACCCCAACCCGTGATATTGCCATGAGTGAGAATTAAGGGGGGAAAAGATGTGACTTATTTTTACTTGCAAAAAGTTTCTAAAATACACACCCAATTTACAGATTTATGCATTAATATCTTTACAAAACTGAATAAGGCATTTACGATTCACGTAAATTCATCCATTATCTTAGAATTATTTTGCGAGTTAAAAAAGAAGTGATATCCTTCAAAAAGTGTACACAGAAAAAAAGTTTAAAGTATTCATATTTCGATGAGATTTTCAATACAGAAACGTATTCCACTCCCTCAGGTTTAGCATTAGCAAGATGGATTTGAGATCACACTTACAAACTGCCTTAATTTTTTGAAGCGTTGTTGGAACAAAAATGACTGGTATAAATTGTTTCAATACAGTCTCAGTATAAAAAATCCTGACACATGCGATTTCAGACGTTTTGTTAAATATCTAAAAATATACATGACTCTGAAAGTCCAGATATATAAACAAAATAGCGCAGGTTATATATGTAATAAAAAAAGCGCCATTTTGCCCGCTCTGAGATTTTAATTATAACTTTATGGAACATACTTTAAATCTCAGTTTCGTAATGTATTAATATTTTAACAGCTAAAGTTCTTTTTCTTATTTTATTTAACTTAGTAATAATCTATTGATTGTTTCTCAAAAAGAGCGGGAAACGATTTCGAAATCTTAATTCAATATAGAGATTTTAATTTTATTTTTTATTGGATCGTCTGCGGGTGTGTTTATGCGCGTATGTGAACAGGGTATTTCTATTCCGCACAAGTATTAAGATCTTACGGGAGGCCACGCCCCGTGTGCCCATAGGAGATGGTGATGTCTGACGTCATAGCCTTGACGTTAATCCTAATTGGATCTTTAATTTGCTGACGCGGACTGGGGAGGGGCTAGTTTTTTCGAGGAGTCTCGGACTTTCATTCTAGGTTTGAAGAGCGTGAGAATGCAGCTGACTTTTAAACTACTAAGATGCCCGTTTCATTTTTCCGATAAATTAGAGTATCGGATGGTGTAGATTGGATAACGAAGGTTGTAGTATTCGATGGGTGCAAAGGTGACTGCTGGGAATAACTTAACTTATTTTACGAGTTCTAATAAATATGAATTCAAAGACTGATTGATTTAAATTTTTCATGGGGAAATACCCAAATAAACCAATCCACTGCTTGTCAAACTATCATTACGGCTGCTTAACCAGCAGTTACTTCTTAACCCGTTCGCGACGGCGCGCGCATTTTGAAGTGCGCATCTGAGGACGGAGCGGGGAAATTCGATTTCATCTTCTGGGCCGGAGGATTTCGCGCAGTTAAGCCTAACGCTTGTCAAAAATTCTTTAAAAATTAATAAAAAAATAACTTTCGCATGAAACTTTTTGAAATTCACATACATGGAATTTGATGTTATTTTATATATTCATTCAAAAAATTATGTATATTGTGTGATATTTTAATTGGAAAAAAAATGTTTAAATGTAAATAATGAATAGTTAATATCCTGTTTCTAGCTTTTAAAATGATGTAACATGACAGAAAAATACTTACCAGGCTGTTAAATATCAACCTATGAAACATTTTGCTATAATAGAAAAACAAGCCTAACCATCTTGATATTTAATAATTTTTAACACTTTCAGTAAATAAAATAAATGTTTTACAAAAAACGATTTATTTAGAAATGAAAAATATTAAATAAAACATACAAACAACCTGCTACTGTTGCTTTGTAACACTTACATACATATATATATATATATATATATATATATATATATATATGTGTGTGTGTGTGTGTGTGTGTGTGTGTGTGTGTGTGTGTGTAAGATTGGATTAAAAAAAAAACAGTTTAATTTTATAATATTTTCGAAATAAAAAAAAATATATATAACACATAATTAAAAACAAACAAACAGTCTTGAATAATAATCAGTAACGAGGTGCAAATCAGAGTAAAAATTAAAAATATACCTTTCCAAAATATGTTTATGTTAAAATTATTTCAGAAATAGAAAATATATTTCCATATGGTATATCGTATAATAAGGTATATCAAATAAAAATTATTGGATAATTATGAATAAAATTTAATAATGATTTGAAACTTTCAAAACTTTCATTGATGTTAAAATTATCTTTTAAAATCTATGTTAATATATAATCTAATACATAAGTAAGAAAAAAATCTTGAATAATAATGAATAAAGCACAATAATACTTCAAAATACTCTTTAAAACTTAAAACACTCTTTAAAAACTTTTGTTCATGTTACTACTAATTTTTAAAATGAAATGTATATATATGCAAGCATGTAATGTAAAACATATTAGATAAATATATAGAATTATAGAAAAAAAAAACTGGTCAGTAATTTGAAATGAGCAATACATAAATTATGGAATGCAAATTTTTATATTTTTAAAAATCTTTGTGAGTATGGTAAATTGTAAAGCAATCCTCTGCGCAAAGCCCCACGTTGCATTCTTTGCATTGAAAATACGATGTTTTCCTTTATGAGTGTTTGCTACACACAACAATCAATTATAGTATTTGAGTCACTATCACTTTCGGAAAATTCACTTTCCGAAGAAAAAGTTTTATTCATAATATCCTCTGAGTCTTTTAGACATTTATAGACATTAGTTAATAAACGATATCGTTTAAATATATATTATTAGTTTAAAACGAATTATTTTAAACAAGTGTGAAAAGTAAAAATTAATCAAAAGAAGAACGCAGAAAAATTTTCTTAATTTAGCTGCACTGAGAAAGAATGTTATCAGCGTATAAGCTCCCACAATCAGTAAGTAACACTTTTCTTTCTTTCTTATTATTTTTTATTTTCTAACTGCGAAACACTCCTGAAATAAAATAAAAATATAAAAGAGATAAATCTTTCCTTCTACAAGAAAGAAAACACGAAATATTAATGACGTCGGGTTTTGCCACTATTTCTGATCGAGATAAAAGAGCGGAAAAAAGCAATGAATCAGATGTTCATGTTATCATTCGTAATCGTAAATGTGCTTACTAATACGCTTACTTACGTGAATTATATGCTTTCTTATGATCCTATTCTTTAACCGCAAATTTTTCCTTCTGAAGTTCAGTAGCATTATTTCTAATAAAGAAAAATAAAGTTTTTCTAGACGCGTAAAAAGATTTATGAAACACAAAGAAGTGATGAAAAAATAATCTTTTTTCCATTGTAGTATTCCCATAAAAAATTAAATTCGCGTGAATTAAAAAAAATGTTTTCATTAGCTTTCCTAGTTTGAAGGAGAAGTCTTCTTTCTTAATATACATTCAAATAGAATTAGGATAAATTTTTTATATGCTAAACTGTGAAAAACAAAACGTTCCGTTTGATCGGCATGAATGCTAGTCTCGCGGGATGTGAGTACAAACAGCGCCGGCATGAATGGTAGTCTCGCGGGATCTGAGTACAATCGGTGCCGGCATATATAATTGTCGCTCGTCCCCAAGGGGTTAAGGAAATTGACGTATTGTACCGCGGAGATGGTGTTCAACGAAATTTGATGCCTTTAGATTGAATACCGCCTATCTCGTCAAACATACTTTCGCGAAGATTTTCCCCCAAAATTCAATAGAGGACCGTCAACAAATTGAAAAAGAAAGAATATCTTTTGAATAATCCTGTCAAAACTAATGTAGCAAAAGCTTTCAAACTGCAGATTATGCTTAAATGGCTTATAGTAATAAACTGTGTTCATTTTTATGCGGATAGCATGTATACTCGGAGAAAAATTAAGTTTTTTTTAAAAACAGTCCCAAATTTTGGCAAGTTTTTTTCTTATAATCTCCAGAGTTCTTAATATAAAACAATGTTCTTTTCAGATAATATGACAAAAAAAAAATTGCACCTGGCATCCTTTAATCAAAATAAAAAGGTATTCATAATTGGAAAATGAGCAGGTTTATTAAATAAATTTTCCCTACGCATGCGTCAGCTTTATAAACATTTCATTTGCATATTGTGTTAGCTAAATGTATAGAGCATATTTTGTTAAAGCCGTAGCTTGAAAATTCTGAAAATTATTATCAAAACAATAAGATCAAAATCCGTTATTCCCAAAATGAAACAAAAAGATGAGGGACTGTATCCATATTCCATTGATTAGTGATTACACAATATTTCACGTTTTATTGTATTTGATACAGCTCCTCATCTTTTTGCTTCATTTTGGGAATTACGGATTTTGATCCTGTTGTATCGACGATAATTTTCAGAATTTTCCAGCTTTGATTTTGAAACTTTAACAAAAGTTGATCTATATATTTAGCTAACGCAATATGCAAATGTTTTATAGAGTTAACGCATGCGTAATAAAATTGTATTTAGTAAACCTGCTCATTTTTCATACAATTATTTATATTTTTTTTAAATTTCGATTACATGGTGTTGTGTATAATGTTGATTATCATGTTTTCTGAAAATAACATTGTTTTTTATTAAGAACTTTGCAAATTAAAAGCAAAAAACTTGGCAAAATTTGGACCGTTTTTTTTAAAAAACTTAATTTTTCTACCAATATACATGCTATAATCATAAAAATGAACGCATTCTGTTACAATAAACCTCTTAATTATAATATGCAGTTTGAACGCTTTTGCTACAATAGTTTCGACAGGGTTATCCAAAACATCTTCGTTCTTTTTCAATTTGTCTACGGTCCCCTATCGAATTTCGGGGGGAAATATTCGCGAAAATATATGACCTGTACTATTTTGTTTACACACCGGGAGATTCAAAATATTTCCTTTTCTATATTTCCAGATATTTCGTCTAAAATCGCAAGTGTCAATATTTTTTTTTCTGAGACTGTAATAATAAGAACACGATGAATAGTTTCTTTTATAACATAAAATTACTGAATAGTTGTCAAATGAGAAATCATAAAATGGTATTTATTTTTCAATTAAAAAAATATTGTGTGCATCTTTGTTAGAACCCGTAAAGCATGGTGACGTCACTGCAACGTCGTTGTGAAGTAACATTGTGACATTGTGACCATCGATTGTCGATGTGACGCCACGTGACGTCGATATGAAGTCACAGTGACTAAAATGTGAAGTCGTTATGGTCGTTTTAGAGCTCTTTTGTGACATTTCACAAAGTGGTCACAATGTGACGAATTTGTGAAAATTTTGTAGCGTCAATTGTGACTAATTTGACATTAACATTGTGACAAAACTGTGACAAAAGCCACGATATTTAAATTGCCAGAAACATGTTTTTAAAAGTAAATAACATCTTTTGAAGGATATTTATAAATTTCTAAAGATTTTTAAGAAAGTCACATCTCAGTCACAATGTGACGTCACTGAGTGGTGGCATTTTGGTCACAGATGTGATGTGACCATAGTGACTCACAGTGATGTCACTGTGACGTCTCTGTGACCATGCATGCTATTAGGATTTTAATGTTTTTTTTAATAATTCTTAATGATAATCTACTGATTAAAATATTCCTTTTGACTATTATACTACTGAAATATTTTATTTATTTATATTTTTTAATAGAAAAGTATACTGTAAGTATTAAAATAAAGTAAAAATATTAAAATATAATTTGCAAGCATTATTTTAAAAGTATACCGTTTATAATTCTAGGATTACAATGAATCGTTCATTTTATGGTATTAATGTTAACCTCACAGCACAGTTGTCAAATGAAAGAAAAAATTGATACTGAGATTAAATTTTGCTTAATAGAAATATTATATGAATATTTTATTTATTGCTCCTGGTTATTTAATAAATATTACTAGGTAACTTAATGAATAAAATACTCATTTCGAATTTTGTGAGTTTGCAAGAGTTTCAGACACTTCAAAACTTTTACAATTAGTGCCTGTAATTAATGATGAATTTCGTGTTAGGAAGTTCAGATAATATCTTCTTTGTCCTGTAAATAGATAATTATGTAGCATGAGAACGTTTCGTGCAGTTTTGTTTATTTCCTTTAGTTAAATGATAAGGATAGGAAAATTTATATTTGTGTAACAAAATGTATCAAAAGGTAAAATAATAAAATATTATAAAATAAAAATACTTTTGCATTAAATAATAGTTATGTCGTAAGTATATTAAAAGGATATGAATAATAAAAAATATTTTTTATTCGTTCTTCGTTTAAATTTCGTTTACTTGTGTTACTTGTATTTTGGTCAGATTTCTAAAGAAATTACAGCATATCTAGTTCAACATTTCCGTATTAAATGATAAGGATAGGAAAATTTATATTTGTGTAACAAAATGTATCAAAAGGTAAAATAATAAAATATTATAAAACACAAATATTTTTGCATTACATAATAGTAATGTCGTAACTATATTAAAAAGAGTATAAATAATAAAAATTATTTTTTATTCGTTCTTCGTTTAAATTTCGTTTACTTGTGTTACTTTTGGTCATATTGTAAAGAAATTACAGCATATCTGGTACATTATTTCCAAGAAATAATAGTAAATTTTCATAATCAATAAAATTTAATTATGCTGCAATTGGAGCCATAGAAACGAGTTTTTGTGGTTGCACAATTAATGATAGTGTAATGATCTAAATTTGCTGCACACTGAAAAAAAATTCAACTATTTTTAGGGTTTCGTTCACCTGATGAAATTCTATTCGTCTCACTCCTCTGCCTGTTTGCCACAGTGTCCTTAAAGAAAAACTGTATAAGTTAGAGATTTCAAATTTTGAGCATTAATTACTGAATACCTAGTGTCACACGACAAATCATAAAATTTTGAAAAAGTTCATTTTTTAAATTTAATTAGTTTTTTCAATGTCATTTCTTCAATTTTCGATTTAAATTTATAAAAGAAAACCTTGATTTTAAAGGTTTTCGTGTAGACATTATAGCTTAAAGGTAAAGCATCCCGCTAGTAAACGGAGGGTTCTTAATTCAAATTCCGCGCTGGGAGCTGAAATTTTTCTATTAAGATGGGCTTAGTTAAAAAAAATCGTATATTTTGTCAGTTTAATGGTCTATATTATTTTTATATTTTTTATTGTGCTGTGATAAATAATCACTGACATTCAGAATAATTATGGAATTTCTTTCTATTGCCAAAACTAATGATATTTTTTAATTATTCAGTATTTTAAATTTCGCTTATTTTTTTTTTCGTTTTTAGAAATTTAAGATTTTACTAATATTTTTTTTTTTAATTTTTGTAAAATTTGAAATGTTTATTTTTTTAAAATACTTTAATTTGAATATGTTTAATTTGATTAAAATAAATAATTTCCTTTATAACTATTTTAAAATTTAATTCATTGGCGCTACCCACTATGTAATAATTTAATGATTATGAATTAAAATTTTGGGGTTATTAATCAAAGTATAATTCTTTTTGAAAAAAAAAATATGGTACGGAAAATTCTCTGCTATCTGAGATCACACTTATCGATTTGTTGTTTATCCAATATAACATTCAGAATTTATTTGAATATGCTACATACAAAAAATAAAATTTATAATTTTTTTGGAATTTTTACGCACTGGTACGGAGATTATAACTTTAAATAAAGTATTGGAATTTTCGATGAAAAGATGTAATAATTGAGAAAATGATTTCAAGTCTGGAGTTATATTTATTAATTACCTGTTGTGAGTTATAATATTTTTAAGTGGTTAATACGGACATTAGAGGAAGAAAATTTCGTTTAGTTGAGATTTTATATATTATATATTATATATATATATATGATTATGTAAAAGGGAAATCATTTGAATTGATTTTTCATCCCGTAATATGAAAGACTAGAGCCTCAATTGATAAATTCATCACAATTACTTACTTTGAATGTATGTTATAGATTACTTATACGAAAAAAAGCTTCATTTTTCAAAAGTTTTGACAGTTTAAGTTTTTGGAAATAGTATTTTGATAATTTTAGCTTTGGATTTGTTTGGGCAGTAAGAATAACCAGTGAAAATAGATTTTTTCATTGTATTTACTTTTGAATATTTATTATAAACTTCATGTAACAAATAAAAGCGTATGACGGAACGCAATTTTCACCTTGTTTTAAACATAAAATATGTAATATGAACTTTAAAACGTTCTATGTTTTACTTAAAAGGCGACTAAAAATAATCAAAGATTTAAAAGTTAATTTTATTTAAAATATCTTAGTACATTCAAGCCTTAGCTGAGCTTTTAATCAGAGAATATCTTTTTAAAACTAATAGTTGTTTATTTATACAAATACATGATTATGTTTTGAAAAATGAAGTAAATGGAACTGAAATTAATATACTTATCTTTTCTCATTAAATTTAACCCTAGAAACTACATCTACTTTCAAATGTAGTAATTATTGGGTGGCTCATTTTCAAAACGAAATAACGCATTTGTTTAAACAAACAACAATTAGTTATAAATATATTCTCTGATGAATATCTTGGGTAATACTAAGTAGTTTAAAATAACATAATTAACACCTTTGAAAATCTTTAATCGCATTTAAGTAAAGCAATGGACGTTTTAAAGTTCATATTACATATTTTATGTTTAATGCAAAATTTCCCATAAGAACAATTTGGGTTTACACATTCTATGAGTTCCACTTCGTATATTTTATAAAACAATACTCTTTTTATCTTGTTAAGAAGAAAAATGATCGCTTTTGTTACCATTCTTATGAATAACCTTCGTTCTTCATTTAAATATTATATTGAGCTCTATAAAGTGTATTTTATTCAAAAAATAGTTAGATAAAAAAAATAAAAAATCAGAGCAAATCAGCTGTCAAAAGGGAAAAGCAGAAATAGTTCTCATGAAGTGGTTTTTTCAATAGAATAAACAAGAAAATAAAATGAATAATCGTTTTTGTTTAGAAACGTGACAGATAGAAATAAAATAGACACTTCTGGGTCATTGATTTTCCATATAGTTTCATTATTTTTGGCAGGTCTATTATAATGCATATGAAGTAAGAGCAGTTGATTCATAAAATAAATTTAAAATTATCCAAGTATATATTTCTATGATTTGTTGAGTCTTATGTATATGATATATATTTATACATGCTGTAGCTAAAAGTTAATTAGAATGCATTAAATCGAATAATAAATAAAATAATTTATGTATTTATACGCATTTTAGTACTCTTTAAAACAAAAAAAATCTAATTTGGTAATTAAATAAACAAATTCTTGTTAATTTGACAAGTTTAAAATTTGCTTTCTAATTTATGAAAAAAAAATGGATAATTCTTTTTTAACAATTTCAAACAAACTTGAAAAGTGTTCATGCCTTCGGTTTTTCCAGCCACGCTCTAACTGCCATAAATGTTCTCGGATTTCCATACAATTAGTAAATTTTATTTAAGGCCCCCTAGGCATGTTTGTTTTTGTGTATGAAGTATTTAGAATTAATAGCCCATTTACAAGGGCACCCAAAAAAATTATTAACATTGTAGCCTGCGGGGGAAAATTGTTTTCAGAGTATTTTAATGACACTATGCTGTTGGAAATGTATTGAAACTGATATAAATCACTGAATATCACTACGGTTACGTTAAAACAGGACACTCATAACATTTTCAATCTATATACAAGGATACACAAAAGAAATAGGTTACAATAATGTATCTGAGTAATAATTTCTATAAATGCGTTTTCAATTGCTGCATGCACTTTTAAATTTAACAGTTCTTTATGTGTGTTCCTAATTTTACAAATACATAGGACCTATAGATGTCCGAATGTCTATCTGCCTATAACAACACAAAAAATGCCCAACTGAATCTTTTGAAATTTTAAATATATATTTATTGCAGAATTTCGTTGAATAATTCAAATTTTAATAAAATCAAATCTGTAGTACAAATACAGGAACAATCAAAAGTATTCCATTGCACTAAGGTCTATGGCATAAAAAAGTTTCAAATGCTTTTTAATGATGTTACACTCATCTAAATATTGACATGCATTTATAAAGGGCACTAAAATATACATTTTGTAGAATGTGCCGCACAAAGTACACTTATCATTTATTTATAGGGCACCGCAAAATAATTCCGTTAGATAATTATATAAAGGAAAGGGGACATTATTTGCGGCATATTTGAATTCCGCAACTTATTTCACTTAGAATAAATTTGATGTATGCTGCTGAGGTTTACTTCTTTGAAGTGTAATAAAGAAATTTTACTGTTATTTTGAGTATTTTATTTGTGTTTTTAAATTTTGAATGTCAATGTATTTTAGCTGTTTTATATAACTACTAGCGGATCCGACAGACGCTGTCCTGTCACCGACTCTAGAAAATATATAATCATAATAATACTCATGATAATTACAACGCTCTTAATTTAATTTCTTATTAAAATTATGAAAGGAAATTATTTTTTTACTTTGCAGTAGTTTTTGAAGTCGGTACATTTTTTTATATAAAAGTTTATTTTTCTATTTTTTAATTAAAAATTAAGGATTTTCTGAAGTCGGTTAATTAAAATGGTAATACAGGAAAAAATTATTGCAAACCATACATGTATGTAATGATGGGGTTCGAACACACGATCTCTTTCTTCGAGAACCAGAGTTTAAATCTGGCGCCTTATACCACTTGGCCATTCCATCCGCACTCTATTCACGAGCTTATTCAACGCTTTTAATCAAGAAAAAATATTTAACTATTAGTTTTTGCCTAATTACTAAAAAAGTACTGAATCAATTTCGATGAAATGTGAATCTAAAGCATTCTCGAATCCACTGGAATACACACACAAAATTTCATTACAATTGGTCCAGTCGTTTATGAAGGGTTTAGTAACAAACAAACGCACAGAAGATTTATATGTATAAAGATTATTTTGCACTTTGCAGTAATTTTTGAAGTCGGTTCAATTTTTGATAGAAAAGCTTATTTTTCTCTTTTTAGTTAAAAGTTAACGATTTTTTGAAGTTAAAAAAAATTATTGCAAATCATATACGTATGTCAGGAGTGGTGTTCGAACACACGATCTCTTTCTTTAAGAACCAAAGCTTTATGCTGGCGCATTGGACCGCTTGGCCATTCCGTCCGCACTGTATTCAGCAAACTTATTCAACACTTTTAATTAGCAAAAATTACTAACTATTAGTTTTTTCCTAATTACTAAAAAAGTAATTAATCAATTTCGATGAAATGTGAATCTAAACCATTCTCGAATCCACTGGAACACACTCACAAAATTTCATTGAAATCGGTCCAGTCGTTAAAAGGGAGTTTAGTGACAAACACACGCACAGAAGATTTATATATATAAAGATTTGCATTGGATACTTAATTTTAATTTTGAAATTGTTTTGGCTGGCACTGACTCCAAAAAATCAAATAAATGTACATAAATATAATAATACGTACAATAAATACTACACTCTTAATTTAATTTCTTTTTACTATTAGATAAGGAAATTATTTTTCACTTTGCAGTAGTGTTTGAAGTCTGTTCACTTTTTGATATAAAAGTTTATTTTTCTCTTTTTAGTTAAAAGTTAACGATTTTCTGAAATTAGAAAAAAATTATTGCAAATCATACACTTACGTCAGGAGACCGCTTGGCTATTCTGTCCGCACTGCCTTCGGCGAACTTATTCAACATTTTTAATCAGCGGAAAATCACTAACTATTAGTTTTTGAATAATTACTAAAAAAGTACTTCATCAATTTCGATGAAGTGTGAGTCTAAACCATTCTCGAATCCACTGGAATACACTCACAAAATTTCCTTGAAATCTGTTTAGTCGTTTAGGAGTTCAGTGACAAACACACGCACAGAAGATTTATATATATAAAGATAGACTGTAGTATTAAAAGAATCTACATTTAACAGCAATTAATATCATTAATAAAAAGAAATGCGTTACTGTCAGGTTCTGATACCACCTCTGCTAAAGAATAGAATTTCCACTATTTCTCTATTTCAATATCTTGTATTGTATGGCTGTGTACCAGAATTTCCATGGTGACATTCCTTCTTTGTGGAAAGGGGAATTGACAGATAATCCTATGCAGGTGGTGAATAAGAGAAAGAGAAGATTGCTGAGAGGCATATCCATCTGTCAATGAGGTATGCGAATGATCAGCGGACAAGGAACATGTCCCTCATCAAGAAAGGAATGTGGAATGTGCCCAATGAGGGAGCTCCAAGGGGGGTTTATGTTGGGGAAAGCAGTGATTTGAGAAGAGCAAGGCTTGTCTCAGATTAGTTAAGTCCGTACCTGGGTTTCGTACCTAGAGGGTGCTCTGTGTGGTAGAGCGTAAGTAGTGCGTTTCTGGAGAGCAAAGGACACAGACGTCCTGGTGTTTAGTGCTCTGGGATGAGATGTGCAGGCCGAGTATACCTTGTGTTGGGAGATTCGTGGTTGATCTCTGATAAAGTGAATCTAACGTGCATTGAGTGTGAAATGTAAAGTGTAATTGGAATAGTATACAGCCAACTTTTACTGTATTTAATTTAATGTTAAACCGGATCACCTATATCCGAATTGTAATTTTATATAATTGTAAATATCGTGTTTAGTGTGTACATATATTCTAAATAAACTGATAATTCAGTTAATTGACTGCGTCAGTGTTCATTTACACAATCCTCACAGTGGGTGACCGATATGACCTTGTAATATCGGTGGTGGCAGCTATAACTACCACGGATTTTCTTCAAAGTTGTGCGGACTGAGAGGAATGTCCGACAGTTACTATTTTAAATAACAGTGAGTGCTCTTTAAATTGATTTATTTAACGCGCATTTTCTTGCATGCTTTCGCAGCGTACGCGCATTTTCTTGCAGTATAACCTTAATACCTTTTTAAATAATTAAACTATTATCTAAACACACTTTTGATTATTATTATTAGACATGCATAATTAATTTAATTGTAATATATATGAAACCGTTTTCAAAAATACTTAAAACATACACTTGTCTTATTTACCAATCAGTACAGTTTTATATTTTTTTCTATTGAAAAACATGGTAATAAAAATCGTTTTAGTTTCATTTATAAATTTAAAAAAAAACAATCTTTGTGTTTTTTTTGCAAACATCTGTATACAAAACACTCTTTACTTTTGAAAACTGTAGTTAAAATACTGTGCAAAGAGACTGAAAAGATTATTATGAAATAATTTTTCTTAAAAAAATTAAGCATTTTTTCATGGGTGTTTGTTTTCTCTTTCTTTTTGAAGTATTAAGCCAGCCTACAAGATTTGAAGATTTGAAGATCATTAAAAAGTATATTTCACAATACTGCACATAAATATTATAAAAAGAGAGCAAAAATTACGAGTTTGAAAAATAAATTATTCAAGGAAAGTTCTTTATATTTATGTATACAACAAGTAAGTTGAAATGGGATTTTAATGATAAAAAGTTTCGCATTGTGGAGATATGTGAATTTCTTGGATGAATAAACTACAAAATCTTCTGCAAGAAATATTTCTTTTAAAACTGTATTCAATTTATATGAAACGGTAATAATAAAACAGATTTCTACTTCAATTTACGACTTCATAGTGATGTTTTTATTCATATCCTTTTTATAATTTATGAGTATTTTTACACTGATTTTTGTACATTACATAACAATGTTTGTATGAATGCTTAGAAAAAAAAAAAGAATTTAGTACTTTTTTTTAAAGTTTAGGAAATTTATAATTATGATAGTTTTGATATATTTGTATGTATATATATAATAAAGTTTATTCTAAAGACTATAAATTCAGTCCAAATGCTGGGATTTAAAAAGAAAAATGTCAGTCTAACCTTTCCTTAATAAATTTCACATTTATTAGCTTGACAAAATACCCATTTGTCAATTTGTTTTATAACATTTTATTAACATTGAAATAATAACGTAATCTGACATGTATGTAATTTAATTTAGTTGTAATATATATGAAATACGTTCAAAAAATACCTAAAAAGTGTACTTTTCATATTTACCATGTAATCAGTATATTTTTTAATTTATTTTTCATTAAAAAACTTAGTAATTAAAATAATTTCAGTTTGATTCATAGATTCAAAAATCAATGTTTGTGTTTGTATATGCAAATATCTGCATACAAAACACCCTTTAGTTTTGAAAACTACAGGAAAAATGCTGTGCAAAATGACTGAAAAGATTATTTTTAAATAAATTTTTCATAAAAAGCTAAAGTCTTTTTATGGGTATATCTTTTCTCTTTCTTTTTGAAGCATTAATTAAGGCTACTAGATTTGAAGATTTTAAGATCATTAAGAATGCTTAGGGGGTGATAGATACGGAAAAACGCGTAAACAGAGCTCTCGCTTCGAGTTAATATAAAAATAGAAGTATTTAGTGTAATTAATTTAAACTTTCTGATATTTTAAAGCTATTTTTGTAGCCTTATAAAATTATAAAATGAAACACTTCATTGTAATATAATAAGAAAGGTAGCAAAATTTATGTAACACAATTTTCGAAATAAAAATTATGTGTTATATTACCAACATGAAGATATCTTAACGTTGAATTTACGTAAGAATACAATTTTTGCTTTAAAATGATCCGGAAATTTTACTCTATAGAATGAATTAAGGATATATCTATCACTCAAAAACAACATTATTAAAAAACTTTCGAATTTGAAAATTTAAAAAACTCCTAAAAAATACAACTTTTTTTTCATTAAAAATACTCAAAATATTAAACTATCTAAAGTATATTGTTTCTTTTTATAGATAATGATGTTATATGCTTGCAAAAAAAAAAAAAAAAAAAAAAAAAAAAAAAAAAAAAAAAAAAGCCATTCCATCAAATAGTTTTTTTTAAATCTTGGTGTTAGTCGTAAAAAATCAAGTTTTGAGAAAACGCGACTTAAAGTTCAAATTATATGGGTGCGGCTATGAAAGTGTTAATATATAAATGCTTATAACTCCGTTAAAAATGCAAATATTTTTATGCAGTTTTTTTGCATTGAGTTCAGAATTAATTGAATAGTAAAACTAGATCATAAAAAATCGACTTTTTGAAAAGTTCATAACCCCTGAGCCCCCTTAAAAATCATACTTCACAATACTGAACATGAATAACAAACATTACCAGTTAAAAGAACAACCATTACCAGTTTGAAAAATAATTTATTCAAGAAAAGTCCTTTATGTTTATTTATACTACAAGAAAGTTGAAATGGGATTTTAATGATAAAAAGTTTAGCAATATGGAGATTTGCGAATTTCTTGTATGAGTAAATTATAAGATCTTCTGCAAGAAATACTTATTTTAAAGATGGATTCAATTTATATGAAACTGTAACAATAACACTGAATTATATTTCGAAATGATGTTTTTATTCATATCTTTCTGCTATTTTATGCATATATTTAAATATATTATTGTATGTTCTACAAAGCTTATAAAAAAATTGGTCCTTTTTTTAAAAAAAGCTTAGAAAATTCATAATTATTCTAGTTTTGACATCATTTTTTCAAAATATAATATAAAGATTCTTCTAAAGACTGTGGATTTAGGTCACATCCTGGGATTAAATAAATAAAAATGCAAAAAATAAATGACTGTGACAATCTAACATTTTTTTTTACATTATTTTATTAACATTGAAACAATTACATAATTTCACTAATAGCAGAAATTGCTATACGATTGCTGCGGACAGCTGAACATGTTGAATAATAGTAAGACTTATAAGCCAATGGGAAAGGAAAAGAATCAGGTCTAATTTGAGCGTTTCTTGACAGAATTCGTTGCATCTAACAATTTGGAATTTATTGGCAAATGTTTCGTTTTTTTATCTGTATGACTTTCTTGGATATTTCTTGCTGAGTGGCAATTTCTGGCAAAAAACAGCCAACATAGGTCATCAATTAATCAACACTAGCTTAACCAATTGCTGAGTCTTAAACAAAATCTGCAAAGTTATTTAATTTTCTCTTTGAAACTGGGATTCTTAGAACTTTTTTATGTAGCGGAAACAACGAAAAATCATTTAACAGAAACACGTTTGTCAATTAAATAAATAAATTTACTAAGATTTCTTAGGAAACTGGGATGAACCGAACTTTTTAACCTTCCGTCGAGCGCGCCGTTGTAAAAAGTACAACACTCATTTTCTTTTTTCTTTAATACAAAATTCAAACAGCAGAGGGTGTTAATAACTATTTGTATTCGCTAATTGGATCTCTTTGTCTATTTTCTGAAAGTTTTTTTTTTTTTTTTTTTTTTTTTTTTTTTTTTTGTATTTTAGCTTGCGCAATTATCTGCACCTGTCATTTTAATCTATTAACAATGTATGAAATGTTCAAGGTTTATCTGCAAACAGCCTTCAAAAAAGCAAATCTTATGTTTGATATGTGAAGTAACTATGAAGTAACTATTATAGATGAAATGTAGGAGTAATTCTATAAACCCGAAATGACTAAATTCTTGTTTAGTAATTCATTATTTATTTTCATTTTTTGTGACTATAGTAGTAAGTAGCTTTTTTTATGTCTAAACTTCTGCTTTAGTATGTTATAACAAAATAAATTTATTGCAAAATACTTTCATAAATTGTGATAAGAGATAATTTATATGATATTTGCATGTTAAAGTATTTGTAAAATTTAAAAAAAGCAGCAATATTTGATTCTTCTTCGTCTGTTGTACAATTTACAACGCTCGCCCGCTCTTGTGATGAAAATTTGTGTGCCCGGCGAAAAGTTAAAGAAGTGCAACCTGTTTACAATAAAAAAATTAGTAAGATTACTGCCATTTTAGTAGATTATTTTGTAAAGCTACAGAAGACTATAGTGTTTTACAAAAACTAAATGTGTAGATATACATCTGTTTTTTATACTGTGTATAGATAAAATTCTATCAAGCAGACAGATTTCTCTAACTTTCAATCTGCAGAATTACAGATTTTTTTACAGTATAGTTGCAGTGCCTTTTTTTTTAGTTTTACATATTTATTCGCTAATTTTACACTCATTCTTTTACTCAGATGAATATTCAAAATATTTTGCAATTATTTTGTATTTTAGTTCAACAAAAGCAAACAATAACCTTTTAATTAAAAATATATAATGCAAATAGTTTTCAAATATTTTGACGAATTTATGTAAAAATATTCCTGCCAGAGTTAGGTATGTATGTATATATACATAAATATTTTTCTCACGAGCTGCTTTTGGATAAATAATGAAGTTTACTATTAACCCGGGCGGACGCACGCAGAGCCTAAAAGACCCGGAATGTTTATGGTTTTTACAATTGTAAACACAAATTTTTTAAAGTAATCTTCAACATATTTTATCTTAATATTTGTATGAATTGTCTCCGTCTAAATAAAGTGACTGTTATAGTTTGATTTTTATTAGTGACACAGTTAAAATCATTCATACCCTGAAAAGCGCGCGTTCTCCCGGGTTAAATTTGAGAATTTTTAGATCATTATAAAAGTTATATCTCTTAACCAAAAAAAAAAAAAAAAAAAAAAAAAAAAAAAAAAAAAAAAAAAAACTCAGAAACGGGAGCAATCTTTATCAGTTTGAATCATAACTCAACAAAGATTTACATCTTGTTGTATAACAAGAAGTTTGAAATGAGATTTTAATGACCCGATGAACAGAATGGAGAATATACATAGATTTCTTCAGATGTTATCCAGAAATTTATTTGTTATTATTCAAAATTTAAGCAATAACAATAATACAAGAGAAAATATTACACGAATTCTTACATAAGGGTGTTTTTCAATTAATTGCTTTTTTACCCCAATATGTGTGTTTTATTATTGGGCATTTTGATATTTCGTATTAGTCACTGCATGCAAGCTTTGAAAAATGTTCGACAATATATAAAATTGTCTGAACGTAATCTTAATAATGTTATTTTCAGTACAGTTTGTTAGAGAACAAAGTTTTAAATGTTTAGAGTTTAAATCATCGATTTTTAAAAAGAAAAACAACATCAAAAAAGTTGCATATTATAGATTATATATATATATATATATGAGTGTGTGAGTATGTAGCGTGGTGTAAATATCAGTCATAATGGGAAAGCTGTAACTAGATGCGTTATTTTCTTCGATCACAGTGTGTGTGATAAAAGATCGTCCGTTTTTTTTTTCTTGAAAGTTGACCCATTTATTCAAATTATGTACTCCTACTGATCATCCTGGCACTGATCAGCCAAATCCCAATAAAAATAACAATTACTACTTGGCAGTCGCATCATTATTACACTGATTATAGTATGAATAAGATAAGACAGTAGTTGGAAATACCGGTAATTTTCCCAGAAAAAACACAGTCCACTTCGAAATATTTTTATTCTCGAAGCATGATTTAAAATAATTCGCACTCAATGAGAAATTGGGGTAAGGGGTCAGGATGAAATTTTATTAATTACATTAAGCAATTAGATCTTAACTAATAATTTAGAATTCTACAGAAATCTTAAACTCCAACCGATAGTTTATGAAGTACTCAACAAAAACACAGAAATTCTCCTCCGATACTCATGCATGAGGGTTTTGTTAACACAGGATTCGAATAATAACTTCGGATGAATGAAATTTAGACTAAAAAAATACAGAAATGGTACTCAGCCGGGTAAATGAGCAACAGGAAAATGCGAGGAAATGAAAATGATAAAAAGTGCGTTATCTATAGGCGGTAGGATATTTTGTAACGCGACAATGACAACATAGACTAGCACGTGGATTCTCAATACAATCTATGGTATGGAATAATGAAATAAAAATGGTATAAAGAAACAAATATCAACTGTCTGAATTTGAAAAAATAAAATAATTGTTTTTGATAGATTAAAGTTTTTAGAATAAGAAACAAAAAAAAAAAAAAAAAAAAAAAAAAAAAAAAAAAAAAAAAAAAAAAAAAAAAAAATTGCGCAGATAAAGATTTATAAAGGGATTAAAGCATTAGTTAAAAAAATCGAAATAAATAATAATTAATATGCGTTTTTGAGATTAAAGAAATTAGATAATATTAAAAAGTAGGTATTAATAAGAAATAAGAAAATAATGAATATGACGCAACTTTAAATAATTCAAAGGAATGTTTGTTATACGCGCACACACACACACACACATATATACACTATATTGCCATTGATTATGGGACACTTGCGATTTTAGACATTTTACTAAATATCTAGAAAAATACATTAGGAATCATCTCGAAACTCTCACTGTATAAATATAATAGTATACGTCATACATCTCCGTGAAGAATTTTTACCGAAACTCCATAGGGGACCGTCAACAAATTAAAAAAGAATGAATATCTTTTGAATAACCCTGTCAAAACTAATGTAGCAAAAGGGCTCAAACTCTAGATTATGATTGAATGCCTTATTGTAATACACTGTGTTCATTTTTATGCAAATAGCATGCATACACGCAGAGTAATTAAGGTTTTTATAAAAATGGCCCCAAATTTTTCTAAGTTTTTCCCTTATAATTTTCAGAGTTCTTAATATAAAATAATATTTTTTTCAGAAAATATGACAAACAACATTGCACACAGTACCCTGTCATCAAAATTAAAAAATAATAAAAATTGTATGAAAAATGAGTAGGTTTACTAAATAATTTTTTACTGCGCATGCGTCAAAGATATCAAAATTTCATTTGCATATTATGTTAGCTAAATGTATAGAGCAACTTTTGTAAAAGTCTCAAAATTATAGCTTGAAAATTCTGAAAGTAATCGTCTATAGAAAAAGGACAAAATCCGTTATTTCCAAAATGAAGCAAAAAAATGAGGGATTTTATCCAAAAGTAGTCGTAACATACCGTATTGTGTATTCTATATTGACACTAATCAGTGAATATATGGATACAACCCCTCTTGCTTTTGCTTCATTTTGAGAATAACGGATTTTCAACTTATTCAATTGACGATTATTTTCAGAATTTTAGAGTTATGATTTTGTGACTTTCACAAAAGTTGCTCTATACACTTAGCTAACATAATATGCAAATGAAATTTTGATATCGTTGACGCATGCGCAGTAAAAAATTATTTAGTAAACCAACTCATTTTGTATACAATTTTCATTATTTTTTAATTCTGATTACAGGGTACTGTATGAAATGTTGTTTGTCATATTTTCTGAAAAAAATATTATTTTATATTAAGAACTCTGAAAATTATAAGGGGAAAACTTAGAAAAATTTGGGATCATTTTTATAAAAACCTTAATTACTCTGCGAGAGTGCATGCTGTTTGCATAAAAATGAACACAGTGTATTACAATAAGGCATTCAATCATAATCTAGAGTTTGAGCGCTTTTGCTATATTAGTTTTGACAGGGTTATTCAAAAGATATTCATTCTTTTTTAATTTGTTGACGGTCCCCCATGGAGTTTCGGTAAAAAATCTTCACGGAGATGTATGACGTATACTATTATATTTATACACTAAGAGTTTCGAGATGATTCCTAATGTATTTTTCTAGATATTTAGTAAAATGTCTAAAATCGCAAGTGTCCCATAATCAATGGCAATATAGTGTATATATATATATATATATATATATATGTATATATATATATATATATATGTATATATATATATATTAAGTAGTTTTATACACATAGTTTTTTCTTTTAAAAATACCGCGCAAAATCTCACTTTTTTTGTTTGTCAAACAGAAAACAAATTCCCTTTAAAGTAAAAAACACAAAAATTACTTATTTTTTAAAACGGAAAAAAATAGCATTTAAAAAATTGAACTTTTATTTTGAATTATATTTTTCATACAGAACTGGAATCAGTTTTCTTTTAGTAGTTGCCAACTTGAGAGTTGCAAGTTTGCTTGAGCTTGTTAGTTTTCAAGATTTAATGGTCATTATAAAGTATCCCTAGTAGCAAATCAATATTGGTCTAACATTGCTCCAATATTTCATTCATTGTAAACATTGCTAATAAAACGCCAATATTGATTATATATTGGCTTTTCGTTGGAAATATTTCCAATGAATTCCCAATATTGTACAAAAGTCGGCGTTACATTGGAAATATTTCCAAATAAACTCATATATTTAACCAATATTGGCGTTTTATTGGAAATATTTCGAATGAAACTCCAATATTTGCATAATATTTCCTGCAAATATTGACTAAATAAGGGCAAAATGTAAACACCCCAATATTGGAGCTATATTTCATGCCATTATTTCGCCAATTTGCCAATATTGCTCTAAGATGTAGCCAATTTTGTAAACTAAATAAAAATATTCTGGAAGAGAGCAAACAGTACTAGTTTAAATCATAATTTATTCATTGAAAAAAAAGTTTAAATGAGATTTTAAAGGTACGACGTATTGTGGAGAGAAAATTTATGGATTTCTTGGATGGGTATCCTTGAAAATCTTATTCAAGATATACTCCTTTTAAAAACTTATTCAAAGTTTATGAAACGGGAATAATAAAAGATAGAAAATATGCATGTATTCTATTCAAGATATAGTACTTCTTTTAAGAACTTATTCAAAGTTTATGAAACGGCAATAATAAAAGATAAAAAATATGCACGAATTCATTCATTTTTTATGTTTTTGACTTCTTGAAAAGTTTCTGTAAGGAAAAAATAGTGCAGTTATCAGTTGACTTTGAAATATCTCGTAATCAGAATTGCAGACATAAAATAAAAATTTAATACTTAATTTTTTAAGTAAATTTCTGAAATTCTCTATTATTTTACAGTATTGTTACATCATTGCGTATTTACTATAGAATATAGATTACAACACATACTATTTATAAACAAAAACTATAAAATAAGTGAAGATTGCTTATAATGGTTTGTCCATTCTTAAAAAAATATAGATCCTAAAATATTTCAAGTGTAAAAAAAAACTATTGTTCATAATTGTAACACAAGTAATGGCTTTATATATGTATATATAAATATATATGTACCTATGTATATATATACATTTCTTTTTGAGGATTAGTCTTTTTTTGTGAATACCCATTTTAAATTGAAGTGTTACTATTCAACATCTATAATGAATAGATAATATGCCTATACAAAACAAACTTAAAGAAGGCAAGATGAGTTATACATACAAATATATGCATTACATATTTTTATATACCGGGTGTCCAGTAAATAACTGACCCATTTTAAAATTAAAATACAAAAAAACGGTTTGAGATAAAAATGCGCGGTTTGCGGTATTGTTATTAGAATATCAATAAATTTTTAATACGCACTTCCTTCAAATAGTTCTAATTTCGGCCAAAAGATGGCGCTGGCGGCATCACTCTGTAGAAATACAGCCTGTTTTCTTGTTCTGAAGCTGGTGATCTTTCCGGCTCATTTTTCCGAGTCAAATCTGAGTCGAAATGTTGAATCGACTCTCCACTCCCAGAATGCAGAAATAGGATTTGTTGATTGAAACGAGATTTAAAATAACATTTAAGATTGAACTAGGTCTATTGTAACAACCTATGTCTATTGTAACCTCCTCAGACAAATATCAGGGGGAACTACAAAAACTAGTTTAAAATTACTGAAAAACATCTCCAAAGGTGTGTCAATCTATGAATAAATATTTATGACAAGCAAACATTTGTTAAAGAAACTTAGAAATATTTTTAACAATTCTAGAAAAATTTAAATTAATTTAAAGGATGTTCTTTAGTGTTTCAAAATTCTCTTCGGAATATGTTATTTTAACCGCTTAACTGATACGCTTTTTTACGTACAATGAAATGAAAATATGGGATAAACGCCGCTTTTTTAAACCTAAAATAATCGTAATATTTAATTTAAATATTTCTTCTATTAAATAGTATGAAATTGCATTTAAAATTTTTAGTAGTGTCAGAAAGCTTTAAGTGATGGAAGAAGCACACTATTATTGCCGGTACGTTGTACCGGCAAATACAAAAATATAAAAATGTATTTGCGTAAATATGATTTATTATCTTTTTTAAATTATGTAGAAAAATACCAATGTTCAATTTATTTTTCAATATTAATATTTATAAAATTGAAGTAAAATAAGGAGACATTCAGTTTTATCTAAAATATCTATGGCCCCACCAGTGGGCGATAGGTTCTGACGTCTCAACTAGTAGACGGCAGTGCTGGGTGGAAGAAGCACACTATTATTACCGGTACGTTGTACGGGCAAATCAGTAAAAAATTTAAAACAATGGTATGCAAATAGCGTTGCCAAGTCTCCTGTCTAAGAAAACTTATAAATCGGCACATTAAAATTTTCTAAATCTTAATATAAAGGAATCCGTCTACAACAAATCTTGTCTTAAACATAAAAATTTATTGTTCCCGAAATAGAAAGAAACATACAAAACTACCTGCTAAGGCAAAAATCTGCCTAAAACAAAATATTATTAATTTTTCCGAAAACCGAATTCATCCCTATTTTAAATTCATATTTTTTCATTTAACGTTTCCAAAAATTTTATTACGAAAGCCGTAAGAGATTTTAAGAAGTCTCTTGCACACACCTTGCCACCCCGCACCCATCCACGGCAGCAAACGTATCTACGCTAAAATGGACGGATGTTTAAAAAGAAAAAAAGAAGACGTATCTTTTTCTATAGCCTGTAAGTCATCCCTCTTCAAACCTTCATTACAAAAAGCATCATAGATCCTGAAATATATTTCACCCCCCCCCCCCCCGATATAGGAGGGAAATATGTAATCTCGTTCTTTTCCCCCGGTATCAGAAAAGAACGAGAAAAAAAAACATTCTAAAAATATCTCCTGTATCTGATTTCAAATAAGATATATTATTAAAAATATGATTTTTTATCTTTTTAAAATTATGTATAAAAAATACCAATGTTCAAATTATTTTTCAATATTTATATTTATAAAATTGAACTAAAATAAGTAGACATTCAGTTTTATCTAAAATATCTATGGCCTCACCAGTAGGCGATAGGTTCTGACGTCTCAACTGGCGTTGAAATCAGCATTGTAATAACCTCTTCTATTTACAGTGTAGATGAAGCAAATCCCTAAAAATTTAAACATGACATTGTGCTAAGAGCATCAATTTCATGTTCATTGCTTTTTTTTACTGTTATTCGGTATTGCATTACACAAATATAGCTTCAAAAGTTGTAATCTAGGCTTGTAAAACCGATTCGTATTTCAACTCATCGAATCCAACAGGAGAAAAATATAGAATCGGGAGATAGTAAATGAAAGAAAGGATCGGGACAGTGAATACTGCGTTGGCTTCTGAAATGTTTTCAACAGCTTTTGTCTCATGCAATATTTAAAAAAAAAGAACAAAACTAGAAGAAAAAGAAACGAAACTTTATTTCAGTAAAAAGTTTCCGTAAAAATGTTTTGCCATAAAATTGCATATAGATATTTTAGTTTGGTTTAATTTATTATGTACGCGTGGGATATAGGTCAGAAAGGGGTGGGATGCCCTGTGTGGGGGGTCTTTCTAAGGGCACCTAACCCGTATTTACACAAGAAAATATAAGGTTCGAAGAAAACCACGGAAAACTCCGAACCGTTATGCCGACAGACGCGATTGGGTTCGAACTCAGCACTGCCGTCTACCAGTTGAGAGGTCAGAACCTATCGCCCACTGGTGGGGCCATAGATATTTTAGATAAAACTGAATGTTTACTTATTTTACTTCAATTTTATAAATATTAATATTGAAAAATAAATTGAATATTGGTATTTTTTCTACATAATTTAAAAAAGATAATAAATCATATTTACGCAAATATATTTTAATATTTTTATATTTGCCCGTACAACGTACCGACAATAATAGTGTGCTTCTTCCATCACTTAAAGCTTTCTGACACTACTAAAAATTTTAAATGCAATTTCATACTATTTAATAGAAGAAATATTTAAATTAAATATTACGATTATTTTAGGTTTAAAAAAGCGGCGTTTATCCCATATTTTCATTTCATTGTACGTAAAAAAGCGTATCAGTTAAGCGGTTAAAATAACATATTCCGAAGAGAATTTTGAAACACTAAAGAACATCCTTTAAATTAATTTAAATATTTCTAGAATTGTTAAAAATATTTCTAAGTTTCTTTAACAAATGTTTGCTTGTCATAAATATTTATTCATAGATTGACACACCTTTGGAGATGTTTTTCAGTAATTTTAAACTAGTTTTTGTAGTTCCCCCTGATATTTGTCTGAGGAGGTTACAATAGACATAGGTTGTTACAATAGACCTAGTTCAATCTTAAATGTTATTTTAAATCTCGTTTCAATCAACAAATCCTATTTCTGCAGTCTGGGAGTGGAGAGTCGATTCAACATTTCGACTCAGATTTGACTCGGAAAAATGAGCCGGAAAGATCACCAGCTTCAGAACAAGAAAACAGGCTGTATTTCTACAGTCTGATGCCGCCAGCGCCATCTTTTGGCCGAAATTAGAACTATTTGAAGGAAGTGCGTATTAAAAATTTATTGATATTCTAATAACAATACCGCAAACCGCGCATTTTTATCTCAAACCGTTTTTTTGTTATTTAATTTTAAAAAGGGTCAGTTATTTACTGGACACCCGGTACATAGTACTTTCTTTTAAAAATGCCACACAAATTCACACTTTTCTTGTTTGTGTAACAGAAAACAAATTTTCTTTAAAGTAAACAAACACACAAATTACCTATTTTTTAAAACGGAAAGAAAAGTAGCATTTAAAAAAATGAACTTCTTTTTTGAATTATATTTTTCATGCTGGACTGGAATTAAGTTTTTTTTATTTGTTGCCAATTCGAGAGTTGCAAGTTCGCTTATTGCTTGTAAGTTTTGAATATTCAATGGTCATTATAAAGTATATTTCGCAAACTGGATAAAAATATTCTGAAAGAGAGCAAATAGTACTAGTTTAAATCATAATTTATTCTTTGGAAAAAAAAAATTCATAACTTAATATGCAACAAGGAAGTTTAAATGAGATTTTAATGGTACGACGTATTGTGGAAAGAAAATTTATGGATTTCTTGAATATGGGTATCTTTGAAGATCTTATTTAAGATATACTTCTTTTAAAAACATAGTCAAAGTTTATGACCCGACAATAATAAAAGATAGAAAATATACATGTATTCATTAATGCTTCTTGAAAAGTTTTCTGTAGAGGAAAAAATAGTGCAATTATCAGTTGACTTTCAAATATTTCGTAATCAGAAATGCAGACATAAAATGAAAATGTAACACTTAAAATTTTTTAGCGAGTTTCGGAAATCCTCTATCATTTTACTTTTAAAATGTATCATATAAAATACATCATAGTGCACTTACTATGAAAAACATTGGATTACAATGCATACTATTTAGAAACAAAATGTTGGTTATAATGGTTTGTTAATTCTTAAATGAAAAAATATTCAAATATATAATATACATATATATATAAGACCAGTAATAGTAAACAATATTAACCACTTGAAATTAATAGAAAAAAACCATATTGATCATGACGAAAAATTTAAATAAATAAAAAAATGAATATAGTAGAAATTTGTTGAACCAAAGCAGAATTGTGAAGCCCCAAATACTTTGGAACTACAAATGAAGTGTGTGGTTTCATCTTCGTATTAGCTATGAAAAAGTAAAATAATACGAATTTGGGGCTCCCAACACATATCAAACCAAAATTCATGACGAGAAATAACATCAATAACAATTTATATATATACATATATATATATATATACACACATATATATGTGTGTGTGTGTGTGTATTTTTTTTTAGTTGTTGTCAATTTGAGAGTTGCAATTCTGCTTATTGCTTTTTATTTTTCAACATTTACTGCTCATTATGATGTATATTTACCAAACTGAATAAAAATATTCTGAAAGAGAGCAAACAGTTCTAGTTTAAATCATAATTTATTCCTTGGAAAAATTTTATAACTTAATATGCAACAAGGATGTCTAAATGAGATTTTAATGGTATGATGTAATGTGGAGTGAAAATTTATGGATTTCTTGGATGTGTATCCTTGACGATCTTATTCAAGATATACTTATTTTAAGAATTTATTCAAAGTTCATAAAACGGCAATAACAATGACAGAAAATGTGTATGCATCCATTCATATTTTTTTGTGGTTATGACTTCTTGAAAAGTTTTTTGTATAAGAAAAAAATAGCGCAATTATCAGTTGACTTTCAAATATTTCGTAATTAGAAATGCTGTCATGAAATAAAAATGTAACAATTTTAGCGAGTTTCTGAAACTCTCTATCATTTTACTTTTAAAATGTTGTTATACATCATAATGTATTTACTAAAGAACATTGGATTGCAACACACACTATTTGTAAACGAAAACAACAATGAAAGTGAAGATTGGTTAAGATGGTTCGTCCATTCTTTAAAAAAAAAAAAAAAAAAAAAAAAAAAAAAAAAAAAAAAAAAAAAAACGTAGATAATAAAAATAAATAAAAATATATATATATGTGTGTGTGTGTGTGTGTGAATAAATAAAATCAATAATTTTAAAATGTAGAATTTTAATTAAAAATAAACAAATAGTTTTTAAATCAGTGAGTGATAATTCTAAACTTTACTTCATTATTCTTCTATTAAATTATATAGAACTATGAAAAAAATTCTGAAACCAAAATGAAAACCACTACTAAATTGAAACATCACACATTTGGGTAGTTCCGGTCATTTATTAACCTGTTTTGAAGGTAACAAATTAAACATAACCCAATAGAATGAATTTATGAGAAAAAGTGTAAAATAAAGGTAAAATAGAAGCTTTTATTTTATTTAAACAGAATTATTTATATACATCAAATTATCATCTTGTAAAAATGATAGTGTTTTATTTTCTGAGTAGAACGCACCTAAATACAGAAGCTTGATATAAGCGTACTATGAAACATTTATTCTAACTGATTAAATATAACTGATTACCATTTATAAACTACAACGTAGTTTAATATTGCACAGGTTAATTTATTTGTGAGATTTTCTCAAAAGTAATTTCAGTTTTAAGCATATAATGATTATAAAGTATGAAAAACAAAATAGTAAAAAGAATTAAAAGGAAAATTGCAACTAGTTTACTATTTATATTAAATTGTTTGGAAAACTCAAACGATTTCCATCCAAATATCATAAAGATACTTCAAAGAGAATCCTCAAATTATTGTAGCTTTGTATAATAGTATTACAATATTTTTATTATAACTGATTATCATTTTTAACCTTTTGCCGGGCACGCAAATTTTCATCACATGAGCCAGTGCGCATTGTAAATTGTACAACAGATAAAAAAAATCAATTATTTTTGCGTTATTTTAATTTTACAAATAAGTTAACATGCTAATAACATATAAGTTATCTCTGATCACAATTTATGAAAGCATTTCGAAAAAACACTTATTTTGTTATAACATATTAAAGCAGAAGTTTAGATGTATAAAGAGCTATTTGCTATTACAATCACCAAGAATAAAAATTTATAATGAATTACTAAATAATAATTAAGTAATTTCGGATCTACAGAATTAGCATTATAATTCATCTGTATTAGTCGCTTTTCATATTAAACATAAGATTTGCTTTTTTAAAGGTTGTATATAAAAAAAATAAATAAAATAAACGCGTTGTTAAAAGATTAATTACAACTAATTGCACAATCTGAAATACAGATAATTTTCAGGAACTGGGTAAAGAGATGATCCAATAAACAAATACAGATGGTTATTAACACCCACTACTGTTTGAATTTTTTTTAAAGAGAAAAGAAAGAGAATATTGTACATTTTACAACGGCGCGCCCGACGGAATGTTAAACTAAAATGTGACGCTTGTGGCGTAGTTCCCTTTATTTTTTAGCTTTTGTCAAAGCAAATTAGAGTAATTAGAGTTATACATGTATAAGTGAACGGAAAGAGTGTAAAATGAATTATTAATGAAGCTTATACTAATATAATAAAATGTCCTGGTGTAATATCGCCAGAAAGGGTAAAAACACCAAATGCTAATATTACGTGTAGTTATGAAAGATTCTGATGTGTGACTTCTACGGCTTCTGCGCATACTCTAAGTTATCTGAATCTCAAACAATCGCTAAAAGTAAATTTGTTCTCTTCTTAGACTTTATCGCTGGAAGAAGCACATAAAAATCAACGCTAGATCAAAAACGTGCGAAGTAAATTATGGTATTGCATCGATTATATATTTAATAGATGCAATACCGCTCTCTCTAAACTGTACCAAGAACAAGAAATTATAATAGATTTCAAAAAAGCTAAATTACTAAAGAAAATATCAAATTACCAAAAGATTAAAATCATGGAACAAATTGAAATTTTATGTGGAGCTAAAAATAGTTGTAACAATACTTTGCCGTACGATATTCCAAGAATATGGTACAATCTTCTCAAAATAACTTGAACCCCCTTTCTATCGAATTTGGAACATTCCGACTTCTCCCCTCTTTTATACGTTGTCTTAGGATCAGTCCACTTCGTATATAGAAGAACTCAGCCTTCGACTTTTACTCTTTTGTTGTTTTAACCCTGATGATGAGCATGACATGCTCAAAAGTACTAGGTTTTATTAATAAAAAACACCTTTAAGTAATCTGAGTATTTTATTTTGGTTTTATGTAAAACATTATTTTGTACATAATGGTAATAAGAAACCAAATTAAAAGCGTAGTGTTTACCGTGCGTATTATTATATTTACATACATTCATTTTATTTTTTTTAGTCGGTGCAAGCCAAGCCAAACTTAAAATTAAAATTCATTATTCAATGCAAATCGTAAAAGAGTAAAATTAAAATTTTTAACTAAACATTAAATCGAAAAAAATCTCTTAGATACCTGGATGTGTGTCTATTGGAAAATTACTAGTAACTTGGCTTGCCTGGCACCGCATTTTTGGTAAAAGAGTTTTTGCACAGTATATTTCATTACTAAGCTTAATTAATCATTTTGACTGAACGTTATAGGAAATTATAACCGATAAATTTGATAAATACGCAACCATTATCACATTTATCAAAATTCGTGGTTAATATTAATAATTACTTAATTTATCAAATTAACCGAAACATACATATATATTTTAATAAAACTAAAACCTTTCGCTTTGATGTTCAATGTTAGTATCAGATTCAATTTTCCACTTACTTTTAAACTTAATGCTTCGATATTATGTCGAAAGTAATTTCGCATATTCGCATAAGACCAGAGATAAAAATATAAAAAAAAACCTTTACAATTTTATCTTGGTTAACATACAAAAGGCTTTCTCTAGAATATAAAATATTCAATAGAAATTCGTGAGTTTGAATACTAATGTGCTTCTTTTAAAAACAAATTGAGTTTAAAAAAGAATTATTCATTATCAGGAAAAATACAGGAATGATATCCATAACTTTTTATACGTATCTTGAAAATTAGCATCGGAAATGAAAGTTTTTTAAGTCAAATACGTAATTTAACAATAATTAACAAATTAGATGTTAAGTCATAATAAATTTAATAATAAAAAATATTTTTTTGATACAATTGATTTCGAAACTCACAGGCAAACAAAAAATCTTTTAAAAAGTTCAATAAATCAGATGCAAATAGTGTATTTCAAAATAATCTTTAACTCTTTAGTAAATATAATGATATATTTTTTTTACATTTTTGTAACATTCCTAGTTAAATATATCGTTTAGAAAAAAAATATATTCTACAAAAAAATAATCATACGAACATTAATATTGGGAAATTCACTTTTTTCTCTATACAATGGTGTTTGAAAATCGGTAATGAATTTCTCCGTGACACATAATTTCATAGGAATAAACATTTTAGTATAAGAAGATGTTAAAATATTTAGCATTACTTTTTAAGAATTTTATTTATTTATTTATTTTTTTTTTCTTTTTGTAGTATCATATAAGACGCGAAATAAGGACAAAAAAATATTAAATTGATAAATATGTTTCCTTTCCTTATTTGCATTTAAAAAATGTAATTTAACAAATTGCAACGACTATTTGGGGAATAATATTTTCACAATTTTCTGCAATTTTAAATTTATAAATGATTTCTATATTTAAAAAAAAAAATAATAACATCATTTTTATGGTGATCAAAACGTCGCTTAAGCAATAACAGAGTCCTTAATATGCCTGGACATTTAGGGTAACGTAAATACTCTTGGACCAAGCATGAACAATCATTAAATGAAATTTCAGTTTAAGAATATTTGGTACTGAAAAATTTTAAGCTTCTAAGCATCGCACATTTTCAAGTTTTACACCGTTGTATAAAGAAAAAAAAAAACTTTTAAATGCAACTTGTTTCAAACCTGTATTTATTTATTTGTTTATTTTTTTGTAGTTTTTTTTTTTTTTTTTTTTTTTTTTGTCATCGTGGCAACAGTAGCATTCCATTTCTAGACATTAAGCATGGACCAATCAGAAAACGAATAAAATAAAAAACAGAAGTATTTCATTTTTGGACATTAAACATGGACCAATTCAGAAAACGAATAAAATAAAATATGTTGCGAAATTCAACCAAGAAAAAGATTTAGATACACTTCAGATTTCCCAATTCTCTACCGAAGACAAGACTATTTTCCAAATAGAAAAAAAAACGAGACATTTATATAAAAAAAAATCTTCTGAACTGAGAATCTCTGTATATGTCATAAAGGTTAAGCTATCTTCTTTGTCTTCATGATCTATATATTTAAAAGACCTGGCTGCTTTTTTAGTCATCAGCCCTGGGATTTCTACTGACCCGATTTTGATAGTTATTTTTTAAAATGAAAGATGTTTATGTGTAGATGTGCCCATTCTGGCTATTTTTTATTTTTTTTCAATTTTTCAATTTTATTTTTAATTTTAAAAGCTTTTTCGTGACGTTTCTTCACAACAGTTGCAACGGGTTAAGCTTTTCTCACTATATTAAAAATTTATTTTGCTTTATTACTTCCCATCAATCAGGAGCTAGATCTCAGCGGTTAATGATGTGTAATCACATTTCAAAGAAAAAAAAAAATGGTTTTCGTAAAATTTAATCCCAATAAAATGATTGCACATTCACTATTGGCGGTACAATTCACAGATTATTTACCAAGTAATATTAATAAGTATTGCGTAAATAAAATAACAGAAAATAAACTTTAATAAAATATAATATCTAAAGCGAAATTTTGTCGATCGAGAAAATATCATCATTCAGAAACCAGATAAATTTGTTCCATGAATATAATATACATTTTTATGGCTATGTCAGTGATGATGTCATATTCACTGACTTTTATTCCTGAATCTAAATATACTGAATTTCTATTTATTTAAAGGTCCGTGGTGTGCACAAATGAAAATATTCCTATGAATTGCGCCATTTCTATTTAATTATAATAGATATTTTATGAAACTAAAGAATTTTTAAATAATTGCATAAATCACGCTTTTATTTCGGAAAAGATGAATGTTTCTGAAGCTATAAATGATGTCATATTAGGAAAAAAAGAATAAAACCCGTGGAATGCCGTTATTGCGGTATTTCTATTTTACATAATATCAAAGATTAATTAAAATCATTTCATTGTATTAAGTTATTATTTAAAATAAAAATAAATAAAATGTTTTCTGCATATCAGCAACAAATACAAAAATTTTATTCTTTATAATAACAAAGATATTGTTTTTTTTCGTTTCCATAACAATAAAATTAATTTTGACAAGTTCAACCAGGCTAAAACAAATAAATAAATTAAATTTATTGCAAGTGCTGTAAATGCATAGTGGATTGGTTAGAAGTTTAGTAACCCCCTGTTTCAATTAAAATTAAAATGTTTTATTGCTATTATAATTATTGTACAGTTACCAAGCGATATTTAAATGAAAAAAAATAAATTATTTGCGTTTGTAATGACCGAAAGGTGGCGTTGTATAGACCTGATAATCGTTTGTTTACGTAGTGCTTGCTGTTTGTTCCACGCTGTAGCATAGCGAAACCCGTTTAAAGAGCTATTTAAAGTGCAGTTTTTATCTTTTTTATTTAATTATGGGAGATAAATTACAAATATCGACAATTTTAGAATTTCTAGATGCTGGAAAATCTAGTAATTGCTTTAGAGAAGCTGAAGCAATTATTGATTCAAAGAGATTAGTAATGTGCGGCATTAAAGAATGCAAAGAAGAAATAGAGATTGTAGGCTCGTGTTTACAAACAAAAGGAAATCCCCATATTATTTCAGGTTTGCTAGTAAAGGAAAACAAAAATTTGAAAATAAAAATTTTTTCTTGCTCTTGCAAAGCTGGAGCAAGCGAATCATGCAAGCATTGTGTTGCTGTCATGTTATTTTGCCATAAGTAAGTCAAATGTATTTTTTTATATTATAGATCTAAACTTTGTGTATAAAATTTTGATTTTAGATAATTTTAATACAAAGAACCCAACTTTGGATGCGTTATAGAACTGTTTATTTATTTATTTATTATAGAACTGTTTATTTATTTATCGGCCTTTTAAACACTGATTTCAGCGGAAGATGCTCACGGTATCAGTTCTATTTCGTTTCAGACTTTGTCCGCGAGAGGGCGTCTATTTCAAACGCAGAAGTTGAATTCGACTTCTGGGGTATTATTTAACTTCCTAAATAATTTGGCATTCAAATAATGTTTAAGGTTTAGAAACCGCATTAAAAAGATTTGTAGCTGAAGTTAAATCCAACATAATAATTTATGAGTTGTTTTCCTTATTTTTTGTTATTTTCTGGTTTGTGTATCTTTATCATGAAAAATTATGTTATTCCTATTTTAAGAGGTGGTAATTGTTTATTTCGCTCAGTATCTTATTGATTATATAAGACCGATATATATCATAACTAATGTATATTATTTTTCTTCAAATTTCGACGGGTGCAGCTAGTGAATTTAGAAAATATCTTAGGGTTAATTCAACCGATATTATATAAAATGTGGTATGACACTACCACGTTTAGCAAAAAGTTTTGGGGATTTTTTGAAAGTTGCGTTGTTATGCTTAAATCAACGACAAAAATAAGAAGTTCTTCTAATCTAAGAATATAAGAATCTAAGGTTTTTCTATCTAAAAAAATGCACATTTGAGGTTACACCTTTTTGAGATAACATTCTTTTACTCAAGTGCTACAGCGATTTTCATAAAAAGAAAATTATGGTGGCAGAGTATGAATATAAAATCATATAAGACAGACAGTTTTTATTTCTTTTTTTTTTCCAAAAAATAATTAGTTTCAGAGAAAAAAAATCTGTAAAATTGCTATTGGTTTAAAGTAATAAAAAACAGTAATCTCAGGAAAAAACTGTATGTCATAATAAACACTTCTGTCTTGTGCACAATATTGACTATGGATTTCAAATTTAATCAAAATCTGTCTAGTAGTTCTCGAGGAAACGGATCTTAAACCTAGTATATTTTCCACAGAATTGCACGTAATCATTTTTCCCCCTTAAACAGTAATTTAAATAATTTTATGGCTTTTGTCTAAAAGTTTTCACAATTTTTAATGTTTGTTTCCATTTTCCACTATTTTATTTATGAATGCGACAGTTAAAATTACCATTTGCTAAAATTTATTTCTTATTAATGATTTATAAATATGATGTATTGCAAATACTAGATTGAGCTAAAAGTTTTGGTTATTTGTGAAATTTGCTTTGTTATGCATAAACCAACAACAAAAACAAGAAGGTCTATTCTTCAAAGTAGAAACCATCATAGTGCACAATTTTCTGTCCATCTTACTGCCAGATTCCGGATTTGCTGAACGTACCATGGCGACTTCATTGTATTGAGAAGCTGGTGATATGCTTCTTCAATTTCATTCAAGGATTCAAATTAACGGCTCTTGGAAAACTGTTGCATAGATCCAAAGTAGCCGTAATCGGATGAAGTCTTGAACGAAATTTCACAACTTCTACAGATACATCACTAAATTCTGATAACTATTGGATTAAAAATTTCCAAGAACTTTTTGCTTAGCCTAATAAAATTACCAATGATATTGATTGCTAACACGTTTAAAATTAAAAGATTTTTTTCTTTGTATTGATTAGGTTCTAAGCTCTCCCATACAAGGACCTTTCAACTATAAAAAAAAGTCTGTTAAAAAAATTAAAGGCAGACCATTTTGAAGGCGTATACAATCAGTTTTAATCACTCCAATGGTAAACTACAACTATTTGTACACGCTTTTTCGTACATATTTTGTTTACAGACTTAGTTTATTGTCGGAATGAATAAAACACATTTTATGCACCTTCAAATTTAACTGTGTCATATTTATGTGCGTTCATAATTATATAAATACGTAGCACCTATAGTCATCGCTCAGTCCGTCCGTCTGTCCACATATAACAGAACAAAAACTACCCAACCGAATCGTTTGAAATTTAAAATATATATTTGTTGCATAATTTTGCCGAGTATTTCTAAATTTAGAAATCGGATGTATAGTTTAATTACAGGGACAATCAAAAGCATTAGGTTACATTAAGCTCAATGGGAAAATATAGTTTAAAGTGAATTTTAATGATGTCATACTCTTTCGAACATAATTTAATTGATATGCGTCTATAAAGTATGTACTAAAAAAGAGTCTGCGCAATCTGTGGTGAAAAGAATATTTGTTATTAGTTTACAAGGCTACACAATATTATTCCATTATATAATGATATACGGGGAAACATTGTTTGGGGAACATTTTAATAATATTAAAGTATTTCACATTTTACGAAATCGATACACGTTGCTGAAATATACTAGAAGTTACTTCCTGTATAATAGAAAGTAGATGCTATTTACAAGATGGACACACAAAAGATTTCGGTCACTAATTCGATGCGCTATATACTATTTCACATGATGCAAATCATATTTATCTGAATAAAAAGGAAATAAAAGGAAATATCGTGAAGAAAAAAGTTAATAATATAACACACACGCACATTTATGTGTATACATATATTTATCTTTTTTAATTAATTTAATTTTTTTCGTGTAAAACGATAAAAAAAAATTGATATTCTGTTGTTATTTGACTGCACTTGATATTTTAGTTTTATATGGTTTACCATAACAAACAATATATTCTATTTACTCTAGAATCCATAAGACTTTTATTAAAATACATTATACTAATAAAAATATTTGCATCTGTCTCGCCGAAATGCCGGAACGTGCAATCGCATATATTTAAAAGATAATAATTATTTTGATGATTAATGTTTAATAAAAAAGTTTGTAAAAAGTAAATTTGAAATAACAGTCGTCGAATCATTCGTTTAAAGTATATAATTCAGATGTCAGTTTCATCAAGTGTTGCTCAAGTGCTAATACGTCAGAAAGTGCCTCCATCTTTCTAATTTGGTCAAGCATAAGCAAGCGAAAAATGCTTCAATCAGAACTTCTCTTAACAACAATCTGTAATACAAAATGTGACGTAAATTGCTGTATGTAACAACGCCTCAAATTAATGTCCATAGTAGTTTTTAACAAAGTTGGATTATGGGATTTGTATATACTGTAAACGTAGCTGTTCTGTTAGCACATAGTTTTTCTTGTTTGTAATATTCATAAAAAGTTGATAAGAAGAAATTCTTCAGTTAGAAATGGCTCACGATAATCATAAAAACAAAACCTGATAGTATATGGCTACCTTCGAGGCTTAAATTTTGGGCCATTAACCATATCTTTTATCGCATTCAGTGCATTATGTTCTAATTCTCACTCCATCCAGATATTGGTACGTAATATAACTGTGCATTCATCTGCTGAAAAAAAAAACAGCATAAAATCCAGAAGCATGATCATTTTCAGTCCATCTCGCAATTCAAATATCGTGATCTGTTAATATTCTTTTTATATTATGTTAATATTCTGTTAATTTCTTTCGGCCTTAATATAAGTAATATTTGTTGATTATGCTTTTGGGGGAAAGAATGGAACTTTGAAATCATTCAAGGTATCCTGGAAGCAGTATAGTTTTGAAGCGATTCATATCAGGTGAGTGGTTACCTAAAACAAGACCAATTCAAAGCGAATGAAGAGTCTTTCGAAATAGTCATTAGTGATCATTGTTTTGTCTCATTTGACTTTGTTAATTGAAACATTTTTGAAAAGGACTGATTAAGGATTTAAACAAATAATCATCTAACAAGCTGAATTTTATCTGTTTTACTTTCACCTTTGTTCAAGGTCAGCCATAAAAAAACCAATGAAAATTTATCAAAAATGATAAATTGCACGGGATCAATGCTGAGCTGTAGATTTCTTACTGCCTGAGTTTTAAATCAGCGAACCATTTTAAAACAGTCTGGTAGGTTTAAAAAAGAATGAACGCCTTCGACATTAAATGCAAGACTACTAGTTGGTTACGAATGTATGATATCATCTGATCCTAACATTTCAGTGATATTTTTGCTAATTTCTTTGATTGCTGTACTTTTTCTAGCTCCTGATTTTACTATATAAAATGCTGATTTATGGAAATTTGTCTCATTTGCAACGGAAAAAGCTAGTCTGTGATAGCTGAAGTGTCTTTTGCTGCTCATTTGCAAATCTCCTCTTTATTATTGTGTAATGGAATTATTTTGAGTGGCCTGTAAATGAATATGGTAACTATTATTTTTCTCTGCATATTTTACAGAATGCGTATTGTATCGCACTTTGAGAATCCATGCAAATTTGAATGTGTTTGACAGGGTGTAATATCTTTAAAATTATTTTGAAACATTTTTTTCCCTTAGGCCGTACTGTATCAGAAAAATTTGACTATCCCTGTAAATGAGCTAATTATTGTAGAAACTTCAATTTTAATGGGGTTCATGCTAGGGTAAACATCAACAACATATAAAAATTTCATAGCAATCCGAGTATAATTACGGGAGTTAGAGCGCGGTCCGACGGCCTTCCGGCCATTCGGCAAGACTGCCAGACAAACCAAATGCATAAACACTTTACACCTTTGTTGAAACATGTTTAAAAAAGTGCAGTAAAAAGGAAGGAAGTGTTTTTCTTTCTAGTTTTCATTAAAGGAATCCAAAATTTAGCGAATGTTTTCTGGAAAAAATATCGAAATAAAAGAAAAAGTTTTAGTATAAATAGAATTGTCACATTCGTTAGTTTAAAGATTTTAGAATACATTTGTTTTTGCATTTTCAGCATTTAACTAGATTGATTTTTTTTTAAAAATTAATCTTCCAAATTTAAATTAAAGCGTTAGTAATGGACATTATTTTTTTTCTTATTTATTAAAATAATTAATGTAAAATAAATAACTTAATTTCTGATTAAGGAAAAATGTATTTTACACATATTTACACCCTTGAGCAATTTGCAAAAAAGGCAAAACTATAATGTTATTTTCTCTGCACTTTGACTTAAATGCTAAGAAAACATAATTTTTTTTTAACATTATTAATAAATAAATAAATAAATTATTACAAATATGAATGTAATTTTTGAGAGAATTGATCATTCTTCAAAGTATTGAAAATTCGTTGAATCTATAGAATTATATTATGTTAAATATTGCTTATATTGCAGTGAAACCCGGAGCTTTGTGAACGGAATATTACGTGCCAACACTTAAAGGGTTAAATTATTTAAATATTTTTTTTAATATTTAATAACGAATATTCAGTAACAAGCTTCAATAAAAATTCATTTATTAAAATATGTGTGCCACTCGGGGACTGCCGCGGTAAAGCTATTGCATAGCATTTTTTATCAACTTATGCAAAAATACCGCGTTAATGTCTGCTGAAGTCTATCGAAGGATACCTTCCGGAAGTCTGCCAAACTGAAACTTCGTTAGCCGGATTGTTAGGAATTTTTCTCGTTGCGGAATTCTTAAATTCGGTCGTGTGCTCAAAGCCCGCGATAAAAGCTATGCAATAGCTTAATAAATTACGAAACAAAATTTGGTCGCGCTACGAAAATTAGATCGCGAGTTATAAGCATTTTAAATTTTTCGACCCTCACGGTGGGGGGGTCTCCTGTCACCAAAAATTAACACTGTCTCATAAAAAATTACCAAACAAAATTTGGCCGCGCTACGAAAATTAGATCGCGAGTTATAAACATTTTAAATTTTTCGACCCTCACCGTGGGGGTCTCCTGTCACCAAAAATTAACAAAATCTCATAATAAATTACCAAACAAAATTTGGCCGCGTTACGAAAATTAGATCGCGAGTTATAAGCACTTTAAATTTTTCGACTCTCACCGTGGTGGGGGTCTCCTGTCACCAAAAATTAACACTGTCTTATAATAAATTACCAAACAATATTTTGCCAAGCTACCAAAATTTGATCGCGAGTTATAAGCATTTTTAATTTTTCGACCCTCGCAGTGGGGTGTCTTCTGTCACCAACAATTAACAATGTCTCATAATAAATTACCAAACAAATATTGGCCACGCTACGAAAATTAGATCGCGAGTTATGAGCATTTTAAATTTTTCGATCCTCACCGTGGAGTGTCTCCTGTCACCAGAAATTAACAATGTCTTATAATAAATTACCAAACAAAATTTGGCCGCGATACGAAAATTAGATCGCGAGTTATAAGCATTTCGAATTTTTCGACCCTCACCGTGGGGGTCTCCTGTCACCAAAAATTAACAGTCTCATATTAAATTACCAAACAAAATTTGGCCGCGCTACGAAAATTAGATCGTGAGTTATAAGCATTTTAAATTTTTCGACCCTCACCGTGAGGGTCTCCTGTCACCAAAACTTAACACTGACTCATAATAAATGAATAAACAAAATTTGGCCGCGCTACGAAAATTAGATCGTGAGTTATAAGCATTTTAAATTTTTCGACCATCACCGTGGGGGGTCTCCTGTCACCAAAAATTAACAGTCTCAAAATAAATTACCAAACAAAATTTGGCCGCGCTACGAAAATTAGATCGCGAGTTATAAGCATTTTAAATTTTTCGACCCTCACCGTGAGGGTCTCCTGTCACCAAAACTTAACACTGACTCATAATAAATGAATAAACAAAATTTGGCCGCGCTACGAAAATTAGATCGTGAGTTATAAGCATTTTAAATTTTTCGACCCTCACCGTGGGGGTTCTCCTGTCACCAAAAATTAACAGTCTCAAAATAAATTACCAAACAAAATTTGGCCGCGCTACGAAAATTAGATCGCGAGTTATAAGCATTTTAAATTTTTCGACCCTCACCGTGAGGGTCTCCTGTCACCAAAACTTAACACTGACTCATAATAAATGAATAAACAAAATTTGGCCGCGCTACGAAAATTAGATCGTGAGTTATAAGCATTTAAAATTTTTCGACCCTCACCATGGGGGGTCTCCTGTCACCAAAAATTAACACTGTCTCATAATAAATTACCAAACAAAATTTGGCCGCGCTACGAAAATTAGATCGTGAGTTATAAGCATTTAAAATTTTTCGACCCTCATCGTGGGGGGGGGGTCTAATTTCCCCAAAAATCAACACTGTCCCATAATAAATTACCAAACAAAATTTGGCCGCGCTACGAAAATTAGATCGCGAGTTATAAGTATTTTAAATTTTTCGACCCTCACCGTGGGGGGTCTCCTGTCTCCAAAAATTAACACTGTCTTATAATAAATTACCAAACAATATTTTGCCAAGCTACCAAAATTAGATCGCGAGTTATAAGCATTTTTAATTTTTCGACCCTCACCGGTTGGTGTCTTCTGTCACCAACAATCAACACTGTCCCATAATAAATAACCAAACAAAATTTTGCCGCGCTACGAAAATTAGATCGCGAGTTATGAGCATTTTAAATTTTTCGATCCTCACCGTCTGGGGTCTCCTGTCACCAAACATTAACACTGTCTCCTAATAAATTACCAAACAAGTTTGGCCGCGCTACGAAGATTAGATCGCGAGTTATAAGCATTTTAAATTTTTCGACCCTCACCGTGGGGTGTATCCTGTCACCAGAAATTAACAATGTCTCATAATAAATTACCAAACAAAGTTTGGCCGCGCTACGAAAGTTAGATCGCGAGTTATAAGCATTTTAAATTTTTCGACCCTCACGGTGGGGGGTGGGGGGGGGGTCTCTTGTCACCAAAATAAATAAGACCACCAAAATAAACACTGTCTCATAATAAATTACCAAACAAAATTTGGCCGCGCTATGAAAATTAGATCATAAGAAACATAAGTTTGAGACTTGATATTCTAATATCTGAAAAATATCGCGTCAATGTCTGCCGAAGTCTACCGAAGGATACCGTTCTGAAGTTTTCCGAAAGGAAACGACGTTAGCCAAGTGTTAGGTTTTTTCGTTACCGATGTGTTAGTATTTTTCGCGTTACGGAATTTTTGGATTCGGTCACCGCGCTCAAAGCCCGCGATAAAAGCTATGCAATAGCTTAAAAATTTGTGTATTTATACTAAAGATATTTTTCTCCAAAATTTACAATGTATTATGTGGTTCTTATTATTGACAATATTACATAAGTATTTAACACCATATGTTTCACTGTAATCATAATTACTTGCACCAAGTTTCAATAACAATCTATTTAAACAATTGCACAAAAAAGAAATTCATTACAAGATTTCATTATAAACAGTACACAAGTAATTATTTCGAGGTCTAATTTGCTAAAACTAATTAATTGTGAAAAACAAATAATAACACCCAGCAGGATTAAATAACTTTTGGTAAATATATATATATATATATATATATTTTTTTTTTACCTTATTTTATTCACAGCATGAAATTGTATTCTGCATTTATGTCACACTGGAATATTATTGTTATATAACTGGGCAAAATGCATTTTCCAAGGCAGTTCTTATGAATAAATTTTATTTTTGTCAAGCTTCGATAAATTAATTTTGGGAATAGGGAATATCTACCCTTTGAAAAAAAGAAAAAAGAAGAACACATGTGGTTGGAAATGAAAATATGGTTGCCAAATTTTATATGTTGCTATATTTTAAGAAGATATCTATATATATATATATATATATATATATATATATATATATATAATACTATTTTGGTGGAATAATGTCATTGTTATAAGCGTTATGAGGAATATTGATTGGCAAAAGCAGTATCAAGCTAAATATTTCATGATTTGTTGCAGGGTTTTCCCCGGTCTTGGAATTTCCTGAATTCTTCAATACCGCTATTTTCTTATAAAACATCTCTCCTTAAATAAAACATAATTTAGCGCATTTGAACTGGATTTTATTGTCTATTAAAGACAAATAGTGATAATTGACCTGGAAAATGACAGGATAAGTCCGAATACCGTGTTAAGCGATTTATGTTTAATTAAAATTTTCTGCAATTTTAGATACTATGATATTTTAAAATTGCTCTATAAAAATAAATATAGCAATTATGGGAAATTAGGAAAAATTGAAAAGAATAAGGAAAAATTCTAATGCAGTATTTTATTTAAGATTCTTCAAAAATATTATTAAATGTATAAGACGTATTAGATGTATGTCTCTTTTCAAATAAAATAGAATCACATGTTTTTTACTATCATCAATATTTTAATATAATTGTACATGCTTTTTTAATATCAATATTTTAATACAATATTACATGTGTACATTGTTTGTTTCAATGTAATCATAACTACTTGCAGCAAGCTTGAACAATAATCTATTTAAATAAATGCACAACAAAAAATAGAAATTCATTACAGTATCTCATTATAAACAGTATACAAGCATTTATATAGAAGTCTAATTAGCTAAAAGTAATTAGTTATGAGAAACAAGTAATGAAACCCAGCAGGATTAAATAATACTTGTTAAACTTTTTTTTCTTATTTTATTTCAGCATTAAATTGTATTCCGCATTTGTGTCAAAATGGAATATTGTTCTTTCATAACTAAACAAAACGCATTTTTGCTGCAGTCCTTATGAATACATTTTATTCTCGTCCAGCTTCGTTAAATTAGTTTTGGGAATAGGGAATATCAACCCTTTGCAAAAAAAAAAGACATATTCCATTGAAAATGAAAATATTGTTGGCAACTTTCATAGCAAGCCATTTGAGAGTAATTAGCAGAAATTTTAAGCGAATTATAGAATGTTCCGAAATAAATCAATGAAAAGTATGAATACATTTTTAATAAAGTAGGTCTTTTAAAAATATACAATAACGACTATGTTATATTAAATATATATATATATATATATATATATATATATTTCTTTTTACATTTTATTCTGGTGCTTTAACCCTTTCCGGCGCACTACTCTTTATAGTTAGAATTTAAAGAAAAAAAGATTAGGTAATCTATTTAGGCCTAGAAGAGTACACAGGTATTGTTTTGTAAAGATTGCACTAACCGTTTTAATTATGCAGCTGTTGCCGAAGTGATAATCTCCCATAAGTAAAGCATTGATAAGCGCAGTGAGAAGAGCATTGCTGTGAAGCGCGTATTACAGTAAAACATTTTACCTATTATTTAAAAACAGTAAAGTTTGATCTCTGTGGTGCTGCCATCTAGAACTCATAAGAAAGGTTTAAAGTAGCCATTAGATTAGTTTTTGAAATATTCACTGAGTTTTTGTGTCTCTAAACAGGGGGAACATTAACTGTTGCCGACCCGGCAACACTGCGCGTTAAGGGGTTAATAGCATTGCTATAAACATTATGAGAAATGTTGAATGGCAAGAGTAGTTTTAACCCATTAACTGGTTTGTCCGAATGCCATTCGGGCAAGACGAAGTTGTTTATTTCATCATTTAAAAGTTTTTGACACCACTATTATTTTTAAGAAAATTTTCATACTATTGAAAGGCGGAAATGTTAAGACTAAATTTTACGAAAATTTTATTTAAATAATAGTGGTGTGAGCCCGCTATTTTAAATTTATTGAACGGAAAATAATTAACCAATTAATGATTTAAATTTAATATTTCATAGATTGTTGCAGGTTGTTTACGATCACTGTATTTTACAGATCAGAGAATTATTCAGTATCAGTTTTTTTTTTATAGAATATCCTTTCGAAGGAAATAATTAGAGCATTTGAACTAGATTTACGTTTTATATATATAAAAAAATAGTGATGAAAAGGACGGCATTCTACCGAACGCTGTATTAAGCAATGTATATTTAATTAAACTCTTTTGCTGTTTTAAATAGTTTAATGTTTTAAAATTGCTCTTGAAAAAACATATTAAAGCACTTCAAAGAAATTACAAAAAAGTAGAGAATAAAGAAAAATTCTTATTAAGTATTTTAATAAAGAATCTTCAAATATATATACCGGGTGTCCCAAAAATGGTTGATGGATTTTAAAATTCAATAACTTGCAAACGGTGGCAGCTATTTAAAATTGTTTTGCAGGAAGGTTATGTATAATGTCAGGAGTTTTTTTTTTATCGTAATTTTTTATTTTAGTTCGTATCTCAAACAATAGGTGGCGCTGACGAAGATTGAAGGCCAGGTGATCAATGTTGAGTGAAGCGTCGAACTGGCCTTAAATCGCCGTCAGCGTCATCTATTGTTTGAGATGCGAACTAAAATAAAAAATTACGGTAAAAAAAAAAACTCCTGAAATTATACATAACCCTCCTGCAAAAATTTCTTAAATAGCTGTCACCGTTTGCAAATTATTGAATTTTAAAATCCATCAGTCATTTTTGGGACCCCCGGTATATGGCTAATTTGCAGATAAAGGGAAATTTTGCCTTTGGGAAAAAAAAAGTTTTTAATCTTTTTTTTTTTTTTTTTTTGTAATAATGGAATGTTTGAATGTGTGAAATTATGAGAAAAATATCAGCAGAAATCGTTAGCCTTATTTATGGCCCTAATTTATAGAAACCTATTTTAATAACTGGAAGATCAAACTAATTACTTTATAATTCAATTTCATAAAATATAAGTACATCAAAAATTAAGAAATTCATATTCAATCATTGGCCCATTTGTAATTATCATTCATGAAATAAATATAAACATTAATAATGTAAAAGAAAAGCCATTTTTGTTCACAAAGATAAATGAAAAGGATTGTTTTTTAAAATCGGATTTAATTAGTTTTTAAACAATAAGTCAGTAAGTTTAAATCTTTATAATAACTCAAATTTATGTTAATGATGATATTTTTTGTGAAATAATATTAGAAAATACAAAAAGTCTTGAAATTTCTTGTGTTTCTATGGCCTGTTGGTCAGTACCATATTTGCAAAAAGACATGGTAATGAATACCGTGGTACCGACATTTTTAATATTTAACCTCATTTTAGGCTAAATTATAGCAATCAAACGCTTACAGTACATTTACTTTCAAAATAGTCGTAGAGATCTATATAATTCATTTAATAAAGTTAATAATTTATATTATTATATTTTAGTAAAATGAAACATGTTAATGACAAATAAAAACACATTGTTCCCAGTTTTTGAATAAAAGTATAAAAATGAAACAGTACATAGCTATTACAAAAATGTTAAACACCACTGCTTGTAAGAACATGTGCTACTCCGCAATACAGCCCCGAAAAGTATATTCTGGCGCAACCTAGTGATGAGCTATGAAAGAAAACACTTTGCACCATGGTAATAACCATCAACTCCAGGGACAAAGTTGAATTAATTAAACTAAAAGAAAAAAATGTTTCGAAGCTAAAATGTTAATTATATCATAAATAGAGAGATAAAAATTTATTATATTGTTGTTGTTTTTGCTCAAAGGATTTCCAACACTTCAAAGTGTAATTTTGAATTATTAAATTTAAAATTAGGGACATGGCATGGTAATGTCATTGCAAATTTTTAATTTTTTTAATATTAAAATTATTATTTTTACCATGATTAAACTGTTGCACAATGTAGTTCTTTATATATTTTTAAAAATAAAATTAAAACATTCATGATAGACTCATTAATTTTTCTTTTTTTGGTCAAGGGCATAAATTTCCCTTTATCTGAGAATGTCCCATATATGGCTGTGCCTTTTTCATGTAAAGAAGAATCACATTTATAATGTCAAAATAAAATAAAGTGTTGACTATCATCAACATTTTAATAGAATATTGCGTATGTATTTAGCATCGTATATTTCACTGCAATCACATTTATTTGCCTCGGACTTGAATAACAATCTTTTCAAATAAATGCGCATAAACAATACAAATTCATTATAGGATCTCATTATAAACAGCACATAAGCAATTATATCGAGGTCTAATTAGCTAAAAGTATTTAAGTCTGAGTAACAAGCAACGACACCCAGCAAGATTAAATAACTTTTGTTAAACTTATTTTTTCACATTTTATTCGCAGCATCAAATTTTATTCGCATTTATGTCACACAGGAATATTGTTCTTTCATAACTGGACAAAATACATTTTCAGCTACAGTCCTTATGAATATATTTTATCTTCGTCCGGCTTTACTAAATTAGTTTTGGGAATAGGGAATATCTACCCTTTGAAAAAAAGGCATATTTTGTTGAAAATTAAAATATTGTTGTCAACTTTTATGACAAGTCTGTTGAGAGTTATTAGCAGAAATTTTAAGCAAATTACAGAATGTTCTGAAAGAAATCACACAAAAATAAGAAGACGTCTTTATTAAAGTAAGTCTTTAAAAAAACCACAATGACGACTATTTTTTTAAGAAGATGTCTCTTTTTTAAAAGTTTTATTGTGTTGATTTATTATCGTTTTTATAATCAAAATGAGCAATAGTGGAGAGCAAAAGCAATTTTAAAAGCATTTCAAAAGCATTTTTCAGAACATTTCAAAAATATGCATTAAAATATTTAATTGCTATAAAGGACGTCAAATAGACGTATTAGAAAACTTCTATTTATAATTAATGATTTTTCAGAACGCTGTTAGTCGTACTCAATTTTTTTGCGGCTTCCCCTCTTGCAGAAAATGTAAAAAAAAGAAGCATTTTCCCCTTAAGATTCGAATATTATACTTCGATAATATCAAATATTTAAAACTTATTTAAATTGTACATTTTATTAATGAAATTTAAAATAATGAGAAAAAGTAAAAATGAAACGACCTTTTGAATCGATCCGTAGACTTTTCAAGAAACTTCAAATTTGCTTATAAAAATGTTCCTGAAGGTAAAACATGGATGACTTGTTACTCCATTATGGTGCTGAAGAATCATTTGAAATCCGTTGCATGTTAGATCTCCATTGCATTCGTAAAGGGATATGAAATTGGAGAAAATAATTGATATGGGCGGCAAAATGTACGGCAAAAGCTATACACGACTACTGTCAGGTTAAATAGTTCATGAATTGTTTCAGGGATTGTACGGTAACCGGAATTTCCAAACAAGGAATTCTTAGCTACCACTACTTTCTTATAGAAAATCCCTCTTTAAATAAAGCAAAATTTAGCGCATTTGAACTGGATATATTTCTCTAATTAAAAAAAAGTATTGATAATTGATCAGGTAAATGAAATGACCTATACGAGTGCTCTATTCAGGGAGGTACTTTCAATTAAACTCTTCAAACTGTATCTGCTGTTTTAGGTAGTATAATTTTTTTTAATTGTTCTAGAAAAAGTAGTATTCAAATTTAGTGAAATAAGTAAAAGAGTAAAGAAAAAGAAAATAATCTAATGAAGTTTTTAGTTAAATAACTTTGAAAATGCTATTAAATGCATATGACTGCTTTTTTATGCAAAGAAAAATCACATTTTTACTGTCAAACTAGAATAAAATGTTGAGCAACATCAATATTTAACAAATATTGCATGTGTACTTAAATTCCATATTTTAACGGAATTGTATATGTGTATTTAATATCAATATTTTATTGAACATTACATATGTATTTAACATCAATATTTTAACAGAATTGTACATGTGTATTTAAATAAATATTTCAATAGAATATTACATGTGTATTTAACATCATGCGTTTTATTGTAATCACAATTACTTGCGCCAAGCTTGAATAATAATCTGTTTAAATAAATGCACAACAAAAAATAGAAATTCGTTGCAGCTTCTCATTGTAAACAGTACACAAGAAATACACCAAGGTTTAATTAACTAAAAGTAATTAATTCTGAGAAACAAGTAATGAAACCCAGCAGGATTAATTAACTCTTGTTAAACTTTTTTTTCTTATTTTATTTCAGCATTGAATTGTATTCCGCATTTGCGTCAAATTGGAATATTGTTCTTTCATATCTGGACAAAAAACATTTTCGGTTGCAGTACTTATGAATATATTTTATTTTCGCCCAGCTTCGCTAAATAAATTTTGGAAATGAGAATATCTACCATTTGAATAAAAAATGACTTGTAATGACTTGTGTATTTTCTTGTAAATGAAAATATTTTTGTCAACTTTCATGACCAGTCTGTTGAGAGTTATTAGCAGATAATTTGGAATCAAATTACAGAATGTTTACATTTCCTGAAATATATCAATCAAGGGTAAAAAGCCATTTTTAATAAAGTAAGTCTTTATAGAAAAAGATACAATGAAAACTACGTTGTATTTTAAGAAGATATGTATAAAAAAATGGTTGTTATAATGGAATTGTTATAAGCATTATAGGAAATATGGAATGGCCAAAGAAGTTTTAAATTGAATACTTTATAGATAGTTGCAAGGTTAATACGATTCCTGTAATTTCCTGAGTAGAGAATTCTTCAATACCAGTATTGTCTTATAGAACATCTCTCCCTGAATAAGGTAAAATTTATCACATTTGATCCAGATTTAATTTTCTATATAAAATAATGGTAATTGACCTGGAAAATAACGAGATATGTAAGAACACTGTATTTAGCTTTTTTTGCAGTTTTAGATAGTATGATATTTTTAAATTGTTTTAGAAAAACTAAATATAAAAATTCTGAGAAACTAGTAAAAAAGTAAAGATTAAGAAAAAAATTTAATAGAGTTTCAGTATTTTAATTAAGAACCTTCAAAAATATTATTGAATGCATAAGACTCTGCCTTTTTTAAATAATGTAGAATCAACTTTTAACTGTCAAAATAAAATAAAAGCTTGACTATCATAAATATTTTAATAGATTATTACATGTGTATTTAACATCAATATTTTAATAGAATTTTACACATGTATTTGATACCAAAATTTTGATAGAATATTGCATGTTTATTAAACATCATGCGTTTTATTGTAATCATAATTACGTACGCCAAGCTTGAATAATAATCTGTTTAAGTAAATGCTCAAGAAAAAAATAGAAGTTCATTACAGTATCTCATTATAAACAGTACACAAGAAATTATATCGGGGTCTAATTAGTTAAAAGTAATTAATTCTGAGAAAAAAAGTAATTGAACCCAGCAGGATTAAATAACTTTTGTTAAACATTTTTATTTTTTTCGTGTTATTTGCAGCACCAAATTGTCTTCCGCATTTACGTCACATTGCAATATTGTTCTTTCATAACAGGACAAAATGCATTTTCCAAGGCAGTCCTTATGAATATATTTTATTTTCGTCCAGTTTCGCTAAATAAGTTTTGGGAATAGGGAATATCTAAACTTTGACAGGGCTCCCAAATGGTCCGCCAACTGTACATCAGAATTTTCTTAGAGAAATTTTCTTTTTAGATTTTTCCTGCGAATTGTTAGGAAACCACCTTTGGAAGTTGATTCTAGCGCAAACGTATCATGAAATTTCCTGTTAAAAAATACTGATGTTCATTTCGCGGACCATTTGGGAGCCCTGCTTTGAAAAAAGGATTATTTTGTTAAAAATGAAAATATTGTTGTCAACTATTATGACAAGCCTCCTGGGAGTTATTAGCAGAAATTTTAAGCGAGTTAAACAATGTTCACATTTTCTGAAATAAATAAAACAAGAGTAAATAGACATTTTTAATAAAGTATGTATTTTAAAATAATACCATGGCGATTATATATTATATTTTAAAAGAAACCTTTTTATTATTATCATTATTATTAATATAGCTCTTCTGTAGATTTAAATGTTCATCGACGTTTTTATTTAGTTCGGTTGGAGAAAAATTCGGTAGGATATAAAAATTTCTTTTTTATGTATATTTTTAGCGCATTTGAACTAGAGTTTTTTTTCTATTAAAAAAAACACTGATAATTCAACTGGGATTGACAGGAGAGTACAAAAACTGTACTAAGACATATATGTTAAATTAAACTCTTCTACTTTTTTAGACACTAGAATATTATTGAATTGCTCTAGAAAAAACTTAATGTAACAATTCAGAGTAATAATATACAAAAAGTAAAAAAGAAAGAAATTTTCTAATAAAGTACATTATTTAAGAACCTTCAAAAGTTTTATAAAATGTATATGACTCTGCCTTTTTTCATATAAAGATGCATCACACTTTTACAGTCAAAATAAAATAAAGGATTGGCTATTATTAATATTTTAACAGAATATCCCATATATATTTAACATCATAAGTTTAACTGTAATCGTGATTACTTGCATCAAGCTTGAATAACCGTCCGTTTCAATAAATGCACAACAAAAAACAGAAATTCATTACAAGATATTATTGTATACAGTACACAAAAAATTATATGTTTGTATAATTATCTAAAATTAATTAATTGGGAAAACAATTATTGAAACCCAGCAGGATTAGACAACTGTTGCTAAACATTTTTATTTTTCGCATTTTACTGTAAGCATTAAATGGTATTTCGCATTTCTGTCACACTGGAATATTGTTCTTTCATAACTGAACAAAATGCATTTTCGGCTGCAGTCCTTATGAATGTATTTTATTTTCATCCAGCTTCGTTAAATTAGTTTTTGGGAATAGGTAAAATCTATCCTTTGAAAAAAAAGACATATTTCAGTGAAAATGGAAATATTGTTGTCAAATTTCGTAACAAGTCTGTTGAGAATTATTAGCAAAATTTTAAGAGAATTACATAATGTTGATATTTTCTGGAATTAATAGAACAAGAGTAAGAAGACATTTTAAATAAAGTGAGTCTTTTAAAAAAGATACAATAACGACTATGTAACATCTTAAGATGATATATTTAAAAAAAATTACTATTCTGCTGATTTGATAGCATTGTTATAAGCATTATGAGGAACATTGAATGGCTAAAGCAATTTTAAATTAAATATTTCATAAATTGTTTCAGGGTATGTACGAGTTCTGGAATTCCCTGACCAACAAATTATTCGAAACATTCATTACCAGTTTTTTTTTTTTTTTTACAGAACATCTCTTATTAAATAAAGTTTTGTAAATAAAATTTTCCTTAAGTAAAATTTAGCACATTTGAACTGTATCTATTTTTCTATAAAAAAATTAAAAAAATAAAACAATTAATAATTGATCTGGAAAATGACGGGGCCACACAAACGCTGAATTATGCAATATATATTTAATAAAACTCTTATGCAAGTTTAGATAGTATGATATTTTAAAATTTATAACAATTCAGAGAAATTATTTAAAAAAGTAAAGACCAAGGGAAAATTCTAGTAAATCATTTTATTTAAGAACCTTCAAATGTGTGATTAAATATAAAGGAGACTACATTTTTCATGCAAAGAAGAATCACATTTTTATTGTCAAAATAAAATAAAAGGTTGACAATCATCAATATTTTAATAAAATATTACATGTGTATTTAACATCGTATGTTTCGATGTAATCATAATTACTTGCGCCAAGCTTAAATAACAATCTATTTAAATAAATGCAAGACCAAAAAAATATGAATTCATTACAGTATCTCATTATAAACAGTTCACAAGCAATTACATCGAGGTCTAATTAGCTAAGAGTAATAATTCTGAGAAACAAGTAATGAAACCCAAGAGGATTAAATAAGTTTAGTTAAAAAAAATATTCTCTTTTATTCGCAGCATCAAATTTTATGCCGCATTTGATTCATACTGGAATATTGTTCTTTCATAACTGGACAAAATGCATTTTCGAGCTTATGAATATATTTTATTTTCGTCTAGCTTAACTAAATCAGATTTATGAATAGGGAATGTCTAAACTTTGAAAAAAAAGGCATATTTGTTGAAAGTGAAATTATTGTTGTCAACATTCATGCCATGTCAGATGAGAGTTGTTAGCAGAAATTTAAACGAATTACAGGATAAATATGAAAACTTCTCTTTATAATTAATGAATTACAGGATGTTCACATTTTCTGAAATAAATGAAATAAGAGTAAGAAGCTATTTTTAATAAAGTAAGTCTTTTAAAAAGATACCTTGACAACAATATCATATTTTAAAATATGTCTCTTTTTAAAAAATATATTCTGTTGATTTAATAGCATTCTTATAAGCATTACGATCAATATTGAATTGCAAAAGAGATTTTAAAATAGATATTTCATGGATAATTGCAGAGTTTGTTCTGGTCCTGGAATTTCCAAATCAGGTGATTGGGAATAAGGAATACATACCCTTTGAAAAAATGACATATTCCATTGAAAATGAAAGTATTGTAAATTTTCGTTTCAAGTCTTTGAGAGTTATTAGGAGAAATTTTAAACGAATTACATTACGTTCATGTTTTGATAATTAAATCAAACAAGAGTAAGAAGACATTTTTAATAAAGCCAGTCTTTTAAAGTGATGCGAGGTCGACTATGTTATGTTTTAAGCAGATTTTTTTTCAATTACTCTACTGGTAATTTAAGAGGATTGTGAACTTTATTAAAAGTTTTTGTTTGAGAAAAATTTTACCTGATATCAAGTTTCTCTTGCCCTACTAGTGGCTGAGAGGTTCTAACCTCCAAACAGGTAGACGGCCGGTGCTGGGTTCGAACCCAATCAAGGCCGTCGGCCTAATCGTTCGGCATTTTTCGTAGTTTTCTTTGAACCTTGGATTTCCTTGCTTGAATGCGGATCAGTTTCCTTTAGAAAGACCACCATTTACGGCTCCCCAGTCCCTTGAGAGCCTACATCCCTCATGTAGATAATCGGCCGTCGTAAAATAAACAATATCAAGTTTCTCTTATGTGTGTATTTTTATTCTCGAATTTTGTGAATCATTTATGGAAAGCAGCATTCAGATTATATGATGGTTCACAAATGAGCAAATGTTTTAAGACTAAAAAAAAAAAACTTTTTTATACTTTAAATGTGTTTCTCCGAAAATTGATTTTTGAACGTGCTTAAATTTATGAAATATTTCATGCAACATAAGTTTTTACCCAAATTCATGATTGTGATGAAGAAGAATCCTGATAATAACAACATATAAATTGTGTATAGATTTTAAAATTGCACTTCTTTCTGATAATTTAATTTGATTTTTAACTTACTAAAAGGAAAAAACATATGAAAATCGATATTGAATTTAGAAAATAATCTCTAAAAATTAAACTATACAAATAATTAAAAAGTCTATACATATGTTTGCTTGTAATAGAGTTTTAAATTATAAATATACAAAATCGAGTAAATATTTTAAAAATTTCGAATCGTAGTATATTTTGAAATTTCGTTTTAAAATTTTAAGTTTTAAAAATTATCTTAAAATTATAATAAGATTAGAAATTTCTTTTAAAGTGTCTTATACACTTCTTGTGAAATGTATATTTGTACAAAATATCTTGTCTGTATGATAAAATTAAAAATAAAGTTTATGACGTCCATTTTCCTTTTACTAGCATTGTTATAAAGACTATCAGGAACATTGAATGATAAAAGTATATCAAATTATATATTTCCTAGGTTTTTTAAGCAATATATATTTAATTAAACTCTTTATGTATTCGATAACAATTGTTCATTAAAAGTTTAAGTTTACAGATCGACTGACGATATTCAGACATATGGAGAAAAGATTGTCTTCTTAAAATTTTAAAATAATCATTCCTTTTTAACAGTTATATTCTTTAAAAAAATATCATCATTCTATTAACCGACATGTAGAATAATAACTTTTTCCTAACTTTATATAAATACCGAATTTTACCGAATTTGCATAAATACAGATCCTATAATTATCTTTGAGAATAGGAATTATGTATCCTTTGAAGAAAAAAATGACGTACTCCGTTGAAAATGAAAATACTGTTGTCAACATTTATGACAAGTTTGTTCAGAGATATTAGCAGAAATTTTAAGCGAATTTCAGAATGTTCACATTTTCTTAAATAAATCAAACAAGAGTAGAAATACATTTTAAATAAATTAAGTCTTTTAAAAAATATAGCACGACGACATGTTATATATATATATATATTAATACTAAGCTATTGATTTAATAACATACATATAAAAATCATAAAGAATATTGAGTAACTAAAATACTTTCATATTAAATACCTCATTATATATTACTGGGTACGTACTAGAATGTTCTGGAAATTCCAGACCAAGAAATTCTTCGGTACCAGTATTTTCTTACAGAAAATCTCTACTTGAATAACATAAAATTTCGAGTTTTTGTTCTAGATTTATTATTCTATAAAATATACTGATAATTGTCCAGAAAAATAACGAAAACATTAAAAATTTTGGATCAAGCTATATAAATTTATTTAATCCCTTCTGCTGTTTTTATGTATTCGATAAAATTAGCTGAAAGAAACAGACTTTTTTAATGTTTAAAAATATTTGTTTTTCTTTTACAGTTATATTCTCGAAAATATCAGCAGTATATTAACCGACATTTCTAATTATAAATTTTGCATACGTTTATACAAATACCGAACCGGTTAGGTACAAAATTGTTTTAGATAATGAAATGGTTTAAAAATTGTTCTAAAAAATCTAATTGAAAAAACTGAAATAAATTATTAAAAAAAGTAAAGAATAAAGAAAATTTTGTTAATTAAATATTGTTCTGAATCATATTGCGTAGAAACATGCATAAACTCCAATTGCCTGTCGCGAGGGATGAAGCGCACCAGTGAGACACCTCAACAAACATCTAACATCTCATCTTTCCCACAAACGCTCTGCCGCAAGCGGTACCCCGTAAATTAAAACCCTTGTACATAAAAATACCTCCCCACCCCATCTCCTTCCAAAAAAATTACAGGTGCCTAGCATTATCACAATTACAAGGAACAGAACGTGGAAAACGCAGTGGTTTCTGTCAAGGAAAGCACAAGTAAAATACCTGCTTCCTCATGATTCCTAATACCACGTAGTACTGTAGTCAATAAATGCCTTTGAAGATCTCAGAATGGTCAGACAATCCTTGCTCATGAAGAAGAGCAGTTGATTTTTAAGATCTTGGGAGTCGTGGCTGGCTGGAGGTTTCCCTTAATCGAACATAATATCAAGATGAAAATTACAAAAATATCTTAGTCAGATCAGAATTCCTTATGTTAGCTATCAGCACTCCAAGTAATGATATGAGAAAATTTCACACAAAGGAAAAAAAATTAGAAATCAAAATTTTTGTAATAAATTGTAAAATTTAATCATTCAAATACTCCTAAGTAATCTAAGGAGTGTACTTTTTTTTCATTGATATTTGAGGAAACTTAGTCATAAAGCATCCACTGTAAGAATTTAAAGGATATTTATAGTAAGATGACATTGTTACTCCAAACTCGTGGTAAATTTAACACTTTATTATTATTTTTTTATTTTTACAATACTACTCGCATACATCTCAATACACTTTGATGTTGAACAAAATCATTAGGTCGAGACTCCTGGAGACATCTGGAAATCATACTAGCAAAACAGCTGGATATTATACTAGCAAAGATTACCTAAATTAAGGAGCTAAAGAAAGATTGAAGAAATAATCAATATACTATAAGGCAATCGTCATTAAGATTCAGTGATAAAAGGATAATTATTTTTTGTGGTACATTATATTAAGATCTTAAAAAATATATATTTATATCATAATAATAATAAGTTTTTATCAACATTAAGTTTAATAAAAAGTAAAAAATAACAATATAGATCGCAGTTACTAAGTTTAAAAATGAAGATAAGTAGAATTAAATATGAAAGCCAAAATAAATAAAATATGAAAGTGTGTTTAATCTTGCATATTTACATAAATTCAACAGATTTGTCAAGATGATAAATGTTGTTTTCAAAACAACAAAAGAGCAATATATTTTTAAAAACAAAGCATCTTTTTATTTATTTTATTTTCAGCCAGTTAGATTAAATTAGTTTGGGGAATATGGGTATACTTATGAAATGTTTTCTTTTATACTTGAAAACATAACATGTCCAGAACAGTTATTTTACGCGTTATTGCACTTATGGAAATGATAAGTTTATAGGATTATATAAATCAAATTTAAAAGTACATGTATCTGGTTATTTTTCATAAGTATATATTATGCTGACATTATAAGATGATTTATGTGAGCAAAATATATAGGAAATAAAGTTTTGTACTTAAAAAAAAAAAAAGAAATTTAGCGTATTTTCTTCACTTTTCGATTTTTTTTTTTCAGCATTGCTTTTGAATTCTTTAGGATAAGCATTTAATCAGGTTAACAGAGGTATTGATTTTCATTTTACCTATTCAATCATCGGAAAAGTTAAAAAAGAAATGAAAACTATGCTTCAAGCATGGAAATACTTTCATGCACTTTTAAAAAATTTTTTAAAGACTCCAAAGTTTGTTAGTGTATTAAACAAAAAAAAATGAATTGCAGATTTAAGAAAACTCATAATATACAAGGGCTGTACGATAGGTACATAATTTTGACACGATAAACCCATTTTTTATACATAAAATGTACTTTATTTTTCTATGTTTTCTTTTTTTAATTCGATATACTTTATCCAACTTTTATCTATTTCTTTTTGTATCATTATAAAAAGAATATTCTCCAACCAGTCAAAAAAAGCGTTATTTTAACAATAACGTCATTGTCAGAAACCTATTTTTCCCCAAGTCTTTTTTTTTCCACATGCATTCAAAGAAAATAGTCACTAGGAGTTCAATCTGGCAAATATGGTGCATGCGGAAGCCGTTCGTATGTCAATTCATGGGAATTTGAATTGACGTTCATACAGGTACGCATGTGTGCGTTTAATACCTACAGATTGCTACTCTGTTAAAAAAAAAAAAAAAAACTTTTCTAGTTTGAAACAAATTTTGATGGAGCTTCTTATTTTAACCACGCTCAAACTATTTGAACTGTGCTTCAACAGGAGCTTCAAATATTGGTTCAAGATTTCACTATCTTATAGTGGCAGCTACTGGGCATGAAAATTTTGTTCAAGCTAGGACAAACAGTTCGCACACGCCGCATAATAAGCTTAATTCAGGCTAAAACAATCGTAAGATTTCTGAAATCACACTTCCAGAATTTTCTTCCCATAGTCGGCCACCATATGTCCAGTTCTTTACCTTTCTCTTGTTTTTATTGTTGTTCTACGAATAAATCATATTATACTAAATATAGTTCAGATTGGAAGGGATTAACTCTATTTCAAACAACCTTTAAGCAACTCACTCTGATATTCAGTAATGCGTACGAAGTTTGTATCGTCTTGTGTATGTTCTATAGAATTTAAACGCAGTATGCAGATTGCTAAAATAAAAATTATTTACACTTAAAAACCCATACCAAAAACGAAAATGCACGCACATTTAAAATTTATTACTAATACACGATACTTCGGATACTCTTTTCTACCATTTTTAGTTGTATTATGTGACCTTAGATTAAAATAAACCCTTTTTTAATATTTATTAAATATATTACAAGTCAAATAGTTCTTTTAGGTGAAATTTTGCCAGTTTTAGCATCGTAAAGAATTTTGTATCCGCCGGTGAATAAAATTAAATTTATCAAATTTGTATATTTATTGCCATGTCAAAGCCATGAAAAGTTTTAAGCTAATTAACCTAGATTTAAATTTATTTAAAACTTTACTTAATAATTTTCAAAGTTCCGAAATTGCAGTATCAGCTAAAGAATTTGAACTTTAGTCGCAAACTTAATCTTTGAATTAAGCAAATTTCCCCTTTATATTGTTATTGATGTTGAAAGAATCATAAGTTCTTTTCTTATTTTAAAAATCTTACTTTCGGCATATTTACATCCAAAATATATTTTTATATATTTAGGGGTTTCTTATCATAGAAATGCATAATTTACAAATTTCCAAATTTTTTTCGCATCATATTCTTACAGACTTAGTTTTTCAGACCGATAATAGTTTAATAACAATCTAATTTACATCGTTTTTATTTCTTCACGTCATGTTTAATTGCTAAATAAGGGAAGCAAATCCCACACTTTTTAATCAAGAAGTAATAATTTAAGATTTATGTTACTTTCCTAATAATATTTTTATAACAGTACATAGATGTTTCGGTGTTATTTATGATGACCTCTGATTTGCATGAGGGATATAGGTCCAAGGGATAGTGCCCTCTGCGTGTCTCTTTCTAAGGAATTTAACCGGTATTTACGCAAAGTCGAAGAAAACCACTAAAATTCCGAACGGTTAGGCAAACCGGCATGATCGGGTTCGTATCTAGCACCTCCCGTCTATCACAAATGACGGCAGAACCTCTCAACAATAATAAAACATAGGAATTTATTTTACACTTGATTGCTATTGAAAATCAATTTATGTTTACTTTACATACATTCCAAAAAACACATTTCTCGTCGAAGTAGTATAGTTTCTAATCATCACATTAAGGTATAAAATTTTTACTTTGACTGCTGTACTTCAGATATCATTACTTTGGTTATTATACGAACAAACTTTTTAAGGAGGAACATTATTAGTAACTGCAGCGTCTGACATTTTAAAATTTTGAATGTAAAACAAACCTTAACTCCCCGAAGTAATGGCGCATTTTACAGTTTCTAAATTTCAAAATAAAACGAAATTATTGAAAAAAATATTGAAAGAAATCACTTTTATTTAATACTTGATTAATCCTCGGATTAATACGGGTTTTATATGAGGACACATAAGTATTGGCTTTTAAAGAAAAAAAAAATCAGCTATTATTTATGGAGATCTGATATGTGAACAGATGACAGCAAGCATGCAGCCCAATAATAAAGTTATTTTATAAAGAGCTGTCATTCATCACAAAAAAGATAATAATGGAAAATAATGAATAATAATGGAAAAGGATTTATTCATGGCAGGGTTAATTTGAAAATAAAGACAGAAAATTAAGTTAACATATTTATATTTCTGAGCATTTTTCTGACTGCTTGATTAACATTAAGCTAGGGATGCCACACATTGTTTGAACCAGAATTTCGAAATTATTATTGTGGGTTAAAGTATTCTTAATGTTTATGAAAAACAAACTCTATTGGAAATTTATATCAAAAACAAATAGGCAGTTATGTGTCCGATGAATTAGAGTGCATCACAGCAAGTAAAAAAATGGATGGATGGATCAATCCCAAAACATTTTTCTATCTCGTATATCTTAATGTTTCAAAAAGTATTTACAGATGTTAATACTTCAATATTAATAGTTTAATATTATATCAACGTTGATTTTCACCTTTAATTTCTGTCAATGATAATCGTTAAAAAACTAGATAATCTCAATCATAATATTTATCAAAATCAATGGTTTTTCTATATTTTGTTGTATATCAGCTGTTTGCAAATAGACAGCTTGTGAGGACGCGAATTCACGTCACTGCCTGAAATTCCGATGCAGAATAGAATTACAAAAAATCAGTAAAATGATAAAAAAAAAAATTGCTATCGTAGTGCCCTTTATAGGCAGAATATTTCGAAATTTGACGAGTACCGGCTGGCCATAGCCAGAAACATGCGCAAAAATAGCTCGATTCTATTCATAACTTACAAGGAAGGTCTCCATACTGGGCATATTCAGAATTTTTTGACAAAAATACCAATTAAACTACTCATGTATGTAATAAAGGATCAGAAAATTTAGCGGCGGAATTACAGAAGAAACTCTGTAAATAAATAAAATACTTTCCATTATTTGGCGCGAAAAGACGAAAAGCATCACGCTATTTTACGAGCAGCATTTTCCCTCGCCAAAAGCAAACGATTTTAATGGACCTGAAAATTTCTTGTCAATTAATTTTTAGAATACGTATAAATAGTATTTAATGAATTTAATTTTGAACAAATAGGGAATTTGACAAATTGATATATTTTGTATTACATATTTCTGTTGCTTTTGCTGCAGCTATTTAATTTTATCACTTATGAATAATTTCTTATATAAAAAATATTTCCATATTGAAAATTATTTTTTCATACATTTAAGAGTATGACAAAATAAAGGCCAGATGAAGAAAGCTGTATTGACTTTCAATATCGGAGATGTTTTTGTTTCTTTAGCAAACAAATCAACAGAGCTCAATTTGATTGGAGTTAATTTTGAGATTGAAACAATTTTTATTATTTTAAAATCTGTTTTAATTCATAAAATTTCACCGTTAATTTTCATTCTAAGTACATTATGACAAAAATATAGTTAAAAAAAACTAAAGCTGACAAAATATCATCTTACTAATATCATATAAATAAGCTTCCTTTAAACAACTGCAACATGAAGCATTTTGCCTTAAAAAAAATTTGACATAAAAAAGCCATTTTTTGAAATTTTATTTTGTCTCCAACCGATAATAAATCGCAAAATAAAACAAATGTTCAATATTTTTTTAGAACGATCTATCGGGGTTCCGCCAAAACATTTTTTACAAACATATATATATACACGAGAATAACATTCTGTAATTTTTTCAGAATTTTCTGAGTATGCCAAAATGGAGACCTTCCTTGTTAATACACATTTTGAGGGTTTAACAATGAAAATTGAATAAAAATAGCTGTGTCTCCTTCCGCAAGCATTTATTTCGAAATCAGTTAGAACCTGCTTGCCATAGCCAAAACCATGCAAAAGGAACTTGGTTAAAGTAACTGCCTATATTCACGCACTTTTTCAGTGTGTTATAATAAAAATGGCATAAAAATAGCTTTAAAATGGCGTTTCCCGGAAGCATAGCCAAAAATATACACAAATAATTTGCTTCAATTCTATGCTCAATTTCGTAAAGTTATCAAAGGTACAATAATGAAAATGGCACAGGCATCGCTATTATAGCGCCTTTTTGTGACGGAACATTTCCAAATTGAAAGAGGACATGTTGGTCATAGAACCAAAGATAAAGGAACAAATTTGATTCAAATCCATGCATACCTTCAACTTCTTTTCAATGATGCAATTAAGATAACGGCGTAAAAATTCCTCTTACAGCGTCCCCCTCCGGAAGCAATGTTTCAAATTCAAGAAAGACCTGCTTGCATTAGTTAAATACAAATACAAATAATTTGGTTCAAATTTCTGCATAACTTCATGAACTTTTTGATGGTAAAATAATGAAACTGGCATCGACATCGCTATTGTAAATTATGTACTATATTATAATTTCTGATAAGTCATGTATCGTATAATAAACTATTCTTAATATATTTCTTTAAAATTATGCAGGTCTTACAATGTTCAGTTAAGTACTTTAAAAAATACAGCTTGATAAAACATTCTCAAACACATTCGAATGTAGTGTAAACTTTTGTTAAACGGATAGTCAAGGATAAGCGTTTTTTTGTTCGTTTTTACGAGAGTTTATTAAGGGTTCAGTTCATAAATCTGACGCTTTGCATTAAAGTAAAAATTGCTCATTATTATTATTATGGTTATTTTTCCCCAAAACACAAATTATGATACTTTACTTTAAAAAAGTGCGACAACAAAATTTAAAAGGAAAAAATACATATAATGTGTCTTTGGGTAAAAACGCCAAGTGCTCATATTACGCGTAATTATGAAAGAATCCAGGAAATGGCATATACGGGTTCTGCACAGAGAGATTTTGAATCATCTGACTCGCAAACAACCACTAAAGTTAATTTGTTCCCTTTGCAGGTCATATCGCCGGAAGAAGAACGTAAAAGTCAATGACAGATCTAAAATTTGCGAAGTATGTTCTGTGATCTGAAGATTATATATTCATTAGCATTCATTTTCTTTGTTTATTGTATGAATTTGTAGTGTATTATCTGTATTTTAAAAATGTTGTTGAATTTTTTGGATGTTTTCCCAAGGCAGTTTCTAGTTTAATATATACAGCGCAATAGGTATTACATTGTAATAACACTAGATACTGGCGTAATTACTCCGGTCGATTTTTTTCAGTTTTGGAACTATATCCGAAGAGAGATTACTTTTTATTTTATACTTGACCGTGCATTATTGTCATTGTTGAAAACCAAAAATTATAAAGATAAATTCTTATGTTGTAAATGCCGCTAATTTTTTCACATTTGTCATTTTAAAGGACTGTAGAATTTGTATCTTGAAAATTGGAAAATTTACATGCCATTAATTCATCTTATTTTATAGATTTGTTTGTATGGCGTTATTACCCAAACTTTGTGGAAAATAACCCAAAGTAGCTTTGTTAAGGAAACACGCAATTACATTTCATTAATACATATCTGTTAAAATATTCTTTCTTGTACACATAGTCAATAAGCTTCTGGGTCAGATTATACATTAGTTTGAAAAAAAATAGCAGTAATGATTGGATGAATCTTAACGTGGCATTATTACCCCAGGATACTTTATCTTTTAAGTTCTAGTACACATTGAATCATACTTACATTGTTACTTAAATTTTCAAAATGGTAGTACATAAAAAAAATGTTTAGAGAAAATAACAGGCTATCTTAAGAGTATTTCTATAAAATGAGATTTTGTTGCCCTTGGGTATATTTGTTGATCTTAACGAACAAGCTCTTAAAATGTATGTTTTAAACGAAGTCTATTAAATGCACGTTGTATAGACCTTAATTAGAAATTTTGTTTTTGTACGTAATAACGAGAAATATATGGCATATGGCGCCGTTTTAATGGAAATTCGCTGTAGTAAAAAAATAAGTTTGTTCATAAATTAAGTTTGTCTGTTTCTCTACACTTCTGTTGGTGTTTCAAAAGTCGAAAACATCAAGTACTGACATGTCTATTGTAAATGAAAGTGCTGTATAACTTTTCAAAATAAAGTGTCAAATATTTATATTTCATTCACACACACAAAATAAATAAATAAAAATAAAAATAAAAATAAATTGAAATTAAATTAAAATAAAATAAGTACTCCGCAACATTCTGGTAAATGTGTTAAAATAGTTCCCAGTGCATTTTATTTCGTTTATTTAAATATTTCATTTCAATTTTCAATCATCATACTGCATCAAAAAAAAAAAAAAAAAAAAAAATCTTGATAATATTATATTATTTTTGGAATGGTTTTACAATATATATCTTGATGGGTATGTTTATTTCTTCTTGTTTTAAAAGAAAAATAATATTACTATTTTAAAGTTGCTCTGAATATGGATGAATTTCTCTTCAGAAAAAATAGTTAGGTTTATTTGTATAAAATAACATGCATGAAAATTAAGTATAATGTAAGATAAATTTAACAATGCATACAATCAAGCATCAAGCTCACTTTTAACTGTCATAAAATATGCGAAATTTGCCATAAGTTTAGCAATTTTTTATAAAAAAAAGATAACCACTCAAAACCATAACCCATAATTACTAAAAGATAAGCACAAAATTTTAAAAGTATATTTAGGTTATATTGAGCAAAATTTTACTTAGATATATTACAATTTTAAATAATTCAAATTGTCCATATCAGTGCTATTCAAAATTTTTACAGTGGATAAGATTTCACTGCGCGCACGATATATCATGCTAATTTCATTGTATTTGCATAAACATTATCTTAAATTAAAGAAAATGCTCTGGTTAATAATTTGAACTAGGATAATTGTAATCGGTTAGTTATATAAAGAGTAATTAACATTTAATTAGAGAAAAATATAAATACTATGATTATTTTGATGCATTCATCAGCATATTTTTTTCATACTAAACACAGCTTTATAATCCTACTTAATTTTCATGCTAATACAAATATTTATGTAGGGAAAAACTTTTAAGCTCTACTTCAATTATTATTGAAGATATCACGATATCCAATAACAATTTCCGCATTTCAGCATATTTCCAAGGTTACGATATTCTGAAAGCGCGAAAACAAAATGTAAACAAGCCGACATGACAGTTGTCGCAGGGTTATTAATTCGAAAAGGAAGGGGTGATGTCTACATTTTCTCTACCCTCATAGAATGCATGGTCACAGTGACGTCATTATGACGTCACTGTGAGTCATTGTGGTTACATCACATCTGTGACCAAAATGCCACCACTCAGTGACATCACATTGTGATTGAAATGTGACTTTCTTAAAAATTTTTAGAAAATTACAAAAAGTTTTCAAAACATGTTATTTACTTTAAAAAACACTTTTGTCACAACGTCGCTTTTGTCACAGTTTCGTCACGATGTTAATGTGAAAGTGGTCAAAAATGACACATAATTCAGAAATTTGTCACACCGTGACTTCACAAAGTGGTCACAATGTGACGTCAGAAACAAGATCTAAAACGGCCATAACGACTTCACATTTTAGTCACTGTGACTTCACATCGACGTCACGTGACGTCACATCGACGATTGATGGTCACAAAATCACATTGTGACTTCACAACTACGTCGCAGTGAAGTCACCATGCCTTACGGGTAAATAATTATCAGACAGTTAAAAGATTGGTATCAAATTTATTCAGAATATAATCAACTTTCCAATAATGTAAAAATAAAAATATAATTTTGGGAAAATTTAAAAAGGGAACTGTCGCCTTAAATTATAAGTTGGAACTTGCACACAATACATAGCAAATGAGGTAAGTTCGTACTATAACGAAGTTTTTAAAATCTATGGTACTTCGGATACTATAGAGAATCCGAAATTTTTTGTGTGTCCATGTAAATACGAAATGCATTCTATTATACAGGAATTAACTTCCTCAGCAACGTATATCAATTTATAAAATGTGAAACAGTTTAATATAATTAAAACGCAACCCAAACAACTTTCCCGCATATACCATTATGTAATAGAGTACTTTTGTGTGACCCTGTAAATTAATAACAAATATTCTTTGCATCACACATTGTGTATAATTTATATTTCAGTATATATTTTATAGATGCATATGAATTTTATTATGTTCGAAAGAGTTTAAAAGCATGAAAATGCTCTTTAAACTTTTTTTTTTCCATTGGTCATAATGTAACCGAAAAATTTTAATTGTCCCTGTAATTAAACCATGCATCCTATTTTCATAAAATTTGAAATGACATGATAAATTATGCACATATTATATATGTTAAATATCTAATGATTCGATGGGGTACTTTTTGCTCTGTTATATGCGGACAGATGGCCGGCCGGACAGACAAACAGGTGGACGGATTGAACGATGATTATTGGTGCCACATATTTACATAATTACGAACGTACCAAAAAATTGCTTTCAAACATGCATCTATAGTGATAATCTTTTAAATCTACACTAAAAATAAAATAAAATAAAGTAAAAACTAATGGATTTTTAAAAAGGAATAAAATATTTTTTCTACAACAACTTCTAAAAGTGTCACACTAAGTAATAGCTAAGATAAATATAAAAAAGATAAAACCACACTTTCTTCTCCTACGAACTCAGAATTATTAATAACTTACGAACATTCATCTAATGACAGTTGGTCTTAAGTCAAGAAGGAAGTCTCCATAAATCATCCATTCTCGGGAAATATGAAAAGTTATTTCAGAAATTACTTTATTTAGACTACATTAGTTGAACTTTCCACAGAATACAACAATGCAAAAAATATCTCTTTTATGTATAATTACTTTAGATTTAAAAAAATATATAGATTAAAAGAAATGTGTATGAAAATTAGGGACCTCAGAAGCCTAGCCCCCTGACTGCCCAGCTAAAGGGTAATATTGTAATGTTGTTTTCTCTGTAATTTATTATAAATATTAAAAAAAAGATGTTTTTTCCAACCTGATACAAAATATGTTATTAGTGTCGGTGTATAATCTTTGATAGCATCAATCCTACCTTAATTTTTCAGAACTGGGTTTTATTTGTGGAATCATACTAATTTAAATATTGCTTACGTTGCAGTGAAACCTGCAGCTTAGTGTGTGAAAAAATCAGCCGGCGGCAGTCAGGAGGCTAGTTGTGTAAGTGACAAAAGGGAAAAAATGAACTAAGTACACAGACGACTTCCAAATATGATTTTCCGTTATCTGGTAAAGAAATATACGTGACTGTCTAATTATGTGCTGTGATGTAGAGATAAACATGTTTTACCGAATAATAATCGATACTGATTAGTTATAAATTTAAAGAAAAATTTTCTCTTTTTTTTTACAGTTATTTAAATAAGAGTTCAAAGAACACATTGAAAAAAAACGGCTCCTTCTTATTTCGATTCAGTCAAATGATATTTATATTCAAATTTAACGGCAATTATCTTTAAACTCAATTAATCCCAAATCGAGTTTTTGTCACATGACTCCATGGCTTCTGAGATCGTCAATTACCATTATCCTTTATTAAAAGAATAAAAATACTGTACGTATACACTGCAAATTCTTAAACAATCAATTAAATGCCTATCGGAACACTTTTTGTCCCAAAATTGACTACTTTTTAATGTGTTGTGATACGTTATTTGATTTAATATTGTGTTCTTAATAAGTTGCAAAGGTGCTGCTGCCTAAAAATATGTTCTTAAGATGCTGCAAGAGTATTGCTATCTAGAAATGTGTTCTAAAAATAGAATTGTTAATTTGTTGAAATTGTGCTGTAAATAGTGTTGATGAAAATAGCTCCTTAAAATAGTCTGGTGTTGCACATCTCCCCAAATTAACATCACATTGTAAACACCCCACAATTTAGAACATTATAAAACAACACATGAAAAACACTTTCAAAATGTTTTCTACATTTGTATTACATTCACAACACAATCGAAAACAATTTTTGTGAGAAGTGTTGATTTTTATGTGTAGTTAGTGTTGCAAAAGTGATCCACGCATTTGCAGTGTATTCAGTGAATTGTTAAGAATACTGTGTGAATATAATGCTTCTTTACTAAAAAAATAATACTAATAATAAATGTTTTTAGTTTGTAATATCAAATTTTACGAATTTATATGCTTATGTTCAAAATTTGCTCCAAGCACTTATATTTATATGACGCCAGAAATAATTTATAAAAATGTTAGAGTGCATATAATATAAAACATCACTTTAAAATATCAAATTATTTTTAATTGCTATAAGTGATTTATTAAAATAACATATTATGGCAAATAATAACTTTACATGTTTCGTTGCTCTCACGGCAACTTTTTCAAAAACAATAAATTATAAATGATGCGAAAAATTTCTTTTATCATTTATTGTTTTTGAAAAAGTTGCCGTCAGAGCAATGAAACATGTAAAAGTATTATTTGCCATATTATGTTATTCTAATAAATCACTTATAGGAACTAAAAATAATTTAATGTTTGAATGATTATGGTAAAAGTTCAAATATATTTGTAACAAAAGCAATTTCAAACAATTTGAATTATATTTGTAATATTATTAATGATTATCGCAATAGTTTTATATCAAGATCTCATGCATGAATTTTCATTAACTTCAGAGTCATTTGGTTTCTCATACAAATTATTTTTGTTTTGATTTTGATATAAATCTCCTAACAGATTGTGCTGCTATGTCACATTTTTTTCGAATTCCACAATAGCTAATTCTCAAGAACTAATGCATCACTAAAATGTATAATTTATATTCTGTTAATCCCTGATATAAATTCATCCTGAGTAGGTTTTGTGTAAATCTCCGTGGATGGTTTTATAAGCTTTCGGCAATTGTCCTGTCTTAAAAGTTAATGCTCGGGAAATCATCAGATTTCAGACAATTTTCATAATAGGTATATCTCAAAAACTATGAAAGGATTTTCAGAAAACTTCAAATTCTGTTAGTCCCTGATTTAAAATGGCACTGATTTCTTTTTGGTATAAATTATACAACAACTGGCGCTATAATGTTTCATTATTCATGATTGCTGTACTAGCTCTATTTTAAGAACTTATGTGCGCTAATTTTCAAAAAACTTCAGATTCAATTAGTCTCTGATATAAATTACTAAAATTTAGTTTTTGGTTTAATCACCCAACAGAATGCGCTGCTATGCTGCATTTTATATGAACAACGCAATAGCTGTATTTCAAGAACTAATATATTTTTCATTAAACTTCAGATTCAGTTACTCCCTGATTTTTGGTGCTTATCGCAGTGCAGGTATCGGTGCTATTAAGTGATTTTCGCAATTTACGTTTTTTACAATTGTCCTACCTCAAAAATTATAATGATTAATAAAACTTAATAAATAAAATGTTAATAAAACTTTAGATTTCAGTTAAAAGTTTAGAAAAGTTCTTTCAGACTAGATTTTGGTATAAATCGCCTAGGCGGTGACACTACTGTGCCCCATTTTTCAGGAAGTATTCATATGTACGATATAAAAGAAAGTTTCGGAACTGCCACAATATTTTTTTGTTTTATCACATCATCTTGGATACTCCGAACGTTTGGGAAACATACTGGAAATACGAAAATTTTGACGTCTTTATATACTGTATTAAAAATAACAAAAGCATTTATAAAATTCTTTATTAATACAAGAGCACACATGCTAATTAGATAAGTTGGAACAAGTGTTCGTCAAAAGGGAATCCTTTTACATTTCTCATGTATAGATCAGCTAGGAATATTATTGGATAATCTATTTAAATTTTAGAACATTTTAGAAACTCCATTAACCATTTTGTTAACTAAAAATTACAAAAAAGTAAGGTAATCATGGAATTACATAATACAGACTCAGCAAAAAAATCTTGACATTTGCGATTTTAGACATTTTGTTAAATATCTAGACATATACAAAATGATATATACTGAAATTTCAGGTTTATAAAAAAAAAGCACAGGTCATATATTTTCGCGAAGAGTTTTCCACGAAATCCCATAGGAGACCGTTAGCGAATTGAAAAAAAAAAAAAAAAAAAAAAAAAAACGAAAATCTTTTGGATAACCCTGTCAAAACTAAAGAAGCAAAAGCGTTCAAATTGCAGTTTATGATTAAGTGGCTTACTGTAATAAGATGTGTTCATTTTTATAAAAATAGCATGTAGCATCTCGTAGCAAAATTAAGGTTTTTATAAAAACAGTCCCAAAATTTTCCAAGTTTTTTTCTATAATATGCAGAATTCCTCATAAAACACAATGTTCTTTTCAGAAAATATGACAATAAGCATTGCACATAAGAACCTGAAGTAAAAAAATTAAAAATATTAATACTTGTATGAAAAATAAACAAGTTTACTAAACAAGGTTTCAGAGCGCATGCATGAAATCAATCAAAACATAATGTGCATAATGTATTAGATAAATGTATCGAGCAAATTTTTGAAAATCTAAAAAACATAGCTTGAAAATTCCGAAAAATGCGTCGATAGAATAAGATCAAAATCCGTTATTTCCAAAATGAAGCAAAAAGATGAGGGGCTGTATCCATATTCCACTGATTTAGTGCCTACACAATATTGCACATGCTACTATATTTGGATACAGCTTCTAATCTTTTTGCTTTATTTTGAAAATAACTGATTTATATTTTATTCTATCGACAATAACTTTCAGAATTTTCAAGTTATATTTTTTAGATTTTCATAAAATTTGCTCTATACATTTAACTAACATAATATGCAAAAGAAATTTTGATAGTGTTGACGCATGCACAGTATAAAATTATTTAGTAAACATGCTCATTTTTGCTACAATTTTAATTTTTTTAAATTCTGATTACATGATAACATGTGCAGTGTTATTTTTCATATCTTCGGAAAAGAACATCATTTTATGTTATGAAATCTGCAAATTATAAGCAAAAAACTTGGAAAAATTTGGGACTGTTTTTATTAAGTTCACATTCGTTAAATATTATAGAATTGCTGCGATTATGTTATTTATTCAAAATATAAGCATTATTACATTTTAAATAATCTAAAAATTTTATATATATCCCGAAAAACCGAATTTTTCAACACAAAAGTATCCTCAAAAGTATAATAAATCTTTAAAAAGTATTCATACAAGTTGCAAAAAATTTTTCTTGGAAAAAATTGTTCTATTACACACACACACAAACAAATCTACAATGTCAAGAAAGGTGATCTAAATTATTATACATTAAATAAAAGATTGAATCACTTTTATGTCTCAGACCTTTATTGTAAAATTTATATTCCTTACTATTTGTTGATACATAAAATAAAATAAGAGGATTTATTTACTTTATATGTATTTTTTATATAAATTACAGTTCACATTCGGAGAGATATTTCAAATACTGTCGCAATATTCTCTTTTTTCGAAATATAAGTATGATTGCACTTAGAATAATCTAAATATAATGTATATATTCAAAAGAACTAAATTTTGTAGCATAAAAATATCATCAAAATTATAATACATCTCAAAAAATTATTTATACAAATTGAAACAAATTTCTCTTAGAAGAAAGTGTTCGAAAACAAAAAAAAGGAATTTCTACAGCATCAAGAAAAGTGTCATTCAAAATAATCTCCGAGATAAAAGTTGAAGATAAATCCAAACTTTCTTTTTCGAAGAACTGTGAATTATTAATAACTTATGAACATTGATTGAATGACAGACGGTCTTAAGTCAAGAAGGAATTCCCAATAAATCATCTTTGTTGGGACATTTTTGAAGATATGAAAACTTATTTCAGAAATTACTTTCAGAGAACAGCGAAAGCTTTTGATTTAGATGGTAATATGAAAAAGTTTTTCTTTGATATATGATTAGCTTATACGGAATGGTTAGTGTACATAAAAAATAGAATGTGTAGTGCTTGAATTTGTTTTTGATATCGATGAAATAAAATTATTTTCTTTACATTGAATGACTTACTATTTCATTATAAATATATTGACTGCATGTTATGTAAATTAATACAGTATTTTTTGATAAATGGCTGCTACTTTATACATAAACATGCATTTATAAGGAATTTTACACCAGGATTATGAAAATAAAATAATTCGATATTCAAATATTCAAATATCAGTAAAAATTACTCAACGGACTGGTATAACAATTAGAGAGGTATTCGAGCTCCCTGTGTGGAGCCCAAGCAGACCCGATTCCGAAATATTTTCGGTAATCGTCGCCCGAGCCCAATACCAAATGTATGCAGTACAGAAGAAAAAAAATAATGTAATTGTTAAAAGTTTAAAATAAATATATTTAAAAGTTGTTCTAAATGCAATATCAAATTATTATAAATTTTCTTAAATTGAAATAACTGTTAAGCAAATAATTAATTTTTTGAAAATTATAACTAATTTTATCAAAAGAGAAATTTAGTAATAAATAAAAATATACTCTTTTAAAAGGATATTCATATTTTTTCCTTCCCAAGAACTAAATCTGATGGAGACATTAACGAAATACTTTTTTATGAATAAATGAATGAAATTTTTAAAAAAATATTTATTTCCTCAAAACAATTTTTCCTAATTCTCATGTCAATGAAAATAAACGTATGTTTAATATTTGACATCGTTATCTTAAAGAGACCACGTCTTTATACAAAAAGAAGAAACACTGTCAAATTTCTATGTATTGGAATAATAATATGTAGCAAATCATATCGACTTACGAATGAAAGTGATTTCGTGAATGTAAAAAGCAGGTTCATGTAGCGATTAACGCAATTAATGGTCGTCGCTGCCAATGCTAGACTTATATCTTCAACAAACTTTCGTTTAAAATGGCATTGTAATAGTACAAAAATAAAACAAAAAGATTCATGTTTAAAATTTATTCTGATCAAAGTAGTATTAAAATGAGTTGAAATGGAAAAGGTTTTTTTTTATATACGGAAATAACTTTAAAATTTTAATTTCAGAAAGTCAAAGCCGGTACCCAGCTGAATCGAAATAGGGAATAAAAATGGAGCTCGGGTATGTCTCGGTCTCGGTTTAAAGATCGGGTTGAGCACAGCTCATATCTAAAAGACATGCTATCAAAGGGTCTAAAAAGATAAGCATGGAGAAATAACTACCTCAGCCAATGTTTGAATTAACATGCGTAGTGATAAGGGTCAGCATGAGAAAACAATACAAAGTATTTTTAGCTCCTGACCTTGAACTGTTCTGAAAAATAATCGTGGAGGTATGCGCAGACTCAAATATTCTTCAAGTACATTTTTCTCAAAAAGTGCAAATCAACGAACCAACAATATTTCAAAATACAACATTATTTATTGAAGAATATATTAGTTCACATTATGTATATTTTTACACATTTTACACAAATTTTAACATAGAAGAGTAAGCAAAAATATATTCAAAAGAATTATTAATGCGAGATTTATGTTTAGAGAAATTGAAAAAAAAAAAAATACAGAATAAATATGTACTCAAAATATGTACTTGAAAAATAGTTAAAATCGAAGATGCGTTTTATTGAGTTAAAAAAGATAATATCAGTAATTTGTTAAAATATTCCTAACTAACTATTTATATTTGCAGAAATACGATGCTTTCAAGTAGATGATTGAATTTTAACTCTCCACTTGGGCAGGATGCGAAGTGGAATAAAAATTGAGAATGTTTCATTGCATACCCCTTCTCTTTAGGCTTTTTCATGTTTATAAATAACGAGGTAGAACCCGTCAAATTTTGACGAAAGAAAATGTTTACAAAAGAACTTTTTCATTGATTTACAGCAAATATACAAAATTAATTACAGTAAATTCATCTTATATTGGTAAGTCTAACTCTTAAACAAATCACATTTAACGTAAAGTTAACAAAATACTATTTCTATAAAAATCAGTTGTAGAAATTGTTAAAATTCATATTTAATCATAGATGTAAGCAATAAAAAATAACAAAGATCGGTTATGATGATAAAGTTATCAGTTAAGGTTTTTATACTTGTATTCCAAAATGGAAAAAAAAAAAAAAAAAAAAAAAAAAAAAAAAAATTATTTAACTTTGACACACCCCCGTAAAATCTAAACCCAGCATCATTTTCACCTTTCACCATATCAAAATTTACAAATGCACATTTCGTATGTGTATTTAACATTTCAAAAAAAAAAATGGTATTTCAATTTTATTATTTTGATTCAAAACTTGAAGCCTCAATATTATTAGCAGAAACAGACATTAAACTGTTGATATTCTTTTACGTGTAAATGAAATTTTGTAAATAAAATCGAAATTTACCGGATTTTATAACAGATGATATTTAAATTTCAATTTTTTTTTCCCTTTTAAAATTTTCCCCTTTTCCCTTTTCCCTTTTAAAATGGCAACATAAAGAACAGTAATCATTTTTTCTCTTCTTTATTTTTTGCTTTTAATAAAAATGGAGTACGCCTGTTGCCATAATTAGAAAAATAAAGTATTAAAAACAACAAAAAAAATTATATTTCAAAAATAAATTAAGATACAGTTTTCAAACAAATTGCATTTAAAAGTGCAATTTTTTCCCTATATGACGGTGTAAAAATTAAAACTGTGCGATGTTCAGAAACTAAAAAAATTGTAGAAGCAAAAAATGTAAAACCGAAATTTCATTTAAAATTTCAGAGTGTTGCCATTCGCAAAATGACGTATGCGTTACGCACAGATACGTTTGGCCTTTATAATATAGATATGTTATTTTGGCATGATACGCATCATATTTGCTGAGCCTTAGCACACGTGTTATTTTAAACATCTGGCGAGAGAGCCATTTCACTATGCTTATCCGGATAGATACTTTAAAAAAATATATTTACAGGATGTACAAGATATTCTAAGGTATATAGAGCATAATAAAAAGTAAAAGAAAGTTTTCTAATTAAATAAATTTATTTTATATTATTTGAAATATTCTAACGTTTAGAATTTTAAGGTGTTTTTATTTATCTTTTAAACACTTGAAAATCTTATAGGAGTAAGTGTTTTTTATATTATATACTATATATTTTAAAATAATTTATTTCTTCATGTGTTAAAAATAATTTTAAAATTGAAAATTAATTACCTTTTTGTTAAGTAATGCAGTCATATAAGTTATGATTCTAATGCAACATGTTTTTCATTATGGTCTAAATTTTACGATATTACATTTAGTCCAGATTAAAATATTTCAATTATCATCTAAAAAAGGTAAACATTCTCAATAATATACTTATCCTAATGGTTTTTAAATATCTTGCCTCAAGAAACAATTCGATGGCAGTATAATAAATGGGGTTTCTGCAACATCGTCTCAAAATAATCTACGAAAAAGAGATCAGAGATAAAACTATTGTTGCATTCTTTTAGTCTGATCTCAGAATTATCAAATATGAATGAGATATTTGACTGATTGGAGTATGTGAAGTGAAAGGTGTAATATGTGAAGAAGGATTTGGGAATAAATCACCTTTGTCAGATTAGTTAAGAACATATTAAAATTTGTTTTGTACATGTATTTTTTAATACAGGATTTGTGAAGAATTTTTCCGTTTTTCGGATTAGACAAACTTTTAAAATGGAGGTATAAACAGTTCTGATTTAAATATATATAAGATTACGTAATGCATGGCATATTTTCTGTTAAAAATGTCTTCTAATTAATGATGCTTTAAAATATATCGGACTACTAATAATCTATTGTTGGTATATTGCGTACTTTAATATCGGAAGATTTAGGTAAAATTTTATTTAAAGGAATATTTGTCTGCTGGAAAATATATATTTGTTTGACTTTTTATAACTATAATTACTAATTATACGCTGAAGTTACAAAATTCATGGGATACTCTGCTAATAGCGTAACTGTTCTCCGCCAGGCGAAGTGACATTACGTGACATGGACTCAACGAATTGTTGGAAGTACTCTGGAGAAAAACTGAGCCATTGAGCCTCTATCTTAAAAATATTAATCTAAATATCTTAGAAATAGTATTAACCAAGAAAATATTAAAACTTAAAATAATAACAATAATAATAATAATAATAATAATAATAATAATAATAATAATAATAATAATAATAATAATAATAATAATAAGAGTATATTACTTTTTAGTGTAAAAAAAAAAAAAGCCTCTATAACAAAGCCACAGTTATTTTTGTTTAGTAAAGAGCTACGGATTATGAAACGTAACATGACCGAGCAAGAGTAAAAAAAAATGCTTTATGCCGAGAAGAAATTCTTAAAAAAATATCACTGTCCCAATAGCTTTTAAGATATGTAGTCCTCTGATACAATTCAGCTTAAGGCTCCGCTGCAGTGAAATTTCCGGATAGCGAAATTCCATGTTAGCCTATGGGAAAAAATGAAGCGCGATGGCTCATTAATTAATTTAATTATTAAAATACTGTTTTCAACGTCTGAAAGTAGATACCGATGAAGTACGTTTTTAAAACTTTTCTTCATAAATTTTAAGTACATAAAATATCCCCTAAGAAATTCGAAATTTCAATTTGATTAAATTTTACAGCATTCTTAAAGATGCTTAAAATTTAAGTAGCAAAATTTTCAAAACGCGCGTCATCTACTTTCTAATGAAAAAATGGTAGTTTAGTTATTATGTTAGGTAATGAGTCATCGCGTTTCCCATAAGTCAACCATGTCATAAGCCAACCCTGTCATTCCCATATTCATGAGTTTTCCCATAGGCCAACGTGGTATTTCGCGATCGAGGTGTTTCACTGCAATAGCCCCTTAAGAGCCCACAATAGTCACAGAAAAATTACTCAAAAAGACCCGGATGACCATGTAAAGTCTATGGGAGCGTTCTTTTCTAATATCTCGCTCAAATTTTAATATTTTTGCATGATTTTTTTGCACAAGATAGCTGAGGGCAATCCACAACCGGGCTAGTTTTTACTTTTTCGACTTTGGTTATATATTTTTTATATTACGATAGTTTCAGTTTCAGAACCGGTTTAAACCGGTTTCGAAAGTTAAAGTAATTTTTTAAAGAAAATCTGAAACAAAAATTGAAAAAGTAAAAACTAGCCCGGTTGTGGATTGCCCTCAGCTATCTTGTGCAAAAAAATCATGCAAAAATATTAAAATTTGAGCGAGATATTAGAAAAGAACGCTCCCATAGACTTTACATGGTCATCCGGGTCTTTTTGAGTAATTTTTCTGTGACTATTGTGGGCTCTTAAGAGACCACAATAGTCACAGAAAAATTACTCAAAAAGACCCGGATGACCAACTAAAGTATATGGGAGAGTTCTTTTCTATTATCTCGCCCAAATTTTAATATTTTTGCATGATTTTTTTGCACAAGGTAGCTGAGGGCAATCCACAATCGGGCTAGTTTTTACTTTTTCAATTTTTGTTTTAGATTTTCTTTAAAAAATTAACTTTCGAAACCGGTTTAAACCGGTTCTGAAACTGAAGCTATCGTAACATAAAAAATATATAACCAAAATCGAAAAAGTAAAAACTAGTCCGGTTGTGGACTGCCCTCAGCTATCTTGTGCAAAAAAATCATGCAAAAATATTAAAATTTGAGCGAGATATTAGAAAAGAACGCTCCCATAGACTTTACATGGTCATCCGGGTCTTTTTGGGTAATTTTTCTGTGACTATTGTGGGCTCTTAAGCTGAAAAGCTACAAATAATGTCGTATGCAGTAATAAAAATGTCCTCCGTTTAATTATAAATAATATTCTTTTCAAATGCCTGTAAATGACAACAAAATTTGAAATTTATGAATTATTTTCCCTTAGCAATACATTAAATCATTAATTAATTAAATATATTCTATGATTTATATTTTAAAAGAAAAGAAAATGATATAATCAAGAACCGTATATATTTTCTAGTTGCTGTTTCTTTTTTAAAAAGGAAGATTGCTTTAATCGTGTACAAAAATCAAATTAAATGAATTTTTCAGGTTATATTTAGAAAATACTAAACGTGCAGATGGAAAATACTTAAATATGCAAATAGAAATATTAATCTAAAAGTACGTTTGAGTTGTATAATTATTACTTAAATGCCACTTTTTTATTATATAAAAAAATCTGTCATTGCGCTTTAAAAATAAACTTCATCCCTAATAAGGTATGTCTACAAAAGCGCTTTTTTAATCTCTTGGTATAGATAAAGTATGTACAATTTTCAAAGGCGTTAAAAAAATATTGTAATAAATAAAATTTTAACAACTTTAAATAATGCGATAACAAATCTTGAAAATGAAATAACAAATATTTTGTGAAACCAAAATAACATAGTCGTTCTATAAAAGTAATTTTCGAATAATTAATGTTAGAAATGTCTCCTAATATCAAACTTTTCCAAGCCACTACAATAAGTTATTTGTCTGTATTGTCATGAAAAGGATATAATTAGAGATAATCTCAAAAATAATATGAAAGATAAAACCACAGTTATGCACTTTACACAGAAGTTGTGAATTATCAGTGGCTTATGAACAACCCTAATGCAAGTCGTCTTTTGTCAGAAAAATATTTTGAATAAATGGGCTTTGTGTGGGCAGTTTTACAGATGTCGTAACTTCCCAAATTACTTTCTTAATCCAGTGTAACTAAAGCATTTCTTGGAGTAAAATAATGCAATGATTTATGTTTTGGCACTTTAATTATTTTATTAGGTAATGTTAGATAGTTTAAAATTTTGTTTAATATTTAATGCTTACACACATATATAAGGGAGAGGGAAGCCCGTGTTAACATATTTTGGAAAATAAATAAATATCTTATTTAAAGAGTATTTATTGCGTTTTAAAAATTACTTAATAAAAGCATTGCATTTCTTTGTCATAATAACCAGAAATTTAAATTTTCCATGTAAATTAAATAAGATATAAGGCTTTAAAAAATTGGTAGATTTCTGTTCAAACATGCCCGATGAAGGGGTACCTTTGAACAAGTAAGGGGCGACTTTGAACAAATGAAAAAAATATGAAAATATTGATAGTTTAAAAAAACGCTACATATGTTTCAAAAATATGAAGTAATATGAATAAAATCAAACAACTACATTTGATTTAAATTACTGCTTTTTTATTATTTAAGTAAACTTAAGTCCATCAAAGTTGCTGTCAAATGTCATTATTGAAAGAACACACACTGTATCTCCACTTATGTTTGGTTGTTAAAACTTTTTTATATTATCCTTAAAATACATCGATGTGTTATCTGATACTTCTGGAAAATTAAATTTTTTCATTCATACTTTTTATGAAGAAACCTGACAGAAAATTCCGTTTCATGAAAATTATTCCGTAAGTTATGAAAATTAGAAATAATGTTTGAGAAGGAGAAAATGAAACAGGATTTGTTAGACAAAACGGCTAAATCACGAATCCTTATCGTGTATCCGAGATTTGCAATCAATTAATAGATGAATGTCACCATCAGTTTAAATTTGAAACTTCTCATCACAGATACATACAGACGTTGTAATCTATATGCGCAGTAAGAGGGGATTGTTAAAAGTATAAGTCTATTTTCTTCGACATTCTTAATTAACATCATTTCACATAAAAAATTCCGAAAATATTAATATTTAAATGCATTCACAACTTTTTACTTAGTAGTTTTAAATGTTCAATGGTGCCCCATCATACGGAGATCAACATTACAACTCTTTATTCATTTCGACTGAAGAGTTTGAATAAAACAAAACTTATAAACTAAGGCTAACATTTTTATTTAAGTAATGAAAAATAAATAAAATTTTAGGGATACAAAATTGTCAACAAAAATTTTACAACTTTATTTTCTTAAGTTTAGATTCAAGAGGGAGAAAAATAATACCTTGATTAAAAAGTATGGATTATTTATTTTTGATATATAAACTTTCGCTTTCGCAGCTTCAATCAGTTCCTTAACCAGTACTCAGGGCTATAATCGAGCTAATCTTTGAGCTCATTTTAATCTTTTAATTTACTTTTTTCTCGCACTCAGGAAGTGGATTCATGAATCATTGAAACGGCCACATATGGTATTTTGTGTTATGGTACTTATATATTTGTGCCTTTGAATGTTCCAAAAGATATTAAATTCTGTATTTAAAACTCGCACAAAGTTATTGATTTATAGTTATTCACCTACAATACTTTGCGTAGATTTCATAAAATAACCCACTAATGCTCCAAATACGTGAAACGAAAATGACAAGAATACATTTTCTCATGGTTTATTTAAGGGGGCTGAAAATTTTGAGCTTTTTCTTAAATTTAAGCATTTTAAGCCACATTTTTTCATAATAACAAAAGATTCGATGAAGAAAAATGATTCTTTCAAGAAATTGTTCTATTTTCCTTTAAAAGCTCGAAAAAAAATATTTATTTAATTTGAAAAATGCATGTAATTTTTGAAATGTCTCAAAAAAAATGTTTAATTGTAAATTCGATACTTAATTTTATCAAAAAAAAAAAAAAAAAAAAAAAAAAAAAAAAAAAAAAAAAAATGAGTCAATTGAGAAGTATACACAAAATTTTATTTCTTTCAAGATGCCTACTCGTCGAAAAAACAAAAACTGAGAAAAATTACTTTTAAGCGAAGTGGTTTGTGGCAGTGATGAAAAAAGAAGGGAGTAGTGATGCAATAATCGCTTTAAAGTCTGTTTATAATACTTGATTCTTTACTAAACTTCATCAGAATGCACAAGGGATATTAAAGGATAATTTAAGCATAAATTCATTGATATTTTAGTCACATTTTGCCAAATGAAGGGTACAGAGTCCACTGAAAGGAGTTCAAATTATTTTCTTACTACTGACATTTACTTAAATTTCATTAGCTTATTTTTATTTCTTATTATTTTAATTAATTATTTAATTTATTTTTATTTTTATTATTTTCTTTTATTGAAAAATCCAGTCGTCTCGGCTTCAGTATCATGTAGATGTAAAATGAATTTGTTCATATACTTCAAATACTCCAAATACTATACTAACTTCCAAACGAAAATCTTGCTATATAAAAGTTTCTGCTGAAAATTTATTTTACTGACGAAGATCTTGAGATAATTACGAAAGAATCAGTAAAAGTTACAGAAAAAGAAGAGCTGGGAAGCGAGAAAAGGAAATATGTTAAATCAAAGTAAAAGAAAGTAATGAGATATCAAATAAAAAATATTAACACAGTGACAACAGTATGCTTTTACAATATTCTGGTTTTAAAACAGTATAAACATCTCCATCTTCAGATAGGCCTTATTAAATTGGATTATTATATAAATATCTTGAGTTTATGAATCACTGTTTATCTTACAATATATGGATTTAATATAAATGTCTTGCAAATAAAAAAAAAATAAGTACAATCTGTCATAAACCTTTATTGTCTGAGGTAAAACTTATGTTCTTAGCAAATAATGTTTTTGCATACAAACAGGCTTTCTCGTTACCACATTGTAATATGGGGAAAAAACAAATAAATAAAAAATAAAAAATAGTATATATAAAAAAAAATTTTCCAAGATTTCCTCCAAAATTTTTGTCCAAGAAAATAATCGCAAAATAAAATCAAGAAAATTCTTTAAGCGAAAGCAAATAGTACAAAATACAAAAAATATTAACTTAAGCGGTGTACATTTATAAGCGCAGTATTAAATAATTTAAGTAAATAGAAAATCTGGTAATTGTTTGATTTTTTCTGCAGTGCAAAATACAAAAAAGGAGAGATTAATATACTTCGATGCGGAATTAATTATATTTCAGTTAAAAATGCTACGACTATAACATAAAACTTTTCATAATGTATTCAAATTTCCATGCTTTTTTGAAATAATCCCTTTATTGAAAAGGAAACAAAACTTTTTCGCTTATTCTCCAAATACATTTTTCCAAAAATCCTGCTGAATTATTTATCGATTTCAGTGAAAGTTCTGTTTTACATTTCCTCTGTTTACGGATATAATTTCGCTTTATAGGGAAATGCCACAAATCTGTGAATCAAAAATTGAAAAGTTTAGAAATAGAAAGTTTTATTTGTATTCAAATCTCGCAAATGCTTAAAAGCTCTTAAAGAAAGAAATTTTCTAAATACCCATGAGAATATTTTGAATGTGAAATTTGTGAAGAGGAAGCTGACTTAAAGTAGAAATAAATAATATATTTTGTTTATATATGTAGAAAGGTAAATATTTGGAAGTTTTATTAACAAAACAAAATATTTTCGTAAACTTATTATATCGTATAATATTTTTCTGGACTAAAGCAAAATCAAAGAAAGAATATTTGTTTGGATGATCTACACACAGTAAACACAGTTCTAAAGTAATATATTTGAGCATTACAAAATAAGATTTATATGTTATAATAGTATCATACACTGGAAATTCGTGAAAAACTTTTTCGACACTAACTGAATATAATAATTAACACTTCTAACTAAAATCGTTTTCGATTATAGTGTCAATCTGTTTTGAATGTACTGAGCGAAATGAAAAGTGTTGTTAAAATGTGTTTAAAAGTTGTGCAAAGTGTTGTTAAAAGTTATAAGAGGAAAAATTGTGTTTTCAAAACTTTCATTTTTTAAATTGTGTAAATGTAAAGGCATCACGTAGAAAGTGATTTGAAAATGTTTTACAGCGAAACCTCCAAATAAGGGACACTCCCAATAAGGGACACCTCTATTTAAGGGACAAATTTTCCGGTCCCATAGGTGTCCCTTATTCGGAGGTTTCACTTTACATGTGTTTTTTACTGTGTTCTAAATTATGTGGTGTTTGCAATGTGTTGCTAATTTGGTGACAATGTGTTGTGCAACACAAAGCTATTGTAAGAACATAATTTCATTAACGCTATTTACAACTGTAATTTCAAAACAATTAACACCATTTTTAGAACACACTTTTGAAAAATATTGAGAGCTCATTTCTAGTTAGCAATATTTTTGCAACATATTAAGAACGTAAACAAAACACAAAAAGTGTTTTTTATCCGGAGCTTTCTGATTCATGACACATTAATATATTGTCAAGTTGTCTGTAATGTGTTATGGGGACAAAAACTGTTCTAAAATGTGTTTATTTTTCTGTTTGAGAATTCGCAGTGTAGATTATGTTAGTAACTGTTTCAAGATGACAAGTGATCGAAGGAAATCTACTTTCTGTGTAACAGGAGGTAGAACTTCTGTTTCCCTAGTTAATTCTTTATAAGATAACACGCATGCAGCAGCACTAATTTACGTATGTCCATTAATTAAAAAGTCACATTGGAACACAGTTGTAAAATGATCCATCCTGTCGTCTATGTACTTTAACAACACTTTTTAAAACATAATAGTCATATGAATAATAAAGTCTGTAATTATTCCAAACAGGATAAAAAAGCACCGAGCACAGAAATCGAATAATCTACATTTTGCTGAAGCCGCTGATGCTCTGTCAACTAAATTATCCAGGATAAACCTGACAAATACATATGTCACCCAGAAACTTAATGAGCATGACAATTGATGTGATATGGTCATGAAATGGTTATCTAATCTACGCTGAATAAATCACATATAATGACATTTCCCAGGACGTTGGACTTGATAATACATTTTTAAATCTTTGATAATATAAATCCAGTAAAACGCTGGCTATGGACTTACTTATAAAAAAAGAAAATTGTTATTTTTTGAACTGGTCGAAAACGTATCCAGGCGAATAGTCAAAGATTACTTTAAAGCAAATTTTAACGTTGAAATTGGCACTTGTTTTCACCTTCAGATGTTTAATTTCATGTATACACACTTTGGTGTGCGAAAAGGTTCTTTCAAAAGAGAGTAGCATTCTTTAGTTAGTAGTTTTCTTTGAGTACATCAGTCGTTGATCCTTATAATACATATGGGGTAGTTCCGAATTTTTCGGAAACACGGCGACTGATTCACTGTAAAAATGAAATACTCGAAAATGAGTACATTGATCTGAAGTGAGTATGTTTGGATAAAAAATTATCACATTGCTTTCTCAATTTTGAAACATCACATGCTATCAATGCCAAACTAACAACAACTTTGTAACCCTGTAGTGGTTTATTTCATTTATGGTGGTATAAAAGATGCTTATAAACAAAGGTCGGAGCATATAGGACAATTTTTTTGTTGTTACCAACATCTTTTATCAATAATCATCCTGATATATTCCTATTGCATATCTTATAAAAGTGTTTATTGACGATTATTCATAAACTATACCGGTACGAACAAACGTTGTACTACATGCACCGACCCCTGCTAATTATTAAATTATACACAGTATTTTGAAATAATTAAAAAGTTCGTGCAAATAGTGTTCTTGTCATAAAAATTTTCGATGTGGGTGATATTTTTTTTCTATTTTCCTTTATAAACAATCAATTAAATTTTTATTGCTAATACTTTTGAGCAAGAAATAAATACTAGAATATTTTAACTTTAATTTCTAAATTAAGGGGGCAGTTCAAAGCGATTTACATTTTAATACAATCATGGAATCAAGAATGAGTACATGTGTTTCTTAGTTTTGAGTACATTTGGATCGTATCTATTTTGGGTATTTGAAGTGCTTAAAATTGAGTACTTTTTACTCTATTTTGAGAAGCCATTTTTTTCAGTGCATTGTCTATCAATTGCATCAATCACAATCTGAACAAAATCTCATTTCATACCAAGTTTGATTGGTATGTTATTTACAAATGCCAATATACTGTTGGAAATGTGTTCCTAAACAAAAAATCACGAAAATGTGTTTTGTTTTTTTATAGTTATTTTTGCCAGTTGCAATACACTTCTGAGAACGCTTAAAAAGTTACTGAATGATGTAGACCAAGTGTTTGTATTTTTGTAATTATTTCTATTACTCTGAAAAATCTCAAGTCACAGTTGTCAGTATTTTGGCCTGAAAATTTTCGTAATTTAATATTCGATTAGGATGCTAGTACATAAATAAATCCGTACAAGTCAGATCATTTGAGTACGTTAAATGCAGATAGACTATTATTTTTTTTTTCTGTGAAATTACAGAGAACTTACGGGTAATGCAATATCATAAGTCTTATGTTATACGATTTTTTATTTAACTGGTTGTAATATGAAATTTTTATTTCTTTAAAATTCTTATATTTTATTTTACAATCCGGAATAATTTATTAATTTAAAATTTATGAAAAATAAATAAAATTTTTATAAAGCTGAAAAATAGTCAGATAATCATGATATGTTGAATTCTGCAAAGATACTACTACTACTACTACTACCACCACTACTACTACTACTACTACTACTACTAATAATAATAATAATAATAATAATAATAATAATAATAATAATAATAATAATAATAATAAATTAAGAATTAAATTGAAAACAAAAATGAAAATTTCATCTTCGGCCAAAACAGTTGGAAACCGTGTCCTTTTCGCTAGATGTAATACAATCTACCACAGTACTAGGGAGCTACCAATTAAACAAAAAAAAAACTGAAATAATGTTGTGCTTTGAAATTTCAAAAAGAGTAGGATACCAATGCATTAATGTATTTAACTCGTCATCATACATGCTGGGATAAAATCTACTCTAATCACATTGTGAATCCATTTCACAAACGTAGGTGCGGTGTGAGAAGATAAATTAATCAAAATATTAAAAAAAAAATCGAAATTCTATTATTCTGGAAAGGTTAAGGAGTATTCAGCTCAATGTAATTAAAAATAAATAAAAGAAAGTCCTGAACAAGAATAGTTTCCCCATTACGAACATGTGACAGACGAACGGACAGACAAAGACTATATCATTTTAATAAGATGAACGAAATCATTAGATTAAATTAAAAAATGTGATTTAAATAGCCGAACTTTTATTTTTTTTTCGCAAAATATTTTTGAAGGGCTAACAATCTATAAATATGTACATCAATACCCTTTATAAATCTGCAAAATTTTAATTTTCTACATTTCGCAGTTTTCGAAAAAAAAAGTTGTCACAGACGTAGAGGCAAGGAGATTGTTTTTATAATTGTATAGACACCACACAAATTTTATCTTATAATAGTCCGGAATCTTAAAAATAACATTTTATTACACTTTTCACTGATTCATCCTATACATCAATCTATTGCAATGTCAAATTTTTATACAAATTTATAACAGAAATATATCCCGAGATTTTCTAAGGAATGTGGCAAAATGAAGCTGTGCAGATGTAATAAATGTGTGATTTATTTAAATTTGAGAGAAGCTTTCCAAGAAATTTTGATTTAGAACCAATAAACTGTAATTATTTTCGAATCTGAAAAAGGTTCATGGTTTAAGGAGAAGTTATGGATATAGTATAAAAAAAGAGATTCGTTTATAAATCTTGGCTGTCATATACTTTACTGCTGCAAAACGCTAGAAAAAATAAATCTATTTTTTTAAAATTTTATTATTATTATTTGTAAGGAAATAGAGTACGTTTGCAAAATTAACAAAATTTTGACAACATAGAATAATTGCGTTTTGAAAAAAACATCTTATAAATCAGAGGGGGGGGGGCATAAAAGGGTGTTGAGTTTAAAGCTATCTAAAAGGTCTCAGGAATTGTTAGAACCATAAAAAAATTCTATAAATTTAAAAAAAATTAAATGTCAGAATAAACAATCATTGAGCAATGTTTATATATTTTGTAATTTTTAACGTTGTTTCTAAATTTATAGAAGACTAACAAAGGCTCCACCCACCTTCAATTTTCATATTTAAACGAATTTAGAATTTTGCCAAGAGTTGGCAACTTTAACGCGAAAAATTTAAACAGATGTGGCAAAATTAATTATGAAGAGTTCTCAGCTTAAAAAGTATAATTTTTAGAAAAGTTTTGTAAGATTTTCTCAAATAAAGTAGATCATAGAAATTTAAGTAGGTAGGTTTTAAATGTTTCGGAACTATTGATCTTTCATTTCAAGCATAAAAATTGCAGAGTAAATTAGGTTAAACATAATGGTGTGTTATTCTACCGGTCAGTTCCACTTTTTCAAAAAAAAAAGTTACCTTCAGCTGTACCGTATAAAAAATTTCTAATGAAATAAGTTATATTTTCTTTTCTTTATTACTGGTACCAAAAAAACAGATTTTGCAAAGGAAGATGATGTCCAGTCAGACTAGACATACGAGTACAATGGGTTAAATCATATTTAAAAAAGTTCAATTAATAATGTTCCCCAAAACTTTTAAAATACCCCTAGTAAATACTGCCAGTTTGAAAATGGAATAATTACATGAGAAAATAGTTACATGAGAAATGCAATTAATAGTGAAAATAACTTCATATATAAAAACGATTTTCACCCAGACGAATTTTAATGTGACGTGGCAAGGTATAAAAGTATTGAGACTAGCATATCTATTAATATATTACATCATTTGATGCAGCATAAATGTAGGTAAATGATGAGAAAAATACTTTTATTTATTTGTTCTGCAATTTACTATTCAATAAATTCTTATATTTTTATAAATTAATTTAAACGATATGCACTGCAAAAATAACGAAAAATATATATGAATGATGATGTATTAAAATAAAATAAAAGAATTCATGAATTAAGTGTACCTCAAGAAAATAAGTTGAGACTTATGTTAATCAGTCGAGCTGATAAAAATTTCATAAACACAACATAAAATACACTTAATTACGCAAGGTCTTTCGAAATATCTGAGTTTTCTTCGTCAGACGTAAAGAAGACGTGTGTCTACTTTGAAATCAGCGGAACGAGTGAAATAAAAAAAGGCGGGAAGAGGAACAAGTTGAAGGAATAGCCAATCATTGGCGAATCAAAAAATAAACAATAAATAAAAATAAAAATATTTAAATGAAAATTGCTTAAAATGTAAATGTTGATGTTCAAATCTTACCTTAGAACAAATTTTATGCAGTGTATAATAAATGGAAATGTACCCAAAAGCGATTGAAAATTATGTAAACCTTAATTCGAACCAGTAATTCCTGGACGAAGCTGTCAATGCTCTATGTTACTTATATATCCGACGCGAACCTGGAAGACATAGTTCTCATTGAAAGTCTGCTAATGATCTGTCCACTGAGCTGTGCAAATCTGTGTTCAAATCTGGAACTTAAAAAGTTTATCGGGGTGAACTAGTTAAAACAGATATACTGGGGCTTGGAATGTAATTAAATGTGGCTCACCAGTGTTAAAGTGTAAAATTTAATATATATATATATAACTCTGTAGGTATTAAAACGTTGATTCCATTTATCTTAGGTGCCTTTTTTTTTCATATACAATTTTGAGGTGATTTTAACAAGGCGTCTAAGAAGGCAGCCATTTTCCATTTTCCTTAATATTTGTGGTATATTTTTGATAAATATGTCTAATTATATTTTTTGGAGTTAATAAATACAAATTTGCAATCAAAATAAACGTAAATTGACGTTTTCAAAAGGTTTTAATTATAAGACGCAATTAAAGCACGATATGTATGAAAGATAACACATATTAGTGTTTTCTTAACCAATTATCCACAAAAAAAACTTTCTAAAACAGCTCTCACGTAAAAATATTTCTTAGATTAAATAAATCAAATTTCTTTGTTTTTTATGCATTATAATTATACATATATATACCGGGTGTCCCAAAAATGACTGATGGAATTTAAAATTCAATAACTTGCAAACGGTGACAGCTATTTAAAAAATTTTTGCAGCAGGGTTATGTACAATGTCAGGAGTTTTCTTACCGTAATTTTTTATTTTAGTTCGCATATCAAACAATAGGTGGCGCTGTGAGCGATTGAAGACCAGGTCGGCGCTTCACTCAGCATTGATATCCTGGCCTTCAATCGCCGTCAGCGCCACGGTTTGTTTGATATGCGAACTAAAATAAAAAATTACGGTAAAAAAAAAAAAAAAAAAAAAAACCTCCTGACATTATGCTTAACACTCCTGCAAAAAAAATTTAAATAGCTGTCACCGTTTGCAAGTTATTACATTTTAAAATCCATCAGTCATTTTTGGGACACTCGGTATAAACTTAGTTCATTACTCTTTTAATTCTAGTATTTAAAAAAAATATGGTAATCAGACAAACATAAAAGAGTTCCTTTCTTTTATCTTTATTCGAATCTTATTCTTAAAGTCTTTCTATAATATCAGTATATAATTCTTATTATACTATTTTTGAGTCATAATTATATGTGCAATAATCATGCGGACAAACCTCAACAACCTAAATATGATACATAAAAGCATGCTTTAATACTTTATCTCACTTAAAATTTTACTTACATTAATGGTCTATAACAAATCCATTCTACACGAGAGCTGTCAGACAGCGAAGAATAAATGACTCTTCTGCAGATTTAGAAAATAGCGCTATTCAAAACAATCTTTAAGATAAAAATAGCAGATAAAGCCAAGTTACATTCTTTTGTTGAGAGCTGTGAATTATCAATGACTTATGGACATTAAAATGGAAAATGTCCTAGTGTCAAGAAGGATTTCTTGATAAATCCTTTATGTTAAGAAATATTTGCAGATATGTAGGGTTATTTCGAAAATTACTTTCTTAGTGGTGAGTGGTTAATGCATTCTATCGGAAAATACAATATAAAATTACTTGTTAAAAAAAAAAAAAAAACTTTTTTTTTTGTGAATTTAAATCATTAATCCGGTAAATTATGAATTTGCTAAATGTTATTTTATCTGCCATCAATGATGTCCTATTTCTGGTGGTTTAAAACCGATGAAAGAATTGTTGCAGCATTATTTTAGCTTCAGGAAAGAAGAGGATTAGAAATTCACGTGTCATTATTGTTATTACCGTATCGGATAAGAGATTTAATTGTAGTTACCGTTATTTCTGAAAAATGTTTATTTATTTGTTTTGAAAACGAGTTTGTAATTCTTATCCTGCTATAGTGAAAAAAACTAGCCTTAAAAGTAATGACTCCTGGAATGATGCTGATGTGTAAGGTTTTCGGAAATAACGCGTCCGTGTTGACCACACCTTCCATGAGTCGAATAGAGCAATCAGGAAAGGGCTCGGTCTCCACTGTTAAAAATCTGCTGCATTTTTTTGCAACGCACTCCAGCGCTTGTATAGAAAATGGTAACGTGACTGTATTAAGGAGCATTCTCACAGGTCGCAGTAGAGGCATTATATACAAGCGGCGGAGTGCATTGCAACAAAATGGAGCAGATTTTTAACAGTGTCGGGTGGACTTGGAAATGAATGCACTTCCTTTTTTTTTTTTTTTTTTTTTTTTTTTTTTTTTTTTTTTTTTTCGTATGCTGCTATTTTGGTAGATTTTCCTGGTTTTTATGGATGTTTAATGATCGGTATTTTAATAAGTGTACGTTTATGAGAGGAATTCGAGGGAATAAGTGTACGTTTATGAGAGGAAAATAAGGGTGCGAATCGATTCCATGGGGTATTGGCGAGCGCAGCAATAAAAGCGGTGGAGTGAAGCTGCATCAAATGGGAATAACACACTGTAAAAAGTATGACCCTTTTGCTGCATCGTCACTCCACCGCTTTTATAGAAAACGACTACTTCAGTCCATCATGAAGCATTCTCATGGGTGAAAAGAGAGAAATTCTATAAAAGCGGAGGAGTGACGAGGAAGCAAAAGGGAAATTTTTTTTACAATGTACGATGCTGAAGAATTTCCAACGAAAATCCTTGGCAAACCATAGTTTGGGATCCAAGGCTCCAGATAAATATTTCCCTATAAGCGAAATGAGATTCATCAATACATTTGACCCTTTTGCTGCAGCGTCATTCCACACTGTAAAATATTTTACCCTTTTGCTGCATCGTCACTCCCCCGCTTTTATAGAATATTTCTCTTTTCACCCATGAGAATGCTCCATGATATACTGTAAAAAATATGACTATTTTGCTGCATCGTCATACCACCGCTTTTATAGAAAACGACTACTTCAGGCTATCATGGAGCATTCTCATTGGCCAAAAGAGTGATATTCTATAAAAGCGGGGAGTGACGATGCAGCAAAAGGGTAATTTTTTTTTTTTTTTTTTTTTTTTTTTTTTACAGTGTACGATGCTGAAGAATTTCCAACGAAAACCCTTTGCAAACCATAGTTTGGGATCCAAGACTCCAGATAAGTATTTCGCTATTAGCGAAATGAGATTCATCAATACATTTGACCCTTTTGCTGCAGCGTCATTCTACACTGTAAAATATTTTACCCTTTTGCTGCATCGTCCCTCCCCCGCTTTTATAGAATATTTCTCTTTTCACCCATGAGAATGCTCCATGATATACTGTAAAAAATATGACTATTTTGCTGCATCGTCATACCACCGCTTTTATAGAAAACGACTACTTCAGGCTATCATGGAGCATTCTCATTGGCCAAAAGAGTGATATTCTATAAAAGCGGGGAGTGACGATGCAGCAAAAGGGTAATTTTTTTTTACAGTGTACGATGGTGAAGAATTTCCAACGAAAAATCTTTGCAAACCATAGCTTGGGATCCAAGACTCCAGATAAGTATTTCGCTATTAGCGAAATGAGATTGATCAATACGTTTGACCCATTTGCTGCGGCATCACTCCACACTGTAAAAAAACTGACCCTTTTACTGCATCGTCACTCCCCTGCTTTTATAGAATATTTCTCTTTTGACCCATGAGAATGCCCCATGATACACTGTAAAAAAAAAAAAAAAAATGACAATTACGCTGCATCGTCACTCCACCGCCTTTATAGAAAACTACTACTTCAGGCTATCATGGAGCATTCTCATTTGCCAAATGAGTGATATTCTATAAAAGCGGGGGAATGAAGATGCAGCAAGAGGATCATCGCGAAGCGATACCGAACGGAATCGTGAAGCGATTACGCGGGGTGGAGCCCCCCTAGTTTCTTTAAAAAAATTATAAATATTTAATCATACCGTATTAAACAAAATACTTCGACCAAAATTTAATAACATACAGGGGTTGGACAAAAATATGGAAACACCTTTTGAAATGCATGTTTGAAAAGAAAAATTGATTTTAATGCTCAATGTAGATGGAGCTGGCGTTTTCGCTTACTGATGCCACCTATACAACTTCGTAAAATCGCTGCACCGTACAGTCGTTGTTGGAGCACTGTTATGTGAGGTTGTCATTGCATTATGTCAGAGTTAACAGGCTTCGAACGTGACCAAATTGCTGGGGCGCGTATGGTGGGTGCTTCCGTAAGCAAGGTAGCCAAGGTTTTTAGTGTTTCAAGAGGTATTGAGTCGAAGATTTATTCCGCATATTTGAAATGCGGAAAAACATCATCTGCCACGGTCGAAAGTGTGTGCTGAGTGATCGTGACAGACGATCATTAAGGAGGATTATCCTGAAAAATAAGAAGACCACAGCCGCAAAAGTTACTGCTGAAATGAATGTCGTGTTACCAAACCCTGTGAGTACCAAAACAAGTAGAAGGAACCTTCATAAACAAAAAATTGTTGGCCGTGTTGCAATTGAAAAGCCATTCATCAGTGATGCTAATGCCCGTAACAGGAAAAAGTGGTGTTTAAGTCATAAAGCCTGGACTATACAGCAGTGGAAGAGAGTAATATGGTCTGATGAGTCTTCTTTCACATTGTTTCCCACTTCTGGTCGAGTTTACGTCTGGAGAACGCCATCTCAAGCCTATAATACAGACTGCTTGTTGCCAAGAGTGAAACATGGCGGGGGTTTGGTGATGGTTTGGGCAGCCATATCGTGGTTCTCTTCTGGCCCCATGATAACTCTGTCAGGGCGTATTACTGCTCAGACTTATGTGAACATTTTGGCCGATCAAGTTCATCCAATGGTACAAATTTTGTTCCCCAATGGTGATGGTCTCTTTCAAGACGACAACACCACCGTTCATACAGCTCACATTGTCCAGGACTGGTTTTCTGAGCACAAGGATGAATTTTCGCATCTCCCCTGGCCACCACAGTCATCAGACCTGAATATTATCGAACCTTTGTTGTCTAAATTTTAGCGGAAAGTGCGTTCTTGCTATCCACCGCCGACATCGTTATCTGAACTTGCCACCGTTTTGCAGGAAGAATGGTACAATATTCCCTTGGCAAACATACAAAATCTGTATTTATCCATTCCGAGAAGACTGCAAGCTGTTTTGAATAACAACGGGTACCCTACACCATATTAGGCAAGGAAACGTGTTTTTTTTAAGGTGTTTCCATATTTTTGTCTAACCCCTGTACAAGCATGTTTTGATATACTTTATCTCTCTTAAAATTGTACATACACTAATGGTCTATAATAAATTCATTCTACCATCGAACTTTCAAATAGCAAAGAATACAATACTGTAATTAAACGTAAATATCAATTAGTAAAATGTTCTATTATCTCTCATTTATCATGTCCTATTGTTAGTTAAAATTTAATGAATGAATATTTGTCACATTATTTTATCTTCAGGAACAAAGAAAATAAGACAGTTAAATGTAATTATCGTTATTTCTGAAAAATGTTTATTTATTTATTTTAAAAATAGTTTATAAATCTTTTTTTTAAAAAAAAATAATTAAAAATAAAATTAATCATGCCGAGCTGAACAACATACTTCGATCAACATTTAGTAAAATACAAGCATGACTTAACATTTTATCGCTGTTAAAAATGTACTTACACTAATGGTATATAATAAATCCATTTAACCAGGGAACTGTCAGATAGCAAAGAATAAATGACTCCTCTGCAGCTTCAGAAAGTAGCGTTATTCAAAACAATCTCAAACATAAAAATCGGAGATAAAGCGAAGTTATATTCTTTAGTTAAGAATTGAGAATCATCAGTGACTTATGAACATTAAAATGGAAAATGGCCTAGTGTCAAGTAGAACTTCTTGATAAATCATTTTTGTTGGGAAATCTTTGAAGATATGTAAGCTTATTTCAAAATTAATTTTTAATGCTATGTGGTTGATGCAATTGATCGGAAATAATATTGTAAAAGTACTTAATTAAAAATTAGATTTTTTTTGGGGTGTGTGTGTGTGAACTTAAATTATAATTACCGTAAAGTATCAATTTGCTAAAAGTTCTATTATCTGTCATTTTTAATGTCCTATTGTTTTTTTAAATAAACAATAAATGAGTAATTTTATCAATGCTTTAACTCCAGGAAAGAAAAAGATAGGAGAATCTCGTGTAATTATAGTTATTTGTGATTAATTATTTACATATTTTTTTTCCATAATTTACAATTCTTATAAAAATGAAATATAAATATTCTAACTATACGGAGTTAAAATAAACTCACTTCGACCAACTTTTAGTAAAATAGAAGCATCAAATCATTACCTTGAAATTACTTATCATTCTTTAAAATATACTAACACTAATGATCTATAATAAATCCATACTATTAGGGAATTCACAGATGGCAATGAATAAATGACTCTTCTGCAGATTCAGAAAAAAGCTTTATTCCAGACAATCTTTAAGTTAAAAATCAGAGATAAATCCAAGTTACATTCTTTTCTTGAAAGCTGTGAATTATCAATGGCTTATAAACATTAAGAATGGAAAGTGGGATAATATAAAGAAGGATTTTTTGATAAATCGTTTCTGTTAGGACATCTTTGAAATATGTAAGCTTAATTCAGAAATGACTTTCTTAGTGTTGTGTGCTTGATGCAATCAATCGTAAGTAATAATGTAAAAGTATTTGCTTTAAAAATAAGTTTGGTCAAGACATTAATTTATCATTCAATTATTTAATGGACTTAAATTTCTGATTGAGTAAATTTAGCTTTGTGCTAAAGAAATTAATACGTTACGGTGATTTGTAACTTCTGATCACATTTGTGACCTAAATCATTATTGCCGTAAAATATCATGTTGCGAAAAGTTATTTTATCTATCATCTATGACGACCTATTTTTTTAAAACCTCTTTATGAGTTTTTGTAGCATTATTTTAGCTTTGGGTAAGAAGAGGATAAGAGAATCACTTGTAATTATCGTTATTTTTTAGTAATTTTTACTTTATTTTATGTTTTTAAGTAACTTACAATTCTTATTAAAAAAATACTTAGATTATACAGAGTTAAACAACTTACTTCGACCAACATTTAGTATTTTACATACATGCTGTAATACTTCATCTCTCTTTAAAAAGTATTTACATTAATGGTCTATAATAAATCCATTCTACCTGAGAACTTTCAGATAGAAGATAATAAATGACTTTTCTGAAGCTTCAGAAAACAGTCATATTCAAAACAATCTCTAAGATAAAAATCGGATATGAAGCCAAGTTACATTCTTTTGTTGAGAGCTGTGCATTATCGATGAATTATGAACATTAAGAATGGAAAATGGCTTAGTTTGAAAGAAGGATTTCTTGTTAAATCATTTATGTACGGAGATCTTTGAAGATATGTAGGTTTATTTAAGAAATTACTTTCTTAGTGCTGTGGGGGTAATGCATTCGATCAGAAGTAATAGTATAAAAATACTCATTTAAAAATAAAATAAACTTTTTTTGTGTGTGAATTTAAATATTTAGTCTCCTAAAATATAATTTTACAAAAATTCTTTTATCTGTATTTTTATAACGTCCTGTTGTTTTTTAAACCTTTTGATGAGTATTTTAGCAATATTTTAGCTTTGGGAACGAAGAGGATAAGAGAATCATTTGTAATTATCGTTATTTCTGAGTATTTTTTATTTCATTTTATGTTTTCAAATAAGTTACAATTTTTATAAAAAAGTAAATTACTTAACTTACATAGGGTTGAACAACACATTTTGACCAACATTTAGTAACTTTCATGCAAGCTGTAATATTTTATCTTTCTTAAAAATGTACTTACACTAATGTTCTATAATAAATCCATTCTACCAGAGAACTGTCAGATAGCAATGAATAAATGACTCTTTTGCAGCTTTAGAAAACAGCGTTCTTCAAAACAATCTCTAAAATAAAAATCGGAGTTTAACAAAGTCATACTCTTTAGTTAAGAGCTGTGAATCATCAATGACTTATGAACATTAAGAATGTAAAATTGTCTAGGATTTCTTGATAAATCATTTATGTTGGGACAGCTTTGGAAATTGTAGACTTATTTCATTTTTTTTTTCTTTTTGTAGTGTGGTTGAAGTATTCGATGAAATGTAGTAACGTAAGTATACTTACTTTAAAAGAAAAAGAATTTTTGTATTATTTTATTCACATTCAGTTTTTTGATTTAATTCCTGAAAATGTAATAGTGTGAATTAAGTTGAGTGATAATTAAAATGATTGTTTAGGTTATTTGTAACACTTGATCCTCATTAATGAACCTTAATCATTATTCCCGTAAAATATCGATGAATAAGTATTTTTCTCTGTCACCTGTGATGTTCATTTGTTTGTTTTAAAACTAATGAATGAGTATTTGTAGCATTATTTTAGCTTCAAGAACGAAGAAGATAAGGGAATTACTTGTAATTACTCCTGTAATTATTTGTGTTATATCAGATGGATTTATATATGTATATATATATATATATATTAACTTATCGTTCTTATTTTATGAAGTTCTAAATATATATAACTTTATTTAAACAATATACTTCGATCTACATTTAGTAACATGCAATCGTTCTAGAACACTTTATTTCTCTTAAAGATGTATTTAGAGTGATGGTCAATAATAAACCCATTCTATCAGAGAATTTTCACATAGCAAAGAATACAGCGTTATTCAAAGCAATCTCTTAAGATAAAAATCGAAGATAAAGCGAAAATTTACATTCTTTTGTTGAGAGCTGTGAATTATCAGTGACTTGTGAACATTAAGAATGGAAAATGGTCTAGTGTCAAGAAGGATTTCTTGATAAATCATTTATGTTGGGACATCTTTGTAGATATGTATTAGGCTTATTTTAGAAACAACGTTCCTAGAGCTGTATAATTGAGCATTCCATTGGAAGTAATAATGTAAAAATACTTGCTTTAAAAATAAGATTGGTATAGACATTCATTTAAAAAAATTTCCATTTCGAAAAAAAAAAGCACTATTTACTTTTAAAATTTTAAACAATTAGTAAAGAATATATTTTTTTAAATTATGACGTTGTGCGTGTGTATTTAAAAGAAAAAATAACTTAAATATATATATATGATAAGAGCTTATAATCAATCATACTAAGCTATAAATTTCTAATAGTGGTAAGAAAGATGTTTAAAAAGGCATAAAAAAATAACTTTTTTACTTTTTTGTTATATTTTTAGTATTTAACAAAGTTGAGATGCGTTGTAGAGATGGCATTCGAATTTAAAACACTATGCAGTATTGTCGAATGCAGATGTTTGATCTTTATGAATGTACGAGGTAATGAGCGTTAAAACCATGCCTATATATATTAAGTTTAAGTAGTTATGACTGAGCTCAGAAGAATGTGGCTTTTCAAGAAGTTCCCTTGATAGCCAACACAGATTCAGCACATTGTTCTTTATCTTCTACATTGTAACAGAAGACAGACGTTTCTTAAATTACAAAAATTTACTCTAATCAAAAAATATTCAATAACCATTTACAAGTCACCCAAAATTCCGAAAAGCACTCCTTGATCTTTAGAAACCGCAAAAAATAATTTATTTTCGAAATAAAAAAAATAATTCTTAAAAATAAATTTTTATTAGCTTACTATATTTTTCCGTAAAATTTTTCGGGTAAGCTTTTACAATTCATTAATCTGTTCTCCCAACTCAAAGACTTTGTTTTTCAGATAATATCAGAACTCATCTAAGTATTTTCAGCTGAATAACTGAAATTGTCTGTGCAAATGTAATAGAAAAATATTCATTTTAATATTAATGTTAATGCTGTTAATTCTATATATAAGTTTTTATGTATGAATTTTGCCTTCCAGACTTATCCAGGATAGCTTAGCCCTAATCATGACATGAGACAAGGCAGGCATATCCCGAATCAAATTTACAAAGTATAATTAAGTGGTACTCATCTCGGTTAGTTTTAATTACTATTTCATTTATTTGGTGGCAGGTTGGGCTCAGAAAAAATTGTTGCATGTTGAACTCCACAGCTACTTCTTCGGTTACAAAGTATAAGATATAATACAAAAATAAAGGTAATGTTTTTTGGAAAACTCGGAAAAAATCCTCGGACGGCTACTTAACCTGAAAATTTTAAACGAAAAATTGATTAAGTTAAAGTTATGGAACAACCGTAAGTGCTTGGCTCGGGTCACTGAAGCTATCAGATGACCGCAACAGCTTCGAGATACAACAAATGATAAAGGATTTATATTTGTTTTATTTTTCTTTGTCAGTAATGCTTTTCCAGAGCATAGCATAGAGTGTTTGCTGGATTATTATTTTCGATAAAAATTCAATGAGGGAAAAGAAAATTGCTTTTCATAAAATCTTTAATTACACACGTCTTTAGTTGCACAATCTTTAGTTGTGCCACTTAATAATAACAAGTAAAAATATTTATTGATATGGAGCAAGCATTTATTCAAATTGTGTTATTTTATTGTAAGCAGTATTAGATAATTATCTCAGATTCTTTAAAGCAGACTTTTGTGATTTTTTGGATGAAACTTATAATGCATTTAATAAAGATTAAATTAAAGTTTTTTTTTTATTGTAAACAATATTGGATAATTTACTCAAATATTTTATAAAACACTTTTAAAGGTTCTTTTTCTGGATGAAACTTATACTGCATTTAATAAACATTAAACTTAAGGTTGTTTATTATTATCATTATTATTATTATTATTATTATTATTATTATTATTATTATTATTATTATTATTATTATTATTATTATTATTATTATTATTATAAACAGTATTAGATAATTCAGTCAGATACTTTATAGGACACTATTGAGTTTTTTGTGGAGGAAAATTACAATGCATATAATAAAGATTAAACTAAAGTTTTTTTCAATTATTATAAGCTATATTAGATGATTCATTCGGATACATTATAGGACACTTTTGAGATTTTTTATGGATGAAACTTATAATGTATTTAATAAAGATTAAATGAAAGTTTCAATGAGAATGAAAGCTTTTATGTGTACGGTTTTTAACAAATAATTAATTAAATTAATCCGAAGTACAAACATTTATCTAATTACACTTATGACTTTCGGTTATTTGTATTTCGCAGATTTATGTTTTTACAGTTTTTTGTACACAATCATTTAATAAATGAATCATGCATATTACCGAGTTACAATCGAGCTACTCAGTCTAAATACTTCAGACTACATACATTCAATGCGCCATAAGCAACCAATCGTGAGTTTCTGACAACCTCGTTGTTTTGTTCTCTGGATCTTATTCCGTATCATTTTTTGCTGTTGACAATCTGTAAAAAAATCTCGTTTATAGAGACTTTTATTAACCTTGACATGCGTGAAAGAATGCCTCATTCTACTTGAAAGAATCTGGCGAGTCGACTAGATAATATTCGCAGTTCAACAATCTGTCTACAGTCTGCAGATTTTATATCTTTATGAAAAAAATCATACTAAGTGTCTTCCCATGAGTACTTATTGTCACGCGAACGTTTGATAAGGTCCAATGAATTTTGTTGAAATGCACCTTTTCAGTAAAATTACCTGTTACACTGCGCCACCTTTGAATGATTACTGGAACTAATGTTTTTTTTTTTTTTTTTTTTTTTTTTTTTTTTTTTTTTTTTTTTTTTTTACGTAATTTGTCCCAACATGTCTTTACTAGCATGTGCACAAAATTTGAATTTTGCACACTGAGTAGTTCGATGTATAGAAAAGTCGAAATAGACTTGTTTTAATTATGGCCCCCAGTGTATGCAATCTCTGTAATTCTAATATCAAAAAAATGTGGTCCTTTTTTTTTTCATTTCGACATACTTTTTGACATACTTAGCTGTTAGTTGAGCAGAAGTTAAAAGTAATTCACTAGTAACTTGGGCTATTTTTATATCTATACTAATAAAAGAACAAAACGCTCTGTCTGCGTGTGTGTGTGTGTGTCTGCGATGGCTAGCAAATTCTACAGCACGTACGAAGCTCAAAATTTTTTTGAGAGTAGCCCAATACCTCTCCTGATGCACCTAAAGCTCAGAATTTTAATTTTTTGATTAGTTTCATAGATATTAATTATGAGGCGGAACTCACTCTCATCAAAAAGTCATTTTTTAAATGTTCTGGGAAAGAAAACGTTTGCACATGCGCATAAACTCAATTACGCATCTAATTGGAGGAAGAACATTTCCCCCCGTTTATTTCTGTTTTTTGGATCATTTTGTTTAAATCCAAATCAAGCAAACTGCTCGACGTAGTTCAACTTAAGCGACATATTTCGAAATATCATATTTTGAGGTCTCAAATGCAATAATCAATTCGAAAAAATGTTGCAGTTAACCCTTTGAAAACAAATATTCAAAAATGGTCTTTTTTTCCCAAACTATTTTTCTCCTTTTTATCAATGCCACTATAGAGCGTAATTTTTTAAGATATAAACAAACCAAAAAAAAAAATATATATATATATTAAAGTTGAAACTTTTTTCTGACTGATGGTGTAATTGGTTTTAAAATATTTGGATTTTAACCCTTTCAAATACACTGGCAACAGAAGGTAATTTTGCGACTCGCAGAGAGGGTATTTTTTCCATGCTAAAATTATCTTAACGTGCATATTTCAACTCAATCTTTTAAAATTTTCTCAATAGACCAAATTTATCTCCCTACAAAAAATTCGACACGTTCGGACAGATAGAAATATTTTTTACAAAATAAAATGTGCGAAAATTTTGATGAAATCAATAAAAAAAAGATCGTTTACATTGCGGTTTTGACTTAGCAAAACGCAATCCTATAGATACCGGTAAACAAAAAACATATTCTTTAAGCTTAAAAACATTTTTATAATCTATGATGCAATCGGTTTTTAAAATATAGGATTTAACCCTTTCAAATACACCGGCAAAAGGAGGCACTTTGCGACTCACAAATAGAATATTTTTTCTACGCTAAAAGTATCTAAGCGTACATATTTCAACCCAAACTTTTAAAAACATCTAATTAGATCAAATTTACACCTTCTTAAAAATTTTTAAAACGTTCGGACGAGTAGAAATAATTTTTACAAAATAAAAAGCGCGAAAAATTTGACGAAATCAATAAAAATCAGATCGTTTCATTGCGGTTTTGCCTTTGCAGGGCGCAATTCTATACACGTCCTGACAAACCGAAAATATTTTCTTAAAGCTAAAACATTCTCATTATGTTGCAATTTGTTTAAAAAAATATATGAGATTTAACCCGTTCAAATACACCGACAAACACGAATTACATCCCGGCTAAAAGTAACTAGATGCCCATATTTTAGCACAATCTTTTTAGAGCCTTTCAATAAACCAGATTTACATTACTTTCAAAAATTTTGGAACTTTTGTATGGATAGAATTCTTTTTTACAAAATAAAATGCGTGAAAATTTTTACGAATTCAGTAAAAACCTGAATATTCCGTCGCGGTTTCGTTCGCTCTCGGTTCGCATAGTTTCCAAAAAATCAAATTACATAGAAAACAAAAAACCAAACAGCATGTGCTTTCAATTTAATATCTTTTCGCGATTTTTCCGTTTAAAAAATATAAATTTTGACAAAATGGACTTAAAGATATAAAATCATAGAAATGTGAGTTTAATTTAAGGGTCATTTAGAAAGCAAATAACACATTTGAAAACTGAATAACATCACGGGCCCGGGCAACGCCGGGCAGGAGAGCTAGTATAAATATAAAATGCTTCAAACAACAACTTTTCAACGCATAAAACCATTGCCCTATGTCTAAGTTTAAAAAAGTATGCAAATAAATATTACTTTCATTACTTTGTAAGTATTTTATTTGCTTGTTATTAGATCCTAATTAAATACTTCTTTTAATTAATTAAGGGATTCTTTACTCTTTGCTTTTGAGTAAGATACTTTTTATTCATTTTAAGTGAGAAAATCGTCTACAGAATCGGTTTTATCTATTCAAAAACTTGTTAAGGAGTTTCAGGGCTCTTAAAATTAGAAAAATACGAAAAGAAAAGACCATTTTCATCATTTAATATCTTAAAATATGTATGATTTAAAAATACAATTTTTATTTGGATGAAAGATATAATTATGTTCTTTAATCTCATAATTCAAAACTTGAATGATGCGGAATTAGTATTTATAGGGTGATCCAAATTGTCAGATATTTGTTGACTTAAAAATTAGTATAACAGCTCACACGCAATATTACAAAAAAAATTCTGCAAAAAGAATAAAAAATACTATGACTAATTATACTTCATGTTATAATCATTATCCTGAAATTAACTAATTTGTATTTTCCCCTATTTTTAAAAAAAATTGTATTTAGCTAATGAAAATAATCAGCTGTTTATTTTTAACAATAAAAACTAAATTTTAAGTTCAGTTTATACAAACTAACAAAAAACATGTGTTGTGAAAATTTCATGAAAACATACTTAGAAGTTTTTGAGACATCCTGAGCATTATGCCCCAAAATGACATTTGGGAAAAATACTTCAAAGTTTCGGAAACTTTGCTTCAGATCGGATATAATTCTAACAGCCATAACTTGTGTTCGAATGGAACACTGTAAAAAGAAAGAATGAATAATAGAGAAAGATTTTATGGAGTTTGTACTGGCAATTGGGATGCTAGTTCAATTCACTCCTTTTTAATAAAAAAATTTCCGCAAATAAAAAAAAATGTGTTTTTGGGGAATTTTTTTTTTTTAGAATTCATTTTTCTGTTAAAAACAGTGAAGCGTACTGGCTTCCCAATTACCATTACAATTTCCGTAAAATCGTCCGTTTTTCTTATTTTATTTAATTATTTATTTATTAACATCTTAAAGCATCAATGTTTAACATCAATGTTTAACACCTAAATAATTGAAATTTCAAAAATTTTGAAACTTGAAACTTTGAAGTGCTGAGACCCACATCATTTAGATAATACAGCTTTATCTTTCTAAAAAATTATCATTTTAGAAAACTTATACAATCTGTAAAAAACGAAGAAAATTCTTTTTTAGTTCTACTAGAAATCATCGTAATAGAAGGTAACAGATGTCAATTACATATACAGTACTTAACGAATATATCATAATATTTCCATCTTCTTTCACCAAACGTTGTGGGATAAGAAAACACAGACAATACATATTAAACACCTTGTAAAACTTTATCCCTTACTAATATCGGGAAATTGTAATTATTTATCTTTTTAAAACACACATACACACAGAAATAAAGGCATTAACACAGATAATGTCATTTTCAACTTGTTGTCGCATTCTTACGCTCTCATGAAGCATATAAATACAAATTAATTGTATGTTTTTATTACGGCTTCTGCTATTTGCAATTTGAAGTAATTGAATATTTATTGTAATTAATTAAAAATCAGCAGTAAGTTTATTCAATCAAGTAAATGATCTAAGTACTAAATTTAATCAATTACAAAACTTGTTGCGTCAGAATAAATTCTGACTAGCAATGCATTTGTTTTCAAACTTACTTTGTAATGCAATAAAACTATCCTTTGCTCCGACCAGAGGAACTTAGAAAGTGTTCTTTATTTCACTATGTTTAATTTTTTCTTCGACAATATTCGTTTTTTATTAGATAAGACTAGTTTTAGCTTGCAGTATTAACTTAAGGTTATAATCGAAGAGAGGAATACAGAAAAGTAAAAAGCAAATAGCATAAAATTAAAATAGCATGGAAGCGATCCTATTGAAAAAAATAAATATATTACACTTTTACTACATTTTAGGTACCTAATAAAACTTAATATTACTATAACAAACAGTATTATTGAAACTAGTTATTTACTTTAAATTTTCGCATCAACTTTTTGTAGCATGTGATATAAATTATCTATAGGTAAGTTATATCAGATTATTAGATAAATATATAAAATTTATATAATAATATGTTATATTATACAATATCAGTGCATTTAACATAGATATATACTTATTAATTTGAGTTTTTAGTTGTTTATTTTATTTATTGCATTATTTTGTACTACATTATAGTACGAGGGAATTCGGAAAGTAACCTCCGTTTATGAATTAAAAAAAAAAAAAAAAACTAATGAAAGGAAACATGTTTTATTACTTACATATGAAAGACACGTTCTTCAGCTACTTCTCAGCATAATTGCCGTACTAATTAAAACAATTATCATAACGGTAAATCAGCTTTGAAATTCCATCGTCACAGAACTCTGCCGCCGGCCTATTCAACTGCGATTATTTTTAAATTCAACTCGCACCACTCTTTCAATTCAAAGAATTTTAACATATTTTTCTATATAATTTGCTGATAAATGTAATACCAAAAAATGTTTTAAAAAATAGTGGATCAAGCAAAATATTACAAGAGCAATTCGGAATTTGTCAATATGAATAAAAGAATATATAGTATATGACATTGTATTATATTATATTATATTATATTTTTGCTGGAAATTGAATAGTACACGTAAATTGTTTCAGAAAACTAACTAAATTAATTAAATTTTAGCGCAAAAATAAAATAAAATTATTTTGATAAATTTCACTTATCAATTTCTGTCTCATTCTCTCTTTTTTAAGCTTTTTTTACTTATTTGAGTAATTATTGTTTTAAAATGCATTTATAATTCTAATATTACACTATATGACCAAGAAATTTTGGTACGAATGGTGTTTTTCAGCAACTTTTGGAGAGCTTTTTAGCCGTCTATTATTTAAGTAAATTGCTACAATTTTTTGCTTTACCGAAACATACGAATACATAATAGTTGTACATTTTCATTAGCCTTTTATCAGCTTGTAATTAGATAGTAATTGGATATTACTTGTAATTAATGTAAAAATTAACATAAGATTTTTTCTGACACGAAGCAGCTTTTACAGAACTCACTTAGTGATTTGTAAACTTATTAAGTCGGACTTTTCTGAGTATACTGCATTTACTATGGGACCTATTTATTAATGCAGAAAAAATAAACTTTGTGTTGATGAGAGAAACGAAGAAAATGTTATTTCTTTTACTTTTTTTTCCTTAATCAATAATGTTTTTTTTATTAGCCAAACTTTGCATGTATTAGTATATTTAAATAAATTCTCAAGTAATATAGAAAAAAAAAGAAGTTTTACGCAATTCTCCAAATGTCACTTAATAAATGTAAACACATGCATTTTCTGATGCATATCAGGTGTTTAAAAAAATTTATTTGGTTCATTACAAAGAGAATTAAATATGTTTAATTTTCTCATTCCGTTTACTCCTAAAGTTATCTAAAATATCTGATATAACAATTATATGCATATATTAAAATTTGTATCATCAGTCTATATTAGACATTCAAGGATATTAAAAGACCTTTCAAAGACGAAATTAATTGAATTTTGAATGATTGTGAAAGCGAATAAGTGTAAGATGATAATGATAAATCAGGTAAATTTATTGTTAATGTCATATCTGTGTGTTTTTTTATAATTTTTAAAATATACATGGGAATTTGGATTCTTTAATTAAATATATATTACAATATCCATTTATGATATTCGCATAAGTTATTAAATTAACTTTTACTGCTAAAAGTTTTCATAATTTTCGTTTCAGTAGATTCGGAAATAAGGGGGGGGGGCATATTTTAGCATTGCATTTCTGACGACAGTTCTGAATACATTATATGATGAATGGTTTACATTTTATTGTTTTACATTATATTATATTATATTATGTTATATTATATTATATTATATTATATTATATTATATTATATTATATTATAGTAAATTATATGACGTTGCATTATATTATATTATATGTTTCCGAAGAATTGTAAGGTTCATGTGAATGGTTTAAGAAAGCTAATTAAATTAATTAAATTTAAGCGTAAAATTGAAAAATATATAAAATAAATTGATAATTGTCACTTATCTTTTTATATTTATTTATTTTGCAAATTCCCCTTATTAAATAATTATAATATTAATAATATTAAATAATTATAATAAATAATATTTGCAAATTATTATTCCAAAATTACTTATGTCTTTAATATTACGAAGTATGACCAATAGAGTTTGGTATGGATTGTATTTTTTAAGAAGATTTTCGAGATATATTTAGCTGTCTATATATTAAATTGTTATAACCTTGTGGTTTACCAAAACATACGAATATATAATAGCAGCATTTTATCATTAGTATTTTATCTGCTGTAATTATACAGTAATTGAATATTACTTGTAACTAATGAAAGAATTAACATAAGTTTTTTTGTATCGTAAAACAGCTTTTACTGAATCCACTTAGTGAAATGGAAACTTTTTAATCGTACTTTTATTATATTATATTATATTATATTATATTTTTATTTTGCTGAAAAATGTAAATTTCATGTGAATGGTTTCACTAAACTAACTAAATTAATTAAATTTAAGCGTAAAACTAAAAACAAAATAAATGGATAAATTTAATTCTACCATTTCTCTGTCCGTCTCTCTCTCTCTCATTTTTTTATTGTAAATTCTCCTTATTTATTTAAGAAATTATTGTTTTGAAAGGTATTTATATCTCTAATATTACGGTATATGACTGCTATGTCTTTATACAGATTGTATTTTTTCAGCAACTTTTGAAGATATATTTAGCCATCTATCCATTTAAGTAAATTTACACAATCTTAAGCTTTACCGAATCATACGAAAACATAATAGTTACATATTTACATTAGTCGTTTATTTGCTTGTAATTAGACAATAAATGATTATTACTTCTAATTATCAAAGAATCAACATAAGATTATTTGTATTGTGAAACAGATTTTCCGAATCCACTTAGTAAATTAGAAACTTATTATGTCAGACTTTTCTGAGTATACTGCTTTTAATATTGAATTTATTTATTAATGAAGAAAAAAATAAACTTTGCGCTGATGAGAGAAGCTAAGAAAATGTTGTTTGTTTTACATTTTTCTCTTTATCAATAATGTTTTTCTTTCATTAGCTAAGCTTTGCATGTATTAGTAGATTTAGATATATTCTCAATTTATGCAGAAAAAAAGTTTTACGCAATTCTGCAAATATTGCTTAATAAATGTAAACAAACGCCGCTTTTGATGTATATCAGCCGTTTAATAAATTTTAATTTATTCATTATAAGCAGCGTTAAACAAGTTGTATATTCTCTTTCCGTTTACTCCTAAAGTTATCTAACATATCTAATATAACCTAACACTAGAACCGCGGAAATTTTCTCTCAAAATTCCTCAAAATATTTCACATCAGAATTTTCATTTTGAACTAAATCACATATTTATTTGTATTATTTTTCTTAATTATATATTTAACTTATTTTGCAAAGAATTTTCTGGTTCGAATCTATATCTATTCATTTGTTACGGGTCAAAATGACCCGGATTCGCGGTTCTAGTGTTAATTATACGCACATATAGTAATTTGTATCATCAATCTATATTAGACTTATTCTTAGGATATTAATAATTGTTATGAAGGGCCAAATTAATTACATTTTGCACGAGTGTGAAAGCTAATAAATGTAAGATGATGATGATAAATTAGTGAAAGTTATTCTTAATGTCATAAGCGTGTAATCTTTTATATATTTTTTAAAATATACGTGGGGATTTTGATATTTTAATTAAACATACATTACAATATTGTTTCATTTATAACATATGCATATGATGTTAAATTAATTTTACCCCTAAAATGTATCATAATTTTCATTTTTGTAGATTCGGAAATAAGGAGTAGGGGGCATATTTTTGCATTGCATTTCTTACGATAGCTCTGAATACATTATGTGATGAATGGTTTATATCTTATTGTATTACATTATAATGTATTATATCGCGTTACATCATATTGTATTATATTATATTATATTATATTATATTATATTATACTATATTTTATTATGCTATATTATATTATATTATATTATATTATATTATATTATATTACATCCTATTATATTATATTATATTATGGTACAGTAAATTTATATGATATTGTATTATAGTACATTATATTTTTGCTAGGAATTGCAATGTTCACCTGAATGGTTTCAGAAAGCTAACTAAATTAATTAAATTTCAGCGTAAAATTAAAAAATAAAATAAATTGATAAATGTCACTTATCTTTTTTTTTTACTTATTTATTTATTTTATATAATTCTCTTATTTATTTCAGATATTATTATTCCAAAATTATTTATATCTTTAATATTGCTAAGTATTGCCAATAAAGTTTGGTACTGATTCTATTTTTTAAGACATTTTCGAGTTATTTTTTAGTAGTCTGTATACTCAAATTGTTACAACCTTGTGCTTTACCTAAACATACGAATACATAGTACCCTGGAACTTTTCATTAGGCTTTTATTCTCTTGTTATTAGAAGGTAATTGATTATTACTTGTAATTAATAAAATAATTAACGTAAGATTTTCTTTGTAACACGAAAAAGCCTTTACTAAATCCATTTAGTTAATTAGAAACTTATGAAGTCAGACTTTTCTGGGTATACTGCTTTTACTATGGAATTTGTCTATCAAAGCAGAAAAAAAACTTGTGCTAATGAGAGAAATTAAGAAAATGTTGTTTGTTTTTCTTATTTTTTCACTTTATCAACATTGTTTTTTCATTAGCTAAGCTTCGCATGTATTGGTATATTTAAATAAATTTTCAAGTAATACAGAATAAAAAATTTTTTTACAAAATTCTGCAAATATTGCTTAATAAATATAAGTAAACTCCTCTTTTGATGCATATCAGCTGGTTAATAAAATTTCATTTATTCATTATAAGCAGAGTTAAACAAGTTGTACATTCTTTTTCTGTTTACTTCTAAAATTACCTAAAATATCTGATATAACTTAATTGTATGCACATGTAGTAATTTGTATCATCAATCTATATTAAACTTTCAAGGATATTATTAATTATTAAGAAAGGCCAAACTAATTACATTTTGCACGAGTGTGAAAGATAGTAAATTTAACAAGATGATAAATTATGGAAAATTATTCTTAATGTCATAACCGTAAATTTTTTAACAACTTTTAAAATGCACTTGGACATTTGCCTATTTTGTTAAACAAATATTACACTATTGTTTCTTTTTTTAATTAATGCCTTATTATAAACGTGTTATGTACTTATTTACATTTTTTTTCTATAATTTAATTCCACCTGTCAATCTAAAGGAAACATCAGATATTTAAAAAATGATTTTAGTTAATGTAAATGTTGATACAAAGGCAGTATAATCCCAATGCATGTTATAAAAGCATAAAGTATGTGTAACAGAAGAAAAATATAGTAAACTAGTGTAGATGTCACTCCTAGGCCAGTGGGTCAAAATAGTGTTTTTCGCATAAATTTGAAAAAAAAATGCTGAAAGCAATCGGCAATATGAAAACGTCTAGATGAACAAAGTCGTCTAGTTTATGTTCTATTAAACACATTAATATCATTTACAATATTTCTGGATAAACCAGACATTGCGGCTAATATGCCATAACAAAATTAAAATTTCTTAATAAAACAAAATTTTAACAACCATGCAATAAAAATGCGTAATTTAAAAAGTCTGCTGCATCTATTAAAATAACACAAATAATCAGTAATTATTACTATGTTTTTATAGCACTTTGAAACTGTATATTTTTTCGCTTAACCCCAACCCCCTCCCATCAGAAAAAAAAAACCAAGAAAGATTGTCTTTTTTCGCTTTTATTGGCAAATTTATGTTTCGGTTGTCAAGCTTCGGATGCACACAGAAGATGTACCTGTCTCTTAAAATTCAAATGACGGTTTGGCGCACTATGGCACTATGGTTTTATGGTTTACACTGGGTTTTACTATGTACAGGGTTATTCAAAAAAGTGGACAAATTGATGTGACAAATCAGGCATACAGCAAGGATAAAAAATCATGTAGGAACATATGGCCGCAAACCACTTATTGAGTTACAAATACAGGGTGTTTCATCCTAACTCAATATGGGTTCACGGTAATAAATTTCAGAAAACTAAAGTATATTATAATAAAACATTTAATTGGCATTCTTCATCTTTTTTTTTAAATGTGATAACACCAAACAAAAATGGTAGAAGTTTGCATCATGCGCACCAGCAATATGCACTTGGCACCACACATTTTGGACTGTGATAATCAGTTGATACGGTATCATTTATTGGTTGAACTTTATGTTTTTCCAGATCTTTCTGTAATGTTATCACATTTCACACAAAATAAGGTACATATCGTGGCATTTTTTAATTACAATATTTTTATTTTTCTTGAAATTATTACTTTTAAACCGGGTATAGCTAGAGTGAAACACCTTGACTCAATAACTAGTTTGCGACTCTATGTTCCTATGCGATTTTTTATCCTTGTTGTATGCTGATTTGTCATATCATTTTGCCCACGTTTTTATTGAATCACCCTGTAGAATTAACTTTATGAATCATAACTTCTTCTTAACTTTTTAAACTGTTCCGGTATCTTTAAAAAAAACATATTTCTATATTGTGTTCGCATAAAAATCATCTAATTTTTAATATAAATTGTTTCTAACCCAAGCTATTCTATTTTCCTTTAATCGAGTTTATAATGAAATAAACCGTTCATTTGCAAGTATGTCGCGGTCACAGACGGTTACGTAGAGTAAATATATGATTTAGTCACTGGAAATTGCATTACGAAAACATATTAAAAGTTGTTATCAGGGCTTTATAAATCGATGGCTCACAGGGTACGCCACATATATCTTCATGTATATCCATATTGTCTGTGTCTTTAATTTGTTAATATCTCGGCTAATTATTGACATTTTCTTTCGAAATCATTAGCAAAAATCCTTTTATACCTGTATTACAAAAGGTACCTCAAGCGTTTCTTTCCACCTTTTCCGAATGCCTGCAAATCGATATTTGTGCGTAACGAAAAAACGCACCTTTCTCGAAACGTTTGTGATGTAGAATAATAGCTACAGTTTTTTTGCAACGTTTAAACTATCGTCTACTACTTCTGTTTTTTCCATAATTATAGTTTCAGTAGATTCAGAAATATATTGGGGAGGGGACATTCCTTTGCATTATATTTTTGAATATAGCTCTGAATATATAATTAAAGGAAATTTATTTTTCAGTTCGGGGTTATATAAAAATCTTGAAATAAAAATAAAAATTCTAATCGAAATAAACATTCTACAGCGATATAGGATTGCGAATTGTTTCGTATATTTTAGTATTTATTAGTGTCAAATGAAAATCTGCATTTGCAAAATTCTTTCAGTTAAAAAAAAAAAAAAAAAAAAAAAAAAAAAAAAAAAATGAAATATTTTTTTTTTTTTTTTTTTTTACTTTGACATTTAACGTAGTGTAATACCCTTACGACTAATGATGATTAACTTTTATAGAAACTAAAAATGCAAACAAACATAACATAAAAATTATAACAATCTGTCACTTTTCCTTACATAAATTTACACAAACACACACACACATATACATATATATATATATATATATATATATATATATATATGTATATACCTTTTTATAAATAAATCCAACGCAGCATAAATAATTACCAAAATTTAAAATCCACTGAAAATAATATATAAACTGCATTTAAGCATGTATAATAAACATGCAAAAACTTTTTAAACTCCTATTTAAAATAAACAAATGCGATCACTATGTGAATTATGAAGTTCTATGTAATGAATGTAAACAGACATGAACAGCACAATGGATGAAAAACTACAGAAAAATTTATGTTGTAAATCACTCGTCAGGGGTACATATGTAGAATAATACAGTCAGTTTCTGTTATAAGTCGAGCTATAAACTAAGAAATTTGACCTATTATCTGCCCTATTGACTAGATAACCTCCCCTCAAAAAAAAAAGAATAAAGCAGGTTGGAAATTGCACGTGAAGCGTAGCAAATGAGGTGCGTTTGCACGATAACGAAGTTTTAAAATATTCAGATCTTGCTGATATAGTAGAGCGTACTTTGGATACAGTACACTGTCAGAAAAATTCGTCAATATACACTAAGTTGTCGTTATTTTTTCACAAATAACTTCTGTTTTCCCAAAAGACGTATTTGTTCTGTGAGTTCATTCCGAAAGTCGAAAAATGAGGAAACGTTTCCGTTTATATCTAGCACGCATGCGCATTGGGTCTCTTAGTAATAAATTCGAATTTATTTTTAAAATGAAAAACAAAAGTATTCTATCGATTAAAATGTCTAATTTAGTTTTAAAAGACAAAAATGTTTTCGAATTTAAAAATAATTAACAATTACTTTCTTTATTCGTTCAAAAATTCTCACAATCTGTTATTCAAAGTTGGATAAGTTGAATAAAGTTCAATATACTAAGTTATTTCTATGATAAATATTCGCATATAAAATGTACTTTAAGTGAACACATTTAAAAAATATTTTAATTAAAAAATAAAATGCAAAAAAAAAAAAAAAAAAAAAAAAAAAAAATGATATTATTAAAAAAAATCTTATCGAATAAAAATAAAACATCCATGTTTTTTCTCTAACAATCTACGTAATATATTTAAAATTCACATTTTTATACTATATTAATATTAAAGTAAAAAAAAAAAACCAGCCACAGTTTCATTAAAGATGAAGTCTTTCCGAGATTAACTGCAAAATTAAAAGCTTTTTAACGAAATACACCAAACCACACCCATATGAAATGAACACTTCTATTTAAAGCAAAATCTTCACGAGCAATCCTGGCGCCGTGGATGCGCGTTGGTCTTGTAATCCTGGAGTCCTTGGTTCGATCCCCTCCTCTTCCGCATTGATTTTTCCAAACTTTTTTCAAGTGACGGATATTTTTCCTCTTTTGACGGAGAAAAAAATAAACGGAAAGTAGTCAATATACAGACAATTTCTGGCAGCAGTGCTGCCAGTACATTTTCTGTAAAAAGACGGAAATTTTTTTGAGAGTGTATAGTGGTCGAAATCTTTGTGTTCCTGTAAATATGCAGGGAGTAATTTTTATTATACTTCATTAACGTATATCTTATTCGTAAAATGTGAAGTAGTTTAATATGATTAAAACACGTCCCAAACAATGTATTTCCCCGTATTAAATTATTTAGTGGAATACATTTGTGTGGCCCTGTAATATAATAATAAATATTCTTTGCATCACAGATTGTGCAAAATGTATTTTTTACTACATATTTCATAGATCCATGTCAATTCTATTATGTTCAAATGAGTGTAACACCATTAAAATGCATTTGAATTTTTTTTTTTCCCATTGACCGTAATGTAACGGAATCTTTTGATTGTCCCTGTAATTAATCTATGCATCCGATTTTCATAACATTTGAAATGACTCGACAAAAGCATGTAAAAATTGTACGTTTTAAATTTCAAACGATTAAAATGCATTTGAAACTTTTCCCCCATTGACCGTAATGTAACGGGATACTTTTGATTGTCCCTGTAATTCATCTATGCATCTGATTTTCATAACATTTGAAATGACTCGAAAATATTATGTAATAATTATACGTTTTAAATTTCAAAAGATTAAAATGCATTTGAACCTTTTTCCCCATTGACCGTAATGTAACGGAATCCTTTTGATTGTCCCTGTAATTGATCTATGCATCCGATTTTCATAACATTTGAAATGACTCGACAAAATTACATAATAAATATACATTTTAAATTTCAAACGATTAAAATGCATTTGAAACTTTATTCCCCATTGACCGTAATGTAACGGAATCCTTTTGATTGTCCCTGTAATTGATCTATCCATTCGATTTTCATAAGATTTAAAATGACTCGACAGAATTATGTAATAATTATGTATTTTAAATTTCAAAAGATTCGGTTTGGTAGTTTTGCGTTGTTATATGCGGATAGATAGACGGACAGAAAGACGGACAGACAGACAGACGGACAGACGGACGGACTGAGCGACAACAATAGGTGCTACGTATTTACATAATTACGAACGCACCTAAAAATGCTAAACTTAAAAAATATAAATATGGAATAATTACAATAAATATAATTTATACCAGTTTATCCTTTAAAATATATAGTTGTAATGTGCATCCTTAGCACATGTTACTTGTCATCAAAGAATGTAAATTTACCGCTAGTCTAAAAATTATTAGTTACTGTTAATAAAACAGAAAAAATAAAATTAATAAAAATTAATATTATACATTTAATATAACATATATTACTTATAACTAATATACTAATCAACATTTGTTACATTAGAATTAAACTTAATATTTATTATTCATACCATTTATATTATTTTATTCCATTAAATCCATTATTAGCTTTTAGATTACGCAAACTCCAACTTCAGTGTCAATATCCATTTCTCTTTTCTTGCTGCCATCTTTTGGAAGTTATAAAAGTTATAACTCCAATTAAATATATGCCAATTCTTACATAATATTCAATAAAATATTAGCTATAGATTTATATCCAGATAGATTCTTAATTAGCAAAAAAATTCAAGTATTTCATTGCGGCTGTACGCATGCTACATAAATCAAAACTGTCCTTCAACTACTCAACAATCCACCTGATTCCTAGTGAAATATTAATATCAATATTAATAATAAAAATAAATGTAAATAAATATGAGGATAATTAAATTACAAATTGAAATTAATATTATTAATTAATAATCCCAACATTCCAAACATAATACAAGCATTAGTTAACACTTCCCTGAAATGGACAAAATCTGAAATAAAATGAGAAACAATTGACTGACACCGGAAACAATTGACCGACACTGGAATTCACAATCGAAATTATTAGATATTTTAAATTCCTTAACTTAAGATTTATTGTAAAAGCAAAATTTTACTAATATATTACTGGTGCCGTTTGCAATTAAAATTAGGTATCCCAGACCAGGCACAGTGTGCCGGAAAGGTTTAAACTGAAATTTAAAATTTAAGAGCAAAAATAAATTTAAAACTTCTATAATCTTAATACTAATAACAATAATGTTATGTTTATATATATGTTAAATGAGTTACAAAATTCAGCATAAAGTAATTTTTCCCTCATATTTTTACAGATGTAATTTATGGGAGACAGGAAAATAACAAGATGAAGACATGTATTTTTCTTCTAAAAAGTTTTAATTTGTTTCATTATTATTATTATATTACTACGAAGTCTTTTACAAAATCAGAGACTGTTGCTTATAAAATGAAGCATTTAAATGCGTCTATTGCAAGAAAGATAGCAATGGTTCGAAGGCTTTTTGGAAAATTATAGCGAATTTAGGGTTGTGTGTTGAATATGGAATTCAATCATCGACAGTTTATCACATTAAAAAAACAGATTTTAAAAATAATCTAATTTTATGTAAAAAGACTCGTCTCAAAAGATTAAACAGAACAAGCTCCCTTAAAGGAAAATGTACACTCCTTATTAAACTTTTTTTAGAAAATTTCAATTAAAGTGTGCTTTTTTATTAATTAGTTTTTTGTCACATAAATACCAATTGGTTATGAAGTAAATTAGGCACCATTAAAACTATTAGAAGTAATTTTGATGTGCTTTTAAAAATCCAGAATTTACAAAAATTCACCTCAGTGTCGGTCCCAATTCCGATGGATTTTTGAGATAATACTGTATGTGAAAATACTAAACCATTACTAAAATCATTAAAACTTATTTACATTTTATTTAAACAGTAGTTATTAGATTATTTGAAAAAATTATAAATAACTTTTTCAAATTCTTTGCATTTATTTAACTGGCTAAATGGTTTTAAGAGAATTTTAAATCTTTGGCACAGTTTCTTTAATTAAAAATGCTTACTAAACTAAATATATTTTAGGATGTTGCAACTATTTTTTTTCTCCAATATGTAAATAACATGGCAGAGATTGAATTATATATTTTTGTACTAATATTTTTACAAATTGAAAGTCCTGTGATTAAAAATATCCATGCATCATATATATCGTTAAAATATGTTATATCCTTTTAAGGCATCTAAGTATTTCCTGCTCATACTCTTAAAATGTTTGGCAATGAAATTTGATATATTTGTATTTATTAGTTAAAATTTAGAAATCCAATTTTGAAATATCTGGTTACGGAAAATTGTTGGATTTTTCTTTATTAAAATGTGTAAGTTTGAAAATAATTTTTATGACAGAAATTGTAATCTTAGAAAGTAAAAAATATACCAGAGTTATAGAATATTCTAATGCAAAACGAATGCCTATATTTGTTTCTATGTTTTTTGTTTTTCATCATAGATATATTAACATTTTTAGTAAATATATAAATTATCTGAAGCTATATTTAAAGAAAAAGGAAGAAAAAAATATGTAACAATCTGCATTGTGAAAGAAGTTGTCACAATTCTATCATTTATTTAATGTTTTCATTAGGACTTTAAAATATTTAAAAATAGAAAAGTTTCAATCGACACCAATTTAATCAGTAAACCTGTATATGAATTAATTCTAATATTAGTTGCAAAATTAAATTTTCAAATGGCGAATTCGCAATTTAATTTAAAGTAATTAACGATAATTAGAATTTTTAAATGTTGATAAAATATGTCCTGGGTAATCGCGCCAGTATAAGATTCTGCCAATTTCCACGGTTTAGTTTTATTTTTTTTTCAATCAAATGTAACATTTGATACAACAATTTATTGACTATGTATACAGTAAAAAATATTTTAGCAGATGTGTATTCATAAAATGTAACCGCATGAAGACTTGAACAGTACAATTTAGTGTTATTACCCGCCTATACGGGGAACAACACTATGCAATTAAAACTGTAAAATAAAATGAAAAAATGTCCAATTGTAAAAACACAAACGAAAAAAAAAAATTTACGGTTAATTTGCGGTATCAAGATCCAGTAATAATCATTTTATTTTCTTCACGTGAAAAAATTAGCAGTGCTTGGGAAACATAACTTTCTCTACGTCATTTTTTGTTTTTCAACAATGACTTTCGAACGCCCCTCCCCCCCCCCCTAACAAATATTTATTATATATAGTTCCTGCACTGAAAAGAATAAACCAGAGAAATAATGAGAGAATGGCGCCGTTCTATTTTATGTATATGACTTTATTTTGCTATCTATAGTTATGTAATTATACGTAACTACTAAAAAGTAAAAAAAAAGAGAGGAAAATTGAAGCATTAAATTTCATTTTATTATGAAGATTTTAAAATAAACAATGGTTAATCAAGTAAAAAAAATAATTAATGAGTTACTCTTTTCTCAATAGAAGAAAGTATTGGTAATCCATATTTTTTTTCGAATTCTGGTTTTAGACGGAATTATACATTTTAGGTGTCAAAGATCTCCCCCCCCCCCTCTAAAAAAAGCAAGTTTATAAAATGTTTTTCCGTATGTCGCGATTTTATCACCAAAAAAATTATGAAGTTATGCATAGAACTTCATGGCAACATATATAAATAATCTTACCATTTTTTGTTTGAATTGTATTATTACTGATACAAAGTCTGTCAAAATATTAATATGTTTATTCTTTTTCAAACCATTTTAATCAAGATTTATTTTTAACTTCATTGTATTTTCAATATTTTACTTGTGGATTTCTTTTTTGGGATACCCCTAAATTAGTACTATTTAGCTTTTTTATAACCAATTTGAAGATGAAACTGCACACTTTATTTTTAATATCGAGGCATTTTAGAACCTGATGAAATCAATTAGTTCTAAAACTTTCCATTTAGACTTTGTTTTTATAATAAATATTGAAATTGATAAGTCTTTATTATTTAAACTTTCACAATCTTTGTAATTTTTCATTGTTATTAATGGATTTTTATAAATAAACATACATGTATATTTATGGAAATTTTCTATAAATATATATTTTCTTTAATTATACAAAAGATAATAAATAATTGCTATAAATATATATACATGTATATAAATTTTTAAGAACAAGTAATTCTGAAAATTATCTCGTTTAAATTAGATTTATAAAAAACAGTTACTGAAAATACTTAGTCAAAATTTTCAAAATGTAGATTGAATTAAAAATGTGCGATCTGAATACAATCCTAATTTTAGTTAAAGAATATTGAATGAATCTTTCGTAGAGTTAATTAAAAATGCTATGAGAGGAAGACTCAAATCACTTTACTTTTTTAGCTTGAGTAAATTAATTACGATGAAACACACTAACAAATAGTGGGATTGCTAAATTTTTGGATGGATTAAATTTCATTTTATCCATTTCATAATAATAATAGTAATAATAGTAATAATAAAGGAAAAATGTTTTTACTTTCTTAAATTATTAAATTATCTATTTCTGGAACACCTGTAGATTGAGATTTTTTATTTATATTATTCAGTAATGTATCAATTTTTTGATTAGCACACTGTACAAAGTTTAAAAAATAACAAAAAAATTACATTAACAATTATCATTGCAGCAAAGAAACTATTTTCTTACTCATATTTAATATGAAGATTATTTAACTATATTATGGAAGGTTTAGATTGGTATGTGGGTAAGTTTGATCGCAGGTGTTACATTTAATATCACTTTTGAAACACTTAATCTTTAAAATAATAAATAATTTTTTTTATTCTTATTTATTATATCCTTACATACATGGTATCATTATTACATTTTATTTTTAATTAATAACAGAAGTCATTTAAATCAAATAAGAAACATTCAAGAAAAAATATGTAAATAAAATTGAAAAACTCGATATTTTTTAACTCAGCAGTTTCAAAAATGTTGCGCATGTATGAATAAAATATAAAACTTTTAAAAGCTAAAAACTGTTTAAAACTTATTTAAAATGCTCAAACAATTCACATAATCCAACAATATATATATAAAATCATATTAATCTATATTTATTGTTCAATTTTCAAACATTCACTAGAATGGAATAAGAAAAATGATATTAACATTTATTAACATTCGAATTAAAAAAGAGACAAACAAAAAACAACCAATTCTTGAATAATTTCAGTAATAATGAGTTTGAAAAAATTGTCCATAGAAGTCTATTATTTCAAACATGATCAATAGCTGGCAACAGCTCGCAAAAAGTATTTATTCTAGATTGAAATTTCGAATTTTCTGTGCCTGAAAATAAAAAAAAAAAAAGATTTAAAAAATTAACACTACGCAAAAACTAAACAATGGTTTAAAAAATAATAAATAAATAAAAATAAGAAAATAATTAAATAAATTAAATAGAGATAAGTAAATAAATAAATAAAATAATAATAATACTAACAATTTTCTGTTGACTAATAAGAAAAAAACCATAATAATAATAAAAATCAAAATTTTAAAATGTCTTCTGTGTGATTCACACCCACAATATAATAAAAATAACAATTTTCTGTTAACTTATAATCTGAAAAAAGCGCAATAATAATAAAAATAAAAATTTATAATGTCTCCTGCTTGATTCAAACCCACAAACTTCTCTGTGGAAGACGAATACTTTAGCAGTATGACACTAACAGTCTGAAAATATGCTGAAATTATGATTGTTATCGAAAAAGAACGAATTGCTTTAATTAATATAATATTAGACTTTTTCAAAAAATTATGATGTTGGGTAAGACAGGAGGTTATTTGATCCATGTAAAAAAATCAAGTCTGTAATTTAATTAGTTTCCGAATACGAGCGCAGTGACGGACAGGCAACAAACCGAAAATATAGGGTTTTCGTGGAATAAACGGAATTCTAATAACAGGATATTTTATTAAAATTAGGAAAATTTTCTAAAATGTACGCCTCCAGGCATTGGTTCGAACATAATTTTGAAAGAAAATAAATGTTTCTTCATTTTCTTTAAATAATTGATAACCAAAGTGTAAAATATTTTGTCATTGAATCTGCAAGATAATTGTAAACATAAGTGTAAAATATTTAGTCGATGAATGTGCAAGATAAAATGATTAAAGACACTTACAGAAAATTAGCTAAAAAATTAAACTTTTTCTAATTATCTTCCCCGAGTTGATTAGCTTCCATGTCTTTATAATAAATAAATAAATAAATAAATAATATTAAATAAAATCGAAATTTGTTTTTGGTATAAGATGTAAACTAAAAAATTATGCTAATGGTGAAATAATTTTTTTCATACTTTTCACTTTTTACACACTTTTTCGAAATATTTTCACTTATTTGAAAGAAGGAAAAAAACCTCTATTTTCAAAACATTTTTCTGTAAAACATTATTAAATATATTGTCAGTGATGCATCTCTCAATGTATTTCACATACACGGCAATAAAAATTTTCAGTATACTTAAAAAAATTCTTGGCATTTCAAATTTGAATATCTTTTAATTAATATCAACTTCATCAAATAACTCTTAAAATGATGCCTTCATAATAAGACTTATCTGAATGGATTTCTGAGCTGTAAATTCACTCTTCAGTTAAAGTAAATCACAATTTTAAAATGCAGAATTGTCGTGCACGAAACGGGATGAATGTAATTCGATTTAAAATCATTGAAATTTGAATGAGTGCTTCTTAAATTAAATAAGAAATGATGGACACATTGCATTTATAGAATATTTAATCTGCTATTTACAGTAACGTAATTAAGAATAAATAAGCTAAGAGTCCATGGGATCAAGAATACTTTGAAAATTAAATTCTATTTGACTACACAGATTATTAAATTATTAAAATTTAGAAAAAACAATAAATTAAATCCACGAAGAATTATAAATTTCTGATATTTCATATGTTTCTCAAATAGCATTTGCACTCCTAATGTACTTGTAAAATATAATTGAAATTGGTATGAGCAAAATTCTTTAAACAGGATATTTTATTAAAATCAGGAAAATTTTCTGGAATACACATTTTATGAGACTGGTCGGAAAATAATTTTGTAAGAAATAAAACAAAATTATATCTATGATTTAGATAACTGATATTTAAGTTTAAAATATTTTTTGTCAGTGAATCTGCAAGATAGTTGATAGCATAGATGTAAACAATTTAGTCAAAGGATTTGTAAGATCATATTACTAGAAACACTGATAGAATTGCTATAACATTTAATTAAATTTTTTTTTTCCGTAATTGATTATTTTATGTGCTTTTACAAAAATAATAAAGTTAAATAATATAAAATAAAGTAAAATAAAATAAAATAAAATAAAATAAAATAAAGGCATTTTTGGGTTAAAAAATGCTAATGGCGAAATAACTTTTTTCATACTTGGCAATGTCTTGACTTTCAAATCATATAACTTTTCGGAATATTCCGACCTATTTGCAATAAAAAAGTTCACATTTTCAAAACATTTTTCTGTAAATAATTACTTAAAAATTTGTTAAGTAAAATTCTGTAAAATTGTTACTGGTGCATCACACAATGCATTACGCATATATTGTAGCAAATTTTAAAAATATTCTTTTAAAACTCCAGGCATTTCAATTTTGAATATCTTTTAATTAATACCAAATTAATCAAATAACTCTTAAAGTGTATCTCTTTTTAATAGGACTTATATAAAATGGATTTCTGAGCCGTAATTATTCTTCAATTACGGTTAATTAGAATTTTCAAAATGCAGACTTAACGTGGACGCAAACGGGTTGAATTTAATTCGATTTTAAATCATCAGAATTTGAATGGGTTCTTCTGGAATTAAATAACAATTGAAGGACACATTGCATTTATAAAATATTTAATTTGCTATTTGCAATAGCACAATTGAGTATAAATAAGGTAAGAGTCAATAGGATCAATAATACGTTGAACAATTAGATTCTGTTTGACTACGCAGACTAATTAATAATTGAAGACCCTAGAAGCCAAGGGGTATAAGTGACAAAATTGAAAAAAATAAACTAAATACACAGACGACCTAAAAACATGCTTTTTTCATTTCAGGTAAAGAAATATAAGTGATTTTCTTATTATTTGCTGAGTTATAGAGGCAAACCACTTTTTTCGAAATACAAACAATATTTATTAATTATACATTTAAAGAAAATGGTACTTTATTTTTTAACAGTTATTGAAATAAGAGTTCAAAGACCAGAATGCAACAAGCAGAAATTTTCTATTTCAATCCACTCAATTGTTATTGATGTTCCAATTTAACATCAATTATCTTTAAACTCAATTTACTCCAAATCGAAATTTTATCACTTGTACCCCTTGGCTTCTGGGGTCCTCAATTGTAATTTAGTAAATAACAAATAATGACTTCTATTGACAAAGAATTAAAAAATTGTGATTTTTCAGATCTTTCTCAAATAGCAGTTGTACTACTAATGTACTAGTAAATTATAATTGAAATTGGAATGGGCGAAATTCTAAAAACGTGATATTTTATAAAAATCAGTAAATTTTTCTGAAATATATTCCTTCTGACACTGGTCGTAATATAAGTTTGTAAGGAAATAAGAAAAAATGAGTACTGTTATTTTTTTTTCTTTTTAGGTAATTTATAACATAAGTGTAAAATATTTAGTCAATGAATCTGCAAGATAATTGATAATATAAATGTAAAATATTTAGTCACTTAATATGTAACATAATATGAATAAAAACACTGACAGAAAATAGGCTAAAATTTAAATCAAAAGAAGTTAGTTTGAAATTAGTTCATTAAATTAAAAGATCCTTTACTAATTTTCCTTCTCTAATTCACTGATTTTTGTGTCTATTTAAAAAAAAAAATGCTAATGGCGAAATCACTTTTTTCATACTTGACAATGACTTGTATTTCAAATCATATAATTTTTCGGAATGTTTTGACCAATTTGCAGGAAAAAAATTCATATTTTCAAAATATTTTTTTTGTCAATAATTATTGGAAACATTGTCAGTGATGTATCACTCAATGTATTATTCACATACTGTAGCAAAAATTTAAAGTACTTTTTAAATTCCAGGCATTTCAAATTTAAGTATATTTTAATTAATACCAACTTCATTAAATAGCATTTAAAATTTTCCATCTTAGTAAGTTTTATCTAAAATGGATTTATGAGCTGTAAATTCAATGTACAATTAATCAGCATTTTCTAAATGCAAATTTAACATGCGCGCAAACCGGCTGAATGTAATTCTATTTTAAATCATTGGCATTTGTATCAGGTCTTCTTAAATTAATTAACAAATGAAGGACACTTTGCATTTATAGAAAATTTAATTTGCTTTTTACACAAGTAACATAATTAAGAATAAATGAGCTAAAAGTCAATATAATCAAAAATATTTTGAAAAATTAAATTCTGTTTGAGTGCGCAAGTTATTTAGTAATTGTAACTTAGTAAATAAAAAGTAATGAATTCAATCCACAATGAATTATAAATTTGTAATCTTTCATATTTTCTTCAAATAACAGCCGCACTACCAATGTACTATTAAAATATAATTGAAGCTGGGATGAGCAAAAATCTAAAAACAATATATTTTTTTAAAATTAGGAAAATTTTTTTAAAATATACTTATTCTGACACTGGTCGGACTGTAATTTTGCTGGAAAATAATAAAAAAAAAGAATATTTTTTTTCTTTTCTTTAAATCTTTTTTCTTTAGATAAAGTATGTTTGAAATATTTAGTCAATAAATCTGAAAGACAGTGGATAACAGAATTGTAAAATATTTAGTCAATTAATCTGAAAAATAATTGATAATATAAGTGTAGAATATTTAGTCAATGAATCTGAAAAATAATTGATAACATAAGTGTAAAATATTTAATCAAGGAATCTGGAAGATAATTGATCACATAAGTATAAAATATCCAGTCAATGAATCTGAAAGATGATAACATAAGTGTAAACTATTTAGTCAACGAATCTGAAAGATAATTGATAAATGTAAAATATTTAATCAATTAATCTGAAAAATAATTGATATCATAAGTGTAAAATATTTAGTCAATGAATGTGTAAGATAATCTGAAAAATCTTTCTCATAAAATTGGCTAAAACATTAAACTAAATAATTTTTTACCAATTTTCTTCCTCTAATTAACTTTTGTGTCTTTACAAAAAAAAAAAAAAAAAAAAAAAAAAAAAAAAAAAAGAAAAAGAAAAAAAAGAAATATACATAAGATTTTGTTATAAGAGGAAAAACTAAAAAAATATGCTAAACTCGAAATCATGTTTTTTTTCTTTCTTGACAATGACTTGACTTTTTCATTTACAACATAATTTTTCAGAATATTTACAACTATTTCTAAGAAAAGAAATCCATATTTAAAAAAAAAAAAAATAAAAAAAATAAAAAAAATAAATCTGTTAAACATTATAAAAACTTAGTCAGCGATACATCTCTGAACATATTCTACATATATTACAGCCAGATTAAAAAAATATTAATACAAATAGGCATTTCAAATATGAGTATATTTTAATTAATACCAACTACATCAAATAACTCTTAAAACGATCCATTTTTAATAAGACTTATCTCAATGAAATTCTAAGCTGTAAATTCACTTTTCAATTAAAGTAAATCGGATTTTTTTCAAAATGCAGATTTAACTTGAACGCAAATGGGTTGAAAGTAATTCGATTTCAAATTATTGGAACTTGAATGAGTGCTTCTTAAATTAAATAACAAATGAATGACACATTGCATTTATAGAATTTTTTATTTGCTATTTACAGTAACACAATTGAGAATAAGTACGCTAAGAGGCAATACGATCAGGAATATTTTGAAGAATTAAATTCTGTTTGACTGTGCAGATTATTAAATAACTTGAATTTAGAAAATAAAAAAAAAAGGAATTCAATCCACGAAGAATTATAAATTTATAATCTCTCATATCTTCTGAAATAGCACTACTAATGTACTAGTAAAATACAATTTTAATTGAAAATAAAATTTATAAATTATCTTGCTTAATAGTTCATACTAAATTATGAGAAAAGGAAAATGAATAAAACATATTATTTTATTACAATTTTATAATTTGCGTAGACTAATAATTCAATTTTTAGTAATAATGTATTATGCGTATTTATTTTTTAGGGTTTCGTTCTTCTCACAAAAACCTATTAATGTCTGTAATTTGTCTGTCTGCCCATACAGGAAACCGTACTCAAAACCCTACTTGTCTCTGTCTTTCATCTGTTTTTCCTCCACAGAATTCGTAAACAAAATCTGTAGAAGTCGGTGCATTTAAATTTTGTGTACTTATAGCTGAATATTACGTTTCGCATGACAAATCGTAATGCTTTGAAAAACTCTATTATTTTAATTAAATCAGTTTCATCAATGTCATTTCTTCTTTTTGAATTTTAAAATTTAAAAGGGAACCTTAATCTCAACGTTTTTCATGTGCATAACTTGGAGGTAAAGCATCCTGCTGCAAAACTGCAGGAACTGGAATTTCAAATTTCTATACTAAGATGGATTTAATTAAAATAAATTGGATATTTTTTGCCAATTTAAAGTTATGCATGTATTATTACTGATATTCATAATATTTTTGGAATTCAATTTTATTTCTATTTTAAACACTATTGCGATTTATTAATGATTCAGCACTTCGTTTAATTTATTTACTTTTTTTTTTTTTTTGTTTTTTGATAGTTAAAATTTTATTTATATCCCCGCAATTATTTTTTTGAGTTTCGAATTTTTCAAAAATTTGGAATTTGAGTTTTATTTAAATAATTTAATTTAAACATTTTTAAATTGATTAAACACTAATTAAAATGCATAATTTCCTTTTATAGTTATTTTTAAATTAAATTTATTGATGCTACCATCATCTTAATAAATTTAATAATTATAAATTAACTATTTTTATTTTTCAATTAAACGAATAGGTTTTTTAAGCGCACCATTCTCTGCGATCTGCTATCCCATTTACTCACTTGTATTTAATATGACTTTTAAATAAAACAAAAATATTAATTATAGTTCGTTTTTAAATTTATAAGGAAAAGTTAACAACAAGCAACTTTCTTATTTTACTTTTCAGATTGCAATTTAAAGAACCGATCACCATTATATTGTCTGATTAGTAAGATTTGTAACATATGAGAAATCTATGTTGCTTCCATAAATAAATATAAATTAATAATCATTTAAAGAAATTATGTATATATATATATATATATATATATATATACTGGTGTCCAGAAGATAAGCATAATTGGTAATTAAGTAAGTAATGAAAAAAATGTAAATCGGAATGGGGTGAAACGTGATATACGAGTGTAAATCTGTTATAAAGTAGGGAAACAATTCAAAATAATGATAATATTTATTTTATTATCCAAAATAGTAGTTTGAAAGAAAACTGAGCATAGTAAGGATTCACACTTTAAAGGAAAATGAAAGAAAACATTAAATAAAATAGTGGTGCTGCAGTTAATAAGGCGTGTGGTCATCTCTGATAGCCAGGCACGCTGCATGGTGATTTCCCATACTTGCTATGAGATTATGAATGAGTTGTGGGCTCAAACAGTTCCAAGCTTCTTTGGGAGCTTCTTTCAGTTCAGGAACGGAGCGTGGTGCGTGCGAAAGGACCGCAAGTTATCTCCCGAACATATCCCATACATGCTCGATACGATTTAAATCCGGGGAGTTTTCAGGCCACGACATGCGCCGGATGTTTCCCGTTTCAAGGAAGTCGTCAATTAGTAACGCGTGGTGACAAGGCGCATTATCATCCATTAATATGTAGTCAGGACCAACAGCACCTCGAGACAAGTGAACATAAGGCTCAATAACTTTGTTTCTATTTCTTTTACCAATCGCAGACCCCATGTCAAAGATATGGAGGTCTGTGCGGCCATCCAACATGATGCCTACCCATACCATTACCCCCCCCCCTGATGGAAAAAAAGATGTCTTTCCATTATACTTCTTGGTTCAAAATATGTTCCACGTTCTCTAAATACTGTTACACGACGAGAGTCAATATTCGGACTAAATTGAGACTCTTTACTGAACATCACACTGGCCCACTCTCACTTGCTCCAATGTTGATGTTTCAAACTCCAATTTAAACGAACGCCTTTACGTGCAGACGTGAGGGGAATAGAAACTGCTGGTCTTCTGGCATACAAGCTAGCATGATTGTGTCTCCTATAAACAGTTCGTCTCGAAATTCATGTTCATATGGCGACTGTGAGCGCCGAATACAGTTGTCTGGCAATACTACCCCTCTGACGTCGCGCACGTATTGCCATATCGGTCTTGGCGAAGGGTTGTGACTCTTGTTAGACCTGATACTGGTCGTCGGGTAAAATCTCCCATACTTTGAGCTCTCTGCCACAGTCTTGAGATCACAAACATGTCCACGCTCAGAATTCGTTTTACTTCGGTTTGTGATCATCCAGATTCTAGCATTCCAACGATTCTTCCTTTCGCAAACATGTCCAGTTGGCGTCTTTGTGCCATCGTTAATCCTGTTTGATCGTAAAAATATTTCTTGACATATCAGTTGTATGAAATTCGTCTGAACTACCTATACCGCGTGAACCGGTATATAAGTTTTCCGACATGCGCAGGTATTTCGCACATGACGTAGTTGACTGAAAAGTTTTGCATAAACCCAATGCTTCTTCTTCAAACAATTAATCTCTGCAAGTAATTTTGAATAATTTTACGAATATTTAATCCACGTTTTTAGCATTCTACGAATTATGCTTAACTTTTAGACACCAGTATATATATATTATATATATATATATATATATATGTATGTATGTATATATTATATATATATATATATATATATATATATATATGTATGATCAATCTTAATCAAAAGCGATTGCAACATGTATCACTAAATATCATCAATTTGTAATCCGATTACCTGAAATCGATTTTTAAGCTTTAAATTCATTTTTCAAAATAAAATTATCAGAATTTGAATTTATCCAATTACACAGATTTCAATAAAAATTCTTATAATTGGATATTAAGGCATTGAAATTTAGAAATATACTTTCTAACTTCGTAAATTTAAATTAGAAACAAAATGGGGGGATAACATATTTATTCATATTTATGAGGAATAACATAGTACACATTTATGTGTATGTATACATACGCACACACACACATACACATATACATACACATATATATATATATATATATATATATATTAGACTTTAAAATTATTTGAAATTGTTTCTATTTTTTTTTCTTTTAATTGAGAATTTGATTTACAATTAACAAAATTTACTCAGCAATTTTAGTTTACTAATTCGTGTATGACGATTTCAGACTATTCAGACAGATAATAAATTATTTGTTGACATCTATTTCAACTTTCACAACATCATTTATTTGAGGAAAGGAAATAAAACAACTCTGACATATATTGTATTTGTCTTGTAAGAGAACAATTTATTACAAATTAAGGAATTCTACAAGTTTTCTGCGAAATACAAACAAGGAAAATGGACTTTTATAGCAATTTTTCGGGAAAATAAATATTGATATAGACGTCGTATTATATGCGCAAATTATATAGTTTGTGATAAATAATATTAAGAAAATTTTGAAACATTTTTACAAGTAGATAGGGAAGAAAAGATTTTGCTATATTGTGATTGAAGATTTTGAAATTACATAAAACTTTCACGTGATGAGAGAGCGTATAAATTTTGATACTTAGTACGTTATGCATGAGTTTAGAAATAGTTTTTTTTTGATGCACATATATACTTTTGTTTTCATAACCGGTTTGGAAAATAAAAGTGCACGTCAAAAAATATCTCAATTAAAATCGGAAAAGTTAAACAAAAATGAGCGATGTAGCGATGGCCTTTAACTGCCCAATGCGGAAAAAAATAAAATGTCGAAATTCAAATGAAGTATTAGGGGAAATGTCACCCAATAGGGTTAGTGTTAGCTTGCGATTAGCACTAGATAAAAAAAAAAAAAAAAAAAAAAAAAAAAAAAAAAAAAAAAAACATGTTTTTACAAAATGCCTGTCCGTAAGTCTGTGTATCTATATGTGACCGAAATTTTGTGGACGCGTTAGCGCAAGACTTATTGCACAAAATTTAATAAAAAATTATATACTGATATCTTATCCCTGATATTATTTGTTGCTGATTAGTTTTTTGTAAATTGCTCAACAGATGGCGCTGCTATTCAGCCTTTTTCACGATTTCTGAAATAGCTAAATCTCCAGAACTTATGCACGGATTTTTATCAAAATTTAGATTCAGTTAGTCTCTTATTGTCGTTTTAAACATTTTGTTGTAAATTACTTAATAGATGTCGATGCTATACTGCATTTCTTGCGATTTTCTACAATTGCCCTATCTCAAATATTAATGCACGGATTTTTATCCAAATGTAAATTAAGTTAGTCCTTGACATGAATTAAAGTTTATTTTTACATTTTGGTGTAAAGCGCTCAATATGTGGCTATTGATAGCTTGTAATTGATAGGTGCTATGCTACATTTCGTCCCATTACAGCAATAGTCGTGTCTCAAGAATTAATTCACGTATTTGCATAAAACTTAAGATTGAATTAGTCCTTAGTATGACTGAGAGCTTTTTACATTTGGGTGTGAATCACTCGAAATTTGATTTTGTTCCACTATATTTTGCACCTTTTCCGAAATAGTACCTAAAGAACAAATACTTGAGTTTACATCTAACTTAGGATTCAGTGAGATGTTGGTGACACAAGTTTTCGGTGGTAAGGTTTTGGTTTTAAAAGCCCCAAAGTTATATAAGCTGATATGCTGCATTTTGCAGAATTTACACGACTTTACAGACAATCATATCTCAAGAGCTAATGCACAAAATTTCATATCTTTAGCGTCCCCAGGATCAGAATAATTTGCCATTTAATTTTAATAGTAAGATAGGAAATTTTTAGTTATTATCTAATTAATTATTAGTATTAATTATTATTAATTTTAATTATTACTTTTTAATTATTAATTATATAATTATTTATTTTTAATTATTTCTAATTATTAAGATAAAAGATAGTTTTGGAATTGCCGCATCCGACTGGTTTTAATTGGTTTCAATTATTTTTGCATCAAATGGTGAACAAAAATATTTTCTTTTCCTATAATACTATCGGCATGTACCTGTCTTTTAAGACGAATTTAAAAGCTGTAGCTGTACCTTTCAAATTAATTTTAGCCAGTCACTAGAATAAAATAGCAAATGATTCTAATTTAGCGTACGTGTATTTATAAAAATTGCGAAATGTGATTCAGAGATAAAACATTCATTATCCTTTGAACGTTCAAAAGTATTAGTTAACCCGATATATTATTAGTAGATTATTTGATACAATGTGGAGAATTATGTGCACGAATTATCATTGTATATTATCACTTAATTATTACATTACCAATAAGTAATAAATTGCTAACAGAAAATTTCGTAATTTCTCCCTTTATTATAGTATGGATCATATAAAATAAACCCATTTATGAATTGTTAATTCAATAAATTAATCTCATTCCAATTTACAGACAAATCTCCTTTTGACTTACAATATTTAAATCTTAATTATTACAGCATAACAATTCATTTTATAAACAATGGCATGCATGAAAATTGTGTGATGCATTTTTTTATGTAAAAATTTCGTCCGTTACATTGTTGATAAATATTATTTGGCATGCGCACATAAAAAGATTTACAGTTGCTGCTTTATATGCATTATAAAATATATATTCACATAAAAATTTAAAAAAATATCTTTCTAGGAGAATAAAGAATTTTCCTAAGTATTTTAAGCTTTCAGGAAAAATGTAAACCAAGCAATCTATAACAATTAAAATCTCACATATTTTTCATGCAAGTTTGGTTTATGTATACAAAATACTACTAATAATACTAATAATAAATAAAAAAAAAAGATAAATAAATAATAATATTCTGCATGTTTTAAAAACTAATTATAATTGAAAAGGTTAAAAGTAGTTAATTGCTGAAACATAATATGAAATTACTGAAAATTTCACATAAAAATTTGAAAATATTTTTATTTTTATATTCAAATAAAGAAATTCGATACACAGTTTTATTTAAATACACAAACCAAACTTAGTGTAAAAAATATTGGAGATTTTAATTGATATGGAATGCGGATAAGGTATTTTTAAAAGTTCTTCGCTTTTCTGAAAATATTCTAGGAATTTCCTCAATTTTCTACTCAAACTGTTTTTCTAATTTCTCTCATGATAAATATATATACCATAATTTATGTAGGTTCCCTTGAATAATTATTAAAATGATATTTCAAGCATGAAAAATAAAAATCATGCATCAAACTCAGAATATGAAGCACTTTCCAACACATAACGTAACCAAAACTGTACCGTTTAAAAAATTAAAATATTACGTCTGATTTCCCCATATGGAAATGTATAACGCATTTCAAAGCCGAATTTCAGCTGTTTACCTCCACAATCGGAAAATTATCTAAATTGTTTGAGCAGCATTATATATGATGTAGAAATTTGTATCAATTAACAAAATGGATTGATTCCAAATTGTAGTTCATTTAATAGGTACATATATTTCAGTTGAAAATTCTCCTTCAGCATTTTTCTCTAATAAGGAGAATGGTATGCAACTACTTTTGTGCAGTCAATTATATGAGGTATAGACTTTATATATAAAGATGAATATGTAAAAAAATGAATTAAATTTAAAAGCGCATACCGAATTTTAAAACGTATTTTTCAGTAATTATTAAGCAAAGACAATACTGTGACCGATTTCTTTTGTGTGTGCCTATAAAATTTATAAAAAAATACTATAAATGATCTTTTTCAATGTGATCGTAGTAAAATTCAGTGATTTAATCAGTTTGAATGCATTTGAAATAACTTATTGTCATTAAAATACTCTCCAAATGATTTTTCACCACAAAGCATAATGCAATCGAATTATTTTGAGTGTCCCTATAAATGTACCATTAATCGTATGTATTTCATATGCTATACCAAACATCCTATGGTGACACTAAATACGCTTTATCAATAGCATGGAAATACGAGTATATTTACAAGAATTAGAGTGTGGACAGTCGGACAGATAGGGAAACAAAACAAATGCGTAAGTACTTTTCAACTTAGTTGGAAAGTGCTAGAAATAAATAAATAATAATTCTAAAGGTCCTTGTTTATTTAGAAAAAGAAACCCTGTAATTTTACAGTTATAAAATTACATTAAAGTCTGTATGCTAGCTAAGGTTTTATCTGTGAACTGTGCAAAACTAGTTATTGTAAAATTACAAAAATCTTAAAGAGAATGTTTATCAAGAGAAATATGAAGCTTACAAAAGAACCTAATAAAAGTACAGCAATTTTAGAACAATTTTGTCTTTCACCCAGTCTCTAATTACATAAAAACGTTATAAAATTCAATACCCGAGCTTCCAAAATCATTATTCGTAACCTCTCCGACTTTTTGATTTACAGTACAAACGTGTATCTATTACATGCATTTTTGTTTTTGCCGTTACATAAAAAATTCTAGGAATCTTAGTTTCCACGAAAAATTTTAGTAACTATACTCATGTATATATTTTTTCTTTTTTTTACAGTAGTAAATATATATATTCGTGACACAAAAAATAAAGGTTCTCCGAAATGCATTCTGTCTGGCTAATGACGAAGCATTTTATTTCAAATTAAAGGAGTCTTCTTGCTGCATATCAAACATAAAAATAAAATTTGTAATTTCTGAGCAGTTTTTCTCATAAAACAAATGTTGGTCTAGACGTTGAATTATGAACATGATGTTTCAGTTTCTGCTGCAGACAAAAATTTACTATGATAAATAAGAAAAACTTTCAGAATTGTGAGGAAATCTAAGTAAAAGACATTTTGATATGTTAAGATTTAAGACTTGGAAATGAGTAAGTGTTTAAAAAGAAAAATTACAGTATATATTTCAGAGTTTGTGTAGGAATTTTATATTTAGATGTACATTTTTCTTATAAATATATGAATATCTCTTTATTTTTTGGAAAACAGACAAAATATATTTTCCACATTCCTGTCAAAAAATTAACCTCTTCATTTCCAAAGTTAAAATAGTAATTGAAATATTTATTCATTGAATTTTTCCAAACGAGATGACATTGTAAATGACAGAAAAAAATATTTTTTTATTTATTGTTTATGCGTTTATAATTTAGGTTAAAATATGTTGATATAAAACTACAAAGCCCCTTAAAATATCAATTTTATTACCATTAACCTAAATTAACGCAATCACAAATTTAAGAACTTTAAACAAGTAAATAATGTAAAAATCCTCAAAAAATTTTAATGAAAAAGATTTAGCCCGAGAGAATTTGCTAGTGCTCAGTGCTAGCGATAATCAATTTTTTTTTATGAAAAAGATTTAAACCGGGAGAACTCGCTAGTGAGAATTTCTCTCACAGTGACCAATTGCTTTTCGTCTATTTTACATTCACATATTATCAAAATTTTTGTTTGGCTCAGTACTTTTATTCACAAAAGAGATAAAATAATCGAAATCACATTTTGAAAGTTTTATAAAATGAAAAATGTTTTTAATAAGAGTCTTAAAAAAGGTACGAAGGAGAAAGAAAATCTCATGCAGCGAGTTCTCCCAGGTTAATTTAAATACTTATGAAAACTTATCATTTTCTTGGCCACGATATCTTTGAACATTTTTAGGCACTTTACAATCTCAGATGCAAATAACGTTTATTTTAAGAGGGATTGCTTAGATGCAGCCATTTATTCGTTTTACTTCTATGATTCAGATATGAATAAATGATGTGAAAATGGAAAAAAAAACGGACATTTCAGTTTCATAGGGAAAGGTACCGGAGTTTCTGAATGGACCAAAAAGGTTAAATTCGCACCCGTCGGCCTAACCGTTTGAAGTTTTCTATGGTTTTCTTCAAAACTTGTTTAACATTAGGCGAGATCCCTTAGAAAGAAACCCACCGAGAGCACTCTCTTTAAGGTCTATATCCTTAGTGCAGTAATATGCGTCATAAATAACACCAACACCAACACCGGAGAGGTTAAAGTAGCCTGCGTTGCACTGAAAATCCCCAATCGCGAAACTTCCCATGTTAGCTTACGGGAAAATTTGAAGAGCGATTTTTGATTAACTAATATAAATAATAAAATTCTCTTACATAAAGTACACGTCAGATGTTGGTGATGAGTATTTAAAAAAAATATTTTCGTAAATTTTAAATACCTAAACAACACTTGTAAGCTTTGACATTTCCATTTCATTAAATTTTATCTTCTTAAAAATATTTTAAAATTGCATAGACAATTTTAATAAAAGTGCATCTTTAGAATCTAACGTGTATTTTCTGTTGGTGAATATAAAAAAAAATTAATTTTTGAGTAGTTTACCAGAAAAAAATGTTGATTTGGAAGTTGATTTATGAACATGATATTTCGGTTTCCGCTGCAGACAAAATAGTACTATGATAAATTTGAAAAACTTTGGGAAATGTGAGGAAATCTAAGAGAAAGACAATTTGATACGTTGAGATTTAAGATTTGTAAATGACTAAGTGTTTAAGATGAACTACTATGTATATTTTGCTGGTTGTGTAGGAATTTATTTAGATTATGCAGGCTATCATAGCCTGAGAGCTTATGTGCCCGTCCGTTCTGTATGTTCGATCGTGCGTGCGTTCGTGCGTAACGCGATAATTCGTGATAAAAATATCCGATCCACTTGAAATTTTGTATGTAGGTATATCCTGACAAGGCGCTTCCCTGATTAGTTTTTGGAGTTCATTCGATATGTATAAGAGGGGGAACGGGGGGCTCATGCCCCTCCCCTTAGTTGATATAAATGGGATTTCATGCAGAATTAAGTTTTCGTTCAAAATTTAGTTAGAATCATTCTGATGAGGCGATTCCGTGACTATTATTAGGTGTTCATTGAATAAGTATAAATAGGGGGAACAGGGGTTCTAACCCCCCCCCCCTTAATTTATATAAATGGGTTTTTCAAGCAGAATTTTCAGATTTCGTTCAAATCTGAATAGTTATGGAAGTTTAATCGTTAAGTATAAAAGAGGGGGATAACTGCTTTTAAATTATATAAATGCTAAATGGGTTTTTATTAAGAATTATCTCATTTGCTCTGAATTTTGGATATAGATTTTTTATATGATAAAGCATGTCTTTGATAGTATAGGAGGTTCAATGATTAAGCATAAAAAAAGAGGAAAGGGGAGAGCTGTTTCCCCTTCTTAATTTTTTTCGAACGGAATTAACCCTTGAAAATATAAGGCTTTAATGTACAATTAGTATTTGTAGCCTGTGAGCTCAATGCCATCAGTTTAACTGGGCAGTATTCTTTATTAAGGTTTGCTTTTTTGCTGTCGTCGGGAAATGTTGTTTAAAACGCCTTAATTTGATGGTTTGAAAACCTCTTTTGAGATGACGCCTCTTTCGTGTTTGAAAAAAAAAGCAGAAAAATGAGTGCGATTACATAGATTTTTATCAACAAAATGTTATAGATTCATGCATTTCCCAACAAAAATAAATTAAAATTTATGTCACAAAGCTGCCCTTTTTGATTTAAGTACATTCTTAAAGGTAAAAGTATGAATTGATATATTTTATTTAATAGCGTATATTTGTACAATTATTGCACGCTTTAAAACAACCCATGTATAAAATATTATTTGCTGTATTGTCTTATTGCATTGACATTGATCTATCGATATAAATACTGCATGGAGAACGTATGAATCGATTTCTATGTCTTTTATTGTGGTATAAAGCAACTGTAACGATATAATATAAGCACTCTGGTAAATTGAATTTGAATAATTAATTTTACTTGAGAGAAAGCTTGTGTGAGGAAATGTATCAGTTTAGAATGCATTTTATACGAATTCTTTATTTATAAAACGATTTAGTAATTGGCAGGTCAATGGTAAGCATTTTATCGATTTATTTTGGCTTTAAAAAACAAAGCTAACGTTACTTATATCTATCACATTTCATTTTTAATTACTGCTATTTGAAGACTAGAATTTTGGGATTAGTATTAAAAAAACGGTACGTTATAAGGAATATATCAGGTATGATCGTTCAAAGTTTGTGCTAAATTTATTTGATCTAAACTCAACATCGCATCAGACACGGCTATATTGTATTTATAAAAAGTCAGCATTTATTAATATGTAAGGTAATAAATGAAAGAATAGAATATAAACACAATGATAACGGGTAGCCGTATCTATTCAGGGTGTAATCTAAAAATTAAACATAATTGAAAAATTGTTCACAGTGATAAATGCAAAATTATATGTGCAATATAAATAATTACTGAAAGGTCTCTAAACACCCTGGGTTCCTCCGGTCCAATATTTCCCTGCGTCAAATAGACTTCTTCTGTTATATTATATATCCCCATCAAATTTTAACGATTATTCCTGATGAACTAGCATAATGTATTGTTTATTTACAATACTGTTCTATACGAAGGATACAAAAAAAAAAAAAAAAAAAAAAAAAAAAAATCAAATATTTATTATAAGATATTTTATGAAGAACATTATTTTATTCTAACATTTTTAAGGTACAGCTTTTAGATTGAAGGTAGTTTTAAATTATTTTTTAGCTAACTTATGTTGATGCATTGTTAATAAGTTTTACATCCACTGATATAGCAATTGAATTCTGCACGAAAGATTTTATATAGAATGTATGGGAAACTAGAATATGTCTCATATATGAGAAAAGCCGTTTAGCTCTTGATTGTGCTGTGCGTGTCACATAAATAATTCGATTTTAACGTCACTTGCTATCTTAATTTGCTTTCACTGTTTTAGTGTTTGAAAAATTGCAGCATAATGTGCAAGAAAAGTCTCAAATTTTTTTTGTAATCCAGTGATCATAATTCAATAACAAAAAAAATATATATAATTTAAATCAGTGTGATTTTTTACAGCTAATTTTTTCCATTTAATATTTTATTTCTGACACATAATTTTTCTTAAATACTGATTTTTAAAAATCATTACCACATATAAAATATTATCGCATTTGATGCAGTGTTAAGTGTTGGTGTTATATATGACGGCTGATTATCTGCACTAGGCGTATGGACACTGAAAGGAAAGCCCTCCATCGGGATCTTACTAAGGAAACCTAACCTGTAATTACGCAAGGTTATCCAAGGTTCAAAGATAACCACGGAAAACTCCGAACGGTTAGGACGACGGGCGCGATTGGATTCGAACCCATCACCACCCGTCTACCAGCTTCGATAGCACAACCTCCCAGCTACTTTTGTTGCTCAGTGTTGAGTTAAGATAAAAAAAATCATTAATTTACAAAAAATAATCACATTCTGAAGCAGTAAAGATTTATGATTCTACAATTAATCATATAATTTCAGTGTTGAAAAAAAAAAAAACGGTCAAATTAAGTATCACTTACCACAGTAAAAGGATATTTTAAGTATTGTAATGTTTTCAACTTTAATTTCACTTTGTTAAATTCAATAATGCTAGAAAATAAATGACTTTCATTTTGACAAAAGCTATTTTTGAATCTCATTTTCTTACGAATGCATCATTATGTCTTTTGATATACATTTTGTTTTTACTGTTCTTTTAATGTATTACGCTTAATCTCCTGTCACAATCCACTCCTCTCCAATTTTTGTGTTTACAAAACAGTTATGGCGATGTAAAATAAATTTAATTAATTGACTTAAAACTGCCATAGGATAAAGCTGCAATGTATTATGGGAATTCTATTCATCATATGCTTTTAAGAATATTTAAGGAATTTGTCAAGATGATGATATTTTCGAAGCATGAAAAGAAACTTCACGCAAAGTAAAGTTATTAATTTAGTTCTCGAAAAGTTCTTTTAATTACGATATAGAATAAAATGATTTAAGTTACTCTTCTGATTGAAGCAATAGCTTTATGAGATTTCCTGATACATCAACGTTATTATGTTTTACTCCTCATCTTTTGATTATAACATTTTATCAGATAATATTTTTGACAGTTTTCTTTCGAGTTTCGCTTATCTGACGAAATTCTCCTCATCTCTGTCCTCTGTCTGTCCGTCTGCCACAGAGTCTGTGCACAAAATCTGTACAAATCAATGACTTCAAATTTTATTTACTTGCAGCTGAATATTTCGTGTCATACGGGAAATGATATATTTTTAATCGGTTATTCTAATAAATTAATTTTGTAAATGCAATTTTTTTTTTTTTTTTTTTTTTTTTTTTTTTTTTTTTTTTTTTTTTTTTTTGCTTTTGCAATTTGAATTACGATTTAAATATCTTATATGCAATTTATTTCCATTCATTATGTTATTTCTAACATACATTTGTTATTAAATGCTGAATTTTAAAAAAGTCATTTTCTTGTTTATAATATTGACGCGTTTGATGCAGCGATAAGCTAATATAAAATAGATTTTTGTAATTCACAAAAAAATATTCGCAAGCTCAAACAATAAAGTTTTATGATTTTACAAATAATTGTATAATTTCTGTATAAGTTCAGAATATATTTTAAAAAGAATCTGCCGAATTAAATATTCTTTACCACATTAAAAGAATATTTTGAGTATTGTATTGTTTTCAACTTTGATTTTACTTTATTAAACTCAATAATTTTAGAAAATAAAAGTCTTTCATTTTGACAAAAGCTATTTTTAAATCTCATTTTCTTACGAATGCATCATTGTAGATTTTGATATGCATATTATCTTTATTGTTCTTTCAATATATTACGCTTAGTCTCCTGTCATAATCTGTTAAACCCCCATTTTTGTGTTTACAGAACAATTATGCCGCTGTAAAATAAATTTAATTAACTGAATTAAAACTTCCACAGAACAAAACTGCAATGGATTATGAAAATTTTATTCATCTTATGCTTTTATGAAGATTTAAGGAATTTGTCAAGATGATTATATTTTCCCAGCGTGAGAAGAAACTTCACACAGAGTAAAGTTATTAATTTAATTCTCGAAAAGTCATTTTAATTACGACAGGAAATAAAATGATTTTAGTTACACTCTTCTAATTGAATGAATACTTTTAAAACATTTTCTGTTATAACAACATTATCATGGTTTATTCCTCATCTTATGATTATTTTATTTCATCATATAATATCTTTGAGAATTTTTTATTTTTGTTTACCTATGTCGGGTCCAAATTTTTCCATTTTGGGAACAAATGTATTATTACATTACAATGTTAATCTTAGCTATCCAAATACATTTATTTATGTTTAAAGTTTATCTCGTAGTCTAAAATGCAACGAATATACTTATATTGTGTACTATTTAATTTATATTTATATGATAATAGGCTAAGGAAGAGTATTCCGAGTCGTTTTGAAAATATTACAACAGTGTTTAGCAAATATCACAATTTTCTAATATTTTTTGCATTTTATAATGCATGATTCGTTCATAAAAGTAACATATATTGTAAGTTTAAACAGTGAAATATGTGTATAAAATACCGGAATCGCCGACGGTGCATAGAGAATTAAGAGTAAATTTTTGTTATAATTTTTGTTACCAAATCTCAAAACATAAATGAAGTCAAAATAAGAAAGACATAGACATATAGGGGGAACTGGGGTACATTGATACAGTTTTTTTCTAAGATTTTTTTTTGGTGTCAAGAAAGTAGAAAATTCAAGTTTTTTTTCCATGAAGTGACAGAAAAACTTGTGTAGTATGTTATAAAAATGTACAATCATTGTTTTATGTAGTATTTTTGCATATAATTTAAAAAAAATCAAAAAAAGTCATTTGTATCAATGTGCCTCATCCCCGAGGCAGATTGATACGTTTAAGAAAAATGACGACAAAATAATACCAATGCATATTTTTCATAAAAAATGAGTTAGAAAACCATTTTATATTTATTTATAAAAATTCAAATCACCCACAATTTTTTTAAGCAATATTAAAGCAATCAAAATTAAATATATTATGACTTGATGTTCTGTCTGTTTCTTGTCTGATTGTTGGCTGTGGTAACTTTGTCATATCTAGCACTTCAACCCCAGCATTATCTTCTTTCTTATGAAAGATGAAAAAATTACCAGTTTTTCTGTTTATAAATAGGTTCATAAACAGAAAATAAAGCATAATTATATTAAAAATTCTGTTTATAATATAAGTATCATTTTCTGTTCTGCAGTTTGTTTCTCTTACTTAACATTTCTCATGTCGAAAATACTTTTTTCTCTGGAGAATCGATATAAATTCGAGATTTGCCAGAATGCCGTCCTTTTCTTTTATTAGTTCTACTAGCACTAGATGCTGGGTAAGTTCCTACGTCTTCTGTTTTCAAAAATACTATAAAATGCTCTAATATAAAGAAATTAGAGCTATTTCACTTCAATAAAAACTAATATTAGAAATTTTTCGTGAAAAAAAGGTTGGATTAAGGAATGTATGGTAAAAAAAATAATAAAAGATAATGAAAATATGAACTAATAAAGGATTTAGGCTGTATCAATGTGCCCCGTCATAAACTGTATCAATGTGCCCCATACAGCGATTTTGAATAAAATGAGTCTCAAATCCAACACTTCACAATATATCTAAAAATAAATAATGAGGAACTGATAAAGAGTAGCAGTACTTACCAGGGAGAGTATTCATTTTGGTTGAAAATACTGGAACAGTTGTATAATAGCATTTCAATTGTACAACTCAAATTTACTTTTGAACAACAAAAACAATAAATCACCCTTCCCATTTCATCAAATTGCTGAATCATTCCAAGATTTTCTGTATATAGTTGAACACACTAGCATCACCTTTTGGAGCTGTTGTGAAACTTCCTGTAATGACCCTGTGAACGGTAGAGGGGGTGTATCAATGTGCCCCATGTATCAATGTACCCCAGTTCCCCCTACTATCATTTTTACATGTTAAAATTAACAAAAGAATTTTTAAGACGAAATAATATTTGGTGAAAAGACATATACTAATAATAGTACACCAAACCTGAAATTGATATTTTTTGATTTGGTAAAAAAAATTATTGCTTATTTATTTATTTATTTTTATTTATTTATTTATTTATTTATTTATTTATTTATTTTTTTTTTTTTGCAATTGTCTGAAAAGATTTTTGAAAAGAAATTGTACAGGAATTCTGTGAAAATGAAATTCAACTTCCTATTTTAGATAGATCTTAAAGATTTTTCTCAATTTAATTTGCATTTTTCTGTTTGGACACGTTTTACACTACTCAAAGTTAGTAGATTTGATTTCCCAATTAAATAAAATAGATTACTGTGCATATAATATTGTTTATGCATTTTCATTGAAAGATATGATGCATGACTAAAATATATATGAAGCTATAAATATTTTTATTTAGACTTTTATGTGTGTAAATTATTTAACATTAAAATTCATTATATTAAAGTGCAAACATTACGCAGATTTCCGATAATGTGAAAATTAGAAATCCTATACAAAAGTAAATAAAAACATTAGAAGAAATTCAAATATTTCATCTTGATTCACTCGCAAAATACACAATATGATCTTGAAAAACTCACTATTTTACTTGGAAAATGACAAAGATAAGAAAATATATAGATATTACAAATTCAAAAACACATTTTATTTAAATTTCCTGGTACTAACGGCCAAAAATCCACGGTCATCGTCACGGAATAGTTTTACTATTTGCTGTTCTATCCATTAAAATGTGTCATTTCTATTGAAATGAGAAAGTCTATAGAATTTTTATTTGCGCAAGTTTAATCTGAAAAGCTAAGCATGATATTATCGACATGATCGATACGATATCATCGATAACGTATGAACATCGCTATAATTTCTACTCATGTCGAGCTAAGTATTTAGAATGAAAGCGACGTAGGTGAACAAAGTGACGTATTGATATACATGGAAGGGCAGTTAAATATTTTTTCAACATACATTCGTCGCAAGCCACTGCTACTTCTACTTGCAGCTGCCATATTATTATTGACTTTCTCATTTCAAACAACGTGACACATTTCAGTGAATGGAACAGCAATTAATAACAATATTCTCCAACGGTGGCCAAGGTATTGCAGACCGAAAGTATTAGAAAATTTAAATAAAGCGCATATATTTAAACTGCAAAATCTATATTGTAATTATTATTATTATTATAGCCTTTTTAGTAAAATGTTGTCAGAGGAAGTAGAGAGAGAAAGCATCAAGCTAATCTGCATTCGCTTTAATGTGTTTATAAACATTGTAAAAAATAAAAAAATTTCTTCTTTTACAATGAGTTATAATTAATAAAAGTAATAATTCATTAAATTTTTAATTGGAGTAAACAATATATACTTTAATCAGACTAATATAAGAAAATTTTTAGAAATTGTTTAAATTCCCAGTAATGTTTAATTATTTTTTGAAAAACAACTTATAGTTTATCTGTAATAATTAAATAAATAAATAAAATTCCAAATTATAAACGCTTTAATCAAACGGAGTTAAAAAGCAGACTTTGACCTACATTTCGTAACATACAAGACAGCTTTAATATTTTATCTCACTTAAAATTTTACTTACAGTAATGGTCTATAATAAATCCACTCTACCAGAGAACTGTCAGACAGCATAGAATAAATGACTCTTCTGCAGATTTAGAAAATAGCGTTATTCAAAACAATCTCTAAGATAAAAATCGGAGATAAAGCCAAGTTACATTCTTTTGTTGAGAGCTGTGAATTATCAATGACTTATGAACATTAAGAATGGAAAATGGCTTAGTGTCAAGAAGGATTTCTTAATAAATCATTTCTGGTGGGACATCTTTGAAGATATGTATTAGGCTTATTTTAGAAAAAAACGGTGCTAGTGCTGTATAATTGAGCATTCGATCGGAGGTAATAATGTAAAAGCACTTGCTTTAAAAATAAGATTTGTCTAGACAATAATTTTACAAAATTAGTTTTAAATTTGAAAATTTGAAAAATCAATGTTTTTTTATTTTTTTATTAATGCTAACGAAACTATTGTTATTTTCATTAATAGTATCCTTAATAATAATGTTTTTTAATGTTACAAATGAATAAAATCTGCCCATTTCCTTCGTAAAATAGTAAAAAAAAATTAAATTTCATGAAAAACCGCTATTTAACTCTGTACAAAAATCTGTAAAGTTGCTAAAAAGAAACTGGGATTTCTAGAATAATTTATGTAATGACACCAATAAAAATATATGTAACAGTTGAACGCTTGCAGTGCCTGTCAATAAAAAACTGTAAGGTTACAGGAAGGTATGTTATCTGTAAGATCAAAATCATTTTTGCCTGCTTTAAAATAAAATTAGCTTCTACAGCAGTGACTCAAAAATATCCCACTAATCAAATTTTCTTTAACATATGACTTAGTTAAATGGTCTCGTAATCCAAAACAATCGAATCAAAATTTAGATAAAATCGTTTGAGTTTATTCAAAGATCAAATTAATTTGACCCTGATCTGTAGTGATGCCCCAATATTACCCATTAATACAATTTTTTTAATATATTACTCATCCCCATGGTCTTTTGTTAATCTAAAACTTGTCAAGATTGCTTTTTAATAAAACTTTGTTTGACCCACAATGACCCACTAATCAAATTTTGTCTTGCATGCTGTTTTGCCAAATTTTCTGCTCATAATATAAAAGTGTAGAATGCAAAATTTATTCAAAATAATTTGTGTCGATTTTGAAATAAAATTCGCTTGACCTTGACTCGTAGTGTCACATAATGACCTAATAATTAAAACTTCTGGAACAAGCGAAACAGCCCAATAATCTTCTGATCATCCAAGACGGTAAGATACAGAATTCATTCACGTTTATAAAAGCCAATTTAAAAAAAAAGCTTGACCTGTAGAGACCAAAAATTTAATCAAATCCATTAAATTCATTTTTAGATAAATTTTTGTGAAACGTAGGGATCCAAAAATGATCCACTAACTTTATTTTATCTAATCGGTTATCTGTTAAGCCTAATAATTTGATCGTAATCCTAAACTGTAATAAACAAAATTTTGTAAACATATTTAGAGAAGCCTTTTATAAAGGATTAGTTTGACCCCTAGTGAACCAAAAACGGTCCACTAGTCGATCTTAATAATAAATATGATCTAACACATTAGTCTTATATTAAACGAAAAACAATTAGTGAAAATACTTGAGATCGTTTTTTAGATAAAACTAACTTGACAAGAATTAGCTCAAAAAGCCCCATTAATCGAATTTTCTGAAAAATAGGACTTGTCAAAATGATCTTTTCGTTATCCTAAGCAGTAATACATAAAATTTAATAAAAATATTTAGAGCCACTATTTTAGACAGAATTCGCTCTAAATAGTTAGTAGTGAGTCAGAACTTAGAAAAAAAGGTGTTAGGTTGTTTTAAGTTAAATTTAACTTGACACTGACTAAAATTTAGTCAAATTTATTTAAGTTATTTTTTATATTAAAATAGCTTTACCCTCAATGACCCAATAATCAAAATTTGTCGAACGTATGACTTTATCGTGAACGATAAGAGCATCCAATGCTCTTATCGTGTCCGAAAACATTTCCATACAAAATTTAGAAAAAACCGTTTGAAATATTTTTATATATAATTATTTTGACCCTCACACATAAGAACTGAAATCACCCTATAATTGAATTTTCTTGACTATGCTACTTACTTAAATGGCCTTCGATTGCTAAAAAATCGCAGGATTCAAAATTTACTCAAAATTTTTAACGTTATTCTTGCAGTAAATTATATATATATACAAACTTTATGCTTAATTTTAATATAATATGATAAATATATATATATATATATATATACGGGAATAAAGGATGATTTATTCAGCAATATCATATAATTAACTCAATGATTTAATGAACGTGATATCCCAAGTGAGACTCATGTGATGAGGACGAGGTGTTCTATAGATTTTTTAACGATGGCGAGTTTGTTGGATTTTTAATGCAAAGCTCAGGGAAGCTTGTTTATGCTGAATATTATTTAGTTCTACTGCTATATTTGAATATTACGTATATATTTATGTCTATTAAACTTTTTTATATTTTCAAGAATATTAGTTTTAGTTAGATCGTAAGTTAATCACTTACTATCCCACAAGTTTTGGCGGCTCGTTGCCGAGATTTGAACGATTTCAATGATTTGAATTTCACGATGAAAGCTATTTTGTACTAAGAAGAGATAAGTCTAAGAAAAATGTTTTGTTTTAAAACTAAAACGTATAATATAAAAAAAGGAACTGTTTGTTATATGTGTAATGATTAGAAATTATTCGTAATCAAGCCTGCAATGTAGTGCAATATATTGTTTTGTTGAAGTGCAAACAAAAATTATAATGTCTATTCTGAATAAAGCTAGAAAGGCGGACTTGCTAACATTGTGTGATGACGTGGGTATAGTTGTGCCTCAGAGTCCATGAATCATTGATTTTATAAAGCTGGTGACTGAATCAAAGGATTATGAAGAAAATTTTGTAAAAGTTCGACTTGAAGTCATTGCTGCGGAGAAAATAGAAAAAGAAGAAAGAAGGCTAGATGCCGAAAAAGAAGATAGAAGGATAGAAGCAGAAAAGGAAAAAGAAGAAAGAATGCTAGAAACAGAATAGGAAAGAGAAGAAAGAAGGCTAGAAGCCGATAAAGAAGAAAGGCGGTTAGAAGCAGAAAGAAGATTAGAGGAGAGAAAATTAGAGATGGAGTATGAATTACGAAAAATTGAGCTTCAAGGGAATATGACAAATATAAGTGACGGATCGACTGTAGCCGGTTCAGGTAAGCAACCAGATTTATCTAAATTAATGTCACACTTTGATGGGAAGGGTGATATTAGTATCTATTTAGCTTTATTGGAGAGACAAATTTCTAGGATGAATATAATAAAAGAAAATTGGGCAATGTACTTATTAAGTTTAATGCCGCTAGAAATTGCTAATTTTATAACTAGAGAACCAGAAAAATTAACAAATAACTATGATTACGTAAAAAACTTGCTGCTCAAAAGATTCAAATTGACGCCAGAAGAGTTTAGGCAAAAATTAATGTCTCATAAGAAAGAAAACTCAGCCACTTGGCGCGATCTAACATTTGAGTTAAGAAATTATTTAGAAGAATGGATTATCGGTCTTGAAGTATCTAATTTTCAAGACTTAAAAAAATTAATATTAGTCGATCAAATCAGGAGAAGATTACCGATAGAAATAAAAGAACATTTTATTGATGATCTTCCCAAAATTAAAAACGTTGATGTATTAGTTCGTAAATTAGATGATTATGAAATAGCAAGACGTAATGTTAAAACTATGAATAAAAAATCATACAACTTTGAAGATAGGAAGTAAAAATTAGCGAAAACGGGAATACAAAACCCTGGTTATTATATCAACGTTATAATACTTGAAGAAAACAACAATTTAAAGATAATACAGATAATGTAAACGGATCTTCTTATTTAAATGAAAAGAACAGGGCACAAATTATGTGTTTCAAAAGTAACCGTCTTGGCCACGCAATATCGCAGTGTAATAATGGTAATAAAAAACAAATAAAAAATGACAGCCAAAATCGGAGCCAAAACCCGCGATTATCCAATCACAAAGAAGTTAATTCTCCAGTAATCACACAAACAAATAGCGCCAAACCTGATTGCTTGAAAAATATTGATATTAACGGTAAAAATACACGGATCTTCTTCTACACTGGAAAGTGATATCAGTTTGGTGAGTTATGAAAGTTATACGAAAACAGGCTCGCCAAGATTATTTTCAAGTAATATCTCTTTGTCAGGCATAAATAAAATATTTGTTTATCCTAAAGGATACTTTTCATATGAATTTAATATTGATGGTTTTCTATTCCGAACAAATTTGTACGTGCTAGAATCTCTTGCATATGATATTTTATTGGGATATGATGTGATTAGCAGATTAAATTTGGCGATAGACGAGAACGGATTTAAGATCATTGGCGAACGCAACAATATTCAAACAGGTTACACTGAAGTTCAAAAGAATTCAAGTATAAAATTGAATCATGCTGCCAGAAATAATAATGAAATGAATATGTCTATGTTAGATAATTCACGTGATGAAAATATTATAGTTGCAAATAACAATAATGCAGGAGGTAATTTCTTGATTAATTTCGCTAAAGTTAGAAAGGATAATGAAATTGATTTAAATCACGTGAGAAATTTAAAAATAAGAAAACAAATAAATGAGAAAGAAGAAAATTTAATTAGTAAGAAAAAATTGAATGAAAGAAAAGAGGCATCACAAATAGTACGAATGAATGACCTAAAAGAAAAACGCAAATTCTGTGCATGCGCCAATAAAAATGTAAACGATGAAAGTTAAAAAATATAAGCAGAAAAACACGAGGGAAAAAAAACGAATATTGAAGAAGTAAACGCAAATAAGCAGATATTTATCAGGAATTAGAGGAAACGTGATTACAATGACAGCAATGAAAAAAGAAAATATTATTCGAGAAATAATTTTAATGGAAAATGTCACACAATATATGAAAATCGGAGAAAATATTTAGAGGTACAGCAAACAGAAAGAAAACATGAAATTTTTTAAAAAGAAAAGGCTGAACCGTGTGAAAGAGATAGTATTAAATTGGAAGGCAAAACAATTATTAAAACAAATTTTAATGGTCCACTTAGAAATCTATATTTCTGGAGTAACGGTAATTATAGAAAACAATGTAGCATGATGAGAAAAGTACCTAATAGATATGAATTAAATTATCACGTGGTAATCCAACATATACAGTATGGGACAGGACTGAAAAAGAAAAAATTCCATGAACCGAATAAAAACATTAAAGTAAAGTCACGTGATCTTTATTATGCAAACAGAATTGGAGACCACGGTGGACAACGAGATATCCACTATTGACGAATACATGAAGCCGTGGGGTAACGCATCTGCATAACGTGAGATGTTTTTGTTTTATATTTACCTGTTTTGTTTGTGTGAATTTGTGTCCAAATTTTTATAAGCAGCTGACGAGGTCACCAGGAACGTCAGGATGACCGAGAATGTGGGAATGAAGGATGAAGTATTCAGCAATATTAGATAATAAACTCAATGATTTAATGAATGTGGTATCCCAAGTGAGACTCATGTGATGATGCGTGGAGAGAACGAGATGTTCTACAGATTTTTCAACGATGGCGAGTTTGATGGATTTTTAATGCCAAGCTAAGGGAAGCTTGTTTATGCTGAATATTGTTCAGTTCTACTGTTATATTTGAATATTACGTATATATTTTATGTCTATTAAACCTTTTTACATTTTCAAGAATATTAGTTTTGCTTATTTCATAAGTTAATCACTTAATATCACATATATATATATATATGTATGTATTTGTGTGTATATATATATATATATATATATATATATATATATATATATATATATATATATATATGTATGTATTTGTGTGTATATATATATATATATATATATATATATATATATATATATATATATATACTGTAAAAAAAAATTCAAGAGGTTACTAAAAATTTCTCAGTAAATTTGTATTCCACAGAATAGTTTAGTAACCTTTACAAAAATTTCTTTAGTAAACTGAACAAAAGAATTTTTTGTATAACTAACTTAAAACTTTTTAGTATGAGCCACCAAGCAAATTTTAGTAATAGCTCCAAGATAATTTTTAGGAACCATTATGTGTGCCCGAAGGGCAGGAACTTCCTTCGAGCTGCATCCAGTGGGTAAAAAGACTGACTTCTGAAACGGAAGATTCTCGGTAAAGCCGCAATAGATGGCAGCACCAAACATTGCTACCTACTCTATTTTGACATGTTTCTAAAGGGGAGGAAAAGTTCAGAGATCATTACCCATGGTAACTTCTACGACAGGATTTTCATAATCCCTTTATTTGCATTCGATGCATATTTGGCGGCGGCCAGCATCGAACCCAGGTACTTTAAGCCTGGGGTTCGGTGCTATGACCAATATACTAATCGCGGCCACACCAAGTGAGTTTTAGTAATAGCAATTAAAAATGTAAAACTATTAACTCTATTCGTTGCTAGCTTTTTTCTAGTAATTCTCACAGGTTCCTTGTAACCGAGTAAGATTACTAAAAAATTTTTTAGTAATTACAAAGATTACTAAAATTTTTCTAGTAGATCAGCCCTTTTTTTACAGTATATATATATATATATATATATATAACACTTTATAAGATATTTGCTACACAAAGTAACAAAGTATCTTTCAATTTCTAATGTGTAAAAAAACATTAACGTAAGTATTACATCCATTAATTCAGGAACGTTTTTAATTTTTGTAATTAGACACTAATTGAATACTTATTGTAATTAATTACGGAATTAACTTGAAGTTTTTTAATTGAAAAAACCTTTTACAGAATCCATTCAATCAATTAGGAAAGATGTAACGAAAGAATACTTTCGAAATACAGCTTTTACCTTCTAAGATATTTATCAAAATAGAATTTATTTCGCATTGGCAAGAGAAGTGACACATTTCAGCAAATGTAAATTTCACATAAGAAGCAAAAGAAAATTTTCATGTTTTTACTGTATAGCTTTAAATTATACCTAAAATATTCTTTGCTGTAAGGTACCTAAAATATACCTTGAAATTATACATTAATTATCTATAACAATCTCTATGAAATGAATTTAACCAATCACAAAATTATTTAAATCAGACTATTCTGGGAACACGACATTTAAATTTTAACTTTTAAACAAATATAAGAAAAAATAGATTTTCCGATAAATGAAACTGAGAAAAAAAATATTTATTTAATTATTTCACTCTATTTTTTTTCTATTTTTTTTTTCAATTTTTTTTTGTATAAAAAATTAATTTCTACTTCTAGTAGTAACTGGCCCCACCAGTGGCCGAGAGGTTCGGACCTCTCAACTGGTAGACGGCAGGTGCTGGGTTCGAACCCAATCGCGGCTGTCGGCCTAACCGTTCGGAGTTTTCGTGGTTTTCTTCGAACCTTGCGTAAATACGGGTTAGGTTCCCTTAGAAAGACCCCCACGAAGGGCATTCCCCCCTGGTCCTATGTCCCTAGCGCAGATAATCGGACGTCAAAAATCAATCAATCAATCAATCAATCTAGTAGTAACTTTAGATAACAGTACTGGCCAAATTATTATGTTAATGGGAATATTTGGACATAAAGTCTCCTGCCAGTTGATTTATTGTATTACATTTAATATTGGCTGGTTGTATATGCATTACATACAATAAACATATTTATAGATGTTCACTCATGGCTTTTAGTCCGTCATGTGTCTACCTTTAGCAGCATATAATTGCCATAACATAAGTCATGGCATCCCTTCTTCAGAACCACTTGTTCCATTTTATTACTATGATACCATACTGAAATTAATCGCTCAATCATTTCAACCTTGTTTGTTGTTGGGAAATTTTTTACTCGAAGATCAAACAAATTGCAGCAACAAATAAGATTCAACTAACTTAGTAATAAATACATGCATGGCATCATATTGATGAACTGGAATTATGGATTCTGAAATACATCCAAGGAATGCCAAGTTATATAAAGGCAGTCATAGGTGTTAAGTATGGACATGAACAGTTTGAAAAGCCATAATTGGGTATTTGTATATATATTAATTGTAAGTAATGCGTATATATTCAACCACTGTTAAATCTAATGCAATAAATTTAATTCTAGTCTTTTTTGTGTGTAAATTTTAGCATAATTGTTTGACCAATGCTGTAATATTCAAGAAATATTTAAAAGAAAAATAAATAAATAAAAAGAAAAAGAAAATAAGTAAATAGTGCCGACGATGTGAACTTATAGATAAATTAAAACAACTTTAGCTTTTGATTTTTAGGCATAAATTAATGCAAAATAATATTTTATTATAAAACAGTATTTACTAAGCTAACCGTTTATATTAAATCTACGTATAAAGTTATATTAAAATGTAATAGAACTGAATTATAGTGTATTTAGTAGAACTGGAAATCAATATTTTATTTATTTATTTATGTATTTATTATTTTGGCTGGAAATCGCAAGTTAAATAATAAAAATATAAATAATGAATAATAATAATAAGTTAAAACTATGTAATAAAACTGCAATTAAGTACAAAAAGAAAAATAAAATTCTAATCTCGACTTATTAATTCATCATAAAATCGAAATTTTTACTTAATTATATCAGGGAGTATTATAGTAGGAAACTACATCTATTTGTTACATTAGAAAATATGACATTTTATTTAATTTTGATGAATAATGTGTTGTTAAGTATTTTCTACACATATACTTAGCCTTTAATGTTGTTACTATTTCACATTTTATCGAAACGTGTAAATACGTAATAGCTTCCTCTTTTCATTAGTATTTTATTAACCTGTAATTTATGCAATCAAATTTTTCTTGTAATTAATTAAAGAATCAAAATAAAGATTTCTGAAACGAGAAAATCTTTCACGTAATCCATTTAATCAATTAGTATCTTATTAAGTCAAAGTTTCAGCATGAAACTTATTTATTAATGAAAGAAAAATCTAGTTTGTCCAGGGTAAGAAAAACTAATAAAATGTTGTTACTTTCACACTTTTTATTTTTTCTTTAAGTTTTTTATTAGCACGTATTGACAGAATCAGACAATTTCCCAAGTGATACAGAAAATAAGAATGATTATCATAAAATTGTAAATGGCACTTTCAAACACCACTTAATAAGAGAGATTATACACTTTCTTTGATGCATATAAGGTGTTTATAAAATCTAATATAATTAATTATAAGGAGTCTGTGTTGCTATAGTCTTAAGTTATAGTAAAACAGGCAAATATATAACAACATAATGTTTTGCTTAGTGTTTCATCAATCACTAATTTTATAATAATTGAATATATCTCATACTTAATTAAAGAATAAGTTTTCGAAGCTAGAAAGACTTCTACCGAATCCATTTAGAAAATTAGAAACTTATTAATTCAGAGTTTCCTGTTTTACCATCATAGTAACTTCTTTTGCCATGAAAATTATTTATTAATGAAAAAAGAAAAAAAGTACTTTATCGTGGCTAAGAGAAACTAATAAAATTTTACTTCTTTCACTGTTTTTATTTTTTTTTTCCTTCTTTAGAATATTGTTTCATTAGCTAAGCTTTTGCATGTATTAATATATTCAGATGAATTCCCAAATGATGCAGAAAAAAAGAAACAGCTTATCACAAAGTTGTAAATAGGGCTTTTGAACAACACTTAATAAATAAAAGTAAACACATCCTTTGATCCATATAAGGTGTTCAATAAATTTTAATTTTATTTATTATAAGGAATACTGAGTATGGTAAATATTGTATTTTTATTTACGGAAAAAATTCGGAAAATATCTTTTTAAATTAAGTATAGTGCAATTATGGAAATCTATATCTTCAGTCTATACTACACAACTTACAAGCACAAAATTGAAAATGGCATTTTCGAACAGTACATAATAAATAAGAGTAAACACCTCCTTTGATAAATATTATGTGTTCAATAAATTTTGATTTAATTTATTATAAAGGGGAGTGAATACTTTAAATGTTGCATTTCCATTTAAAGAAAAAGTATGTAAAATATAAGTTATATATTAATTATGGTGCAATTATAGAAATCCATATCATCAGTCTATATCTGACATACAAGCCTATTAATAAATACATTGTAAGAATAGGTAAACTAAATTTTGTAAGCGGTCGATAGGTAATGAATATAAGATGATAATAACTATTTATCATGATTAATTAATGAATTCAAATTAAGGATTTTCTAAGCGAGAAAGTCTTCTACCGAATCCATTTAGTCAATTAGAAACGTATTAATTCAGAGTTTCCGGTTTTACCATAATAGTTCCTTGTTTTGCCATCAAACTTATTTATTAAGGAAAGAAAAATGTAGTTTATAATGGCTATGTATCTTCTTTCAATCTTTTTTATTTTCTCTTTTTTAAGAATATTGATTCATGAGCTAAGCATTCGCATGTATTAATAGATTTAGACGAATTCGCAAGGGATGCAAAAAATAAAAAAGCTTATCAGAAAATTGTAAATATCGTTTTCGAACAGCACTTAATAAATAAGATTAAACACCTCCTTTGATGCACATTAGGTGATCAATAAATTTTAATTTAATTTATTAGAAGGAGTAATGGTTTTGTTAAATGTTGTATTTTCATTTACGGAAAATCTGTGTAAAATATCTTTTTAAATTAAATATAATGCAATTATGGAAATCTGTATCTTCAGTCTATAACTAACTTACAAGAACAAAATTAGAAATAGCATTTTCGAACAGTACTTAATAAGTAAGAATAAACACCTCCTTTGATGAATATTAGGTGTTCAATAAATTGTAATTTAATTCATTATAAAGGAAAATTAATACGTTAAATGCTGCATTTCCATTTACAGAAAAAAATTATGTAAAATATATATTGTGTGTTATTTCTAGTGCAATTATGGAAATCTACATCATTAGTCTCTATCTGACATACAAGCCTAATAATAAATACAGGGAAAAAATAAGTAAACTAAATTTTGTAAGAGGTCGATAGGTAATGAATATAAGATGATAATAACTATTTATCATGATTAATTAAATATTCAAATTAAGGATTTTCTAAGCGAGATATTATTTTCTACCAAATCGATTTAGTCAATTAGAATCTTACTAAATCAGTTTCCTGTTTTACCATCATAGATACTTGTTTTGCCTTTAAACTTATTTATTGATGAAAGAAAAGTGTACTTATCCAATGGTGGTACTTATGTAAATGTAATGGTGGCTAAGAGAAACCAATAACATGTTACTTCTTTCACTCTTTTTAGTTTTTCTTTCTTAAGAATATTTTTTTTTTTTATTAACTAAGCTTTTGAATGTATTACGAGGGCTGCTATTTATATTTCTTGCGTGATAATGAAACAAAAATTATGTTCCATATATTGGTTTTTCAAAATATACGCAATGAAGATCAATACAATTTTGCATATTTGGCACCAATTTTCGGAGCAAAATTTCCATGGAGGTAACTTCAAACATGCGTTTTGAACCTCAAAACCGCTTTTTTGGATGTCAAAAATCATAATTTATTTTTTATGTGTGGAAATAAAAAAAAATGTTATTGGATGACAAATCAGGACTATACAGCTGATAATTCTATAATTCGATGTTTTGGTCTTTCAGTAATCTCTTTGATTGAGCCGATGTGAAAGAGATCACAACGTCATGATAAGGAATTATTCGCCTGTTCTTCTGCTTTTTTTCAAAATTCTTCGAAAATGATCGGCAAACAAATGGTTGAGTACCATTCAAAATTGTCTGTCTTGCGTTGCTCTAATGCCACTGTTCCTACGTGATTGGTAATTTCAAAGAAAGATGCAACAATTTGCTTCGGTGCGCTTCTTCCTCAACTAACTTTTGTTGGATTTGTATCATCTTGGAAGATCCATACAGTTGATTGCTTCTTCATTTCCGGCTCACATGCATAGATTCATAATTCGCCACCTCTACAGATGTTATACACAGTTTTGATGATCTTTAAACATATTTTTTCAGCATTTCCTTGCATCAATCGACACAAGCTTTCTTTTGAGCGTTTGTCAGATTATGCGAGTTCCAATCCGAACGAATACTTTTCACTGCCAAATGTCCATGCAACATCTTATTGATGCACGTCATACTAATGTCTAAATATCACTCAAACTCACGGTACGTCACATGGAGATCCTGCTTTGTTAGTGCAGGCAATATATCGACATTTTCTGGAAAAACAACCCATTTTTTTAATCTTTCACGGAATTCATTTTGGAGCTACTATTGACCCCGAATGAATTCTTTATACCAGTTTTTTTTTATATTGTAGAATGATGCTTTATTGCTGTATAAAAATTAAGATCATTGAAGTATTCTTGTCTTGACAATATACATCGAAAGTTATAAAAATAATCGCTCAAAAATAATCACGAGTAAATTCCATTTTTTTTTTTTTTTTTTTTTTTTTGCACAAGATGAATTTCTGAACTTACTATAAGCAACACAAATCAAGCTAAAAGTGCAAATCGTTCTGAAGAAATTATGGTAAAAAATATGAAATTTTCATTTGAAATCATCAGCGGTCGCCTAATAATACTTCCTTTTTCTAAGACGAGAAATATAAATAGCAACCCTCGTAATATATTCACATAAATTCCCAAGAGATGCAGAAAATAAAAATAAAGCTTTTTCGAAAATTGTAAATAGCACTTTCAAAGAACACTTAATAAATAACAGTAAACACGTTACTTGATGCCTATAAGGTGGTTAATAAAATTTAATTTATTATAACGGGTACTGAATATGTTAAATGCTTTAATTCAATTTACTGAAAAAATATGTAAAATACCTGTTAGATATTAATTATAGGGTAATTATGGAAATGTATATCATTAGTCTTTATCTGACTTACAAGCTTATCAATAAATGCAATGAAAGAATAAGTAAATTAATTTGTAACAGCTCGATAGGTAATAAACATAAATTTATAATGAGTAACCATGAAAATTTGTTCTTTATGTTGTAAGCGAGTAAAATATTATCTTCCGTTAAAATACATTTAGAAATCTGAGGGTTTCAATTACACATGCATTACATCATGGTGAAATTTTTAACAAACGCAGTTGTTATTTTATAGGAATTTTATTTTATCTGTTTGTCTAAAAAAATATGCCAATAATTTTTTAGAAAAACAATATAGGTGATACAAACGGAGGTAACATAACAATAATAAAAAATAAAGAAATAAAATTTAAAATGTATGAAAATTGAGAGAAGTATCGAGAAATGATTGATAAGCACGCTAAAGCTAAAAAAAAATAAAGAAATATTTAAAAAAAGGTATTTAATGTTGATGCCAGTCAAAGCAGCTCCCCTCAAACTATTTTGTGTGAACAAAAAGTATCTATAGAAATTTAATCTCGTTTTATAAGGACATATTTCACAATCTAGCGTTATGCAGATTGTACTTATTTTACGAAAAAAAAACTTATTACAACACAGTGAAATTATAGAAATAAGCAAGTCCTTTAACCTCCTGAAATTTCAAGAAGTTATTTTTAATATTATTGCACCACACTAGTCAATTTTATCATTAAATATACTCAATTTTTAATTTTAGTAATTTTTTGGAATTTTAAATCAAGTTTCATAGAGACTTTCTTATTTCAGGAGTTGTTTCTTTCATATTTAAAACAGACAGCATTTTAAATTGTCACCAAAATATAAAAATAGTACAAATATTAATATTTATTTTCAATTAAAATATGTTTATATGTGACTATTAGAAGTATATAGAAAATTTTAAAGTAATAACCAAATGATAGTATATTTAAAATCAAATGCAAGGAAAATTACTTCATGAAAGATGTGTTTACCTGAAAATAATTAACAGTTGGGTGAATAGGATCATGTATCACACAGAGGGTTTCGTTCAATATATATATATACATATACGCTGGTGTGCAAAATTTAATCACGAAGAGATTTTCAAGCGATAATTTTCACGTGAATATTCAGCATGAAGTAATATAATTCGAATAATTACTATCCCTACATAACATCCATATAACATCTCATTCAGGTTACACATGGTCACAAGAGTCACAGTCACTACGGCGAAGCAAAAAATAGGAAATTCCATGCGTCTCCTTTATGAGTCTCAAATGACTACTATATTTGATTCCATTGTCAGGTCACTGCGACTGCTGCTTTCTGACGAGTCACCAGGTGACTTTACAGTGTCGTTTTATTGTGATTCTTATGTGACTGTCGTTTGGAGGCTCAATTTCAAAGTCATTGTGAATGTTGCATTATTATAAATAACCAAATGATGACACATTAAAGTTACATGGTGACTTTCTGTCACAAGCCTTTGTCAAATGATAACAGAGACCCTACTTTAAAGTTACCACTGGGAAAAGTGGTGAAAGCTCACCATGCGACTTTAATGGGACATTGTTTGGTGATTTATCATAATGCAGCATTCACAATGACTTTGAAATTGAGCCTCCAAATGATAGTTATACGAGAGTCTCAATAAAACGGCACTGTAAAGTCACTTGGTGACTCGTCACAAAGCAGCAGTCGCAGTTACCTGACACTGGAGTCACATATAGTAGTCATTTGAGACTCATAAAAAAGAATCAATAAACTCTTGTGACCATGTGTGACCTAAATGAGAGGTTATATGGACTAGCTGTTTTGCAAGGATAGTAGTTATTCAAATTATATTATTTCCTTTTGAATATTTGCGTGAAAATTATCATTTGAAAATCCCTTGAAAATTGGCATTTCGGGACTCCGTTCTTAAATTTTGCACACCAGTGTATATATATATATATATATATATATATATATATATATATATATATATATATATATTTCAATCAATTCTTCAGTAATAAATAAATCCAATTTGTTAATTTAAAATTATTAGATTCTTACATAGATGGTAGCACCATTAAATTTAATTTTAAAATAAAAATAAAAAGAAATTATTTATTTTAATCAAATTAAAAATTTTAAAATCAAATCATCTACTTAAAATCAAAAATTCTAATTTTTTTGAAAGATCCAAAATTTTAAACAAAATAGCGAGGTATAAATAAAATGTCTATTTTATAAAAGCAAAATAAATATATAAATAATCAAACGAAATAAAATAATATAAAATGAATAGTTTGAAACTAAATTTAAATTTTTGAATCATTAATAAATCGCAAAAGTTTTTAAAACAGAAATAAAATTGAATTTAAAAAAAATGTTATAATTGTCAGATGAACAAAGCCTAATAATATAAACCCTTAAATTGGCCAAAATTATGAAATAGCAAAATAAACGGATGACATTGATAAAATTGATTCAATTAAAGTAATTGAAATACTTTTCGACTTCCAGTTTTTGACGGATTTACACGTTTTACAGATGAGAGAGAACGATAAATAGCTTTTTACAATATGTCTATGAGTCCTTATGAATGAGTATACATATATGTGTCTGTTTATTTACGTGTGTGTGTCATTAGTTTTTCAATGAAAATTGTATACATTATATGCAAAGAACTTATACAAATTATATATATATATATATATATATATATATATATATATATATATATATATATATATATATATATATATATATATATATATATATACGTGTGTGTGTGTGTGTTTGCTTATGGCCAGAATGTCCTGGTTGAACCAACAAAAATATTTAAAGTACTCCACCGAAAAGAAGCTCTGTCATTTTATTTTTCTACTATTAGAGTATGTGTAAAATTATGATTAGAACAGAACCAAACTTCATCACGGAAAAAAAAAATCCGTAAAATTTACTGCAAAAATTTCAGTAAAATTAGGTGCAAAAAATCATGTAATTTTACTGCATTTTTTACGGCAAAAACTAATGGTAATATTGCTGCTTGACGACGGACATCAAACGACAGACTATTTTTTGCTGTTTAATTTAAGAATGAATGTTTTTCAACGATAGATTGTATTCAGATGTTATGTAATAATGACGTTTGTATAAAAAAATTGGATAAATGAGTTTTGTTCTGTTAGTAGACCAAAGTGTGGCTGCGAACGTCTCATTGAAACGGAATCTTGGTAAGCATTGGTGTTTTAGAAGATCATATATGGTTCGAAAAATCAGAGAAAATTTGTAGGAAATCACACTTAATTACACAAATGTCTGATTTAGGTTTGACTTTCAATTTAGAAGAGGGAGATTTTAAAGTATTAATATGTATTAGAGCAAGTAAAATTATAGGTTTGGCACATACCGATTAATTTTCAAATAAAAATATTAAAGAAAAATATGTTAGCTATATATTGGACAAAAACCGACATTTTTTAAATCAATTATTTAAAATTTCCTTAAAATTTCAGAGAATTAAAATTTGAAGAATTAAAATTGATTCTTTTTGATCACTAAACATAAATGTTGTTTAATCTTAATTTAATTGAGAAATTGTATTAAATTTTAATTGCAGATTTAGATTAAACTTCAGCAAATTGAATATAGTGCAATTTAAAATTATTGTTATTTAACAGCATACCTCTTAATATGCCAAATATTATGGATTTTATTATGTCTCTAGGGTTTATATTAGAACTTTTTTTTCTTCTTGTTAGTATATATTTATGCAAAACAACTCAAACAATTAAGAAAAAAGAAATATTAAAAGATATTACATTTTCCAATGACATTTAAATAAAATTTAAAAGAAAAGTGAAACTTGCGAATACGTACGCTCCAAAATTTTCATAAAATAAATATCAGACGTAAAAATCAAAATTAGACATAATTTTTTTTGCACTATTTCTACCATTTTTTGAAAATTTCATTAACATAGGTTTTTTTACATTTTTTCAATAAAAGCAGAAGTATAGAGCTAACAAACATGATTCTTTTAAAAGAAAGAGTATACATTTTCCGCTTTGAAGAAACGTACTTTCAAATTTATAAACATTTCTCTTTTTCATCGAATTTTCAAATAAAATAAAATATTTTCAGAAACATTTTTGCGCAAATAATTTTAAAATCAGGAATATTTATATATTCTCTTAAAGTATGCTGACACTTAATTGAATAAATTTGTCATCGAGATACATAAATTTATGTAAATTTTAAATTTATATAATTTATAAAATTAGTCTCCGCTGAAATATGTATTCAAATTCAATAAGTAACTATATAAATTATCAGTTTTTAATAAGATTTATTGATATGGATTTCTAAACTCTATTTTCCCTGTTCAATTAATCAGAATTTTCAACATCCAGATGTAAAATGAACTCTAGAGAACTAATTTAATTGGATTTTAAGTAACTGGAATTTAAAAAAGTTTCTAAAAGTAAATAAAAATTTAAATGGATAACACCTTACCGTTACATTAAATTTAAAATGTTATATTTAGGAAGACAATTAAGTATATATCTGTCATAAAATAATAGGATTAAAAGGATTCGCTATTAACAAGTTCAATTTAATTAAGCGGATTATAAATTTATTAAAACTTTATAAAGGAAAAAATATTTATTAAGTGAACAATTATAAATAATGTTTTTTTTTTCTTACATTTGACATTAATGTAGTTGCATCATTGGCCGTTAGTGATATGGGTTGGATAGAAAATATCGAATATATTTCATGCTGGAATTTCTTAATAAATTATTTTTAAAAAGTTAAGAATAAGGATATTTAGACATTAAATAAAATAAATTTGTATTAATTTCATCCACCAGTTGCTTTTTGACCGCAAAAGTAAAGAGAAATTAGAAGCGAACTTTTCACTGCTTTAAAAGGAATTTGTCATAATAGTCAATCTGATATTGTTTGGGAAAGTGCAGAAATAACGTTATCGTTTTAACGGAGGATCTGGCAGATGATACCGTAATGTGAATCTGGCATGGCAGATAATATCATAAGGTGATATGGAAGAGGAGGGAAAGATTCTCTTTTAAAATCGTTTGTCATTTTTCATCTAACCAATATTTTCCCTTTTTATTTGTAACTTTGCCTTCACATCAAAATAGTGTGTTATAATTTTTTATTTTTTGTTTGTTATCTGTACTTATGAAGATACAAAGAAATTATTAAAATCATTATACGATTATAAATTATTTAATTCCAAAATAGGGGGTACTTCAACATTTGGTTTTTCCTTCTTCCTATGCATTTGCGTATATAATACACTGATTGAGTAATCAGATGCGAAGTATGTTTTAAATAATATTTGTGTTTACCAGTAAACAAGAGAGAGAAATATTTTTCACCGGTTATGTTGATAAAAATGTTTGTTTGCTCCCTTAACACCTTGGGGAGGAAATGTTAGGAAACATTACTATTGAATACATTATGCTGTAAAAATATATTATTAAATATCTTTAAATAGTAAATATTTAGTGACTTTTTGTTTGACATAAAGTTATTTCTTACATAAAATGATAGTTATTGACTTCCCTTGAATCAATAAAATATGCGAAAAATAAATGTGTATCGATATTTATGTCTCACTCAAAATGAAAAAAAAAAAGTTTTAGACATTGATAAGGATATTATTACGGGAGGCGATGTTCGTGAGATGATAAAGGGTAATATTGCAAGGGGGGGGGGATAAAATTACCGAAAACATGATAATGCTATATATGTATAACATATCATTTGTGAAATAAATTAAAAGAAAACATGGTTCATATGACAGTAAAGTACTTAAATAGTATGAAAAAAAAATAGTCTTTATACCATAAAAAATCTAAAACTGGGTTTTTTATTTATTTAATTATTTTGCATTTATGGAACATTATGTGTACAAACTTTTACATTTCAATTAGCGAAAAATGCTGACTCTTTCTGTAATAAAGTAAAGTAAAATACAGAAATATATGTTTTCAGGAATAGTATGTTGATACTTTCTTTCAATATATTTTTACATAATATTTCCATAATTTTACTTAATAGCAGTTTCAATTAATACCCTAAAAACAATCAGAATTTTAAAAAGTTTCATCTAAAAAAATTTGTAAGCTTGAAAATCAGTTATATTGACACCTTTCAAAAAACTCAAATCCATACTTTAAACTACTTTTAAATATATCTTTCGAAAGCATTGTTAATTATACATTATTGTGTAGTATATTTTATAACGCTGTACTTTGACCCATTAAATTACGCTTGATTTTGTCGATTATAAAAGACAATAAAATTTTTGAAAAAATATTTTACAATTTTTTAATTACTATTGTGTTTTCTAAAACAACTATAAAATGTCGGTTTTATTTATATTTTCTATTACTTTTTGCATTGACCTTTTAGTTTCAGAATAGTTGTATTTAATATTTATATGTATATATAGTTTCAAATATTGCACTATCTTTGAAAAAAAGTCTAATCCGTATTTAATAATATGTTTCACTAAAAGATTTACAAAGGCATACTTATTTATACATATTTGTATTATATATTCCATTCGTGGTAAAAACCATAAACAATTTCTGAAAAAAATCTTCATGCATTTTTTTAATAAATTTTAATGAATACTAACTACAACAAGTAAATCTAAAAATAATCCGTTTCTAATAAGACTTATTTTACTGGATTCTTGAGCTGTAAAATTACTCTTTAATTAAAGCTATTCAGAATTCTCAAAATCCAGGATTAAAATGAATTCAAACGAGTTGAATTCAATTTGATTTTAAATCACTAGAAATCGAATGGGCGCTTCTTAAATTAAGTAACAAGTGATGGACACATTTAAATTATAGAAGTTTTAATTTGTTATTTTTAGCAACACAATCAAGATTAGACACTCTAACAGTTAACAAGGTCAATATTATTTTGAAGAATTAAATTCCTTTTCAAGATGCAGATTTTAAAATGTTTAAATTCAATAGAGAAGAATTATAATTAATTCAGCATTAGAACTATTATAAATATAACGATCTTTGATAGATTTTCAAGAATGCAACTACATCTCTGATATTATTTATAATATGTAATTGAAAATAAAAATATACATTCACATTCTCAGTAGTTGAGATTAAAAATATGTCAACAGTTAACAAGATCGGTAATATTTTTAAAGAATTCAATTTGGTTTTATAATGCACATTTTAAGCTGTGTAGAACCTAATAAAGAAAAATCAAATTAATTCATATAAAGAACTATTCATATAAAGAAAGAATAATTATAGTTTTTTTTTCATGTGTTTTTCAAAAAAGTAACGATTATACTGACCTATTTGTAAAATGTAATTAAAATTGAAAGTAATAATTTAAACCGTCTGCTTTTGAGATGGTAAAAAACAGAAATTAATGGAATATAAAATATTATATTATTGTTATTATTGATGTTATTATTTTATTTCGTTTGAAATAATTTTTGAATTTTTATGGTAATTATTTCATAGACATAAAACTTTTTACAGAAATAGGATTTTTAACTATAACAGAATTATTTCTAATAAATTATCTATATACCCCCGGCAAAAAAGATAACAATCAAAGATTTTTATTTTATTTATATTTTATTTTATTTCGTGTTTTTACATTTAGGAATCATTAAAGAAACATTCATTGTAATGAGAGATTTGTCATTTAAGAAGCACATGATAAATTAATTGAAGTAAACCAATTGCTAACATTTAAAAATAATAATATTTAATATTATTATGATAATATTTAATCATAATAATATTTAAATCCTAAAACTATTTAAAATATGTATTAAAAATATTAAAATGTGTGTAGTTCAAAACAGCTTTTGAGAGCACATGTACAAATGAACAGCTGGCATTTCAAGTGACATGTCAAATTATCTTATCATTTAATTCAAATACATAAAATTAAAAATTACTAATCACTTAAAAATATCTTTAAGCTTTTTACGATTTTCACTCATTTAAATTGAAAACAACTTTAGTGAGTTCTTCTAAAAGAGATCATTTTTAAATCAGATTATTCAAAATGATTTTATAAACTATAAAATAAGTTTTCAATTAAAATAATCAAAATTGTAATACCCAGATTTGAATACTGCTCTCTATAGTTCGATTATAAATTATTTAAATTTAGAAGTGTACTTCCTAAATTTCATTTAAAAAGAGATTGAGGTAAGGAAATCTTTTTTTCCTTCATAACGCATTTATGTTGTTTAATGAATCACGTAAAATATAATTACTTTAAAAATTAAAACGATTAAGAATGCATCGAATCATTTAATACCGATTAGTTATATACATTAGGTTTAAACAATAAAAATTAAAACATGGAAAAAGTTAAACTTTTTATCTCTTTATTAAATTTCCAATATTTATAAATTATTTTGTATTATTTTTTAAAATAAAGTTACATTGATATTATTAATCTATACATTTAAAACACAAGACTATTGTTTAGTGATTGGACTTGGGATTCTACTGAACCAAATATGATTTTTTTTTTTAAATGAAAGCTGCTCATTTATAGATACGCTTGCCCTAACTATTGTTTTCAAATATTCATATTTTTATATTTTAAAATCCATATTTTAAATTATTAATAAACATGCTCAGGAGTTTTGATAAAATTAATATAAACACTAAGAAGCAAGTCAGCTAAAACTCAAAAGTCAGAAAATTTTGAATAATTATCTCCCTAACATAAATAAATTTTTATAACTTTTTTCTAAAAAACTTCAAATAATAATGATAATCTACGTATCGCTTTTCACATGGAAATATTTTTAAGCAATTATTTTGAAACATTTTAAAGAAAATAATAATTCAAATGTATTAGTATTTTTCATAAAAACTTAATAAATCATTGTTAATTAGTCTCTTCCGTACATACGTTGCTTTTTTTTAACTTTTTAAATATTTCTGAAAATATTTTACTGCATAATCTTTTATACATTCTAATCAATACTTACTTCAACGAGTAACTCTGAAAATAATTTCTTTTTAGTAAGACTTTTTTAAATGTATTTCTGAGCTGCAAATACACTCCTTAATTAAAATTAATACGAATTCTCAAAATCCAGGCTTAAAATGAATTCAAACGAACTTAATGTAATTTTATTTAAAATCTCTGGAATTCGAATGTGGATTTCTTGAACTAAATAATAAAATGATGGACACATTTAATTTATAGAAATTCTAATTTGTTATTTTTTTGCAACATAAGTAAGACTAGATACGCTTAAAAGTGACGAGATTCAATAATATTTTTAAGAATAAAATTATGTTTAAAAATACAGATTTTAAAATATTTATATTTAAGGAAAAAAGAAACGATTTATCCAGCACAGAAATCATTATATAGAAAACGATAATTCATATATTTTTCAAAAAAAAACAAAAAAAAAACACCCTTATTACATTAATTTAGAAAAATGTAATTAAAATTTAATAATATGAAATCGCATTTTCAGTTGCTAAGATTAAGAAAACAGAAATATACATATATATATAGATACTAATGCTATTATTGTTGTTGTAAATTTAGTTCGCGTGTGAAAATTTAACTTTTATTGTAGTTAATTTATATGTGTGACACACTTTACAGAAACATACAAATAACATTTAATCATATAAAAAAAAAAAAAAAATCCTCCAAATTATATATAATTGAGAAATGAAAAATTCATAGATACATACACATAAATTACGTTTCGGAAATTAAGAAAATAACCCTTGTAATATGTGATATGTCACTTCAGAAGCATACGATAAATTCATTCCTGTTTTATATACAAATATAGTACATTAAAAATTAATAACAATTGAAAATTTCTTTGAACTTTTAAAGTTTTAGCTCATTATAAATCCAAAGCAGTTTGGATGAGTATTTCTGAAATTGATTACTTTTTAATCAGATTAATTAAAATGTATGAACTTTAAATTCAGATTTGAATTAAAGTAGTCATAAATTCAAACCTCAGATTTGAAGAAAACTCGCTATAACTCGATTTAAAATCACTAAAATTTAAATACGTACTTCGTAAATATGAAGTTAAATGGAATTTATGGAGTATCATTTTTTATATCTATAGCACATTTATGTAGTTTCTAATGAAACTCATTAAAATATAAATGCGCCAGTAATTAATACGATCAAGAATATTATGTTACATTAAATTACGTTTATGTATATTATTAATAAATACAATTAAATAAGGAAAAAACTTAACTATTTATCCCTTTATTTTGTTCTTTGATCTCCAAGTATTTGTAAATTGACTTTCCTTTATTTCTTAAATAAAATAACTACATTACAGTTTCATTAGTAAAAGGTATATTTAAAATTGATTATTTCAAGAATAGGAAAAAAACGCGCTAGAAAGAAGGATGATCAAGAAAAATGGTGAAAATGATAATAATAACATTTTTGGCCAATTATCATCAAATATTACTGAAACCTTCGCTCTATGTTAATCTATATATTTTGTACTTTATCCATTTTTAAGAGAAAGATGGTAAAAATGTTAACAATAATATTTTGACCAATGGTAACAGAATATTAATGCAACATTTTGCTGTATGTTTATTCTCAATATTTTTAATTTATCCACTTTCTTTCATATAAGCCCCAACAATTTAATGTGATTCAGTTAAAAAACTGTGTTCCATGTTCGGAGACATACCGCGACGTCTATAATTAAAATCACAGCGTCCAGAATATGTCGTGAAGAGAACTGTTTTGAGTTTTTAAGTTGTGTTAGAGATGTGTGTTTCGAGAAGGCGGCTGTGCGCTGTTTGTGTGATATTCTGTTTAATAATAAAAAAAAAATCCAGATATATTTGGGAACAATATTGTTAAAGTGCATGTGTTTAAACAACAATATGCATTGTCATAAAATTAACTCTGAAATACACTTACATTATCTGCAACCACTAGAATGTGTTATCAGCTATGACTTATTGTCCCAGTTGCAGCTAAAATCAAAATATTTATTCCGAGATTGCAGCAATTAATATTGACTGGAATGAAGATCTCCCTGAGTCAGAATTTCACGAGTGATGTCAATTACTTATATCGCTTAAAACTGTGAATAATAAAAAAAAATTCAAACGTAGTATAATTAAAAACTCAGAAAATAAAGAAAAACTTTGCTTGACAGATGCCTCAAAACGCTGTTATAGGGCAGTTATTGCAAATTTTTTGACTCTCTATGAAATCTGATTGTGAATTTAATCGTAAGCAAATGACAGCGTTAACGAATCGTATATCGTTACAATATATCGTTAAACGAATAAAGAGCCTAAATATTCCCATAATAGAGCTATGTGCCTCAATTTTGCTAAACATTTTGGTAAAGAGTCTTATAATCTATGAAAGCAACGGTGACTAATGTTTTCCTGTGGTCTGATTCTATGATTGGGATAGGGAATTGGTATAAGGATAGGGGATTCAAAAGTAACCTGCCGATCTTTGTTCGCAATTTGTTCTGAATAGGGTGGTTAAAATTGAAGAAACTTCCAGTGCTGAATAGTGGCGTCATATTTGCTCCGAACAAAATGCAGCTGACAAACTTTCATATTGTATGGATCCAGATAAACTTATTGATTGGGAATTGTGGTGGATACATCCTATATTACGTGATAATAAGGACTACCCTCCACGTTCTGTAATCGTATCAGAAGCTAATGAAGTGTTCAGTAAAGAACTTAAAACTGATTTTAAAACTTTTTATGATTTTATTGTTATTAACTGTAATGTTACAGAGAATTGCCTTGTAAATAGCTTAATTAATCTTATTATTAATTACATAACGATTTGCGTATTACTAGTTACATTTTCAGGTTTGTGAGGAACGCAAGAAACCCACTTTATACGTGTGATGGACGTTTGTTAACTCCAGAATCGGTGTATGCAGAGATATATTTTAAAAATAAAGTAATTCATTGTAGACATATATAGTCTGCAAACCAAACGATCGGTAAGTCAGCGAAGCAAGCTAAAAAGCCTCAACCTTTTTTCAGATAGAATTGGAATTTCACGGCCAGTTGGTCGTTAGATAACAGTATTTTAATTTTTTCAAAAATGTACGCGGGGATTTTACCGAAATCTAATAGTCATAAAATTATTCTTATAAATTATTATTGTAAGAAATATTTTCACATCTGTGCTTTAACTTTACTATCTTGAGTAAGCGTTAAATTTACGCCATTAAATGACCGTGCAATATGTCGAAAGACAGTACATCAGTGCATCAATGTTTTAAAGCTAAATGAGTCATAGCAAAGATTTGCCCAAGGATACAGTCCAATCGAAATACTATTTTAATTTTGCTAGAGTAGATCTGTGTGAGTCATTTGTGAACAAAATGGAGTATTACGTAGACTTATCTTAGAAAAAAAATATAGGTTTATTTTTGTTTGTTTTGCTTTTAAGGTACCTAGAAATTGTCTCAGATTTAACCCCAGAATCATTTATTGCTGCATTGAAAAGGTTTACTGCACGCAGAGGTAAGTGTACAAAATGTATTAAGATAACGAGAAATTTTTTGTTGAGACAGATAAGACTTTTAGGGCCTTTTATGAGTTAATTATATTTAAAAAAATTAATAAATAGGAGCATATTTATCCACTGAATGAATTGAGTGGAAATCCCCCCCCCCAAAAAAAAAAAATTAATTAAAAAAAAAATTGGCATTATAGTTATTTAAGTGAAATACAACAAAATGGTAAGTGAAGGTTTAAAAACATAACGTAAAAATAGGAGATTTTATGCAGTTAATAGTGGAAATTTTACCGACAAACAAGTGGCCATTTGGCAGAATTATTGAGGTGTATTACGGTAACGATATATAATTCGAATGGTTGAGGAAAAGAAATCCATCCAGAATGGAACATTTAAAAATTTGATCAGTAAACTTACCTCCATAATTGAAGCTCATGGTAATTAAAAAAAGGTAACTGTGTATATCTGTGTGATATACTGTTTTGTTTTCAATTATATATAAATAAACGGTAATAATGACTTTCTGTATTAATTTGTGTATTTAGAGTACTTTGTAAAAAACATTATTGAATGTTATGAAACATGTAAATGGGGGCCAGTATGTTCCATGCAAGGAGACATGCAGCGCCTCCTGTGATTAAAATCTCAGTGCCCAGAATCTGAAGTGAATTGAATTCGTTTTTGTTCGTAAGATAACTTGGAGATGGGGGTTTACGAGAACGCGGATGTGCTCTACTAGTGTGATATTGTGTTTAATAAAGAGTTTTAAAAGAAACAGTATATTGGAAACATTTGAGTTAAAGTGTATGAGTTTAATCAACAATATATATTTTCATAAAAATAACTCTGAAGAACTAAATTGAATATCTTTCAAAACGATACACAAAGCAACAAATGTTGACTGATAAATTATTTGTATTCGTGTTATCGCAATTCAAGTTCAAAATGTTTGTATTAATCATTTCCCAACAAATTATACGCATTTATAAAAACTAAACGGACAATTATTTTCATCTTGCAATGCAGCGCTTCGTTTAGAAAAGCACTAAAGTAACTCAGGCGTATATTATGTTTGAGTTGTGAAAAGACAATTTATTTCAAATTAAGAAAGTGTTCAAGCTGTCCTACGAAATATAAACACAGAAAATATATTTTCAGAAAAGATTTTGAGGGAAACAAATATTGATCAAGACTTCGATTTATGAACAGGATGTTTCAGTTTCTGTTGGTGCCAAAAGTTTGTTAAGTTATATTAGAAACACTTTAATAATACAAAAAAGGAAAAGAAAAACATTCTTATACATTTTAATGTATGATTTAGCAATAGTGTAGGCACTTTGGTACTTCAATTGTTATTTTAGAAAGAAAAGGAAAACAAAACTGCATTTTTTCAAGTTATGTATACAAGTTTCTCTTTATTTTAAGAAAATAATGCACATATGTGAAGTAAATTTTAAATATAAATGTATATTGCTTTATATTATTTAATAGCCGTGTTTATCGTATTTCATATTCATATGTTTCATTTAGTCATTTTCAGATTAATTCTACATAGAAATAAAAACTAAATAGACATTTACTTTTATTTCTAGCTGCAACGTTTGATTGAGAAGAGCAATACTATAACTCAGGCGTACATTACGTTTAAGTTGTGAAAAGGCAATTTATTTCAAATTTAGAAAGACTTCAAACTGCATTATGAAATATAAACACAGAACCTGCAATATCTGAAATGTTTGTAAAGAAAACAAATATTGATCGATACTTTAATTATGAACCGGATATTTCAATTCATGTTGATGCCGTAAGTTTATTATGATAATTTGTAAAAAGTTTATAAAGTGCAGATAAGAAAAAGAAAAAAAAACATTCTGATTATTTTGATTTAAGATTTAGCAAAAGTTTAACAGCTTTATAAGTTCTATTATTTTCTTAAAAACCTAATAATGTATTGCTTTTTCTCTTCATTTTCAGAAAAAAAACAAATATATTAATTATTTGTAAATTAAAGTATATGTATGTTTTACTCTAAATTATTTGATACAAGATGTCGAAAAAACAGATGAATAAGATTTAGAACAGATACCAATACATATTAAGTGAAGTTAAAACTTGAATTCTCCTGATTTGAGGAAACGTATACAGTTGCATTAACAACAACAACAAAAAAAAATAAATAAAATAAAATAATAAAAATAAAAACTCAAAACGATTTCAGAGCGGAATGAATCCCTTTGCGTTTAGATAACGAAAAAATAAAAACTAATTATAAAAAGATGCTTAAAAATTTATTAAATACCGTTAGAAATGAACTAGTCTTTAAAAACTTAAACAAAAATATTCATATTAAAAATCACGTGTAAAAAAAAGAAAAAAAAAATGTTGACGTTGCAGGAACTTATATAATATCTTTATTTTCTTTACATATGGTTTTTAAGTTTTAAAGAAAATATCATTTGTAAAAAAATATTTCATATTTTTCTAAGCCCATTTTCTGTAAACATATCATTTTCTACAGTCATTTGAAAAAAGTCTATTACTTATAAAAGACCTTCTCCGCAAAGAACTCCTGCATCAGAGTGGCGAAGGTCTTAAAACGTCACCTCTTGATGCCGTTCTTGAACCAGAGTTGATCGAGTTATTTTTTAAAACGCAATACAAACACCGAACTCCTGAGTTAGAGCAGCGAAGTTCTTGTGCTGACACCTCTAATATATTTTTTGAACAAGAGCTTATCGAAATATTTTTAAACGACGATGCAAAAACTGAACTCATTAGTCAGAACAGCGAAGGGATCGAGCTGGCACATCTTAATCTCGTTCATTAACCACTATCGAGTTATTTGAAAATGGCGATACAAACATCGAACACCTGAGTCGGATCGACAAATATTTTGAGCTGGTAGCTCTTGATATCGATCAAAGAAGTTCTAAAATCTTCAACCTGAATTCGTTCTACAGGAAGATTATTATATGTGGCACCATAATAAGGTAAAAGGTGACAGCGCATAATTGGTTCATATTGAGTCATTTCTCAATACTAGAATTCTTCGTTGAACTCACTCTTTCTTATCGGATGATTTAGACTGGTAATTCTCTATCCGAAAACTCTATCTATATACATCAAAATGTTGGGTTCAGTGGAAAAAAAAATATTGTATAAGGGGACAGTTTATCTTTTCAACAAAAATTTTTTTTTAAAATTATTATTCAAATAATGAAGTTACTGCATTTCAATTTTGATTTGAAAGTATATTAAAAAAATGCATATATTTAAAAATTATTTTGAATATTTGTAAGAATTTGAATTTTTTTAAATTACGCTCTACTTTTTAAAAAAATGATATTTTTGACCAATTTTTAAAGATTTCCAAATGTGTATTACATAAGACTGCGCATGGATTTTTAGATACATTAAATAGTACATTTAATATAATTTTTTTATTGATCTATGTACACTGTTAAAAAAAATCTGAAATTCACGGATATATTTTTTCTGAATTTCACAGAAAAAATCCTTTTTCGCACCAAAAGGGCTTTTTCCGTTACAAATCTGAAAACTCAAAGATATTTCATGAAACTAACGAAACGGATGGAAATAAAAACAAAAAACGGAGACAATCCGTTACCCGGGGATCTCCGTGGCCGAGTGGTTAAAGCACCACGCCATTAAACGTCTGGGAGCATAGATTGTGGGTTCGTATCCCACTATCCCCATAAAATAATGAAAACACGAAAAGTCCCTTTTAATTATTTTTTTCTGTTTATTTTTCTCTTATTTCTTATTAAAAAAATCTTTTAACTAATTAGTCTCCCAATAAATAAATAAATTGCGCGCGATAATTTCAAAAAATTATCTAATTTTTGTAAAAAATGATTAAAAAATATTTTTTCATACATTCATTCAAAAAAAAATTGTGATTTTAAACAATGATTTTTTATTTTATTTATGCTAGTTAAAAAATTAAAATTTGTTTTAAAAATAATAAGTATTATGCATCATTCTAAAATAAAATAAAATAAACCGCTTACGAATATTCTAACGAATATATTTGAAAGGCAATCTTTGAAAAGCACAACATATTTTCCCAGTAACTCATAAAAGACATACTTTGTACAGACAGGCATCAGCAGCTTTGGCTGAATCAGTAAGGACTTGATTCTCTACGCAAACGTCCCTAGTTCGATCCTCAGGATGGCTTGAAATAAATTATGCAAAAAATAATGATTAAAAATGATTTAAATTAAGTATATGGTCACTCGGAAATTTCGAATTCTTTGACGAATGTCCGGTTCACTATTTTTAAAATTTAAATTATTATCATTACAAAATCAAACTTTGTAACGGAAAGTTACCGCTTTTCCATACGGAAGTTTTCCTTTCTTTTATTTTCCAAACGGAAAATCTACTAACGGAACGGTGAAAGTTCGGCTACATTGCTGCCGGTAGTTTCACCTGGAATTCACAGATTTATTTTTAACAGTGTAGTGTAAAACGATGAAATCTACACATAGTTTTACTTTTTTTAAATAACAAAAATCTTGAAGGCTTTTTCCATGCGCTGATTTATCACATATATAATTAACAACAAGTGTAAGAAAAGTTTAAATCTCTACCTCAAATACCAAAAAAAAAACGAGAAACAGTTGTTTAAACTTTAATTTGCAACTGCACTGAGTGTATTAACAAAGTTAACAAGACGAAAAATTGTTAAAATAAATTTGTAAAATTTTTATAGGAATAGACAGGAAAGGGAAAGATATTTTGATATATTGTTACTTAAGATTTGGATATAAGATAAATATTTCACAAGATGAGATAATGTATAATTTTTTATATATTAGTGGTTACTTTTAAATGCATACAAAAATATCGATTAATGCATAAAGTTTCATTTAAATTTTTAGTACAATAAATACATATTTATGTGGAGGTCATTTAAAAATTTTAAATCTATAATTAATGTCTTGGGAAAAAGAGGAGAGAAATCATTCACAATTTAACACAATTAAACAGGTTTTTATTTAATATTCAAAAAGGAAATCGATTTTTCTACGATCAATAACTATTAATACGATTAATAATTTTTACGAGTTTCTGATCATTTCTTATAAATAAACAGCATTTACGGTACAAGTAGAAATCTGTTTTTTTTTTACACTTATCTTTTCCATATTTTAAAATCTATCATTTTTATATCCGGCATGTAGCACCCACATTTAAATTTCGATATAATTTTCGGTATGGTAAATGCGCGTTATTACATGCCAGACTTTACGATATGTCTTTAAGAAAAAAAATATACTTATAATTGCATATACAGAAAACGATTTCTTTAAAAAATTACGAATTTAAAAATGTATTCAAATTTTGTCTTTCTATTCACATATAAAGTTTGTAGAATACTCTTCTTAATGATAAAAAATAAGTTCACATCTCTTACAACGTACAAAACAGCATTTATTTGATAAGAGCAATAAATCAACGCCGGTGTACATTGTGTTTGAGTAGTGAGGGAGCAATTTATTTCAAATTAAGGAAGTCTTCAAGTTGCGCAGTGAAATATAAATACAGAAAACTTATTCTTACCGAAGTTTTTGAAGAGAATAAATATTGATTTAGACGCTGTATTATGAACACGGCCATACAGTTTCTGATGGCGACGAAAAATTGTTAAAATAAATTTGTAACATTTTTATAGGAATAGACAGGAACGGGAAAGATATTTTGATATATTGTTACTTAAGATTTGAACATAAGATAAATATTTCACAAGATGAGATGATGTATAATTTTTTATATATTAGTGGTTACTTTTAAATGCATACAAAAAAAATCGATTAATGCATAAAGTTTTATTTTTATTTTTAGTACAATAAATACATATTTATGAGGTGGTAATTTAAAAATGTTTGAGGTGCAGTTAAATGATACAATTTAAAATTAACAACTCTTTGGGGTGACAAATATAGATCTGTCCATGTTCAACGCACTTTTGTAGGAAAAAGTTTGAGAGATTACATGTCTGAAGCCATCCATTCCATTGAATAGTTGAAAAAAAATCTTTTATATCATCATCTAACTCATCTTTTGAATGAAAATGACACAAATGTAACATTTTTTATAGATTAAACAAGTTAGATATAATCATACGTTAAGCACAGATTATGAAATACGTTCCAATACTTCGTGAAACCTTTAACAAAACTTCGTTACGTAAGGAAATAATGTTACTTTTTATGGCAAACTATAGCAAACACATATTCCAATACTTTTTAACAGCCCTGCATTTTATCTATCGATTGATATATATATAATATATAATGGGCAAATTTAGTTTAGCAAGAAAATGTCTAGCAGGTTGAAATTTATCTTTCAATAATTTATCCGAATAGATGAAAACATACTAAAACACTTTTGTTCAATCCTGTTGTGTACAGAGTACTTTTATTACACGCCAGTATTTAGCTAAAATTTATTTTAAATTAAAACTTTCTTCAAACTACACTGTTAAAAATAAATCTGTGAATTCCAGGTGAAACTACCGGCAGCAATGTAGCCGAACTTTTACCGTTCCGTCAGTAGATTTTCCGTTGTGGGAAATACAATAAGGGAGAACTCCGGTATAAGAATCAGTAACTTTCCGTTAAAAAGTTTGATTTATAATAGTAATAATTTAATATATTTTTTAAAAATGATTTACCGATTAATCTTCAAAAAATTCAAAGTTACAGAGGGATTTTAAGCTGCTATGTTATTTTACTTAATTGTTATTTTGGATAATTTAGTTCACGCCGTCCTCAGGACCGAACTCGGGACCTTCAGATTGCGGAACAAATTCTTACGAACTGAGCCAAAGTTGCTGATGCTAAACGGTACAAAGTATGTCCTTTATGAGTTAGTGGGAAAATCTGTTGTGCTTTTTAAAGATTTCCTTTCTAATATATTCCTTAGAATGTTTGTAAACGGATTATTTTAGACTGATGCATAATACTTATTATTTTTTAAAATCATTTTTATTTTTTTAAATAGTTTAAATTGAAAAAAAACACTGTTTGAAACCACTGTTTTTTTTAATAAAAAATTTTTATTAACAGTTTTTTTACAATATATATATATATATATATATAGACTTTTTTTTTTTTTTTGAAATTATCGTACACTATTTATTTCTTTATTTCTTTATTTTTCGGCTAATAAATTAAAAGATTTTTAATAAGAAAAAAAGAGAAAAATAAACAGAAAAATGTAATTTAAAAGGAATTTTTATCCACAATCTGCGTTCGCAGGCGATTAGCGGTGTGGTCGATTAGAGATTAGCGCCTTGACAACTCGGCCATGGAGCTCCCCACACAACGGAGTGTCTCCGTTTTTTGTTTTTATTTCCATCCGTTTCGTTTTTTTCAGGAAATATGATGGAACTTTGTGATTTGTAACGGAAAATACCCTTTAGTTGTTAAAAGGGAGCTTTTCTGTGAAATTCAGGAAAAAAATGTTCGTGAATTTCAAAATTTTTTTAACAGTGTACTGAAATCACATTCTCAGAAATTATCAGTGATAGATGTCCATGTATTCAATTCCTTGCATGATCTTGTATATGATTTTATCTATATTCTGCAATGATCTCTAAGTAAACTGAACGCAGATCAGTGTAAAAATTCATAACTTATTTAAAAGCCAACTTTGAGTAATTTACGCTCATATTGAGTAAAGTTTGCTGCGAGTTGTTTTGTGCAGTTATTTATGCCAACTATAGCATTTATATACACCATATAATATGCATAGATTTAGTGAAACTTAAAAGCGCATTACATAATTAAAATGAATTTCATCCGTCCATCAGCTATCTTATACAGTTCTTCGGTAAGGTTATATTATTTGAAATCTTTTTTATGTTCCTGTAAATGGTATGCACTTCATATTATGCATGACTATATCGTACAACTTTATTAAGCCTCTATGACGTATATCAATTTCATTACTCATAAAGAGGTTTAATTTAAATAAAAGATGTCGCTCCCAGTACCCCCCCCCCCTTTACTATTATGTAATGAAAATGTTTGGCCCGGGATTTATTCCCGGTATGGGATCTTTTTAACTGGGTTGGCATTTACGTCTTTTAAGCTATTTGAAATTAGTTTTACATTTGAAATAAAACAACTGTTTAAATTTTCAAACCTTTTGATGACTAAGCATTTCAATTTTTAAAGTAAGTTCAATTTTTAAATCATATAGTAATGAATCATTTAAGTATTTTTATATTAAACTATTAAGAATTTTTAAATTTTATATTTTTGTTAAAATAAAATTAGACTAGCGGTGGGATTTAGTTTAATTTTTCACAATAGAAGATGGGGTTACATTGCATACATTTTCATTCAGTTTTCTTATAATTTAAACTTGCTTAAAAATTAAAAAAAAAGCATCAAAAGCATATAGTTATGAATATAATAATTTACACTTTGGGTATACGTAAGTTTTAGTAAAGGAAAGCTAGCTTTGAGAATTTTAAGAAAAGAAATTTTAATAAAAGAAAGTTTTAAAAAGATACTTTTCACATGTAAAATCTTGTAACAATGTGTTTCCATTAAACTTTGACAATAAATAAAGCAGTGTTCCGTAGATGTTCAAAGAATTAGAAGGAAAAAGTATTAGTAAGACTCCGTAATAAAAGACATACTTGCTAGAGAAATGACTTGATGGTATTTATAAAATCCATTAAGGTAGTCCGACGTGACAATCGATGTATAAAACTATGTGAACAAAGATTTTACTTTGCTTTTTTTCGCAAATTGCATTTGAGAATTGGGGTCATCAAACTTGATTTTGCCTAAAAGTTATTTTAGGGCTTGTCTTATTTTCTTTTTCTCTATGTAATCTTGTTTTTGCAATTTTTATTAAATAAAGTTTGCAAAATCTTAACCACATTTTCTCTAAACTGTTCTCTAAGTATAATATATATAGAGAGAGATACATAGATAGATATAAATTTGGATATATATATATATATATACAATGGAACTTCTATTTAACGAATTCTCATTTTAATGAAATTTCCTGATAAACCTGGACATTCGAATTCATTAAACCGTACATTATTCTCCATATTACAAAAATAGTTTCTATATAACGAATTTTATTCCACTTTCGTGAGTGTAAAGCATTCAATTTGATTTGGCTGCTGTTGCAATGATAGTATGTATTTATTTCCGCAGATTGTAAGAAAATTAAATTATTTATTTATTTAGTCTAATACATTCTTTTTGTCGCTAAACAAAACATTTTTTCCCACAAAGATAAACACTTATTATCACTACTACAAACACTTTATCGCTGACAGTGGAATGAAACCTTACATAAAAAAGGAATGATATTCTAGTTTCACGAAAATACTACACATGAATTATTCGTATTTCGAGTGCACAGCTCTTTGATGTTTTCTCGCCGAACAGTTTTCAAAAAACAATGTTGTGGTATTTTTTAAAGTTCTCCATCAATCCATTACTGCACTCGAAGACCTTTTGGACTAGTTTTCCTTCAAATTGCTCATCCTTTTTTTCTAACATATTACCTAAAAATAACATTACAATCTCTGCAATTTTTAAATCATTTGAAGAGACTTTGTTCTAAATCCGAATATCCGGTAATTCTAATCTTCTTCCTGGTTTTATTATCCTGCTCGAAAGGTTTCTCAATTTTGCTTCTATTTTTACCATATTATTCATAAAATCGACGCTGGAATTTTGAAATGTTGGAATTTGTCTCTTTTATTCACTTTATGTACAGCATCAACAATCTGTACCTTCTTTTCGATTGTCGACACATTTTTACTTTAATCTCGCTGTTTTATTTTCTTTCAAACTTTCCAGTTCGAGATTAGAACTAGCGATTCATTGATAATGTTTATCATTTCACTAACCTTTGTTGTCTACTGACTTAACCATATACAGTAAATTTTTGAACAAATTAGAACAACACACCTAAGTATGAATGATTAGACAGTTTAAATACCAATGGCAAGATACGTGTATTGGCCAGAGATACTAGCGCATAAATCTTCACCAATCCCTTCTTTCTCCAAGAATGCCATACATACAACCACGAAACATCTGTTTTCTTTTCTCTGCTTTTCTTTCAAATGACCAAATGTGCATACAGGTGCCTCAAAGAGATAATGAAAGATGTGAGCGTGTCTTGAAAATTTGCCTTTTTTTTCTTTTTTTGCTTTGGCACAAATGAAAATCGATTTTTACAAGGTTTTGTGTGAAAACTCTTCGAGATGAGGATTAAAATTAATATTGGAGGAATATCTAATATCAAGGCAAAAATAATTTTTCGACATATTGAGGTTTTCGTGATATCGAGAGTATACAGTATATATATGTGACGTTTTAAGGAGAATCTCGAATTATCTTCACTGGTTCCCTTTTTATTAAACACACAGCCGTAGTAAGCGAGGGAAAAAAACAAAATAAATAAATGTAGAAGATTCATTAAATTACACATTGACTGATGCAAGTTAGTTTATTAAACTGTTGTCATATAGAGAGGGAAATGCTCCCTTTGGAAGTCGTCTTGAACCGAAACATCGAAAAGAATATTCCATCATTACTTCAGTAAGCCGTCCTTAACGTACTCATCGAAGAAATAGCGAAGAATATCTCTCTTCACCTCCAGGCTCCCTTCTTAAATTTAAAAACAAACTTCCAGAAAATTCTCTACTCTCTAACCACCATTTTTCCATGTAACCATTGTAATGTCCAGCGTCGAGATTTTTATTTCAGTCAGACGATAAATTTTATTTTTAAATCTTATTTTTAAACTAATTTATAATCGAATTCAAAATTTCGAATACCCTGCAGACGATATATTTACAGACGATTAATTTAAGAGAAAAAGAAAAGAAATTAATTTATTGATTAGAACAACTATCAACCTTGAAGGAGAGAAATAAATAAATAAATATAAATAATGATAATTTTTTGAAAGGTATAGTTTTGAAATAAATTTAATAAGACTTTCTTGAGGGTTGATAAAAATGAGTTTTATTTGGAATATTTAGAAATAAAGTTTAATTAAGAATATTTTTAATTTATAGTCATCTTTTTAATTTACGCATATTGGAATAAATGTTTTTTAAGGCGAATTAAGTATTTATCGTGTCCGTAAGGCTTAATATATAAGATCTAGTAACATGATTTTAATTTAATAAGCTGAACTCAGTACGGAATATATTAAAAGGAAATTAATATACACTGGTGTCCAAAATTTAAGCATAATTGGTAATTAAGTAATTATTTTTAAGTAATGAATGAAATATGAATCGGAATGTGCTGAAACTCCAGGTGTGTAAACAAAATAGTACGCGTCACATATTTTCGCGAAGAGTTTTCCCCGAAATCGAACAACGGACCGTCAACAAATTGAAAAAGGACGAAGATCTTTTGGATAACCCTGTCAAAATTAATGTAGCAAAAGCGTTCAAACTGCACATTATGATTAATTGGCTTATTGTAATGTACTGTGTTAATTTTTACAAGTATAGCATGTATACTCGTAGAGAAATTAAGGTTTTTATAAAAACAGTCCTAAGTTTTTTGCTTATAATTTGCAGAGTTCTTAATATAAAATAGTGTTCTTTTTTGAAAAAATGACAAACATCATTGTACACAATACCCTGTCATCAGAATTAAAAAATAATAAAATTGTATGACAAATGAGCAGGTTTACTAAATAATTTTTTACTGCGCATGCGTGAACACTATTCAAATTTCATTTGCATATTATGTTAGTTAAATGTATAGAGCAACTTTTGTGAAAGTCTCAAAAACATAGCTTAAAAATTCTGAAAATTATCGTTGATAGAATGAGATCAAAATCCTTTATTCCCTAAATGAAGCAAAAGGATGAGTGTCTGTATCCATATTCCATTGTTTAGTGCCTACACAATATTGCACGTACAACTATATTTAGGTAAAACCCCCGATTTTTTTGCTTCCTTTAAGAATAACGGATTTTGAGTTGATTCTATAGGCTCCCATTTTCAGAATTTTCAAGCTATGTTTTTGAAACTTTAACAAACGTTGCTCTATACATTTGTCTAACACAATATGCAAATGACATTTTGATATCGTTGACGCATGCGCAATGAAAAATTATTTACTAAACATACTAAATTTATACAATTTTTATTATTTTTAACATCTGATGACAGGGTATTGTGTACAATGATGTTTGTCATATTTTCAGAAAAGAACATTATTTTATAATAGAAACTCTGCAAATTATAAGCAAAAAAACTTGGAAAAATTTAGGACTGTTTTTATAAAAACCTTAATTTCTCTACGAGTATACATGCTATCCTTGTAAAAATTGACACAGTACATTACAATAAGCCAATTAATCATAATGTGCAGTTTAAACGTTTTTGCTACATTAGTTTTGACAGGGTTATCCAAAAGATCTTCGTTCTTTTTCAATTTGTTGACTGTCCCCTGTTCGATATCGGGGAAAACTCTTCGCGAAAATATGTGACGCGTACTATTTTGTTTACACACCTGGAGTTTCAGCACATTCCGATTCATATTTCTTTCATTACTTAAAAATAATTACTTAATTACCAATTATGCTTAAATTTTGGACACCAGTGTAGTATAAAGGCTAATTTTGGCGAAAATAATTAAAATTTGTAATAGATATATGTGCATGTGTGTGCTTTTACTTACTTATAATATCTGAGTTTGATATCTGTGGATGTGAGATTGTACATTTTCTATTTGGAGGTAGAGATATTTTTTATATAATATATATCAAATCGGTTACAACTAGCTCTAAAAGTTTAATCTTCATTTTTAAGCTAAAATTTAATTTATTGATGCAGGGTCATTGTGACCTGGCAGATTTTTAATTTATTTTCCTCTTAATTTTAAATTGCTTAAAAAGTGCAATATAAAGAAAATTCGTAATAGAATAACAACGATTTAATTTTTTGGTAAAAGTAATTTTTTTTTACAAAAAAAGGAAATTTTGAGAATTTTAATCGCATTAAAAGATAATAAAAGAAAAAATTCTTTCCACATGCAAAATCTTGTAACAATCCGTTACAAGTTTCATTAAATTTTGACAATAAACAGAGTAGTGTCCCGCAGATGTTTGGAGAATTTGAAGAAAAATAAATAAATAAAATAAAATAAAATATTCGCAAAACTCCATAATAAAAGGCATCCCCGCTAGACAAATGACTTGATGGTATTTATAAAATCCATTAAGGTAGTCCGACGTGACAGTCGATGTATAAAACTATGTGAACAAAGGTTTTACTTTGCTTTTCTCCGAAATTGCATTTGAGAATTGGGGTCATTGAATTTGATTTAGTCTAAAAGTTATTTTCGAGACTTTTTTTATTATTATGTTTATTTTAATACAATCTTATTTTGTAATTTTTCTTCAAACAAATTCGCAAATGTTTTGAATATTTTTTTTTTTAAACTGAAAACACATTGTTAATGATAACATGTAAATAGTTATATATTATAAAATTGGTTTTTAATTTTTTAAGAAGAATTTTTTTTTAAATACAGAATATTTTTTATTGAGTTTAAGGTAAATATTTCCATAAATTAAAGATTTTTCAGTGTATATATTTTTTTTACATTCATTAAAACTAAATGCATCGGTACTATTCCATGTCGGTCATCAATGTATTAAACTTTCCAAAGACTCAAACTAGTTGTTGTTTTCTTTTAATTAAAAAGTTTGCTGAAATTACAACGAAATAATGGTGATGTTAAATCTATAGGAAATATCTCGAAAGATTTATTGCTTCTAAAACAATTTATATAAATACATATCTATACATGTATATATATATATATATATATATATATATATATATATATATATATATATAAAATAAAATTGAATCACAAATATAAAGATAATAATATATATAATAAGCATACATATTCTGAAGAGTCTGTATGCTTTTCATTGATTTATGGTCTCTGCATTTTTGTTTATCCTGTATATTTATCTGTGTATATTTCTTATCCTATATTATTTTAACGTTTGTGATTTTAATTTTATTATTTCAGCATTCGAATAGCATTGCTGCTAATTGCGCATGTTATATTGAATGTTTTTCTAAATGACTCTTCACATTCTGGTGTTTTTAATGGTACTTTTTATATCAAGTAAAGTTTGTTTGATTTTTGTATAGCTTTCTTTTAGCTGTTTAATTCTTCCTCATATATGTATATATATATATATATATATATATATATATATATAACCGTTATTTGTAAAACAATATATATTTATAGAACATGAAAAAATGAATTAAAAGGAATGTTAAATGTATGCAGCACCGTAGTAGAATCATCAAACACTATGTATGTATATAAACCAATGAATTTAACACAAATTACCATATTGAAACACGGTAAAAACAAATTAAAAGGAATACAATCGAAATTTGTAGAACCAATGTAAAATCTTAAGGCCCACAAATATTTTGGAACTACAAATAAAGTGCATGGTTATATCTTCATTTTAGCCATGAAAAAACAAAATTAAATGATTTTGGGGCTACTATCACACATACAATTAAAAAGGATATGGAGTGAAACATTAAAAATGGATAGAAAAGAAAAAAAATCATACCCGGCACTATAATTAACACTAAATTGATATAAAAAATATAAACTGCTATGATTATAAATTAATTAAATGCATTATATTCCATTGGAAGATGCGTTAAGCATATACTCTCAATAAATATATAAGTAAAATTTAAATTATTTATTTAATGAAAAACATTGTTAAAAATAATAAGCAATTGATTTATAAAATATTAAAAATATGTAAAATGTAATATGGATGAATCATTATAATTATTTCTATAATTAATTTTGTATGCAGAGAGATAGGTAGATAAACATAAAAAATGACAATAATAAAAAAAAATTCTCAAAATGAATATTTCATTGAAAATGAAAAGATACCAAAAAATAAAATATCAAAATGGACTTACATTCATAATTATTTGTGGTACAGAGAATAACAATTTGAATGCTAATATAAAACCATTATATGTATTTTTTCAGTTGTTCTGGGTGTTTGTAGCCCCAAATTTGTGTTTTTTTGCTTTTTCATGGCTAACACGAAGATTGTACATATTTTTAAACAAGCTATCGGAGAAAAAAAAAGTACCCACCCCCAATTAACTTCTCAACAAATTATCTCAAATGAAAGTTACTTGTACCAAACGATTGGAAGGAAAGTCTACTTTTAAATGATGTGAATAAAATTTCCTTAGAGGGCAATCTACATTTTAAATGGAGTCCGAACTTTAAGTAATTTTAACAGCAGTATCCAATTTTAAAATGATTTCTCAAATTTTTGGTTAGAATTATGCCAAAATACAGAATTTCAAGTCATTTAAATAGTAAGCTTTAACATTATAAACTTTTAAAATTTAGTGCTTCTAATGTTAAATTACATTATCATATTTTTACAAATATCGCCTGAAATTATATTATAATATATATAATATATATAATTAATAATTTTTTTTATATAGCAACAATACTAAAATACCCTGATATAATTATGTTGAATTTGCAGTTTATATAATTTTTTGATATAAAGTATAAATTATTAAACTATTGTTAGAAAAAAATGTGAACTGCATCTTACAATTTTTTTGATGGAGTTTTATTTACTCCTGCTTTATGGAAATCCAAAGTTTCTAATTTTTCTTTCAAGTAGTTTTTAAATTGCGCTTAAGGTATCCGACTGCGTTGAAAATGCAATTTTCGACCAAAATTGTCAAAACATTTTTATTTTATTTTAATAAAGACCAACTTTTTACCTTTCCAAAACTGTGTTTGATTTTATTGTAAGGTAAATAGATCCGGAGTTATAGCGATTTTTAAACTATTTAACAGCTGTCACTCAAACCGGAAATGCCGTTTAAAGGGCCGTTTGTTTAAAGAGATTTCATGGTTTTGGTAGTTTTATATATATATATATATATATATATATATATATATATATATATATATAATTATAAGAAATGTAAATAATATGCTCCATGGACAATATTTATCTTTTGGTTTCGAAGCCAATTTGTTTATTATTGATGTACTGCGCTCTAAATTCTGTTACTGTAAATTCATGGAAAACATAAATCGACAGTTTAATTGCATTTTTTGGAAAATGTAATTTCGGTGAAAATTCCATACGGAAAATACGATTTCTCAAAACGTTACAGGTATATCATTATGAAATTTGAAATATATGTTATTTATACTATTGTGAAGGGAATGAACTAAAGATTTAAATTTGGAATAAATATTTTTTTATGGATATTTTTGTGGAATGACAACGATGAATTTTATGAAAATTAAGATGTGAACAGCTACGATAAGCTATAAGTTTTGAAATACCAAAAGCATATCTTAGATTTTAGTTCATTCCCTTCGCCAATGTCATAAATATGAAGTGTAAAAAGGAAATTAATATACATACAGTAGAATTTTCTTTAGAGCGTTTTGCGTTTTGGGCCAAATTTCATTAAATTTTGCAATAAATTGATCCATTGATCAAAATTTTATCAATGAATAAAATATTTTTTTGTTTTTTTTTTCGCATTTTCTAGTCATAATCTTAGTAAAAACAAGTTTAAAAAATAATTAAATGACTTTTATGGAAAAAGTTGCTCCGAACGTAGTTGGGTACCTTAAAATCGGAAAAATGATGGTTTATGGGACCGACTTCAGAAGAAGTGACAATATAGACATTTTGAAACTTCTTATGATTTCCTAACTTCAATAACTGCTTGCGTGATGTCTTGGAGGTTCCCCCAGACAGTAATCGACTAAGAAATTCAATTTGGTGACTGTTACTCATATACACTGTAAAACAAAATTCAAGAGGTTACTAAAATTTTTTTAGTAAATTTGTATTCCACAGAACGTTTTACTAACCATTACAAACTTTTTTTTTGCAAGTGAAACAAACTTATTTTTAACACGCTTTTATTAACTTCACCTGTATGTGAGTTTGTGGGTTTGTAACTCTCCTTATTATTTAAAGATTTTCCTTATTATCTAAAGATTTTCTCAAGCAATTTTGACTAAAAATTGCATTCTATGGTTTTCGGGCACGAGAAAATCATTGGGCTAGGTTACATGTTCGAGAAAAAATTTTAATGGGTCATATTGGGTCATTAAGGGTCTGGGTCAAGCTATTTCTATTTAAAGAACGGCTTGATCGATTATAACGAAATTTTGTATGTAACAGTTTTTTGGCACGAGAAAACTATCGGGCTGGGTCATGTGTTCGAAAATTTTCGATTAGTGGGTCATTTTTGGGTCACTATGGGTCAAGCCATTTTTATCTAAAAAACGACTATAACGATTTTGACCAAATTTTATATTTTATCGTTTTGAATTACAAGAAGACCATTGGGTTAGGTAACATGTTCAAGAAAATTCGGTTAGTGGGTCATTTTTGGGGTCATTGTGGGTCATGCTATTTTTATCTAAAGATTTTCTCGCGCAGTTTGACTAAAAATTGCATTCTATGGTTTTCGGGCACGAGAAAAATATTGGGCTAGGTTACATGTTCGAGAAAAAATTTTAATGAGTCATATTGGGTCATTAAAGGTCTGGGTCAAGCTATTTATATTTAAAGAACGGCATGATCGATTATAACGAAATTTTGTATGAACAGTTTTTTTTTGACACGAGGAAACTAATGGGCTAAATCATATGTTTGAGAGATTTCGACTGTAACGATCATTTGTGGGTCATGATGAGCCATAGTGAATCATGTCAAGATACATCTAAAGAACAAATGGATCGATTTTAACGAAATTTTGTATATAACATTTTTTTGGCACAAGAAAATTATTGGGCTAGGTCACACTTTCGAGAAATTTCGATTTATGGGTCATAAAGGGTCTGGGTCAAGCTATTTAAAGAATGGCTGGATCGTTTTTAACGAAATTTTGTATGTAACAATTTTTAGACACGAGGAAACTAATGGGCTAAATCACATGTTCGAGAAATTTTGATTATAAGGGTCATTTGTGGGTCATTGATGGGTCATGCTAATTTTATGTAGAAAATGTCTCTCACCATTTTGACTATATTTTGTATTATGATATTCTCGGGCAAGAGAAAACCATTGGACCAGGACACATGCTCGCGAAAATTCGATAATGGGTCATTTTGGGTCATAATGAGTTAGGGTTATTCTAATTATATATAACAATGATTCAATCAATTTTACCTAAATTTTGTAACGAAACGTCTTTTGTTACGAGAAGACTATTGGGCAGAGTCGCAAGTTAAACAAAATTATATTAGTGGGCCAATTCGCTTTATTGATAAATGCTGTCAAGCTAATTTTATCTAAGAAACGGCTTAAACGATTTAGATTCAACTTTATATTCTACTGTTTTTGATTACCTGGAGACGTTTGAGCTAAGTCACATGTTTAATCAAATTTGATTAGTGGGTCATTTTGGGTAATACGGGTCAGGGTCATGAGAAAATGGCAGCAACCAATAAGTTGGCAATATTTCACAAAATATTGGCGACATTTGGCCGAAAAATTGACTATTAAGATTACGAAAGCCACAACACGTATTTGGTGCCAAATGAAAGAATGTCTCCAAATTTCGCTATATCTGGCAAAAAATGTTGTCTTTCATAATGTGAAGAATTTTGTCTATACATTTTAATAGAATTCGAGATGCATGGTTAAATCAACCAGAGTCAACCAAAAAAAGTGATTTGGATTGATGTCCTTTCGTTGTAAATTTTAAAATAAATATAGTTAAAAAAAAAAAAAAACTAAAAACCACATTTTTAAAGTAATCAAACTAAAAAGTGAAAAATAAATATAGTTTAAAAAAAACTAAAAACCACGCTTTTAAAGTAATCAAACTAAAAAGTGGAAAATAAATATAGTTTAAAAAAACTAAAAACCACGCTTTTAAAGTAATCAAACTAAAAAGTGGAAAATAAATATAGTTTAAAAAACTAAAAACCACGCTTTTAAAGTAATCAAACTAAAAAGTGAAAAATAAATATAGTTTAAAAAAACTAAAAACCACGCTTTTAAAGTAATCAAACTAAAAAGTGAAAAATAAATATAGTTTAAAAAAACTAAAAACCACGCTTTTAAAGTAATCAAACTAAAAAGTGGAAAATAAATATAGTTTAAAAAATCTAAAAAACACGCTTTTTAAGTATATCAAACTAAAAAATTAAAAATAATTCGTACTATAAGCTGAAAACAAAAATAGATGAAAAATGCTATTGCATTGTTATTATGCATTGTTATTATAAGAATCAATTAATAAGCAATAAATAAAATTTTCGTGGAAAAAAAGCGTGGAGTGCTTCTTAAGAACTGATAGATGGAGCATGGTAGATGGAGCACCCCACGCTTTTTTTCCACAATAATTTTATTTATTGCTTATTAATTGATTCTTACAATAACAATGATTTTATAGTAATATAGCATTTTTCATCTATTTTTGTTTTCAGCTTATAGTACGAATTATTTTTAATTTTTTAGTTTGATATACTTAAAAAGCGTGTTTTTTAAATTTTTAAAACTATTTTTATTTTTATTTTTATTTTATTTTTTTTTTTTTTTTGTAAACTGAACAAAGGAATTTTTTGTTAACTAACTTAAAACTTTTTAGTATGAGCCACCAAGCAAATTTCAGTAATAACTCCAAAATTATTTTTAGTAACCATTACGTGTGACCGAAGGGCAGTAGTTTCCTTCGAGCTGCATGCAGTGGGTAAAAAAACAGACTTCTGAAGCGGAAGATTTTCGGAAAAGCCGTAATAGATGGCAGCACCACACATTGCTACCTGCTCTATTTTGACATATTTCTAAAGGGGAGGGAAAATCCGGAGATAATTACCCACGGTAACTGCTACGACAGGATTTTCATAATCCTTTTATTTAACGAGTACTTACATTGCATACATTCGGTGCATATTTGGAGGCGTCCAGCATCGAACCCGGGTACTTTCAGCCTGGAGTTCGGTGCTATGACCACTAGGTTATCACGGCCACATCAGGTGAAATTTAGTAATAGCTATTAAAAATGTAAAACTATTAATTCTATTCGTTGCTAGTTTTTTCTAGTTATTCTTACAGACTCCTTGTAAACGTGTAAGATTACAAAACTTTTTTAGTAATTACATTGATCACTAAAATTTTTTAGTCGATCGACCCTTTCTTTTTTACAGTGTATGCTTGTTTTAAAATAATTAATTTATCGGAAATGTATAATACGAGTTGCATGACATTTTTTTAGGTTAATTGTAAGGTGTGAATTCCATTTATGCTTTCAGAATTGGGTACTGCTACTTAAAAACACTATATTAGAGTTCGTTTTAATATGTAGATAGAGCCCTAAGCAACTTTATATACATAATTGAAAGTTAGACTTTATCTCCAATCGTTTGTTACCAGTAATTTTCTTCTACGATATGTTTTTGCAGAGTTAGTAGGGTGTGTTTACTTTTTCCCCCTACCATACATAAACCTTATATAAACAGGGTGTATCTAAACTGTTGGACAAAACTTTAAGGGGTGATAGTATATATCAAGACAAACAATATTAAAAGGAAAGTAAGGATCCCAAACTTCTTCCGAAGGAGAAAGAAACCAATAAAGTTTAGGGTGCAAAATTTCAAATGGTTATAAAAAGTGGAAAAATTGGTCTATTCGTTTGCGCAATATGAAATGAGACGTAGAAAATGGTACATGGAAGATGTTCGTGCAGAATCGCAAAAACTGCTCTAAATGTCCCCACCAGCAAGGATGAAGTCCTCACACCGCCGATGGAGGGAATTGTGAACATTAGCAAATACACCCGGCATCTCCCGGATATCGCCTGCTAAGACGGATATCCTCACAACTAGGTCCCGTCGGAGTCGACGCGGCTTGCGTAAATAAGGCTCTTCATATGCATCTAAGCAGTAGAGGTCAATGAGCATGCCGGCCAATTTATCGGACCATCCCGTGCAATCCATTGCGCTGGATATGCTGTATCCAATGCATTCCACACATCCGCTGTGAAATGTGCAGGTTATCCGTCATATTGAAACCACATACCAGTCTTTATGTTGGATTGAATATTTTGCAGTAGAACCGGAAGCACCTCTTGCAGGAATATCAGATACGTACCACCTTTCAGGTGCCTTGGCAGAATGTATGGCCCAATCACGTGGATAATTCCCGCCCAAACTTTCACCCTGAAACACTGTTGATATGAATGAAGACGGGTGGCGTGTGGGTTCGTGTACGCCCAGTTGTGAGCATTGAGCGCATTGAGAATGCCGTCTCGACTGAAATTGCATTCGTCGGTGAATACCACGCGTGTGACAAAGTCTGGTTGCGTATCCAATTGTTGGAGGAACCATCCTGAAAAATCGACAGGTGGCTGATGGTCGGTTGCTTTCAAGGAGAGCGCACGCTGTGCATGATGGAGTCGAAAGCCCTCGCCTCCACCCCAAACCATCATCGGACTCACATCTGAGGCCATGAATACAGTGGCCGTGCTCGTTTCTGGTTGCTACTCGAATTCACGCAGCACATGCTCTTCAAGTTCCGGTGCCCAAGCACTCTTGGTACGCCCAGTGTCGTGCATCCCGCTGACAAACGAAGCAGTTTCTGCGAGATGCCGGCGCAAACATTCGAAATTTTTTCGGTCTGACAAGCGTCTCGAAGGTTATTGCTCCCCGTACAATCGCCGACCTCCCAGGGCATTCCCATCCGCAGCTCCGTAAATGAAATGCATATCAGCTTTTAACTAATTAGTGTTGCTGGTTACCCCTACAGCAGTCAAACATGAAAATATGATGAATACGGACAACCAGCGCTTTTATAGCACTTTCGCTCATAGCTCCATCTAGAAGTTCCATCCTTCTGTACTATGCAGTATTGGCCAATCGCGTGACCCGGACCGTTACTACGTTATCGCTACGTAACTGTAAATTATTTCTTGATGTTATTCACGGAGAAACTGCTCATTATATGAATAATTTTTTTATTGAATTTTGTCATCCCTTTATCGTGTTTTTTACATGTAGGGCCGAGCAGTTTATGCCAGGTCTACGACATAAAGATTGGGAATAATGGAACTATATTCAGGAGGGAGGGGGGGGGGGTGTTCAAATTTCAACTCCTGAACACAGTTCAGTTTGCGCTGCTTAACCGCTCCCAACGATTCAGATTTTGAGCTCAACATGTAAGTTTAAGTCTAAACTTTTGAAAGTATTTAATGCAATACAAAAAATAACGATAAAAAACAGTTGTTCGTTACTCCAAAGTCGAAAGCACCCTTTATCAGCATTTTTTGAACTTTATGTTTTTAATTTATTTTCAAGAAAATACAGACATAAAGAATAGATTTACGGAAAATCGAAAACGAATCGAACAATTTTTCCGGTTTTTATAATCATTTGAAATTTTGGACCCTAACATTAAAAGTACTTATCTCAAACGGAAGACATCTGGGACCCTGAGTTTCCCATTTAATATTGTTTGTCTTCATGTATACTATCACCCCTTAAAATTTTGTTCAAGAGTTTAGATACACCCTCTTTATGTATGCTGTTTTGTTCTAATGCAATATTATTCTTTCACCAAGGAAAATGACTATTTGAATTAGATATAAAGCATTTTATACTGTATTTACTGCGGCAATAAACAAGTTACACGCTTTCATAAAAACACTCTGCGAAATTAACTTTGAATAACAAATTCTGCCGGGGAAAGTAATTTTGTGTGGCAAAATATTAAAATATCAGTTAAGACTATATGTTATACACAGTCTATACTTAAAAGAATGTATCAAGATAGGGGAATATTAACGAATTTATTGGTTTATTTTTGCTTTAAGATACAAAGTAAAATTTGAACCATCTTACATTTTTTACATTTTAAAAATATACATGTGATTTCAATCTAAAATTTTGAGATTAATGTTACAATTAATAAATAAATAATGGAATAATTAATTAGTTAAAAGTTTCTTTAAACATAATAAATGTTTTACATACATATAAAGAAACATATATAAAAAAAGTATTTTTATGTACTAACTGTTTAATGGAAATTTGATAATTTCTATTCCTATTTAAATACGAATCTAAAACTATTTTAAATTTATCTTCTAATTTTATAATAATGCTTTGGTGCACTGCTTACCATATCTACAGAGCTACAATGCAAGTTATACACGAAACATTTTATATAGAATGAAAAGAGACAGTAATCTTTACAATCTATGACAAATGACGAGTTTAATACTTTTTAGTATAAAAGAAAAACACAATATATATATATAGATATATATATATATAAAATTTTGCAGGAGGGTTATGTATAATGTCAGGAGTTTTTTTTAAGTAGTTTTTTATTTTAGTTCGCATATCAAACAATAGGTGGCGCTGACGGCGATTGAAAGCCAAGTGGTCAATGCTGAGTAAAGGGTCGACCTGGCCTTCAATCGCCGTCAGCGCCACCTATTGTTTGATATGCGAACTGAAATAAAAAATTACGGTAAAAAAAACTCCTGACATTGTACATAAATGTGCAAAAATTTTTAAATAGCTGTCACCTTTTGCAAGTTATTGAATTTTTAAATCCATCAGTCATTTTTGGAACACCCGGTATATATATATATATATATATATATATATATATATATAGTGTATATATATTTAGTAGTTATTTCGAAAAAAAATACAAACGTTAGTTTGGCTTGTTGAATCATAGCAAATTGAATGTACCAATGCTAAATCTTTTCTCAATCTAATACAAATGATTGTTTAAAAAAAATAGTTACAAATGTTAATATTTCAATATTATTAAATGAATACTATACAATTTTCTTTTTCATCTTAATTAAGTGCTTCAGTAAATTAATAGAAGTTAAAAGTGTTAACTTAGATCAAGATATTTAACAAATTAATATATTTTGTTTTTCTGCTAAATGTCAGCTGTTTGTGAATAGCAAGATTAGCAGGATGTGAAGTTCCTGTAGCTGTACGTGTCACTGATGCATAAAAGCGCAGTTAAAAATCCAGAAAATTACCCCAAACCCACTACTACATAGCGCACTTCAGGCAGAATATTTCAAAATTAAAGGAATACCTGACTGCCACAGGCTGAAACATTATGCCTGAAATTTGAATCAAATCTATGCATAAATTCAGACACTTTTAAATAAACTCCGAAATTTTTTAAAATACTACAGTAAAAGTGACACAAAAATCGCTATTAGAATGCCCCCTTCTGGCGGAATATTTCCGATTTGAAGGAGGATCTGCCTGACAAAATTAAAAATATGTGATTGAACTTGATCCAGTTCTATGCATAACTATGCATAAATTCTCGATGGTACAGTGGCGATACATAGACACAATAACACAAATACATCTTAATTACTTTTTTTGGAGACTCCAACTCCTATAATGTGTAACACTTTGAAAGAAATTTGGATTGCAATACTATATTCTATTACAGATATTAAAAAGTAAGAGTTCTGATTGCTTTTATCATTGAAAAAAAAATAACTTGTTAGCATTATCAAATGTTTACTTAATATTATTATTGTTATTATCTCAAATAAACTTGTTTGCAGCGTAAAATTTTACGATCAGTAAATTTAAATATTTTTCTTGAAAATGAATGTGATTTGATTGACAGATTTATAGATTAAAATATTCATGTATAATCTAATATTTTAAATTACATTACAAATAATGTGTTGCTCATAACATGAGATTTCAATTTACTGTATCAAATCAAAAACGTCCAATAAGAGATTCTATATTTGTTTTAATTAAAAACAGAATAATACTCGGATAGTTCAATAACTATTGTCCCTACTGTACATAAAGTATTTGTACTGCGATGGTTAATGTTGAATATTAAAGCCTTATGTCTTAGATACCTATATGCTCAATTTCAGAAATGTATCTGCTATATTCACGTAGTTTTGAAAGTAGGAGTGAAAAAGGGGAAGGGGGAGAAATACTGGTTTGAAGCTTATGGGGCTAGACTTGTGACAGGGAATGCAACTTGAGTACTGTCTTTGGAGTGGGGTTCAGAGTGATGTAGTCATATCTAATCCATTTTCACAAATTTAGCCTCATGAGCTTCAAACCATCATTTCATCCTCAACCCCCCTTTTTAACCCCACCTCTCAAAAATAGGTCATTAAAACTTCATTTTCTCCTCTAAAACTATTTTAGTATAGCAGCTACATTTCTGAAATTGAGCATATACGTATTTAAAACATTTCGACATCCATATTCTACATCAAGCACCACAGTATAAATATTCTATACACAATAGGAAGAATAATTATTGAATCATCCACGCATATGCATGAACAAAATACATATTAATGTTTATTACCATAATTTATGTATTCATATTAAATTCCATCATGACTTACATGATTTACAAAAGTTTGTAATATACGACAGATTTACGAAATCGAGAATACGATACGAGACGAATTTACGAGAGTTTGATATAACAGCTATAAAAATTAAAAGTTGGCCGAATAAAAAGTGACTTGATTTTCAAATCTCGTCTTATCCAAAATTTAACCTTTTACTGCACAATGATTTATTTTTTTATTTTTATTATTTTATGAAAAAAAAAATATTTGAAATCTTTATATTGGTCTAATAATGGGAAAAATAGTAAAAAAAAAAATAAACCTAAAAATTTCGACTTGAATTTTTTCATTTAATGTTTCTGAACACAATTGGGGTCTTGCAATATTGTTTTGTTATAAATTACAACTATATGAGCTTAAATTAATTAAATTTATTTGCTTAGTGCTCTGTAACTTTTTTAAATGTTATTTTAAAGTATTTAATAAAAATAATGAAAGTAAAACTAACTTTAGAAGCTTGATCGAAAATTCTTTTTTTTCGAAGAACAATTATTTATTTATTTATATATTGCCTAATGCAGCGACCTGACATGGACAAAATAAGTTTTATTGCACTATTTGGATTGTTCCTGATCGGAGGCAGAAATCATATTAGTCGTTTGCACAGCACATAATGAAAATTATGATATTTTTAGGCATGTGACAAATATGTGTGGTTGTGCAGCAAAAGATTGAAATTTCTCTATAAATCTATTATATTGTTGAATCAATATAAATAAATGAATAAATAATATAATTTAACAAATTACAAAGGCCATTTGAAAAATGATATTTCAGTTTAAAATTTTTGACTTATAAAAAATCAATGATTTACAAAATAATACTAATAAACATCATTTTTATGATCATCAAAACTTGGCTTACGTAATAACAAAGTCATAAATAATCACTTATTACATGCGCCATGGATTAAACATTAAAAATCAACCAAAAACAAATATTACATGAAATTTCAGTTTTACAATTTTCAATGCTGCAAACTTTTTTAGCTTGTAAACATCGCGCATTTTAATTTTTTAAACTGCCTAATTGGGAAAAAATCTACTTTTAAATGCAATTTTTAAAAAATATGTATTTCGTTTGTTTTTGAGTTACTATTATTATTATTATTATTATTATTATTATTATTATTATTTTCTAATTTATATATACATATATATATTGTCAGCATGGAAACAGAAATATTCCATTTCTGCACATTAAACATGAACCAATCAGAAATTGAATAAAATACAAACATCAGAAGGATTTAGATATGTCTCAGATATCTTTAGACCTGAAGCAACATTCTTTTTCTAAATGGTTAAAAATAAATAAAATAAACAACAATTTGCATAAAAAATTAATTTTTTGTGTATTTCTGACATTATAAAATCTTGATTTCAATGAAAATCAATGGACACATCTACATGTCTTTCGCGATTGCCTAAAATTTAATTTTCTTGTTAACTTTTGAAACTTACGTCTTCAATTATATTCAAATAATTGAAAACATATAAAATTATTTTGTTATTTTAAGTTTATTTACTTCTTATGTTTATTATAATAGTATTTAATTAAAATAGGCAATAGCTGTTAAATACAAAGGTCAATTAAATTAAAACTTCTGATAGGTACTGATGCAGAAACTTTTAAAATTACCATTATAATTAAATAAAAGATATCCGATTTAATTAACAAATAAGTTTTGTTCCCATTTTAATGTATTCTTTTCTAATACCGATCAATAAATCTCTTATTATTAGCATTTGAATTCGAACAATGAATTCCATATGAGACACAGTCTAATTCATTGTTAATAAGTTTTCTATTGCATCTAGAACTTCATTGTTAAAACTTAATTTTTAAAAAGGGATGTATTATAAAAGTATAATGTAATTTCACACCAAAGTATGTATTTATTTTTTATGTAATAAGCCTTATGTATTCAATAATATATTTTAAATTTAAATAAGACTCACATTTTTTTCGTTGTAAATGACTTAAAATTCTAATAATGACTAGAGACAATTTATATCAGACATAAAGATATCCAAAGTTTAATTTACATTTAAATGTATTATTTTGCTAAGCCAACGAATACATGTTTATTTAAGTGGGTAAGGGACACATTTTAAAATAATTTTATATTTATTGAGTTAATTTTTTTAATATTTTTGTGGTGGTTAACTATAGAAATTGTAAACAAAATCATCTAATAAGACTATTCAATTTTTTCTTAAATTAAAAAAAAATTAAATTGGTAATAAAGTGGGAGTAATTTTAAATCGTTATTGCTTAAAATATTATTTGTAGAATTTTACTTTTTTACATTATTCAATTCTTTTTACGTTTAACACTTTTCAATAAACAGAAGTATGTAAATTTTAATTTTGATTCAGCATTTTTAAAAATATTATTATTTTTTAATAAAAATATTTAAAGTAAAGATTTGAAAAAAAAATGATGTAACTTTATTTAAAAATATCATATTTTCAAATTTGCTGGCTCATTTAATTAAAATAAAAATTAAAGAAAATCAATCAAAAAAGACATGTTACAAGTTTGTAGCATTTATCTTTATTGATTATGGAGTTATAACAATTTAAATATGACAAACTGTCAAAAAAATTCCATCAAATGCATTATCGCAAGAAATCATTTCATGACATTCATTGTTTTAAAGCTAGATTTAAAAAACAAATTAAAAAAGAAAAGTTGGAACTTTCTTCTTTAATTAATATAGAAACATTATTAAAATGTAATTTTAAGCATAAAAAATCAAAGGAAATTTTTAAACAATATTTCTTTTTAAAAGTGAAGATTTTGTGTTCCAGACGCCCTCAAGGGAAGACACGGCACACTATTAACCCCTTGAAGGGCAGTGGGATAAAATATATACCACTTAATTTTAATTGCAAAATGCCACATTTGCAACAGAATTTTGAAATGAAATTTTTAGTTTCATCGTGTTCGTTAAGAAAAGTTTTTATATCTTTTGAAATTAATTTATTTTGAAAAATTCTGGTTTCATTCAATCATTTTTGTATTTTATCCCTTTCGTGTCTGGTGTACTATTACTAGTACATGTATTTTAATGAAGTATTATTTTGTATTAAGAAATACTTTTTCTTCTATTTAAAGGTAGCAATGTTACTATATTCCTATGCATTTATATATCACTTCACTTATGTTTAGGCATTTAGTAATAATAATAATTATTATTATTTGCTTAATTTGCTTAATATATATTTCAAATTTTAAATTTTAAATTAAAGTTACTTTTCTGAAAGAATCATGTGTAATGAAATGTAAAAAGTATTAGAAATTTGTAATATAAATTAAATGTTATTGTAATACAATATTTTATAAACATCTATAAACATTCTTCCTCAGCCTATATTCATATGAATATATTACTTGAATAGTATGCAAAAATAACAACATTCTTTATCTTTCATACAATAAAATAGGGAATAAACACTTTTTAATTCATTTGAATAGTGTTAATATTATTAACGTTAAAAGGTAATTTTTTTCTAACAATTGAAAAAAAAATTCGTACCCGAAAGGGTTATGAATAAAAGTATTTTGCCTCTCTAATGGTTAAAAAAATGTAGCAAACTCTCTAGTAATTTGCCAGTTTTATTAAAATCGTGACTTAACCGTAATTTATCTCTATTCTGACAACATTATTGTGCATTTTATGTTCTCCTTAGAGTTAAATACCGGTTATATAACCTATTTGTTAAAAATGGTCAGATAACTGGGCTGTTTTTCTGCTAACTTTTAACAGTGCATGGACGCCACGACCATTCACATTAATTTTACTATAATATTTTATATCGATCCATTTTATGGTATCAAATGTTTTCCAAGTGTTTATGTATACCGTATTTAGCCGTGTATTATGCCACTTAAAAAAAAAATGGGACAAAACTCCTAGGTGCGCTTTATGGACGGAATAATTTTTTATTGCTGGATGTATTCACACCATATACATATGAAACAAGAAAGTTTTCAAAAAAGACATGATCACTCGGAAAATCTTACTTAATTGAGATATTACTGCATCTTTATTTCATTCCTTGCAGTCTTTTATACAACACAGCAAGTAACATTATTTAAACGCTTATTAGCAATTCTCATTACCGTCACTCCCGAAATTCACTTACAACCAGAAGTCTAATAATGCATTTTTGCCTTGTTTTCTGGCCTGATGTAATGTATGTTTCGACTTTCTTTGCTGAAATTTATTTGGTCATTCTTCATTAGCATATCACATTTACGGTGTGCGTTATATACGAGATTTTTAAAAATCGCCATTTTTACAGAACAGAATACAGATAGAACAGAATGTTATTATATCTGACTCAGCCTAATAACGTTTAGTATGTAACTATTATTATGTTTTTAGACATTTCCTTTCATTCCTCTAAGTTATATGAAGACGTATTTGTGGTATAAAGTGAAATATGTTTATTCCGATTGTTCTTTTTCTATTTTGCGCTAAAATAGTAGTTTACTTTACCAGCAGAATAAAACTTTTCTATCGGTATTTATCTCTTATATACAGGATGTCTCAGTCAAGATGCCACAAGCTTCGAAGGGAGTTAGGATACGCCTAAACTACCCTGAATCACATAAGAATACATAGTCGAAAACGCCTTCCTGCCCCAGTAAGAGAGGATTATTTCAAGAATCATTTTACGAGAAATGATGAAAAAGTTTAGTGACACCAGAAATGATAAGGAATACTGACCAGTTAAACTGATGGCATTGAGCTTACAGGCTACAAATACTAATTGTACATTAAAGCCTTATATTTTCAAAGGTTAATTCCGTTCGAAAAAAAATTAAGAAGAGGAAACAGCTCTCAACTTTTCTCTTTTTTTATACTTAATCATTGAACCTTCTATACTATCAAAGACATGCTTTATCATATAAAAAAGTCTATATCCAAAATTCAGAGCAAATGAGGTAATTCTTAATAAAAACCCATTTAGCATTTATATAATTTAAAAAGAGTTATCCTCCTCTTTTATACTTAACCATTGAACCTCCAAAACTATTGAGAGATTTGAACGAAATCTGAAAATTCTGCTTGAAAAACCGATTTATATAAATTAAGGGGGGGGGGCATTAGAACCCCTGTTTCCCCTATTTATACTCATTCAATTAACACCTAATAAGAGTCACGGAATCGCCTCATCAGAATGATCCTAATCTAAATTTTGAACGATAACTTAATTTGCATGAAAATCCCATTTATATCAACTAAAGGGAGGGGCATGAGCCCCCCGTTCCCCCTCTTATACATATCGAATGAACTCCAAAAACTAATCAGGGAAGCGCCTTGTCAAGATATACCTACATACAAAATTTCAAGTGGATCGGATATTTTTATCATGTGTTATCGTGTTACGCACGAACGTACGAACGAACGTACATACAGAACGGTCGGGCACATAAGCTCTCAGGCTATGATAGCCTGCGAGTTAAAAAACGAATTACTTTGATAGTAAAAACTTGTATTTAACAGGTCTAATTGCAAAAATAAAATTTTATTAAAGTATTCTTAATTCAATTTGAAAATTTTAAATTAAATTAGGTGGTCCCGCTGTGGGATTACTGCGCTTGAAAGGATTAACATTCTCTGGAGCAACATAGCACTGAAAACACTGCTCGTCTTATCCGCTGGCAACATTCTTCCAACACCAAAGACCAGTGTTGCCAGTAGGTTACTTTTTTTTTAGATTGCTGTATTGGCACCACCTTTTAGAATGACAAAATCTGCTTTTTTAAACGAAATATTAATAAAAACAAAAATAAGGGAAATTTTATCATTTAAAAAAAATGTTCCCAATCAGGAAATCTTAATAAAAATGTATAGCCAACAGAAACATTCCCAGGGACAATGATCGGTTTTCTGTGATCCCGTCTGCTGAATGCGTTTCTGACAACATTATTGTGCACATCATATTGTAACCGACATTCTATGGGCTTCCGAATCGTCTAGCCGTATCCTATTTTTCCTCGAAGCTTGTAACATTTTAGCTGGGATTCTCTGTATATTATCCATTTTTGACCTCTTTGTTTTATAGTTATTTTTTACACTTGCAAATGTTTTCTTTTTATTGATTCATAAATGGTTCTAGAGTATTATGGATTTCTTATGACAAAGTTACGTTTCTAAGACATTGAAAAAATTAGCCTTTTTTGATTCATATATATAAACTTAATTTTTATTGTACCTTTTAAATTTTAATAAGTTCATTCTTCAGGAGCATTGCTAATTCCTTCACGACGGGAGCTTTTTACAAATTTTTGAATGCTTTATCATCGGTTTTTAAAAACAGAAATTTTTATCTTATTAAATCGTGAAAATGCGCAGATTAAATAAGCCAATTTTAACAGTAAAGTTTTACTGGAGGGGATAAACACGGATTATTAAACCTTGTAGCTCGTTCCCAAGGGGTTAATGAGAAAAACTGCAAACATCTTTAACTTTATATGTATTATAATTAATTCTTAACCATTATGATTTTCTTATGACAAAGTTATATTTTCAGAATATTGCAAAAAGAAGTATTTTATGACTCATTTATAGAAAATCACTTTTTATTACATGTATTAAAATTTAATAACATTTTTATACATGCTCATTCACCTAAAGCTTTGTTAATAGAAAACTTTAAAAATCTATGCATAATACTGATAATTTAAAAAGAATGATTACAATGTTTTAAGAGTAATACATTAAATATTGAAATTCTTATTTCTAAATTTTCTGGTTTTAAATTTCTATTGGTATACTCTCCTATTCTATATTATTTGTACTGAAATATTACACAAAAAATAACTATGGATTTAAATTCTTTAAAAAAAATATTTATTAATGAATTTTTTCAACACATCTTATCAAAGTCGAGCATAAATTGTGTACAAGGTATCAATAAAACAGTTAGGATTTCTCACCATATAAATTTTGATTTAAAGAACAAAACGAAAAATGCCACTCATATTCGCAAAATGCAACCCAAAAGGTTTTTTTCCACAAAGTTTACTCCCCACCAATATACATGTCATAATATTGACGTCATTTTGTGGAAGGTTGAGATAGAGGAATTCTAATTGTCGAGTGCATAAGCAAAAGCACTATGTGTATTGCGGTTCTACGATAAGAAATACTTCACTACTATTCAAATTTCGTTATTCAATTACGAAATAATTAATAATTTGTTATAAATTCAATGTGGAAAAATTTCTTGTCATGATAAAGTCGTTACTTGATTAATAATGTTTTGAGATATACCTTTAAATAAATATCACAAAATGTCAGATTTTGATCATCTGAGATATTGGAAGTATCCATTAAAAAGAATAGAAAATTTCAAGAAGTAAATGTATTTTCCATTAAAAATAATGTAAAATGTACTTTTCCATGTAAAAATACAAAACTTTGAATAACTTAAATAAGCTATTTTTTATTTAATTACATATCATTTCCTGGAATTCGTATACCAGGATAATGACTATTTCATTCAAATTATTATTATACATTCTTTTTTCTTTTTTTTTAGATCTAACAGTTTACTTTTTTCAAAAGGAAGATGTTTTAAAATAATAATAGCCTAAATTTCATGTAATGTTCAATTTTATTTATTAAATTATGGAGGCCAGGAAAATGACAATAAAAGTCTACTCAATTTTTAAAAAAGAATTTAATCACATTTATTTAAAAAGAATCTAAAAGATTCTACTGGTAGCTAAGATTTTATTACTTCTATCGACTTGAACTATGCCAAAAATAACAAGTTGGGAATTGCACGTAAAGCGTAGCAAATGAGGTGCGTTCGTACGATAACGAAGTTTTAAAAATATCACTCTCACATATCAATCTCATAAAATTGTAAATAGTGATTTACAATTAAAACGCTCATCAAACAATGTTCTCCCTATACCATTATGTAATGGAATACTTTTGTGTGTCCTTGTAAATCAATAACAAATGTTCTTTGCACCACAAATTATGTAAAATGTATATTAGAATATGTGCTTTATAGTTGCATATAAATTTTATTAAGTTCGAATGAGTATAACACCATTAAAATGCATTTGAAACATTTTTCTCCATTGACCGTAATGTATCGGAATACTTTTGATTGTCCCTGTAATTGATCTATGCATCCGATTATCAAAAAATTTGAAATAACTCGACAAAATTATGTGACAATTATACGTTTTAAATTTCAAACGATTAAAATGCATCTGAAACTTTTTTCAACATTGACGTAATATAACGGAATACTTTTGACTGTCCCTCTAATGGATCTATGCATCCGATTATCAAAAAATTTGAAATAACTCGACAAAATTATGTAATAATTATGTATTTTAAATTTCAAACGATTAAAATGCATTTAAAACATTTTTCCCCATTGACAGTAGTATAACGGAGTACTTTTGATTGTCCCTGTAATTGATCTATGCATCCGATTATCAAAAAATTTGAAATAACTCGACAAAATTAAGCAATAATTATACGTTTTAAATTTCAAACGATTAAAATGCATCTGAAACTTTTTTCCCCATTGGCGTAATATAACGGAATAATTTTGATTGTCCCTGTAATGGATCTATGCATCCGATTATCAAAAAATTTGAAATAACTCGACAAAATTATGTAATAATTATGTATTTTAAATTTCAAACGATTAAAATGCATTTGAAACTTTTTTCCCCATTGACCGTAATATAACGGAATTCTTTTGATTGTCCCTGTAATTGATATATTCATCCAATTTTCATAAAATTTGAAATGACTCGACAAAATTATGTAATAATTATGTATTTTAAATTTCAAACGATTCGGTTGGGTAGTTTTTGTGTTATTATATGCGGACAGACGGACGAACTGAACGACCACTATAGGTGCTACGTATTTACATAATTACGAACGCACCTAAAAGGAATTGATCTGCAGCACCCTATCTATTCGTGATAAAGAACTAAAATGCAGGCCAGGAAAATAGCATTTATTTTCAGTGTCAATCAGATTTTACTTATGAAAACTTTATTTTTAAAATACAGAATTAGTTACCTTTCTTTTATATTTTTATTATGTAGAGATATTTATTAGAAAAAAAAGACTAGAAAAGATATTTATACAGTATAGAAGAATGTCCTTTACTTTGCCCATCCTACACAGGACATGCTAAGGAAATAAGAATGTGAAATTCTAAGTCTTTTAATTTCTTTATTTGAGTAACTGCAAAAGTAATGTGTCTTGAAAATACTTCTAAGTTTATTTTGTATTAGAATATATTAAAATATATTGCATTATATAGCGTTTAATAGGAATTTTATTGTAGGGACTGCAATTTCCGTATTTTTTTTTATATTCACCCTTTTATGTATAAGTAAAATTATTTGTGGTGCTAAAGTAACTTTTTGAATTGCGTAATACGTATATATAATAATATTTTTCCTTATGCACAAAAACAAGAGTTAAGCTGCAAAGAGAAGCGTCAATTATTTTTGGACATTTTGTAAAGTACACGATATAATTTGGATGTAGTTTTTGAAATGTTTATTTAAAAAGTTATAAAAAACTTTAAAAAGTGAAGAAGGGGAAAAGAGTGAATATTCATGAAGAAGTAGTTTCATAATAAATATTTTCATTACTTTTTAAATGTTTTTCATAGTTATTCTACTTTAAATTGAATGTAAATCTTAACTTTAAATTATAAATGTATCTGAAGTATTTTTGAGAAACTGTCACCGTAAACTCAACCGTGTACATAATCTATATCATTCTAATACATTAAGAAAAGTAAAAACACAATTAAAAATTTCCATCTTTACATACAAAAATAATGCTGAGTCAGATAAAACAATGTAAAGATCAATTAAGTTTCTATAATATTTTATGTTGCAAAACAGTGGTTTCTTAGACACGTAGTTTCAAAATATTACATAACATATTCCTTTGGAAATATAGAATGCAATCTCACCGAATATATATCCCAGATTTTTGAAATAAAGAAAGGATTATGGCATTTCACGCAGTATAATAGCTTTTAGTATGTAACAATTATTATGTTCTTAGACATTTCCTATTATTCCCTCCAAGTTATCACAGGACTTAATTGCGGTATAAAGTGTAATATGTTTATCTCGATTGTTCTTACTCTCTTTTGTGCTAAACAAAATTTCCCTTTAAGAGCTAAATAAAACTTTTTTATCGGCGTTTTTTGCTTATAAATATTGCCCGTTTTTGGCCTCTTCGTTTTATAGTTATTTTTATACTTCCAAAAGTTTTCTTTATATTGATTCGTAAATGTTTCGAGAGCATTAGGGTTTTTTTATGAGAAAGTTATATTTTCAAAATATTGAAAACAAAAAGGGATTTTATGAGTTATGTATACAAACAAAACTTTTATTATACATATTAAAATTCAATAACATTTTTATACATGCTCATTTACATGAAGCTTTGTTAACAAGAAAACTTTACAATATTTTAATACAGTAATTTAAAAATAAGACATTAAGTATTAAAATTTTTATTTCTATATTTACAGGTTTAAAATTTTTATTTTTATAGCCTTCTATAGTATATTTCTGGTATAAATAATTTTACACTATGAATATCCATTTAAATCTTCTTAAAATAACTATTTTTTATGAATTTTTTCAACACAATTTATCAAAATCGAACACAAATTCCATCATGGGTACAAGGTTCATGAATTAATTTTTTACGGTTTCTTAATTCGTTTTCTTACCTATGTTTTGTTTCAAAGAACAACAAGAGAAGTCTCGTTGCATATTCCCAAAATGCAACCTCTCGGAAAGTTTTTTTCTTTAATTAAAACAAAGAAAGTTAAGTTAACATTGAAATAAATTAAATAGCGTCTTAAAAATATATAGTTATTAAGAAAGAGAGTTTCAAATTATTACACAATATATTCTTTTGGAAAAGTTGCATGCTATCACCAAATATATATCCCAAATTTTTTACATAAAGGAAAGATAATTGCATTTCATGCAGTATAATAGCTTTTAGTATGTAACAATTATTATGTTCTCAGACATTTCCTTTTATTCCCCCCAAATTATTGCAAGACTTAATTGTGGTAGAAAGTGAAATATGTTTATCCCTATTCTTCTTATACTCTTTTGTGCTAAAATAGCAGTTTACTTTAAGAGCTAAATAAAACTTTTCTATCAGTGTTTTCTTTATAAATATTACCCATTTTTGGCCTCTTTGTTTTATAGTTATTTTTATACTTATAAAAGTTTTCTTTTTATTGATTCATAAATGGTTCTAGAGCAATATGGTTTTCTTTTGATAAAGTTACATTTTCATAATATTGAAAAAAAAAGGATTTTATGATTTACGTATACGAACAGAACTTTTATTATAATTATTAAAATTTAATAACTTTTTACCACTGACATTTAATAGGTGCTTTGTCACGCTACAATGTATAAGAATGTGCATGATTTAGTCAAAATATATCTAAAGTAAGCTACTGATTGCAAAAAATGACAAAAAATACACTTAAAATGCATATAAATATTGCATGCTTAAAATCGATTGAAATATACGGAACTGGAATAGCGGTATTCTTAAAATCTTTGTTTATGTAAATATTTTCACAAAATTACTAAACACAAGAAATTATTAACCAAATCACGAGACTGCATGTATAATAATACATGTAGAAGATTTTTATCATTTTTATTAATTATTACGCGAGTAGTACTGAAATTTCAAAACCAGGGAATTCTTTAGTAAAAGTATTTTCTTATATTTTGTGCGTTTACGCTAGATTTAGTTTTCTATAAAGAAAGAAAAATACTGATATTTGTCCTGAAAAATAGCCTTATACGTATAACCCCTGCTATTAACTAAATCATTTTTAGCTATAGTTAATTTTATACTTCCTAGCTATACTTATTTTTATACTTCCTTCTTCGGATGATTTTAAGAAATTTTCATACATTATTTAAAATTAGGCTCTGATGTTTTATAATAATTTTAAAACTACATTAAGTGCTTATCCAATAATGATTTTATTTTTTTTTATCTTTTCGCTCTATTTCACTTTTCAGATATTGAAATTCTTATGCAAAAATTAACTTAGAAACATCTTTAAAATAATTTGTAATTAATGCAATTGTTCAATATAAATTATTATGAAAAATTCATGGACATTTTGGCAAACTTAGAGTTTTTCCTTTAATTATTGTTGATATTTTATACCTTATAACTTTTAATTTAGAAAAATGAAAAAGAATAAAATTGCATATGCGCAAAATACAATTAAAATGACTTTCTATAATACAGTAGAACCTCGCTAATTTCGACTCCGTTAATGCGAATCTCCGGATAATCCGGATTGTGTTTGACAATTTTTTTTTTTTAAGTTTGAGAAGCGATTGGCAAATTTCCATGACATAAATTTATTTCATACTCGTATGCTGCATAAAAAAGTCTTTCTAAAATGTTCTCAGAATAATACCTTAAGCTTTCTTAATGAAACTATTTGATGTTATCTAAAAAAGGAACAACTATGTATCATTTAAATTTATCAATTATTCCAATTTTCTATTAGCCATAATAAAGCAACGTCCCTTTTAGAACAATTAATGGTTTATTTTTAACGCCACATGGAGACTACACGCAACGAACAACTTATGCTTAAATGGATGTGTGACGACACGATTTGGCACAGCAGAAGATTACAAAATGTATAATTATAAAGTAATTTAAATTTTTACTGTTTGTAAATGTTTAATATGTTTAATATAAAGGTGATTTTCTGTAAGTATGTTTTATTTTATTTCATTTACTCTTTTTTTCCGGGTAATCCGGATTTTTGATAATCCGGATTGGCTCTAGTCCCAATTAATCCGATTTATAGGGGTTTTAGTTACTACCAAAACTGTTACTAGCAAAATTACATGTTTTCCGCCAAGTTATCTGCAACTCTCGCAACGTTATAATGTAGAAGCCTGAGAAGGGAGCTTTCAAAACAATGAGTTTACCTGGAAACAATATGCTTGTTGCATCAGCAATTAAATAAATATAAGCTAAATTCATTTCTAAAATGAAAACTCAAAATTACACTATGCGCAAATACTTTCCATGTTTTTTTGCATTCTCTGATGAACGCTGGGTTTATACTGGGAAATACTTTGAATTAAAGTAATTTAACATATTTTCAAATATTTTTGTCATATTTTTAGTAGTTTGCACATACTGTAATTTTAAGTTTATGCATATCGCAAGTCATAGACAAAAATATGACACCAGTATTCAACCTCATTAATAAATTAATTGTTTTTTTTAAGTTTGATAAAATTTAAATGATATGTATTATTTCATGATACTCCTTTTTTATTACCCCTTAAGGATCGGACCATCTTATGTATGACATAAACAAATTAAAATTTTATTTTATACACATTAGTGGCGAATTAAGAGACAAAAAGCGAAAGTATAGATTTTTTATGTGAGACATGATAATAATGAGAAACCACTATATCAGTACAAATAAACTGAACTGTTAAGAAATCCTGTAAAAACATAGATAAATAGGAGATTCTCTGTAAATTTGTATTAGTTCTCAGTTGAAAACATTCGATTGAGTTTCTTGGCCATTATTCTATACGCATTTGCCTTACCTTAAATTAAATTCCCTGTACGGTTTTCCATGATTTTATTTAAAGATATTTTTTTCTTTATTAAATTTTGGCATTCAAAATACACATTTTCAAATCCTTTTGAAAATTTTTTGACACATTAAAAAAGAAAGTTTAGTGTATTTCTATTTGGAAAACAGTTTTGTCCTCGGAAAAGAATTGGGAAATCTGAAGTATATCTGAATTTCTTCATTGGTTGAATTCCACAACTTATTTCATTTTATTTCAATTTATTCGTTTTCTGATTGGCCTATGTTTAATGTCCAAAAATGGAATACTTCTGTTTTTTATTTTATTCGTTTTCTGATTGGCCCATGCTTATTGTCTAAAAATGAAATACTTCTGTTGCCATGATGACAAAAGAAATATTAAAAGCTACAAAAAAATTAAAAACTCAATTGACAAATTTAGATACAAGTTTCAAACAAGTTGCATTTAAAAGTAATTTATTTCTGTATATGACGGTGTAAAAATTAAAAATGTGCAATGTTTAGAAATTGAAAAATTTACAATACCGAAAATTGTTAAATTAAAATTTCATTAAATATTGGTTTATAACTAGCCCAGAAATATTAAAGTGAATCTAAATGTCGAAGGATATTAATATGACTCTGTTTTTTCTTAATCTACGTATAGTCTTTTTTTTTTAAATAGTCGTTGTAATTTGTTAAATTACAATTTTTTTAATGGGGGGGAATTTTTTTTTCAATTTATTTAGAATATTTAAAAAAAGGAAACAACATCTGATCGGAGTTACCGGGGTTAAAAAAAAGGTATCTCACTCAAAAAAGTTCCAGTCACAAAATGTCTTGGGTTCAAACCTCAAGGGGGCTAGAGACGAATTGTGTTAAAGTTTAACCAACTAGATCCCAACCCCCGAGATATTTTGAGATATTTTAATTCGTATATCTTAATTCCCAACAGAAAATTAAAAAAACAATAATTGCTTTAATTAATAACAGAACATTCTATATTTAAATATAAAGAAAATAGTCATTGAATTTTTCTGGTGTAAAATCATATTTTTTGAGCTACATAATTACGAGAGAGTTTTCTATCATGGGAATTAAAGGGTTAATGATATAACAGTTAAAATTTAATCTTAAAAATTCCATGCTATTTGAAACTCGTTGAAGATTTAGCGATTTACTAATTTTAAAAACTAAATTAAATTATTATTATTAAAAATAAACTTACAGATTCTTGTGCATTTTTAACGATGTTAATTTATGTTGTCAATTTATTCTAAATTCACCGAATAGCTTCTTTGTTATTTAATAGAATCTCTGGTTTTCTAATCTCTGTAATTTTAGAGAAGACTTGAGATAATTGATTACCCGTACATTCTTTGTAATTTCACTTATCCGTTTAAACGCAATGTTCGCAAATGGGAACATTGCATTACTTGTAACACAAAACATATATTTTCCAACATAACAACGATGTCGTTATTTTTCCTATAAAAAATAAGGTTAATTTAAACTTTTGATTTTTTTTAAGCATTTATCGCAGGTATAAGGAAAATGTAAATTCCTTAACACTTTCGCTGCCGCACACGCGAAAGCGCGTGATATGGCGCCAACTTTAAGGGACCACTCACGCGCCAGCGCGGTATGTGGGGCGATGTCCAATAGCCAGTCATGCGCTGGCACGGGAAAATCTTTTACTGATTCTTTGTTATAAAAAGTAAATCAGCTTCTGGGAAAAACCCACTTCTACAGTGCGGCATTATCTAGCATCAATTCTTTACGTAACCAGCAGCGTACATGTTAATTTGTATAAAAAATGTATTATTTGCTTTTATCGTTTTCTCTATATTACTTACATTTGATCACTTGGAATCTAATGTTTCTGTTTTTGGAATATGAGAAAATACTCAAGAATAATATATAATAGCATATAGCGGAAAATAATTTGTTATACATGCATAGGTTGTCAATCAATAATCATGTTCCAAAATACAAACACTGTACCAAAAACAGCCATAAAAACTGCAGAAAATTTTCATTTGTTATTTTCTAAATTTGTATGCATAAATTAATACATTTGAAGCTGTAATATAAGCAAAACAAAATTATAATTACATTGCGACATTAATTCGGCGTGTAAATGTTAAAAATTTTTAACAATGTAAATTATTGATGATTGAACCTTTTAAAACATTTACTATGTAGCGGTACATTACATTTGCTGCACCTGCACATAGTTACATAAATTATCCGTACCTAGAATTGCCTTCCTTAATTGCATTTGTAAAAACAATTTAAAAATTATGGAGAATATTTTTCAAAATATTGTGCATTATTAGATGCTGATTTTAAATTTTGTTTGAAGAAGAATCATATAGCAAATTTTTCTTTAAAAATAGATATCATACGTATAACTTGTAATAATAAATGTTTTTAACAAAATCAAAAGGAATGTTTCAATAACGCAACGTTAGTCTTTAATGGGATAATAACGTTTTGTGTTACAGTACCATGCATATGTAATATTGTATGTGGTATTAAAAAGCATTTAAAATTCTACATTACGTGCACATAATAATATTTTGTGTAATGTCCCAAAATCAAAAGTTATGAAGTAAGGAAATGTCGCCAATAATTTGATGAACCCTGTATATTAAATTAAACTATTTTTTAGTAGTTTGGGAGTGTATAGGAAAAATGTTCTAAATTTTTTTTTAACCATGAATAAGAATAACAAATGTGAATGTGCATAAAAAGTAGTACTCTAATACAATTTTTATTGCTTTTAAAATGATTTTGACAAATACATACTATAAGTAACAATATAAATATACACAAGGAAATTGTTACATATACACCTATATACATAATTTTTTATAATTCTAAGACATCAATAAATGCAAAAAATGAATTACAAAAGTGCATTTTTACAAACAAAAAACATAAGTTAAATAAAACAGTGTAAAAATCAATCTACATGCATGGAGAAAAAAATGTATTACCAAAGTAATGTTTTAAAATTTAGTTAGATGGATTCGTTTAAATGAAAAAAGCAAATTACTGTTACATGTATTCCATAAATATATGTAAGTAACTAATGAATTTTTGCTATTAACGACATTTTGCTATGCATTGACGTCTTAAATAATTTCAAAGAATAATAATAATATCAACATTTTTAAGTGTGAGACATAAAATTGCTATTTTAGCAGATTTATATGATATTATATAAGCGGTTTTGCAGTAAAATGTTTTTATATATCTTTGTAGTGTTTATAACTGAATAAATATCCAATATTTTAGGTAGATTTCGTAAGAAATACTACCTATTGCAATCGCACCAGTTTATATATCTATCTATCTATCTATCTATCTATATATCTCACTTTTTTATGGACACGATAACTTCTATAATTCTTCACCAATCTCCACCAAACTGGTACATAAAATCAATGGGGATAAAATCTTGGCTGAGTTCGTTAATGGGCAAAATCGGACAAAGGGGGTCGGAATAGGGGGCGTTTTTGTGAAAACCGAAAAAACGCCATAACCTCTTAATTAAAGTAGATATCGAATCCGTTTAAAGTTTATATTACTTCTTAAAAATGGGCCAAAAGTATACACATGACAGATTTTTGATAAATTTAGAAGTGGGCTCAAGGGGCGAAAAAAACAGGGATTTTAAGAGAAAAAAATTCATAACATCGTCAATTTTCAAGATATCAAGTCCAATTAAATTTTTTATAAATGTTCTTAAAATTATCTAAAACTTTTGTATTTACATGTTTTTGATAGGACCAACTTTTACCGATGAAAAAAATTAAAAACGAAAAGAAAAAGGGCGCTGAAAAAAGAGAAAAATCCATAACTCCGTCAATTTTTAAGATATCAAATCTGATTAAATTTATTTTACATCTTCTCAAAAATATCTACAACTTTTATATTGACAAGTTTTTCATAGGACCAATTCGTATAGCAAAAAGAAATTAAATAAAAATAGGAGTTGGAGAAAAAACCTCAAATCCAAACGGCTTATATTCTGACTCATTTTTAAATTCATTTTCCATTTTAAACGCATCCAAATGGTAGATCCTCTTATTTAGAAACTGTATAAAGTGACGCATTGGTCAATTTTCTGATAAAGACAGAATACATTTCAAAAAAGGCTACCAAAAAGGGTATTTTGAACAGAATTTCCGAAAGTCATCGGGACTGAAAATTGAAGGAAGTATTCAAATAAGAAATTGCGTTTTTTTCTGACTCGTTTTTAAATCCATTTTTCTTCTCAAACGCATCCAATTTACAGATCCTCTTATTTAGGATCTAAATAATGTGATGCATTGGTCAGTTTTTTGATAAAGACGGAATATATTTCAAAAAAAGGCTACCAAAAAGGGTATTTTGAACAGAATTTCCCGAAGTCTTCGAGATTTGAAAATTTAAGGAAGTTTTCACATAGCAAATTGCGTTTTTTATGATTCGTTTTAAAATCCATTTTCGCTCTCAAATGCATCCAATTTACAGATCCTCTTATTTAGGAACTATATACTGTGATGCATTGGCCAGTTTTTTGATAAAGATGGAATATATTTTTAAAAATGCTGTCAAAGTGAGTATTTCGCATAAATTTTCCGAAGCAATCATGATTAAAGAATTAAGGATGTATTCAAACAACAAATCGGTTATTTTATGACTCATTTTTAAATTTAATTTTTTTCTCAAATGCTTTCAACTGACAGTTTTTTGTTATTTAGGAACTGTATAATGTTCTGTTTTGGTCGATTTTTTAATAAATTTAGAATCTATTTCAAAATGTGTTGTCATAATGGGCATTTGAGCTGAATTTTTCTTAAAATGATTCTGATAAAACCAGTTTTTGCAGAAAAATGAAATTAAAAATTTTTCATAAACGGCCAAATGAAGTTATTAAACTGGATTTATCTCTAATTATATAGATATATATATATATATATATATATTATTATATATATATATATATAATATAATAATTAATTATATTAAGGAAATTATATTATATATATATAATATATATAATATAATTTCCTTAATATATATATATATATATATATATATTAAGGAAATATTATTACATTTGATGCAGCAAGAATTGTTGTGTTTTTGTACTTTTCTTTTATCCCTGCAATTTATTGGATGACTTAATATTCAGTATAAAACGAAATATGTTTAGCCCGATTGTTCTTACGCTCTTTTACGAGAAAATCGCAATTTTATATGAGGCACTTCAAAACACTGATATTATTATTCTTTGAAATTATCTAAGGCATCATTGTGAATAAAGTGAATGTCGTGAAATGTCGTGAATAAAAATAATTCGTTAGTTTCTTACATGTATTTCCAAATTGAAATTTTATAATTAGTTCTTGTGCAGTTCTATTATCAAATTTGAAACAATCTCTTCGAGTGGAACAAAGCAAAAGTGAAATTAAACTTAGAAATCAGAGCCGTGTAATTGTTTTGTACAAAACTGTCCAGGGATGTCTTCTGTTAAAATAATTTGAAGCCGAAGAATTTACGTTTAGCTAATAAGTTCCAGAAGCTTTAGAAAATGAAATTGACCTCTGTTACTAGAAAGGTTTTTCGTTTCCTGTGAAAGACGATTTTTTAAATCATCCTCTGTATATATAGGAATGTATCGCAATTATCAAAATTTTGACTTTTCTGTTCGTTACATTTTATAATGTTTAGATTTTCAAATATCTTATTTTTGAGGTCTTGTTTTGCGGCGCCATTGGGTTATATTTTCGTGTGTATTTAATTTTTAATTGTTTTGTACAAAATTGTCGATGGATGTATTCTGATAAAATAACCTGAAGAAGAAGAAGATAAATATTATTAAGCTCTAAATGCTTTACAAAATGTAAAACATCTAGATCTTATTCGGCTTCTAGAGCGCCGTTCGCTTATTTTTTCAAGAGTACTTAATTGTTTAATTGTTTTGTACAAAATTGTCGATGGATGTCTTCTGATAAAATAATCTGAAGAAGAAGATAACTTTAAATATTATTAAGCTCTAGATGATTTACAAAATGTAAAACATCTAGAGCTTATTTGGCTTCTAGAGCACCGTTGGCTTATTTTTTCAAGAGTACTTAATTGTCTAATTCTTTTGTACAAAATTGTCGATGGATGTCTTCTTATAAAATAATCTGAAGAAGAAGAAGATAACTTTAAATATTATTAAGCTCTAAATGCTTTACAAAATGTAAAACATCTAGAGCTTATTTGGCTTCTAGAGCACCGTTGGCTTATTTTTTCGAGAGTACTTAATTGTTTAATTGTTTTATTCAAAATTGTCCATGGATGTCTTCTTATAAAATAATCTAAAGAAGAAGAAGATAACTTTAAATATTATTAAGCTCTAAATGCTTTACAAAATGTAAAACATCTAGAGCTTATTTGGCTTCTAGAGCGCCGTTGGCTTCTTTTTCGAGAGTACTTAATTGTTTAATTGTTTTGTACAAAATTGTCGATGGATGTCTTCTTATAAAATAATCCGAAGAAGAAGAAGATAACTTTAAATATTATTAAGCTCGAGATGATTTACAAAATGTAAAACATCTACAGCTTATTTGGCTTCTAGAGCGCCGTTGGCTTAATTTTTCGAGCGTGTTTATTTGTGTAATTGTTTTGTACAAAATTGGCAATGGATGTCTTCTTAATACATAATCTGAAGAAGAAGAAGATAACTTTAACTATTATTAAGCTCTAGATGCTTAATAAGATGTAACTGGACTCTGTTATGAGAAAGGTTTTTTATTCCTTGTGAAGGTCGGATTTTTTAGCTTCCTCTAAATCTGCAGCAATGTATCGCAATCGTTAAAGTTTTGACATTTCTTTCTTTGTATTTAATAATTTTTATATTTTGAAATATTTCATTTTTGCAATTTCATAGAATGTTGGCTTATTTCTTCGAAAATATTTGATTCTTAATTGCCTCTATGATTTCTATATCTTGCAAATAGTTTTTAAAATAAAGAATATTTTTAAAATATTACTTAAAAATGAAAAAAAATAGTACAAAAATAAAATTTTTATTTTTAAATTAATATCTAAACCAATTACAATATTTACTGTCATAAAAAGCGCAGCCGTGTATGCCCTTTTTCTAATTCTAGCACATGAAGAATAGTAAAAAGCCAATTGCATTGTTTCATTTTCGTATGCAAAAAAATTTCTAAGTTAAATAAAAGTGTGTAAAAAGCATTAAAGTCTCTACAGTATTTTATGCATCAATAAAGTAGTTTTTAACACTCGTATCTTAAAAATATTATGTTATATATTCTTTTGAAAACTAGTATGCTATCACCGAATAAACATGTTTGATTTTTGATCTAAAGGAAAGATTATTACATTTGACGCATCAGATTAACTTTTAGTATAAAACAATCATTATATTCTTGGACATTTCCTTTTATTCCTGCGTTTTATCGGTGACTTAATTTCAGTATAAAATGAAATATGTTGAGCCCCATGATGTATGTTAAATAGTAATTGCATACATTGTAAAAAAAAAAGGTATCCTGGGGTAATAACGCCACGTTAAGGTTCTACCAATTTTCACGGCTCAATTTTAGATTGTATTTTTCAAACAAATATAAAATTTGATACAGCAACTAATTGACTATCTATATAAAAAAGTAATTTAACAGATATGTATTCATAAAATATAATGGCGTGATTTCTTGACCAATGCTATTTGGCGTTATTACCCACATGTATGGGTAATAACGCCATGCAAACAAAACTATGAAATAAGATGGACGAACTGCATGTAGATTTCTCAATTCTAAAAATACGAACTCTACAAACTTAGAAATTGACAAATTGCATTCTAAACTATTGAAAATGTTCAATTTTTTGTGAAAGTGTAAGAAAAATAAAGGTGTTGTGTAGGGGAGGGGGGTTTGCGGCAAAAGAATATCAGACAATGAGCTTCTTTTTGCTCAAAAAGGACAGCTTAAATAGAATTATTAGAAACATTGCACAGTTTTAACTGTGTTTATTTGAATCAGTATTTAGGATGTAGCTCGGCCACTCTAGGGAATCAAGCGGAGTATTAATGCCAAGGATTGGTGTTATTACCCCGATATAGTTATTGCGCAGTACATTTTAAATTACAAATTATCTCGAGAAGATATCCAAAATCTTCAACATTTTGAAAGTACGTGAAATGCACTACAAATTTATGTAATTAACAAAGTATTTCCGGATAAAAAAAAATAGTCGTCACATCACAAAACGTATCTCGCAAATTTTAGATCAAGCGTTAATTTAGTTGCTCGTAAAAGCAATAAGACCTACAAATGAAACAAATTAACTTGAACCTGTTTTTGCGATTTATATGACTCAAAACCCTTCTGCGCAGAGCACATGGGTGTCATTTACCAGAATCTTTCATAATTATGCATAATATTAGCACTTGGCGTTATTACCCCGCCTGGCGCTATTACGCCAGACCACCTTAATAATAAAAAATAAAAAAAATCTGGAAAAATACTAAAAGTTTTCTAGAAAACTGGTATTTGTAGAACTTTTTACGTATTTAAAACAGGAAAAAATTATGTAACAGATACACATTTGCACTGAAAGTCAAAAAATCTGTAAGGTTACTAAATATTTTTTAGGAAACTGTGATTTAAAGAATTTCTCATGTAACTGCAACCCAGATTACAGATAAAATTTTAGTAAGGTAAGTATAATTTTAGTAGACTTTTTTGTGAAAATTACAGATTTCTGCAACTTTACAAAAAATAATTTTGTGAATTTACATTATTTCTTGTACAGCGTGCCGGTAAAAGGTTAGTAACCATACAGATTTCGGCAACATTACATCTGTAAAATTGCAGATTCTTTTTTTTTTTTTTTTTTTTTTTTTTTTTTTTTTTTTTTTTTTTACAGTGTATGAAACATTTCAAAACATTGATATTATTTCTCTTTGAAATTATTTAAGAAATCAATGTACAGCGAAATGTCGTGAATGACAATAATTCATTAGTTTCTTACATGAATTTCCAAATGGAAATTTTATAATTAGACTATTATTAAATTTTAAACAATCTATTCGAGTGTAACAATAGATAAAGTGAAATTAAACTTGGAAATCAGAACCGTGTAATTGTTTTGTATAAATTTATCTAGGGACGTATTCTGATAAAACAATCTGAAGAAGAAGAAAATATGCTTAGCTAATATTAAGGCGGCTGGTGAGTCAGAGGCTGGTTTCCGCTCTGTCATGTTAAGTTTTTGGACTTTGATGCATTCTTATATTCAAAATATCTCCTCACAGAATTAATAATTTAAATTCCTCTTTCAATGTTTTTTTCTTTTCTTTGAATAGCTCAAATCAATGGACTGTATGACTATATTTTAAATATAGTTCGATGAATTACGAAAAATAAACTTGTTTTATTTCACAACAAAAAGAATGGTTGTGGAGCTCACTATAGAGAACCATTCCAAACAAAAAGTGAAAACAAACAACAACAATTGAGTTCTTTTCAAGCAGACGATAAAACAAAAAATAAATAAATAAATAAATAAATGAACAAACAAACAAAAAAAAAATCCCATGGTACAATGATCATGCAAACTTGGCCTCAACACCGTTCTTAAAAGATATCACTTTTTTTCTTAGCTGTCAAAATATTTCTAATTTTTTTGCTCAATTTATTATTTTATGTTTTAAAAACTGACTAGTTGAAAGTAAAAATTCAACACGTTATATAAAATTGTGCATAGATTTTAGAAATATTTTGAAAACTAAGAAAAAAGTACACATCTTTTAAGAAGAGAACACTGTAAAAAGAAGTTCAACATATTAATTTCCCGAGAAAATATTTTGAATATGAAAATGTGTCCAAGGTCCATAGTCTTTACATTGATAGGGAAAATTCGGCCGCTCAGTGTCCAGCCGCCTTAAGTTCCAGATGCTTTGCAAAACGAAATTGACCTCTGTTACGAGGAAACGATTTGTTTTCCCGTCAAAGATGTTTTTTTATCTTCCTCTATATCTGTAAGAGTGTATCGCAATCGGTAATTTTTTTTTCATTTCTTTTCTTTGTATTATATATATTTTTTATACTTTGAAATTTCGGGTTTTTGCAGTTTCATAGCTGTTAGGTTTATTTTTTCGAGAGTGGTTCATGCCTAAGTGCCTGTATGGTTTCTACATCTTATCAGTAGTTGCAAAAAAAAAGGATATTTGGGGAATTATTTCTTAAAAAAAATTGCACAAAAATAAAATTTAATTTATATCACTAAAATCCGAGCCAATTAAAATGTTGTATTGTCGCAGAAAGCACACCTGTGTATATAATGTTTTCTAACACATGAAGAATAGTAAAAATGCAATTACACAATTTCATTTTTACACATAAAAAACATTCTAAGTTAAATAAAAGTGTGTAAAAATGAACCCAATTTCTATAATATTTTGTGCAATAAAATTGTTAAGACACTCATCTTGGGAAAGAGTATTGCATTTGACGCATCATAATAACTTTTAGTATAAAACAATTATTATAATCTTAGACATTTCCTTTTATTTCTCCAAGTTATTAGAAGACTTAATTGCAGTATAAAATGAAATATGTTTACCCCGATTGTTCTTATGCTCTTTTGTGCTAAAAGAGTAGTTCCCTTTAGGAGCTAAATAAAACTTTATTTCGGTATTTTTCCTTTTATATGTTGCCCATATTCTGCCTCTTAGTTTTATAGTTATTTTGATACTTACAAAAGTTTTCTTTTTATTGATTCATAAATGTTTCTAGATCATATGTTTTTTATGAGAAAGTTATATTTTCAGAATACTGCAAAAAGAAGAGTTTTGTGACAAATGAATCGAAGCACAGTTTTTATTATGTAACTTAAAATTTAATAGCATTTTATACATACTCATTCGTTGCAAACTTTTTTAATTGTAAAAATCCCACAAATCTGTACATACTATTTTTATTTTAAAAGTTTTCAAGATTTTAAAATTCACACAAACGTATTTCAACTGTTAATTTTAATGTTAATGGTTTTGATTTTTTTAATTCTATTCCCATGACTGTAAATTTCTGGCATTAAAATTTTTATTCTAGTAAATAATTTACAATTTAAACCCTTTTAAAAGATTTATTTTAATTACGCATTTAGGAAAGCAGTCAAAATGAAATCAGAAGGCAACTGCGAATCACGGAAGAGTACAATCAAAAGGGACAACAGATACAGAGAAGAAGAGGAACGAAGAAGATAAATACATGCATATATGAGAGCTCAATTAAATATGTATATATAGGCTATATATATAGGTTAACGCACACACGCATGTATATATATCTAAATATACACATACATAATTAAACAAAAAGTTTAAAAATAGTAGTGCAATTTTTTTTCAGGCTACGGGGAACGCTTTAGAATGAGATTTATCATTAAAATAATTTCACGATTAAGACGAATATATATAAATTAACAAGAAAATCTCTTTCAAAGGTACTATTGGCATTAAAGATAGTATTAGCGGTTTGAAAATGAAAACTATGCCGAAATCCCAAGAGTGTTTGGCAATAGAATTTCTTGATTAATAGCTTAACGTGAGAGTTCTTTTAAACGGAATTCAAGATTTTTTTTTTAACTTTACCAATATAAGGTAAATCACAGCCGCTACAAGGAAAGTTATAAATTCCTCATTTCTGAATATCAGGAACCTGACATTTAGTGAAAGGGAACTTGAATTCATTGACAGGTTTACAGATAACGTCAAAATTCAAAGGTCTTGAAACTTAAGCTAATTTGAAACGTGAATGAGGATAAAAGGAAAGGATAACCATATTATCAGGTTTACTTTTAACAGAAGTGGAATAAGTAGATTTAATAGGTGCCTACCGAATTTATTCACAGCATTATTAATGATACAATGATTGAAACCGCTTTTGATAGCAGAGGCTTTTTATTAATTCAGTTTATCGAAAAAAAAATTGAGAGCACGATTTACATTCGCATAAAAAACACCAACATTTTGGTTGTTTAAGAAGTTTCATCTCTTCATATGTCTCACACTATCATTTAATCATTATCTCACCCTACACTGAAAAAAAAAAAAATGCAAAGGTATTAAACTTTTTCTAGGTAACATGGATTCCAAGAACTTTTCCTGTAACGGTAACAGCAAAAATTCAAGTTTCAGAATCGATTACATGAATTTTTCCTGTTATCGTTACATGAAAAGTTCTTGGAATCCCAGTTTCCTAGAAAATATTTAGTACCTTCACAGATTTTTTTTACAGTGTAGTTTCAACTTATTTTCTTTCAATTACAAAATGTCACTTTTACATGCATATGTACTAAAATAAATAACAGATTGTAAAAATCAATTGAGTTAATTTAATATTTTATGGGTTATAACAAAGAAGTTTTTAAGACGCACATCTTCAAAACATTACAAAATATCTTTTTGAAAACTGTAACTCTATCAGCGAATATAAAGCCCAGATTTTAGACGCAAAGGAAAGATTATTACATTTGATGCAGAATAATAACTTTTAGTATGTAACAATTATTGGGTTCTTAGACATTTTCTTTTATTCCCCCAAGTTATCGGAAGACTTAATTGCAGCATAAAATGAAATATGTTTATCCCAATTGTTCTAACGTTCTTTTGTGCTAAAATAGCAGTTCCCTTTAACAGCTAAATAAAACTTTTATATCCGCATTCTTTTCCTTGTGTATATTGACCGTTTTGAGTCCTCCCATTTTATAGCTGTTTTTATATTTTTAAAAGTTTATTTTTATTGATTCATAAATAGTTTCAGAGCAATGTGGTTTTGTTATGGCAAAGTTATATTTTCAGAATATTGAAAAAAGATTGATTTTAAATTATTTTTTATTGTATATATAAGTTTATATAACTTTTTATGCATGCAAATTCACATGAAGTTATGTTAATTAAAATATATAAATGTTTGTGTATTGATAAATACATAAATATATTTAATTTAAAAACATTGCAACTATTTTTAAAAACACCAAATTTATTGCAATTGTTGCTTCTAAATTTTAACAGAACTTATGGAAAACAAACATAAATGCTATCATATGTACAGGAAATGTATAAATAAATTAAGGTTTCTTACCTCATAAGTTTGGAGTATAAATTCAGATGAAAAATGGGATTAAATTTTAGAAAAATACATAAAAAAAGATATGTACAACAATGTATAATACAAAGAACGTTAAGTACTATCCGGCAATTTATGTGTCATCATAATGGTGTAATTTTAAGAAAGGCAGCGATATGCGAAATGAAAGTGGCGAATGTACAAGCAAAAAATTTATGTGTATTGTGGTGCTCTAATAAAAAATATGTTACAAGTAAATATCATTTGTCTTTTAATTAATAGTTAATTAATAATTTCATAAAAATTTAATTTAAAATATTTTGTGATTATACTCGTTATTTGACTATTGTCGTTAGTTGATTAATAAAGGTTTGAGTTACAGATTTATGTACATGTAATTTTATTTCAGGTACTAAAGCATCTTTTTGAGTAGCAGTTTACGTAAATGTAATATATATATATATATATATATATATATATATATATCTTTTTTGTCATGCTCCATATTCCAAATTTATGAAGGAGGAAACATCATCAATAATTCATAGACACCATGTGAATATTATAATAATTTTTTATTAAGGGTTTAGTAATATATATATATATATATATATATATATATATATATATATATATATATATATATATATATATATATATATATATATATATATATATATATATATATATATGACGATTTAAAGTTAGGGGGGCAGAAACATCATCGCCAGGTTTCTCTTACTCCGCACAGAAGTCATGGCCAGCGTGAAAAATAAATAAATAAATAAATAAATGTAGAAGGTCAAAATAATACTTCCTTGGCTGCTGCAAGTTCATTTTATTAAACTGTAGCTATAATCGAGGGAAAAGCTCCTGTTGCAGACGATATTTTACCGAAACATCCAAAAAATATTCCATGCTTTACTACATCAAGTCGTACTCATGCAAGAGCGCACCCAAGAATCCTTTTTCTCATCTCATCTCTCCCTTACCACCTCTCGAGCTTCCTCTTTTAAATCTAAAAAGAAAATTCTAGAACATTCTCTAACCTCAAACCATCATTCTTTTATGTAAACAGAATTCTTGTCCAGTTACGAAACTATTTTCCACAGACGATAATTTTATTTTAAAAAAATATTTATTATTTAACCAATTTATAATCGACTCGGAATTTCTTAGGCAGACGATTTTTATAGATGATTAATTTTAAGAGAAAAAGAAAAAAAATGAAGTTATTGATATGCACACTATCAAAGGTTGACGGAGGAAAAATAAACAAATAGATAAAATAAAATAATGATATTTTTTGAAAGGTATGGTTTTGGAATAAATTTAATAAGACTTTCTTAAAAAGGGTTGATAAAAACATAAAAAAATGAGTTTTATTTGGAATATTAGGAAATAAAGTTTAATTAAGAATATTTTTAATTTAGAGTCATCTTTTTAAATTTACGCATACTGGAATAATGTTTTTTAAGGCAAATTAAGAATTTATATCGTCTGCATAAAGATTAACAGATTAGATCTAGAAACAAGATTTTAATTTAATAATTTGAAGTAAGTACGGAATATTATTATAAGAAAATTAAGATAGTATAAAGGTTAGTTTTGGAGAAAAAAATTTAAAATTTGTAATATATATATAACTTTAAACTGAGGAAAGAGGAAATTGGGACAAAATGGTAAATACTTATGAAAAGTATAATATATATATACGTTTATTACTTTTTTTAAATGGTTCTAAAAGGTATCCTAAATTTAACAGAAATTTAAGTATACACAGAGAAATTATCACAGGAAATACATCCGTGTACATGATTTTTATAAATCTAATACATCAAGAAATGTGAAAAATTACTCAAAATTTTTATTCTAGACAAATATAAACCATAATAATTAAATAATACACAGTAAATTCAATTACATTGCTATACCATTTTATGTATCAATAAAATAATTTGTTACACACTTATCTTCAAATATTATACAATATCCTCTTTTGGAAAAGTAGAATGCTATCGCAGAATATGTATCCCAGATTTTTTATGTAAAGGAAAGATTTTTACATTTGATTCAGTATAATAACTTTTAGTGTGTAATAATTATTATATTATCAGGCATTTATTTTTTCCCTCCTTGTTATCATAAGACTTAACTGCAGTATAAAATAAAATAAGCTTAGCCCGATTGTTCTTACGGTCTTTTGTGCTAAAATAGCAGTTCCTTTTAAGAGCAAAATAAAACTTTCCTATCGATGTTTTTTCATCATATATATTGCCCATTTTTGGCATCATCATTTTATAGTTATTTTTATACTTTCAAAAGTTTTCTCCTTATTGATTCATAAATGGTTTAAGAGCAGCGTGTTTTTCTTATGGCACAGTTATATTTTCAGAATATTGCAAAAAGAAGGGTTTTACGACTCATGTATACGAACAGAACTGTTATTATATATATTAACTTTTAATAAGTTTTTATGTATGCTTGCTCATAAGAACTCTGAAAACATATCTGGATGTGTATTTTTTTAATAAAGTTAAATAAGATTATTCAAATTAAACTAAGGATTGCTGAACATGATTACAAATATATGCTTAAAATGTATATAAATACATTTTATTACATCGACATAGACGACTTTGAAAAGGCGAAATTCTCAAAAACTTTGTTTTCGCAAAAACTTTAAAAGAAGACTAGTTGGATGTGCCAATCCCAAAACCTTCTTCTATCTCATACGTACATTTTTATATTTAACACTAGAACCGCGGGAAATTTTACCCAAGTTTTATAAAAAGAATTCACATCAGAAGTTTTATTTAAGTCTATTTAACTTATTTATTTAAAATAATTTTTGTGCAGTTTATATGTAAATTATTTTAAGAAGACTTATCTGGTTCGAATCGAGATCTTTTCAGTGAGTACGAGTCAAAATAACCCGGCTCCGCGGATCTAGTGTTACAAAAATAGTTACTCATATTAATGCTTTAATAATTTTAATTCAATACCAACTTTGATTTTCATCGTAAACTCATGCTCCAGTCAAATAATTGGAGTAAAAACGAATTTCCGTCTCTGCACGAGCCGATGGACAATAGAATGATAGGCGGATTTTTTTTTCAAATTCAGGGAAGACTTAGTTGTCATACTAAAAATAATTATACAAAATTTTTTAGTTTAGTTCTAGGCACAAGCTTACACACATTCAGGTTGAGCAATATTGATAATAGCACAAAAATCGCTATTGCAGCACCTCTTCCGGAGGATTTTTTTCAAATTCAGGGAAGACCATCTAGCTATAGCCAAACACTTACACAAAAAATATGGTTCAATTCTATGCATAACTTCATACACTTTTAGGCGGTACAATATTGAAAATGGCACAAAAGTACCTACTGCAGCGCTTCCTTACGGCGGATTTTTTTTCAAAATCAGGTAGGACCAATTAGCCATAGCCATACACCTAAACAAAAAGATTTGTTCAATTATATGCATAAATTCATACACTTTTGGTCGGTACAATATTGAAAGTGGCACAAAAATCGCGATTGCAGAATTCCCTTCCGACGGAATATTTCAAAATTGAAGGAGGGCATGCTTGCAACAGCCAAAATCATTCACAAAAAATTGGTTCAATTCTATGCATGTATTCATACACTTTTCGATGTTAAAATGGCGGCGTACGGACACACAGACACACAGACATACGGACAAACCGACAGACAGACATATTGTAAAAACATGTTTTTTGGAATCTTTGGCCCCTAAAACGTGTAATAACCTGTTTACACTATGGATAGTTAACCCTGCTGTTCTGTTTGGGTCTATTTGACCCGAAAATTTTATTGTTCACTTATAAAAAAAATTAGCGCAGAGATATTTCCATGAAACTTTTTGACTTTGTTCATTAGTAATATAACTATATATTCCTAGAAGTATTTACGTTTATTTATATTTCCAAGAGATATTTTTTAACTTAGTCCTAATGTACTGTTCGGGTCATATTGACCCGAGTTAAAAAATAATTTTATCATACACTTTTAATTTTGTTTGGAATCATTCAATAAAAATAATTAATATATCTATTTCGAAATATATCTATTTCGAAATCTGTTTCGTTGGCACAGGTGTTAGATCATGTGACAGGAGAGCAAAATCAAATGTTGATATCATTGGCGGAAGGGAAAAAACGAACGAAAGAAACGTACCTGTTAGTAGCGTTTCTTTTTTCTTGCTGTATTTCAATTTCTAATAATCTGAAGAACAGTTGTATCTTTGAATATTAGTGAAAAAATGGCGAATCGTAGAAATTTGAGCGACGCTGATATTGCTAAATTAATGGAAGAATATGACAGCGAAGTGGAAATTGCGTCTGAGTATGAAAATCATACAAGTGAGGAAATTGAAAGTGAATGTTCTGACAACGATTTCGATATTGATATTCAAAAGACGCACAATATACAGAGTATTCAGTCTAAAAATGGTGAAATAGTATGGAAATTGAATCCCCTTCTTCATTCTGGTCGATTAACGTCTGCTAACATTATAAAAACTACTCCAGGTGTCACAAGATATGCAACGACAAGGATAACTGACATAAAAAGAGCATTTGCGACGGTATTCAATTCTACAATCGAGAACGAAATCATAAAAATGACTAATATAGAAGGATGAAAAGTGTATGAAAAAGAGTGTAAAGTTATTAGTACTGAAACTTTTCAAGCATACATAGGATTATTATTTTTAGCTGGTGTGTACAAATCATATGGAGAATCAACAAAAAGTTTGTGGAATCAAGAAACAAGCAGAAATATATTTCGTGCTACAATGTCCCTCGAAACCTTTCATATGATATCGAGAGTAATTCGTTTTGACAATAAATCTACCAGACAAGAAAGAAGGTCTGTAGATAAATTAGCTGCTGTTGGAGATATTTGGGAAAAGTGGATAGAAATTCAACCTAAATTGTATAATCCAAGTGAAAATGTTACTGTAGATGAACAATTAGTAGGATTTCGTGGACGATGCCCTTTCAAACAATATAGACCTAGTAAGCCCTCCAAGTATGGGATAAAAATATGGATTTTATGTGATAGCAAAACTTCGTATGTACTGAATGAACAAATTAGAACTGGAAAAAATCAAGGATCAAAGCCAGAGGGAAGTCAGGGTATTAGGGTAGTGAGTGACCTTACTTATGGGTATTCGGGGCACAATGTTACATTTGATAACTTTTTCACATCCTATAACTTGGTAAAACTTCTTCTAAAACGGAAAATGACTATGCTTGGCACCATTAGTAAAAATAAGCCCGAACTTCCTATAAAATGCTAAACAAAGAAGTGCACAGCTCATCATTTTATTTTACAGAAGATACAACAGTTGTAAACTACATGCCTAAAAAGAAAAAAATGTTATTCTTATGAGCACTTTCCATCATGAAAATGAAGTTAGCGACAGACCTGACAAAAAACCACAAATGATATTAGATTATAATGCAACTAAAGGGGCGGTGGATAGTCTTGATCAACTTTTGAGTACATACACTTGTAAGAGAAAAACAAATCGCTGGCCTATGATAGTATTCTATAATATGCTTAATACATCTGCTTACAATGCATTTATTCTGTGGATTTCAATAAACAGCAAATGGAAAGAAAATAAATTAACCAAACAAAGGCTCTTTTTAGAAGAATTGAAGACATCTCTAATTTTACCACACATTGAAGTAAGACAGCATCTTCCCAGAAGCGAAGATTCAGTCAAAATTGTGAAAAGAATACGTAGTAAAAGTGCAAACGTAGCCTCGGAATCAGATGAGAACACTTCATTGTATACTAAACGTGCAAGATGCAAGTTCTGCCCATCAACCAACGACAACAAAACTAATATATTATGTTACAAGTGCAAAAAACACACTTGCAAATTTCACGTAAGCTATTTTTGTCCAAATTGTAAGTAAAAGTAAGTATTCAAATATTTTAAAGTTATTTTACTAATGTTTTGTATTATTTGATATATATTTAAGCTTATTTTACTATTTTTTTAATTATTTCTAAAATAGTTATTTTCATTTACTGCTAGAAAAGGTAATATTCTAAATCGGGTCACATTGACCCGAACACTACATACGTATAGTAAATGCAAACAGAACAGCAGGGTTAAGATATCTCAGGCCTGGAACTCTCTCAGAGAGTTCCACAAACTCTCTCAGAGAGTTTAAACACGCCCGGGCTACATACAGGAACAACCACTCACTCTCATTGGCTATAAAGCTTCGCTTTTACTGATTGGCTTTAGTGGCCGTCTTTATTTCAAGCGCAAGCGCACACGTTACATTTGTTCAGTTAAGATATACAGTGACATTCACTGAGATATATTAGGTAAGTTTTTCAATGTGAACAGGCATCCATTTCCGGGAGGATCCACTTCAAATACGGCGATCTTAAAATATCTTATGTTTGTGGTGTGAAAAGCGTATAAGTACGTCGAAAACCGGGAGTCGAAAAAAATTTCGATTACAATTCTTTCTTCTACTGAAGATAGAAGAAAGTAAAAATGATAACTAAAATCACGAGACTACGTATATAAGAGCACATGTACCAGTGTTTATTACTTTAGAAATTAATATCATACTTTGCAATAATAATTTTGTGCGTATAATAGTTTGCAAAATTTTAAGCAATCTTTGTACATAATTTTAAATAAGAATCTAAATTTGTATAATAATATAGCAACTTTTAACGGTGGTTTGTGATTCAGATGACTCAGGGCCTTTCAGCGTTCCTAGTGCAATTTTTTCGGACTCCTGCATAACTACACGCGATATTAATACTTGGCGTTATTACCGCAAGGCAATTTATATGATATATACCACTGAACAAAATACAATTGGAATAAAACAGAAAAACTATGACAGAAAAAGTATTTAAATACAATGTTAAAAGAAGATTAAAATAATAATAAAATAATTATAAATGAAAGCTAATTGCATTTTTGCTGATTCAACTGAAGCTAGCATACGGAAGTAAATATGGGCTTCTGATTAGTTAAATAATTTAAAGAGTATTTTGTTTTGGTTCATTTTGAAATTTATGTTTTTTATTCATCAGTTTCTGTTTGAAAACCTTTTAAAAGGTCGATTTTGATTAATTTCCTTTGGTTTTTTTATATTTATTAATAGATAAAAAGAAAGTTTTTTCTGGAATTTAGAAATAAAGAAAATAATGATATTTCTCAATTGTTCTGTATTACTTAAGAAAAAAAGTTAATTATTTTTTAAAATAACTACTTTTTTCTGAATTTTTCTGAATTCAGAAAATTCAGAATTTCTTCCTTTTTTCTAATCTTCGTATGCTTATAGAATTTCCAATAACATAATTAAACCAATCCAGAATCGCAACAATTTTGTATTTTTAGCGTGATTAAACGTTGTCAGGGGTGCTTTTTTAACGTTTAAACGCCAATTCCCAAATGGGAACATTGCATTATTTGTAATACAAAACATATATTTTCCAACATAATATCGATGTCCTTATTTTTTCTATAAAATATAAGGTTGATTTGAACTTTTGAAAAAAAATCTATGTTTAAGCACTTATCAAAGGTATAAGGAAAATGTAAATTCATTAATTTCCATAAGAAATATTTTTATTAATTTGCATAAAAAATATATTTATTAATTTGTATAAATATTATTTGCTTTTATAGTTTTCTCTATATTACTTACATTTGACCGCTAGGAATCTAAATGTTTTTTGGAATTCGAGAAAATGCTTAAGAACAATATATTAATTATCAGTATAGCATATAGCGGAGAATTATTTGTTATGTTTGCATAGGTTGTCAATCAATAATCATGTTCCAAAATGCGAACAGTGGAAAGAAAGCAACCAAAAAAATTTGCAGAATTATTATTTTTTTATAACTTAAATTTGTGTGAATAAATTAAAACATTTCAAGCAGTAGTATAGAGAAAGAAAAATTATAATTACATTGCAATTTTTATTCGTCGTGTAAACGGTTAAGCATACTAACGATAAAGACGATAATTGCTAATAAGGTAATTAATAGTAATAATTAATGAATAATATATCAATGGATAATTGATTATGAATCAATAAAGAATAAACGATCAAGTGCTCATATTACTCGTGCGTATAATAATTTATAACTTTTGTTTTGATTTGTCATATAAGGGACCCTGGGGTAATAACGCCACGTTAAGGTTCTACCAATTTTCACGGCTCAGTTTTAGTTTTTATTTTTCAAACAAATATATGATTTGATACAACAACTCATTGACTATCTATATAAAAATATTATTTAACATATATTTAACAGCCATTACATTCATAAAATGTAATGGCGTGATTTCTTGACCAATGCTATTTGGCGTTATTATCCACCTATATGGGTAATAACGCCATGCAAACAAAACTATGAAATAAGATGGAATGATTGCATGCAGATTGCCCAATTCTAAAAATACGAACTCCACAAACTTAGAAATTGACAAATTTCATTCTTACCTATTGAAAATGTTGCGGTGTGGGGGGGAGAATGAGGCAAAAGAATATCAGACCGTGAGCTTCTTTTTGCTTAAAAAGGACCGCTTAAATAGAATTATCAGAAACATTGCACAGTTTTAACTGTGTTTATTTGAATCAATATTTAGGATGTAGCTCGACCACTGTAGGGAATCAACCGGTGTATTAGTGCCAAGGATTGGCGTTATTACCCCGTTATAGTTATTGTGCTGTACATTTTAAATTACAAATCATCTCGAGAAGATATCCAAAATCTTCAACAACATTTTGAAAGTCCATGAAATGTACTACAAATTTATGTAATTAACAAAGTATTTCCGGCTATAAAAAATAGTCTTCACATCACAAAACGTATCGCTCAAATTTTAGATCAAGCGTTAATTTTAGTTGCTTGAAAAAACAATAAGACCTAAAAATGAAACAAAGTAACTTGAAGCTTTTTTTTGCAATTTTTATGACTCAATACCTTCAATACCTTCTGCGCAGAGCACATGGGTGTCATTTACCAGATTATTTCATAATTATGCAAAATATTAGCAATTGGCGTTATTACACAAGACCACCTTATAAGACATATATGAAATGTATAAAGTTATAAAAAAATATAAAAAGCGATATAATATTTATTTATATATGTAACGATTACTTATTTATATATGTATACTTGACGTATATACCGTTTATTAAGTAAATATATGTTTTAAAAACATTTCAAAATCATGTTTTACCGCCATCTTGAGAGACTGGATAAAAACAAATACTGTTCATTATTGGAATTCATAACTTTTCGGGTGCAGATACAAATGCTACACCCAATCTGTTTGAAACATAACGGTGCATTCAGTTTAAATGGAAATTTGACAATGAGAGTTGCAGGCTTATTTAGTATAATAATTTCCAGAGATCCTTCGAAAGGAAATATCCAGAAACATAAGAATTTATTTACAAGACAGTATATTTATTTACATATATATTCTAACTCCATATGCTTTATGAGTTTTCTTTTGTCGTAAATGAAAACTGCTATGTATTAAATATAGCTGAAAATATATAGACAGCAATCGACTATTAAAATAATTTATTAGCCGTTACAAATATAAACATATATATTTTATCTTCTATAAGAAAACCGTGATATCTTATGTTTCGAAAGTTGTTTAAGAGTTGTACATATCACTATACCAATGAATTCCTGAAAGGGTAATTACTATTCATTTGTTTAATTCACAACTTTTCGGCTAGAGATACAATAACAACGCTCAATCTGTCTGAAACAGGATGATGCATTCCAATCGAAACAGAGGTTTGACAATGAGAGGTGTACGCTTGCTTACTATAATAGTTTCCAGAAATCCTTTGAAATGAAATACCTGAAAACATAAGAATTCATTTGCATGGCAATATATTTATACTTATGGCATACTCCATATGCTTTACGAGTTTTCATTTGTTGTAAATGGAAAAAGGGTATGTATTATTTCAAAATATAACGGAAAATGTATAGACAGAAACCAACTTTATATATATATATATATATATATGTTGCGGCCAATACCGGAGCCTGGGAGCAATATACGGAGCCTGGCCAATTCTAGAACTGGCCTGCCAATACCCGAACTAGCCAAGTTTCTTGGCCAAAACCCGAAATACATGAAATGAATAGCGTATTTCGGGTTTTGGCCGGCCAATTCGCGAACTGGCCGGAAAGCCTTGGCCAACACCCGAACTATGATGCATAGGCACTAATTTTTTGTAATTAAGATAATGTAACCTTAAAATGCACAGTAAAAAAGATTTCCATTGATTATATTGAAACGAAATATTTTTGTGTACCCAACTAAATTAACCAAAAATAGTACACAATTCCCTTTCAATATCGAAATTAATTGATAAACCAAATAAGATGACAATTACAAGTTAACTGGAACCTTTACTCGAGTTAGAGCACGAACAGGCTGACGCCTAGATTATTTGAATTCATAGACACTTTCAACTAAGTTAGAAAGGATTAAGCCGAGTACCTATATCTATTTCGCGAATTGGCCAATCGCATCTGGCCAGTTCGCGAATTGGCCAATTGCAACTGGCCAATTCGCGAATTGGGCAGTAATTTTTTAACGTTGCTGGCCAATTCGGAAATTGGCCGGCCAGTTCTAGAATTGGCCAATTTCGGGTTTTGGCCGCAACATATATATATATTAGCCATTACAAAAATAAACATCGCCATATATGTTTTATCTGATATATTTTTGTTAATCTACTGTAAGAAAACTTTGGAATCTTATATTTTGAAAGTTGTTAAAGAGTTTCCCATTTCATTATACTATTAGATTCCTGAAAGGATAATTCTCTTCACCAGCATACTTAAAAAAATTTTGGCTAGAGATCTGATAACTACGTCCAATCTGTTTGAAACAGGATGATACATTCCAATCGAAATAGAAATTTGACAATGAGAGGTGCACGATTGCTTAGTACAATAGTCTCTATAGATCCCTTGAAATGAAATACCTGGAAACATAAGACTTTATTTGCAAGAGAGTATATTTATAACTATAACATACTCCATATGCTTTACAAATTTTCTTTTATCGTAAATGAAAGCCGTTATATAGTATTTCTAAATAAATCAGAAAATGTATAGACATCAATCGACTATTAAAAATTTTTAGTAGCCGTTACAAATATAAACATCGCCATATATAATTTCTCTTCTGTAAGGAAACAGTGATACATTATAGTTTAAAAGTTGTTTAAGAATTGTACATATCACTAGACCCATGGATTCCTGAAAGAGTAATTACTCTTCATTTGTGTTATTCGCAACTTTTCGACTTGAGATCCAATAACTACGTCTAATCTGTCTGAAAGAGAATGATACATTCCAATCGAAATAGAGGTTTGACAGTAGCCCCCAGAGATCCCTCGAAATGAAATACCCGGAAACATAAGAATATATTTGCAAGAGAGTATATTTATAATTATGACATACTCCATATGTTTTACGATTTTTTTTTTTTGTTGTAAATGAAAGCGGTTACATATACATTACTTTTCCTTCAGATGGCTTAAAAATCTGTGTTTAAAAAAAAAACGTAATATTGTCAAATTTTAATGTATATATATATATATATATATATATAAGAAATACTTCTATGCTAAAAATTTATAATAACGCAAATCTTAAATAATCATTTTAATTTCTAATATAAATAAGATATCGATTCAAAAATCCGTAATTTTGAAAAAATTATTTGAAAAATAACTAGTTTTAATACATTTAAACTATTCGTTATTTTATAAACACGTAAGGTTGTAATGCATTTTTATCTGAATTCATATTGTATTAAAAATTAATTATTTTTGTGTAAGATTCAATACTTAAATCAATTTTATGAAATACTAAACTAATCTAAATCATGATTTTGATGTATTTCACAAAGAGTAATTACATACTATTAAACTGATGCACAACCTTTCAGTTGCAGATAACTGTGCCAGACATATTTCAAATAGAATTATTGTATTTTGGTCAAAATGGAGATTTTCTAATAATAGATAGACGCTTGTTTACAACAATATTGTCCGAGAATGCAGCGAAATTAAATATCTGGAAAGATAATATATCTGGAAAGACTATATTTTCTAAAAAGAATATTTAGACTTGTAATCTGAAGAAAAGACATTATAATTTATTTTTAAACACAATTGAAAAACGTTTTATGCTGTTTTAAAACCATGTAAATTACAGATATAATTGAAACAATTGTTTTTTTCACAGTTTCTCCACCACGGGGAGATGTTCAATAAATTACATATTATATGTTATTTAAAATTAATGTGATTTTATATTTTTATTTGAAATCTACTCGAGAGAATAATATAAATAAATAATTCTATTCTATCTCTAAAATAAATAAATAAATAACACTGTTACCGTATCTTGATTCATTTCTGAAGAGGATATAAAAATCGGAAAATCAAAACATCAGTCCCGGTATCACTTACCTAAAAAATAAAGAAATATTAATTTATTGAAATATTGTAATATTTCATAAAAATTTAAATGTACATTTTATGAGAATTTTATAAAAAAAAATCTTATCTTAGCCTAATGAAACAGATTGTTCGGTTCTACTCTGTACCTCGTCGACCAAAATACTATCGCAAAATTATAAGATTAAATGCTAATTATGGATGATGGTGAATGTCAATTCAATGACATTAGGTACGATACATGTGTTTAAAACGTCATTAAGTGATTTTTATTTCGACTTTTTATTTGTATTTTTATTAATATTCTACTAATTATCTGTTTTTTTTTTTTAATATTTAAAATAAAAATTACGTCAATATCTATAATTTGGCTATTAGTTTGGCGATTTGTATAATTTAGCAAAATCGATCGACGGGATAACAGAGTAATACCGATTTTTTTAATCATTTAACCTAAATGATGCCAATTTTATATTCAGCATAAAATCAAAATTTGAAATATTTGACTAGGAAAAAAAAAATAAATTTCCGATCTCCGATTACGGTCAAGGTAGGATTCACACAACTGTGTACGGCAAGTTCAGCTTTAAACAATAAAAAAGAGATTTTTTTTTTTAGAATCATTAAAAAAAGAAAAAGTTTAAAAAGTTTTTTTTTATTTAGAATCATCAACATAATTGAAACGTAGGTGAAATCTTAAAAGTATAATTGAAACGAAATATAAAAAAGTAACATATGCAGCCGAATAACATAGTGAAACTTTCGTAAACCTAGTATGGATAATTGCATTTTTCAAATAAAGTATACTAATAGACTACTGTGAACTAAGATAAATTTGTAAATTGTCATTTTTTATGTAGCAAACCATTGATAAGTAATTTAGGATTTTACAGAAACACTGGAATTCCTGCATTTCTTTAATTTTGTATAGAATTTATATCAAGCGATTGAATTTTCAAATAAATAACTAAATATATATATAAAAAAATGCAATTTAAGAAATTACAGCGACCATTTAGAAAATTATCCTTTTTAACTAATCGTAGGATTAATTATGAGCTTTAACTTTTGTCCACGAAAAGAACCTAAATTGCTAAGAAAAAATATGTATATATGTCGTGAAAAAAATACCTCTGTTTTTAAAGGCTTTCACTTTTCTTATCAAATGTTCAATGGGCGTTTATGTGCCGTTCTCATTAGTTAGAAAATTGATTTTCTTTAAAATCAGAGCTATTTTTTCACTTTTAATAGTGTACTAATTCCCATGTACAAACGGAAAACAATTGTAAACAACATGTAACTCATCCCTCAATAACTTAAGTTAATTCAATTATTCAGTTTTATTTAGTCTAGAAAATAAGTCTATAAAGAATAAGAAATAAATAAATAAAATGAGGACATCCATTACTCAAAGAGAAACGTTTGAATGTTTACCATTAAGCTAATATAAATCAAAACTTGACTTACGTAATAACCGAGTCATATATTATGCACGCCAGGAATTAATATTTTTGGACCAATCGGAAAACAAATAAAATGCAGACATCAGAAGGATTCAGATATGACTCAGAAATCTCTATTCTAGACTGAGAGAAACAACCATTTTACTAATGCTTAATAAAGTTACACTGTGTTACACTTGGTCAACTTTTAAGCAGGTTTTTAGCCATGAGAAGATGCAGTATCCTGTAGAAAAAATGCTTATTTGTTCTTGTAAAACAATTCTAAATCTTAATTTCTGTGTTTAATAAATTCAAAACGATAGTTTTCCCCCAATAAATTTAAACTCAAATACGGAATTTTTTTATTGACATTACTAACATGGATTAAATCCAACAAAGTTATAAAGTATCCAAGCCAGATTTCAATTTTGGGTCTTTGGTCCAGTGAACCAAACTCCTCTGACTATGCCACCTGGAATGACACACGTGGTTTGTAGTCTTCACTCATATATTTTGTTTAAGTTATAACTGTACCACAAGATGCAGCAACTTTATGATTTAAAATCTTGGGGTAAATATGAGTCCAAATTAATCCAAAAACGAAACATATAAATAATAATTGTCGAACAACGATTTACGCCCGACAAATCTAAATTGAATTCCTTGAATTTTTATTCACTTTGCTATCATAGCGTAAAATCAGCGGAGAAAAAATTTATCCAGGCCAGGTTCGACCTCGGTACTTTGGTTCAGCGAACCAGTGTCTTTAAAACTAAGTCATCTGGAACAACACATGTAGTCTGATAGCTTTCATTCCTATTTGTTGGTAACGCTGCAGTTGCAGCACAAGATGGGGCAACTTCATGACCCGTGTGGTAAATAAGAGTCCAAATTAATCCAGCATCGATAATACATATATAATATTTTTTAGACGGTGATTTACGCCCGAAACTTTTACAGAGTACATTACAGCATGAAATGATCATTTGTAGATTAGCTAATAATATAGAAAAGAAAAAAATGCATGAGGCAAAAATTTTTTTTTTAATTTAACGAATTTCATTTTAATTAAAAAAATAAATACTGCTACTTTTGAATATTTTCCGCTATGACCACTATGAGAAGCAAACAAATTTTTATATTGAGAATGTAATAAAGTGAAATATGTAAATTTTTGCTGTTTTGCTTGCTGTTAAATAGTTTTACAGTGAATATTACAATTTAAATTACAGTTAAATTTGTGTTGCATGTTACAAATAAAATTACATTCAATTTAGGAATTATATTCTTGCTTATCAGTAACTCATACTGTCTATAGACAAATATTAATACATCTTATATAAAATAATTAATTATAATTTTCATTGTAAGATCATTTAACCGCAATAATATAGAATTTAATTTAAACAAAATATCATACTTTTTAATTTATTACGCTTCTCGATATCAAAATATTATTGTATTTTAAAGCGGAAAATATTTCCGTTTATCGATATTTATTATTTGAATTAAAATGAACTTTCATGCATTTTAATTAAATAATTTTTGAATCATCAAATATAAAATATTCTGATTTAAAATGCGTTTCATATTTGAAAATGCTATCATTTAAAGCATCATTTTGTATTTTCGTTATGTATGAAAAAAAATATCGATTTTTTTTCCTATCTCTAAATATTTATTTTAATAAAATTAATAAAAAAATGTTCCGTTTTTATTATTATTAGTAGTAGTATTATTATCTCAAAGTTACAAAATTAAATTTATCACTATCTAGGGGAAAATGATGAAGTTCTTTATAATTTACACAATAACAATACCTTAATAATTACCAAATAAAAAAATTTTTAAACTAGAAATTTCTTATTCACAACAAAGAAAGTACATTTAGAGTAAATAGTTTGTTGCTGCAATAGCATAAATTTCAGAGATAATCATAATCTAATCTAAATTTCAGATCTTTAGCTCAGCATTTTAACTTTATTTATCTAAACCAACAAGTAGCAAATAACCACTAACTATTTAGAGGACCGAAATATGATTTTAAGAATGAATATATGTACGTATTTATTTTTTTAAAATAACAAACAACGTTTTTAAACTATTAGTTTACTTTTACACTAATTGCGTTGGTATCTGTAAGTTTTTAATTTATTTTGATTTGCAAATAGTAATGTATATTCACTAAAGAACATTTCTTGGAAAATATCGTTTCTTCCATATTTTTTTACTGTCCGTTTGCAAATAATGGCCTTAAAATCGGAAAAGCATTTTTTATCGGCAGCAAGATAACATATTGCAAGGAAATGTTGCTGCAAAAACAAACAGCAACATCTCAGTAAAAGGATTCGATTTCCATTACTTTCCAATTATCGGCCGAATATATAGATATAAACAATTTGCCTGATAATTAACTTGTAATAATAATGCAGTTTCCGGCTGAAGTTTTTCTTCGATGTTATCTAAATAAATCTCTAGATTTTGTTTGATGTTAGATTCTTTTTACGTTATTATGTGAAGATCTCCATTCAATTACTGATCAATTAGAGACAATTTAGCTAATATCTGTAGCTGTTGGGGTCTGTTCCTCCCCATGTCGTGGCAATGATAAAATTTTTTTGTAGGATTACATCCTTAAATTTTCTTAAGTCCAATGTAATACGTTCATGATGGCCTAATTTAACGAATGATGAAAGCCTTTCAAAATGATGGCTGTCAAAATGATGGAGTACCAGTCAAGGTATTGGTTAAAATGTCAATTAAAGATCGAAATAATTTAGTTTTCTCAATGAAGAATGCGCAAACCGTTATTAAAATAGAACATTATGACTTTTCGGAATTAAAAATTTGCGTTTATAGAAAAATATCGCATCAAGAACACAGATGAAAAATTACTAAAATGCCGTTGAGTGATAACAATATCACATTATTTGAATAACATTTTGATCATGCATTAAAACTGATTCAACACGATTCAAATATGTATCACGCTATTATGCATTAGCTTAGTTTACTATTTTTACTGTTTTTATAAACCATTTTAATATCTTGCATTAAGTATTTGTGTCTAATTTCCGTAAAATACATCCATTTCAAAACAGAATGCTTTTATGATATAAATAAACTTCCCTATATATTGCGGTATATTTTTCGATACTTTTATTGAAATGTTTACGATAACAAATGTTTATTTTTTATAAAATTCAACTGTTAAAAATAAAATTTTTCAAAGATTTTTTTTCTACAACTCAAATGCAATATAAATATTAACTATATTCTCATATACATTATTGCGCAGTACTCAGAAGTTTTCTATACGATTAAATAGCGCATATAAGACATGAACTTCATCGATCTTGTAGCTGTACTTTGACATTAACAATTGATTTGGATGGGTAAATATCTGAGTGATAGTATGTCAAAAGTATTAATTAATGGTACTCAATCTTCTAAGTCTAACTAGTATGTATGAATTTGCTGCTTCAGACTTGTGTAATTAGTAAAAATATTTTTCAAAATGTGTGTTACCTACACTGTAAAAAATTTCTGTAAAGTTACTAAATTTTTTCTAGGAAGCTGGGATTCCAAGAACTTTTCATGTTACGCTAACAGCAAAAACGCATGTAAAAGAAGAGGTTACAGGACTTTTTCTTGTTGCCTTTATAAATAATAATAATAATAATAATAATAATAATAATAATAATAATAATAATAATAATAATAATAATAATAATAATAATAAACTTCTAGGAATCCTAATTTCCTAGAAAAAGTTTAGTAACTTTGCAGAATTTTTTTTACGGTGTATTTAACATAATAATTAAAAACATCATGCTTATACTTATAAAATGTATATTTTTTATTATAGGATTAATATTGTTTAACATTTGTATCATATATATCAATAATTTAAAATAAAATGTTTGTATTAAAATATTTGGTATTCATTGTACGCGTATAACTCAAGAAATTTTTTTCTTTTCATTTCAATCATCTTTTGCAAATGCGATAACAATGTTTTGTGTCCAACCTTACACGTAACCCAAAACGCTTTAAATTGCGATTAGTCAATTTCATCAATTTTCCTGTTGTCCTTTGACAAATTGCGCATGAATAATGGATTTGAATGGAGCATTATCAAGGGGTAATAAGATATCAATGATATCACTTAACTATACATCTTATTCTCAGTCTTAATTGCCCACGTACATTTAAACTGACTTAATATCCTTTGTGGAAACGTGTACGGTAATGACAACAAGATTCACAATTATTGGTAAAATATTATTTTTTTTATCTTATTTAAATAGAAAAGGCTCTAATGTTGTACCTAGCTACTTTCTTATGTAAGTAAACTAGGAGTACTATAAAAAGAGTTTTGAATTTTTGTGTGTGACTTAAGAATTTTCTTATTTTTTTTAATGTTTGAATTTTGTCCTTATGCGCTACCTGGATTCTATTATTTGTGCATGACCGAATCACTTATTATATGATTTCATTTTAGTTTTGCAAATTATGGTTACATTCTCAGCGCATACCTAAACTATGTTTTTTGCAAATTCTAATGAGGTGTCCAATAGATCCAAAACGATTTGTATAGGCGTTAAATTGCGAGTAGACAAAATCATTTATTTCCTTATTGTCCTTTGATAAGCTAAGCACGAATAATGGATTTGGATGCGCATTATGAGGAGTGATTAGATATCAAAGATATCAGTTAATCATACATCTCATTCTCATTCTTCATTATCCATGCAAATTTAAACTGACTTCATTAATACCTTTTGCAAAAATGAAATGTGAAAGATAATGTTAGCAAAATTAGCAATTAGTAGTAAAATGTTACGTTTTTTATGCTTATTTAAATAGAAAAAGCTCTAAAGTTGTTCCTAGATACTATTTTATGAAGATAGACAACAAATGCTGTAAAAGGAGATTTGAGTTTTTAGTGTGATTATGTTGTTCCGATTCTAACATTTTGGCATGAAAGAAACATTTACAGACAAGATTTCTTTTAGTTTCGCAAACTGTATTTACATCTTCAGCACATGCCTTAACTATGTTTTTGTTACATTCTTAGGTTATATCCAATATATTCAAAATGCTTTGTATAGATGTTAAACTAAGTAGAGAAATTCATCGTGTTCCTTTTGTGTCCTTTTATAAATTGTGCACGAATAATGGATTTGGATGGAGCATTATCTGGGGTGAAAGAATATCAAATATATCATTTAACAAGACATCTTATTCTCAGCCTTAATTATCCATGTACATTTAAACTGACTTAGTGCATGCATTATGTTGAAACATGAAACATAAAAACAGCAAATCTAACTATTGTTACTAAAATATTATTTTTTTAGCTTATTGAAACGGGAAAATATCTGGCTACAGTATTAAGATAGTGTAAACGAATTTGTGAGTTTTGTGTGTTACTGTGTTGTCTGGATTCTAACATTTATGCATGAAAGAGCCATTTATTACATGGTTTCCTCAGTTTCAAAGTATCGTTACATTTCATCACATGCCTTAACTATGATTTTATATACATTCTTAAGCGATACTAAATATAACCATAACGCTTTGTATAGGTGTTAAACCCAAAATAGACAAACTCATCAATTTCCTTAGTGTCGTTTGATAAATTGCGCATGAATAACGGATTTTCGTGGAGCATTATCGGGAGTGATAGCATGTCAAAGCTATCATTTAACGAGACATCTTATTCTCAGCCTCAATTATCCGTATACATTTAAACTGACTTAATACAACCACTATATAGAAACTTAAAATACAATAACAACACAACTAACTATTATTATTAAAATATTATGTTTTTTCGCCTATTTAAACAGAAAAATCTGTAGCGCAGTGCCTGGCTACTCTCTTATGAGGGTGTTAAAGGATTTTTAAGTTTTGTGCGCGACTGTGATGTCCGTAGTCTAACATTTGTGCTTGAAAATCCACCTATTGTACGATTTCTTTTAATTTCGCAAACTGTGGTTGTACCTTCTTAAGATATATTCAAAACGCTTTCTATAGATGTAAAATTGCGAGTAGATGAAGTCGTCCATTTTCTGGTTATCTTTTGATACATTGCGCTTGAATTTTAGATTTGGATAGAGCTTTATCTGGAGCAATAGGATGTCAAAGATGTTATTTAAGGATGTCTTATTCTCAGTCTTAATTATCCATGTATATTTACTGTTTCAAAATGACTTTATTTATACCCGTTGTATAAACGTCAAACGTAATGGTAAATAAATTAATCATTATTACTAAAGTATTACAATTTTAGCTCTTTGAAATAGAAAAGCCTCAACCGTAGTTTCCAGCAACTCTCTTATGAAGGCAGGTTAGAAGTACTCTCAAAAGTTCTCTTGAATATTGTATGTCAGTGTGTTGTCTGAATTCTAACGTTTGTGCATTAAAGAGCATTATATAATATTGTATCGTTTCTTTTACTTAGTTTTGTAGATTTACAAAATTTATTTTTACAATGATATGGATAAATCTTCGGAAACATAATTGCGACGGTTATTTATCACAGTGAAAATTCAATGAGTCTTTTATGGTCCGATTACTCAGATAAATACACTGATACTAATGCGTCTTGACGCTATGTTATTATAAACGAGAGTTTGTGCCCTTTTAGAAAGTGTTGTTCGGATTTGATCACATACTCACAAGTTGAATTGTTTCTTTTTTTTGAATGTGGAATTATAGTCATTAGCTGAGAAAGTAGTATGTAATATGTTACATCTACGTTTCTGAAAAGACTGTTTGGTAATCGACAAATTATTTTCAAATGATCAGCATTTACCGTAATGTATGTAGTACATATTTGTTTAGTATATCCAGTGATATTGCTTATTAGTGGTCTTTTAAGTACAGTATCACTATAGAGTTACTGGTATTATTGTTAGCTATAAATATTTACAACATTTTTGTCTTTAATTTCTCTCTTTTTCACAGTTTTAGTGTTTGGTTTTTATACTTAATTACTGCCATAATTCTTCCCTGTTCTATCCCCCCCTTATATACCATTGACTTTAAATAGTCAGTTATTATTGTTATTCCAATGATATAGTTTCTTAATTAAGTGAGTATCTAAAAGATCCACAACAAGCTATTGTTAAAATCGAAGCGAATTTATAAAAATACCGAGTTATTCTATAGTGAAAAACATTTTCAATCTGTTTCAAGTTGATTGCTTCATATAGTTACTAGCATTCCAAATAATTTGTATCATTATAGATTTTATATCACAAATTATAAAGCTATACTAATATGAAACTAAGAAAAGAACTACTTAATTATGTTTTTCTTTGAGGGAAAAGAGCAGTTAGACTGTAATAAAATAAAATAAAATAAAATAAATAAATAAATAAAAAATTGTAATTTTTAAAAACAAATACTGTATTTTTTAGAGAAAAGCTGTTTTAAAGAAAAACAGTTTTTTTCTGAGAAAGAAAAGCTAAATTTTGTAATTTTTTTTGAGAAAAAAATTTATATTATTTTCTGAAAACACTCTTAAAAAAAAAAAAAAAAAAAAAAAAAAAAAAAGTTTTTTCTTGAAGTCAAATAGTTTTCCACTGGCACCAAAATTGTTAGTTTTTTCCTGTCTATCTAATGGATTTTTATTATTATTAATATTTGTTTTATGTGTTTATCACAAATTCTTAAAAAGATAAACAGTGTTTAAAATACGACCTGTTGTATATGATTATGTGTTCGGTAAAATTCTTCAATTTATAATAAGTCTAATATAGAATCACGATACAAATGAGTCGGTCATAAATACGTCGTAAACACATCAATAGGTAAAATAAAACCTTTGTAAGGGATTAAACTGCGAGTAAGCAAGATCATCCATCTCGCTGTTGCACTATGACAAATTTCGCATGAATAATGAATCTGTCTGGAGAATTATCCGGTGAAATAGAATAACATTGTATCAGTAAACCGTATAAATCGCGCTCAACAATATTTGTCCACGTGTCTTCACTGATTTAACTGACACAAGAATTAAACTCCATAAAAACCAGAAGTACAATTAGCCATTATTATTTAAGTTTGTTAAATTAGTATTTATTTATTTATTTGCATTATTTAAAAACGAGTGTAAATAAATAAAAAAATATGACGGAATTGAGGCGGATATGATTGAGATACAAACGAGAGAGAGAGCAATAGATTGTCGACAAAGATTTATATCTGCTTTATGTTTTTTTAATTCTTTTTTTAGTTTTATATTGGTTTTCCCGATGTATTCATTTATTGCAATCAGATGTTTTAAAAATCATATTTTTAAAATACAGTTGAATATATTAAAAAAATGGAAGAATGTATAAATGGCATGATATTATAGAAAAAAAAAAAAACGAAAATTTTTCATGTGATTGCACTATATAGTGATGAATCACAACAGACTTTCAATTTTAGCTATTTTTTTGAACATATAAATATGTACTTGTACTTTTTTCTGAAATTTCAGAATTGTGAAGAATATCTATGACTTCAAATTTATAAAAAGCGATTTGATTAAGAGGAAAATTACAGGGCCAACAAAAAATTAAAGAAAAATAATAACCTTGGGGTTACACTGTGAAATGAAATGAACGATCGTTACAGCTTACGAATGTGTTCATATTTACTTCACTAAGAATTTTTACGTTTTTACTTATGATGTCAGTTTGAATCAGTGAATAAAGGAGAAAAATCGAAGCTGAGCGAAATATGTACTCTTTAGTGATACATTTATATTTTATCATACACGATAGTTCTCCAGTCAGATTCATTATTTCTATAATGTTTGACAAAGTACTGCAGGTAGATCGATGAACTTGCTTACTAGTTTTTTAACCGCTGTACAAAGCCTTTATTTGGCGCAATGATATGTTAATGAGGTTTTTATGGCCGACTCACTAGTATTGTTATTTTATATTAGACTTATTATAAATTAAGTTCTTTTGTCGAACAAAAAATCAAATAAAATAGGACGTACAGAAAATAAAGTACTATTAATCACTTTAGAACAATTTTCTTTTATAAAAGAAATAAAAACTTGTATAGAAAATGCAAGAAAATTCAATAAAACTTTAGTTATAATCGCTAATTATACTTCACATTTCTTTAAGTATTACATATGATGTTTTTAAATCAGTTAATACAAGTAGATAAGCGAAACTGGGCGCAACATGTACGATTTCAGGATACTTTGCTATTTATCACACTGGATAACTCTCCAGACAGATTCATTATTCATACGTAATTTTGTCAAAGTACTGCTCCGAGATCTATGAACTTGCTTACTTTCTGCTAAATCGCTGTACAAAGCCTTTATTTTGCGCAGTTATATGTTAATCGGAGTTTTGTGCTCGATTCACTGTTATCGTAAATTTATATTTGATTTATTATAAACTGAATTATTTTATCGAACACAAAATCAAATAAAGTAGGACGTATTATAAATACTATTAATCTCTTTAGGTAATTTTATATCACAATAGTATAAAATTTGAACTTTTATTGGAATAACGTAAGAAAATGCAACCTGGCAAACTTCAGGGTACTTACATATTAAGGCCACTGCAACAGAAGTTGCGCTAATGCGTCATTGAGCAATCTTGTTGTTCGCATTATCTTTTAGATTCCTTGTCGTCTTGTTGTTTGTTGATTTTGATGCCATTTTTTTAGTGCTACAAAAATGCGTATTTGAAATTTGCCAAAAACAGAACAAGATACATTTTTTTCCAGAAGCAAATTATTTTACAAATACATAAATAAATAAATAAATAAATAAATAAATAAATAAAAAATTGTATAAATTTTTATGACATGAAACTTTAATTTGGTAAACATAATTTTGAGAAATGTAATTTAAGACAGTGTGATCAGCAGTATGAGACTGTTTTGAATCTATGTTAAACTCTATGTCGGCCCAGTTTCCACCGGAATCCGATTGACTACTTTGTTTTAAAATAAAGTGTTTTGAATTTTGAAAGTGTTTTGACTTTAAATAAAGTGTTATTTTTTATGATTTGTCAGAAAACTTTAGATGAAGATTGGCGGTACTTGAAAACAGCCAAATCTGCAGCTGCGGTGGCGTAAATACGTAAGTGCTAACTTCAGTAATAAACACTAATTGTGGTTCTTGTTTATAGAAAGAACACTTACGATATCAATTTTAATACCTTATATTACCTAATATATTGATATCAGTGAATATTAGTAGAGGATGAGTAAATGCAGTAAACGATGAGTAAATGAGCGCAATATGTACAGCTTACACCTACATTGTTATTCTATCACACTAAAGACACATTTTCTTTAGATACATTCATTATTCATGCAACATTCGTCAAATTACAGCAGCGATATCAATGAACTTGCTTACTCGATGTTTTATCTCTATAGAAAGCCTTTTTTTGTCTAGTAATATGTAATGAGTTTTTTTTATGGCCGAATCACAATTATCGTGATTTATAATAAACTCATTATTAACGGGACTATTTTATCTAACGCAGCATCATATAAAAAACGGCACGTTAGAAATACTTTTATTATTTTTAGACAATTTTATTTTATAACAGTATGAAATTTGTACTTAAATTGGAATAATGCAAGAAAATTTTATGAAACTTCAATAATAATCGGTAATACTTCATGTCTTTAGAAAGAATACTCCCGATGACAATTAATCACTAAATACAAGTAGACAAACGTAGCTGAACGCAATATGAACAGTTTACAGATACATTGTTTTGCTATCCAATGAATAATTCTCCAGAGAGATTGGTTATTTATGCTAAATTTGTCAAAGCTCAGCAGCGAGATAGATGAACTTGTTTACTTGCAGTTTATTGCTGTAAAAATCCTTTATATTGCGCAGTAATATGTTAATGAGTTTTTTTATATTAGATTCATTATAAACTGGACTATTATCAAATCCAACATTAAATAAAATTGGACATATTATGAATACTATTAATCTTTTTAGACTATTGTATTTTATAATAGTATAAAATTTGCACTTACATTGAAATAACGCGAGAAAATTACCCTCATAGCATGCATGGTCACAGTGACGTCACAATGACGTCACAGTGAGTCACTGTGATCATGTCACATCTGTGACCAAAATGCCACAACTCAGTGATATCACATTGTGTCTGATATGTGACTTTCTTAAAAATCTTTAGAAAATTACAAAAATTCTCCAAAACATGTTATTTACTTTAAAAAAAACACTTTTGTCACAATGTCACTTTTGTTCCAGTTTCGTCACAATGTCAATATCAAAGTAGTCAAAAATGACACATTTTTCGCAAATTTGTCACACAGTGACTTCACAAAGTGGTCACAATGTGACATCACAAACGAGCTCTAAAACGGCCATAACAACTTCGCATTTTAGTCACTGTGACCTCACATCGACGTCACGTGACGTCACATCGACGATTGATGGTCACAAAGTCACAGTGTGACTTCACAACGACACGTCGCAGTGAAGTTACCATGCTTTCGGGTAAAGCAAACTTTAGTAATAATCGCTAATTATGGAACTTGGTTTTAGAAAGACTACTTATAATGTCAATTGGTATCAATGAATACATGTAGACAAGCGTAGACGAGTGCAATATGTATGATTTACAGATACATTATTACTCTCTCACACTAGATAATTCTCCAAACAAATACATTATGCATGCGAAATCTATCAAAGTACTATCAGTGAACTTGCTTACTCTTTGCTAAATCAACGTATAAAGACTTTATTTTGCGTAGTTATACACTAATGAGGTTTGTATGGCCGACTCACATTTTAGTGATTTTATATTAGATTTATTATAAATGGACTATTTTATCTATCACAAAATCAAACAAAATAGGACTTATTACAAATACTATTAACCTGCTTAAAAAAAAAAAATTATTTCATAATAATATAAATTTTGTACTTGTATTCGGATAATGTGAGAAAAATATTGCAAACTTTAGTAATAATTGCTAATTATAATTAGCGATTTTAGAAAGAAAACTTATGATGTTAATTTGAATCCCTGAATATAAGTAGACAAGCGTAGGTGAGCGCAAAATGAACGGTTTACACATACATTGTTGTTCTATCACACTGAATAATTCTTTAGGCAAATTCATTATTCATTGGATATTTGTCAAAGTATAGCAGCGAAAGCAATAAATTTGCTTATTCGATGTTTAACGACTGTACAAATCCTTTATTTTGCACTGTAATATATTAATGAAATTTTATGGTCGACATCAGTATCGTTAATTTATATTAGGTTTATTATAAGTTACATTAATTTATCGAGCACAGAATAAAATGGGCGTATAAAAAATACTATTAATCTTTTTGAAAATTTTATTTTATAATAATATAAAATTTGTTCTTGTATTGGAAAAATTTAAGAAATTTCTTGCAAACTTTAATAATAATCACTAATTAAGAATCACGTTTCTGGAAAGATTACTTATGATATTAATTTGAATCCGTGAACAATTGAAGCTGAGCGTAAAATGTACGGTTTACTGATACTTTGTTTTCTATTACACCCGATATTTCTCAAGAACACATTCATTATTCATACAATATTTGTCAAAGTACAGAAAAGAGATCGATGAACGTGCTTACCCGTTGTTTAATCGTTGCGAAATTCCTTTATTTTGCGCAGTGATATGTTAATTAGGTTTATATGTTCGACTCACTAGTATCGGGATTTTATATTAGATTTATTTATCGATTGTTGGACAATTTTGTTGAATACAAAAGCAAATAAAATAGAACGTATGACATATACTATTAATCTTTTTAAGCAGATGTTTTTTTTTTATAGTAGTGTAAATATTCTACTTGTATTGAAAAAATTCTAGAAAATTCTTACAAACTTCTGTTATAATCGCTAATTATACTTCTCGTTTTCAGAAAGATCACTTGTTATGATAATTTGAATCGGTGAATACAAGTCGACAAGCGAAGCTGACCGCAGTGTGTTCGGTTTACTGATATTTTGTTATTCTATTACACCGAAATTTTGTTTCAGGCTGATACATTATTCATTCGAAATTTGTCAAAGTACAGCAGCAAGATCGATGAACTTGCTTACACTCTGCCGTACAAAACCTACCTTTATTATGTGCAATGATATGTTAATGAGGTGTTTGTTACCGAATCACTATTATCATGATTTTATTTTAGATTTATTATATATTGATTTATTTTATGGAGCGCAAAATCAACAAAAATGGGACATATAAAAATAATTATTAATCTTTTATAACAGTTTTATATTATAATTGGATAAAATTGGTACTTGTATTGAAAAATTCAAGAAATTTCAAGCAAACTTTAGTAATCATCGCAAATCACACTTTTTGCTTTTAGAAAGACGACATATAATGTTATTTTAAATTTATGAATACAAGTAGACAAGAAAACCTGACTGCAATGTATATGGTTTACTGATACTTGTTTTTTCTATCACACCGGTTATTTCTCCAGTTTCCTTATTCATGAAGAAATTCGCCTAAATACAGCTGCGAAATTGTTGAGCTAAATTACTGCCTGCTAAACTGCTATCCAAAGGTTTTATTTTGCGCAGTAATATGTAAAAAAAAAAAAAACGTTTTTTATTTACGATAAACTAATATAGTGGTTTTTTTATTAGATTTATTATAAATTGGACTGTTTTATCAAACACATAATCAAATAAAAAGTATGTATTATTAGCACTATTATTCTTTCTAGATAATTTTATTTTATAATAATAGAAAATTTGTACCTATATTCAAATAATGCGAGCTTTAGTAACAATCGCTAATCATAGTTCATGTTTTCAGAAAGACTGCTTATGATGTCGATTTGAATTATTTAATACAAGCAGACAAACATAGATGAGCACAATATGTAATGTTTACATGTACAACGTTTTTCTATCACACTGGATATTTCTCCATGCTTATTCATTATTCATGCGAAATTTGTCAAAGTACAGCAGCGAGATAGATGAACTGGCTTACTCGCAGTTTAATCGCTGTACAAAGTCTTTAAGTACGCAGTTATATGTTAATGTTATATGTTAATTTTATTATAGTTCATGTTTTAAGAAAGACTGCTTATGATGTCGATTTGAATCATTTAATACAAGCAGACAAACATAGATGAACACAATATGTAAGGTTTACAGATACAACGTTATTCTATCACACTGGATATTTCTCCATGCTTATTCATTATTCATGCGAAATTTGTCAAAGTACAGCAGCGAGGTAGATGAACTGGCTTACTCGCAGTTTAATCGCTATACAAAGTCTTTAAGTACGCAGTTATATGTTAATGAGGTTTTTATGGCCGGATCACTTGAATAGAGATTTTATATTAGATTCATTGTATATATTACTTATTTTGTAACATAGATGGGTGAAATATAAGATAGAAAATGTAGAACAAATATATTTTAAAAATTGTTATGTGAGAATGCATTATGTATTTATTTTATATGCATATTAAAGGTTCTTAGACGATATTTTACATTAATTAAATTTTATAATTAATTTTTAAAGCTATAAAATTTGTAATTTTATTCAAATTAAAAAAAATATATCTAGTAAACAAAATATTTAGTGATAGTCTCTAATTATACACTCCAAGTGTTTATAGTATACTTATAGTGTCTATTTAAATTAGTGAATACACGTAAACAAGCGTTGATGATCACAATTTGTACCGTTTACTGATACTTTGTTATTCTATTACTAAGGATATGTTTCTAGACATGTTCTTTATTGCCGACCCACTGTCATCTTCTATTAGTATTACATTTATTATAAATTTGACTATCTAATCGAACACATAATCAAACAAAGCGGGGCTTATTATAAATTCTATTAATCTTTTTTGAAAATTTTGTTTTATAAAAGTATAGATTTGGTACTTGCATTGTAATATTGCAAAGAAATTCTAGCAAATTTAAAAATTATTGCAAATTATAGTTCTTGATTTTAGAAAGAATACCAGTGATTTCAATTTGATCAGCTAATACCAGTAGAGTACCGTAAAAAAAAGCAATGTGTACGATTTACTGATGCATTGTTAAACTATTACACTGAATAATTCTCCATCAGATTCATTATTCATGAGAAATTTGACAAAGTACAGCAGCAAGATGGATGTTTTTACTCTGAATTTAAACCCTGTTCAAAGCCTTATTTTGGGCAGTATTTTGATAATGAGGTTTTTATGGTTGATTTACTGTTATTCCCGATTTTATGTAAGATTTATCATAAACGGAATTATTTTATCGAATACAAAATCAAATAATATAGGACGTATTTTAAATACTATTAATCTTTTTGAGAATTTTATTTCATAAAAGTATAAAATTTGTGCTTGTATTGGAATAATTAAAAAAAAATCTTACAAATTACTAATTATAGTTCATGATTTTAGAAAGAGTAATTAATATGTCAATTTGAATCAGAGAATACAAGTAGACAAGCGTAGATGAGTACAATATGCACGGATGAGAGATAGATTGTTATTCGATCATTCTCCATACAGATCCATTATTCATACGAAGTTTGTCAAATTACATCAGCGAGATGGATGAACTTGCTTACTTGAAGTTTAATCGCTGTTCAAGCCTTTATTGCACGCAGTAACATGCTATTAGGGTTTCTAAGGCTATCTCACTTGAATAGGGATTTTATATTAGATTTATTATACGATTTTGTAACACTGATTAGTAACATATACGATAGAAAATGAAGAAAAAGTGAATTTTACGAATTGTTCTATGATAATACATTACACATGTATTTTATATGCATGTTAAACATATTTTGACGATATTGTACATTAATTTTATCTTATAATTATTTTATAATGTTGTAAAATTTTTATTTGTATTCAAATAATGTAAAAAAATCTTCCAAACTTAAGTAATAATCTCTAATTATTCTTCACGTTTATATGTAGTCTACTTATGGTGCCAATTTGAATCCGTGAAGACACGTGAACAAGATTTGATGGGCACAATTTTTAGGGCTTACTGATACTTTGTTATTCTATTACGTTAAATAATTCTCCAGACAGATTCGTTATTCAAACGTTTCAAAATACGGCGGCATGATGAATGAACTTGCTTTCTCGATGTTTAATCGGTGTACAAAGACTTTATATTGCGCAGTAAATATGATAAAGAATTTTGTATGGCCCACTCACTGTTATCGTGATTTTATATTATATTTATTATATATTTGATTATTTAATAAATCACAAATTCAAATAAAATACATATTATTATAAATAAAATTAATCGTATTAGACAATATTATTTTATAATAGAATAAATCTTGTACTGGTATTGAAAAATGCAAGACAATTCTAGCAAACTTTAGTAATAAATGCTAATTATATTTCACGATTTAGAATGACTACTTATGATGTCAATTTGAATCTGTGAATGCAAAAAGATAAGCTTCGCTAAGCGCAATACGTACTGTTTACTGATATTTTGTTATTCTATCACATCTGATAACGAACTACAGGCAGATACATTATTCATGCAAAATTTGTCAAAGTACAGCAGTGAGATTGATGAACGTGTTTATTCTCTGCTTAAATTGATGCACAAAGCATTTATTTTGCTGAGTAATATCTTAATGAAGTTTTTATGACCTTTCACTGTTATCATGATTGCATATTAAATTTATTATAATCTGGAATATGTTATCGAATACAAAATCAAATAAAATAAGATGCATGATAAATACAATTATTCTTCTCAGACAATTTTATTTTAACAGTATAAAATTTGTACTTGTATTGGAAGAATTGAAGAAATTTCAAGCAAACTTTATTAATAATTGTTTATTATCGTTCATGTTTCTAAAAAGAATTCTTGTGATGACAATTTGAATCAGAGAATACAAGTAAACAAGTGCTAATGAACGCAGTGTGTACGGTATACAGATACATAGTTATTCCATCACACTGAATTATTCTCCAGACAGATACATTATTCATGTGAAATTTGTCCAAGTACAACAGCGAAATAGATGAATTTGCTTACTCGCAGTTTAATTGCTGTACAAAGTCCTTATGGCTCCTCCAAAGTTTTTTATGGCCAGCTCATATCAGGATTTTATATTAGATTTATTGTTAGATTTTTCAACGCTGATTAATGAAATAAAATGTAAACAATAATAAGGAAATAAAACGTAAACAAGCAAGAAAAAATACATAATTTTCTTTGAGAATACATTATACATTTATTTTATATAACTGTTAAAGATGTTTTTCAAAAATTTTACATGACTTTAATTTTATAATTATTTCATAATAATATAAAATATGTACTTGTATGTACTTGTAAAACTTGAGTAATAATCCCTAAATATACTACACACTGTTAGAAAGACTACTTATGATGTTAATTTAAATCAATTCATATAAGATAAGCGTAGATGAGTGCAATATGTACGGTTTACATATACACAGGAATATACTACTCTACTGTCGTACTCTACTGTTAACAGTGCTTATACCTGTTTTCTTGATCGCGGAATCCGAGATGCTACACAGTTTATAAACCAGTCTGGTGATCAGCTTAACTTCTGATTGAGCCTTTCCGAGTCGAATTCTCGAACTGCAGCGCGGCATTCAGACGCTCTGACTAATAGGCCAATAGGCGTTTTATGTTTTACCAGGAAATTATTATTATTATTATTTCAATACGAAAATAATGTTTATAATATAGCGACAAAAATCGATTTGTGACATTTAAAAGTCGACTGTTTTCTAAGGTACTTTTTTTTCTTTATTTACTTATGACAAAACTGAATTCATTTTTAATGTATTATTGATATATATATATATATATATATATCAATACAACCAGTAAAACCGTAACAACCGTACAACAGTAAAACCTCTAAATAACGGACACCTCGGGAACGCAGAAATTGTCCGCTATTGGGAAAAACTCAAAGATTTAAAAATCACTAAGAAATTTTGAATGTTTCAGTATTTGACTTCTATATGGCCTAAAACCTCTATTATATGATTAATTAGATTTTTTTTTTTTTTGAGCAGTGAAACTGAAATAAAACTGTGCACACCTTTATTATACACACATTCTTATGAAAAAATCTATTACAAAAGTTTACTTTCGCTTGTGGTTACATGTAATCACGTTATATGTGAAAACATGTAATTTGTTTTTAAATGTGACGTTATTTGGACATTATAGAGTTCGAGCTCAGAGAGGGGTATAGCACATTTGGGCCACTAACCCCTTCGCGACGAGAACCTTTTACGAAATTATAAATGTTTTGTCATCGGTTTTTAAATAAAGAAATTTGTGCCTTATGAAATCGAGAAAATGTTCCGATTAAATAAGAAAATTTTTACTGGCGGGGATAAACAAGAATTCTTAAGCCTTTTTGTAGCACGTATACGTGTCTTTTGTCGCCAAGGGGTTAAAGGAATAAAATCTCATTCTTTTTTTTTGGGGGGGGGGGGCATTTCAATGCTCTGCAAGATGTCTCTCCCGGGCAACTTCCTGAATTCAACGCTGAACATAGAGGGGGGAGGAGATTTTCCTCAGCTCACGATCTACATTTATCTATGGTCACAAAATTTATGATACAATGTCCTGATAAATTTAGAGGCCTTTTTTCTTTTTTTTTCTTTTTTTTCTCGTTAAAAAAAACATTTTTTTCATTCTTTATTGCCGAAAACAGTGTCCGTTATTCAGAGGTTAAACATACAAAAATTCAGGTTTTGGGAGTATTGATTGGAAAACTATCCGTTAAACAGAGGTGCCCGCTATTCGGGACTGTCCGTTATAGAGATTTTACTGTATATATATGTATGTATATATATATATATATACATAATACATATTGGAAATTAACATGCTTATCAAACTCGATTTCGCAGCTAAAAGGGGAGAATACATAACTATATTATAAATGAAAAAGATCAGACAGCAGAAAATATAACAACGATAAATGTAAATTTAAATATAAATATTACAAATAAAATATTAAAATTATTTATACGTTTTATTTATATACATTTAGAGAAAGTATGTACTTGCCAAATATGTGTCACCTGCAGCTTTTGTCTAATTGAAAACACATAAACCCATTTTCAAATTAGCAAACTGAAAATAATGTTATTATAATAGTTATATTTCTTTTAAAAAATACATAACTTTGAAATCTAATTATAATTAATTTTATATGAAATAATGCAGGAATATGCCATATGTCTTTATTACTTCACTTTATTATTTCATAATGAATGTCTTTTCGCATAAAAATTTCGATTTTAATAAATTCAGTTAAATGATTGCTTTGCGAATAAAATTTACTTCCCGAAATTCCATTCTTCCAAAACCTTTAACCAGAAAATCATTAAATCATATAACAACAATCGGAAATACATTCCAAGATATATTAAAAAAATAGTTTGGACTTAAAATAACAGAAGTAAAAATAAATGTGCTTTATTTAGTAAATATGCATCATACGTGTGGTTTTAATATTTTGTTTTTTGAAATGTATGTATGACAAAAATTGTCGGAATTACTTGTTTGATTTAAGTCCGCATTTCAAAAAAAGAGAAGAAGTATTTGGAAAGCCGAAAGGAAGCAGTGAAAAATAATACTGTGCTGACATGTAATATGAGATAATATCTTTCTTCGTGTCACATATATGTTTTAACATTTTCTCTGCAAGTAACCAAGTAGAAAAAAAAATATATATGTAAAATATTACAGCGAAGAGAAATGTTAATTAATCTGGTGCGTTTCACATATATTATATAAACTTATAATAAAATAGATATAATAGGGAAATATATATAAATTAATGTAATGTAATGGTAATTGTAAATTACTATTGTTAGTAACTGTTAAATAGTAATAGTTAAAGTAATTAATAGTTAATTAAAGTATTAATAGTTAAAGTAATTTTTTCTTACTTATTTAATTGTTATTTTGAAGACTTTATTCAATAATTTCTCAAGTGTAAGTAAAAATATCCGTAAAAGTAATTATTGCCTGTAGAATCTTTTAAATCCAGAATTCTGCAACATTCTAGTATTATGTTAATATGCCTTTCAAAAATTTCTTAATACTCCAGTAAGCAATGTTTATACACACAATAATCTGAAATTGTTACAATATGTTATGTATATTAGTAGAACGTATATTAGAAAAAGATTTTGTAGAAAGACATCTTTTCTGACGCAAATAAAAAAAGATATATAGTAACTAGAAATATTACACTGTAAGAAAATTATATTTTATAAATTTGAAATGTAATTACAATAACTAATTTTGTGTGAAATGATGTAAATGAAATAACCGCTTCTACTTATTATTTGATAATGAATCTGGGATTATATATAAATTTCTCTTTTGAAAAACCCTTTTAAATAATTGTTTTACGAATAAAATTTCCTTTAAAAAACTGCACTCGTCCAAAAAGTTTTATCAGGAAATCATTAGATCGTAGATGAAAAAAAAAAATCAGGCGCACATTCCAGGACATAATTTAAAAAAATTGTAGGAAAACAGTCTGAACATAGATGAAAAAAAGTAAAAATAAATTAGCTTCATTTAATAAATGTACATTATACGTGTGGCTTTAATATATTTTTTTTTCGAAATGCATGTACGACAAAAGTACTTGGAATTACTCGTTTAATTTATATCCGCATGCCAACAAAAGAGAAAAAGTATTTGGAAAGCCGAAAGGAAGCGGTAAAAAATAATGCAGTGATGACATATATATGAGATGATATTTTTCTTCTTGTCACATATATATTTTAGCATTTACTGTGCAAGTAACTGAGTAAAAAAATAAATATATAGGTACTTGAAATAATAGGCTGAAGAGAAATAACAATTAGACTGATGTGTTTCCCAGTTTTTTTTTTTTTTTTAAATATAAGCTTGTACATATAGTACTGAAAAACATATAAATTAATGAAGGTGATAGTAAATATAATATTTTTTATTGTTATTATTTAACACGTTATTCAATTATTTCACAAGTATAAGCAAAAATATCAGTAAATGTAATTCTTTCTTGTAGAAACGTTTAAATCCAGAATTTTGTAAAATTCAAGTTTCATATTAATATTCCTGTACACAAATTCTTTATACTCGTATAAGAAATACTTATGCTTGCAATAATCCGAAAGCGTTTGTAGTATGTTACGTACATTAATAGAAAAAGTTTTGTGAATAGATATATTTATTTTTTCTGAAGCAAATAAAAATTTATGTATTCTGTCGCGAATAGAAGGATTACACTGTAATAAATAAATAAATTAATTAATTAAAATAAAATATAAAAAATCTGTAACTTTACAAATGTAAATTTGTAGAAATTTGTATGCTTTCTAAAATGTTATATGCATGCTGTACAATAACGGATATAAATCTGCAAAACTAGTCTTTGAAAAGCTATTTAAATCTTTAGCTTTACAAAATAAGCTGGTTAAATTATTAATCTTACTAAAATTTTATCTGTAACCTGAATTGCAATTACATAAAATATTCCAGACATACCTAAAATAAAATGAGCTCTATTTAATACATGCGCATCATACGTGTAGTTTTAATATTTTGCTTTTTGAAATGCATAAATGACAAATATACTCGGAATTATTCGTTTAACACACTCGCTGCCGGTCACGCGCTAGCGCGTGAAATTCTCAATCATTTAACACAGGTGGCGGAGTTATTGGCAGCGAACGTGTTAATTTATATCCACATGTCAACAAAAGAGAAAAAGTATTTGGAGAGCCGAAAAGAAGTAAAAAATAATGTCGTGCTGACATATAATATGACATAATATTCTTCTTCGTGTCACTTTTATAATTTATCATTTACTGTGCAAGTAACCGAGAAGAAAATATATTTATATATGGAGAGAATTAACAATTAATCTGATGCATTTCACATATACAGTCGGCTCTCGTTAATTCGAAATCGGATAATTCGAATCTTCTCTTAATTCGAACTAAACATAAAGTCCCGAAATTTTCAATGGCAGAATAACGTTAAAAATTTTCATTAATTCGAACTCATTTTCTCTTGACTTCGTCAACCCCTTAACGTGCAGTGTTGCCGGGTCGGCAACACCTAAAGTTCCCCCTGTTTAGAAACACAAAAACTCCGTGAATATTTCAAAAACTACTCTAATGGCTTCTTTAACTCTTTCCTATGAGTTCTAGATGGCAGCATCACAGAGATCAAACTCTACTGTTTTTAAATAATAGGTAAAATGTTTTACTGTAATACGCGTTTCACAATAATGCTCTTCTCACTGTGCTTATCAATGCTTTACTTATGGGAGGTTACCACTTTGGCAACAGCTGTATAATTAAAATAGTTAGTGCAATCTTTACAAAACAATACTTGTGAACTCCTCTAGGCCTGAATAGATTGCCTAATTTTTTTTTCTTTAAATTCCAACTTTAAAGAGTAGTGCGCCGGAAAGGGGTATAGCAAATTATTACAAGTATCTCAATACTGAAAGAACATGTAAGAGCTCTTTTTAAATTAAATGTCCATTAATGCATACTCTTTGTAATTAAATTAAAGAAATTTTGCTGCATAACTTTATTTATTTTTTTTTTAAGTAGTGCGCCGGAGTAGAGAGTAGTGCGCCGGAAAGGGTTAAATTCGAACTATCGAGAATTCATATTTTTCATTTTTCTTTTCTTTCTCATGGATTTCATTTGAATAACTTTCTTTGATTTTTGTAAAAATTGTTCCGAACGAGTACCCATATAATCCAATGCATCTTATAGGAACTTTCTCAGTGCCCCGTATGTCCACCAGTGACGCTATAAATTTTTCTTCCATTGTACTTGTTTCTAATCTTTTAATTACTTTGAGTATTTATACATTCTAGTTTAATATTAAATCATACTCTAGTGATAACAGACGAAATAAATAAATAAAAACACCATAAAATAAATTCCTTTGTAATAGTACCATATTAAGCATGTTTTGGTTTCATATTTTCCATAATTCGAACTTCGGATAATTCGAACATTTCTTGTGGTCCCGATGAGTTCGAATTAACGAGAGCCGACTGTACTTCATAAATTTGTATATCGCCTATTAAAAATATATAAATTAATGAAGGTAATAGAAAATATAATTTTTAATTGTTATTTTTGAAAGCGTTTTTCAATAATTTCGCAAGTATGAGTAAAGATGTCAGCAAATGTAATTCTTACCTGTAGAAATTTAATGCAGAATTCCTCAAAAATCAGGTATTATGTGAATCTGCCTTTGAAAAATTTCTTAAGTAATATTTATATCGAGTGAGTAATATTTATACATACAATAATCCGAAACGTTACAATGTGTTATGTATATTAATAGAACGTACATTAATAGAAAAAGATTTTGTGGATAGACATATTTATTTTTTTCTGACGCAAATAAAATTATTTGTATGCAGTCATGACTAGAAAGATTACATTATATATAAATTATAGTTCATAAAGTTGAAATATAATTATAATAATTAATTTTGTGTGAAATAATGCAAAAATATGCCACATTTCTTTATCGCTTATACTTATTATTTCATAATGAATCCATGTTTATATATAAATTTCTCTTTTGGAAAATAATTACTTCACAAATTAAATTTCCCCCACAAAATTCCATTTTTCCAAAAAAATTAAACAGGAAGTCATTAGATTATAGATAACAACAATCAGACACACATTCTAGGACATAATTTAAAAAATATATCTAGAAAAATAGTTTGAACATAGATGAAAAAAAAAGTAAAAATAAATAAGCTTTATTTAATAAATGTGCATCATACGTTTGCATTAAGTATTTTGTTTTTTGAAATACATGTACGACAAAACTACTTGGAATTACTCTTTTAATTTATATCCGCATGTCAACAAAAGAGAAAAAGTATTTGGAAAGATGAGAGAAAGCGGTGAAAAATAAGGCCATGCTGGCACATAATATGAGATAATATTTTTCTTCCTGTCACATATATATTTTATCGTTTACTGTGTAAGTAATGGTAAAAAAATATATTACTTAAAAAATATCCTGAAGAGAAATGACAATTATCCTCATGCATTTCACAGATATTTTGTAAACTTACATTCAGCCAATAGAAAAATTTGTAAATTAATAAAGTTAATAGTCAACTTAATTGTTAGCAATTTCGAACAAAGTTGAAAAATTCTTATGCATTCGTTTTGTTTCGCCGTCTGTCTGTCTGGCCATCTGCACTGAGAAAAAAATATGGTACTGGCATATAGAATCTAAGTAATGGCTCTAGAAAAAATAGTTCCATGTCATCCCTATAAATTTTAGTTCCATTTCTTAGAGAGTTCCAGAGTCTCTTACGAGAATTCAAGCGAGTTTTCCTATATTTTTGTTGTCAAATTTATCTAAAAATCTCTTCAAATAGATGCGAACACAATAGATTTGATTTAGTAGCTAGAATTATAGCTTAAGAAACCATTCCTAAAATCAAGCGATAATTTCTCGCTACTGAAACGGTTCAATGTCGTTTCGTCTCCTAGAAAACACGAGACTAGAAATGTCAAGTCATTTCGCCTATTCAGCTTAGTTGTTTACCCCACTCGCATAGTTTAGACATCTATATTTCTAGTTTAGAGATTCAGAAAGTGACTAACTATTCATTCTAGTTGAAGGCGGCATATTTTTTTTCTCAGTGTGTTCAACTGTCCCTCTGGCCGCGCCCTAACTCCTGTAAATATACTCCGACTGCCCTGAAATTTTTCCACGTTTTTGATGATTACCCTAGCACGAACCCTATTTCAAATGAAGCTCTTAACATGAATTTTTTATTTGCAGGGACAGTCAAAAGTTCACCGTTACATTACGGCCTATGGGAAAAAAATCGTTTTAAACGAATTTTAAAGATGTTACACCCAGTTAAACATATTACAGTTTACATGAATTTTCAAGGTGCACTAAAATATGCATTCTGTAAAATGTAAGATGAAAAAACATCTATTATTCATTTACAGGGGCACACAAAAGAATTCCATTACATAATGGTAAAGGCGGGAAATGTGTAGGATATATCTTAATTATATTAAACTATTTCATATGTACTAAAATTGTTATACGTCGCTGATCCTAAATATAAATTATACGATACAATCAAGCATAATATGAAGTATATGACATATACCGGGACACACAAAATATTTCAAACAGTACATTCTTTCCGAAGTACTGCATATGTATCCGATGATGACTGATGGATGGATGAAATGCATTTTAATTATGATATGTTTTTTTATTATTATTATTTCATTAAATCAATGTATATTACATGATGTGTATAAGTGCTGTAGTTGTATTCAGGGCTACACAATAGAGTTCACAAACGTTACTGAATATGAGCGTAATTTACATAAAAGTGGTTTTTAAATAAGCTATGCCTTTTCACGCTGAATTGCATTCAATTTACTAAGGAATGTTTCAAGAATGTAAATAAAATTGTTTACAAGGCCACGCAAAGTATTGGATACCTTGAAGCCTGTGAATGATAATTTCCCAGAAGGTTTTTTTCATTAATTTTAACGGTGTTCTAGTTTAAAAGAAATTTTAGCTTAATACTGACTTGTAATAAAGTTACAAGGTAAACTACAGGGCTGAACAAAAGTATTCAAGTATGTTTCTATTTATTTGTATAAATTGATGAAAGAAAAATTTCAGCCTGCTAGGCATGTTCTTGCTAAACTAAATAATTCCTTTATATAGTACAACCGTCAGATTAAAAAAGAGCTGTTCAAAAGTATCCATAAACATATTTGGTTACATACAATAACCTTATTTTCCTAATTAATCCTAATTAATTTCGTGAAGTGTTGGAAAGTGTTTCATAATCTGTGCTTAACGCATGATTTTTCTTACTTATTTAATTGTTTTTTTAAAGACTTTATTGAATAATATCGCAAGTATAAAGAAAGATATCAATAAATTTAATTTGTGTCCATAGAAACTTTTAAATCCAGAATTCGGCAAAATTCAAGTTTTTAGCTCACAGGCTATCATAGCCTGAGAGCTTATGTGCCCGTCCGTTCTGTATGTATGTTCGTATGTACGTAACGCGATAACTCATGATAAAAATATCGGATCCACTTGAAATTTTGTATATAGGTATATCCTGATAAGGCGCTTCCCTGATTAGTTTTTGGAGTTCATTCGATATGTATAACAGGGGGAACGGGGGGCTCATGCCCCTCCCCTTAATTGATTTAATGGGTTTTTGACATAAATGGGATTTTCATGCAGAATTAAGTTTTCGTTCAAAATTTAGATTAGGATCATTCTGATGAGGCGATTCCGTGACTGTTATTAGGTGTTCATTGAATAAGTATAAATAGGGGGAACAGGGGTTCTAATGCCCCCCCCCCCCCGTTGATATAAATGGGATTTTCATGCAGAATTAAGTTTTCGTTCAAAATTTAGATTAGGATCATTCTGATGAGGCGATTCCGTGACAGTTATTAGGTGTTCATTGAATAAGTATAAGTAGGGGGAACAGGGGTCCTATTGCCCCCCCCCCCCGTTAGTTGATATAAATGGGATTTTCATGCAGAATTAAGTTTTCGTTCAAAATTTAGATTAGGATCATTCTGATGAGGCGATTCCATGACAGTTATTAGGTGTTCATTGAATAAGTATAAATAGGGGGAACAGGGGTTCTAATGCCCCCCCCCCCCGTTATTTGATATAAAAGGGATTTTCATGCAGAATTAAGTTTTCGTTCAAAATTTAGATTAGGATCATTCTGATGAGGCGATTTTGTGACTGTTATTAGGTGTTCATTGAATAAGTATAAATAGGGGGAACAGGGGTTCTAATGCCCCCCCCCGTTAGTTGATATAAATGGGATTTTCATGCAGAATTACGTTTTCGTTCAAAATTTAGATTAGGATCATTCTGATGAGGCGATTCCGTGACTGTTATTAGGTGTTCATTGAATAAGTATAAATAGGGGGAACAGGGGTTCTAATGCCCCCCCCTTAATTTATATAAATGGGTTTTTCAAGCAGAATTTTCAGATTTCGTTCAAATCTCTGAATAGTTTTGGAAGTTTAATGGTTAAGTATAAAAGAGGGGGATAACTCTTTTTAAATTATATAAATGCTAAATGGGTTTTTATTAAGAATTATCTAATTTGCTCTGAATTTTGGATATAGATTTTTTATATGATAAAGCATGTCTTTGATAGTATAGGAGGTTCAATGATTAAGTATAAAAAAAGAGGAAAGGGGAGAGCTGTTTCCCCTTCTTAATTTTTTTTTCGAACGGAATTAACCCTTGAAAATATAAGGCTTTAATGTGCAATTAGTATTTGTAGCCTGTGAGCTCAATGCCATCAGTTTAACTGGGCAGTATTCTTTTTTATTTGTTAATGTGCCTTTGAAAAATTTCCTAATATTCGGGAAAGTAATATTTATACGCACAATCAGAAAGTGTTACAATATATTACATATAATGATGGAAAATATTTTTGCGTATAGACAAACGTAATTTTTCTGACGCAAATAAAAATCTATGTTTGCAGTCGGGACTAGAAAGATTACACGGAAAAATTCTGGGATTTTACAAATGTAAACATATAGAAATTTTTATACTTACCTGTGATTTTACCAGTACGCTGTACAAAAACAGTTATAAATCTACAAATCTAGTCTTTATAAATCTACAGAAATCTGTGACTTTACAAAAGAAACTACTAAAATTACAGTACTCTTAATAATTTAAAAATATATATCTATATACTGGACAAATGCACCATAAAATGTAACTACTAAGAATGTATTTGTTAAAAATACAAAACATTGCTCAAGTTCAATTGATTAATTTCGATTTTACTTTATTGGAAATATTATCTCTTGATCAGGAAGCAAACTTTTAGTCATTTATATCTCATATTTCCTGAAGACGGCCGCAGAAAACGGCTCAAAACGTTGATATTTTATTTTATTTTATTTTAATTGTACAAGTTCTTTTTAAAGTTCTTGTTTTTGTGCTCCATTGAGCAATGTTTTGTATTTTTAACAAATACTTTCCTAGTAGTTAAAATTTAATTTTTTACAACGATACGAGTTACAATTACGTAACATGTTCGAGGCATTCCATTTTCCTAATATATTCTTTGCAACCTTACAGGTTTTTTTAATTATTATTTAAAGCTCAAATATGAATCTGTTACATGATTTTTTTGTTGTTGTCAACATGAGAAATTCTAGGAATCCCGGTTTCCTAAAAAAATAGCAACTTTACAGATTTTGTTAGAGAGTTGTCTAGATACAGATCCAGATACAGAGTGTTTTTTGTTTTGTTGTGCTGGCAAGCGAAATATACGCACAAAACATATTTTGAGCTTTCAGATTTATATAATAAAATATGTTTCTAAATTATATTTACGAAGAAAAAAGGCTGTGTCGTTCCATGGTAAATTACGTTACATTTAGAATTATTTGCTTCATCAATATTACTTATGTAACGGTTAAAAATCATTCAAAATATAAAGTAGTTTTAATTTGTCAATAAAACTATTCGAAAACTTAAAATGGATGAATATTACTGAGTTTTGGTAATATTTCTTTAATTCCGGCAATTATATTTTTATGGCAATTTACTTTAATGTAAAAAGAACGTAAGTAATCTAAGTTTACTAGAATTACTTAAGTATTACAAGAATTACTTGAGTAAAATGTTTTAAAAGAAACAGAAGTTACTTTGGAATGACGGTCATATTTATCCTGGTTCCATTCTAAAATATCTTATTCTGTTTCTTTGTTATATCCCTTATAATTTTATACTCTTAATAGAAAATATTAGTTATCGAGTACAATAGAAAAGTTGTTCTTTCATCATATTAATAACGAAATGGTAAAATATAGTTTTGAAATTCAAATAATCTGTTTGTTTGGCCTTGGAAAAAAAGCACTAGGGAGAACTGGGGCACATTGATGCATGGGTCACATTGATATACCCCCTCTACTGCTCACAGGGTCATTATAGGCAGTTTCACAACAGCTCCAAAATTCGAACACATGTGTACACAAAAACATGCAGAATGTCTTGGCATGATTCAGTAGTTTGTTGAAATGGGACGAGGGATTTATTGTTTTTGTAGGTGAAAAGTAAATTTGAGTTGTACAATTGAAATGGTATTGTGCAACTGTTCCAATATTTTCAACCGAAAAAAATACCCCCCCCCTCTACAGGTAAGGCTACGCTTTATCAGTTCCTCATTCTTTGTTGTTAGTTAAATTATGAAATGTTTGATTTAAGATTCATTTTATTCAAAATGGCTGTATGGGGCACATTGATACAGTCTATGTCGGGGCACATTGATACAACATAATTCCTTTTCTAGTTCATTTTTTCATTAACTTTTATTTTTTTTTCATACACTCCTTAATCCAACCATTTTTAGCCAAAAATTTCTGATGTCAGTTTTTAATGAAGTGAAACAGGTCTAATTTTTTACATTAGAACATTTTATAGTACTTTTGCAAACAGAAGATTGAACAGTAGGAATTTATTCAACATCTAGTGCTAGTCAAACTAACTAAAGAAAAAGACGTTAGCCTGGCAAATATCGAACTTACATCGATTTTCTAGAGGAAAAGGGAATTTCGCGAAGAGAAATGTTAAATAAGAGAAACAAGCTGCAGAACATCAAAGAATAATTATATTTTAAACAGAATTTTTAATAAAATTATATTTTATTTTCTGTTTATAAACTTATTTATAAACGGCAAACCTGGTAATTTTTTCATTTTTCCTAAGAAAGAAGATAATGGTGGGGTTGAAGTACCAAATATGACAAAGTTACCACAGACAGCAATCAGCAAGGAACAGCCAGAACATCAAGTCATTAATTATTTTATTTTAATTGCTTTAGTATTACCTACAAATAAATTGTGAAAGATTTGAATTTATATAAATAAATATAGAATGATATGCTAACTAATTTTCTATGAAAAATATGCATTGGTGTTATTTTGTCTCCATTTTCCCCTAACCTATTAAAGTGCCCGATGAGGTGTATCAATCTACTCCGGGGATGAGGAACATTGAAACAAATGGTTTTTTTTTTAATTACATCAAAAATATTATATAAAACAACGATTGTACATTTTTATAACACTCTATACTAGATTTGCTGACACCACATGTAAAAATAACTTCAATTTTCTACTTTCTGGACATCAAAAAATCGGTCATATTTATCCTGGTTCCATTCTAAAATATCTTATTCTGTTTCTTTGTTATATCCCTTATAATTTTATACTCTTAATAGAAAATATTAGTTATCGAGTACAATAGAAAAGTTGTTCTTTCATCATATTAATAACGAAATGGTAAAATATAGTTTTGAAATTCAAATAATCTGTTTGTTTGGCCTTGGAAAAAAAGCACTAGGGAGAACTGGGGCACATTGATGCATGGGTCACATTGATATACCCCCTCTACTGCTCACAGGGTCATTATAGGCAGTTTCACAACAGCTCCAAAATTCGAACACATGTGTACACAAAAACATGCAGAATGTCTTGGCATGATTCAGTAGTTTGTTGAAATGGGACGAGGGATTTATTGTTTTTGTAGGTGAAAAGTAAATTTGAGTTGTACAATTGAAATGGTATTGTGCAACTGTTCCAATATTTTCAACCGAAAAAAATACCCCCCCCCCTCTACAGGTAAGGCTACGCTTTATCAGTTCCTCATTCTTTGTTGTTAGTTAAATTATGAAATGTTTGATTTAAGATTCATTTTATTCAAAATGGCTGTATGGGGCACATTGATACAGTCTATGTCGGGGCACATTGATACAACATAATTCCTTTTCTAGTTCATTTTTTCATTAACTTTTATTTTTTTTTTCATACACTCCTTAATCCAACCATTTTTAGCCAAAAATTTCTGATGTCAGTTTTTAATGAAGTGAAACAGGTCTAATTTTTTACATTAGAACATTTTATAGTACTTTTGCAAACAGAAGATTGAACAGTAGGAATTTATTCAACATCTAGTGCTAGTCAAACTAACTAAAGAAAAAGACGTTAGCCTGGCAAATATCGAACTTACATCGATTTTCTAGAGGAAAAGGGAATTTCGCGAAGAGAAATGTTAAATAAGAGAAACAAGCTGCAGAACATCAAAGAATAATTATATTTTAAACAGAATTTTTAATAAAATTATATTTTATTTTCTGTTTATAAACTTATTTATAAACGGCAAACCTGGTAATTTTTTCATCTTTCCTAAGAAAGAAGATAATGGTGGGGTTGAAGTACCAAATATGACAAAGTTACCACAGACAGCAATCAGCAAGGAACAGCCAGAACATCAAGTCATTAATTATTTTATTTTAATTGCTTTAGTATTACCTACAAATAAATTGTGAAAGATTTGAATTTATATAAATAAATATAGAATGATATGCTAACTAATTTTCTATGAAAAATATGCATTGGTGTTATTTTGTCTCCATTTTCCCCTAACCTATTAAAGTGCCCGATGAGGTGTATCAATCTACTCCGGGGATGAGGAACATTGAAACAAATGGTTTTTTTTTTAATTACATCAAAAATATTATATAAAACAACGATTGTACATTTTTATAACACTCTATACTAGATTTGCTGACACCACATGTAAAAATAACTTGAATTTTCTACTTTCTGGACATAAAAAAAAAAAAAAAAAAAAAAAAAAAAAAATCTTAGAAATAAAACTGTATCAATGTGCCCAGTTATCCCTATGTTTTTTGGTATTGAAAATTAATTATACTTTATGATTGATAAAAAATGATTAAATATTGAACTTCATTTAAATTTTAAAACATACTGAATTCATATGTAAAATATAATTATATCTTGAAAAAAATTGTTTCATATATTAAAAAATAACACACACACACACACAAAATAAATAAATAAATAAATAAATAAAGAATAATGATGATTAGTAATTAAATTAAATACCTCCCTAATTAAAATGTCATTTTAATTAGGGAGGGAGAAACTTTGAAAAGATCAATTTATAGAAAGAAAATTAATAGCCAACACATTATTCCAAATTCCGCTTGTTCACCTTTTTGTTATAAATTCTCTACTTTCCGTTTCATGGTTGATAGAGCGTTTAAAGTCTGTTCTGATGAATTTTTAAACGAAGAGTTGCGTAAGATCCGTGAGATTGCAGGTTCTAATGGGTATAAAATAAGTAGCATCAATAAATTAATTAATTATTATAGAAAAGGTAAGCCTAAACAACAATATCCAGGGTTAACTGAAAGATTCAATAAAGGGGGTGATTCTAAAAATTTTAAAAGAGTTTCTTTTCCATATCTGAAAGGCAGTTTTGAGAAATTAAAATTTAAATTAAAAAAGTTTAATATTGATTTGATTGCAACTCCTCCACCAAAATTAAGATGTTTACTTAATAAGCAAGTGGATCCTATTGGACATGATGATCTTGCTGGAGTTTATGAAATACCTTACATTACGGAAAATGGTGACTTAAATTTTTACATAGGCATGACTGGGAGAAAGTTTGGAATTAGAAAAGGGGAGCACGAATCTGATATTAAATTTGGACGTACTAACACTGCCTTATCAAGAACATATTTAAATGAGGAGATAAAAATATTGTTTAATCAAAGTAAATTATGTTTCATATCTAATTGTAATCGTAAATCTATTATAAGAGTGTCCATTGAAATTTACACGCGTAATAATCTGGTTTGCAATGATACCGTTTCTTTTATTATTCCTAAGTTATGGTTAGAATTAATGAATAAATTCCTCGTGAGGGCTTGAATGGGATGAACCAAGTTGGAATTTCCTTTGATCATGGTCTATTTTTTATTTTAATTTAATTTTTTACAATAGCGCGCGTTTTTTTATATATCTCTTTGTCGCGTGTCATTTGTATTGACCGTGAAATTGTTTGAAATTTTTATTTTTAGTTAAGTTTAGATCATGGTCTATATTTTAATTTAATTTTTTGCAATAGAGAACGTGTTTTTTGTTATTTATATCTCATTGTCGCGTGTCATTTGTATTGTCCGAGAAATATTTTGAAATTTTGTTTTATTTATATTATGACTATGGAACTTATGACGGTTCCGAAACATGTCAATGTATTTTATTTTTACTATAACACCTTTCTTAAGAAAAATTAAAATTGTTATTAAAATAAAGAATAAATTATAACATAAAATAAATGGAAATTATGTTCCGGTTATTTATTATTATTTTATTATTTACACAGTAGAACATCCATATCAGTGGGCAGTACACTAGTGACAAAAATACTCATTTCATGGGATGATTGCGATTTAGAAAATGCACAACACATAGACAGTGTGGATGGGTAAGAGGTATTCCTATTGTAGACGAAAAATAAACCGCATCACATTCCCTTTAAAAAAAAAAAAATCTTAAAGTTTTCCTTTTTTTTAATGTGAAAAATATTTTCCGATGCTCAAAAATTTAACCAATCAACGGCATTTTTTTTACTTCGGTTTTGTTATTAAGTTATATTATAACTAGTTATCTCCATTTTTGGGTGCGTCGTAATTATGTAAATACGTAGCACCTATTGTTGTCGCTCAGTCCGTCTGTCTGCCTGTCAATCTGTTTGTCCGCCTGTCTGTCCATCTGTCTGTCCGTCTGTCCGTCCATCTGTCTGTCTGTCTGTCTGTCTGTCCGCATATAACATCGCAAAAACTACCCAACCGAATCGTTTGGAATTTGAAATACATAATCATTACATAATTTTTTCGAGTCATTTCAAATTTTATGAAAATCGGATGGATAGATCAATTGCAGGGACAATCAAAAGGATTGAGTTATATTACGGTCAATAGGATGCATTTTAATCGTTAGAAATTTAAAATGTATATTTATTACATAATTTTGTCCAGTCATTTCAAATGTTATGAAAATCGGATGCATAGATGAATTATAAGGACAATCAAAAGTATTCCGTTACATTACGGTCAATGGGGAAAAAAGTTTCAAATGCATTTTAATCGTTTGAAATTTAAAACGTATAATTATTACATAATTTTGTCGAGTCATGTCAAATGTTATGAAAATCGGATGCATAGATGAATTACAGGAACAATCAAAATATTCCATTACATTACGATCAATGGGAAAAAAAGATTCAAATGCATTTTAATGATGGTGTTATACGCATTTTAACATAATAGAATTGACATGAATCTATGAAGTATGTACTAAAATATACATTCTGTACAATCTGTGATGCAAAGAATATTTATTATTAAATTACAGGGCCACACAAATGTATTCCACTAAATAATGTTATACGGGAAAACATTGTTTGGGGCGTGTTTTTATTATATTAAACCACTTCACATTTTATGAATGAGATATACGTTAATGAAGTATAATAAAAATTACTCCCTGCATATTTACAAGAACACAAAGATTTCGATCACTATACTGTATCCGAAGTACGCTCTACTATATCAGCAAGATCTGAATATTTTAAATTCTAATGTTTCCCTGTTTAATTTTTAAATTCGAATGTTTTATCTTCTAATGTTTCCCTGATGATGAACAAGCTTTATTGTTCGAAACTGTAGGAAATCAATTCTACTTTAGTTGTAAGTAGTACATGAATTTTAATTAAAAAATTTAACATCTAGTATACACTGATGAGCTGAATTTATTATATGTTATATTATATGTTATATTTTAAAACTTCGTTATGGTACGAACGCACCTCATTTGCTACGCTTCACGTGCAATTTCCAACTTTTCCTTCTTTCTTTTTTGGCTGTAATCTACGGATGCTTACAAAATGCAATTTCAAAAGTGTTTATAATTAATTTCTTTAAATATAATTTGCCATTTTTACCATTTTCAATTATTTAAAAATTATGAAATTTTGAATATATTTAAAATGAAATAAAGCTACTTAACACGGGACAGAAATAATTTATGTTCATTAGTACAATGCACGATTTGCATACTCTAATATGTATGACATAGCAAACTAGTTAGAAACGAAAATAATGCGTTTCATTTGATTTAAAAACAAACTTTGTTTGCGGGAGTCAAGCATATTCTCTATTCCGCATTATCCAGGGATGCATTGTCCAGAAGCAATAATTGGTTTGAGAAATATAATATTTAGAGATATCGCATCCTTCAGATACTTTGTGTTTTCGGTTTCATTGCCAAGAGAATATATTTATTCGCCCGCATATATAATATATTACTATAACAATTCAATTGTAAATCTTTTTCATGCTGAGAAATTTGCTTTCAGAAACATTAATGAAATAAAAATAATAATAATAAAAACTTTTCTGCATTTATTTTACCTTTTCGTCACCAATTTTAAAGTTTTTAGTCAAAAATTTTTTAACCCATTTAGAAGTAAAAGATTTCAGTTACTAAAGTATTGAGATTGGATTACAGCAGAATTTCACGGCTCATGTATTTGTAAAAAGTATAAGTTTTCTTCACTCATACCATAAAGGGTAAATTTTATTTTAAAAATCTAGTTTCATTGTGGCATTTAGGGATTAGAATTAAGTGGACTATATAATACGCCGACTCCGGTCTATATGTTAATATAAAACTAATAACTATGTAATGCTATGGCTGAATGACATTTACGCAAAACAATTCAACACAAAGGGAAGTTTATCTGACAACGTGCTAAATATTTTCCGCAAAGCAATAACCAGAATGCATTTCGAAGCGAACGAAGTAACAATTAATTGGATAAACAGTACATATGGTCACGTTCTATTCTCCATACGTGTCCAGATAAAGCAGTTGCACATTCATAATAGAAAGAAAAAAAATCAGGTGTGAAGCATAACTTATGAAACTGCAACAGACTCCGAATAATGTAATAAAACAGTACCGTTTAATAAGTTAAAATACTATTTCTATTTCAACAATATGGAAACGCATTTTCTATTGCTGAGGAAGTAACTCTTAGTAAATCTAAGCAGTGTGTATCAATTTTATTACATGCGAAATAGTTTGGCATAATTAAAATATGACGAAAATAATGACTCCCTCCTGTACCATTATGTAACGGATTTCTTTTGTGTGGCTCTGTAAATTAATAATAAATATTCTTTGTGCAGAATATCGAGTAAAATGTATACTTTAGTGTCCTTCATAAATGTATAGTTATTTTATTATTTTTCGCCAGGTGTAACATCATTAAAAAGCTCTTGAAACTACTTTACCCCATCGGTTGTAATATAACGGAATACTTTTCGTTGTCCCTGTAATTGAACTATAAATCTGATTTTAGTAAAATTTGAAATGATTCAGCAAAATTCTGTTAAAGATATATTTTTAAAATTTCTAACGATTGGTTAGGTAGTTTTTGTGGTATTACATTCGGACAGACAGTCGGATGGATCAGAGGACATACTAGAAGTGCTACGGATTTATATAATTATGAACGTAAATAAAAAACAGTTACATTAAAAAGAGCATTCCGAAATTTAAAACGAATTTCCAGAAATTATTACTCAAACGCATTATTGTCACCGATTTGTTTCGTGTCTCATTGTAAATGGATTAATAATTATATGAAAGCCTTGTTCTAATGTAATCATTGTAAAATTCTGTGATGTGTATCAATTTGAATTCATTTTCAATTACGTGATGTCCTCTAATTAGTCTGCAAACGATTTTTTCTCATAGAGCCTTTTGTAATGGAATTATTTTCAGTGCCTCTATAAATAAAAAAGTAATTCCACATACTTCATATACAATACCGAACATGCCTTGATTACCCTTAAATAAGGTTTACCAATTGCATGAAAATCTGAGTATATTTACGGTAATTAAAAAAGGAGAATGTAGGAACACGGAGAAACAAACCGAATGCATAAATGCTTTTCTACATTGTAGGAAAGTGTTAAAAAGAATAACATGTTTTATTATAGATATTTTTTTTAAAAATAGAAATACATAAAGATGTATAACTTGATGATGATTTTAATGATGATTTTTTAAGCTAAAATTTACCGACTGTTACAAAAATACTATAATAAAAATTTAAATTAATTTCATTACTAATATTTTCAATGTTTCGTAAACATAAAATATTGATAGCCTATGAAGATTTAAATTTATATAAGCAAAATATGAGCTTATTATTATTTTTTATATCTGAAAGAAATAATTTATGTTGAAAAATTCAAAATCTATTCGCAAGAAAAAGATAAACATTTTATTGGAAAGTAAGTTTGCTTCACTTGAATAAGGGATATTTACTATTTTGTATTGTTCAGAATCGAAAATAAAGAGGGAATATATAACAGTAATTAACATAATAAAAAAGACTATCTAAACATGTAGAAAACTTTTAGTTTATAATTTGCGGTCAACTGCCAAAATAATAACAATTATTTTGTACAATTTTCTGGAATAAAATAAATCTATCTTTGTAAAGAGAAACATTCTATGTGGAAATTTATCGAGTCGTAAAAATTCGAAATTATTCTTAATATTTTTTTGTTTTAAATTTTCATCATTCAAAATTACTTACGCATGAAATTATTTACATTATGAAATATTCATACGTATTTCAATTCGTTTATTAATGCCTGACATGAATAATTTATGATCATTATTACAATGCAGAGTTTCCCTACTGCAAAATCAATGCCTTTTCAAACTATACTTGAATGATACATTTCATTTCAGCTAAAACGTAAGATCACCTAACGAGAGTAATGTTTATTCTCTGTTCTATATTGTCCAAAGAAGCATTCTATATAGGTTAAATGATATCGCCATTAATCTGGAATGCAGCCTATTTTGACAGATGGTGTGGTACTTTATGAAATCAGTCTTTCCGTCAATAAAGAATAATTTTGATTTTTATACACGTTTCATAAAAATCACATAAAGTATCTCTTTCTATCATTATCCACATGTATATAAAAGTATTTTAATTACTAGCATAACTAAAGAAGAGTCTAAAAATTCCGCTTTTTAATATTTTTAAAATTTTTCTCCTTAAATATCATTAAATTCTTTAAATTTTCTATAAGTTATGCATATTTAATTTTATTTTGAAGTTGCGCTAGCAAAAGCTCACTTTTAAAAATCCCCCTTCAAAAATCTTTTATTTGATATCGAATGTTTTTCTATGAAGATCCTTTTAGAGGATGCTTTTGCTAGCTTTCTTAGGGATTGCTTGTTCATTTTCTTTTCTTCACAGAATTGAGCTATGCCATCGGCTGCAATACTTGCTCATTGCTTGTTTTTGCATTCCTATGAATTAACAATTACATAATTATATATACTAATGTTATATTTTTCTTTTGTAATAATTTTTGTCAATTTAAATATATTTGTTAAAAATATCTTACTAATTGCAGACAAAAATAAGCTATGTTTGTTATCAGATCATTTTTATTAAAATCAGTAACTCAGCATGCTAAGTATGTGTTTAAATGGTGTGTAAACCATTTTTATTCAAACATATTGTACATTGTTATTGATTTTCTAGTAGGAAATCTATATAATAAAGGCCAAACGTATCTGTGCGTAACGCATACGTCATGTTTTGAATGGCAACACTTTCCGATGAAATTTCGATTTTGCAATTTTCACTATTGTAAATATTTAAACTTCTAGACATAGTACGTTTTCAAACTTTATACCATCGTATAGAGAAAAAAAATGCACTTTTAAATGCAGTTTGTTAGAAAATTGTATCTCAATTTGTTTTTGAAATATTAATTTTTTTGTAGTTTTTTGTTCAATTTCTCTAATGGTGGCAACTTGAGTATCGCATTTATGTGGGAAATAAAAGAAAAATAATCATAAAAAAAGAAAAGAAAAAGAGAGAGAGAGAGGGAGAATAGAGATGTTTTTTGGTAGCTGGAGGTGACGCAATAAATTTAACCCTAAAATTCGCTGCATTGCATCAAACATAACCGCGTGCTTTCGCATAAAAGGAAAACTTTTAGCGATACTGTTTTAATTCATAATACAATGAAATGCCATTTTAGAATGCTAAAATATAATAAGATCTGTTTCATTTAGAGAAAAAATGACGCTAAAGAATTCGGTCTCTATTCCATGTGATTGTTTTGTTTGGGCAGAATACGAGATTTAAATTGAAAGAATAAGGCCCATTTCAAACCGTTTTAGTCGCATACTGCACCTCCATCTATCTCTTTTCCTCATGGAAAATAACAGATCACAGTATATTTTAATTGCCATTTTTTCATAGCAACTGAAAAAAAATAATAATTAAAAACCTGTTATATTAAAATATCGTCGGCTATAAAATATGGTGAATGTTGTTGGTTTTATTTCGTTTTTATCTACCAATTTAATAATGACTTTTAGTTCGCTGCAAACTTACTTTACAAAAGATCCATCTATTAACCTTTACAAAAATTTATTTTAAAGAAAAGTTGTGTGTCATATTTTCTTAATTGGTTTTAAAAACTGAACGAATGCAATTTTATTCTTTGGCAAAATCTTTGGCTAATAACTTTTATCTTGCGTCTAATACAGAAGTACCGATAATTTTCAAAGCTTTATATGATTACATAATTAATGTTTCATATAAAATTGGTATTTGGAATTAGTTGGCAGTTTAAAAATCATATTACGTAGGAAAAATTTATTAGACTTTTCAATTTTAAATTAAAAAAAAAAAAGTTTTTCGCCCTTACTCTGTGACACGGGAACACCGGGTTCGCTGTACTAGTTTTCATAATGTCCGTAATATATTATTAAACTGAAATATAATAACTGTATGTTAATTTAGCTGAAGTATAATATTTATACAGTCAGACCTTGTAATACCGATACCCGGTTTTCGCGCCACTCCGCTTATTCATTCAGTATTTCAAAGTCCCGATTTCTTGTACACTATTTCAATGTAAATAAACTCCAGATTTTAAATTATTGAATATTTTTCAACTCCGGATATCGCGACGGTTTATGAAAATTGCCAATTTTTCATTATAAATCTTAAAGCACAGAAATAATACGGTAAGAAAAATCATAGCCAAACTTTTTACAAAAGGGTCTAAAATACCCACATACATAAAGGAGAAATATTATTTCAATCATTTATCAGGAAAAAAACCCGAACACTATGAATGGCAGAATCAATGAAAGAGAGATTTTTTCTTTCGCGTTCTCTATCCTCCAATCCACAGTCCAATGTGTTTCGCATGGAGAGTGCAATACGTATTCATTTAGGGAATGTTAAAATGTTCATTGCCACACTTTTTTCGTAATGTTCTAAACTGTTTACAGAAAAGTAGCAAGAAAGTTTAAGAAACTTCATTATTGTTTCGAACATTCTGGTTTCATGCAAGTTAATCAGATCTCGAGTGTATAAAAACTGACGAAGAAGACATCCCTCTTCCAATATTAGTTAAAGGGTTGTTAGATCGTGAAATAAATATAACTGCGATTTTGATAAAGATGTCACCACATCACCAGATGAAATGATTTCTGAAATTGTAAAAGAGAAAAAGACAGAAATTTCTTCAGGCTCGGGGATCGAAAATAATACAGAACTTTACAAAATAAGCCTCCAACTACAACCAAAGCGTTGCATTTCATTGGAAACGATCCGAAATTATGTAGCTTCCACTTCTGAAACAACGAATAGTGTTCAAATTCATTGTATAATATAGAAATAAAATTCTAGGAAATATATCTAGGGGTTCTGAAACCTTAATTTATTAGTATTTAAAGAACAATAAAAAGAAGAAATCATCAGAAGTCTGATTGTTATTCTTTTCAATATCGTTTTTGTGTTTATTTTATTTAATAATAATGTTTTATTGCTTGAAAATGCAAGAACATTTGTGAATTTAAAATTGACTTAAATTAATTTAAAATGCAGCTTTTTATAAACATATTTTTCACAACTCCGATTTATCGCAAAACTCCGCTTATGACGACACTTTTTTTTAGTCGTGGGAGTGTCGGGATAACGAGGTTTAACTGTATATCAATTTAATTGAAGCCTCATCTTAGCTAGCTGGAGTCATTCATATTCACTACTTTGTATTCTGCAACGATGCATTGTACAGTAGTAACTGTAAAATCACTAGTTCGTACACACACACACACACAAAGAAAAAAAACTCACAATTATATCCTCACATACTTTATGGAATCCATTTGGCTTTCTATAAAATAAAATACTTTATTATATAATTCAGAAAAAAGTTAGTAAATAAAAATGCTTTTTTTTTAATATGCAGAAACTTTTATGGTAACATGTGATAAAAATTACGAAAACTAAGCTAAATTTAATTACTATTTATGCTGTTTCCTCTATTTCAATTAATTTTGAAGCAGAAAACTGATTTATTGCTATCTCACAAAGGTATTTATTGTTAGTACAAAAACATTTTTTGAAAGGATCAATAAAAATTGAAAGTTTGTTTTACAAAAACCATTAGTTCATATTTTGGAATTTAGAATTTAGTTCAAATTGTTAATGAAATAAGTGTACTTGGAAAAAAATAGCATTATTTATTTACATAGAACTGAAATATATGTATGTATATATATAACTGTAGAGAAACAAAGTATGTTTCCTATTGATTTGTGGAAAAATTAAAGTTGCTTTGATCGTCCTTTTCATCTCTATTATTCAAGATGAACATAAATATTTTCATTAATTAAAAAAGAAAAAAAACATTTTGCATTATTAAACCAATGTTTTTAATAAAGTCTGTCGTAAGTAAATAAATACATAAAAAAAATAATAAATATATACTCTGCTCATAGCCACAATGTACATATATCTCCTAGAAAATCATCTAGACTGGCATTGATGATTTACATCATTTCAGCTGATAGGCAGGCTTCTGAACACCAGTAATTTATTGAGTTGAAAAAAAAATAACCACGTTTGCCAATCTCATCGCTGATATTTTCCATCAACTGATATAATAGTAACTAAAAAGAATTGGTATTTAAAATTATTTTTAAATATTTATGCTAAATAGTAGTACATTTATAAGAGTCATCCATAAATTTTTATTGTTCTTTATTGCAATGCATTTATTTATTTATTGAAAATCTTAAACTTCGAAGTCTCTTTATAAATACACTGGTCTCCAAAAGTTAAGGTACAACAGGGTTTTTTGGGTTCTCATTTGCAAATCAATGAATATTGAAACGTCAAATTTGGAGGAAATGTGCGATTAACTGCTACTTATGAAATGCGGCATACAAATTTAATAAAGTTAAACGTATAAATATAAATTTCAATAAAAAACCCTCATTGTGGTAAATTCCAGTCTTGGAGAAATCAGTACATTGCAGTATTATGCAATAAAATGTGGTAGAAACATTAAAAAACTGGTTCTAATATGGAGTATGCCCCTCCCCAGGACTTGAGTGCATTGGCGCATCGACTTTTCATGCTCTCAATAAATTGTTCGGCCCCGAAATAGGCAGCGTTAACCAGACATGGAGTAATCTTGTTCTAGCTCATTTAATGACCATGAAGGAGGACAACCACAATCTGTCTTCCAAGATAGTACAAAATAACAAGTGGGTAGCCTGGACCATGTCCTTTGAATACAGAATCTTCGGATTCATACTGCTCCCAGAGTCGTTGGACAACACTACGAGACACATTGAGCCGTCTAGTAGTACGTGCCTGTGACAACCCCATCACCATTCATCCTACCACCTGCCACGTTAATGAATCGGGCAAACGACTTTTTCTGGACATTTCTAGACTCTATTGGTTGTTGTGAATAAAACTGTCAACAATAGTTAAAATGCAACAAAACTTATACGCAAAATTACAAAAGCTTCGTAATTGCATATTTTTCTCTCATTCGTAAATTTCTATTATTTTCTATAAAATAAAAGTGGTAACTGTAATTTTTGAGTGAGTTTTTTAAAAAGCTTATTATTGTCATTCATATAAACTATGAAGATTAATATGACTGTCATTTTTTTTATGGTGAGCTTCGAAAAACATGTTGTACCTTAACATTTGGAGGCCAGTGTATATGAATAATGGTATAAATCAGTTTTCCAGGTAGAAAGAATTTCACAAGAGTCATGTATATTCCTTGTGTTGTAATGTCTAGTGATGCATTGCAAAATAAGAGCATAAAACTGTAAATAGTATATTCAGACAGATTATATACTCTGATTTTTAAGAAATAGTTTTGTTGTGCAAAGAATGACGTGTATTTCGTAGTACAACTCAAAACAAAATTGTAATTTGACAAATTACAACGATTAAGGTACCCTGGGGTAATAACGCCACGTTAAGGTTCTAACAATTTTCTCGGCTCAGTTTTAGTTTGTATTTTTCAAACAAATATATGATTTGATACAGCAGCTCATTGACTATCTATATAAAAAAAATAACTTAACAGATATGAATACATAAAATGTAATGGCGTGATTTCTTGACCAATGCTATTTGGCGTTATTACCCACCTATATGGGTAATAACGCCATGCAAACAAAACTATGAAATAAGTTGGAATAATTGCATGTAGATTGCCCAATTCTAAAAATACAAACTCTCAACTCTAGAAATTGGCAAATTGCATCCTAAGCTATTGAAAATGTTCATTTTTTTGTGAAAGTGTAAGAAAAATAAAGGTGTGGTGTGGGGAGGGGGGAATGAGGCAAAAGAATATCAAACCGTGAGCTTCTTTTTGCTTAAAAAACCGCTTAAATAGAATTATTAGAAACATTGCACAGTTTTAACTGTGTTTATTTGAATGAGTATTTAGGATGTAGCTCGGCCACTGTAGGGAATCAACTGGGGTAAAAATTGCGAGAATTGGCGTTATTACCCCGTTATAGTTATTGCGCTGTACATTTTAAATTACAAATTATCTCGAGAAGATATCCAAAATCTTCAACAACATTTTGAAAGGCCATGAAATGTACTACAAATTTATGTAATTAACAAAGTATTTCCGGATAAAAAAAATAGTCTTCACGTCACAAAACGTATCTCGCAAATTTTAGATCAAGCGTTAATTTTAGCTGCTTGTAAAAACAATAAGACCTAAAAATGAAACAAATTAACTTGAAGCTGTTTTTTGCGGTTTATATGACTCAAAACCCTTCTGCGCAGAACACATGGGTGTCATTTACCAAATTATTTTATAATTATGCAAAATATTAGCACTTGGCGTTATTACCTCGTCTGGCGTTGTTACCCCAGGGTACCTTATTTGGAAAAGGATATTTTCAAAGACTAATTTTTTAAAGACTTATTAATAAATTCCATATTTAAATTAAAAATAATAATAAACATCATTATTAGGATGATCATAACGAGTTATACAATACGTACGCCATGCCTTAAACATTAATATTCTAAAACAAATGATTAAAAAAATGAAAAAAACAGTAGTTTGTAGATATACAAGTTTAACTGTTTAAAATGTGCATTTTTATTTGATGGAGTTAATTAAACTGATTTCTGAACGCCTCATATTACGAACGACATGGATTAAACATTAATATTTATGGACCAACTATAAACAAACTTTAAATAAAACATTTCAGTTATACAATTTTCGGAAATGCAAGTTTTTGAACTTCTAAACATCACACATTTAAAATTTTTACACCGTTGCATAGAGAAGAAAATGCACTTTTAAATGAATTTTTTTACATATTTATCAAAGTATGTTTTCAAATTACTATTTTTTAAAGCTTTTATTACTTTTCTGTCATTGTGGCAACAGAAGTATACATTTTTTGACATTGAAGATTGACCAATCAGAAAATGAATAAAATAAAATAAGTTGCGGAAGTCAATCAATAAAAAGATTCAGATATACTTCAGATTTCCTAGTTCTCTACAACAACAATTTTCCAAATAGTTAAAAAAAATCTGTGTATATAAATAATTGTAAGTAAACAATATATACTTCTATATAATGGAAGAAAATAAAATTTGCCCCGTCCGCTATTCTCACACCTGATATTTCCAAAAAAAACTGATGAATTTCTATTAATAAAAAACATTCATATTTTTAATTATTTCAATTTATTTAAACAAAATGATAATAAATTTATTAGCGTCTGCCATTAATAATCTATGTTCTTTATCTCAATGCACATATTCATTCCTAAAAAATCACGCGATTAGAAATTTTACTGTGGATGGCAAATTTGTAGGATGAGCCAAAAGTCTTGCTCCTATTATAATTCTGTCGACTCTCGTTATTAGAACTCGTTGGGACTACTAGAAATGTTCGAATTATGAAATATTTAAGAGGAAAACATTTTTGAAGGGGTACTACTTAAATGAAATAACCTCTTCAGACCTGAGAATAATATAACTCTACAAATTTATATTTATTGCTTTTGCATAATCAAAATGACACCATAGATGACACAAAGAGTCATTTTTATGAAGTCTGTACTTTAGGGGACTGATAATTTAGGTTTACAAATATGGATCTATAAATACGAATTCCCTTAAAACACCAGCTTAACTATCAGTAATATAAATTTACGCAATAAGAAAATTAAGGCCTTTGTACAAGTAAATGATCAGCAGATTCTCAAACTTTTTTATTGAATAGCATTTAAGTTAAATAATCATGAATATTTTTTACTTTCTTGGCCACAATGTCTTGATGGTATTTTCGAAACTCGAATGAAAATAAAATTTATTTTAAGAGGTAATATTCATTGCTGCTGACATTTATTGATTTTGTGTTACATCAAAAAACATTCATCTGTATATTAGTAAAGTAAAAATGCAAAAAATTCGAACAGTACTGTTTTTATGGGGAAAAGAATGGAGGTACACATTTGTGTACCTCAGGTCTGAAGAGGTTAATGTTATGTTTTTTATTAATTTATTAATTTATTTCGGCTATTATAATTAGAATATGACTTCATATTAAGTTAGAGAAAATAAATGCAGAAACTAATTAAGAGATTAGGAACAAGAACAATGGTAGAAGGGATAGAGGTGTCTTTGATGGACACACGGAATACCAAGAAAGCGGATATCAAATGCATGGAATGATATGTATACAAGTACAGAAGAATTCTGACGAAAAGGAAAGAAAGAAAGTTATTTCAAGGACTTAAAGTATGTGAAAAAAGTAAGCAAAAATAAAGTCGAAATTATTGTTAGTTCAAATTTAACGAAATCACAAATAACGAATTCGAATAAATGGAAATTTTCAACGTTATTCTGCCATTGAAAAATTCGGGATTTTATGTTTAGTTCGAATTAAGCAAAGATTCGATTTATACGACATCGAATTAACGAGAGCCGACTGTAATTCATTACATATTAACCGTTTGTTTGATAATGTAACTTATTGGATCATTGTATAGGTCAATTTTAGTAGGTAATTTATGCGATAAATGCCGTGATTGTTCCTTCGAGAGTGGCTTAAAAAATGGAGATTTTGTTATAGAACGGGAAGTTGCAGCACACACAGTCACCTCATTATTGCACCACACTAGTTGCTGAAAAATACCCGAATGGTAATGTTAAATCTATGGGGGTGTTCTTTTCAAATAACCCGCTCAAATTTTAACATTTTTAAATGATTTTTTTGCATACGTCAGCTGGGAGCAATCTTCAGCAGGGATAGTTTTTACTTTTGAAATTTTGGTTTTAGATTTCTTTTAAATGCTTCAACTTTCGAAACCGGTTAGGACTGGTTCTGAAATTGAAACTATTACAATATAAAAAATATATACACAAAATCGAAAAAGTGAAAACTATCCGGTTTGTAAATCACCCTCAGCTTTCCTATGCAAAAAGAAACATGTAAAAATATTAAACTTTGAGCGAGATATTTAAGAAGAGCGTCCCCATAGACTTTACATTATCACCCGCGTCTTTATTAGTGACTAGTGTTGCGCCTTAATTTTACGGCTAAAATTTTAGAATTAGTTCCAAACATGATTTGCGCATTAAGGTTGAAATGGATTGCCAAATCATATCTTGGTGGAAAACAACTGAAAACTCGATTTCAGCAGTTTACACGTAGGTTTAACATTGTATTTTTCTGCAACCAAGTCTGAAAACGTGGAGGGCTAGGAGTAGAAAAACACAATGGTAAACCTACGAAACAACCACCGAAATCAGTTTTTCATGTGTTCTCCACCAAGATATCAATTGTCAGACCGACTACGTTTTAATATGCAAATCGTGTTTTAACTAATTATGGAATATCAGTTTTGTTTCGAAGACTTGTGATATACAGAAACAAATATTAAATAGATGCTATTATCTTTGAAAAATAGTCGTTTGATTACTTTTAAATTTTTCTAAAATTTCTTCACTCGAAGGATTTTTCTATGTTAAACCAATCATAAGTTTTACATTCAGCTAAGTAAAAACTAAGAAAATAATTCAGGCTAAATACTTAAATTTTAATTTGACAATGAATTAAAGATATACATTTATGGGATTGTATGGATTTGTATGGGATGAACTGATTTTTTTAAAAACAGATTAGTTACTAAAATTTTTAGGAATGGAATCCAATCTTCAAAGTTTTACTGCCGATTTTTCATTGCTAATTGCTTTAGCTTTTTTTAACATTTTAATTTATTCATTTATATTGTGAAAATAATCAACAAGCTCGAAAAATAACATTTTTAGTAATGGTGTAAATTATCGATATTTATTTTCTACTTAAAATTATGTAAACTTCTAGGTCTAATTATTATTTTTTAAAGAATAGTTTACCAAAAGATTTTCAATACTAGCAAAATCCAATTTTCAAAACCTTACTCTACATTTTTTACACCATCCTGTTTTATCTTTTCTTTTCAACATTTTGATTTATTCATTCTTAGTTTGTTAATAATGAACAAATGAAAAAAAAAGTATTATGATTAATGGTGTAAAATTTCGTTGTTTTTTTTGTGCCGAACATTAATTGCGAAAAGAATAATATAATATTTTTTCGTGTATATGGTACAGAAATTCAAATGACTTTTCATGGTAAATTAATTAACGAACTTATTTTGCTGACTATCGATCTAAAATTAAATATTATGGTTTTTTTTCCCTCAAATTTTATGTTTACAATTTGTTACCGTCTAAAAATTCGTAAGTGAATAAAGACTTTTCTTTTAATTTGATTTGTTTATACGTCTATTGAAATGAGATTTTATTTTATTTTTCATTTTTTTCTTTGTCTAAAATGATACTTTTTTTATCAATCATATAATTCTGCTATTCAAGATGTGATAAGATTCTGATATGCAAAATCCAGCTTTTTACATCGAATCTTCTTTAATGTAGTTTTATATTCACAATAAGAAAAAGTAAAATTATTGATATATTTGAATTTAATTCTTTAACATATTCGCTGCCGATCACGCTCCAGCGCGTGATGTGAGGTTATGCCCAATAGCCAGTCTGGCGCGGGAAAATCTTTCACTGATTCTTTGTTATAAAAAGTAAATGGACTTCTCTGAAAAACCCACTTCTACAATGCAGCATTAACTATCATCACATCTTCACGTGAGCGGCAGCGAACGTGTTAGAATGTTTGTCAAAGTTTATATCATTTTCTAAAAAAGTCAAAAGTGTTGAAATATATGCTTCCCTTATAAAAGAAGGGATTAATAATGCTTTAATGTGTTTGAAAAAGAACATATTGCGATCATTCACGTGACTTTAAAAATATAAAATATCACTTTTGTTCGTTATGTTTATGTATCATAAACATTAGCACATTTCGAACTAGAATAATGCAATTTGACAGCTGCTGCGTTATTTATGAGTTGAGACAGTTTCTACTGAAAAATGTATTTTTTCGTTGTGAAAAGTAAAATTTTAAAAGAAAAAAAAATAGGTACTAAATATTTTTTAAGAATCAAATAGATCTCCAAATGTATATAATTTTCAAAAAAAAAAAAATTCAAACAGGGAATTTTGAAATTCTGTTACAAAAGAAACACAGTGCAAAGGACATTATTTAATAGTTCAGCTATTCACGGTTTCTTTCTTTATTTCTTTCTTTTTTCTGAGTGTTGTTTGTTTATAAATTATAAACTATTATTCATTAGAAAAACACAAAGAATAATTATGTTATTAAAAAAATTGCACAAAGTGTATGTTGCTTATTTATACTTCAATGTTGATAGTTTTTTGTCATAATATATTATTACTCTTTAGAAAATTTTATCTCTTCAACTCTACTCAAAAAATCTCCCTATTTTTAAAAATTTAATGAATTGTGATTGATACGTACGCGACCTATTTCAGTGCCGTCGTACATAATAAAAAACTTTTATCTTTACAATATTACATAATTATTTTTTATTATTATTGATAGACAATTTATTTTTATTTTATTTTATTTTTAAAACGACATTGGATTTTTTTTTGTAGTAAAAATTATTAAATCATATCAAGAAAATTATTTTTACTTTACCTCTTTAAAAAAAAATGATGAATGGTTGCTTTTACAATGTCCCTCTAATGTTCCAAAAATAGTAACCTTTTGCGATAATAATTTTTTAAAGAAATATTGGTTTCCTTGTTGAAATAAAATTTAGGATCTCTTTTATTGCATTTATGCAGCATAAATTATTTTACATTGCATAACCATAAATTTAACTTTTTATTACTTTTTTTCTATCTTTACAAGAAGAAAGTATTGGATTCATGAAAATTTTTTAAATTCAATTTTCGACGGATCCCTTTTAGGGCTCAGAGAACCTGAAGAAATATGTTATTGCAAAATGTGAGTTTGCAAGACTGTCAGTCAGAGTTAGCGTGGACAGGCAGTCAGACAGACGGATATACAAACCGAATGCATAATAATTTTTCAACGTTGCTGGAAAGCGCTGAAAAGGAGAAAGTGTAAACACATCAAACTGCTAGGGCCATCATTCTATCTGACTAATGGGTGTTAGAAACTCTCGCGCGACTGTTTTATTTTGAACAGGAAAATTAAAATAAAACATCAAAAAATTGTAATTCTGGCTAGAGTATCAAGATTTGTTTTTTCGGCACAGTGCATGAGGTTGTTTATGTCGAAGTAATATAATTATGTTATGTAAAAAATTGGTACTAATACATGCAAATTATCTCTACTTATTAAACTTTATTGTTGATACAATTTATCATAATAAACTTTCTACCTTTAGATTGTTTTAACTCTTCAAGTTTTTTCCGGTCATCTCCATTTTTTAAACATATTATATAATGTGATTGACACACACGTGACTTACTTCAGTGCCGACGTACATAATAGAAAGCTTTTATCTTTACAGTATCTCATAATGTTATTTTATTGATAGATATTTTATTTTAGCGAAATTTAATTTTAGAAGCATCATTGGAAGTTTTATTTTTGTTGTAAAATTTATTTAATCATTCCAAGAAAGTGATTCTTACTTTACCTGTTTTCAGAGAAATCGATCGTGTGCTTTCATGATGTTGCTCTAAAGTGCGAAGAATAATAACCATTTCTGATAATAAATATTTTATTGAATATTAGTTTTTATCTAACTAAATAAAATTTCTCACATAGAGCTTTATCTGTATTTTTTTATTATTATTCGGTTAAATTTATTTTACGTTGCAAAAGTATGCATTTAACCTTTTTATTTTTTTAATTTAAACTTATGGGCAAAATTTTAAAAAAATAAAACAAAGTGAAAGCATAAGATATCGTTATTCGTTGGATTGACTTTGACATATGTACGTTATAAGCTGTAAGACAAATGATTCGGGACAGTAAAAGTGTTTCTAGTGAAATCAAAAATTAGAAAAGTACATAGTGCAATTATGTTATTTTTAAAAAATGGCGCAAAGTGTATGTAGCTTATGTATATTTATTGAAGATCAATATCAATGCTTTTAATCATAATAAATTTTCTCTCTTTAAAAAAAGTCTAGTAAAAATGCTTCTGTAGTAGTTTACCATTGGAAAAAACGTTATTAACTAAATTTAATTACGTTATTTAAAAAAATATCACTAGAGTATGCAGCTTATTTATATTATGTGCCGACTTACATAATAGAAAGCTTTTACCTTTGCAATATTTCATAAAATTTTATTTTATTAAATTATTATCATAAAAATTTATTTTATTGATGGAGATTTGATTTTAGTGAAATTTAATTTTAAAAACAGCATTGTAATTTTCATTTTTGTAGTAAAATATATTAAATCATATCAAGAAAACGATTTTTAGTTTACCTCGTTTCAGAAAAATCGATGGATGTGTGTTTTTATGACATTCCTCTAAAGTGCTAAAAATAATAATATTTTGCAATAATAAAACTTTTAAGAAATATTGGTTATCTTGTTGAAATAAAATTGTGTCATAGGATTTTTTTGTGAATTCGGTCCAATTTAGTTTACATTGTATAAGCATAAATTCAAAATTTTTATTTATTTTTTTCAAATTTATACATAAACAAATAAATAAAACACTGCGAAGTGAAAGTATAAATTATCATTATTGGTTGGAATGACATTGGCATACGTACGTTAAATTACAAGATATAAGACAATTTATTCATGTCAGTAAAGGTGTTTTTCTTGCAGTTAATCCTTAGAAAAATGCATAGTGTTATTACGTTACTTAAAAAATTGGCGCAAAGTGTATGCAAAATATCTATACTTATTAAAGTTCAACGCCGCTGCCTTTTTTCATAATGAATTTTCTCTCTTTAGAATGTTTTAACTCTTCAACTCTCTCTCAGAAAGTTTTTTAACATTTAATAATGTGTGATTGGCACACACGTGACTTATTTCAGTGCCGACGTACATAATATAAAGTATTTATCTGTACATTATTTGATAACGTTATTTTATTGATCGACATTTTATTTTAGTAAGATTTAATTGTATAAGTTGCATTGGAATTTTTATTTTTGTCGTAAAATTTTAAAAATCATATCAAGAAAGTGGTTCTCTTTTTACCTCTTTTCAGAAAAATCGATGGATGCGAGCTTTCATAGTTTTACTGTAAAATGCTAACAATAATAATCATTTCTGATCATAAATTTTTATTGATCATTGATTTTCTTTCTGAAATAAAAATTTCTCATATAGTGCTTTATTTTTTTTTATTATTCGGTTCAATTTATTTTTCATTGCAAAAGCATTATTTATTTTTTATTGTGAAATTTTTAAGCAAAATGTTAAGTAAAACGCTGCAAAGTGAAAGTGCAAACCATCGTTATTGGTTGGAATGACATTAATATACTTACGTTACATTATAGCGTGTAAGACAAGTGATTTTAGGTATTAAAGGTGCTTCTGTACACTGTAAAGAATGTCAGATGTTTCTGAATATATGAAAATGTCCTGCAATCAAAAACGAAAATATACAGTGACCTTTTCTAACTCACCTAGGGTTTCGAAAAACGTTCCTTTACCTTTAAAAATCACAGAAAGCTATTTGTTTTCGAAATTTAAAGAAGAATTTATAAAAATTAATTTTTATTAGCAGCCCGTCCATTTTGGAAACGTTTCTAAGTAGCTTTTACAAGTACAATAATCACTTTTCTCAAATCAAAATATCCCTTTTTCGGATGCTACCAATTCATACGAAAATATTTTGATATTCACAGAGCATGATTAATAGAGAAACATACAATATTAACGGTATTAATATTAATATGAAAATTGACATTATTTTGCTACAATTGCATGCACAAAATCAGTTATGCAGATGAAAATGTTTACTTGAGAATTGATAGAATCCGAAAAAGTGATATTTTGATTTGAGAAAAGTGATTATTGTACTGTAAAAGCTACCTAGAAACGTTTCCGAAATGGACGGGCAGCTAATAAAAATTAATTTTTATAAACTCTTCTTTAAATTTCGAAAACAAATAGCTTTCTGGTATTTTTAAAGGTAAAGGAACGTTTTTCGAAACCTTAGGTGAGTTAGAAGAGATCACTGTATATTTTCGTTTTTGATTACAGTGCATGTTTAGATATTCAGAAACATCTGACATTTTTTACAGTGTAGTAGTTACCAATAGAAAAATACATATTGTAATTACGTCATTAAAAAATGGGTAATAATTGTATGTAGTTTTTCAATACTTATTAAAATTCAATGCCGATGCACTTAATCATCAACTTTTCGTCGAAAATTTTTATATTTTTTAATATTTAATAAAATGGATTTCCTTATACCTAACTTATTTTAGCGTCACGTGCATAATAGAAAGCTTTTATCTTTGCAATATTTCAGAATGTTATTTTATTGATATTCATTTTTTTAATGAAAATTTATTTTAAAAGCAGCATTGGAATTTTTATTTTAGTAGTGAAATTTATTTGATATGAAGGTGATTTTTGCTTTACCTCTTTTCAGAGAAATCAATGAATGTGTACTTTTATGATGTTTCTCTAAAGTCCTTCAAATAGTAACCATCTACGATAGTAAATGTTTTAAAAAATATTGGTTTTCTTATTGAAATAAAACTTGTGACCTATTTTACTGCTTTTATTTAATTTAAAATGTTTTATCTTGCATAAGCATAAATTTAATTTTTTTATTTTTTCAAATTTATAATCAAAGTATTAAACAAAATGCTGCAAAGTGAAAGTTTAAAACATCGCCATTAGTTGGAATGACTTTGACATACACACGTTATATTACAAGCTGTAATACAAGTGATTTGGGGCAGTAAAAGTTCTTCTGTAGTAGCTAACCATTAGAACAATACATAATATAATTAAGTTATAAAAAAAAAAAAACTGGCGTAAAATGTATGCAGGTAATCTATATTTATTAAAGTTCAATGCCATTGCTTTTTATCACAATAAATTTTGTCTCTTTAGTATGTTTTAACTCTTCCACTCTCTGCCAGAAAGTTTTAAATTTGCCTCCTTATTTTTAAACCTTTAATAAAATGTGATTGACACACACGTGACTTGTTTAAGTGCCGGCGTACATAATAAAAAGCTTTTATCTTTACAACATGTAATATTGTTATTTTATTGATTGACATTTCATTTTAGTGAAATTTAATTTCAAAAGCCACGTCGGAATTTTCGTTTTTAAAGTAAAATTTACTAAATCATATCGAGAAAATGATTTTTACTTTGCCTCTTTCCAGACAAATCGATGGATAAATGCTTTCATTATGTTCCTCTAAAGTGCAAAACTAATTTATTTTTGGGATAATAGAAGTTTTATGGAATATTGTTTTTCTTGTTGAAATAAAATTTTTCCCATTGTACTTTATTTTATATTTATTTGATCCAATTTATATTGCATTGCATGCTTATAAATGTAATCATTTTATTTTTTCATTTAAAAGTTTTTATACAAAGTGTTAAATAAACTGCTTCAAAGTTTATATACCATCATTATTCATTCTAATGGCATTGACAAATGCACGCAACATTAAAAGCTATAAGATAAGTGATTCAAGGTAGTAAACATTCTTCTGCAGTAGATAACCATTAGATACATACATACTGTAATTACGTTATTTAAAAAAATGGCACACAGTTTATGCAACTTACCTATGCTTATTTAACATCAATCACGATAAAATTTATCCCAATAAATGTTACTTATTTAGATTGTTTTAACTCTTCAACTCTCTGTGAAAAATTTCTGTATTTTTAAACATATAATAAAATGTGATTGACACATAAGTTCCTTATATCATTGCCGGCGTACATTGTAGAAAGCTTTTGTCTTTACAATATTTCATAATTTTAATTTATTGATAGACATTTTATTTTAGCGAAATTCTATTTTAAAAGCCGCATTGAAATTAAACAAATTTTAAAACACCATTTATTTTTGCAGTAAATTTTATTAAATATTAATTAAAAAAATATATTTTCACTCTACCTCTTTTTATAGAAATCGATAGATATGTGATTTTATAATGTTCCTAAAATGGTAAAAATAATAATTATTTTTTTGCGATAATAAAAGTTTAAGGAAATATTGATTTTCTTGTTGAAATAAAATTTGTGATATATTTTTTTGCTTTTATGTGGTCTAAATTGTTTTACATTGCAAAAGTATAAATTTCTTTATCTACATATTTTTTTAAATTATAAACAAAGTGTTAAATAAAATGCTGCAAAATGAAGTTATAAACCACCATTATTGGTTGGAATGACGTTAACATACATAGGTTATATTATACGCTTTAAGATAAATAACTCGGGACATTAAAGGTGCTTCTGTATTTTTACTTTCTTCTATCTTCAATAGAAGAAAGTATTGTAATCGAAATTTTTTTCGACTTCTTTTTATTGACGGATTTACACGTTTTAGGGGTCAGAGATTCCAAAAAATCTCTCTTTACAAAATGTCTGTCTGTCCGTGTGTCTGTCCATGTGTGTGTCTGTGTGTATGTTGCCATTCTAACATAAAAAAGTGTATAAAGTAAAGCACAGAAATGAACCAATTTTCTTGTGAATGTTTCTGGCTTTGGCAAGCAGATCCTCCTTCAGTTTTGAAATATTCCGCCGGAAGGGGGCGCTGAAATAGCGATTTTTGTGCCATTTTCAATATTGCACCGGCCAAAAGTATATGAAGTTATGCATCGAATTGAATTAAAATTTTTGTGTAAGTGTATGACTATGGCTAGTTGGTCTTCCCTGAATTTGAAAAAAATCTGCCGGAAGGGCGCGCTGCAATAGCCAAGTTTATGCCATTTTCAATATTGCACCACCTAAAACTGTATGAAGTTAGTACTAGAATAAAATTAATTTTTTTTATATAATTATTTTTTGGTAAGGCAAATAGGTTCTCCATGAATTAAAAAAAAAAATCTGCCTATCATTATTTTGTCATCGGCTCGTGCAGAGTAGGAAATTCGTTTTTACTCCAATTAATGGATTGAATTGATTGATTTAAGATGAAAACCAAAGTTCGTATGGTATTGAATTAAAATTATTAAAACTTTAAAATGAGTAACTATTATTTAAAAATATTAAAATATACGTATGAGATTTTTGGGATTGGCACATCCAGCTAGATTTTTTTTTCTACATTGTAAAAGCATAAATTTATTTATTCATTTGTTTATTTAAATTATAAACGAAGTAATAATAAAATGCTGCAAAGTGAAGGTATAAACCATCATTATTGGAATGACGTAAACGTACATACGTTATATTATTTGCTTTAAGACAAGTATTTAGACACACTAAACGTGCTTCTGTATTAGTTAACCATTAGAAAAATGCATAGCGTAATTACATTATTTAAAATATTTGCACAAAATGTATGTAGCTTAACTATATTTATTAAAGTTCAATGCCGATGATTTTTATCATAATAAATTTTCTCTGTTTAGAATATATTAAATCTTAAACTCTTTGCCAGAAATCGGTTTATTTTTAAACATTTAATAAATTATGATTGGCAAATATATATATAGAAGTTTCATTTTAGTAAAATTTAATATTAAAAACAGTATTGGATTTTTTTTTTTTTTTTTTTTTTTGTAGTAAACTTTATTAGATCATATCTAGGAAATGATTTTTACTTTACATCTTTTCTGAGAAATTTATGGATGTGTGCTTTTATGACGTTCCTCTAAAGTGTTAAAAATAATAACTATGTACGATAATAAAAGTTTTAAGAAATATTAGTTTTCTTGTTGAAATAAAATTTATGTTCTACTTTATAGCTTTTATTAGGTCTAAATTATTTTACATTGCATAAGCATTTTTTAATCTGTTTATTTTTAGTTTTTAAATTTATAAATGAAATATTAAGTAAAATGCAGCAAAATGAAATATAAACCATCATTATTGATTGGAATAACTATGCCGAAAAAACACTTTAAACACCGGCAATAATTGATAAATAAACTAAAACACTTCGTAAAATCACCATAAAATGAAAAATAAAGTAGGGCGCGTTTCAAGCTACAACAATAACAGCTCGTCATCAGCTAAAAAAACACGTGTCCGTAAGGGTACCGAGTCAAGATAAAGTGAAAGAAAGAGGGAAGAGTTTACAATCAGAGATTACAATCAGTGTGACAGGTGGTGCTAGCTGAAAGAGCCCAGGTGGAAGATAAAAGTCGAGATAAAGTGAAAGAAAGAAAGAGGAGATTACAAGGAAGGGAAAACAGGGTACACAGGTGGAAGGGAAAAGTGTTGCCAAAATAATAAAAAAATAGAAAAAGGTGGAAAAAATAAAAAAAAATAACGAAAATAAAATAAATAATGAAGTAAAATTTCAAATAAATAAATAAATTAATAATAATAATAATAATAATAATAATAATTGTAACAATAATAAATAAAATAAATAAATAATTAAAAATTAATAAATAAATAAAAATAAAATAAAATAAATAAGTAAGTAAAAATAACTAAATAAAGAAAATAAAACAAGAAAAATTAATAAATATATTAAAATGGTGTACATAAATATGTAGTAAAAAATTACAGGAATAATTTCCAAGCAGGAGAAATGGAGGTGGATGAAGAGAGATCATTGACAAGAGTATTAGAATTTTTACAAATAAATTGAGCTTCTTGGGTTGGGCAACGGTGGCCAAGTTGGCAGAACATTTTACTCATAGCATTTGGTTACAGGACTCAGGCTATCTGTCGGCTAAACTTCCGTCATGTACGCTAACGGCGCCTGGTGCATGTAAAATCCGTCGTAGGTGCAAATTCCTCCAAGTTACCTGTGAATTATACCTCTGGAGGTGCCTTGCCAGGTGAAGGTCTCGTCATCTGATCAAGGTTCTAAATTACGAGACCAAATTGAGTAGCCGTTTACAATACATACATCAGGATATAACGCTAAGTAACCGTCAAAACAAAGTATACTAGACTGAGAAGCAAGTACTGCTGATGTGATGAAGCGCGAAGCGAAGGAATCATGTTTTTTGCCGCTACGCGGCATTTAGGCGGTCACCCGCCCCGATACCAGGTATCTAACCCGTTAAGCTGAGGTAACTCGGCAGGTAGGGGCCTAGTCATCGGTTAGAAAGAAAGAAAGTGTGAAGGAGACGCAGGATTAGAAATAATTCTGGCCATGGAAAAGTTGAAATAATGACCGAAAAACCAACAGTGAGAAGTAATCGAAGACCTGTATAATTCTTGATTTTTAATGTGTCTTTGAATCTCGCCCAATCTTTTCTTCAACACTCTTCTAGTCTGACCAATATAATCTAAATTGCAAGAACAAGGAATAAAAAAAATACCCTACCGGTTTTAAATAAGAATAGGATCTTTCAAAGACGAGAATTTAATTATTTTAAAGATGATAATTTAAATTTTCGTCTTTGAAAGATCCTATTAAATAATAGGAAAATTAAATAATAGTAAATAATATCGATTTATCTGACAAGCATTTTTGTAGTTAATATATATAAGAAATAAAAAATGCTTAAAAATTTTAAAGTAAATATAATACACTTTTTTTGTTTTTGCGATACAATGGAAAATTAACTTTTATTTATTTGTTTTATTTATAGAGGGAGGGGTATCTTTCTTTCAAATTACATTAAAAAGCTTCTCTACTAAAATGTACTTTTAAAGATACATTTCGTGTAATGATGCTGCAATCGAATTCATTTATAACTGTTTTTATTCAATTTCATTATTTTAGCTCCTTCTTTTTAGTTATACAATAAATGGGATTACACTCATCTACCACTTCTCGGCTAATCTTTTTTATTAGTACGAATGAACTATCAGAACAATGCATTATTTTTTCCTTCTCGATCACAAAACTAAGTGACATCAGGTAAAATCTTCTTACTACCACTTTTGAAAGATTTATATTCACTCGACCTAACTATTAAAATATAAAATAAAGTTTTATTTTCAATTAAAACTAGATGAAAATTTTTTTCTTATCGTGATATAATGGAAATATAACTTTTATTTATCTGTTTATCTATTTTATTTAGGGAGGAAGGGGTATTTTCTTTACGAAATACATTAAAAAGCCTCCCTAAAATGTACTTTTAAACATACCGTTCGTCTAATAATGCTGCAATTGAATTCATTTATAACTGTTTTAATTCAATAATTTCCTTTTAAGTCTTTTTTAGGTAAACAAAAAACAGGATTACGCTCATCTACCATTTCGAGGCTAATCTTTTTTAATAGTACTACTAGGAACCCCGGCGATTGACCTGTCGCGTTTTGCAGAATGAACTATGAGAAGAAGAATTATTTTTTTCCTTCTCGATTACAAAACTAAGTGACACCAGGTAAAATCCTCTTACTACTACTTCTGAAAGATTTATATTCACTCAAACTAACTCAAACATAAAATATGCAATTTTTTTCAATTAAAACTAGCTATCAATAAAATTTTAAATTTTCATCAAAAATATAAAAACAACAAACAAGTAAGCGAAAATTTTAATGACAAAGTACCGATGAACACCGGAATAAAACTTCGGAAAATATCCCTCTCTGCATTACACTATTTTGGATAATAGAATCGTTTCAAAGTGCTGGGCGTAGCTTTCCAAAATCAACAGTATATGATGTGTTGCATAAAATAATATATAACAATTTTGTATAAAAAATGAAAATAAAGTCATGCATTTTGATGAACGCAAAAAATAATAAACTGAATGGCCCCCAATGACATAAATAAAAAGAATTTGATAAAAACATTTAAAGTTAAGACAGAGTGTTAACGAAATTCTTTCATTTTGATAAGAATGGAGATGCCAGCAAATTTATTGCTGGTGTGATATTAAAAAAATCAAAACCCAAAATCATCTTTCAACTTTGTTTTATGTCATTCCAATTTGAGCTATACTAGTATACATACGGTTTTTATTAATTTTATTAAAATGTGATTAACTTGTAAATTTATTATGAAAAAATATTAAAATGCAGTTTTTTTCGATACTGTACAACATGAAACAGCTAAAGAGAATAACTTGAGTGATGAGTATGCATTAATTTTCTTACGTTAAAACTTGATATGTTTCGTGAATATTTTTTTAGAAAAAATAGTTTTAGAAATGCGAACTGTGATGGATAACCAAGATTGCATTGTAATGAAATATTTCAGTTACCTAAATAACATCTGCAATAAGAGTATTTTACAATAAATTTTTGCATCATTTTGTGCCATGAAAGTTCACAGAAATTACATAAAAAATAGGTACACTACAAATTCTCAAACACAAATGTAAGCACATTTTAGAACACTTTTTGTCACCAAATTTACAACACATGTATGTGTTATTCATTAGAAAACTTCATATACAAAACGTTTTTTGGGTTGTTATTGTGTTCTTAAAATGTTGCAAAAGTGTTGCTGTCTAAAACTGTATCACAATATATTACAAAAGTGTTCCTATATAAAAATGTATCGTAATATATTGCAAAAGCACTGTTATCTAGAAATTTGTTCTAAAAATAGCATTGTTAACAATGTCGAAATAGTGTTGATAAAAATATTTTCATGCAATAGTGTTGTGCTACACATCACTTTGTTACCAAATTAACTACACATTGTAAGTACCACACAATTTAGAACACTTTACAGCAGTACATGTAAAGCACACTTAAAACACTTTCTGCATGTTACCTTTAAAATTACACAAGTTTAAAAAGGACATTATTGACAGTTTGCTTTAGAAGAATAATATTTACAAGAGATTACTGAGTGCATTGACAGATTTTACTAATAAATATCAATAATTTTATTTTTGGACAAAAAATCAAAATTTTACCAACACTTTTTGCGCATCCTTTTACCTGGCACAGCACATTCGCAACACATTTACAAGACAATTAGAAACGATTTTAGTTAGAAGTGTTATTTATAATTATGTTCAGTTAGTGTTCTAGTTCTAAAAGTGTTTCATGAATTTCCAGTGTATAATTGTTCTAAAAAATATACACTTTTAGGTAAAAATTGCTGAAGTTTATGAAAAGTCGAGTTAGATCCAAAAATACTGAAAACATTTAACAAAATTTGTCAGTAAGAAAGTGATGAAATATGGAACGACAATTTGTCAGAGTGAAAGTGGTGATAAATGTAACACAATTTGTCAAAATGAAAGTGATAAAAGAACATGATTGAATGCCCAAATATATGTTTTAATATCACTATATAAGATTATTATATTTAATGATTGCTTCAATAATAGTAATAAATAAAACTATGTTTATTTCAATAACAAATTTATGTTTTATGAACACAAAGAATTACTTTGGCTACTAGCAATATATAACCAAATGTGAAAACATTTTTACAACGCATTATTTTGCTTGTTATTATATAATAAAAGTTACAGAATTTACAGATATAAACTTGGTATATTAAAGATCCTTTATTAAAGTGTAATTGAGTAAGTAATGAAGGTAATTTCATACAGTGGTCTTTTATCAAATGATCTCTTCGATTTTCCGGTAAACGAAAAGTCATTTGATCAATTAGTTAAGACATTCCGTCTGTTTAAAGATTTAAAAAATGGTTAAAGTGAAAGTGCAAAACCGATTGCAATGTCCGTTGTTTTCGTGCATAATTCAATACTACTTCGTTGTAAGAGGCGTATTATAGGTTCGTATATTTAACTTGCCATCACACGTTTATTTTTGTAACGTCAAGGCATGCGTGGGATGGATCAAAACCCAATTTTATTCTTTTTTGGGGGGGAAGGGAATCAATTTTTAAAATGTTATCTATTGTTCTGCATTTAAAAATGCATCGGTATGACTTATTTTTCGAGAAAAAGTCATTGCTTTCATATTTATTTTCATATTTTGTAATAGTTTCTTTAAATGTTTGATTTTTTTCGAAAGTTGCAAGTTTAAAAATACGGATTTTATTTAAAATTCTTTTGTACTTTTGGGCTTTTTAAAACTTTTATCAGAGAATATTACAACAGATAATTGCTGTTTATTTATACAAATATGACAATTTGTACTAAAAATGAGAGAGCAAATAATTATCAGAGTTCAAAATAAAAAAGTATGATAAAAAGTTTATTAAATCCAATAGATTTTTTTTAAATCACCAGATATTAAAAGATTCACCTTTATCTAAACATTTAATAAAAATTTTATTTTACTTAAGGAAGGTGTTATAATAATTAAAAATAAATTACATTGACATGTATCGGATCTGTCTAATAAGATCCATAATCATAATAAAATTTCAAAATATTTCAATGTCAGAAACAAATGACACGCGACAATGAGATATAAACAAAAAAAAAAAAAAAAAAAAAAAAAAAAAAAAAAAAAAAAAAAAAAAAAAACACGCGCATTATTGTAAAAAAATAAATTAAAATAGACCATGATCTAAAAAAAATTTCAACATAGTTCATCTGTTGCAAGCTCTCACGAGGAATTCATTCATTAATTCTAACCTTAACTTAGGAATAATAAAAGAAACGGTATCATTGCAAACCAGATTTTTACGCATATAAATTGTAATGGACTCTCTTATAATAGATTTACGACAACAATTTCATATGAAACATAATTTGCTTTCACTAAACAATATTTTTATCCCATCATTTAAATATGTTCTAGAAAAAACAGTGTTAGTACGTCCAAATTTAATATCAGATTCATGCTCCCCTTTTCTAATTCCAAGCTTTCTCCCAGGCATGCCTATGTAATAATTTAAGTCACCATTTTCTGTAAAATAAGGTATTTCATAAACTCCAGCAAGATCATCATGCCCTATAGGATCCGCTTGCTTATTAAGTAAACACCTTAATTTTGGTGAAGGCGTTGCAATCAATTCAAAATTCATTTATATTTAATTATTATCACACCTTTCTTAAGTAAAAATATTTTTTTACTAAAATACAAAAGTAGTTTCTTAGATAAACATAATAACAGAAAATATATATTATCATTAACTGCTGTTCCATTTACTTTATTACACATCTCTGTTCTCATATGTCACTTTCACTTTTAAATGCATAGCTAAACAGCTGAAATAGAAAGGATGCGATCAGCGTTTCTGTCTGATGAAGAGCAAGAAAAGCTTGAAAGTACTGAGAAGATTTAAATAAAATGCATATAGTTTTAAACTTAAAATATCTCTTTAATTATTTTATTCACCTTTTAAGTAAAATAGTTAACTGTTTTAATTTCAGATAATATATTTTATGGCTGCATCAAGGTCAATTATTGTGGCACTTCTTACGTTATTATTTATTAGTAATGCATTTACAAAAAATTTTTTCAAAATTGTTATAATTGCAAAAAAAAAAATGTTTTAAATACGTTCCTTCAAAATTCACTTATCAATGAGAGAGAAAAAATTATGTAATTGAGAGCGATAAAAAATTATTTAAAGGCATCTGAAAATACTACATACATGCATTATGCATGTAATTCGGTTACACAATATCTGAGGACAGAAAATTTTTTATTAAAAATGATTAATGACAGACATTCACATGAAGAGCGATAAATTCAACAGAAGTCGTACTCGAATCGAGAAAATTAATGGCATTCCGTGACATTGGAAATATATGATTCCTACGGAATATCCGGCGTCAGCCGCAATTTTATATGATGGTGCATAATGAGAATATCGAGTATAAGCTTAAATTTAAATATACATACATTTTTAAATATATAGTTTTTTTTTTTTTAGAGCAAAAGTTTTTTTGATATTTTGATATGGGGTTTTATCAGTTGCATAATTCATAGCCCAACAATGATTTTCTAAGGAACGAGTTTTTTAGAGAAAGTTTTACATTAAAAAAGACTATTCGGCATGTTCCAGGATTATATATATATATACATTTTTTGTATATTCATGTCTAAATTAAATTTAAATCCATCCGTGTAAAAAAAGATTGCATGGCAACGTGATCGTGTTATAGTTGTAGTGATACATTTGTATTATTTAAAATATTGATCACACAATAACACGCAAAAATCCGTAGATCCCAAAAGAAACTGATACAATGGTTAAGGCAAATAACATGAGGTAAATTCTTTGCATGCAATTTTTAATTTTAGAAGAAAGGAAATCTTGCAAAATAGAGAGAAATAACGTAACTCCCGCAAGGAACGGGATGGAACAGCTCCGTAAATGCAGTACATTTTGCTAGAAAAGTAGTTTTAGACAAAAGTAACGACAAACAGAAGTGCATCTATATGCCAAAAATATCATATCCCGTCCTTGGCGAGTTCAGAAAAATACGAAATAAAACAAAGGTAAAATAACCGTTATGTAAAAAGTCAATGAGATTATTTATATTTACATGACATATCAGAAGGGGATCAATTCGGCATATTAATATGTATTTTAATATTATAAACCTGTCTAGGTTGACTCCATACAGACTACTAAATAAAGATCATTGTTTATATTATTTCAAAAAATTACATCTGCTATTGCACTTATTTAAGTAATTTATGTGTTATCGCATATAATCATAAAACATAAATTAACTTAAATTCTGGACAGAATATCTGCAAATAAAGAAAAAAAAATAATGATAAAAAAGGAAGCTAAAATAGTTTTTTTAAATGCCTAGCGTTAATTCGTTCCTTTAAAATATATATTGAATCTGAACGATAAAAAAATTTCTATCTTCATTATATTTAGTAAAATAAAGTAGGAGTGATTTATATTAAAAAGTATTTTACCGTTCACGATAAAATGTAAAAATTGGGAAAGGGATGAAAATTAGAATATCTAAGCATTGATATATAACTATGTTATACGGGACGAAAAAGTATTTTCACATATTGTATTTCTTTCTATCTTTCTTAATATAGGGAACAACAAGGCACAGTTTCGATAGCATAGCTGCCAACTTTCAACTAATCTTCCGTAATATCTGGATTCGTTTGATCCAGGTTAACATCATTTCAAACCAGAAAATATATTTATTTAATTTAAGGATTGTTACTGAAACATACGTAATTTCATTTCTTTGAAAAAATTCTGGTTCCAAACTCGTTAAACCAGGGTCAAATTAACGCATGTATTACGGATAATCGATATCAGGTTGGCACCTATGTGGTAGGGCCATTTTTTTCAATTCACTTTAGTTTTCAAATGATCCACGAAATGACGCCAACCTGTAAGGTAGGTTGCAGTGAAAACATTGCACAATATCATCTTACACACCGTTACCGCAGAGTAGTGAATCTTGAAAGCGATTTATTAATTGTTTAACATTCTCAAAAATTAATACTACTAAAATATTAAACAAATATTGTTCCTTTTTCTCTGCAAATTCAAATAAACACATTTTAGAACATTTTTGGTCACCAAATTTAAGCATGTGTTGTCAGTAAGATAACTTCTGATAGAAAACGTTTTTTTTTTTGTGTGTGTTCCGTGATTCTGTTCTTAAATTCTTGCAAAAATGTTGGTATCTAGAACTGTTTTCAAATAATAGTGTTGTAAATCGTGTTTAAATAGTATTGTAAAAAGCGTTGAAGAAAATATTTTCTTACAATAGTATGCACTGCACATTACCTAGTCAGTTTAGAACTCCATAAAAAACTCTTGTAAAACCTTGGTACCTTTATAAATAATGGATCTTAAAAAGAAAATTAAGAGTTTGATTTATAGAAAAAAGAAATTGCCGGAAGTGACTGAGTGAGTTGACTAATTTTGCCAATAAATCTCAATGACCGTAATTTCGGGTGTATAAGCCGCGAATCAAACAATTCTTTTTCGACCCAGACATTTTAAAAAAATGAATCTTACTATTTAGATCGCCGTAAATATTTCTGTTCAATTACTGAATAAGTTTTCTGGGTCCAAAAAGAATTGTTTGATCCGCGGCTTATAAACGGGCTTTAAACGGTACTGAATTTCTTTAAAATTATGCAATCTTAAGACCAGCTTTTTTTGTAGAATCTTTTTCCTAGTACAACCCATAAATAAGTGAATCTAAAACAATTTTAGTTAGAAGTGTTAATAATTAAGTTTAGTTACTGTTTTAAAAGTGTTTTACGAATTTGCAATGTAATATTTTACCATAAGAATATTTTTATATTATTTACTTTACTGTATCTTACATTAATAACGCATGACGCAAAATTTAGCAAATGACACGCGACAAAAATTTATTTAACTCGAATTACAAAGCATTCATATTCATTTTGTAAAACATATTATAAAGAAAATATCTCTGTCATTTATATATTGATGGACTTAGTTTAAAAATCTAGAAAATAATATCGAATCTCTGTCAAATGTTTTGTAACAAATGATGTTTTTCAGCATAGTGGATCCGATCAATCAAATGTGGACAAAGAACAAACTAATCCTCTGATCCACTGTCAAATGTTTTGCTATAACTTTCTGAGAACAAAGATTTCACTTGTGGATGACGATAAATTTATTCTTATTATTTAGTATGCTGTAACCAAATTTGGCTTTATACAGAGTCCTTTTGTGTTTTTTTAAAGTCCTGAAAGTAAAACCCTATAACAAAAGGACCATTGATCCGAATGACAAGAAATTTCTTAGACGGAGATTAAATAAATATATAAATAATAATAAACTGATAGATAGCGCTGCATATATTGTAAAGTCAGGAGATGAACTTGCGCAAGACAAATGCGCATTGGCGATAAGAATGTGAAGGCGATAAGAATGTGAAGCACTCATAACTCATGTTTATTATTATTCAGATATTTTCGTAATGACAGTGCAATTGACGCTGAAAAGGGTGTACGTAACTTTGAAAATCTCTTATGTTAGTTGCGCAGTTCCGTACGAATGCTTTACTCCATATTTGTATTTCGGTCTGTTTCAGCGAAGATGTTTTTTGTATCTTTTACTATATTCTTCGCGTTTTTGATTTGCGTCATAATGTTTTCTTTCTAAAGTTCTTCCCATTTCCTAGAAATCAGTAACTGGGAAAAGGTGCCTTAAGAATCTTCCCTTTCAAATTGAACTGCGCAATCAACGCAATGAACGCCAGAGATTTCATTGTACTGTTCGCCGTATTCAGCGACAATGACATAATAATTGCAAGGATATCTGTTGAATAATTATACAAGGTATATGTATTTCACATTTCTATCGCCAATACGCCTGTGTTCGCAAGCTCATCTCCTGACTTTACTTCATATACAGTGTCATTTTTCAATTTAATTTAAAAGTTTTTTTAGAACTACTTCGCATTACTTTGAGAGCATATTGGTGAAATTTCATGTAATTTGGATCAGTAGTTTTTCTGTTAACTCCTTTGGGACGGGAGCCTTTTACGAAATTTTTAACACTTCGTCACCGGTTTTTAAAAACACAAATTTCTGCCTTCTTAAATCGAGAAAGCGAACTTATTCAAATTAACTTATTCTATGGATATCATTGAATTAATTACGCATGATAGGATTTAATAGAAGGAACAAATTTTTTATTGACATTTATTTAAGGGTTCATTCGATTTTTATAAAACTTTAAATAACTCGACAAAATTCTTCAATGGTTATATGTATATTACATTTCAAACGGCCAGTTGTATAGTTATTACGCTGTTATATGCGAAAAAACGAACATACGGACAAACCAACTAATCAGACGACATCTATAGATGTTATGTATTTATATAATTACAAAAGTACCTAAAATGGAATGCGTAGTAAGGTATAATGGGATGTCAACGCAATTGTTAAGGTTCTACTAATTTTCACAGCTTTGTTTTAGATTTTTTTTTCAGACAAATATAAGATTTGAACAGCAACTTTTTGACAATGTATACAAGTAAGTAAATATTCGTAGATATGTATTCATAAAATGTAGCGGCCAAAAATCTTGAGCAAAGCTTTTTTTGCGTTATTACACAAGGCCATGGAAAAAAACAAAATTATAAAATAAAATGAAATAAAGTCATTGTAACTTGTTTAGTTCTAACGATACAAACTGTATAAATCTAAAAATTAAAAAAATGCTCTAAATTGCCATCAGTTGCGATATCAGAACACAGTAATATCAATTTAATATTTAATTCTTCAGCCATGACGAAAATAGCAACAAACATACTAAGACATACATACAAATGTCTCTTTCTCCTTTTTGGTTCCAACAACGACAATAATGCTCTGTCATGCAATAAATAAATAAATAAAATAAATAAATGAATGAATATACTAAAAAAATAAGAACTCACACCTTTTTTGACGTAATTCCGCTACTGAAATAAATCAATTGAGGTAATAATGCAAATGGATGGCGTAATTTAGCCAGTATACTTATTGCGCAAAATAGCTTGACTTACAAACATATCCAAAATATCCCACGTCATTTTGAAAGTACGTGAAAGCCACCACAAACGTATGTAATAACAAAGTTTTACTTAATAAATATATAGTTTTTCAAATAACAAATTTTATCTCGCAAATTTTAAATCGCTGACTTTCATACAAGCTTCTTCCAACGATAAGGTCAACAAATGGAACAAATTAACTTTAAATGTTTTTTCTTTCTGTCTTTCTGTCTTTCTTTCTTTCTTCTTTTCTTTTTTTTATATTTAGATAACGTAGAGCCCTACTGCTCACAACACATAGTACATCACAAGAATTCCTTCATATATACGCGTTATATTAGCAGTCTGCCTTATTGCCGACCCTGATATTATTATCTCAGGTTCCTCATAATAATATGATACAAAAGATTTATTTAACTAAAATTACAAAGTTAACGTTTTTTATTTTGTAAAATTTTCTATAAAGAAAATCCCCGGTCCTTTATGTAATGATGGAGTTAGTTTAAGTAGTGACAAAAATCTAGAAAAGTTATCCAATCGCTGTCAAATGCTTTGTAACAAATCATCTTTTTCAGTACACTAGATCACATCAATCAAATGTGCACAATGAACTAAGAATTCTTCTAATCCTTTGTCAAAAAAAAAAAAAAAAAAAAGAAAAAAAAAACTAGCAATATTCTAATAACAAAATGTTTGAGTTGTGGATTACAATAATGGTACTCTTATTATTTATTATGTTGTGACAAGATATTGCTCTCTAGTGTTTTTCACACTACATAAATAAGTAAATAAAATGAAATAAAATAAAATAAAAAATAAATGCTTTTAGGATGCAGTTCCACCACAGAAATAAATCAACCGAGGTGATAACGCAAGAGAATGGCGTATTTAAGCCAGTATACTTATTGCGCAGTATAATTTAAATTACAAGATCTCGCAAACACATCGAAAATCTCCCATAACATTTTGAAAGTACATGAAATACACTAAAAATGTACGTCATAAACAACGTTTTTCCTAACAAATATATAGTTTTTTTCATTACAGACTTTATATCGCAAATTTGAGATCGGACACTCACTCTTTTACATGTTTCTTTCAGCGCAAAGGTCTTAAAATGGAACAAATTAACTTTTAGTTTTTTTTTTATTTATTAGATGAGATAGAACCCTACTGCGAACAACCCGTAGAACCATCTCCTGGCTTCATTCATAATTACGCATGATAGTAGCAGTTGGCGCTATTATCGATCATAATATTATTATCAAAATTACCTCATAATAATACTCGATACAAGATTTATTTAACTTACAAAGCCAACGATTTTTATTTTGTAAAATATTCTATAAAGAAAATCCCTCGTTCTTTTATATAATGATGGACTTAGTTTAAACTGTGAAAAAAAACTAGAAAATTTATCCAATCTCTGTCAAATGTTTTGTAATAAATGTTCTTTTTCAGTACAGTAGATCACATCAATCAAATGTGAACAATGAACAAAGTATTCCTCTGATTCTTTGTCAAAGATTCTCCAGCAACTTTCTGAGAACAAAATATTTCACTTGTGGATTGCGATAAAGGTATTCTTAGCATTTATTTTGTTGTGACAAGATTTTCCTTCACAGTGTTTTTCACATTTTATTGTTTTTCTGGAATAGAATTAATATTTTTTATTGTCCGTATTTAAAAAGTGAGAACGAAATCATTATAAAATCATTCCTGTGTCTGTATGTCTATCATAGCTAATTTAATCGTAAACTATGAAACGGAGAAATTTCAAATTGAGGAACCTAATAAAGACTTCTGACCAACATTTGAAAGCATTATTAAATATTTTTTACGAAAAATGAAGAAGATCTTATTATGTTACAAAAAATAAATCTTTTCTATTGTCTGAACGCTTTCGTAACGGTGAACTCAAAAACATATTTCTTTTAGTATTAGGTATTATATTTTCAGAGTTATCATGGAAGATGTTGTGGAAAAGTATGCTTCCCCTGATATTTTTGAAACTCATTTAAACTAAAATTATGAAAAAATAGATGTAGAACACAGTAGTATCTTGCAAGAAATCTATAGCGATACCTAGGTGACATACATTTTACAAAATCTCATTTTCTCGTAACGACACAGAATGCGACTTGCATTCAGCAAAACTGTTGAGTAGCACTGAAAATACCTATCGTAGCAAAAGCACTGTTCGTGATAATTTCGAAAAAAAATTGTCGTTAATTCTCCGAGATATTAACCTTTAAGAATACGATCTTTTTGGACATACATTATGACAAACACGGCGTACTTTATCTACCATAGGATTTGAAAGCTAGATAACAACTTTTAATGATTTATTTGTGTAAAGCGATGCTCAATTTTAGTATAAAAAGCAATAAGTGGCAAATTGTTAAAAACAAATTAATTTGATTAGAGTTATTCACATAAATACTATAGGATTCTCGACAAATTTCCATTGATTGATTCTATCATATCTTTCCTCCCTCCAGTGACTTTAAAAATTAATTAAAAAATTAATTGGGAAAAAAGCGGCATGGACCATGTGTATTCATACTTTTTTAGCATGCATAGTCGATCGCAGGGAAAAACAAAAAGAATGCGAAAGGAATAGTAATATTTCAGAAATGTTACTACTCGTCAATATGTTGTTTTTTTTTTTTTTTGAAAATCAAAATTTTACGGGAGCACATCGTGCGCCTTTCAAAGTTTGCGATTTATTAAAACAGATAAACGAAAAATAGTAAAAGCTTTAAATTTTGTCCGATCAAATATATATATATATATATTGTACATAGTATGTCCCTGAGAAGTAGAATTGAGAGGGAATTACCACACATTTTTACGCTATTTAATACCAAGCTATTCAAAGGGGGGGATGGCTATAGGCAATTTTGTAGACTTATTACTAATTACAAGAAGTGTAAATATTGACCAAAAGATCTGTTTTTTTCTTTTTTTGTACATAAGTCATTCTTGAGGCTAGAAGCGGAGAAAGTAACTCCCGTCAACGGCTGGCTACAAAAGTCTTAAATCGTGCACACTGTTAAAAATCTGCTGCATTTTGCTGCAACGCACTCCCCTGCTTGTATAGAAAACGGTTACTTGGCCGTGAAATAGAGCTTTCTCATTGGTTGGAATATAGATATTATATACAAGCGGTAGAGTGCTTTGCAGAAAAATGCAGCAGATTTTTAACAATGCAGCTCACGGGCCGTTCTTCTAAAGAAGACTCACCACCACGGACTTATCACAGAAAGTTGACTTCCCCATGAATCACACCCTCCCCTTTCCAACCAACCAACTAAAATGTGGGCATGGAGAATTGTATAGATCCTTATTCAGGAATTGTAAATTCTGATTTAGTGTGAAATTTTAGTATAGGTGCACGAGAAGCGTCGGTGACTCTTATGAAATCATCATGTCATTCATGCCCATAAACTTTTGGGAAGACATATGTTACCAGCTTGACACTGAACTCTACGCTTACGTATGTCATAGTATGTCTGTCAGGTTGAAAAGAAGATTTGGTTTTTCCCTCTGTAAATATTTCAACAATGCAAACTGAAGAAAGTTTTATCAAAACAGGAGGACAGATAATTTGTTTTGAGACTAATTTATGATGTCATAATGATAATTGGCGTCAATGTTTGTCACACGAATTAGAAAATATGTGAATGATTTGACCTTAGTGGGAATGTTTTTCAATTCCAGTGCTCGCCGAAATTCGAGCTCTAAATCGTGCTCCCTAACACAAACTACCATTGAAACAATAAAGTTGGGCAAGGAAAGCATTTGTGGGAATAACGTTCTTTATCACCTCTTGGACTTTTTTTGTTAAGTTTTGCATCTATTGAGGTATTCAAAAGTATAAATGGGTTCCTCAACTATTGAATATCGTATCCTTATTTCGAAGAATAGAGGCACGTATATTGTCATAATACTGTGACAATGTTGATGAGATTTTATATTTTATTGAAAAGTCAACGTTAAAATCTCATTAACATTGTCAAGTCTCTTATAACAATATACGTATCGCTGTATTTCGACGAAAAAATAAAATATTCAATATTTAGGAAACCTAAGCATATTTCTCAATAATCAGCAAATGTAGAGGCATACTTGCAAAAATCCAAAAATGGTGAAGAAGATCAGTAAAACAAATGTGTTCTTTTCCCTATGCAGAAAAGCTTCATTTTTATTGGTATTATAGGCATCATGTTCGGGAGCTGGGAATCGGAATGCTGAAATTCAAAGAAATTCTCATAAACGGAAAATCTGTCAGGAAATTTCCTAATTCCGACAATAACTTTTAACGCAAATATTATTATTGATGTCATGTCGCTGTATTCTTGCCTATATGAAGTTACTGTGATGTTGGTATTTCAAGTCGTTATGTAGCTAAGATATCACTTCACTACTCTGCTTATGAACGTTTTTTTTCTTTTACGATATGACGTTATACTTTTACGTATTCCACGCATCTGGGGATGAATGCCTGCATTCCAATTTAACTATTGCATCATCGTATCGACGCCGTTTGCTGATTTCTAATTGATTGGTTTATATAACTGCTGGCTTCACTGTTACAGGTCTGATCAGATGGTATATATTTGAGCGACTTTATGTTTGTATGGCTCGTTTTTACATGTCGTCATGTTTCTAATCATGAATTATACTTAAAGAAAATGCTCACTAAATGAGCAATAGTTTGTTGACCGAAGTTATGGCCGCATTTTTGTTCTATTTAATCGTATTTTTTAAATGTTTTAATAAAATTCTGTTTAAATTATTTCCTGACTTTTTTATGCATATGTGTGTACACCAATCCTTCAAATCTCTGCTTCAAATAGTTGTGGCTTCTAGGCTTAAATCCATTTTTTGCCTATCAGACCGTTATTTATGACATCATAAACTGGTATGAAACCAGGGTTATCGGTTTACTTCTTTTCTTAGTTTGTTTCACTTGATTTCCGACTGGGAAAAACCAACTATTCCTATAAATCTGAAAAACATACCATATCATGCACAAATCATAGTGCACCGTGTAAGCTGGCAACATAAAGCTTCTCAACAGTTTCATGGCATGAGTGAAATGATGGTTTTAAGTAATGCTCCTACCTAATTTATCGCGCTACCTCGTTAATATTTGACATAAAATCAGAATTCTCAACACCTTTAAGCTGCATGTTGATCTTCGTAATTCTCAATGCCCAAATTTTGGTCGTTTTCTTAAGTAGAATGTGGTGGGATATTTCAATATACATACAATTTGAAACTATCGTCGTAACAATGGCATTTGAAATACCGTATTTTATATCCGTTGTTGTTTCTCGCATTTCAGTTTTAAAAGAATCGTTCCAAAGGAAACAGTATATTTGTCTATTATTCAGCAGACACCAACAGAATCAAAATGATATAGATTGAATTAAAAATGGGGCCGTAAAAGCAAAAGTGAATTTTCGAACAAGACCCTCTCTGCATATAAATCCTTAATGCACATCAGTGCTGACGTCAATATCAGCCTTAACAGAGCGCCTATCGCACTCAGCGCCATCTATGAGCACTATATTAAACTAATTTTTCTGATTTATGTATAAAGTTCTTACGATTGTTTTAATAAGCACACCACTGGTTTCATCTTTCTATCTATCACCGTTTCCAAGTTATAGATTTTTAAAGTTAGGGGTTCTTTGTGAAACACACTGTATTTGTAAACACATATGAAAAAACTGAAAGCGATTTTATAATAGTAAAACATGCTTTCAAAGTATAGATATAAAAAAAACTAATACAATAATACCTAATAGTAGATACATGATACAAGATTTATTTAGCTAGAATTCAAACGTTATCTAATTATATTTTATAAATCATATTAAAGATAAAGTTTGTCGTTTATATATATATTGATGGACTTACTTTAAGCGGTTTTAAAAAATCTAGAAAAGTTATCAAATTCTCTGTCAAATATTTTATAACAAATGATCTTATTAAACATAGTGGATCACATCAATCAAATATGAACAATGAACAAAATAACTCTCTGATCCTTTGTCAAAGATTTTTTAATAACTTTCTGAGAACAAAGATTTCACTTGTGGATGGTGATAAATATATTCTTATTATTTAGTATGTTGTGACAATTTTTAACTTTATGATGTTTTTCACACTTTATTTTTCTTATTCGGTGGAATTAAAGTTTTCTATATTATTATATTATTTTGAAATAAAAGCAATTAACATTTCTGAAATATCTAGTGATAATATATGTTTAAAAACTACTAAGGACTAATTATGAATAAGTCCCAACGATACTGTACTTAAAAAGATCTTTAAAATGTTAAATATCTTCATGAAAAACTTTCTGTTATTTGCAAATTTTAATGTATTAAATGTTCTTTTATTTGCAAAAGATCTTTTATTTTCATAATCACCAAAAATTATGGTTTTTTGGGTTATTATCTTTTGTTATTCAAAGGGTTTTTGAAAATTATGGAGATAGTTTCGGAGTTTAAGTTTAGGATGATTCTACATTCACTTAAAAGTACTTCTTCAATAAAAGAAAGCAACGAACATGGTTAAAAGTTTATGATATTTTAATATAAATAAATAAAATATAAAAAAGATATAAATCACCTGAATATTATAGTAAAATTTCTGTACTGAAAGAAATATTTGTAATAAACTTACATGCCATTTGTATGATTTACAACATGAATATATGTAAATAGACGTGTATAAACAAAAAAAAAATCTAATAGTTTAAAAATGTTTTTTCATCTAACAGGATAAAAATTTCTGACATCATAATACACGATCCAAGATTTATTAAATCAGAATTACAAAGCCATCAATTTTCATGTTAATAAAACAAACTAAAAAGAAATTCCCATTTATAAATTTAAAGACTTAGTTTAAGTACCTCCCAAAAAATCTTTAAACTTATCCAATTTCTGTCAAAAGTTATGCATCAACTAGTCTTTTTAGTAAGGTTGGTTAGATCAATCAAATGTGGACAATGACCAAAATAATCCTCGGATCCTCTTTCAAATATTTTGCAATAACTTTCAGGTAGCAAAAAGTTGTACACTGAAATGAAGATAAATGTATTCTTATTATGCTGTAAACAGTTTTTCGTTTACACTGACATTTAATAAAGGAAAAATGAACATTTAGTATATAATATCATGATACATTCTGTAAAAGATAAAATAATTATTTAAACAGAATTAAGAAGTCAAACATTTTTAGGTGCGTTAATAATTATGTTAACACGAAGCATATATAAATTAAAATTCAATATATTTTTATGAAACATTTCTTAAATTAGCAAATCTTAATGTAATAAAGGTTACTTTATTTGCAAAAGTGTTTTTCTCATAATCACCGAATAAAATGGTTTTAGAGGTTATTACCGTTTGAGAGACAAAGGATTTTTTAAATGATGGAAATTGTTTCGGAGTTTAAGTTTATTACGAATTTACATTCACTTAAAAAATGTAGTCTTCTTCATCTTTTTACAGAACAGAAAGCAACAAACAAGGTTAAAATCCAATATATTTCAATAAAATAGATAAATATATAATAGTAAATAAAATATAAAATAAAATATATAAAAATCGCCAAAAAATTCTAGTAATATTTCTATATTGAAAAGAAATATTCGTAATACAGTTACATGTCATTTGTATGATTTCAACATGAATATTTGTAAGCAGACGTGTAAAAACAAACAAAACCAAACTAATAATAAAAAAAATATTTTTTCATCTAACATAATAAAAATACATGGCGTCATAATATATGATCCAAGATTTATATAACCAGAATTACAAAGTCATCAATTTTCATGTTAAAATACGTACTAAGAAGAAATTCCCTTTCTCGTTTATATATTTAGAAGATATAACCCGTCGATTTTCGGCAAAAGAAAAATTTTAAGAAGGAAGTAACTCATTTATTTATAATAAACCTACAAAATTAGTTACAATTAAAATTCGAACTTGTTTTGGTAAGTATAACTCTTAAATAAATGACATTTAACCTAAAGTTAACAAAGTACCATTTCGATAAAACTCAGTTGTAAAAATTGTAAAAATTAAACTTTAATCATACATTTAAGCATTAAAAATATTAAAAGATTTGTTATTATTATAAAGTTATCAATTAAGACACTTATGTTAATATTCCAAAATGAAAAAAGCAAAAATATATTACTTTTACTCAATCATTGATTTTTTACCTTGTGAAATCTAAACCTGACTTCATTTTTACCACATCAAAATTTATGAGGTATCTTTCATATCTTTATTCTCTTTGTCCAAAAATTGGTATTTTAATTTGATCATTTTGAAATCATTTTAATTGCATGCATGCTATTAGCTGAAACAGATACTAATTTATTTATTCTATTTTAATTACAAATGAAACTTTGAAAATGAAAGCAACATTCACCGGGTTTTATAACAGACGATATTCTGAACTGAAAAAGTATTTTAATCAAAATTTTGTTCACTTTTAATGAGAAAATGACAAAATAAAATAACAAAAATCTGATTTTTTTCCCTTGGATTTTCATAGAAATGGAGTACTTCTGTTGCCACACATAGATAAATGGCATTAAAAACTACAAAAAATATAATATTTCAAAAACAAATTAAGATACAGCATTGAAACATATTGCATTAAAAAGTACATTTTTTTCCTATACGACGCTGTCAACATTGAAAATGTACGATGTTTAGAAGTTCAAAAATCCATAGTAAGCAGAAGTTGCAAAAATGAAATTGCATTTCAAATTTCAAAGTATTGCCATTCACAAAATGACGTATGTATTACGCAGATATACGTAGACTTAGTTTAAATGCCCTCTACCAAAAGATTTAGAAACTAGTCCAATTTCTGTCATTTTTTATCGTTCTTTTTCACTGAGGTTGGTCAGATCAATCAAATGTAAAAAATAAACAAAATAATCTTTTTATCCTCTCTCAAATACTTTGCAATGATTTTCAGGTAATAAAAGTTTGTTTCGCTTAAATGATGATAAATGTATAATTATTATATCTTAAACAGTTTTTGCTTTATACTGTCATCTAACAGAAAAAAAAACTGAACTGGTATATAATATCATGATACATCTATACACGATAAAATATTTATTTAAACAGAATTACGAAGTCAAACATTTTTAGGTGCATTCTTAATTACGTAAATGATAAGCACCTGTAGTCGTCGTTCAGTTCGTCGGCCTGCCTGTACGTCCGCATACAACAGAGCAAAAACTACAAAACCGAATCTTTTGAAATTTAAAATATAAAATTGCTGTATAATTTTGTCAAAGCGTTTCAAATTTTATAAAAATTGGATGCATAGTTTAATTAGGACAATCAAAATTATTCAAATGAGAAATAGTTTCAAGTGCATTTTAATGCTTTTACACTCTGTCAAATATAATACAACTGATATGCATATATGAAGCAAATACTAAAGTATACATTCTTCGCAATCTGTGGTACAAAGAATACTTGTTAATAATTTACAGGGCCTCACAAAAGTATTCCATTACATAATGGTACAGAGGGAAGCATTATTTAGGGCGCGTTGTTATTATATTCCACTGTATCACATTTTATGAAATTGATATACGTTCCTGGGTTTAATACAAGTTACTCTTTGTTTAATTGAAAGCAGATAGCATTTACAGAGACACACCAATGACTTCGGCTACTATACTAGTCCGAAGTACTCTATACTATTACACCAAGATCTGAATATTTTTAAAATTTCTGTATAGTACAAACGCACCTCGTTTGTTACGTTCTATGTGGAATTTCCGACTTGTCATTTTATGAAGCATATTGTAAATAAAATCACTCAATCGTTTTTATAAGTGGTTTAAAAAATCTAGAGAAATTCACTAACGTCTATGAAATGTTTTCTAATAAATTATACTTTTGAGTACGGTGGATCACATCAGACAGATGTAGACAAAGGTCAAAATATTCGTCTGATCCATTGTCAAGTATTTGCAATAAATTCCAGAGCATAAATGTTTTACTCGTCGATGACGATAAACGTATTCTTATTATTTAATGTGATGTAAACAGTTTAAACTCTATAGTCTCATCTAATGGCAAATAAATAAATAAATAAAACTGTAATATCTTTACACATATTAATTAATTTAAGGCATAAAACAGTACTCAGTAAATAATCGAGGTGGGCGAACTTTTACACATAACATATTTAATACACCTAATTCACTGCACACGACATACACACATTGTAAACACAGAACAATTAATCTGGAACGCAGTACATTTATGTTCCTTACAATAATTCCATGGAATGGACAAGGGGCGCCATCTACAGTTTTACCTGAAAAGTAAAAGTATAAAATACCACAGCTCTTCCCCACTTAGTAATGAAGTCGTTCAGGAGCTCTTCGATGTCTTCTGGATCATCTAAGTACCTGTGAAGAAGAAGAAGAATTAGTTTTGACATGTTCAGGAGCATCAACTGTAGCACTAGTAGGAACCGACGGTTTTGGGAGAATGTTATCCGAGCTTGTTGAATTAGAACTCGAAGAATCAGGATCACGAAAGTCAGTTGGAGTAGGATCTGGAGCAACTGGAACATGAGAGTCAACTGGTTGCGGATCTGTGAAACTTGACTGTAAGGGTGGAAAATCATCTTGATTCACCTTTGCATTTTTACTTCTAAAATTTTCTGCAACATTTTCTTCCGAATTTGGATCAGTAGTTAAAGAAATATCTTCCCCTACATTAGTTATTTGATCCACATGCCTTTTCCAAATATTCGAACCAACTTGAACTCTGTAATGTAATTTTCCTTCTCTTGCTACGATTCGACCAATTTTCCATTTGGCTTCTGGAGTATAATTTCTTACAGCTACTTTCTGGTTGATTTCAAATTATTTTACTTTAACTTTAGCTTTCCTTGCAGTTTGCTTTTTATGAACAAAATTTGCAACATTCGGCACTATCAAATCTATGTTTGTTCTTATGTGACGCTTTAGAAATAAAAATGCAGGACTTTCCCCCGTTGAAACATGTGGCATCTTCCTGTACTGCAAAAGAAAGTTATTCAACTTCATTTGTAAAATACCTGGTTCAGACGCTAAGGCTTTTAATCCACGTTTGACCGTTTGCACATATCTCTCAGCCTGTTCATTTGTAGATGGATGGTACGGTGCACTAAACTTATGTTTTACACCATGACTTTTTAAGAATATTTCAAATTCTTCAGATGTAAACTGCTTAGAATTATCTGATACCAAAGAAATAGGAAAACCGTATCGTGCAAAGAGAGAAGAAAGACAAACAATTGTATTTTCTGAAGTTGTACTAGGAACTATAAATACTTCTGGCCATTTACTATAAGCATCAACCACTAACAAAAGCATTTTACCGTTAACAGGAACAAAATAATCAATATGAATTCTCTGCCATGGAGCTGTAGGCCATTCCCAATGATGTGTATCAACTTTAGGAGGATTATTTTTCAGATTTACACAAATAGAGCAATTTCTTGCAATATCTTCTATATCATGGTCTATTCCTGGCCACCATACAAAACTACGGGCTAAAGATTTCATTTTCACTATACCAAAATGACCAAAATGTAATTCCTGTAATATCTGTTGTCGATGAATTTCTGGGATAACTATCCTACAACCTTTTAAAATGCAACCATACTGAAGAGAAATTCTTCTTGTTTACTACCAAAAAGTAAATTCTTAGGAATTTCTGAACCAGAAATGAGGTGATGAAAAATTTTTTCGCAAAAGAGGATCGGTTTTTGTAGCTGAAGCAATAGATTTAGCATTTAAAGGTAAAACAGAAAGCTGATTTATCTGAATGATTTCAGATTCATCAAGTCCCTCATTTGAATTATATTCGTGGGGCAAATCTTCACTACGTAATGGAAGACGTGAGAGTGCATTGACTTTACCGTGTTCAGTAGTTTTCTTATAACGAATGTCATACTGGAACGTTTGTAAATATATGGCATATCTTTGCATTCTAGCAGCTGATAAAACAGGAATACTTTTAGAAGGTGAAAAAATTGAAACTAATGGTTTACTATCAGTAAACAAAGTGAATCTGTTACCGTACAAATATTGAAAAAATTTCTTAACACCAAATATTATTGCTAATGCCTCCTTATCTACTTGACTATACCTTTTTTCGGCATTATTCAAGGTTCTGGATACAAATCCAATAGGCTTTTCCGTCTTGTCTGGCATCACATGCGAAATAACTGCAGAGATACCATATGGAGAAGCATCATTAGCTAAGATTAAAGGTAATTTCGGATTGAAATGGGTAAGCACTCTGTCAGAAGTAATTTCTCTTTTTATTTTTTTAAACGCTTGATCACATTAGTAAGACCAATTAAACTGCACATTCTTTTTAAGCAAATTATTCAAAGGATGTGCAATTGTCGATAAATTTGGCACAAATTTAGCATAATAAGTTACCAGACCAAGAAATGCTTTAACCTGGGTAACATTTTCTGGCCTAGGGGCATTTACAATTGCTTCTATTTTATCTGGTGTTTTATGAATACCATGTTTATCCACTTTATACCCACAATAAGTAATTTCATCTGCCATGAAGAATGATTTTTCCTTATTTATCCGAATATTATATTTTTTCAATCTTTCTAATACTTGCTTTAACCTTTGTAAATGAATTTCATCTGTTTCCCCAGTTATTCCTATATCATCAATAAAAATTGTAATTCCCTCAATTCCACTTAAAATTTGCTCGATTTTTCTTTGCCATATAGCAGGAGAAATACTAAGACCCATTGGTAATTTAAGAAACTGAAATAATCCTTTAGGAGTATTAATGGTTAATAATTCTTGGGATTCCTTATCTACGGGCAATTGGAGGTATGCTTGATTCAAATCAATTTTTGTAAAATGAACACCACCACTTAAAGTAGCTAACATATCTTCTATTTTAGGCAAGGGATATTTTTCTACTTTCAGATATTTATTTAATGTAACTTTAAAGTCTCCGCATAAACGTATTTTACCATTAGATTTTACCACTGGAACAATCGGGGTTGCCCACTTGCTATTTGTAACTGGTTTAATTATACCTGCTTCTTGTAATCTGTAATTCCTCATTGACTGCAGCACGTAGTGCATAAGTAACAGTCCTAGCTTTACATAATATGGGTGTAGCATCCTTTTCAAGGTAAAGCTCTGCCTTTAACCCTTTAATTTCCCCTATTTTATCAGAAAATAAATCAGAAAAATCATTTAACAATTTTTGCAATTTATCAGAATAATTTACAGTCTCATTAACATAAACAGATCCTAAATTATGTGGAAAAATATCGAATGCAGAGGCCCAATCTCGGCCAAATAATAATGGAAAAGTATCTTCTTTTATCAAATATAATTTTAACTTTTCTGTTTTATTTTTATAAGTAACATTTACTTCAACATAACCTACAGGTTTAAAAATTTCACCAGTTGCAGTTTTTAACTGAACATCTGGGGGAAATATTTTATAATCAGGAAAAATTCTGCGAAATCTTTTTAAAGGAACAGCAGAAATTCCCGAACCTGTGTCCAATTCCATATCAGCTCTAGCTTTATTTTCAATTAACACAGATAATTTAATAGGATTTGCACCTGTATTTTTTATAGTTAATACATTTACTGTATCTACTGAATTTACGTGTTTTTGGAAAGTTTTACTTCTACATACTTTTCCAATATGGCCTTTTTTCTTACAAATTTTACAAGTAGCATTAATAAATCTACATGAATTGGCTAGATGAGAAGTATTTCCGCATCTATAACACTTTAATTTACTTTTATTTGCCTCAGAATTTGTATTATTTACATGATTGTTGACATTTGACTTCTGACAATCGTTAGAAAATTTCTTTGGGTGTACATTCTTTGAACTTGAAATTTTATTAATACTGAAATTTTTATTTTTAATTTCAGAAATTTCAATATCTACATTGTGTAAGGATAAAGCTTTCTCAACTGCTTTCTCAAAAGTTAACTCCTCTACTTGCGTAATCAATTTATTTTGAATGCTTTCGTTTTTCAAACCGCGTAAAAATTGTTCCAATAAATTTTCATTTAATATATCACCCGTAAAACAACAAATAGTTGTATTTTTCTTTAATCTAGCAGCAAAATCTTGAACTGATTCTGACTCATTTTGATAACACTTACGAAATTTTATTCTTTCAATAAATTTGTTGGGGGCGGGGCTTAAATGCTTTATCAATATATCAACAATCTCAGAATATTTTAATTTTTCACACGCTTTTGGGAAACATAAATTACTCAGCAAATTATAAAGCTTAGGGCCCATGCAAGATAAAAGGGCCGCAACTTTTTTTTTCCTCTTTTAATTCATTCAGAATAAAATTCTGCTCCAGGCGTTTAATATATGCCTGAAATGATTCCATTTTATCATCGAACTCTTTAAATGAAAACATTGTATTTTTATGCAACAAGACAGGAAAAAAAAGTAAGTTAAAATTCAATGCACTTACCACCCCTTTGTTTTGTAGCTGCTGATATATTCGGGAAGGCCGTTGTTACATTTCTGAAATGCTCAAATCAAAATTGAAATGAGCCATTTCCATTTGGCTCGCCGTTATTCTTGTAAAATTTTTACAGTAGAAAATTTTAACATCGTCGCCATTGTAATATATTAAGCATATTAATTAATTTAAGGCATAAAACAGTACTCAGTAAATAATCGAGGTGGGCGAACTTTTACACATAACATATTTAATACACCTAATTCACTGCACACGACATACACACATTGTAAACACAGAACAATTAATCTGGAACGCAGTACATTTATGTTCCTTACAATAATTCCATGGAATGGACAAGGGGCGCCATCTGCAGTTTTACCTGAAAAGTAAAAGTATAAAATACCACAAAAACAAAATAAAAATAAATAAATAAATAAAATAAATACCTAGTACACGATGTCTTGCAGAATTTTACATATGCTAAAATATTTTAAAACTAGAATTACAAAACCATTAAGAATAATTTCTTAAACATAATATAAAGAAAATCGCTCAATCCTTTTAAATTTACCGGTTAGAAAAAAAATCCAATTACCTTGAAATGTTTTGTAACAAATTATGTTTTTCAATTCGGTGGATAATAACGATCAAATGTGGACAAAGGATGAACTATTCCTCTGATACTTTTCCAATAATTTTGCAAGAATTTTCTGGTTTTTTAAAAGACATTTAAAAAGACAGTTTTAAATTGATAAACTTAAATTAACCAATAATAATAATTTAAAAAAATCCAGGCTTTGTTAAATGTTTTGTAACAAATGACATTTTATAACATACTGTATCAAATCATTCAAATGTCGGAAAAAGAGAAACTAATCCTGTGATTCTTTTCCAAATATTTTGCAATGACTTTCTCAGAACAAAAAGTTTTGCTTGATGACAATAAGTGTATTCTTATTATTTAGTGTGCTGTAACCTTTTTTTTGTGTTATACACTCACCTAATGGTGAAAATAAATAAATAAAACAAAAGTGATGTGTACCTAGTACATGAAGCCTTGTAGAACTGGGTATATGCATCAATATTTATCAAACTAGAATTACAAAGCCTTTCATTTTTAATTTATTAAACATTTTATAAAGAAAACAGCTCAATCGTTTTTCTATTGATGGAATTAAATTAACCGGAAATTAATTTTAAATTAAAAAAATCTAGAAAAATTATCCAACCTCGGTCAAATGCTTTGTAACAAATGATCTTATTAACCCCCTGACTGCCCGGCAAAAGGGTAAAACTGTAATGCTGTTTTCTCTGTAATTTATAAAAAATATTTAAAAAAAATATTTTTTTCCAACCTGATACAAAATATATTATTATGTATAGGTGTATAATCTTTGAGAGTATTAATCCTAACTTAATTTTTCAAAACTGGGTTTTATTTGTAGAATTATATTAATTTAAAGATTTTGCAATTATTTTTTAAAAGTAGAGGACTTTACTGTGGTTTATTTATTGTGTTACTATTTATTGTGGATGACAATGAATATATTATTATTATTTAGTAACCAGTTTTGGTTTTATCGCTTCGTATAGTGGCAAAATTAAATAATTACATAAAAAATAAATAAAAAACTGAGGCGTATTAAATGATGTCTTATAACATTCTATACGTGCTGTAATATTTATTAAACTGCAGTTAAAAAGCCATCCCATTTTTATTTTATTAAACATATTATAACGGAAATTGCTCCATCGTTTTTATATTGATGGATTTAAATAAACCAATTAAAAAAATCTAGAAAATTAACCAACCTCGGTCAAATGCTTTGTAACAAATGATCTTTTACAGCCCAGTGGATCACATCAATCACATGTGGACAAAGGATATACTAATCATCTGATAATTTTTCAAAGGCTTTGCAATAACTTTCTGAGAACAAAATACTTTACTTGTGGATGACGATAAATGTTATTCTTATTATTGAAATGCTGTAACCAGTTTTTTCCTTATAATATTTTACAAAATTTATTGCCATTCTTGAATATAATTACTTTTCTTTAATTATGTCATATTATTAATATAATTAAAATACATTTTTTTTTTCAGTCATCTGACTTAATCTTTCCAAAAGCCGATTTTGGTAGTTATTTTTTAAATTAAAGAGCTTATTTGAAGATGAGCCATTACCTACTATTAAAAAAATGATTCCATTTGTACTTTAATTTTAATTTAAAATTCCTTTGTGAAATTTATTTACATTGATAGCAATCTGTATACATCTATTGTTGAAGAGAGCAGGGAAAAAATGAAAATTACTATATCATAAGGCGTGCCATTTTCGTATTAAAATTAAAAATAACTTTTTAAGAACTACTCAACAGAAAATGAAATCATTATGTAAATTAATGCGTTTTTATTCATCAAAATATATTTTTTAAAAAATTCCGTTAATACTGCAATTTAGACCTTTCACCTTAGAAGGCTGCATTTTGAAAAAGTGACGTCCTTTCGTATAATTTCCGATTTAGTTGGTTCATACTATAAATTAGGCTTGTTTAGTTTTTGGAATAAATCGACCAACAAATGAAGTTTCCATTGAATCTTTTGTTATGTTTTCCACAATATTTCCACCTTAAAATGTAATGACGGATTTTAATCAAAATTCAGATTCAGTTAATGTGACATAAGTTATTGCTGGTAAAATTCCGGTGTAAATCTCGTAATCTGTGTCTTAGCTATCCTTCAGTTTTCCAAAAATTTTAACATGTATGATACAGACGAAAGTTTTAAAATTGTCACATCCGACATTTTATTTCGGATTAGCGGGCAGACAACCAGTATATGTTTGAATTTAATTTGCATTATTAAAGTTTAAAAATAATTTTAATGATAATGAAAATTTTCAAAGATGAATTGACTCTGTTATTAATTGCATGATTTCCTAGCGGAAAAAATACTAGAGAAAAATGTACGAGATAAATCGTAAATAAGTTTTAGAAGGGACTAAATAGTTATAAAGCATTGTGACAATATTAGGTTGCACTATTTTCAGAATACTAACAAGAAGTAATTACGCTACTGTTAGTCAGTTAAAAATTAGAAAGTAATTCAAATAGATTCCTAATATTCACAAGATGATTTAATATGCAAAATTGAGTTTCAGTTTAAAGAATTTCAAAGTACAGGGGAGATTTTCTTATATTGACAGCGAATTGCACATATTTCCAATATAAGTGCTCTATTTATCCAGTATTGCAGTTGCATCTGACTTATTTAAAATAATAGTTATGCTGGTTAATATTTTTACAACATATTTAGCATTAATATAATATTAAAGTAGTTGTTTATGATTCTTTACTTTAATTTAATTTAAAATAAAAAATTTTAATTTAAAATAACACACTTTTAAACAAAGATTTCGATATTTTCATTTAAAATTTCAATTTATTCTAAATCAACTTTAATTCAACGATTGTAATATTTTGATTTATGCAAATCATACTTAAGCAAAATGAAATACTTCAAATTAACGATTGTCAAACATAATTATTCTTTATTAACATGATGCACCAGTTACGAACAGGATAATTAATATCGAAGACAATTTTGTCAGATAGAACATTAATATATTCCAGAGTAAATGAAAGTTTAGCATTCAGAAGCATGTGTTTATTTTGCATTATGTTATCTAGAAATGCTTTATACAAAATCAACAGCGTAGCTGATAACTAATTTATGAAATAGAATTTACATCACCATTGTAGCCACCAGATCCTTTATGACGTGACTTTTACGTGACAGAAGGTATAATGTGTGATAATGAGTTACGGATAGAAATTACTACATATAAATAAGTGAATATTTTAAATTTCTATCCATAGTAACTTCTATTTATAAAAATGCTTTATATATATATATATATATATACGGTACATTAAGGGTTTTTTAATATACTTGTGTTGCTGTACAGCAGGTAATTTCTTATTGTAATAAAAACACAGTTTGTTTTAAACATCCGTGTTTAAAAGAAACTGTGTTTTTATTGCATTCTTTATAGTAAAGATAGAAAAGTGTAAATTACAGAATAATAATTTTTTAAAATACCAATGCTTATGATACTATGTTTGACTTCTAGGAGCATTATTACAATAAGAAATTACTTCGTGTACAACAACACATATAATTAAAAAATCCTTAATGTACCATAACATTTTATTTACTGTTGCTAACTAGTTTCTATGACCGTACTTTGTAAAAAAGATGGTTTTGTGGATTTTGTACAGGTAATAGGGATGCAAGTACATTTCACTGTATTTTAACGGGAAATTTTCTGTTAATTCTAGAAAAAATTCCATTTTTTCCTGGAATTTCAATGATATCATTGAAAAAAGGACTATTTTACGGAGATTGTAATGGTAATTGGGATGCAAGTATAAGTTCAAATAACGGACCATTAACTAAAGATTTCAATATATCAAAGATTTAAATGAGAATGAAAAATTTCGCAGATAAATTGATTCTATTCTTGAATGCATATTTTCATAATGGAAAAAGTTCCCTCAGAAAACATTTACGAGACACATCATGAATAAATTTTAAGCTGGAGCTAAATAGTGGCATAACGCGGATCCTCAATATTAGTTTGCTTTATTTTCAATATATTAACGAGACGTAATTACGTTAGTTTATGTCTAATAAAACTAAAACTAAAATATTATTCAGATTACATTCCAGATATTTACACGATGAATTATTTTGTCTGCAGTATTGGGTTTTAATTTAAATAATTCCTACATACATCAAACATTTTTATATATTGACTCATTATTGCAAATATTTCCAACATAAATGTAATATTTATCAAATATTAGCAATTACATTTGTAATACTTAACAACGTAAAAGTTACTGATGCAATTTTTTCCCAACACAGTTAGTATTAGTGCAGTAACAATGATATTTGTTTAGTATACTATATTTTAAATAAGCATTTGTCACTATTAACTTAGAATAACTGACTTTTAAACACACATTTCGATATTTTCATTTATAAGTTCAATTTATTCTATGTCAGCTTTAAATCTCTGAATGATATATTTTCATTTATGCAAAGAATTCATAAGCATAATGAAATACTTCAAATTAACGATTGTCAAGCATAATTATTCTTTATTAACTTGGTGCATCAGTTACGAACAGGATAATTAATACAGAAGACCATTTTGACAAGACGAACACTGATGCATTCCAGAGTAAATGAAAGTTTAGCATTCAGAAGCATGCATTTGTTTTGTATTACGTTATCTAGAAGATTGTTACACGAAATATACAGCGAGGCCTAAAACTAATTTCGAAATAGAATTTGCATCACTATGATTGCCTCCAGGTGTACTATGACGTGACTTTTACTACGACAGAAAGGATAATGTGTCGTTAGGATGTACGGATAGAAATTATTACTCATAAATATGTAAACATTTTATTTCCTGTTCACAGAGATTAGTTTATAAATTTTATGAATTAGTTTATTAAAATGCTTTGTAAGTTTTTTTTTTCTATGGAAGTGTATTTTTATTGCACCCTTTGAATAGAAGTAACAAATATGTCAATTAAAGAATAGCAATTTTGCAAAACATTGATGCAAATGTACAGCCATTTATAGGCGCGGTACAATAAAAAATTACTGAGCGTACTACAACACAAATATATTAAAAAAAACGTGTAATGCACCAAAAAATTTATTTATTATTGCTAACTAGTTTTAATGAATATACACTGAAAATACGGACAATTTTACGGAGATTGTACTTGGATTTGTGACGCCAGTACAATTCAGTACGCAAGAACAAGTTAGAAGAACATATTTTTACACAAACATTTCGATATTTCTATTTAGAATTTCAATTTATTCTAAGTCAACTTTAATTCAACGACTGTATTATTTTGATTTATGCAAAGCATACTTAAGCATAATGAAATACTTCAAATTAACGATTGTCAAGCATAGTTATTCTTTATTAACATGATGCATCAGTTACGAACAAGATAATTAATACAAAGGACTATTTTGTTAAGGAGAACGCTGATATATTCCAGAATAAATGAAAGTTTAGCATTCAGAAGTATGGATTTGCTTTGTATTTTGTTATCTGGAAGTATGTTACACGACATATACAGCGAGGCTGAAAACTAATTTACGAAATAGAATGTGTATCTCTATGATTGCCTCCAGATGCATTATGATGTCACTTTTACTGCGACAGAAAGGATAATGAGTGATTAGGAGGTACGAATAGAAATTATTACCCGTAAATATGTGAATATTTTATTTCATGTCCATAGAGATTGTTTTATAATTTTTATCAATTAGTTTATTAAAATGCTTTATAAGTTTTATTTATGCCTAAATATATAAAATTTTTACTCATTAAAATGCATATTTATTGTATCAAAATGTATTCATCAAAATATTTGAAAGAAAGTGATAGTGAAAGAGAATTTTAATTTACTGATTTAACCCGCGAGTAGTCGCGACTTTTTTCACAGCGTCATTAGTCGCACTCGGTCTTTTCGCCGCTGGCCCCCCCGCATACCAAATATGTAAAATAAGAAATATTTTTCACCTAATATATGAAAATAACATTACAACGAAGATATAAATTCGCTGTTTTCTTAAAGTATGCATTTTATTCATGAGGTCTGGAGTAAATGGAAAAAATTAAAATGTACTGACATTTGTGATTTTTACGTAGACTTTTTTGCCAATTTCAACTTTGTTTCTAAAAATGTACCTGAAAGAAAAGCAGAGGTGTCCTGTTACTTCACTAAAGTGGTCGAGAAAGCTTCAAAGTCAGCTACGTGGTAGATCTCCGTTGTATTTGTAATGTGATATAACTTAGGAGAAGATAAGTTATACGGGCGGCGAAAAGACCGACACGCGACTACTGGCGGGTTAAATTTATCTGATTTTCGTAATTTTCAGATTATCCATAGTTCTTGCCATTATTTTCGCCTAAGACATAATTTAATAATTTACACCTACAAAAAAGCATTTTTTAATTCATGAAATTACATATTAGCTATTTAAAGTTTATTTGTTAACATAAATAACAAAAAATAGTATGAAAGAATTTTTCTCGACCTCCATAAATTCAACAAATCCACACTTTTGCCATTTTTTCTTCTATGCAGAATTTCTTAATTTATAGCTAAAAATATGATTTTTTATTAAAAAAATGCGTATTAATACTCTAAAAATGTATTCGTCGAAATATTTGAAAGAAAATGTCAGTGAGAGGAAATTTATCTGATCCCCATAATTTTCAAAAATTCCATACTTTTTCCCATTTTCTGTTTACAACTTAATACACTTTTTTCATCCAAAATGGAAATTTACATTTGTTATAATTAATTTACCGACTGAATAACCGTCTTTAAAATTAATCTTATGTAATTTCGTATGCAGCGATTTTCTGCAGTTCCATGTATTGACATTCCATTTATTCTGTTAAGCTGATCCAGAGTATCAGACCAGATCAAGTGATCGTTGAGGTTATTTGGGTGAAATAGTCCTCCAGTGTTCGTATCCGGGATGGCTCAGTTAGAATTTTATTGGCAGCTGCAGCCAATACATCCCTGGTTCGGATCCTGGCCCGGACGTTTTTCACCCAAAATGAAAATTTACATTTGTTATAATTAACTTACCGATTAAATAATAGTCTTTAAAATTAATCTAATATGGCTATTGGTTTTCTCAATAAATAAATGGATCTATTCGTCAAAATGGATGAAGGTAAATGTCACTGAAAAGGAATTTTACCTGTTCTTCATAATTTTCAACATTACCAAATGTTTTGCCATTTTTTCTGTTTACGGCATAATTTATTAATTTATGTGTGTAAAACAAGGTTTATTTATTGATGAATATGACTATTGATTATCTTACAAAAAAATGCATTCATCAAAACATTTTAAAGTAAATGTCAGTGACAGCGAATTTTATGTGATCTTCTCAATTTTCAACAATTCCACACGCTTTACCATTTTTCCGTTTACTACATAATTTCTTATTATATGCCTATAAAACATAATTTTTTTTTATGAAAATAGCTATCAATTATTTCAAAAATTGTATTATTCAATGTATTCGAGAAAAAAAAAAAGGTCAGTGAGAGAGAATTTAATCTGATATGAATAATTCTCAACATTTCTACGCATTTTCGCATAGTACATGAGCTTTGAAACGAACCAAAATACCGTGTTTTGCAAAGTCAGTACAAGTTTCTATTATAGTATCGAAAATTAAAATAATCATGATCGTAATTATAGAATACTTCAAGAAATTTCTGCATAATTAATTTGAAGCTTTAATTTAGGCTTTTGTAAATGAAATTATTCTTCCCGTTAGTAGTTCTATGTGTTAATTAGTTCCATTTTTTATAGTAGTAAAAATTTCAATATATTTACAGACAACTGATTGAACAAGAAAAACGTTTGTGTATTATTTTTGGAGTCGTATTTAAGATAAATACGTCGCAATAAAAATAAATGAAACCAGTGTCTGCGCTTTCGTGAAATGCAAATGAAAATTTCTCAACGAAATATAAGATTGACGTCATTTTCGAATTAAAATTCAATGATTATACACACGGAAATTACTAAATTGGAAACAAACGCAATGCAACAGGTACATATGAATTTTATGTCGCAAAATCTGCACTGTAAACAAATAAAATCTGAAAAGTTACTAAACTTTTTCTAATAATTTGGGATTTCTAGAATTTTATATAACGGTAACAATAGCAATACATGTAACATAATCGGATAAAGCAATCAGTGGAATTTTTTGCGTTTAATTCACGAATGGATAAGGGAAAATTTCCTAATTTGGAAATTTATTCTGCGGTTTCTGTATGAAAATTTAGGTTTTATATTTTTTCAAATAGATTCCCCATAGAATTGCAAATTATCATTAAATTTTATATTTTTTAATGAAAATCTGTATTGGGAAGTATGTTTATATAGGTAATATTTAAGGAAATATTTTGGAAAAATAAAATTTTTTTGTAGAATTATATTCCAACAGCTTATTATGGAATGGCAACAATAAAAATGCATGTAACAGACACAAATTTGCACTTTGAATCAAAAAATGTTTAAATTTTTAGATTTTTTAGCATTCCTAAAATTGTTTAAGTAACGGTAACGAGCATTATAGATAAAATCTTAGTAAAATTACCAAAATTTTAGTAGATTCTATTGTAAAGAAACAGGTGTCTCTAGTTTTGATTACAAGTTTTGTAGATTGACATCATCTTCTTTCTCAGTGTACAGATAAAGATTTAATAAGCATAACAGATTTCAATAAATTTAGATTAGTAAGCTTTTTTGAGTGAGATTTTTTTTGCAGTGTAGTCAATCGTTAAAACATTTATGAATCACACTTGTGTGTGTTATACACACACACACACACATACACACATATATATATCAACATTTGAATGGAGGGTGGTTTCGTGTGTAGGAGTTATGATAGAGGAAAATATATCAATTTTATTCGAAATCATTTTCCTACGAAAAGTTGCAATGTTTAGCATTTTACTTTTTGTAATGAAAGCTTCCTAAAAGTAATGTAGTGGGGTGGTCGTTGTTCAAAATTCGTCGTTCGGTGATTAAATGTTATGTTAGTATTACATTGTGTTATAGATTCAGCAACACTATAACATGACCGGTATTCGGAGGTTACCGTTGTTCGGAGAGACCGTTATAGGAAGTTTTAATGTTTTACTACGCTATATCATTATCGCCCTACGCGAGTTTTCATAAGATCGGGAAAATCCATTTTCTGGTCTGAGATAACGGATTAATTGCTGCTTAAATATTTACAGAAATCATATACAAAAATCAGTCGTAGCAAAATAATTTTTTTTTTATGATTTTCCTTAAATGTTGAAAGTATATTAGTTTCCGAGTTTTCTGTAGACGAAGAATGCTTTTTAGAATAATGGGAAACACAAACGAGGTTATTTGATATTTTCTTTATTGATTATATAAATAATCAATAAGAATTTATACTAATTTTATTTAAGTAAAGAAACATGTGTCCGTTTTTTTTTTACGATTCATTATGCATAAATTTATTTAAGTAAGTACATATCTACTCAGTATGAATAGCAAATTCTTCAAAAAATAAATAGAACATTTCAATGAGGTACACACTTACCCTAAAATCTCTATTTTTTTATTTTTTAAATATTACTTTAAATTACGACTCAAACCCTAAGAATCCAAAAACTCTCTACTTTAAATTCAGCCATAATTAGAAGCAAAATTATAGCCAAGAATATAAACTTTTCCAAAACCCGAAATGAAATTTCTGAAACCGGAAGTGACTGTTTAAAGAGCCACAGAAAATTAAATTTTAAGTAACGCATGTGTTTGCCATAACTAATTTATGATATCATGTATATTCCAAAAACGATTTTGGGTGTGTTTAAAGTACTGAGTTTTCATATTGTAAATCCTTATATAAAAGAATTATGTGCCCCTAAATGAAATACAAAGTATTTACTAATTCTTATTCATTTATTCCATATTTCTGCAAGACTTCTGTTCACAATGATTAATTTATGAAATCATGTTAATGCAAACACAACTTTTGTGTGCTTTTAAGCGCGGAATTGTCAATTATAAATCATTTTACAAAACACTATATTTTCCTAAATGAAATACTAAGTATTTATTCAAATTTAATTATTTATTCCATATGATTACAACGCATTTGTTTCATTGCTTAAATTATGACATTTTGTGTATTCAAAAACCATTTTTGGGTGTTTTGTATGTACTTAGGTTTCATTTTGAAAACCATTTTATAAAACACAATGCGTACCTAAATGAAATAATAAGTACTTATTCATCTTTATTTATTCGATGTTTATCAACACCATGGATTTAGCGATTAATTTAGGATATTCGGTACGTTCAAAAACGATTTCTGGGTGCATTTTAAGTACTGATTTGTCATATTGTAAATCATTTTATAAAATATTATGTAACCCTAAATAAAATACAAAGTATTTACTTATTGTTATCGATTAATTCATATTTATGTAACGCACTTGTTCCAGTAACCAATTTATGATATCCAGTATATTCAAAAATGAATTTGGGTGTGTTTTAAATACTGAATATTCATAATAAAACTCATTTTATGAAACACTATGTGTTTCTAAATGAAATACAAATTGGTATCGTTTTAATTGGTATCGATTTATTCCAAATTTGTCTAACGCATTTGTTTCTGTGACTAATTTATGACATCCTGTATATTAAAAAATTGTTTTGGGTGTATTTTAAGTACCAAGTTTTCATATTATAAAACATGTCATAAAACAATGTGTGATCCTAAACAAAACACAAAGTATTTACTCATTTATTCCATATTTTCGTAACACAATTATTTCCAGTGATTACTTCATAACATCCTGAATATGCAGAAATGATTCAGAAAATTTCGCAGCCTAAAACAAATTATCGTTTTGCAAAATATTCACTTCCCATATATTTCGCCGTGAAAAATGGACAATAAATCACTACGCAACCAAATTATGTAAATGATAACAGAAAAGTAATATTTTAAAAGAATTTATTTTTCTCACTCTTTATATTTGGAAAGAAATCTTTCGATTAATGATATACAAGATAACATGTGCTTTCATGAAAATTACGTGAAAATGAAAAATATGTACTTTTTTTCGTCAGATTACGTTAGCTGTCAAAAACGACCTCAGCAGTGATAAATTGTTTCTGAAAATGTATAATGTTTGACGACATAAAAATAGAACAGTCACATATTTTCTCCAGCGTTTTTCAAAATGTATAATGTTTGAAGACATGGAAATAGAGCAGTCCCATATGTATTTTTTATTTATTTATTTAGATGCATATTTTGTGTTATTTGGAAAAATTTTCATAATTCAAAACAAAATTTGATTTATGTTTTCATGATAGATGAAATTTCACTATATCATTGTATTTTTTAGACTACAAATATTATTAGATTACAATGCAAAAATATCGATTTTTATGTTATCGTACAGCACGATAGCGCCGTATATTAAAGCTCAGATTCATCTGTAATGTTAAAGTCCAAAGTGTGCCTCTTAATAACTTTGGACCCTGTCATCAGATCGCAACGAAATTGAAAAGGTGAAGTGTCCAAGTCTAGTCCTCAAAATTTACCAAATTTCATCTAGATCCATCAATTAGTTATGGATATCCAATACCTCTTTTTTATACCTTTTTCCTTCATAAAACAAGACAAAAGGAAAACAACTTAATTATAACCGACAAGGAAACATTAAATGACGTGTAATAGCTTGTTAGAAAGCTTCTAATTTAGGTATGTGCCATTCAAAGGTCCTGCGAAAAATATGCAATGTTAAAGAAATGGCATCCATTTAAAATTTACGTAGTGTTTCTATACCTTCTATAATTTTACGTTATAGAAATTTCTCCTATTTAATTGCTAATTCAGAATTTCCTTTCGAGTTGCCACCAATTAGAAAATTATACAATAATTTAAAAAAGAAATGATAACCCCCACGTGTTCTTTTGTTATATAGATCAATAAAAATTCAGACTCTTCCGAATGATTTTTCTCATTTTTGAAATTCACATCATTCGAAACATATAATGCATATTTTTCATAAACATATATATAAACTGTAACTAAATATGTGTAAAACCATATTGAACCTTTATTTGGAAGTTTTTAAAGCCAAAACAGTAACTACAATACAGATATTTCAATTACGAAGGGATAATTTAGAAAAAAAAAATCCTTCTGTACATTAAAAATAAAGATTTAAAATGGAGCAATGAAAATCTAAATAGATACCAATGGACATATGTAATCTACGTAGATACCTAGAAATTGTGTGGGGGTGGGGGTCTGATGCCAAATGAAATCAACTTTATCGCTATCCTGGCGTAATATCGCCAAATTTGGCGACCAAAATTATTTGGTAGGAGTGATATTCATTTGGCGCTACCTCCAGAATTTCGCCAAACTCATGTGTCTACTAATAACTCAAAACTAATACTATTATTAGTTTTGATTTGTTAATTGAAATTAATTGATCAAGTTTCTGAAAGAATCTGAAAAGTTGTGAATTCATATAAAAAACCAATGGAACCAGTGAGAAAAGTGCAGCACTATCTAAAAAAAGTTACAGTAAAAAGCGGCAAATATTTTCAATCTAAAAAAGTGCGTAGAAAAGAAATGATCAGAAATCATAGAGTTTTCTCAAAATCAACATAAAGATTTTCCACAGGGGACAATTGTAAAGAAATGTTAGAACTTCCCATCATTTTTCTAGGAGGAGTAACCAAAACAGGTGTGCATTTTAGAGTCCAGGTGGATTGAAATGAGATCGATGGATGACAAAGATTATGTACTCACTCAAGATTTATTAGCGATTGGTTTAAACTCTCTAAAAGGTAGTATCCTGAATTCGTCATGTCTGCTCATTTGTTAAACATCCTACATTAACCGCTAGTATTAGGCATAATGTGCTTATTCTCCTTTAGAACAATTTATTGCTCTTGAATCATCTGAAAAAGTGTGAAAATACAAAACATCATATGCATTATGAAGATGTCCCTGGGATGTTGTGGAGTTATTAGAAGAACTAGAATTTTTTTTTACTTTACAAAGACAATGTCTGTTTTAAAACTGAAAAAATAAAATCGTGCGTTAAGTATAGATTATTGCGTTAAGCATGAAATAATTCACAACACTTCCTGAAATCTTTTTTAAAACTTCGTTATTTAGGGAATTAAGGGGTTACTGTCCGTAGCGAAATATGTATTCCAATTCTTTAAAACAGTGTTTGTCCTGTAGTTTGATACACATATATATATATTATATAATAGAAAAATTTAGTTTAGAAATCACAATACAAGTTGAAATTGCTCTTTAAGAATTTTGTATTGATAGATGTAAACATACTGAAAAAATTCTGTTCAGCCCTGTACTTTACCTAGAGTCTTTATTACCCATCAGTATTTATCTAAAAATTAATTCAAACTGAAACACACTTAAAACTAATGAAATAACTTTTGCAGAAATTATCATCCATAGATGGCAATGTATCCAATTTTTTGCATTTCTTAGTAAACGGAATGCAGTTCAAAGCATAACCCATTTAAATATCACCTTTAAATAATTTACGCAAACACTCTTTAACTTTTACGAACTATTTTGTATAATCCTGTATATCGACTACACATTTATAAACACCATATAATAAATAATATGGTGAAACGTAAATATAAATAATTTCCTTTCTATTTATGCGATGATAATTATTATTATGACAAATTAATAAAATGATATCATATAATAATTTATTAATTTTTTATGACAAATTAATTATTCCTTATGACAAAACATATTATTATATACCTTTATATGCTTGTAATTTGTATTAAAATATTACTTATGAGTTCTGAAAATAAATAAATAAATAAAATAAAGTGTTAGAAAATACATTTAAAAAGTCCAATATCTTAAAACATGTAAAAGAAATATTAATGTATTGAATATCTATTTTCATATATAGTTTTTGGAAATTTTTTTAAGCGAACTTTACTTGCCTTGGATTTAGAAATTTCAATATGTATCCAGGAATATTAAACTTGGTACTAAATATCACAGTACATCAATCTCTCATTTTCACAAAATACACTCAGAATCATATTATTATTAAAATTTTAGTTTAATTGAATAAATCACAAAAGTTTAAGAAAATAAATTCTGTTGGATAAAATAAATTTAAAATTCATTATTTTCTTAATTAGCTAAAAGTTTTGTCAAGTGCTTATCGATGTACGATCATTAGAATGTCTACGTTTATGTCACCGGAGAGAATAAGGTCACGTTCAGGGACCGCTGCAGAAAAACCCCCTGATCAATAAATCCCATGTTAACCAGTGGGAAAACTTTGATGTGTGGTGATTCATTAGCTAATATAATTTTTAAAATACCGTATTCATCATCAGAAAGAAGAAGCAAGAACCCGATTTAAAAATTGTCTCCTTAAATTTTAAGTACATACAAAATTCCTTTAAATTTTCAAATTCCCATTTGATTAAATTTTATCATCTTCTTAACAATACTTAAATTTTCTGGAAACAATTCTTAAAAATGCAGATCATTGACAATTGACGTCTACTTTCTGATGGTGAATATGGTATTTTAAAAATTATATTAGGTAATAAATCATCGCGCCTCAAAAATTTCCCTTAGGTTAATCTGGGATTTCGTGATCAGGGAGTTTCACTGCAGTGACCGCTTAAGGCGCAACACTAGGCACAGAGAAAAACCCGGATGATAATATAAAGTCTATGGAGGCGTTCTTTTCAAATATTTCGCCCAAAATTTAATATTTTTACCTGATTTTTTTCACAAGATCGCTGAGGACGACCCACAACCGGCCTAGGTTTACTTTTTCAGTTTTGGTTTCAGATTTTTATTAAAAAGTTACTTTAACTTTTAAAACTGGTTTAAACCGGTTCTGAAATTGAAACTATAAAAAAATCATTTGAAAATATTGAAATTTGAGCGATATATTTGAAAAGAACGCTCCCATAGACATTACATTATCACCCGGGTCTTTTTCTGTGCCTAGTGCGTCAGTCCCTGACAATCCCGGAATTTTCAGAAAAGACAAAATGAACAATATTATTACTATTAGAAATTTAGTTCAAAAAAGTAAATGTGCTGTCAAATTCTAAAGAAGCAGTTTGCCTATAATTAAAAATTTTATTACTGATTGGATTCAAATAATTGAAAGCTATTGAATTTGAATTAGAATTTGATAAGTCTTTGGAGTGTTTTTGTAATGAATCAAATTTTTTAAATTTTATTGATGATAATTATGGTCATGTAATTACTGGTAATTTAGATATAATTAAAAATAAAAATGTAAGATATTTAATGAACTTTGGTACAAAATTTCGAATTAATAGTAAAATTAGTTACGATAAAGCCTTAAAATTTTTTATTAAAGATGTGAATAATTTCACTAAAAAACGAAGTTACCAATTTAGTATGCCCTTGGAGGCATTTTTTGAGTGGAATTTTCAACTGTTGGAGCATTTTAAGGGTTTTTTAAATGACTTTTTAAATTCAAATGCATATGAGTATCAGACTTTTAGTAAAGAAGATATAACTTTTATAAATGATCTGCATAAAAATTTCGTAATAGTACCTGTGGAAAAGCTGCCAATAATTTTGCTATTATTTGTAACAAATTTTATATAGATAAAATAAATGATGAATTTAAAAATACTGAATTTTATGAAAAAATTGATATTATAAAAGATTCTATTGTCAAAAAATTCTTTTCATACAAGAAAAAGTGTAAAAGTCTGATTTCGTATGCTTTTGATGTTTCTAGTCATCACTGTTTACCATTTATATTTTTGACTCCTAAGTTCCATAAATATCCTATTAAATTCAGATATATTTGCAGTACTACCAACATCGTTAATAAAAATTTTAATTTAGGTTTACAAAAACTTTTAAAAAGAATATATGGTTTTCTTAAAGCTAAATTCAAAAATACAAGTTATTTTTGGTCAATAGATAACAGTTTTGAAGTATTACAAAACCTTAATTTCACTACTCACTTAATGAAAGTATTCGATTTCGAAAATCTTTTTACCAATATACCTATAGATCAATTATTTAACGTTTTAATTAATATATTTGATTTATTTAATTTAAACGATGAGTTGAACATAAATAGGGATTTGTTTTTAAGTTTATGTCATTTTTGTTTATTCAATAAATATGTAAATTTCAACAGTAACATATATAAACAGATCTGTGGAATAGGTATGGGAACTAATTATTCAAGTACGGCAGCCAATTTGTTTTTATTTTATTTTGAATTTAATTATACAATAAATTACAATAAATCTTTAAAAATTTTTAGGTACATTGACGACATTTTGATTTTCAATTTTGATTTTTACTAATGAATATAATAATATTTATCCGGATTGTTTAAAACTTAATAAGGCAAACAGTGGTGATTACAATGTTGATTTTTTAGATATTTCTTTTGCTATTTTGAATAATACAGTAAATATAGATTTATATGATAAAAGAAACAGTTTTAATTTTTTTACAAGAAGTATGCCACACTGGTACTCGAATTTACATAAAAAAAATATATATATAAATATAATAATTAATCAACTAATTCGGTTTTATAAAATTTGTAATAATGAAAAATATTTTTATAAGCAGGTTTATAAGTTCATAGCAAATCTTTTTTATAATAATAATTATCCGATTAATTTTTAAGATATTATTTAAAAACTGTTATAAAAAATAATTGGCAACGTTGCGGATTGTTGGCGTAGCTTGTAATTTGATAACATGCTTCCCTGACATTCTTTATGAAAGTTTTATTCTAAAGTCTATATTTTTAGAAAGAGTTTAACTAGATGGTTTGAGTTTTAGGGAAGTTTGCAGACCTGGATCTTGAAACTATATGCAATTGGACTTGGAGGGAGCATTCTAGTTAATTTGTTGTTTTTACAGGCAGGAGTTTGAAACAGGTATGACTGTTCATAATTTTAATGTTTTGTTTTAGGTAAGGGAGGAGGTTTACCAAATACTACATTCATTTTAAAAATAGTTTATAAGTTATTGCAGAGATTTTTGCATAGTAAATGTTATTTTACTTTTTATATTTTTTATATTATTATGTTTGAGTAATTTGTTTTCTTGTTCATCAATTGTTTTTCGTTTGCTTGGTTTATTAAAATTTTGGTATATTTTTTTGTTGTTATATATTATTTTTGAATGCAATTTTGGTGGGCGTTTAGAAACCTAAAACATTTTTATTTTTATAGAGGGGGGGTGGGGTTAAGTCTCGTCTGTCCTCCCTCTGAAGAAGAACAGACTGTTTTTTCTTGCCTGTAATTTGTTTATTGTTTTTAATTCTTTATCGTTAATTGTTTACCTTTTTGACATACACTCTTGCCTTGAAATTTTGAACTTTCATTTCATAATGTGGAATATAACTTGTAGCATTATATATGAGCTGCTTAAGCGCCAATGGTGCTGCAATTTTTCATGTTGAATTGGTAATATATATATATATATATATAAAACTCATAGAAAAAATAAATTATTTATAATATATAACATTAAAATGCTAGAATAAAATTAAAGTGATTGGACATTTGCGTCCAAAACACTCTTTTCTTCCTTTAAATATTTCATTAAATTTGGTTTTAACTAAACACTAACATATTTACATAACATTTATAACAGGAGTTTGTTTTGGATGCCAACTTTGAAGCAATATAAACAAATCCAGATAATTTAAATATACATATAATTTCCATTAAAATATTACAACATTTTCAGTAAGAACATAAACAATGAAAAACATAAAGTTATAAAGCAGAAATAGATTTAAAAAACAAAATTAAAAAACAATAATATAAACATATAATTAAAATGTTAATATATTAACTATTAATCTGCATATACAATTTTAAGAAATTTTTTGTATACAATTTTATAGGCCATAAATTTAAGAAATTCGATATGCATTCAGGAATGTTAAACTTGCTACAACACATTTTTGTCTACCACTTATTTTCCCGAAAGATAAACAGAACCATACTATTATTAGAAATTTCTTTTAACACAAAATATCTCAAAACTTTTAGAAATAAATTCTGTTGAAAATCTAAGGAAATTTAAATCTCATTATTTTCTTAACTTACAAAAAGTTTTCTAAAGCGTTAATCGATGAAACATCATTCGAATTTCTAGATTTTTATCACCTGAGTGAATATGATCACCTCATAATAATTAGTTTAGTTACATTTAGTCAAAAAGTTTGAGAATATTCAAAATCTTCTTCAGTGTTTCAAACTATATTAAACTAAAAGTTATTTATTGTAGAATAATCTACAAATCGCCAAATTTATGTTTAAATATTTTATAAAATATGATTTTTATGAAGTATTAACATATTTACATAATATTTATTATTGTAATTTGTTTTGAATGCCAAATTTTAAACAATATAAGAATATCCGGGAAATTTCATTTTATATACCTATAATTTCTATTAAAATTTATCACTAATCAGCTCTGCAAAAAAAGAATAAAAAATAATAAAGAATTAGAAAACATAAATACATTGAAAAATAAAATATCTTAAAAAATGTAAGCAAAATATTAATATACTAAATATAAACTATAGATAAAATTTGTAGAAATTTTTCGAAGAAAAGTTCACATTCCTTACTAATGTAAAAATGTGTTTAGGAGTGTTAAATTTGATACTAAATGTCACAATCAATCTATCATTTTAAAAAAAGACAATCAGAATCATATTATGAGAAATTTAGTTAAAATATATATATACCTCAAATCGTTAAGAAATAAATTATGTTGAATAAAAAGAAACTTAAAACTCGTTGTTTCGTTAACTTACAAGAAGTTTTGTAATGCGTTAATCAATAAAATGTCATTCAAATTTCTAGATTTACTTCACCTGAGTGAATAAGATCACCTCAAAGTCATTAATTATATGTAGTCTAAAACTTTGATATGATTCAAAATCTTCTTCAGTGTTTCAAATTATAATTAAAGCTATTTATTACAGAATTACCAATAGATCATTAAATATATAATGTATAATTTAAAAATATGGCTTTATTGAAGTATTACGACATTTACATGAAGTTTATAATTTGTTTTGAATAATAATTTTAATACAATATAATAATATAATTATAATTTGAATGTATATACATATATATTGTATTACAATATTACTAACGTGCTCTTCAAATGATAACCAATGAAAAATAAAGAGTTGGAAAACATAAATGCATTTAAAAAATAAAATATCTTAAAAGATGTAAGCAAAATATTAATACAAGGAATATTAAAAACCGATAACATTTTTAGAAATTTTTAAAAATGATTTTACACCCCTTGAAATTAATAATTTGGAAAAACCGTCAGGGATTTTAAACATGGTACTAAATATCCCAGAAAATCAATTATTTTCACAAAAGACAATCAGAATTATGTTATTGTTAAAAATTTAGTTTAACACAATACGTATCAAATCTTTAAGAAATAAATTCTTTTGAATGAAAATAAATTTAAAACTCATTATTTTCTTAACAAACAAGAAGATTTGTAAATACTAATCTAGAAAAGTTCATTCAAATTTCTACGTTTATGTCACCTGAGAGAATAAGATCACGTCTATCCCCTATAATCGCTCATTTTTACAAAAAAATGGAGAATCATGTTAGTTTTAGAATATTTTTTTAAACACTATACATTAACAAAAAAAATAGAAAAAAATTCATTTGAATAAAAATAATTTTAGAACTCGTTGTTTCATTAAGTTACAACGAATTTCGTTAAGCTTTAATCGATGAAAAATCGTTCAAATTTCTAGATTTCATCACTTGAGTGAATAAGGGTGACTATGGACCTGAAAGAGAAGGTAATTGATTTCGTTCCATAGAAATAAATTCTAACGAATGAAAATAAATTTAAAACTCATTATTCCCTTAATAATCAAGAATTTTTGTAAAAAATAATCGATAAATGTTCATTCAAATTTCTAGGTAGATGAAACCTGAGTGAATAATACCAAGTGAATCACGTCAATCCAATAGAACCACTCATTTTCGCAAAAGAAAAACATAGTTATATTATTATTGGAGATTCAGTTTAAGACTAGACTTATAATGTCTATTAGAAATAATTTTTTTTGAATGAAAATATATTAAAAAATATTTCATTAAATTAAACAAATTTCGTTAGCGTTAATCTATGAAAGATCATTCAAATTTCTAGATATATATCACCTGAATGAATAAAGTCACCCCACTCACGTCAATACTAGACAATCACTCACTTTTACAGAAGACGAACAGAAAAATATTATCATTAGAAATTAACTTTAATGCAATATATCAAAAATTCTTAAGAAATAAATTCTGTTGCTTGAAAATAAATTCAATTCTCATTATTTCGTTAAGTTACAAGACGTTTTCTTAAGCGTTAATAGATAAGAAATCATTCAAATTTCTAGGTTTATATCACCTGAGTGAATAAGGTCAAGTCAATCACTTCGATTTCAGACAATCATTCATTTTAATAAAAGGAAAACAGAATCCTATTATTAATGTACATTTAATTCAACACAATTCATATAAAATATTTCAGAAATGAATTCATTTGAAAAAACAAATTAATCTCATTATTTCCTTAACTGACAAGAAAGTTTTAATCGATGGAAGATCATTCAGATTTCTTGCATTACATCACCTGAGTGAATAGGGTCACGTCAATCTCAAAGACAGCCATTCATTTTAATAAAAGGCAAACAGAATCTTATTATTAATATACATTTAATTCAACACAATTCATATAAAATATTTCAGATATAAATTCAGTTGAAGAAAAACAAATTAATCTCATTATTTCCTTAATTGGCAAGAAGGTTTTTTTTTTATGTGTTAATCGATGGAAGATCATTCAAATTTCTTCCATTATATCACCTAAGTGAGTAAGGTCACGTTAAACACAAAGACAACCATTCATTTTAATAAAAGGCAAGCAGAATCTTATTATTAATATACATTCAATTCAACACAATTCATATAAGATATTTCAGAAATAAATTCAATTGAAGAAAAACAAATTAATCTCATTATTTCCCAAAATGACAAGAAAGTTTTAATCGATGGACGATCATTCAAATTTCTTGCATTACATCATCTGAGTGAATAGGGTCACGTCAATCTCAAAGACAGCCATTCATTTTAATAGAAGGCAAACAGAATCTTATTATTAATATACATTTAATTCAACACAATTCATATAAAATATTTCAGAAATAAATTCAGTTGAAGAAAAACAAATTAATCACATTATTTCCTTAATTGACAAGAAGGTTTTTTTATGTGTTAATCGATGGAAGATCATTAAAATTTCTTCCATTATATCACCTAAGTGAATAAGGTCACGTTAAACACAAAGACAACCATTCATTTTAATAAAAGGCAAGCAGAATCTTATTATTAATATACATTCAATTCAACACAATTCATATAAGATATTTCAGAAATAAATTCAATTGAAGAAAAACAAATTAATCTCATTATTTACCAAAATGACAAGAAAGTTTTAATCGATGGACAATCATTCAAATTTCTTGCATTATATCACCTGAGTGAATAAGGTCACGTTAAACTCATTAGTTAAGTTACATTTAGTCGAAAACTTTGTGAAGTTTAAAAATCTTATTCGGTGTTTTATATAAATTGGCTCAAAGTTATTTATTATAGAATTAGAAATCAATAAAGATACATTTAAAACATTTAAGGAGACAGTTCCCCTTCAACCGGTCAAAACTGCTTGAAAACTGATTCAATTTCTATACCTTTTCACAAATTATCTAATAAGGAATATTAAAGAAATTTTTCGGACTGTTAAAACAGCATTGCTTGTTACAATAAGCTAAACAGATTGATGAGAGATATTTAAATTAATTAGGCAAAATTTATAAAGTTAGCTACTGTTTTTTATTAAATTACTATACGTCACTGCACGCATGATATCGCGTGTTCATTTTAATTTAAGAATTTTAATTAGATTTTAATTTAAAGATAATACTTCGCTTAACATAATGAAGAAGAATCTTTTAAGTATCATCATTTAAAATGTATTTACTTAATAATAAAAAGAAAAAAAAAGAAAGTTTGTAAATTCTCTCATACATTTTTTAAAATAAAATTTTTACTATTTAAGAAATTTTTAAGATTTTAGACCATTTTATGAAGAAGTATAATATTAATACACACAGAAAATTTCAACTCATTATCTTGAATAGTTTTTAAGAAATCATGCGTGCAGTTATATATCGAGATTACTAAATTAAGTTTTCTTAATTAACTTAAATATTTTTCATCAATCTCTTTCATTTATTATAATAAGTAATGCTATGCTTAACAGTCCAAAGAAATTCAATATTACAGTTATATATATATATATATATATATATATATATATATATATACCGGGTGATCCAGAAGTCCCGGGACTTTTGAAATGCTAATAATTAGAAAACCATAAACAATAAAAGTATGCGGTTTTCGCAGAAATGCTGAGAAACTTGTGGGATTTGTTTTTTCGATGAAAAAAACATATTATGTTAGTTGCACTTTTTGACAGCAGGTGGCGCTAAAATTGATAGTATTGTTTTTATAGTATGATACAGCTCATTTAAAAGAACGAATTAGTGTCCAAGGGTTACAAAGTTTAATCATGACGCTCATGGCTTATAAGTACCGCCATGAGCCGATGCAAAACAGCGTGCACAGAGCAGAAAGAAATTCCAGAAGAAATTTCAGTTCAACGTGATATCACAAGTTTACTGCACTCACAATGAACTGGTGATTTCTACAGAGTATTGGCATAGAATTCTACCTAATTTACAATTGTAACAGACATTTGGGAGCTCTTGTTTCTATTACGATCTTCCAATGAGCCTTTTTCTCAAACCTTGCTTACCATAGCATTTCACATTTGCAATGGCCATCGATCCTTTTGCAGTTTTAACTTGACGTATTGTACGATATGAAAACAACGCGACACGCAAAAATGTGTCTAAACATAGTCTAGACAATGTCTAAACACTGCAGTTGCTCATGAAATTTTGTATCAAATTTCCCTTACAATGCAATTTCATTTACCTTACAAAAAATATTTGAACATAAACCACCCTTAAAACGAAATCTCATCAATATCATAGAAAAGAAGTTTCGCAATGAACTCATGTGTCTATATAACGCATGGTATAGGTACATTCAGTCTTATACAACAGCGCCACCTGTTGCTAAAAATGGTAACTATATATATTTAAAAAAATTCATTCTAAACAAAAATCCCACATGTTTCTGAGCATATATCTGAAAACAGAACCTTTGTATTATACATAGTTTCCTAATTATTAACTTTTCAAAACTCCCGAAACTTCTGGATCACCCGGTATATATATATATATAACTGTAATATTGAATTTCTTATTATATATTTCTGATATCTAATACAGTTATATATATATATAACTGTAATATTGAATTTCTTATTATATATTTCTGATATCTAATACAGTTATATATATATATATATATATATATATATATATATATATATATATATATATACATGCTACATGCTACATGCTACAGCCACTGAAAAAGATGTAAATACAACTATAACAAATAATTTTTGAACATTAATGACCGTGTGAGGTCATTTAGTGACCCCAAATAAAAATGTAATTTTTTATGTACTTATTTTTATTCTTATTTATTGTTTTATTTATTTTTATGAGGAAAGCAATAACTTCAGAATTTATAATAAAAAAGTTTATAAACTTAAAAACACTGAAAGCACCACTTAAAATAAAATCGGCCATTAGTTGTAATTTCATAACAGTATCTACCAGGTGGGCTTATTTATTGACCCGAAATCAAAATGTAATTCTTTATAATGATATTAATTAATATTTTTTTATTGTTTTATTTTTCATAAGGATAGCGAGAACTTTAGAATTCGCTATAAAATAGTGTAAAACTCAGCTACAAAAATTCTGAAAGCACCACCATTCATTTTTTTTAATTAAATGTTTGTCAGAAACTGGCTCTCGTTACAAAAAGACCCCACTTGATCATCCTAGAGTTATACAATTTTTTGACATAGGATAGATTAGGTCGATCTTTAATATAGCTATTTATTTTATTTATGATGTCATTATTTTATAATTGTTCTTTCACTTTCAGGACCGGTTTTGAAAGTGAATATAATTTTATTAAAAAAAATCCCGCGACAAAAAATAAAAAAAGTACAAAATGGTCCTATTAGAAATCAAGCTCAGCTGTTCTACACCAAAAAATATGTTTAAAAAGATTTACATTTATATAAGAAATTCGAAATCAGTTTGTCAACATTAAGATATTCGTATAATTTAATTTTATATCATATAATTGTATTAAAATAGTAATAAATTGTTATGTAAAACCGTAACCCATCAAAAATATTGTGTTGCAGAAAGAAGATACAAAATGCAATCCAATATCTTGAAAACCATAATTAGAATACAATAAGTATAAATTTATAGTAATATTACTAAAATGAGAATAAATTATAAATGTATATTTTTTTCCACATTGTATAACAGTTATGCTGCATACAATATCATTTAGGAAAATTTAACTTTTCCATTCTTAATAAAAATCGTATTTTATTATTAAATAGAAAGATTTTAAAATGAGTGTCTTATGCAAGTTTTCAGTTAAGGATTTTTGAAAGTTCCACAGCAATAAATATTTTCTGTATTTTGTATAAGAGCAAAATTCAAAGGTAATGATTTGGAAGTAACGAAATTGATTTTTAAGATATATTTTACCTAAAAAAATATTCACGTCTTTAATGTTTTTTTTTTTAGGTTTACTAACGCTTTTGATTTTATAGAGTAAGAGTTTCAAAAAAGCGTATTAAAACTATATGATGAACACGTCTAGTTACCGCAATTATTCTTGTGCTCAGGATATATCTGTGGCTTCCAGAAATAACCAGATAAGGCATATTTTTAATATTTTGAGTAATTAACGTTTAAAGTTTTTCAAAAATCTTTTTATCATTACTTTTATAAAGTAGTTTAGAACTTAATAATTTTCCCCACATTCATTTAGGATATAAGAACCTCTTGTTTTGCCAAAATAGTTATGTAAAAATGGTTTTTATTAATTGAGAACAAATTAAAAAAAAATTAAATTTTTAAATGAAAATTTATAGTCGACCTATGATGAAAAGTATTCGAAAAGCTTTCATTTTTCAGAACTATGGCAGATGGACGTACTCTTACATTAGTAACATTTTCCCAAATTATCTCAATTTTTTAAAAAATGCTCAATACCTGGTTATTACTGGAAGCCACAGATATATGAACAATCTTTTAACAGGGTCATGGACACTTATTTAAGTAGATAAAAACTAAAAAAATTGTAAATTATTTTTGTACACATTACTATTCTCTACTTTTTACTGAGCCATATGCTTAAAGCCGCATGCAGATTCGATTACATTTCGCAAAGTTGCATTCGTTTCAATTTTATAAGCAAAATTTTTTCTGCCCATTAATATCTTAAATATATTCTTTTCAAAAGTGCTTTTTCAACGTTTTTAGGTATTTGAAATATATCATGTACCGGATACCGCCCCTAATCTTTTTTCTTCATTTGGGGAACAACGGATTTTTAACTTACTCTATCGACGATAATTTTCAGAATATTCAAGCTATGTTTTTGAGATTATCACAAAAGCTGACCTATATAGTTAGCTAATACATTATGCCCATTACATTTAGATTCATGCATTCCTTCATACATGAGCAGTGAAACATCATTTATTAAATCTGCTTGTTTTTCGAACATTTTTATTATTTTTTAATTCTGATAACAGTGTACTGTATACAATGTTGTTTGTCATTGTTTCTCAAAAGAACATTTTTTAATGTTAAAAAATGTACAAATTATAAGCAAAAAAAAAAAGGGGGGGGGGCGTTTTAATAAAAACCTTAATATCTCTACGAGTATATAATGAAATGAGAAAATGTTGTAAAGATTTAAAAAGCTGAAAGATTTCTGTTCAAACCTGCCCCATGTAGGGGTACCTTTGAGCAGTAAGGGGCACCTTTGAACAAATGAATAAAATATGAAAATGTTGAGAGTTTTCATAAAAAGCTGCATGTGATTCAGAAACATAAAGTAATATGAATAAAGTTAAATAGCTATATTTTATTGAAACTAATAATTTTTCTATTATTTAACGAAACTTAAATCCATCAAAGTTGATGTCAAAAATCATTATTGAAACAACACAAAGTGTCCCTCCAGTTATGTTTGGTTGTGAAAACTTTTTTACAATATTCTTGAAATACACCAATATGATACCTTACGCCTCTGGAAAATTAAAATTTTTCTTTCACACTTTTTATGAAAAAAAGCCTGACTTATATTCCGTTTTTTCTAGTACAGAAACCCAAACTAATGTTTGCGAAAAGTAAATAAAAGAGTATAGGCTTTGTTAGACAAACTTGCTAAATCATGAATCGTTATTGTATATCCGGGATTTAAAATTATCAAATAAATGAATGCCATCGTAAATTTGGATTTGAAACATCCCATTGCTGATACATCCACAGATTGTAATACATGTGTGCAGTAAAAAGGGATTGTTAACTGTATAAGTACATGTTCTTTGATATTCTTAATTAAACTTTTTTCACATAGAAAATCCAAAAATAATAATATTTAGGTGCATCAAAAACTCTTTCATTCGTAGTTTTAGATGTTCAATGGTGACACATCACATGCAGTTCACACTTTGCAACTGTTTGCTCAAATCGGCAGAAAAATTTGAATAAACCAAAGCTTATAAATTAAAGACTACATCTTTTTTTAAGTGTTGAACAATAAATCATAATTTTAGAGATACAAAATTATCAACAAAAATATTACAACTTAATCTTCTTATGTTTACATTTAAGAAGGAGAAAAATACCGTATTTATTCGTGTATGACGCGCACTTTTTCTCCCCAAATTTAAGGCAAAAACCTTGAGTGCGTGTTATGCATGAAATATTTTTTTCTGCTTTATGTAATCACACGATATACCTATGAATGAAGAAATGAATTCTTAGAAGAAATTAAAACTGGAATCTAAGTGATTAGATTAGTATTCCTGCATCTTTATTTCAATTCTCACACTTTTTTATACAAAAGCGGTGTTAGCATTATTTAACCCTTAACCTACCGCATTACGAATTCATGAGAATTTTACATTCAAAAGCATTTTATATAAATTGATTAAACTAAATTAAAAGATTTACAAAATTATTTAATAATTTTTTAAAGATATTTATAAGGATTGAAGGATATAGAAGTATTAATTAAATTTGAATTTACAAGGATTTGTACAATATTTATAACCCCACTCAAATCTGTTATTTTAAATTGATTTCATAATATTTTACAGAATTATAAAATGTACAAATATGATGTTCTTACAATGAAGATGTAGAAATATTTTTGATTTAAAAAATCACCTTCCCCCTCCATCAGCGCCAAGAAAGCTAAAAAGTTACAAAGGCAAAAGAAGTCATCTTTTTAAAAATATTTTCGTTTTGTATAACCAAGAATGCTTTTGGAGCAAAAGAATGTATCTGTAACTCATTTTAAACAGTATTGCAACTAACTGACGTTTTAAAAGAATTTATAATAAGTAATTTTAATGGTACTTTTAAGTGCCGTTAGTAGATAAAGGGTTAAATACTCCTTACTAATGCTCATTGCCGCTACTGGATTTTATGTAACGTAACAGCAAATATTCATGTAAAAGATACATATTGGGCACTATAAAAAATCTGTAAAAAAAAAAAAAAAAAGTCTTAAAAAATTGTTTTAGGAAACTGGGAAACGTAGAGCGTTTTATCTAACTGCGACCCAAGTAACAGATAAAATTTTAGAAATATTAGTATAATTTTACTAGATTCATTTGTAAAGCTATATATTTTTATATTTTTACAGAAACTAGTTTTGTAGATTTCTCCCTCTCCCTTTTTTTTTTTTTTTTTTTGGGGGGGGGGGTTACAGTGTACTGATAAAATTTTAGCAAGAATATAAATTTCATAAAATAGTCAAAAATTCAAATAGTCAAAATCAAGAAAATAAAATGACAGATTTTTTTTTTACAATGTAGATGTTTTTAAGTATTTTGTTCACAAGTGACGTCAACATATCATAATACATACTTCCTACCTGAAGTCTAAAAAAAATTAGCCTTCTTTTCTAGCCTGACGTAACATTTGTTTCGATTTTCTTTACTGAAATTCATTTGATCATCCATTTCATTGCATGGCAAATTTATGGTGCGCGTTATATGCAAGATACAAAATTCGCATTTTTTTTCTAAAATACTGGGTGTGCGTAATACACGCATGCACTGCATACGCAAGCAAATACGGTACATATCTTGCTTAGAAAATATTGTGTATACAAAATGATGCAAAGAGACTAGTTGCACTGAAGCAGTGGTAATGTATTGCCATCGACATTTTAAAAAATTAATTTATTTAAAGGAAAATATTTAGAGTGTTCAAAGGTGCTCCCAGTTCAAACGTGTCCCCCTCTCCCCTATATTAGTACTCAATGAAATGATTATCGTTTTGCTTAATTGACTATTTTAATAAAATATATAAAAAAAAAAAAATCTAACAAACAAATAAAAAAAATGTTAAAACTACACAACGCCACATGTCATGTAGACATTTTGCCAGATGCATAACATTTGCATTTAATCTGGTATATCAATAACTGTAGCGCACAAGTATAATGATTTATGAATATAAGAAAAATTCATATTTATTGAAAAATTGTAGAAAATTTTCATAGATATAAGGATAGTGTTTGAGGGTCATGCGAAGAGTTTCCTTTACAAACTCATAAATTGATTCCCAGAAAATCACAATATTTTTCAAAACAAAAATATCCAAGTCTGGATTAAGTATTTCAAAAGCATAAAGCTCATAAATTAAATCATATTAGTCTATAAATAGACGAAAAGTTTTAACTTCTTTTTTACAAATAGCAATTTATATGCGAGTAAATTAATCCAAAGTGAAAACTACAAATTTTAAAATCCTTAAACCATGTCGTTAGGATTCAGTAGTGCATTAAAAATAAAGAATAAAACCGCAGAACTTTCTCCAGTGCATCAGAATGTTTAATGCATGGTTACCTGCGGTCGGAGAACTGACAAAGCGTGAAGCAAATGTGTGAGAATTTTACTTTAAATCAGGAACTTACATTAAACGAGCTATTTTTATGTAGCTTAATTACTTGTTAATTATTTAAAAGGTTTGATTTGCACATTTGAATGAATGCATATCTTTCACTTAAAGTAGTCTGAACTTCAAAATTCTGACGCGCTTTCTTTCACAGTTTAAAAATGATTTTAAAGATTTTAGAAAATAAAATCATATAAAAACTGAATAGACATGCGATATTTAAAGTAATCGATATAAGTAACAGCCAATTATACTTTAAGTATTTCAAAAGACAAGAAACACATAAATTAAAACATAATGATCAATAAATAGAAGAAAAAGTTTAATCTCTTTTTTACAGACAGTAATATATTTAGGCTTGTGCATGACAAGTGTTAATTACATGATGTTACATTAATCTAAAGTGAAAATTATAAATTTTAAAATCTCTAAACTCTGTCGTTTGGATTCAGTAGTGTATTAAAAATAAAGAGTCAAACTACTGCACTTTCGTCTGTGCATCAGCATGTTTAACGCATGGTTACCTGCGGTCGGAGAACTGACAAAGCGTGAAGCAAATGTGTTAGAATTTTACTTTAAATCAGGAACTTACATTAAACGAGCTATTTTTATGCAGCTTTTTTACTTATTAATTATTTAAAGGATTTGATTTTCACATTTGAATGAATACATATTTTTCATTTAAAGTGGTCTGTACTGAAAAATCTAGCACTAATACTATCTTTCATTTTATTTTATTTTTTCAGTTAAAAAAATAATATTTGAATTTTTAGAAAAAAATCATAAACCGCTTATACAGACACGTTAAAAGTAACAAATATAAAATAAGTCTTAATTTCTAGTAAAAAAAAAAAAAAAAAAAAAAAAAAAAAAAAAAAAAAAAAAACATCGGAGTTTCGGACCCCTAATATTTTACAGTTTTAGCAACCGCAGAGTCGTCCTCTCTGTATCGTCCTCTCCCACGCACCATCACTGCAGTAGTTACTAATAATAGTAATACTGCCATTATTTCATATTTTGATATATTACTTATGAAAAATTAAGATTTTTTTTTAATTTTTTTAGTTTTTTATTTGTTTTTTTATTAGAAAAAAAAAAACAAATCATGATTTTTTTTAAGTTGTCTGGACTTTAAAATTCTAGCACACGTTCTTTTTCAGCTTGAAAATTAGTTTTGAAATTTCTGTCCAAAAATATACACAAAAATACATGTACCATACATAAAGTAACAGATATAAACAATAAAAAATGATTTATTATTGTACTATATTTTATTTAAACGACTTTACCAGAGTCTAAGGGATCTTCAAACTGAATTTATCCTTATATTCAATTCATCTTTATATTCAAATATATAAAATTCGATATACAGTTTTAAATATATTTATAATTTAAACTGCATAATACTGATCATTTTCAAGGATAATGAATGTGGATGAAGCTTTATAATCCTTTCGGCTCCGATTTTGTTTTACATTTTTAGTAAAAAGTATTTTTACGTTAATAACATTAACATCAATTATCCATATATATTAATTAGAGTTTAATGAATATTTCATTGTCTGAATCATGACGAACATTGTTGTTTTGCGTTCTTCAATTCATATTCATATGACAACTGGTTACAAAAGAGTTTTTGGAGATGTTCAGAAAATGTTATATTACAATAAGATCAGAATTATATCTCAACTTTGTAATAAATTTCGCGCTTTATTACACATGATTCTGTCAGGAAAGTAACATATATTTGAGACTTTATGTGTGAAATATATCTTTAAAATAAAAAAAAATCACAAACAGCGAATGAGAATTAAGGAAATATTTATTATTATTATTATTATTATTATTATTATTATTATTATTATTATTATTATTACTAAATGCCTAAACGTAAATAAAGTCATACAGTAAATCCATAGACATACTAAACTAATATTATTGGATGTAAACAGTAGCAAAAGTATTTGTATTTATGAAAACAAAATAATATCCAGTTAAAAGGAATGTACTATTATTAAAACACCAGACCCGAAAGGTTGAAAAGCTCTTTATAATGTATAAAATATTCAAGAAAACTCCTTATTTTTCTATAAAAATATTTTTTTATTTCTTGTGTAACAATGTATGCTATTATTCATATAGTATAACCATCAATTGTATTCAAAGAGCAATTAAAAAAATAAATAATCAGTTTGAATGTTACCTGTCCCATTATTACAATTTATAAACATAATAACATTCAACCATTTATATTTCTGATCGCATTTTTTATGATTATTAACTATTAGATGAATATTTTACCATCGCATATGCTATGAAAATTTTAATATAAAATATCGAGAAAAAAAGCAAAAGCCTTGCAGAAATGAAAAGAAATTATTTTTACTATAATGCAACTTTTATTCAATTTCTGCAAAACAGTTGTATTGTATATAGTTGTGTCAATCCTTTTAAAATATGAATGAAATTTACAAAAGAAAAAATATTAAATTTGTTAAATAAATATTCCTACACTCTGTCAGGTATTTCATTCACAAAAATAAATTTTCCTCACGTTTTCAATTTACTTTAAAATGCATTGAGTTACTGTTTTTTCAAAAGTCGAACAAAAACGTCAAAATAATATCATAGTTAGCAAAAAGGAAAAAGAAAGTAAACCATTTATAAAGTCACTGCCTATTTATTTATTTTATTTTACTTTTTTTCAAAATAAATATATCCAAAGTTTTATGTGCGCATTAAATTTAAATGCATTTTTTTTATTATTTTTTATTCAATCGCTGAAGAATTTTTTGTTTGTTTGTTTGCGCTTAAGTGTGTATTTATAATAACAATCTGTGTTTCAATTTGAGTTAACTTTTAAACTTAAATATTGATCTTTTTTTTTTCTTTTACGTATCAATAAATATGAATTTCACATTTCCGATTTTAAATATCATTTTAACTGATAATAATTATATAGTTAAAGTTTTTATCCGGATTTTTTTTTTCTTGTTTTAGTTAAGGTTGGATAAACTTTTGCTTTTAGTGTTTATTTTGAATTACCACAATACATTTCAGTTTGATTATAACCATTAGTTTTTTCTATCCAGTAATCGATATTGATGACAAAATAGTATTGAGCAAAATCTTTGGCAAATATATGTTAAACTTTTATGAAAAAATAATAATAAAAGTTATTACTTTGATCTTAATATTTAAACAAACAAACTTGAAACATACATAATTAAAGGTTTTTTTTTCTTTAAGAAATAACTACACAAATAATATAATGAAGTTAAATTTTGGTGAAAAATTTTATACAGATTAATAGAACATTTTAGGACATGTAATTTATCGATAAATAGTTTTGACAATTCACTGAACATTTTATTTATTTATTTATGTTTTAATGAAAAAATATTTGAAATCTTGATATCGGTGTAATAATGGATAAATAATAATTATTATAATAATTTTTATTAATAGCAAATAATAATTAATAATAATAATAAACTTCAAATTTTCTCAAATTTGATATTTTATGACGTGTACCCTATACACATAATTGAGATTTTTAAATATTACATTGCTATATTTCTTAAATGGGCTTAAATTAATTATTTTTATCTGCTTAAACTCTGCATTTTTTTATAGTAATAATTTGAAGTATTCAGTAAAAAAGAAATAAGTAAATTTTGCATTAAAAGCTTGATTTATATCTTTATTTATTATTAATTATTTTATGCTGTTGTTCTTTCTGACAAACAAATTCTATTTTTTGTCAAATGTAGCTATCTGACATGAACAAAACATGTATTATTCCATTCTTTGGAGTTTTATTGATCAGTTACTTAATGAAAATTATAGTGTTTTCAGATGTATGTCAGATGCGGCACGTCATGCAGTGAAGAGTAAAGTATCAAAGATAATCACAATTTCATAAAATGCTAGATCACAACGAAAATACATTTTGAACGTGAGTGCTTGTAGCTTTCCTATAGTGTACTTTACAGCTTTCCATCAAAATTGGAGCCAGAAAATTATTGCGAAAAAAGAAAAAAACATTATACTTTATTAATTTGATGAATAACTGATAGGACTTTCAATAATGTTAATCTCTAAATTGGATCTTCTTAAATTAATGAAACAGTTAGTACCTCTGTATATAAGGTATAGAATATCTATATATATATACTAACTAGGCCTTGGCTAGAGCCCCCTGCTGAGAGGGCGGCCCAAATAAAAAAAAATTCTTAATATTGCTATCATTTTCTCGAAAATCAAAAATTGCTTTGATTAACTTGGTAACTGTATTATAATCTAATGATAATCCTTCGAATACTCCCAGGGAGTGGGTGGAAGAGGAATCTAGCTGTTATTTTAGATTGAATTGTCCCTGGAAAAGTGCTAGGCCTAGATTCCTCTAAAACCTTAATCGGGTCTGTATATATACCGTAAAATATGGCGTATTACGAGCACCGGTGTATGACGCACAACTACGATTTGATAGTACTTTTCCATTTTTAGGTGTATTTGCCGAATAACACGCACCTTTTTCTTTACCCCCATCCCCTCCCACCCCCCTTAAATGTATGTAATACCAAAGCTGCTCTTATATTTTGAAGTCATTTATCCGAAATATTTTCATAAGCTTTCGAACAATATGTCGAAATGACAAGCGAAACATTTTCAAAATAGGCCAGATAAGTCATATGACTAGAAAAAGATAGCAGAGTCATGGAATAAAATTAAAATTGACCTAATTCTTAAGTCATTTAAATAATAATAAATTCCATTAATCTAGATAGACAGAATGATGATTACTTATTTCTGGATCAGCGTGAGAGTGATGGTAAAGAAGAAACTGAATTTAATCATGTGCCGGGAGATAAAACAGGAAATGAATATGATGAACTTTTTATGTTATCAGATGATAAAACTTTTAAGTTCACAAGGTAATGTTATTTCTTTTAAATAAACAGTATTTAACGTACATGTAGAAACCTGTTTTTATGCCCATTTTTTTCGTAATTTTAAAACCATCATTTTTATATTCGACGTTTAAAGGGTATTCGCAAATTTTTATATCATTTTTGTACTGAAAGTGCACATTATACACTGGAAAATAACTGCAAAATGCAAGTAAAAAAAAAGAACAGTTAAATTTAAAAGCACATACCGAAATTGAAAACGCAACTTCTAGTAATAATTACTCAAATACATATTGCAACCGAATTATTTGGTGTGTCCCTGTAAGTGAACGACAAATGCTGTGATAACCTTATCCTATTGTAGTCATCTTCGAATGAAATTCAGTGATTTATAACAGTTTCAATACACCTGAAATAGCGTAATTCTTATAAAATCATCTGCAAAATATTTTCTCGCTCATACTATAATGTAATATAACACTTTTGAGTTTCTCTGGAAAGGGAATGGACTATTAATCCCAGATACTTTATATACAATGCAAACGTGCCTAGTTGACCCTAAATCAGGTTTACCAATTGGGTCCTTCCACACCAAATGAGCAAATCAGGTGTGGCTGACATGTCACAGATTTTATTGAAAATCATCATATAAGTAGATCACAATCATTTAAGAGGAAACGCAAAGTAGTAGAGTTCAGACTAGTTTATTTCAGTATAAAAATTTACAATAAAGTTGAGATGAAATCGAGGTCTTGTGTACATGCTTGAAATTTCAAATTTGATTATTTGCCGTAGTAAATGGAAAGATTGAAATAAAAATTATTCACACTTAAGAATGAACTATAAGTAACAGATTAGCATAATTTAGTAATTGCATTTTTATTTTTATTTTATAATGTAAAAATAAATAAATAATAATAAAAATCGTGGAAAAAATAAAATATTTCAGTTATATGTTTTAAAAAGAAGGACACTTTTTCCAAATTCAAATTTTTTTGCAATTATAGCTAATTGAATATATTTAATACATCTATTATTTAATTTTTGCCTTTTTAATTTCCTTTATGAGAAAAAAAATAAATAGTGAAAACTGCTGATTAAAAATTCAACATTTTTTTTTCATTATTTTGGAGACGAATAAAAACTTTTAAAAGTTTTAAACTCTTTGATATTACAGATAAAAGTGTATATTTTAAGTATACGGAGTTTTATTCTTGCTTTCAGTTTATCTTTGCCTCAAGAATATTTTAAATTTGTATAGAAGAAAAACGATTTTCTTCTTAAAATAACTGTATTTTAATCTTAAATTCAAGTAGCAAACATAGATGGCGACACTCATCTTTTTTAGCAAGAAATGTGCAAAAAAGCGCGTGTTTTCAAAGAAAGATTGTCTTTAGAATATCTCAAATATTAGTTTCTTGAACCCATTTTTGTTATGTTAGAAATTAAAAAGGCAGTATTGAAACATTTTTAGTTTGTCATGGAGTTATTGATTCTTATGTACGTGTAATATTGTTGATATAGGAGCTGTCCTTTAATTATTTTTTTGAGGTAACATAAGAGGAATAATTATGATTTTGTCATTTTTTTAAAGATTCTAAGTTTTTTTTGAAGATGAAGGAAATAAATAACAACTTTAAAACTTTACAATTCGATCTTCATACATAGTACTACATCTTGCATCAATTTCATAGATGTTTTTTAAATCCTTCGATTTTTATAACATTTCAAAATTTTTAAAAAATTACAAAATTTCAATATTTACAACCAATTTATGATTAATTATGATATTACCAAATTATTGTTACTCAATAAATATAAAGATTGATATCCAGAGATTTCTATATTAAAAAAAAAAACTTTATTTTTTTAAATAGTTTTCAAAATATAGAACTTGAAACTTTCAACTTTCGACGATTATCCCCAAGTCATTGTATATCACAAGTTTTTTAAATGTCCAAAATTGATAAAATAATTTTTTTTCGTCAAAATATTGTGCACAAATACATTTGAATATGAAATGAACACGTATCTCAAATTTTATTAAAATCGGATTCTATGCAGCCACGGCTTTTTTTACATTTTTGCTCATTTAACATGGAATGACCCAATTGCCTAAAAATCAGAGTACATTCTATGTCAATTAGAGCATGGAGAAACGGTCAAATGAACAAATGAACATAGCGACAAAGTGCATACGCACGTCCTAAAAATAAAAAATAAAGTGCTGGAAAAAGTTATATAGTTAATTATGCAATACAGAAAAGTAAGAAATAAAAGCACAGTAATTTAAAATTTAATTTAATTTTTTATTTGATTTATATTTTGTTACTTAAACTTTTCATACTGGAAAAATATTTTTTCATGCAACATTTTATTAATGATGAGATTCTCATTTTATTAAAATATACCCTGTGAAAATCTTTTTTATCAAAATGAAATAAAATAAAATCAATAAAACATTATTCTGTTTAAAAATTAAAAGGAAATTAGTGTGAATTTCATTTGTTTTATTTTTATAAAATATCATGTACCAAAAAATATATTTAAATCGAAATGAAATCTGCTGAAGAAACAGAAATACATATATGAAATAAATAAATTATAAATTAAATGTGTCAAATAAATAAAAAGGAAATCAATTATGCAGTCAAAAATGCATTAAAAAATCTCACTTTTCAGTTCATGTTTCAAAACGCATCAAGTTGCTATTTTATTAAAAAACGTTAAGCCAAAACTCAATATATATACCAATTTTTATAAAAAGCGGGGAAAAAATAAATGATTGATAAAGTTCGTCTATCTTTATTATTTGCAGATAAAGAAATGGTTCTAAAGTTTGATACGTGATGAAAATTTAAAACGCATTTTACTTTTATTCTTTATTTATGCATTCTAGAAAAATAATGGAACAATGGGAGCAATGCTTACGTTTTATATTCGTTATTTCAAGTACACTTTAAACGACAATAACTCCATATTTAAAATAAGTAGAATTTTTTCTAGGTTTTTCTATTTTTAGCTAAAGCAACGGTAAACGTTTTATGTTTAATTTTGTTTTAAAAATACATATAAAATTAAAATATGAATAATTTTAATTTCTATCGAGTGAATGAGGTTGATAATAAAGTAGAATGGAACAAAACATTTAGAGACATTTATTAGGAATAAAAAAATATACTTTTGTAAATTGAGGATTTTGTAAGAATATTTCACTAATAATACAGGTCTACATAAAAGATCTGACACATTTTGATGTTTAAACACGTTAGTGCATTTTTTTTTCTTTGTAAAATCACTCTAAAATGATTTAAAATGTTCTGAAAAATGTAAAAAATCGACAGTAGGTATTTTGGTCTTTAAGCACAAATCATTTTTTTTTCTTAAGGAGCCAATGGTTTTTGAACTCAAATATTCCAGTCGCACCAGATTTTCATTTCTGAGAAAAATTAAGAAACAACGGAAAAACAATATAAATTTTGTTAAAAGGTCGCAAAACAAAAGCTGATTGTATTAAAGGATTGCAAAAAACACCGCGATTTTCGTCAAAGAACCGTTGAAAAACGTCCGTGTTAATTTCCGTCAAATGAGCACGGGAATTTCGTCAGAGGATCGAAAAAATAAAATAGAGAATAACATTTTTGTCAGAGAATTGCAGAAAAACGCAATTTTCGTCAAATGATCGTTAAAATGGTAAATTCGCGACTGGAAAGCATGATGACTTAGACGCCAAATATTAGTCGCCAATTCCAAAAACTTAGTCATCACGTGAAAGCTGGCGACCGTGATTCTGCGCTTATATATTTAGGTCATCAATATTCGTTATTTTCCTCCTGTAAACGTTGTCTTTAACAAATAACAGAAGTAAAACTTTCAATGTTATTTTGTTTTATCTCACAAATAAAATTGTAAGAGTGCAAAAGTGTTGCAAACAAATTGTCTCTCACACAAACAAGGTATATTCCAGTGTTACGATGTTTAAAAGAAAAAAAAATCGGGAAGTTAGCACAGTTTACTGTTTTTTAACCAAAACATCCCGTAAATTTCCAGAAAACTTTCCGTTTTTTTGCGGGAGAAAATTTAAATTTATGTGGAATATACGAAAATTTTTCCATTCAAAACAGTGAATTGTACTGGCGTTTCGATAGCCTGTACAATTTTTGCAAAATCATCCTGTTTTTTACAGCATAGAACTACATCTATCTGACTTAAGGATAATTAGAAAGATCAGCGAATATTCTTTTAAATAAATCACGCCGAAGATTTAAATAAAACTGACCTACACACGCACACACAAATAATAATAATAAGAAGAAGAAGAAGAAGAAAAATCACTATTGTGTATAAATTTTAATGATAACTATGGGAATTGCTTTTATGTAATTTATGATTAATTTACGTTCTTTGAAAATTTTAAACTGTGGACGTTTTACGTTTCAACGGTGTTTATGTAACAAAAATAAGGAAAATATTCTAACATAATAAATCTTCAAAGAGATTTCTTCTTTTAATTGTTTATAAAACGCATTAATTAATGAAAATTAATGAAAATTTAATTAATGAAAACCTTTTTTAATTTAGAGATAAAAGCAATTTGTGGCTCATTGTTATTTTACACTAAATGTTTGTGCCTTTTCATAGAGAAATCAATATATTTTCATATAAAACTCAGTTTACTCTAGTTCTTTTTTCCAGCAGTCATTTTCTTAGTAGCCTACATCTATTAATCAAATCTGTTATCAGTAAACAACAATTCTTTTTTTCCCCCAACACTGATGTTTGTATTTTTTTTATCATTTTTTTCTGTTGTTAATGTAAGCACAGTATGAACAGCATTTATTTGCTACGTTACTACTGTTTAATCTCATTTTTCTCCGCTTTCCAAAACACGTTGTTTTTAAGCTTTCTTTTAAGAGAGGTTTTTTTCAATAAGCAGTATGAATCCTTAATCAACATAAATTTACGAACTTGTGAAGAAATGGAGCAATTGAAAACAAATAAGTAAACAAAGAAATATAAGCATTTTTTTTTAATCGGGTTTTTTCTGGTTTTTCTTTATCTAGAATATCATAAAGATTTCAGATATATAATATAAATATATTTAAGCTGTTAGCTGTTTTTTTCTACATTTATAATAGCAAGAAAAATTTCGCAATTGATTTTTTAAATACTTTTGTACTTTGAAATATAAAAAATAGCTTTTTTTAGATTCGTAATTTTAAATTATCAGATTATTAGATACTAATTAAAATTTATAACTGCTGGCTCATAATGAATTTGGAGCTTTTTAAATATGCATGGTAAATGTACTTTTTTTAAGTTTAATGAATCTTTCTTCACTTTATGTGTAAGAAAAAAAAATATTCATGTTTAAATTTAACTTAAAATAGATATTAATTTAATTTAAATCATTCAATCAAACTTTTCATATTTGTTTAGCTGTGTCACCACATTTGTATAAAATTATATGCACACACATACAAAAAATATACAACAATAGCAGAACGGCACAAATTGCTGTATGCATAAGGACAAACAAAACAAGTCTTAGAAAATCCTTTCTTTAAAATGTATTTCTGTTATTTTCAGTAATACAAAGCGCCTGGAGGTGCAGGTGGAAAACTTGCATCCGTTATAGATGGATACGGTGGAAAACCCAATCACGGAGATCTCCACCCGTGAAAATTAAAAACAAAATTCGGTAAGTTATAATATATCGGAAAAAATATAATAATAATAAATGTATAAGGATAGAAAACCAACGATTTGAAATGCACAAATAATGTTTGAGAAAGGAGCCCTTTGGAATCTACTACAGCGCTTTCGAATCTACCATCGAGTTTCTTCATTAGTGCAAGATTCAGTGAACTAGAAAAGCAAAACTGAGAAAAGAACAAAATTTTGAAGCCAACTCCACGCCTTGTCGATGACTAAATTTAGAGCACATCTTAGGTAAACCTGATATAAGACTATCTGTAGAACGAGTTCTACTATAAGAGAAAAAATAAACTAGATAGAAAAGTAGAGGTTGAATAAGTGCTTTTATTGGCCCAGTGACCCATAGTAGCCGAGAGCCGGTGGCGACCATTGCCGCATCGTAAATTGGCAGGCCCTGACAAGGGTGGCCCACACCGCTGAACATCCGAGCTGTTCTGAACACAAGCGGATCCGAGGACGAAATCAGGGCAATATAGGTAAGTGTCGTCTATATGTAACGGTCGACGGCGTGGGCAGCCATTCGGGTACTAGATAGAGGAACTAGACAGATAGGCTTATATACCCGTTACGGAAACGATCCCGCCGAAAGAAAAGCAACCAATGAAAGGAAAGCAGCCTGAACAACTGGGTTCGACAAGTACAGACATCTACCGGAGAACGAACAAAGTAGAACTGATTGGGGGGGGGGGGGTGGAAGCATTAAATTAAATACTTCCAAATGCTTGGAAAATAAAGTGTTCTTGATAAGTCATTGTCTAAGGAGTGAAAATTTTTATGGACGTGGTAAGCTTCCCAGAAATTAAGATCAAGAATAGAAGGACACTTATGGATAACGGTGGCTAAAGAAAATTTAAACCTATGTTGAGAAGATCTTTGGTGGTTTCCTCAGCCACCATTCAGTCAAATTTCATCGGAGTACTATGTCGGATACCGGCTCTTGCAAATGGAACGTTTATTGTTTCAAATGGAATTATTTCGCCGGAAAATTGGCCCCACCAGCGACCGAGAGTTTCTGACCTCAAACTCGTAGACGGTAGGTGCTGGGTTCGAACCCAATCGCGACCGTCGGCCTAACCGTTCTGAGTTTTCCGTGGTTTTCTTCGAACCTTGCGTAAATACGGGTTAGGTTCCCTTAGAAAGATCCCCACGGAGGGCATCCCACCCCTTAAGGCCTATATCCCATAGTGTATATAATTGGCCGACATACATACAACTACAACATACAACATCGCCGGAAAATTATCAGCATTTCTCTGTTGCTATGACTGCATATAATAAATTAATTTGAAGCTGCCAATATTTTATGTCTTTGATTAAGCCATTATAATCTTCTATATTCTATATCGTTCGCCACGACTCCTACGCTATAAAACTGGGAAACCCTCTTCTTTTTAGAAAAACCTAATTGTTTTACGATTATTTCTTTGGTTCCCATGTCATAAGGTCGCAAACACACACACACATATATATATACAGGGTGTCCAGCAAATAACACCCTGATTTCAAAATAAAATTTCTCAAAAACAAAGATCGATAGTATAATGCGGTAAACGGTTTCTTCATTAGGTAAGCTGTAAAAATCTTATACAGAACTACCAAACAGTTCTGAATGTATATAATGCTTTGGTTTGACATTTTTCTTGTGTTAGAGTGCCTGCAGAGAAATAATTTTTCAGCTTGCAGTGCAATATTTTAAATATTTTTCGAAGTAAATTTTTAGACTTTCGAAATTTCAAAAATTAAATTAAAAAAAAACTATGAAATATGGCACTTTAAGCTGAAAAACACATTCTCTGGCAGCAATCTAAAGCAAGAAAAATGTCAAATCAAAGCATTCTTTGCAATCGGAACACAATATTTTAAAAATATTTACCGTTCGAAACTTTTGTATAAGATTTTTACAGCTTACCAGATAAACAAACCGTTTCCTGCATAATTCTATTGATCTTTGTTTTTGAGAAATTTAATTTTGAAGTCAGGGTGTTATTTGCTGGACACTCTGTATATATGTAATGTAATTTATAATGCTAAATGTAGCAAATTCATTAATTCTTTTTTAAATTCGCTTTTTTTATTTATTTATACATTTAATGTTAACTAAACTATTTTTATTAAAAGTAAAAAAAAAAGAAAAAAAAATAACACAGTCATAAGTATAAGGCAATTTATAAATAGTACAAGAAAGTTAATGGCATCTTATTATTCTTATTCATTAATAGCAACATCGAAAAAAAGCCCCTGTTGGAATGAATAATTGGTTACTAGACACTAAATAAAAATAAAATTACCATCATCATTCACAAGTTAAATGTATTGTTCTCAGTAATATTTTTTTCTAAATCTTTGACAAAGGATCAAAGGAATATTTTGTTCTTTGTCTATATTTGATTGATGAGATCCCCTCAGCAGAAAAAAGATAATTTGTTACAAAATATTTGATGGGAATTGGATAATGTTTCTATTTTTTTCACCGCTTTATCAAAATCCAATAATTTATAAAATAACAGAGGTTTTCTTTATCGTTTATTTTATGAAGTAAAAGATGGATATCTTTGTAATTTTATTAAAATAAATCTTATTACATGTATGATTGCACTTTAGGCGGGATAAGAATTTTTCGAAATAGAAATTCATATAAAAAAGAAATGAAATTAAACATTCTTGTAGGTAAATATATATATAATGGAAAATTATTTAAAATACATTAAAAATCATTAAAAAGAAAAATATATACTTTCCAGTTCACAGGGTCTCTTCAAGTGTTATCTAAATGTGGTTAATTCTATTTGAACATATTCTTCGTTTTTTATGGATGGTAAGCAGGATAAGATAAAAAAAATATTAATATTTCAAAAAAAAAAAAAAAAAAAAAAAAAAAAAAAAAAACGAACTATTTTATTGTGTAGCAATTCCTTCGAAACTCCATAGTAAGACAATGTATCATCAAAAACTACCTCTTTTCTTGTGTAGATGACCGTAGGTATTAATTTTGCTTTTCACATAAATTTGAAAAAAACTGATAAAAATAACTTACAATATGGAAGAGTTTATATGAGGAAAGTTCGGCTTGTTTATGTTCTTATAAACACACTATTAGCATTTATTATATTTATATATATAATATTTCTGGGTAAACCTGGATTTGCACAAATATTCTATAACAAAATTTAAAAAATATGCTATAAAACTGCGTAATTAAAAAAGCCTGCTGCAACTATTGAAATAATTATCGAAAACATTAATAATAATTTTTTTCAATTAATAATTAATAATAAAAATAATATTGACATAATTGTTACTGTATTTAAGTACTTTGAAATAGTGTTTTTCCCGAAACAGAAAGAAAGATTGTCATTTTACCCTTTTGTTGTCAAATTTTTCTTTCTGCTGTCATAAGCTTCGGGTGCACACAAACGACATACCGGCCTCGGTTTGAGGGGTAATTCAAAAGACAGTCTTTTGGAGGGATAAACCCTTTTGGCACGCTATGCATTACACTGCGTTTTATTATATATAGAGATTAGAAATTACTATAATGTGTCTCTTATTATGACTTCCTGGTAAGTTTTGCACCAAAAAGTAATCTTGGAGTTTATAAAATGCCACTTTTTAAAATTGATTTTATGATAATCGTGATAACGCAGTATTGGGCCAGTTTAATCTGAGACCTGTTTCATATTCTTTTATTCAATTAGAAATTTTGTCAGTGTCATACATAAATAAATAAAATGTTTATTACACCTTTTTTCAAAAGAATAAGATGTATCCCAGATCTATTGACAATATAATCGGGATTTGTATTTAAGGGTGAAATAAAATTCAAACTCCTTATTTTTTTTATTCTTTTTTAAATTATTTTTTGTTGAAACGCATCAAATTGGCAGAATCTCTTATTCAGAAACTAATTTTTAATAAAGGCACAATATATTGTAAAAAATGTTGTTGAAATTGGCATTTTGAATAGACTTTTTCAAAACTAGAGAGCTGGTAAAAAAAAGGGTCATACTGAGAAAAAAATTGTTTATAAACCAAGTTCTGAATCATTAAGCGAAAAATGAAAGCACGTGACCTCTTATACATTGTTTCAAGAATCACAATTTTATGTTTTTTCTTTTAAATATGAGTCTGGAAATTTCTCAGAAAATGTCAAGCTATTAAGCCCACAAGAAAAAAAAATAAGTACGCAGAATTTGTTTGAGTGCAAAACAATTACTTTGAATGAACAATTGCGATTAATTTTACATCACATTTAAAACCGGGATGCCTCAAGCTTCAATATTAGCCCTTTAACTTCAAAAGTCTGTGACAAAATAATTGAAATCATAAATAATACAGAATGCATGTAAAACCTTTCTTTGCACATTTTCGGCAGTATTATATCATTTGAATATTATATATGTATATATATATATATTCTAATCAATATACTAATATTTAACTCACATATAATTTAAATAACGTTTTGAATATTGATTTTTTTTAAATTTATTACATTCAAGTGATCATAAAAGACAATTTTTAAATAAAAATAATCAGAAATAACCGATTTGCACTTGCGTTATTAAATTATGATTTTTTTTATCATGATGAAAATTATTCTTTCTCTCATGCTCCTAATTCGAATGTCTTTATTCCCATATTACACACACACACACACATACATATATATATATATATACAGAGAGAGAAAATAAGTGAGAGAGAAATATAGATAGATATAGATATCAACGCGCTCTGTGCGAATATAAATTGAAAATTCTTTCAAATCCCTTCCTCCCGATTCCCTTAAAAAAATAAATAACATCTCCCAAATTACTCGGGAGGAAGACCGCGTCGTTTGCAATAAATGACTTTTAGAAAATACCGAATATATATTTTAAAATACTAAATGTTAATAGTTTTAAAACAATCTGCATAATTCTTACTGGTAAGGTACCATAAAAAGTTTAACTTCTTCTATATTTGTTTCTCCATGGGACCCACGAAAGTTGGGATTTTAAATTAAAAAATAAATCAGAAATTACGCCTGTGTATGGAGAACCAAGCATTCTAAACGCATACGCATAAGCACTAAAAATGCAATCAGACAACCGAAAATTTAACTTCGTTGATTAGAATTTTTGCTGATATCTCCTTTATTTCTTAAAAAAAAGCAAAATTCGTTCCGGTGTTTTTTCATTCTAATATAAATTTTAAAGTCTCTATGAGCTATAAATTTCTTTGGCAACAATCAATAAACAGACAAGTTCACAAAAAGTATTATAGTAACGATACATTTTTTTTACGATTTAATTTCGATTTTTTACTTCAAATGATTTTTATTTTATTATTATTAAATATTATTATTATTATTATTATTATTATTATTCTCCTATTAGACATTTTCCTAAAGGTTTCCCTTAAAGGTGAAAAAGAATTCTACAACCTCTTTGAATATAAAAAATGCGACGAAATGCCCTATGTTAAAAAAAAGATGGAGTTCTAACATGGGTTTTTCATAAAGTTATTATTTTTTATTCCCATAAAAATGCATATTTTAAATATGTACCATAGTGAACATATTCTTCCCTTTTTAAAACAATTTCATTTCACGTGTTTAAATCGATTTGAAGATACTTCATTTATGCTTTTTAATTTAAGTCACACAATATAATTTTTTTTCAGCTTACAATTGCAATGGTTTTTGTACATTTAACATTATTCTTTTGTGCGGAAATACGGGATCCGATTTTTTTTAATAGAAAAATCTCATAAATCATAAATTAATTTTTCTGTATTTTTTAAGTGTACCGTTAAAATTTCAAATTTTGAAAATGCTATCATTAAATTTATATTTTAAAGTGGTACCTCTTTTTAAACTCATTGTTCACTTGATATTTTCAAGAGAAATATTTTGATTATATATTTACAAAATTTCATTTGTCATCATTATAATTACATAGAAAAGAAAAATACGTATTTTCTATACATTACTTTAGTTTTGCAAAACGATCTGGATTGTGATAAATCATTTTCGAAAATGCATAATGTTTGATGACATGAACATAAACAGGCTTATATTTTCTCCATTTTTCAGATTCAGATTTTATTCGTAGTTATTCGGGAAAAAAGAAATATTGTTATCGTTCCAAATTTTTTATGGAATACTTTTTATTATATAGGATATGCAGTTTTATTTTTTCTTATTTTATCAGAAAAATAAAGGGGTTAAGCTTGAAGACAATATCTGATACTGGGTGGACCGGATAGTAATGTTCTTTTTTTTCACATAAAAAAAAAAAAAAAAAAAAAAAAAAAAAAAAAAAAAAAACATTAGCAATAATTTTTATAAATGATGCATTCACCTCTTTATTAACAGTTTTTTTAATATAAAGTGTGCAATTTTCCATTGCCGGATCGGCAATAATTAATTGTTTTTAGCACTTTCCAACAAAGTTGAAAAGTGTTTATGCATTCGGTTCATCGGTCCGTCTGTCCGTCAGGCCGTCAGGCCGCGCTCTAACTCTCTTAAAAATACTCGGATTGCCATGAAATTTTTAGAAGTTATTAACATTTACCTTGGCACGAACCCAATTCAAAAGGAAGTTTCTACCATGATTATTTTATTTACAGGGGTAGTCAAAATTTACCATTACATTACGGCCTATGGGAAAAATCGTTTCAAATGAACTTTAAAGATGTCACAATCTGCCAAACATATTAAAATTTATATGCACTTAAGAGATGAAGTAAAATATGCATTCTGTAAAAAGTGCGGTGAAAAAATATCTATTATTCATTTATAGCTCAGTCATTTTAGCAAAAATAGGGGAAAAAATCAGAACAAAGCTGGATTTTTGCATAGGTGCTAGTTAGGTTATATAGTTAAACATACTAAAAGTCCCCATCGATCCGATGTGAGCTTTCGCCACCAGGGGGGGCTAAAGAGCTTGAAAATCAGTTTTTTGTGAATATCCCACGAACAATGGCATTTTGAGAAAAAAAGTTAAATTACAAAGTTGTAGATAATTTAATTTCCTATAAAAAGTGTTATTAACATTTGTTTGTCACAGTAACCGTTCCCTGTCAAAAATGCAAAAAAGTGAACATATTTGAAAGTAAAATTATAAAAATACAAAAAATCTGTTCCTACTTTAAAAAAAATTACATAAACAAATCTATAATTCGCACCTCTGAATGGGGAAAGTGAATATATAATATACATTTATGCTTATTTCCATACCACCCTTGAGGTAAAGGACTTAGTGCGTTTTTTTATTATTATTATATTGAGTTCCCCCGTAAGCATATTCCACTTATAGTGACTGGCTTAATCCAATTTCACTCATTTAACTGCTTTAGAAGTTCTTTGCACAGCTTCAATTTCTGCACTCGATTCACATTCGTCATTATCTATATTTATTTCTTTCGTTGTTGTGCTGCTTTCAGTATTTTTTGCTTGCCTTTCGATATCATGACTGATTTCAGACGTAGCGCTTTCCTCCTCCCTCTCAGTATACAGGATACTGCTAATATTTTTCTCGTCTTCAAATTCAATTTACTTGCATTATGACATGAAACTCCGTAGCAATTTATGCAAATATCAGAACATTTCAATCCAATTTTTCGGCATCCACATGCTTTTCCACATCCTTTGGAGCAAGTACAAAAAATAGATTCAATAATATTTTCTGGTGGTGGCAGGAATTGGGAGCAAATTAGGTGCATTTTGCCAGATCCAGTTCTCAGGAAGTAGTTTATTGCTCAATCAGTATTGTACTCGATGATAAATACGTAAACAGTACAATTTAGCTGCATCTTTGGTAGGCGGCAACTATAAAAGGCTTTTTTTACCAACGGCAACTCTTTTCTTGAAACATACGTAACGGTACTTGTTCAGAGGAATTTCTGCTTTACTACCGCATAAAGCAAGAAAAATAGTTTTTCCTGCCTTCAAATTAAGATACTTGATCAACTTTAAAAATGCGGGCAGCTTGTATGTTATGATCTTCTTCCTCTTTCAAAAAATTTGCTAACGATATTTTACCTTTCCTAAACATTGCTGATGTCGAGTCACAACCTGAAAAAGCATGAATGAACAATATATGATCTTTCAAAACAGCATCATTGTTAAGACTGTGCGATGAATACAGGGTGATTACAATTCGTCCTCTTCCAGGCTTAATAAAAAATATCACCATCTCTGGAAGTGCTAAAGCAGTCAGCAATACGAGCAAGTCAACATCATCGCCAACAACACCAGTTAGCGAACCAGACTTTGCTACTTCAATAGCTGTATTAACAATTAGTGTGTCTGCATCATCTTCTATTTGTTTCGATTCGAAACCATTCTCCATAAGCATAGATATGAGACGTGTCTTATTTTAATGATTACATAAAAAAAATTCTTTTTCGCGATGCTTTAGAGCTTTTTTTTCCCTTCTGTAAAAAATCTTCGTCTAATGTATCAAAACATAGCAAACATTTTCCCTTAAATTCAAACAACGGACTGTTACTTCTCAATTTTTCCTTCACTGGATAATTAATTTGTGTGGACGTTGATCGTTTTTCTGCAATATATTTATTCTATGGTTTAATAGAATTCTTTCGTGAATAATTTTTTTACTCTTTGAATGAACTGTAAAATCATTATTGTTTTAACCATTTCTTCAAATATTTTCCACTTATGGTTAATTCTTTCCGAACTTGCTGTCACAAGGGACTTCAGTCGCTTTTTTTCTATTTTTACATAATATTTCGAAACGCAGTCCTCTCATGCAAGATGAACTATTTTATCTATTTCCATTTTTCACTCAGAATCAGCAATTAAGAAAGAGTCATTTCAAACTGTCATAACTAATTTAAAACTTTCTAGAACATGCGTTGAAAATAAAATTATTCCCTTCCTAAAATCTCACAAAGAATAAATACTTCGATCAATAAATTAGGGTGATTTCATTCAAGCGAAAAGAGCACTGAATAAAAATAAAACATTGGAAAGTACTTGCACCGTGGTACATTTCGACAAATGCAAAGAGAGATAGCAATGACTATTCGTAACCTGAGAATAATAATGTTCTATCTGTGTTTTTGAAAATATTGACTTATCTATATAGAAAGGCTCTATTTGTATCTATGACGGCATTTTTGCATCAAAATGATGTTATATATAATTTACATATAACCTTACAATATAATATGACATTATTTTAATCCAGAAATGCCTTCATAGATACAAATTGAACATTTCTATATCGATAGTTCAATACTTTCAAGAAAACACAGATAGAACCTTATTATTCTGAGATGACGTATTACACAAGCGCGCGAAAACAACATACAGACAATGGGGGAGGAAATCGAAAGTTGTTTAATATTTGTTCTGCCTCTTCGCTGCGTTATGATTGTGTTTGGCATTTTTTTTTCAATAATGTTTACTTTACCTTAATTTTTGGAAGGGAAGGGTTGGTGTGACAAAAAAAATGTTAATGACACTTTTTGTAGGAAATTCAATTATCTACATCTTTGTAATTGAACTTTTTTGTCTAGACGCCATTGTGTGTGAAATATTCACAGAAAACCGATTTTTAAGCTCTTTAGCGCCCCCTGGAGGCGAAAGCTCACATCGGATCGATGGGGACTTTTAGTATGTTAAACTACATACCCTAACTAGCACCTATGCAAAAATCCAGCTTTGTTCTAATTTTTTCCGCTATTTGCAAAAAAAGGTGCTAAAATGACTGGACTATTACAGAGCCACGCAAATGAATTCCATTTTATGATGATAAAAGAAGGAATTTGTGTGCGACAAATTATATTAAATTACTTCATATGTTATAAAATTGATATATGTATAGCTGAGGCTTAATATAAATTACACGATACAGTCATGCATAATGCGAAGTACATAGAATTTACAGGGACACGCAAAAGATTTCAAATAGTATATTCTTTCCGAAATACTGCACGTGTATTCGATGATGGCAGATGGATGACTGAAATGCATTTTAATTATGATAAGAGCATTTAAGTTTCACTAAATCTATGCATTTTATACGGTGTGTATAAATACTGTAATTGATATACAGGACTACCCAAAAGCGGTCGCAAATGCTCTGAATATGAGCTTAAATTACTTAAAGGTGGTTTTTAAATATGCTGTATGTTTTTACGCTGAACTGCATTCAATTTATTAAGAAATGTTTGCAGAATATAGATAAAATGACATGGAGGGCCACGCAAACAATCGAATACATGGACGATTATGAATGATAATTTCTGAGAATGAGATTTTAGTTGTTTTAAGAATGTTTTAGTTTAAAATAATTTTTATCTTCATACTGACGTGTAATAAAGGTATAAAATAAACTACAAGGGGGAAAATAAAGGTATTCAAGTTTGTTTCCATCAATTAATATAAATTGCTGAAAGAGAAATTTCAAGCTGCTAGACATTTTCTTATTAAACTAAATTTTCTCATTATATAGTATATAGTTTATCAACCGACAGATCAAATACAGCGCTGTTCAAAAGTATTGGAATACATATTTAGTTATATTCAGTAACCTTATTTCCCAAAATGACGAAATTTTGTTATATATTTCATGAAGTGTTAAAAAGTGCTTTATAATATATGCTCAACGCATGATATTTTGTACTTGTTGTGAGTATAGTATCGATACATGGGATTTTGTATATCATCCACACTTTAAAATACTTTCTGACACAGGAAGTGTTATAATGGTCGGAATAATGAAAATACGATGGTGTAATATTGGGAGAGTACGATATGTGAAGCATTACCTGCTTCCACATTTCATTAACTTTCCCGAAAGGTTTGTCTTCCGAAGTGCTGTCTTGCATTAATGTGTTGCAGAAAAACGCCTTTTCTGATGACAGTCACTGAGCACTTTTTATTTAAAGATTGAATTGCTCACAATAATGGTCTCAATTGGCCATTTGCCCTGGTTTCACTCACGCTTCAAAATTAACGATAATGATTCCTGAAAAACTTTTTCAATCGCACAAAACGCCTTATTGGGAAGTAAATCTGGCTTATCAGTATTTTGTGGCGATTCATTTGGAGACAGCCACAGACTTTATGGGTGTTGGATTATCTTATATTTACTGTTATAAAGCCATCGACTGTTGTTGAAGCATTAAGTTGCTTGTGGTATATCAGTTAGCTTTGTTTTCTTCCCAGAAATTACGAGGGGTCAAAGCACCTGCTCTGCATAATTTACCATTATGTTGAACATATTCTTCGATGGTCGACAACGGTTATTTATGAGTGTTTGTCAGTTTATCGATTGACTGACAAGGGTTTGATTCCACTTCTATCCTTAAGGCTGCGGGCAAACAGCACTTCTTGCATTTACACTAAAAGAGCAATAAATCTATCTTTATTTCCGAACGGAACAAAGATTGCTAGTTTTGAAACCTCTTTAAATGATTTTTGGAGTAAGAATCGTATCGAATTGACAAAGGAAGGGAAAGTTTATCTCCCCCATCTTCAGTTCTAAAGCTGTTAACTGATTTCGAGTTCGATTTCTCTCTTCAAGTTCAGATTCAGTGCACTGAAAGACCAATTTATACATCAAAGCGCCGACGCGAATGATCAAAAAATAGCGAAGCCTGACTAGAAGAAGTTATTGCTATGTGCTCGGTCCTTAACAGTCCTAACAGATCTATCCAAAGTTCTTCGTCTTCATCATAATTACGAATCGGAAGGATCAAATTTCGCAGACCTAAATATAGAAAGTAAAACTTACAAATAGAATGATAGTTAATCTTATGTGAGTCAAGGTTAATAGAATTTGCTGGTAAATAAGAATCTTTAGCTGACTCCACAGCAAAAACTCACACTGATTAAGATCTGTAGAACAAAATGCCCAAATTATCTTACACTCATGAATATTTGCTTTATCCTTATTGAAATATCACAGAAGAAAAAATATATTTACCCAGTATTTATCTCATTTTATACACAGAATATAGCTACAACCCATTGGTTGAAAATAGTTTTGAACTTACCGTGGGAGATTTCGCTTACAATGATACTTAAAGATCTTTTTCCCCATTAGGTTAATAGAAAAAAATATAGAAAACAGTTTATTTTTTGCGTGTTTTTATTCATACATTTTTGTTATGTAATTTCTGTCTTTTTTCTTATTTTATGCTCTACAACGCATTACACATTTTTCTTCCTGGGAAGTTTTATTTTTGTTTTCATGGGATTAGTCCCCTCATATGTTATGTAATATGAACACAAAATCTGATTCCTTTACGCTTAGTAATTTGATAGATAAGGAAATAATAGCATGAACGTTTTAATTATGACCACCGGATAGTTAAATGTTAAAGAGCAATACAAATAATAATAATGATAAGTGACAAAAGAAAAAAATCCAAATTATGTGAAAATTATATCTTTTATATAGTAGGATGAAAAATATTGCCCTCACAGAGAAAAAGGTTTACAAATTTTAAACGACTGAATACAATAAATATTATTTCTAAAAAATATTATTCTAAACCACGAAATAACATGCCATAAAACACAAACAGGTCATAAACTGGAAAAGTCGTCTTTTATATTGCTTTAGAATAAACTTAAAAATTTATAAATTGCATAAATGCAATCTTTAAAATTAAAATACAAAAGAGATAGAGTTAAAATTGAAAAAGAATTGGGAATTGCTGGAAACATAAGCATCCAGCAATCTTCCGTGATTTATAGATACATATATATAAATGGTATATTATACATATTGTATCCTTTGATGTTTTTGTATAGTGGTTGTAAATACTAGTGTATGTTTAACGCTATTCATGTCAGGAGCAAGGCAGACCCCTATCTCACTTGGTATCTAGAAGGCACCAGTTGGGCTCTCGCGTAACAATCGCTTGACATTTACGTCAAGAATGGTTTATTGGTAGCTTTACAAGCCAATTAAGCGAGACCCCACACGTTTCTCTAGTTGAGGCTACCGGTCATTTTTCCGGCTGGGAGTGCGTTGCAGACAAGAAAGGCCAGCCCCCCACGCTCGAAGAAGGAGCCAACGAATCTTTTTTCAGGAACAGGCCGGGCGAGAGACTGAATGGTCATTTTTTTCGGGCAGATTGATTAGCCACGCCCGCCATAAAAAAAAAGAAAAAAAGAATATAGACTTTTTTTTTCTCCTCAAAAAAAGTGGAGATGAAAAGTTCGCGCCGAGAGGCGAAGATGTGTTAGAAGAGAAACGTGATTAATTCCAAGGAAGATCTACCAACATCGCCGATGATCCGAATGGGAAGTCCGCCACTGATGATGTGTGATAGCCTGTGATCCGAAAATGATGTCCGCCAGTAATGATGTGTGATAGCCTGTGATCCGAAAATGATGTCCGCCAGTAATGATGTGTGATAGCCTGTGATCCGAAAATGAGGTCCGCCACTGATGATGTGTGATAGCCGAGGATCCGAATATGATGTCCGCCAGTATTGATGTGTGACCGCCTGTGATGTTTTCGAATGCGAGCCTTAACTGAGTGCGGGGCACAAAAGAATATGAAGGTACGGTTTTCTTATAATTTATATTGTTTCCCAAAATGTGTAGGGCAAAATGCCAAGTAGGGGGTTCTGCACGCTCCAATTGGTATTCAATTATAGTATTAAAAACAATAATTACATAAGTAGAATTAATAGTGTTTTATTTTGTTTTTTTTTTTGTATTATCTATATTGAAAATAATGTGTCTTATGACGCACCAACAATTTGTAAGATAATTGTAAATAAATTTATATGTTAGTTGTTAAAAAATTGTTAGTATCTTTTCGACCATGAGTCTTATTTTATTTAATTCTATTATGATCTAATTTAGAGTTATGTTTTATTTACGATCCATAAGTTAATTCCGTCTTCAAAAATATTCACAACGCAATTTGGTAATGAAGGCAGTTGCCTCACTCATATCGAAGGGATTAACCAGGATTGAAACGAACGATCACTGTTATTTTTGTATTAGATATAAAAAAATTGCATGAGTGTACACTATGAATACTCTGAATTAAAGTGATTAGGAGTGACTAACATAATTCTAGGATTTGGGTTATGCTAACATGTCGAAATAAAGATTTCCGTTACAGGAGCTCAGTTCTGTCCAGCAGGAATATTGGATATTAAATTTAATCTTTCATCGTGATAGGAATGACAATATGATTTTCTCAAGCTTTATGAAATTTTCTCATTTGGTTATTTTTATAAGAGCATAAGTATGAAGAAAACAGTCTTCAGGTTGAAGGATTTTACCTGTTTCACTTGCTTCATCAATATTTTTATACGATTTATCAATTCTTTAGCAAACATTTATGAAAGAAATTCAGTTTTAAATGAAAAAAATGTATGTATCATACACAGCTGTAAATAAATATTTCCGAATTCTAGATGACGCACTGATGAGAGAAAATGTGAATTTTTTGTACGTTTCAAGAGAAAATAAACATATTAATGAACTGATCTATTCTAATAAATTGATATATGTTTGTGTTTGCATGTCTGTGTATGTGTTTGTGAGCTATGTCTGGGGAAATCTGCCGCACTTAATGTTTTGCTTTTTGCTTCTATGTCTGAATTTATTTATTTATTTATTTATTTAATTTATGTTACATTTTTAGTTATATTGAATGCACTGATTCGAGTATTTTTCGCTTTTTGATGACAGACTGTAATTTTGAAGCATTTATATAAGCAATCTTCATTCAATATTCTTAAATTCTATTAGATTATCGTTAAATGTTTTTTTTAAATATCATAAACTTTGTTTTCGTTTTCTCCACCTTTGTATTGCATTTTTTTAATATTTAAAGATAAAAAACCAACGATTATAAATGCACAAATAAAGTAAGAAAAGGGGAGAAAACAGCTGTTTTCTCCCCTTTTCTTACTTTATTTGTGCATTTATAATCGTTGGTTTTTTATCTTTAAACATTTTTGCACAAAGGCTTTATTTGATATTTGAATTTTTAAAATACTTTGCTAGTTTTTATAAAACCCATTTGGCAAAAAACTATAAGATTGTCGTATTATTAACCATAATCTATTCGCAATGTTATCTTCTCGATCTCATATTTTATATCCTTATGTAAATTTCATTTTTCTGAAACGATTAAAACGACAGATAATCTCAGTAGGTATTATTATTATTTTGTGAACCATTTAAGAGCATGCTCCTTGTTTTATTCCCTGAAACTTATATTGGAAGAAGGGAAATATATTTAAGCCCATTTTTCTTAAGTAACTTTAATTAATAACAAAATATACTAGCGCAAATACGGGTGTCACCACAAGGTCGAAAGTTTCTTTTATTATTTTATTATATTTATTTTTGTGTAGCAGGTGAAAAGACGTTGAGAATTGTCGACAGAAAATCTACAGATTACTGGCATCTTTCCTGTAAAAATATTTCTGAATTCAACACAGATTTTAGATATTGGTTTATATCACAGATGAAACAGTCGCAAGCGGTTCTGATAAAGAAAAAAAAACCTGAGTGTTAATATTATATTTAATATTACAGGCAAAAGTGTCGAAAGCGGGTTTGATTAACCGTTTAAACGCCAATGTTCCAAAACGGGAACATCGCATTATTTATAATACAAAACATATATTTTCCAACATAATAACGATGTCCTTATTTTTAATATAAAGTAACTTGTTGATTTGAACTTTTGAAAAATATATGTTCAAGCATTTATCTCAAGTATAAGGAAAATATAAATTCATTAATTTGCATAAAAAAAAACATTATTTGCTTTTATCGTTTTATCTATATTACTTACATTTGACAGATAGGGATCTAAATGTTTTTGGAATTCGAGAAAATACCCAAGAAAAATATACAATAGTGTATAGCGGAAAATAATTTGTTATGTTTGCATAGGTTGTCAATCAATAATCACATTCCAAAATGCGAACACGGAAATGAAAACAGCCAAAAAACTGCAGAAATATTTTATTTGTTATTTCTAAATTTTCATGCACAAAATAAAACATTTGAAGCTGTAGTATAGGTAAAACAAAATTATAATTATATTGCGATATTAATTCGCCGTGTAAACGGTTAAAAAATTTATTTATTAAAAATTTTATTTATTAAAAATCGGAATTCAAATTAACATGGGATACAGATATTTGTGAGTGATATATTTTCTAATTAAAATAAATAGAAACCTATACTGCAGTTTCTTTATCAGATTTCGAATTAACCGGGTAGAGATGATTTAGTTTCAGGTTAGTTTGATGATTAGAGATGATTATAAAACCATATTTTTCGTAAAAAGAATTTTCCAATTGTGATTAAAGGATAATACATTTTTGACAGTTTCAAAATTATGAAATTGTTTTTTTCATTTATAGTACTTTTTGCAAATGCAAAATATATTTTATTAGTTAATAAATTGTCTTTTTTTATTTTTTTAATTACTATTATTATTAATATTTTTAATATTGTATACGCATACAAAGTTACACACATAATATTTACACCAACACTTATGACCTCAATATACATTTTTAACTACAATGCACAGAAAATTCATCTCTTTGTTTTGAAATTTGTGTAACAACATTGTATAATTCATTAATTTTATTTTAAAGATTACACTTGTAAAAAAAATTACAACCATATGCGAGCAATGGCATTTTATATATTTCCACTCATTTTTAGATGGATACGTAATTGTATACGTACGTAGTCGTCTAGTCTGAACGTTTGTCTGCCAGCATTTTAAGCGAAGAAACAATCAACCGAATGATTTGAAAATCGAATCAAAACATAAAAATATATTAATAGATGTTTTCTTCATTTTATCAAATCCTAACATTAATAATTAATTCGAGATTTTCCGTTATAGGTAATGATTCAAAGTTTGTCATGATAATTGTTCTGTTAAATCTTACCATAAGTATTTCATTTATTCATGTTCCCTGATAGATAATGATACTACGTTTATCATCCTATTACATTTTATTTAAGGTGGATTCATAATATTTTCGTATCACTAAATATAACCTACAGGGTGATTAAAAAAAGTGAACAAATTGATATGACAAATCATGCATACGACAAGGATAAAAATATCACATAAGAACATAGGGCTGCAAACCAATTATTAAGTCACAAATACAGGGTTTTTCATTCTAGCTACAACCGGTTTGAAAGTAATAATTTCGAGGAAAATAAAAACATTGTAAGGAAAATGCAACGATATATACCGTATTCTGTGTGAACTGTGAAAACGTTACGAAAAGACTGGAAAAACATATTGCTCAAGCAATCGATGATACCGTATAAATTGATTATCACAGTCCAAATTGTGAGGTGCCAAGTGCATATTGCTGGTGCGCATAATGCAATCTTCTGTCCCTTTTGTTTGGTGTTATCACATTTAAAATAGAGGTAAGAATGTCTGTTAAATGTTTTATTATAATATACTTCATTTTTCTGAAATTTATTACCGTCAACCCAAATTGAGTTAGGTTGAATCACCCTGTATTTGTGACTCAATAGTGATTGCCGCCCAATGTTCCTATGTAATTTTTTATCCTTGTCGTATGCCTGATTTGTCATATCAATTTCTCCAAGTTATTTTGAATCACTCTGTATATAACGGGGATAATTTTTTTTATTCATGCATTTTGCGTGCAATAGTTATAATATCAAGATCTGGATATTTAAAAACTAATTAGTTTATTACGAAATTTTCACATACAATTTCCGGCTTTTTTTTTTCTTTTTTGTATTAAATCAATGTAATCTTCAAATTCTCTATATATAAATAGACTAATGATATGTTTCTGAAACGAAAAGCATCATAAATGATCGAGAGTTACCGTAACATAATATCTCAAATCTTACATTTTCTCAGAAATCTAGCAGAAACTTAATGTTACATGAATTTCGATTTAACGCGATACATCTCAAAATTAAAAAAAATAAAATCAGTTGAATGAAAAGAAATTTAAATCTCATTATTTCCTTAAGTTACAAAAGATTTTGCTAAGCGTTAATCGATGGAAGATCATTCGAATTTCTAGGATTTATTGTTCAGAATGAATAAGCCCACGTGTTAATCAATAAGTGTGCAGAAGATTTTAGAGTAATGTTAGAAGATTTAATATATTTTATAATGTTTTAAGCTGTATTTAATGTCAAGTAAGCTGTTTTAATATCGCATATTAAACATTTATGAATATCCCTTTAAAATAATTAAATAATTTAAAGCTACGCATATTTCCAAGTCACTTTGTTATTTTCCACACACAGTAGTTCTTCTACTATAAAAAATGTACGTATGCCTAAAATAAATGAGTCTGTATTGTATGTCAACATTTAAAATTGTTAGTGGTAATGTTGTATTTCTCTATTTATTTAAAAAAGAGATTATGGGATTTATTTTCGTAGAATACCTAGAATTTAAATATAAAATACGGGAAAAAGACAAAAAATATCAATCTTTGCTTTATTTTTTTACTTTCTTCTATCTTTACAAGAAGAAAGTATTGGATTCATGAAAATTTTCGACTTCCGGTTTTCGACGGATTTATACGTTTTAGAAGCTCCTGAACACGTTTTGACTATTTTTAGAAAATGTCTGTCTGTCCGTCTGTCCGTCTGTCTGTCTGTCTGTCTGTCTGTCTGTATGTGACAAAAAATTTGTGGGCGCTCTATCTCAAGAACTAATGCTCGAAATTTAATAAAATTTTATATTCAGTTAGACCTTGATATGAATTAGTGCCTATTGGTTTTTGGTGAAAATTGGCCTGCAGGTGGCGCTGCTATACTACGTTTTTCATGATTTTCAAGATTGCTATATCTCAAGAACTAATGCACAGAATTTCACCAAACTTCAGATTCTGTGACCGCATAATATACATAGACGCTGATTAAGGTTTGGTGTAAATTGGCCAGCAGGTGGCGCTGATATGCCACTTTTTCATGATTTTCATGATAGCTATATCTCAAGAACTAATGCACAGAATTTCATCAAACTTCAGATTCCGCGATACCTTGAGATACATAGCCGCTGATAATGTTTTGGTGTGAACTGCCCTATAGGTGGCGCTGCTATGATACATTTTGCACGATTTTTACGATAGCTATATCTCAAGAACTAATGCAGGGAACTTCATCAAATTTTAGATTCTGTTACACTAGAATATATAACATAATTAGACGCTGATTACATTTTGGTATTAACCTTGCAACAGGTGGTGCAGCTATACTGCATTTTGCACGATTTTCCCGATAGCTATATCTCAACAACCAATGCACAGAATTTCATCTAATTTCAGATTTTATTACAAAATGACATATAACATAATTACATGATGATTAGGTTTGGTTATAAATCCTTCAATTGATGGTGCTGCTGTGCTATATTTTACACTTTTTTTTAAACTAGCTATATCTCAAGAACTAATGCACAGAATTTCATCAAACTTCAGACTGTTTTACATCATAACATAATTAGACTTTTTTTACGTTTTGGCATAAATTGTCCAAGATATGGTGTTGCTGTGCTACGTTTTGCAAATTTTTTGTTATAACTATATCTCAAGAACTAACGGACGAAATTCCATCAAATTTCAGATTCTGTTAGGTCATGACATAAATAGATGCTTATTAGGTTTTTGCATAAATGACCTAACATGAGGCACTACTAAGCTCATTTTCTCAAAATATTAATTAAATTTTGCGTTTTAGGCTTTTCGGATACCAAAATCTCATTAGGCTATGTCAAATGTTCGAGGAAATTCGATAGTGGGCAACTTTGGGGTCACCCCGTTTTTTTTTTTGTTGTTGTTGTTTTTTTTAATATTAAAATGTACTTATGAGATAGAAGAAAGTTTTGGGATTGACACATCCAACTAGTTTCTTTTTGACTGTACATTTTTCAGCAATACACAGTTAAACATTTGACCCATTTGCTGTAGCATCACTCCGCCGCTTTTATAGAATATCTCTTTTATGACCAATGAGAATCCTCCATAACACAGTAAAGTAACCTTTTTTTATAAAAGTGGTGGAGTGACGCTTCATTAAATGGGGCAAATTTTTAACAGTGTATTTATGGTATTTAGAGGTTTCCCCTACTTCTTTTAAGGAATAAATTAAATTATTTATATAAAATTTGTGCTACTCAAATAAATAAATCTTATAATAGTTAGGAGTGAGGTTAAATTCTTTTAATTTATACAATTAAAGTTTCAGAATGAGTATGAATGATGATATGATTCAGTATGAGTATTCAGTATGAATTTTCAGTTACTTAAAAGACATTGTGGTAATATATATATATTTCATGATAGCAGTACAATTCTCTGCTAAAAGAAAATTAAGCAGTTATACTTAAATAGATTTACCTAATTTATAAATATACAAAATAATTTGTTCTGACTGACTCAAAATCAATGCGCAGCTTAAAATAAGCAATTGGGGACAAAATAGTCCGTATGTAATTTGGACACTAATACGGGACTTTTCAAAATACCAACTAGGGAGTTCGATGGGGTCGAAAATCATAGAACACTTTGTTATATTTCAGCAGCCATTTTAGCTAGGAGCCTGAAATTTCAGAAAAAAATATACTAAAAAATAATTAAACACATATTTCAGCACTTTTAACCCCCCCCTTTTTTTTCTGAGGGGAGATAAAGTTTTGCTTCATTAAAATGATTTCAAATTTTACATGTATCTACAAGTTGTAATAAATTACGGCAAAATATATGTAATGATTTACTTTTATGTGAGGAAGAAAAATTGTATGTAATATCAATGGATAAGAAATTGAAAAATAGAGATAGACATTAAAATAAAATTATACACACACATGCATATTACATATGTGCATTTGAAAAAGTGTATAGGTGAAGTTTGGTGGAATTTTAAAATTGTGTATCATTGAAAAGATAATTTAATGGAGAATGTTCGTTTGTCATGCAATGTTTGACATGCAATTTCCAACTTATTAAATTATTTAATAATATCAAGTCCTCTTAAAGGAACTACTGTTTGCCAACAAATTTAGTGCATGAAAAGTTAATTTTATAAATAAATAAAACGTCTGAAATTATGGAATAGTTTTTAAACTCTTTTTCTAATTATCTGCTACACTTTTTTTTCAAATCTAGGAGTTTGAATTACTGAGCTCTTGTGTAACTAAAGCATCTTCTAGATACTTAGAAGAAAAGGGAAAATAAGTTTATAAAGTAAGTCATAAAAATAATGCATCAGTAATGTCTAAGGTGTCTACCACTTATTAGGTGCGTTCGTAATTATGCAAATACGTAGCACCTATAGTTGTCGTTCAGTCACTCCGTCTGTCCACATATAACAACGCAAAAACTACCCACCCGAATCGTTTGTAATTTAAAATTTATAATTATTACATAATTTTGTCGAATTGTTTCAAATTTTATGAAAATCGAATGCATAGATCAGTTACAGGGACGATCAAAAATATTCCGTTACATTACGGTCAATGAAGACAGCAAAATTCGTGGAAGAATGTTTATAAAGAAGAAAAATTAAACATATCGAAATCATACACTACATTAACGCAAAATGAGTTAGCATTTATATGAGTGATTTTTATGTTTAATTTCAGTTTTTCCTGCTCATGGATTAAATGAAGTGTTTTAGCTGTAGAGCTTTTAGAATGTGGCACCAAGATTGAATTTTTATTTCGAATTATATGGATTTAATACTGTTTATTTATTTATTCTTTACTCTTTGGAAAATAATTGTTGTTCTCGGTAGAGAATTGGGAAATCTGAAGTATATCTGAATGCTCTTATTAGTTGAATTCCGCAACTTATTTCATTTTATTCTTTTTCTCATTAGCCTATGTTTAATATCCGAAAATGGAATACATCTGATTTAATTTTTATTTTATACGTTTTCTAATTGGCCCATGACTTAATGTCTGGAAATGGAATACTTCTGTTATGGTGACAAAAAAAAAAAAAAAAAAAAAATAATAATAATAATAATAAAAAGAACAAAAGACTTAAAAACTCAATAGCAAGTTTAGATACAGGTTTCAAAGTTTATGAAAGACATTTTTATGTATACGACTGTATACATATTTATTCTGATATACATATTTTTTTTCTATATTGTTTTACTTCCAATTCTAATATCAATAAACTTTTCTACCAAAAATTGAACCGACTTCAAAAGCTACTGCAAAGTGAAAAATAAATTTTACAGAATAGTATTAAGAAATTAAATTAAGAGCGTAGTATTTATCATACGTATTATTATATTTGTGTAGATTAATTTGATTTTTTGAAGTCGGTGCCAGCCAAGCCAAGTTACACGTAATTTTCCAACAGACACGTATCCAAGTATCTACGAGTTTTTTTACGATTTAATATTTAGTTAAAAATTTAACTTTATTCTTTCACGATTTGCATTGATAATTAATTTTAATTTTGAACTTGGCTTGGCTGGCACCGACTTCAAAAAATCAAATTAATCTACACAAATATAATAATACGCATGATAAATACTACGCTCTTAATTTAATTTCTTAATACTATTCTGTAAAAAAATTATTTCTCACTTTGCAGTAGCTTTTGAAGTCGGTTCAATTTTTGGTAGAAAAGTTTATTTTTCTCTTTTTAGTTAAAATTTAACGATTTTTTGAAGTCAGTTAATAAAAATTATAATGCACTCCATTCGGCGAGCTTAGTCATCGTCCATGTTACTTTTAGTTTGCGAGAAATCACTAATTTTATTAGTTTTTACTTACTGAACCAATTTCAGTGAAATGGAAGAAGTACCAATGGAAGAGTAGCCTCTTTCATTTAACACAAAAAACAAATTAATCGGTTGGATAGTTTCGGAGTAATCGGTGAACATACATAGAAAAAAATACATTCGCGCCGAATTGATAACATCCTCTCCTTTTTTGAAGTCACTTAAAAAATATATATAACACGGAAATTTTTTTGTATATTATATACATATGTCAGGAGTGTGGTTCGAACCGATACTCTCTTTCAAAACCAGAGATTAAATCCGGTGCCTTAGACCGCTCGGCTGTCCGGACTTCATTCACTTGAGAGAACTTATTCAATGTCATGTTACTTTTTGCAAGTCTGTTCTCTTTTTGAGTACTCTTTCACTGATAAAGTATTGAGTTAATAAAAAATCTCTGATACTCTGTGGTAACGGTTAAATACAAAACATTCCTAATAGCATAATTAGTATTTAACTTGTTAAATATATATTTAAAAATTATAATACGGAAAAGATTATTGTATACACGCACGTCAGGAGTGGGGTTCGAACCAACGCTGCCTTTCAAAAACCAGAACTTAAATCGAGCGCCTTAGACCGCTCGGCCATCCTGGCATCGGTAAATTTATTCGACATCCATATTACTACTGATTTGCGAGAAATCACTAATTTTATTAATTTTTGCCTAATTACTAAAAAAGTACTGAACCAATTTCTATGAAACGGAAGTGGTACCAATTCGAGAGCAAGCTCTCTCATTTAACACCAAAATCAAGTTAATTGGTTGGATAGTTTCGGAGTAATCGGTGAACATACATACAAAAAAAAAAATACATACGCGTTGAATTGATAACCTCCTCTCCTTTTTGGAAGTCGGTTAAAAAGAGAAAACAATGTGAAATTTCCTCCTTGCAATTCTCAAATTCCTCCAAAACATGATAAATAAGTTGAGCCCTATTGTTAACCTCATTGACTCACTGCTAAAATAGTATAGCACCTGATACGCTCTATGTGCGAGTTAGCTGCATTTATTTAAAGGAAAATGTCTTTGAATTCACGTAACTAAATCTTGATTTTTGTTATTGTTGTTGTTGTTTGTTTATCTATAATTTTTGATTATTCAGTATTCAATGAACAAAATTCACTTGACAACAGTGTAGATTAAATTATTGGTCTACTAATTTATAAATTTAGGGTGTAAATTAAACATAATGTGATGTAATGACTTAGAAAATGGTAAAAGATTGCAAAAAGGGTTTTACTAGTCTGACCACCTTTGTTAACTATTATATAAAAGTATGGTTTAAAATATTGAAATAATGGATGAAAGCTTTAATGTTTCAAATGTAAAATTTTGTGTGGCTAAATTTTTATTTATATTAAAATCGTTAGAGTGATAAAAGGGAAAAAAAGTAAGACGTAAGTATTTTCTATTACAAACTTATGTTATTTTATTTAAATTCTTTTCAATAATCTCGCATTTTGAATCCCAAATAAGATGATATTTATCAAAGCTACAATTTTTAAAACATTAGTATGTTGTTTTGTTTTATGCTTTAAGTTTTATTTAAAAAATGAAATTACTTAAAAACTTTTGAAAATCCAATTAATGGTAATTTTTATTTCATTTTAAAAAAAATATAATGTCCTGTAGACGGAAATATACCTATTTAAAAATCACTTTAAAATGCTAGTTAATTCCCTCAGATGAAATTGAAAAAAAAAATAGACTTATATAAAAATATTTACTCTCTTTCAAAATAAATATATAATATTTTAACAAATTTATTTTCCAGAGATTGAATTTATTTTTATTTTTTTTATTTAAAAAGCCGTTAAGTTACCAAAGGTTGAACAACAAACTATAAAAGAATATATCACTTTTCTGAAAAAGGAATAAAACTTGAATGATTGATATAGTTCTTGCCTTTTACTTTTTTTTATGTATAAAGAAATATTTTTAAAGAATAATACGTGATCCAAATTTTAAAAATATTATTTTTCTTTTCTTTTTTTCTTTTCTTTTTTACTTTTATTGTGTTTATGAACTTAAAAGAATGGATATCATCGATATAAAATCTACCTTATAGATGTTTGTTAAATTTTTGGATATGATTCTATAAACCTATTTATTTTTTCAAAGCATTTACATACTTGAAATGATAAACATTTAGTCGATAAATTTTGAATTAAAATTCAATATCCTTGGTGCAAAATATAAGTTACATATTCTGCGGTTTCTAATTAAATTTATTTATTTTTAATTCAAAAATATTGACTATTTCCTCGATTAGAATTACAGAATTATATAAATGAAATGACATGCATATAAGTTGCCTTTATTCATTAAATAAAATTCATATTTAAAGGTATTTTTCGAAAAATGTATATATAAATTGACATTTGAATATATAATAGTTTTTATTATTAAATCTTAAATTGCTCTTGTAATGTAAGTTTTAATTATTTTATTTGTATAGTATATTTTATATTTCGATTTAATATTGAAAAATATTAAACCCCTTTGTGACGAGAGACTTTTGCAGAATTTCTAGTATTCATGCACCGTTTTTTCTTTTTTTATGTAAAATTTCTGTAATTGAATCGTGAAAATTCTCTGATTAAATAAAGTAAACTTAACAATAAAGTAGTTGGATGCGCGAATCTCAAAACGTTCTTCTATCTCATATGTACATTTAAAAAAATACAGTTACACATGTTAATGCTTCAATAATTTTAATTCAATACTGTACCAACTCTCATTTTTATAGTAAATTTCGACTTCAGTCGAGTTTCTGTCTCTGCACTAGCCGATGGAAAATAGAATGATAGGCAGATATTCTTCAAATCGAGGGATGACCTACACTGTAAAAAAAAATTCAAGAGGTTACTAAAAATTTCTTAGTAAATTTGTATTCCACAGAATTTTTTAGTAACCATTACAAACATTTTTTTTTTTTTTTTTTTTTTTTTTTTTTTTTTTTTTTTTGCAAGTGAAACAAGCATTTCTTTTGTAAACTGAACAAAGGAATTTTTTGTATAACTAACTTAAAAATTTTTAGTATGAGCCACCAAGCAAATTTTAGTAATAGCTCCAAAATTATTTTTAATAACCATTACGTGCGCCCGAAGGGCAGGAGATTCCTTCGAGCTGCATCCAGATTTCTGAAGCGGAAGATTTTCGGCAAAACCGCAATAGATGGCAGCATCAAACATTCCTACCTGCTCCGACAGGATTTTCAGAATCCCTTTATTAGCAAGACACTAGACCCATTCGGGGCGTATTTGGCGGTGGTAAGTTTCGAACCCGGGACCTTTTAGCCTCGAGTCCGTTACTATAACCACTATGCTATCAAGGCCACACCAACTAAGTTTTAGTAAGAGCTATTAAAATTATAAAACTATTAATTCTATTCGTTTCTAACTTTTTTCTAGTAATTCTTACAGATTTTTTTGTAACCGACTAAGATTACTAAAAATTGTTTAGTAATTACAAGGATCACTAAAGTTTTTTTAGTAGATTGACCCTTTTTTTTACAGTGTACTTGTTATGCCATAAAATAATCATATGCAAAAATTTTAGTTCAGTTCTATGCATAACTTCATACACTTTTAGTCAGCACAATATTGAAAATGGCACAAAAATCGGTATTGCAGCGGCCCCTACTGGCAGAATATTTAAAAAATGAAGACCTTTTTGCCACAGCCAAAAACATTCACAAAAATTTGGTTAAGTTCTATGCATATCTTTATACACCTTTTGAATGGCGACTTACGAACAGGCACACGGTCAGGCAGACATTTTGTAAAAACATGTTTTTTGGAATCTCTGACCCCTAAAACGTATAAATCCTTCGAAAATCGAAAGTCGAAAAAAAATTTCAAATACAATACTTTCTTCTATTGAAGATAGAATAAAATAAAAATAACTTTTGAGAATAACGGTAAATACTAAGCCCCTTAGCTGCACATATATTGATCGCTTGTCACCAAGTGATTAAAATTTAAATGAATTACTGTGAAAACACTGCTTTTTCTTTCTTCTCTATTAATAAAATAAAACCTCTGTTTTAGAAACAGTTATTTTATCACTTTTCCATTCCTTTTTAAAAATGCAACACATGCTTCCATGAAAGCTAAATGAAAAATAGAAAAGTATATGATATTTTATTTTACAAAGACGCACAAAAATTAAATGGTCAATATTATTTTTCCATAGAAATCTATGGTTAATGTTTCACATGTGTTCAAAATTTAATTTTTTTAGACTGTGTTATAATTCGAAAATTTTCATACTTGAAGAACGTAATGTATAAGAAAAAAACTGAAATTTTTTCCCTATGCATCGATAATTGCAGACAACAAAAAACAGAAAGATTTTTCATCGAAAAGGAAAAACGTGCATGAGACATTATGATAAAATTACCACCACTAATAAAATATTATACAGAAATTTAGTTTTCCATACAGTGAAATGAGATGCAGGCATTTTATATGAAATGAATCGAAAATTATTTTACGCTATAGAACATAAAATAAGAGTTATTTTATGCGTCAACGAACTATAAATACGTCAATCTTCTTTTTCTACCGCGGATATGCCCAAGAAAATTAATTAACATAAAATATAATTAATATAAAACTACGTCCGTCTTTAATCATATTTATGAGAAATAAGCTCTTCCAAATTGTAAGAATGTCTTATCGAATTCATAAACACATTTTATTACAACATAGAATACGGGATTTATCACACTGCTAATTAAACGTAGAACCGAAAATGTTAAAAATTTCCAAGACGGGTATCGAATCCAGAACCCTTGGTTGATTGGTTGTGTGAAAGACGCCAATTGTCAAAACGAAGGATATAAGCCTTAAAGGGGGATACCCTCCGTGGAGGTCTTTAAAATAGAACCTAACACGTCTTTAAGCAAGGAAATTCAAACTTCTAAGTAAGCCACATAAAACTCCGAACAACTAGGCGGGCGGGTGCAATTGGTTTCGAACACAGCGCCTTCCGTCGACCAATTTCGACAACAAGAACTCTTGGCTACTGGTAGTACCCAGAACTCTGAGAATAGTATACATGGAATAAGTGCTATACCATTTAAGATACGAGGACGAAGCCCAGCTAAGCATATTTCTTGTGTTGCAGTTGCTGCCTTACCAACATATTCGAATGAGAGATGCTAAGCTGGGCATTGTCCTAGTATTTTAAATGGTAAAGCATTTGGAATTCTTTTCCAAATTAGCTAGGAACCTACCAGTGACCGAGAGATTCTGCCCTCTATACTGGCAGAAGTGAGATGGTGGGTTCGAACACTGTCTCACCTGTCGTTCTAGTCATTCGGAGTTTTCCGTGTTTTTTTTTTTTTTTTTTTTTCGCCAAGCTTTATATTCCATGCGTAAATAGGGTTCGGTTCCCTTATTCTAATCCTTAGAAAATATGCCATGCCGGATGCTCCCCCACCTTATTATCCATCATATCACTCACGTTGATAACTGGAGGCTATAAGCCCAATCAACAAAACAAATGGGCTAGGTGTACTCTACTTCTTCTCGAAGTTTGTAACACCTTAGGAGGAAATTCTGATGAAAAAAAAATGTTTTAATGTACGTAATAATATAAATACTAAGAAAACTGTAAAGTAAAATGCAAGTGCACTTTTTTTTACGAAACATATGAAATTTATGTAAATTGAAAAATAACGTTTATTTGAAATGGAATTTTTTTTTTTGTGTGTGTGTGTGTTTATAATGGAAAAAACGCAAGCAAAGTCTTTTTACGTTTTAGTACGTAAAGTTTTTTTTGTATTTTTTTATTGAATTATTATACTGAAAATTAAATGTGTATATTTATAGAATGTATGCATATGTACATTTCTTTAACACAAGAACCACGGAGCTGGTCAGTTTGACCCAAATCGATGTTTAATTTCTTGCCGCGCTAAAAGTATTAATTGAAAAAATATTTCCTTTTCTGACTTTTATTATTTTAAGGTAAACAACAACTTTTCTTATTTAATAGCTAATATGGACGCTAATATAATAACTGGACGCTATAAGCCCAATAAACAAACCAAATGGGCTAGGTGTACGCTACTTTTTCTCGAAGTTTGTAATACCTTAGGAGGACATTCTGATGAAAAAAATGTTTTAATGTATGTAATAATATAAATACTAAGAAAACTGTAAAGTAAAATGCAAGTGCACTTTTTTTACGAAACATATGAAATTTATGTAAATTGAAAAATAACGTTTATTTGAAATGAAATTTTTTTTCGTGTGTGTGTGTGTTTATAATGGAAAAAACGCAGGCAAAGTCTTTTTACGTTTTAGTACGTAAAGTTTTTTTTGTATTTTTTTTATTGAATTATTATACTTGAAATTAAAAGTGTATATTTATAGAATGTATGCATATGTACATTTCTTTAACACTAGGAGCGCGGAATGGGTCAATTTGACCCAAATCGATGTTTAATTTCTTGCCGCGCTAAAAGTATTAATTGAAAAAATATTTCCTTTTCTGACTTTTATTATTAAAAGGTAAACAACAACTATTCTTACTTAATAGCTAATAACATAAGTAAAATTTTAGTTATAACTACTTATACCTACAGCCGCAAAGCGGGTCAATTTCACCCATAATAAGTTTTTACACATAAATGACAAAATAGAGATGATTTTTTTCGGAAGTATAGAGATATATGTCTGTTTCACTCTTAAATCCTCTTATAGGCAGAATTGGAAAGGGAAGGGGATAGTGTAAATTTTTTATCAAGATCTTATGTTCTGGAGGCGAAAATGGATGATTGCAGTGGAAAATTAGAACAAATATTTAGAAGTTGTATTGAAGTTGCTTTTATTCTGAATTTATTGTAAGTATAGATAAGAATTTCGATGTCTTTATGTTACTGTCAAAAAAGCTTTGGAATGTTAGCAACTCTTATCTGCAAATGATTGAGGATGAATATCGGCCTGTAACTTAATTAAATTCTAATGATGAAAATGAAAGTGACGATGACTGTGTTTCTACTCTTAACGTTTCTGGAATTTTTCTTTAGAATACAGATGAAAATTTATCTGTTTTGAATGAAAGTTTGGGATAATTATCAGAAAAATACGATATGAAAAAGAGAAATTAAGAATTTGAACAAAATTGACAAAATTTGCACTATATACCTCATGAAAATATGAATTTCGCAACAACTTGCGCATTCACACCTAGAAATAAAGAAGATTTCAAGAAAACTGAAGGACTAACAAAAAGACAGAAAAAGTCCTAACATGAGCGTTGATGAGCACCTGCTTCTTTCAAAATCTGTGAGTAGGTTTACTCAATATTAGTTTACCAAAGCCAAATAAATTCAGTATCGTATCACGTTCTAGTTGCTTGCTGATGTTTATAAAAACTGACCTTATAGAAACTGTAACACGCCAAGATGAGATATACTTGTACATATATATATATATATATATATATATATATATATATATATATCCTCCCCAGTCCTGATACAAACTTTACTTGGCACTACAAAAATAAAAGTTTACAATTATTATAAAACATCTCCAAAGATGCATCATTCTATATAGCGATAGGTGTAATATTTACGCATTTATTTAAAAGTCTAGATATAATTTTATCAATTTTAGAGGCATTTTTTTAGTGTCGCCTCTAGGAGACATCAGAACTAAGGAGGTTAAATATATACATATATATATGTAATGTGAACGTTATGAAATTAATAAATAATATTCACATATCACTACACAAATTAAGTATCAGCTAGTATTTACAAATCATACATTATATATGTGACAGGGTGTAAAGCTAATAAGACACTGATTCCAAAATTAAATTTCTCAAAATCAAAGATCGATAGTAGTATGCGGTAAACGGTTTTTCATTAAGTAAGCTGTAAAAATCTTATAACAAATCTTATAACACTTTCAAACAGTGAATATTTTGAAAAAATTACGTTCTGATTGCATATAATGCTTTGATTTGCCATTTTTCTTGTTTTAGATTGCCTGCAGATAAACAATTTTTCAGCTTACAGTACAATATTTTAAAGATTTTTCGAAGTAATCTTTTAGAATTTTGAAATTTTAGAAATTTAATTTAAAAAAACTATGAAATATGGCACTTTAAGCATAAAAACAAATTCTTTGGCAGCAATCTAAAGCAAGCAAAATGTCAAATCAAAGCATTCTTTGCAATCAGAACACAATCTTTTCAAAATATTTACCGTTCGAAACTTTTGTGTAACATTTTAACAGCTTACCTGATAAACAAACCGTTTACTGCATAATTCTATTGATCTTTGTTTTTGAGAAATTTAATTTTGAAATCAGGGTGTCATTTGCTGGACACCCTGTATTTTACAAATTCATAAATAAATCTGTAACTCGATATTTTATCCAACAAAAAAGAAAATAATCCATAAACAGCTGCGACATTTTTCTTAATTTTATAAACATAGAAAGAATATTAACGATGAGAATACAACATAAATATGCCCGATCAATTTATTGCTCTAGACAAAAGAAAAATACATCATATTCGTAGAATGATAATACAGATTTTTTTCTTTTATTCCCGTCTTTTTTTACGATTTGTTGTCTTTTTTTAACCATTAAGTTTGAATCTCTGTGTTTATTACATTTTTTAAGTTGCTCATAAAAAGTATAAAAGAAATGTCTGGACTAAAAATGGAGTAAAAAGGAAAAAAAATGAACATTTCTAGAACGATAAAAAATGAGAATAAACAATTGTAACTCAGTCAATAGCTGTTGTTCATGCTGTGACATTATTGATAGTACAAAAAGCATTAGAAAAATACAAATATCTTAAAAATCATAAAAAAATGCTTTCTTGTCTTCTGATTATACATTTTATTAATCGATGTAGAAGTCTAACAAGCTCGCTGCTGAAAAATAACAGCGGAAATAGATTTTTTTTTTATACAGGAAAGATATTTACTGTTGTATAAAAATATAAATGTTCAGAAAAGAAAAAATAAAAATACAAAATTAATATTTTATTTAATTACAAGTTTGTAAGTAAAAATATAGAATTTATTTTTAAGCGCTTTATTATTTAAGAAAAAAAAATATTTCTCTTAACAATTATTTTCTATATATTTTGTAAAGTATCACTTCAAATGTTTCAGATTTTTTTTTTCTAAAAATTAAAAAATTAAAAGTATTTTTTTTTGGCAATTTTTTTTTGTTATAAATAATTATGCAGGATTAATATTTTGTATATTCCTATTAATATTGCTACAGATAATCGTACAAAAATGTGACACATTACCTTAGATTAGAAACAATGTTTACTAATAAATGAGATATTTGTATGTGCTTATGTGATCATCTAGAAACAATGTTTACTAATAAATGAGATATTTGTATGTGCTTATGTGATCATCTATATGTGACAACGTTAACGAAGATTAAAACTTTTAATTCTAGCATATATTTTTGATGTGATAACATTTGAATGTACTACTTTATTATCCCATCGACCAAAAAACAATTGCCAAATTATAAAATTAAATGTCAAAAATGGTTAATCGTAGATGTTACACTCATTTGACAATACATTCATTACAAGTGTCTGCTAGATTACCAAATGACGTTTAATTTATTTATTGTTATTATTATTATTATTATTATTATTATTATTATTAATGTTTACTAATTTATTTGTTTCTTCGTTATTTAAAATAAAGGTTATGCCAGTTTTTTATAATTTAGGAAATTGTTTGGCAATTTTTAAAAATTAGCAAAATTGTCGACTGGATAATTAAGAAGAACCCTTCTCAGTAAAAAGTAACTTATAAATTCTGATGTCAAACAGTAAATTATCGGTCAGTATTTTAGAGTTTATGCTGCAAGAAATTTTATAATAAACTATTTCATATTTATTTAAATTAATTTAAATAAATTAGCATATCGAGCCGAGTTTAAAGAGGCGGAATCGAATGTTTATCCAATTCATATGTCTATTTATATATACATATTTCTTTTGTTTGAAACACAAAATATATATAACATGAAACTATTTTCCATCCCATATTCAAAGTGCATCTATCACACTCTTTTGGACGCATGAATAAACAATAAAATTAAATGAATTTTAAAGTATGATCACGTATCAAACTTTAGAAATATTTCTTTAAAAACTAAAAAGACAGTAATATAATTCATCATTTTTCATTTTTGTAAAATATTATACATATTCCCTTGTGTCGAATGTGTCTTATTCAACTTTTGATAAAATAGCAGCTTGATGTATTTTTAAACATAGATTGAAAACGTGAGGGAAAAAAATCCCTTTCAAATAAATGAAAAATACATTTGAATTTTTTTTTCTGTATTTTCCTCAGTGGAATTAACTTAATTTTTGATATATTTTTAAGTATTTATTTGACATTTATTACTTATAAATGAAATAAAAGTCAAATTCTAATAAATTAGCATTAAATACTGAATACTTTAACTTATGCTCGAGTTTAAATTTCAATTAAACATTTGATAAATACATTATCACTAGAACTTTCGATATACCTAGAAGCGCGGAGTGGGTCAATTTGACCCGAGATGGAAAAGGATATATAAATATGCCAAATTGCTTAATTTGGTTAGTTAAATGATTATATTTTCTTATAATAATCAAGATTTTTTAGTATTTACATTCTATTTTACATATAAAGTCAGCAGAAATCATCTACATATCATAAAATGCTATCATTTAAAATTATATTTCATTAAGTATGATTTAAATATATTGAAAAAATATTGAACATACATTTTATCTATAAACTTGGACATATTAATATAAATAGATTTTCCCATTCAAATAAGTTTAAATGTAAAATTTAAGACATTTAAAAAAATACACGATACTTACTAATTTTACTGATTTATCTAATCCAATTTATTGTATGCATCGCTTGAAAAACATGGATAAAGATTTTGCATTTCTTTCAAAGTCGTGTGGGTGCATTATATTTTGAACAATTACTTATAGTATTATTTTCATATTTTTAATTATGATAAAAAACTTGTTTATACTTTGTTTGTATTGCTTATCGTTTTTAGTGTTTCTTCTTTCCCAAATGACAAGTTTTTTGAGCCGAAAAATAGCAAACAGTTCTTGTACGTCTTCAAATAAATATTGAATAAATTGACGTAAGCTAATAGATAATACGCGCATACAAATAAACGTATAGTAACTATATTTCCGGTTACAGAATTGCTTTAAACCCAAGGATTGATTTTGTCAAAATACAAAAAATTATAAATTGCATTCATCGGCCGGCTATAAAAAGCAGGCTTGACATATTCATACTTTCTGTCATCTGGAAAATCACACAGCTAAACCGTATTTAGTTGCGTTGTAGTAAACAAATGAATTTAGTATTTTTTAGAATTATCTAAAATTACGACAAGTAGATGTAGAATAGTTCAGTTTCAGTTTCAGTTCGGCAAAAAATTAATTTAGCTCTTTTACCCAAGGTAAATTGTTACGCTGATGTCTAAATGTGTTAGAAAAATAACAACATGCAATTCCGATTTTGACATTTTTCCAGAGACTTGTATAATGCACATATATATAATATATACATATGCATATATAAATATTAAATTGTATTGAAACTTTGAATATGCGAATAAAAAATTATAGCACTTTTCAAATGTTCTATCAGATACGCTTGTTTATTGTTGGAAATTTATAATTATAAGTCCCGTAAGAGGGCGTCGTGAACTCCCTTTGGTTGAAATGTGAAGTGAACTGAGTAGAAAAAATGTTGTTGTTGAAGTAAGAGAATTTGTGAAAAGAATAGCAACCAGAGAGTTTGCTACATATAGTTTTGTGAATAGAATCGCGACCGGAGTGTTCGCTAGTTACAGTGTGTTATATTAAACATATTTGAAGATACAGTCCAAATGTTTATTATTGGAAAGTGTGTTTAGTGTGCTTTAATTAGAAATAGTATTTATATATATACATTTTTTATGGTCCGTCGAGCCGGAGAAGTGAGCGACCTATGGACAAAGAAAACTTACTAATTTAATTTCAATACGATTTTAATTTCGGATAATATACTGCAATTACCCTTGGATAAGATGAGGAGGGTAAGTTTTACATATTTATTACTTGAATATAAATTGTATTTCTTTTGAAAATATTTATTAAGATGGAATCTGTTTTAAAAGAGAAAAAGATATTAAAATCTAATGTAACCAAGGTAACGAACGAAATCGCAAATAAAGATAGTTTAGATAAGTTTGAATTAGAGCTTTACGAGAAAAAATCGTTTGCTTTTGAAAAGGAATTTATAGAGATATTTAAGAAAATTTTTCAGCTTTGTGACGATAAAGATGTAGATAAATATATTGGTGAACAACAATCTATTCAAGAAAATATAGATAAAATATATTTAATTGTAAAAAGAAAGTTAAGTGAATTAGCTCCAGTTTTAACGAAATGTGATGAAAATACCAAAGCTGAAGTAAATGTTAGCGAATCAATCCGCTTACCTAAACTAAATCTTCCAACATTTAGTGGACAATTGCATGAGTGGTTATCTTTTAGAGATATTTTTATTTCTAGTATTCATAATAATTCGTGTTTATCAGCGTCACAAAAACTGTCCTATTTAAAATTATCGTTGTAGGCTGATCCTTTAAGGATCATTCAGTCTATTCCAATTACTGATGCTAATTATGAAATAGCATGGAATCTTTTAGAAGATCGATATTCGAATAAACGAGATCAAGTATTTGCGCATTTGAAGCGTTTTATATCCCTTCCTTCCATACAAACTGAAAATCCGTCCTCTATATTAAAATTAGTGGATAATGTAACTGAATGTATTAGATCATTAGAAGTTCTCGAACAAAAAATAGAGGGATTTTCAGACACTATATTTGTATATATGGTAATACAAAAGTTAGATTCTTCGTGTAAGCTTTGGTGGGAAAGATAATCCAAAAAAGATGAAATACCAAAAATATCAGAGTTGATTTCCTTTTTAAAAAATCATGCTCGAACTTTACAAGCTTCTAAAACAACCAGTAACACATTTAGTCAAAAAAGGCAAGCTAAGGAAATAACGGCATCATTTTATACAAGTGCAAAAAATTCTAAGTGTATTTGCTGCAAAAATGGTTCACATTCATTATTTAAATGTAATGTATTTCAGAAAATGCCTGTTAATGACCGCATTGATTTTGTTAAAAGAAACAAAATATGTTTCAATTGTTTATCAAGTTCAAACCATTCTGCGAGAAATTGTACATCTCATTATTCATGTACGTTTTGCGGCAGACATCATTCGTCTCTTCTTCATATGCAAAGGGATAAAATGGATAGTTCTACGTCAGTGAAACTCAATCAACAATCATCTGGAGGGTTAAACGAAATTGCGAATTCATCTGTTGCCTACCAGGATAAGACATACAGCTTAAATCCCGAAGCTTTGAGTTTTGAAAGCAGGAATAATAACTTCGCAGGAACTTCTGTAAATAATTTATGCAAAAAGAGAAAAACCACGATTTTATCTACTGCTTTAATTTATATTGAAAATGTTTCAGGTGAATTTATACCTGCGCGTGCATTAATAGATGTCGGCTCAAATAACTCATATATTTGTGATAATTTTGCAAAATTATTAGAATTTAGAAAAGAAAAATTTAATGTTTCTGTTTCATGTTTGAATGATTCTGAGATTAATATCAAATGGAAATTTAGAGCCACTATTTCGAATAAGGCTGACTATAAGAGAACAATTGATTTTTTGATTGTTCCAAAGATAACAAACCTTATACCAGGACATTATTTTAAATTTCCATTTGCCGAGCTGCCTCAGGATGTGAAATTGGCAGATCCAAAATTTAATGAACCTAATAAAATAGATGTTTTGCTAGGAACTGAGTGCTTCTACGAATTATTACAAAATGGTCAAGTCCGCTTAAGAAATTCTAATGTCATTTTACAGAATACCGTATTTGGTTATGTAGTGGGAGGTTGTATCTCTAATTCGAATACTGATAATAATGACAATTATTGTGGATTAAATAGCAATGTGGAAGAAGAATTACGCAAGTTTTTCGATTTAGAATCCATTGGAATTAGGGATGATCCTTATTGTAATGATGAAGATAAGGCATTAGAAATTTTTACCGAAACTGTTTCTTACAAAGATAATCGTTACGAAGTTGTCCTTCCCTGGAAGAAAGATTGGATAAATTTGAGTGATAACTATAAGGTCTCTGAGAAAAGGCTTAAATATTTGATAAATAAAATGCTAAACGATGATAATTTATTTTCTCAGTATAAAGAGATTTTGAAAGAATATCTTGAATGTGATATAATTGAAAAAGTGTTTGATTCACCTAGACCGGATATACCCATATTTTATTTGCCACATCGAGCGGTTTTTAGAGAAGATAGTGTCACCACGAAAACACGAATTGTATTTGATGCTAGTTCTCACGATGTAGGACAACTTTCTTTAAATGATTGTTTGTGGCCAGGTATTAATTTAAATCCTAGTATTTTTCAGTTGCTCATAAATTTTAGGTTGAATAAGATTGGATTTTTAGCGGATGTTGAGAAAGCATTTCTCCAAATTTCATTATCAGAAAGGGACAGAGATGCTGTCAGATTTCTTTTTTTAGAAGTTACCGAAGATCCTTCAAATAAAATGGCTGATGATTTGAAAATTCAAGTGTATCGTTTCAAGCGTTTACTTTTCGGATTAAATGCTAGTCCATTTCTCCTAGCTGCCACAATAAAGGAGCATATACCAAAATTTAAAGCTCAGTATCCAGAAACCTTTGAGATTCTCAATACTTCTCTTTATGTTGATGATTTAGTGAGTGGTACCCATAGTACTGAAGATGCTTTGAAGATTTCAAACGAAGCTAAGATTATTATGAAGCAAGCTAGTTTCAATTTGAGGAAATGGCTGACAAATGACAGATCGTTACTGGAACGATGGAAAAAGGAAGGATTCGAAATTTATCCATTTGATCAAAATAATAGAATGACAAATTCATTGAAGGTATTAGGGATATCATGGGATGTTGAACAAGATACTATTAGCATAGACATTTTGAGTTTAATAGAGTTTCTGAAGAATAAGAAAAATACTAAACGGTTTATTTTACAGACTTCCGGAAGAATTTATGATCCGACTGGCATCCTATCTCCATTTACTGTAAGACTTAAATGTCTTTTCCAAGATTTATGGATCCGGAAGCTGTCTTGGGATACTGAGCTCCCCTTTGACATTTGCGGAAAATTGACACAATGGTGTTCAGAACTCTCAAAATTAAATGAAATTAAAATTTCTAGATTTGTTTTCCTGTCACCTGATACAAACAATGTTGAAATTCATTGTTTTTCTGATGCAAGTCAAAAGGCTTATGGTGCTGTTGTTTATTTAAGAGTGCATGATTATGACCAAGTTTCTGTCAATTTCTTAGCATCTAAAACTAGAGTTGCACCAATAAAGACAATAACTTTGCCACGTCTAGAACTGCTTGGGGCTTTACTTGCAGCTCGTTTGGGATCAGAAATTAAAAAGATCATTGATCGTAAAAATGCTTCTAGAATTTTTTATTGGACAGACTCAAAGGTAACTTTATTCTGGATAAAGGGATCCAGTAGAAACTGGAAGTCCTTTGTTGCCAATCGTGTTGATGAAATCCGAAGATTAACTCAACCAGAAATGTGGTTTCACTGTGCCGGTAAAGACAATCCAGCAGACCTTCTTTCACGAGGAATAAGTGCGGACTCTCTTGTGAACAATTGCAAGTGGTTTACAGGTCCAAATTTTTTGATGGATCCAGAATTTTCCCCCTGTTGTTTGAAATCTTTTTCTTCTGGAATTGACTTACTAACTGAAAGTGAAAGTCAAAATTATATAAGTGAAATGAAAAATTCCGAAAAGGGAAATAACCGTGTAACAACCTTTCTAGCTACTGAGAATTTATCCTTTTTTGATAATTTTTTTGATTTTAGCAATGACTATTATAAGATTTTACATATTTTTTCTTTTGTTCTCAGATTTTTATATAATTGTAGGAATGCAGATAAAAGAAAAGGTAAACTGAGTTTAGAAGAAGTCAAGGAAGCTGAAAATATTTTGACTAGAGTGTCACAAAAATGTTTAGTTAGTAAAAGTGCTGTGGTAGGTAACCTTAATATTTTGAATCCTTTTATAGATGATAAGGGAATCTTACGTGTGGGCGGAAGGCTTAACAAAGCTTCCGTACCTTATGAGCAAAAACATCCGGCTATTTTGCCAAAAAATTCTAAATTAAGTAAGATTTATTTCAGTACTATGCATAAGCGTCTCTTTCATGTTGGTCCCCAAGGACTCTTGAATTCTGTTAGATTAAAATTTTGGCCTTTAGCGGGCAGAAATTTGGCAAGGAAAACGGTGCATTCTTGTGTTATTTGTTTTAAGGCAAAACCAACTCCTTGCTCGCAGCTAATGGGCCAGTTACCTTATGAAAGAATTAATGAGTCACCAGTATTTAATTGTACTGGTTTAGATCTATGTGGTCCATTTTATGTAACCTATAAAAATCAGCGCAAGGGTTCACTGAACAAAGTATTTATTTGTGTTTGTATATGTTTTGTAACTGGAGCCATTCCTCTTGAGCTTCTCTCAGATTTAACCTCAGATGCTCTGATTGCTACACTTAAGCGTTTCATGGCTAGACGAGGAAAATGTTCTAAGATTTTTACGGATAATGCTAAAAATTTCGTGGGAGCAAATTCCAAACTGAAAAGGTTCTACAAAATGATAAATTTTCCAGATGAAATTTTAGGAAATTATTTAATTTCTGAAGAAATTGACTGGAAATTTATACCGCCCAAATCCCCTCATTTCGGAGGACTTTGGGAGGCAGGTGTGAAATCAATTAAATATCACCTTAAACGAGCAATGGGTGTTTTAAGGTTTAATTATGAGGAATTTGAAACTATAGTTATTCAGATAGAGGGTATTTTGAATTCCCGACCTCTTACTCCTTTATCTAACGATTTTCATAATTTTGAAGTATTGACTCCGGGTCACTTTTTGATCGGAAGATCCATGAATGCTGTACCTGAACCAATGTTAATTGATACTAATATCAATCGATCAAACCGTTGGCAGAAGACTACGAGGGTCGTTCAGACAGTTTGGAAAAAATGGAGGTTAGATTATTTAAATACGTTACAGCAGAGATCTAAATGGGTAGTGGAAAAAGAAAATTTAAGAGTAGGAATAATGGTATTAGTAAAAGAAGATTTTTTGCCTGTATGTAAATGGGCATTAGGCCGCATTAGTGAGATTTATACAGGATCGGATGACAAAGTTCGGGTAGTCAAGGTTCGCACTAAATCTGGCGAATTAAAGCGTTCAATTACAAAAATAGCTGTTCTCCCTATTGATAACTAAAAAAAAAGTTATTAAAATATTGCAAATTTTGTATTGTTTTGTGTTATATTTTGTATATATTTGTTTGCTGTGACATTTTCTGTAACTGTATTTTATAAATTTATTTGATTGTAAAATATTGAAATTTGCATTTCAATCCGGGGGAGAATGTTTATTGTTGGAAATTTATAATTATAAGTCCCGTAAGAGGGCGTCGTGAACTCCCTTTGGTTGAAATGTGAAGTGAACTGAGTAGAAAAAATGTTGTTGTTGAAGTAAGAGAATTTGTGAAAAGAATAGCAACCAGAGAGTTTGCTACATATAGTTTTGTGAATAGAATCGCGACCGGAGTGTTCGCTAGTTACAGTGTGTTATATTAAACATATTTGAAGAAACAGTCCAAATGTTTATTATTGGAAAGTGTGTTTAGTGTGCTTTAATTAGAAATAGTATTTATATATATACAACGCTCAAGAACTAAATGTATTGAAGCCGTTTTACATTTAACAAAAGTGAATTTTAAATTCATTAATTTCATAAACATCTTCAACGAATGAATTCAAAATTAGTATCTTAAGATAAAGTGTACAAAAGATTAAAATATGATGTTAGATTTTATTAATTTTGAAAGCTTTCTACGTTGTTGCAAATTCTCTATGAAGATAACCCCTAAGCTTATATTTTAACATACACTTACAGAATGTATTAGTTCTAATGTAACGATTAAATATGTGTTTATATTGTTCTATTTGGCAATACGAAGAAAGATACAAAATTCATTTTTTTCCTATTTTGTTGTTATTTAAATGATCACAGTTTGTGTTAAAATAAGTCTGGTTATCTCTTACAAAGTTTCAAAATTTAGGTAACTTACATATGGTGAACATGACATGTTTATTATGTTGTACACCGAAGCGATAATTTGACTCCTTGCGTTCCATGGCAATATTTAACATTCGTAAAAGGAATTCGTTTATAATTTTTATCCTTATATGGCATATATTGCTTTCCGCGATTTTCAATACAAATTTTAACACTTTTTAACTTTTACCGATTTTTGTGTGTGCGTGCGTCTGGTTAGGTTCTACTAATATATTATTTTAAATATTTTAAACGTACAAAGGTAAAAAAAATATGAATTATCATATTCCTAAACAAAAGAATATGTAATATGATATATATAAATCTCTTTATTGCATTATAGTATATTTTTCAGACCTTTTAGGAAACTCTGCTTTATAAAATGTGAAATAAATTAAATTTTGAGCATCATAAATTTTAATTATTTTTTAAACATAAAAATATTTGCATTCATTGGAAAACATTTCAGTATGTATATTTTACGAAATGAATTTTTAACATAATTTTCTAAATTTTTTAGCTTTTCATTTGTTATTCTAAAGAGTCTATCTTTACTATATTTATTGAAAAATGCACAGACCAAAAAACAAAAATAAATGATTTATTATTTAAGCTCAGAATATGACATTAAATATCATTCTAAATAATTAGGTTTAATTTATATCATATTAGTATACATATTTTATCTTAAATTTGATATGTTTGCAATTTTGTAAAAAACATTTTATCCATTAAAATATTATCAAATAAAAATGTTCCTTTATAAAGTATTAAGTTAAGTAGATGAAATATGATTTTTATCTTTAATTAAGAAAAATGGTTTTTCACAAAATGCATTATTTACATCATAATTTTATGAAATGCTAAAATATAAATAAAATGTAAGCAATGTATTTCTTTTTTATCTTTTGTTAAATTTTAATTACTTCATATTAAAAATAAGGATATAAAATCGAAATATCCTACTTAAAAAAAAGATATTATATTTATTTTTAAAATATGAAAGCATAAAATGCAGCGTATCCATTTAAAATTGTAATATTCTAGTGAACAATATAATTCTAAATGGAAAATTTTCAGGTGCATTTGTAATTATCAAATGAGTAGCACTATAATTGTCATCTTGCCTATAGTTTTTCTGTCCGTCTTTCTGTCGGTGTGTCTGCATATAACAGCACAAAATCTAGCCAACCGAATTGCTTGAAATTTAATTTACAGTCGAGTCTCCCTATAACGAAACTCCATACATCGAATTTCTCTATATAACGATTTTTTTTAGGAACGGTCCCCTTTTCGCTCTGTTACATTAAAAACAGTCTCTATATAGCGAAATATCTATCTCCATATAACGAATTTTTTCATAAATTGGACTTAATTTATTCAGTTTTAAAAAAAGATCCGAAATCATACGGAATCAAATTTCTATCACTTATTTTGATTTATAGTTCAGTGCTGAGTTTTTTTTATGTTACTTATCTCCTTGTTATTTAAATCCAACGAATTTATCCCACCTCCCACACACCTTTCTACATTCTTCTCAAAACAGAGTCAATTAGATTGTGACACATATAAGAAAGGAATCAATGAGAGGCATATAAGAGAGGCCTTCAAATGGAGGAAAATGTTAACTACAATTTTTCATTCCTTGCTAAAATTTGTGCCTTTTTTTGAGAGCGTAACAATTTTAAAATCAAAACAACAAAAAATTACAGATATCTTCGTCTGAAATTAATGCAAGTCTTCCTTATTTGATTTTCATTAAGCTTTCAAATAAATGTATGTTCTCTTTTTTTTTGAAACTACTTAAATAATTAAGAAATAGAATGTTAGGTTAATATTTACTTTTAAACATTGCAAATTCTTAATTAAAAACATCAAAAATAATATTTTTCCAAAATTTACATATTACATACGATTTTTAACATCATTTTCTATACATCGAATTTCTCTTTATAACGAATTTTTTACTGGAACGATGGATTTCGTTATATAGAGACTCGACTGTATTTATCTTTTCATAATTCTGTTGTGTAATTCATTTCATATTTTATTTACTTACAGGGCAGTCAAAAATATTCTATGATTGAAACTAGTAGATGAAAAAAATGTTAATTTAAATGACATTATTTCAATTTTATTCAAATAATTCACTTTTAAAAATCCACTTTTATGTTTTTTAAATATGAAAGTTAAATACCGTAACGAGGGTTATATTAACATTCTTTAAGTTAAATAGTCAATCACTTCTATCATCGTGATTCTCTCTTTTTTAGTATTATGTTGATTGCAGATCATTTTAATTTCTGATGCCTCATAATGGTCATATTTCCTTCCAAAGTCTAATATCATAATGTACTATAAAAGAATTGTTTCTGAACTGCCCGAAATTTGTCTAACACCTGAGATAATATAATGGTGCAATGTCATTTGCTTTATATTCTGAAAATATGAAAGGTCCTTCCAGGTGAAGATCCATATTATTTTAAAATACAGAGTCGAATTTTTCATTTCCTTTTAATCAAGGTTTACTTGAAAAATAGTCCAACGCTTGGGGCTTAGACTCCTAGTATAAAATATAATTCACACCATTTGATTGTGTTGTTTTTGCGCTGTTACTTGAGCACGTGCAGATATATATACCCAGGCAACGATTATGTTTACTACGTATTTAGTTGATTAGGAACGTATCTAAAAATGGCTTTCGATTTCAAAATATAAAAAGGATCAAGTTTGATTTTACGTGTTTTAGAATCATATAATGCTTTTAAAGAAGAAAAAACACATAAATCTGTACTACATACACTTATACACATACACACATATAATTCTGTAAATACATTGAAAATAACACACCTCAAAGGAAAAAGAGTCATTTTGAATATTTTAAAATAAAATTTCTTTTAGTTCGGAAATAGAATACATACATTCGAGATTGTGCTTTTGGAAAAAAAATTAAATGCGATACCATACAATGAATGTGTTTCATTGGAATTATTTTTGTGTGTAAATAAAGTTCAATTTATAAATAACAACTTTTAGGGTAGCATGGTAGTTTAATTCTTTTTTCAAATGACTCATATATATTTCTTTTTAAAGGTAAAAAGTGATGAAGTTTATTTATTTTTTATATATTTTTGCAATACAAAAAAAAAAAGGTTTTATGATAATTTGATAAACTATCCCGTGAAAAAAAAAAAATCGATGAGATTTCTTATTTACTATTCTAAAGATTTAATAAAAATCCTTGAATTATGCTCTATAGTATTTGTTTTGTTTTCACTGTGTTCATAGAGATTATTTTCCAAATTTTCTAATAAATGTTGTCTTTCCTTTTTTTAACCTTGTTTTGCATGTAAAAACTTATTTTTTCTTTCATGAATAGGGTAAGTAATACTGTTAAAGACTAACTGATAAATTGGTCTTTAAATTTATAGGTGATAATGTTTCACTTTTAAAGAGTGAAAATGCTTATAGTAATGAAAATGTAGTAAAAACAGACATTTGAAGGAGGAAAAGCGAAAATTTATATTTCCTATAATTTGTAAAAATTTTAATAATCCAGTTGATACGAGAACACCATTACTATTTAAAGAACTGAAAGGGTAAATGAGGTAAGTTCTAACTATAAACACTTATAACGTTAAACCTTACCATAAATATTCAGATCTCAATGCAACAGCTATTGCACTATTATGTAAAAATGCATGAATACAAAATTTGTTATGATTATATGCTTTAAATTAAGCAATACGGAAATTACATATTTACTGATATTGATACGTGATGTTATATAATTGTGTCTGGAATAAGCAGAAGATTATTAGAAAAACAAACTTCTACAAACAGCGCATATCAAAACATTCGAGTATGTCACTGCGAAAATAAAACTGCTCTTATCGGAGTTAAAATGTTACAGAAAAATCACGTGACTTAAAAGGGCTCCGAAGTGGAGGGATATTAGAAGTGGGGGGAGAGAAAAAAGCTCAAAACAGCTATTGGTGGAAATAAAATACTTGTCTTCGCCAAAAGAGAAATAGCAGGTAGTTACACATGACTCCATCTTAAATACGACTTAATTACCAGTTGCAACCTAAAATGATAACCTATAATGCGATATAATTGACTGAAGTACGTACGATAAGATTTAATAGAATAATCACCATGGGAACTAAAGATGATCACTTATCATGCGATATAACTCAACTAGTAAAGCATTTAATAAAATGTATTGACGCTTAGTAACGTGTTTAACAAAACAAGAAAAACTTTTATTACTATCCTTTTAAGTTATATTTAACTTCATGGATTCTAAAGTAACTAGACAATTCTGCAATGATTATGTATTGAATATTTAATATGTGAATTATGATTTGCTAACTAAGTGTAGAACCAACAAGGTAGAAAATGTCCAAGCCGGGGATCGAACCCGGAAACCTTGGAAAAGTGCTCCAAGTGCTCAATCATTTAAACTACGTGGACGACACCCAGTCTGGCATTTTTTCACTCTCATATGTTGTTAAGGCTGCCCTGCAGCACATGATGGAAATCATCATGAAGACACAATCATATCAACATATGAAAGTGAAACAAAAAAGGCCAGGCCGGGCATTGTCCTCATAGCTTAAATGGTAGAGCACTTTGAGTGTAATTTCAAGGGTTCCGGGGTCGATACCCGGCTTGGACATTTTCCACCATGTTGATTCTGCGCTTAATTAGCAAGTTAAAAACCACATATTCAATATTCAATAAATTATAGCGTAATTTCACAGGTACTACGAATATAGATAATTGCGAAGCCATCTAAGAATGATTGCAATATATTAATTTCAATTTCTAATTGTTAAAAAGAAAAAGTATCAAGTTTGATTTTATGTGTTTTAGAATGATTTAGTGCTCTTGAAGAAGATATAAAGCATATCATTCTATATTCAAACTAGTAAACACATCGACAATGACACACCTCAAGGGAAAAAAAGACATTTTGAATATTTTAAAAAGAAATTACTTTTAGTTCGGAAAAGGAGTACTTACAATAGAGACTGTGCCTTTAGAGAAAATAATTAAATGCGATATCATCCTTTAAATCTGTTTTATTAGAATGCTTTTTATATATAAACAAAGAACAATTGATAAATCGTAACTTTTAGGGTAGAGATTTATTTAGATCTTTATTCAAGTGACTCGTATTTATTTCTTTTTAAAGGTAAAAAGAGATGAAGTTTCGTTTTTTTTTATTTCTTTATATTTCGGATATATAAAATCATTCTCTTACATACGGTTTTTTGATAACTGGATAAAATCACTTGAGAAATATAAAATAAATTGGATGAGACATCATATTTTCTAATTACAGAATTTAACAAAAATGTTGTTTTAATCTCTATAATGTTTGATTTGTTTTCATTATACTCCATAGACTTTATTTTTTTATTAATTTGTAAATTTTTATAATAAAAACTCTCTTTCAATCATTTTTTAGCATTCTTTTGCATATAAAAACTCATATTATTTTTTATGAAGCATGTAAATAAGGTGAAAAATATTAGTAAACGACTGACTGGTAAATTGGAATTTAAAATTATATTTGATCATGTTTCACTTTTAAAGAGTGCAAAAGTCGATAATAACGAAAATAATGCAAATACAGACATTTGAAGAAAGAAATGAGAACATTTATATTTCCTATGATTTGTAATTATTTTAATACGCTATATGATACGAGAACATCATAATATTTAAAGAACTGACGTACGTAAATAAGTTAAGTTCCTACTATAAATATTGTTGTCTGTATTCAAATCTCAATGCAACAGCTGTTGCACTCTCATATATGAAAGTGCATGAATATAAAACTTGTTATGATTGTATGCATTAAGTTCAGCAATACGGAAATTACCTATTTACTGATATTCATAGGTGATGTAATATCATTGTGACTCGAATAATTAGAAGTTTATTACAAAAATAAACATTAACAAATGTAGTCAACACGCATCAAAACATTCGCTTACGTCACTGTGAGTACAAAATTGCGCTTATCGGAGTTAAAACTTTACTGAAAAACCACGTGAGTCAAAAGCGCCCCTAAACAGATGAATAGGCACAAATGCTATTGCTTGAAATGACTAACGTCTCCTCGCCAAGTGAGAAAGAGCAGATCGCTATATATGACATAATCTTAATTAGGACATAATTGCTAGTTACAACCTAAAATGATTACCTATAATGCGATATAATTGACTGAAATACGTATGATAGGATTTATTAGAATGATCCCCATGACAACTTAAGATCATCACTTATCGTAAGCCATTACTGAACTAATAACGTATTTAATAAAACGTATTAACGGTTAGTAACGTATTTAATAAAACAAGAAAAACTTTTTTACTATCTTTTTGCGTTTTGATTTCATTAAATGTATTTTGAAATAACTAGACAAATTTCTGCAATGATTATATATATTAATGTTTACACCATTCGGTTTTTGCGCTGTTATATGCGAATATATGGCGGACGGACCAGATAATGACTATAGTTACTACGTATATAGATAATTGCGAATGCATCTTAAAATAGTTATCCATACATTTAATTTCCAGTTGTAAAAAAAAAAATGTACCGAGTTTGGTTTTATGCATTATAGAACGATATAAAGCTCTTGAAGAAGAAATGAAAACAGATTATCTGTACTCACTGTAGTAAATGCGTAGAAAATAACTCACCTCAAGGGAAAAAGAGACATTTTGGATATTTTAAAATGAAATTTCTTTCAGTTCGGAAATGGAATACATACAATAGAGACTGTGCCTTTAGACAGAAAAAATTAAATGCGATATCATCCACGGAATCTATTTTCTTGGAATGCTTTTTATATGTAAACAAAGAACAATTGATAAATCGGACATTTTAGGATAGTGTTATATTTAGTTCTTTATTCAAATGACTCGTATGTATTTCTTTTTAAAGTTAAAAAAGATGAAGTTGCGTTTTTTTATGTATATTCCAAATACACAAAATCATTCTCTTACATACGGTTTTTTTATAACTGAATAAAATCTCCTGAGAAATATAAGATAATTTTTGCTGAGATTTCTTATTTACTATTCTTAAGATTTAACAAAAAGAGATGCATTATGTTCTATAATGTTTGTTTTCTTTTCATTGCACTCTATAGAGATTATTATATTTTTTTTTAGTTTTCTAATAAGAATTGTCTTTCATTCTTTTTTTAGTTTATTTTGCATACATAAAAAGTCATGTTTGTTTTCATAAAACATGTAAATAGTGTAAGTAATACAGGTAAAACCGTACCTTGTAAATTGATACATAAAGATGATCATGTTTCTCTCTTAGTGTTTGGCAGGTAATATTACGTTCAAAAAGCTCCATGTTTACTGGAATATACTCCATATTTAAGTTTATATAAATCTATAGATTTAATGACTTTTTAATACATTGAAGAATGTTGAATACTTTCAAGTATTATGTTCACATTTGTAATTATTATTATTAATATTATTAATGTTGAAAGAATCATATTTTCTTAACATTTAAAACTAAGTATTATAAAACAACATTATAATTTTATCACAGAAGTTCTGTGGTTTTTAAGCGTTTTACACTATATGGCCAAAAGTAACCGGCCACTTGCGATCTTAGACATTTTGTTAAACATGTAGAAAAATAGATGAGGGATTCTCCTGAAACTCTAAGTGTGTGAATTTAATAGACAGGTCATACATTTCCGTGAATATTTTTTCCCGAAACACTATAGGGGACCGTCAACAAATTGAATAAGAACAAATCTCTTTTAGATAACTCTGACAAAAATAATGTAGCAAAAGCATTCAAAACGGTAGATTAAAACTACAACAAAAGAAATCAGGAGATATATTCAAAGATAATAGTGCGTGCTATATTATGCATTCTATATCGACAGTAATCAAAGGATGGATGCTCCACATCATTTTGCTTCATTTTGGGAAGTACGGATTTTCAGCTTATTCTATCGACGATCGCTTTTAGAATTGTCAAGCTATATTTTTGATACTTGAACAAAAGCTGCTCTATGCGTTTAACTAACAGAACATGCAAAAAAAATTGATAGCGTTTATGCATGCGCAATGAAAAATTACTTAGTAAACCTCCTCCTTTTTCATACAATTTTTATAATTTTTAACTCTGTAGACAGAGTATTATGTACTACGTTATTTTTGTCATTATTTCTAAAAACAAAATTATTTTATATTAAAAACTCTACAAATTATAAGCAAAAAACTTGGAAAAAATTGGGACGGTTTTTATAAAAACCTTAATTTCTCTACTGGTATCCACATAAAAATGAACAAAGTTTATAAAAATCTTCACGAAAATGTATGACCTGAACTATTTTGTAGATAATCTTAGAGTTTTAAAATAATTCCTTATGCACTTTTTTGATATTTAACAAAATGTCCAATATTGCAAGTAATTGGTCACCTTTGGTCATATAGGGTTTTTGTAGAATTATATTAAATTTAAAAAAAAAAATCTACTGCAGTCAAACTACAGCTTAGTGAACGGATATATCCGTTTGCGGCAGTAAGAAGTTTTAAAATTAAAATGCTGAGAATAACGAAAATGATGCAAATGCAGATATTTCAATAAAGGAGAAAATGCGAAAATTTATATTCCTTACCATTTGCAATAACATTAATAAGCTAGTGCATACGATGAAAATCTTATAATTTAAAGAATTGACATATCAGTGAAATATCGTAATAAATAGATATCTTGCTTTATATTACTATTTTTATGTAAATTCAAACATGCATAGACGCATACTATTATTACTACGAGTAAATAGTAGCAAAAGTTTGTCTTTAACCCTGCTGTTCTGTTCGCATTTACTATACGTATGTAGTGTTCGGGTCAATGTGACCCGATTTAGAATATTACATTTTCTAGCAATAAATGAAAATAACTATTTTAGAAATAATAAAAAAAAATAGTAAAATAAGCTTAAATATATATCAAATAATACAAAACACCAGTAAAATAACTTAAAAATATTTGAATACTTACTTTTATTTACAATTTGAACAAAAATAGCTTACGTGAAATTTGCAAGTGTGTTTTTTGCAATTGTAACATATTAGTTTTGGTGTCGTTAGTTGATGGGCAGAACTTGCATCTTGCACTTTTAGTACACAATGAAGTGTTCTCATCTGATTCCTAGGGTACGTTTGCACGTTTACTACGCATTCTCTTCACAATTTTGACTGAATCTTCGCTTCTGGGAAGATGCTGTCTTACTTCAATGTGTGGAAAAATTAGAGATTTCCCCAATTCTTCTAAAAAGAGCCTTCGTTTGGTTAATTTATTTTCATTCCATTTGCTGTTTATTGAAATCCATAGAATAAATGCATTGTAAGCAAATGTATCAAGCATATTATAGAATACTATCCTAGGCCAGCGATTTGTTTTTCTCTTACAAGTGTATGTACTCAAAAGTAGATCAAGACTATCCACCGTCCCTTTAGTTGCATTATAATCTAATATCATTTGTGGTTTTTTGTCAGGTCTGTCGCTACCTTCATTTTCATGATGGAAAGTGCTCATAAGAATAACATTTTTGTTCTTTTTAGGGATTTAGTTTACAACTGTTGTATCTTCTGTAAAATAAAATGATGAGCTGTGCACTTCTTTGTCTAGCATTTTCTCAGGAAGATCGGGCTTATTTTTTCGAATGGTGCCAAGCATAGTCATTTTCCCTTTTAGAAGAAGTTTTCCCAAGTTATAGGATGTGAAAAAGTTATCACATGTAACATTGTGCCCCGAATACCCATAAGTAAAGTCACTCACTACCCGCATACCCTGACTTTTCTCGGGCTTTGATCCTTGATTTTTTCCAGTATAAATTTGTGCATTCAGTACATACGAAGCTTTGCTATCGTATAAAGTCCATATTTTTATCCTATACTTGGATGGTTTACTAGGTATATATTGTTTGAAAGGGTATCGTCCATGAAATGCTACTAATTGTTCATCTACAGTAACATTTTCACTTGGATTATACAATTTAGGTTGAATTTCTATCCACTTTTCCCAAATATCTCGAACAGCAGCTAATTTATCTACAGACCTTCTTTCTTGCCTGGTAGATTTATTGTCAAAACGAATAGCTCTCGATATCATATGAAAGGTTTCGAGGGACATTGTAGCACGAAATATGTTTCTGCCTGTTTCTTGATTCCACAAACGTTTTTTTTTTTATTCTCCATATGATTTGTACACACCAGCTAATAATAATAATCCGATGTATGCTTGAAAAGTTTCAGTACTAATATCTTTCCACTCTTTTTCATATACTTTTCTTCCTTCTATATTAGTCATTTTTATGATTTTGTTCTCGATTGTAGAATTGAATACCGTCGCAAATGCGCTTTTTATGTCAGTTATCCTTGTCGTTGCATATCTTGTGACACCTGGAGTAGTTTTTATAATATTAGCAGACGTTAATCAACCAGAATGAAGAAGGGGATTCAATTTCCATACTACTTGACGATTCTTAGACTGAATACTCTGTATATTGTGCGTCTTTTGAATATCAATATCAAAATCGTTGTCAGAACTTTCACTTTCAATTTCCTCACTTGTATGATTTTCATACTCAGACGCATTTTCCTCTTCGCTGTCAGAGGCTTCCATTAATTTAGCAATATCAGCGTTGCTCAAATTTCTACGATTTGACATTTTTTCACTAATACTCAGAGATACAACTGTTCTTCAGATTATTAGAAAGTGAAATACAGCAAGAAAAAAGAAACGCTACTAACAGGTGCATTTTTTTCCTTACACCAATGATATCAACATTTGACTTAGTTCTCCTGTCACGTGATCTAACACCTGTGCCAACGAAACAGATTTCGAAATAGATACGTTGCAGTAATTATTTTTATTGAATGATTCCAAACAAAATTAAAAGTGCATGATAAAATTATTTTTTAACTCTGGTCAATATGACCCGAACAGTACATTAGGACTAAGTTAAAAAATATCTCTTGGAAATATAAATAAACGTAAATACTTCTAGGAATATATAGTTATATTACTAATGAACAAAGTCAAAAAGTTTCATGGAAATATCTCTGCGGTAATTTTTTTTATAAGTGAACAATAAAATTTTCGGGTCAAATAGACCCGAACAGAACAGCAGGGTTAAACAAAATAATACTCAAATAAAAGTCACGTACGTTAATAGTACAGCAATCCCAAATATGTTATTTGTGAAAATTCAAAATTTTCATAACATACAATGTTAAAATTACAAGAAAAACATCTGAGAATTAAGCTGTTGATTTTTAACATATCAGGAAGTTATATTTTATAAAATTTTTGATATAACTATTTCATTTTCAAAAGGTATTAAATTATGCATAAAATATCTTTCTAAACAAAATTTTGCGAAAAAAATGTGTATCGATAATCGATAATATAACATTATTAAACCTTTTATTTCTTCTTTCTATTTAACAATAATATTATAAATTGTATATTGTATTTTACAATTCCTTATTTTTTATAGAATATTTTACAATATATATATATACATATATATATATATATACAGAGAGAGAGCAGAAAATGTATAATGTATTTTCTCTTCTACCTTCAATGTATATATATATATATATATCAATCATATGTGTTTTGTTATCCGAGAAATTTGTTTTATATAGAGCAGAAAATGTATAATGTATTTTCTCTTCTATCTTCAATGTAAAATCCGCTGTTAAAATTTAGTGTATACGTGACTGACATCTTGCTACATAGAATGTATAATTTAGAATTTCAGTCACTTATCAAGTTTTTGTTTAAGACTATTTTGGGATTGAAGAGAAAAATATATTATATTTAAAGTCAGCGAATTGTATTAAAATATGCATACATATATAATATGCATGTTTTATTAGTTGTTTAAAATTTATTTATCGAAATAGTTATCGAATATTTATTTTTAAATGCATCAAAAATTCTGATTTAGACTGTGAAAGCATTTATTCATAAGTATCCATTAATATTTATGTTATTTACATTATTTGATACATATATTTTTATATTTTAAACGTAACATTTTAAAAATCAAAAACAGAATTTTGTTAAACGCAAGTTAATTTTTCCCACCATTATAGTTTTAAGGCAATATTAAAAACGAAACCAAATAACATGTTTAAAAAAACCTATATGACTGTTAGTACAGATATATGCTGAGTTACATAACGGCCATTGCACGGTATTTCCTATTTTTATGAAAAAAAGTTATTTGGAATCTATATATCGGTCTGATAATGAGAAAACAATAAAAAAAAATATTAATAAATAAGTAAATTAATTTTAAGCTAAAATCTGATATTTTATGACATGCACTCTAGATATACAATTTCATCTTTCCCAATTTTAAGAGTGAATTTTATATTATTATCAGTTATTCTTTCATCATCATCCTTGATAAAATAAATTAGATAAGTGATGATATAAAATTCACTCTTGAAATTATTGGCATAACTTTATTTAAAACTAACGAAAACCTCGACATTGGCAGAATTTTTTTATAGAAAACCGAACAGATCAAATAATAAGATCCCTTATAAAAGATCATCACCATTTTTATATAAATTGCAGTTTACGTGTTTAAAATAGACAAGCTTTTACAGTATGTTCATATATATATATATATATATATATATATATATATATATATATATATATATATATATACACGGTGAACATAAAGACCCAGCCCATTTTGCACAAATAATTAGTGCATGGATTTTATATTCCGGGTGAATGACACTCCAAGGATATGCTAACAATAGAAAAATATGTTGCGGTTGTAACGGCACGTTTGCGTGATCAGACATTCGAGGAGATTAGGGAGACATTTCGAAGAAATTTTGGAAGAGAGGTTCGAACACGAGGAAATATCCAAAAATGGTGAACATTGGTGGATTTTATTGGTTGGGTGTGCATCACGGAACATGTCTACAAAACTAAGGTTACAAATGTGGCATTCCTAAAACCACGCATAAGCCAAGCATGCGAAATGATCACCGTGGGGTTCAAGGAAAAAGTGTTTGGAGCTACACTGAACCGGTGGGAAACTTGTTTCGAACTTGATGGACATCACTTTGAAAAGTACTAATATGCTGTATAACACTACTGAAATATAAAATTCACGAATAGATTATTTCTATAAAATGGGCTGGGACTTTATGTTCACCCTGTATATATATATATATATATATATATATATATATATATATATATATATATATATATATATATATATATATATATATATATATGTATATATTTCTTTATTTATATATATATCTATTTAAGAGATTAATGCCATCAGAGATATAACCAAAGAAAATGCGTTTTTAACATTCCTGCATTGTCAAACTAATCTACGAAATCATTTTTCATGCAAATATCAAAAAAGCGAAATATAAAGACGTCATATCCAAAAAGTTTAAATATTTCCGAGGTTTACGTGAAATATTAAGATATGCTCTTCTGAAAAGAAATGTAAATTTAACAGCCTGTCCAGTTAATAAATTAAAAGAAGTGATTTTTAGAAAAGTGTATCTATCATTCGAAGATGAATTAACTGGTATACTTGCCATTTGTTTTAGAACTCATAACAATAATGAAATTCATCGGAATGACCAATTGAAAACTCAGACAAACAAACAAAACAGAGGAATAAAATGATATAAAGCAAACATAAAGTTTTGTCTCCAACCCACAGCTCTCTCTCTTTTAAGTTTTAATCAGAATATCACAATAGATTTTCATAATGTGAAATTCACATTCCCAACATCCATGTAGTATGCATTAAGTATCAGAGAATCCATAAAATTCATGTGTATAAAAAATCAAGTGTGTAATGACACTCTATCGTAAAGAATACCAGTTTAAGGTTCAATATCCTAAAAATAAGTCCTGAAAACTTCAAGAATCTAACTCATTATAATGTATGGTACGGTACTTAAATATTTTTGTTCTAACTATTTTTACAACGAAATACAATGTACTTCAACCTTCAAGCTGCGTATTCAAAATGAAAAATGACAAATTAGAACAGAATAAAATATTAAAGTAAATCTAATCGCAATTAATAATAATATACATTTTGTCTTATTAAGTTTAATCCAAGAAATAACCTCTACTTTAAACTATAATAATTATTAGCCCTCTAATTTTCAAAATGAAATCACGTATTTGTACAGCAGATAGCTGTAAAAATATTCTCTGATGCAGAGCTTGGATAAGGCTTGAAAGCATTAAGATATTTTAAATTAGATAATTATGTTGAACTAATAACTTCTCTTTGATTATTTTAATCTTCTTTCAAGCAAAACAATGAACTTTTTAAAGTTCCTATAGTTTATATAAATGATCTGTTTTATAAGATCAGGCTGTTTAATAGCAACACCTCGTGTAATATATAACTAATTATTATTGTTATTATTATCATAATTCAGAGACAATGTGTTTCGTGCAAATTTAATATACATAAAAATTGTTTAGTTCCTACTGCAGTTAAAAAATTATGTTAGCAATCAGGCTTCGCATATTGATTAAAATGAGTTATGAATAATTAAAGTATGTTTGAAGTATGTATTTTTGAGACATTTTTTTAATTTTATAAATCTTTTATTGAAAACTTCTGCATTTTCACAAAAATGCTTACTGTGATCTGTGATCACTGTGAAAATCTCTTACTGAGCCAAAAGATATCATTCGACCCATTACTGAAAATAAAAATGTAAATTTTCCATATATTTTTTTCTAGTCTATTATTTTCTCTGACATAATTTAAATGTATCAGAAAAAATGTACGAACACAATTTGTAAAACAAAATGTGTTAACAAAATAAAATAAAATAAAAAATTAATATTAATACTATTTGTACTTTTAATTTGTCATGTAACATATCCTTGATAATAAATAAAGAAAAAATACTAGGTTTTACATACCCATTTATTAATTACAGCACAGGAATTTAAGATAAAAAATGTTCTTTTATAATCATACTGTAAAACAATTATATGTCGTTCAAAATAAAAAAAAAATAACATGCAATTCTCATTAATATCCTTTGTCTTTGCATAAATTAAATCCTATTTATGAACAGTGATAAAGACTCTAGAAAAATCACGACAAAGAAAAACACTTTTCGGAAATTATTAAGTTACGAAATGCTGTTGTAGTCGCTCTATAGAAAATGTATTGGTTTAAAAAATATACAAAAAAATCTTTGCCACATTTTAGCGTAATATTTAGTTCATTGTGTAGATGTGATTGATGCGATGTACCATGTAAGAAAATATCATTTATTATAAGATATCTAGAGGAGATTTAATAATCTTCATGAAAAATTTCTTATTGAAAATTAAAGAGATTAAATAATAAATAACTTCTAAGGGTTTTTTTTTTTTATTGATAGAAAATAAAGATTAATGGTTCAGTAAAATCGCTTGACTAATTAACGTGAGTTTTCTTTTTATGAAATTGTTGAGTAGTGGTAAAATAATCTTATTCAAAATCTAAAAGATTTACTAATAGAACGAATATTAGATAGGTTAGAAGAGAGTTAGCTTTAATAAGTCGCAGAAATTCAGCTCCCTGTTAAGTGATTTACAAAAACAAGAAAGAAAAAAAACACTAATCCGCGACAATTTATGTCAGGGACTACCTGAATATATGTTTTTATTTAAATCCGTGCAGTCTATCTTGAGATGCAGGTGAGACGAGAATAATAAAAACGCAACGTAGCAGTGCCACCTGTTGAGCGATTTACACCAAAAACTAATCTGCATCATTTAATATCAGGGACTACCTGAATATATATTTTATTAAATTCCTCGTTTTAGTTCTTGTGATACCACGCCCGCCAAATATGTGGGATACAGATGCACAGGCAGATATTTTATAAAAACTTTTTTTTTAATGTATGAACTTTATAACGTGTTAAAAGTAATAAAATCGAATTTGGAAAAAATTTTACGAATCTAAAACTTTCTTCTTGTAAAAAGAAGAAAAGAAAAAAAAACAGAAATTAAAATGCTCAACACATTTCCATACAATTTCTGTTTAGTAATTTTCGGTACTGTAAATTTTACATTTCTGAATATCGTACATTTTAAATTTTTACACCGTCGTATAGAGAAAAAAATGCGCTTTTAAATTCCCTTTGTTTCAAAGCTGTATCTCACTTTACTTTGATAAATTATTTTTTTTTTACAATTTTTAGTACCAATTATGTATTTGTGGGAACAAAATCGCTCCCTTTTCTCTCAAAATTGAAAAAAAATAGAAAAATAGGAATTCAAATTTATAAAATCCGGTGAATTTCTGTTTTATTTCATGTAATGATTTGGTTAATTGAGTTTTATAGTTATTTGTTAATTTTAGCTTAAAATAATATTTGCTTGAGTGTTGGAGTGACCAATATATCATGTATTTTTTAATGTAACTAATTCTGTAGATTTTTTATAAATAAATAAAACCGTTTGTTTTTAAAGATTTTCTTTTTTCGAATTTCGACGGGCTCCACTTCGTAATAATAAATTCAAATAATCTAGATAGAACGAATGGTGATTACTTATTTATGGATCAGCGTGAAAGTGATGGTAAAGAAGAAACTGAATTTAAATATGTGCCTGAAGGTAAAACAGAAAATGAATATGATCAACTTTTTATGTTATCAGATAAAAAACATTTAAGCTCACAAGGTAATATTACTTCTTTCAAATCTCTTAAATGTATGTATACAATCTTCAAACTCTTTCAAATTACTTCTTTTATTTATAAACAGTTTTTTTTATAAATGGGCATAAAAACCTGTTTTTATGCCCATCTTTTCCGTAATTTTAAAACTATCATTTTTATATTCGGCGTTTAAAGGGTACTCGCAAATTTTTATATCATTTTTGGTATTGGAAGTGCACGTTATAAATTGAAAAATAACTTCAAAATGCAAGTTTAAAAAAAAGAAAAATAGTTAAATTTAAAAGCGCATACCAAAATTAAAAACGCAATTTCTTGTAATAATTTCTCAAAAACATACTGTAATCAATTTCTTTGGTGTGTCCCTGTAAGTGAACGACAAATGCTGTGAATACCTTATCCTACTGTAGTCATCTCCGAATGAAATACACTGATTTATAACATTTTCAATACACTTGAAATAGCGTAATGCCATTAAAATTAACTGCAAACTTTTTTCTCGCTTATACCATAATGTAATATAACACTTTTAAGTTTCTCCTGAAATAGACTGTTAAACCCAGATACTTTATGTACAATGCAAACGTCCCTAGTTGACCCTAAATCAGGTTTACCAATTGCATAAAAATCAGAGTATATTCTATGTCAATTAGAGCATGGAGAAACGGTCAAATGAACAGACGAACAGACAGACAAAATGCATAAGCACGTTGCTGGAACGTGCTAAAAATAAAACATAAGTGCTGGAAAAAGTAATAAAGTGAATTATGCAACTACATTAAAGTAACAAATAAAAGCACAGTAGTTTAAAATTTAATTTAATTTTTTTATTTGATTTATATTTTGTTGCTTAACCTTTTCATACTAGAAAAATATTTATTTATGCTACCTTTTATTAAAGATTAGATTTTCATTTTATTGAAATATACCCTGTGAAAATCTTTTTTATCAAAATGAAGTAAAATAAAATCATTAAAATATTTTTTTCTGTTTAAAAATTAAAAGCAATTTAGTGTGAATTTAATTTGTTTTATTTTTATTAAATATCATGTACTTCCAAAAAATATATTTCTATCGAAATGAAATCTGCTGAAGAAACAGAAATACATATATGGAACATATATTTATAAAATAAATGTCAAATAAATAAATATGAAATCAATTTTGTAATCAAAAAATGCATCTCATCACAATCAAAAATCTCACTTTTCAGTTCATTTTTCGAAATGCATCAAGTTGCTATTTTATTAAAAGACCTTAAAGCAAAACTCAACATATATATATATATAACATAATAAATCCTTTCATAAAGATTTCTTTTTTTTAATTGTTTATAATTTGTTTAGTCTATATATATATATATATATATATATATATATATATCAGTTTTTATTAAAAGCGGAAAAAATAAATGATTGATTCGTGATCAAAATTTAAAACGCATTTTACTTTTATTCTTGATGTATGCATTCTAGAAAAATAATGGAACAATGAAGGAATGCTAACGTTTTATATTCGTTATTTCAAGTACATTTTAAACGACAATAACTCTATATTTAAAATAAGTAGAATATTTTCCAGATTTTTTCTACTTTTATGTAAAGGAAAGTAATCGTTTTTATGTTTAATTTTGTTATAAAAATACATATAATATTAAAATATGAATAATTTAAATTTCTATCGAGTGAATGGTGTTGATAATAAAGTAGAATGGCACAAAACATTTAGAAATATTTATCAGGAATAAAAAAAAAAAAAATAATTTTGTAAATTGAGGATTTTGTAAGAATATTTCACTAATATTATAGGTCTACATAAAAGATCCGACACATTTTGATGTTTAAACACGTTAGTGCATTTTTTTTTATTTGTAAAATCACTCTAAAATGATTAATAATGTTCTGAAAAATGTGAAAAATTGACAGTAAGTATTGTGGTCTTTAACCATAAATTATTTTTTTTTCTTAAGGAAACAATGGTTTTTGAACTCAAATATTCCAGTCGCACCAGAACTTCATTTCTGAGAAAAATTAAGAAACAACGGAAAAACAATATGAATTTTATTAAAATGTCGCAAAACAAAAGCTGATTGTATTAAAGGATTGCAAAAAACACCGCGATTTTCGTCAAACATTGGAAAAACAAAATACCCAAATTGGGTTCAAAGATTTTTGGGTACAGAATTGTTCCAATTTGGAAAGTTCAGTTTGTAGCAAAAATCGTTTTAAATAAGTCTGACTTTTAATGACATTAAAACAATTAAAATATCTTAGAAAGTATATACATTATACCTAAGAAATTTTGATTAATTTAATGTTAAAAAAGATCTGCTCTGTTTTGAACCATTTTGGGTTATCTATTTTGGGAACAATACTCTACCATTTTGGAATCCTTACTGTACCATTTCAGGAATATTTCTATACCCAGAAATCTTTCAACCCAATTTGGGTCTTCAATTTTTATAGTGAAGAACCGTTGAAAAACGTCCGTGTTCATTTCCGTCAAATGAACACGCGAATTTCGTCAGAGGATCGAAAAAATAAAATAAGAAATAACATTTTTCTCAGAGAATTGCGGAAAAACGCAATTTTCGTCAAATGATCTTTAAAATGCAAAATTCGCGACTGGAAAGCATGATGACTTAGACGCCAAATATTAGTTGCCAATTCCAAAAACTTAGTCATCACATGAAGGCTGGCTACCGTGATTCTGCCCTTATATCTTTAGGTCATCAATGTTCGACATTTTCCTCTTCTAAACAATGTCTAACAAATAACCGAAGTAAAAAGTTCAATGTCATTTTGTTTTATCTCACAAATAAAATAGTAAGAATCCAACAGTGTTGCAAAGCAAATTGTCTCTCACACAAAGAAGGTATATTCCTGTGTTACGCTGTTAAAAAAAATGTAATTTAAGAATTTACACCAACCATTTGAAAAATGTTTTACTCGAAACATTCATCTATCATTTTAAGCTAAATACCAGTTGTTTTATTGTGTATTATCCGTGCCACTGCTATAAATGGCTTTATACATGTTGAATTTGAAGGTACGATTCTTTTAAGTTACATCACTCCATTGTCGCCAAGCATAAAAGTTGGCGACGAAAAAAACATTTCAAATTATGTAACATTGTTGGTGCGATAGTAATCATTATTAAAATACAGCTTTGGCATATACTGTTATACTTGTAAGACTTTGGCATATACTGTTATACTTGTAAGACTTTGGCATATACTGTTATACTTGTAAGACTTTGGCATATACTGTTTCATTTTACAGAGCAGAATTTTGGTGATGGAGGTTTTAAACCAAAGTCGATCGCAGCACGTGCATCTGTGAATGGGTCCATCAGACATTGAATCAAAAGTGTTTTTTTCCAGTTTTCCCAAGCCGATTTCTCTTTAGTTTTCTTTTTAGGTGGTGAAAAATCAAGAGTAATAGCTATAACATTTTCCGGCTTGTTAGAATCACTATTGGCACTCAAATTTTCCTGGTTAGAACCGACCGATTGTAAAACGCCATGGCTAGTGTATTGGTCGCCCTCGAGACATGATGTTTTACAATTAATCGGTTCGGCATTAAATTGCTTCCTTTTTCGTGATCGCCTTTCAACACGTAATTGGTTTTCAGCGGCTCGATAATCTTTTAATTTTCTCGTTTTCTGCATTGAAAGACGTTTTTGCGCCAAACCAAATACAGTACTACTTATTTATACCGTCGACCAATTTCGCCAAATGATACGATTCGCCAAACTAATAAGCAACTTATACATGTTGACTATTTTTTTTATTAATAACAAAAGAACAAATAAATTAGTAAAACATTAATAAAAAGTCGAAATAAAAAACACTTTATGATTGTTTAAGTACGCTTATTGTATTTAATGCCATTGAATGCGATATTCATGGTCATTCATTTCTTTGGCTTCAGCTTTTCCCGTATCTGTCCGTCTACCCATTTTTAAATTTGTTAGTTTTCTCCTTTATTACAATGATTTTAAACATTTTAATTTCCTATTCAAATAAAAATTCTTCTAAAAGTAAAGAATTTAATTTAAATTCTAATAAAAATTCTTCTAAAAGTAAAGCATTTAATTTAAATTCAAAAGTGACCACGTCAGTTTGTCAAACCTCCACCGAAAACAACAACCATTTTTCAAAAATTGAAAAAAAAAGATGTTAGCAGAGTTTATTGTTTTTTAAACAAAGATTCCCGTAAAATTCCAGAAAATTTTCCGGTTTTTTTTAGGAAAAAACTTTAATTTATCTGGAAGTTACAGAATTTTTTCAATTAAAAACAGTGAATTATACTGGCGTCCATTGGCTTGTACAATTTTTGTAAAAACGTCCTGCTTTTTTACAGTATTGAGTAGTTGCTACATCCTTCCGTCTTAAGATAGATCAGCGAATATTCTTTTAAATAAATCCCGCCGCAAATTAAATAAAACTGACCTTTACACACACACGCACACACAAATCATAATAATAATAATAAGAAGAAGAAAAATCACATTGTATATAAAATTTAACGATAACTTTGGGAATTGATTTATGTAATTTATGATTAATTTAATTTCTTTGAAAATTGTAAACTGTATACGTTGTATGTTTCAACGGTGTTTATGTAACCAAAATAAGAAAAAATATTCTAACATAATAAATCTTATCATAAAGATTTCTTTTTTTTTTTAATTGTTTATAATTTTTTCAATAGAAAACATTTTTAATTTAGAGATAAAAACAATTTGTGGTTTATTGTTATTTTACACTTAATGATTGCGCCTTTTCACAGAGAAATCAATATATTCTCGTATAAAGTTCAGTTTACTCTAGTTCTTTTTTTTTTCTGCAGTCATCTTGTTAGTCGCCTACATATATTAATCAAATCTGTTATCAGTAAATAACAATTCCTTTTTTCCCCAACTCTGACGTTTGTATTTTTTTACCATTTTTTTGTTGTTAATGTAAGCACAGTATGAACAACATTTATTTGCTACGTTACTACTGTTTAATCTCATTTTTCTCCGCTTTCCAAAACACGTTGTTTTTAAGCTTTCTATTTAGGAGAGTTGTTTTCAATAAGCAGCATATATCTTTAATAAACATAAATTTAAGAACTGTAAAAAAAAGGAGCAAATGAAAACAAATAAGAAAATAAAGAAATGTAAGAATATATTTTTGTTTTAATCGGGTTTTTTCTCTGGCTTTTCTTTATCTAAAATATTTTAAAGATTTTAGATATATGTTATTTTTTAAACTGTTAGCTCATTTTATATATTTATAGAATCAAGGAAAATTCCGCAGTTTTTTTTAATACTTTTGTACTTTGGAATATAAAAAATAGCTTTTTTAGATTCGTAATTTTAAATTATCTGATTATTAGTTACTAATTAAGATTTATAACTACTGTTTTATAATGAATTTGGAGCTTTTTGAAATATTCATAGTAAATGTACTTTTTTTAAAAGTTTAATGAATGTCTCTTCACTTAATATGCAAGAAAAAAAATATTGATGTCTCATTTTAACTGAAAATAGTTATTAATTTAAATTAAATCACTCAATCAAACTTTTCATATTTGAATAGCTACGTCACACTTGTGTAAAAATATCAGCACACACACACACAATTATATATATATATACAATAATAGCAGAACGGCACAAATTTATGTATGCATAAAGACAAAGAAAACAAGTCTTAGAAAATCCTTTCTTTAAAATGCAATTACTGTTATTTTCACAAATACACAGCGCCGAGAGGTGTAGGTGGAAAACTTGCATCATTTACTGATGGATACGAAAGAAAACCCAATCACGGATATCTCCACCGGTGAAAATTAAAAACAAAATTCGATAAGTTACAATACATCGAAAAGAATATTATAACAATAAATGTATTAGAATAGAAAACCGACGATTTGAATTGCGTAAATAATGTATAAGAAATGAGCCCTTTGAAATCTACCATCGAGTTTCTTCATTAGTGCACGATTCAGTGAACTAGAAAAGCAAAACTGAGCAAAGAACATGAACATGAAGAAGCAATTCAGGGGCTTCCCAGTTGCGATGCAACTCTACGCCCTGTCGATGACTAAATTTAGAGCACATCTTAGGTAAGTCTGATATAAGACTAGCTGTAGAACAAGTTCTACAATAAGAGAAAAAATAAACTGGATACACAAGTACAGGTTGAATAAGTCTTTGGATTGGCCCATTGACCCATAGTAGCGGAGAGCCGGTGGTGACCATTGACGCATCGTAAATTGTGAGGCCTTGAAAAGGGCCGGCCCACACCGCTGAACACCCGAGCTGCTCTAAACACAAGAAGATCCGGGGACGAAATGATGACAAGATAAGTAAGTGTGGTCTATATGTAACAGTCGACTGCGCCTGCAGCCACTGGGGTACTAGACAGAGGAACGCAAGCTATATACCCGTTACGGGAACGATCCCGCCAAAAGAAAAGCAACCAATGAAAAGAAAGCCGTCTGAACAACTGGGTCGACAAGTAGAGACATCTACTTTAGAACGAACAAAATAAAACTAAGAAGGGGAAAAACATTGAACTAAGTACTTCCGAATGCTGGGAAAATAAAGTGTACTTGATAAGTCATTGACTAAGGAGTGAGAATTTTTATTGATGTGGTAAGCTTCCCAAAAATTAAGATCAAGAATAGAAGGACACTTATGGATAATGGTGGCTGGAGAAAAGTTGAACCTATATTTGGAAGATCTTCGATGGTTTATTCAGCCACCATTCAGTCACTGCGAAGTCAAATTTCATCGGAGTACAATGTTGAATACCGGCTCTTTCAAATGGAACGTTTATTGTTTCAAATGGATTAATATCGAGGAAAAATTAAGAGCATTTCTCTGTTGATATGACTGCATATAATAAATTAATTTGAAGCTGCCAATGTTTTATGTCTTCGATTAAGCCATTATATTCTTCTATATTCTATATCATTAGCCACGGTTCCTGTGTTACAGAATTGAGAAACCCTCTTCTTTTTAGGAAAAACTAATTGCGTTACGATTATTTCTTATGCTCCCCGTGTTATAAGATATATATATATAATGTAATTTTTTATGCTAAATGTGGTAAATTCATTAATTCTTTTTAAAATTCGCTTTTTTATTTATTTTTACATTTAGTGTTGACTAAACTAGTTTTAATAAAAGTACAAAGAAATAACACAGTCATAAGTTTAAGGCAATTTATAAATATTACAAAAAAGTTAATGACATCTTATTATTCTTATTCATTAATAGCAATGACGAAAAAACCCTGTAGTAATGAATAACTGGTTACTAGACAATAAATAAAATTACCGTCATCATTCACAAGTTAAATGTATTGTTCTGAGTAATATATTTTCCAAATCTTTGACAAAGAATCAAAGGAATATTTTGTTCTTTGTCTATATTTGATTGATGAGATCCACTCAGCAGAAAAAAAAGATAATTTGTTACAAAATATTTGATGGGAATTGGATAATATGTTTCTGGTTTTTTTTTCACCGCTTTATCAAAATCCAATAATTTATAAAACAACAAAGGTTTTCTTTATCGTTTATTTTATAAAGTAAAAGATGGATAACTTCGTAATTTTATTGAAACAAATCTTTTTACATGTATGTTTGCACTTTAGGCGGGATTTTTTTTTATAATGGAAATTTATGTAAAAAATAAATGAAATTAAACAGTTTTGTAGGTGAATATAGATATATATATATATATACATATATTGCAAAATTATTTAAAATACATTAAAATACATTAAAAATCATTAAAAAAGAAAAAACATACTTTCCAATTCACATGGTCTCTTCAAGTGTTATCTAAATGCGGTTAATTATCTTTGAACATATTCTTTGTTTTTTAGGAATAGTAAGCATGATAAGATAAGAGGAAATTATTAATAATTAAAAAAAAAAACTATTTATTGTGTAGCAATTCCATCGAAACTTCATAGTAAGTCAATGTATTGACAAAAACTGTATCTTTTCTTCTGTAGATGCCCGGGGGTATTAATTGTGTTTTTCACATAAATTTGAAAAAAAAACTGATAAAAATAATTGACAATATGGAAGCGTTTAGAAGAGCCAAGTTCACTGTAAAAAAAAAAAAAAAAAAAAAAAAAAAAAAAAAATCTGTAAAGGTACTACACTTTATCTAGGAAACTGGGATTCCAAGAACTTTTCCTGTAACGGTAACAACAAAAACTCAAGTTTTAAAATCGGTTACATGGATTTTTCCTGTTAGCGTTACATGGAAAGTTCTTGGAAACCCAGTTTCCTAGAAAATGTTTAGTACCTTTACAAATTTTTTTTTTACAGTGTTCGACTAGTTTATGTTCTTATAAACACATTATTAGTATTTACAAATCTTCTGGGTAAACCAGGCTTTGCGCAAATATTCTGAAAAAAATATATAGTATGAATTCTGAAAAAAATATTCAAAAATTTTTAACTTCAAAAGTCTGTGGCAAAATAATTGAAATCTTAAATAATATAGAATGCATGTAAAATTTTTCATTGCACATTTTACATTCAGTGCACCTTTATATGCACGGCCATATTACATCATTGACTAATACATATATATATATATATATATATATATATATATATATATATACACTGGTGTCCAAAAGTTAAGCATAATTGGTAATTAAGTGAGTAATGAAAGAAATATAAATCGAAATGTGGTGAAACACCAGGTGTGTAAACAAAATAGTACGCGTCATATATTTTCGCGAAGAGTTTTCCCCGAAATCAAACAGGGGACCGTCAACAAATTGAAAAAAAAGAAGATTTTTGGATAACCCAGTCAAAACTAACGTAGCAAAAGCGTTCAAACTGCACATTATGATTAAGTGGCTTATTGTAATGTACTGTGTTTATTTTTATAAGGATAGCATGTATACTCGTAGAGAAATTAAGGTTTTTATAAAAACAGTCTTAAGTTTTTTGCTTATAATTTGCAGAGTTCTTAACATAAAATAATGTTCTTTTCTGAAAATATGACCAACATCATTGTACAGAATACCCTGTCATCAGAATTTAAAAATAATAAAAATTGTAACAAAAATGAGTAGGTTTAGTAAATAACTTTTCATTGCGCATGCGTCAACGATGTCAAAATTTCATTTGCATATTGTGTTAGCTAAATATATAAAGCAACTTCTGTAAAAGTTTCAAAAACATAGCTTGAAAATTCTCAAAATGATCGTCTATAGATTCAACTCAAAATCCGTTATTCCTAAAAGGAAGCAAAAAACAGGGGTTTTATCCAAATATAGTTGTACGTGCAATATTGTGTAGGCACTAAACAATGGAATATGGATACAGCCCCTCATCTTTTTCCTTCATTTAGGGAATAAACGATTTTGATCTCATTCTATCAACGATAATTTTCGGAATTTTTTTAAGCTATGTTTTTGAGACTTTCACAAACGTTGCTCAATACACTTAACTAACATAATATGCAAATGAAATTTTGATATCGTTGACGCATGCGCAATTAAAAATTATTTACTAAACCTACCCATTTTTCATATAATTTTCATTATTTTTAAATTCTGATGACAGGGTATTGTGTACAATGATATTTCTCATATTTTCAGGAAAAAAAAAAAAAAAAAAACATTATTTTATATTAAGAACTCTGCAAATTATAAGCAAAAAATTTAGGACTGTTTTTATAAAAACCTTAATTTCTTTACGAGTATACAAGCTATCCTTATAAAAATAAACACAGCACATTACAATACACCCCTTAATCATAATCTGCAATTTGAACGCTTTTGATACATTAGTTTTGACAGGGTTATCCAAAATATCTTTATTTTTTTCAATTTGTTGACGGTCCCCTGTTCGATTCCGGGGAAATTTCTTCGCAAAAATATATGACGTGAACTATTTTGTTTACACACCTAGAGTTTTACCAAATTCGATTTATATTTCTTTCATTACTTACTTAATTACCAATTATGCTTAACTTTTGGACACCAGTATATATATATATATATATATATATATATATATATATATATATATATATATATATATATATATACATATTTATATATATGTATATGTATAATATATATATTGATATATATATACATATTTATATATATGTATATGTATAATATATATATATAGATATATATATATACATATTTATATATATATGTATATGTATAATATATATATATGCATATATATATATATATATAGAGAGAGAGAGAGAGAGAGATTGACATGTAAATAGATATAGATATTAACGTGCCAACTGAGCGAATATAAATGGAAAATTCCTTCTAATCCTTTCAACCCGACTCCCTACAAAAAAGTAAATAACCTCTTCCAAGTTACTCGAGAAGAAGTCTTCGTCGTTTGCAATAAATGACTTTTAGAAAATACAAAATATATATTTTTTGAAATACTAAATATTAAAAGTAAAAAAAAAAAAAAAAAAAAAAAAAAAAAAAAAAAAAAAAAAAAAAAAAAAAAAAAAACTGTATCATTGTTACCGGTAAGGCACCTTAAAAAGATTCATTTTTCTATATTTGCTTTTCCATGGGACCCGCGAAAGTTAAAATTTTACATTTTAAAATAAATCAGAACGTTTACTATGCCTGTGTATGGAGAACCAGGCAGTCTAAACACATACGCAAAAGCACTCTTAACGCAATCAGACAACCTAAAATTTAACTTCGTTGATTTAAAATTCTTGCTGATATCTCCACTATTTCTTAAAAAACGAAAAATTCGTTCCGATGTTCATCCATCCTAATACAAATTTTTAAACCTCTAAGTGCTGTAAATTTCCTTGACGGCAGCCAATAAACAGAGAGGCAGAGAAAAAATATCATAGTATCGATGCATTTTTTTTACGATCTAATTTTTATATTATTTCAAATGATTCTTATGTTAATATTGCTAAAATATCTTATTATTTTATCATTCTCCTATTAGGCATTTTCCTAAAGGTGAAAAAGAATTCTATAACTTCGTTGAATATAAAAAGTACGAACAAATGTCCTATGTTAAGAACAAAGATGGGGTTCCTACCTTGGTCTGTAATAATATTATTGTTTTTTATTTCCATAAAAAATGCATATTTTCGATAGGCACCACAGTGCACACATTTTTCCATTTTTTAAACAATTTCATTTCACATTTTCAAATCGATTTGAAGATACTTCATTTATGATTTTTAAATTAAGTCACAAAATATGAAAAAAATCAGCTTGCAATTGCAATGATTTTTGTGCATTCAACATTATTCTTTTGTGCGGAAATACGAGATCCGATTTTTTTAATAAAAAAATCTCATAAATCATACATTTATTTTTCGGTATTTTTTTAAAGTGTATTGTTACAATTTCAAATTTTGTAAATGATATCATTAAATTTATATTTTAAATTGGTACCTCTTTTTAAACTCATTGTTCAGTTGATATTTTCAAGAGAAATATTTTGATTATATATTTACAAGATTTGATTTGTCATCATTATAACTACATATAAAAGAAAAACATGTATTTTCTATATATTACTTTAGTTTTGAAAAACGATCTAGGTTGTGATAAATCATTTTCCAAAATGCATAATGTTCGATGACACGATCATAAAACAGGCTTATATTTTCTCCATTTTTCACATTCAGATTTTATCCGAAGTTATTCGGAAAAAAAGAAGTGTTGTTATCGTTCCAAATTTTTTATGGAATATTTTTTCTTATATAGTATATGTAGTTTTATTTTTTCTTTTTTTATCAGGAAAATAAAGTAGTTAAGCTTAAAGACAATATCCGATACTGGGTGGACCGGATAGTAATGTTCTTTCTTTTTCACATTAAAATAAAAAAAATAAACATTAACAATAATTTTCATAAGTGATGCATTCACCTCCTTATTAACAGTTTTTTATTATCTAGAGTGCAATTTTCCATTTCCGGATCGATATTAAGTAATTGTTTTTGTGTGCATAATACCGATAAATGCGATTTTGCATATCGTCCACACTTTAAAATATTTTCTGATACAGAATATGTTATAGCGTTTAGAATAAATGAATATACGATAGTGCACGATTGGGAGAGTGTGGTGTGTGAACCATAACCTGCTACCCAAGTTCAATAACTTTTCCAAAGGTTCATCTACCGACGTACTCTCTTGCATGAAAGTGTTGCAGGAAAACGCCTTTTTCAATGACAGTCACTGGATACTTTTTAATTTATGTTTGAATTACTGACAATAATGGATGAATTTTTCATTTGTCAAGATTTCACTCACGCTTCAAAATTAACGATAATGATTCAAGGAAACTTTTCCAAGTGAACAAAAGCACCTTATCGGGATGTAAACTTTGCTTACGAATACTTTGTGGAGATTCATTCGGAGGCAGTCAAATGCTATATCTGTTTTGGATTATCTTACGTTTCCAATCATCATGCGACCAAGTGTCGATGAAGTATTATGTTGCTTGTGGTATATAGGTTAGTTTTATTTTCTTTGAAGAAATTATGTGGGCTCGAAACACCTGCTCTGAATACTTTACCAATCTACTGCACATGTTCTTGGATGATCAACTAAGACTATTTAAGAGGGTTTGTCAGTTTATCGGTTGTTTGACAAGGTTTGCTTCCACTTTTACCCTTACCCTCCTCAGTCCTGAGAGAATATGACGAGGGACCACAAAAAACAGTTTAAAAATTTACTATAAAATATCCAAAGATGGATCATTCAATATATCGATGCTTATGACATGCACGCATTTATTAAAAATGTTTGAACATAATTTTAATAATTCTAGAAGGATTTAAATTAATTTAAAGGTTTCTGTATCGTGTCGCTTACAGAAGGCTTCAGGACAGGGGAGGTTAACAAATATCCAAAGTTCTTCGTCTTCGTGATCATTAATGTGTAAGAAAGATCAAAATTCCCAGATATGAACATAGAAAGTGTAATTTACAAGTAGAATGATATTTATTTGTATATTTGCCAAGGTTAATAGAATTAGTTTATAAATAAGAATTTTTAGGTGCCTCCACAGCAAAAACCCACACTGATTAAGATCGGGAGTATAAAATGCCCAGATAGCCAGACACTGATGAATGTTTGTTTTATCCTTATTTAAATGTCATAGATGAAAAAAGTCTCCCCAGTTTTTATCCTTTTTTATACCCATAACATGGCTACAATCCATAGGTCGAAACACGTTGTATGCTTACAAAGGGAAATTTTAGTTACAATGACAGTTAAAGTTTTTGTTCCTATTAGGTGAATAGAAAATAAAATAGAAAACAGTTTATATTTCAGGTGTCTTTATTCATGTAATTTTTATTTACTTTCTGTCTTTTTTTTTTTTTTTTTTTTTTTTTTTTTTTTTGTACAACGCGTTGCATATCTGTCTACCTGGGGCATTTTTTTTTTTTTTTTTTTTTTTTTTTTTTTTTGTCGTAATTAGTTTTTTCGAATGTTGTTCTCAATATAAATGCAAAATATGATTCCTTTACACTTAGTAATCCGATAGATACGGAAATAATAGTATGAAAGTATAAATTATGACCACCGGATAATTAAATATTAAAGAGCAGTACAAATAGTAATAATAATAATAAATTACAAAAGAAAAAAATCTAACTTATATGAAAATAAAATCTTATATATAATAGGATGAAAAATATTGCACTCACGGAAAAAAAGGTATACAAATTTTAAACGATGAAATACAATAAATATTATTTCTACAAAATGTTATTCTAAGCAACAAAATAATATGCCAAAAAACACTTACAACTTATAAACTGAAAGAGGTCGTCTTTTATATTGCTTTAGAGTAAATTTAAATATTTATGTATTACATAAATGCAATCTTTAAACATAAAACACAAATCAGATAGACTTAAAATTGAAAAAGAATTGGAAATATTTGATATTATATTTAATCTTTCATTGCAATAGGTATGACAATATGATTTTCTGAAAGCTTTATGAAATATTCTCATTTGGTTATTTTTATCAGAGAATCAGTATGAAGAAAAAAGTCTTGAAGTTGAAAGATTTCACCGGTTTTGCATGTTTCATCAATGTTATTTATACGCCTTATCAATTCTTCAGCAAATATTTATGAATGTTTATAAAATCCGTCTTAAATAGAAAAATAATGTATGCATCATACATAGATGTAAATAAATATTTTGGGTTTCTTGATGACGCACTGATGTTTGAAAATGTCAGTTTCATGTATAATTCAAATATATATATGTGTGTGTATATATATATTCATAAACTGATCTATTTTAATAAATTAATATATGATTTTGTCTGTGTATGTGTTTTTGTTTGTGAGCTATGGCTAGGGAAATCTGCGAACGTAGCGTTTTGCTTCTTGCTTCTTAGTCTGATATTTTGTATTTTCTATAACATTTTTAGTTATAGTTAATACACCGATTGGCATATTTTCTTGCTTTTTGAAGGTAGCCAGTAATTTTAAAGTATTTTAAAGTATAACAATCATCATTCAATCTTTTTAGAATCTAATAGATTATTATTAAATGTTTTACAAAATATCGTAAATTTTGTTTTCGTTTTCTTCTCATTTGCATTGTATTTTTTGAATTCTTTGCTACTCTTTAAAGGATCAATTTGAGAAAAAAATATATAAGATAGTTGTATTATCAACTCTATCTTATCTATTAGATCTCACAGTGTATATATCTTTATGTAGACTTGTATTTTCTGAAGCGATTAAAAAGAAATATAAACTCAGTAAGTATAAAAATTATTTTATGAATTATTTTAAGAATATCCTTATTGATTTTTAACCCTGAAAGTTAAATATGAAGTAGGGAAATATGTTAACGCTTACAGAGGCAAATTACTACTATTCTTAAAATACTGAAATGATTGATTGACACTAGAATTTAAAAAAACAAATTTATTTCGAAACAGATAAAATCTTTTCTTCGCGTACTTGCTAAAATAAAAAAAAAAATCATTTGAAAATTCTGGTATCAATATGGCATTTCAGAGTTAAAATTAAGTGGAATATATTTTATCCCACTACACTAAAAAGAGTTAAAGACCCTGTTTCCTAAATAATACTAATCAATAGCTAAATACGTTAGCGCGAATATGGGTATCACCTCAAGTTCGGAAGTTTTCATTATTATTATTAGGTGCGTTCGTAATTATGTAAATACGTAGCACCTATTGTTGTCGCTCAGTCCGTCCGTCTGTCTGTCCGTCTGTCCGTCCGTCCGTCTGTCCGTCTGTCTGTCCGTCCGTCTGTCCGCATATAACAACGCAAAAACTACCCAACCGAATCGTTTGAAATTTAAAATACATAATTATAACATAATTTTGTCGAGTCATTTCAAATTTTATGAAAATCGGATGGATAGATCAATTACAGGGACAATCAAAAGTATTCCGTTACATTACGGTCAATAGAGAAAAAAGTTTCAAATGCATTTTAATCATTTCAAATTTAAAACACATAATTATTGAGTAATTTTGTCGAGTCATTTCAAATGTTATGAAAATCGGATGCATAGATCATTTACAGGGACAATCAAAAGTATTCCGTTACATTACGGTCAATGGGGGAAAAGTTTCAAATGCATTTTAATGATGTTACACTCATTCGAACATAATAGAATTGGCATGAATCTATGAAATATATACTAAAATATGCATTCTGTACAATCTGTGATGCAAAGAATTTTTATTATTAAATTACAGGGCCACACAAAAGTATTCCACTACATAATGCTATACGGGGAAACATTGTTTGGGACGTGTTTTAATTATATTCAACTATTTCACATTTTATGAATAAGATATACGTTGCTGAGGTGTAATAAAAATTACTTCCTGCATATTTACAGTAACGTGAAGATTTCGACTACTATACTGTATCCGGAGTACGCTCTACTATATCAGCAAGATCTGAATATTTTTAAAACTTCGTTATCGTACGAACGCACCTCATTTGCTACGTTCACGTGCAATTTCCAACTTGTTATTTTATTTTATTTCCTTTTTATGCAGCAAATGAAAAGAAGCTGAATATTTTCGACAGAAAATCTACAGAAAACTAACTTCTGACAGGTAAAAAATATTTCTGAATTCAACACAGATTTTGGATATTGGTAAATATCACAGATTGGTTAATAATTATTTAAAGTTGTTTCGATTAAAATTGTGTTTAAAACAATAAACATTACATTACAATATTAACATTAAATAGCATTAAATTTTCAGTTCGAAATTCTTGTTAAAAATCGGAATTCAATTTAGCATGGGATACAGAGATTTCGAAGGGATATATTTTCAAATTAAAATAATCAGAAAAATATACTACAATTTATTTGGCTGATTTCCAATTAACCGATTAGAGATGACTTAGTTATACTAAAACAACATTTTTCTTTTCTTTACTTTTCTTTTTTTTAAGAATAGTCTTCAGATTGTGATTAAATGATAATAACACATTTCGTTGTTTCAAACTTATTAAATTGTTTTTCATTTAAAGTGTTTTTTTTTTCTTTTTTGCGAGAGTAAATCATATTCTATTAGTTACGAAATTATATCTTCTTATTTATTTATTTATTATTAATTATTATTATTATTATTATTATTACATTATGTATACACAAACACATTCATACATGTTATTTTCATCAACTTTTGTAACTTCATACTACATTTTTAGCTATAATGCACAAAAAAGTATCTATTTGATTTGAAACAGTATTGTCTAACTGCATTTCATTTTAAAAAATACAGTTGTTAAAAAAAATAAACCTAAAATAGGCCATACATTAACATTGGTATTTTATATATTTCCACACATTTTTAGATGCGTACGTAATTACATAAACTCGTAATACATAATTACATAATACCCAAGTGATTTCTTGAAATTCGAATCAATAAAAAAAAATATTAAATGGTTTATTCATTCTATCAAATCCTATCATTAATAATTAATTTAAGTATTTTCCTTAATAGGTAATGATTCTAGGTTGTCATGATAATCGTTCTGTTAAATCTTACCATACGTAATTCATTCATTGATGTCTTATGATAGACAATGATACTACGCTTCCATGCTCTAATATCCTATTTAATGTGGATTCATAATGTTTTCGTATGACTAAATATAATCTATTTTAACGGTAATAATTTTTGTATTCATGCATTTTGCGTGCAATAGCTATAGCATCAAGATCTAAATATTGAAATACTAATTAGTCTTACTGCGAAATTCTGACATATAATCTTTGACTTACTTTCCTTTGTTAAGTCAATGTAATGTTCAAATTTTCAATGCATGAATAGACTAATGATATGTTTCTGAAACGAAAAGCATCATAAATGATCGAGTGTTACCGTAACATAATATCTCCAATCTTTCATTTTCTCAGAAATCTAGCAGAAACTTAATGTTACTTGAATTTTGATTTAACGCGATACATCTCAAAATTAAAAAAAAAAAATTCGGTTCAATGAGAAGAAATTTAAATCTCATTATTTCCTTAACTTACAAGATATTTTGCTAAGCGTTAATCAATGAAAGATCATTTGAGTTTCTAGGTTTTATTGTTCAGAAAGAATAAGCCCTCGTATTCATCAATAAAGTGTACAGAAAATTTTAGAGTAATATTAGATGATTCAGTATATTTTATAATGTTTTAAGCTGTATTTAAAGTAAATAAACTATTTTAATGTGGCATATTAAAAATTTATGTATGTATAACTAATTCAAGGTGGACTCATAATATTTTCGTATGACTGAATATAATCTTTATAATAGTAATAATTTTTTTATTCATGCATTTTGTGTATAACAGCTATCTCATCAGGATATGAATATATATAAAGCAAGTTAGTCTCTTACGAACTTCTGAGGTTCAAGTTTTGACTAATTTTAGTTTTAAGTCAATATAATCTTCAAATTTTCGATGATAACGTTACTTCAACTTCGATTTAAAGCGATACATCTTTAATAAAAAAATGAATTCAGTTGAATGAAAAGATATTTAAATCACATTATTTCCTTTAATTACAAGAGATTTTCCTAAGTGTTAATCGATGAAAAATTATTCGAGTTTCTAGGTTTTATTATTTAGAGTGAATAAACTAACATGTTAATCAATAAGTATACAGAAGATTTTCGAGTAATGTTAGAGGATCCAATATAAGCTGTATTAAACGTGGAACAAGCTGTTTTAATACCGCATATTAAACATTTATGAATATCTAATTAAAAAAATAAATAATTTAAAACTGTGCATATTTCTAATGAATTTAGCTATTTAACTTAGATAGTAATTCTTCTATAAAATATTGATATGTTTCCAAAAAAAAAGTAATCACAGAGGATCGAGGGCTATTGTAACGTATTATCTTCAATCTTTCATTTTCTCAGAAAAATAACAGATATTTAATGTTTGTTTAATTTTGATTTAACGCGATACATTTTAATTTTTTAAAAGAAATTCAGTTGAATGAAAAGAAATTTAAATCTCATTATTTACTTAACTTACAAGAGATTTTCTTAAGCGTTAATCGATGAAAGATCATTTGAGTTTCTAGATTTTATTGCTCACAGTGAATAAAACAACGTGTTAATCAATAGAATAACCATAGAAGATTTTCGAATAATGATAGAAGATTCAATATATTTTATAATGTTTAAAGCTGTATTTAATGTGAAACAAGCTCTTTTAATATCGCATACTAAACATTTATGGATATCTAATTAAATAACTTAAAACTATGCATATTTTCAAATTATTTTATTACTTACCACAAACAGTAACTATGGAAAGTAACTATGAACAATGGATTTATGCCTAAAATGTGTGTTTGCATTGTATGCTTTCATTTAAAAATGTTGACGCTAATGTTTTATTTATTTTTTTTTAATACATTGTGGGACTTTTTTCTTAGAATTAACAAGCATTACAATATAAAATGCGGAAAAATTGTTTTGTTGTTCAGAGTGAAACAACTCGTGTTAATCAATGGGTATATAGAAGATTTTCGTGTAATGTTAGAAGACCCAGCATATTTTATCATTTTTAAAGCTGCATTTAATGTCAGACAAGCTGTTTTAATACCGCATATTAAACATTTATGAATATCCAATAAAGTTGTTACATAATTTAAAGCTACGCACATTTCCAAGTCACTTTGTTATTTTCCACAACAGTAACTCTTCTAACTATCAAATATGAATATATGCTTAAATAACTGTTTGTATAATGTATGCAAACATTTAAAAATATCAAGGCTAATCTTTTATTTATTTATCTATTTTTTAAGACATTATGAGATTTTTTCCTTAGAATGGCCAAGTATTAAAATATAAGATACGGAAAAGAAGATAAAGAATATTCATAGAATTATAAGGGGCCGTCCACAAATAGTATCATGTTTGGAGAGCGATAAGAGATCGTGAAATTGTGACAGATTACGGTGATGGAAGGTATTAAAATATTTATTTAAGCACAATTGGTTTATATTTATCTTTTTTCCCTTAAAAAATATGCTTCCTTATCCTTTGACACAATTTTCTAAAACTCTACTAGGTAAACATATGCAAATTGTCAAAATTATGCATCTCACTTGTTTCTTTAAAAATATCTAGCAATATACGTCTGAGTGAAAACTTTAATAAAATAATGAAAGATATGTCGATAATTTTTTTAAGATTTTCAAAATTTTTTAGTAAAATAATTTTAATTTTATTTCTTTTAAGCCAAAAGGAAAAAACGTTTCTTATTCTCATATAGTAGATATTTTGACAACACAACAAATTTTAAGAAACATGTTGAACAATTTTTTACAAAAGTGTACCGAGCAGATATACTGTTTAAAAAATGTAAAAAGTTAATTAGTTCTTGAAAATTAATTTTTCCACGAAATTTATTTTTTCTTCAATTTGTAAATTTTTAACAGAGAAGTTTTACATCTAGTGAGGCAGGAAACATAAAAACATAAATAACAGGTAGAAGAAATATTTAAAATAGATATAAAAGATTATTGATTATTATATATTTTGCCAAATTCGCAATTTTAGTTTAAAGTATTGGTAAATAACAGCCTAATTCAACAGAAAGAGCAATATTAAAAATAAAAATTAGTCCTATCAATTAATGATTGACTCGCTATTAAAATAGGATGATAACTGATTGGCTCTATAACTACTCATCACAATTAGCTGCGTCATATATACAGGAAAGCTACTTCATATTAACTTAAGCGAATCTTGTTTGTTTGTTTGTATCTTCGTCTATAATTTAGGACTACTCAAGAATAAATGTACATAATTTACTTCATCACATTATAGATTAAATATCTGTCGATTGATTTATAAATTTTTGATATAAATTGAACAGAATGTGATGTCAAAGGTCATCGAACGGTAAAAATAAACTATCACAAAACGGATACCTCAGGTCTGGCCACCACTGTTATACCGATACGTTCATAAAATAGATTGGCCTGACTGACTGATAATCAAAGCACAACCCACACTACTAAACGTAGAAACATGAAAATTGGAGAAAATATATTCCTAATGATGTAAACATGCACTAAAATGGGATTTTTGAAAATTTCCCCTCTAAGGAGCACAAACGGGTATCGAAAATTCTTAAACTTCTTCCTATATCGCAGCAGCTGTTTAAGGTAGCAGCGTGAAATTTCATAAATTAAATCTACTAAATAAATAAATAAACAAACACATATTTCAGCGATTTTAGAAACTACCCCTGAAGGAGTTAAAAGGGGGGGGGTTGAACAATTTAGAGCATTTGGCACACCCGAACAGCTGTTTAAATAGAAGCGTGAAACGGCAGAAAATAAATCTATTAAAAAAGTAATTAAAGACATGTTAGAGCGTTTTTAAAAATTCCAACCCAGAGTGGTTTAAAGTGAGGGTTAAAAATTCCAAACATTTTTTGTACTCGTCATGTAACATATCATCGGAAAGCACTCGGACTAGTCTTTTGTTCTCACACCCCAATTTGACACTTCTCTGGGGGGGGGGCAGTTTTTTATTTTTTTATTTTTTATTTTAGCGTTTTATCATTACAGATAGGATCACTTACGGGGCCCTCTCATAAATATTAGTTACATTACTTAAAAATTTCTAAGGTATTTAACCATATCTCAGCAGCAGGTTTTGGTAGAAGTGGGAAATTCAAGATTACACTTCTCCCCCCCCTCCCATCCAAAAAAGTTAAACTTAGGTACTTCAAGTACTGTAGAACTACTTTGTTTATTATGACTTTAACATCGATTCTTAACAGCGAAATGTAACATTATATGAATAAGACAATGCATGTTTGAACAGATGTTGCTTTTTTAAAATCAATGCAAGAATCATTTATTTCAAGATCCCTTTAGAGAAAACGACTAGCGTAGTGGTTGAAGACTGCTAGTATTGTTTAAAGTGTGATTTCAAATACACAATTAATGAATATAAGCCTTTCTGCTTCAAAATAAAAATTTTGTGTAGATAAAGTTTTATTTGTGTTAAAATTGGTAACGAAAAATAAACAAAACCTAAGTATTTTTATAACATGTATATTTTATTTTACTTAATTTTTTTTAATAATTTGGTACTTAAAATCACAATTCAAACGATATTTATTTAAATTAACTTATAAAAAAGTATGTTGTCACATTTTTTACTCGAAGTTTTACTGAAAAATAAAATTGAAAATATTTAAAAACTTTTGAGATTTCAATTTATGTTGATTTTTATTTGAATTTTAAAAATACGTATTTCTGGATGAAAAAAGATAAATTCAAAAAATCATTTTATAATATCAGTGAATTCCCTCAGTTGATACTGAAAAAATGAAACTTATCTAAAATTATTTGCTCTCTTTCAAAATAAAAATATATTATTTTAACATATTTTTTAGGGGTTGAATTTATTTTTAAAATTTATGGAGGCGCTAAATTACCAAAGGTTCAACAAAAAAGCACCAAAAGAATATATCACTTTTTTCAAAAAGAAAGAAAATGGAATGATTGATATAGTTGTTGCATTTTACGTTTTTTTCTGTATAAAGAAATATTTTTAAAGTGTAATACGTGATCAAAATTTAAAACTATTTTTAAAACTTTTATTGTCTTCATGCACCTAAAAGAATGGATATACTCGATGCAAAACTACCTTATATATGTTTGTTTAATTCTTTGGATATGATTCTATAAACCTATTTATATTTGGAAAGCATTTACATATTTGAAATGATAAATATTCAATCGATAGGTTTTGAATTAAATTCCAATATTCTTTGCGCAAAATGCAAGTTAAATATTCCATGATTTGTAATTAAACTTATTCTGTTTTAATTAAAAAACATTGAATAATTTGTCGATTAGAATTATATAATATAAATGACATGCAAACATTTTATCTTTATTCATTAAATAAAATTCGTATTTAAAGATAGTTTTACAAAAATGCATATATAAATTGGCATTTGAATATATAATAGCTTGTATTCTTTAATCTTAAATTGCTCTTAATGTGAGTTTTAATTGTTTTATTTGTATAGCTTATTTTATATTTCCATAAAAATATTAAACACCTTTGTGACGAGAGCCTTTGCATAATTTTTAGCTTTCTTCCACAGTTCTTCTATTTTTAATGTAAAAATTCAGTAATTCAACTGCGAAAATTCTCTGATTAAATAAGGCAAAATTTTCAATAAACTAGTTAGATGTTCGAATCCCAAAACTTTCTTTTATCTCATACGTACATTTTAATATTTAAAAAAAAAATCACACTTTTTAATGCTTTAATAATTTTAATTCAACACTATACCAACTTTGATTTTCATCTTAAATTTCTGCTTCAGTCAATTAATCGAAATAAAACGAGTTTATGTTTCTGCACGAACCGATTCTATTGAATGATAGGCAGATTTTGTTCAAATTGAGGGAGGCCCTACTTGCCATGTCTAAAATTAATCATATACAAAAATTTTAGTTCAGTTCTATTCATAAATTAATGAACTTTTTGATGGTAAAAAAAGGAAATTAAACAAAAAGCTTCGGTAAATTGTTTTCAAATTCAGGGAGGACCAACTAGACATAGTCAAACACTTACACAAAAATTTGATTAAATTCTATGAATAACTTCAAACACTTTTGGTCGGTACAATATTGGAAATGGCACAAAATCTGCTATTGAAGCCCCCCTACCGGCAGAATATTTCAAAAGTGAATTAGGACCTGCTTGCCAAAGCGAAAAACATTCACAAAAATCAAACTCAATTTTATGCATACACTTCATACACTTTTTGATGATAGAATGGCAACATACGAACAGATAGACAGACATTTTGTTTAAACATGTTTTTTTTTTTTTTTTTTTTAATTTTTGACCTCGAAAACGTGCAAATCCGTCGAAAACTTTCGATTACAATACTTTCTTCTATTGAAGATAGAGGAAAGTAAAAATGACTGATGAGAATAACGGCAAACTCTGAGCACTTTAAGTGCACGTATACCAATCGCTTGTCACCAAGGGGTTAAGATTTAAATGAATTACAGGGAAAATATTGCTTTTTCTTTCTTCACTGTTAATCAAATAGAACCACTGATTTAGAAACCGTAATTTTCTCACTTATCCATTCCTTTTAAAACATGCAACATGCTTCCATAAAAGCTAAAGGAAAAATAGAAAAGTACATTCCAGTTTATTTTACAAAGATGGACTAAAGATATATGTTTAATAATTCTGCTTTTTATATAAAACAATATTGCTAAAGTTTCAGATGTGCTTAATATTTAAAACTTTTTCACTATTTTGTACTTCGAAAAATAAATGTGTATATGAAGAACGTACTGTATAGGGAAAAAGTGTAATTTTTTCTCTAAGCATATATTAGTGCAGACAACGTTTAAAGAAAAAGCTTTTTTCATTCAAAACAAAAAATCGAGGATGAGATATTATGATAAAATTCCTACCAGTAATAAAATATTATTAAGAATTTTATTTTATTTTTTTTTTTTTTACAATGAGATGAAATATAGGCATTTCATATGAAATGAAACGTGAACGATTTTTCCCTATAGAACATAATATAAGGGAATTATTTTATGTGTCAACGAACTATAAATACGTCAATCCCCATTTTCAGATGCGAATATTACCTAGAGAATTAATTATCATAAAATATAATTAATATAAAAAACTTTTATTAAAACCACTTTATTCATATTTATGAGAAATACAACTCTTCCAGACTGAAAGAAAATCATTCCGAATTCATATGCACTAACAATATAGAATGCGGGATTTATCACACTTCTAATTAAATGTAGAACACAAAATGTTAAAAATGTCCAAGACGGGAATCGAATCCAGAACCCTTGGTTGGTTGGTTGTGTGATAGACGCCAATTGTCAACACGAAGGATATAAGACTTACGGGAGGCTGCCCTCCGTGGCTATCATTGAAATAGAACCTAACACGTATTAATGCAAGAGAATCTAAACTTCTAAGAATATCATGGAAAACACCAAACAACTAGGCCGACGGGTGGAATTGTTTTTGAACACAGCACCTCCGTCTATCAGTTTTGACTACAAGAACTCTCGGCCACTGGTAGGGCCCAAAACTCTTGGAATAGCATTTCAAGTACTATACCATTTAAGATTTGAGGACGAAACCCAGCTAAGCATCTTTATTGTATTGAAGTTGCAACCTTACCAGCAAATTCGAGTGAGAGATGCTAAGTAGCTTCATTGATTGTCCGAGTAGCTTAACTGGTAAAGCATTTGGAATTCTATTCCAAATCGCTTTGGACCATACCAGTGGCCGAAAGGTTCTTGCCCTTTAAACTACCAGAAGTAGGTGCAGGTTCGAAGCCAATTGTGGTCATCGGCCTAACCATTCAGCGTTTTACGTGGGTTTTTTTTTCTTAGAACCTTGGATTCCATGCATAAATACGGGTTAGGTTCCCTTATCCTAATTCTTAGAAAAAATCTCATGTTGGGTGATCCCCGACATTATTGCCCATATCCCTCGCGTTGACAAGTGGACGTAATAAACTCAAATATTTAACCAAATAGTCTAGGTGTATTCTACTTCCTTTCGAGATTTGTAGCATCCTAACAGGAAAGAAAAATGCAAGAAAATGTTTTAATGTACGTAATAATATAAATACTAAGATAAACTGCAAAGTAAAATGCAAGTGCACTTTTTTTTACGAAACATATGAAATTTATGTCAATTGAAAAATAATGTTTATTTGAAATTAAAACTTTTTATTTTTGTGTTTACAAGAGGAAAAATGTAAGCACATTTTTTTTGGTGTTTTTACATTGAATAGTTATACTGAAAATTAAATGTGTATATTTATAGAATATATGCATGGGTACATTTTTATAATGCTCCTATAAAATGTTTAATTGAAATTCAAACTTGAGCATAGATAAAAGTATTTAGTATTTAATGTAAATTTATTAAAATTTGACTTTTATTTCATATATATGTAATAAATGTCAAGTAAATGCTTAAAAATATATCAAACATTAAGTGAATTCCTCTGAGGAAAATACATAAAAAAATTTCAAATATCTTTTTCATTTATTTAAAAGGGAATTTTTTTCCCTCACGTTTTCAATCTATTTTTTAAAATGCATCAAGCTGCTATTTTATCAAAAGTCGAATAAGACACATTTGAAATAAGGGAATATGTATAATATTTTACAAAAGTAAAAAATGATTGATTATTTTGCTGTTTTTGAATTTTTTAAAGCGATATTCCTAAAGTTTAATACGTGATCATACTTTAAAATTCATTTAATTTTATTGTTATTTATTCATGCATTCAAAAGAGTGTGATAGATGCACTTTGAATATGGGATGGGAAATAGTCGCATTTTTATGATATATATATATATTGTGTTTCAAACAAAAGAAATATATAAAGACACACATGTAGGGGATAAACATTCGATTCCACCTCATTAAACTGGGCCCGAGATGCTAATTTATGTTTACATGCAGAGATCAGGTGTCAGAAATTATCGAAAGTTCTAATTTTTTTTTTCTTAATTTTAACCATGAGGTTTGGATATAAAAGCTAGTGTGTTTGGAGCGTATCGTCGGACTGCTATGACAGATGGCTACTCTTTAGATTAGATAATTTGTTATTTTCAATTTAGTCAATTATCCGGCAGATTAAGGGTGTATTCGAAAAAACGCTTTTTCAACTTCAATAGCTTGAAATTTTCTGATGCAATTTCAAATATATTTTTATAAGTAGAAACATGAAACTTGCCGATGGGATTTTTGAGGAGATGTTTAAGGTGCCGGGTGATGTCGTTTTACACTCAATTCATTAGAATTCGATTTATAAACAGTTATCTTCTCCGTATGACCTTTTCTTCCCGCTCCGGAAAAATCGGTTCAAAACGCGGTTTTTGATTGCTTTTTTGTGATATTTTCTGCATTTATCGAAAATTAGACAATCACGGCACCTTGTGTACTTTCTAAATAAGACAATTTGCGAGTTTGATGTATATGAAAGCAAGAAGGAATTAAAAAATAAATCGGAAAATTAGCAGTATGGATCGAAATACACCCTTAAAGCATTTCTCTGGTGATATGACTGCATAAATAAACTAATTTGAAGTAGTCAAGGTGTTTTTTCCTTGATTAAGCTTCGACTCCTGTGCAGTAGAACGGGTAAAACATCTTCTTTTAACAAAATGTAACTATGCTCCGATGTTTTCAGTGGATCCCTTTCCCAATATATCACATATATCTGTGTCTGTCTATGTGTAATTATAATTTATTATTTATTTATTCGTTATCAAACTTTAAAATTCGTTTATATTTATTTTTTATTAATGCATTCAAAAGAGTATGATAGATGCACTTCGAATATGGCAGAGGAAATAGTTATATTTTCCTGTTATACATATTTTGAGTTTCAAATAAAAGAAATATATATATAGACATGCATGTAGGGCACAGTGTTCTCGTTGGTTTTCTATATCAATGTTAGTAATTTGGCTAATTGTAAATAAAATAACATTCACCAATAAAAAAAAATGTATTAGTAAAATAGCTACGCCGTGTAGCACTAAAGAAAATATCTCTTAATCCTTTAATGTACCCCCTTTTTTCAATATCTACGACAACGACAATGATTGTTATTAATCTAATTTCAACTATCCGCTGCAACTATATTAAAAATATGTATATATGCATATGCATGGAAAACGAAAAAGAAAAGAAAGTAAAAGCAAAAACTGAGCATTAGCAATTTGGCGAATCTATTTGCTTCTTTACCGCCAAATGAAGAATTTAGTTGCAATTTGGCGGAGCGACAGCGAGAACCCTGATAGGGCACATACAATGATGTATAGAGGAATGTATATAGACAAATACGTGTAAATCTGTGTGTAAATATATACATATATATATATATATATATATATATATATATATATATATTTGATACGTGATCATACTTTAAAATTGTTTAATTTCATTATTTATTCATGCATTTAAAAATTATATATGCACATTGAATATGAGAGAGTAAATAATTGCATTTCATTGTTATATATATTGCATGGTTCAAACAGAAGAAGTATATATAGACATTCATATATAGGGGATTTATAGTGATGTATAGAGGGATGGATATAGACATATATTTGTGTCTGTCTGTGTGTAAATATAATTTTTTGTTATTTCTAATATGTGATCGTGCTTTAAAATCCGTTTAATTTATTTCTTTATCCCTACATTCAAAAGATTATGAGAGATGCACTTCGAATACGGTTGGGGAAAAAGTTGCATTTTCCTATTATATATATTTTATGTATGTAGAAGAAATATGCATATAAGACAAGTATATAGATGTCATACAGGAATGTACAAAGGGATGTATGTAGACATACTTGTGTGTTTGACTGTGTATTAATACAAATTTTGTTTAAAAATATAATAACAAAATGTTTATAAAAAAATAACGTTTTCATTATTCTTTGGAAACGAATATTTCTGACCTGAATAAAAATTTTTGTGCATATATTTATTCCTTAATATATGAGTACGTTAATATTTTATACAATATTGCACGTTTAAATTAAAAATAAAATTAGAACTATAAAAAAGAAATTATTTATTGAGAGAAAATTACATTAATGTGCATCCATTTAATTTACACGAAAAAACATCATTACATGCATTCTTTTTTAAAATAAATTCTAACAATAATAAGCATTTTACACGAAAGAGAAGAGCTTTTTCATACATTTCCATTTTATTTTTAAAAAGCTTCATTTTAAAATACTACTATTTTGACAAGAAGTCGAAAGAAAACCATTCAAAGGTTATTTCATATTTTAAAAGTATATTTTAAAATATCGAGAACATTCATTACTCTTTAATTTTATTAAATAAATAGTTCTGAAATATAAGACTCTATAACTGACTTAAACTTACTTAACTTACTTAATTTAACTGTTGACATAATTTTTATGAAAAAAATATTAAACCGGAAAATTAATTTAAATAAATATGAATTAATTTATTATAAAATTTCATGCAGCATAAACTCTGACCTACTGACCGATAATTTACTGTTTGATATTATAATTTACTGTTTGAATTTATAATTTACGTTTTAATGAGAAGGGTACTACTTAATTATCCAGTCGACCAATTTTGCTAATTTTTACAAACTGCCAAACAATTTGCTAAATTATAAAAACTGACATAATTTTTATTTTATATAACGAAGAAACAAATAAATTAGTAAAAATTATTATTAATAATAATAACAATAATAAATAAATAAATTAAACGTCATTTGGTAATCTAGCAGACACGTGTAATGTATATATTGTCAAATAAGTGTTACATTTAGGATAATCCATTATTGACATTTAATTTTATAATTTGGCAATAGTTTTTTGATCTATGGGATAATCAAGTAGTATATCCAAGTGTTATCATATCAAAAATATACGCTAGAATTAAAAATTGTAATATTCTTTAACGTTGTCACATATAGATGATCACATAAGCACATACAAATTTTTCATTAATTAGTAAACACTGTTTCTAATCGAAGGTAATGTGGCACATTTTTGTATGATTATCTGTAGTAATCTTAATAGGAATATACAAAATACTAATTATGCATAACTATTTATAACAAAAAAGAAATTCGTCAGAAAACATAAAAACATACTTTTAATCTTTCAATATTTAAAAAACCTTTAATATTATTATTAGATGAATCTCAGATATTTGATTATGAGAAAAAAAATCGAAAACATTTAAAGTATACTTTACAAAATATATGTAAAATAAATGTTAGGAGAAATATTTTTTTCTGAAATAATGAAACGCTTCATAATAAAAATATATCCTATACCTTTACTTAAAAACTTCTAATTAAATAAACCATTAATTTTGTATTTTTATTTTTACATTTCTGAACATTTATATTTTATACAACAGTAAATATCTTTCTTGTATAAAAAGAATCAATTTCCGTTATTATTTTTCAGCAGCGAGCTTGTTAGACTTCTACATCGATTAATCAAATGTATTATCAGAAGACAACAAATCATTTTTTTCATGATTTTTAAGATATTTGTATTTTTCTAATGCTTTTTGCACTATCAATAAAGTCACAGCATGAACAACAACTATTGACTGAGTTACAACTGTTTATTCTCATTTTTTTCGTTCTCGAAATGTTTATTTTTTTCCTTTTTACTCCATTTTTAGTCGAGACATTTCTTTTATAATTTTTATGAGCATCTTGAAAACTGTAATAAACACAGAGATTCAAACTTAATGGTGAAAAAAAGGAAGAAAATTGTAAAATAAATAAAGACGGGAATAAAAGAAAACATTCTGCATTACCATTCTACGCATACGATGTATTTTTCTTTTGTTTAGAACATTAAATCGTTCGCGCATATTTATGTTGTTTTCTCATCATTAATATTCTTTTTATGTATATAAAATAAAGAAAAATGTCGTAGCTGTTTTTTTTCTACTTTTTTTTTGGGGGGGGGGGGATGAAATATTTACATACAGATTTATTTATGAATTTGTGAAGTATATGTTTCATATGAATCATATGATTTATAACTCTTGGCAGATAATTAATTTGTGTAGTGATATTTTAATATTATTTATTAATTTCATAAAGTATACATTATATATATATATATATATATATATATATATATATATATATATATTAGGGTGGAGCGAAAAAAAATTTTTTTTTGAAAATCAAAAACGGGTAGGTGCCAAAAGTTGCCTTTATACTAGTACATCAACTGCGTGAAATTTTACCGCTGAAAAAAAATGGCTTGAGTCTGCGCTTTTGCTCCAAAAATCGAAATTTTGGGTAAAATTAGTCATTTTTTGACATGTTTTCAAAAAAATAAAAAAATTCCTACAGAGCTGGTTAGTATTTAAAAGTGTTGCTTAGACCTTTATATTTATCTGCTTAACATATTTAAACTATAAAACAATATCTGTAGTCTGTATAATTGGAGCAATTCTGACAACTTTTTGTGAAAAATCAGCGTTAATCTCTCTATTGGAGCATACAACGAAATGTTCTTTTGAACGCATTTCTTACCTAGCTGCTTTCAAAACTACTGTGTATATAACTCATAGAGGTGGTTGCATTATACCACCCGTCTTAACCACCCAATCATCTAGGCCCAGTGTTTTATTTATGTATTGAATTGTTATTTTTTTTCCGAAGACGAGTATAAGTTTTCTATGTACCAAAGTAATATATCTCTTCTTTGTATTCACTGACTTTGGATGATTTGGATCATGCTGGTGTGACCTGCTGTATGCATACCATGTATAACAGAAGAGAAGCTGAGTAATGTATTGAGTATGTTCTTAATTGAACCTAGTCAGCAGTCTATTATCTTCATTAAAATTTCATGCAATTAGTACATTATGATTGGAAGTTCTGTTATTACAGAATTCTTTCAATCAATTACATTTTATATGCAATGATTTGCCTAAAAATTGATTGTATGAATTCAGTTTCTAGTATGCCATCATTTATTGAACCTATTACATTGAATATATGCTGAGAAGTTAGCTGTTTAATATTATGACGATCGTCACAGAGGATTGCAAACAAAATTTGCGTGTAAAACAACAATATTTCTAAAGAAGTTTTAGTATGCTTTATGTCGTTTCCTGTGTTGTTCCGTAGTCTAGTAATTTCTAATAAGATTTTAGATCTATTATTTAGGTGTGTAGTACATTTGGTATAAAACATCCCGCGGTATAAACTTGGATTATAGATTTGGTGAGTGAACATATAGACGCTGATTGCCAATCTGTGCTTATATAAAGCGGAAAGTTTTGTTAACTTTATGAGCTGTCTTTTCTGTGAGATGTTTTCTAAATTTCTATTCCCCATTCTTTGAGAAATAGCTTTCCTTATGAATTAGCTTTCCAATCTCCGACAGAAATTTCTAGTCTGTTCTGAGTATCTTTTTCTCAATTTGAGAAAATAATTTCTCGATTTTATAAAAAAAAAAGAAAAAAAAAAAAAAAAAATTGCAATAGGAAGTGAATATTACGTAGACAAAGATTTTGCTTATTGATCCAGTGAATCCATGTAGCTTAGAACGTTTTATATCGACTTCTCTAATAATTGACGCAGAGGAAATTCACTGGAGTTGAAGTAGCGAATGATTCAATATCATATAGACAATTCTGAGCTTACCTCATGCAAAATGGTTCACAGTGACAAATAAAATTCTCCTAATTTTAAATGAGCACTTATAGTCGATATCCGTCCATCCCCTCATAAAGCACAATGCATTATAAGTTTATGCCCAGGACATTTCACCATCAAATGTTGTCCACTCATAAAAATGGGATCTGAAAGTTAATAGGAAATTAACTGGATACGAAAACACTTAGAAAACGGCATAAAACTAATGCAAAAAAAAAGTTATTTACAACAGCGGTTGCTTTACACATGGAGAACAAATTTTCATTGCAATTCTCGCTGATGATCACCATCACATTAAACAGCTCGCTTCTCAACATATATAAAATGCAAAAGTAGAATAAATGATGGCATACTTATAGTTGAAATATCTGAAATCATCTTTGAAGCAAATCATTACGTAAAAAAAAATACAATTGACTGAAAAAATGTTGTGGTAACAGAACTTCCAATCATTATTCATCAACTGAATGTAAGTTTGATAAATATAATAGATGGCCGAAAAGATCCCTTTAATAATATTCCCGTGCATTACTCTGCTTGTCATTTTTTTGTATAAACTGTAAAAATATACATGAAGATAGTTACAGCAGCATGTGGATGCAAAGAACTGATGAACAAGGTGGAAGCATCGAAAACATGCCAAATTTTTATAAAGAAAATCACAAATCAATGTATAAATAAAACACTGTATATAAGATGATCGAATAGTTGGGCCGGATGGTATAGGAAATATAGCCACCTCCACGACGCATGTCCAAGGTAGTTTTGAAAACAAGAACTGTATTAAAAACAACAATTCGTTATATGACCCAATAGAGTGGTAATGCTGTTTTCTTACTAAAAGTTGTCTGTTTTGCTCCAGCTATAGGGAATAAACATATTGTTTTATAGTTTAAATATGTTAAACAGATAAATATAAATGTCTAAGCAACACTTTTAAATACTAACCAGCTCTGTGGAAATTTTTTAATTTTTTTTGGAAAAATGTCAAAAAATGACAAATTTTACCCAAAATTTCGATTTTTGGAGCAAAAGCGCAGACTCAAGCCATTTTTTTTTCAGCGGTAAAATTTCACGCAGTTGATGTACTAGTATAAAGGCAACTTTTGGCACCTACCCGTTTTTGATTTTCAAAAAAAAATTTTTTTTCGCTCCACCCTAATATATATATATATATACATTTAACCTCCTTAGTTCTGATGTCTCCTAGAGGTTACACTAAAAAATACTTTTACATTATTTCAAAAGCCTCTAAAATTGATAAATCATGCCTAGACTTTTAAAATAAATACTTCAATATTACACCTATCGCTATAAAGAATGATGCATTTTTGGAGATATTTTATGATAATTTTAAACTGTTTTTTGTAATGCCAAGCAAAGTTTGTCTCAGGACTGAGGAGGATATATACATATATAAACAGGGTATATGCATATATATATATACAGGGTGATTCTAAATTTTTTTACAATAAAAGAGGGGTGATAGTACACATCAAGACAAGCAATATTAAATAAGAGACCAGTGGTATGTAGGACATCGAATGAATTAAATCAAATTATGATTTGTTTGATAATATGTTGCATAAGAAACAAGAAATAAGGGGTTTTTTCTATGCGAACTATAAATGTAAAAAAAGTAAATATATTTCAGTTAAAAACTTTCAAGATCACTGAAAAGTATTTTAGGTAATTTTTTTTCTTTTTTTAAAATTCTATCTATTACGGCTGTTCGAATGTAAACTATTCCGAAAAATTTTGAATGATTTTCATTGAATTTGACCTCTCTAACACGAAACCACTCTCCGTTCAAATATTGATTCATACATACAGGGCGATTCTAAATCGTTTTTACAAAAAAGGGTGATAATACACATCAAGACAACCAATATTAAACAGGAAATCAAGAATCCCAAACGTATTCCGAAGGAGGTAGCCGCTATTAAAGTTTAGGACCCAAAATTTCAAATAATCATAAAAATGGAAAAATCGGTCAATTGATTTGCGGTTTTCACTAAAATTATTCGTTATGTCGGCATTTTCTTGAAATTAAATTAGAAAGATACATTTCAAAAAATGCTGATAGAGGGCGCTTTAGACTTTGGAGTAACGAACAACTATTTTTTGCATCTCATTAAATGTTTTTGTAAGCATAAACCCAAACTTAAAATTTGAGCTCAAAATCTGAAAGCTGGCAGTAGTTAAATAGCACAACCTGAACTGTGTTCAGAGGGTTAAAATTTCAAATGATTTAAAAAAATGAAAAAATTGGTTTGTTGATTTGTGGTTTTCACTAAAACTGTTCTTTATGTTGATATTTTCTTAAAAATAAATTATAAAGGTAAATTTCAAAAAAAGTGTATAGAGGGCGCTTTAGACTTTGGAGTAACAAACAACTATTTTTTGCCGTTATTTTTTTGCATCTCATTAAATGATTTAGGAAGCTTACACTTAAACTTAAATTTTGAGCTCAAAATCTGAATAGTAGGGAGTGGTTAAGTAGCAGAAACTGAAGTGTGTTTAAGGGGGAGGGAGAGATTCAAATTTAAAATAATTATATAAAATAGAAAAATTGGTCGATTCGTTTGCGGTTTAAAATAAAACTATTCTTTAAGTCAGTATCTTCTTGAAAAAAACATTTTAAAGATAAATTTTTAAAAAATCCGTCAGAGGGCGCAGTAAACTTCAGATTAACCAACAATTCATTTTATCCATTATTTTTTGGTTCTAATTAAATGCTTGCAAAATCTTTTTAAATGTTTTCGGATGCTTAGATTTAAACTTAAATTTTGAGCTCAAATTCTGAATCTTTATGAAATGTTAAGAAGCGCAAACTGAAGTGTGTTCAGGTGTTGAAATTTAACCCTCCTTCCTCCTCGAACACAATCCAATTTTTCGCTACTTAAACACTCCCAACGATTCAGAATTTGAGCCCAAATTTTAAATCTATGCATTTGAAAGCATTTAACGAGATTAAAAAATAACAGCTAAGAATAGTTGCACGCTAAGACGCCCACTATCGTCATTTTGTGAAATTTATCTTTAAAATTTATTTTCAAGAAATTGCTGATTTAAAAATGAGTGTTAACGAAAACCACAAACGAATCGACCAATTTTTCTGTCTTGTACAATCATTTGAATTTTGAACCCTCTGAACACAGCTAAGTTCTTCTACTTAACCACTCCCAGCTATTCAAATTTTGAGCTCAAAATTTAGGTTTGAGTCTAAGCTTACTAAACATTTAATGAGATGCAAAAAAATACCGGCAAAAAAGAGTTGTTCGTTACATCAAAGTCTAAAGCGCCTTCTATCGGCATTTTTTGAAAATTATCTTTATAATTTAGTTTTAAGAAAATTCCGACATAAAGAATAATTTTAGTGAAAACCGCAAATCATTCGACCGTTTTTTTTCCGTTTTTTATGCTTAATTGAAATTTTGGTCCCTAAACTTTAATGGCGGTTATCTCCTATGGAAAACATTATGGACCCTTGGTCTCCTGTTTAATATTGTATGTCTTGATGTGTACTATCACCCCTCTTTTATTGTATAAAAAATTTAGAATCACCCTGCATATAAATATTAAATTGTATTGAAACTTTGAATATGCGAATATAAAATTATAGCCCATTTCAAATTTCTATTAGTTATGCTCAAGAACTAAATGTATTGAAGCAAGTTTTACATCTATCAAAATTGAATTTTAAATTCATTAATGACATAAACATCTTCATCGAATAAAATCAAATTTAGTATCTTAACATGAAATGTATAAAAATTGAAATATGATGTTAGAATTTGTTAATTTTGAAAGTTTTCTACTTTCTTGCAAATTCTCCATGAATATGACTGCCAAGCTTATATTTAACATACATTTACAGAATGTATTAGTTCTAATATAACGATTAAATGTGTGTTATTATATTTGGTAATAGAAGAAATATACAAAATTCATTTTTTTCCTATTTTGATGCTGAAATGATCACAGTTTGTGTTAAAATAAGTCTGATTATCTCTTACGAAGTTTTAAAATTTAGGTAACTTACATATGACGAATGGGACCAGTTTACTATGTTGTACTGCGAAGTGATAATTAGATTCTTTGCGTTCCGCCGCCATATTTGACATTCGTAAAAGGAATTCGTTTATAATTTTTATCCTTGATTGGTATATATTGCTTTCCGAGATTTTCAATACGAATTTTAACACGTTTTAACTTTTAGTGTTTTTTTGTGTATGCGTGTGGTTAGGTTCTAATAATATATTATTTTAAATATTTTAAACATACAAAGATATAAAAAAACTGTATAAATTGTCATATTCCTAAACAAATGAATATATAATATGATATATATAACTCTCTTTATTGCATCATTGTATATTTTACTGACGTTTTAGGCAAACTGTGTTCTATAAAATGAGAAATAAATTAAATTTTGAGCTTCATAAATTTTAATTATTTTTTAAACATAAAAATATTTGTATTTTTAGGAAAACATTTCAGTATGTATATTTTAAGAGATAAATTTTTAACATAATTTTCTAAATTCTCTAGTTTTACATTTGTTGTTCTGAAGAGAGTCTATCGTTACTATATTTTTGATAAATACACAGACCAAAAAACAAAAATAAATGATGTATTATTTAAGCACAGAATTTGACATTATTTATCATTCTAAATAATTAGAATTAATTTATATTATATTAGCATACATATTTAATCTTAAATTTGATATGTTTGCAATTTTGTAAAAAACATTTTATCCATTAAAAATATTATCAAATAAAAATGTTCCTTTATAAAATATTAAGTTAAGTAGATAAAATATGATTTTTATCTTTAATTAAGAAAAATGGTTTTTCACAAAATGCATTATTTACATCCTAATTATACGAAATGCTAAAATATAAATAAATTGTAAGCAATGTATTTATTTCTTATCTTTTGTTAATGTTTAATTACTTCATTTTAAAAATAAGGATATAAAATAGAAATACCCTACTTAAAATAAAAAGATATTATATTTATTTTTAAAATATGAAAACATAAAATTCAGCGTAACCATTTAAAATTGTAATATTCTAGTGAACAATATAATTCTAAATGGAAAGATTTTCAGGTGCATTTGTAATTATCAAATGAGTAGTACTATAATCGTCATCTGGCCTGTAGTTTTTCTGTCCTTCTTTCTGTCTACATATAACTGCACAAATTCTAGCCAACCGAATTGTTTGAAATTTAATATATTTATAATCTTTTCAAAATTCTATTGTGTAATTCATTTGATATTTTATTTAATTACAGGGCAGTCAAATATATTCTATAATTGAAACTGCTAGATGAAAAAAAATTTAATATAAATGGCATTATTTTAATTTTATTCAAATAATTCAGTTCTAACGATCCACTTTTATGCGATTTAATTTTTTAAACGTGAAAGTTAAATAACGTTTCGACTGGATTTACGCTACTGGAATTCAAAGATAAGAAACTACAGAAAAACAGCCAAATGATGATGTATATGGCCAATTATAATGTAACGTAGAGAGAGGTTATATTTATGCTACATTATTTAAGTCAAATAGTCAATCACTGCTATCATCGTAATTCTCTCCTTTTTAGTATTGTGTTGATTGCAGATCATTTTCAACAGAGTCGAATTCTTCATTTCATTTTAATCAAGGTCTACTTGAAAAATAGAGCGACGCTTCGGGCTTAGCCTCCTAGTATATAACGTAATTCACATCATTTGATTGCGTTGTTTTTGCGCTGTTACTTGCGCACCGGAGGATATATAGACCCATGCAACGATTATGTTTACTACGTATTTAGATGATTAGGAACATATCTAAAAATGGTTGCAATATATTCCTTTCGATTTCAAGTTTTAAAAAGGATCGAGTTTGATTTTACATATTTTAGAATCATATAATGCTTTTAAAGAAGAAAAGAAATTATTCTGTACTCACTGTAGTAAATACATTGAAAATAATACACCTCAAGAGAAAAAGAGTCATTTTGAATATTTTAAAATAATATTTCTTTTAGTTCGGAAAGAGAATACATAAATTCGAGAATGTGCCTTTGGAAAAAAATTAAATGCGATACCATACAATGAATTTCTTTCATTGCAATTGTTTTTGTATGTAAATAAAGTTCAATTTATAAATCACAACTTTTAGGGCAGTATGGTAGTTTAATTCTTTTTTCAAATGACTCGTATATATTTCTTTTTAAAGGTAAAAAGGGATGAATTTTATTTATTTTTTATGTATTTTTGCAATACAAAAAAAGAAAAAAACATTTTCTTACATACGGTTTTTTGATATTTTGATAAAATTTCCTGTGAAATTCAAAATAAATTGAATGCGATTTCTTATTTACTATTCTTAAGGTTCAATAAAAAACCTTGCACTATAAGTATTTTCTCTGCATTCATTGTGTTCTACAGAGATTATTTTCCAAATTTTCTAAAAAATGTTGTCTTTTCTTTTTTTAACCTTGTTTTGCATGTGAAAACTTATTTTTGCTTTCATAAATAGGAAAAGTAATACTGTTAAACACAAACTGGTAAATTGGTCTTTAAATTTATATATGATCATGTTTCACTTTTAAAGAGTGCAAATGCTTATAATAATGAAAATGTAGTAAAAACATATATTTGAAGGAGGAAAAGGGAAAATTTATATTTCCTATAACTTGTAAATATTATAATAATCCAGTTATACGAAAACACCATTCTATTTAAAGAACTTACAAGGGTAAATGAGATAAGTTGTAACTATAAACACTTTCATAAATATTCAGATCTCAATGCAACAGCTATTGTACTATTAAGTAAAAATGCATGAATAAAAAAATTGTTATGATTATATGCTTTAAATTCAGCAATACGGAAATTACATATTTACTGATATTCATACGTGGTATAAAATAATTGTGACTGGAATAATCAGAAGATTATTAGAAAAATAAACTTATGTAAGCAACGCATATCAAAACATTCGAGTATGTCACTGCGAGAATAAAGCTGCGCTTATCGGAGTTAAAATGTTACAGAAAAATCACGTGACTTAAAAGTGGAGGAAATTTGGGAATGGGGGGAGAGAAGAAAGCTCAAAACAGCTATTGGTTGAAATTAAATACTTGTCTTCGCCAAGAGAGAAATAGCAGGTAGCTACACATGACTCCATCTTAAATACGACTTAATTACCAGTTGCAATCTAAAATGATAACCTATAATGCGATATAATTGACTTAAATACGTACGATAGAATTTGATAGAATAATCACCAAGGCAACTAAAGATCATCACTTATCATGAGATATAACTGAACTAATTAAGCATTTAATAAAATTTATTAACGCTTAGTAACGTATTTAATAAAACAAGAAAAACTTTTATTACTATCCTCTTAAGTTATTGTATTGAATATTGAATATGTGAATTATCATTTGCTAACTAAGTGTAGAACCAACATGGTAGAAAATGTCCAAGGCGGGGATCGAACCCGGAAACTTTGGAAAAGTGCTCCAAGTTCTCTATCATTTAAACTACGAAGACGACACCCAGTCTGGCATTTTTCACTCTCATATGTTGTTAACGCTGCCCTGCAGCACATGATGGAAAGTTTCATGAAGACACAATCATACCAACACACGAGGATGAAACAAAAAATTCCAAGCCGGGCATTGTCCTCATAGCTTAAATGGTAGAACACTTGGAGTGCTATTTCAATGGTTCCAGGGTCGATACCCGGCTTGGACATTTTCCACCTGTTGGTTCTACGCTTAGTTAGCAAGTTAAAACTCACATATTCAATATTCAATAATTTATAACGTAATTTCACAGCCAAAATTTGAAAATTTATGTAGGTGATTATATATATTCATTTTCACACATTTCGGTCCTTTTTTTTTCTTTGTTATATTCGTATATATTGAGGACCTTCTAGACAATGACTATAGATACTACGAATAGAGGTAATTGCGAAGCCATCTAAGAATGATTGCAATATATTCAATTCAATTTCTAATTGTTAAAAAAAGTATCAAGTTTGATTTTACGTGTTTTAGAATGATTTAGTGCTCTTGAAGAAGATAGAAATAATATTATTCTGTATGCAAACTAGTAAATACATCGACAATAACACAATACATCGACAATAACACACCTCAAGGGAAAAAGTGACATTTTGAATATTTTAAAAAGAAATTATTTTCAGTTCAAAAAAGGAATACACACAATAGAGACTGTGCCTTTAGAGAAAAAAATTAAATGCGGTATCATCCACTGAATCTGTTTTATTGGAATTCTTTTTATATGTAAACCAAGAACAGTTGATAAATTGGAACTTTTAGGGTAGAGTTTTATTTAGTTCTTTATTCAAATGACTCGTACTTATTTCTTTTTAAAGGTAAAAAGAGATGAAGTTGCGTTTTATAAATTTATTTATATTTCTGATACACAAAATCATTCTCTTACATACAGTTCTTTTTATAACTGGATAAAATCACATGAGAAATATAAAATAAATTGGATGAGACTTTATATTTACTATTTAGAGGATTTAACAAAAAATGTTGTTTTAATCTCTATAATGTTTGATTTGTTTTCATTATACTCCATAGACTTTATTTATTTATTTATTTTTAATTTGTTATAGTAAAAACTCTCTTTCATTCTTTTCTATAGCGTTCTTTTGCATATCAAATCATTTTTTTTTTCACGAAGCATGTAAATAAGGTAAGTAATATTAGTAAACGACTAACTGGTAAATTGGAATTTAAAATTATATTTGACCATGTTTCACTATTAAAGAGTGCAAAAGTAGATAATAACGAAAATAATGCAAGTACAGACATTTGAAGGAAGAAATGAGAACATTTATATTTCCTATGATTTGTAATTATTTTAATACGCTATTTGATACAAGAACACCATAATATTTAATGAACTGACGTACGTAAATAAGTTAAGTTTGTACTATAAATATTTTTGTCTGTATTCAAATCTCAATGCAACAGCTGTCGCACTCTCATATATAAAAGTGCATGAATACAAAACTTGTTATGATTGTATGCATTAAGTTCAGCAATACGGAAATTACCTATTTACTGATATTCATACGTGATGTAATATCATTGTGACTCAAATAATTAGAAGGTTATTACAAAAATAAACATTTAAAAATATAGTCAACACAAATCAAAACAATCGCTTACGTCACTGTGAGTATAAAACTGCGCTTCTCGGAGTTAAAATTTTACTGAAAACTCACGTGAGTCAAAAGCGCCCCGAAACGGATGAATAGGCACAAATGCTATTGCTTGAAATGAAAAAGTCTCCTCGCCAAGTTAGAAATAGCAGATCGCTATACATGACACCATCTTAAATAGGGCATAATTGCTACTATGCAACCTAAAATGATTACCTATAATGCGATAAAACTGACTGAAATACGTATGATAGGATTTGTTAGAATGATCACCATGACAACTTAAGATCATCACTTATCGTCAGACATTACTGAACTAATTACGTATTTAATAAAACGTATTAACAGTTAGTAACGTATTTAATAAAACAAGAAAAACTTTTTTTAATATCTTTTTGCGGTTTGATTTGGTTTTAATGTATTTTGAAATAACTAGACAAATTTCTGCAATGATTATATATATTAATGTTCACCCCATTCGGTTTTTGCGCTGTTATATTTAAATATATGACGGACGGACCAGACAATGACTATAGTTATTACGTATATAGAAAATTGTGAATTCATCTAAAAATAGCTATATATTCATTTAATTTCCAGTTGTAAAAAAAAAATGTACCGAGTTTGATTTTATGCATTATAGAACGAAATATAGCTCTTGAAGAAGAAATAAAAACATTATCTGTACTCACTGTAGTAAATGCATCAAAAATAACGCACCTCAAGGGAAAAAGAGACATTTTGGATATTTTAAAAAGAAATTTCTTTCAGTTAGGAAATGGAATACATACAATAAAGACTGTGCCTTTAGAGAGAAAAAATTAAATGCGATATCATCCACGGAATCTATTTTCTTGGAATGCTTTTTATATGTAAACAAAGAACAATTGATAAATCGGAACTTTTAGGGTAGTGTTTTATTTAGTTCTTTATTCAAATGACTCGTATGTATTTCTTTTTAAAGTTAAAAAAAGAGATGAAGTTGCGTTTTTTTATATATATTCCAAACACACAAAATCTTTCTCTTACATACGGTTTTTTGATAACTGTATAAAATCTCCTGAGAAATATTTTGATGAGATTTCTTATTTACTATTCTTAAGATTTAACAACAAAAGGTGCATTATGTTCTATAATGTTTGTTTTCTTTTCATTGTACTTTATAGAGATTATTATTATTTTTTTCTAATAAGAATTGTCGTTCATTCTTTTTTTTTAGTTTATTTTGCATACATAAAAATTCATGTTAGTTTTCATAAAAAATGTCAATAGTGTAAGTAATACAGGTAAACCCGTAGCTTGTAAATTGGTACTTAAAGATGACCATGTTTCTCTCTTAGGGTTTGGCAGGTAATATTACGTTCAAGAAGCTCCATGTTTTACTAGAATATACTCAATATTTAAGTTTATATAAATCTATAGATTTAATGACTTTTTAATACATTGAAAAATGTAGAATACTTTCGTGTATTACGTTCACATTTGTAATTATTATTATTATTATTAATGTTGAAAGAATAATATTTTCTTAACATTTAAAACTAAATTTGAGAAAACAACATCATAATTTTAACCCAGAAGTTCTGAGGTTTTAAAGCATTTTACACTATATAGCCAAAAGTAATCGGTCACTTGCGATTTTAGACATTTTGTTAAACATGTAGAAAAATACATGAGGAATTATCTTGAAACTCTAAGCGTGTGAATTTAATACACAGGTCATACATTTTCGTGAAGATTTTTTTTCCCGAAACACTATAGGGGACCGTCAACAAATTAAATAAGAACAAATGTCTTTTAGATAAACCTATCAAAACTAATGTAACAAAAGTATTCAAAACGGTAGATTACAACTAAAACAAAAGAAATTAGGAGTTATATTCAAAGATAGTAGTGCGTTCTAGATTGTGCGTTCTATATTGACAGTAATTAATGGATATCCATCCATTAATTACTGTCTCCACATCTTTTTCTTTCATTTTGGTCCGTACGGATTTTGAGCTTATTCTACCGACGATCGGTTTTAGAATTTTCAAGCTATATTTTTGATACTTGAACAAGAGCTGCTTTATGCATTAGCTAACAGACTATGCAAATAAAATTTTGATAGCGTTTATGCATGCGGAATGGAAAATTACTTAGTAAACCTCTTCATTTTTCATAAATTTTTTATAATTTTTAAATCTGATGACAGAGTATTATGTACTACGTTGTTTTTGTCATATTTTTTAAAAACAAAATTATTTTATATGAAAAACTCTGCAAATTATAAGCAAAAAACTTGGAAAAATGGCGCTTTTTATAAAAACCTTAATTTCTCTACTGGTATCAACATAAAAATGGACGCAGTTTATAACAATAAGCCACTTAATCATAGTATACAGTTCGAACGCTTTTGCTACATTAGTTTTGACAGGATTATCCAAAAGATATATATATATATATTTAATTTATTGACAGTCCTTTACAGAGTTTCCTGAAAAAATCTTCACGAAAATGCATGACCTGAACTATTTAATTTATACTCTTAGAGTTTTAAAATAATTCCTCATACACTTTTTTGATATTTAACAAAATCAAACGAATTGAATAATTTCCAACTGAGTGAAAAATTGCCCAGGCCGGGAGTCGAACCCAGATACTTGCCTTACAAGGCCAATGCTTTACCTGTTAAGCTATCGGGGCGACAGCCGGCTGAGATTTTTCGCTCACATAACCTTATTGGTCATAGCATCTGGTCTGTCATTTAGACAGTTCAACAGAATAGACCGCAGGTAATGGACCTCCATATGACGATTTGACATTCGTTTGATTACTTTACCAATGAGATTGCGTTGAAATTAATAGCATTTCTACGTGCGCTCGCCATATGGAGTTCCATTACTTGCAGTCTATTCTGTTGAACTGTCGGAATGACAGACCAGATGCTATGACCAATAAGGTTATATGAGCGAAAAATCCCAGCCGGCTGTCGCCCAGGTAGCTTAACAGGTAAAGCATTGGCCTTGTAAGTCAAGTATCTGGGTTCAACTCCTGGCCTGGACAATTCTTCGCTCAGTTGGAAATTAAACAATCCGTTTGATTACTTTACCAATCAATTAGCTTGTGTTGAAAATAATAGTATTTAATAAAATGTCTAATATTGCAAGTGATTGGTCAACTTTTGTCATATAGAGTTTTTGTAGAGTTATATTAAATTAAAAAAAATCTACTGCAGTGAAACTACAGCTTAGTGAACGGATATATCAGTTTGCGGCAGTGAGAAGGTTAAAAAATACAAATGCTGAGAATAACGAAAATGATGCAAATGCAGATATTTTAATAAAGGAGGAAATGCGAAAATATGTATTCCTTATCATTTGCAAGTGCATTAATAAGCTAGTGGATACGATGAACATCACATTATTTAAAGAATTGGCCTATCAGTGAAATATCGAAATAAATAGAAATCTTGTTTTAAATTACTATTTTTATGTAAATTCAAACATGCATAGACACATACTATTATTACACTCTTAAAACGAAAGAGCTGATTTGGCTTTTCATGAAAGAGCTGTAATTTTTTCGATCATAAAAGAGATGCTTTTCAAACGATTAAATCTTCTTGATCTAAATTGGTTATTTAAATAGCTCAACTTCATTTAAATTGGCTAAAACTCGAGTTATTTCAACTCTTTTTTAAGAGGCTTCCTTTCAACATTGAGATGAGTGGATTTCAGCTCAACTTGAGCTGCTTTGTGGCTGACTTTTAAAGAGAGTACTACATGTAAATAGTAGCAAAAGTTTGTCTTTAAACAAAATAATACTCAAATAAAAGTCCCGCACGTTAATAGTACAACAATCCCAAATATGTTAATTGTGAAAAGTAAAATTTTTCACAACATACAGTGTTAAAATTACAAGAAAACTATCTGAGTAGTATGCTGCTGATTTTTAACATATCAGAAAATTATATTTTATAAAATTTTTGATATAACTATTTCATTTTCAAAAGGTATTAAATTATGCATAAAATATCTTTCTAAACAAAATGTTGCGAAAAAAATGTGTATCTATAATCGATAATATAACATTATTAAACCTTTTATTTCTTCTTTTTATTTCACAATAATATTTTACAATATATATATGTATAGATTATATGTGTTTTGTTATCCGAGAAATTTGTTTTATATAGAGCAGAAAATGTATAATGTATTTTCTCTTCTATCTTCAATGTAAAATCCGCTGTTAAAATTTAGTGTATACGTGACTGACATCTTGCTACATAGAATGTATAAGTTAGAATTTGAGTCACGTATCAAGTTTTTGTTTAAGACTCTTTTGGGATTGAAGAGAAAAATATATTATATTTAAAGTCAACGAATTGTATTAAAATATGCATACATATATATTATACATGTTTTATTAGTCGTTTAAAATTTATTTATCGAAATAGTTTATGTTTATTTTTAAATGCATCAAAATTTTTATTTAGGCTGTGCAAGGCATTTATCCATAAGTATGCATTAATCTTTATGTTATTTACATTTTGATACATATATTTTTATATTTTAAACATAACATTTTTAAAATCAATAACAGAATTTTGTTAAACTCAAGGTATTTTTTCCACCATTATAGTTTTAAGACAATATTAACAAGTTTAAAATTGCGCGTAAAGCGTAGCAAATGCGGTACTTGTAAATAAATAACGAACTTTGCACCACAGATTATGCAAAATGTATATTATAATAAGTACTTTATATTTGATATATTATAATAAGTACTTTATATATCAATTTTATTATGATCACTTCAGTGTAACACCACTAAAATGCATTTGAAACATTTTCCCCATTGCCCATAATGTTGCGGAATAATTTTGATTGTTCCTGTGATGGAACAAATCATCCGATTTTAACTTTATTTGAAGTAACTCGACAAAATTATGTAATAAATATGTATTTTAGATTTCAAACTATTAAAATGCATTTGAAACATTTTCCCACATTGGCCGTAATGTAATGGAATACTTTTGATTGTTCCTGTAACTGATCTATGCATCCGATTATCATAAAATGTGAAATGATTCGACAGAATTATTCACTCTTAAAATTGAGAAAGGTGGAATTGTATATGTATAGTATACGTCAATGTCATAATATCAAATTTTAGCAAAAAATTACTTTACTTTTTTTTTTTTTTTTACAATTTTTCTCATTATTAGACCGATATATAGATTTCAAATGACTTTTTTCATAAAAATATGAAATATCGTGCAATGGCAATTGAGCAACTCTCCGTATTTCTGTACTAACAGTCACATAGGTTTTTTTTAAACATGGTATTTGATCACATTTTTAGGAGCGTTCGTAGTTATGTAAATACATAGCATCTACAGTTGTCGTTCAGTCCGTCCGTCCGCATACAACAACGCAAAAACTACCCAACTTAATCGTTTTAAATTTTAAATTATATATTTATTATATATTGTGATTGAAAAGAAAAAGAGCTTTATTTACATTCAGGGCCAAAACTAAGAGAGGGTTGGGGGAAAAGGGCATGTGCCCCGGGAGCTAGGATGAAAGTGTCCCAAATGTACATTTTGTTTGGCGATTTTTTCCATGTCTATGTTTAGCATGATATTGTCAAAATCGTCCCATTCAAAGCATTTCTCCTATACCAAAGCATAGAAGAATCTAATGATGGCATAAAGATCCCGCATAAAGCAGATTTTTTTTTCGTTTTGATTCGGTTTCACGATTTTAAGGTATCATTTTTTTTAAACAAAGCAGACTACTTTAATCAATAATACATATTTTAAGTTTTAAAATAAGTCGGCTATTAATAAATTAGAAAATTTTTCTTTGCAAATACTTTTGCAGATGCTTTGCAAAGAAGAAAAGGGAGGGGGGGGGGAGTTCACCAAAATTCATTGAAATATAAATATATTAAATATTTTCTAAAATGTTCTATGTCATGCAATATTTTCAACCAAATATAAAGCCACATTCAGAAAAATTCGCAAAATGTAGTAGAAAGAATAAGGTGCTATTGAAATATAAATATATTAAAAGTTTTCTAAAATATGAGTATTTGTATGAAATATTTTTTAATCAGCGTATGCGTGAACGATAAAATTTATCATTTTACATAATTTAATATTCAACTCTATGGAGCTACCCATAAAAAAATCCGATCGAATTTCGTGGAAATTCAGAAAGTTATTGTGGATAGGAGTAAACTGATTTTCAATTGGTCTCTGAAAGCAGTTGAATGACGTCAGATTTTACGCAAATTGCCAAATCTCCATTTACGTTTTTTACTGGTGATTTACTTCTTTTCTTAGATAATTACCAGAACGAACCTATTTCAGGATAAAAATAATTATAAAAAATCGAAGCATTTGTGTCAAATCTACCTATTGATACATAATTTATAATGGCTCTTATGCAAATGCCGATATCTGCGATCCTGAAATACGTCAAGTTCTCCACTGTTAAATGTGGTGTCGAAAACAACACTGACATCAATCGCATGAATGATGCCGAGAAGAACAGAGCTGTCTGATTTTGAGAAAGGTGTGATCATCGGGTACCACCGAAATGGCCGATCTTTAATCGACATATCTAGCGAGCTTAATTACCCTAAAACGACTGTGGCTTATGTGATTAGAAAATGGAAGCTGAATGGTGATTGTCAGAATGTGGCCAGAGTAGGCAGACCGACGAAACTGGGAGATAGAGACCGACGGGTTCTGTCTAGAGAAATTCGGAAGAACTGCAACCAACCAATGTTACACATACGCCAAGAATTTCAACAAGCTTCAGGATGTGTTGTTTCCATGAATACCATCCGTAAGGAAGCTCATCTGCTTAATTTTTATGGCCGTGCAGCTGCCCATAAGCCTTTAATCACCAAGTCCAACCGCGCAGCTCGGTTAAGTTGGTGAAAAACACGCCAGCAATGGACTGTACAACAATGGAAACAGGTTCTCTGGAGTGATGAATCAAGGTTCACCCTCTACCGTTCTGATGGTAGGGTCTGGGTCTGGCGTCTGCCTGGAGAACGCCTCCTACCAGAATGTATTGTGCCCACAGTTAAATTTGGCGGAGGGGGAATTATGTTCTGGGGTTGTTTTTCCTGGTTCGGACTAGGACCCTTGGTCCCAATTCATGGTAAGCTCAATGCCGATGCCTACTGTAATATACTGGACAACAGTGTACTTCCTACGTTGTGGTAATACTATGGATTGGACCCATGTTATTTCCAGGATGACAACGCAAGCTCCCATGTAGCGAGGTCCAGCATGGATTGGTATGCTGATAATGGAGTGCATCGACTCGAGTGGCCTGCCCAGAGCCCAGACCTGAACCCAATAGAGAACCTCTGGGACGAGTTGGATCGTCGAATTAAGGCGGGTGACACACGCCCAAAATCAGTAAAAGAGCTTACCTGCCTTGTGCAAACAGAGTGGAATAAAATACCATTAAATGTAATACAAGGACTAGTTGAGAGCATGCCCAGGAGAGTCGCAGCTGTAATTGCCTCTCGAGTAGGATCTACAAATTATTAAATGTGAACAGGACAAAACTAGACTTTTTTTTCCCGAGGCAAACGTGGATTTTGAAGGTACCCCTTTCCCCCTCCTTCGCAAAGCATATTTACAAAGAAAATTTCTCCAATTTATTAATAGCCGACTTATTTTAAAACTTAAAATATGTAATATAAAATAACGTATTCTGCTTTATTAAAATACTCCAATTTAATACTTTAAACCGAATCAAAAAAATTCTACTTTCAACAGGATCTTTAAGGCCCTTGTCCCTGCCCGCGAAGACACTGCTGAGCTAATGCTATTCCTGTGGGGAGGCATTTTTCTAATAACTCTTTCGCATTTTGAAATTTTCAATTTTTTTTTTTATTATTTGTATTGGATAGCGGAAGTCCCTCTCAAAATCGCTCCTTGACTACTTTTTCGATTTGAGTCATAGATATTTTTTATAAAGTTAGTTTCACTTTCAGAACCGCTTTTGGAAGTGAAAGAAACATTATAAAAATATCTACGCCAAAATTGAAAAAGTAATCACGGAGCGATCTTGAAAAGGACTTCCGCTATCCAATGCAAAACATATTATTTAAAAATGTCCAAATGCAAAAGAGTTAGAAAAATGCATCCCCATAGGAATAGCATTAGCTCGTGAGCATCTTCGCGGGTAGGGGCAGGGACCTTAAGCCATCATCATTAGATTTTTTTATGCTTTAGCATAGCCCAGATATAATAATTTTAACAATATTATGCTAAACATAGCCATGAAAAAAATCGCCAAACGAAAGATACATTTGGAACACTTCCATCCTAGCGCCCGGTGCACATGCTCTTCTCCCCCCCCCCTCTCTTAGTTTTGGCCCTGAATGCGAATAAAGCTCTTTTTCTTTTCTATCACAATTGTCAAGTACTTATTAGCAGCAATATTGTATTAGATATTGTATTAATTCAATACTAGTTTTTTTTTTAAAGTCAGTTATTAAAAAATGTCAATTTGTGGAGAATCCCTTAAGATTCAGCCGTTTTTAGAGAGCAGAGTAAAAACATCTCACTAAAATAATGATATCTTTTTGAATTTTCACGATATTTGATTGGATTTTTTTTATAAGTCACTCCATAGAATTGACTATTAAATGATGCAAAAAAATTTTTTTTCTAGTTCGCGCATGCGCAGATAAAAATTATTTTATACAACTACTCATATTTCATAAAATATTTAATATATTTATATTCCAATTGCGCTACATATTTTCTGCTGCATTTTGCCAATTTTTCTGAAATTTGCGTTAAATTTGGTCAAAAACCCAGCATGATATAAACAAAAAACATACCAGAATTTTTTGAATTTTTCAAAAAAATCGCTCTATCGCCATAAATATACATGCTATTCTCACAAAAATTAGTGTACATATTCTACTGTATTCATATCATTGTATTCTAAAGCGATAAGTCGTTTCGTGCATTTTCATGTACAGGGCGATCCCAAATATTTCTATTATTCTTTGTTTTTTTTTGCCGACACCCTAATTACCCGCTTAACAAATGAATGTAAATAAATATAAAGTGAAACATAATCTTTATATTTCTGAAGTTCCAGAAGAATCCGACCAGTATATTTTTAAATATTTGACAAAATGTCAAAAACTGAAAGTGTACAAATACATTTTGGTAGATAGTGTATATATATATATATATACATACATGTTAACACAATATATTTTTTCTTGCGAAAAAAGTACTAAAAGAAATGTGTTTTTAATTTGTTAGATAACAATATACTTCGTAAAAAATAGAGAAAAAATACTAGATTTTTCATAAACATTTGTTAATTACAGCATATTAATTTAAGATAAAAAATGTTCTTTTATATTTATAGTGTAGAGCAATTATATGTCGTTCAAAATAAAAAGATAACATGCAGCTCTCATTAATATCCTTCCTCTTTGCACGGATTTAATTCTGTTTATGAACGGAAACCATACTAGAAAATTCACAACAAAGAAAAACAGTTTTCGGAAATTAATAAGATGCGAAATGTTGATGAAGTCACTCTATAGAAAATGTATTGATTTAAAAGAGGTATAAAAAAATCTCTGCCACACTTTAGTATAATATTTAGTTCATTGTGTAGATTTGATTGATGCGATGTACCATGTAAGATGATATCATTTATTATAAAATATATAATGGAAATTGAATAATCTTCATGATTTTTTTAAAGATAAAACTGATGAAATATTAAATAATATCTTAGGTTAGTTTTCTGTTTTAGTCTAATTGATAGAAAATTAAGATTAATGATTCAGTAAAATCAATTAAGTAAATAACGTGAACTTTTCCTTTTATGAAATTACTAAGTAGTGGTAAAAAAAAAAATTATTGAAAAATAATGTTAAAAATATTCAAGATATATGTAATAATAAGATAAACAATAACTTATTTTTGCAAATATTATTCACTTTTTAATCTTTGCACAATAAATTCGTATAAATTTTGGCATTCCTTTTCCACCCCCCCCCCCCAATAAAAGCTATTAAATAAACCGAGAAAATTTTTGTGCATTAGGCTATGAGATAAAATCACCCATAACATTTATGTTCACATACCGACACACATACTTATAGAATCACAGACTGATAGAAATGCATTTTGTAAAAGCAAGATTTTCGGAATCTCTGACCGCCAAAACATGTAAATCTGCCAAAAAACTTATCTCGAAAAATTCCATGAATCCAATACTTTCATCTTGTAAAAATATTAAAAAAGTGAAAACATGTGACAAATTATAATATTAATAGAGTAATGAAAATTATGTTTGCAATCAGACACAATTATAAGCTTTTAAATACATATTTTAGGAGCAAGATATTTTTTTTACATTTTCTATCAAATCTTTTAGGTAGCTTTCATTACAAAAAGTAAAAAGCTACATATTGCAGCCGTCCGGAGGAAAGCATTTCCGGAAAATTTTGGTATATTTTCACCGATCATGACCCCAAGACCCCGAAACCTCCCTCCGTTCAAATGTTGACATATCTATATATCTATATATATATATATATATATATATATAACCATATATATACATATATATATATATATCTGATTTTTGTCATGCGATAACTAACGTATTTATGAACCGATTTGAATGAAACGTGGTATATACATAGTACATACAAATGTCTCGACCGAGTTCGTTGGTCAGCATCATCCGCCATTTTTTTTAAAAATGGCGGCCATTTTAAAATTTTTAAAAAATTTAAAATTTAAAATTAAATGCGAAAAAATTAAAAGTTGAAAAATATTTTTCTTGTAAGCGTTAGAATTTAAAACAAAGATTACAGAACATTTTTTATTTTTTCTATATCTTAAAAAATGATTGAGTTATAGCGCTTTGAATTTTTCTTATGGTTGACATTTTGAAACGATCTGATTTTTGTCACGTAATAACACGCGTGTTTATGAACCGATTTCAATGAAACTTGGTATGTACATAGTACATACAAGAGTCTCGATCGAGTTCGTTGGCCAGCATCATCCACCATTTTGTTTTAAAATGGTGGCCATTTTAAAATTTTTAAAAAATTTAAAATTTAAAATTAAATGCGAAAAAATTAAAAGTTGAAAAATATTTTTCTTTTCCGTGTTAAAACTTAAAACAGCGATTCCATAACACCTTTTATTTTGTATATATCTTAAAAAATGATTGAGTTATAGCACTTTGAATTTTGCTTATGGCTGACATTTTGAAACGGTCTGATCTGAACGATCCATCATGTTGCTTTAAAATGGCATACATTTTATGATATCGTGAATTTGCCGACTCTCTAAATCGCTTAAAATAAAACCAGGTTGAATAAAAGATGACTAATTTCTAAAAATTCCTATTAATATTCAGTCTTGACAAAAACTAGTATTCAATCTCATAAAATCACTAATTTTATAAGATTATTTCCACTAATTTGAGCTTAGTAATTTTGAACAATGTAACTTACTTTAATATAAATAAATAAATATATAAGTATATGAAAACTACCTCTTCCTCCCGGCATTGCCGGAAGGACTTTTTTGCTCTTCTTTTTGAAAAGAATGTTCACTGTAGCCCGTGATCACTGGGAAATCCCTCAGAGTGCAAAAATGAAAGAACTTGTTACTTTACTGAATTTTTTAAAGTAAATTTTACAATTTCTTTATTCCATTGTTTTTTTCCTTGATATAAATTCTATTTATCGGGGAAGTTATAATCACTTATGGGTAAAAAAATACTGTTAACACGATATATTAAAAATATATATATGTGTGGCACTCGGGGATTGCCGCGGTAAAGCTATTGCATAGCATTTTTTATCAACTTATGCAAAAATACCGCGTCAATGTCTGCTGAAGTCTATCGAAGGATACCGCGCCGAAGTCTGCCAAACTCAAACGTCGTTAGCCGGAGTGTTAGGATTCCTAGATTCGGTCGCCGCGCTCAAAGCCAGCGATAATAGCTATGCAATAGCTTAATAAATTACCAAACAAAATTTGGTCACGCTACGAAAATTAGATCGCGAGTTATAAGCATTTTAAATTTTTCGACATTCACGGTGGGGGGTCTCCTATCACCAAAAATTAACAATATCTCATAATAAATTACCAAACAAAATTTGGCCGCGCTACGAAAATTAGATCGCGAGTTATAAGCATTTTAAATTTTTTTACCCTCACCGTGGGGGGTCTCCTGTCACCAAAAATTAACACTGACTCATAATAAATTACCAAACAAAATTTGGCCGAGCTACGAAAATTAGATCGCGAGTTATAAGCATTTTAAGTTTTTCTACCTTCACCGTGGGGCTCTCCTGTCACCAAAAATTAACACTGTCTCATAATAAATTACCAAACAAAATTTAGCCGAGCTACGAAAATTAGATCGCGAGTTATAAGCCTTTTAAATTTTTCGACCCTCACCGTGGGGGGTCTCCTGTCACCAAAAATTAATAGTCTCCTATTAAATTACCAAACAAAATTTGGCCGCGCTACGAAAATTAGATCGTCAGTTATAAGCATTTTAAATTTTTCGACCCTCGCCGTCGGGGGTCTAAAGTAGCAAAAAATTAACACTGCCTCATAATAAATTACCAAACAAAATTTGGCCGCGCTACGAAAATTAGATCGCGAGTTATAAGCATTTTAAATTTTTCGACCCTCAACGTGGGGGGTCTCCTGTCACCAAAAATTAACAGTCTTATATTAAATTACCAAACAAAATTTGGCCTCGCTACGAAAATTAGATAGCGAGTTATAAGCATTTTAAATTTTTCGACCTTCACCGTGGGGGGGGGGGGTCTTATGTCCCCAAAAATTAACACTGCCTCATATTAAATTACCAAACAAAATTTGGCCGCACTACGAAAATTAGATCGTGAGTTATAAGCATAATTTTTCGAACCTCACCGTGGGGGTTCTAATGTCCCCAAAAATTAACAAAGCCTCATAATAAATTACCAAACAAAATTTGGCCGTTCTAAAAAAATTAGATCGCGAATTATAAGCATTTTAAATTTTTCGACCCTCACCGTGGGGCGTCTCCTGTCACCAAAAATTAACAGTCTAATATTAAATTACCGAACAAAATTTGGCCGCGCGAAAAAAATTAGATCGCGAGTTATAAGCATTTAAAATTTTTCGACCCTCACCGTGGGGCTTCTCTTGTCACCAAAAATTAACACTGTCTTATAATAAATTACCAAATAATATTTTGCCAAGCTACCAAAATTAGATCGCGAGTTATAAGCATTTTTAATTTTTCGACCCTCACCGTGGGGTGTCTTCTGTCACCAACAATTAACAATGTCTCATAATAAATTACCAAACAAAATTTGGCCGCGCTACGAAAATTAGATCGCGACTTATGAGCATTTTAAATTTTTCGATTCTCACCGTGTGGGGTCTCCTGTCACCAAAAATTAACACTGTTTCATAATAAATTACCAAACAAAATTTGGCCGCGCTACGAAAATTCGATAGCAAGTTATAAGCATTTTAAATTTTTCAACCCTCACCGTGGGGGGGGGGTCTAATATCCCCAAAAATTAACACTGCCTCATATTAAATTACCAAACAAAATTTGGCCGCACTACGAAAATTAGATCGTGAGTTATAAGCATAATTTTTCGACCCTCATCGTGGGGGTTCTAATGTCCCCAAAAATTAACACTGCCTCATAATAAATTACCAAACAAAATTTGGCCGCGCTACGAAAATTAGATCGTCAGTTATAAGCATTTTAAATTTTTCGACCCTCGCCGTGGGGGGTCTAAAGTAGCAAAAAATTAACACTGCCTCATAATAAATTACCAAACAAAATTTGGCCGCGCTACGAAAATTAGATCGCGAGTTATAAGCAATTTAAATTTTTCGACCCTCAACGTGGGGGGTCTCCTGTCACCAAAAATTAACAGTCTTATATTAAATTACCAAACAAAATTTGGCCTCGCTATGAAAATTAGATAGCGAGTTATAAGCATTTTAAATTTTTCGACCCTCACCGTGGGGGGGGGGGTCTTATGTCCCCCAAAATTAACACTGCCTCATATTAAATTACCAAACAAAATTTGGCCGCACTACGAAAATTAGATCGTGAGTTATAAGCATAATTTTTCGAACCTCACCGTGGGGGTTCTAATGTCCCCAAAAATTAACAAAGCCTCATAATAAATTACCAAACAAAATTTGGCCGTTCTAAAAAAATTAGATCGCGAATTATAAGCATTTTAAATTTTTCGACCCTCACCGTGGGGCGTCTCCTGTCACCAAAAATTAACAGTCTCATATTAAATTACCGAACAAAATTTGGCCGCGCGAAAAAAATTAGATCGCGAGTTATAAGCATTTAAAATTTTTCGACCCTCACCGTGGGGCTTCTCTTGTCACCAAAAATTAACACTGTCTTATAATAAATTACCAAATAATATTTTGCCAAGCTACCAAAATTAGATCGCGAGTTATAAGCATTTTTAATTTTTCGACCCTCACCGTGGGGTGTCTTCTGTCACCAACAATTAACAATGTCTCATAATAAATTACCAAACAAAATTTGGCCGCGCTACGAAAATTAGATCGCGACTTATGAGCATTTTAAATTTTTCGATTCTCACCGTGTGGTGTCTTCTGTCACCAACAATTAACAATGTCTCATAATAAATTACCAAACAAAATTTGGTCGCGCTACGAAAATTAGATCGCGAGTTATAAGCATTTTAAATTTTTCGACCCTCACCGTGGGGTGTCTCTTGTCACCAAAATAAATAAGACCACCAAAATAAACACTGTCTCATAATAAATTACCAAACAAAATTTGGCCGCGCTAAGAAAGTTAGATCGCGAGTTATAAGCATTTTAAATTTTTCGACCCTCACGGTGGGGGGGTCTCCTGTCACCAAAATAAATAAGACCACCAAAATAAACACTGTCTCATAATAAATTACCAAACAAAATTTGGCCGCGCTATGAAAAGTAGATCATAAGAAACATAAGTTTGAGACTTGGTATCCTAATATCTGAAAAATACCACGTCAATGTTTGCCGAAGTCTACCGAAGGATACCGTCCCGAAGTTTTCCGAACGGAAACGACGTTAGCCGAGTGTTAGGTTTTTTCGTTACGGATGTGTTAGGATTTTTCGCGTTACGGAATTTTTGGATTCGGTCACCGCGCTCAAAGCCCGCGATAAAAGCTGTGCAATAGCTTAAAAACTAATAAGATCTGTGATTTTAATTTGTTATGTAGCAACATCCTTGATAGTAAATGGAGAAAAAGAACTACAGTTTTCACAAACATTTATTAATTACAGAATACGAAATTAAGATAAAAATATCCTTTTATATTTATATTGTAGAGCAATTATATGTCGTTCACAATAAAAAGATAACATGCAGCTCTCATTAACATCCTTCTTCTTTGCACGAATTTAATCCTATTTATGAATGGAGATAAAAACTCTAGAAAAATCGCAACAAAGAAAAACACTTTTCGGAAGTTATTAAGTTACGAAATGTTGTTGTAGTTACTCTATGGAAAATGTATTTGTCTAAAAAATATATAAAAAATCTCTGCCACATTTTAGTATAATATTTAGTTTATTGTGTAGATTTGATTGATGCGATGTAATATGTAAGAAAATATCATTTATTATTATAAAATATCTTGCGGAGATTTGATAATATTCATGAAAAAAGTCTTGCTGAAGATAAACAGATTAAATATTTAATAACTTCCAAGATTTTTTTAATGGTTTAATTGATAGAAAATAAATATTAATGGTTCAGTAAAATCACTTCAGTAAATTACGTGAGCTTTCTTTTTATGAAATTGTTGAGTAGTGGTAAAATAATCTTATTAAAGAACTAATAGATTTACCAAATCTTACTTTAAAAAAAAAATAGATTTACTAATAGAACGAATAGATTAGATAGATTAGAATGGAATTTACTTTAATAAGCCGCAGAAATTCAGCACCTTGTGGAACCAGTTACACGAAAAACTAATTCTCACCAATCTATATGAGCGACTACCTGAATATAAGTTTTTATTAAAATCTATGCAGTAGTTCTTGATATGCAGTTGATGCGGAAATAGTAAAAAGGCAACGTAGCAGTGCCACTATTGGGCGATTTACACCAAGAACAAATCAGCATTATTTTGTATCAGGGGTTACCTGAATATATTTTTTTAATTCCACGCATTAGTTCTCGAGATACCGCGCCCGCCAAATTTATGTAACATACAGATTCACAGACAGACATTTGATATATATATATTTTAATATATGAACTCTAAAACGTGTTAAATGCATTAAAATCGGGATTGGAAAAAATTCACGAATCTAATACTTCCTTCTTGTAAAAACAGAATAAAGTAAAAAAAGAAAAATGTGACGACTTATAATAATAATACAGAAAAGAAAATTATGTTGGCAATCAGACTTTACACATTAAATAAATTAAGTTAGGCATAATTATAAGTTTTAAGTATTATTTTCGAGTCTTGTTTCATAATATTATAAATTTTTTATTAAAAATTCCTTTTTTGTTATTTTCTTTGCGAAAATGCTTTCTGTGCTCTGTAATTAGCGGAAAATCCCTCACTACAAAAGGAAATAATTTTATAATTTCTTTAGTCAATTGTATTTTCTGAAATAATTTAAATTCATCAGGGAAGTTATAAGAAAACAATTTGAAAATAAATGTGTTAACACAATATATTTTTCTTTATGAAAAATGTATTAAAATGTCTGTGTTTTTGATTTGTTACATAACAATATTCTTGATTATAAACAGAGAAAAACAAATTTTCATAAATCACATTAATGGAAATTATAATAAATAATGTTCTTTTATACTTATATTGTAGAGCAAGTATATGTCGTTCAAAATAAAAAGATAATATGCAGGTCATTAAGATCCCTTGTCTTTGCATGAATTTAAACATATTTATGAATGGTTATGAAAACTCTAGAAAAATCATAAAAAATACATTTTTTCTGAAATTATTATGTTACAAAATGTTCTTGTGGTCACTCTAGAGAAAATATGTTAGTCTAAAAAATATCCCTGCCACATTTTTGTGTAATATTTAGTTCATTGTGTGGATTTGATTGATGCGATATACCGTGTAAGAAAGTATCATTTATTATAAAATATCTAGCAGAGATTGGATAATCTTCATGAAAAAGTCTTGCAGGAGATAAAACAGATAAAATATTAAATAACCTCTAAGGGTTTTTTATGTTTAATTTTAGAAAATCAAGATTAATGATTCAGTAAAATCACTTAAGTAAATAATGTGAGCTTTCTTTTTACGAAATTGTTTTGTAGTAGTAAAATAATCTTACTGAAAGCTTATGAAGAAAAATCTCCAAGATTTATTGCAATAATATGATTAGTAAAGAATTAATTTTCCATGTATTACTCACTGTTTAATCTATACAAAAAAATCCCCCCCCCCAAAAAAAATATATATATGTAAAAAAGTCTGATATCTAATAAACTGAGAATGGTTTTGCTTTAAAAAATATTCGTGGTACTAACAAATAATAATTTTCATAATATTTTAAAATTAAAAAAAAAACGCGTTAAGATTAAACACGCTCTTTTGTTACAGTGTCCTACTATCTGCTCATATCACTTGCAGAAATGCGTTATTTTAATGACAAACTTGTGAGTCAGAGCTATAACAAAATAGTATTAAATTTGGGTCAAATGTGTAAAATGATTTAAAAATGATAATTTTTAATTCTATTTGGGACATGCTAAATCAAAGACATTGGGGGGGGGGGAGAAGAGAAATCACTACTCCAAAGTTCTAGTATAAAAAGAAATTTTTTTCAATACATTTTTCAAAATTTTTATGAATCGAAATTTCAAAAGGTAGCGATTACTTAGTTCGGTAGTACATATACTATGACTACATATTTTAAATTTCAAAATAAGTCGGCAATCAGAAAATTAATAAATTCACTTTGTAAATATACCTTGCAGAAGAGAGGGAGGGGGAGACACCAAAATCCATGATTCCACGAGCTCCAAAAAAAGCTAATTTTGGCCGGTCCATAACAAACTTTCTTCTATTTCAAACAAACCACGAAAACGTATTAAACAAAACAAGAAGTTGCAAAAAATTGTCTTTTCATAAATCGTCTATTATTCAGTTTCCCCATACATTGTTTATATCATTACAGTTGTATATTGATTCTCACTCACTAATACTGTTGGTAGCATTGCTGCCAGCAATTTTTGCCGGAAATTTAATGTATTATTTTTTTACAGTGCACGAGATGTTTTTAAATAAATATCGGGGTTTTAATGCTTGTTAGTATTTATAACATAAAACTTAAAATTATAAAGTGAAAGAGCAACTCAAACAGTTTTACCTACAAGTTTAGAAATATTCAATGAGAGCACCATTCATCACACGGCACACATCAATTCGATAGCTCAGTTTTTACCAATCGTTACTTAGCAAAGAAATTCTATTTAGATGCTCACCCGATCTCAAGCCATGTCATCCTCCACTACTAACTGACCATTGCAGTTGTTGCAAAATAGACTCCACAAACACTAATCAACGTTTGGGATGTCTCAGCTATCTATTTGATGCGTGCGTGTGATAAAAAGTGCTCACATTGAACACTTGTAAACTTGTAGGTAAAATTGCATGTGTAGCTCTTTTGTTTTATGTATTGATTATAATTTTATGTTTAAGTATGATTTTCCCAGAGCATTAACTTGCGATATTCATTTAGAAATACATCGAATAATTAATTGCTATTTTACAATGTATGTTGTGTGAATGTGTTGTGTGCGGTATATTTTATCTTTTTAACGACATTTAAAAAAGTATACACTTGACTAAGCATCGGAGAGAAAGCAATTAAATTTTCAACGAAGTATCAAAAAAGTGTAACTTACCCTATAATACTCTACTGAAAGTAAATCCTAAATGAAAAAACACCTTACCTAAAAATAAAAACAGCAATTAGTCGCAAGTATCATTACATCATTTCAATAATGCATGTGACATATATATATATATATATATATATATATATATATATATATGTGTATATTTATTTAAACATAAGAATAAATTCAATAATATGAAACTCCCTTTTTTTTAAGAAATACATTCCAGAATAATTTCTAGAACATGTTCGTTTTCAAAATTTGTAATTGAAAATCCATTTAGTAGCTACGTTTCCCTTTTTTATAATTTAAGAGTTTACTTGATTTTAAAGCTTCATATTATGGTAAATTATACATTGATCCTGTAAGAACTCCAAATAATAAATTTTACAAAAAAAATTTACTTAGGCATATTTTTCTACTGTATTTTATGCATATAGATCTGTATTTTATGCATATACTGTGTATAAAACTATTTATTATTTAATAGTTGAATCTAAAGAAAAATATGTAACAAATCAGTGCAGATTGTTTGCAGGTACTCTATACTGTTACTTTGTTTCCATGTTATTTATTATCTTAAAATAATTGTAGAGCTACCAGATTGAATTTTTCTTAATTCTTATTGTTCTATTCTAATAAAAAATTACAGTGTGTTCAATAAATTACGTCAACTCCAATTAGCTTCTAAATGGCGATGGTTATAATTTTGAAAGCAATGTCCATACACATTAAAGTAATTATGCTAAACGCGTTGAAACTTCCCTTATAGCATGCTTGGTCACAGTGACGTCACAGGGACGTCACTGTGAGTCGCTTTGGTCACATCACATCTGTGACCAAAATACCACCATTCAGTGACGTCACATTGTGACTGAGATGCGACTTTCTTAAAAATCTTTAGAAGCTTATAAATATCCTTCAAAACATGTTATTTACTTTAAAAAACACGTTTCTAGCATTTTGAATATCGTCGCTTTTGTCGCAGTTTCGTCACAAGGTTAATGTCAAATTAGTCACAAATGACACATTTTTCACAAATCTGTCACATTGTGACCACTTTGTGAAACGTCACAATAGGGCCCTAAAACGGCCATAACGACTTCACATTTTAGTCACTGTGACTTCACATCGACGTCACGTGACGTCACATCGACAATCGATGGTCACAAAGTCAGAAAGTGACTTCACAATGACGTTGCAGTGATGTCACCATGCTTTACGGGTTTTTACAATGCCACAAACAGAGAAACGACAATGTTAAGGTTTTCGAATGGAAACTGGCATGAAAAATAAGATTGACCAACCCCAGAATTTTTTAAATAAAAAATCCTTTATAGTAGCTGCATTTTCCTCTTTTATAGTTTGAGAGTTTGCTTGGTTTTCAGCTTCATATATTGCTAAAGTTATATTCTTGAGTTTAAAAGTTTTTGAAGTTGAGAACCGCATACTATGCCACAAAGCGAGAAACTGGAATGTTACGGTTTCCGAAAGGAAACTCGCATGAAAAATAAATTAATCAACCCCAGAAATTTTTTAATAGAAACTCCATTGTAGTAGCTACATTTCCTTGTTTTATAATTTGAGAGCTTAATTGAATTTCTAGCTTCATGTTTTGCAAACTTATATAAATACCTTAATCAAAAACATACTTTAAGATCACGAAGGTTTGAAATTGTATCAAAAATGTTTGCTTCTGCATATTTTTTCTCAGACTTTTATATGTTATATAGTGAATTACACATTATTTAATAGTTGAACCTAAAGAAAATTAAATAATAAATCAGTACAGGTAATTTGCCTGTGCTCTTTTTTGGTACTTTCTTTCCATGATAATTGTTGTCTCAAAATTGAATTTAGATCTATGGCACTGATTTTGTGTTAATTAATATTATTCTACTTCGCCTGAATCAGCTTGATATCAGGCAGATAATCTCTTTATAAATTTTAGGTAACTGAGTACAGGTGATCAATTGCAGATATCTTCACTGTATAAAAAATATTGATTCTCTGATATTCGATGGTAAATAAATCTTGATAGAAAAATTTACACACATGTTTTTAAAAATTGTTTTGGCGAAATTTAATGCATCTGTTATTCATCATAGTATCACCGAAATGAATATGTTGCTTAATATGTTAATGGATTTTTTTAAAGTAATTTTTGCATGCACCCGTATTCAGAACTTTATTTTTTGATTGCCCATATCAAAATAACAGGGGAGTACTTATGTTGCCCATTAGTGCCATTATGTTGAATATTGGAAATTACATAGTTAATATACGTTTATTTGTGTTATGGAATTCATGAATTATAGTATTTTAATATTTATAATAAACAGGATTGCTTTCACAAAATTACACACGGAAGGTTTTATCTGTGATACTAATGCACTTGAATTTACATAGAAATTTTACTCGATAAATAGCAGATTCATTCAAATAGTCCATAGTAATACCTTGTTTACACCAGCCTCTTTGTCTCCTATCTTATTTACAACTGTCAAATTTATTAATAAACGTGCGTGTGCCTTATAACTGCTATTTTTTCATTAAATAGAGTCGTAATTAAGCTGGTGATTGGGTAGAAAAAAATATTTAACAATAGCACGTCCGTAAGGAGTTGATTCAACTCCAACCATGTGAATACATTTCAATTTAAACCAGAATTTTTTTCTTGAAATAAGTTAAATTTAAACCGGACAGTTTTACGTTACATAAATCAATTAAATAGTTTTGAATAAAAATTCTGATGTGATAAATAAAATTGAATAAAATTTTAGGGCATTCTAGTGTTAATGGAATTTTATAAAAAAAAAAAAAAAAAAAAAAAAAAAAAAAAAAAAAAAAATGTGCAGACGCTTTTACGACGATGGATGTTGCCGATATGAAATTGATAAGTTTGTACTGAACATTATGAAGAATACTGTAAATTACATAATTTACGTTTACTAGTGTTAAGGCATTCATGAATTATATTGTTACGATATTTATAATAATCATAACTATTTTCCATCATTGCATTACGTTGTATAATGCTTTTGTCTGACAAGATTGATAAAGGCAATTCGTAAAGTAGTCACCAAATTGACACATGCCTCAAATAGTTGTTTACTATGTTAAAATGTAGCATTTGGAATTCAGTCTAAAACTACAACACTGCATTACCTCAATTAGACAATAATATGTGTATGATTAATAACATAATGGACCGAAATGATTGTTTTGATCGCAAGTTTACTCTCCATTATAGTAACTGTACATATTATTAGATTAGATAATACTTTATTTAATTTCATCAAATTTTCTTTAATTACATTTAGTATGAATATGAGAAATACATATTTTTTATTTTTTTTTAATAATTTTTCATTTAATTTATGAACCTAAAAACATTCTATATAGTTAAAAAGCCAGGCTGTTTTTTTGGGGTTATTTTGTCTGAGCTTTCTAGTGAACTGATTTTGATAACAATAATAATTATTATTATTATGAAAGCTCTTTATTTTTATATGTAAACACACTAGTTTTTTCTTGAATAATACAGTTTTTAATTTCAATTATAATTTTAGTTTTAAAAGTTGCTTTACGAAATTTCTTCACATTGGTGGTAATCTGATTAGTAGCATTAATGAAAAGATAAGGGGGAAAAGTCAGATATCACTATATCATTACAGAAGACATTAGCATATTACATTTAAAAATAACTATTTAATAAGTTTTGAAAAAGAAAACTTCATGATTTAAAATAATGCATTTTTACTTATAAAGGTGTTACATTTCATTATTTTTTTTCATTCCAATGACCTGATGCTTTTTTCTCCGATGGCATCAGTGGGTGAAAATGATGTCAGGAAAAATGAATTTTTATTAAAAGCAAAATTGTAGCATGCAAACGTGACACAAAACTTGGAAATATATTTATTAATAATCTATTACAGGTTGAAATATTTAAAAAAAGCATGAATAGGAATATGAAATGAGATCATGTATGTTTTCAAACGGAGAAAATTATAATTATATCATAGTAGCACTAGGGTAACATCCCCAGTAATTGGCACTTTAAGAATTTGTCTTGAAACTTACTTCAATTTTCATTACAAAGAAATAAGATATTTACTTGGAAATATTTTTAAATCAAAGAATGCATATCTGTGCATCTATTTTGCCCACTAAAAGCAAAAAAAAATTAAAAAGTATTTTTATAAAAATATATTTATAAAAAGTTGCTGAAATCACCAGTAATTGGCACCTAGAGCACCAATGAATGACACCTTGTAATCCAGTAATTGGCACAGGTTTGTATAAAAAAAACTTCGCATTTTGCATTGGGTTCAATCGCTTTAAATGAATTTTCTGTAGATAAAGATGCCATATTTCAGGTTTTTGAGAGTAAGAAATCAGCATATTAGTCTGAAATGTGAACACTTTAAAACAATACAATATACTTATATTAATGCCCAGTAATTGTCATGCTGTCCCCAGTAATTGTCATATGAAGCTTTAATGGATTCCAATTATTGATAATATTTCATATTTTCAAATAAAAACAAATGAAAAACAAAATTACTTTAAAAGTACTTCCAAAATAAGTGGTTTAATCTCAAATTACTTGCGAATTCCTTGTAATTGGAATAGGTGCCAATTACTTGGAACTAGCAAATTTGAAGCACCATTAATTGGCATCTATCATTAATTCAGAAATCCAAATATTTGTGTCGAAAATACTTTTACACAATTAAAGTAACCCTTTTCAACTAAACAAAACTGTTCTCAATTAAAATTTAAAATATATTATAAATCAGATAATAATGAATTGAAAAGCATGCCTTCCTTAAGCCAATGAAGAAGCATTTGCAACAAAAATGGCTAATTTGATACAAGCCATAATTTTTTCTCTTTCCTAGGCACTATTATCATCTAGTAGCATAAATCAAAGTTATAATCTTTAACGTAAATGAGCATATAACTGGTATATGGTCTTGCATTTTTAAAAGACTGGATATAAATCTTATTTTAGGACATGTTTGTAGGATGTGCCAATCACTGGTACATGCCCATTACTGGGGATGTTACCCTATATCTGATAATTTTTCATTGTGAATAATATAAGATCAAAGCCTTCATTAATATCTTTCTAGTTTTATTATCTTAATTGCATGCTAATGATGACAAATGGAATAAAGTTTTGAATCAGTTCTTTTAAAAATTTTCATTCGTCGAACTCGAGAAGTTACGATTTCTTATAGTATTTTTTCTACAAATAGAGAAATTATATACTAGTTTTTTGTTTGTTCGTTTTGAATAGGAAATTTTTCCTTTAAATTTGGAAAAGTTGTGAAATTATGAAATTGCATGTAATATTCGTTAATGCATAGTTGTTGGCATATATATAAGACTTTTTGCTTAACGTAAGAATACGCTGCGTTGCATAACAAAATCTAAAAATAAATGGTTATAAGTTACCATTTTAAAAGAATTTCCTTGTGACATTTAGTATAAATTTAGCAGAAATTTCTTTCTTTCTTTTTTTTTCTTCAGTCTTAAATAATTTTCAAAAAATATGATGAAATACTTTACAGAAAAAAAATCAATTGCTTTGTTATATATATTTTTTAATTTTAATTGTCGTACATACTATTGTTTAACCTGTTTTAGAATTTTAATGAATTTCGTAATTAATTTCAAACATTTAAATAAAGATATTTGTTTTCCGTAATTGTATTATATAATAGATGTTATTTTATAGATTAAAATTAATAAAAGTAACACAACACAGTCATTAATTTGAAGTATTGAATAAAGGTTATTTAAGTTATAAATTATTTAAGTTATACATAAAAAAGAAGGCGAATTTCTCTTTAACAGAATTCTGGTATTTAACAACTTTTTTGACTGTGTTTTTCTTTGACCACTTTACTGTGTATATAATATTAATACAATATTTTTAGATACATTAAAGAAGTAGAATTCTTAGTATTTATAATAATTATTATTAAAATTATATTAATGATAATAATATTGTATTCATTATTAATAAATTATAATAATAATTATTATTATTACCATATAATAATAATAATTAACTTTATTATTAAAAGTAAAATGTAAAATATTTTTCTGTGAACATTATCATTTAATACACATTAAATTAAAAGAATCATATCATTTTTAATATTTATTGTGATTGGAACATTAAGTTATTTGTCAGCTTGTAAACATATTTATATGAATTATAGAGAACTAAGCTTTTCAATTTAAAATATATACATTATGAAATTGCATTTAACATATTTAGCAAATCATAATTTTTTAAAGCATTTTATATGTGCGGGGAAATATTTATATATTATTTCTAAAAAAAATCTAAAAGGAGACTGTAATGCGTAAAACAATGAAAACAATTGTCAAGTACTTTCTCTCATTATTATTATTATTGCAAACATATATTAAAAATCTTATGGAATGTTTCATGTTAATTATTCTCATTCTTCTCATACAATTAAACTTATGTGTTACATTGCAACTTGAATATCTAATAAATATTTATTTTGGTTATTACATTCATGAATTATACTGTTATTATATTTATACTAATCAAGAATGTTTACTGTCATTGCATTATGTTATCTAATCCTTTTGTCTACCAAAACTGATAAAGGTAATTTGTAACATTTCCAGAAATTGCCATATTCAACGAATATTTGTGTATAATTCTAAAATGGTGCATTGAGTATTGTGACATATTCTAAATTTTCAGATAAAATAGTGCGTCCATCATAGTTAGAATAGTAACAGAATGGAAATATTCTACTGAGAGTCTGATTTCGTTATATTGATGCTATATAATATTATAGATTTCGTTACATTGCATTCATAAAGTACAGCGTGTTGTTTATGACTGTCATTTACTTGTTCAACGGACATTACTTGTGTTAAAATTTTAATGAATTATGTAATAAATTTCACAAATTTAAATAAAAGTATTTGTTTTTTAATTGCATTATAATATGCATTTTTTATCAATTAAAATTAAGATTATTTCCAACACAGTCATTAATTCGGAGTATTCAGCAGGGGGGGGGGGTAATTGTGAGTCTTTCTAAGGATACTTAACTCGTATTTACGCAAGGTTTCCCAAGATTCGAAGAAAATAACGAAATCTCCTAAGAGTCTAGACAACGGGCGAAACATGATTCGAACCTAGTACGTCCTGTCTACTAGATTTGACAGCTAAAATATCAACCACTGGCGGGGCAATAAATACAACCGTACTTTTTATATTGTCATTAAGTTCAGAAATATAATACATTTTCTTATAAGAAAAATATATTTTTATCACATTTTACTAAATTTTTCCCGCAATATAAATCTACTGTGCATTATTATGATTATTATGTAATCCAAACTATTTCTATTAATTCTTCAGCAAAAAAAAATAATGAAACAAATTAACATTTTTCTGTAAAAAAATATATGTTTTAAGATATTTTTAATAACAAAACTTTTTCTTAATCTTTTATATAACTATAAACGATTCTGTTTATTTCTTTATTTTTATCCTAAATTGGATAAAATTATGGAAAAAATTGACATTTTTGTAAATATTAAGCGTTTTAAAATTTATTGTTTACATGTATTTTTAAGATTATTATATAATAGACATAGAAAATTACAAAAAATACAAAATGTAAACTAATATGTATAAACTATATATATAAATATTAACATAAGTTCTACCGATAAATATGACGTTATTTATTAAAGCTTTCTTTCTTAATATAATTATTCGTGATTACAAAAACACACACGTATATACATACATGTATGTGCACAGTAATGAAAATCATGATCCATTAGCAACTGCATAATGATGTCTTAAAATAAAGTTAACTTTATTTACTTAAAGTTGATTTCAAGTTCAAAGAACCTTCTTGCACACATTTTAATTCATTTTTGTTCAGAAACATATAAAACGGTTTTGGTCGTCACGCGACAATAATTGATTACAACTCTATAAAGGCTCTCTCTCTCAATTTTTTTATTAGACAATGAACAGTCTACACTGTTAAAAATAAATCTGTGAATTCCAGGTGAAACTACCGGCAGTAAAGTAGCCGAACTGTTACCGTTCCGTTAGTAGATTTTCCGTTGTGGGAAATACAAGAAGGGAAAATTCCGTTTGAAGAAGCAGTAACTTTCCGTTACAAAGTTTGATTTTTAATAATAATAATTTAATATAATTTTTAAAATTGAAGAATCGATAATTCGTCAAAGAATTCAAAATTTTCGAGTAAATTTTAAGCTGCTATGTTATTTTACTTAATTATTATTATTTTGAATAATTTAGTTCACGCCGTCCTGAGGATCGAACAAGGAACCTTTTGACAGCGGAACAAATCTTTACGCACTGAGCCAAAGCTGCTGATGCGAGATTATACAAGGTATGTCTTTTATGAGTTAGTGGGAAAATCTGTTGTGCTTTTTAAAGATTTCCTTTCAAATATATTCCTTAAAATATTTGTAAACGGTTTATTTTATTTTATTTTAGACTAATGCATGATACTTATTTTTTTTAAATCAATTTTAATTTTTTAAATACTTTAAATTTAAAAAATCTGTTTAAAACCACTGTTTTTTAATGAATGAACAAAAAGTTTTTATTAACAAATTTTTACAAATATATATATATATACAGAGAGAGAGAGAGAGGCAATTTTTTGAAATTGTCGTAAACTATTTAATTAATTATTTTTCGGTTAATTAATTAAAAGATTTTTTAATAAGAAATAAGAGAAAGATAAACAGAAAAAATGCAATTTAAAAGGGATTTTTTATGTCTTCATTAATCCATGGCGCTAGTGGGACCTGAACCCACAATCTGCGCTCGCGGGCGATTATAGCAGTTTGGTGCCTTGACCACTCGGCCGGCATAGATACGAACAAATATAAATTGAAGAATCCAAATAAGATGTATTTATTTATAATTTATAAATACATAATAAAAATATAATATTTATAATTATATTTTTTATTTATAATATTTATGATTATAAATTTTATAAATTTATAAAAATATAATATTTATAATTACAAAATTTATTTACTGTTAATTTTCAACACAAAAACAAACGCATTTTAGAACACTTTTTGTCACCAAATTTAAAACACATTAATGTGTTGTGAATTAGAAAACTTCACCTACAAAATATTTTTGGTGTTGTGATTGTGTCCATATTATGTTGCAAAAGTTTTTCTATCTAAAAATGCGTTCTTAATATGTTGCAAAAGTGTTGCTATCTATAAATATGTTCTAAAAATAGTGTTGTTAATTTTGTTGGAATAGTGTTGTAAACAGTGTTAATAATTTTTACAAAGCAAATTCATTTACTAGCGTACTTTTAATGTCATCAATTAATGAACGTTAATAAAGAATGGTACTTCTTGGGCCAAATTCATTAAAAAATTCAAGACAGTAAATTAGGCAATTTTACGGACGTTTAAGTCTGCTTCACAAGTTTGATTACGACAGCATTCTGATTTTACAGAACGTATTTATGTACTTGCACAATTAGAATGTTATCCAACTTATTTTTTTTTCCTCGAGAAAAAAATCCCTTGTGCGTAATCCTTTATATGTCCTCTTTTTTGCTGACAACAAAAATAAATAATTCATAGAAATTATCAAATCTCCATCTGATCATTTGTTAAACAAGATGTATTGTAGCACGGAACATAGCATCAATCAAATGAACAAAAATAACAAAATATTTTTTCGGAACATCAGTAGACATTTTATTTTCTAATTTTGTGAGAACAATATATTTAACTTCAAATTACGATATCAACATTTCGGTTTTTAGCAATCTTAAAGGAAATGGTTTTTCTTCTGTGATTTCTTTTTATTTTCCTTTTCCCAGTATGTCTTGGTTATTCTTAAATAAGATTGATTTTTTTTTCAAATGTTTTTTTAAGACTATGCAAATAAGAGTGGCAATATATCAGAGAATTCAAAGCGAAACATAGATATTTTCTAGTTTAATTCAAAAAAGGCGTTTTTCTATTGAATCATTTTCAACAAATGAAAAATATCGTTAAACAAATGCGGAATAGAATTTTTAAATCTAAAGCGATATTCGCAGTTTTATTCAAACTTAAGAAAATTAAATACTAATACAACATATATATATATATATATGTGGGAGCGATTCTTTCTCCAACAGCCAAGTATCATGTCTTGTAAGGTTCTTCATATCGCAACTCTGATAGAAAAGGTCTTTAGAAAGCAGACGATTTTCTGAAAAAACTCCATTCAGACGAAAAGCCGAAGAAAAAAGAAATGAACGGAAGAGATCGTTGGATGGAATGTTGGGAGAGTTGGTGTTGACTTTAGAAGAATGTTGATGAAGATGACGCGATTAAGATGTTTTAATTAAAGTTTCCTTTTGAATGTTCGAATTGTAAATATTATTATGTAAATATCTTTTTTGTAAATATTAACGTTTAATATAAGTCATTTAAAAGTTTAAAAACGGTGTCAGAATTTAATTTACCTCCGAGTTTATTTACTTATGTGTTCGAAAGAACTTTTATAAGAAGAATCTCCATAAATTTTGGTGTCAGAACCGAGACAAACGAACGCCCACAGAGAAGAAATACTTTAAATAATCTGGAAGCCGTTATTATTTAGAATTGTGATGGAATCCTTGCTGGAAATTATTATGAGGAAATCTTTTTTTTTGAATATATGTTTAATGATATGAAGCTGTTGGATACTGCGACAACAATGCTGTTTAAATGTGTGAAGCTGAGCATCTGATTATGAAGTGAGTTTATTATTTCATTTTTCTTTTCAATAATGGAAAAATTAGTTGATTTAAAGGAATTAGAGTTTTCTTTGAAAACTGAAAAATCAGCTAGTATTAAGATATTGCACAAATTAATTTTTGGAGAAATCGGTGACAGAAATAATCGACGTAGAATTCGGAATTTTACTGGGTTGGTAGATTCCGATGAATATCAAACTAAATTCAAAGAAATTAAAGATAATTTTTCTGTTAACGACTTAATTACCATTTGCAATGTTTTGTGTATAAATAATTCGGGAACTTTTGATGAAATTGCTGCTAGAATAATTTCTAGTTTATGTGATTTTAATATTTTAAAAATTAATATGATAGCCGATGTAGGTACTCTTAGTGATGACGAAAGTGTTGATGAACTTAATGATGATTTACAAGATAAAACTAAAAAAATTTCAACTGTTTTTGAGAATAATATGAGAAATGATTCTGGTAGTTCTAATTGTGAAAGTAATGAAAATCAGAAAATTCTAATTCCTGATTATGTTATTAAACCAAGCATTTCTATTAATGATATTGAAAGTATGATTACAATGTTTGAAGGTACTCAAGTACAAAATATTAATAAATGGATTGCCGATTTTGAAGATATTGTTTCATTATTTAACGTTAGTGATTTGCACAAATTGATTTTGGCTAAACGCCGTATGACAAGCAAAGCAAAATTATTTGTTGAAAGTGAAACGAATATTAATTCGTGGTCTAAATTAAAAGCCCTACTCATATCTGAATTTGGTCAAACGTGCAATTCAGCTGAATTACACGAATTCCTGTCCAAAAGAAAAATTAGACCACATGAATCGTTAGATGAATATTTTTTAAATATGAAACAATTATGCTCAAAAGGCAATATTGAAGATTCTGCCCTTATTCAGTATGTAATAAATGGAATTAATGACCCCATTTCTAAAAAATCTTTTTTGTATGGTTGTCCCAATATTGCTGAATTTAAACAAAAATTAAAGATTTATGAAAAAATAAGATCGGAGTATGAAAATGCAAAATTTCATAAATATGAAGGAGCTAAGCCTAAAATTAAATCCGAAGTTGAAGTTAAGAACAAATTTAAGCCTGTAAAGCCAAATATGCGTTGTTTTAATTGTGGCGGGAATAATCATAAGAGTATTAACTGTGTAAATAAAGATAAAGGGCCGCTTTGTTTTGCTTGTAACGCTTATGGTCATAAATCATTTCAATGTAATAAATCTAAAGATACAAGTGTTAAAAATGCTCAGTCACAAGTAAACATTATTACATCCCAAGATTTAATTCTGAAAGAGGTAAAGCTTCATTCTTTGCGTTTAATCTCTTTAATAGATACTGGTAGCCAAAAGACTTTGTTAAAGAAAAGTATTTATGATAATTTGAAGAACTTTGTAGAATTAAAACCTACGAGTATCTCTTTGACCGGTATAGGAAAAGCCTCAATTGAACCAGAAGGTTGTTTCAATTCAGAAATCGAAGTAGATGGTTCAAAATTTAAAGTTACTATTTTTGTCGTTAAGGACAGTTGCATTAATTTCGATTTAATTATTGGCACTGATGTTATTCATCAAGGTACATTAACTATTTCTGAGAATAAAGTGAAACTCTTTAAAGCTGAAGTTCAGTCTAATGACTTTTTAGTTAATATTGTAAATGTTTTGGATGAGCCTTAAATTGATTTAACTCACATTGCTGACAAAAAATTACGTTCAGAGTTATACTCTTTAATTGAAAATTATGTACCAATTAAAACTAAAACAGTAGATGTTAAAATGAAAATTAATTTAACTGACGAAATCCCAGTTTGTTCTTCTCCTCGAAGATTACCGCCATGCGAGAAAAAAATAGTCGAAAACCAAATTGAGGAGTGGCTAGCTCAGGGAATAATTCGAGAAAGTTCTTCTAATTTTTCTTCGCCGGTTGTGTTAGTCAAGAAAAAAGATAACACAATGAGACTTTGTGTTGATTACAGATGTCTTAACAAAAAGACAGTACGTGAGCATTTCCCCTTGCCAGTTATTGATGATGTAATAGACCAATTACATTCTGCCGAAGTATTTACCACCATAGATTTGAAAAACGGTTTCTTTCATGTAGATGTTGAAGAAGACTCGCGGAAATACACCTCGTTTGTTACTCATGAAGGACAATACGAATTTTTGAAATGTCCATTCGGGTTGACCAATAGCCCTAGTGTTTTTCAAAAGTGTATTTATAATGTATTTCGAAACCTATTAAAAGATCACATTGTTGTCATTTATATGGATGATTTAATAATACCTGCTAAAAACGAAGCTGAAGGTCTAGAAAAATTAAAACTTGTACTCGAAACTGCATCGGAATATGGATTAGAATTAAATCTTAAAAAATGCAATTTTTTGAAGCGTGAAATTGATTTCTTGGGGTATAGAATCATAAATGGTAAATTGTATCCCTCTCCACTGAAGACTAAAGCAGTAATAAATTTTCCCGAACCAAAGTGTACCAAAGATGTTCAAAGTTATTTAGGATTGACAGGATACTTTCGAAAATTTATAAGAAATTATTCGGTTATAGCTAAACCGTTAAGTGACCTGCTAAGAAAAGATTCAAAATTTAAATTCGATATAGAAGAACAAAGAGCTTTTAATGAACTCAAACGTATTTTGTCGTCAGAACCAGTACTTTTAATTTACAATCCCAAAAGTGCGACCGAAATCCATTGTGATGCCAGTATTGATGGCTATGGAGCTGTTTTAATGCAACAATCTCCAGTAGATAATCAATTTCATCCAGTTTATTTCGCAAGTAAAAAAACCACCGAAGCTGAACGGAAGTACACTAGTTACGAATTAGAAGTTTTAGCTGTAATTGAAGCCCTGAAAAAGTTTAGAGTATATGTGCTAGGTATCCCATTTAAAATTGTAACCGATTGTAATGCATTTAAAATGACTATGGATAAAAAAGAAATGAGTACAAAAATAGCTAGATGGGCAATAATGTTATCCGATTTTGATTATGTTATTGAACATAGACAGGGTAGCAGTATGAGACATGTCGATGCATTAAGTAGGTATCCTATTTGTATGGTAATCCAAGATAGCCTAACTTTAAAAATTATCCAAGCTCAAGAAACCGATGACCATATTAAAACAATAAAAGAAATCCTAAAGGTGAAATCTTATGATGATTATCTAGTTAAAAATGATGTTCTTTATAAATGTGTTAATGATAATGATTTATTAGTTGTACCGGAAGACATGCAAATGAATATAATCAAGGCCGCTCACGAAAAAGGTCATTACGCAGTTGCAAGAACAGAGAAAAGTTTAGAAAATGACTTTTACATCCCTAAAGTTAAACAAAAAATTGAGAAATGTATAGCAAATTGTGTTCCCTGTATTTTAGTTAATAGAAAATGTGGTAAACAAGAAGGCTTACTTCACCCAATAGAAAAAGAAGAAACTCCATTACATACGTACCATGTTGATCACTTAGGTCCATTAGAAAGCACTAATAAAAATTACAAACATATCCTTTCGGTCATTGACGCATTCACAAAATTTGTTTGGTTGTATCCCACAAAATCTACCGATGCTGCCGAAGTAATTTCTAAATTAGAAATCCAAAAATCTATCTTTGGAAATCCAGTTCGAATTATATCAGATAAAGGTCCTGCATTTACCTCTAAAGCTTTTGAAGATTATTGCATCAATGAAAATATTAAACATATCCCGATTACCACTGGATTACCCAGGTCTAACGGCCAAGTTGAGCGTCTAAATTCTGTCATAATATATGTTCTGTCTAAATTGTCTGTCGATAATCCTAAAAAATGGTATACACATGTAAGCAACGTCCAACAGGTGATAAATTCGACTTTTCAGAGAAGTATAAGCACAACTCCTTTTGAATTGATGTTTGGTACTAAAATGAAACTAAAAAATAACATTGAAATTACTAGTCTTCTGAATGCTGAAATACAATCTGATTTTACAAATAATCGCGAAGATATGAGAAAAAATGCTAAAAAACAGATTTTAAAAGTCCAAGAAGAGAACCGTAAAACTTACAACCTCAGACGAAAGAAAGCTAACAAATTTAAGATTAATGATGTGGTTGCTATAAAACGCACACAACAAGGTCCAGGTTTGAAGTTAAAACCAAAATATTTAGGTCCGTACAAAGTCATAAAAGTAAAAAATAATGACACCTACGATGTAAAGAAACTTGGATTCAACGAAGGACCCATGGTCACCAGTACATGTGCAGAGTACATGAAGCCGTGGACGGACGAAGCTTGAAAAAAAAAAAAGAATTTCACCGATTGTGACACTATACCAACTATAACAAACCTCTGGACTGACAACTAATAGAATTTTAACTTTATTCTCGAAAAGACGAAAAGACGTAAGGTAAAAGAAGATGAAAAGACGTATGAAAGAAGACGAAAAGACGTAAGATAAAAGAGGACGGAAGACGTAAGAAAGAAAAGACGAAAAGACGTAAGGTAATAGAAGATGAAAAGACGTATGAAAGAAGAAGACGAAAAGACGTAAGATAAAAGAAGATGAAAGGACGTAAGAAAGAGAAGACGAAAAGACGCGAAAAAAAATATATGAATTTTTTCAAGAAATAATCTAAGCTTTGATAAACAATTTGAATAATGACTTCTTTTTTTCAATTAAGACTTTGGATGCTGCTGTGTTTTTTTTCTTTATCTTTCCAGATGATCCAACTGCTGCTGCCTCCAAAGGGACGAGCATTCGAGGACGAAAGCCTAGTCAGGACGGCCGTTGTGGGAGCGATTCTTTCTCCAACAGCCAAGTATCATGTCTTGTAAGGTTCTTCATATCTCAACTCTGATAGAAAAGGTCTTTAGAAAGCAGACGATTTTCTGAAAAAACTCCATTCAGACGAAAAGCCGAAGAAAAAAGAAATGAACGGAAGAGATCGTTGGATGGAATGTTGGGAGAGTTGGTGTTGACATTAGAAGAATGTTGAGGAAGATGACGCGATTAAGATGTTTTAATTAAAGTTTCCTTTTGAATGTTCGAATTGTAAATATTAATATGTAAATATCTTTTTGTAAATATTAACGTTTAATATAAGTCATTTAAAAGTTTAAAAACGGTGTCAGAATTTAATTTACCTCCGAGTTTATTTACTTATGTGTTCGAAAGAACTTTTATAAGAAGAATCTCCATATATATATATATTACAAATTTAAAATTTTTTCGCCAAAACTAACCTTTATACTATCTTAATTTTCTTATAATAATATTCCGTACTTACTTCAAATTATTAAATTAAAATCTTGTTTCTAAATCTAATCTGTTAATCCTTATGCAGACGATATAAATTCTTAATTTGCCTTAAAAAACATTATTCCAGTATGCGTAAATTTAAAAAGATGGCTCTAAATTAAAAATATTCTTAATTAAAACTTTATTTCTTAATATTCCAAATAAAACTGATTTCTTCTATGTTTTTATCAACCCTTTTTAAGAAAGTCTTATTAAATTTATTCCAAAACCATACCTTTCAAAAAATATCATTATTTTATTTTATCTATTTATTTTTTTTTCCTACGTCAACCTTTGATGTGTGCATATTAATAAATTCATTTCTTTTCTTTTTCTCTTAAAATTAATCATTTATAAAAATCGTCTGCCTAAGATATTTAAAATTCTGAGTCAATTATAAATTGGTTAAATAATATTTTTTTTATAATAAATTTATCGTTTGTGGAAAATAATCTCGTAGCTGGACAAGAATTCTGTTTACATAAAAGAATGATGGTTTGAGGTTACAGAATGTTCCAGAACTTTCTTTTTAGTTTAAAAAAGGTGGAAGTCTCGAGATGAGAAAGCAGATTTTTTGGGTTGCTTCTTCGATGAGGACAGCTCGCTGAAATAATGATGGAATTTTTGCAAAAGGAGCTTTTCCTTCCTCATTATTACGAATTTAATAAATGAATTTACAGCAGCCCATGACTAATTATTGGATCTTCTACATTTATTTATTTTGTTTTTTCCTCGCTTGCCATGACTGTGTGTTTCTTTTTAACCAGTGGAAATAATTCGAGTTCTCCTTAAATCGTCACATCTAATCGAAAAGTCGGACAGGATTTTTTATCTGTGCTGCCTTTTTAATGAATGATATTTAAAGAAAATTGCGATGGAACGAAGAAAAGCATTCTATCGCCGAAGTTCGATTGAAGGACAGTCTATATGGTATTTTCAGCTTGCTAATGGAATGGGCTGTGGAACGAAATGATGATAGGTTTGTGAATCGCCGATAATTGACTTCTCGTGAATTTCTGAAGCTTGATATTTTTCGTCATAATGATAAATTTTTGAGACCTGGTGATTTCGAATTGGATTTAATAAGGAATAGAAGCGCCATTCATCTTGTTGCGGCCCAAATATGCGATCATTGACTTTAAATATTACTGGTAGTAATGACAAGAAAAAAAAAAAAACGTTTGAGACAACTGAACGCCGATTGCTACTTACTTTCATAATTTTCGTTATTATTGTCTCTACTAGGATCATCTTGAGAAATTCTTCTTAAGAGTGAGTTATTTCAAATTAATTGAATATTATTTGTATCCTTTTTAAGCCTTTGTGTAGATTGTTTATTCTCTATTTGTGAGGTTTATTTATTTATTGTTTTGTTTTTCTTTGAGTCTTATTTATTAATCTATTTATGAGTATTATTATTATCATTATTATTTGTTGAAGATTGAAATATTTTTATTCGTAAGGATTTAATTGAGGAGTATGATGTTCTTAAGATATTTACTGTTACTTATTAAGATTATTATGATATTTTTATGCACGTTTAAAGATAAGTTCGTAATAATAATGAAGTATAAAAGAACTTAGAAGCTCAAGTTATTTTTTAAAAAGGTACATTTTCTAATTTATTGATATTTGTTTGTTATCAAGAACTATTCTCAGAATGCAGTATTTTCATGATAATGTTCCTACAACTAGACATTTGAGCTGAAAATTAAGTTAACATTTATGTTTTTCATTTTATTTGTTAGAATTTCTGGTTACAGTGAGCTTTGGTTCCCGGATTCTTATAATTTATTTAAATTCAGTAAGAAAGATGGAACTGTGCAAGGCTGTTGCTAGAATTTTGACTGATAAATATGATTAATTTTGTCAGTAAATTTTGTGATTTTAAGTAAGAAATTACCTATAGTTAAAATTTTTGAATCTGTTTATGATCTATAAAATAATAGAATTAAAAGTTGATCCCAATTTAAGGTATATCTATGATATTTACAATTTCTGTTTTATTAGATAAAATTTCTGGTTAAAGTTAGCAGCTAAATATAGTTATAATTTTCGCGATAATTTTGATTCAGATTTTTAAAAAGGTGGGTAATGGTTTTGTGTGAGGCAGTTAAAATGTATACACCTCCAGTAGACAAAGCCCTCAAAATTGCGAAAGCGCGAACTCAGGAATTTCACCTTAAAGTAAAAGATATGATCGAAATTTTGTATTATGCCCATTAAAAATACAAGACTCTGTAATTTATGAAGAATTTAAATACCCTAACACTCGAAAATTAGAACCTACTTTCTCTGGACCATATAAAAAATTAAATAAACTTTCTGATGTAACTTATGAAATAGATAAATTTAATTATGAGACAGGACAGAATTCCGTTATTGTGCATGTTTCTAAATTAAGACCCTATTTTTCACCAGAAGATTTTAAACTGTTTCATGAGCAACCCAAAAAACAAACAAAACCTCAGATACAATCACAATCACTAGATCAAACTAAAGTCAAGACAGTAGATTAAGTTTTAATTCATAGTCTTTAAATATTTTATCACCATAATTTTCAACATTAGCAGGTATGTTCTTGGAGGTCTACAAGAATATTACTTGTTTTTGGGAGTTTTTGGGGTTAAATTGGGCTCCTTATGCAGGCATAAGGTGAACACTTTGATTGTAAAAGCTTTCAAATTGATGTTGATAAATTAATTTTAAGGGTGTTTAAGTCTAACTATATTTACTCATGTATTTGACATTAGTATTATTCTATTTATTCAGCAGATATTTATGTTATAACAGTTATAAAATCTAATGATTCTACTCAAACCTATAACATAATATGTGATTTTCAGTGATTGTGAAAATTACAGATATTAAAAGTTTTTCAAAAAAGCGCACTATTTTTATTTCCATTTCGCAATTAAGAATGACACCTTTTATTCCTATTTGTACTTTATTATTAAAGTTTATAAACCATGTGTAGATAAAACATTATTCTACATTTGGCATTTGAAAAATTGTAACCAAATTTGACCATTCTGTAAAAGAGTATCAGAGAGGAATTATTGTAAGGAAATACTGGTTGAGAGTCCATTTTCTAAATAGTTAGATTTAATTTAATTTGGATTTTGGAATTATTATGATTTTTTTTTATTTATACTTTCGGCTAGCAAAAAAATACTTTCTTATGCTATTAGAAGATAAGAAAATTATTTAGTTGCTATGTAATTATTTTTATCCTCAACCAATATTTTCCATATCAATAATAAACAAACTGTGATATTTTCTTTTGATTATACTCTTGTTTTATTATTATTATTATTATGATTTCTATAATGAAGTTTAGTATTAATTATACTCTTATTGAAAAATATTAGGATATGGAGTCTTATTATACTATCACTTATTATTGTTGTTATTGTTATTATTTAAATTTTTCTATATTATTTATTATTGATATTGAGAGTGGTGCTATTTATTATTAAAAAATTGATATATTATTGAAAGAAAAATTTGATATATTATTAAGAGATGTTGGATCCAACAAAGATTCCAACATAACATTAAACCAAAATGGAAAAATTATGCATTTCACTAGTAAACTGGATTGAAGATGTTTTATGTGAAGGACAGTATTTAGTAAACTTTCCGGAAATTCTTATTTAAATTAACTATTGATAATGAACTACATTGAAGAATTGCATTTTTAAAAGTATTAGAGACTTTTGATTTGAATGGCTATGTAGTCAACTAAGTTTGAGAAAAACGTTTATTGTAGCCTTTAAAGACTATGTTTACTACAAGGACTATACAAACAAATTTAATTTCTGAACTGAAATTACTACTAATTAAGTCACGTAAATTCTATAAACTCCCATGAAAGAGATATCTTATTGTTTTTATTATATCTTTAATGTCTTTTGCTTATTAATATTCATAACATATTTACTGTTATTGTATGTATTATCTCCTATGCACTTACAAATGGTAAGTGATATTGTAACATTATTGTATTTCTTTCAGGGAAATGCTCCTACCTAAATTTAATTCAGATTAATTTTCTCTTAAATATATTATTTTAATCGCTAATATTTTTATATTGCGTTAATTTTCTTTTCTTCCATCTCTTGGCTTCCGGAGTTTGACAGGTTTATTCCAAAATTTAACTTTTCTAAATTATTATATTTCTGTTGTCTGAACTTGTAGTTTTATTTAACTATCAATTTTATACAAAGTCTTGGGGAGGGGGGATAATATTACAAATTTAAAATTTTTTCGCCAAAACTAACCTTTATACTATCTTAATTTCCTTATAATAATATTCCGTACTTACTTCAAATTATTAAATTAAAATCTTGTTTCTAAATCTAATCTGTTAATCCTTATGCAGACGATATAAATTCTTAATTTGCCTTAAAAAACATTATTCCAGTATGCGTAAATTTAAAAAGATGGCTCTAAATTAAAAATATTCTTAATTAAAACTTTATTTCTTAATATTACAAATAAAACTGATTTCTTCTATGTTTTTATCAACCCTCTTTAAGAAAGTCTTATTAAATTTATTCCAAAACCATACCTTTCAAAAAATATCATTATTTTATTTTATCTATTTATTTATTTTTCCTGCGTCAAACTTTGATGTGTGCATATTAATAAATTCATTTCTTTTTTTTTCTCTTAAAATTAATCATTTATAAAAATCGTCTGCCTAAGATATTTAAAATTCTGAGTCAATTATAAATTGGTTAAATAATATTTATTTTTAAATAAATTTATCGTTTGTGGAAAATAATCTCGTAGCTGGACAAGAATTCTGTTTACATAAAAGAATGATGGTTTGAGGTTACAGAATATTCCAGAACTTTCTTTTTAGTTTAAAAAAGGTGGAAGTCTCGAGATGAGAAAGAAGATTTTTTGGGTTGCTTCTTCGATGAGGACAGCTCGCTGAAATAATGATGGAATTTTTGCAAAAGGAGCTTTTCCTTCTTCATTATTACGAATTTAATAAATGAATTTACAGCAGCCCATGACTAATTATTGGATCGTCTACATTTATTTATTTATTTTGTTTTTTCCTCGCTTGCCATGACTGTGTGTTTCTTTTTAACCAGTGGAAATAATTCGAGTTCTCCTTAAATCGTCACATATATCTTTTCTGTTTTGATGGGTTTTTTTAGTAATCGTAAAATATTATAATTGGAATATAGCAGAAAAAACCCTTAACAGATCTGTTACAGGAATTATGCTAACGAAAATATAACATTTCATGCAGTATTTATTCTTCTTAAATCATTACAAAATATTAAAATACACACACACACATACCGGGTGTCCCAAAAATGACTGATGGATTTTAAAATTGAATAACTTGGAAACGGTGACAGCCATTTAAAAAAATTTTGCAGGAGGGTTATGCATAATGTCAGGAGTTTTTTTACCGTAATTTTTTATTTTAGTTCGCATCTGAAACAATAGGTGGCGCTGACGGCGATTGAAGGCCAGGTGATCAATGCTGACTAAGGCGACGACATGGCCTTCAACCGCCGTCAGCGCCACCTATTGTTTGAGATGCGAACTAAAATAAAAAATTACGGTAAAAAAACTGCTGACATTATACATAACCCTCCTGCAAAATTTTTTTAAATAGCTGTCACCGTTTGCAAGTTATTCTATTTTAAAATCCATCAGTCATTTTTGGGACACACGGTATGTGTGTGTGTGTATTTTAATATTTTGTAATGATTTAAGAAGAATAAATACTGCATGAAATGTTATATTTTCGTTAGTATAATTCCTGTAACAGATCTCATAAAGGTTTTTTCTGCAATATTCTAATTATATTATTTTACGATTACTAAAAAAAAAAACCCACCAAAACAGAAAAGATTTCGTGATTTACTTAAATGAAATTATCGAATCATCAATACATCATTTAATCTGTGCCAGATATGCTATAATAAATGATACATTTTTCCCAATGCTTCACATCAATCAAATCAAGATAAAGAACAAAAATATTTTACTAAAATTTGGCATTGATATTTTTATATTCCTATGAGAAAAATAAATTTATGCTAAAAGTGACGATAACAGTGTTTCAATAAAGTGTTTTTCTTTGCTATGATATTATTCAGATCTCCATCGCAATTCAGCAATAGGGTTAAAATCTATTCACGACAAACTATATTAAGGAGTGCTTCTTATTAAGAGTATTTCAATTACTTTTAAAGAAAGGAAAAATATACGGAAGTATAATTAAAAACAACTATTTCAATTTTAATTTTTGACTCTATATTCGGATTTTTTTTTTTTTTTTTTTTTTTTTTTTTTTTTTTTGTTCAACTTACATTTGGATATCAAGGGGAATGCCATTCAGTCAAGTATTTTAGCGCTGTAATATTGCTGATACTAATACATGCTTTCGATACCATATTCAGGTCTCATATTTACATACATACATATACACACACATATATATACAGATGTATATATATATTTTTTTTTCAATCGGAAAGTCATTTAGTCAAGTATGTGAGCATTGTAATATTACTAATAGTGACACGTATTTTCGATACCATATTAATATTTTTTAAAATGTTATGTATTTTTGAATATTGAGCGGAAAGTCATTCAGTAAATACTACATATCATGTTATCTTTTCGTTAATATAATTGCTATAATAGATCTGATAAAGTTTTTCCAGTCACATTTTAATTACATTGCTTTACCATTACAAAAATATAGAATAGAAGAAAAGATATCGTGATTTAGTTAAGTGTTTAATGAAATAATCCATCTTATTTTTCTATGAATGAAACTATTTTCTTTTTGTTTAATTATGCAAGTTTTTCATATTTTATCTTCTTTATCTTAAAGAAGATTTTTTTGTTTTCTTTTTTTTACAAATTATTCATTCATTACTCTATTTCTTTATTTACAAATTATTATTTTCACAATGCTTCATATCATCTAGATATGAAATTAAAAAAAAAAAAAATGTACTAAGATTTTTGCATAGAAATTTTTATACCAGTATACAAAAAATAAAAATATCTTAAAAGTAACGATAACAGCATTACATTATTTAATAATTCCATTAAAGTGTTTTTTGTTCTTTTTTTGTGATATTTTTTCAGCTCTCCATCGGACTCTCCATTTCAGACATATTCGGATTTTTTTTTGCATAACTTACCTTTGGATATCTGTTTATATTAAAGAATCCTACATCTCAAAAGTAATTTATTTAACTTTATTGAAAAGATAATATAAAGGACAATATGAATTTTTTTTTATAAATTAATGGAAATTATAATTTCATTGTATTTTACGACAGAATCATAAATTTGAAACATAATATATAGAAATTTAATCAGATAACAAGAACTTGCATAGTTATCTGTTATTTTTTTCTCTTCAAACGTATTTTATATGTTATTTCATTGGTATCTCTGAAAAAAAATGGAATCTCAAAATTTACACTCTTAAAACGAAAGAGCTGATTTGGCTTCTCATGAAAGAGCTGTAATTTTTTCAATCATAAAAGAGTTGTTTTTCAAACGATTAAATCTTCCTGATCTAAAGTGGTTATTTAAATAGCTCAACTTCATTTCAATTGGTTAAAACTCGAGTTATTTCAACTTTTTTTTTGAGAAGCTGCCTTTCAACAATGGGATGAGTGGATTTCAGCTCGACTAGAGCTATTTTCTTTGACTTTTTAAGAGACTAATAAAAAGTAACCAAATTTAAGTACTTTACATACTCAAAACAGCTCCGATCGAAAAGTTCTCAAAACTGAGAAACATATGTAATAACTATTATCTGTACCCTGAATTTACAAAATAAGGTTAAAATATGCTGGTATGTGTTTCTTGCTTTCTTAAAATTATGAACCATAAACATTTAATTGATTATTTATAGCAAATTTATAAGTAAAATACACAAATCGAACATTTTTATGACAAAAGCATTATTTGCAAACATACATTAAAATTATTTTAAAATATTGTGCATAATTTAATATTTACAATAATAAGCATCTTTTATGCCGTCATGAATGTGATAAACGAATACTGGGTACAAATTATCGTTTGTTTGGATTTGATAATATACGCTGTTTCAAAATTGAGTAAGCAATGTGTTCATTTTTGATCCAAACATACTCATTTCGATATGAGTACATTGACTAACTCATATTTGAGTACTTCATTTTTTTCAGTGATATTTCAATAACAAGCTGTCAAAGCCGTGAAAGTTTCTAGTTATCTACATAGGCGAAGTAACTCTTTTTAACCACTTAACTTATCAGTATTTTTGAAAGAGGCTTTCAAATAATAGCTAATTTTTCATGCCTTTTACAGAATTTCTTACTTTTATCATCAGTTTTTCAAAATTGAACTTTTCGCCTAATTAAATCAGAAAAATTCTCGAATTAATTAATGCAAAATTTACAATAAAAATTTACTCCTGGGAATAATAAACCAGAATTCCAAATAGGTGCCCGTATCAAGTACGGGCAATACATGATTGGTAAAATCATGTTGGATGTATGACGTACGGGCAAGTCAGGTAAGTGGTTAAATTATGAAAAAAAAATCATTATTATTTGCGCATACGCAGATAATAATTATTTCATACTCGTACAACCGTTTATATTTCCTAAAATGTTTAATATATTTATCTTTCAATTACACAGTATTAGGTCTACTACATTTTAACAAAAAATGGAATTGAATTTGGTTGTAAAACCTACATGTTATAAGCAAAAAACGTGCAAGACTGTTTTTCGTTAAAAAAAAAAAATCGCTATATCTATATGAGTTTCTTAAACTTTTGAATATACATACTGTACAATGTATGCCTATTTGAATACTTCAGAGATAGATCATTTCGTGTTTTATTTTACAGGGTGATACAAAGTATTATTTCTTTTCTTTGATTTTTTGTTTGCCCGCTCTAATTGTCCTTCTAATCAAATCTACGTTTATAAATATAAAATACAAATCAGAATTAAATAATAAAATGTTTTAAAAGCCAGCATAAAACAAAGTTTTATTACTTAATTGCGAGATATATTCAAAATTTTCCTGTTGTATCAGAAAAATTAGAATATTAATTAAAATTTTAAATTATGTATTTTAAGTTACAACTAGAAATTTTACATATTTTTTTCTTATTACTAATAATATGAAAAATTAAATTTACGATTAAATTCTAATTTTTTTTCATTATTGTTATTATTATTATTATTATTGTGTATAAGTGAGTATAAAAAATAATTGATATTCAGAAATTTCACGAAATAATAGCTGTAGGAAATTAATATTAAAATGATGTTATACCTGCAGTTCTGGAAAGTTTTGAAATTAAATGCGAAAGAGAAAAATAAATATGGGTCACTTTAAGTGCATTTTCAAGAAATTTAAATAACAACATTTAAATCTGATTTGAAATCCTAAAATACAAATAAAGGGAAAGAAGATTATATTTTATATATTAACTGAAATATTTTGACATAAATAAATTCCATGAACTGTGTTTCAATAAAGAATAAAAATTATATTTCAATAAAAAAATGGGAAAATGCACTATATATTCAAACTCTCATCTTGATAAGAGACAAAAAATGTTATTTCTCCAAAACGTTTAAAGAAGTTCTATTTTGATATTTTATCAGATTTCAATATCTAAAATGCCAAAGGTAAACTGGTTTTTCCACAGAGCTTTAGAATTTAATGACTATGCGCAAATTTATATATTTTAAAAAAAACTTTAAAGAACAATCAAAGCATAATTATATATATATGTATGTATATATATATATATGTATATATATATATATATATATATATATATATGTGGTAGAATTTAGGAATGTTGCACTAGGCGTCGTTGAAAAATGTTCATACTCTCTAATGCTCATATACTTCATTGCAAAAAAGTTTAGTATAATAACTGTTAAATTGTATGGTAAACAATTATAGATAATTTTTAATTATTATTATTTTTTTCATTTTTTTTAGAAGAATTCAAATCCGATTCCAAATACTAAATTATGAATCATAAAATTAATAAAAATCTTTTTATAAAATCTTCCAATACACTTTAACATTTTCCAATTCCATGATTTTAAAAGTTTGAATAATATAAACTCAGATAGACTTGAATACATTTTTAAAGATTAATAAAATTTATACACAAAAAATTAAAAGACTAAAAAACATTTAAAAATAGAAAGAGTAACTCTTTCTATCACTCTCTCTATTTACTCTTTCATTTCTTTCTTTTTTCATCAATTACTCTTTCTATTTGTAAATAATTTTTAGTGTTTTAATTTTTTGCAAATAAATTTTTATTATCTATAAAAATGTATTCAAATCTAACTGAGTTTATAGCATTCAATCTTTTAATAGTCATTTAAATTAAGACGTTAAATATATGTATAGTGCATATCCATGAGTTTAATTTTGAAATGAAAAGAAGATAAAAGAAAATTCAATAAATAAATAAATAAATAAATAAATAAATAAATAATAATACATAGCAAATTACGTTACATATTTAATTTGTCATTTTTATAATGTATGTTAAAGCGATTTCCACAAATTGTTAAAAGGGATTTCAGTTTGTCATTTTATTAGATCATAAGTATCCGAAAGTGTCCCATTAAAATACTACTTCTCATTTTCCCTTTGGCTATAATTTTCATGTAGCATATATACATTCATAGTGTTAGATAACATTTTAAAAGGCGAAATTCCAAGCAGAAAAAGAAATGTGAAAAAGGAAAAGTGTTACTTAAATGTTAAAACATGCTTTTAAAATTAATAAGATTAAAAATTTTATAGTAGATATATTTTTATATGCAATTATTTGTACAAAATTGAAAGTGATAATGGTTTTATTTTCACAGCTTAGCGCTATACTCTGTAATAGATGAACACAATTTTAACGGTTTAAGGAAAGAATACAGTAATCCCTTGACATTAACGAGTTTTAACTATGTAGCGAATAAAAAAAAAAAAAAAAAAAAAAAAAAAAAACATTTTCACTTTCGCTAATTCTTAACTTGGTAATTCACAAATATTGTTTTATAAAGAATTTTTTTTTTTTTTTTTTAAGTAATTTTCGTTTTAATTTTTACCAATTACATAAATTATTTGACATTTTACAGCCGCATTCGACTAACTAACCTATTCGGAGAATGCCGAGAGAATTGAGTTAAATTTTAGTTTTAATTACCGTATTTACTCGTGTATACGGCGCATGCGTGTATAAGGCGCACCCTTACTTTGGAAGTAAAAATGGCGATTTCTTAAAATCTCGTGTTTTAATTTTTACCAATTATATAAATTATTTGACATTGAACAGCTGCATTCGACTAACTAGCCTAAGTTCGGAGAATTCCGAGAGAATTGAGGAAAATTTTAGTTTTAATTACCGCATTTACTCGTGTATTAGGCGCATGCGTGTATAAGGCTCACCTCTACTTAGAAATAAAAATGCCGATTTCTTAAAATCTCGTGTATAACGCGCAGCATATATTTGATACACTAATGAAGTATGACCAAATGAGTTTCTGTAAAAAATAAAGTCGAAACAAACATTACACCAGACCAGAAAACAAGACGAAAATGCATTTTTAGACTTCGGGTTGTAAGACAATAACGGGAAATAGAAATGAGTGACGGTAAAGAGAATTGCTAATTAGCGTTTAGATAATGTCACTAGCTCTGTTGTGTAAAAAAAACTGCAAGGAGTGAAATAAATATGCAGTAATATTTATATTAAGTAACATTTTCCGAGTTTTAATATCTCCTCTGAACAATTTCTTCTTTCATATGTATATGGTTCGACTGCATCCAACAGTAAAAAAATATTCCGTGTATAAGGCGCACCTAGGAGTTTTACCCTAATTTTGTGAAAAAAAGTGCGCCTTATACACGAGTAAATACAGTAATTCCAAGAGCCCTAAAAGATGACTTGATACTAAAACTTAAAAAAATATTTTTAAATAAAAATTAAATATTAAAAAATCTTAAATTAAAAATTAAATTTTAAAAAATCTTAAATTTAAAAACTTTATTGCGAGGAAAATTTTACACCTTCCGCAAAGCTTTTTGAGAAAGCAATAGAAAGCTATACTTTACTTTATTGAAGTCTTAAATTTAAAAGGAAAATCAAAACTGTAACTTTTATTTTTACATTGAAATTCATAAACAAAAATTCTGTATTTCCAAACAATTGTATATCGATATTTTTTTTTTCAGTCATCTTCTAGCAATTAAACTTTGTGCAATATTTTTATAACTATGCAAATATATTTACAGCATGTATTTTTTATGTCTTAATAAATATAATTTTTTTAGTTTTAATTGCTTTTATACATTAAAAAATTTAAAAAATCATAAAAACCTAACTCGCTTTCATGTAGGTGTCTAAATATTCCGAGTTAGACATTGGCGGAGATTTAAGCGATCCCAAGCTTAACGCTTAGCATTTCCCTGAAGGAATTTTGTGCCATTAAAATTTATACAACCTAACCTTAGCGATTGTTAAAGGATTACTATATTGATTAATTGTCAGCGAGAGATAGATTACCTAGAAAAAAATACTTTTAAACATACATTATAAATAAGAAATGTTTCATGAGACAGGAAAATATTCTAGAATTATAAAACTAGTCGAAAGTGGCAATCCCAAAACTGTTTTGTATCTCATAAATATTAATACTTCAAAAGCCTCTACAGCAGTGCCAAAATTAAATTAAAATACATTCTCATCGTGAGGATTCTAAATGTGTGAAATTCCACGCACTAAATTATAATACTAATAATGTATATTCTACATAAAAATATAAGAATTTTTATTATAAAAAACATTTTGCTTCTAAGACGTTGTATAAAAACAAAAACATTTAAAATATATTAAAACATTTTTATTTACATGTATCAACTCAAATCTTAATGGAGCCATCCTCAGAATGTAAATAGAAAAAAAAAATACAAATACAATGAACGTGAAAATCGGAATAAAGAGTTATTGAAAAATTCTTATATTACGATTTAGTTGACGTAATCAAGACTTATTTAGTGATATTTTCCACGCACTAGTTCTCGAAATAGGACTATTCTAGATACCGGGATAATTAAAAACATAAAGCCGCCTGTTGGTTGGTCGATTTGTATCTGAGCATAAATAGTAATAATATTTATCAAGCAACATCTGAATCTGAGGTTTGATGAAAAAATTTGTTGATTCATTCTTGAGATTAAGGTATTACAGAAACCATGAAAATTCAGCATAGCAGCGATATCTGTTGAGCGATTTACACTGAAATGTAAACGGAATCAAATTATGTCACGGATTAAACGAATCTAATGTTTTATGGAAATCCGTGCATAAACAAAGCTGTTGCGCAAACCGTAAAAAATGTGGCATAGGCTACTTCACTGTAAAAAATATCAGATGTTTCTAAATATATAAAAATGCACTGTAATCAAAAACGAAAATATACAGTAACCTCTTCTAACTCACTTAAGGTTTTTAAAACCGTTCTTTTACCTTTAAAAATCCCAGAAAGCTATTTCTTTTCGAAATTTAAAGAAAAATTTATAAAAAGTAATTTTTATTATCTGCCCATCCATTTCGGAAACGTTTCTAAGTAGCTTTTATAGAACAATAATCACTTTTCTCAAATCAAAATATGACTTTTTCGGATGTTACCAACTCATACGAAAATATTTTGATATTCAGAGAGCACGTTTAATGGAAAAACATACAATATTAACAGTATTAATATTAACATGAAAATTGACATTGTTTTGCTACAACTGCATGCACAAAATCAGTTATACAACTGAAAATGTTTACATGAGAATTGATAGAATCCAAAAAAGTGATATTTTGTTTACAGAAAAGTGATTATTGTACTGTAAAAGGTAATGTGGACGGGCAGCTAACAAAAACTAATTTTTATAAATTCTTATTTAAATTTCGGAAACAAATAACTTTCTGGGATTTTTAGAGGTAAAGGAACGTTTTTTCGAAACCCTAGGTGAGTTAGAAGAGGTCACGGTATATTTTCGTTTTTGATTACGGTACATTTTTATACATTCAGAAACATCTGATATTTTTTACAGTGTTGTTGAGCGATTTAAACCACACTGGTAAAAAATTTCATTTCATGTCAGGGACTAAATGAATCTGAAGTTTTAAATAATAAAATACTTAATTTGTTTCTTTTATATAAAGAATTATATATTTCTTATACATATCAGTAAATAGTAAATAGTATCATCTCAATCAAGGTACGTGCGCTTCAAATGATTTATATATTATTTTTTTCTAAAATAATATTTGCTTTACTTAATGAAGAAATTTTGTTTTCAAATAGGAACACAAATAACTTACTAAAAAACTATTATTAGAATCACCTAAGGCGTACAAACACTGCTAATTGTAACAGTTTAATGTTTTTCAAATATCGTGGACTGCATAACAGTATATCACTATTATTTTTTGCACTTAAATTAAATTTTGTCTGGATTGTGTACATTTAAAATTATAATAGTTAGACATACTGGGTTTTAATAATTGCACGTAATATTTCTATAAAAATTTCGAAACATTTATTTAATTAAAAGTAATATTTATTGTACTTCAAATAATAAAAATATTTAATTCACGTTGTGTTATATCATTAAAATCTTGTTTTCTTGTTACGTTCCAATAAAATTGTCATCTCAAACAAGGTAAGAATGCGTCTGGTGATTTGTATACTATTTTTTCATTAAAAAATATTAGCTTTATTTAGTAAAAAGACTCTGTGCTTAAATATGAAAAAATTAACTTCTTAAAAAACAGTTATTAAAATCTTCTCAACCGTAAAAGCACTGCAAAATGAAATATATTATATTTTCTCAGAAATGCTGCAATTTGAGTTAAAATTGTTTAAACACTCGGAAAATATTTAACTGTATTGTATCTTAAACAAACGATAATAAGGGTATTAAGAAATTTATTTTAAAATAACATAAACATAATGGCCTTGTATATTGAAGAGACAATAAAATAAAAGCTGAGTACTGAGGAGGTTTTACTATGAGAACAAAAGTAATTATATTTAAAATGAAGGACATTAAATAGTTTTTAGAATGTTTGTATAGTTATTATTTTTTAAAGAATGTTTTCTTCGTTATCCTAATTTGAATCTAATTTTATAACTTAAATTCTCATCATTAAAATGCTCCACCAGTGGCCGAGAGGTTCTGACCTCAAACAGGTAGACGGTAGGTGCTGGGTTCGAACCCAATCGCGACCGTCGACCTAACCGTTCGAAGTTTTCCGTGGTTTTCTTCGAACTTTGCGTAAATACGGGTTAGGTTCCCTTAGAAAGACCCCCACGGAGGGCACCCAACCCCTTAGGGCCTATATCCCACAGCGTAGATAATTGGCCGACATACATACAACCTCATCATTAAAATTATTGATTTATTCTTATTAGAATATATTTAAATAAAACAAAGTGAATACGGTTGGATATTGTAATGAATATGAATTAAAGTTTAAGTAATTCCATTCAAAAAAGGTTAAATTAACAAGATACCAATTTACATTGAAAATGAAATTTACGGCAAAAAGTATTCTTAATGCCATAATTTAAATTCTAATGTAAATATATTCTGTGAAAACACCCGAATTAACTATGTTAAATAATAAATAGTATTACAAATAACAGTATCCAGTATAGTTGAAATTATATTATGATTCTAATAATTAGATATAATCTCACTATAAATCTCATGAAAAATATTTGAATTTGAGTACTATTTCTTGTATTTCAAATAATAAAAGAATTTAATTCACACAGTATTATACCATAAATTTTTCCCTTGTTATATTCCAATGAAAATATCATTTCAAACAAAGTACTTACACCTCTTGAAATTAATACACCATTTCTTTCATAAATTAATATTTACTTTATCTAATGAATAAATCTGTGTTTAAATATGAAATATTTAAAGTCTTAAAAAACTTTTATTAATATCTCTTTCCTACCAACACTGAAAATAAAATTTATTCAAAATGCTGTAATCTCGATTTAAGTTGTATAAACACTATGGAAATATTAAACTTTATTGTATATTAAACAGAAAATAATTTGGGTATTAAGACATTTAAATTTAAAATAACAATTTTAAATTAACAAATAATATAAACATGAAGCCTTGAGTATCAAAGAGATAATAAACTATAACTTAATGATGCATTGGTAAAGGAACAAAAATTATTATATTGAAAATGAAGAAAAAATAATTAGAATCTGTGTATGTTTATATCTTTTTAAAGAAAGCTTTCTTGGTTATCCTAATTTGAATCACATGTTAGAACTTAAATTAAAATCTTAAAATAGTATATTTTTTCTTCTCAAATGGTATATGAATGAAACATAACGGATAAGGCTATTTTTTGAACAAAATTAAGTTGAAATGGCCCCATGCAAGATAGGTATATTAACAAGATTCGAATTTTTTTTGAAAATGAAACCTGCGATAAAGTCTTTCCAATGAGAATATTTAAATTGTAATGTAAATAGTTCCTCTTAAAACTAGCAAATGAATTTAGTTAAATAATAGACAGCATTATAAATAATACTACCCGATATAAGTCAGATTATATTGTGATTTTAATAATTGAACAGAATCTCATTATAAATATAATGCAACAAATTCAAATAACCACATTTTAGAACACATTTGACACATTAGTTTGTTGTGAAGTATAAAACTTCATATACGAGACGCTTTTTCTGTTGTGATTGTGTTCATAACATGTTGCTAAAGTGTTGCTATCTAGAAATGTGTTCTTAATATGTTGCAAAATGTTGCTGTCTAGAAATGTGTTCTGAAACTAGTGCTGTTAATTGTGATGAAATAATGGTGTAAATAGCCTTGATAAAAATGTTTTATTACACTAGTGCTGTACTGCACATCACTTTGCCACCAACGTAATCCACATTTTAAAATTCATATAATAATTCATAAACAGTATAAAACAACACATGTAAAACACTTTTAAAACACCTTCAACGTGCTGCCTTTAAAAATGCGCAATTTAAAAAAATGAATATTTAGAAATATGTTTTGGGAAGACTTTTTATCTTCTAGTAATATTAACAACACTTTTTGCACAATCTTTTTATTTGGCACAACACAATCGAATACGGTTTTAGATAGAAGTGATACTTATTGTGTTTAGATAGTGTTTTAAAACAGTCTCACTAACTTGCAGTGTATGAATAAGCTTTTAATTAGCCAAATATTATTCTATTTAAATAGTAAGACAATTTAATTCACATAATATTATGCCATAAATATACATTCTTTGCCTGTTACATTCCGATAAAAGTATCATCTTAAACAATGTAAGTACACTGTAAAAAAAAAAAAAAAAAAAAAAAAAAAAAAAAAAAAAAAAAAAAAAAAAAAACCTTAAATTTACGGAGAAGCAAAGCTGCCAGCAGTTTTTCCCGTAAAAATTGCAGTAAAATTAGATGTAATAAAAAATTACATCTAATTTTACTGTAATTTTTACTAAACTTACTTAATTAAAGCTGATGGTAACATTGCTACCAGTAGTTTATATAATAAATTTAACGGATTTTTTTATACTGTAACTCTGAGGGAATTTGTAAACCAATTTCTATCGCAAAGTAATTTTTGCCTTACTTAATAAAAAAAAAATAAATGTTTAAATGTGGCGGGTATTAACTTACTAAAAAAACGAGTACTAAAATCTATCGCATTGTGTATTTCATTGTGCAAACATTGCAAAATGAAATATTTTATATTTTCTTCTAACAACAGCAAATTGAGTCCAAATTTTATAAAACACTCAGAGAATCATAAACGTTATTGTATCTTAAACAAACGATGATAAGGGTATTAAGACATTTTATTTTAAAACAACATAAACGTAATGGCTTTGATTATAAAAGACGCAATAAAATATAAGCTGAATACTGATGAGGCTTTGCTAAGGAAAAAAATAATTATATTTAAAGTAGAGGAGACGAAAAAATTATTAGAGACTTTATATAGTTTATTATACTTTCTAAAGATGACATTCTTAGTTATTCTAATTTGAATCTTATTTTATAACTTCAATTATCATCTTAAAAATAGTTGAAATATTCATATTAGATGATATTTAAATAAAATAAAGTAAATACGGTTGGATTTTGGATTGAACAAGAAATTAAGTTTAAGTGACCCCATGCAAGAAAGGTATATTAACAATATCCGATTTTATTTTTTAAATGGAACCTGTAGTAAAGTAAGTTTCTAATGAGAATATGTAAATTCTTATAAAAATACATCCTTTTAAAACTATCGAATGAAGTTAGATAAATAATAAAAAGCATTATGAATAATAGTATCCTATATAAGACAGATTATATTGTGATTATAATAATTAAATATTATCTCACTATAAGCATCATCAATAATATTTTACTTAGAAATATATTGCTTGTTATTTCGAGTAACAACACTATTTATTTCACATAATTATTATGCAATAAAAATGCTATTTTTTACGGTTGTATTCCGATAACAGTATAATCTAAAATAAGATACGTACCATTCAGGAAGTTTATATACCAATTTCTTTCGCAAAATAATATTTGCCTTACTTAGTTAAAAAAAAAAATACATGTCTAAATATGGCGAGTATTAACGTACAAAAAATAGATACTAAAATCCTCTCATACGTGTAAAGATTGCAAAATGAAATATTTTATTTTTTCTCTTAACAGCTGCAAATTTAACTCAAGTTGCATAAAACACTGTGAAAACGTTATTAGAATCTTTGTATAGTTATCACGCTTAAAAGATGACATTCTTCGTTATTCTAATTTGAATCTTATTTTATAACTTCAATTAACATCTTAAAAGTAGTTAAAATATTCATACTAGAAGATATTTAAATAAAATAAAGTAAATACGGTTGGATTTTGGAATGAACACGAAATTAAGTGACCACATGAAGAAAGGTATATTAACAGGATTCGATATTATTTTTAAAATGCAAACTGCGGTAAAGTAAATTTTTAATGAGAATATGTAAATTCTAATAAAAATACATCCTTTTAAAACTATCGAATGAAGTTAGATAAATAATAAAAAGCATTATGAATAATAGTATCCTATATAAGACAGATTATACTGTGATTATAATAATTAAATATTATCTCACTATAAACATCATCAATAATATTTTACTTAGAAATATATTGCTTGTTATTTCGAGTAACAACACTATTTAATTCACATAATTATTATGCAATAAAAATGCTATTTTTTACGGTTGTATTCCGATAACAGTATAATCTAAAATAAGATACGTACCATTCAGGAAGTTTATATACCAATTTCTTTCGCAAAATAATATTTGCCTTACTTAGTTAAAAAAAAAATACATGTCTAAATATGGCGAGTATTAACTTACAAAATATAGATATTAAAATCCTCTCAGGCGTGCAAGGATTGCAAAATGAAATATTTTATTTTTTCTCCTAACAGCTGCAAATTTAGCTCAAGTTGCATAAAACACTGTAAAAACGTTATTATATCATAAACAGAGGATAATATATGGGTATTAAGATATTTTATTGTAAAATAGTACAAAAGTAATGGCCTTGAGTATTCAAGAAGCAATAAAATATAAGCCGAGTACTGATGAGGCTTTGCTAAGGGAACAAAAGTAATAATATTTAAAGTGGGGAAAACGAAACAACTATTAGAATCTTTGTATAGTTGGCACGCTTAAAAGATGACATTCTTCGTTATTTTAATTTGAATATTATTTTATAACTTCAATTCTTATCTTAAAGATAGTTAAAATATTCATATTAGAGGATATTTAAATAAAATAAAGTAAATACGGTTGGATTTTGGAATGAACACGAAATTAAGTGACCACATGAAGAAAGGTATATTAATAGTATTCGATATTATTTTTAAAATGCAAACTCCGGTAAAGTAAATTTTTAATGAGAATATGTAAATTCTAATAAAAATATATCCTTTTAAAACTATCGAATGAATTTAGATAAATAATAAAAGGTATTATGTATAATAGTATCCTATATAAGACAGATTATATTGTGATTATAATAATTAAATATTATCTCATTATTAACATTTTCAATAAAGTTTTACTTAGAAAAAATATTGCTTGTATTTGGAGTGACAAAACTATTTAATTCATATAATATTATGTAAAAAAAATACTATTTTTTCTGCTTTCATTCAAATAAAACTATAATCTCAAACAAGGTACGTACCACTCAGGAAATGTATATACCAAGTTCTTTCGAAAAATAATATTTGCCTTACTTAATTTAAAAATTACGCTTTTAAATATGACAAGTATTAACTTACTAAAAATTGGTAAAAAATGAAGTATTTTATATTTTCATCTAACAATTGCAAATTGAGCTTAAGTTGCATAACACACTGTAAAAACTTTATTGTATTCTAAACAGAAGATAATAAGGGTATTAAGACATTTTACTGTAAAATAACACAAACGTAATGGCTTTGAGTATTCAAGAGGCAATAAAATATAAGCTGAATATTGAGGAGGCTTTGCTAAGGGAAGGAAAGAAATTATGGTAGTTACGTATTAACGCCAACGCAGGAGAAGTTGTGCTAATGCGCTAATAAAAAGCGATTTTGTTGTTCGGACGTGCACAAAAAATGGCGTCAAAAATAAGTAAAAAAAAAAAAAAAAAAAAAAAAAAAAAAAAAAAAAAACACTAAAAAAATGCCGTGAAAAATGATCCAAAGAAAAAATCCCTGCCGGCTTGGCCTATAGACGGAGGTAGATTTCGAAGAGTGATCATTTCAACATCAAAAAATAAAGTATGATTAACCCAGTTTAATAACTTCATTAGGCCGCTTATGAAAAATTTTTAATTTCATTTTTCTGCAAGAACTGGTTTTATCAGAATCATCTTAAGCGAAATTCAGCTCAAATACCCATTTGACAACATACTTTGAAACATATTCTGAATTTATTAAAAATCGACCAAAACAGCACATTATATGGTTCCTAAATAACAAAACTGTCAACTGAATGCGTTTGAGAACAAAATTGAATTTAAAAATGAGTCATGAAATAACCGATTTGTTATTTGAATGCATCCTTAATTCTTTTATCATGATCGCTTCGGAAAATTTTGTGCGAAATGCCCACTTTGACAGCATTTTAAAAAATATATTCTATCTTTATCAAAAAACTGGCCAATGCGTCACATTATATAGTTCCTAAATAAGAGGATCTGTAAATTTGATGCGTTTGAGAGCGAAAATGGATTTAAAAACGAATCAGAAAAAATGCAATTTCTTATTTGAAAACTGCTTTAAATTTTCAGTCACGATGACTTCGGGAAATTCAGTTCAAAATATCCTTTTTGGTAGCCTTTTTTTCAAAATATATTCTGTCTTTATCAAAAAACTGATGAATGCGTCACTTTATACAGTTTCGAAATAAGAGGATAGTAAATTGGATGCATTTGAGAGCATAAATGGATTTAAAAACGAGTCAGAATATAAGCCGTTTTGGATTTGAAGTCTTTTCTCCAACTCCTATTTTTGTTTAATTTATTTTTGCTATACGAATTGGTCCTATGAAAAACTTGTCAATATAAAAGTTATAGATATTATTAAAAAGATGTAAAATAAATTTAATTAGATTTGATAGCTTAAAAATTGACGGAGTTATGGACATTTTTTTTTCACCTCCCTTTTTCTTTACGTTTTTAATTTTTTTCATCGGTAAAAGTTGGTCTTATCAGAAACTTGTAAATACTAAAGTTTTAGATAATTTTAAGAACATTTATAAAAAATTAGTTGCATTTAATATCTTGAGAATTGACGAAGTTATGAATTTTTCTCCCCCCAAAACCCTGTTTTTTCGCCCCTTGAGCCCATTTCTAAATTTATCTAAAATCTGTCACACATAAACTTTTGACCCATTTGTAAGAAATAATATAAACTTTAAAGCGATTCGATATCTATTTTAATTAAGAAGTTATGGCGTTTTTTCTATTTTCACAAAACCCCTCTTTATTTCCACCCCCTTGGACCGATTTTGTGCATTAACGAACTTAGCCGAGATTTTATACCCCTTGATTTTATGTATCAGTTTGGAAGGGATTGGAGCAAAACTATAGAAGTTATCGTGTCCATAAGAAAGTTATATATATATATGAACTTTTTTACTGAGGGTAGATTTGTGGTCTACGGGTCATGATCGGCGTAGATCTGCAAAAAAAAATTCAGAAATTCCAACATTGGTGCGAACGCAATAGGTAGAATTTCATACGAAATCTACCTAAAAGCACTAACAAAGCACGAACAACAAGATTGCTCTTTATTGGCGCATTACCACAACTTATGCTGCGCATTACAACAACTTCTGCTGCGGTGGTGTTAATACGTAAGTACCAAAATTATATTTAAAATGAAGGAAATGAAACAGTTATTAGAATCTCTGTATAGTTATTACATTTAAAAATTGTTTTCTTCTTTATTCTAATTTGAATCTCATTTCTCAACTTCAATTCCCATCTTAAAAATTGTTGAGTTATAACCATTAGATTGTATTTGAATAAAAAAAAGTGAACACGATTAAATTATAAAATTAGCACAAAATTAAGTTTAAGTGATCCCATGCAAGTAAGGTATATTAACATGATTCGAATTTATTTTGAAAATTAACACGGTCCTAATGAGGTTATTTACACTCTGATGTAAATACATCCTCTCAAAGCTTTCAAATGAACTTAGTTTAGTACTAATCAGTATTATAAATTACAGTATTCTCTCAGCCTGAGATTATGCTTTGGTTGGTTGGTTGGTTGGTTGGTTGTATTTATGACGGCCAATTATCAAAACAAGGGATTTAGGCCTTAAGGGAGGAGCGCTATCTATGTGGATCTTTATAGGTAACCTAAACCGTATTTGCGGTATTTACGGAAATACAAGGTTCAAAGAAAACAACGAAAAGTAGCCAACAATTCATCAGGTCAAAGGGGGCGATTAGGTTCGAACCCATCACTACTCGTCTACCAGATTCGGAGGCAGAACTTCTCCAACTCGAGAGGCCGAGAATATATTGTTTTCGAATTACTAGACATAATCTTAAAATAAACATTATAATATGGGTTTAATTAGAAAAATATTACTTGTATTTCGAGTAAGAAAACTAGTTAATTCACATAGTATGATACCATAAAAAATACTTTCTTTTCTTGTTGCATTCCGATAAAAGTATCATCCCAAACAAGGTACATACCACTTAGAGAATTTATGTAGTAATTTATATACAAAAGTAATATTTGCTTTATTTAATGGAAAAACTACGTGTTTAAATATGGTGAGTATTAATTTACTAAAGAACAGGTATTAAAATCCCATGAGGCATGCAAACACTGCAAAACGAAATATTTTATATTTTCTTCGAACAACTGTAAATTGTATAAAACACCCTTATAATTGTAAACTTTATTGTACCTTAAACAGAATATAATAAGGGTATTAAGACAATTTATTTTAAAATAATACAGACGTAATGGCATTGAGTATTAAAGAAGCAAACACATATAACTTGAGTAATGATGGGGCTTTGCTAAGGGAACAAAAATATTTATATTTTAAATGAATGGAACGAAAAATTATTAGTATAGTTGTTACTTTTTAAAGAAGTTTATTCTTTGTTATTCTAATTTGAATCGCATTTTATAACCTAAATTCTAATCTTAAAAGTAGTTAAAACATTTTTTATAGATGACATTTAAATAAAACAAAGGGAATACTGTTGGACTTTGGAATAAGCACGAAATTAAGTTTAAGTGATCCCCATACAAGAAAGATATATTAAAAAGATTCCAATTTATTTTGAAAATGATGTCTGCTGTAAAATATGTTTTTAACGAGAATATTTAAATTATAATAAAAATACATTCTTTCAAAAATAACGGATGAACTTAGTTCAATAATAAATAATATTAAGATAATAGTATTCTGCTTAAGTGAGATTATATTGCTGATTCTTATAATTAGATATAATCTCATTAAAAACATTATAAAAAAAGTTTCAATTAGTCAAATATTTTTTGTATTTATAGTAATAAAATTATTTTATTCAAATCGCACTACATTATAAAATTACTTTCTTTCCCAGTTACATTACGACAAACATATCATCACAAACAAGCTACGTACCACTCAGGTAATTTATGTACCATTATTTTTGAAAAGAAAGTTTTGCTTTATTTAATTCAAAAAATACGTGTTTAAATGTGGCGAATATAACTTACTATAAACAGGTATTAAAATCCCGTGAGGCGTGTAAAGATTGCAAAATGAAATATTAAATATTTTTTCTAACAAATACAAATTGAGTTCAAATTTTATAAAAATCATACACATTATTGTATCTTAAATGGCAGTTAATAAAAGTATTAACCCATTTTAGTTTAAAATAACATAAACCTAATGGTCTTGAGTATGCCAGAGGCAATAAAATATAAGCTGAGTACTGAGGAGGCTTTTCTAAGGAAGCTAAAGTAATTATATTTAAAATGAAGGAATTGTAACAACTACTAGAATCTTGATATAGTTGTTACTTTTTAAAGATAAGTATTACCATTATACTAATTTGAATCTATTTTATAACTTAAAAAAAGTTGAAATATTCTTATTAGATGGTATTTATATCCTAAAACAACGCGAATACGGTTCGATTAGGAAAACAACACGAAATTAAGTTTAAGTTATGCCATGCAAAAAAGGTATATATAAACAAGATTCCAATTTATTTTGAAAATGAAGCATGCGGTAAATATATTTCTAATGAAAATATTTAAATTTTAATGTAAATAGATCCTCTAAAAACTATCGAATCGACTTAATCAAATATTAAATAGCATTGTAAATAATATATTCAGTATATGTGAGATTAGGTTGCGATTCTAATACTTACTTATAATCTCAATATAAACATTGCGAATAAGGCTTTAATTAGTCAAATATTTCTCGTATTTCAAGTAATAAAACTATTAATTCACATAATACTATACATTAAAAAGACTTTCTTTTCCTGTTACATTCCGATAAAAATATAATCTCAAACTAAGTTCGTACCTCTCAAAAAATGTATATACCAATTTTTTTCGCAAAGTAATATTTGGTTTATTTAATGAAATAACAACGTGTTTAAATATTGTGAGTATTAACTTACTAAAAACGTTTATTAAAATCCCTTTAGATCTGCAAACACTGCAAAATGAAATATTTTATATTTTCTTCTAAGAACTGCAAATTGAGTTCAAGTTGTAAAAAACACTCTGAAAATCATAAATTTTATTGTACCTTAAACATAAGATAATAAGGATATTAAAGCAATTTATTGTAAAATAACACAAACGTAATAGCCTTCAGTAGTCAAGAGACAATAAAATAAAAGCTGAGTACTGATGAGGTTTTGCTAAGGGAACTGAAATAATTGTATGTAAAATAAAGGAAATGAAATAATTATTAGAATCTCTGCATAGTTATTACTTTATAAAGAAGATTATTCTAATTTGAATCTCGTTTGATAACTTAAATTCACACTTTTAAACTAGATGAAATATTTTATCAGATGGTATTTAAATAAAAAAAGTGAATAAGGTTGGATTTTTTGATGAACACGAATTTAAGTTTAAGAGATACTATGCAAGAAAGGTGTAATAACAAGATTGCAATTTATTTTGACAACGAAACCTGCAATAAAATGTTTTTAATGATAACACTTAAATTTTAATGTAAATAGATTAGTGACATTATTTTTTAATCCTAATAATTACATATAATCTCAGTACAAACATTGTGAATGAAATTTTAGTTAACAAAATATTCTTGTATTTCAAATTAAAAAAAACACGATTTAATTCACATAATTTAAATATATACAAAGAATTTTTTCTCTTGGTACATTCCGATAAAAATATCATCTCAATCAAGGTGCACACTACTTAGGGCATTTATTTACCACTTTTTTTCGTAAAATAAAATTTGCTTTTTTAATGAAAAAACAAAACTATTTGTTTAAATATGGTGAGTATTAACTTAGTAAATATGAGGTATATAATTCCACTCTGAGGCGTGCAAAAATTGCTAAATGAAATAGTATATATTTTCTTCTAACAACTGCTAATTGAGTTCAAGTTACTTAAAACACTTTGAAAATTATAAACATTATTGCATCTTAAACAGAAGATAATAAGGATATTAAGACATTTTATTTTAAAATAACGTAAACGTAATGGCCTTGGGTATTCAAGAGGCAATAACGTGTAAGTCGAGTACTGACGAGGCTTTGCTAAGGGAACAAAAGTAATTATATTTAAAATGAAGGAAACGAAACAATTATTAGAATCTTTCTTTAGTAATTAATTTTTAAAGAATGTTTCTTCATTATTCTATTTTGAATCACATTTTATAACTTAAATTCAAATTCTCATTTTAAAAATATTTGAAATGTTTTATTAGATGGTGTTTAAATAAAACAAAGCGAATATGTCTGGATTTTGGAATGAACACGAAATTAAGTTTAAGTGATGTCATGTAAGAAAGGTGCATTAACAAGATTCCAATTTATTTTGACATTGAAACCTGCAATAAAATATATTTCTACTGATAATACTTACATTTTAATGTAAATACAGCCTCTTAAAATTATCAAATATACTTAGCTAAAAATAAAAAGTGTTACAAAAAAAACAGTACCATGTATAAGGGAGATTATATTGTAATCCTAATAATTACATATAATCTCACTACAAACATTATGAATAAAGTTTTAATTAACCAAATATTCTTGCGTTTCAAATAACGAAGCTGTTTAATTCACATAATTTAAAATATACAAATACTTTTTTCTACTGGTACATTCCTTTAAAAGAATCATCTCAAAAAATGTACTTACCATTCAAGGGATTATTATAACATTTTTTTTTTTTTGTAAAGTAATATTTGCTATATTTAGTGAAAAAAACTATTTCTTTAAATATGGTGATTATTAACATAGTAAAATTCAGCAATTTAAATACCCTCTCAGGTGTGCAAAAATTGCTAAAGGAAATAGTTTGCATTTTCTTCTAACAACTGCAAATTTAGTTCAAGTTGTATAAAACACTCTGAGAATCAAATATTTTTGCATCTTAAGCAGAAGATAATAAGGTTTTTAGTCATATTATTTTAAAATACACAAAACGTAATGGCCTTGAATATTCAACAGGTAATTACATTTTAAGTTCAGTATTGATTTGGTTTTGCTAAAGGAACAAAAGTAATTATATTTAAAATGAAAGAAACGTGACAATTATTAGAATCTGTGTATAGTTATTACTTTTTAAAGAAATATTTCTTCATTATTCTAATTTGAATCTCTTTTTATAACTCAAATTCCTATCTCAAAAATAGTTGAATTATTCTTATTAGATGATGTTTAAATAAAACAAAATGAAGACAGTTGGATTTTGGAATAAAAAAGAGTAAAATTTAAGCACTCCCATGTATGAATGGCACATTAACAAGATTCAAATTTAATTTGACAATGAAACCTGCGGTAAAATACATTTTAATGCGAATATTTACATTCTAATGTAAATACATCCCATTAAAATTACCGAATGAACTTAGTTAAAGAAAAAAAATGTAATATAAAGTATAGTACCCCATATATTCCATATAATTTCACTATAAACACTATGAATAAGGTTTTTATTAGGTAAATATTCTTGTATTTCAAGTAAAAAAATCTCTTAACTTCACACAGTATTATACCATAAAAATTTTATTTACCTGTTATATTCTCATAAGTATATCATCTAAAACAAAGTACATATACTCATATACTCATACATACAAGGTACTCATGGAATTTATATATCAATTTATTTCCAAAGTTTTATTTCTTTTTTTAATGAAAAAGTTACGTGTTTATACATGGGGAGTATTAACTTACTGAAAACAGTTATTAAATCCTCTGAAGCGTGCAAACACTTCAAAATTAAATATTTTATATTTTCTTCCAACAATTGTAAATTGAGTTTAAGTTGTATTAAGCTTTCTGGCAATCTTAATAGGATATTAAACAGAAGATAATAAGGGTATTAACATTTTATTTTAAAATAACATAAACGAAATGACCTTGGATATTCAAGAGGCAGTAAAACTGAAGCAATTGGAGAAATAAAAGTTGAGTACTGATGAGGTTTTGCTAAGGGAACAAAGGTAATTTTATTTAAAATGAACGAAACGAAACAATTATTACAGTCTTTGTATAGATATTACTTTTTAAGGAATACTTTCTTCGTTATTTATATTTGAATTTCATTTTAAAACTTCATTTAAACAACAGTTTAAATATTTTTATTAGATGGTATTTGAATAAAACAAATCGAACCCGGTTAGATTTCGGAATGAGAGGTAAATTTAATCCAAATGAATGCATGCAAGTAAGTTATATTAATTGGATTTGAATATACAGTCACCGCAAAAAAAATCTGGACATTTCCGATTTCAGATGTTTTGTTAAATATCTAAAAATATACATAAAGAATAACTCCGAAACTCTACGTGTAATACGTGTAATCAAAATAGTACAGGTATTATATTTTCGAGAAGATTTTTTTCAAAAATCCAATAGGGGACCATCAACAAATTAAAAAAAACGAATATCTTTTGAATAACACTGTCAAAACTATTGTAGTAAAAACGTTCAAACTGCAGATTATAATTAAATGGTTTATGGTTAAAAACTGTGTTCATTTTTATGCTGCTAGCATTTATACTCGTAGAGAAATTGAGGTTTTAATAAAAACGGTCCCAAATTTTGCCAAGTTTTTTGCCTATAATTTGCAAAGTTCTTAATAGAAATCAATGTTCTTTTCAGAAAATATGAGAAACGACATTGTACATAATACCCTGTAATCAAAATTGAAAAATGTTAATAATTCTATGAAAAATGAGCAGGTTTACTAAATAATTTTTCACTGCGCATGTGTCAACGATATAAGAATTTCATTTGCATATTATGTTATCTAAATGTATACAGCAACTTTTGTGAAAGTCGCAAAATCACAGCTTGCAAAATCTGAAAATAATCGTCAATTAAATAAATTGAAAATCCGTTACTCCCAAAATGAAGCAAAAATATGAGGGCTGTATACATATTCCATTGATTAGCGTCTACACAGTATTGCACGTACTACTATATTTGGATACAGCTCCTCATCTTTTTATTTCATTTTTGGAATAATGGATTTCGAACGTCTTCTATCAACGATAACTTTCAGAATTTTCAAGCTATGATTTTGAAACTTTAATAAAAGTTGCTCTATGTATTTAGCTAACACAATATGCAAATGAAATTTTTATAGAAATGACGCATGCGCAGAGAAAGTTTATTTAGTAAACCTGCTAATTTTTCTTATAATTATCAATATTTTTAAATTTTGATGAAAGGGTATTACGTACAATGTCGTTTCTGATATTTTCTGAAAAGAACATTGCTTTTCATTAAGAACTCTGGAAATTATAAGTAAAAAACCGTTTTTATAAAAACCACAATTTCGCTACGATTATACATGCTAGCCGCATAAAAATGAACACAGAAAATTATCATAAGGCACTTAATCATAATCTGCGGTTTGAACGTTTTTACTACAATAGTCTTTACAGGGTTATTCAAAAGATATTCGTTCTTTTTAAATTTGTTAACTGTTTCCTATTGGATTTTGGAAAAAAATCTTCTCGAAAATATATGAGCTGTACTATTTTGTTTATACATCTGGAGTTTCGGAATAATTCTTTATGTATATTTTTAGATATTTAACAAAACATCTAAAATCCCAAGTGTGAAGATTTTTTTTTCTTTTTTTAGCTGTGACTGTATTATGAAAATGAAAATGAGGTAACATGTGTTTCTGATGAGAATATTCAAATTTTAATGTAAATATACCATCTATGAAAAAAAAATACTTATTTGAAATTGAGAAACAATATAAACTCCTGAACAAAATTATAAACTCAGAAAATTTTTTATTTGTTTACATCATAATATAAATAAGCTTAGCTTTACATTAATAAAATAATGATGAATATTTATAACAGGACATCTAAATTTAATATAACTCATAAATAAAATGGAGTAAGTAATTTAAATAAGAAAATGCGTAACTTAAAAAAATAACATTAGGTGAAACCTGGACAAAATTTTAAACTCAAAGTTATAAATTTCTATATTCTGGCATATTTCATATAAATAAATGCATTTTGTGATAAGAAACTAATAAATGGAGTCATTATGGATCAATACATTTCAATACATCAATGCATATTTTAATTTTTCTCGTAAAACAAAATTTTTTGAGATCTGGACATAAGTATAAACTCAAATAGCAAATGAAGCCTACGTGCAAAAATGTTTAAAGATATAAAGCCAACGATTTTAAATGCACAAATAAAGTATGAAAAAGCAGCAAACAGCTGTTTCGAATCTACTATCGAGATTCTTCATCAGTGCAAAACTCAGCGAGCTAGAAAAAGCAAAACTGAGCAAAGAGACAGAGAGACGCAGCCTTATATACCTGCTACAGGAACGATCCTGCCTTAAGAAAAGCAACCAATGAGAAGAAAAGTAAGCAGCCGGAACAACAGGGTGGAAAGTAACGGCAATACCGAAGAACAAACAAAACAAAAACTAAAAAGCAAGGGGTAAAAAAAATTTAAATTAAAGTTTTTCAAATGCTTGGAAAATAAGGAGTACTTGATAAATCATTGACCAATGAGTGAGAATTTTAAACTTTTGGGAAGCTTACTACATCATTCAGGACATTTACATACCTATTGCTGCAGCCATTCTTTTGAACTTTTAGCAGAGTATATTGTTGCATTATCTTGCAGAAATACCCAATTTTCGTCAGTGATCAATGGCCCATATGTCAAAACATTATCATCCAGGATTAACTGGTAGTCTTCTGCTTTCTGTTTTCCATTAAGAAAATGCAGAGCGATTTTACCATTCTGAGAAAAACTAGCCCACATCGTCACTGATTGTTCACCAAAGCTTCGATTAAAGATATGTCGTTCTTCAGGCTTGATATTTTTTCAATAGTATCTTATGCCACCTGGGCCGTATAAATTAAACTTCTTTTTGTCTGAGTAGATGATTGTGTGCTCTACTATGTTGTCCATGACATGTGCTGTTGTGCAAAATGAAGTCTGGGATTCATGTGATGGGGCTCAAGTTTTGGCTCAGCTTTCATTTTCTTCCATTTCTTTTCTGCGCTCATTGAAGAATTCGTCTAACAATTCGAGAGCTTACACTTAGCTTTAAAGTATTTACAATTCGGCTAAAAGGAGCTCCAGTACTAAATGCTGTTCGTCACATAGATCTTCGATTTCTTTCTGTATCTTTGAACGCCGACCTCTCCGTTTTATATACAAAAACCATATTAATAAACCATATTTAACAAAATTATTTAACTAAAAATTATAAAAATGCATTGATGTATTGAAATATATTCATTTTTAATATATCACAAAATGCATTTATTTAAATCCAAAATACTAGATTGTAGAAATTCATAATTTTGAGTTTTTAATTTTGTCCACATTACGCAGAATGGCATTTTATGAAAAAAATCAAAACACGTATTGATGTATTGAAATGTATTGATTCATAATGACTCCATTTATTAGTTTTTTATCACAGAATGCATTTATTTATAACAAAAATGCCAGAATATAGAAAATCATAACTTTGAGTTTATAATTTTGTCAAGTTGTTGTTATAATTTTGTTTCACATAACGTTATTTTTTTCAAGTTATGTATTTTCTTATTTAAATTACTTACTCCATTTTATTTAAAAGTTACATTAATTTTAGATGTCTTATTATAAATATTCATAATTATTTTATTAGTGTAAAACTAATCTTATTTATATTATGATGTAAAAAAAATTAAAATTTTTCTGAGTTTATAATTTTGTCCAGGACTGTATATATATATATATATATATATATATATATATATATATATATATATATATATATATATATATATATATATATATATACAATAGTGCTCAAGATGAGCTACGTATTTCAATTAAATGTTTAAACGATATACATATATACATACAGTATGTTTCTCTGATATGCGGATACCTTAAAATATACGTTAAAACGTATCTAGATACGTATAAGGGTGCATTGGTTAAACGTATATTTAAGGATAGTTATATTTAAAATATACGCATATTTAAAGTATCAGATTACTTTTAACAACAATGGACCTCATAAGTCTTACGTCATTGAATGGAGAATAAGCTGTAAATCGGTGTCGTTACCACATGAATCTGCTTATTAAGTTTTACATTTAATATCTTGATGTAGTTTTCTCTTCCGGCTGTCATATATATGATCAATATTTAGTCTAGGAATGAGGCTTTCTTGCGGCGTGACAGTAATCGACGGATTTTATTTCTGTCGGACAGAACATTAGGAATGCACTTCTATAGTTTTCGCATCATCCCATGGTTATGCAGACGCGATTTATTTGTTTACCCTATACCCCATTCTTGTATGATGGCTCCTGGCTGGTTTAATAAATTATCTTTGATTTCATCCACAGCTGAACTTTGTATTGATGGATGGACCACCAACACGGAGTTTATCTTGGAAGCTCTCGTTTACGGCAATAAAATCTGCTAAACCGCTTTTGAGCCGTCCGTTGAATAATCGGAATTTCTCTTATGGGGGGGGATATTTTCGTAATGGTCTGTGAAGCCTTTTTTATATATATGAACATACGGAATAAAAGAGAAATCAAAACTGCATTTGCCAAAGACATGTTCTTTCAAAGATTGCTCTGGGTACAAAAGTCATAGAGAAACTTGTGATACATCAAACAACTCTTGACTGAATGAGACTTATAGTGAATGTGCATATATGATATCATCAGAACCCATTTGACCACATCTACGCGACGAACTCAAAAGCTCTGAAAAAACACACGAAATACCTTGGTTATCCGATATATTAGAATTTTTTTATGAATTATCGAATAATAATTTGTACAATGTAAATGTAAAGCACATTGTGCATGATTACACACGAAAATAAATATAAATAATACAAAATAACACAGAAGATGCCAAGTGATGAAATATGTAAAGACACTCGCCAACAACTTTTATTACTTCAAGTGATTTCCATATGTGTATTCTTTATAAATATATCCTTTTAACAGATTGCATATTGAACACCACCTTCTGAATCGTGTGCCTGTAAAAGATGTTAAAACTGCTGCTCATTTGTTTTTTATCCTATAAACTTTTAAAACTGAACTACTTTAAACAAATGTAACATTAAATAGCGCTCTATTTAATAGCCACTTGTTTCAACAAATTTATTATATAATTTTCTAAAAACTACAGTTGTTATGTTTTTACACGCTTTTTATTATTATATTTATTATTTGACAGAAAACAGTGGAGGAAAGATTAATTACGTTACGGCAACAGCGATGACAAGCAGTGTTTGCATCTTTAGTAAGATATGTATATATATCTGTGTAGTATATTCATATTTATTGTACACAAAGTAAATATTCATCGATATTTAATCGATTTAAAGTAAATTTTCATCGATATAAATTAAAACTTGTTATTAGTATAAAATAGTTTAACTATTTTTATTAAGTTCATAACATTTTTGATTACTAATGTTTTGTAATTATTTATTTTAATAATATTTATTTTAACTATATATTATTAATTATATATTTTTTGTATCTGATATAACTTTCGTTGTTAACTGTCAACTATAACTGTTGGCAAAGTGAGATTGCAAATTTGAAATTATTTCACATGGTAGCGATTGATAGTGTAAGTTTATCTTTTTGATAGTTAAATTATTGTCTTATTATTTTTCTAATATTTTTCTTTGAACTATGCTTTCCATTGCAATTGATCTTTTGATAAGTAAATTTTTGTCTTATTATTTTTCTAATATTTTTCTTTGAACTGTGTTTTTCATTGCAATTAATCGGGAAATTTAGAAATCATTTTTAGGTTTATCCTGATTTTTAATCAGAAATTATTCGCAATTAATGTGTCTATTTAGCATTGCCCTTGAGAACGAGCTAAATACTACAATTCCAAAATTGTTCCAATTTTTGCCAACTCCTATGTTTGATATAGTTTGAGATTTTGATGTTGATTTGTAGTATTATCCAATGGTTCTACATAAGCATATATATATATATATATATATATACATAGTTAAACGTAAATTTATTTTTTTAAAATAAAAGAAAAATTCTTTTCCAGTTTTAGAAGCCACAATTTTCTTTTTAAAGTAGAAAATTGCTACGAATTGCAGATAATGTTAAAAGTAATAAGTATTTTTTTGCACTTTCTTCTTTACTCTTGAGTGAAATTTTCTCTCTGAAATAAAATTTTAAGTTACCTTAAAATGCGTAATAGAATTGCAAAAAATGTAATGCAATCTTCGCATCTTAAGATACCAAAACTATTTTATTATTTAAAAATTAAAAGTATATTCTATAACATTTAAATGCAATATGCATAAGAGATGTGCTTAATGTTTATGTGCAACATTAAATTTGAGTCACGTCTCCATGTTTAGCGAAAACTTAATATTTTATGTTACTTTATAATGCTTTTAAAAACACTTTTGTAGAATTTTAATATCATGCATATTAGTGTCCAAATTTCAAAAGCGTAGAAAATTACATTTTTCTTTTCCACTGTAGGATAGCGCAATTTCTAATGGTTACGTCTTTAATATATGCATAATGTAACAGTGAATACAATATTTTTCATTGCATTTGTCTCTTGTTATTATAAAATTTATTTATGCGACATTCTGAAAATTTGTATATAAAAAATATTAAATTTCAATGGAACACAATGAATTTTCAAGCCAAAATACATACTTTAAGCAAAAAAAAGCATTAAAGATAGTATTTTGTTTACGCAGCTTTTTACATTAAACTACTTTTTACTTTTCATTATATTTATGTTTCTTTCTTAAACATGGATTTTAGAGTTAGAATGTCCTTTTTTATTAACAGAAGGAGGGACCGAGCTAAGCTCGGTCAAAATTAACTTTGCGTTCAACTGGATAATCACTGTATCATTCACTCTGTATTATAACTGTAAAACATGTTATTTATAATAAAATTGTTTTCAAAAACAATGAATAAGAAAACTATGTTTGTATGCACATTTTCATAAATTTTACTTTATTTTAAAATTTACAATGAAAGGATATCGATCCAAATCAGTTTTTTAGCTCGACTCTGATTGGTTTAACCATGCATCTCGAATACTATTGAGAATGTATAAAAAATGTCTTCAGATTCTGAAAGACAATATTTCTTTTGCCAGATATAGCCAAATTTGAAGACATTTTTTAATTTGGCGACAAATACGTGTTTTAGCTTTCGTAATCTTAATAGTCGATTTTTCGGCCAAATGTCGCCAATATTTTGTCAAATATCGCCAACTTATTGACTGTTGTCATATTCTGGTAACTAACCCGTATTACCCAAAATGACCCACTTATCAAATTTGATCGAACATGAGACTTAGCGGGCCTTCAGGTAATTAAAAACAATAGAATGTAAAATTGAATCAAAATCGTTTAAGCCATTTCTTAGGTAAAATTAGCTTGACCGAATCCAGCAATAAAGCGAAACGACCCGCTAATATAATTTTGTTTTACGTGCGACTCAGCCTAATAGACTTCTTGTGACAAAAAAAGTTTTGTTACAAAATTTAGGTAAAATTGATTGAATCGTTATTATAGATATTTATAATGATCCTAACCTATCATGACCCAAAATGACCCACTAATCGAATTTTCGCGAGCATGTGTCATAGCACAATTGTTTTCTCTTGCCCGAAAATGATATAATACAAAGTATAGTCAAAATGGTACGATCCATTTTCTAGATAAAATTAGCATGACCCATAATGACCACAAATTACCCTTATAATCAAAATCTCTCCAACATGTGACTTAGCCCATTAGTTTTCTCGTGTCTAAAAACTGTTACATACCAAATTTCGTTAAAATCGATCCAGCCGTTTTTTAAATATAAATAGGTTGACCCAGACCCTTTATGATCCAAAATGATCCATTAATCAAAATTATTCGAAAATGTGATCTAGCCCAATGATTTTCTCGTGCCAAAAAAATTGTATACAAAATTTTGTTAAGATCGATCCACCAGTTCTTTAGATATAGCTTGACATGACCCATAATGATCCATCATGACCCACAAATTACCCCTATAATCGAAATCTCTCAAACTTGTGACTTAACTCATTAATTGTTTCAAGTAAAAAAAAACTATTGTATACAAAATTTCGTTAAAAACGATCACGTCGTCGTTTAAATATAAATAGCTTGACCCAGACCCTCTATGACCCAATATGACCCATTAAAATTATTTCTCGAATATGTAATCTATCCCAATGATTTTCTCGTGCCCGAAAACCATAGAATGCAATTTTTAGTCAAAATTGCGTGAGAAAATCTCTAGATAAAAATAGCATGGCACACAATGACCCCAAAAAATGACCCACTAACCAAATTTTCTCGAACATGTTACCTAACCCAATGGTCTTCTTGTAATCAAAAACGATAAAATATAAAAATTGGTCAAAATCGTTAGAGACGTTTTTTAGATAAAAATGGCTTGACCCATAATGACCGAAAAATATCGCACTAATTAAATTTTTCGGGCATGTTACCCAGCCCAATAGTTTTCTCTTGCCAAAAACCGATTGGATACAAAATTTTCTTAAGATCGATCCAGCCGTTCTCTAGATATAAATAGCTTGATCCTGACCAATTATGACCCAATAATTGAATTTTTTTGAACATGTGACCTAGCCCAATGGTCTTCTCGTGCCCGAAAATGATAAAATCCAATTTTTTGCGAAACCGTTAGTGCCGTTTTTGAGAAAAAATTTACACACACACACATACACACAGTTTTTGCTCGCAATATAGTATAAGATAAAAAATATCAAGGAAAACATAAATGATAAGTATCGTGATATATATCTTCGAACTCAAATCCTGCTTCAGAAGAACATTAAAACAGCGTCTGACGATTATAGAAAGAGTTTCCTGCCCGTGCAGTGAAAATTAAAAGCGTTTGCCCATTCATAAAAAGTTTTTCTAATATCAAATATTACAATCATATATAGTAAATAAATATGTCTCTACAACAACAGGATTACCGTAATTGATGTGAGGGTTTGACTGATGCTTAGTTTTGAAGCTGAAATCAGAGTATTAATTTAACCGTTTGACTGCTACGCGGCGCAAAAGCGCTGCGATAGTTTATCTCGAAAACCGCGGCGCAGCGCTTTTGCGCTGCGAGTTCTTTATAATACAAAAAGAATTATTAAAATTGATTGATATTTGTCTAAATAACAGTGTTTTATATGACAACATTATTTTTTCCTTTAAAGAAATCAAAATATGTACCGCAATTTTCGTGCATTCTTGCAAAAATTGCTTAGCACTAAAACGGTTAAGGAAGTTTCTGTCGAAGTGAAGTATCGAAGAGTTCGTTTTATGTAAGTTAGTGATTTGCTCCTATGCAGTGCATTCGAGAATGAATTTTGAAGTAATTCTCCCAAATTTTTTCACTATTAATTCAGATAAAACTACGTATATATTTGAGTGTAACTGTATTTCTAAGTATGCATTTTAGTACTGGTACGCCACAATCGTACATGGAATTATAGTTTAAATTCAGTTTTATGTTCTAAATATATCTGTAAATAGCATTTAGCAACTCGCTTTAAAACTTTATTTAAATATTCACTTGTATAAACAGAATAAAAAGCACAACAGCCTTTCTATATATTTGAATAAATAACTTAAATTGTTATGCATAACTTTAGAAAACTTAGAAATTTGAAATTTATCTCTCATGCAAAAATTCTTATGGGGGAACTACGCATTTCATATTTCCTCATTTTATAAAATGATTTTTCTTATGAATAATAGATGTACATGAGAAGAATAAAACCATTCTCCTTCAAAGAAACAACTGACTAAAATGTCTTTTTTTCTAGAATAAAAACTGATATATTTTCATTTCATTCGTCAATAAAGTAACTTATGTTCCTAAAATATATATTTATATTTGTATTTTTATGCTTATCTGTATATACAGGTTGATTCGAAATTCATGGCACAAACTTTAAGGGTTGCTAAAGGACTCTGTAACAGTAAATTATTATATAGAAATGTATGGTCGTAATTTAGCCCTTTTTAAAAAATAAAAATTTCTCATACATATCAGATAAACCAAACACGATTTTTTTCTTCATTTAAGATAGACATTTCATAATTACATTAAGAGAAAAAAATTTCCGGCATGAAGTCGACATTTTTGGATTTAAAACCCCCCGCAAAACTGCTATACCTGTAATGCACAGGAAATATATAAAAATAAGTATAAAAGGTTCAAATTTGCCTCCTGGTGTTTGTATTTCAACGTGTCAACCGAGCCCATACATTCCTATTCAAAAAATATGCAATGTTATCACATTCCTATGCAAAAAATAATTGTTAAAATGCTCTGTTCAACCCCATAAATTTTGTACCATAAATTTAGAATCACCTGTACATATATATATATATATATACAGGCCAAATTTACAGGCCAAATGTTAATTAATGTTACAGGCCAAACCCGATTTTAGGCCAAACTAGATTGGCCTAGTCCAAACTAGTTTATCCTAATGACCATCGGATAGACTAGTTTTTCCTAGGCCAAACCGGTCTATCCTAACGCCCATCGGATAAACTAGTTTTTCCTAGGCCAAACTAGTCTATCTTAAGGCCCATAGGACAATCTAGTTTTCCTAGGCCAAACTAGTTTGGCCTAACTCTCATAGGATAAAATAGTTTAGCCTGCTGTTTATTGGTCTCAACTAGTTTCTCCTAGGCCGATCTCAGCATGTCCCTGAAGGGATTTTGTGCCATTAAACCCTATACAACCAACCTAGGCCGATCTAGTTTATCCTAGGCCGATCTAGTTTATCCTAGGCCAATTCAATTTGGCTTGATTTTATTGAATTCAATGACCGCTACAGCGCCAACATTCTAGTTTGTCCTAGGCTGATCTAGTTTATTCTACGCCAATTTAATTTTACGTGTTTTTAGCTCACAGGCGTCAAAGCCTGAGAAATAATGGGCTCGCAGGTTCTGTATGTATGAATGTACGTTGTATGTAAGAATGTACGTAAGGCGATAACTCGTGATAGAAATATCCGATTTGCTTCAAATTTTGGATGCACGTTTATTGATATAAGGTACTTTTCTGATTAATTTTGGGAATTCATTGGATAAGAATAAAGGGGAGCGAACGGGAGGCTAGTCCCCCCACCGTTAATTTAGAGAAATGGATTTTTGATGCAGAATTATCAGTTTTTGTTTATTGTTTAAGTGTAAAAAAAGGGCAAGGTAGGTTAATTTCCCCCCATGATTTAGATAAATGGTTTTTGACGCAGAATTTACGGATTTGCTTCACATTTGTATATAGGTTCTTTCTGATAAGGCGATTCCCTGAATAGTTTTGGGGGTTTAATGGTTAAGTATGAAGGGAAAATGGACGCTTACATCTCTTACTTAGAAAAAACTAGTTTATCCTATGGGCATTTAGATAAACAAGTTTGGTGTTAAAAAAACTAGTTTATCCAATTGGCATAAGGATAAAATAGTTTGGCCGAGGCTAATCTAATTTAGCTCGAAATTGGGTTAGGCCAGTAAAAAACATTTCTTTCACTATAAAAAGTATAAATGTGTGTCAAGAGTCATTGCTTATGACACCAACACAGAAATTTAACATGTTCACCTTAGAGACATTATGCATTGGACATGGTGTTTGCTTTTTTTTCTGCACATTAGTGCCAACTGAGATCTGATTTGCATTTATTATTATTATTATTACTATTATTGCATATTCGAGCCAGGTTGAAGCTGAACATAATTTGGAATCGAACAGCGTTTTCCATTTTTTGAGAAATTAATTACCTGTCGACATATAAGCTATTCTTGTCACGGCGTCATTTTTTTTTCGTGAAGTCGTAATCGGAAATTCGATTCAAAACGTAGCTTTATTAATTTCTCAAAGATACATCGCTTTTATGAAAAAATGGTTTACGCCATTCGATTACATATTATCTGAATCTGTTAACCTTATGCATTTCCAAAAAGGAAGTAGTTCATAAATGTGTTTTGATGTAGCTCTTTAGGATTTAAGAAAAGCCTTAAGGAATGACAGAGAAATATATTCACAAATCTACTTTTTACTGAACGGATTCAAAAGTAATGATATTTATAACTCTCATATTTTTTCTTTTGTTCTAAACTACATTGATTATTTAATGAATCCGTATTTGAGTATTGAAACTCTAAGAATCTAGATAATCATTAATACATTGTGTATTTTCCATTCTGTGAACACATCATAATTTAAAAATACATTGTAAATTTATCCAATAAGTATATAAGCAGTATTTTTTAAAGGAATCTTAATTGTATGTGAAGTAAAACCTGAATTCTTTTTGCAGAAATTGAGTAGGGACAGATGGAGCCGGACTGAGTCTTTTTTCACTGATTTTTGTACAGACAGAGCTCTACCTGTACAAAAGTAAATAATATTAAAGTAAATAATAATAATTTGCTTGAATAAGCAAACACCATGCCCAATGCATCGTGTCTTTAAGGTGAACATGTTAAATTTCTGTATTGGTGTTATAAGCAATGACTCTTGACACACATTTATACTTTTTCTAGTGAAAGATATGTATTTTACTGGGCAAAACCGTTTTCGAGCTAAATTAGATTAGCCTCGGCCAAACTATTATATCCTTATGCCAATTGGATAAACTAGTTTTCTCTACACCAAACTTGTTTATCTAAATGCCCATAGGATAAACTAGTTTTTTCTATGTAAGAGGGTAATCGTTCATTTTTCCCTTCATACTTAACCATTAAACCCTCAAAACTATTCAGGGAATCGCCTTATCAGAAAGAACCTATATGCAAACGTGAAGCAAATCCGTAAATTCTGCGTCAAAAACCATTTATCAAAATTATGGGGGGGGTAACCTAGATTGCCCTTTTTTACACTTAAACAATAAACATCCACAACTAATCATGGCGCCTTGTCAGAATGATCCTATATCTAAAATTTTAAATGAAAGCTGACAATTCTGCATGAAAAATCCATTTCTCTAAATTAACGGTGGGGGATTAGCCTCCCGTTCGCTTCCCTTTATTCTTATCCAATGAATTTCCAAAATTAATCAGAAAAGTACCTTATATCAATGAACGTACATCCAAAATTTGAAGCAAATCGGATATTTCTATCACGAGTTATCGCGTTACGTACATACGCACGTACATACGTACATTCATACATACAGAATCTGCGAGCCCATTGTTTCTCAGGCTTTGACGCCTGCGAGATAAAAACACGTAAAAGTAAATTGGCCTAGGATAAACTAGATCAGCCTAGGACAAACTAGAATGTTGGCGCTATGGCGCCATTGAATTCAATAAAATCACTCCAAATTGAATTGGCCTAGGATAAACTAGATCGGCCTAGGAGAAACTAGTTCAGACCAATAAACAGCAGGCTAAACTAGTTTATCCTATAAGAGTTAGGCCAAACTAGTTAGGCCTAGGAAAAACTAGATTGTCCTATGGGCCTTAGGATAGAATAGTTTCCCTAGGAAAAACTAGTTTATCCGATGGGCGTTAGGATAGACCGGTTTGGCCTAGGAAAAACTAGTTCATCCGATGGGCGTTAGGATAGACGGGTTTGGCCTAGGAAAAACTTGTCTATCCGATGGGCGTTAGGATAAACTAGTTTGGCCTAGGCAAATCTAGTTTGGCCTAAAATCGGGTTTGGCCTGTAACATATATATATATATATATATATATATATATATATATATATATATATATATATATATATATATATATATATACATACACATATATATATATAAATATATATACATATATATACAGGGTGATTCCAATTTTTTTTTTTACAATAAAAGAGGGGTGATAGTACACATCAAGACAAACAATATTAAATAGGAGACCAAGGGTCCAAAACGTTTTCCAAAGTAGATAGCCGCCATTAAAGTTTAGGGACCAAAATTTCAAATAAACATAAAAAATGGAAAAATCGTTCGATTGATTTGTGGTTTTCACTAAAATTAACCTTTATGTCGGCATTTTCTCGAAATTAAATTATAAAGAAAAATTTCAAAAAATGCCAATAGAGGGCGCTTTAGACTTTGAGTAACGAACAACTATTTTTTGCCGGTATTTTATGCATCTCATTAAATGTTTTCGTAAGCTTAGAGTCAAACTTAAATTTTGAGCTTAAAATCTGAATGTGGGAGTGGTTAAGTAGCACAAACGGAGGTGTGTTCAGAGGGTTCAAATTTAAAATGATTATAAAAAAACGGAAAAATTGGTTCACTGATTTGCGGTTTTTACTATAACTATTCTTTATGTCGGTATTTTCTTAAATATAAATTATAAAGATAAATTTCAAAAAATGTCGATAGAGGGCGCTTTAGACTTTGGAGTAACGAACAACTATTTTTGCCGTTATTTTTTGCATCTCATTAAATGTTTTCGGAAGCTTAGACTTAAACTTAAATTTTGAGCTCAAAATCTGAATAGTAGGGAGTAGTTAAGTAGCACAAAATAAACTGGGTTCAAATTTAAAATAATTACAGAAAATGGAAAAATTTGTCGATTTGTTTGCGATTTAAAATAAAACTATTCTTTAAGTCAGTATCTTCTTGAAAATAAATTTTAAAGATAAATTAAAAGAAAAAAATTCCATTAGAGGACGCCTTAAACTTCAGAGTAACCAATAATTAATTTTAACCATTATTTTTTTGTTCTAATTAAATGCTTGCAAAAAATTATTAATGTTTTCGGAAGCTTAGATTTAAACTTAAATTTAGAGCTCAAAATCTGAATAATTAGGAGTAATTAAGTAGCACAAATTGAAGTGTCTTCAGGAGTTGAAATTTAACCCTCCCCCCTCCACGAACACAATTCAATTTTTCGCTACTTAAACACTCCCAACGATTCATAATTTGAGAATAAAATTTAATTTTATGCATTTGAAAGCATTTAATGAGATTAAAAAATAACAGTTAAAAATAGTTGTACTGTACTCCAAAGTCTAAGGCGCCCTCTATCGTCATTTTGTGAAATTTATCTTTAAAATTTATTTTCAAGAAAATGCTCATTTAAAAATTAGTTTTAGCGAAAACCGCAAACTAATCGACGAATTTTTCCGTTTTTTATAATCATTTCAAATTTGAACCCTCTGAAAGAAGTTCAGTTTGTCTACTTAACCACTCCCAACTATTCAGATTTTGAGCTCAAAATTTAAATTTAAGTTTAAGCTTACGAAATCATTTAATAAGATGCAAAAAATAACGCCAAAAAAGAGTTGTTCGTTACTCCAAAATCTAAAGCGCCCTCTATCGGCATTTTTTGAAAATTATCTTTATAATTTATTTTTAAGAAAATACCAACATAAAGAATAGTTTTAGTGAAAACTGCAAATCAATTAACCAAATTTTTCCGTTTTTTTTAATCATTTGAAATTTGAACCCTCTAAACACAGTTCAGTTTGTGCTACTTAACCACTCCCACTTTCAGATTTTGAGCTCAAAATTTAAGTTTGACTCTAAGCTTACGAAAACATTTAATGAGATGCAAAAAATACCGGCAAAAAATAGTTGTTCGTTACTCCAAAGTCTAAAACGCCCTCTATCGGCATTTTTTGAAATTTATCTCTATTATTTAATTTGAAGAAAATGCCGACATAAAGAACAATTTTAGTGAAAACCGCAAATTAATCGACCGATTTTTCCGTTTTTTATGTTTATTTGAAATTTTGGTCCCTAAACTTAATGGCGGTTATCTCCTTTGGAAAACGTTTTGGACCCTTGGTCTCCTATTTATTATTGTTTGTCTTTATGTGTCCTATCACCCCTCTTTTATAGTAAAAAATATTTAGAATCACCCTGTATATTAATAATATATATACATATATATATGTGACAACACAAGTACTCCCTCTTGTTATAAAACCAACATTTTCGATAATCACTACAAATCGATGCAAAGATTACATATAACCAGTTCTAATAATTAGAGATTGTAATCTTACTCCATGCTTAGTCAGTATGGCGAGTAAATATACTGAGACTTCATGTTAAGTTCGAACTAAGTGAAGATTCGATCGATCCGATTTTGGATTAACGAGAGCCGACTGTAGTATTTGTTTGAAAAAAAAAGGTCTTGGGAGTTGAATATATTTTTTTTTCACAGGTAAATTACAAATTTCTTAAAAGAACATTTTCATAGCTTCGCCTGCATCTTTAAATATAAGAAATGTATTTAGATATTAGAATAGTAGATAATTCAAAAACACAATAATTCTCGCGACAAGCAGCACATATATTTTAAGAACTCAAAATCAATCAAATTATGAACTACGTGCTGATGCATCAGATTTTATACCAAAGGAGGGGTAAGAATCTTTTTGCTAATGCAGGGGTAATTTAATCAATGAATAGGCGGCGATTACCCGACAGTGTGTTTTCAAATAAAATTATATTTTTCCATATAATTTCCGTAAAAGTATAATTACAGAAACCTCTTTTCACATACCAGTATTTATGAATTTTAAATTAAAATAGCGGATATTTTTTAAAGTGTTTTGTTTTCTTCTTGATTTGTGTCTAAAAATATAGTGATATTTTAAAATGTGATACATATAAAACATTGATATTTTGAATTGAACATATAGTTTAATATTGTTTCGTTGAATTATTTTTCAGAAGCTCTTCATACTTTTTTTTCATTTTCAAATGCTTTTCGTAATGTAAAGTTTTTATAATTGCAAAATACATATTTTCAAAAAAAATGTTGTTATTTTCTGTTATCCTCTATTTTCTGCGAATTCATTCGAATTAATAAAATTAACATTTAAACAAACAAACAAGCAAAAAATCTCACAACATTTAAAACGTAAATAAGATGATTTTTTTTAAATAGGAAAGTGAATTACTTACTACGAAGACGATTATATTTTGTATAAAACATTTTCTACCTTCTGTACAATCGATTGAAATAAAATTATTTCGATTTAAGGAAGCAAAATTTGACGAATCATTTCTTTTGCGTGTTTTTTTTATTCAAAAAATCCCTTTTAATTTAACAGATAAACTTTTAATATTTTAATGTGGTTTTTTTGTCAGTAACGGATAATTTTTGAAATCTTTTTAAATCATTTTATTTTTTGATATGTTAGTATTTTAAAATTTTCCGACAACAATACAGCATTTTGATATTTTGGGGGCATAAATATTACTTATCGCATCAATTTTAAATTACGATATATTAGTATGCCAAAAGTGATGAATAATCAAATATTCTCCGTAACCCGCGTTGTTGTATACGAGTTGAAACACTATTGAATTTATTTTTACGTTTAAAAAATCTTCTTAAAACACTCTAAATGGCTACGAAAACGGAACAATGAAGTATTTTAAAAGCTAAAGCTCATGAAATAAAAAAGGAAAAGAGTCATATTTAAACAGAATAAGTTTATATCAAATATTAGTTTAATAGGTTATTAAAAAATATATTTACATTATTTTAAATACTACACAGTTTGCGTTTTTTGCGCCGTATTTCAAACAAAATAATGCACATATCTATATGCTACATACTACATTTAGTACATAGCTATATTTTCTCAAATTTATGTTAGCAAATGATTTTTAGAAGTAGATTTTGAATTTAGATAAACTATATTTCTCGATATGATTTCGTAAAGTTTTAACAGTAAAAAAAAAATGTTTTCATATAACAGACGTTCAACATCCTCATTATTTTTATGTTCTCCGTTAGTCTTTTAAATAGTGCATAAAAATATATTAATATTTTGGAAAACATGCAACAAAACAATTTATTTTGTTCCTTTCGAACATTCTTCAATCACTTTTTTTCTTTAAAATGTTTTCATAAAGGGTTTTTTTTTTTTTTTTGAAAGTGTATATTTTTTAAAGAAAAATACCGTTATCGTTCCATTACTTCTTATTCACTGTGAATACACTCAAAATAATAAAATTATCTTTAGAAACAAAGAAACTAGAAAAAAATCTGACAACATTTGAAACCTAATTCAGACAGTTTTTTCTTTAAAGTAACAAAATGAATTATTTACTAATGGCACGGTTGTTTTGCATAAAAAGTTTCTTACCTTCTAAACAATCGATCGAATTTAAGTGATTTCTATTCAAACAAAAAGATGCGATGATTTAAGTCTTTTTAACATAACTTTCACTTATTTTTTAATTTACATTTTTTTATTATTAAAAATAAATTAATAAATAAAAATATTTATTTTTAAAGTCAAAATGGTTAGAGATTTATGCACCCTTTTATTTAACTTAATGTATGTTTTTATTCTAAAGATGGAATACTGTATGGGATTTTAAATCCTCTTCCTCTTAGGCCAAATTTATAAAAGTTACATCTAGAGGTACGTTTTTGATTATGATAAGCATTTTGGCATTTTAAGAACACAAGTAATATTTAATGCATCATTTTAAAGTTATTTTTCCGTTAGGCCAGAACCGGTGTTGAGTTAGCAAATATTCTCTTTAACTCATTCAATTATACAGGGTGATTCATAAAAGATGGGCAGAACTTTAAGGGGTTATAGTACACTTAAAGACAAATAATATTAAATAAGAGACTAAGGGTCTCAGACGTATCCCAAGGAGATAGGGGGCATTAAAGTTTGGGGTCCGAAATTTCAAATGATTATAAAAAATGGAAAAATTGGTCGATTCGTTTGCGGTTTTTGCAAAAAATTTACTTTATGCCAGTATTTTCTTGAAATAAAATTTTAAAGTTCAATTTCAAAAAATGCCGATAGGGGGCGCTTTAGACTTTGGAGTAACAAACAACTATTTTTTAACGTTATTTTTTGTATTTCTTTAAATGATTTCGAAAGCTTAGACTTAAACTTAAATTTTGATCTAAAAATCTGAGTCCTAACGAGTAGTTAAGTAGCGTAAACTGAAATTTGAAATTTGAAACCCTTCTCCCCCCAGAACAAAAATCAGTTATTCCCGATCTTTGTGTCGTAGATTAGGCTCTAACTACTGCCGCGTTTTGCTAAAATTATTCTTTATGTCAGTATTTTCTTGAAAATAAATTTTAAAGAAAATTTTCAAAAAATTCCGATAGAGGGCGCTTTAGACTTTGGAGTAACAAACAACTATTTTATACCGTTATTTTTTGTGTCTCATTAAATGCTTTCTAAAGCTTAGACTTAAACTTAAATTTTCAGCTCAAAATCTGAATCGCTAGGCGTGGTTCAGTAGCGAGGGGAGGGGGTTCAAATTTCAACTTCTGAACATAGTTCAGTTTGCACTACTTAACCATGCCCAACGATTCTGTGCTGTGATACGAGGCAAAAATACAACTTTCGTCAAGGACTGCATAGTCGGAATTCACTCATAAAGGCACTGGCACAGTTGGAAACGTCGCTCATGCAAACGTTAAAGCTCCATTCCTGACGGTAGTCACCGGGTGAAGAAGGAGACAGGAAGTATGCAAATGTCAAATGGGGAAGAAGAAGAACACGTATGCAAAATTTTGACACGATTCAGGCATAAAAACCATTGAACGGTGAGTCAAGTGTAAGTCGCTCTAGAAATGAATCGGAAGATGGTGCCCTTCACGAATAAGGAAAAGGCTGAGATGCATTTAATTTACGGAGCGGCAGATGGAAATGGTGCAGAGGCACAACGAATGTACGGAGAGCGATTTCCCAACAGGCGGTTGCCTAACCGCAAAACTTTCGAGCGCTTGCACAGACAGTTGTGTGAGACGGGATCATTTCTCGCTTCCCGGTCGAATGCAGGTCGTGCAAAAAAGGACAAATCAGTAGTTGTTGCAGAAGCCATTCTGGATGTAGTAGCGGCGCAGCCAAGTACAAGTACACGAACAGTGGCTAGGCAGGTGGATACCTCACAGTCCATGACTTGGAGTTTACTGAAGGATGAACATTTGCTCCCGTTTCATGTGCAACGAGTCCAGAAACTGTCTCCAGGGGATTATCCAAATCGTATTGAATTCGCCCGCTGGTTTCTGCAGCAGAACGCGCTAAATCCACATTTTGGACGAACTGTGCTTTTCACCGATGAATGTAACTTCACACGTGAAGGTACATTTAACACACACAATGCACATGTATGGGCGGATGTCAATCCACATGCTACGTATCCACATGCTCATCAGAGACGCTTTTCCATTAATGTTTGGGCAGGAATCCTCGGAGACCACCTAATCGGACCGTACCTTCTTCCTGAACGCCTCAACGGTAAAACATACCTCACATTTCTGCAACATGTGCAGCCAGACCTGTTAAACGTTGTTCCTCCACGCATCCGGCGGGTCATGTGGTTCCAGCACGATGGAGCGCCAGCCCATTACGTACGAGACGTCCGCAACTATCTGGACATCACATTTCCGAACAGATGGATTGGTCGAGGTGGTCCTGTTGCTTGGCCTGCTCGCTCGCCAGATCTTTCACCCATTGATTTCTTTTTTTAGGGACAATTGAAGGCTCTTATGTATGAGACACCCATTGAATCCCCCGAGGAACTGGTCGCCAGACTTTCCGCCGCTGTAGGGGAAGTGCTCGAAAAGCCTGATGTTTTCGCGAATGTTCGCCGTTCCATTCTTCGCCGTTGTTCTGCGTGCATAACCTCTGGTGGTCACAATTTTGAACATTTATTGTAATTACATGTTAATAAATATGCTTTGGTAACATAATCCTAATTTGTGTCTTTTTACCTCGTATCACAGCACACAATGTGTGGACATGGTAAACTGAACTGTGCTCAGGAGTAGAAATTTCAAACCCCTCTCCCCAGAAACTTAACCACGTCTAACGATTCTGATTTTGGGCTGAAAATTTAAGTCTAAGCTTTAGAAAGCATTTAATGAGACACAAAAAATAACGGTATAAAATAGTTGTTCGTTACTCCAAAGTCTAAAGCGCCCTCTATCGGAATTTTTTGAAAATTTTCTTTAAAATTTATTTTCAAGAAAATACTGACATAAAGAATAATTTTAGCAAAACGCGGCAGTAGTTAGAGCCTAATCTACGACACAAAGATCGGGAATAACTGATTTTTGTTCTGGGGGGAGAAGGGTTTCAAATTTCAAATTTCAGTTTACGCTACTTAACTACTCGTTAGGACTCAGATTTTTAGATCAAAATTTAAGTTTAAGTCTAAGCTTTCGAAATCATTTAAAGAAATACGAAAAATAACGTTAAAAAATAATTGTTTGTTACTCCAAAGTCTAAAGCGCCCCCTATCGGCATTTTTTGAAATTGAACATTAAAATTTTATTTCAAGAAAATACTGGCATAAAGAAAATTTTTTGCAAAAACCGCAAACGAATCGACCAATTTTTCCATTTTTTATAATCATTTGAAATTTCGGACCCTAAACTTTCATGCCCCCTATCTCCTTGGGAATACGTCTGGGACCCTTAGTCTCCTATTTAATATTATTTGTCTTTAAGTGTACTATAACCCCTTAAAGTTCTGCCCATCTTTTATGAATCACCCTGTATATAAGATGAAATACCTATGAATTTATTTTTGTACAATTAACGTTTCCTGAAATAGACTAAATAGCTACAAAAATACAACAATACAATAGTTTTAAGGCTAAAGGGTATACAAAAATAAATAATAAATGAAGAAAGTAACATTTAAACAAAATATACTGATCTCAATTATTTGTTTATAATTAATTTACTGATATAGGTTAGAAAATCTATTGTAAAATTCAGGAAAATTGTTTTAAATAACATAATGTTTCTGTAGTTTTATTTGAAAGAGAAAAAGAAAGTATTATGCGTTTTAAACTGCTACGCACTTTTCATATTTTAAAGAAAACGAGACACATATCTGCATAGTACATTAAGTACTTGATTATATTTTTCCAAAACCACGTTAGTAAATTATATTAGAAGATTTAAGTCAGATTCCGTATTTAGATTAAACGACATTTCTCGATATAATTTCATAAAAAAAGTTAATGTCAAAAAACTTCGTTTTCATGAAAGCTACGTTCAACCTTCCGCACTTAAAAAAAGTGAAATAACGATTATGTTTAAGCGCCCCGTTCGCCTTTTAAATAGGAATAAAACTGTAGTAATATTTTGAACAAAATACAACAAAAATTATTTTGTTTTTTTTCAAACACTCTTCTCTTATTCTTTTCATTAAAATATTTCTAGTAAGGAGCGTTTATTATTATTATTATTATTATTATTATTCCAAAGAATGTATTTTCAAAGGAAAATACTTTCATTGTTCTATTACTTCCTATTTTTATGGATACATTCAAAATAGTATAATTGTCTTTAGAAACAAAAAAACAGGCAAAAAGTCTGACAACATTTGAAATCTAAATCAGAAAGGTTTTTCTTTAGAGTAACGAAGTGAATTATTTACTACTGAGACCGCTATTTTGCATAAAACATTTCTTACCTTCTAAACAATCGATTGAGTTAAAACGATTTCTGTTTAAACAAAAAGACGCGATGATTTAGGTATTTTTAAAAATATATTTTTATTTTTTATTTTTTTATTTAAAAAATTCATTTTATTCACTGAAAAAAAAAAGTTCACATATCTGAGACGTTTTTATCTTTTAAAAAATATAGTTTTTTTTAAACACTGTAAAAAAAAGAAAAAAAATTAATTTAGTGCAAAAGCTTCTTTTAGCAATTTCGCCGTTTTCGACGTAAAAATTGCAGTAAAATTAGATGTAATTTTTTTGTTTCGTCTAATGTCACTGCAATTTTTCGGCAGCCAGCAGGTTTTAACTTAAATGTAACGGTTTTTTTTAGTGTTAAAAAAAAAAAAAAAAAACTATATCTTTCTAAAGATAAAAATGTTACAGATATGTGAACGCTTTAAGTTCTCCATTCGCCTTTTAAATAGTCAATAAAATTATAGTAATATTTTGAAAAAATTACAACAAAACAATTTATTTTGTTTCTTTTAAAAATTCTTCACTCATTTTTCCTTTACTTCCTATTCATTATGAATGCATTCGAAATAATAAAATTGTCTTTAGAAACAAAAAACTAGCAAAAAATCTGACAACATTTGAAACCTGAATCACATAGTTTTCTTTAAAGTAGCGAAGTGAATTACTTACTAGTAGGGATTACAATCCCGAGACTAATTTCCGATCCCGGGATTTCGGGATTGTTTAGATTTAATCCCGGGATCCCGGGATAATCCCGAAAATTAGAATTTCTCTAATATAACCAATTTTTACAATAGCTAAATTTCACAATATTGTAAAAAATAATAATTAAAGCAAAAATACAGCCTAACTTTTGAAAATATACCAAGTTCAAAATTTATTGCTTTAATAATAAAAAAATATAGGATAAATTACAACAATTGGAAATTGAAACAAATATGCTGTTAATGTTTGACAATGTAAGAAAAAAAATGTTTATGTTTTATTTTCCAAATAATTTCTTTCATTTGATGTTAAAAAATGGGTAAATATTTATAATATGAAAAGATAATTAATATCACTAATTAAATTTTGAATTATTCTCATAACCAAATAATTAAAGATTACAAATTTATGATATCGAAAACACAAGATTTTCCCCTACATAATGCTTTTTATTTTGCTTGCAAAAATAAAAAAAATAAAAGTGCTTAACACATGCACACACATAAAAAAAAATTAAATAGATTTATTATTAAAATTTCTAATTATATGTGATCGTTCTTAAAATTTGAAAACGTTTCACAACATAAAAAATTATTGCATACCAAGATAAAAAAGATTAGTTTCAATAGCTCAGTGTTTTTTTTTTTAATTAATCTTTGAAAATACGATCTAAGAAATATCAAAGCATCTAAAGTACCCTCTCCAAGTTGACTTCTAAGTTTGTTTGCAATAAATTCTGCTGCTGAAAATGCTCATTCTATTCTACACTCACGGGAGCAACTGTCAGCAAATATGGATAAGCTCATTCTAAATGATCACAGCATACTCCTCCATTTTCAAAAAGAGACTTCTAATTTGTGTTGATAAATCCTTTTGTTTTTGTGTTTCAGGTTCGACAGTTCGCATGCTTTTTTCCATTTCCTGTAATTTTTCCTTATCTGTTCGGTTATCCGTTTGCCGTTTCGCAGTGGCTCAATATGCGTTATTTCTGTATCTTCAGAATTGCCATTGTCAACACTCTTACCCTTCCAATTATTGCTTTCACTTGCTTAGTTTTTTTTAAAAATAGAAAATATACTGCTAGTTTCTGCACTAAAGTCATCTCGTTTAGTATTATGCAAGTAATTTAAAACACCTGATAATTCCATACGTCGTCCTTCTCTAGTGTGTAGTTTTAGCACGACTCTCATTTTGTAAGCAAATTATGATTTTGTCTCCAACAATTCGTTTAAAAGAATTTTTAAGGTTGCGTCTGCAGTTAACAAATTAGAACCCCTACAACAGATTGCTTCTACTGTAATTTGTATCGGTTTGAGGACTTCAACAATTTCGTTCATAAGTAGAAAATCGGAATCGTCAATGCATATCTTATGCTCTAAATCGATTAAAGCTAGTTGTATGCTATTTTTCAAGAAATAAAATCGTTCAAGCATAATTACTAGGCTATTCCATCTAGTGTTGCAATCTAAAAGAATGGAAAGTTCCTTCTATTTTTCAAATTTAACATACTTTTAAAGAACTTCATTCCTTGTTGCAGATCGTTTAAAATAAATAATTAATTTTCCAACTTTTTAAATAAGTTCATTGATATATTCATCAGAGTATAAAAAGCCATGTTCGTCTTCGGAAATTAAAACAAACCCCGATTCTAATTGAAGATAATTTCTACACGCAACAAAATCGAAATATAAAAACAATTTCATTTTTCCTTACTAATAGCTGTGTAGGTTACATTTTTTTTTCAAGTCAAAAGACTTCAGCTGTAAACGATTTCATAGCTTAGAAATATATGTAAAAATATTTGAGGTATATATTCTTTTTCAATCATATATAAACTTCATGAAAATTGATTTTTTCTTGCCCAAAAGCGAAAGTTTATAAATATCTTTTTTAATTTCAGCTGAATATTATTCTATTAAAAAAACCCAGACAATCCCGAAAATCCCGGGATTTTTTCTGGTAAATCCCGGGATTTTCGGGATTAAAAATACACCGGGATCCCGGGATTGTAATCCCTACTTACTAGTCAGACGGTTATTTAGCATAAAACATTTCTTACCTTCTAAACAATCGACTGAATTACAGTGATTTGTGTTTAAACAAAAAGATGCGATGATTTAGGTCTTTTTTAAATAACTTTCATTTTTTATTCAAAAAATTCCTTTTCTTTTTTTTAAAAAGGTGTATTTTTAAAGACAAAATATTAACAAATTTGTGAACCCTTTTATTTAACACAATGCGGTTTTTGAAAATGAAGATGGAATATTGTAAGGGATTTTAAATCATCTTTCAGTTGTGCCAGAAATTTAAAAGTTATATTTAGAGGTACGTTTCTAGGCATTTTGGTACTTTGAGAACACAAATATTATTTAATGCATCAATTCAAATTTATTTTTTCGTTAAGCCGCAACAGGTGATGACTAGGCAAATGCTCTCTCTAATACGTTCAATTGTATATGAGAAGACACACCAATGAATTTATTTTTGCGTTAATAAACGTTCTTGAAATAGGCTAAATGGCTACGAAAATACAACAATGCAACAGGTAAAGGGTAAATAGTATTAAAAAAATACAAACAAAAACGAAAAAAGGATCATATTTAAACAAAATACGCTAATATCAATTATTTGTATATGAATAATTTATTTACCATTCTACGTTGGGAAATCGATTCCGAAATTTAGAAAAGTTGTTTTAAATAATATTAAATTTCTATAGTTTTATCTAAAAGGAAAAAAAAGAAAACATTATTTATTTTAAAATGTTTGCATGTCTCAAACAAAGCAGTACACACATCTACAAAATACATTGAGCACATACTTATACTGTCCGAAATTCAAGTTATAAATGATTGAAATTTTAGGTGAGATTTTGTATTGAAATTAAATTATATTTCTCCATGTAATTTGATAAAGATTTAATGGCAAAAAACTGTTTTCACGATAACGACGTTCTTTTGAAACAAATATTAGATGAAACCATGGGTGCAATCAACGATCACACTTACCCAATTTATTATAATAATTATTATTATTTAAGAATTGTCAAGAAAAAATTCGTGTTTGCAGTCCCTTTCTTTTATTAAAAATGGAATTTTAAAATATATGTGGGCATACAGTTTTAAGTATTGACATTTTCAAAAAAATTCCTGCTTCATTACAAAATATATATATATATATATATATTGGAGAAAAGAAAATGATGACATAATATGTCACGAAACAGATGATTGATTAAGAACTTGACGTTTAAATATATTACTCAGCAATAATTTGCTGGAATTCATTTTTATGTACTAGACATGTATTCAGTTCTCTTGACGTGTCACTTAATTTAATTAATTTGGCTATAAATCTTACACACAATCCAAGTTTATAATGGAAAGAAAAAGTACGACTTGTACCAAAATTTTGTGTTTGGAAGATCACTAATTATTAAAAGAATCGTTTTTAATTTATATGAAAAACTTTAGTAATCTAGTTTAAGGAATAACAGAAATAATTGTACACGTAAGGACTCAAATTGAACAAGAAACCAATGCCAAACAACAATTCTCAATTTTTAAAAAAGGCCAACACAATTCCAAAATAATAGAACTTCTCATTATTTCACAGCAACTTATTTTTTTAATTATTTCTAGTAACAACGTATACGGTTCAACATGAACACTGCTGTCGTTGTAATCTGTAATGAAATTTTATATCTTGGGTTTGTTTTATCAAATTTTTGTGGATACGATGACATTTTTATCCCTAAATATTTCTTATCTTAACATATATTGACTAAGTTCTCTTATTAATTGCGATATTCTGAGCCAGTAATATTTACTTGAAATTTCATTTTTCTGACATGATGAAATTACCAGCACTACAAATATAATACTTTCTCGAGGTTTTCAATGCTGACAATTATGCTCTCTCATACATAAGATAAAACACAAACCCTCTGCGGATGTAATTCCAGAACTGAAAAAATTCAACTAGAGTAATAACGCCAGTGGATGGTGCAATTATCCCGGTATAATTTTTGCGCAGTATAATTTAAATTACAAACTAACCCCCGAACACATCCAAAATTTTCAAAAACATTTTGAATGAACATGAAAATATACAGTAAAGAAGGTAGGCTAATAAGGGCCATTTTTCGCCCATCAGCACCTAGACCTAACATACATTTTTTTTCATTAGTGTATCTCACAACAAGTAAGAAAATGATAATATCTTGAATGAAAAATTAATAACTGATAAAGAATACTGCCCAGCTAAACTGATGGCATTGAGCTCACAGGGTACAAATACTAATTGTACATTAAAGCCTTATATTTTCAAGGGTTAATTCCGTTCGAAAAAAAAATTAAGAAGGGGAAACAGCTCTCCCCTTTCCTCTTTTTTTATACATAATCATTGAACCTCCTATACTATCAAAGACATGCTTTATCATATAAAAAATCTATATCCAAAATTCAGAGCAAGTTAGATAATTCTTAATAAAAACCCATTTAGCATTTATATAATTTAAAAGGAGTTATCCCCCTCTTTTATACTTAACCATTAAACTTCCAAAACTATTCAGAGATTTGAACGAAATCTGAAAATTCTGCTTGAAAAATCCATTTATATAAATTAAGGGGGGGGGGGCATTAGAACCCCTGTTCCCCCTATTTATACTTATTCAATGAACACCTAATAACAGTCACGGAATCGCCTCATCAGAATGATCCTAATCTAAATTTTGAACGAAAACATAATTCTGCATGAAAATCCCATTTATATCAACTAACGGGGGGGGGGGATTAGAACCCTTGTTCCCCCGATTTATACTTATTCAATGAACACCTAATAACAGTCACGGAATCGCCTCATCAGAATGATCCTAATCTAAATTTTGAACGAAAAATTAATTCTGCATGAAAATCCCATTTATATCAACTAACGGGGGAGGGGCATTAGAACCCCTGTTCCCCCTATTTATACTTATCCAATGAACACCTAATAACAGTCACGGAATCGCCTCATCAGAATGATCCTAATCTAAATTTTGAACGAAAACTTAATTCTGCATGAAAATCCCATTTATATCAACTAACGGGGGGGAGGCATTAGAACCTCTGTTCCCCCTATTTATACTTATTCAATGAACACCTAATAACAGTCACGGAATCGCCTCATCAGAATGATCCTAATCTAAATTTTGAACGAAAACCTAATTCTGCATGAAAATCCCATTTATATCAACTAACGGGGGGGGGGGCATTAGAGCCCCTGTTCCCCCTATTTATACTTATTCAATGAACACCTAATAAGTCACGGAATTGCCTCATCAGAATGATCCTAATCTAAATTTTGAACAAAAACTTAATTCTGCATGAAAATCCCATTTATATCAACTAACGGGGGGCATGATCCCCCCGTTCCCCCTCTTATACGTATCGAATGAACTCCAAAAACTAATCAGGGAAGCGCCTTGTCAGGATATACCTATATACAAAATTTCAAGTGGATCGGATATTTTTATCATGAGTTATCGCGTTACGCACATACATACAGAACGGACGGGCACATAAGCTCTCAGGCTATGATAGCCTGTGAGCAAATAAAAACCCATTTAGCATTTATATAATTTAAAAGGAGTTATCCCCCTCTTTTATACTTAACCATTAAACTTCCAAAACTATTCAGAGATTTGAACGAAATCTGAAAATTCTGCTTGAAAAACCCATTTATATAAATTAAGGGGGGGGGGCATTAGAACCCCTGTTCCCTCTATTTATACTTATTCAATGAACACCTAATAACAGTCACGGAATCGCCTCATCAGAATGATCCTAATCTAAATTTTGAACGAAAACATAATTCTGCATGAAAATCCCATTTATATCAACTAACGGGGGGGGGATTAGAACCCTTGTTCCCCCGATTTATACTTATTCAATGAACACCTAATAACAGTCACGGAATCACCTCATCAGAATGATCCTAATCTAAATTTTGAACGAAAACTTAATTCTGCAAGAAAATCCCATTTATATCAACTAACGGGGGGGAGGCATTAGAACCTCTGTTCCCCCTATTTATACTTATTCAATGAACACCTAATAACAGTCACGGAATCGCCTCATCAGAATGATCCTAATCTAAATTTTGAACGAAAACCTAATTCTGCATGAAAATCCCATTTATATCAACTAACGGGGGGCATGAGCCCCCCGTTCCCCTTCTTATACGTATCGAATGAACTCCAAAAACTAATCAGGGAAGCGCCTTGTCAGGATATACCTATATACAAAATTTCAAGTGGATCGGATATTTTTATCATGAGTTATCGCGTTACGCACATACATACAGAACGGACGGGCACATAAGCTCTCAGGCTATGATAGCCTGTGAGCTAATGATAATATAAAATATAGATTTAATTAAATATTAAGTATATTAACTAACATAAACACTATTGTCATTAATTTTAATCCATATAATCAATAGTAAGTACAACAATAAGTGTAAATTTAAGATGAATGGAGCTTACTAAGATTATTATTTCAATAAACGAAATATCGGAAATAATCAATGAACAATAATAATAATAATAATAATCATACAGTTTCAGACCTTTTGGACAATGTTTTTAGCTCACAGGCTATCATAGCCTGAGAGCTTATGTGCCCGTCCGTTCTGTATGTACGTTCGTATGTTCGTTCGTGCTTAACGCGATAACTCATGATAAAAATATCGGATCCACTTGAAATTTTGTATATAGGTATAGCCTGATAAGGCGCTTCCCTGATTAGTTTTTGGAGTTCATTCGATATGTATAAGAGGGGGAACGGGGGGCTCATGCCCCTTCCATTGATATAAAAGAGATTTTCATGCAGAATTAACAGTTTTCGTTCAAAATTTAGATATAGGATCATTCTGATGAGGCGATTCCGTGACTGTTATTAGGTGTTCACTGAATAAGTATAAACAGGGGGAACGGGGGGCTCATGTTCCCCCCCTTAATTGATATAAACGGGATTTCCATGCAGAAATAACAGTTTTCGTTCAAAATTTAGATATAGGATCATTCTGATGAGGCGATTCCGTGACTGTTATTAGGTGTACATTGAATAAGTATAAACAGAGGGAACGGGGGGCTCATGCCCCTCCCCTTAATTGTTATAAACGGTATTTTCATGCAGAATTAACAGTTTTCGTTCAAAATTTAGATATAGGATCATTCTGATGAAGCGATTCCGTGACTTTTATTAGGTGTTCATTGAATAAGTATAAACAGGGGGAACGGGGGGCTCATGCCCCCCCCCCCTTAATTGATATAAACGAGATTTTCATGCAGAATTAACAGTTTTCGTTCAAAATTTAGATATAGGATCATTCTGATGAGGCGATTCAGTGACTGTTATTAGGCGTTCATTGAATAAGTATAAACAGGGGGAACGGGGGGCTCATGCCCCCCCCCCTTAATTGATACAAACGAGATTTTCATGCAGAATTAACAGTTTTCGTTCAAAATTTAGATATAGGTTCATTCTGATGAGGCGATTCCGTGACTGTTATTAGGTGTTCATTGAATAAGTATAAACAGGGGGAACGGGGGGCCCATGCCCCTCCCCTTAATTGATATAAACGGGATTTTCATGCAAAATTAACAGTTTTCGTTGAAAGTTTAGGTATAGGATCATTCTGATGAGGCGAGTCCGTGGCTGTTATTAGGTGTTCATTGAATAAGTATAAACAGGGGGAACGTGGGTTCTAATGCCCCTCCCCTTAATTTGTATAAATGGATTTTTCAGTCAGAATTGTCAGATTTCGTTCAATTCTCTGAATAGTTTTGGAAGTTTAATGGATAATAATAAAAGAGGGGAATAACTCCTCTTAAATTATATAAATGCTAAATGGGTTTTTATTAAGAATTATCCGATTTGCTCTGAATTTTGGATATAGATTTTTTAATATGATAAAGCTTGTACTTAATAGTTTAGGAGGTGTAATGATTAAGTATAAAAAAGGAGAAAGGGGAGAGCTGTTTCCTCTTCTTAATTTTTTTTCGAACGGAATTAACCCTTGAAAACATAAAACTGTAATGTACAATTAGTATGCGTAGCCTGTGAGCTTAATGCCATCAGTTTAACTGGGCAATATTCTTTTTATTTAGATTATTTTCCTTATTGATTGCGTCACCAGAATCACTAATGGACATCCAGCGGCCGCGTCTTGTATAGTATATGAACATATTGAATATTTGGCTTTTTAATTTTGATTGAGCTATGGCACATTACAGTAGTATTGTAAGCCAGAAACCAAAATATGAAAACAACATGCACCCGGCACTCTACGAAACTTTCGCTTATTTTGCACTGACCATTATGTTATAATGTTTCGCCTTGTTTTTATCCAAATATTATAGTTTTTAGAAATTGTCCGACGAAAAATTAAATTTTGGTTACGAGAGCTCAAGTATCTTCCTTAGTATCTTCAAGTATCTCCCTTAGTATCTTCTGTTGAAAACTGTTGCTGCTTATTTAAGAATCTTGACATTTCATGTTCAATATTCATTTCGTTCCAAACAATCCCGGAAAAATCTATCAATGCTCCCAACATCATTTGGCTTCAGCCACTCTTATTATATGAATATCTCTTATCATACTCTTATCATATTATATGAATATTTTTTAATGTGTTTGTAAGTATGTTAGCGTAATTGTTCTTTGTTTCCGCGAAGTAAGGAACGAAGACATCCAAAATGTAATTTGAACTAGTGACGAATACCATATGCTTAATGAAAGGTCTTCCTTTGTATAGCGAGAAAGTAAGTCTCTGAAAGAAATAATTCACACTCTTTTGGATATAAATGCACGTGCTATCGAAAGCAATAATCACAGTATCATTGTCGTTATACGGAATAAACAATCTTCCTGCTGAAGGCCTCATATATTTTTCAATAACTTGTGTTCTGGTGATGTGTTCCATTCTACCGTGTTTTGGAATAGCGTTCTCAATCAAAGCCTGGTTTTAATATTTTATAGAAGATATTATTATTTTTCTTGTATTGAATACAGACAGAAAACCATGATTGAGATCAGTTCTTTGCTTTATAAGTAACACTGCAAAGCAAGTACGAGATGACCGCTTTTTTGAGGAACGTATTTTTGACGTTACAAGTTTAAAATTATAGTTAAAATCAGACATAAATATAATCATAAGAATATAATAATAGATTTCAAAAAAGTGTCCCGGTGTATCAAAATCGAGGCTTTCTTTGCTACATTTCTGATATTGTTTTAAATATTTTCATGCATTGTATTTAATAGATCGCCGTATTCTCACTTACAGGACTTAAATCTTGCAGAGTCAATTTAACAATCAAATAATATGAGTTTTACAGCATCGTTTTCGCGACGAAATATAGATTCTAGTAAAGGCTTGAGTTTCAATAGCTTTTGCTGCAATAGCGAGGCAGTTCTTACCTTTACATATTATACAACAAGTGTTATATTTGTGAAAAAGAGATATTGATTTAAATGTATATTAGGTTTCTTGTTTGTGGTCTCATCAACTTTAATCGTTGACGCATAATCTCTTATTGTTACATCAGAAGAAGAGATAGAAGTATTTAGAGCCTGGAGAACACGAAATATATATTTTTTGCATTTAGAGCGCTATTTAGAACAACTCTGTAAATCTCAGGTTTTTGAACATCTAAATATCTATATAACTTTTCTGTTAGAACAGATACGAAAAGTTTTCTGCCTGGCTTTACAACAATGCCATTGATATCCAAGCATTATTTATTAGTAATTTTTTTAATAAATATTTACTAAAACAATTTTAGAAAACAACATTGAAGTCTGAACAACGTTAATACTTTTTTCGGCAAATGAAATCCGAACGCGCTCCGATATTAGTGCATTTGAATCTCTCATATGATATTTTTTTTTCCTTTTACAGGTAGAAGCTCACACTGAACCCAAATAAAATAATGCTCCTATGAAAGCTGATAAGGTGTACTAACATTCCAAGTCAAAATTAATTGGGTTCATCGAGCGCTTCTTGATAAAAAATTAATTCAAAGACACAAAAAACGTCAAAAATGCAGAAAAAAGCCAAAGCAGTCTACTTTCGGGCTATAATTTCCATGACTTACTACTTTATTTATCACGTAAAACTTATATTAAACAAAAATACATATCTTTAACTATACAAAGCCACGGAACAATCATCTGAATTCGAAACTTTTTTTCCGGGTATATCATGGGCGAAAAATAGCCCTAATTGACCCATCTCCTTTTGCAATACACAAAGTAATTCCTAATAAATATATAATTTCCATATCACAGCAATTACCTTGCATTTTATAGATCGGAAATTGTTTATTACGCACTTATTCAAGCGATAAGATCTACAAAGGAATTACATTAACTTTTAATGGTTGTTTGTGCATCTGATGAATCTGAGCTCGTCTGCGCAGAACTCGCAGGTACTATTTCTTCCATCCCTTCATATTTATGCGAAATATATGCACTTGACGTTTTACCCCAACAAACCTTATATACAGATTGCATCCATACGCCGAAGAATTGGAATATTAGTCACAGAAATCATATTCATTGAAAGAGAAATTTTTATCAAAAATATGGTTTTATCAAACACAATATATTAAAACCATTGCCAACTAGATCTAACGGCCTGCGCATTTTGCTAAAAACCGCCGAAAAAGTGAAGCTGGCGTCAGCTTTAAGGTCTACGCAGATAGCACTAACTTCTTGCGCTATCTTTGATCTTTCGTTTCGGCGCTTTGATCTAAAAGTGCACTTTCAGTGCACTGAATCCGAACTTCAAGAGAGAAATCCAACTCGAAGTCAGTTGACAGCTTTACGACTGTAGATGTGGGCAGATAAAAGGTCCCCTTCCTTTGTAAATTTGGGAGGGTCAGCCCCTCAAAAATCATTTAAAGAGATTTTACCCTCGTTTCGTTCGGTCAACAAAGATTGATTGATTGCTCTTTTAGTGTAATAAAAACTAGTGCTGTTCGCTCCGAGCCTTAAACCCTGAACCATTTCATTGGACCACGTGGCTGAAACCCTGCCCAAATTAGCATTGTACGAGTTGATTTCTGTTCTGAGCACATGATCATTGTTTTGGTTCAGGCTTTGCACGATTGGTCAGAATAACTTGCGCAAGGTCTCAGAGTCTTCTGGCGGGGGACTTCATACATTAATCTCAAATAATTGGGCCTTATAGATATAGTTGGCCATGGTAAAACATATTGCATTCATCGAGTTCAGATATGAAGTACGTTTAAACATTAATGACGGATAAACATTCGAAAATGTTTTTCATGCAAGAAAGTAAATTTTAATGTGTACCAGATATTAATTTTACTTCAAAATTTATTAATAAATTTTAAGTTTTTTTTAAATATAGTTTTTTTTAGAAATATTACACGAATATGAAAGTATAAGCTTCCATATATTCGACGATAATTCAACTATTAATACGTTGAATATATTCCAGGGAGAAAAATTCGCCTTGAATGCAATATTTCAAATGAAAATTCAATTAAAAAAGTGTTAATTGCTAGATAAAAGTTCCAGCTGGGTGTCGTTCCATGTGATTTATTCGGTAGAACGTCAGTGCGCTATACTGTTGGTTCGGGTTCGATTCCCGGCGTACAAATTTTTACACTAGTTTCGCTTTTACGCCTATAAGCAATTACAATATTCGAAATTTGGTTTTCATTTGAAATAATAATTCAACTACTATTTAAAAAATATACAAAGTGTGCTTCTTTTAGGTTAACATGTCGCTATTTTGACAAAAGAATCCTTCTCTACCAGTGATAGATGTGTTCTAGAGTTATAAATTAAACTAATGTAAATGAAATATATTTATAAATAAAAAAAACATGCAAACTACAATTGACGAAGATGAAATTTGTTTAACTGTAATTTTATTTCATAATTCAAATATTCAAAATCAAAAAACGGATGTTTTAAATGAAAATGGACAATATACAGAAATGTTTTCAGGAAAAATGTAGCTTTATTAAATTAGCTGACTCGAAGGTCACATATTTTCCCATAATTCTCGACGCGGTTTTTACCAGAAATTTTATACGTGAAGGAATTTTTAGTACGTGTGCTCTTAACGAAAAATGTCAGTCACGTTTATACTAAATATTAACAACGAATTTTGAGATACAGAAACCAGGAGAAACTATATTCTATCCCTTCTGATCAGCGTGATGTAATGTACGTAGATTAAAGGAAACATTTGCATATACTTTTAAAGAAGATTTTCAGATTGCAATTTTTTAAGCTTATCCAAAAAAATATAATAATAATAATAATGATAATAATAATAACATAAGTAATTTGTATTGTAAAATATTAAGAGATATTGATTTTTTTTTTTTTTTAATGTTTTACATACATTATGGATTGCATATAGTGCATAATTGTATGAGTTTTAGCATTTTAGTTGTTATTCTTTGCTTAAAAAAATGTACATATGTGTCTCTGTTTTGCTTTATATATACTGTTAAAGGAATTTACATGTAAAAACATACATATATATAACGGGGGAAAAATAAATACCCCCTACAAACTTTTTATCAAATTATTGTTAAGAAAGTTATAGGTACCAAAAACTTGGAAATAAAGTCTACTTTTAGCTGTTATATATAAAATTTGCTTAGGATGCCATCCACTTGTTGAAACGAACCCTACCTTAAAAAAATCAGTACCCAAGCTGTCAGAATAAATTAACTGTGCACTCTTCAGTTAGCCTAAAAACAAATTTTCATTGAATTCGTACGATAGAATTTCGATAAATTAATTATTTTAAAACTAGCATATTGTACGGTCCGCATGCAAATTCAAGTTCGGTACTCGATTGAAGAATGAAAGTTTCTCCTTCTTGATTTATTAAGCTGTGACAGTCGTTGAAGACTGGTAGATTAAAGGATAGCATAAGAACTTTTAATTTGTCTAGTAATTTACACCGTAGACTGTCCCTTAAACAATCAATTTTCTGTTTATAACCCTTTCGAATTCGATTTTTTTTTCATTTTGAGATCAAAATTAATTTTAATAAATTAACGTTAATAGTTACTATCCAAATACTTCTATGGAAGTTTAAAGATTGTCTCATTGTTTGAAATAAAACAAATGTATTTATTTTGTGTAATATTCAATTTATATTTATATGATAATATGTTAAGAAAGAGTTTTTGAAGACGTTTGGAAAATGAAGTATTACTACAGGATTTAATACGGTATTATAACTTTCTAATATTTCTGCATTTTACCACACATCACTGGTTCAGAAAAGTAACTTACATTTTAAATTTAATAAGAGAAATGTGTGTATAAAATAAAGGAATTGCCAACGGTGCAAAGAGAATTAAGTAAAGTTTTTTTATTAGTATTATTATTAAAAAGTGCCGAGGTATAAATGGATTTATAATAAGAAAGGCATATCTATATACAATCATTTCTGTATGCAGGAAATAACTGAGTAATTGTTAATACAAAATAATTCTCGATGAAAAGACATATACTATTAATAATACACCAGGGTTAAGAATAATTTCAGAACTTTTCATTTTTAATTAGTTTCAATTCAATTCTTAAGATAATACACTATTTTTAAAAACCATCTTTTCAGTTTTGAATAATGCTGTAAAAAAGGTGGCACAATAAAAAGAATGACATAAGATAACAAACAAATATTATAGAACAACCTATTCTATTAAAATTTATAACTTTTTAATATATATATATATATACAACTTTTATAGAATCTCTGCTACTTTTATAAATATAAATCTTTTTACACATTCACTACAAAATACTGTATGAAATTGTGTATGGATTTTTAAATGTAAGAGATTTTATATTTAATATGATTATCTTTTTTCTCTCTTGTGCATTAAAAATGAAGGAAATTCAACAAGTTCTCCATTTATTTTTGTTTAAAATACCTGTAAACTTGAATATTAAATCCATGCACAGAAATATTAAATACACCATGTAGAACCTGTAAAAAATAATTAAACCTCTATCTAAACTAGCAAAAAAGGCTTAGTATTTTTTTTAACAAGCAAGTTATAAAAATACGAAAAGTTCCTGGGAAAAGTTTAAAGTTTTCATTTGTATGAGTAATTGTGCTGCATCTATTAACAAAATTTACAATATCTCGCGATATAATTGTCTTTTAGGTAATAATTAACTGTCCAAATATTCACAATTAAAAAAGCTTTCAAGTAATATTAAAAAAATAAGAAAATCAATACTTTGACCACTTTCAATATAGTGTATTCTGTTAACTAAGGGAGCCAAACAATTTAGAAGAATTCATGTATAAGTTATGCGTGCAAATGCATAAATAAATAAATCCATTTTAGAATTTCTTTTAATGGAACTGAGTATACTTAGATGAAAATTTTCTGTTATCTAAATAATAGAAATATTTCAGTTTTTTTTAAATAAATTTATTTATTGTAACATGTAAATTATTGTTCTAAAATAAAATATAAAAGAGTATATACTATTTTTAAGTCCTATTATAACAATAGAAAATTTAATCTTGCACCTTAGGGAAGATCTCTACAAATTTGTTGCGTTCTCAATTAATTAAAGTTTGAGAAACAATAATATTTTGTTAGATAATAAATTAAACATTTATTATTCATTCTTATTCTAATATTTGGATATGCATATACTGAATATCCTAGAGTTATAAATATTTAATACTTTGATGTAAATTATACAAATTCCCACATCTGCGTCCGTTCCTAAACGAATAAAAATTTCATTATTTATTAAATAAAATATTCTGTAACAGAATTTGTATCATATTTGAAAAAATGATTAAATTAATCATATTCCTTTTAATATAATCTAAAATGAGATGTTTTAAAAGGTAATTTATTCTATTAATTATCACTTTGTAGTAAATATTATTTTATAGTTGTCTATTAAAGATATTTTTTCAAATTATTCTGGGAATTAAATTTATTATTTTGAGTAATATTTATCACAAAGTTAATTTGTAATATTTACAGCTACAATATTAAAAACAAAATTATTATTTCCATTATTAATCTACATATTATCACAATAAATAAAACCTTTTGTGTCGCTTGTTTAATATCCATTTTGTTTTATATCATATTGATATCAAACATCAGTAATGTTTTCATTTATATACATACCTTTGGGTTAAACAGAAAAGCTGTAAAAAATTTAAATTTTTCAAAAGACAAAATATACTTAGGAAAATAAAGCTATTTGATTTCCGAATTTTTCATAACTATGATACTGTTTGGTGTGAAATATTGATAGTTCAATTAGAGTACTAGGTCTAAAAATATGTATTTTTACCAAATTATTGACATATATCAAAGAAAAAAATAATTTATTGACTTATTTCATTTCTTTAATAAAATATTTTTTTTTTAAAGAAGCAGACCTCAATATCTATTTTATTTTTAATATAGAATTATTTATAAAATGGTTTCTCTATCTACTTCTACACTACCTGAAGTACTAAGAGCAACCATTTGATAAAATGATTTTTAAATTATTGTTTCCACGTTTATACGTAATTTTAAATTAAATATCAAAGCTTTAAAATTTTTAATTTTTCCAGTAATTTTCACCTCATTGCACTGCATAAACATACATTCAAACTGTACGAAATATACTTATCGAAAATGAAGGTGTTTTATTTTCGGATTTTGGTATCTATGGAACTGTTTGCTGTGGAATGTAGTTTTTTTTTTTCATATTTGTACTGGATTTGTAAATATTCATAGTATATTAACTAAAAAGTTTTAGAAGAGAAAATCATTTCTTCTCTTATAATGCTTCTTTAAAACACTTTGAAAAATTTGTAAAATTGCTAAATTTTTTCTAGAAAACTGGGATTTATAGATATTTTTATGTAACAGTAACAGAGAAATATTATGTAATCGTTTCTAATACATAACTTTTTGCTGTTGCCGTTGTGTAAAAAAAAAAAAAAAAAAAAAAAAAAAAAAAAAAAAATAGGAATCCCAGTTTTTTAGAAAACTTTTAGTAACTTTACAGACATTTATTTTATTATTATTATTATTATTCTTTACAGTACATAATTCATTTAAGAAAGGAAAGAAAAAAGACAGATCTGTAATATTTAAGATTAAATTAAACATAGCAATATTTCTAATAGTAAGAAATTTCTGATAATTGTCCAAATCCCGTAATCATATTTCTATAAATAAAAATCAATGTAAAAATCTGATAATAATTATATAAATAGAAAAAAACTGATAAAAAAGTTGTATTAAAACTGGTATTTCTAACTTTAATGAAGTTAGATTTTTAGAAATATAATGATTTTTTTAATAGTCATCCATATTTTACATGATTATAGAATACAAAGGCACTTTATGCTTTAAAAGAATTTCAATAACGTTAAATTACATTAATCCTGTTGAAGGGTATCTAAGTCTATTGATGATAATTGCATATGTTTACTTAAATAGTGTTATACTACAAAATCATTTGCTGTCATAAGTTATAATTTCACACATGGCCAACAAACTGATATGCAGAGCGAATAAATTATAGCTGTAATGCAATATCGAATGGTATGACATATTTCGAATTTGCAAAAGCATCATTGTAATGCTTCAAACTTGCGTTATTAGTTAATGTAAATGATAAAAACATTGTTAATAATTAGTATGGCTTCCTATTATGATAAATGTAGACTTCTGTCGTAATATTCACAGTAAATTTCTAGAAATAACTTTACAATTTTAATGTATCCTTAATTTAAAGAATTTCTCATCAGAATTTTTTTTCTTACCAAGCTAAGTAATTTTCGCATTTTTCTTATATATTTAACGGTATCGTTATACTATAATATTCTAAATTATTACCTATTATATTTTCAATGCCAAATTGGCCATGAGGAATTTCAAGCTACCATATAGTTTGAAATGTTTACATTATCATGGAATAATATTAATCATTATAATGCATACTTTGACAACACATGATTCAGCACATGATTTCTTCATTTAATTAAAATCTGTTACCTTAAACATTCCAACAAAAATAATCAATTTTAAGTACAGTCGGGTCTCGAGAATTCGAAATAAGATGAATCGAATTTATCTTCGCTGAATTCCAAATTACCAGTAACCAATTACTAAAGTCTACATATATAATGTTCAAACATATAAAAAAAGTTATGTCTAGTTAAAATATAAAAAAATGTATGGTGTCTTTTGATTTACAGTAGTTTATATAAGTAATGGATTATTTGTAATATCAAACGGATTTTCAGCATATATCGTAAGATTCATTGTTTGGAAACTGGTTCACAGTTTTAGAGATAAAATGGGTTTTTCTGGTTGTTTCCATGTATCTTGCAAACGTTTTATTGCCTATAGACATATTTTAATTGTTGCTGTTTTTTAATTTAATTAATATTTAAATGCTTAATTTTTATTCTCTGACACGTCGTAAATATGCATCTATTTATTTATTTATTTATTTATTTATTTATTTGCTTACATGATTAGAAACGCAATCCAATCGAAACCGTCTTACAAACTTAAAATAACTCATTCATACGAAAAAGTTTTTTTTCTACTGCGAATAAGTTTTATTTATTTTTTATAATTTTTCAAAAAATGTTTCGTAGAAACTTTGAGTAATTCGCGGATTTGTGTAAAATATCTTTCCCATATTCTGCAAATCTAAGAGAGAATATAAACAGTTACTTATTTCTTTTTGGGTTTTTTGTTTCTCGCTTTCTTTATAAGAAACTTTTCTCATGTATTTGAGTGATTTACATAAAAAAAATATTCCTAAGTATTTAAGATTTTTATCTTGTAAGCTCTATTTCCATTAAAAAAAAAAAAAAAAAAAAAAAAAAAAAAAAAAAAAAAAAACAGTCATTCAAATAAATCTTTTTACAATTTTAAGCGCAAGTGTATGCAATAAAATGTAAATATATATTTGTCGAAATGTAAATTTTTTAAAAGGATTACTTTTCGTAATTCATAGTGCCTTTGAGATGTTCAAGTTACCGTATTTCTTTTTCTTCGGAATAAATTGAAAGTGTTATTCAATTTAAAAAGATTAGTAGATTCTTTTAAATAAATGATATAAAAATATCCTTAAAGTGAATGTACTTAATATTAAAGAGAAACCTTGCATTAGTCCATTGAATTATATCTTTGAATTGCATTTTTTGGTACTACTAGGTTATCCCGTCGACCAAAAAATATCGCCAAACTATAAGATTAAATGCCAATAATGGATGAACGTGAATGTCACATTCACTGGTATTAAATACGATTCATGTGTTTAAAATGTCATTAAGTGATTTTTATTTCGACTTTTAATTAATATTTTTATTAATATTCTACTAATTATTTGTTTTTCCGTTAATTAAAATAAGAATTATGTCAATATGTATAATTTGGCTATTAGTTTGGCGATTTGCATAATTTGGCAAAATTAGTCGACGGAATAACAGAGTAGTATCCTTTTTTTTCATGTTATATAATTATGCTTCAGGTTTTATTTGCATTTGAAGTAAAACATGAGGTTAACTCTTATTTCAATAAAAGTTCAATAAAAATAAATACTACGTAGTAGCCATTTATATACAATTCTCTTTCATAAAAATATAAATATATTATTTGTAAAATTATCCATAGTGTTCAAATCTCGCAACATTTTTCTCTGAGAAAAAATTCGATCCTACATGAGTAGAACTTATTCTTTAAAATACTATAATGGAAATTTCAGTAAAAAAAATAATCTATAAAAAATAGGGGAGGTGGAGTGTCCCGCCGAAATAAAACCACTGCTGTTAATAGCCAATATATCCGCGATGCTTATATATGACTTTGAATATATGATGCAACATATCATGTAGCAATCCTGAAAAACAATATCATCAAAAATATTCGAAGGTTCAATGATGGAGGCTTACATATCTGCCACATATTTGAACTGTCTGACAATGGCAATTAAATCTCTACTGAGGATACCCCATATATTTACTTCGGGATTAAACCATTCGTAGCAGGATTTTACAAAGATTATAGGAGTATTTTCTTGCTGAAAAATGCAACTCTGGCCACCAATTCTCTCTGCAATTGGCAATAAATGGGATTTCATCAATTCTTGGTAATCAGTATCCTACATGAGGTCTCGGGGGAAAGGCCGATTAAGTTTACCACCATACCCGAAGCTCCCAACACTATTAATAGCCTCCAAAATACTGTCTTTTGGAGAAAAATTCTTCTCCTTTTCACATGTCATGCAAATAGAAAACAAGGCTGTCTGAGCCATCCAAACTTTTTTTTTTCTCATCTGAAAACATAACAAGATGCAACTGGTCCTTCCAGGTCTGTTTATATTTAGCCTAATCGACTCTACTTTTATTGTGGATAGCTTTCAACATAGGCTAATATTCGGAGTATAATTAATGGCATTTGAAGCATCGACTATGGTAGTAAACTTAATCTGGCCTTTTACTCAGAACGCATGCAAGCTTCCTATTGCCGAAAAATGCTAGAAATCCCTTTACTATCATTTGCAGTGAAAACTTGTGATTTAAGTTGGATTTTCCAACAGGAAAATGCCCCCATAACCTTGGTAAAATCATCCTAATTATTAGTTTTTTGTTGTTTAGATAATTGAGGATATATATTGAAAGGACCTGCCCTGTATCTCAATTTCAATCTCGAAGAAAATATGTGGGATACTTTTTTTTTTTCGGGGAGACACATTTTTTATAAATTCATTATTTTCCTGATCAAGTGGAGAAAGAATTGAGTTACTCCTTGCATGTCTATATAAACTAGCTTATTATATTTGATTCGTTCTCTTCGGTTTGCTTCTTGTAAAATTACAATACAAAATCATGTTGGATTTATTTAGGTGGGATACACTGGAAGCAAGAATGTCCAAGGCTTGAGGAATACCGCGGAAAGTGCGAATGATTAGGATGACTAACCCGACTGGATCTGAACCCAGCTCCCGATCAATTACTGAACATGTAGCAAAATAATGGAAAAAAAAATCTATTTAATATCAAATATTAATAATATGCTTACGAAAAGTTTTGGATTTTGTAGCGCTGATATTCCAAGATTTTTTTTTTTTTTCAATTGATGAAATTGGTCAGCGCTGTCAAGATCTCATTTAACTCCATGTATATTTTCATGAACGGAATGTGTGTACCCGACACCTTATAATATATCCATGAACTAAAGCAGTGTACAGCAGCTGCTATTAAATCCCCAACTTTTCAGATACATTGCGATGAAATCTAGTATCTTGTATCCTGTCGTAATCCAGTATCAATCTATGCTTAACCGTGTAATGTCGTAATGTATAAACCTTTGTATTTCTGTTAAAAGCTAGTAAAGACAATTTGTTTTTCATCTTTCTAGTTTTTTTGTTCCGACAATTTTAGAATTAATCTAATAATTAAAAGACGAACAATATATGGGAGTATCCACTGTAACTTTTTTGATCATTTGAGCAAAATTTCATAAATATTCCGATTTATTTTATTTAAAAATATAACTAAGATAAAAATTGATGTAACCAGTTAAATATTATTAAGAGTTACACTCATAGAACATACTTAAATTGTAACAAAATGCATTTTCCTTGTCTATATAATATATAATTTTTTTAATTCTTCAATATTTTTCTGTTAATATAAACTGAAGTGGGATCTTTGAAATTTACGCAAAGTATTTTATATTTCTATCACGTTTTCAAGCTTAGCATAAAACCTAAAATTAAGTATGATTTTATAATACTTTCACAAACACTTTTACAGAATTTTAATAACATACAAATTAGTTACAGATTATGTAAAACTTAAAAATTACATTAAGGTATTCTGCTGAAGTACAAGAATAGTGAATTTCTTACGGTTTGCGTATTATAATATAATAGAATAATTTTCTATTTATTCATTTTCATGTACTAAAATTTTTGATTTTGTGGTTTAAAAATGTACATTAAATTTATGCAAGAAAAAAAAAAAATAGAAATTAAAAGAGAAAAATAGACAACAGATACAGAAGTTATTAAATTGAGCCTTTTTTATCAAATGCACTAATACAATTTTATTTTTATAAATGGTTGTTTTGTATAAAATAACACGATATTTTACGATGTTTTTTATTGTACGATGTTTTTTCTTTTCGTGTTACAAATTAAAAGCAATTCATACTTATTTCAAAAGTATATTTTATGTTTAAAAAAACCCCTAATAATAGTTAATATTGATTTTTTAAAAGAAATTTAATGGATGGAAAAATATTAGAAAATATATTTTTAGAAGTTATTTTTGTAGCACTTATGCAATTTATTCCAAATTGCAGAGAATTTAACATTTCTATTTAACAGGACGTCCATTTCCTTTACCATTGTATGCAGCTTTCTATTGCAATTTCCGAATACTAAAATGACCTTATAGTTTTTTATATATAATGTTATCACCATTTTAGAAATTTCGGACCCTTCTCTTTCTTACGATGCCACACGTTATCATTTCCTCCATCCCATCTTTAATAATATAGTTATCAATGTCTTAACTTGTTGGATTTTGGATTGTTATTCTTTTGATAGGCATACTGAACTAATTAAACTGATGATTGAAAACTCTACTGATTCAAAGGAAAATAAGTCAATAAATTATCACTTGATATATGCATTATTTTAATTTTAAAAATCACTTAATGAAATTGTTACTACATAAAAGAAAAAAAATCAGGTGGTGAAAGCTCTCTCTATTTTATATTCTAATAAACACAAGTATTATTTCAAACACATTACGTTTACAGCTAGTCAATGGATAGATTATATATGCATAAACTTGTGACAGAAGAATAGGAATCCCGAATGTTAGGGTACGGTCTATTTTGGAATTGAGTAATTACATAATCATTTAATGATTTTAATAAAATCATTGTTTTTTCCTAATATTAGTTAACGGATTCATTAAAGATAACATACTTTTTTGATGTAAATACTGAGTTACAAATAAAAAAATAAAAATTTCTTAAACAAAAATGATAACGATAACTTTCGGATTAAATAACAGGGTGAATAGTAACAGTTTAACCGCAGGCTATTAAAATTCAATTTCAACACAAGGATTCAATTTCAACACAAGGAAGCATTTTTAGTGATATTTTCAGAAAATCTTTATTCATTTTATTTGTATAAAATACTCTGATATAAATAAATAAAAGACAGACATATGCAGCGATTCACTGCGCTACAATGTATAAAATGTCGTATTTTTATTAGTTTATTTATTTTATTCTATTAATTTTAAATAAATACATATATACTCTTAAAAATATTTATATCAATAATATTATAACAGTGTATAATCTTTAAACATAATATAGCTATTCAATATATCTGTATTGTATCACGCGCTGTGTTATTCTTGCATTTTTACCCTGCAAATTGAATTAAGATGAATATATTTTTTTTTAATGAAAGTTAAAAAAAAAAGGCTATTTTGGGATATGTTTAAGGACTATTGCTAGGAAATTATTTAAAATCTTTCTCAAAAAATCAATAATGCTTATTAAAAAAAAAATTTTCTTTATTCCGAATAAATGTCATATATCATATCATGAATCATGTGATTGATTAAGAAAGTGACGTTTAAATATATTGTTTAACGATTATTTATTGCAATTCCTTTTTATATATTTGACATGTATTAATTTCTTTTGATGTGCCAAAACGACGTAACTATGATTGTCATAAATTATTCATCCCATAGTAGAATATATAGCACATAAAAGAATGATATATTGAAAAATGTCGAACAATACATTTCAAAGCTCAAATTTCGCCATTATTTGAGAAATAAAATATATTAATGTTTAAAAAGTTATCCTAAAACTACTCTTTTTATGGCCAACAAATGATTCGCAATTTAACTTATTATCAATTAAACACTCTTTGTTGGTTATTTTTATTTTTGAAATTTTATCTTTTTTTCTTGTCAGAAAAATTGTCTGTGCAAAGTCGAGTCTGCAAATAACTGATATACAGTATCATGCAAGCACCACTAGGCTCATTTCGTACGCTTAGTGCTAGGATCGAATTCGTCAGAGCTGTCCAAAATCAAGGGATCACCTTATCCTTGAAGAAATGCACGAACAATAGCATTACTCAAGGCACATGGGCCACTACGTATTCTCACCTGTACCTTTTATAAATTAGCGATGTGTAATGCAAGCATTTTGAAGCTCTGTAACATCACTTTGTTTAAACACGTGAGATCAGTTGTTTCTTGTGATAGTACATGAGTGTGGGTAACGTATGCGAACCACATAGTTGCTTATATTAAGGCATGAGTTATTTGCACGCGATGCTCAATTCTTTCTGTTATTATCAGCAGGCTTAGTGTTTGTTATGTATAGAATTATGCTAACGTACTTTAACAAATTGAAATAAAACAAAATCATAACCAAAAAATAAATTTAAAATGCGGTTTCTTACTTAAAATCATAATATTGTTTTTAAATGACTGCGTAGTATTTTTTAACCCTTTCCGGCACGGATAAAATCTGTTAGTAAAATGAGAAATTACGAACTGACACCGGAATTCGCAAACGATTTTTTTATTAGATCTTTTGAGATCCTTAATTTAAGCATTCGTTGTAAAAGCAAAATTTTACTGAAATATTATTGGTGCCAATTGCAAATTAGGAAGAAAAATTAAGTATCCCAATTTCATTTAATAATGTAGGATTTATGTATTTACACAGGTAGTCTTTCAATTGTATCACACTGTAAAAAAAATATGTAACGTTACTTCATAATGTTGTAATTTAAACACATATTACTGGTGTGATATTAATTATTACTGCAATGGTCCATCCATTATATCGGTTAAAACACTCAATGAAATTGGAGGCAGCAAGGCTGCCACCAATTTTTTTTTATCGTACACATTTTTTTACAGCACAGGATTCATGTTCCACGTATACGGGATCTTCTTCGATTAAACATAATAGAATTAGCTGCAATAGCAGTCGTTGTCAAAAACTGCATCTGGATACCATAAAGAGCACTCAGAAATGGCTTGTATTTCCTTGAAAATAACAAGGCCAGATAGGAAAAATATCCGTATTATCAAAATCGACTTAATAAGTAGTAGAACGTATTAAGTGTCAGATAAAAAATAAGAAGCCGGACATTGAAAATTGTAGGAAAACATGTTTTATGATAATAACTTTGTCCAGTAATATGTTTTTAAACCTTTTAGAATTTAATGGCAAATGTTTTTTATCTGAAACATATATGAATGTATCGAAAAATGGGTAATTGTCTCAGTAAATTACTGGTTTCAAGTTTAAAATCGAATACCAGTTAATTTTCCTCACTCCATTACTTTCAAGATTCTTTAATGCATGTTTTTAAATTTATAACAAAAAATGTCAAAACTATGCTACATATTTCGCCCAGAGGGAGATTTTAAACTCTACGAAATACAATAGAGCCCCACTAATGCTTGACTGCACCCATTGTAAAAGGTATAGAAAACTGGCACAGCAAAAAATTACAAATTTTTTATTACAAAGTAAACATTTTTACTGTCTGTAAATAATCAATATGTTAAGCATAAAGGTGATTTTCTGTAAGTATTGTTTATTTTATTTCCTTTTTTTTAATTCTCTGGATAATCCGGATTTTCGATAATTCAGATTGGGTCAGGTCCCAAATAATCCGAATTATCGGGTTTTTACTGTATTGAAAATAGCTTAAAATGATTCTTTATAAAGATCCATTTTTTGAATTAAAATTTTCATAGACGTTACTTATCTGAGTTGCGGCATATATTTACACGCTTGTTCAAAATTCTTAGTATGTCAATTGTTCCTGAAAATAATTTAACGTAATTCTATTAAAATTGTCAAACATGCATTTTCACAGACGCTATATTTCTAAATTAATTCTAGTATAATATATTTTTTCAAATTCCAAATATTTTTAAAATCATCGCAACATCCATATCATATATTTCATACCTTATAATTATCATATATCTATCATATATTTTTATTTATTCCGTTTAAACTTCATTTATTGAGTTTTTCAAATTAGCAACTAAATTGCAAATTGTTTTAAATGAAAATTCATTTTCAATCAAAGACTAAAGAATGATCTTTTTTGTATCTGATTGTAAAATCAAACATTGCATACAAAATTATTTAATAAATTGTATTTAAGTAACAACTTCTGAAAAATTCAAAATTTTAACAGAATGAATATTTAATAAATTTTTAAAAATAAAGTCTTTCTCAAATATTTATTAAATTTAGAGTAAAGAAATCTTCTTTGAAGAATTTCACATTTTAAAAAAAAACACAAATAGTAAAAGGAAAATTCCAAATCTACAGTCCCTTTACATTAAAATAAAAACAGCAGTGTTTTTTGAATAACTTTTAAAAATTATCTTGCACAGTTTAACAATTTTATCAAAGATAAAGGAATGAAAGTTTTTCTTTTAAAAATCCTGAATGAATAAAAGAAAATTTAAACTTTTTTCCATTAGAACAATCCCCATTTAAATATTCTGTTGGGCTTCTTTAAATTAAAATACTTTTGTTATTTGCTGTGCATTAGATTTCAAACGCAAAACTTTTTAGAAAGCTAAGAATTAATACAATTTAGTTGAATAGCATATGTGAAAAAAAAAGTCTCGCTTCTTAAGTAATGCTTTTAAATCGGATTGCAATGTATTTTAATTTAAAAAACCTAAACTATTTAAACTAATTGTATTTGAAAATTTTCAATAAGTTTATAGAATTTTGAAGCATATTCTTTAAGCACTATAGCTTCGTAAAATTGTGCCATAAATCAAAATATTTCTATTAGAATTTTGATATTGGTCTGGAACTTAGTATATAGAGCATAAGAGAATTAAATTATTTGAGTACACTATACAATCTGCCTAATATTTTATTTAATAAAAAGTACTTTACATAGATATAGGACCGCAATACCTATATTTTGAAAAGTTGTAATAGGTAGGGCATATAAAATTAAGATTATCAAAGAAAATCATAAAAATATTCTTTCTGAGTTTACAAACAAAAGAGCATATGAATGGCTTGTATTATATTATTTTTCACTGGTACAGAAATTTTCGAAGGCTGTGTCGTGCACTAGCATCTGATTCAATTACAACTTCTTAACATTAAAATGAAAGATGAAAAATAATATATCATGTACACTTGTTATGTTAAGCGTCAAATAAACACATCATCCAACTATTTTCTAATGCTGGCCACTTTGTGTTAGTCACTTGGTGTTTTTCATCTTTAAGGCCCCATACTAGTCATTGAAATATACCCGGATGATACTGATAAGTTAATGGGGGCGTTCCTTTCAAATATCCTGCTCAAATTTTAATATTTTCAAATGATTTTTTTTTTTTTTTTTTTTTTTTTTTTTTTGCATAGGATAGCTGAAGACGATCTACAACCGGGCTAGTTTTTATTTTTTTAATGTTGGTTTCAGATTTTAAAAAAATTATTTTAACTTTTGAAACCAGTTAGAATTGGTCCTAAAATTGAAACTACCGTAATATAAAAAAGATGTAACCAAAGTCGAAAAAAACAAAAACTACCCGATTGTATATCATCCTCATTTATACTTCGCAAAAAAAAAAAAAAATAAATAAAAAATAAAAAATAACAATAATGTGAAAATATTAAAATTTGAGCCAGATATTTGAAAACAATGCCCGTATAGATTAATAGATTTGACCCCTATAGATTTATAGATTATCAGCCGAATCTTTTTCAGTGACTAGTGTTGCGTCTTAATGGTTTTACGAGAAAGCTGGCAAACAACCTGCAGGAGAACGAAGTTTCCTTCCAGTTGGATTTCATTTTCTAACCGCTTATATACCTTGGGATATTTATATACTTTTGAGTAATAATATTATTTTTTGAAAAGTATTGAATGATGATAAAACTAGCACCTGAACCCAGACATACCCATAACATCAAGAGTGAAAACCTGGGGAAAACCGGAGTGGTTCTATGACATTTTCAGAAACATACAATGTCATAGTTGGCTGTGTTTGAAAACTCATAGAAGACATTTTAAGAATTTTCTGAGACAACGTCGATTCTTAAGTACACATGCAAACACGTTTTTTTCTTTTATTTTCTAATATCCATTTATTATTATTTTTTAAACCAAGAACAAAAGATTAAATTCCTCTTAGACACCATGTATAAATGAAATCTATAAGTGAATAGATAAACTGTTTTAAATTTTACTGTTCATTTCTTTACATTAATTTACATTAATAAAAAAGTTTTTTTTTTTCATAATTTTGCTAAAACCCTATTTCCCACTATATATATTTTTTTAGAATTGCTATTTATTTTTACACGTATTATTATTTTTTTCTTTAACTCTTTTCCAATAAAAAACGTGTATTTTAATGTATTTTTATATATGACCGTGCTTTTTTTCAGCTTAATCACATTATTATTAACTTGAGATTTTTCCTGGAGAAAAAGTAAGATGTTTGCAATAAATCTATGTTCTCGGTTTAAAATCTTCGATGAAAATGTTGTCTAATGCATATATTTTAAAATCGTACCTCTATATCATTTTAAAAACTGTAGTCAATATGCATTAAAATAAATAAAATAATTAACTGTTTTCAGTTTCTAACATTAATTGTATCCTTATGTTCAATGTTATTATACCATGTGAGTGCCCTATTTAATACATTTATGTATATATATATATATATATATATGTTGCAGCCAAAACTCAGAGCCTTCCCAATTCTAGAACTGCCCAAGCTTCCTGGCCAAAACCTGAATACATGAAATGAATAGCATATTTCGGGTTTCGGCCAGCCAATTCGCAAACTGATCAAGGAGCCTTGGCCAACATTCGAATTTTGGATTTAAGGCTATCCTTTAGATGCGGGGCCGTCGTGAAACTTCTCTTAGAACTTGTTTCTAATTTAGAGAGCAAAGTTGCTTCGTGACGGCAAAGGTAGATGGCACTAACACGCACACGTGACAGGAAAGGATATTTCCATGATATTCTGATATTCCACCTTAGTGGTCTAAAAGACCATTTTTGCTAATTGAAATATAAATGTATTTTAATTGTTGAAGAAAAAGTCCTCAATCAAGTAATAATATTCCGCATAATTACCATTTCACTTGAAGCTGAGTAACTACATTTCGCAGAAGATTCTTTAAAAACTAAAATAAATATGAACAGGTTTTTTTTTAATAATAAGCCTAACTCATCGACAAAAGAACAATTTAAAAGTTAAAACAAGAACGAAAATGAATCACTGAATAGGTTACAAAATTTATAAATTATGCCGAAAGCATAATTGATATCATTGTAGAAACTATACTAATTCACGTATGTCTGCTTAAAATGAAATACACAATGTTATCATTTCGATGTCAATTAAATAATGCTTAACTGACAAACTGATACGACTTGTGAACTGTTTGCATCATTATAGATTAATGTTAAACATCAATTCATATCTTTTGCTATTGCTTGATAAAGTATAGGTATTCTCCTTCCAGAATATTTAGATGATTTCTACATTTATAACTTGCCATTAGTATACTGCAATTACTTAGAAAGTAAATCCAGCACAACAAATTTATCTATAGGAATTTATTCAAAAATATGAAGCAGATCTATTTTACGTAACGGCTACAACAAAAATTCATGTAAAAGATAGATGTATGTTTTGCCTATACACCAGACTGTAAGGTTACTAAGAATTGTTTAGGATACTAAAATGACTGGAACATTTCAGGCAACGACAACAACAAAAAATTATTTAAAAAAAAAAAATTGCTCATATGTGTACCCCTAGCGGTCTAACCTCTCAATGTCCCGAAAACATTTTAGATGTAGTTGCATAAGATCTTATTGATTTAAAACAGTAGATATCTTAGGGTTGCTGTCACAGTGAAATAAATTTGAAATTTACGAATGGTAACACCGATTTTTTCATACGCAAATTCATTGGAGCGTTATAAAACTTTAAATGGGGTTGGAATGCTACACGATCGATGACACTTGGCGGTATAAAACACTTTCATAAAAGACTATTTTGAAGGAACAATGATAACGAAGAGAAAAGCGTGAAAAAAACATTTATTATAATTAGCAGTTTTTAACATGCCCACTTTCGTAGAAAATGACGCATTGCATGCTTGAGATTGTTAAAAAAAATGCCGAACATAACATCGCAGAAGGAACACAATTTCATATTTTATGGCATCATTCACTTCTGACAAATTTCTTGATGATAATTTGATGTGTACATCTTTGTTTTCAGATAACCCCTCAACCAGAAATTCATTGGAGTTAGATATGCTGATCGTAGTGGCTACAAAACTGCAATGTTCCGACAGATGATTTTATAATCAAAGTGCTGTTGCCACACTTGTTAAACAGATGTAGGGACGTTTGGAGAAGCACCACCTTGCATCCATACCATAAGATTAAGATATTTCTCTGCTGAAATTCCTTAATTACGTAATTCTGAAGCACTGTTATATACTAAGCACTTGTGATAGAGCACGTTTTCACACATGTGAAACAGATTTCTACGCAAAAGTAAAAACCGAGTTCGAATGTGTTTCAAAGCACCAGAAAAGCAACACACAGTCACTTTAGCTCCGTGTAAAGGCATTGGTGTTACATTGTGAGGATGTTCGTCAGCCCAGCGAACGAAGTTCTGAAAGTTTACGCTCCCAGTTAAAAAGAAATTGCCTCATCCGTCCGTATTAATCGCAATGCCCAGCTGTTACCTTCATCATATTTGATGATAAAATAATTTGGAATGTCCAGACGCAACTTTCCCACAATTTGTTAAAACTTCTCTTTTCCCAATGAATTACATATCGTATTCTGTGATTGCTATTTCTACAATCCATTCCAGTGAAGTACGCGCAGCATGTGAATTCATGTCGTCTTTCAATTCCCAAAGGTACTATACAGTGCTATATTGCTGCAAATGTTTTAAAGCTGATGTAACAGCCCTAAATATCACTTGGAATGCGTAATTCTTCGTAAGATGCGAAACCCCAAATAAACTCTAGATACACCATGACATGCGAGTATTATTTTCTCCGTTATTGGAGTCCTCTTAACTTGCATCTGGCTCACTCCACAATCGTACCGAAGGCGCATCTTATCAATATGAAAAAAAAAAAAAAAAAGAGTGACTACTAGAACTTTTTTTGAGTAACCGAATAAGAAAATCGTTTATTTTAACTTATAAACTGAATAATGTTATAAGATTTGTTTTAAAATGTGTGTTTGAGTTGTACTTGTGTACACATAGTGAAGATAAATATGTAATCATTTGTTGTAGAGTGCTGAATATTACGCTACATAGTTAGGATAATAACTAATTAGGATTGAGTACCACGATAATTCAAATAAAATTCAAAGTAGACTCATACTTTATCCTGTCCTTTAAGGCTGTTCAATGAGGAGTTATTACATTTTATTATATCAACATTTTCTCACTTATTTAAGTTTTAATGGTGCTTTTCAAAATAGTTGATATTTAATGCAATGCACTTATTCTGCATTTTACAAGAAACAACACACATTTTACAAGAAAGACATGCTGGAAACAACCTTTTATTTTTATGTAGTTCTCTCAAAATAACTTCCATCGTTTTCTAGGAATGTGCTCCCTTACGTTAGCAATGTCATCTCATCTTCTTACAACAGTATCTTAAATATGATCAGGAAAAATTAAACTTTCCAAAAATCAGCTTTCGTTTTTTCGTATTTTCTTTTTTTTCTTTCATAGTCTTCTTCTTTAAAAAAAAAAAAAATTGAATGTTTTGGAAGTTTTCAACAATATGCATAAAAGCTAAATCAGAAGTTTGCATTATTTCTTGAGTTAATATTATTTTTACACTATAAATGTAATGGAACATTTGTAGATATTCAAACATTAAAAAAAGTGTTTTCTCAGAATAGAAAATTTCGAATTTGTACGTACTGTTTCTTTTAAACTCTGTAAAAAATGCTGATTAATTTTTCCAAACATGCTGATCTTTATATTCTTTATAGTTAAAAAAAATCACATTTTTAACTGGAGAAATATGAAAAAAATACCTCTTTAATTTTTATTTTATACTAAATCTAACTTTAAAGCAAACCTTTTTTTTTGTATACTTTGGTTGTAATTTAGAAGAAATTATTTTATGATTCAATTTTGTTCAAAAGTTATTTTCTGTATGTTAAATTTATAGTTTTATCATACGCGCAGTACTTAATTATTCTAAGTCAGCAGTAGTGAGATGATTTTTAAATTTTAAATTTCAATAAGGATTTTGTATAGGCAACATTTTTTTTTATAATGTATTTAATAAAACATATTTTTTTTTTCATTTTTAGGCAGAATGGGAAAAAAATCCTAAATGACTATAATTTGTATTTTTGTACTTCGAAAAATATTTTATGTTATCTATATTTTTGACAAACTCAAAGGTCCTGTTCCTAATTAAATTTTGAACAAAATTCCCCGCGAACACAATTTTGTTGTCATATGAACAGTTTTGAAACTCACAGCATACAATCAAATCTTTTGTTCATATTTCTGTTATGTACGTGTGGATTGAACGCAAATATAAATACAATATTTTCAAAAGTTCTCATATATAAGGATTATTTCTGCACTGTTAAAAAAATTTAAATTCACGGATATATTTTTCCAGAATTTACAGAAAAAGTCCCATTTTACAACAAAAGGGCATTTTCCATTAAAAATCAGAAAACTCAGAAAATAGCGAAACAGTTGGAAATGCAGACAAAAAACGGAGACATCCTTCGTGGGTCTTCGTGGTCGAGTGGTCAAGGCGCCAAGCCGCTAAGCGTTTGCGCTCCAAACTGGTAGACGGTAGGTGCTGGGTTCGAACCCAATCGCGGCCGTCGGCCTCACCGTTCGAAGTTTTCCGTGGTTTTCTTCGAACCTTGCGTAAATACGGGTTAGGTTCCCTTAGAAAGATTCCCACGGAGGGCAACCCACCCCATAGGGCCTATATCCCATAGCGTAGATAATCGGCCGACCAAAATACACCTAAGCGTTTGCGATCGTAGATTGTGGGTTCAAATCCCACTGGTGCCGTGAAATAATGAAAGCATAAAAAAATCTCTTTTAAATTGCATTTTTGCTCTTTATTTTTCTCTTATTTCTTATCTAAAAAATCTTTTAACTAATTACCCCCCCCCCCCTCCACCTACAAAAAAAATTGTGTGCGACAATTTTAAAAAATTGCCTATGACATTATTTTTGTAAAAAATGAATAAAAAATTCTTTTACTCATTCAATGAAAAAAGAAAACCCATAGATTTTAAATAGAGATTATTTTTTAAAATTTAAACTGGTTAAAAAATTAAAAGTGATTTTTAAAAATAATGAGTGCTATGCAAGGGCCTAAAATAAAATAATATTTAATTTTTTAATAGTAGTAAATTAAATAATATAGCATCTCAAAATCACTTAGAAAGTTCGAATTTTTTGACGATTGATTGGTTCATTAATTTTTAAAAATATATTTAATTATTAACATTAAAAATCGACGAAAGAAACTTCGAACGGAGTTTTACTTTCTTTCATTTCCCAACACGAAAAATCTACTAACCAAACGGTAAATGTCTGGCAAATTTGCCACCAGTAGTTTTACCGTAAATTCACAGATTTTTTTTTCTTTTTTAACAGTAATCGTAACAATGATGGCAAATATAGTTATGGCAATAATAATGATGGCATTAAATTTTTGTGGCTCATCAACTCCGATTTTTACAATAATGACTCAGTTGTTACAGTATATCATTTCAAGCATGTAAAAAATAATTTAAATTTAAAACGTAAAATTAAAGTAATTATTGACTAAAAATACACTTTTTTCACTTATACAATAAATTCAAATTTACATATTTCTATTTATTATTGTTAATTTTCTAATATAAAATTGTAATGTATACAAAATAAACTTTTAAAATAATCTACATTTGGACTTCTGCAGCTTTTGTATTTTGACAAAATTTACGAAGTTAATTTTTGTATTAGCAATGCGAAGCTTCTAAAATGATAAACTAAACTTTGGTAGGGGAAATCAACTCAGTATCATCTCCTATTGAGAATTCCTGTGATGAATTTGTATTAACTGGTGTATTAGAAATTATGAAAAACAAATAAAATCGTATTTTAAATTTACTGTGCAATTATTATTGACTTTTCGGAATATTGCAAATCCGCAACACGGTGATACAAAGGGTTAATTTTATTTTGTATATGCGCGCTTAAGCTGCTATCAGATTCACCAGAATTTCTAGAGACTTTTGAGCCAACACTTGATTTCCTTCAACTTTTCGCGAAATATCCTAACTGCACCCAGAGTGATAGCAAACAGCAATGTCCCTCAACTTTTTCTCTTGTTCCTCAAAAAAGTTCCGCTAGCCAAGTCTTTTCATTCAACATTGATCATTTCAACAAATCAGAGCTAAGCGATTGATACGAAAAGGCGATAAGCGGCTAGTACTTGAACTACTGCTTTTCCTTCAACTTTTTTAAAGACAATTGTAACCTTTTTGTCTGTTTGAACGGGGAAAATTGGGCGTAAAATTGGCTGAAAAGTTTGTCGCGCGTAAAGTTTGTGAGTCTGATAGCAGCTTTACAGGAACTCCGAGTTTATCTTTCTTAGAATATATTATACTTATCTTCCTTAAACATCTGAAATCATATTCTTTCTAAAGGTCCTAACGAAAGAATTGACTATCCTCCATTCTCCTATGGCAGTGGTTTCAACGGACAGTCTCTTCAGGTGAAAGCAAAATTTCTAGTATGCAAGTGCATTTTTTTCATTGTGTTTTGCCTCTATTATTCCCTTAGGCGATACTCAAAGTATCTGAACATTTATGGCTGCCATTGATGTATAACATGACAAGCGGGTAAGTGCGATCGCAGATCGTACTGACGGTTTCGTTTAATACTTCTTTCAAACCAACTTATCCTATTAATAATAAATTGAAATTGGCCTTTGAAAGTCCCTGACTTAAGCAGTTTTTTGTACAGACTTTGTGACGGGCGGATAGAGAGCAGAAAGATACGAATAGGGTTTCGTCAGATAAACAAAAACCCTTAAAAAGATAAGAAAATAAAAGAAAAATACAATATTTTCAAAACATTTTAACCCCTTGCACTTTAGATTTATTAGTGGATTAGTACTGGTAGCACTATTCACTAAAGTTTTTCTTTCTGGCAATTTTTTAATAAAAATTTTGAATGCATACCACAAAAAATTAATTCTTAGCAAAATTAAAGATTATTTGTCATTGAACTTTTCTCGTACAATCATAATATGTCGTTGAGGCTTTCTACGTTTTGAATTATTTGTCCCAACTTCTACGTATGATATGATTCATAGAATTTAAATTGAACTTTTCAATTGCGTTTTTCATATTCATAATTCAAATGTCTGGGAGCTGAATAAGATGTCTTTTTTGTATTATTTATAATACATACTGACGTTTTAAGTTATTTATTTTTTGTTGTTTTTCCAAAAAATTTTGCGGTATTTAAAAGACTTACTATAAAAAATAAAATCGCATGTACTTAAGAGATTTCGTTTATGATCTCTGTTTTGTATATAAACGTCTTTCAAATAAATCTTTTTGCATTTTGTTAAACAAGTGCAGTCGATAAAAAATAAGCACAAAATTGTCCAAATTTAAAACTTTTAAAAAGGATTTACATGTTTTATTTTATGTATACAATAGCTTAGGATGTTTAATGATGCGATATTTTACTTTTCTCTTTGAAGAAATAAAAATGTTACTCAATTCAAAAAGGATTACAAGATTATTTTAAATGAATGTTGTAAAAATATTCTAAAGCAATACCGTGCTTAATAGTAGTGAAAATCCTAAAATATATCGAAAAAATTGCCTCTTAACATTAAACTTTTTGGCTTTTTTATGTGTAAGATTTCATTTTTGTATTTATGAAAACTGAAATTAAATAATATATTAATAAAAATAAAAAAATAATAAATAAACACCTAAAATGTACACCCAAAATTATATGTACAAAATTATATAATTAATAAAAAATGTTAATTGCATAAACAATCTGTGATTACTATATGTACTATTCAGTTTCTTTGTACATGTGATTATATTTACATGCCTATTTCCAATTATACATCTTTTACGTGAAAGTTTATGTACATAAGTTGATTTAAAGAAAGCATTAAAAAGCTACTTTTTGCACCCTTGAAGTGTCTTGCAGAATTTTACGTATAGATTAAACTATTCATAAGAAAATAGTAATTAAAAATTTTATATGAGAATTTGTATTTCATTACCCTATATCTTTATTTATATTATAGACTGTTCAAAATTGGCAATATTTCTTAAATAAGCTTTTCAATTATTAAAATATGCGGCAAAAATTACACTTCGTCTCGGAAAAATCAAAGACGAATTAACATTTGCCCAAACTTTATATATATATATATATACAGGGTGTTTCTAAATTCATGGTACAAACTTTAAAGGGTGAAAGTACACATCAAGACAAACAATATTAAATAAGAAACTAAGGGTCCCAAACGTCTTCCGAAGGAGATAGGTGCCATTGAAGTTCAGGGTCCAAAAATTCAAATGGTTATAAAAAACAGAAAAATTGGTCGATTCGTTTGCGGTTTTCACTAAAATTATTCTTTATGTCAGTATTGTCTTAAAAATAAATTATAAATATAAATTTCAAAAAATGCCAGTAGAGGGCGCTTTAGACTTTGGAGTAACGAACAACTATTTTTTACTGTTATTTTTTGCATCTCATTAAATTTTTTTAGAAGCTTAGAAATAAACTTAAATTTTGAGCTCAAAATCTAAATCGTTGGGAGTGGTTAAGTAGCGCAAATTGAACGGTGGGGAGAGGTTCAAATTTCAGATGATTATAAAAACGGAAAAATTGGCCAATTGATTTGCGATTTTCACTAAAATTATTCTTTATGTCAGCATTATCGTGAAAATAAATTATAAAGATAAGATACAAAAAATGCCGATAGAGGGCGCTTTAGACTTTGGAGTAACGTACAACTATTTTTTACCGTTATTTTTTAATCTCATAAAATTTTTTTAGAAGCTTAAATTTTCAGATGAAAATCTGAATCGTTGGGAGTGGTTAAGTAGCGCAAACTGAACTGTGTTCAATGGGGGTGGGGAGGTTCAAATTTCAAATGATTATAAAAAACGGAAAAAATTGGTCGATTCATTTGCCGTTTTCGCTAAAACTATTCTTTATGTCAATATTTCCTTGAAAATAAATTTTAAAGATTAATTTCAAAAAATACCACTAGAGGGCACCTTAAACTTTAGAGTAACCAACAACTATTTTTAACTGTTATTTTTTGTATCTAATTAAATGCTTGCAAAAGTTCAAACTTACATTTTGAGCTCATAATTTACATCGTTGTGAGTAATTAAGTAGTGGAAAATTGAAATGTGTTCGAGGGGTAGGGAGGTTAACATTTTAGCTCCTGAACACAGTTCAGTTTGCGATTTTTAACCCCTCCCATCGATTTAGAATTTGAGCTCAAAATTTAAATCTAAGCATTTGTAAGCATTTAATTAGATACAAAAAATGAAGGTTAAAAATAGTTGTTGGTTACTCTAAAGTTTAAGGCGCCCTCTACCGGTATTTTTTTAAATTAATCTTTAAAATTTATTTTCAAGGAAATATTGACATAAAGAAAAGTTTTAGCGGAAACGGCAAACGAATCGACCAATTTTTCCGTTTTTTATAATCATTTGAAATTTGAACCTTCCTACCCCCATTGAACACAGTTCAGTTTGCGCTACTTAACTACTCCCAACGATTCAGATTTTCATCTGAAAATTTAAGTTTATATCTAAGCTTCTAAAAAAATTTTATGAGAGGCAAAAAATAGTTGTACGTTACTCAAAAGTCTAAAGCGCCCTCTATCGGCATTTTTTAATCTTATCTTTATAATTTATTTTCACGATAATACTGATATAAAGAATAATTTTAGTGAAAATCGCAAATCAATTGACCAATTTTTCCGTTTTTTATAATCATCTGAAATTTCAACCTCTCCCCACCGTTCAGTTTGCGCTACTTAACCACTCCCAACAATTTAGATTTTGAGCTCAGAATTTAAGTTTATTTCTAAGCGTCTAAAAAAATTTAATGAGATACAAAAAATAACAGTAAAAAATAGTTGTTCTTTACTCCAAAGTCTAAAGCGCCCTCTATTGGCATTTTTTGAAATTTATCTTCATAATTTATTTTCAAGACAATACTGACATAAAGAATAATTTTAGTGAAAACCGCAAACGAATCGACCAATTTTTCTGTTTTTTATAATCATTTGAATTTTTGGATCCTAAACTTTAACGGCAGCTATGTCCTTCGGAAGACGTTTGGGACCCGTAGTTTCCCATTTGATATTGTTTGTCTTGTACCTATCACCCCTTAAATTTTGTACCATGAATTTAGAAACACCCTGTATATATATATATATGTGTCTGTGTGTGTGTGTAACATTTATGAAACAAAAAAAATGTTAAAAGACCAATTCTGCATTTCATTAAAATATTAAACAAAGGTGTTCGATATATATGAATCAGAAGTAATTTGGATAAAACATGACATTTCACATCATCACATTTAATTTATGTGTTGATTTATGATAATTTAATATTACTTCGGAAAAAGTATTTTTTTTAAGTTATATGAAATCAAGAAATATTTAAAATCAATTGCTTATATAATAATGAAGTAGTCATTTTTTCGCATTCTTTTCAGAATCATACCACAATTTTTTAGCAAAAATTTTATGTATTCAATCAGTTATATTTGATATATTTTTCTAATTTATAAATATTTGTGTGTATTTATAGTAAAAGTATTTACCTTTAGGTAAATAAATGTAATTATTCTGATATTTATCGAAAAATGTATAATTTATGAAAATCTCTTATTTCACAATATAAATAAGATATATTAACACTGCATTGATTTTAGATCCAATTTATAAAAGTGTCCACCTAATTTTCTTTAATTTATGGAATGTCTAAAACCTCAAATTTTACACAGAAAAATACAATGTTTGTGTGTGACACTTAAGCTTGCCTTATTTTATTTATGCGATGGCTTGCGATAAATTAATATAACACCTTAAAAGTATTTTTGAAACAATGTTTGTATTCAAGAACTATTTCCATCAATTACTTACACAATAATTGATTAAGTAATAATTTTTCTCGGGTGATTTAGAGCTTATAATTTTCTCATTATGAGTTGAAATTCTGTCGACAATGCTAAATGAAGTTTCGGGAGATTTATCTCTGTGGAGTTATGCATAATCACTTGTAATTATTTCAGCAAGTTAATGGTGCATCTCATGCAAATTACTGCTGATTCATATATGTCAAACAACTTGGTTTGATCTTTGTGTGAAATGTATAGTTGGGCTTTTATTTAATTTTTTTTTGTTGTTTTTTAATAAAGAACTATAAATGTTGTATGTGTGTTTTTTTTTTAGTACATGCGACATTGATTTCTCAGTGTCAAAGTGCGTTTTTTTTTACATAATTTTACTAATACAAAGGCTTATCTAACAAATAAGGTACCCTGGGGTAATAACGCCAAGTGCTTATATTTTGCATAATTATGAAATAATCAGGTAAATGACACCCATGTGCTCTGCGCAAAAGGGTTTTGAGTCATATAAATCGCAAAAAACAGCTTCAAGTTAATTTGTTTCATTTTTAGGTCTTATTGTTTATACAAACAACTAAAATTAACGCTTGATCTAAAATTTGCGACACACGTTTTGTGATGTGAAGACTATCTTTTTATCCGGAAATGCTTTGTTAATTACATAAATTTGTAGCGCATTTCATGTACTTTTAAAATGTTGTTGAAGATTTTGGATATCTTCTTGAGATAATTTGTAATTTAAAATGTACTTCGCAATAACTATATCGGGGTAATAACGCCAATCCTTGACATTAATACCCCGGTTGATTCCCTACAGTGGCCGAGCTACATCCTAAATACTGATTCAAATAAACACAGTTAAATCTGTGCAATGTTCTCATATTTCTATTTAAGCGGTCCTTTTTAAGCAAAAAGAAGCTCACGGTCTGATATCCTTTTGCCTCATCCCCCCCCTCCCACACCACACCTTTATTTTTCTTACACTTTCACAAAAAATTGAACATTTTCAATAGCTTAGAATGCAATTTGTCAATTTCTAAGTTTGTAGCGTTTGTATTTTTAGAATTGGGCTATCTACATGCAATTATTTCATCTTATTTCATAGTTTTGTTTGCATGGCGTTATTACCCACATAGGTGGGTAATAACGCCAAATAGCATTGGTCAAGAAAAAACGCCATTACATTTTATGAATACATATCTGTTAAATTATTTTATTTTATATAGATAGTCAATGAGTTGCTGTATCAGATCCTTTATTTGTTTGAAAAATACAATCTAAAACTAAGCCGTGAAAATTGGTAGAACCTTAACGTGGCGTTATTACCCCAGGGTACCTTAATCGATAATAATTTAATGTTTAAGAATCTATAATATAATTAAAGATGGAAGAGAATTGAATACAAATCCTTATAACATTGCTTTTTTAAGAATTGTTTAGCATAGTGTAAAATTCTGCTTTATTCTTAATGGGTGCAAAAACAGTTGTTTAGTAAAATATTTTTTTCACCAGGCTTCTATATGTATAATGTCGCTTAAAGAATGTATAATGATAAATATATACCCACCAAACACAGAACACTGAAGGGTTTGTTAGCCTTGGTCGAAATTGTTCGGTTGGTTATTTTCTAAATCACAGAATAATTTTATTTATTTGCATAAAAGTAAATGGTTTGGCTATAAATATTTTGTAAATAAGAAGAATATATCACATGTAATATTAAATATCTAACATTTTTGGTAAAACATTAGTTGTATGAATCTGGTCATCTTCATGTACTTACGTTACTTGTAGTTCTACCCTAATGCGACCGGTGTGACACATTTAATCTAGCAAAGGCGGCAAAGAATAAAAACTCCTCAGCATCCCTGTTCCATTTAATATATTACGTGACTTTAAAGTGTGGGGCTAATGTACTGCGGGACTGATATGCTAAAAATTTGCATAATGTTCACATTAAATGCCTTTTTTAACAGTTAATGCTTCCTGTGCAAATACTTTTTTGATATGAGAAAATAATAATTATTTTTTTAAGTGTGTAATATTACTGTTTAAGGAAAATGGGTAGTGATTTTTATGTTCCTTTTATTTAAATAAATGTATAATTAAGAGAATAATATCAAATTCGCTTTCTATGGTTACTAATGCAGAAAATCGTCTGCGTGCAAATACTTTTTTTGCTCACTGTATATGTATTTTTCAATTGGGAAAAAAACACGTCTGAATTTTATTTTAAGTCATCTGTGTCTGAAATCTAAATGTGTAATAAGCAGGAATAAAACTTGTATTTTACCTAAAAAAATATTTCCATTAAAATGAAAATATTTACTCTGTATATTAACTCAATAATTAATATTAATGGGTATAGTTTTAATGCGAATCCAAATCTTCCAACTGAGTGAAGAAATCGTGAAACTGGGAGTCGAATCCAAAACCACTGAGTTATATTATTAATACTCCATCATTTGATATAACAGAGCTGACTAGTGGCGAGCATACTTCTCTTAGGTTATTAGTGATACAATTTTGTTTGTCATGTAGTGTAGACCGATCAGCAGAGTAAGTGGCCAGATAATAAAATCCATTTAAATGATGGGTACGTGGATATTTTGTTATTTTTAATTGAATCATACCGACTTTTAAAATTATCACCAATTCAATTTTTCTATCGGAAATATATCATGACGGAACATTATTTGAAGACTTCTGGGTTAGATGTAAAAGGTTCTGGATTCGATATATAAGCTGGAATAAAGCTGGTATTTTTATCAAAAAATAACTTACTTTAAAACTGAAAATATTCACTCCTATTTTTTTTTCAATAATACTGATTGGCAAAGTTATCATAGGAATTTAAATTTTTCAACTGAGCAAAAAAAAAGAAGTAGAAAAAAACGGAATTTTATTGCAAGCTTCTGAATTTGAAATCTATATCTATAATATGTTGGAATTAAACTGCTATTTTTATTTTAAAAATAATTACATTAAAACTGAAAATATTTCCTCATATTTTTTTCTCAATCATATTGAATAATAAAGTTATCCTATAAATTCGAGTTTACCAAATCATCAAAAAAAGTGGACAAATAGGGACTCGAACCTAGAACCCTAGACTAACATTGCGAGTGCTCAATTGTTTAAGATAAATGGATTGTCTACTGGCGGAGTATTTCGCACAAGACAGCTCGACAGAATAGGTGGAAGATAATGGAAATCAATTTAAACGATGGATACGTAGATACGCTACTATTTTTAACAAAACAATATTGATCGGTAAAATTATCATACGAATTCAATTTTTCCAATTGAGCGAGTAGAAAAACAATGCGGAACTCGAACTTAAGGCTTTTGGATTCGAAGCATATAAAATGTAATTCTTATGATAACTTTACCAATGAATATGACTGAGTTAAAAAATAGTGTATGCATGTCCCATCATTTAAGCTATTCTTTTCGATCAGTTAGGAAAAATTGAATTTCAATCAAAATATTTATTTTTAAATTTGTATTGTAAAGATCATAAAAGTAAAATTATTGTTAATAGATAAATGTCTAAATTTTTATGTACGCTATATTTCTTTTTCAGGTAATTTTGAAAATATATACAGTTAATTTCGATGATAATTAAATGTTGCTATTTTTATTATTTATAATTGATTTTATTCACAAAAACTTTAAAGAAAGGAAGTTAATTTAATCATTGCTTTGTAATTAATTAAACATCTGTGACAAAATTATTGCTTTGTAAATTATGAATTTTGCCTGAGTTCATGAATTGAAAGCATATAAGTGAATTGCATTAATTTACATGAAAGTAATAAATATGCATTAATCTAGGTATTTAAAAATCATTTTGTCAAACAGCGCAGAAATTATTAAACAATAGAAGATTTAATTTATTCTGCCAAACAATATTCATAGATTTTCTTAATTTATTTTACTTCTTGTCTGGGATGTCAATTTTGTGTTAAACATTTTCCTTAAAGGGGTAAATAAATTTTCTGTTATTAAAAAGAGGAATATTTAGAATCCATTAAAAAGTTTATGCATTAAAACTGATTTATAAAAAACTGATTTTTAAAGAATTCGTAGTATACTTACTTTAATTGTAAAAGACGTACACCAAAACTTTAAAAACTGTATTAATAGGGTTATTCAAATGTTTACATGTCCTAAATCTACTCGAAATATTTTAAAAACAAATGAATAGATATATTCTAAATATGCATGGTCTATGCAACATTATAATTCAAATTTCTACGTATTTTTTTCGTAACCATTGAGAAACTCGAGACATAGTTTCTGTAAGATAAATGAAACTACATCGTTATTTATTGAACTTTTACGTGTTGCATCTCTATGGTTTCTCTTACGATGGATGGAATGACAACTTGAAACATAATATGAAAAAAATGGACTGAGTGAGGTAGAAGAAATGGTTTATTGGCAAAAGCAATTACGTTTAAATTTTAGTTAAAGAAAACTACATTTTTGGGGAAATTTTACATAATAATAATAATAATGATAATAATATATAACACTTTTATTAAATAGGCTGAATGCAACTTTCAAGTGATTGTTTCGATCGCAAAATCAAGCACTTCTTAGAACACCATTTAGCCTTTTACTGTAATGATTTTTCTATTGTTAGGGAAACAAAAATATTTGAAATTTATATGTTGCCCTAATAATGGAATATATATATATATATATATATATATATATATATATATATATATATATATATATATATATATATAATAAAATAAAAATAAAAAAAAATGCGCCATTTTTTTTTGTTCTCTCTTAGCTTCAATTCTAAATTTGTGGAACATATTTCAATCTTAGTTTCGTAACTTGTAACAGCTAAAATTCTTTTTCTTACTTTAGTTATTGATAAATTATTTCTTGCTTCTCAAAAAGGCGGGAGGTATTTCGTAAGCTTTTCTGGAATATTCCTGGGATTTTAATTTTATTTTTTATTTTTAACATCGCGTGACAGGTGTTACTACGCGTTGCTAAAGGGCTTGTTCTTCCGAGGAAAAAAATATAGTTCTTGCCAAGGACCGCCTGCTACGACAATTTAGAATTTATCATTTTTGTCCGTTTGAGGCTCGAGTTCATCCTAATTGTTTTTTTGAAATGATTGATGCGGAGTAGGAGGGCGCTAGTTTTGTCGTGAAAATGATTTTTTCATCTGGTCTTTTAGGAGGTTAGAATGCGATCGACTTTTAAAATATTAGGATGCTGTTTATTTTTCCCCGAAAAATTCTAATATCTTGGAATGCAGCTTAATCACGAAGTTTTGGAATATTTGATGACCAGGCCAAGGTGAATGTGGGGAAGAACTTACGTAGTTTATGAGTTAATAAATAAAGGAATTGAAAGACTCATGGATTTTGTTTTTATAATGGGGAAATTCCCCAATGCAACTCTTCCACTGCTTGCCAACTGCCGGAGCGACTACTCTGCTCGTGCTGCTGCTGATACTTAGAAGTAACATTCTTAGGAGTTTACGGAACATAGCCTTCGTCGAATTATTATTACATTTTAGCCGGCAGGATGGAGATGAACCGGCGTTCGATTTTTGAATAAGAATTAACGAGCTCATCAACTACAAAATGAACCTTTGTATGAGAATTGCTTCACAACGCTGTTTGTGTTTGCCATGTTCGATGAACGATTACTCGGTGAAACATCTGTTATGATGGTTTTGTTCTGAGACGCATCTGAATCTACAAAGTAATGCCACTGGTGTTGCAAGGAATGCTGTCGAAAGAAAAAAAAAAGATCCCAGATAAATAGGAATCTTTAATACGATCTTCATCAGAGCTTCATGATAAGGAAGAATCCTGTGAAAAGAAAAAAAAAAAAAAAAAAGAATTTTAGCTGTTACAAGTTACGAAACTAAGATTGAAATATGTTCCACAAATTTAGAATTGAAGCTAAGAGAGAACAAAAAAAATGGCCCAATTTTTTATTTTATTTTATTACATATATATATATATATATATATATATATATATATATATATATATACATGTATATTTTTTTAGAAAATATTTATATTTTATGGTATGTCATACGTACACAATTAGGGCTTAAAGAGTTATATTGCTCTATTTTGTAACTAAATCATATTGCTCTATTTTGTAACTAAATCATCTTAAATTAATTAATTTTATCTACTTAACACTCAGCAACTTTCTTTTATTATTTTTAAGTATTCAGTAAAAATAATAATACTAAATCTTACCTTAATAGAACGAAATAAAACTATCAAAGAAGACATTTTCCAAGTCTGAAGCATTTATCTTTAAGGATTATTGAGTTATAACAATTTAAATTCGAGAATTTGTGAAAAAAAGACCATTATGAAAAAAAATGCATTTTTACCAGAAGTCATTTCATGACAACCATTCCTTGAAAGCTAGATTTTGAAAACAAACCAAAACGAAAAATATAACAATTCTTTTATTTTAAGGCAGAAACATGATTTTAGCGTCATTTTGAGCATAAAAAATGCAATATATATATATATATATATATATATATATATATATATACTTATGTATGTATTCTTATTACATATACATGTATATATATATACATATATATATATATATATTAGAAAATCTGAAGATTTTTGTGTTCTGGCCACCCTTATGCAGATCATTTTCTAAAATATGATTTTATAAAAAAAAAAATAATTTATTTATACTTATTATTTATTTATACAAATTGTACAAAAGTTACCTAAATTTTAAAATATGCTTTTTTTATATAAATATTTTCATCTTTATAAAAATTTAATTCTTCGCCTGTATCTATGAATGCCTAATATATTTTAAGCATAAACATTAAAAAAAAACTTGATGTATAAGCATTGCATAAGTACATCTAAATATTTTCGAATAAAATATGATTGGGATGTCTCACTTAGTAAAAATGTGTTCTACTTGTGGCACTTAGATACATACTCAAAAAATACTTAAAACATTTCTTTTTAATATTATATAGCCATCGTTATTCCTTACGATATTTTACGAACACATGGGAAACAGCGATCTGAGCTAAGAGGAAATATAAATGTTTTCTTTAATCTAAGTACATTTTATTACGCTGAGATGAAGATGTAAAATATATTTTTCTGTTCTTTTTATATCCAAAAATCCACTGTTAATATTTAGTATAGACGTGACTGACATATTTCATCCAGAAGATACATGCTTAAATTTCAGTCACGTATAAAATTTTTTCGTTATGACTGCTTTGGGATTTGTGAAACAAATATGTTATATAGCAGCGAAAAACGCTATCAAAGTATCATTTTTAAAATACAAATACTATATATTATATTCTCAAACACACGTATATATTTGTATCGGTCATTCTTCCAAAAGTTTAGCATTCGCGTCACATGCATTTTAAAGTAAATTTTTAAAGTATACATCATTTACTAAGCTTTTTAATTACAATTAAAATGTCTCCGTTTAAAACAATACTCAACATTTTTATAATAATTTTCAATTTATTAGTTTTTTGGTTCATAGTATGTAAATTTTCACCTCCGTGGCATGTCACACACCTTTATTGGCTGGTTATGTTGTTCAATTAAAAAGATATATTTACCTAATTGTTTTTTCTCCCACAAGTATCTCAAATACTAAATATTTAAGAATGCTTAAAATTTTTATATTTTGATTTAGTTTGTTTTAGTAGAACAATTAGTTATGTCACACATTAAATTATCACCTCCGTTAACCAAACATAAAATGTCATTTTTCCCTGATTAGATGGCAGTAGTGGCAGCACATTGTTATTCCCATGAATGCAAAAAATTCATTTTGTTTATTTACAGCTACAAAAAAATTCAGATTTTTTAGTCGAAAAACTAAGAGACAGATTTTTTTTTTTTTTTTTTTTTTTTTTTTTTTTTTTTTTTTTTTAAGAAACGAGTGTGTTTATTGAGAATTGTCATTGAAATGTCTGTGAAATTAAATTTCACATACATATAAAATAATGTAAAAATACATGTTTACCTTGTATACTATGAGAAACGAGTTCAAATTATAATATCGAAAAACAATTATTTTTCCTTGAAAAAAAGTAATTATTAAACTTATTTTTATAAAATATTCATCTCTTCCGTGTTACTTCTTGTCTATTTCATTATGAATTCATATTTATGAAACTCATAAATTATTGGTGTTCGTTGAAATTAAGTAGGATCATTTTTCATGATTATTTCTTCTCAGAAAAACTTATGTATAAAAGTGAAAAAAGAGGGTAAATGTAAAGTTTCGGAATCGAAAAATATTTTTGTTCAAAATATACAAATTATAAATAATGACCCATATCCACACATTTTCTTTTGTATTTTAAACTTATACAGTAAAACCACCGAATAAGGGAGATACACGGGACCGGAATTTTTTTCCTTCAATTACAGGTGTTCCTTATTTGGAGCTTTTATTTTTTTTTTAATTTATCGTTTAGAGAAGACATAAAAAATAACCAAACATTGAAGGTGAATTTTAAAAGTACCCAATGGCTATAAAATACGTTAATCTGATTCTATAGAAAAAGGAATTAATTCATTTAAATTTTCAATAAATTATTACATTAAATGATTTGTAGAGTTATTGATTGACTATTTTTACATAAGTATTTGTGTACATGCAAAAATTACAAAAATATTTAAAATAATCTAACTTAAAGTACTAATCGATCAGTGATTGTTTTTCAGATTTCAAATTTTTACTACAAACTTCTCAAGTGTTCATTTACAATTCTTACAAATTTTAGTCTTTCATTATGAGCAATATTTATTAAAAAGTATTCAACTGTTTTATATATCTTAAAGCATCTGTTGAGTTCTTTATCTTACAAATTTCATTTCTTCTTCTCTTTTAGAGACATCCTTACAATTTTCAGCAATAGGGATAAATGCACTGTTGTCTTTCTATGAATTATGGGTGAATAAATGAAATTTATATGTGTTGTATGCCTCTGTATCATAACTGGCTATCTCAATGATAATTTCACAAAAATCTGTACTTTAATTTTTACCATAGACTACTTCATTATGTGAAATGCAAAAACCAGTTTCTTTAATTTCATTTCCAAATGTCACTTAAATCGAGTGCCCCTTATACAGAACATTACAGCTCCTATACTAAGGAATTCCATCACTAAATAATTTTAAGATTATCTGAAACAATCGCCACTTTCTTCAGAAATTTTACAGAAATCTAAAGAAAATTTACAGATTTGGTTTTATCTTTAAAATATCTGCAGAATTTTTTAAGATGTTCTTTAAAATGTCTGCATAATGGGCCAAATACCGACAATTTTCATTCCGATTTTGGGACAGAACTTTTTTCCTTAGAATTTGTTCCTTAAATAGAGGTGTTACTTATTCAGAGTGTCCCTTATTTGGAGTTTTCACTATATTTTCTAATTTAAAAAACCGAGCGTATTATAGAAAATTTTTATCTGTGAATTATCTGTAAATAAAATTTAGACTACATTTTTGAATTTTAAAAGCTTATCTATATTGTAGTGAAGGGATAATTTTTGAAAAAATAAAAAATAAAATAAAAAATCGAAGTATATTACACTCATTACTGGTAGAAAAAAATATTGTTCTGCAACCGATTTTTAACTTAGACAATATATATGGTATTGACATGGTAAATTGGCCAAATTATATTGAGCAGTATATTATGCTTATATTTTCAAGATATATTTTACAATTTCGTTTGATACTATGCCCATTTGCACTAAATTGTTCTTGAATGGATTGTAATGAGCCCATATGTGTAATGCGTAAAGAGTCAAATTATTCAAAGTATGTTTATTTACATTATATATACATAAGCTTGGGAGTGAATCTGCCTCTATATTTAGCGATGTAATATATTGTAACATTGATTTATAGACAATTCCACTCAAATTAACGCATAATCTACCTTAAAATGCTGAAAGTAAGCCCCCTGACAGGAAAGTATAATAGATTTAAGGGATGCTTGAAATTGGGACTTTCATGAAATATATTGGTAAAATTAGGAGGGTGTAGGGATATATTTGGAATTTATTTAGCTCCCAGGATTTATGCAACTTGATGAATATGTGTGGAAGGGTGGAGGCTTACTTTCGTTACTTCATGGTGTATATATTTTTTAATCAATAAAATGAAGGACATCATTTGAAATTATTTTTTCATTCAATTATCCTATTGAATTAAATTATTTTGAAAATTAATCTAACATAATACACATAAAAACTGCAGTTACAGAAATAACCTTCGATTATTTTTCTCTTGAGTTTCGATGGTGAATCAGAAAAGATGCGACGATCGTTAAACTTTACGCTGCAAATTTTCAAACACATTTTGAATCACTTTTTGTCACCAAATTAAGAACACATTAATGTTTTGTGAATTAGAAAACTTCATACGCAAAACAATTTTTTGTTATTATTGTATTCTTAATATGTTGCAAAAGAGTTATTATCTAGAAATGCTCTAAAAATAATGTTGTTGATTATGTTACAACCAGGATCGCAGTTCGAGCCCAAGATCGCGATCCATTAAAGGAGTAATGAAAACAGACATTTTTTCTGTCATTATTTGTAGTTGGATGTCCACAGTTTTCTGTTTCTCAATTTTGTATCATTTCATATACTTCATTCAAAGTGCATTCAGATGAACCTAAAGTTGGGGATTCATCTACGTTGGTCAAAAGTACATCCGTGACTGGTACATATGCTCCGATTTGTTTTTGAAAATAAAACAGAAGTTTATGTTTAAAAAAAAAATTCTATTTCTTTGATTTCTTTTGAAAGCGTGAAATCAAAATTTTCATACATTTCTTCAGTGTGCGAAAAAACTAAGTAAGTTAATAATATTATTTTACTTTCAGAAAGTGTCTGATAATGTATGCCTGCTGTAAGATTTTCGTGTTTTTTTTTTCAATAGAAATTTCTTTATTTCCTGTTTAAATTAAAAACAATAATCGAACAACGTAAAAAACAGAATATGCTAGAGCATTTAAAAGTACAATTCAATAATTTAAAAAATCTTTTACCATAAAGTTATATAAAACTTAATTTTCCTTATTCGGCGTTTAACTTTCTTTAAAAATAAAATTGCAATTAATGGTTTATGACGTAATTCCATTCGTATAATAAGTAAATCCATTCGCTTCTAAAAACTAATTAAACGTGATTTCAGTTTTCCCATTAACTATAGTTACATGAAATATCCAAAGTTTATTTTTATCCCCAAGATAAACAAACGGAATTTTCCTTATGCCACAAAAGTGGTAATTGCTAAATCCTTGCCTAATTTGTTGAGATTGCGTTGTTTTCTCGTAATTTCGATAGATAATTACTTCTATTATCTATCTATAAAAACGCCATTAACTGCAAAATACACTTGAACGATATCAATAAAACAATTTTTGTATAAAAATTGTTGAGTATAAATGTAAGTAAAAACATCATATCACATGTGACATATAATTTAAAAAAATGCTTCTTTCTGAGGAAAAGAAAATGAGAAAAATCGAAACTTTCAAGACAATTGCCATTTTTAATGCAATAAAGCTTAATCAGACCGAAATGATAATTAAATAAATAAAATAATCTGCCTTCATCACCATTCGAACCTTGAGTCATGGTTCCAATGTAAAAAAAAAGAGCCTTGAGCATTATGTAATGAATATGGTTCCAAATTTAATTAATATCAGTCGGGTAATTTTTCAGTAAATGTGTTTTAATACTCGCATATTACCGACAAAATTGCATCCAGTCTCGTCTTCCTTAAGTGTAAAATTCAACTGTTATAGTAATCTATTACCTTTAACCCGCGAGTAGTCGCGTCTTTTTTCACAACGTCATTAGTCGCGCTCGGTCTTTTCGCCGCTGGTTCCTCGCATACCAAATTTGTAAAATAAGAAATATATTTAACCTAATATACGAAAATAACATTTCAATGAAGATATAAATTTGCAGTTTTCTTAAATGATGCATTTTATTCGTGAGATGTGGAGTAATTGGAAAAGTACAAATGAACTGACATTGGTGATTTTTACGTAGACTTTTTTCGCCAATTTTAACTTTGTTTCTAAAAATGTACCTGAAACAAAAACAGAGGTGTCCTGTTACTTCACCAAGTTGGTCAAGAAACCTTCAAAGCCAGCTACATGGTAGATCGCCGTTGTATTTGTAATGCGATACGAGTTAGGAGAAGATAAGTTATACGGGCGGCAAAAAGACCGACAAGCGACTACTGACGGGTTAAGTTATACAAAGAATAATTTCCCTTATTCGGTGCTTTATTTAAAAAAACAAAATTGAAATGAATAGTTCTTGACAATATAAGTAGATCCATTCGTTTCTAAAAACTAATTAAGCACGATTTCTGCTTTCCTTTTAACTACTTTTATACGAATTGTCCAAAGTTTATTTTTACCCCCAAGATAAACAAACAGAATATCACTTCTGTCAGAAAGGAGGAAATTGCTTAATACTAGTCAAACTTGTAGTTTGTTTTGATTGCGTTGTTTTCTTTTAAGATAAAGAAATAAAGTACTCTTTTCAGACATCAGTTACGAATATTTTTAATTGGAAATTTAAAATTAAAAATTACTGTGAAATAATTCATTGTTCCTTGAAGACAAGAATGTGACACCACAGCCATTTACATTATTTTCACGATTACACTTTATATTCATTTATTATATGTAACTAAATTGTATACAAGTGTTTATATATAGTTTGACTTATTTGTATGATAAAAGTGCGCAAGAATGTTGCACAAGTTAGAAGAGTCTAAGTTTTTTAGCTCTTTAAATTACTATCTTTTCAGATTAAAACGCCATTAACTTTAAAATATACTTGAGCATTGTCAATAAAACATCTTTTGGTTTGGAAGTATAAATATAAAACAAAACATCATATCATATGTGACATATAGTTTTTTAAAAAATGTTTCTTTCGAAGGAAAGAAAAAAAAAATGAGAAAAAACGAAAATTTCTAGAAAATAGCCATTGTTCTAATGTAAAAATTTTAATAAGACAGAAATAAAAAATCTTCAGCATCATTCGAATTTTGAGCCTTTGTTCTTATGTAAAAAAAAAAAAAACGAGATAAAAAAAAATCCGGCTTGAGCAACATCTAGTGAATATGCATTCCATGTTTAATTAAAATCAGTCGGGTAGTTTCTGGGGAAATGTGTCTTAATCTCGCATATTTCCGACAAAATTGCATCCAGTCCTGTTTCCTCTTAAATGTACAATTAAACTGTTTTAACAATCTGTTACATTAAATTTATACAAAGAATAATTTTCCTTATTCGACGCTTCATTTTCTTTAAAAACAAAATTGAAACTAATGGTTCTTGATATTATAAAGAGGTCCATTCGTTTCTAAAAACTAATTAAGCGTGATTTCAGTTTCCCCATTAACTATATTTACATGAAATGTCCAAAGTTTATTTTTATCCCCAAGATAAACAAACGGAATTTCACTTTTGGTCACAAAAGAGGAAATTGCTTAATTCTTGCCTAATTTGTTGAGATTGCGTTGTTTTCTCGTAAGATTCAGAAATAAAAGGCTCTTTTCAGACTTCAGTTATAAATAATTTTTGTCGTAAATTTATTCCAAAATAAAGTTTATTGTGAAATAATTCATTGTTAGGTGAAGACAAGAATGCGACACCACAGCCATTCACATTATTTTTACTCTTACACTTTGTATTCATTTATTATACGTAGCTAAATTTTATACACGCATTAATATATACTTTAACTTATTTGTATGATAAAAGTGTGGCGAAAATTCGCACAAGACAGAAGTGTCTAAAACTTTTAGCTTTCTAAATTAATATCTTCTGAGATAAAATCGCCATTAACTGCAAAATATACTTGATAAAACATTTTTTGGTTTTGGAGTATAAATATAAGCTAAAAATTACATCATGTGTGACATATAGTTTTAAAAAATGTTTCTTCCTGAAGAAAAGAGAAAATTTCGAAAAATCGAAAATTTCAAAAAAATTTCCATTGTTTTAATGAAAAAAAAATAAAAAATTAGTCAGATAGGAATTTAAAAAAAAATAATCTGCCATCAGCATGTTTCAAACCTTGAGCAATTCTTCTTATGTAAAAAAATTTAAAAATAATAACCGGATTAAAAAAAAACACCTTGAGCATCATCGGACAGTTTATGAGGAAATGCATTTTAAATCTCGCATATTTCCGACAAAATTGCATCCAGTCTTGTCTCCTCTTTACTGTACAGTTCAATAGTTTAAACAATCTATTTCCGTAAAGTTATACAAAGAATAGTTTTCCTTATTCGGCGCATCATTTTCTTTAAAAACAAAAACAAAATTGAAATGAACGGTTCTCGACAATATAAGTAGTCCCATTTGTTTCTAAAACTAATTAAGCATGATTTCAAGTTTCCCATTAACTACTCTTTCACAAAATCTCCAAAGTTTATTTTCATCCCCAAGATAAAGAAACAGAATTTCACTTCTGGTCACAAAAGAGGAAATTCCTTAATTACTTGTCTAATTTGTTGTGATTGCGTTGTTTTCTCTTAAGATAAAGAAATAAACTGCTCTTTTCAGTCATCAGTTACAAATATTTTTAGTAGGAAATTTAAAATTAATAATTCCAAATTAAAATTCATTACGAAATATTTTCTTGTTAAAAGAAGATATGATTTGGACGCCACATCCACTGATATTACTGCTATATCTTATACTCATTTATTATATGTAACTAAATTTTAACTAAATGTTTATATATATTTCAGCCTTTCGGGTCCGAATTTTTTTCCCGTTTTTAGAAAAAAATAATTTTATTTTCATGACATTAACACTAGCTAATACAATAGCTAATACTAATAGATTAATTAGTATTTAATGAATAATTTCATCGTCTGGAAGATAAGGAATGTTGTTGTTTTGCTTACTATTCATGTAACATTCATATGACAATAGGCTCATGAAGAATTTTTGGAGATGTAATTTTTATAGAGTGAAATATATGAAAATAAAAGTATCGCAAACGCGCAAAGAGAATGAAGTAAATTATAATTATTATTATTGCTACTAAAGACCTAAACATAAATGAAGTCAAATAGTAAATGCATAGCCATATACCGGTTGTCCCAAGAATGACTGATGGATTTTAAAATTCAATAACTTGCAAACGGTGACAGCTAATTAAAAAATTTTGTAGGAAGGTTATGTATAATGTCAGGAGTTTTTTTTACCGTAATTTTTTATTTTAGTTCGCATTTCAAACAATAGATGGCGCTGACGGCAATTGAAGTACAAGTCGACGCTTCACTCAGCACTGATCACCTGGCCTTCAAACGCGGTCAGCGCTACCTATTGTTTGAGATGCGAACTAAAACGAAAAATTACGGTAAAAAAACTCATGACATTATAAATAACCCTCCTGCAAAAAAATTTTAAATAGCTGTCACCGTTTGCAAGTTATTAAATTTTGAAATCCGTCGGTCATTTTTGTGACACCCGGTACTAACATTACTACATGTAAATAGCAGCAAAAGTGTTTCGTAAAACAAAATATTTCTCCTTAAAAAACATGTACTGTTAATAGTAAACCAGGCCCGAAAGGGTTGATTCACTTGATTAAAAAATATGTGCGAGAATTTCCCACAAGTTAGAAGTGTCAAAAACGTATTAACATCTAAAAAATTCTTCTTTTCAGCTAAAACAATCATTACCTTCTAAAATTCTCAAATGATTTTGATTGAAAAATGGTGGTAGAGTATAAAATGTATGATCATATGTGGTAAATATTTTTTAAAAATCAGAAAAATTTGCAACTTTTGAAATTTTATCATTGTTGTAAAATAAACTGTTTAGCCACAGAACAAAACTGTCTGCATTAAGTCCTGGACACCATATGAATTACAAAATTGTACAAAATCCGTCCAGTAGTTTTTGATGAAACGTATTTTAATACTCGCATATTTAGGATCGATTTGTACCCAATCTTGTCTCCCACTGTAACTATATTTAACCAGTTTTAAATATATATTATATTAAAGCTATACAAAGAATATATGTTCTTATTCTGTGATGTATTTTCTTTAAAACATTTATGGTTTTTGTCAAGATAAGTAGATTTATTTGATTGTAAAATGTTATTAAACATGATTTCATTTTTCGCATTAACGCAAAATTTTCAAAGTTTATTTTTATCCCCAAGTTCTGAAATGTTGCCATTGCTCTTAAATAAACTATTTAGCCACAGAACAAAACTACCTGACATAAGTACTGGACATCATCTAATGAATATGGATTCCAATAAAATCAGTCCAGTAGTTTCTGATAAAACTCGTTTTAATACTTTTAATTATTACTTAATTATTACTCTAAATTAATGTGTTTAAAAGTGTCGCAAATTTACGACTGGATTGTGCCCACTCTTGTCTGCCGTTATAACTATAATTGAATAGTCTTAAATATCTATTATCTTAAATCTATACAAAGAACTCTTTTATTAGTATTATTATTCAATGAACTCTTTTCTTAAAAGGAAAAAAAAAACGCATATTGTAGTTTTTGTCAAGATAAGTAGATCTATTGGATTGTAAGAAGACGTTACATACGCTTTTTTTTCATTAACATAAAACGTTCAAAGTTTATTTTTATCTTCAAGATAACCACAAATTCACTTCTGGTCACAAAAATAGTTATTGCACAATTTTTGCTTAATTTCGTGTGATTGGTTGTTTTCTTACAAGATTAAGAAAGAAATGGCTCTTTTCAGAATTGAGCTATAAGTGTTTTTAATACGAAATTTATTTCAAATTAAAATTTATAGGGAAATATTTCTTCGTTAACCCTCAAATATCTGATTTTTAAAAGATCAATTTAAAAATATGTTCCGGAATACATTTCTCAAATAAATCTTGAGAAAGTTACATTAAAAAATCCCATTTTCTTAAAAATTTGGTTTACAATTAAAAGATAGGTTGTTGCTAGTCGGCAACACTGGATTTTAACTAAACACAAAGGAATATAATAAGGAATAAGTGTTACTTGGTAAGGAATAAGTGTTTCTGATTAATTAAATAAAGAATATTTTGAAAACTTCAAGAAATAAGTGTATATAGCAAGAATTAAAAAATATATATAGATAGATATCCTTATACTTTAACAGCACTAGTACTGCTTATAATGTGTTTAAAATTGATTTAATAATATTTTAATATTATTAGAAAATGACAAAATGGCAAATGGGCAAAAAATGTAAAGTGGTTATAATAAAAACAATAATAGAATATATTTGTTTCACTCTAATTATAGTAAAATAATTTGAATAATAGAATACGATTGAGTATTTAAAAATAGAATTCAATAATTTTAACAATGTATTAAAGTTATACAAAGAATATCTTTCTTCATTCGGTGTTTCAATTTCTTTTAAATTAAAATTACATTAATGGTTCTTGAAAATATAAGTAGATCCTTTCGATTCTAAGAACTAATTAAGCTTATTTCAGTTTTCACATTAACTACACTTACACAAGTTATGCCATAAGTTTATTTTTATCGCCAATATAAACAGCCGGAATTACAATTCTGTTCACAATAAAGGAAATTGCTTAATTGTTTGCCTAATTTCTTACGATTGTGTTGTTTTCTTGGAAGATTAATAAAAAAGTGTTCTTTTCATATTTCAATTATAAGTGATTTTTGTAAAAAAAATATTCTAAACTGAATATAATATGGGGTAGACAGTTTGTAAAAACTTTTATTTGTTTCAGAGAAAAAAAAATTGCCACTGTTCTAATATAAAAAGTTATATCAAAGAAATTTTTTTTTGCCTTGAATCAATCTGCCTTCAGCATCATTCGAAACTTGAACCATTGTTCTAATGTAATAATAAAAAAAGCAATCAGAGGGAACATAAACCTGCCTTAAGTATCATCTAGTGAATATGGATTTCAAATTCCAACGAAATCAGTCGGATGGTTCTGAAGACATATGTCTTACATTTCGCATATTTCCGATAGGATTGCACACAATCTTGTCCTCGCTTAAAAGTATAATTCAATAGTTTTAACAATCTATTACCGTGAAGTTTTACAAAGAATACTTGCCCTTATTCGATGTTTACATTTTCATTTTAAAAATACTGTAAACGGAAAGTTCTTGCAAATAAAAGTAGATCCATTCAATCCTAAATATTCATTAAGTGTGATTTCGATTTCCGCATTAACTACAATCACACAATATAGCCAAAAATTTTTTATCCCCAAAATAAACAACGGGAATTTAACTACTTGTCACAGAAAAGAAATAACTTATTCTTTGCCTAATTTGTTGTGATTGAGTTGTTTTACCTCAAGACTGAGAAATAAAATGATCTTTTCACATTTCAGCTTTAAGTGTTTTTCGTTTTGAATTTTTTGCAAATAAAAGCTTACTGGGAGATAGTATTTTCAATAAGTATTTTATTGGGGTAACCAGGAATTAAATCTTCAATGTTATTCTAACAGTATTTTCAAAAACTAGATTGGGTATTTTGCCGAAAGGCAACACAAGACATTTAAAGGTTTGCATAAATTTTGGTTAAAATCACAAATATATCTTTTGTCTTTGGATAATTTACCAAACTTGTTCAAAACATGGTTTATAACATATATTGAAGATATTTAAGCAATATAGGAGGAAAAGTGTTATGTGTCTATAATACAACGAACAAAATGGTATATTCGACTACAAATGGAATCTGATATTTTGAATAACAAAATATTATAGAGCATTTAAAAGTAAATTTCAATAATTTTTACAATCTATTGCAGTAAATTTAAACAAAGAATTATTTATTTATTCTGTGTTTTATTTTTATTAAAAATAAAATTGAAATTAATGGCTCTTGACAATATAAGTAGATCTATGCATTTCTAAAAACTAATTCAGCGTAATTTCAATTTTCGCATTAACTACATTTACACAAAATGTTCAAAGTTTATTTTTATCCCCAAGATAAACGAACAGAATTACACTTCTGGTGACAAAAGAGGAAATTGCTTAATCTTTGCTTAATTTGTTGAGATTGCGTTGTTTTCTCGTAAGATTAAGAATTAAAGTGCTCTTTTCAGACTTCAGTTATAAATAATTTTTGTCATAAAGTTATTCCAAATTAAGGTTTATTATGAAATAATTGATTGATCGAACCTTGAGGCATTGTTCTTATGTTAAAAAAATAACCAGATTAAAAGAAAAATCTTCTTCGAGCATTATCTAGTGATTATGGATTCCAAGTTTAATTAAAATCAGTTGGGTAGTTTCTTTTTTAATGTCGCATATTTCCTACAAAATTACATCCAGTCTTGTCTTCTCTTAAATGTACAATTCAACAGTTTTAACAATGTATTACTGTAAAGTTATACGAAGCTTAATTTTCGTTATTTGGCGGTTAATTTTCTTTAAAAATAAAATTGAAATTAATGGTTCTTGACAATATAAGTAAATCTATTCGTTTCTAAAAAGTAATTAATCGTGATTTCAATTTTACCATGAACTAAAGTTTATTTTTATCCCCAGGATGAACAAACGGAATTTCACTTCTGGTCACAAAAGAGGAAATTGCTTAATCTTTGCCTAATTTGTTGAGGTTGCGTTGTTTTCTCGTAAGATTAAGAAATAAAGTGCTCTTTTCAGATTTCAGTTATAAGTATTTTTAGTAGGGAATTTATTCCAAATTAAAGTTTATTGTGAAATATTTTCTTGTTTAGGGAAGACACAAATGGGACTTCACATTAATTTTACTCTTACATTTTACAATCATTTATTCTATGTCACTAAATTTTATCCAAGTATGTATATATACTTTATTTAATTTGTTTGACAAAAGTGCGAAAGAATTTTTCACAAGCTAACACACTTGAATTTTAAGAACTAAAGTGAGGAAAAATTTTGCTTGATCATAAAATAGGGGGGGGGGGATTTTTTTAAAGCTTTCAAACAAAATCGAAAGCACATGTAGCAACAATTCAAAGAATAAATATATCTTTATTTTTAAACATCTCTAGTGTTGTATAAATATGTTAGAAATTGTTTAAAGAATATTTTAAGCATGTATTTTATGGTAAATATTAGTAGTTAAATCGTCAATGTTATTCTAATAGCCTTTTAAAAGTCTAAATTTGGTATTTTTCCAAAAGACAATACAAGACATTTAAAAGATAAATATACATTATGCGTAAAATCACAATTATATTATTTATCTAAACAGAATGTCACAAATTTATTTAAAACATATGTTGGGGATACATAAGCAAAGAAGAGAAATGAAGTATAAATTGCCCAAATACAAACAACAAAATAGCTATATTTGCTTGACGACAAATATAGCCAAATAATTAGAATAACATAATATTACACAGCATTTAAAAGTACAATCCAATAGTTTTAACATTCTATTGCCGTAAAATTTATAAAAGAATTAAAATCCTTATTCTATGTTTCATTTTCTTTAAAAACAAAATTGAAATTAACTGTCCTTGACGATAGAAGTAAGATCTATGCGTTTCTAAAAACTAACTCAGCGTAATTTCAATTTTCGCATTAAGAGCCCACACTACTGGCTGAAAAAGACCCGAATGATAATGTAAAGTCTATGGGGGCGTTCTTTTCAAATATATCACTCAAATTGTAATATTTTGACATGATTTTTTTTGCATAGTATAGCTGAAGACGATCTACCACCGGCTTAGTTTTTACTGTTTCAATTTTGGTTATATTATTTTTATATTAGAATAGTTACAATTTCATAGCCGGTTTAAACCGGTTCTGAAAGTTAAAGTATTTTTTTTAATCTGAAACCAAAATCGAAAAAGTAAAACCTAGGCCGATTGTGGATGGTCCTCAGCTATCCTATGCAAAAAAACACGCCGAAATATTGAAATTTGAACGATAAATTTGAAAAGAATGCAACCATAGACATTACGTTATCATCCGAATTTCACTTCTGGTCACAAAAAAGAAATTGCTTAGTCTTTGCCTAATTTATTTAGATTGCGTTGTTAAAATAAAATGCTCTTTTCAGACTTCAGCTGTATGCATTTTTAGTAGAAAATTTTTTTATTGAGAAATATTTTCTTCTTAAATATACATTATGGATGTAATCGCAATGTAATTTAAATCTTACTTTATAACATCTGTTGGAGATACACATGCAATGTAGGGGAAGGGTAAAATGTAAATTGAATACTATAAACTAGAAGATCGCATGGACTTTTATGTTACCTTCTTAAACCTTCATTGTAAGATTTGTTTTCTATTTTCATGAAAGAAATTATTTTAAATATACATATCAGTCTAATAATGGGAAAAATATTTAAAAAAAATAATTTCGAATTATCAGCTAAAATTTGATAATTTATGGCGTGTACCCTATGTACACAATTAGGGTTTTTAAATACAGTATTGCTATATTTTGCACCAGCTTAAATAAATTAATTTTATCTGCTTAACACTCAGCAACATTTTTAATAATATTTTTACGAATTTTGTAAAAATATTTACAGTAAATTCAACCGTAATAATTAATGGATTTTGTTGTTGTTGTTGTTTTTGTTTCCGAAGAAAGAACAAATTCTTATTTTCCTGTCAAATGCAGCCTTCTGACACGGATAAATTAAGCGTTATACCATTGTTTTTTACTGTTTTTTATCCGAAATACGGAAATTATTGGCCAAATAATGTACAGTAAATAATAAAAATTTTAGTATTTTATGAATGTGACAGATGTGTCAGAAAGTGCAGAGAAGGGTTAAGATTAGCAGAAATAAAATCAAAATATTACTTAAATTCCTAAGATTTAAAAAGGGATTATTCTATAGATAATTTAGGTCGCCATAGGTAACTATAATGTTCATATGTCGCTGCGACTCATTTACTTATATAGCGAAAATTACATACAATTGAACACAAGAATTAAGAACAAACGAAATGAAAGTGCAGCCTAGAATAACATGCATGGTAACGCTGCACCCACAGCGCCACTTTGTGAAGTACATTTGACAGGATTCTGAAAATTATGCTCTTAAAACGTAATAATTGATAGAAAGCTTTCTTTATACCTTGAGTGCCGAAGAGAGAGTCTATTTGACCCCATTCGCAATTTCACCAAACAAGCACAAAAATTTAACTGTGCAAAACTTACTAAGCAGACAAAATATTGAAAGAGACGTTTAGAGGATAATTTCTAGAAAAAAAATTAGCATGCATATTTTAAATGAAAAAAAAGGAAAAAATTAAAATGTCCAGGTGGAATAGTACTGACACCATCTTAGTGCTGTCAGGAAAATAAGCAAATATATAAAATTTATAATCAATAGTTCCTATAATAATTTTAGTTTTAAGTGGTATTTTACATTTCTTAATGTTTTAAAATGCACTGGTATGTTATAAATGGTGTTATTTAAGACGGCCGATTATTTGCACAAGGGATATAGGCAAAAGGGGGATGCCTTCCGTGGGTGTCTTTCTAAAGGTACCTAACCCGTATTTGCGCAAGGCTACCCATGCATTGAAGAAAATGACGGAAAATTCCAAACGGTTACGTCGACAGGTGAGATTGGGTGTACTGGAGTGAATTTGGAATATCTGAATTGAGAAATTTAATTAGTCAAAAACTCTGTTCGAAGCATACATGTTAACTTGGACATTAGGGAGTTAATAACACTCTTATGCTCTTATTAATATATATTATTTTTGTCATTGTCAATATATTTATTACTTCTCTGACAAGCTTTCTGTAACTATATTTATGCATCATGATTTATATTATTATTAGTGTTTATTATAAATATGAATGTTTCGATAAAATCGATTCATATCATGTTATCATTGTCGGTGTCTTTGTTCAAAATTTTATAAGATAATGTCAACCTTTATCTATAATTGACAATTGCTATAAGCAATTTGCATTGTGATAGTTTTATGTTTAAACTGTAAAATCGTTCGACATTACTGGTTATGAATCATAATTATTCCATCAAATATACAGTCCTACAGCAACATTAATAATAATTATATAATATATTATTATAATGCTATGATCATGTACAGTATAATTCAGTAAAACATTTCGCCTATGTTTGTTAAATTAAGAGGTGTATATTCATTAACATGAAATACAAGTTAACTTATTTAATGCATTTACTCTTTCGTAAATTTAAATTTTTGTGAAGTACTAAAATAACTTACAAAAATCAAAACTATTAAAATAAGACACTTTATAAAATGTTTGAATCATACTCTTGCAATAATTGAGCTATGTTCATGAAACAATACCATTATTTGAAAATTATACGTTAATAAATTGCATTTTCGTAAAAGTATTATGAATGAAATACACAAATAAATGAAACAAAATATAAGTTTTGCAAAGCATGCTACATCATGTTCTAAGATCCTTCGGGATTTTTGCAGACATAAATGGCCTTATAATAAAATTGCGAAAATAGTATTTACTCTTCTGAATTTACTATTAATTGAGACAGTATAAATACTCATTTAAATGACAAAAAATGTTTTGAAATATTTAAATTTAAGTTCATATATCTTCATTACATCTTCAAGGTACATAATCTACTTACACGTTTTTTGCAGTACAAAGAACACACTTTATATATGGAGCCTTAAATAGGAAACGCATTTCTTTTTCAGTTAACAAAAGTGTTTTGCATATAAAGAACTTTTTTGTAACACCATAAAAACTACAGCATTTTAAATTCTTTCTAGAAAAAATATTTTATACTTTTTATTTATTTATTTTTTATGTTTTAATCCTATACATTCTTGTATCTCACATTATTTTATTCATGATTGTGCATAATATGTACCGGTTTATTTTTCAATGTTTTATTTAGCTTTCAAATAGGCATATGGTTATAAGAAAGAATTTTCATAACCATAAAAAAAATCTTTAAAAAATTTTCTCAAAAAATCTTAAAGAAGATAACAAAATATTTGTTTAATGATCAAAAAATATGTTTTAAATAGTTTATAAACTTTGATGTCATAATGAAACATTCTCCGCTTGAAAAGGAAATTTTTGGTACTACTAGGTTATTCCGTCGACCATAAAATTATCACCAAACTATAAGATTAAATGCTAATAATGGATGATCGTGCATGTCACATTCAATGACATTAAATACGATTCACGTGTTTAAAATGTCATTTAGGGAATTTATTTTCACTTTTTATTTGTATTTTCATCAATATTCTACTAATTTGTGTTTTTCGTTATTTAAAATAAAAATTATGTCAATATGTATAATTTGTCTATTAGTTTAGCGATTTGTATAATTTGGCGAAATTTGTCGACGGGATAACAGAGTAGTACCAATTTTTTATAAATGTTTCTTCATGTTGGTAGTAATTTAGAAATACGGAAAATGCACCAATGGAACACAACTTACCCAAGAGAGATCGCGTGGGGTACAGAGTCACTCCTTTCATAGAAAAACATACCAGGTGAAATATTTATTAGTAATCAATGATAGTTTCAATATCCTCCTGTCTGACACTTGCCTTGATAGCTGTAGTGAGCATTTTGTCTTTGGTTTTTTTCGCGTTGAAAAGAAAATCGCTTATTGGAATCCATTCGATAATGTAGTGACTCAGTCTCCCCGAGCAATCTGCGACCATTATTACTTCGAAATTTCTCATTCTAAGCTGTGTAGTTTTCTTTTCTGAAATGTTTATGTTGTTTTGAGCACTTTTCTTAGTGATTTAACGCACTTATTGTTTATAATAGATGATCGAATATTATACTATGCGTCGTTATCGAGAAAAATTAAAAAAAAATTAAGACGTCTCATTATGAATAAAAAGAATTTTTTAAAAATGTGCATATCTAATTTCAAGTACCTACTCTGCGCAGTGTTTTTAAACAATTAGGTAATCGAAACTTATTTTCATGTTTAAAAATATCATATTTGCATTAAACACTTCGATATTCTCACCAAAATCATTAGGCTTACTAAAAAAATGAGCATATCTGACTTCTATATTGAGCATATCTACTTCTATATTCTCTCCAAACTCATTAAGCTTAATATAATTGAAATAACAATTTAATTTTAGTGCTTTTTTAGTGCTCTATCATTAAGTACCCTTAAAAAACAAAATAAAAACTTTGTCGTTTATTGTAAGAACGTTTATCGTTTGTTTAATGTTAATTATTAATGTTAATGTTTTTAATATTGTATCCCTTATCTTTTTTCGCTCCATATTTAATGAAATTGAACTATAAATTTACCGCTGACAAATATAAGCAAAATGATACCAAATATACTTGATTTTTTTTCTTGAAAAGATTAAACATGTTAGTTGTAATTTATTTATCTTCTTATATTTTACTGTAGATTTAGATTCAAATGGCCTGTTTTCATAAAGAAATTTCTTTCTTATTTTGAAGACTTTAAACTGGTTATAAAGACATTTATTTCTTTTAAGCTTATTTTTATTATTTGGAACTTTACGAAATACGTTCACATGCATTTAAAAGATTTACTTAAAATAAAGTTCTTTGAACATAAACGATTTATTTTTTAAAAAAAAATTATTTGAATGTAAATGTCTTTCCAATAAATCTCTTTGGATTTAATACAAAAACAATATACAATTAAAAAAAATGAGAATGAATTTTCCCAAAGTTATTCGTACTAGTTTTTTAGTTCATTTTATGTTTTGGAATATTTATTTTTGCAGTATATTATTCTTAGTTTGGAAATAACAAAAATAGTTTACAATTAAAAAAGAATTATCAGATTATGTTGAATAAAACATGTAAAAACTGTGTATGTTACTGGAGAAAATTGCTTTGAAGGCATATAAATCATATCTGAATATCTTATACAGAGTGTCCCAAAAATAGCTCTCAAACTGTCCACGGTCATATTCTTTTTTGGAAGTAACATAAAAAATGCCCAAAAAATCTACCAGTACATTCCACAGTTTACGAGTAAAAGGCAAAAAACAAAGTATGACGTCGTAGCTGGAACGACGTCGTTTGACGTCGTCGTCAAAAAACTCCGTATTGGGTACAGCAGCGGCAGTGTTTGCATATCTTTCCAGACGATGACGTTCAAAATGGTCACTGCGCATATCGCACGATGCCTGCGCGCGCAATAGAATGACATTAAGCCGCCACCCTTGAAATTGTTACTCAATCTTGTTACCACTGGTATTCTTCGCAGTGTTGTCATGTATTCCGTTCGTGAATATCGCGATATTTGATGTACAGCCAATATAATTGAAGCGATTTACAAGTTGGTGCTTTTATACTTTGCTTACAAGTGCTTTTATAATTTGCAAATATTGTTGTTAATATGTCAAATAAAGAGTTATTTCCTGGCAATTGGCTGTGACGTTATACTTTGTTTTTTGTATTTTTTTTCGTAAACTACCGATAAAATAACAAAGGTCTATACAAGATGCACCAAGAATGTTTAAAACGCATGTTGGAGGTACATAAGCAATGTAGGGCAAGGAAATGTGAAGGGATCATAATCCAAAAACAACTACGACTGGGAAAGACATTTGATGTCTCCTAATTAACAAGCACACTCCTAAGGTTATTAATTTAATAAATATAATGAACATATTCTTTAATTATTCATAATGTTACAGTATTATTCAAATCTGGATTCACAACCTTGAAATTCCATCTCATATTATCATTCACACATGAAATCGATGTATACTTCTAAAAAGTTGCTATTTCTATGAGAATATTCAAAGTTGTTAAGAGAAAAAAAATATATTATTGCATAAAAATTTAAAAATTTTCGAAATGAAATTTATATAATGTAAAAAAAACGTTTTATCTGCATACTCTAAAAAAAAAAGAAAAAAGTTATGAATTTACAAAATTTGTAAGCAAATCTACAGATATCTGTACTTTTACAAAAGAATCTACTAAAATTTCAGTAATCTTACTAAATTTTTATCTGTAACGGTGGTTCAAAATTACATAAAAAATTCTAGGAATCAATTTTTTTAAAACTCTTAATAATATTATATAGTTCTTGGAATACAATTTATTTACAAATTTTAGCAACTTTGTATTTTTTTTCTTTTTTGTGTATGTATAGGATGAGTTCTTGTTATCGTTTAAATGTCAGAAAGATGAGTCACGTCTATGAAACGAAAATTTATAATTACACGTTGTTTGGACGCCTTGTGTTTGGAAAACAAAGTCTTCAAGAAAATATCACGGACAACAAAGACAAAGACGTTTTACATTATGTTTATTAAATTAAAGTCATTGGAAGCATTTGCATGTAAAATGTATTTCATTTTACATATTTAAGTGATTTGCCAGTAACATCTTTTTTAAATAATGCAAAAAAATACTACTTTAAATTAATTTATAGAATTTACACATTTTGATGATTTGATGAATAATTGTGAGATTTTCTTATGCAAAAGAAAGGTTATTTAAACAGAAAAATAAAAATTCTTTCATAACTATACACTGTTAAAAATAATTGTAAATTTACGGTATTTTACCGGGAATTATACATTATATTTATGTAATATGTCACGTTCTTTACATAAACGGTCAACTGCCGTAATTTTTTGTGTTTCACGTGCAAGAATCGTTAATATAATAACAAAGACGGCTGATATAGGAATTAAGTCCGTTTTTTTTATGGACAATGTCTGGAATCTCTGCTGCAGCTTTTTTACTGTTTCAAATGAATCTTATATATAATTGACCAAGAAACAACAATTTGTTGTTGAGAAATCTACACACCGGATGCATCTTTAATTTCTTTCATTTATAGAACGATATTTGAATTAATCTAAAATTTACATAAGTTAAAGTTTTATTGAAAACTATACTAAAATTATTTAGAATTATTTTCAAGTTAAGCAAGCAATTCTTTATTTGCGTAAAACACCATGATTTATGTTATACACCACTTCAGATTATTGTTAAAAAATTTTTATCTTTTAAGCTTCTAAATTAAACTAACTAATGATAAGTTAAATGTAATTTAAATCACAAAATTAAGCAAGATGCCTCAAATGATGTTTTAAAAATTCAAACGTGGTAAAAATGAAATGCGCTTAATTACATTTTACAGTGAGAGAAGTATAGTAGAATTTTTATGATTGTTTAATTAATTGATGTCGCTGTTAATGACGATGTTATTTAGATAGTTTAAAATATTATACAAATGAAAGAATGCTTGATAGCTTTTAAAAGAGCATTTTATGTATCATAGATTTGTGAATTTTCCTCCACTTCAATTTTTTTAATACGATATATATATATATATATATATATATATATATATATATATATATATATATATATATATATATATATATATATATATATATATATATATATATATATATATATATATATATATATATATATATATATATATATATATATATATATATATATCTTTATATATATATATATATAAAGATTTGCGTATAGAAGTAATGATTAAAGTATTATAATAATAAGCAGTAGATGCTATTTATATCTAAAAGAACTCTTTGTAAAAACACTTATAAAAAATGGCCGTAATGTAACGGTAAACTTTCTACTGTCACTGTAAATAAAGTAATCATGTTAGAAACTTCATTTGAAATAGGATTCGTGCAAGGGTAAACATCGATATCTTCCAGAATATTCGAGGTGGATCGAATATACAAACGAGAGTTAGAGCGTGGAGAGACGTAGACACAAACAGAAATCATTAACACTTCCCAAGTTTACTAGAAAGCGTTAAAAAATGAATAACGCATATAATTAACCAAGAAACAACACTGTTGTAGAGAAATCTACATGACGAATTTTTTTTTTATTTATTTTTTAATTTTATAGAGACCGATATTTTAAATAATCTAAAATTATTAGCTTAGGCTAAGCTAAGCTTAGCTTAGCTTAGTTGATAATGCTATCCAAATGAAAAAATGTATGATAGCTTTTAAAAGGGTATTTAATTTATCACAGATTTGTAAATTTTATACCACTTCAATTTTTTTACAAAAACATATCTATAAATGTTAAAGACTTAAATGCAGAAATGTGGTATAAAATTTTATAAAATTAAACTCTTCATATGACTTTTAATAAAAAAAATGCTTTTTAAAAATACTTAATGAAAATAACCTTAACGTAAAACAAAAACTTTTGACTGTCACTTTAAGTAAACTATTCAGGTTAGAAACTACATTTGAAATAGGGTTTGTGCAAGGGTAAACATAAAAAACTTCCAAGAAAATCAGGGCAATTCGAGTATATATACAAGAATTAGGGCATGGAGAGCCGCGGAGAAAACCGAAATTACAAATACTTATCAATTTTGTTGGAATTCGTTAAAAATGAATACCACATATAATTGACGAAGAATAAACACTTTGTTGTAGAGAAATCTACATGACGAATAATTTTTAATTTTTTTAATTTGATAGACACCGATATTTCAATTAATATAAAATTAGCTTAGGCTAAAGTTCTATTGAAAACTGGACTACTATTATTTAGAATTTTATTTCAAGTGAAGCAAGAAATTATTTCTCTGCGTGAAACACCATAATTTATCTTATAAACCACTTCAGATTATTGCTAGAATATTTTTATCTTTTAAAATTCTAAATTAAACTGACTAATGAGCAGTGAAATGTACTTTAATTCACACAATTAAGCACGATACCTCAAATGATGTTTTAAAAATTCAAACATGGTAAAAATGAATTCTGCTCAATTACGTTTTGCAGTGAAAGAAGTGCAGCAGAATTTTTATGATTGTTTAATCAATTGAGGTCGCAGTTAAAGACGTTGACTTTGAGATAGTTGATAATATTATCCAAATGAAAGATTGTCTGATAGCTTTTAAAAGAGCATTTGATTTATCACAGATTTGTGAATTTTTTACCAATTGACTTTTTTTAATACAATATATATATATATATATAAATAGCCGTTTTATAACAGAAAATTTCGGATGTCACTGTAAATAAACTAATCATGTTAGAAACTTCATTTGGAATGGGGTTCGTGCAAGGGTAAAAGTCAATAACTTCCAAAATTTCCAACTCGATTCAAGTATATATACGAGAATTATAGCGTGGAGAGACGGCGAGAAAAACCGAAATCAGAAACACATTTCAATTTCGTTGGAAAGCGTTTAAAAATAAATAACACATATAATTAACCAAGAAACAACACTTTGTTGTAGAGAAACCTACATGAAGAATAATTTTTGATTTTTTAAAAAGTTATTAGAGATCAATATTACAATTAATCCAAAATTAGCTTGGGCTAACTTCTACTGAAAACTGGACTGTTATTATTTAGAATTTTTTTTCTAATGAAGCAAGCAATTCTCTATTTGCGTGAAATATCATAATTTATGTTATACACCACTTCAGATTATTGCTAGAAAATTTTTATCTTTTAAACTTCTAAAATAAACTGGCTAATGAGCAGTGAAAGGTAACTCACACAATTAAGCAAGATGCCTCAAAATGATGCTTTAAAAATTCAAACGTGGTAAAAATGAAATGCGCTTAATTACATTTTACAGTGAAAGAAGTATAATAGAATTTTTATGATTGTTTAATTAATTTATATTGCTGTTAATGACGATGTCTTTTAGATAGTTGATGATGTTATCCAAATGAAAGAACGTCTAATAGCTTTTAAAAGAGCACTTGATTTATCACAGATTTTTCAATTTTTTACCACTTCAATTTTTTTATACAATATATATATATATATATATATATATATATATATATATATATATATATATATATATATATATATAATAAAGACTTGCATGTAAAAGTAATATTTAAAATGTTACAAGAATAAACACTTCATACTATTTATATTTAAAAGAATGCTTTGTACTTATTAAAAATAGCCTTAATGTAACGGAAAAGTTTTGATTGTCACTGTAAATAAACTAATAATGTTAGAAACTTCATTTGAAATAGGGTTCGTGCAAGGGTAAACGTCAATAACCTTAAAAAATTTCAGGGCAATTCGATTATATATATGAGAGTTAAAGTGCGGAGAGACGAGGAGACAAAGCGAAATCATAAACAATTTTCAATTATGTTGGAAAGCGTTATAAATGAATAACACGTATAATCAATAAACAACACTTTGTTGTAGAGAAATGTACATGACAAATATTTTTAATATTTTTTTTTAATTTATCACAGACCGATATTTCAATTAATTTATAGTTACCCAAAGTTAACATTCTATTTAAAACTGCACTATTGTATTGTAATTATTGTTTATATATTTTTTTCAAATGAAACAAGCAATTTATCTGCATGAAACACCATAATTTATGTTATACACCACTTCAGATTATTGTTGGAATTTTTTTTTATTTTTTAAACTTCTAAATTAAACTGACTAATGAGCAGTGAAATAAACTTTAAGGCACACAATTAAGCAAGATGCCTCAAATGATGTTTTAAAATTTAGACGTGGTAAAAATGAAATGCGCTTAATTACATTGTACTGTGAAAGAAGTATAGTAGAATTTTTATGATTGTTTAATTAATTGGTGTCGCTGTTAATGACGATGTTATTTAGATAGTTAATAATGTTATCCAAATGAAAGAATGCTTAATAGCTTTTAAAAGAGCATTTGATTTATCACACATTTGTGAATTTTATACCACTTCAATTTTTTTTTTCTTTTTACAAAAACACACATATATAAATATTAAAGACTTGCATATAGAAATATGATATAAAATTTTATAAAATTAAACTCTTCAAAAGATTTTAAATAAAAAAAAATGCTTTTTAAAATTATTTGATAGAAATACCCTTAATATAATGGGGAAATTTTGAATGTACCTGTAAATAAACTATTCTTGTTGGAAACTTCATATGAAACAGATTTCGTGCAAGGTTAACGTCAATAACTTTCAAAATTTTCAGGGCAATTCGAATATATATACGAGAGTTAGAGTGCGAAAAAACGGGGACACAAACCGAAATCATAAACACTTTTCGACTTTGTAGGAAAGCGTTCAAAAAGGAATATCAATACAACTGTCCAAGAAACAATACCTTGTTATTGAGAACTACTGAAGGAACACGTTTCGAAATTTTTCATTTATAAGAAACATACGTTTCAAATAATTTAAAATTTGCTTGGCCTAAAATTCTATTGACAATTGAGCTACGATTATTTAGAATTGTTTTCTTACAGTGAAGCAAACAATTCTTAATCTGCGTAAAACACCATAATTTGTGTTATACATCACTTCAGGCTATTGTTAGAATTGTTTTATTTTTTTTAACTTCTAAATTAAACTGACTAATGAGCAGTGAAATGTACTTTAACTCACACATTTAAGCGAGATGCCTCAAATAACGTTTTAAAAAATTCAAACGTGGTAAAAATTAAATGAGATTAATTACATTTTACAGTGAAAGAAATATAGTAGAATGTTTTTGATTGTTTAATTAATTGATGTCGCTGTTAATGACGATGATTTTTAGATAGCTGATAATGTTATCCAGATGAAAGAATGCCTGATAGCTTTTAAAAGAGCATTTGATTTATCATAGATTTGTGAATTTTTACCACTTCGGTTTTTTAATATAATATATATATATATTAAAGACTTACGTATAAAAGTAAGACTTAAAACATTATAATAATAAACACTTCACATGATTTATATTCATAAAATTACTTTGTAAAAATACTTAATAAAAATAGCCTTAATATAAACTTTTGAATGTCCCTGTAAATAAACTAATCAGGTAAATAACTGCAACTTAAATAAGATTCGTGCAAGGGTAAACGTCTATAACCTTAAAAAAAATACAAGAGTTAGGGCACGGGAGACGGAGAGACAAACCGAAATTATAAAAAAAAAATTCCATTTCGTTGGAATTCATTAAAATCGAATACCACTTTTAATTGACAAAGAAACAACACTCTTTCCAGATTAATCTACATGACGAATATATATATATATATTTATTTATTTAATAGAGACAGAAATTTCAAGTAATTTAAAATGAGTTTGAGCTAACGCTCTATTGAAAACTGGACTATTATTATTTAGAATTTTTTCCAAGCGAAACAAGCAAATCTTAATCTGAGTAAAATATCATAATTCGTGTTATACATCACTTAAAACTGTTGCTAGAAATTTTTTATCGTTTAAACTTCTAAATTAAACTGACTAATGAGCAGTGAAATGTACTTTAACTCACACAATTAAGCAAGATGCCTCAAATGATGTTTTTAAAATTCAACGTGGTAAAAATGAATTGTTCTTAGTTACATTTTACAGTGAAATAAGTGTAGTAGAATTTTTATGATAGTATCATTAATTGATGTCACTGTTAATGAAGACGACTTTTAGATAGCTGATAATTTTATCCAAATGAAAGAATATCTGATAACTTTTAAAAGAGCGTTTGATTTATCACACACTTGTGGATTTTTACCACTTCTATTTTTTAATACCAAAAAATATACAGGGTCTTTCAAAAATGACCAGTATATTTTAAAAATCAATAAAAACAAAACGGGCAGCGATAGGAATACACCGTTTGTTGCAATATGCTTGGGACAACAGTGAATTTTTAGGCAGACAAGCTTTCGAAATCAGTTACAATTTTCAACAACAGATGACGCTGCGGTCTGAAAAATCTAAAGTACGATATTTTCCGCATATCCAATATGCGCAGCAATAACATAGGGTAATCTCTGAAAAAAAATATCAAAAACCTTTGTAAACGTGTCAGGTGTTATGGCTTCACACGCAGAAGAGATGTATTGCTTCAGTTGTTTAATTGTTCTTGATTGTGGCGGTACACCTCGTCTTTCAAGTCAAAAATCCTCTGATATAAGGATTAAACCATTTTTTCACATTAAACTGGCAATCTGTAAACATAATACGCTTACAGCAGAAATACGACTACAGAATTGCGAACTCACACACTGCGTTTATTCTATATCTTTCAAATTGCCTGCAGCGCCATTTATTGTTGAAAATTGTAGCTAATTTCGAAATTTTGCCTGAAAATTTACTGTTGTCCCAAGCATATTGCAACAAACTGCGTATTTCTATCGGTGCCCGTTTAAATTTTACCGATTTTTCAAATATATCGGTAATTTTTGAAACACCCTATATATTGGCTTACGGGTAAAAATATGATATAAAATTTTATTTTAAAAAAAGTTTCATGTGAGAATGCTTGATTGCATTGAATTGCATAAATACTTAATAGAAAAAAATATCCCTAGCCATTTTATATAATGTCTGATCTTGTTTCTCGTAAACTAACGTAAACATATATAGGCCTAAAAACATTATTAAAAAATGAATGTTAATATTAGCATCTGAGGTGGCAGCGCACACAACCACCTCGCGCACTAATTCACGCAGAAATTTCAAAATCGATTAAAACTCGTTACGCAACTCGTTTCGCATATTAAAACACATTAGATCGAGTTTTAAGTAACTCAGGAATTTCAGGCATGATTTGGATGAGGTGATATTTATGTATGAAGTATCTCATATAAATAATATTTGATTAAATAAAATATCTGGTTCAAAATATTTCTGTCTGAATGAAAGAAAATATGTAATTAACACAAAAAATATGTTGTTTATGATTTAAAGAAATACTAATATAAAAAATATGTGTTAAAAACTGGAAGCACTCTCATAAAAGTAATCAATTTTTCATAATTCGATGTCAATAATTCTAATTGTTTAAATCCATGGCATTTATGTATATAATAATAAATCAAGCTTTATTTACTTCTGCACTGAACTATAAATAATTAAAAATTCATAAGTGAAAAGAAAAACTTAAAAAAAGTACCAGTTTTTTTTCTGCCTTGGGTTAGATTTAAATTAAGGGCACCGTGCATTTTTTGCTGAATAACTATGATACGATACATATATTAAAAATTATTTTTATTGATTTTTGTAATGACACGTAAATCATAGAATTATACCAATAGTTTAGAGACAACATACTGTTACATTTATAATTTTAATTTTAAAATTATACCATTAAATATGTAAGCAATGTATTTTACTGTAATTAAACATTTTGCGTAAAAGTTTCAACATTGTTCATATGAATATAATCTCCAGTTACGTCTCTATTGTTTTCATTATTTAGAACTAGCTACTTAAAAATAGTAATAAATAAAACACACTTTTTAAAATTTGCTTTAATAATGCAAATATTTTGAAAATGAACTCTACAATCATCTGTTAAAATCCGTAAATCTTTACAACAACACAAATAATTTATAATTCCAATTTGTAACACTTCATGATTTTCGACATTCAATTTAATTTTTACGCTTTGTTAACCAAGCTTCATTTTTCAAAGAACTTACGTTACTGTAACATAATTTGCTGATGCTGCCATCTGTGAATCTTGAATAAAAAAAAAAATACGCAACCATTTAAAAAGAGAAATATAATAAGAATCGTGTTACTTTAACATTGTAAATTTTTGTAAAAAAATTATAGGACTACATCTTCTCTTGGAATTGTGGAATTTATATAGCAAACAAAAATAAGTTCCACTCATTTTCATTTGAAATATACTGAATATACAACAGAAATATCGATTTATATGTATCTGATTTCGATATTGTGTTTCAAATATAAAAGAGAAATTTCATAAAAATTCTTAAAATTCTCTTTTAAAAGTTTTGAAAGTGTACAACCTGAACAATAATTGTTCTAACAAGACATTTATAAACTTCTAAATTATATTTCCATAGAATATTAGGAAATACCAAGCCTATTTAAAAATTAAAATCGGCAAGTTAATGGTAACAAATAAAAAATGAATATAGAGGAGAGTATACGGCGGTATACGCTGTATAACCTTTGAATTTTAAAATGTAGTACTATATAACTTCTAGTTCCCAAATAAAGATATAGCTTATAATTCCAAGGGAATATTCTGGGACAACATTTCGTATACACCTGTTTAAGCAATATATATATATATATATATATATATATATATATATATATATATATATATATTAACGACTACACTACTGAAATCAATCTCCATTTTCCAACATAGGCATTTTATGTAACTGCCTCTACCCCTGGAGAGATGGTAGACCCTTAGCAAAGAAATCTGGATTTTGACTTGATTGTTAATTTTAAGATGTAAATCCATACTCAGAAGAATTTTTCTAGAAAAATAAATACTTCAAATGAATATTGAAGGCAACGTGTGAATTGAGCATAAAAGTTTAAAAATATTTTATATAGTATCATTTATTCAGAGATAGCTTTAGTTTTTATTGTTATTTTAAATCTCATTTCAGAATAACACAGTGTAATAATGAAATTTAGTCAAATTGTGTCTTAAATGGAAATTTTTGAATTATTCCTAAATATTTTATAACTTCAAATAAAAATCTGACATACGAATATCACTTGGCATATTTCAACTATTATGCGAGCAAAGCCGCGATGTTTGCTAGTTAAGAAATAAAAGTATATTATAAATAAAACTAAATTTCAGCTACTATATAAATCGAAATGCATATGGAAAACCTGCTTCTTTAAATAAAATTAAATTGTTAGACCAAAATTAAAAATAAACAAGTATATAAAAAATTTCTTATGATGAAAATAACATTATTATGGAATACATATACCAAGAAATGACAAATAATTACATAAAATTTAACCGATCAATTAAGATCTTCAAAATTTGTCAATTTTAAATCTTTTATAGAAAATAATTTTATCCCTTAAAATTTGAATTGGTTATAATGCATAATTTCAATCATTCAGATAATCAAAATCTCACATTTTATGATATTTATTAATATTTTTACTTTACACACACACACATATATAGACAGAAATAATATTATGAGTTGTTTTTTAAGCTAAATAAGATTGAAAATTTTAAAGGTAACCAAGTAGAGAAATTTGATGCGAAAATGGAGAAAATTTCATAAATTTAGAAAGTATTTTCTTATTTACATTTAAATATATAGAATTCGATAACAGTTTTAATCATGTATGTAAAACTAACTAACATGAAAAAATATTTATATTGATAATTTTATTGATATGGAAATCGCATGCGGTATTTTGAAAAATTCTTAATAATTCTTAAAAAATCTCTTTTTTTTTAATTTCTTGTATGTATTAATATAAAAAATAATTCATGTAGTGTGCTACTGAATAGTATTTGAAATTCAATTTGAAAACTGAATTTTAAGTTCCGGTCTTAAGTTTATTATTATCATTATTTATGTTAAAGACATCCTTTTAAAACAAATCATGGCAACACTTGTTTAAAAATTTCAATTTTCTATCTATTTTGATATTAAAAAAATAATTATGTCCATTGAATAAGTTTTTTTTTTTTTTTTTTTTTTTTTTTTTTTTTTTTGTATTTATTGTTTAACATTTTTAATACAAAAAACATTTCTATATACTACCAAAGAATTGTTATAGTCTTTCTGTGTGATTTTTTGCAATGCAAAGCAATTATCTCGATGTACGTCACTGGATAACCATTAAAGTAAAAAATTTTCCCGTAAGATCTGATAAAACGAAATTGAATGTAACGTGCTCGAGTGCCTAAAACAAAATGTACTTTGACACACATAATAATGAAACATTGTGTGGGATTTGTCTGTAAGGAAGGAAATTTGCTTAGCGTCAACCTTAGTAATTAACTAATTGAGCTCTTTTGAAGCTTAATTAGTTCGTTAGTTAAAGGTTTTACGATATCTGTTCAAGTCATCATATTTTCATATATTTTTCTTCCGGTTAAATTCGAATAGGCGATGCTGACAAATTGATTTATTGGATAATTGACTTTTAAATAGAAATGCGTAATCTTTCGTAATCCACGTCCACAAAATATTGGAAATTTACGAGGTGTAGTTTAGTATATCGATAAAAAAAGAAATGTTAGCAATCAGTTACTTTGTTCATTATACTGGTATCTACCAGAATAATTTTATTTTAATAATATTTGAAAACATTACTACTTTGTGTCTTTTCAAGTCCTTATTATGTACAAGTATGAAATTTTATCTATACAACTTTCGAACTTTTAAGGTATTTTACTGAATTTGTGTACAGTTGAAAATAAAATAAAGTTTTTATTTTGTTTTTATTTATATATATATTTTTTTTAAAGCCGTAAGACATTTTGCGTGTATCTTGAGAACATATGTATGGATTTCTATGAAATTGTACATATATAATACATACATAAATATTTTGGAAATTATATGATTTAAACAAATTACAATGGTATTTTTTTAGTTATGACTATTCATTAAAAAATTAAAAATTTTGCTTTGTTTTAAAATATTTTATTTACATGAAACAATTTAGACGTAAGAGTAGATCATTCTAATAATAGATATATGCTTATCATATACATATCAAATTTATTAACAGCCAACACATATGTTCTAAAGTCATCATTTGTAGAATGACCGACGGAACCAAAAATAGAACTGTTTTAATTTAAATAAAAAATACATTTGTAAAAGTATTGTCTCGAATATCATTGCATTATAAATCCCAATCCATTTAGTAAACAATAAAAATTTTTTGTTAATACATTAACAGATTTTTTTTTCTTTTGGAGTTAGGTACAAGATTCCTTAAGGGTGTCAGGGATACAAAAATCTTCAATTTTACTAAAAATAATTGTTACATTAAAAGTTTCTCTGTTTTTTTTTTTTTTTTTTTTTTTTTTTTTTTTTTTTTTTTTTTTTTTTTTTTTTTAACTGACGTTTAAAGCATGCTTTTATCGTAATTACAAAAGGAAATATTGTTTCGTTTTGTTTTGCTTTGAAAATTTAACTTTCAAGCAATGTTTGTCATGGAAATGAATTCTTATAAATATGCGGCTTTCTTCATGATGGCATTTTTCATAATTTTTCATATTTAAATTGTTGTAATTCAAGAATCATTAAAGATAAATTCCTCAAACTTCGAACATATCTTTATCAACAATTTCATTTTAATTTTGATCCAGCAAATTATATATATTTTTTTCTTCCAAAAAAGTAGGATATTCTTTCTTTTTAAGAAACAAAAATATTTTTCTTCAAATTCTTACTTTAAATATTTTTTATTAATATTTTTAAAACTATCGAATCAAAATTAAACTTTAAATGTTTGTGTTTAATTAGATGTAAAAATATTGAAATCTCTAAATAATATTCAGAGTTATAACGGTTTAAATGTATCCCACTTTTTTAAAAAATAAATATTGAATTTTAAATTTAAAAAAAATGAGAGAACTGATATTAAGGGATTTTGATTACCAATGATATGGTTAACTATCAAAATGAAATTTAAAAATATTAACTCAATAAATAAAAAAAAATTAAATGTCTCTTGGACACGCTGAAAAATTGAAATGATCCAAGTGATTACATTTAATTTTTTACGTATAATAACTCTGTAAGTAAAAGGTAAAAACATCGTGGTATATTTTTTAAAGTAAAAAATAGAAAAAAAATGATTTGCATGCTGCTTTATTTTAATTCATAATACTTCTCTATCATTGTTTAACAGATTTTTAACATTAAGCAATATAACCGAATCATTTTTAAAAATCGAACGTTCAGTTATATAAACTATTTAATATTTAAAAGTAATTTTCTAATTGTAATGAATTTTAAGAAAATTTACTGTAAAAATTAATTCAAAAATAACTTTTGCACATTTATTCAAATGCGTTAATTTTTCTTAAAAAATGTCGTATTTCCGATAACAATAATAATAATTATTATAATTATCATAATTTTAAATTGTATAGATAAAGAATACTTTAAAAATGTTTTAGTTTTATACTAAAAATGTAAATAATTTTTGAAAAAAAAAATAGTTCCATAAATAGATTTGCAAAAAGTGTTCTTGTAATTTTGATGGAATTAAAAGTAACATTTTGTTCAAAACATTAAATCATTGTAATAATTCTTAAAATGTAATAGAATGTGTTCGTTTTCTTATGAGCTACAGAACGATATATCAAGCAATACATTTTAATGAAACATTACAAGACTTTCGATTTTCTTTTCGCGTGCTTCAGTTACATTTAAAACATTTTTTTCTGAATTTTTAAAAATTACAGTCCATTCATTTTAATTTTTTGAAGCATTATTAAATTACCTGTCTTGCTTTTTTTGAAAAAAAAAAACATAATTGAATGATAACAATTTTTTATTACAGAGATAATCCAAATATATACTTATATCTAACACTTAATCTTAATCTAAATAATATAAAAAAATGGCAAAAGAACTGTGAATTTTAAAGCCTATTAATAGAAAATAAATTTATTGTTAAAAATTGTATAGGTTTTAGAAAAAAGTAATGGTCAATGCATAAAACCTCACTGTTAATTTTAGATCTCAGTGAGTATTAATTTGGCAATTAAATTTTCGAATAGATAAAATATTTATTTATATTTGATATATTTCTAGATAGCAATAAATTTCTCAATTAGAGTACAATGTTTATTAAAAATAACTATAAAATCTATTGTAAATTTGCATTTTTGTGCGATTGACAGTATGCTAAAGCTTGTCCCTGAATGTCGTAATAAGCATTTACCCAAAATAACAATAACAATAACAATTATAATAATAGCAATAATAATAAAATAAACGATAAAAATAATATTAAAAATAACAATGACAAAAACAATACAAATAGTAAAAAGAAAATTATTGTAATAACAACAATAATATTTTTTAAGCAATGTATTTTTCAAAAACCGGTATTATAACCGATGCTGTAATACAAATACAAAACAATCATTTTAATCTTCTTCACTTCCTGAATTACCAAAATAGGTTTTTAGTATAGGAACTGAAATTAATGAAGAAAATATGTCCTTATGAAGTTAAGTGATTTATAATGTTAATAAAAAATGAATGGTCATAAATCTATTTTATGACATAAGGTATGCAAGAAAGAATGTTACGTAAATTAGAGAAAGTAAGAAAAAACATTTTATGTTTCATCCGATTTATTTCCATAAATAAGAAGCCTTTAATGATTCCGTGAATAAAAACGGATTTTTAGAAGTTCAAGTATTAACTTTAGAAGATTTTTTTTTTATGGTTTTTTAAAAACACTGATATACTTTTAGAAGTTCAAGTATTACCTTATGGCGATCTAAATTATAATTGTTTGACAATATTTAACAATATATGATAATTTTTAACTTTTACACCATGTACTTTTGAAAATAACATAAGCACAAAAAGAAGTAACAAGAACGATTATCTACCTTAAAAACGATAAATGAATAAAAATATGTACAGAAATTTTAAAAAGGGTTCAAATATACTTATATAATAATTACATAATATATAAAATCTTACAGAAAAAAGAAATCTGTCTTTTGTTATGGAAACGATACCGAGCCAAAAAATAGAAAAGAAAGCTTATCCCTTTATCAATAATATATCTATATTTTTTTCAAATTTTTATTTGCCACAATAGCATAACCAGCATATTTACCTAACACATAAAAGATTTACTTTTACTTAACATAGCATACATTTAACATGTAGCAGTAAGACTCCATTTGTAAATATTTCTTATTAAATTAAATTAATATCTGCTGTAGATTTACCTTTTTATCTGATTTAAAGTTTTGTTAATGAGTATCTCGGAATGTCGTGAAAAGAATTCACCAAAAATGATATTAATAAAAACAACAACAACAAAAACAACAACAACAACAGCAATAATAATAATAATAATAGAAATTTTAAAATAATCCATTTTTGAAAAAGCGTTGAAATAAACTGTGCTTCAATGATAATCAATCACTTTAAATTCTCTTCCCTTCTTAAATTACCAAAATAGGTTTTTAGTATAGGAACTGAAATTAATGTAGGAAATATGTCTTAATGAAGTTATTGATTTATGAAGTTAATAAAAGATGAATGGGCATAAATCTATTTTTTGACGTAAGGTATCCAAGAAGACGTTAGGGAATGTTACGTATATAAGTGAAAATAAGAAAAACATTTTGTATTTTGTCGGTTGCCCTTATATAAAATGGAGGCGTTAAAGATACCGTGGATGAAAATTCGTTTTTGGAATTTCAAGTACTAACTTTAGAAGATATTTATTATAGTTGGTTTACAATCTTTAGTACTCACATAATTTTGAAAATAGCTGACGCACAAAGAGGAGCAACAAGAGTGAGTAATTACATTAAAGAGTTATAAATAAATAAAATTTATGTACAGAAAATTCAAAAAGGATTTGAATACAATTTTATTGATAACCTGCTATAACTCTAGAGAAATCGGAAAATAAAAAGAGTTTTTTTAATTTTTTTCTTTTATTTATTTATTTATTTATTTATTTTGTGTTTTGTTAAAGAAACCTAGCCGAAAACAAGAGAAAAATAGAAAAGAAAACTTTTTCGTTCTTGAACTATCTCTATACATATTACACTAAAGTATCTGGCGCAGAAATTGCGATTATTTGTTAATTTTTTAATGGTAACGCCCGAATGAAACGCGTTAGTTTGTTTATTTATTTATTTATTTATTTATTGCATTAATTTGTAAAGAGGTAAAACTTGGTTTTCGTTATTTCATTTAACAATAGTGCAGTTATTTTTTTCACTTATATTTTCAATACAGGTTGTATATTTTGTTTAGTAAGTGGAAATTAATTTAAATTTATATTGCAAAGTTTATTTTACTTCCAACTGTCATTTTTTTTATTTGACGATTATATATATATATATATATATACATACATGCATATGTATATATATATATATATATATCTTTACTATTTTTTGAATGACTTTTACTTAGTAGTAAAAAAAATACTTCAATTTTAATAGCTATTACTCTAACAGTTTTAATCATAGAAGAATGGAACTATTTTCTCTTATGTCATAGAGTATTGGTATATTTTTATTAAATATAGCTTACAGGACCAGGACACTACATAAGAAATTAAATTTTGTAACTTCGTAAGAGATGTTAATAGTGTGAAAATCATTTTTTAAATACTTATTTACCTTATATAAAATATTTTTGTAATAGAAAACATACGTATAAGACTAACGTTTTTTTTAAAAAAAACCCTGTTGGACACCGTTCAGAGTGGACACCTTGTATATTATTTAAACAATTCATTCTTAATACAGTTTAATCAATGGCTGACAGAATGTAGGATTAGGTTATTCTAATAATAAATTATTTAACTTTGTCTCTTTCTATTTTATTAATTAAATTGAGTAAATATCCGAGAAAATTTGTCAAAAATTAAAAGGAAAACATTATACTGATTTTATATGGTGTGAATACTTTATAGTAGTCTTTGGTTATTTTTGTTTAAATAGATATGTTTCATATATGGTGATGTTTAAAGAAAAAAAAAAATATTTTTTTTAATATCATGGATTATCGAAATTTGTAAAATACACATGTATTAAAATTTGAAAAAAATTATCAATCCCTGTTATTTCCTTCACTTTTAAAATTATTACCATAGAAGATTAATGTAGAAATTTATAAATGTGTCTAAAGTAGAAATGTTTTAGTAAAGTTTAGTGATTTATGCCACTCGGGTAAGATGAGTGACGATAAATTACTTTTTTTTACTTGAAATATCCAAGAAGGTGTCAGATAGTCAGTTATATTAATGAGATCAAAAATTAATTATGCGATAGCTTCGTTTTCTGCACTTTGTATCATATAAGTCAGAAGAATTTTGGAATAAATATATTTATTAGAGAACTAAAGAAATATCTGTTATCTTGAGGAGTTTTAATGTTTCATGTTCACTTAAGAAGATTAATGACGGTAAATCACTTTTTTGATTCAAAATTTCAAAGTAGTAGTCAAAGAGATAAAAAAAAAAGTTAATAAAAGTTAAGTAAAAAAATAAATCAGATAAAAAAAGAAATTTTGCATTTGGTTCGTTTTCTGCACTTTGCAATATGTACGTCAGAAATTTGGAACTGATAATATTTTTCAGAGGGTAAACGAAGTGTCTCTTTTCTTGGGGCATTTTCATGATTGTGATTTGAGAAGATTAATGACGAGAAATCATTTTCTTTACTTATACTGTCAAAGATACAGTCAATGTCTTTGACTCAATGAATCATATTAATTAAATGACGAAAGTAATTATGCATTCAATCAGTTTTCTGCATTCTACTTTATGTATGTAAAAGTATTTTAGACAGAATATATTTTTTAGAGAACGAAGAAAGTGACTTTGTCTTGAGGAGTTTTAATGTTTTATAAAGATTTGAGAAGTTTAATGACGATAAATCACACTTTTCACTTAAAATATCAAAGTAGGTGTCAAAGATATTAAGAAAATATTTATTCGTTTGATTCTTTTTCAGCTTTCTGCTTATGTGCGTTAGAAGTATTTTGAACTGTAATACTTATCAAAGGAAAGACGAAGTTACATTTGTCTTGAAGAATTTTCATAATTTATAAGTATTCTAGTAGATTAATGACAACAAATCAGCTCCTTTGTCTTAAATTATCAAATAAACACTCAGTTAGTCATATTAGTGAAATAAAGAAAGTATCTATGCAAGTGGGGATTTTTTCTGAGCTCTGTATTATGTGCGTCAAAAGTATTTTGGACTGAATATACGTGGGTAGTTCAACAGTTGTTGTCGCTAGTGTATGTAAAATATTTGTACTGCAATGGTTTATGCATTATATTGAAGTCTTATGTCTTAGATTTCTATATGCTCTAAATTTTCAGAACTGTAGCTGCTATATTAACATATTTTTGTAGGAAGGAGGGAAGTTTTAATGACCTATTTTTATAAGACATTTTAAGGGTGAAAAGCTGGTTTGGAGATTATGGGACTAGATTTGTGACAGTGGATGAAATGTGGCTTCATCACTATAATCCCGAGGACAAATGACCGTAGCCATATCTCATCCATTGTCACAAATCTAGCCCCATAAGCTCCAAACCAGCCATTCATTGCCTTACTCCTCCTCTTTCACTCATTCCTATAAAAATATGTCAATAAAGCAGCTGCGGTTCTGAAATTGTGTCGATAGACATCTAAGGTAGTAAGTAGTCTATGATATTACACATCAACCCATCGCAGTATAAATATTTTACATACATTAGGGGCAATAAATATGGAACCATCCACGTATTTTATAGAGGATGGTCGGTGTGACTGTTGTATTGAGGATTTTGATGATTCATGGCGATTTGAGAAAATTTATGACGATAAATCACTTTTTTGGCTTAAAATATCAAATAATTTTGAAACATTCATATGAATGAGATAAGAGAATACGAATGAGATAAAGAAAATAATTATTTGGTTCGTTATCTGTACTATGTGCGGCAGAAGTATTTTTGACTGAATGCATTTTCAGAGGATGGGCAAAATAAATGTTGCCTTGATGAATTCTAACGTTTTATGGTGATTTGGGATGTTTACTGACGATAAATCACTTTTTCGACTTAAAATATCAAATAACTATGCAAGATTCATATGAATGAGATAAAGAAAATAATTATTTGGTTCGTTACAGGTACTATGTACTATGTGCGGCAGAAGTACTTTTGACTGAGTGAATTTTCAGAGGATGGGCAAAATAAATGTTGCCTTGATGAATTCTAATGTTTTATAGTGATTTGGGATGTTTACTGATGATAAGACACTTTTTTGATTTAAAATGTCAAAGCTGCTCTTTAAGAGTCACACTATTGAGATGAAGACTGTAACTATGCGATTGGTTTTGATTTCTGCACTCTGTATTACGCAAGTTAAAAATATTTTGTACTGAATAAAAATAACTGTCATAATTGAAATACATTAATAAGATATTTCAGAGGATGGACGAAGTGACTGTTGTCTTGAAGACTTTTAATGATTTCCTTTTACTTGAAAAGAATAATGATGATAAATCACTATTTTGAATAAAAATATATTCGTATCTGTCTAAAAATTAGTCAAATAATTCAAATAAAGATACTAATTATGTATTTGGTTAGTTTTTTACACACTGTATTACGCACGCCAGAAGTGTTTTTATTGAATATATTTTTCATATTGTAAAGTATAGTATTCATTAGATTAATAAAATTGGAAGATTTAATTCCTTTAAAAAATTAATTATTTAAACCTTTTATGAACTGAATGTACATCTAAGTACTATTGAATAAAATGTAATATAAAATCCATAAAATGTAATATTAAATTCAAAAGTACTTCTGTTCGCAATATGCTGCAATGGGTAAATAATGCCAAAATTTAGAAACAATTTTATTTTAAACTATGTGCTATGTGCTTTTTTATGTGCTTAATAAAAGGAAAATCTTTATTCGAATATTCTAGTATCAATGTGGAATTTAGGATTAAAATTGAGAGCTCCAAAATTAACTACGTCCTTGAAAGGGTTGATTAAGCTAAAATATAACTGGTTTTTTTTTAATATTTGAAGGAATTTATAAATAATGATTTGTACAATTTTCTTTATTTTTTTTTATTTGAAGAAATATTAACAGCTTCAAATAAATAAATAAATAAATAAATAAATAAATAGTAAAAAAATAATAATGATAATGATTTTCTAGAAATATTAACAGCTTCAAAATAAATGAAAAACAAAATAATGATAATGATAGCAACAATACTGTGTTAAATCAAAGTATTTCGAGCTTTTGAAAGTCAACTCCGTTTTTATAAATCTAGACCTCATTAAAACTTATTCCAATGTCGACAAAGACAATTATATATACTTAAAAAAGTAATACAGTTTATAAATTTATGCCTTTTTAAAAATGTTGTAGGGCCATTTTTACAATTCGCTTACATTTCATGGTAAAGGTTTGACATTTCAAATAAAACTGAAAAAAAACTATTAAAATGTAATAGCTTGTATATTTTCTATCTTAGATAATAATTTACATACCTTCTAAAACTATTTAGTAAACTTACTTAGCAGCTTACATTTCATCACTTAAAAATATGGTAACAGACTTGACAAGTAACGGATTTGATATTTCAAATAAAACTATTAGGAATAATCTAGCTTGTATAATTTATACCTTCTGAGACTATTTAATAACAAAAGTGCAAAAATCATTATTTTAATATTAAAATTTATGGTAACAGATTCGACAGTGACAAAAAAAAAAAAAAAAAAAAAAAAAAAAAAAAAAAAAAAAACAACTTTGATAAAAGCTTATTCTTCCCATTATTACATTGCTTCACAATTAAAGAGTAAAAAATGGCAAGTAGTAGTTGCTTGAATAGTTTAACTATATCGACGAATATTTGCTGCTAATTTTAGACAGAATTCGAAACCTATTTTGACTAAAATAATCACAAGGTAACGGACTTGACAAATAGTAAGGGACAAAAGATTTCTGTTAATTTCTTAAAGAAAACATCTTTTGTAATAATTTTTTTCATTGATATAGAACACTAACAGTTCATATTTAAAATAATTATTTTTTTATAGTATAAAATTGAAACTGGTGTTATACACAATTGAAATGAAAAAAACTTCTTTAAACACCATAAAATAATGAACTCTAATATAATAAGAATGAACTCTATTACTTAAAATCTGTTGCTGTAAAACGTGGATTCAATCCTTCTATCATTAATACTGCTGTGAGCAAATTCAATAGACCCCCTAACAATTCCACTCTTTCTAATATTGATAAAAGTAAACCTGATAATTTGGTCGTCCTCCCTTTTTATCCTCCTTTATGTTTTAAATTAGCTAAAGTTTTAAGACGTTTCAATTTTAATGTTATCTTTAAACCAGTCAATAAATTAAAATTTCCTTCCATGAAATGTCCTGTCCCTGACCTCCAAAAATGGGGTATTTATAATATTCCTTGTAATGGCTGTGATTTATCGTATATTGGTCAAACTAAAAGAAATCTCGAAAAACGCCTAAAAGAACACTCTCGGTATGTTATTAATCAAGAAATTTCTAAATCTTCTGTTGCTTGGGATTCTGGCTATAGTTTCAATTTTCAAACTGCTAAAATTATTTTTAATGCCAATAGTTCCTCTGAGTTAGACTTTCTTGAAAATTTAGCTATTTATATTAATCGTGATATTATTGTTAATGATAAATCTGATTCTAAAACCCTCTCCGTTGCCTGGAAGAATCTTTTCAGCACTGCTTCATAATTAAGTTTATTATTTAATTATTATTATTATTATCATTATTATATATTATGTATACTATTTTTCAGGTATATTCATGTGTGTTTATAATTGTAAACTATTTTTTATTTTATTTTATTTTATTTATTTTTTATTTTTTTATTATTATTATTATTTTTATTACTAATTTATATATTTTTTGCGTACATTTTATTTCATTTTAATCTTTTCTTTTAGTTAATTTTTTAATTTACCCCGCTTTTTTCCCATTTCCCTTCCCCCCTTCTTCCTTTCCTCTCCTTCATTGTCTATCTAGTTTTGTTTATGCTCTTCCGTGATTGGCTGTTGCCTTCTTCTTTCCTATTGGCTGTTCCTTCTGCTTGCTCCCTCTCCCTCCCGCATTCCCCTTCTGTCGTGCCGCTACATTCATTGTGGACGCACGTCTTTTTTGCGCCTGACGAAGAAAGACTAAGTTCTTTCGAAAGGCCTTGCGCAGTTAACTTATTTTATGGTGTTTAAAGAAGTTTTTTTCATTTCAATTATTTTTTTTATTTAAAAAAGTTAGTTCAAATTAAAATTAAAAAACAGTTAAAAATAAAATTTGGAATGGGACAGGCATTTTTGCTTAGAATAAAATTTTTAAAGATTTATATCGCAAAAATGTTTATTGATTTTTTTTAATTTTTCAATGTCCGTTATAAATGTTCAATATAATCTACTACAGCTAATGCATAGCTGAAATAAAACTATAAATATTAATTAATGTTTGAATTTTCTTCAATTTACTCTTGGACAGCATATGTAAGTGAAATTTGAAAATGACCCCCTAAATTAAATGATAACGTAATGTTTAAAAAACAAATAATTTAAATACTCCTTTCTATTTAAAATAAAAGCATAATGTTTTGATGTAGAAGCTAAATTAAACGAAATGAATGCTGTCAGGATGAAATTTGAGACTATATGGCGTATACAAAAGTTGAATAACGATAAATCATTTGTTCACTTTAAATTTTGAAGTTGTCGAGAAGTTTTACGTATATTGATAAGTTTTAGAAAGTAATTTTGTATTTTATTGATTTTTGTATTTTTTGATTGAGTCAGCAAAAGTAATTCAAATTAAAAGTAATTTTTAAAAGGTTAAGTATATATTTAAAAGATATTTATTATAATTAATTATTTGTATTTATTAATACTGATCCGCTTTACAGTTTGTCAGATTTAAATATATAAGTTATATAAGTTAATATTTTAATGTAGGAGCTAAAATAAACGAAGTAAATATTGTCTTGATGAAATGTAATGATTTATGGCGTTTCCAAAAGATGAATAACGATAAATCACTTTTTCACTTTAAGTTTCGAAGAACATGTCAAAGAGTATATTAATAAGCTTTAGGAAGTAATTTTGTAATTTATTATTTTTTCTTCGTAAAGCTAAGTCCGTTAAAAGTATTTCAGATTAAAATAATTTTTAAAGGGTTAAGTATAAATTTTTAAACATATTTATAAGAAGTAATTTGTATTCGTTAGCAATGATCATTGTATGTCAAGAATAAATAAATAATTAAAGATTTTATTAATGAACAATGTAAAAAATAAAAAAAAGTAAAAAACAATAACGACAAATACATTTTTGAGACGTTAATATTTACAATTATTTACTTCAGATATAATTTTAAAAGTTTAAGACAAGTATATAAAATGAAAAAAAAAATATGGCTATTAATTAAAAAAAAATAAATGTAAAGTCAATCATTTTTATTCAAGCGATTAAATAATTATAGTGTCTATATAAATGACTTAACAAAATAAACTGGATCATATTTCTGAATTAATTAAATTTATTTAGCTTTTTAAAATTAAATAATTATCTATGTGTATTTAGACGAATTATTTAATATTACTATATGTAAAAGCTAAAAATAAAACTAAATATAAAACTGAAAAGTTTTTATAATATCAACGATCGCATTTAAACTGAATAAATAAATAAATTTATGCCTTTTATAAATTTATACTTTATCTTAGCAGGTGTAAAATAAGTAAAAATACTAATAGCTTTAATTCTCTTCTATATTTAAATCAATTTTCTAATGTAGAAGCTAAAATAAACGAATTCTATGTTATCTTCATGAAATTTAATGACATGGGCCTTTTCAAAAGATGAATAAGGATAAATGATTTTTTCAGTTTTAAGTTTCCAAGAAGATGGTGTTGAGTCTTACGTGTATTAATAAGCTTTAAAAAGTAATTTTATATTTTATTGATTTTACCTCCATAAAGCTAAATATGTCCAAAAAAAGATCGTAAAAATTGTTTTTAATCTGAATTGCATAAATTTGTCCCAATTTGTGGAAAATAAAATTTAAATTCTAAACATGATTTATGGCGTTTTTAAAAGTTGTATCACGATAAATCACTTTTTCACTTTCCAAAAAAGATGTCAGAAAGTCTTACGTATATTAATAAGCTTTAGAAAGTAATTTTGTATTTTATTGATTTTCTCATTGTAAAACTAAGTCTGGCAAAAATAATTCAGATTATAACCTATTTTTAAAGAATTAAATATACACTTTAAAGGATAATTTTTTTATTTATCTAGTGCTCATTAACACTGATTCACTTTACAATTTATTAGATTTATATAAAAAAAACTTGAAGAATAAGCAAATAATTAAAGATTTTATTCATGAATAATATAGTATAAAAAAGCAAACAATTAAATAAATCTATACTAATATTATAAAGAGGAAAGATTTGAATGTTTGTTTGCTTAAATTGAATAGGCTCCGAAACTACTTGACGATTTTGAAAAATTCTTTCACCGTTGGAAAGCTACACTATTTCCGGTGAACATAGGCTAATTTTTAGTTGATTTATTCCAATATTTTCCTTAAAAATTCAAAATTTCATTATTTTTCATACAGAATCAATTAAATTTTTTCCTATAAAAAATAACCATTTTCTTTCCCGTTGCCAAGAAAATCAAAATATGGAACAATATATTCTCCTCGGCAAATAATTTTTAGTTGAACAGTGTCCACGTGAAAATTAAAAAAAAAACAAAGGAAAATAAATATGACTTCATTTATTATATTATCGGAAGGTTTGTTTGTACAGATATCATATACACACCGAGGTAACTAATGGACATTAAATTGATGTTATTTTGCCTGGTATGGCAACCCGACTATTGTTATTTATTTATTAATAAAATGTTTTTTTATTTCCTTTCTCTTCTTTAAAATTATGTAAACTGTTTTGTTCTATACTTATTATTTAAATACTAATTGTTATTATTTTTTAAATAACAGAAAATAATTTATATATATATGAGGGGTCCAGAAGCCAAGTGGTATAAGTGACAAAATTGAAAAAAAAAAGGAGTTAAGTGCACAGGCTATCTGGAAATATGTCTATTTATTTGTAGGTAAAGAGTTAAGAGTGATTTTTTTTCATTATGTACTGAGTTATAGGGGTCAGTTACTTAACCTCTTTCCCAAAACTGTGAAACGTGTGGAGGCCAAGGGGTATAAGTACAGTTGTGTCCGTTAACTTCTATATAGCAGAACCGCGACCAGCGACATACAAAGCAATTTGCTTTTTTATGCATTAAATAAATGCGTTTTAACTGTTATGAATAAGAAAAATCATGCTTTAAGCATGGATTATGAAACACTTTCCAACACTCCCTGAAATCTTAAAACATTTTTGCTATTTAGGGTAATAAAGTATTACTATCCATTTCCAAAAATGTATTCTGATACTTTTGAGCAGCCCTATGTTTTATTAGTCGGTTGATATATACTGTATAACGGGAAAAATCAGTTTAGCAAGAAATAATAGTTTGAAATCTTTCTTTCAGCAGTTTATACTAATAGATGAAAGCATACTTGTATACTTTTGTTTATTCTGTAGTTTATCTTAAACCTTTATTATAAGCCAGTATTTAGCTGAAATTTACTTCAAACTAAAACACACTTAAGACTTCTGAAATCACATTTTCAGAAATTATCATCCATCGATGACCATGTATAAAATTTTGTTTGTGATCCTATATATCATTTTATCTATATTTTACAATCATTTCTTGGTAAACTGAATGCAGTTCAGCATAGAAATACATGACTTATTTAAAAGCAATCTTTAAGTAAATTACGCTCATATTCTGTAACATTTACAAGAATTTTTGTGTAACCCTGTATGTGAACTATAGCATTTATACATGTCATATAACATGTATAAATTTAGTGAAACTTAAAAGTGCAATTCATAATTAAAATGGCATTTCGACCATCCATCAATCATCATTAATAATATATACAGTACTTCAGATAGAATATACTATTTGAAATATTTTTGTGTCCCTGTAAATGCTGTGTACTTCGTATTATGCGCAAAATAACTTATATTAAGCCTCAGCGATACATGTGAATCTTATTATGCATGAAAATTGTAATATAATGAAAATAAGTCGCAAACAATTCCCTCTTTATCATTAGGTAATGTAAATCTTTTGTATGGTCCTGTAAATAAATAATAGCTATTCTTTTCACCTCAGATTTTATAGAATGGTTCTTTTAGTGCAATTCATAAATGCATATAAGTTTTAATATGTGACAAGGTGTAACATCTGTCAAATTCATTTGGAAAAGTTTTTTTCCCATAAACTGTAATGTAATGGAAAACTTGATTGTCCCTGTAAATAAACTAATTGTATTAGAAACTTCATTTGCAATAGGTTTGTGTTGAGGTAAACATTAATAATTCCCAAAAATTTATGGGCAATCCGAATATATTTACGAGAGTGTTAGGGCACGGACAGACAAATTAGAATCATATTCCCTTTTCAACTTTGTTGGAAAGTATTAAAAAATATAAAATTTTAATGTTTCAAAATTTAAAATAAAATTTTAAACTTACATTAGAACAAGAAAGTTTCTTTCATTCATTTATATCAACATCGTTCATACTTTTTTTTTCGTAAATTCATTCTTTATTTCATAATTTTTCCTTCTTTAGAATTTATATTAAAACAAAATTTTGTCCTTTCATTTATTTGTATAATATAAACATTGTTCTTAATTTTTTCATAAATACAATTTTTTTATTTCATTATTTTTCATTTCTTGTGCTCATTCGACACTTGTACCTTTTAGTTTCCAAGCACTTTTCATTACTGCTTGGAAGCCAAGGGGTACAAGTGCCGACTGACGATAAACATTGCTCAGTTATAAGTAAAAAGAAAAATTGTATTCCACTTTTTTTTTAAACAGTTATTGAAATAGGAGTTCAAATATCACTAAGAAATAAGCAAAAGTTTCATAGCTCAATTTGTTGAATTACAATTGATGTTTAACTTTGAACTCATTTTACTCGAAATCTAAATTTTGTCACTTGTACCCCTTGGCTTCTGGGTTCCTCATATATGAAACTGGCATTCAAAAACAATGTTTCCGCCAAACTAGTGTAAAAAATTATCGCGCCGACCTCGTCGCGTACATGACAACTGAGCTGCTTTGTTTATGTATTAAGGATACTTTTAGATCATAAATCCGATTACAGAAAATTAATCAGATTATTTAATTAGAAGTTATTAAATTTATGTTTTTTTTATTATGAAACAGACGAAGAAAAAAAAATTACTATTGCTGCCCGACTGGAGAATTAACCTTATGTTATTTGATTTTATGCTTGATGTTATTTTAAAAAACTATCGAAATGGTGAATTTTTAATTATTTGTTTACGTTTTTTTGTTTATATTATTGCAAAAATTTTATCACTTTTATACACGCATCATCTTGGCGTGATTCTTTTTCTTGATGCCAGTTTGGAGAACACTGCGTTTTCAAATACCAATTACATTTATATTACTTTTATTTATTTTCTATTACATTAAAAAGGAAATAATAATAATAAAATAAGTCAATAAATATGGAACAAAACAATTTATATAATTTTAAAAGAGAGAAAAAAAATAATGAAATAGTTTACTCAAAACTAATCAACTATTACCGGATTACCACGTGAGGCATAAAATCGCAATTTGCTGCAATCGCGCCAACGGGATCCGTAGATGACACCTGCACCTAAATATTATTGGCAATATTATTGTTTATATAATTTCTTTATATAATTTTGTTATACTTGATAATCCCATCTACCGAAAAACTATCGCCAAAGTATAAGGTTAAATGTCAATGGATGATCGTAAATGTCACATTCATTTGACATTAAATTTGTTATACGTAATTGTTACTTCATCAACCAATTTTAATTCGATGTCTATTTGTATTATTTCTATTAACATTTTAGTAATTTATTGATTCTTTGGTTATTTAAAATATAAATTACGTCCATTTGTATAATTTGGCAAATTTCATTCACAGAATAATCCATGTAGTACCCATTATATGTTTACAGTCTTTCTGGATGTTTAAATTGTTAGAATTAGCGTACTTATCGGGCTCCCACCAAGTCATACGCCAAGCAGTCGTTAAATCTGTATTTTAGTCTTACTATTATATCTTTTTTATCTGTAGTTATTTCACTATCACCAAAAAAAGCAATAATTTCAATGTGTCGGAAAAAATATTATAATGAAAAAATATTTGCAATTAATTTATCATTCATTACAATAAAAAAAGTTGTAAGGAAAATAAATATACTTTAAAATTAGTTAAGAAAAAAATATACATGAAATTTCGACAGCTGAATTTTTTTTTTCATAATTACGTAGCAGTTTTAATTAACGCTAAGCCGTATCAACAGAAATTCGTCAAGTATTAAACTATTAGACACTACTTCATTACCCGTCGAACAAAAAACTGTCGTCAAGCTATAAGATTAAATGCTAATAATGGATGATCGTAAATTTCACATTTATTTGAGGACAAACATGAAATAAGTCTGGTACATTTGTAACAATATCGTTTCTAGCACTTCTAATGTTTGACACTAAAAATCATAATGGAATCGATTACAGAAGGTGGAAAGGATTTTATTAGATGCAAACTAAAGACTTATTTTTCTACAAAATTTAGTCATCAAGATTATTCTGATTTAACGGCTACATGTTAGCAACTGTTTTATAAAAGGAAGAAGCAGTGAAACTGATGTAATTTTAATATTATTCAAATATTACAGCTTAAAAACACACTTTTTATGCTTCATTGTTCTAATAAATATATAAATGAAACACCCTTCTTCGTCTGCCAGCCCCACGGAGGGCACCCTTTCCTTAGGGCCTATATCCCACGTGTAGATAAATGGCCGTCATAAATACATACAAACATAAACTCTATGTATTTTTGCTGGAACAGGCCGACCCAGTGGTGTGGTTGGTAGCGGCAGCTGCTCCCACACCGCTGGTTCCCGGTTCGAGTCCGGCTAGTGGCATGGGTGTCTGTGTTGTCCCTTTGATGTGTAATAAATGTATGTAATGGATTTTCTGTAATAATAAAGTGTTCTGTATTTGTTTCTGTGTATTCTGGATCAATCGAGGCGACAGCCATAGTAGCTATAGGCCTCAAAAGCACTGTCCATTCAAAGTGCTGGAACAGATTAAGGTAGATAGGAAACTACAGTAACTACAGTAGACCTGTTAGAAAAGGACGTTTTCTAAAAAATGTAACATGAAATGCCCTCTAATGTAATAGTGTGATGACTCGAGAACATTTTGATTCCTAAATAAATATATATAGGACAGTTGCACCATAAACTTTAACTAATAATAACACATCGCTCAGTGGTGCACAAAACAGGAATTTTAATATACATTAGTACATATTAAAATAAAATAAAATTTTCAACGTTTCGCGCCGTCTTCTGCGGGCGTCTTCAGGAAAATATGAAATGGAAGGACTACGTTTGCATCTTGTTCGAGAGATATTTCTACTAAATTAAAAATTAAATGAATTAAAATTTAAAAATGTTGCCAATTACACGTGAGTAAAAATTAAAATATTGCAAGGAAATAAAAATTATTTCCTTGCAATATTTTAAAATTTTTAATCAAGTGGCTAATTATTTATACTGTCTAAATAAATGGCGTAAAAATAAACTTAATTATTTATGATTCTAAATTTATTTAATTTAAAATTTATATAAAATATCTAAGAGAGTTTAGACAAATTACTTCATCTAGTATATGAAAAAGCTAAAAATAACTCTAAATATAAATCTAAAAAAATCTTGTAATGTCGAGGAAGTCATTTAAAATAAAAATAAATAAATAAATGTATAAAGTCGTTTTGTAAATTTGTGCATTTTCTGAAAAGTCGTAAAATAAGTATAATGTGACATTAAAAAAAAAGTATAATCCTCTTTATAAAGTAGATTTTCGGGTGGCGTATGGTGACCGCTCGTATAAATACCTTTTCAGGAGAAAGCATTTAAGTTATGCTGTAAATTCCAAGAAGTGTTTGCAATAAGACAGGTCCGCACAAGTAATAAAACATCAGTAATGTCTCTTCGAAGTTCTTTATTATGATAACCAGGAATGAGCGGAGACTTATACTCCTCAGGGAGTGACCCCTTGGAAACACAATTATGAAGACTACATGAGGTAATAGGTCCTTACTGGATAGTAGTTCAAATCCAAGTGAAAGTTACAATCAGTACAGATGTTGATTAGCGATTTGGCTTGCGGTTTTCGCCAAAACTCTTTGTATAATTGCCGACCTTGGCGATAATTATGCAGAGAGAGACAGAACACATTGTTAAGTATACAGCCAATTGATAACCTGTAAATTATGGGAGCAGGCACAAAAGGGTTAATAGATTAAATTCGTGAGAACTGCATCAACTCTCAACGGACGATGCGAAACCATCTGCTTACATTTACATATTATGCTCTAAATCAAAGAGACGCACCCACGAAATAATTTGCAGGACAAAATGTTTATGAAGAGAACGGAAATCGTTAGCAACTGTACAAAGATTAGATTTTATTTTAGTTATTGAAATCGCAAAGATAATTTTCAACGGAATTATGAGAAGCGCAGATTGAAAGAAATTGCTTTTCTTTTATTTTATTTCAGTTAGCCGTTACATCAGAAAATTCATGTAAGAGAAAAGAATTAATGAACGCTTTTCCATGCTTAACAGAATATTAAACTGTGGGAAAAGGGCGTAATGAATACCTACTTCCTAAATTATAAAGATTAACTAAAAATGCAATTTTTTAAAAGGAATAAATTTTAACCCCAAAAAAAACTATATATAATGGAATCTCCATTATATATAATCACCCCCACGACACGAAAACAAGCTGTAATGAGTACATTACAGCGTAAAATAATGGCTGAATCTCTCTGCATTTGCACATACTGCTCATTAACCTGCATACCAAGAAGCATATATAAAAATAAACATTCAGAAAATAAGTATATAAGTATATTGATATATAAGTATACATATATCATGTCTCCATTATGCATGTATCTAAGCATGCCAGTAAAAAAAATTGGTACCAAAAATTTTTTTTTAAGTAATTAGCTGAGCTCAGTCTGACTTCTGGATAGTTAAAATTCCGTGTGCACACTTTCTTTTTTTTTATTTCAATTCCAGATGATTATTTTATATAATATTTGAAATACTTATTCAAATAATGCAATTCTTGTGATTGCAACATATGTTGGTTATACTCCAACTTCTATAATTAATTTGAGACATGATGATTAAAATATTGTAAAACAATTCAAATATGTAGCTAAAATATGTAGGGAATACAAACATACACTGGGTTTTAAATTTCAAAATTTTAAATGAGAAAATAATGATAATGGAAGAAAAATATTGAGGCACAAGAATTTTGTACATTGCAGTATATCATTGCCATACTCTTAAAAACAAATGATGTAACAATATTTCCCTGAATATTATAAGCCAACAGTACTTTACCAAAAAATAATGTTTTAAAAACTAAACTGTTATAAAAATGTAAGTAAACTTAATTTGAAACCATTTAGAAATAAAAATCTAACATGGATTTTATAACCTGGAAAACAGAACGATTAAAGATTGCATGAGTGTGTGTAAGGTTTTTTGCATGTGTGTAAAAGGTTTTACAGACCTTTCTGTTTAAAGACTGATGTAGCAGCATGGAAACTGCCTGCATGAAATCTGAAAAAAAAATTTGATGCAGCACTGAGTACCGACTGAATAAGAAATCAATGTAAATAGGAAACTACCCCATTGAAAGAAATCTGTTAACTACCGAGAGAAAGATACCGAGAAATTTAGAAAAAATGTCACAGAGAAATTTTGCTGATGTCAAAAGTGAAAAAAATTACATTAAGTTTAAGTATCTTATGTGCAACATGACTGAAGCACAAAAAAAACAGCATGTCAATGTGAACAAAGAGAAAAACTGGATGACCTGCAACCTAAACAATAAATTAAAATGTCTACTTGAATACACATATATATGTATATAAGATTTTTTTTTTTAAGTACAAGAACTACAATGAGGAAAAGTGTTTTGTGTATATTTTTTTTAAAAAAAAAAACCCTCTTGTCAACAAAAGAATGTGAATATAAATTCACTGAACAAATGTGTTGTGAGAATCTATGAACTAAAGTGTATCTGTTCTATGAACTAATGTGTAAGAAAATACAAAACAACTGTGTAGATAAAGAAAAAAAAACAGAGACCGAAATTTTTTTAGACTGCATGAAATTAGCTCCCTGTGCATGCATAGAATTGAAAAGTACGATGAACTAGTGTTAAAAAGTCAATGAACAGCAATCGCAATGCACTAATGTGTGTATTTACTATGAACAAAAATTCCATACCTGCACCCGGAACCAAAATAATGCACATATCACCAGAAAATGTAGACGAAGTGTAACAAAATGGCATAAATTGCAATTAACCAGTGACCTGTGAACTAATTTAGAGATCTGGGAAAAATATTATCAATATCTAACCTCAAATGATTAAAAATTTTGTAAATGTCATGTTGGAAAAAGTGATGAAAGGCAATAATTTTAAAAGAGGACGCTAACGCAATACCCGAACAGTGTGTGTATAAAAACAAAAAAAAAACAAAACAAGAGATGTCGGGCTTAACTCCTCGCCAGATACCCTGACCTATGTGTTATACATCTGTGAAGTGTGTGAAAAAAAAAGAACTGCCGAATATCACATTAGCTAGAGAGTAAAATAAACATTACCTGTGTACCTGTAAAAATACCGAACATGAACTGCGAAAATACCTGTGACCGTGTACTGTAGAATTATAATGCCATCTCACTGAATGTGATAGATTTCCTATCCTTGATTTTATTAACCTTAAAAATAATGTTTCATTGTTTTATTATTATTTTAAATAACAAGGAATCTACAGGTAGTTAACCAAATCAATGAATTACGGGTATGTAACTGTACAAGTATGCGTATAAAAGTGAAGTAGCAATAACATGCAAGTAAGTGATATCTGCAGATAAAGTACTATTAATGCTTATAGTAGAAGAGTATTTAAAAGACATGATGTATCACTGACCAGAGAAAATACCGAAACTGCAAAAATTAGAGCAAACCTGTCACATCTCTGAAAAAAACGTGAACCCAATTTAATATGGAGACACCATCCGTGCGTAAACAACACTGTGAATTATTAAAATGCACCTTTAAAGAAAATAACCGAGACAAATACCCGTTTCAAATCAGCTTGACACGTGTAACATTGAATTAAAATTATTAAAATGTATTTAAAAAAAGTGAAATAATGTGTGAATGTATCGTCATGTTAAGTGAAATAATAGCACAACGTTATACCTAATTACAAAGTAATTGTTATTTTTAACGAGGGAAGGATTCCTATCACATGACAAAAGTGTAAAGATGTAAACACATGACATGATAGTGTTGTGTGTTATTGTGTGTTTTCATGAACCAGACTTGAGAAAACAAGTAAAAGTCGTGTACAATCCTCAATCAGAGAAACAAGAGAAAAGGAAAGAACCACATGACCTGATATGTTGCACTTGACCTAAAGTGTTGCACATGACCGAGTGTATATAGAAAAAAAAAAGCAAAAACAATGTAATAGTGTAAGAAATCGCATGACCTTGTATAAAAGAACAGATGAAAGAAAAAAAATGTGTGTAAAAGAAATCACATGACCTGGTATCTAATATACCTTGACCTAGAGAAAAGCACATGACCTTGTGTAAAACACATGAATGAAAGAAAAAAAAAATGTGTGTAAAAGAAATCACATGACCTGGTATCTGATATACCTTGACCGAGAGAAAAACACATGACCTTGTGTAAAAACACATGAAAGAAAAAAAATGTGCGAAAAAGAAAATCGCATGACCTGGTATCTGATATACCTTGACCTAGAGAAAAGCACATGACCTTGTGTAAAACACATGAATGAAAGAAAAAAAAATGTGTGTAAAAGAAATCACATGACCTGGTATCTGATATACCTTGACCGAGAGAAAAACACATGACCTTGTGTAAAAACACATGAAAGAAAAAAAATGTGTGAAAAAGAAAATCGCATGACCTGGTATCTGATATACCTTGACCTAGAGAAAAGCACATGACCTTAAGTTGAAAGAAAAAATATAACTCAAAGTTGAGGAAAGTAAAAATGTAATTGTACTGCCAAAAATCCTTTTAAAGTTAAAATTTGATTGAGAACCCAAAAACATTTACACCATGAAAAAAATGTATTAAATGTGGAAAATGTAACCTCTATAAAAATAGAGTTGAAATGTTGTTAATGTTAACTACATTCCTGTTACTGCAAAACAAAACATTAAAAGGGGAAAAGAAAGGTGTGCTTGATTGTGTAAATATGTTTAAAATGATTGTGTACACCAACGCGAAACATCCAAAACCAAGTGAAAACAACATTGACGACCCGCATCAAAATTTTCACTCTTACATGCCTTCTTTCTATTACTCAACCATCTGTGCACTTGATAGCCGAATAAGAAAAAGAAATAAGAATGCATCTGTACACAAGATTAATGTTTAGAAAACTTGTTAAAATTTAAAGTGTAACAGGAAATGTGAGGGAACAAAATAAAATAAAAAAATACGTAGAAAAGAAACTGTGACAGGTTGAGATACTCTATTCAAAAAGTATTTAGACCCTGTATTTAAATTAAAAAAAAAACATTACAAGTAAGCTTTAATTATGCAACGATGTATATTTTTTTTTCAATAAAAAAAAACACTGTTGTGTTATGTGAAATAAGCAGAAAATCTAAAGCAATATTACTCTAAATAAAATTTTTTGATTGTTTGCCTCACATTATTTCTCAAAAAAAACTTACCAGTGTAACACAAAACAATATTACTATAACATCTTCAAGAATGTCTTTACCAAATATTAGATGCTAAGACCTTTATGTATTACGAACAAAAACATCTACCCCAAAAAAAAACATGAAAACATATAAAATTAACTGACATTATTTATATAAAAACATAGACACCACATAAATAAACTTTTACTTTTCACTCTTTTTTTTTTTTTTTTTTTTTTTTTTTTAAACACACATTGCTATGAAGAGGCTGGTAATTGAAATAACTATTATGAATCAGACATTTATGGTTAACTGTTTATCCGTACACACTCTAAGAAAGGAGTAAATTAAATAAAAAAAAGTCAATTTTTGTTTAGGAGAGTTATAATTAAGACAATAAACTGTGATAAAGATGTTTAAAAAATGTTAATAACGTACAGACTAAATTGTGGAATATTATCTGTTTCCTGTAAAATAAAAAAACTTTCAATATAAGGAATATTGACTCAAAAAAAGTTTTTTTTTTTTAAACAAAATACAACGTGACAAACACATCTATTACAACAATCATATAGCAGCCAAAGAAACAACAAATGAAACAGCATTATTGCACTCTAACACACTAAACAATCGTTAGAATAAGAATGCAATTCCTGGCCACCCGCAAACAATAAAATTGTTTGTGAATTTTATCTATGTGTGTGTCACATTGTATATGTTATGCGAACATACCCTTTAACTAACAAGCTGTGCAAAAAAAAATATTGTTCGATTATTTATTTTTATTTTTATTTTTTTTACATTATAATCCATGAGGAAACTATTACTTCTGTAAAAAACACAGCAAAAATAAATCTTTTGCTACCCTTTAGCATGTACGCACATGATATTGACTTACCTGTACCAAATATCTCACTTAAGTGATATAAACTTTACTCACTAAATGATATAAACTTTAGGTAAGATGTAAGATTAAAATGTATCTTGTGACCATAAAAAAAATCTCTGAAACACAATATACATGACATACAACTGAAGAAAAAAACGTTGTAAGAAAAATAAATTTAAAGAAATGTTGTCTCTAACAATTTCCTTTAAAAATTGAATTTTAACTTAGTACACTTTGCATTAAACATTTTCTTTCAATCCAGCCTAATTTTGTGTGTGTCTGACACAGTATAGCAAATAAACTGTGTGTATACAAATGAGTATAAATTTTTAAGAAAACAAAATCACTAAAATATTTAAAAATTATTCAACACTACTACTTATCACTTGACAACAATAATAAAAATGTACATAAATTCGAAAAGAGATTTTAAAAAGTAGTTTGAATCTTTCAAAAAAATATATATGAAATAAACTGACATACATAAACAGATATTTCGTAAAGATCACTACAGTATTTATGCATAAAATAATGCAGACTTACCTGACATACTACACAAAATTACAAATAATTAGTAATAACGTATGAAAAAAAACGAATGAGTTTGATAAGTTAGAACACCAAATACATAAATTGAAAAGAAAACAGTGTGTTTATTGATCACAAGGGGGGGGGGAGAAGAGGGGAGGGGAAGGATTAATCTGCAGATTAATATGTACTTCTCTTTTGTTTCTTATTTATAAATTGCATGAGATACGTGCACAATTGTTTGCTCCTCAAAAATAATCTACTTTTCTTATTGTAGGGTATTCATTTTGTTTCTTTTTAAAGAAACTGACACACGTATTCCATAGCACGGACGATGCGAAACCATCTGCTTACATTTACATATTATGCTCTAAATCAAAGAGACGCACCCACGAAATAATTTGCAGGACAAAATGTTTATGAAGAGAACGGAAATCGTTAGCAACTGTACAAAGATTAGATTTTATTTTAGTTATTGAAATCGCAAAGATAATTTTCAACGGAATTATGAGAAGCGCAGATTGAAAGAAATTGCTTTTCTTTTATTTTATTTCAGTTAGCCGTTACATCAGAAAATTCATGTAAGAGAAAAGAATTAATGAACGCTTTTCCATGCTTAACAGAATATTAAACTGTGGGAAAAGGGCGTAATGAATACCTACTTCCTAAATTATAAAGATTAACTAAAAATGCAATTTTTTAAAAGGAATAAATTTTAACCCCAAAAAAAACTATATATAATGGAATCTCCATTATACAAAAGGGTTAATAGATTAAATTCGTGAGAACTGCATCAACTCTCAACGGACGATGCGAAACCATCTGCTTACATTTACATATTATGCTCTAAATCAAAGAGACGCACCCACGAAATAATTTGCAGGACAAAATGTTTATGAAGAGAACGGAAATCGTTAGCAACTGTACAAAGATTAGATTTTATTTTAGTTATTGAAATCGCAAAGATAATTTTCAACGGAATTATGAGAAGCGCAGATTGAAAGAAATTGCTTTTCTTTTATTTTATTTCAGTTAGCCGTTACATCAGAAAATTCATGTAAGAGAAAAGAATTAATGAACGCTTTTCCATGCTTAACAGAATATTAAACTGTGGGAAAAGGGCGTAATGAATACCTACTTCCTAAATTATAAAGATTAACTAAAAATGCAATTTTTTAAAAGGAATAAATTTTAACCCCAAAAAAAACTATATATAATGGAATCTCCATTATACTCTTCTCTATTAAACTTAATATTGCAATGTAGGAGCTAAAATAAACGGAGTAAATGTTGGCTTGATGAAATTTAATGATTTATGGTATTTTGGAAAGATGAATAGCGATAAATCACTTTTTCACTTTAAGTTTCTAAGGAGATGTCAGAAAGTGCTACGTATATTAATAAGCTTTAGAATACAATTTTGTATTTTTTTGAATTTTTCTTCGTAAATCTATGTCCACAAAAAGTCTTTCAGTTTAAAAACAATTTTTTAAATATAAAGTATAAATTTTAAAAGATTTTTTATAGAATTATTTTGTATTAGTTAGCACTGATCCAGACTAGCACTTTGTCAGATTAAGACATAAGAACGTCAAGAATAAGTAAATAATTGAATATTTTATCCATTACGAATACATAAAAAGGCAATAATAATAATAATAAATAAATAAAAAGCAAATGAGAGAGACATAGATAATTAGAAGTTTTTACATCTGCTATTATTTTATAATTCCAAGTGATTATTTAAAATGAAAAATTATGGATATTTATATAGAAAAAAATAAAGTGTAAAGCCAATCATTTTTAATCAAGCGTCTACATAATTATACTGTTAAAATTATTGGCTTAACAAAATAGACCTAATTATTCATAATTCTGAATTAATTAAATTTATTTAGCTTTTTAAAATGAAATTAATATCTAAAAATATTTTGACAAATTACATAATGTAATATGAAAAAAGCTAAAAATAAAACTAAATATAAAACCTAATAATTCTTCTAATGTCGACAAATTTATTTAAATGAAACAAATAAATAAATTCATGCATTTTATATATTAATGCCTTTTCTTAACAGTTAAAAAATAAGTTATAATATTTGTAGCTTTAATACTCTTCTCTATTTAAATTAATATTTTAATGTAAAATCCAAAAAGCGAAGTAAATATGGTCTTGATGAAATTTAATGATTTATGGCGTTTTCAAAAGATGAATAACGATAAATCTCTTTTTCACTTTAAGTTTCCAAGAAGTTTTCAGAGAGTCTTACGTACATTAATAAGCTTGAGAATGTAATTTTGTATTTTATTGAATTTTTCTTCATAAAGGTAAGTCCGTCAAAAGAAATCCGTAAAAATTAATTTTAATCTGAAATGCATAAATTTGTACCAGTTTTGTAGAAATTAAAATTTTTAAGTCATTTTAATGTCATTTGTAATATGAACTAATGTATACTACTACAATTGACAGCCCAAAGACTGAAAAACATGTTAAAGAAAATTACATAATTTATATTGATACAGCTGCGTTTTAAGGCTGTCCAATTATGCAAAACTATAATTAATCGGATCGGCGTCAATCGTGATTGATCCGGATAATCAGAGCTCTAATTAACTAGAAATTTTCTAATTAATAATAAAAATGTCTTTCTCTAATAAAGACATATTCCAATACATAAATTATTATATTTCGTTAAAAAATAAAAAAAATAATAATAAATAAAAAATTATTGCTGCAACTGTTTTGCAAAAATAATGCCTTTTTCAAAAAGTCAAGCAATAAACAATAAATTATGGATAAGAATCTCTTCAAAACATCAAAGTTTCTCAATTTTTCAATATGTGATAAAAATAAAATACCTTTATTTATTCACATTTCAACATGTTTCATGGCATCAGATTTCAACTTCCACAATAAATAAAATGGTGAAAATATTATCATAATGAATTTCAAATTAAAAGACTAGTAATTACAAGTCAGTCAAAAACAAGCATCATGAAATTAACTGCAGTATTAAAAATAGGAACTTCTAAGGACGAATTATTGTAAGTTATTGTTTCATTTTTCTATATAGCATCTCCTCACAAATTTTAAGAAGCTCCATGAGTGTTGAATAATCGCAAATATTCTCGCTGCGTAAGAAGATCACTATTGTTTGTCGGGTAACGTATGGCAAATAAAATCCTGATGGATACTGTGATGACAAAGATTGTTCTTGAATATACAGAATTTTATTGAAGTTCTCCAGGTTCTATAAACAAGTGCGCTGACCAGCGGCAGGGAAACAACGACCGCAGAAGCGTAGAAAAATCGTGTTACATTTTCACGTCAAAGGATGAGAACCGAATGAAGAGAAAAACCTTTTTTGAAGGTTCAAGTTTTGCAGAATTGCATTGGTATTATTGCCAATAACGAACACTGGATGAACTCTTTCGATGATAGAAGACATGGATTTGATGATAGAAGGCATACAAAGTTTTTGTCACGCATTGGATTTGTGGTGTGTTGGTGCTCGAAGCTTTCTGTGATATAAAATTAACTTTAAAAAAAATTCTTGCAGAGGTTTAATAAGTGGGGGATTTTGTAAAAGATTTTCTGTACAAAAAGAAATTTTTCTGGTGCAGATAACCGACGTTAAAAGCCTACAATAATTGAACAACCTCGTACATTGACTTTATTAGATGAACATGTCCCCTTAAGTCGAAAAGTATTTTAAGAAAATACTTCAAGCTACCTAATAACAACATCATAATATATTTAAATAATTCTACTTTAGATATATATGCTATAATAGCAAGAATAAATCAGATTGCGAGGTCTATAATAGTGTACATAAAAGATTGTTTTAAGTTTGATAGGAAAAAAGTGCATCCGTTTTCTTTATTTACATTAATTATGGTTCGAAACGTTTTTATTTCATTGTTTATACTGATATTTTTTATATAAAGTTCACTTAGTAGATTTATTTTTTTATTTTAATTAAAAATATTTTTAAGAGAAAAAAATCTTTAGCAATAATGGTTAGATATCGAGATAGCTAAAGCATCCGAGATTAATTGCTGACATAAAAAACTACGTTATTATCAAGTTTTATATACCAACTGAGTAAGTGACAATTTATTCCCTTTAATTCGTTAATTTGCTTCCCTTGTTTATGTATTGTTTTGAAATACATACGTAATATCACCCCTCGTTACTAAGTGTACTAATAATATATTAATAGGAATCATTAGCTGAACTTCACTCAAACGATTTAAGGAACGACGAGATTAAAATTAATTAAATACACATCAAAATTATTATTTTATGAATCGAAAAAATGCAACTTATTTACAAAATTGCAGATTTCTAAAAAATAAAAAAAAGTCCATTTCAATATTTGATTATTTAATTTATTTCATATGGCCAGCAATGAACCGAATGAAAGAAATCACTAACAATTAAATATATAAAATCAAACATTTTACAAAACTTCACTGGCGTTCAATTTGTAATGTCTATTTTTAAACCCAGACTATTAGGGGACAAGAACGAATGTTCTCGAGTGGCATATCGTTTGAAAGCTTTTGTCTGTAAATTGTTAGGTATTCGAACTCAATCCTCTTCTTTCATGTACTTTTTAATACAGTATAGGGAATTTTAACCCTTTTGGGTCTGGTGTACTAATTACAGTATATGTATTTTAATGGAGTATTATTTTGTTTTAAGAAATACTTTTGTTACTTTTTACATGTAGTAATGTTAGAATATGTTTACGCATTTACTTTACGACATTATATATATTTAGGCATTTTTGTGATAGTAAAAATTATTATTATTTACTTAATTCTTTTTGCACCATTTGCGATTCTTTTATTTTAAACATATATTTCACCCTTTAAATGTAAAATAAAAGTTGCTTTTCTGAAAAAAAAAAAATATACATAAAGTAGAGCAAAAAGTATTTGAAAATTGCAATGCAAATCAAATCCTATTGTAATACAATAATTCCAAAACATTTTTAAAAATTCTTCCTTACCCTATTCTCCTACGAATATTAATTGAATAGTATGCGAAACAATAATATTCGTTTTACATCAGACCGTGTGATATTAGTTAAACACTTACTGATCTATTTGGATGTTCAATGTTAATAATATTAAAATAAAAGTAATTTTTTTCCAAAAATTTAAATACATACCGGACCCGAAAGTGTCATTTTTTTCATTACTACCGTTGACAATTTCCAAAAATCCCGAAAAAAAAAAACATTAAGAAGATGGTGTTGAGTCTTACGTGTATTAATAAGCTTTAAAAAGTAAGTTTATATTTTATTGATTTTACCTCCATAAAGCTAAATATGTCCAAAAAAAGATCGTAAAAATTGTTTTTAATCTGAATTGCATAAATTTGTCCCAATTTGTGGAAAATAAAATTTAACTTCTAAACATAATTTATGGCGTTTTTAAAAGTTGTATCGCTATAAATCACTTTTTCACTTTCCAAAAAAGATGTCAGAAAGTCTTACGCATATTAATAAGCTTTAGAAAGTAATTTTGTATTTTATTGATTTTCTCATTGTAAAACTAATTCTGGAAAAAGTAATTCAGATTAAAACCAATTTTTAAAGAATTAAATATACACTTTAAAGGATAATTTTTTTATTTATCTTGTACTCATTAACACCGATTCATTTTACAATTTATTAGATTTATATATAAAAACTTGAAGAATAAGCAAATAATTAAAGATTTCATTCATGAATAATATAGTATAAAAAAGCAAACAAATAAATAAATAAATAAATAAATAATAAGTAAATAATTAGCCGTTAATAATACTTGCAATATTATTGTTATTATTATTATTATTATTTTACCTCTGATATTATTTTAAAAGTTTAAAGCAAGCATATAAAACAAAAAGTGATGCATAATAAGAAAAAAAAATGTAAGGACATTCATTTTTAATCAAGCGACTAAATAATTATACTATGTAAGTAAATGGCCTAACAATATAAATTTTATTATTTATAATTCTTAATTAATTTAATTAACTTTGTAAAATTAAATAAACATCTAAGAGAATTTTTAAAAATTAATTAATACTATTATAAGAAAAAGCAAAAATAAAGCTAAATATAAAACTAAAAATGCTTCTAATGTTGACGAAGTCATTTAAATAAATAAATAAAGTCGTTTATAAGTTTATGCATTTTCTGAAAAGTCATAAAATAAAGATAATGTGGCATTTATAAAAATTATTCATAAGTTTAATCCTATTCCCTATTAAAGTTAATATTGTAATGTATTAGCTAAAATAAACGAAGTAAATGTTGTCTTGATGAAATTTAATGATTCATGGTCTTTTGAAACAACGAATAACGATAAATCACTTTTTCACGTTAAGTTTCCAAAAATATTTCAGAGAATCTTACGTATATTAATAAACTTTAGAAAGTAATTTTGTTTTTTATTATTTTCTCTTCGTAAAGCTATGTCCGGCAATTAGAGATTAAACAAATTTTTAAAGGATTATGAAGGTGCTTTAAAAGATATTTATTATAATTAATTCGTTAATACTAATCCACTTTACAGTTTGTCAAATTTATAAATAAGAACTTCAAGAATAAATAAATAATTAAAGATTTCATTCATGATCAATACAAAATAATAATAATAATAATAATAATAATAATAATAATAATAATAATAATAATAATAATAATAATAATAATAATCCACTTTGTCAAATTTTTATATAAGAACTTCAAGAATAAGTAAATAATTAAAGATTTCATTTATGATCAATACACAAAAAAAACATAATAATAATAATAATAATAATAATAATAATAATAATAATAATAATAATAATAATAATAATAATAATAATAATAATAATAATAATAATAATAATTAAATTGATTAAACGTTAATTCGGGTAATTTTTGACCTCAGGTATAATTTTAAAAGTTAAAAGCAAGTATATAAAATGAAAAATGATGGATAATAATATTAAAAAATAAAATGTGAAACCTATAATTTTTAATCATGTGGCTAATTAATTATACTGTCTAAATAAATAGCTTAAAAATAAACTTAATTGTGTATGATTCTAAATTTTCTTAATATTTAAAATTTATATAAAATATCTAAGAGAGTATAGAAAAATTACTTCATCTATTATATGAAAAAGCTAAAAATAACTCTAAATATAAATCTAAAAAAATCTTGTAATGTCGACGAAGTCATTTAAAATAAAAATAAATAAATAAATGTATAAAGTCGTTTTATAAATTTGAGCATTTTCTGAAAAGTCGTAAAATAAGTATAATGTGACATAAAAAAAAACAATAATAAGTTTAATCCTCTTCTCTATTAAACTTAATATTGCAATGTAGGAGCTAAAATAAACGAAGTAAATGTTGGCTTGATGAAATTTAATGATTTATGGTATTTTGGAAAGATGAATAGCGATAAATCACTTTTTCACTTTAAGTTTCTAAGGAGATGTCAAAAAGTGTTACGTATATTAATAAGCTTTAGAAAAAAATTTTGTATTTTATTGAATTTCTCTTCGTAAATCTATGTCCACAAGAAGTCTTTCAGTTTAAAAACAATTTTTAAAGTATAAAGTATAAATTTTAAAAGACTTTTTATAGAATTATTTTGTATTAGTTAGCACTGATCTATCGTACAATTTGTCAGATTAAGACAAAAGAACGTTAAGAATGAGTAAATAATTGGAGATTTTATTCATTACCAATGCATAAAAAGGCAAAAATAATTAAAAAGCAAATGAGGGAGACATTAATAATTAGAAGTTTTTACATCTGATATTATTTTATCGTCCGATGTGATTATATAAAATGAAAAATTATGGATATTAATTTAGAAAAAAATAAAGTGTAAAGCCAATCATTTTTAATCAGGCATCTACTTAATTATACTGTTAAAATTATTGGCTTAACAAAATAAACCTAATTATTCATAATTCTGACTTAATTAAATTAATTTAGCTTTTTAAAATGAAATTAATATCTATGAGTATTTTGACAAATTACATAATACTATTATATGAAAAAAGTTAAAAATAAAACTAAATATAAAACTTAAAAATCCTTCTAATGTCGACGAATTCATTTAAATAAAACAAATAAAAATATTCATGCATTTTATATATTAATGCTTTTCTTAACGGTTATAAAATAAGTAATAATATTTGTAGCTTTAATACTTTTCTCTATTTAAATTAATATTTTAATGTAAAATTCTAAAAGCGAAGTAAATATTGTCTTGATGAAATTTAATGATTTATGGCGTTTTCAAAAGATGAATAACGATAAATCTCTTTTTCACTTAAAGTTTCCAAGAAGTTTTTAGAGAGTCTTACGTACATTAATAAGCTCGAGAATGTAATTTTGTATTTTATTGATTTTCTCTTCATAAAGGTAAGTCCGTCAAAAGAAATCCGTAAAAATTAGTTTTAATCTGAAATGCATAAAATTGTACCAATTTTTTAGAAATTAAATTTTTTAAATCATTTTAACGTCATTTGTAATATGAACTAACGTGTACTACTACAACTGACTGCCCTAAGACTGAAAAACATGTTAAAGAAAATTACATAATTTATATTAATACAGCTGCTTTTTAAAGTAGTCCAATTATGCGAATCTATAATCAACCGGATCGGCGTCGATCGTGATTGATCCGGATAATCAGCACTGAACTTAACTAGAAATTTTCTAATTAATAATCAAAAATGTCTTTCTCTAATAAAGACATATTCCAACACATAAATTATTAAATTTAGTTAAAAAAATAAAAAAATAAAAAATAAACAAAAAAAAAAGATTTTTTTGCAAAAATTATGCCTTTTTCAAAACGTCAAGCAATAAACAATAAATTATACATAAAAATCTCTCTAAAACATCAAAGTTACTCAATTTTTCAATATGTGATAAAAATAAAATACCTTTATTTATTCGCATTTCAACATGTTTCATAGCATCAGATTTCAACTTCAAAATAAATAAAATGATGACAATATTATCATAATGAAATTCAAATTAAAAGACTAATAATTACAAATCAGTCAAAAACAAGCATCATGAAATTAACTGCAGTATTAAAAATAGGAACTTCTAAGCACGAATTATTGTATGTTATTGTTTCATTTTTCTGTGTAGCATCTCTTCACAAATTTCAAGAAGCTCCATGAGTGTTGAATAATCGCAAATATTCTCGCTGCGTAAGAAGATCACTATTGTTTGTCGGGTAACTTATGGCAAATAAAATCCTGATGGATACTGTGATAACGATTTTGTCCGCATTGGTGTGTCTTTATGAGAAACGGGTTCGAGAAAAAAAAAAAAAACTCCAAGATGACAAAGATTGCTCTTGAATATACAGAATTTTATTGAAGTTCTCCAGGTCCTATAAACAAGTGCGCTGGCCAGCGGCAGGGCTCCACCGACAGCAGAAGCGTAGAAAAATCGTGTTACATTTTCACATCAAAGGATGAGAGCCGAATGATTACAAAAACATATTTTGAAGGCCCATGTTTTGGCGAATCGAATTGGTATTATTGTCAATAACGAACACTGGATGAACATTTTCGATGACAGAAGGCATGCATTTGATTTCCGTTACATAGATCTACAATAACAGTGGTCAAAGTGTAGAATTTGAAATAATTAACGCCAAACGAAAAAAAAAATTCGTATGGCACTTCAAAACCGAACAGAATGAAATCTTTACAGGTGGTTACCAAAAGTCCCACGTTATGAGAAGAGAAAATGAACATTAATAAAAAAATAAAATAGGAAAAATAACATGATACATCTGGTTTTTAAGCAAGTAGTGCTTTAAATATCATCAACCCAGCATAGAAACAAGCCTTTATCAAAGGTTGTTGCTAGGGAGTAAAATATACTTATACAGTTACATGAAAGAAACAAATATACGGTGTGGTTTTAAATATTCATTTTTTGAGATAACTGAAGTCATACTTTAAAAGGAAATGGACGTTACCAACTGAATAGAATTAGAGGCATTAAAAAATTGGTTTATTAAATAAAGTTGCAAATTTAGAGAAAATTGTAATTTTAAAAGGTAGGGGGGAGGATACCATTATTAAATAATATTCAAAGGGAAGCGTCTTTACAGATAAATTATTCTAGTTATTTTTAAACTATTTGTAAAGTTTGTTATATACTCTGCAAATTTAAATAGTAATGACAAACATAAAGCTCAAAACTAGATCAAAGAGCATATAGCAGAAATAAAACACAACAAGAAGACAATGGCTCTTCTCACGCTATCTAATAAAGAACATTTGCAATCTGATTTAAAAATAGCAGAATAATTCTCCATCACGATTTCAATTTCCTCCATTATCCAAGAATCAATAGAGAACTTCCATCTTGCTTCCTTAAATTTGTAAAGAGATGCTATGCAGAATAATGAAACAATAATATAAAATAACTTGCGATCACAAATTTTCATTTTTAGGCGCGTTCGAAATAATATAAATACGTAGCACCTATAATAGTCGTTCAGACCGTCCGTCTGTCCATCCATCTGTCTAACCGTCTGTCTTCATGTAATAAAGCAAAAAACATCCAACCGAATCATTTGATATTAAAAATACATAATTCTTGCATAATTTTGTAGATTCGTTTAAAATTTTATGAAAATCGGATGCATAGATTAATTACAGGTACAATCAAAATACACCGTTACATTAAGGCCAATAGGAAAAAATAGTTTCAGGTGCATTTAAAACTGCTAAACTCTTTTGAACATAATAAAATTGATAATGCATCTATGATATATAACACTACTAGAAAATATTGAGTTGTTTTGAAATAAACAATAATTCAATTTTATTACAATTTATGAAAAAATTGATTTTTTCACTTTCTTAACTACCATAGCAGGGTTTTAATACAGGAGCAGAAATAAGTATAGCGGAAGATTCTTAATGAAATGCGGTTTTGGACGTTAGGAAGAGATTAATGAGAATAAATCACTTTTTGACTTGAAGTAGGTAAGACGTCAGAGAATCCTTCGTATATTAATGAGATTAAGGAAGTAATTTTGTATTTTTTCACTTTCTTTTCTTAAAATTAAATGTGTCATCAGCATTTAGGTCGACTTAATCTACTTAGAGAATAAAGTATGAAGTTTAAAATGAGTTTATTTTAGTTTATTGGTTACTTTAAACCCTCCCATGTTTTTAAAAGTGTCATTTCAAGACATAAAGAGGAGAGTGGGGTGGTGTGAGACAGTGGGGGGAATGGGGTTTTTCTCTTTATGAATCCTTCTATTCATTAAATCAATCACACACAAGATCCAATCTTCAGTTGAAAAAAAATGTCTATCGGTATAAGCATGCAAATGTACATTATTCAAGAAAATCCAAAAAAAAAAAAAAAAAAAAAAAAAAAAAAAAAATCTTCATATAATTTTTATGCTTTCGGCATATAATGATTTGTTTATGCATATTTTATGTATAGATGTAATAGATTCTCTATTTGTGGTACATTATATTGTATATTATCTATAATTTAAAATAAGCCTAAAAGTAGTTTTTTTTTTATACAAGAAGTTTGATACAAAAAATCGAAGTGGAATGGAATGGGACATATCATTAAAGGGAAGAATGGAACATGTACATTGTACAATTCCTTTTTTTTTCATTACATGAATTTAAATTGCTAACATGAAAAAAATTTTAGAAGACAATCTATTAATTATAACATTGAAAAGTATATTCATTTACATCAAAATGTAAATAAATTGAATTGATTAGTTTTTAATGCCATTTATAACTGACAATCCTGAACTTTCATCCCATTCATGACGACACAAGAATTTTTTATTTCGGAACATACATTATACACTTACAATTTTTATCTGATTGTACATCTAACTGACACTAGGCGATTTGTGTCTTATAATTTTACTTTATTATCGTCCCATACCTCCCTGTTAGTGTGGAGGTTTGGGACGCATTTTGAAATTTTCAATTTCTTTAATTATAGATTAGCTTTTGCATGTTATGTTTGAATAATTTTCAGGGAGATTGAAAAGGGTTTTAACTTGCATTCTATAAATCAAAATTTTCGTCTTTGTGTCAAACAAAGTATATTTTCTTACTTTTATAAAACGCGTCACATTCCGCCCCATTTTCCCCTATCTTTTTTAAAGCTAATTAAAAAAAGGTATGAAAATAACATACATGAGTTTTGATTATTTAGATGTTTTCATTTTTGTACTTTTGGTGTAAACTTTTTAAAATCTGAGTTATTGTAATAAAAAATAGAAAGTTTATATTTTACACTCTATTCGAAGCAGGGCCCACGGAATTTAAAATGGTTAAATTTTTTGACATATTAATAATTGATCTAAAAAACAGAGATAAAAGATTGTGCTGCTAGATGCTGATGTAACTCAAAGAATACAGTGGTGGAAGGTTTTAAATAATATATTTTAAGCATAATAATATTATATTTAAATTTCGTGGGCATATATAGGCATCTTCTAAATTACAATAATACATAATAGACTGTATGTTGAATTAACAGATATGCATGGATAATTGTAAAGTTATACTCATTAAATTTAACCTATTAATATTATTTAATAATAAATGTTATCGGATAACGTCTTTCTAATTTTTATCAATTTGGACAAAATCTAAAATATTATTTCTAAGTTTAAATGGTTCATCTTTGAATAAAAGAGGCGTGTCAAAGTTTTTATCATGCGTTGGCTTTGTGGTGTGTTGGTGCTTGAAGCTTTCTGTGATATAAAATTCACTTTTTTAAAAATTCTGGTAGAGGTTTAATAAGTGGGAGATTTTGTAAATGATTTTCTGTACAAAAAGGAATTTTTCTGGTGCAGATAACCGACGTTAAACGCCTACAATAATTGAACAACCTCGTGCTTTGACTTTATTAGATGAACATGTTCCCTTAAGTCGAAAAGTATTTTAAGAAAATACTTCAAGCTATCGAATAACAACATCATAATATTTTTAAATATTTCTACTCTAGATATATATGCTATAATAGCAAGAATAAATCAGATTGCGAGGTCTATAATAGTACACATATAAAATTGTTTTAAGTTTGATAGGAAAAAAGTGCATCCGTTTTCTTTATTTACATTAATTATGGTTCGCACGTTTTTTATTTCTTTGTTTGCACTAATATTTTTATATGAAGTTCATTTATTAGATTTCTTTTTTCATTTTAATTCAAAATATTTTTAAGAGAAAAAAAAATTCTTAGCAATTCTTTAGTTGTCGAGATAGCTAAAGCATCCGAGATTAATTGCTTACATAAAAAACTACGTTATGATCAAGTTTTATATACCAACAGAGTAAGTGACAATTTATTTTATTGTTATAATTAACGAATTATTTAACTTTAATTCGTTAATTTGCTTCCCTTGTTTATGTATAGTTTTGAAATATATACTTAATATCACGCCTCGTTACTAAGTAAACTAATAATAGATTAATAGGAATCATTAGCTGAATTTCACTCAAACGATTTAAGGAACGACGAGATTAAAATTAATTAAATACACATGAAAATTACTATTTTATGAATCGAAAAAATGCAACTTATTTAAAAAATAGAAAATTTCTAAAAAATAAAAATAAAATAAAATAAAGTTTATTTCAATATTTGATTATTTAATTTATTTCATATGGCCAGCAATCAACCGAATGAAAGAAATCACTAACAATTAAATATATAAAATCAAACATTTTGCAGAATTTCACTGGCCTTCAATTTGTCTATTTTTGACCCCAGACTATTAGGGAACAAAAACTGATGTTCTCAAGTGGCATACCGTTTGAAAGCTTTTGTCTGTAAATTGTTAGGTAATCAATCCTCTTCTTTTATTTCCATTTTAATACAGTAGAGGGAATTTTAACCCTTTCGGGTCTGGTGTTTTAATTACAGTATACGTATTTTAATGGAGTATTATTTTGTTTTAAGAAATACTTTTGTTAATTTTTGCATGTAGTAATGTTAGAATATGTTTACGCATTTAATATACGACATTATTTATGTTTAGGCATTTAGTAATAATAAAAATTATTATTATTTACTTAATTCTATTTGCACCATTTGCGATTCTTTTGTTTTAAACACATATTTCTCCCTTTAAATTTAAAATAAAAGTTGATTTTCTGAAAAAAAAAATTACACCTAATGTAGCGCAAAAAGTATTTGAAAATTGGAATGCAAGTTAAATCTTATTGTAATACAATATTTCCAAAACATCTTTAAAAATTCTTCCTTACTCTATTCTCATACGAATAGTAATCGAATAGTAAGCAAAAGAATAATATTCGGTTTACATAAGACCGTGTGATATTCGTTAAACACTTACTGATATATTTGGATGTTCAGTGATAATAATATTAAAATAAAAGTAATTTTTTTTCCAAAAATTGAAAAACAAAATCGGACCCGTTCTTATGTCTTAAATGTTATTTCTTTAATTACTACCCTACACAATTTCCAAAAATCCCGAAAAAAAAATTACATAAAAAATCTCAACAAAACAGCTTCTCACCCATTTTCACATAGTGAGTGGGTGCGTATTTCAGACAAAGTCGACTTAAAGTTGTAAAATGATACAAATTTAAGGATATAATACAAATAATTTTAATTAATATAATATTTTTTAAAATATTGCTACGCCCCGGGCAACGCCGTTTGGTCAGCTAGTTTTTAAATTTAATATACTTCATATTGCAACTTAATTTTCGGTATCCATTTTTAATTTATCGAGTAAGATCTCGTACTTTAAGGAAATAAATTGTCTCAGACTTCAGATGGCTTGAATTTTGAATCGTCAAGTACGGGCTCAGAAAAAATAAAAGAAACAAAAATCAAATTTTTTATGCACAATTTAAAATGTATACACATATTTTATGTAAAACATTTTGAAGAGCTATTAATTTAAATGTTATTAAAATAAATACGACATTGCATTTCGAAAAGCCAGATTGGAGTCCCCTGCAGTTTAAAATCGATAACTGTGGTTTTATAATATCTAGAATCAAATAAAAGCACAACCAATATTGACACACCTCGAATATGGACATAACGCCATTAATCCATTTCATGAATAGCTATTTTATTCACAAAACGCTTTCTCAAAATCCCATTTTAACGGTCATAATTTCCTCGCTATCAGCAGAAATTCTCGCCTATTAAACGGAATAGGAATTCAGCACATTTATTCGAGCGCTGTCTACCCAAATAATTTAAAATTAATTCAGAAAGTTAATGAGAGGCCGTACGTAAATTATTGCTGACAGTTACCTGTCTATTTGAATACCTCTCTTGGAAAATTATAATGCAGTTAAAGGTATTTATTAACCCCCTAACTGCCCGGCAAAAGGGTAAAATTGTAATGTTGTTTTCTCTGTAATTTATTAAAAATATTAAAAAAAGATGTTTTTTCCAACCTGATACAAAATATGTTATTATGTAGAGGTGTGCAATCTTTGAGAGTATTAATCCTAAATTAATTTTTCAAAACTGGGTTTTATTTGTAGAATTATATTAATTTAAATATTGCTTATGCTGCAGTGAAACCTGCAGGTTAGTGTGCCAAAAAATCAGCCAGCGGCAGTCAGGAGGTTAATTTAATATAATCGAAATGTTATATAATTAATATCTACGGTGAAAGAAATAACCTATAAGCTTTAATGGTACTTCTAGGTTATCCCGTCGACCAAAAAATTATTGCCAAATTATAAGATTACATGCCAATAATGGATGATCGTGAATGTCACATTCAATGACATTAAATGCGATTCACGTGTTAAAAATGTCATTAAGTGATTTTTATTTCGACATTTTATTAATATTTTTATTAATATTCTACTAATTATTTGCTTTTTCGTTATTTAAAATAAAAATTATGTCAACATGTATAATTTGGCTATTTAGCGATTAGTAACATTTGGCGAAATTGGGCGACGGGATAACCTAGAAATACTGCTTTAATAGTAATATATGGAATGTTCTTAACATAGTAAAAAAAGTTCTTTTACAAACTCAGATTTTTTTTTATTATTATGAGGAAACTGAATTCAACCCGTTTATTTATATAGAAGTTTTAATGAAAAATCAGTTTGGTCTTGCTAAAATTAATAAGAAAATGTACATCTCGTAATTATTTAATTCGTCAGAAAATTGCACCGTCAGGTTTATTTTCATTAATGTTGTGCTTTTGTATGGAATAAATGTTAAATATTCATATACAAATTATTAAATTAATATTTCTTTTTATATAATTAGTATACATATAATAACATAAATTATTTCAGCACATCCTGATTAATATAATGATAGAATTTTAGAGTTATTATAAGTTCATATTATTTTCTGATCCTAAGATCGTGCAACATTGTTTTCTTTCTTTTTTAAATTAAAAGCATCATTTTAGAAAACGAAAAAAAATAACACTGTGAATATATTTTTGTGAAACAACATTACAAATGTTTTGTTAAATGTTTTAAATGTTATAAGGAATCTTCCATGGAAGATAAACGCTCAATATCTCGTTGTTTATATAATATAATGTATAACTACAGAATAAATAACTGTATCTTTTTCCAAATCCGCACTCAGGCACAGTATTAAGTGAGCGGTGTACCGTAAAAGACAGTGCACTGGCATTATATTCAGTGAGCGGTATGCAGAAAAGACAGTGCGCTGGCATTCAGCCAAAACGTCATCATTCAATACACAAACTCAAAAACATCGTGCAATTACTAGAATCATCTTAAAATGAACAAAAACAAGCGATTGTGTATGTTTTTTTATATATATTTCTTTATCCAGGACTGTATACTAAAGTGAATTTATTAAAAGTATAAACTTGTTTTGTAATCAAAAGTAATTTTCAAAACATTTCAAAATTTGAAAAATAAAGAACCTTATACATGGTTAACTCTTAAATAAAATATGTGCTTATACATCAATTATTTTTTATGACTTTATTTTCGAAAATAATAAAAATAAACAAAGAAATTAAAAATATTTAATTTAAAATTATGTTTAAATTATATATTTAAAATATTCTGCAAGAAAACTTTTACTGTTTAAAAATAAGAAAATAAATTTATTCTAACATTTAAAACACTGTTCTCAAATAAAACTTACAAATAATTTTAGAGTTTTAACTTGATATCTTCATTTTCTATATCAAGTAAATCTAAATGCATTAAATTTAATTTGTCTTTAATAACATCGGAGATAAATATTTAATGTTGCCAAGAGATATTATTGCTTTCAAATCTGCTGTTTTGAAATTAATAATGATTACTATTCAATCGATAGAGAAAACTTTGCCTATGTAAAGATACGGAACAATATTTTTAAAATAAGTTTTTAATTATGTTTGCAAGCAAATGATCAAATTTGTCATGAATAGAACAAGAAATTATAAGGAATGGTGTTTTTTTTATATAGAGATTGCACGTGTAATTACTTATTAAATTTTCTATAAAATAGTTACTAGAGAACATAAACTATCAAAATTTTGAATTTAATAGTTAAGTATGAAGTTCAATATCTTAATGTTATGGGAAACTAAATATATGTTTTAAAATTACAACTAAGTTTCAGAATTTCAAAAAATAATAAAAGTACGTGAATATAAAACATAATAAAAGGTTTATTGACTTAAGATATTTTTCTATTTATAACACATAGTTTGGTAATAATGCAAATTACATTAAACTAATACTAAACAACATTATTTAATTAGTCGTGTTTTAGGGATAACAACAGGACAAAGGTTTGAGGTGCGTAAGCTACCAGAAATATTTTAGAAAAGTACGAGAAACCATAGATACTTGCAATAAGTTTTGGACTCACTACTTTTGTGATGGAATTTTTAAAAAATTTCTTCATCCTTTTCTTCTTAAAATTTTGCAAGGCATTGGATTAAAAACAATCGTATCGAGCGATTTTCATCGAGATAACTCATATCTAGCAGTTTTGAAACATAAATTAATGACATAGAATATAGTAAAATCTGTAATGATGCCTACATTGTTAAAAAAAAAATTCTGTGACTTAATGAGAACCTGCCGGTAATCTTAATTCTTATGTAAATCTGTTATGTAAATCTTAATCTTAACATTAATAATCTTAATAATCTTAATCTAAATCTTAATATTATGTAAATTTTAATTCTTATGTAAAATTACAGGGATTAGAAAAACCGAGATTCTGTTTAGTATTCAGAAGTTATTCGGTAAATTTGCAACAGACTCTGTAATTTTACAATATTAAAAACACAGAAGACTCTGTAAATTTATTTTTAGCGATAATAATTTAATTTAGTTTTCAGAATTAATGAATCACTCAAATTTAAGTGATATTTAAAGTATAAAAATTTTTCGTCAAATTTTAAACTGTTGAGTTGTTCATTTTGTATACAATATGTTTCCAGTCGGTCGGGGATTTGAATAAGAGATAACTGGACATAGGAAGAAGGTTTTACTGACTTAGATACAGGAGTTCTTCATCTTGTATACAGAGTATATCTTTTATGATTCACTGCGGAGAAATCTATTGTACTTGAGCTTTTCGAAGATTTCGTTTCAAATACATTCATTTAAAAATTCGTAAAATATTTATTTTAATTTATTCTAGAGTGATGCATAATACCTATTAATTTTTAATCATTTTTAATTTTTTAAATAATTTGAGTAATAAATAAAAGGATTCTGCGGATTTCTTTTTAAATATAGAGTTTAAAAAATTATTGCATTGAAGAAAAGGATAGATAAATACAAGAAATATATTCAACAACGAAGACAAGACGGAAGCAGTTGGCGGAATGCACATTTGAATGGAAATTCAAATAATAGAAAGGCGTCTATTACACCAGAAGACAGACAAAGCATGTAAAAATTTAAGAAAAAGAGGATTATATTAGATTTTAAGATATGCTTTCCTTAATATATATTTACAAATTACCAGTAATATTATGTTTGCGGTATTTGTAAAAAAGTGTTTAAAAAATTTCTAGGCGTATTTAACCAATTCTAAAAAGGGCTGTGACATTCAAAAAATAGCCTAGAAGAAACAATGTTAAAAATATGAGGATTTTCTGGTATTTTGCACTGAGAAAAAAAATACCGCCTTCACTAAAATTAATAGTTGGTCATCTCAGGATCCTTAACCCCAGGATCCTTAACCCCTTTAGGAGGAACGTCTTTAGCGGATTTTTTAATGTTTTATCAACTATTTTTTAAAGCGGAAATTTTTTACTTAATTGAATCAGGAAAATGCTCGGATCAAATAAACCAAAATTTATAATAAATTTGTACAAGTTGAGAATAATCAAGGATTTTGAGCACCTTGTGCGGCACGTATACCATGCGCTTGTTTCTAAAGCATTAAAATAGAAATTCTAAAGGTAAATAGAAATATAGACTTACGGGCTATGCAGAATAGGGTAAACTAAACCACAAAGCTGAATAGACGAAGTGGTATAAAATTTCTAGACTCTTGTTCGTTAGGTAATTGTTTCAGTAGCGAGAAATTATCGCCTGATTTCTGGTTTCATAAACTAGAATTATAGTTTGTATATTGTTTATATAAATATATATTTTTTTGTTTTATTCGCATTTGAGCATAAAGAGGAAAACTTTTTCTCCCATTACATAAGAAATACAAAATCGAAATTTACGAAAAAAGCATATTTGTAATAAAATATTTTTTTACGGCTGAATACTTTGATAGCACATTCCAGAGAAAATTATATTAAACTCGCTTAGCTTAAATTAGTCTTTAATTAGATTTTATGCTTTTAATTGATTTACTATGTATGTGTCGAATCATTTCTACCTCAAAATACAACAAATTTTAATGTAAAACAAAAAAAAAGCCTTTTTAGTTACTTAGGATATTTTAGAAGATGGCAAATAAAATATGTGGCGCAACTGCAAAGGCAATAAAATATTGTAACACGAAATTTCAAAACATAGTGGTTGATTTTATGAGGCAATATACAATATTTATGACTGTTTTATTGCTGGAAAATATTCACAATTGCGTTAAATGCTTTTGAAATTCAAGTTAAGAAAGCGAATGCAGAACATAGTTGCAGGTATTTCACTACCGTTAACACGAGTTGATAGAGAAATGTGTAAAAGAAATGTTCGTTTATTTTTTCGTAAAATAATGCCGAATGTTAAAAATATATAGTAAATATTTCCTAGAATTATTTTATTTTACGAATCAAATCCTTTCCGTGAGTAACGCTGACGATATATTGAAGGTGGTAACACCTCAGTAATAAATATCGCATTTACTGCACTCTTTAACTTTTTTTTTCCCCTTTCAAATTTAGAATAAAGAAGTATAAGCTCTTATGGATTTTCAATATTTTATTGCATTTTTTAAAACATTTTGCATTTTTATTTTCTTATTAGTTCATGAACAATCGAGAAATGGCGTAGTAAACAATATGAAGAAAAAAAAAGGCTTGAAAACACGCAAAATGGGTTTGACAATTGTGACGAAACAAAGTCTACAAGATGAATTTTGCATTCTTACTGTTTTAAAAATAAATAATAACAATAATTTTATTTTTACAAAACGTAAGTCAATGACTCCGAATAAAGTACTAGAATAAAAAATTACATAATGCCTAATCTCCGGACAAATCCAATCTCTATTTTAAATCATATTTTCTTTTGAAATATGCATTATTAATACAAATTTATCCTATTATTGTAAATATTTATTTATGAAACAAAAATAAAGAATACTCTTTATAGCTTTAATTTTTGTTTTATTAGCATTTGAACGTAAAGTAGAAAACTGTTTTTCATATTGCATGGGAAATAAAAATTTACTAAATAATATCTAAATTACTTTACTAATTAATTTACTAAAAATCTAAATTTACGAAAAAGCATATATCTAATAAAATATTTCTCATGACTAAAGAATTTTTTAGCACATTCCGGAGAAAATTAGATTAAACTCGCTTAGCTTAAATTAGTTTTTTTATAAGATTTTATTCCTTTAATTATTTTACTATGTATGTGTCGCATCATTTCTACCTCAAAGTACAGAGAATTTTAGTGTAAAACAAAAAACCCTTTTAGTGCTTAGGAGAATTTAGAAGACGGAAACTTAAAAGTCTGGCGCAACTGCAACTGCAAAGGCAATAAAATAATGTAACGCGAAATTTCAAAACATAGTGGTTGTTTTTATGAAGCAATATACAATATTCATGACTATTTTATTGCTGAAAAATATTCACAGTTGTATTAAACGATTTTAACATTCAAGTTCAGACAGCGAATACACAACGTGGATACAGGCATTTCACTACTGTTAACCTATTATAATAAAGAAATGTGTAAAGTATTTTTTTTCTTGTGTTTTTTCGTAAAGTAAAATAGAATGTTAAAAATATGTAATAAGTATTCTTTATTTAATTTTTTTAATCAAAAGCATATTCGTGGGTAACGCTGGCGATGCATTGAAGGTGGTAACACCTCAGTAATAAATTTTGCATTTGCCGTACTTTTGAAATTTCTGAAATTAACGCAATTTAAATTTCTACAAATTCAAAACCAAACAAAAATCTTCTTTAAAACACCTTTTTTTGCAAAATGTATGTTAATTTAAAGTGTGTTGCGGTTTTAAAACGTAGTTAAAAAAAACATTAATATAGCATTCCGGAGAAAATCAGATTAAACTCGCTTAGCTTAAATTAGTTCTTTATATGATTTTATTTAATTACTATCTATGTGTTAAAACTTTTCTATCTCGATATAAAACGAATTTTAAAGTAAAACAAAAGAAACCCTTTTGGTACTTAGGAGAATTTAGAAGACGGCAACTTCTGCCGCAACTGCAAAGGCAATAAAATAATGTAATGCGAAATGTCAAAACATAGTAGTCGTTTTTATGAGGCAATATACATTATTTATGACTGTTTATTGCTGAAAAATATTCACACTTGTATTAACTGCTCTTAACTTTCAAGTTAAGAGAGCAAATGCAGAGCGTGGGTACAGGCATTTCACTACAGTTAACTTGAAATGATAAAGAAATGTGTAAAATATTTTTTTTTATCTTGCATTATTTCGTAAAGTAAAATCTAATGTCAAAAATGTATAGTAAATATTTTTTAGAAATATTTTATTTTATAAATCAAAATCCTTTCCGTGAGTAACGCTAACGATATATTGAAGGTGGTAACACCCCAGTAACAAATTTCACATTTACTACACTTTGTAAATTTCTAAACATTACACAATTTAAATTTCAATGTAGTAGAAACCAAACAAAAATCTTCTTTCAAAATAAATTTGTTTGCAAATATATGTCAATTTGAAACTTTTTGGGGTTTTAAAACGTAGTTCAAAGAAAATTTTCTTTTTGATATTTATCCAATTATGAAAGATTAATCTGATTAATATTAAATATATATATATATATATATATATATATATATATATATATATATATATATAGAATATATGTATAATATATATATATATATAGAATATATGTATAATTTGTTCAGCCTTATTTTCTGGCTAATATTACGAAATAAAATTTATACTCAGTCTATAAATAATTACAATTTTATAAGTAAATTTAAAATACATGCATTCGAACTTTGCCCTTAACATACTAAATTTATCAAAAAAGGCTGTTGTAAGCAGGAAAGTATTGCGATTTATACGACTATTTAATCATGATATTTTGCACATACAAGAACTCTTTTAGTGGTTAATAAAAAACTATATTACTCTAAAAATATTATTTGTGTTGCAATAAAGATAAATGAATCTTTCATAAAATCTGGAACCTAGGAACCCGATATCGGATTTTGAAACATGTAATCGCGAATGAGAAATGAGTAAACTAAAAAGTGACTGATATGTTTCTTTTAATTTCTCAGTTAGCGAACTCATTTTTTATTATTCATTATTTATTTATTTATTTTTGCCCGAGTAAATAATTCTTGTAACGTTCAAACATATTACAGACGCTTTACAAATATAATTTATTTCAAAACCATTGTAACTGAAATATTAGAAAAAAAATATGTATACATGCTATTCCAAACTAACACCTTTATTTTTCTAGTCAAACGCAAATATTTTAAGAAGAAAATATATTTAAAAATATGTATCATTATGAAACTAACAACTAATTTGATTTCATATTTTAAATAAAGCTTCTTATTTAAAAAATCTAACGTGAAAAGGCACCGGAATTTGACAAGTATCACACTAGGTGCAAAAACTAGTTTATAAATTTTATTCAGACGTGAATATTAACCTTAACAAATAGTTCACTTGTCGTAAAAGTAGGACAATGCAATTGTTGAAAACTAAAGATGTCTAATAAATATTCTGAACGTATTTGAGTAAGTACATTTTGTATTAAACTAACAAAAATGTAATAAATCTCTTTTTATAAAGAAATATTATTTGAAAATTTTAAATTTGCAGTTAATGCTCTTATTTTAATAAATTAATAGTATTTACTATGTAAATATACGAAAATTTTCTACATCTGTGTCTGGTTTCAGATACATTTCCCCATTTAATTTATTTTGCGAAATTTAAAAAAAATTAAGTGGAACAATAACTGTATTTCTTTTCCTTCTGGCAATTCCTTCTGATTCTCATGGTATTTTAAAAAAAGAAAAAAGAAATATGTGAAAAGTTTGATTTTACAACTATACTATTAAAAATTTCTGTAAAAACTCAGAAAAAATTCGAAACTTTTTCTAAATTTACATTGATTCTCAGATAAATGCATTCGATTAAGTTTCTCAGTCATCAATTTACACAAATTTCTTTTATACATTATATCTAATTCCCTGTAGAGGTTTCCATGTATTTATTAAATTATATTTTTATCCTTGTTTAATTTATTAAATCGAAATACACACTTTTATTTGCTTATTTATTTATTTATTGTTGTAATTTTATTCGAAATATTAAAATGTATATATATAGCTTAAATATTATTTATTTAGTTTTAAAGAATATTTTAGTATAATTTAGGAATAAATCTCATGAGATTTAGTGAGGATTTTCCCCCGTTGAATCATAAAAGACGTGTAAAAAATAACATAGATCACCAACAAAACGCTTAAACTAAATACCGACCAGGATACTTGGCTTAGTGGATCGCCACTGTGCTGGCTAAAATTCCGTACACTAATGCCACCTGGTGCAAGTAAAATCCGTCGTAAGTGCAAAGTCCTCAAAGTTACCTGTGAATTATACCTCTGGAGGTGCCTTGCCAGGTGAAGATCTCGTCATGAGACCAAAGTTCTAAATTACGAGACTAACTTCAGTAGCCTTTTGCAGTGCAAACAACAGGATGTAACGTTAAGTAACCGGCACAACAATGTATGCTCAAACGAGAAGCAAGTACTGCAGTTATGATGACATGCAAAGCGAAGATATCAGGTATATTGTGAATACCCGGCGATTAGGCGGTCACCCGCCCCGATACCTGGCATCTAACCCGTAAAGCTGAGGTATCTCAGCAGGTAGGAGCCTGGTCATCGGTTAAAAAAAATACTTACTTTGTATTCAAAAGCAATAGAACTTATAACTCAGTTAGTAAGGCGAGCTTACTCTGGCAAGTAGGTCTCGGGTTCAAACCTCAGGATGGCTACAAAAGAAATTGCGTTAAAGTTTAATGATACAGCTGGTTTATTTATTGGAAAATTCAAGTTCTTTGGAGGCTCAAGGGTTTATTAATTTTAAAACTTAAATTGTTATCATTAAGAGTAAATTTTGAATGTCTTGTGTATTTTTAATAATGTTAATTTACTTAGTCCATTGCACATTTACCGAATAACTTCTGTAATATTTAATAGAATGTCGGTTTTTCCAATAGCTGTAATTTTAAATAAGACTTAAGATAATGATTACTCGTTGATTCTCTGTAGTTTCACCGAAGATGTTTCAACTATATAGCCCTTACTTACTGAAAAATTTAAAAAAATCTGGATTTTTGTAAATTTAGGTAGGATATCTTGTTTAAAAAGTTGTATTAAATTTTCCTATTTAATTTTCCCGCGAAATTTATAAATGTTCAAATTAAACAATAAATATATTTCTTTATCTTGTGGGCAATGAACATTTGATTTCTTACACGTGTTATTACAAGTACTTAAAAAAAAGATTTTCTATTTAATTTGTAAGATTTTTTTAAATAATAAAATGACTTTTTTAAAATAAATACTATGAATAAAATTCGAATTTAAAACTGTTTCTCTCATTTTAAATAATTTCGGAATAATTACTGAATATATGAAACATTTTCTACATACACTTATGTTACCTGGCTTCAAGGATTAAATTATATTTTTCTCTTTAATTTCTGCCGCGAAATTTATGAAATTTTAAACGAAGCAGTTACTGTATTTCAATACCTTAGGGCAGGGGTGCACAACCTCTGGCCCGCGGGCCAAAATGATACCACTATTTTTATGCAAAATAATTTTCCTTATAGTAATGACAGAAACTTTGAGATTGAAGAAAAGAAACTCCGCTTTTCAAATATTCTGGTGGCAAACGATTTTCTGGTAAAAAGGTTGTGCATACTGCCTTAGGGCATATGAACATTGAATTATCCAAAAATCCTTTAAATAGCCCCACTCACGAATTTTTCCTTTAATTAAACTATAACTTTACGCAGTGACGAAAAAATATTAAATGATATTCAACAACGCGTACGAAACTGAGAATCTCTCCATAGATTAACGCGGTTTAAACTTTTCTTTTAATTACACATTGCTAGAACCCTTAGTAACAAAACGCATATGCAATTGTTATTGTTCTATTTAATTTTATCGCGAAAATTATAACATATCAAATGAAACAATAACTATATTCCTTATCTTGTGGATAATGAACATTCGATTTCACACACATGTGTGACACACACACATATATATATATATATATAGTATTTTTTCCTTTGTTTTTAATAAATACTATGAATAAAATTCAAATTTACAACTGTCTCTCTCATTTTAAATAAATCCGGAATAATTACTGAATATATGAAACATTTTCTACATGCACGTATGTTACCTGGCTTTAGAGATAAACTTCTATATTTCGCTTTAATTTCTTCCGCGAAAATTATGAAATTTTAAGCAATGCAGCTACTATATTTCTATATCTTGGGGTATATGAACATTACATTATCCAAAAATCCTTAAAATAGCCTCTGCGCATTCTCCTTATAATTAAACCATAACTTTACCCTGTGAAGAAAAAAAATTATATTCAACGTCGTTTACAAAACTGAGAATTTCTCCAATAATTAACGCTGTATAAACATTTCTTTTAATTGAACTTCCCTAGAGCCCTTAGTAATAAAACATATAAATAATTGTTGTTGTTCTGTTTACTTTAGTCGCGAAATTTATAAAAGTTCAAATAAAACAATAAGTATATTTCTTTATCTTTTGGATAATGTACATTTGATTTCATACACATGTCATTACAAATATTTTTAAAAAAATAATTTCTTTACTTTTTCAGATTTTTTCTAATAAAATAATTAAAAAATGAATAAATACTATGAATAAAATCCAAACTTAAGACTGTTTCTCTCATTTTAAATATAAATAGAATAATTACTGAATATATGAAACATTTTCTACATATACGTATGTTACCTGGCTTTAAAAATTAAATTTTCTATTTCTCTTTAACCCGCTAGTAGTCGCGACTTTTTTCGCAACGTCATTAGTCGCGCTCGGTCTTTTCGCCGCTGGCTCCCCGGATACAAAAAACGTAAAATAAGAAATATTTTTCATATAGTATATACATATAACATTTCAATGAAGATATAAATATACAATTTTCTTAAGTTGTGCATTTTAATCATGAGATTGGAGTAATGGGAAAAAGTAAAAATGAACAGCCATTGGGCATTGTTCCGTAGAATTTTTCGTCAATTTCAACTTTGTTTCTACAAATGTAATTGAAGGAAAAACAGAGATGTCCTGTTACTTCAATAAGGTGATACAGGTATCTTTAAAGTCAGTTACATGATAGATCTTTTTTGTATTTGTAATTGGGATATGAATTAGGAGATGATAAGTGATAAGGGCGGCGAAAAGACTGACACGCGACTACTGACGGGTTAATTTCTACCGCGAAAATTATGAAATTTTAAGAAATGCAGCTACTATATTTCTATACCTTGGGGTATATGAACATAGAATTATCCAAAAATCTTTTAAATATCCCGCCGTTTGCGCATTCTCCCTTTAATTAAACCATAACTTTTTCACGTGGAGAAAAAATATACATATATTCAACGTCGTTTACGAAACTGAGAATTTATCCACTGATAAACTCGGTATAAATATTTATTTTAATTACACTTGCCTAGAGCCCTTAGTAATAAAACATATAAACAATTGTTGTTGTTCTATTAAATTTAGTCACGAAATTTATAAAAGTTCAAATAAAACAATATTTCTTTATCTTGTGAATAACGAACATTAGATGTCATACACATGTTATTACAAATATCCTTATATATATTATAAATGTGAAAGTGTGTCCGAAAATTGGAATGAACTTGGCTTCAAAACGGATGGATTAATGTCTTTGAATTTTTGTATATAGATAGATTATTGGTCTGAAATGAACATAGGCTAATTTTTATTTATTTTATTCAAATATTTTTCTTAATAATTCAACATTTCACTATTTTTCATACAGAATAAATTGAAATTTTTTCCATAATATTTAATCATTTTCTTTTTTCGTTGCCAAAAAATAAAAAAACAGAATAATTATTTGTCTACTGTAATTAATTTTCAACTGAAAGATTTTCACGTGATAAAATAAAATGAAATAAATAAATGGACCCTATTCTGTTTTTCGGTTCGAGGTTAAAAACCGCGATTTTACCAATTGTGACGTCAGAGGAATACTGTTTTTCTTCTTATATCATGCAGACGATTATATAAAATTTCTTTTACACTTAGAAGACTTTACAAGAATATAGCTTCACACTTTTCAAGAATATTAATATTTTAGTAGATTTTCCAGATATTAATCCGTAATAAAAACAAATCTTTTTCTTTCTTTCGGTTCGAGGCTATCAAATTCAACTTTTTACCAATTGTGACGTCACAGGAATACTTTCCATTAAGAATTTTAAAAATATCAATGTAACGTCATATCTGAAACCATGTATAAGTTTTCAAATTTTCAAAAATTCTTTTTTTTTTTTCGTTTTACGGAAACTACTCCCTTTTTGACACTTTCTAACATGGTCTAAAAGTGTTTACGACTTCAACCTGTCTGTATACCGGAGGCCGAGTGCCTGGGGTCTGCCGTCTGTTTGTCCGTGTTTCAACTTGAGTAAATATAATGGGATTCATACGAAAATAACATACGTTATTGAGATTTGCCATATCATGTGCGGCATTGAAAATGAACCATGTAGCAATTATAGCAATAATCATAGGAGCACTCAAAAAGAGATTTACATTATTTTAAATTATGTTTTACGGCGAAAAAATCATTTGTGGTGTATTTTGATAATGTTACATAATTTTAAATGTAATGAAATTTACATGTATTTTTAAGGTTCACAAGAATATGGTCACTATCGAATATTTTAAGTACAGTACTTATAGTGTGCGTACAGGGAGCTCAAAAGTATTTCCATATATCATGGTCTGTGAAGAAAAGCCATTTGCAGCGTATTTTAATAATGTTATTTTATTAAGGTTATTTTTATAATATTGAAATTGATATCAGTTTCTGAAGTGCACTAAAACAGGATTTCTGTAGAAAATGGGGTGAAAAGGTTTAACATTCATTTACAAGATCACAGAAAAATGTTCGGTAATATAATAGTCTACAGGGGAAAATATTCCCAGCGTATTTTAATTGCGTTACACTATTTCAAACATGATGAAATTAATATACTGAGATAATCAATACAATGATAAATACTGAAATTTACTACAATATGCTTGCAGTTACGTATGATTTGCATCACATTTGTTGTTCCTTTACAAAGACGCATAAAATATTTTGAACCTGTGTCCAGATCTCAGATATTGTATCCAAAGTATGGTCTATTAGAAAAGATTGTGAAGGGCTTTTTCAATTATCGTATGTATTTTAAGGAAAACTAATGCATCCTGAAGTTCAGCTATATTTGGTATAATAACAGATGTTTGTAGAATTTAAATAAATCATGTATCGGACTATATAATAAACTGGATATATGGTCACCTGTACAATAGCGATTCCTGGAAATATGAATTCAATAATTTGAATCGGGTTTTTTGCTTGAAAAATTTAAGCTAAATATGCGGTCGTACAAATATTTGCACGTAATATACAGGACTGTGCAAAAGAATTCAAGTACGTTTCTGTCTATTATTAGACATTGCTAAAGGTGAATTTTAACCTTCGTTATACTTTTTCTAACTAAGCAAAATTTTAACATTGTATTTAGAATATTTACAAACACATAGATCATATATACAGCTGCAGAAAATTTTTCATGCAAAATCAATAGGCATTTTTCAGATAAAATTTAACCATTTTCCTTTCCTGTTGCCAAGAAAATAAAAAATTGGAATAATAATTTTTCAGCGGCAATGAATTTTTAATAAAAAACTTCCACGGAAAAAAAATATAATAAAATAATTTAAAAGAAAATAAATATGACGTCATGTTTGAAATAAAAATAAAAGGTATATTTTTTATAATATATTTAACAAGGATATTTGTTTAGTTAATGGGAATTTTTGTGTAAAATATGGCGACATAAATTAAAAGTAAAAAGAATGAAAACGAATTATAGTTTTAATAAAATGGTTCACTTATGAAAATGTGACGTCATAGTTGAAATAAAACAGGTACTTTATAGCAGTCGTTAAAAATACCAGGGGTATGAATATCAGTAGCTAATGAAGCGAGATAAATAATGACGTCATATTTTAAATGAATTAGAAATATTTTTTACTTATACTAATTAATAAGTTATAAGTTACATACAAATGAATATTTTTATTCAAAACTCATAATTATCAATGGAAGAAATTTTGTGGGAAAAAGGCGGAAAATAAAACTACTAATTAATATATTTTTGGCACGATTTTTTAACACTTTCGAATAAAGTTACAAAGTTATTATGCTTTCGGTTTGTCTGTCTGTCTGGTCGCTTTCTAACTTTCGTAAATATACTCCGATTTCCATGAAATTTTTGGACGTTATTAACGTTTACCTAGCACGAATACTTATTGAAAATGAAGTTTTTACTATAATTAGTTTATTTACAGGGATAATCAAAAAATTTCCTTACATTACGGCATTTTGGGGAAAAATCGTTTTAATTAAATTTAACGATGTTACACCCTGTGAAACATATTCAAATTTATATGCATTTACAAAGTGCACTAAAATATGCATTTTGTAAAGTATGTAGTGAAAAGGACACTTATTATTCATTTACAGGGTCACACAGAAGAATTCCATTGCATAAGAATAAAAAAAGAAACAGTTTCCGACATATTTTAATTATGGTAAACGATTTCATGTATAATCAAATTTATATACGTTACTTAGGCTTAATGTGAGTTATTTCATGCATAATACGAAGTGCATAGCATTTACAGGGACACACAAAAGATTTCAAATAGTATATATTCTATCCGAAGTACTGTATATGATGGATGATGACTGTTGCATGGATGAAATGCATTTTGAATTATGATATGTGCTTTTAAGTTTCGCTAAATGTATGCATATTAAATGAAGAGTATAAATGGTAATAGTTTAAATAGTTAAATTTAGATATACAGGGTTACACAAAAGATCTTGGAAAGGTTACTAGATATGAGCGTAATTTACTCAAAGGCGGTTTTTAAATAAAATATGCATTTTTATTTTGAACTGCATTTAGTAAACTAAGAAATGTTTGTAGTATATATGTAAAATGATATACAGGGTCCTGCAAAGAACTGGATACAAGATTGTCTTCGGATGATAATTTCTGAAAATGTAATTTAGGTAGTAATAAGAAATGTTTTTGTTTGAACTAAATTTTAGAAAGATACTTTCGTGTATTAAAGGCACTTGGAAAACAACAGGGCTGAACAAAAATATTCAAGAATGTTTCTATCTATTAGTATTAATCGCTGAAAAGAAAATTTTAACCAGCAAAAAAATTAGCAAATAGGGATCATCAGAAGTCTTTTACCATAAATTCGCGATAAAAAGTTAATTACACATGCTTTTCATCATCGAAATTTTTTGCTTGATTGATCAATTATTTCTTCTTTAAATGTTATGTGAACGAAGTCACGGGTAACTGCTAGTATAAATATAAAAAATAAGATTTTTTTCTCTTTTTTCAGATATTTTTCTTTAACAAAAAGATTTTTTTTAATAAGTAATCTGAATAAAATTCGAGTTTAAAACTAGTGCTCTCATTTTAAATAAATCCGGATTAGTTACTGAATATATGAAATATTTTCTTCATATACGTATATTTCCTTGTTTCAAAGATTAAATCCTATTTTTCTGTTTAATTTCAGCAGCGAAATTTATAAAAATTTAAGTAAAACAGTAACTGTTTTTCTTTACCTTGGGGTATACGAACATAGAATTATCAATAAATCCTTTAAATAGCCTCGCTCGTGCATTTTACCTTTAATTAAACCATAACTTTACCCGGTAAAGAATTTAAAAAATCAAATAGTATTCAACGTCGCTTACGAAACTGAAAATTACTCCACTGATTAACTCGTTCCAAACTTTTCTTTTAATTACACTTCCCTAGAGCCCTTGGCAACAAAACATATAAGCAATTGTTGGGGTTGTTCAAAATATGAGCTTAATTTCAACAAATATTAACGGATGCGCTACTTTGCCTATAAAGTAACTCGGTGTAAAATGCAATAATGTATTTAAATTTGTAATGATATTGAGTTTTTAATATTTTTATAAAATAAAAATTTTAAATAGTTCTGTCTCACAATTTTATACTTTAGCGATTAGTTTAATAATACGAATTCCGAAATTTCTTGTCAATTTTTAGCACAATTATTATCAATAGAAACTTCAATTATTTATATTTAAAGTATAATATAATAAAATACTTGCATAAAAATCAATATATATATTAGTTTTAATTTAAGAGAAAACCTTTAACTTAATTTTGGACAGCGAAAGATTTTGCAAACTTTCAAATAATAATATTCCTATAATTTACTGCGATAATATCGATGGTTTTACAATTCAAAATTGTAAAAAAAAAAAAAAAGAATATGGTGCTTCTTTTTGCTAGTTTTCTTATATTAATTGCTTCCAAATGGGCCATCAACACGATACAAATTATCTAATTATATATAAAATAGAAACGAAAATTTCGTTCTGTTTCTCTACTACTCAAGTTCTACTGAATGGATTTTGATAGAAATTACACCAATAAAGGAGTCCGGGGCGCATTTTAAAATAACTTTTATTTATTAAGCTAAAATTTTGATTTTGTTAATGGCTATCCATTTTATTTGTAAGCAAAATCACATGATAAAATTACTCAATTTTTTTATTTAAAATTTTAATTTTATTAAAAATGTTGGTTAGTTTAAAATAGTTATAAATCAAATTATTGTTTGCAAAATGTCATTTTTTTTTACATTGAGATACATAGAAATATAAAAATTTTAATTTTGGCTCAACATTTTAAAAATATTAATATTTAATATATATATAAGAAGTAACTTGCAGTTTAATAAATTTTAAACATCAATATCATTATCTATCTATCTAATTCTGCTATATATGTAAAATATAAATGGGAATATCGTTGTGGGTCCGTATGCCTTGCTCTGATAAATGCACTTTCATAAGATTTAATATGTTACTCAGATATTTTTTCATGGGAGATTTTATTATATAACAAATTGTTATATGTTAATTACAGCTAGAATTATGTATATATGTATTTTACAATTATATAATCAGTAAAATCCGATTATGAAAGATAGATCTTTTTGGAAGATTCTGCAGAATTGGATTTAGACAGAACTTGTCCTGTTATTTAGGTAATTTTAGGTGTGTTTTTAGTATGTAAGAACGTACTGATCTGCATTGTTTAGTAATAAAAATATGGCGGGAAATTATATAGTCCGTTTTATCATTCTAAAAAAATCCTGTTACGAATGATCAATTAAAAGGAGTTTATTGGCTGAAAATTTGTCTGCGCATTAGAAAATGTAATAAAGCAATGGAGTTTATATCGTGGCAACAATGCGGAAGGACATTCCAGGTAAAGGTCCAAGTTGCTCTAAATCACAATGTCAAATTCATTGATTTATTTTGTGTGATTCGAGGTTTGTTTGTATAGACACACAGGCATAGCAGGGGAAGCCTGCTATTTATTAATGTATTTTTCATTAGAGATTTAATGATTCATTAGAACATTTAAGTATTTCCTTACACAACGGATCTGTAATAAGCATATAAGAAATGGTCAGAACGCGATGAAAATATATCACAATTTGAAAATCGTAAATCTTGCAATATACTCCTAACTATATAAAACTTCTTCATACCTTAATTACAAGGAAAACTATTTCGTTAGTTTTTTATATAAAGATTTTTTTTATTTATATAAAAGAAACAAGAATTAAATCACATTTAGATTACATTTTGATGAAACTATAAAAATAATTACACTTTCTCTTGTCTAATTGTCATTAGTCCAATCGTCTTTTACAAGAATTGATTATTTCGTTTTGTTCATATTAAACGAAATTGGTTATTTTTCATTTTTTTGATTTAAAACTAATGAATACATGATTAATTTCTGCGGAATCTTTTGAAAATTTAACCATTTGTTTACAAAAAGAATCAGTAAGTAGCATATGAGAAATCATCAGAACATGGTGAACATGTGTCACAGTTTTAAATATAATTTCATTTCTGCTGAATTCATTGAAAATTTAAGTATTTTTTTTTTATTTTTTTACAAAGAATCAGCAAATAGCATGTGAGAAATAGTGAGAACATTGCGAAAATATATCACAGTTTTAATATCCCAAATCTTGCAATATTAGCTATATAAAACATCTTCATATCTTAATTATAAGGAAAACTATTTCGTTCGTGTTTTATGTAAAGCTTTTTCTCTTTCTATAAAAAAATAAGAATTAAATTAGCTAGTATTTTGCTAAACGACAAAAAAATTGCAATATCCATTATTTAAATGCAATTATTCCGATCATCTTTTACAAGACACTTACACATTATGTTTCGTTCCACTTAAGACAAAATTCATTATATTTTCTTCTTTGATTTAAAACAAAGAATACACGATTAATTTCTGCGATTTTCTTTGAAGATTTAAGTGATTGTTTATAGAAATAATCAGTAAATAGCATATGAGAAATCATCAGAACATGGGGGAAATAATATCACTGTTTTAAATATAATTTCATCTAAGAATATATAAATCAGAAAAAAAATTATAGTTATAAAATTGTAAATATTTTTTTTTTACATTTTATTTAATTTGTACATCCTTTACTTTATATAATGTGATTTAATATAAATGTCGTTTCATCTTAAATATGAATAGCTCTGTGTAATGTTTGTACATAAAAACCATAAATAATGTGTAAAAAAAAAAAAAAAAAAAAAAAAAAAAATCAGTAATAATTTTAATCATTTTTTTGTAATGCTGAACGCTATGAATCTGTCAGCAACAAAGAATGTATTCTGAAATCAAATTTTGAATACTTATTTCACATGTTATAAAATTATTTACGAGTGCTGTTTCAAAGCACAAACCCTATTCAAAAAAATTATTTCATTTTTTCCCATGTTGTTTACAAATTAAAATAGCAAATATTAAAAAAAAAAAAAAAAAAAAAAAAAAAAAAAAAAAATGTGATTTAACAAAGTAGAGCAACCACTTGGAAAAATATTTTTTTTAAGATTAAAATTTAAAATTTAAAAATAAGTCATATAAATGTATAAACATAATTATCCCATTATTTCATCACTCGTTTTCTCTGTAGCATCAGTCATTAAGTATTGCTTGGAAACTTACTCCAAACAAATGGTTGCTAATCTGTGTTTCCTTTTTTTCCGTTTGTTACAGCTAAAATTTATAGTTATACATCTAATAATAAGCGCCGTAACATTTTCTACGAATTGTATTAATTAAGAAATCTAGCAAAGCATTTTTTTGTGTGTGAATTTGTTTCTGAGAGGAATGCCATGATTGACGTCACGACTGTGAGCCTCTATGGATCTGTTCAGAAGTGCAGTTGCAGTTCACTCCGGAATTTAAAAAAAAGATACAGACATCACAAGGTCTATTCTCGACCGAAAACAATAACCCATTTCCAAATGGTTAGTAAGAGTATCAATATGTTAACTTAAATTGCTTTAAATTGCGCAACACATCTTCGTTTGAATTATTATGCAATCAAGTACTTGAATGAATTAATTATACAATGCTTTCATTTTAATTGCATAAGTGAATGGATTGCATTACCAACAAAGTTGTGATTTTTATAATATATATATTAACCCTCTGACTGCCGAGAAAAGGTGCAGAATTGCAATATTGTTTTCACTGTAATTTATTTTCAATGTCAATAAAAGAGGCATTTCGCAACATGGTATATATATATGATTTTTTTTTATTTTTTTTTATTTATTTATTTTTTTTTTTTTTGCGTATATGCTTATAAGCCGAAAAGTTAGAAAAATAACTTAATTTTTTAAAACTGGATTATACTTCTAGAATTATATTAATTTAAATAAAATTTTAATTGCAGTGAAAGTCACAGCCTACTGAAGAGTTATATGAATTCGCTCGAAAGGTAATATTAATGGAACTATGTTTTATTTAAAAATTTCCCTACGTAATCCTATCTAGAAAGATAATCTTTTAAGAGAGGCTTATGAAATCTGATTCATATTACTTATAAAAATAACATTTATTTTCCATTCATTTAATTTCAAACTAAGGAATGTATGCATATTTTCTGGTGAATTCTTTGAAGTATACGTCGACTAATTTTTTCTGTAAATAACATAACGTCTTCAGAAAATGAGATAAGTTTATTCTGTTTTAAAATTTAGTCTTGTATAGGCAAATATAATTCAGATGGCTTATAAATTTATCAAATTTTAAGCAAAATTGTTACGTTATGTTTCTTTTGGTAGCTTTAATATTTATACATTACCTCTTTAAATATTTTTAAGTACATATTTTGTAACCAATAACATAAATATCTTTATGTAAATTTGAATTAAGTAAAGTTATTTATATAAAGCTTTTTTTCTATAAAAGAAATAAGAATTATATCACAGTTAGGTTACATTTTGATGAAAGTATAAAACACTTACAGTTTCTGTTGTCTAAATGTAATTATTCCGATCAAATTTTAATAAGACACTTAAATATTATGTTTCGTTTATCTCTTTCGTTAACAATTGTTTATCTATCATTCTTTTGATTTAAAAGTAATGAATACATGATTGATTTCTGTGGAATCTTTTGAAAATTTAAGCCTTTGTTTACACAAATAATCAGTAAGCAGCATATGAGAAATCATCAGAACATGGTGAACATGTGTTACAGTTTCAAATAGAATTTCATCTGAAAATATATAAATTAGAAAAAAACGTATAGATATAACATTTTAAAGGAATTTCTTGTATTCAATTTCATTTGTTTTTTTCTTTTCTTTAGATAAGGCATTTGAGTATAATAGTTAAGAATACGTTGTTTCATCTCAAATAAGTAATAATGCCAAGTAATATTTGTAGATAGGAAACATAAGTAATATTTACAAGAAAAAATCTATATTAATTTTAACTATTTTTTGTAATACTGAACTATATAAATCGTTAACAACCTGCAGCCTAAGATATTGAGAAATCTAATTCAGCATACTTATTTTAAATTTTATTAAAACTATTCACGATTGCTTCTTCAAAGCAAAAATCCTATCGAAAATGTGTTTCGTTTATGTTTTCACATTATTTAAAAATAATAATACGAAATGAAAAAATAAATGTAATTTTACAAATTATAACAAGCATTTAAAAAATGATATTTTCAAAGACTAAGATTTAACTCTTATAAATGAATTATATATAATAAATTGATTGTAGATTCTACCATTACAGAATTCAGTTTCGCTTCCGAATAAAAAAATATAAAATCGACACAGGTCTTTTAGAAGGGCGACCCCCGTTTAGAATGCAATGAACTAACTTAATTTTTCTTGTGTTTATCAATATAATAGCAAACAGAACGACGTGAAATACCCAATTGATTAGCAATTTCTCTCTGAGACATTGGAATTGCGGAGTAATAAAGAGATACAATTTGACGTGCTACTTCTTCATTGACTAAATTCATCGAAAACGAATTTTTTCTTTAGTTTAAACGCTCTTTAATAGCCTATGTGAAAAAGGAAATGCATTTTAACAATAAAATTGTATGAATGTCTCGTTTTAACGGCCAGATTACGAAACTAGTCGTTGGGAGCCACCGTAATACTTACCCGTCATGAATATGCATTGTATAATATGTGAAAATAAAATATGTGAAAACTATTTATAAAATGCATTGCGATTCCAAGACAATATTTAAACGTATATTTAATCATTCTTAATGTACATAGTAGTGCACCATTAATGAATTGCTGATGAACCCATTTCAACAAATTATGTAAAATACCAAACTACACAAGTAGTACCGGATTGCGTAAAAGAAACATCCTTATAACTCCAAAAACAATAATCATATTAACTAACAGTTTACTGCGGCAGATTAAGCGTCTCATTTCCAATTAAAACATATCTTTGAATTGAAATTTGAAGAAAATACAGGGTCATGAAAAATCGAAGAATGTGGAAAACATGATTACAAATATCTCGGCAACTATTAATCCGACCGACTTCGTTCTTGATGCAAAATTTGTGTTATTTTATTGCCTTTTGCGTCCTTTTGTTAAAATGAAAAAAACCGAAATTTTTTATATGCATTTCATCAGAACGAATGTTTCGAGAGTCCGAAAAAGATAGTTCCAGGTAATCGAGGTTACTGATATTAAATAGGCTTCGTCCTATTCTTTTTTACTAAGTACATACAAAATTTTAAGTCTCTATCTCCATTTTTTCTTTAGATAGAGCGTTTATAGACCGATAGACAGACAGACGGACGGCAATTTTTTTTCTAAAAATATGTTTTTCGGAATTTCCAGTATCTGAAACGGGTAAATCCGTCAATTTTTTTTTCGATTTTCAAAACGATTGCAAGGCTTACCCTATACTGTGTATGATAGGTAAGTAAAAGTGGGCCACAATTTTTGACACGACACTTTTTAGCTTGTATGAAAGAAATAGCATCGGAGGCTAAAAAAAAAACTAATTTCATTTTTACTATGACATTATTTTCACTAACTGAAGTCATCCGAAAGTAAAATCTCAATATCAGTGTCCATAATGAAAAGAAATATTGAAATGTAATATCGTTATGAGTAAAAATGCGATGTTTTAAAAAGTGACGTCATTTTCTCTTCAAATGTTTTTTAAAAGTTATTGTTATTAGTAATATGAAAAAGGCGTCCGTAATAATATTGTAAATCCCATTTATCTGGATTCTGAATGACATCATTTTCCTCATTTGAAAAATTTCTTATTTTGCTTTAGACATTAATTTTTATCATAAATTATTTTCTGTTATTTTATTTACATTATTAATATTATTTCTTAGTAAATATATATCTTTTACCCCAATTAGTGCATAATTATACGCAATTCATTTATTGTGGTTAAATTTTGCGAAAACAATTACTTTTTTTCTTTTAAATGCGAGGACATGTTCACTGATGAGATCAAGCTTCTGATAATGGAAAATAAGTTTTTATTATCTAGAGAAAAGCTAAACTGAGTTGCCACCACTTCAAGAAATATCGTAAAAAAGCATTTAAAGTTAAAATTAAAATATAAAAATAGAAATAAATTAAAAAATAGCTAAAATGGGCACAACTACAAATAAATAGCTTTCATTTAAAAAAATAATTATCAAAATCGGTTGAGTAGAAAATTCAGGGATGATGACACGACATTTTTAGCTTGTCTGAAAGAAATAGCATCGGAGGCTAAAAAATAGCCTTAATTATTTCATTATTTTATCATTCTTTTTCAGTGTGACGTCAGCCGTTACGTATTGATTGGAAACTGACTGCAAACAAACGATTGCTAAACTTTTTTTTTCTGTATGTTACAGCTAAAATTTATAGTTATAAATCACACCTATTTTTTCTTCTATTACTTTATAAGTAGCGGTAACATTTTCTATAATTTTTATTAAAAAAGAAATGTAGCATAGCAGCTAAATATTTTGAGTCAGTTTTCAAGAGAAAGTGCCATAACTGACGTCACGACTTATAACGTCTATTTGTCTCTTCAGAAGTAAGAGGAAAATCCAAACTGTAGCTCCAATCTGCAAGCCTGATGGAATTTTTTCCTATGGTCGGGGTCTCTTCAGAAGTACAGCTCATGACATGCGCGCGCGCTCAGAAGTTTTTGCCATGCAGTACGCCTTATCGATGAAAGTGATTTAAAAATAAAATGCGGCCATCAACAGGTCTATTCTCGACCAAATAACAGTATCGATATGTTCAATTATTTGCGATAAATTGTGCAACTTACCTTCAGTTGAATTATTATGCAAACAATTATTTGAATGGATTAATATACAATGTTTGTTTTTTAACCCTCATGATGTGTTCATTTGAATATACATTATTTCATATAAGCCGAGCTTCCAAGTTTCCTACGGGTATTTTAATTCTTCAAATGCTTCTTTTTGTAATTTGAACTTTTCAGCGATTTAGCAGAACAACATTTTCCCTAAAATAATAGTTATATTCAAAACGCCGCATTCTCAACAACTCAGAACATAGCTTTTGGATCAAAATAGACCCGAACACTTTAGCAGAAGTAATTGTATATATATATATATATATATATATATATATAGCATTGTATGAAATAGTAATTGTTGTAGTTGTTTACTAATTCATAGTAATTGTATGAAAATATAGCATTGCCAATCAAAGCTTTGATTTCATAATGTATGTTAAATGGTAATATAACTATGCATTATTTTAAAATTCCCTTGCGTAATTGTATCTAGAAAGATGATCTTCGAAAAGATGCTTTTGTATACTGAGTCAAACCACTTATAAACAAAATATTTATTTTCAATTTATTCAATTTAAAACTAACGGATGTATGGATATTTTCTGGGGAATTCTTTGAAGTATACGTCGACTAAAATTTTCTGTAAATAACATGACATACATCATTATAGAATGAGAGAAGTTTATTCTGTTTTAAAATTTAATTTCGATTGGGTAAATGTAATTCTGAGGGCCTATAAATTTATCGAATTCTAAATAAAATTGCTATGCTATGTTTCTTTTGAAAGTTTTAATATTTTATAGATTACCATTTTAGGTATTTTTTATGTACATGTTTTCTGGCCTATAAAAAAAATCTTTATGCAAATTTGAATTAAGTTAAGTAAATAGGTAGCACATTTGATGCAAATAAATAAATATAAGTGACATAATATGTCCGATGAGACAGTGTAATGGATGTTTATATATTAAACAGAAGTTCAAAAATCTGCCAGCAAGCAGTCTCTCACTATTAAGTTTATTTCCTTACTTTTTGTCTAATATTTAGTCTAAAATTCTTGTAAGAATGTTATTTAATTTTAAGAGACGAAAACATTTTAATTTTCACGGTGAAAATCTACCCGCTGGCACCAAGATACAGTATTGAATCTTTGTATATACATTATATACAGTACCGGTAAAAAAAATGTCTTTAAAAAAACACCATGCACATTATCTACTTTTGTTCTACTTCAGATAATTTTAGTAACCGCATGTCATTTTTTAAGTATAACGATGATTTAGCTGAATACTAATGTATTATCTTCCACAATACACCGTGCACGAATACTAGGTCTAAATGCTGACACAGAAATGGTAGCTACCGAAAACGATTTTTTTTAAACTTAAGTATGATCCCTTAAATTTAGACATCAATATCTTTTTTATAAAATATTTCTTTTTGAGGAGTTGGATTTTAGAAAAATTAAGCGAAAAAAACTTCAAAAAAGTATAACACTTAAAATTTCTAAGTGGGTGAAAATAAGTTTGGGCAGGATTTGAACCAGGTATGTATTGGCTGCAGCCGACAATACTCTTTCAACTGTGTCATATAGAACGAATACTGAAGGACTAATTCAACCAATTAACCTTAACGAACACACAATGACACCAGATTGTGTAATCGTTAAAGTTGGGTGGATTATTCCTCCAGCATTAGTCATTAATCCCTCGAAGATGATTCAGTTAAAAGAGCACTGGCCGTTTCTGTGCACCCCTGGTTCAAATCATGGCCTAGACTTATTTCACCCTTTTTGAAAATTACATGTTTTTTTTTATTTATTTACAGATTGAATAATCGTGTTTTTCATTAATTTCATATCGAAAAAAATATTCGTGCCAAAATTTAAGGAACGATACACACGCTGAAAAAGCCGCCATGTTTGTGTTAGCCCACTGGCCTAGAATTCGAGGGCAGTGTACTGCGAAAGTCAGTGATTGACATTCAGTAAAATCATCGTCCTCCAATACATAAACAAAAAAAAAATTATACAGTTACTAATATTATATTAAGATGAAGTAGGCAAATGTGCATGTTAAATATACAGGGTGGTCATAAAAAAAACTGCCGAATATGAAGCTCTAGCGGCCAGTCCGTTCAACCGATCGAAGTGAAATTTCAGATATAGGTATTCAAAGGTATGAGCTCGAGATTCTGTGAACGGCAACAATATGGCGTTCACGGTTACGGTTATAGTTACAGAAACTCGAAAATTTCCAATGGCAACGCCCATTTTTTTCCTCGCAAAATGCTCAGCGCATGCGAAAACCCTAAAGAGCGTTAGAACGGTATGGTTAAATTGCAATAAACGGACGCGTTATGCTCGCCGAAAATCAGCTCTACGAACGGCCCTCCAAAAACACGACCAAGGCTCACGAAGAAAGTCTGAATAAGACTGAGACAAAATACCAATGACGGAACATCGTTTGATAGATGTTCAGCGTAGAAAACGGAGAAAAAGTAGGGTGGGAATGTTAGTTCTGCAGTCGGAGCTTGCAGATGCCAGCAAAATGACTTCGTGAGATGAATGTTGAGAAAACCTGGCGCATTTAGCACCGAAACCATCGCCAAATACGTGGTCTATGGATTTCACAAGTTCTTCGTGATTTAGTGATGAAATTCGAAGAAATTGGCTGCACTTGTGATAGTCTGCGATCCGGACAACCAACTGTTCCCAGGAATACTGTTATGGAAGAGCATCACATAGTGACCATGCAAACAACAAAAGGTGCATCTCGTGTATTTGATGTACCAAAATCAATGGTCTTAAAGTTACTACGCTCTGTAATCCACATGTTTCCTTACCGGTACCAGCGCGTCCAGATATTGGAAGTGAGAGACCATCAACAACAGACTTTGTTAATGAATTTCTTATCCAATATGATGGAGATAACGATAGGCTTCTTCGCATATTATGAACGGACGAGGCACATTTCACCTTAACTGGTAAGGTCAATGGCCTCCGCGATCCTCCGACCTCACTCCTATGGATTTCACGTTCTGTGGATATCTAAAATCTATAGTGTGCATATGTAATCCGAAAACTTTGCTGGATGTGAAAAATTCTATTATTCGTGAGATTGCAAACAACCCTCATGCGATGTAACGTTCGGCGGTATTGTCCACAGACGCCACCATGCAGTGTGTGATTGCCTGTGATGACACCCATGAGAAAAATGTGTAGTGTAATCATAAAAAGTTTACTCCGATCTGTTTTGTAATCAGAGATTAGTGTACTTACTCTGTGTCACATGCAAATTTATTCCTTGCGCCTCAATCGTGTTTTTTTTTTTTTTTGGGGGGGGGGGAATCGCTGAACAGTTTTTTGGACGTGCATAACGTGTCTGTTTCTTGCTATACACGCACGGTTCCAACGTTCTTTAAGGTTTTCGCATGCGCTGCGCATTTTGCGATAAAAAAAATTGGGTATTGCCTTTGGAAAATTTCGAGTTTCTGTAACTGTTACCGTAACCGTGAACGCCATTTCGTTGCCGTTCACAGAATCTCGAGCTCATACCTTTGAATAGCTATATCTGAAATTTCATCTCGATCGGATGAACTGACTGGCCACTAGAACTTCATATACCGGCAAAGTTCTTTTTATGACCACCCTATATATATATGTTCAGAAAAGTTTACATAAATTTATAAAGTAATAAAAATTATTTACGACAGCTTGAATAAAGTGGATGCAAAGACAGCAAAGTTGAATTTTTCAAAAATGAAGCGAAAAACCATGTAAAAAATATTTCATAAAAAAATTAAGTAACTATACACTCGCCGAAAAATAACACGCCATGCTTGTTTCAGCGCAATTTATGAGGTAATAAAAATTATTTGTGAAAGCCTGAATAAAACAAATGCATTTTCGTCTGAAATATATTTTATTCGTTTTGACATTTCTTAAAAAATACATTTTTTATATAAAAGACTAAGTTTGATATGCAACTTTTAGAAATTAAGAGTGACAGAATACTCTCATATTAATTATAAGGCAAACTAATGAGAATTAATTATTAAAATAAGCTTTATGTCTCAGTTATTAAGTAAAGCATGTATTAAAAATCAGAATATTTATATCATATGCTGGTTAAATATTAATAGAACTGTTATCAGTTTTCAAATTCCCATCAATTCTCCTCCTCTCAAGTTGTAATTAGAAAGATCTCTTTTCGAAGATATTTATAAATTACATTTCATGCAAAATTCAATCGAAATGTTTATCATTTATTCCTTCAGTTTAAAACTAATAAATGCATGATTTAATTTTTCGGCAATGTTTGATGTCCGAAGTATTTAATTTCTAAAATCATCAGTAAGAACCATGAAAGACATCTTCAGCTAACGGAGAAATCTTATTCCACTTACATATAATTTCTATAAGTAAACATACGCATGATCTCTTGAAATATTTTAAAATTTTACTTAAAATTTTTATATTATATCTCATTTGATTCATTTCTTTGAAGATATTTCTTAATATGAATTTTACTACACATTTTTTTACATAACATGTATTTTAAATAAAAAAATACATGTTATGTTATTAATTAAGTATTTATTTGCATATATATATATGTGTGCAAATAAATAATTACCTAATTAATAACATAGCATGTATTTTTTAAAATATTGAAATAAAGTATCACCGTAGCAATGAATCTAGTACGCTAGTGTAATAAATATTTATATGCATGTATATAAATTTACGAGATAATACAACTGCAACACAATATGGAATGGTTCATGAAGTTATTTCAACTTGTGCTGCAGTTGTTGCGTTGCTAAGATGTAAGAGTGCCATGTGCCAGGTGCCACGCTAGGTTTGTCATTATATGTGGATTAGTTGAAAGAACGTAAGTGTGCTAAACCAAAGACATAGGTTCAAATCCTGATCTAGATAATTTTTCTATCTGTTGTTTTTATACTTTGTTAGCAATGTTAATAAAATTTCGAATTAATAAATAATTAAAATAAATAATTCATTGTGTTAAGCGAAGTATCACTTTTAAATTAAACTCTATTTAAAGTTAATCAATTTAAGTGATCACAAGATATAATGCGCTTAATAATATACAGTAATTTAAAAAAGGCAGTAGATCACGTAATTAATTTGTCCTAATGAATTTAAATATTTTCATCAATCTGTTTTGTATATTGTTACATATAATGCTATAATTAACAATAAAAAATATCCCTGAGTTTTATTTATTACTTAGTTTGTGTAAAGATGTGACAATTAAATCTTTTTTTAGCATTTTTGACCGATTGAAGCTAATTTGACGGATTTTGAATCAAACAAATGTCTGGTTTACTCCCCCATGTAACTAGTAGCATATAAATGTCGTATTAGACATCCAGCAATAGCCAACCTTCCAAATAAACTCGAATCAAACTACTAACATCTATGGTTTAATAAAAAAAAAACTTTTAATTTTTGTGACTTTTAATTCACTTGCAATTTGATGACGGATGCCTCGCACGCGACAATTAAGGGGTTAATACCCACTGTCTTCGTCAAAATACAGTATAAGAGCAATGCATGCAGAAACTAGGGTTTGCACTGGTCTGCAAACCAATAAACCTGGAATTTCTATAATTTAAAGCTCTTAAAATATAAGCTTTTTAAACGACTTATTATCGGGAAAATCAATGCCTCCGAAGTATACAGATGGAGGACAAAATAATACGAACACATGTGAAAAATCATAATGTATTTCATACCGGCAGTACAGCCACGCCACCTGCTACAGAAGCCTGCCACCTAGTGAGCGTGATGGAGGAAGGTATCAGTCTTTCAACAGCTGTCACCTGCGTTACGTGCGTCTATCGAACTGTCTTTGATAAGTTGAATAATCAGACCTGTCAGAGTTTTAAAGAGGAACGATTTTAGGAGCGCGTTTAAGTGGATCATCGCTTACGGAAATAACAAACCTTTTGGGGTTTGCAAGGAGCACAGTATCAGCCGTTATGACAGCATACACGAAAGAGGATAAGACGACGTCTTTAAAGCACAACAGTGACGAAATGTCCAATCTTGTTGATGGGGATAGACGAGTCTTGAAGCACCCGAAAGCACAAGCAATTCTTATCCGGGATAACATCCGAAGTGAACAGTCATCTCCAGGCCCCCGTTTCATCAAAAACTGTCAAAAGGGAACTTCATGCTGCGAGCATTTATGGCAGATTGGCAATTCAAAATCCCTTGGTGACAGCAATTGATGGTTTCAATCGGCGCCAACGGTGCAGAGATCCCAAATGATGGTCCCCACAGCAATGGTAACAGATAACATGGTCCAATGAATCGTCATTCAACCACTTTAAGACGACCGTACGTTTAATGACTGGAGAACGCCAAAAATGCGTTTAATATTGAATGTCTCATGTCGACTTTAAAGAGTGGGGGAGGTCTCCATTATAGTATGTGGTCCGAAATCATGACGCGGACTTGGACAAATTGTTACTCTGCGTTGGGAGAATCACTATCTAAGCATTCTAGAAGATAATGTTCACTATTTTGTCCAGACTGTATTCCCTGGAGAGCGTCTGCTTTTTAAAGACGACAACGTCCATATCCACATAGCTAGGTGTGTTCAAACTTGTTTCGAAAAACATGACGAGGAAGTTGATCACATTTCCTGGCTCCCTCAGTTTCTCGATTTGAATATTATTAAACGTTTATTGGAATATTTGGAGTTCAAACTTCGTTCCCGATTTCCACCTCCCTCCAGCCTTTAGGAATTTGAGATTGTTCTGCAGTAGAAATGACTTAATATACCTTTAAATGTAGTGCATGAGCTTTATGCATCTACCCACGTCTCTGTACTAAATCTGTACTTCAGTCAAACTGTGATCCAACCCCCTATTAAAAAAGATTTTCCTTTATTTCACAGGTGTTCGTATTATTTTGTCCTCCATTTGTATATTACGCGCGTGCTATCAACGCTTTAGTAGGTATTTATATATGAACTCGAATTTGTGGAAATTTGTATATTTAAATGAAAATCTTTCCAACAGAGCTATGGATTGTGAAACCAACTGTCTTCGCAACAACAGTGAAAATAAACTGATTCTTATATTGATAAATTGTAAAAAGATATCTATTTTTGTAATCTAAAATGCTTCAGAATTATTCTTCTTTCACTGGCATTAAAAAAAATTAAAGTTTAACTGTTTAAATTTTAGGCAAGAATTTGCTTAACTTTTTAAGGTTTCACGAAATAACATTTATGCAAATTTTCAATACGTAAATCGGTAATTTACTAGCTTGCCCATTCAGGCATATTATTAGGTCCAAATGCTTAATTAATTTATGTATTGTCTCTCCGTTTGAATCTTCAGTGTTGATGAACTGTTATTATATTGCAATTCACAGTGTGCTAAAAATATACTTTTTGAAAACTGAAAAATATACTATACAAATCTGAAATACATACTTTTTGTATTTATATGTATAATACATTAATTAAGAATAATTTTAGTAACATAATGTTAGTTAAGAATACAGACTCTTTTATTTTTACTTTCTTCTAATTTCAAAAGAAAAAAAAATATTGCAATCGAAATTATTTTCGACTTCCAGTTTTCGACGGATTTACAAGGTTTAGGGTTCAGAGTTTCCAAAAAACATGTTTTTACAAAATGTTTGTCTGCCCGTGTGTTTGAGTGTCTCTGTGTGAGTCCGCATGCCTCCATTATATCATCAAAAAGTGTATGAAAATATGCACAGAGTTTAACCAAATTTTTTTTAGTGTTTCTGACTGTAGCAAGCAAGACCTCATATATTTTTGAAAATTTCCGTCCGAATGGGTCACCGCAATAGCGATTTTTGTGCCACTTTCAATATTATACCTACTAAAAATGTATGACGTTATTCATCGAATGGAGGATATTCCAAATCTGCGTTCGAGGCTGTAAAAGGTCACGTGGTACCGGTAATTTACCCAAAGAAACTAATAAGCTGGGAGGCTGCTACAGCTTTCTCTATGAATTGTTTCATTGGCTGGTGGGGATTTACGTTGCGTCTAACGAAGCTTTCTTTTCTTTACGCTAGAAGTTTTTGCCTTGACCACGTGATCATAGCGTAGATGGAATATCCTCCATTGAACGTAAGTTTTTGTGTAAGGCTATGACTGTGTGCTATAGCTAGTTGGTCCTTCCTGAATGTGAAAAAATCCGGAAGAATGTGGCGTTATAATCGCGATGTTTGCGCCATTTTTATTATTTGATCACCAAAAAGTGTATGAAGTTATGCATAGAACTAAACTAAAATTTTTGTGTATGATTATTTTGGGGTATATTAAGTAAGTCCTCCCTGAATTTGAAACATATCTGCCTATAATTACATTGTCTTCGGCTCGTGCAGAGATGGAAACTTACTTAAAATGGTTTTTACTCCGAGTAATTGACTGAAGCACACATTTGAGATGAAAATCAAAGTTGACATAGTATTGATTTACAATTATTAAAGCATTAACGTGTGTAACTATTTTTAAAAATATCAAAATGTACGTATGATATAGAAGATAGTTTTGGGATTGGCAAATACAACTAGTTTTGAAATTGAGCGAAAAGAATGTCCAATTTCATTGACGAATGCAATGAAAAAAAAATAACTTGTTCCTAATCTGAAATTTTCCACGCATACGCAAAAAAAGACTGTTTGGAGCAGACTCTGTGTGGGCCAAATTTGGTCTAAATTTGTCTAGCTTAACGAAATTTAAGTTTAAATGTTATCATGAAAATATGCATGTAAATACGAAATATAATACTATTGTTTAACACTTCAGCACACGCACCCATTTATTTCTGTGACGTAACCACACGCACTGGGTCAATATAACCCTAACTTTTCGTGAACATTTCGGAAAAATATGGTCATTATAAATAGTATAAATTAAATCAAAAGTATTATGTGAATCATTTTTTAAGTAGCAAGATATATTATTTCTTTTAAAAATCAAATTTCAAAAAAAAAAAATAATAATAAAAATTTTTTACCTTTTTCCGGCATTGATTCGTTTTCTATCGTTTTGAAACGCTTACACATTTAGTACATAATTTTAACGAATTTTTCTTGAAAAAAGGTGTTTAAATAGCATTACAAGCAATATTTTGTATAAAAAACTGTACATTTTGTTATTTTGTATATTTTGTATGTTGGGTAAAACTGACCCATTCAGACTACCCACAGTAGAATAATATCCTCTTTCAAGTTTCATTTCCCAGGATCCCCTCTTACTAGACCACCCAGTAAGGTACCGGAAGTGGCAGGTGCAAATCTTGAGAAATTCCCGAAAATCCTGAGCATGATAAGGAGCGTTGGGCCAAAAATACCTGATGCTTGTGCTTACGGTTTAAATTACAGCTAAAATTAAACTATAAATTGCATATTATAAATAGGCTAAAATTAAATTCTAAATTATTTTTTGAATTCTCCTTCCCAGTTACATTTTAAAAGATCCTATTTTTAAAAACGCTTATAAATTCTGTTTCATATGAAATATAACGTGAATGTTTATATTTCATTCCTTTGATTTAAAACTAATAAGTATGTGATAAATTCATTATGAACCCTTTGATGTTCAAAACATTTACTGACTCAAGCTGTTCGTAAGTTGCATAGCAGATATCTTCTGAAAAGAAGAATTTTGTCCTTTTTTCAAATTTTGTTTCTGTTAAAAATATATAGTTAGACTAGTTTATAATTGTAACGGATTTTAAACAAAATTATTGTACTTAATCAAGCATGATATGTTATTTATTTCGATATTCTTTAGTTGTGTAACTACAGCGATAAACGTTGCTGTCAATTCAAACTTATGGCTGTACTTTTTTTTAAATAATCAAAGTAAGGAATTTATGGAATAAATTTCCTTCTGGAATATCACATTTTTAAAAAATATTAAAATTAAAGATAATACAATAATATAGAAATCAGTTAAATAATGTGATAATGAATTTATACATATCTTTATATGTATTTTTATGACATAAATAAAATATTTATAACTTTGTATTAGCTTTCATATTCAATTATGTTATTAGGTACAAAAGCTTAATTGATGTATGTATTAACTTTCTTTTGAATCTAAAATGTTAATCAATTATGATATTGTTTCGCATTCAAAGGTTAACAAAAAAAGTGTGCATTTTGAAAAATTTATTTTTTAAAAGTTGAAGTACATACTTTTTGGATTGATATGTATGAAAAATACACTTAAAAGACTTTTAATTGTAAGGTAATATTAGTAAAGAAATACATACTTTCACTTTTGTTTAGAAATTGAGTGTTGTAGTTAAAGATGTGTCTAATTTCATTGACGAAAGCATTAATAGTAACATAGGGGGAAAAATCGTGTTTCAAGCTTAGACTATGAAGCACTTTCCAACACATTCAGAGTAATATAAAAGAAACTGCATCATTTAAAAAAATAAAATATTAAGTGTCATTTCACCATATTTAAAATTATACCACACTGTAAAAAAAAATCTGTAAAGTTACTAAACTTTTTCTAGGAAACTGGGATTCCAAGAACTTTTCCTGTAACGGTAACAGCAAAAATTCAAGTTTCAGAGTCGATTACAAGAAATGTTCATACTACAGCAACATGAAAAGTTCTTTTAATCCTAGTTTATTAGAAAAAGTTTAGTAACTTTACAGATTTTATTTTTTAAGTGAACGTTTCGAGCGAAATTTCAGCTGTTTCCATCTACAATCGGAAAATTATCCGAATAGCAGTCGTATATATGATATAGACATGTGTATCGATTAACAAGATGCATTCCACAATTTAGTTCATTTAAGAGATACATATATTTACGTAAACATCCTTTCAGAAATTTCCTCTAATAAGGAGATTGGCATGTGAATACTTTTGTGCAGTATTGTATACGAGGTATAGAATTTATATACAGATAGTAATATCCAAATAACTAATAAAATTTAAAAACGCATACCGAATTATAAAACTTACTCTCCAGCCCTTATTGCGCAAAGACGGATTTTTTTGTGTGTGTTCCTGTAAATTAATTAAGAAATGCTATGAGTGTTCTTTTTCAACATAATCGTAGTAAAATTCAGTGATTTATGTAAGTTTCACTGCATTTCCAAATGCCATTAAAATACTCTCCAAACGATTTTCCTTATATATCATAATAGAATAGAATTCTTTTAAGTGTCCCTGTAAATGAACCTTTATTCGTACATACTTTATATGTAATACAATGCATGCTTTGGAGAACCTAAATAAGCATATTAATTGCATAAAAATTCGTTTATAATTACGGGAGTTAACTTTCAAAATCCAGTGATAAGTTCAATTCTCATGAGTCACTTCGAACTCAGGACTAATTACTCATAAACGATCGTTAAGCTTATCAAACGTGGATTACCAAAATGACCGAAAGTTCCATTGTTATATTTAAAATCACTGCCTTTAATGGAGACTTTTTATATGTGAATGAAGGCGTTAAAACTCATTTGCTAGCCATGTGTGTTATAACAGGCCTCTGGGAATAAGTTATTTTGCATTATTTTATTATGAATATACAGATTGCCGCCTTGAGTAGCATTATTAAGTTAGATGGAACCGCATCATGACCGTATGTAAATCTTTTCAAGCTGAATTTAAAACGAATATTTATAATTTTTTAACTACACGTAGATGTATGTGTCTAATTTTATTATTTATTTTATAATTTACGGAAATTTATTAGTTATTAAATTTTAAATAAAGAATTTCTATTGTGACTTCGTGTTGCAAAATATATTTATTTTTAATGTTGTAAAAATATGCAAATTGAAAACACACTAGCATCATTGCTTTTGTGTACATAAACTTAAACACCCATTTGTGAGCAATTAAAAATTATCATATACGTCTTATTCTTAATGCTATTCGAGTTTCATCGATAATACTCACATGTCTAATGACTTCAATTTAAAATAACAATATTTGCAATTACATGACAATCTTTTTAAAATGATTCATAATTACTTTGTATTTAAATAAGGGCATGTAAATATCGCCCTTGTTTAACACTTTTAAAACTAAACGATATGTTCAACTCTCATGAGTCGTAGGATAGACTCTCATAAGTGATTCTTGCGCTTGCTCAATCCTAGATTAACGTAATGAACTGTACACTGAAAAAAAATCGTTGTGATATTTAAAAGCATCGTCTTTAATGGAAATATCAAGATACATGAGAATGAGTGTGTTAAAATACATTTGTGAGCTATTTGTTATTTTAACTGTCCCCGAGAAATAATTTATTTATTATTATTATATTTCTATTGTACACATTGTTGTCTTAAGTGGCGGTATTAGCAAGATTATAAATTATAAACATATTTAAATCTTTTCAATGTGAATTGAAAAATGTTTAAGTTACTTCATCTGTATATAATGCATATAGATATATGAAAGTATTGAGCGACTTTTTTGAAAATCTCAAAATCATTGCTTAAAAATTCTGAAAATTATCATTAATAGAATAAGCTCAAAACCTGTTGTTATCAAAATGAATGTAAAAGATGAGAGGCTGTATCCATACATCCATTTATTCGTGTATTTATAGCATACATAATATAAAACATATTTGTATATAGCCACTCATATTTTTGCTTCTTTTTAGGAACAACGGATTTTAAGCTTATTTTATTGACGATAATTTTGAAAAATTTTAAGCTATGTATTTTTTAGACTTTCACAAAAGTTGCTTTATATATTTAGCTGATACTTTATGCACATTTTATTTTAATTGCATTCACGCATGCACAGTGAAAATTATTTTGAAAACTTAATCATTTTTCATACGATTTCTATTATTTTTTTATTGTGATAGCAGGGTGAAATGTAAATATTGTTTGTCATATTTTCTAAGAAGAACATTTATTTTTATATTAACCCGTCAGTAGTCGCGTGTCGGTCTTTTCGCCGCCCGTATAACTTAGCATCTCCTAACTTGTATCACATTACAAATAGAACGGAGATCTACCATGTAGCTGACTTTGAAGGTTTCTCGACCACCTTGGTGAAGTTACAGGACACCTCTGTTTTTCTTTGTAGTACATTTTTAGAAACCAAATTAAAATTGGTGAAAAAGTCTACGTAAAAATCACTAATGTTAGTTCATTTGTACTTTTTCCAATTACTCCAGATCTCATGAATAAAATGCATAATTTAAGAAAACTGCAAATTTATATCTTCAGTGAAATGTTATTTTCGTATATTAGGTGAAAAATATCTCTTATTTTACAAATTTGGTATGTGGTGGGCCAGCGGCGAAAAGACCGAGCGCGACTAATGACGTTGTGATAAAAGTCGCGACTACTCGCGGGTTAAGAACTCCGCAATTTATAAGAGCAAAACATGGAAAAATTTGGGACTATTTCTTTGAAAACCATAACTTATCTCTACGAGTTATATGCTATCCTCATAAAAATGAATACAATGTATTACCATTAAGTACTTAATCATAATCTATAGTTTGAACGCGTTTTCTACATTAAGTTTAACTGATTTGTCCAAATGATATTCGTTTTTTGTTTTCTTTCTCAGTTTGTTGACGTTCCCTGTAATGCTTAACATCTCTATCTTACTGCGTTCATAAGGGGCTAAAACTTATCCCAAAACATTTGTATTTTAAATTATATATTTATACAACTTTAATTTATTTGTCTGATTAACTGTAGTATTTATTAATTTTAAATTATTGTCTCTAAAATCTCTTCCAAATATATTTTCCTTATTTCGAATGTAAATCTTCACTTTAAATGCATTTCGCAACAATTGGTTATCAAGAAATCTTTACATCTAACGACGCATATATTTCCTTATATACATATCAAGACACTATTATGTTGAACCATAATATTTTCTGTTTAAATTCAAAATGTGTCAATAAATCCCGCAAAGCATTTCGAATTTAAATTGAATTTAATTTCAAACTAAATTTTAACTTTCGTATAAATTTCTTCTTTTTATACATTGCCAAATAATGAACTTATCAGAAATAACGAAGAGGATTTGAATTACACACTGACAGCAATATATCTGTTTACTTTCTATTTCTTCAAATTTTAACTCCTGAATAAATATTATCCAAATTCTTTGAAGCTGTAAGTTTCTCTTTGTTTGTGAAGTTTCTACATGAAGTGTTTGAAACCTATGTAGCAGACATGTTAGACAAAATCGTACATCTATTTCATTAATAAATATAATGGTTAGATAGCGAATTAAATTAATTCTGAAAATTACTAATTATTATATGCTTTTTATTAGAGTAGTTGTTTTTAATATTATTATATATTATATGATAATGATTAATGATTCTTATATGATATGATTAAAAACTGTTTTTATTTAGAAGAACATAACAATTCGGAACTCTAAATATTAACTCTAGTTAAGTACCTAAATTTTAACTTGAAATGCCAATTTCCTTTTTTCAGTTTATATACATGTCATACACGTCTTATATAAAAGTATTAAAAAGACGTCTTGTGATGTAAAAAAACATATTAATTAATCATTGATTTAGCAGATGTCAACTCGAGGATTTTGAAGACATCGTCGCCTCAGAGAAAAAGTAGGACATCTAATAATAATCCAAAAAGAGATGTCTCATTTATTGCTATGAAAAACCGCGTCTCCATCTAGTGGAACAGTAAGAAATTTTTATAAAACTTATCTGAGAAAGTATAATAAACTTGTTTAATAGTGTAATACTTATTTAAAAAAGTTTCACAACGAGAATATAGAAAAATACTCCTGTAATTTAATAGGAGACTCTAGAACTCTCTACAAAAGTGAACTAGAATTTATAAGGATAGCATGAAAATATTTTTTTCTAAAGCCCCAATTTAAATTCTGGATGCAAAAACGATATTATCTCTTAGTTTTTAGGAAATGTTACATTTAAAAGTAGAACGAGAGATGTAAGAGTAACAACTACATTTGTAAGATTCATTTTATCTTAAACAAATCAAAGTATTACGATTTGGGAAATTCTTTGCATAAATTACATTTCAAGAACCTTAACAAACGTTTGTATTACTACAGGAGAAAATGCGCACGGTAAAATACGTTTTTTGTTTTATTTAACGGACAGTGAAAGTTTAAGTAAAGTTGATGAAGTTTTACTTTATTCATCCGACAATTAAGCTGTTAAATCTCAACAGTAATGACACATACAGGGTGTTTCGCTACCAGACCGGCAAACTTTGAGGGATGATAGTAGACACGAAGACAGACATTATTAAATCGGAAACCATGGGGCGCAAACGTCTTCTGTAGGAGCTAGAGGCCATTAAAGTTTGAGGTCCAAATTTTCAAACGATGATAAAAAACGGAAAAAAGGGTCGATTCGTTTGCGGTTTTTACTAAAATCATTCTTTATATCACGATTTTTTTAGAAAAAAAATTTAAAGGTTACGTTCAAAAATTGTCGATAGAGGGCGCTTTAGACTTTATAGTAACGAACAACTACTTTTTACCGTTATTTTGTGCACGGGGTTGAAATTATTCTAAAGTTTAGAATTTAACTTAAATTTTAAGCTCAAAATCGGAAACATTGGGATCGGGTAACTAGCGAAAATTAAACTGTGTACAGAGGGGGAAATTTTAAACGCTCATAAATATTGGACAAACAAATCGATTTTGTTGCAGTTTGCGTGTAAGTCATTAACTTGGTAATTATTTTATTGTAAATGACGTACAGCTTGGTGCCCTCTTGATAGAGGGTGCTTCCGACACATCTCTGACATTTCAAAGGCATTACTGCGGGGTGTTTTACTAGCAGATCATCATACTTCCAGGAAGTGTTAGGGATACAAAGACGACTTGGAATCACATAGAAATGTAACGTTGGAAATGCATTTTTTGCAAGTTACGGTTATAGGAAGCAGAGAAAAAAGTAACAGAAACAGCATAGAAAGAGCGACACGTTAATGTGACAGAAAACAGTTTATTTAATGGTTTTACTAGAAAAAGTGTTTGAAATTACGGCTAGAAAAAATCCGGCAAGTTTGACTGCGACGGTAGACGGCGCTAAACGGTAATGCGCCCGCGCAGAGATCACTTTGAAGTGATTATTCGCGAACCGTTTCCAAAGGTAGCAGAATGAAGTATTTGAACGATGAACAGCACGATAGGGCTCCTCCACATTTTACAAATGACGTTTGCCGACACTTCAAAGTAACATATGGACAGTGGTGGATAGGTCGTGGTGGCGCGGTTCATTTTCCTGTCAGATCGCGAATCCTGTCAGATCTATCATGTAAGGACTCCTTTGCTCGGGTCAAATGAAAAATTGGGTGTATGAGACTCCCGTACCATCAGTTGAAGACCTCGCAGCTGGAATTTCTGTAGCTGCCAGAAAACTGTCAGAGATGTCAGGAATCTTTCAAAGTGTGAGGAATTCCACGTGACGCCGCTATCAAGCATACCGGACTACTTTTGGTCGTAATTTTGAACATTTTCTCTAGTAAAACCTTTAAATAAACTGTTTTCTGTCGCATTAACGTGTCGCTCTTTCTCTGCTGTTTCTGTTACTTTTTTTCTCTGCTTCCTTTAACCGTAACTTGCAAAAAATGCATTTCCAACGTTACATTCCTATGTGATTCCAAGTCGTCTTTGTATCCCTAACACTTCCTGGAAGTATGATGGTCTGGTAGTAAAACACCCAGGAGTAATGCCACTGAAATGTCAGAGATGTGTCGAAAGCGCCCTCTATCAAAAAATGAGGGCACCAAAGCTGTACGTCATTTTGAATAAAATAATTACCAAGGGAATGACATACACGCAAACTGCAACAAAATCGGTTTGTTTGTCCAATATTTATGAGCGTTTAAAATTTCCCCCTCTGTTCACAGATTAATTTTTGCAAATTACCTAATCCCAATGTTTCCGATTTTAGGCTTAAAATTTAAGTTAAAGTCTAAACTTTAGAATAATTTCACCCCCATACACAAAATAGTGGTAAAAAGTAACTGTTCGTTACTCTAAAGTCTAAAGAGCCCTCTATCGATAATTTTTGAACATAACCTTTGAAATTTTTTTCTAAGAAAAACGTGATATAAAGAATGTTTTAGTGAAAACCGCAAACGAATCGACCCTTTTTTCCGTTTTTTATCATCGTTTGAAATTTTGGACCTCAAACTTTAATGGCCTCTAGCTCCTACAGAAGACGTTTGCGCCCCATGGTTTCCTATTTAATAATATTTGTCTTCGTGTCTACTATCATCCCTCAAAGTTTGTCGGTCTGGTAGCGAAACACCCTGTATATTAACCGCGGTGCACTTAAAAAAAATTATATAACTTTTAAAGTTTGTGGTAATCAGCTGTGACATAGCTGGGGTAACATTACACATTCATAAAATGCAACACTGTAACTTTTAAATTACTCAATCAAATGGAAGTAGCAAGGCTGCCAGCAATTTTCTAAAAAACTGCTACTTTTTTTTTTTTTTTTTTACTTTGAAGAGAGATAAATATGTTGATATATATTTTCATCAAATTATAGACTTACTCAACAGAGTTATTCAACTTAATGAATAAATAAAGATAAAATAAAATAAATAAATATAAAGGGAAAGGTGGTTATCGGAGAAAAATTTCATGTGAACTAAAATTTTAGTATTATTTCAATTAATTCATTTATTTATTTACTTTCATTTTTTCCTATCATGTTTATTATTATTTTTTATAATTCTTATCTTTACCCATTTATCAATAGGTTAAAATGATTTCATTTGTTAGTATATTGAAGTTGGGACAGCTTTTTTTTGGGGGGGGGAGGATATGTGATTTTTCTACTTAAAATCTTAAAATGTATATATTTTAATGCTGGACTAAATTTAGGTTACGCAACAGAACAAATTGCGTAACCATTTGTAAAATAATTGTATAATATAAAAAAAAAAATATTAGGTGAGGCTTGTTGAGCTCAAGCCATGTGGTAGGCCTCCCCACATAATTGAATTTGAGAATTTTCTTTGTGATTTGGATGAAGGAGATTATAATTAACGTATCTTTGAAAGGGGCATTTTAATTTAAATTAAAAAAATGTTTTTCATGATACCTGATGATTAGATGTATTCTGAATAAATTATTTAAAATCAGAAAATCTGTCAAAACGTGGAGTATTCAGACATAGAAAAAATATCACAAAATAGTTCTACAAAATACATCGATTTGAAATAGAAGTAACTTTATTTACCTTGTCTTGTTGTGTGTGTGTTTTGGAACAGAGAATTCTCTAATAATAAATATACTTGGAAAGTTATCGAAGTTTTAATCTTTGAGCTGTTTTGGCATTGCACATAATGAAAATCTTTAGTCATTTATAACTAAAAAAAACCGTTCGAATATTAATAAAAATCACTTAAAATGCAGCAGAATTAAAGGAAATAACCGACTGAAGTATTACTACCCGTTTCGAATAATATTTTAACATAAACCTTTCCAAAATTCCGCAGTGATCGAAGAAGCCGCTAATTTGTTTTACTCTTGAACAATTTCAAGTTATTATTCTGATTTTATATGTACTAAATTCTGATTACAAAACACCTATACATTTTATCAGGTAACATTAACATATTTTTTCTTGCGTTTTGGGATAAAAGTTATAAGTAATTATAAATTTATTGCATTACCGTAATTTAATTTTAAAAAATCAATACTTTATCGGTATTTGGGTCATAGCACGATTCAAACATTGTTCTTAATAATATTTCTTTATACATATACGACAAAATAAAAGTTAAACAAATTATATAAACGCTTTAATACACCAAATATTTATTTTCTTAATTAATTAGGCGATGTACATAGTAACCAGTTTTCAATAAGGCATTTAAATAATGATATTTGGAATCCTTAACTATCACAAATGCCACCTACAATCTATCAAATGCACTCAGTTAAAGGTTTAGATATTTGTAAACGTTTCTCGTTATAATTATAATGTTATCTGTGCTAAATATGGTTTATTTTTTAAAAACATTTATTTATTTTAAATATTACTGTTATGTAAAAAGAAAATTTCACATTTTAGGGCATCAGGAATTATATAAAAAGGAAGTGTATGCATTTCAATATTTACGCGAATCATCATTTCATTTCATTAAAAAATGCCCAAAAATATTTTAATAGCTTAAAACAAAATTACACCAAATATAAAATTGTTAAATAATGATTTTAAAATTAAACAAATGAGTTTAAAATACTTGCTTAATGTATTTAAGCTTTCAAAAATAGTTTATTTTGACAGTTTGTTTCGAGAGCAATAAAACAACCCACATAGCTTTAGAGAACAGGTCTTCAAAATCTAAAACTTTATTTAACGAGTGATAATTGAATTAAAATTTGGATCCAAATTTATGGATGTACCAGCTGAACCATAAGTTCTAGAAGTTTTTATTTGTTTATAATTAGAAATGGATTAGATTTTTTTTTAATTTAAATGTAGAATATAATTCTAATAAATCGTAAATTTGAGTTAAAAAAGAATCATTTTGTTCTCTTCATCATTTGATCATTTTATTTATTATTATTATTATTATTATTATTATTTTTATTATCTGCAGTAATTATACAGTACATTATAGTCTGTACATAAATTAAATAAAAATAATTTCATCGTAAATTAGTTTTCAAGAAATAGTTCTCTTTTATAATTTTTTTAAACAATATGATATTTCGCACATTTTTCTAAAAATACTTTTGAGTATATCGCTTTGAAACTTGTTGTGAAGTCAGAAAACATACTATGTGAGAATAATAAAAATTAATTTTAATTTTGGCAATAAAGAAGTACAAACAGTTTACTAAACAGCTAAGTTTTGAAAATTATAATGATTTAAAGAAAACATTAAGAACCATTCTTACTCAGGCATACAATAATAGATATATTTAAAGAAACAAGTTAGTTACATAATTTTGAATGTTAATAATTGTTTACCTAAAATAGAATTTTAGAAACATATGCTCAAGCATAAAAGTATACATTGAAAAAATGTAAAGGGGGAAGGGGAGCAAATATATATATATATATATATACAGGGGTTGGACAAAAATATGGAAACACCTTAAAAAAAACACGTTTCCTTGCCTAGTATTGTGTACGGTACCCGTTGTTATTCAAAACAGCTTGCAGTCTTCTCGGAATGGATAAATACAGTTTCTGTATGTTTGCCAAGGGAATATTGTACCATTATTCCTGCAAAACGGTGGCAAGTTCAGATAACGATGTTGGTGGTGGATAGCGATAACGCAGTTTCCGCTCCAATGTAGACCACAAAGGTTCGATAATATTCAAGTCTGATAACTTTGGTGGACTGGGGAGATGCGAAAATTCATCCTCGTGCTCAGAAAACCAGTCCATTACAATGTGAGCTGTGTGAACGGGGACGTTGTCGTCTTGGAAGATACCATCATCATTGGGGAACAAAGCTTGTACCATTGGATGGACTTGATCGGCCAAAATGTTCACATAAGTCTGAGCAGTAATACGCCCTTACAGAGTTATCATGGGGCCAGAAGAGAACCACGATATGGCTGCCCAAACCATCACCGAACCCCCGCCATGTTTCACTCTTGGGAACAAGCAGTCGGTATTATAGGCTTGAGATGGCGTTCTCCAGACGTAAACTCGGCCAGAAGTGGGGAACAATGTGAAAGAAGACTCATCAGACCATATTACGCTCTTTCACTGCTCTATAGTCCAGGCTTTATGACTTAAACACCACTTTTTCCTGTTACAGGCATTAGCATTACTGATGGATGGCTTTTCAATTGCAACACGGCCAGCAATTCCCTATTTATGAAGCTCCCTTCTAATTGTTTTGATACTCACAGGATTTGGTAACACGACATTCATTTCAGCAGTAACATTTGCAGCGGTGGACTGCTTATTTTTCGCGATAATCCTCCTTAATGATCGTCTGTCACGATCACTCAGCACACACTTTCGTCCGCGCTGTGGTTTAGGGGATGAAGTTTTTTCCGCATTTCAAATATGCGGAATAAATCTTCGACACAGTACCTCTTGAAACACTAAAAACCTTGGCTACCTTGCTTACGGAAGCACCCACCATACGCGCGCCAACAATTTGTCCACGTTCGAAGTCTGCTAACTGTGACATAATGCAATGATAATCTCACATAACAGTGCTCCAACAACGACTGAACGGTGCAGCGATTTTACGAAGTTGTATAGGTGGCGTCAGTAGGCGAAAACTCCAGTGCCATCAACATAGTTCATTATAATCAATCTTTCTTTTCAAACATGCATTTCAAAAGATGTTTCCATATTTTTGTCCAACCCCTGTATATATACAGTCGAAACCCGTTGTATCGAACCAGGTTATAACTAATTTGCGGAAATAACGAACGTAAATTTTGGCCGGGCCATTTTCCTATACTCTTAAAAATTTTGTGCTACTTTGAACCGAAATTTGGTGAAATCTTGTCCCAAGATTTGGAACTTCGGTTGAACCATAGTACCATTTTTTCAAATAATATGGTGTAAACTCGTTCCAAGATTTGGAGCGATTGAACCATAGGATTGAACCATCCTATGGTGGCAGCTGGTAATAGCTGCGAGCAACAAATCTTGGTTCAAAGTAGCACGAAATTTTTAACAGTGTATTGTATTTCATGCTATTTTATACTTTTACAGCGAACCTCCGAAATGTTAAGAATCAGTTATATCGAACATTTTTTTCAAGTCGACTCATGATTTTTTTAAAACTTTTCTGCAGTTGTGAAAATAGGATATATACTCTAAATTTACAAGAACATGCGAAAATGCATGCCGTCAAGTGAAATATGTTGCAAACTAGATTTTAGTCAATTTAATTCATTAATCATCATATTTGATAGATTTTACATTTTTCTCTTAATACATCAATATTGAATATATAAGTAAGAGGTAATAATGTGCACATTTTCTGAGAGCTATCATTTTTTAACAGTACGGATATAGGGAACGACCGGATATAGCGAACAGAACTTTCGGTTCCTTGATGTTCATTATAACGGGGTTCAATTGCATATATATATATATATATATATATATGTGTGTGTGTGTGTGTGTGTGTGTGTGTGTGTGTGTATATATATGTGTGTGTGTATCCATGAAGTGCTGAAAATATTTCTTTTAACCTTCCAGAACCATAATATTTAAGGTCAATAATAATTACGCGTATTTTTTTTTCTATTTTTTAAGCCAATTGAAAACTAACATTTGAGCCACTTTATGTTCATGTGCATTAAAAACATTTTATAGTGAATTTACCATACTTCCACAGTCTTAACATTCAAATTTATAATTTAAAAAAACAGAAAGAAAACCTTACATGATGGTTAAACATGAAGGTTGTCCTCAGATTCGGCGCTAAGGAATACACATATATGATTTGTGTGACATACATCTATATAAAAAGAATAATTTTCACATCGATTTTATTGTATCGCATTATTGTTATTGCTGACTTTTTATCTGTGAAATGTTTGATTCACGAAAAAAATCCAGATCTGATGGTTAAAAAGGAAAATAGATTTTTATATTCAATGCAAAAGATACATGAAATTATCGCAAAGTTTCAATTAAAGCGAATATTTTTATTTTCTATTCGCACCCCTATATAAAAAATACATTTTGTCCTATATATTTCTGTCTGACAAATTTTCTCAAAGCGCGTGTAAAAGATTGTATTTTGAAAAAATGGATGTGAGGCAGCGTTATTTTTTTTTTATTTTTTTTTTCCTGTCATTCAAACTTTGCGATACCTCTACAAACGTAAAAAATTATATTATCAAGCATTAAAAACACAAGCATCGTACCTTTGTGTTTTCTACAAATATGTAAAATTCACACACACACACACACACACATATATATATAAATCTTAAATTTTATTTAGTTAAAATGTATATCATTTTACTTTTAATACAATATGTCCTCCAATATATATATATATAAACTCTTGTCAATTTTCGTCTGCAAAGATAATGTTAGAGGTGTGAACATTATCTATTAAATACGATAGATCAGACTTATTTTCTACATAATAAAGAAATGTTTTAACGTTCCGATGCATATTCAAATAATTTCTTGTTTATCAGAAATACAATATTTCAATAAATATACAACACTTTACATACGTACAGAAAATCAATTCCAGAGAACATTTTGAAGAAGTTTCAATTCATACATTCCGAAAAGATCCATATTTACTTTCCATAGTTTCGATTTTAAATGGATACGAGTAAGTTCTAATTTAAAGAATTCTTTGACATTTTGAGTGTTTATTTCCTTTCGTGAATGTAACTTAATATAAAAATTTATTGGAAATTAATGTTATTTTATTTCAACTTTAAGAGTAATTTTTAATAATAAACTGAATGGAAAAATTTTTAAGGCAATATTCTAATGTTGATATAATGGTACATTTATCAATTTATTGCGTACAATTTATTGCGTAGTACAATTTATTGTGTATTCAATATTCTGAGTGTTTATTTCCTTACATAAATGTAATATAATTAATAAATTTGCTAGAATTTAATGTTATTTTATTTTAACTTTAAGCGTAATTTTTATAATAAACTAAATGCAGAATTTTTTGATTAAAATATAATAAAGTTGATATTAAAAGTTGATGCATCTACTGTGCGTATTCCTCATGCGTATTCAATATTTTGAGTGTTTTATTTCCTTACATGAATCTAACTTAATTTGAAAATTTATTGGAAATTAATGTTATTTTAATTCAATTATAAGAATAGTTTTTGATAGTAAACTGAATACGGAAACTTTAGAATAAAATATTATAAAATTTATATGAAATAACATCTGCTGTATGTATTCATTATTTTAAATGTTTGTTTTCTTATGGAAATGTAACTTAATTTAAAAATCTATTGAAAATTAGTAGTATTTTATTTCAACTTTTAAAGTAACTTTGTGTAATAGACTGAATGCGAAAAATCTTGATTAAAATATTATAAAGTTGATATGAAGTTACATCTACTGCACGTATTCTTTATGTTTATTCAATATTTTAGATGTTATGACATCATGTGAATGTAACTTAGTTAAAAAAATTATTGGAACTTAATGTTATTCTTTTCAACTAAAAAGTAATTTTTTATGCAAATTGAATACGATAAAATTTTAATAGAGTATTAAGAATTTGATTTAAAAGTATTTCTATTACGTATTCATTATCCATATTTAATATTTTGGGTATATTTATGTTTTTATTAAATGTAACTTAATTTAAAAATTTATTGGAAATCAATGCTAGTTTACTTCAACTTTAAGAATTGTTTTTGAAATTAAGCTAAATGTGAAAAGTTTTGAATACAATATTATAAAGTTTATGTGAAGGGGCACATCTACTGTGTCTATTCAATATTTTGAGTGTTTATTTACTTACTTAAAAGTAAAATAATTTGAAAATTTATTGGAAATCAGTGTTCTTTTATTTCAACTGTAGTAGTATGTTTGATGATAAACGGAATTCGGAAAGTATTGAATAAAATATTATAAAGTTAATATGAAGTTACATGTACTGTACGCAATCTTTGTTCATATTCAATAATTTGAATGTTTATTTTCATAGGCGAATGTAACATAATTTAAAAAAAATATTGCAAATTAATGTTATTTTGTTTCAGCTTTAAATGGAATTTTGGATAGTACACTGAATGCGAAAAGTGTTGAATAAAATATAAAATTTACATAAAGGTGTATCTATTAAGTATTCTTTATTCGCATTCAAAATTTTGAATATGGTTATTTCCATATGTGACTGCAACTTCATTATAAAACATATTGAAAACTAATGTTATTTTATTTCAACTTTGAGAGTAATTTTTTGATAATAAACTCAATGCGGAGAGTTTTGAATACAATATTTCAAACCTGGTATAAAGTTACTTTTATTACGTATTCTTTATGCATATTCGATATTTTCAATGTTTATTTGCTTACGTGAATGTAACTTAATAAAAAAATATCGAAAATTAAAGTCTTTTATTTCAAATTTAAGAATATAGCTGCCAACTTTCAATTAATCTTCCGTAACACCCGAATTAGTTTGATCCTGGTTAACCTCGTTTTGAACCAGAAATTTATTTCATCAATCTTTATTTATTTAATTTCTGGTTTCGAAATGGAACATATTTCAATTCATTTCTTTGAAAAAAATGATGGTTTGAAATTCACTAAACTAGGGTCAAGTTAACAAACGTATTATGGAAGACTAGTGTTAGGTAGGCAACTATGGAATAATTTATAATAAACTGAATTCGAAAAGCTTGTAATACAACATTATAAAGTTGATATGAATGTACATCTATTGTGCACATTCTTTATGCGTACTCCATATTTAGAGTATTTATTTCATTACGTAAATAAAACTTAATTAAAAAATATATATATTGGAATTTAATGTTATTTTATTTTAAATTTAATGGTAATTTTTGATAATAAACTAAATGCAGAGAGTTTTGAATACAATATTATAAATTTGATTTAAAGATACATCTATTACGTATTCTGTAAGTGTATTCAATATTTTAAAAGTTTAGTCCATTACGTGAATGTAAATTATTTAAAAAAAATATTGGAAATTAATGTTATTTTATTATAACATTAATAGGATATTTTCATAATAAACTGAAAGCGGAAAGTTTTGAATACAATATGATAAAGTTGATTTGTTGATAGATCTATTGTGCATATTTTTTATGCATAATACATACTTTGAATGTTATTTCCTTACATAACAAAAACTTTAAAAAAATTATTGAAAATTTCTGTTAATTTATTTCTATTTCAAGAGGAATTTTTAATAACAAAATATATGCAGATACTTTTGAATAAAATATTATGAATTTTATATAAATGTACAGTTGTGTAAAAAAAGTAACCACCCCATACTAACTCTGGAAAAAAAATTAGTAGAAGAAAATTACTGGTACCAAAAGATTGAAAATAAAGTCAATTTTTAAAATTATACATATGTATTTTTTTAGAAGTTTATCACACATCAAAACAATTTTAACTTTTTTTGTTTCAATTGTAGTACCCGATTCTGACAGCATAAATCTAAACCCTTCAACTAGCCAAAAAATAAATCTGGATGAAATTCGCACGATAAGTTTCCAAGAAATTGATTATTTATTACGACCATATTTTATACGCTGTATACAAATTAAAGTTTCGAACTCACAATACGGACTAAAGTATTTTAAAATAAGCTAATATTTATCATTTCTTTGTAGAGTTATTTATGCTTACCATACACCAAAGTTCCTATGTTTGAAATCCTAATTCATCAATTTGTTATTACATGAAGACTCATAACATGACTTACATTTTGTTCTCAGAAAACAATTTTAAAATACAGTAAATATGATAATCTCTTTTCTTCGCTTTAAACAAATACATATATACTTCAGATAGCCTTTTCTCAAATTAAGTATATCTCTGATTCAACTGTAATCCACTCCAAGAATGCGTAATTATCTTACATTTAAATAAATAAACTTAAAGTTTCTTCCTTTAATAACTCGCTTAAAATCCCAAGAATAAGTATTTTTCCCTCAGGTCTTAAGATCAACACTCATTAGAGATCGTTGCAGTAGTTCATCCATGGATCTAATATTAAGAATGCGATCTAATTTAAATTTTACTTTCGTTTAGTAGAATTGAAATTTCAAACGAAATAGTCCAACCTTATTTATTTCATTATGAAGAACATAAAAATCTTTTTACATTGTTTGTATTCTCAAGAATTTTTTACATTTTATTATAATTCTCTTTGTATTTATTTGAATATTTCTTCATATTGAAATTTAATTTTTATTTTCTTGTGTTCAAAATTAAAAACATAGAATAGTAATATAATTTGAAGGTATACTTTAATACATTTAAAATTAAATGGCAATTTTTAAAAGTTCAACAATTAATTTATTATAGTTAATTACGGCTGGAATCACTTAAAACGTTTTACACTAAGTACTACGCTATGTCCTTCTGAATTGTAAATTTAGCAAAATAAGAATACAGGGCATGTAAGTAAATGAAAATTTTCAAAACAAATGAGGAAATTGGTTTATATATTTTTTTCAAAATATTTAAATAATTTCTTATAAATTTTCATGCTTACATTTAATTAGACTTATCTCTAATATAAAGGCATATTCGTTTATAATAATTTGCCTCGAAATCTTTCAAATATTATAATTCTTTGTATGTATAAATCTATATATTTCAGATACCTAAATTGAAAATATTACGATTTCTAATTTCATAGACTTTCATTTCTAACATTCACAGTACAAGATTTGTATGTGCATTCAAAAATATATTTCAAATATGATAATTTTCATTATTATTTGGTATTGCTGTTACATCTAGATACATATCATTAAATTTATTTTGTTTCTTTGAAAACAATTCTAAAATACATTAAACATCATCATCCCTTTTCTTCGATTTAAACAATTACATATATATCTAAGATAGTATTTTCTTAAATTAAGTATAGCTTTGATTCAACCATAATCCAACTCAAAGAATGCGTAGTTACCTAACATTTAAAGAAATAAACTTCAAATCTCTTTCTTTAAGAACTCGCTTAAAATCGCAAGAATAAGTACTTTTCCCCAAGTTCTTTGTATCAACATTCATTAGAGATCGTTACAGTTGTTCATGCATGGATCTAATATTAAGAATGCGATCTAACTTAAATTTTACTTTCGTTTAGTAGATTTCCAATTTAAAACCGAAATAATTCAACCTTACTTATTCCTATATGAAAAATACATATATATATATATTTAACATTATTTGGATTATTACATTTCTTATATATATTTTTTAGTTCTCTTTGTATTTATTTCAATGATTCTTTATAATGAAATTTAATTTTTATTTCTCGTGCTTGAATTTAAATTTATAAAATACCACTATAATTTAAAGGTACTTTTTATTGCATTTGAAATTAAATAACAATTTTAAAAAGTTCAGCAATTAATTTATTGTATTAAATTACCGTTTAAGTCACTCATAACGTTTTAAGCTCAGCACAACAGTGTGTTCTTCTGCATTCTACATTTGAAAAAAAAATAATACAGGGCTTTTTAGTATACCTATTCATGGTTTCCATGTACCAACCTTTCCCAAATTGAAATCATATCCCAGATATTTGCTGTTTCATCTAGAATATTAACATTAAATATATTTTGCTTCTTTGAAAATGATTTAAAATGCAGTAAGCATCACTATTCCTTTGTTTTACTTTAAAGAAATACCTATATACATTAGTCTCTCTTTTAATTAAGTATATTTTTGATTCAACCATAATCCCGTTCCAAGAATGCGTAATTACCTTACATTTAAATATATCAACTTAAGACTTCTTCTTTTCATTACTCTAAAACCACAAGGATAAGCATTGTTCCCGCAGGTCAACACTTATTAGAGTTTGTTCCAATTATTCATTCTTGGCTCTAGTATAAAGAATGCGAACTAATATAAATTTTAATTTCGTTCAGTAGAATTGCAATTTAAAAACGGAATAATCAAACTTTATTTATTTCATCATGATGACCATAAAATTTGTTTGTTTTCATAATTTTCTTTTTATTTAAATACATTTTCTTTAAATACATTTTATTTCCCTTGACACTTTTTTTCGAGGGGCAGGACGTTTATTTTAAATTATCTTGAAAGATTTTTTTACAAATAGTACATTAATGTATGCATTAATTTATTCAATTGCGATACTAATTTCACGAATAGTAAAAAATTTAACTTGCACATTTGAAAGATATTTTTAAAAATCCTAATTTTCATTAATTGTTCACATACCTGTTCATGATTACCATGTAACAACTTCTCCAAAATTGAAATCATAACTCAGCCGTTTGCTGTAACATCTAGAATCTTAACATTAAATTTATTTTGCTTCTTTGAAAACAATTTAAATTGCTGTAAGCATTATTATTCCTTTTCTCCTCTTTAAAGAACTATCTATATACACTACTCTTTCTTTAAATTATGTTTATCTCTGGTTCAACCATAATTCCGTTCAAAGAATACGTAATTACTTTACATTTAAATAAATTAATTTAAAAGAACTTCTTTTCATAACTTGCTTAAAACCACAAGGATGAACATTGTTAACGCAAATCAACACTCATTAGAGTTTGTTGCAATTATTCATTCTTGGATCTAACGTAAAGAATGCGAAATAACTCAAATTTAATCTTCATTCACTAAAATTGCAATTTAAAAACGGAATAATCCAGTCTTATTTACTTCATTATGATGACCATAAAATTTGTTTGCTTTCATAATTTCTTTCATTTTATTTTTATTTATTTCGTTCTTAAATTGAAATTTATAGAATGCTTGTGTATGTTAAAGGTATATTGATTTAAATTTCAAATTAAATGCCGTTTAGAAATATTTAAATCTCGTTGGAAAAATAAAGGTGAATATTTAGTTTTCTTTTCATTTTTTACTGAAAAAAAAGGTATACTTTTATTCTAAGGAAAGTAACTAATATTGCCGTCTGTAATATGGAAAATAGCTCTTAAGGAGCTACTTCAGTCAAAAGGAAAAGAACCGCTTGTTAATGTTAATCCTATAGAAGAAATTTATAAAGATATCTCATTTGCTTTTTGATATTTTTAACGATTATTTTTATACATTTGATATCTGAGATTGATCTGTTTCCAGGCCGGTGTTTTTTCGATTTTGGTGGTTGATATGTTTTATTGGGGGTGCTTTCGCTTTCCAAACTGATTCCAAAAATGAAAGCGCCCTATATAATCTTTTTCACTTTTGCTTTATTCAACTATTTTATAAGATTAACAATAATACAATATTTTACTTTTAAGTTTTTTCAATATTTTGAGCTTTGACAGTGTGTTCTGTATGCCGATTAGTTTTTCTTCAATATAATTTTTTATGTATACAATAATTAATATATTTTATATATATTTTATCTTTACATGTCTTTTTCATTAAAACTTACTATTAACATCATTATTAAATATATGCGCGTATGTATATGTGTATATATAAACAATATATATGAAAAAACTTCTTTTGCTAGTTTATATGTAGAAATAAATACATGTAACAAAAAAGAAATTAGAAATGTATAAACAAGTTAAAAAAAAAATATTAATGTGCATTGTAAACAAAGTGCAATAGAAATTTCAGTTACAACTACGACTGCTGAAAAAACAATTTGTTAAAATAACTTTAAAAAAATTAAACGAAAAACAAGCGGATATAAAATAATTTTAGTGTGTAAGAAAACAATTCTACTTATTACATTTATTAATAAAAATTGATAAATATTCTCTAAGAATTTTTTTAAATATTTTAAACCATAGAGACAATTAAAGTTTTTTTTTCTGACTTGTGGTTTTCTGATACATTAAACAATTTTATTACATAAAATTATGACAGTAAAAAGAAATCCATTCATGAAATTATATTTAAAATTTTAAACTTAGGGTAAGAATATAAGCAGTTTGGTTTTGAGGTTCTTTCTTTAACTCCTATTTTTGTTTGATTTATTTTTGCTATAAGAAGTCCTCTATAAAAATTATCAATATAAAATTTGTAGATATATTTGAAAAGATGTAAAATAAATTTCACGGGATTTGATAGTTTAAGAATTGATGAATTTATGGATCCTTTTCTTTTGCCATCCCTTTTTTATTTTCGTTTTTATTTTATTTTTTTTTATTTTCGATAAGAGTCGGTCATATCAAAAACTTGTAGCTACCAAAATTTTAGATAATTTTAAGAACATTTATAAAAATATAAGTTGGATTTGATAACTTGAGAACTGTCGAAGTTTTGGCATACTTTTATACTTGGCATACTTTTGGCCCATTTCTTAGAACTAATATAGATTTCAAACTGATTCTATATGTATTTTAACTAAGAAATTATGGCGTTTCACAAAAACCCTCCCTATCTCTACCCCTTTGTTCCGATTTTGCCCATTAACAAACTTGACCGAGATTTTATACCCCTTGATTTTATGCAACACTTTTGAAAAGATTTGAGCAGAATTATATAAGTTATGGCGTCCATAAAAAAGGGATACATACATATAGATAGGGAGCTAGATAGATAAACTTTTTTACTGGTGGTAATTTTGGAGTAATCATAATCCGTGTTGATCTGCAAAAAAATGTTCAGAAATTCCAACATAGGAGCAATCGCAATAAGTAGTATTTCATGTGAATTCTCCTAAAAAGTTCCGGAGCAAAAGTGACATGTACTAAAAATATTTTGAAAAAAGAAAAAAGTAAATTCTTGTTTCAGAAAAATTCTCTTTTGTTGAAAGTAAATATTCTTATAAAGACTCTCCCTGCTATAAAAGTAAAATAATGAAACTGAAAACTTCCTCTAATGCTCTCTTAGAAAAGGAAATGTAGTATTATTTCAACAGTAGGGCATAGTTACTGAGAACTTCTACCATCAGCTGGAAGTTTTACTTCTTATCGGTATTCTGTATATATTGTAGAATTACTTCAGAATAAATGCTCATCCTGTTTCCCATTTTGTCTTTTTAAAAGTTATTTGCCCTAGTTTTAATTTTAATTTAAAATTTTATACTTTGTATGATTGTTACAGAAAAATTCTAGAATAATAGAAAACATATTATCTTGAAAAAAAAGTAAATATTTCTGTTAGGAAAAGTCCCTTTCGTTGAAAGTAAATATTCAGATAATTGGTTTGCCTGAATGAATTGCCTTTTAAAAATATGATTTGTTTTTAAAAATAGGCTTTAAAAAGTTCCTGAGCAAAAGTGAACTGTACTCAAAATATTTTAAAAAAGTGGTTTTTTTTATTATTATTATTATTTCAGTTAATGTCACTTTTGTTCAAAATAAACATTCCGATAATTTATTTGTCTGTATTAAAAATAAAACAAGTTCTGAACAAGAGTTTATTCTGTTTTTCTTTTTTTGGGGTTTTTTTCGCAGTTTAAAACTCATGGTATAAGGATTTTTGTTAATTTTTTTTTCTTAAATCTGGTGTTATTATGGAATTTTTGTTCATGTAAATATGGTTGTAATGTATCAATATATTCATTAGAAAGTTAATATAATTTGATTAGAAGCATATATTTTTCTTTGAGTAAAAATAAGTTATTTTTCAAAGTAAAACAAATTCTGAACGAGTCTTTATTCTGTTTTCTCCATTTTTAGGTTAGTCTAAAACTTAAGGTATAAATATTTTAATTAAATTTCTTTCCTTAAATCTAATTTTAATATGTAAATTTTGTTCTGCTAAATAAGGCTGTAATTTTTCAATATATTCATTAGAATGTTGGTGTAATTTGATTAAAAGTATATATTATTTTTTTAGTAAACATCCCTTTTGTTCAAAGTAAATATGCCGATAATGTCTTTTCCTGCAATATATACTATATATATATATATATCTATAATATAAATAAATAAATAAATAAAATAAAATAAATAAATAATTAAATAGATAAATAAAATAAATAAATAAATAAATAAAATACATAAATAATCAAATAAATAAATAAAATAATCAAGATGAAATTTTCCTGAAGTTTTTTTCTTAGAAAAAGTAATGTATTTTTTCAATAAGTAGTGCAAAGATATGGAGGTTATACCGGCAACAAAAAGGTTTTTATTCTTATAGATGTTCTGCATACATTTGTAGAATTACATCCGAACAAGTCTTTATTTCTTCTTTTCCTTTCTTCGGTTATTTTTGTAGTTTAAAGCTCGTGGCATAAAGATTTTAATTAAATTTACTTTCTAAATCTAGTGTTAATATGGAAATTGTGTTCAGATAATTATGGTTGTAAGTTATTAATATATTCATTTGAAAGTTGGTATAATTTGGTTAAAAGTTTATATTATTCTTTCAATAAAAATCACTTTTCTTAAAAGTAGATTTTCCGTTAATGCCTTAATTTGCAAAATAAATAAATAAATAAAATAATCAAGGTGAAATCTTCCTGAATTATTCTTTCTTAGAAAATCAAGTGTAGTATTATTTGAACAGTGGTAGAATTATTACATAATTAAAATTATTATTACATAGTTTTGTCGAGTCATTTCAAATTTTATGAAACTCGGATGCATAGATCAATTACAGGGGCAATCAAAAGTATTCCATTACATTACGGTCAATGGGGAAAAAAGTTTCAAATGCATTTTAATCGTTTGAAATTTAAAATATGCAATTATTACATAATTCTGTCGAGTTATTTCAAATATTTTGATAATCGTGTGCATAGATCAATTACAGGGACAATCAAAAGTATTCAATTACATTACGGTCAATTAGGAAAAAGTTTCAAATATATTCTATACGTTTGAAATTTAAAATTCACAATTATTACATAATTTTGTCGAGTTATTTCAAATTTTATGAAAGTCGGATGCATAGATCAATTACAGGGACAATCAAAAATATTCCATTACATTACGGTCAATGGGGAAAAAAGTTTCAAATGCATTTTAATCGTTTGAAATTTAAAATACGCAATTATTACATAATTCTGTCGAGTTATTTCAAATATTTTGATAATCGTGTGCATAGATCAATTACAGGGGCAATCAAAAGTATTCAATTACATTATGGTCAATTAGGAAAAAGTTTCAAATATATTCTATACGTTTGAAATTTAAAATACATAATTATTACATAATTTTGTCGAGTTATTTCAAATTTTATGAAAATCGGATGCATGTATCAATTACAGGGGCAATCAAAAGTATTCCATTACATTACGGTTAATGGGGAAAAAAAATGTTTCAAATGCATTTTAATCGTGTTACACTCATGCGAACTTAATAAAATTTATATGCAACTATAAAGTACATATTATAATAAACATCATACATAATTTGTGGTGCAAAGAATATTTGTTATTGATTTACAAGGCCACACAAAAGTATGCCATTACATAATGGTATAGGGAGAACATTGTTTGAGCGTTTTAATTGTAATTCACTATTTACAATTTTATGAGATTGATATATGAAAGTAATATTTTTAAAACTTCGTTATCGTACGAACGCACCTAATTTGCTACGCTTCACGTGCAATTTCCAACTTGTTTTAGATTAATTTCGTAGATTAAAACTCGTTGTAAGATTTTCATTATTTTTTCCATAAATTTGGTGTTAGTATGGAAATTATGTTCAACACAATATGGTGTAATTTGTCATTATATTCATTATAAATGTAGTATAATTTGATTAAATGTATATATTATTTATTAAGTAAAAATCCATTTTGTCGAAAGTGGATATTCCAAAAATATTTTTGTCTGCAAAAAGTAAAATAATCAAGGTGAAAACTTCCTCAAATGTTCTTTCTTAGTGAAGGAACTGTAGTGTTATTTCAACAGTAGTACATAGCTACGGCGAAGTTATATCGGCAACAAAAAGTTTTTTCGATCGATGTTCGAAAGTTTTTGTCGATCTTATCGATTCTCAGCATACATCATTAGAATTACTTCCCAACAAGTCTTTTATCTGTTATTTTTTTATTTTTTAGGTTATTTTTGTTGTTTAAAACTCGTAGTATATTATTTTTTTCTGTTAAACTGGTGTTAATATGAAAATTGTGTAAAAATACATATGGTTATAATTTATCAATATATTCATAATAAAGTTAGTATAATTCGATTAAAAGTATACATTCTTTCATATTAAGACATTTTCTTTTATACCTCTATTGAAATTATTTTGAAGAAAATAAAAATTCATTTTTCTTTCGGATATGCATGTTTTGTTGAAAGCAAAGATCCAGATAATGGCTTTGTCTGAAATAAAAATAAAGTAATCAACGTGAAAACTTCCTGATATGTTCTTTCTTATTAAAAGAATTTTAGTGTTATTTCAGAAGTAGTACATAATTACTTAGAAGTTATACCAGTAACAAACTGTTTTTTTTTTCCTTATATGTACTTGTATCATATATTTGTAGAATTACGTCTTAACAAGTCTTTATTATGTTTTTTTCCTTTTTTGGTTGTTTTTGTTGTTTAAAACGCGTAGTATAAGAATTTTAATTCTTTTTTACCCTTAAACTGGTGTTAATATGAAAATTATGTTCAGATACATATGGTTATAACTTATAAATATATTCATAAGAAAGTTAGTATACTTCGGTTAAAAGTATACTTTCTTTTAATTTGAAACATATCTTTTTGTACCTCTTTTGAAATCATATTGAAGAAAACAAAATGCATTTTTCTTTTGGGAAGTGTATCACTTGTTGAAAGTAAGGACCCAGGTAATGGCTTTGTCTGAAATAAAAATAAAATAATCAACATGGAAACTTCCTGATATTTTCTTTCTTAATAAAAGAATTTTAGAGTTTTTTCAACAGTAGTACATAGTTACGGAGAAGTTATACCGGTAACAAACTATTTTTTTTTCTTTATTGATGCTCTGCATATATTTGTAGAATTACGTGTTAACAAGTTTTTATTCTGTTTTTTTTTCTTTTTTTTATTGTTTTTGTTGTTTAAAACTCGTAGTATAAGAATTTTAATTATTTTTTTACCCTTAAACTGGTGTTAATATGAAAATTATGTTCAGATACATATGGTTATGACTTATAAATATATTCCTAGGAAAGTTAGTATACTTTGATTAAAAGTATACATTCTTTTAATTTAAGACATATCCTTTTGTACCTCTTTTGAAATCATACTGAATAAAACAAAATGCATTTTTCTTTCGGGAAATGTATCATTTGTTGAAAGTAAGGATCCAGATAATGGCTTTGTCTGAAATAAAAATAAAATAATCAACGTGAAAACTTCCTGAAATGCTCTTCCTTGGAAAGGAAACATAGTATATTTCAACAGTAGTGCATAGTTACGGAGAAGTTATATCGACAACAGAAATATTTTTTCCTTTATAGATGTTCAGCATACATTAGAATTACTTCTGTACAAATTTTTATTCTGTATTTTTTTTAGGTTATTTTTGTTGTTTAAAACTCGAAGTATAAGAATTTTAATTAATTTTTTCCCTTAAAGTGTTGTTAAAATGAAAATTGTGTTTAGATACACATGGTTGTAGTTTATCAATATATTCATAAGAAATTTAGTAAAATTCGATTAAAAGTATATATTCTTTCATATTAAGACAGATTCTTTTGTATCTCTTTTGAAATTATTTTGAAGACAAAATGAACTTTTCTTTCTGGAAATGTATCATTTGTTAAAAGTAAAGATCCAGATAATGACTTTGTTTGCAATGAAAATAAAATAATCAAGGTGAAAACTCCTGAAATGTTCATTCTCATCAAAGAAATGTAGCATATTTCAACAGTAGTGCAAAGTTACGGAGAAGTTATATCGGCAGTAGAAAGTTTTTTTCTTATCGACGTTCTGCATTCATTTGTGGAATTACTTCTGAACAAGTGCGTATTCTGTTTTTCCTTTTTATGTTATCTTAATTTTTTTTCATAGTTAAAAGATCGCTGCATAAAAATTTTAATCCTTTTTCTTTTCGTAAATGTGATGGTAAGAGGAAAATTTTAATCGGCTAAATAGTTGTAATTCATCAGCTTAACCCTTAAAATGTTAATTAATTTGAATTAAAATACATATTCTTTTATATTTATCTCTTAGTGATCAGCCGAACAACTAATGATATATTTCTTTTAATTGAGTATTAATTTGTCTTAACAATTATTTTTGTTACTATCTATGTGTAGTAATGGCACTCTTAATTCATGTTTCATTATGATTTTATTTATGTTTTCTCGTTTAGTAAAAACAATAATAGTAATAATTTGTTTGATTCCTTTTGCAATCCAGTATCTTTTTATACATATATTTATGTCTTCAAGTTTAAAATATAAGTTGTTTTTTTGAAAGATTAAAGTATGATTAATACATATATATAACAAGAGTATCCCAGAAATACTGGGACAAACTAAAGGTGAGGTAGGAAACATCACAAGAATTCAGATTTCGATAGCAATTCATGGTTGGAAACGTATTTCTGGAGCGGTAGTGGAAACACAAAATACAAGAAAGAAACTACACGAACAGGGAAAGAAAACATGTTTATTATTCTTAGTTTTGCAAAAATGCCGGCACTGTGCTGGAAAGTGCTGTGGAATTTGTTGCACACATAGTGGCAAGTGTTTGGGAGTTTCGGATCACTCCTGGTACTTTCTAGAGCATTAAGAATTACAAGCGACGGTTATGCATCATGTCCTGGGTTTGTAATTGCAAACATCTATATTAATAATGATCGTTGTCTCTTTAGTGTAATTTTTCCTGTACTGTGGATAATACAGATATTTTCTCCTGTTATTCCTTTTGAGTCTTTCTTGTATTTTACTTCGTCAAAACCGGAAATTGTTTCCGATCAGCAAATCTGTGTACCTCCTCCTAAAATTTTTTCCAATGTGTCTGAGACACCTTGTATATATTAGAAATTTTTAATATCTATTATATTCTGTTTTAAAGTGATATTTTCCAAAAGTCTCCAAAAACTCTTCCTCAGCCTGTTGTCATATGAATATCAATTCAAGAGTAAGCAAAATAACTTTCGTTCGATTTTGACAATGACATATTTGTTAAAGTTTATATTTGTTAAATTTGTTTTGATAGCTATTATTAAAACTATTCATTTAAAAGAATTGTTTTTCACAAAAAAAAAGTTTGACACGAAAGGGTTAAGATATTTTCCTTTGGTAAACTATAATAATTTTTATGATGTGAAATCTTTTTTTAAAATTTAATTAAAAAGAACCGCTAAAATTCTAAGCTTCTCTCATCCTTTTATTTTTCTTGAAGTACGAAAACGATTAAACCGATAACAATAATACACAATTATGTTCAATCTTCAGTATGTTTAATAATAATAACAAAAAATTAAGTTTTTTTCCAATTTATTTGGCAATTCAAATAAAAAGGAAAAATAATAAATGCACGAAGAAAATTATACCTAAAACTCTGTCAGTTATTCAAAATGTTTATTAAAATTGTTGTGAATTATTCTCGAACTAAAAGATTAGTCCGGTAGCGCTTGAGAAGAAATTTACCCACTAAATCAATCCAAATTATTAAATAATAATTTATTTTCAAAAAGTCTTATTTAAAATGTAAATCTAATAGTGAAGCATTTTTTTATAGTTGTAAGTTCTGTATCTTACACGAATGCTCCATAAACACAGAAATACTTTGAGAAAGTCAGTTAATTGTGTTTGCAGGCCGAATACTAAACGACTTCACTTTGTTATAAGTACGAGCGTCGCCGTGGACCTCGACCAACTTTCGCTCTTTCCGTCCTCACTGTATATGGATATTCTCTCTCCGGAACTCTAGTTGAGCAACCTGTTGAGTCCCAGTTCTTTCACACCAAACTGTTTTCTTCGTTTCGTGTCCTCCCTCGAAAACAACTCGATTAGGGAGGGACCTTGTGGATTACCTATGAGAGAGATTACATATGATGTCAGCCTTAATGTCCTCTAGAATTGGTTCCCTAAAAATGCTGAGGTCAAACAAAAACTACCCGTGAGAAAACTGACATCTTTCGCTCTTTCAGCTAAAAGCATTCCGCGGCCTCTTTTGACAAATTGAAAGAAAAATATTTCCTGTATAAACCAAAGTGTTATCTAATCAACGAAACCCTCAACCTGGGTGCCCAAATACCTAAGAACTAGTACAATGCTGAGCTCCCACGTAGGCCATTCGATCTGTAAAATTCAATTCTTTACAAAATAAAAAAGTACACTGTTAATCCCTCATCGATTTATGTTAGTTTGACATTAGTTTACTTTAATAGCATCAATTGATATGTTCATGACATTTATCTTTTACTAAATAAGATCTTATAAAAACGTTTCTGAACCGAAAAATCCATATATATATATATATATATATATATATATATATATATATATATATATATATATATATATATATATATATATATATATATTAGAAGTAATAACTGTTATGAAAAAAAAAACAGATGTTTATTGTAATAATTTAAATTTATAAAAATAGGAATTTTATAAATTTTTCTGCATATAGGATGCATATAGAATATAGTATATCCAAGTATAGTATATAGAATATAGTATAGTATACATATCTGCATATAGAATTATTATTTTAATGGCAAACATACTTATTGTTTTAGAATCTTTACCATATTGAGATTTTTTAATTATAATTATTTAATATGCATTTATTACTAGAATTTTTATTAAGAAGACTAAATCACTTCTACTATTGGAAATTGATCAGAAAATGTTCGTTAATCTAGAAATATATCAATTATATAAAAACTGGCGTGTCTGTACTTCATTTTTATTAAATGTAAAAAAAAAAGAAAAAATTTTCTGAACGGATGAATCTTGAATCAAAATTTTCTTTGTAAAAAATACATTTTTATTGAAGCACTTTCGTTGACTGACTGCAATGAGTATTAAGTAATCATAGCGAATACTTTCTAAAACCCGGGACGTGCAGTCTTTGAGGAGGGGGTAGTGTTAAAAATTTTGTAAATAGTTAGTGTTTGTACTGTAAAATAATGTAAATAATCTTATTAAGCTCCATTCCTTTACTAATATTACTTTTTGTTACATTGTATCTGTTATCAAGCAAACTTGTCTAATATTTTGCAGTGTATGTCTACGGCAGATTGGCGAAATATTAAAGATATCGCCAAGTTGGCGTCACTTTTGACGACTAATTTTGGTCGCCAAATTTCGCGATATATCGCTAAGTTGGCGACAAACTTGGCGATTGTTGGCGATGGTAACCCTTCCCTCTCTATGGTAAACTCCCTTTAGATATGCTGATACATTGAATGTTATTCCGTGGTTTTCTGGAACATTCGAGAAGCCTGTGGAAATTTCCCGTGCATGCTGCGAGCCTATATAAGGAGAGCAATACGAGCTGTTTTGGTGATTATTTTATCAGTCAGTCATTGAGCGAGTTGCGTTTGTTTAAGCAAGTTTGCTTGAGGTTTATCTACGTTGTTTTGAATGTTATTTAGTGTTGAGACGTTGTATAAAGAGTCACTGGGACCTATATCTGTACTTGTACGATAGATTTGAGCAGTTATTTTTGAATATCTAGTAATATTTGTGAGTTTCGAAGACTCTGTTTTTCTGAAGATCTGTAAATAAATTATTCTCTACTTTTGTGAGAGACAAGAGTTGGAAGTTGTCTAACCATAAGATCAAAAGAACCCCATATACGCTACAACAATATTATTATTTTGAAAAAAAAATAATAAGCTATTAATAATCCATATTATGAAGAAAATAGCTTATTTTTAGCAGAATAAAAACAATTTTCTGACAAAAATCTGAAATTACAATCTTCTTTGTAAAAAATACAGTTTTTTTTTAGAAGCAATTTTGTAAAAAGTAAGTTTTTTGATAAAGGATTGACTGCAATATGTAAAACGTGCATTATTAAAATTGAAATGTACTATTATTTTGAAAAAAAAAGTTAACCTTTAATAATTTCCATTATAACGAAAATTATTTATTCTTTGTAAAATATATGTGATTTGACATAAATATGATATAAAAAGCAAAATTTTCACTTTATTTGAAATTGAAACCCAAAGGAAAAATTAATAAGTATCCGAAAACATTCAAATATTTTTTTAAAGTGTAAAACAAACTTAATTGACAGTTATTGTGACAAATTTCGTAAAAAAATTTCTATTTGTTTGAAAATAGTTCAGTTAATACCATCAGAAACAATTGTACATCATAATTAAAGTTTAGTAGTTAAGACAGCACAATTTTTAAGGATTTTGATTTAAAGAATAAATAAGTTAATAGAGGATTTTTAAAATAAATTAAAAAAAATCTTTTAGAAATTATTATTATTTTGTAAAAAGTAAATATTCTGATAATGTATTGACTAATCAAAATTAAAGTAACTAAATTAGGATCGTTTTAAAACATATCTTCTATGAAATTATAATGTATTACTTTTTCGACGAAATTGCATAGTTATTTTGAATATTTACTGTCAACTTAAAAGGAATATAAATTTGTCGGGTTCGACGAATAGAAATGTTAAAAAAAGAACAAAAACTAGTTCTCTGAATTTGCCAATTAATAACACACAATCAAAATTCAATCAATATTAATATTAAAAACAAGTCAATATTAAAAACAAATTTCAATATTCACTTTAATCAATATAAAAAAAAACAATAATTAATCAATTTTAAAAACTCTTAAAGCAAATATTATTTTTATCTAATGTTTTATCTTAAATTTTCAATAACATTGAGATAATAAACTATGAAATTTTGAATTGAATCTTTGATCTTTCGTATTATGCAATAAAAAATTATCGAAATGTGCATCACTATGACACAATTATAGTTTTTGTTTCTAATTAATTCCAAAAATAACAAGTTTTTCACCACAGCATGATTTCCATGCATAATTTTTGCATACATTTTTTTTTAAATCATATATTAACGCGGAATAGATTATTATGAATAAACATATGTACAATCTTGATGCCAAGTTTACCAGTTAAAATTTTGCAAATAAATATTCGAAGTATTTACTGTGATTGTAATCTTACTGTGTCAATGAAAGTAGTCATATGAGAAGATGAGATGAGCGTCACAATCTTAATATAAACGAAATAATAACAAAAAAAAAATAACAAAATTGTAATTTAACAAATTACAACGACTTTTTAGAAAATGATATTTTCAAAGACTAAACTTTTAAAGATAAATAAATTATATATTTAAATTAATAATAATATTAGACATAATTTTTATGCTGATCATAACGAGTCATATATTACGTACGCCATGCATTAAACATTAATATTCCTAGACTAATAATAATAATAATAATAATAATAATAATAATAATAATAATAATAAACAGTGGTTTATAAATATTAATGTTTAACTTTTTAAAATGTGCATTTTTATTTGATGGAGTTAATCAGATTTCTGAACGCTTCATATTACAAACTACATGGATTAAACATTAATATTCCTGGACCCATCACAAACCAATTTTAATGAAATTTTAGTTTTGCAATTTTCGGTATTGTACATTTTAAAACTTCAAAACATCGCACATTTTTAATTTTTAAACGGTTGCATAGAGAAAAAAAATGTACTTTTAAATAAAATCGCTTGAAATCTCTATCAGAATTTGTTTTTAACTTATCTTTTTAAAAAAAGTTTTACTACTCTTTTTGTCATTATGGCAACACAAGTATTCCGCTTTTTATGGCAACACAAGTATTCCGCTTTTGGACATTAAATTTGGATCAATCGGAAAACGAATGAAATAGAAAACAGAAGAATTCCATTTTTGGACTTTAAAATTGGAACAAAAAAGAATAAAATTAACCGTTTAAACGCCAATGTTCCCAAATGGGAACATTGCATTATTTGTAATACAAAACATATATTTCCAACATAATAACGATGTCCTTATTTTTTCTATAAAATATAAGGTTGATTTGAACTTTTGAAAAGGAAATATTTATGTTAAAGCATTTATCACAGGAATTAAGGAATATGTAAATTCATTAATTTGCATGAAAAATATATTTTTTGGTTTATCGTTTTCTCTATATTACTTATATTTGACCGCTAGGAATCTAAATGTTTTTTAAATTCGAGAAAATACTCAAGAACAATATACAATAGCATATAGCGGAAAATAACCTGTTATATTTGCATAGTTGTCAATCAATAATCGCGTTCCAAATTGTGAAAACTGAAATGAAAGGAGCCAAAAAAACTGCTGAAACATACTTTTTTGGTATCTTCTAAATTTGTATGCATAAATTAAAACACTTGAAGCTGTAGTATAGGAAAAACAAAGTTATAATTACATTGCAATATTAATTCGGCGTCTAAACGGTTTTAAATAAGATGCAGAAATCAACCAATAAAAAGATTCAGATACACTTTAGATTTCTCAATTCTCTAACGAAAAAAAAAAAAAAAAAAAAAAAAAAATTATTTTTTTTAAAATAGTTAATAAATACGGCAGTAAAAATATTTTCCCAGTTTTTAAATATTACATTTTCAAATCAATTTTACACCATATATCTCGTTTGAAATTGGGATATTTTACCACAAAATATCAGTAAATATTTATATCTTTTTAAACTTGTATTTAAAAAATTTAACTGAAAAGTTTATTCTGCAATCTTAGTTTGTTAAATATTTCCTTATATTGAATAATAATCCATTTCGTTTGTTCAAATTAATTTCCATTTAAAATTAAGCTGTTAAAAAAAAAGAAAAATAATTTCAAATAAAAATAAAAGTACATTAAGAGATTTCGATTTTTATTATACTGAGGAAATAATTAATATCTATGTATATTTGTGTCTGTAGATTATTTCAAAGATATCCATTACTAGCTCAAATATAGGTCCAATATAGCTTAACATCTTTATTCTTCCGTTTTTATTAAATAAGAAAAAGATCAGAAAAAATATATAAAAAAGATAAAATATGACTTTTGTGTGTGTATGTGAACGGAGTTATTTTATGTTTGAATCATAACCTTTTGTTGAAAATAAATATTCTGATAAAAAGTAGAGTGAAATGCAAATAATATGAGTATGATAGAAACATTCTTTCAGGGAAATGGAAATGTATTTTTAATTTGAGAAAAATTACGGTCATTGAAATGTTATTCCGCCAAAAGATAGGGTTATTTATTACCGATGTCATACAGCTTTTTAGAATTTTTCTATTATTCTATTTTTATTCTATTTTCTTTTTCTTAGATAAATATAAGAAACATTGTTTAGAAAAAGATAGCCAAAAATTCTGAATTAACAAAAAATCTAATGAGATTTCTTTAGAAATCAAAATGAAATCTGAATCAGTGTTTGTAATTTAGAAATAAAAAATTGCTTAAGATGAATTCAATAACAAAAAAAAGTTTTGCAGTTCTTAAATAATAAATTACTAAAGCAATTGTACATGATATATCGCGTTTTAAATTGAGGTATTTCACCACAACAAAACAGTAAATATATATATGTTTTTAAACTTATATCTTAAAAAAATATCTTTTAAAATTTGTTCTACAATGTTAGTTTCTAAATTTCCTTCATGCCTTGAATAACAATATATTATGTTTGTTTCAATAAATTATTCTATTTAAAGTTAAGCTGTTAAAATATATTCAAATAAAAATAAAAGTACATAAAAATTGGATTTTAATTACACCTGTGTAAGAAATTTAAAGAATATGTATACACTGTAAAAAAAAAAAAAAAAAAAAAAAAAAAAAAAAAAAAAAATGTGAAGGTACTAAACATTTTCTAGGAAACTGGGATTCCGAGAACCTTTCATGTAACGATAACAGGAAAAATTCATGTAATCGATTCTGAAACTTGATTTTTGCTGTTACCGTTACAGGAAAAGTTCTTGGAATCCCAGTTTCCTATCAGTTGAATAGAGTCCGATTGGACGAGAGGAGGGGCTATAAAACGGAAGTACATGCACCTTCGAATTTTCGAGAAAACTCAGGAACAATCCACAACCGGAAGTAACAAATTCGAAATCATTTTAACTTTTTGAAATCAACAAAAAGTTACGTAAGAAAACAAACTTTACACGGGAGTTTAAAAAAAAGAACGAGAACTAAAATAAATTTTTAGAATGCGAATTTTTTATAATAAATGAATAAAGATTAATAAAAAATATAATAAATTAAATTGAATAAAAATATGGCAGTGGTTATAGAGTAACCACAACAAGTACCTTTGCAGATTTTTTTTACAGTGCACAGATAATTTCAAAGGTATTAATTACACAGGCCTGCAAATTGAGAGTCAAAACTTCCTCTCTAGAATTTGAGAGCTGATTCTAGGGTATTTTGGTGCGCTGATTACGAATATGTACTTAGTTTTTTTTCCATCACCTTCAGATTTTTCAAAAAAGATATAGATAGAAAATAGAAAAAAAACACAAGTTTTCACATAAAAATATATATATTTAAAAAAGTACATTACTTTTAACATAAAAAACAACTAAAATATAATAATAACTAATTACTGATCTAAATTACATGTAAATTTTATTTGTGGAACCTAATCTTTTTTTCCTGGAAGCTTCGGTTGTACGATTTTTGCTTAAATTTCCGATTTGGATCGTCGCGCTTCAACAACCAGCAGTAGTCCGCCATCATGCTAGTATGCCATCTTCCTTGATACCGGACTTCTAGCTCTTTCAAATCTTGGTGAAATCTTTCACCTTGTTCTTCGCTAACGGCTCCTAGATTTTCTGGGAAGTAACAATCTCCACTCATTAGGATCGTATTCAATGTCGTACATTTTAGTCAAGCCTGGAATATCTTTACAGTACACTAAATCTTGATCTTTGGCGAAGAATGGAAAAACTCTTTTTCTCTTTGACGGTACCATGAAAATGAAGTACCAGGTGCAAGCATATTTCTTTCTTTTAATCGTGATCCGAGAAGTTCCGTTGCATCTCTGGAGAGATTAAAATCTCTTGTCAAGTCGTTTAAATGTGACTGGGAAAAGAGCTGACATTCGTTGGAATCTACTTGAAATTCAGGATCAGATTGGTATACATCTGTATCACAGTCAGAATCTTCAATTTGTATAGTAGGGTGGGTCGAAAAAATCGAATTTTTTCAAATCCACTATTAATAGTGCGGAAAAGTTGCCTTTTCTAATTAGAAGGATAACGCAAAAAAGGTTTTTGAAATCGGTTTATATCTTTAGGTCGCGCATCGCACTTGAAGTTCGGAAAATTTGACCAAAAATGACATTTTTTGAAATTAATGATGAAAATTAAAAAAATTTCGAACCTACTTCTAATAGTGCGGAAAAGTTTCCCTTTATAACTAAAAAGATAACGCAATTTTTTTTATATCGGTTAGTATCTATTAGTTGCGCATCGCACTTGAAATTCGGAAAATTTGATCAAAAATGACATTTTTTGGAATTAATGAGGAAAATAAAAAAAAATCGAACTTGCTTATATTAGTACGCTAAAGTAACTTTTTACAATTAAAAAATCTGTTAATACCTTTAAATCGCGCATCGTACCTGAAATTTGGAAAATATGATAAAAATTGACGTAGGCTGATTACAAAAACAACTGATAAACCGATTTTTTTCTATTCCAATTGCTCAGTGCGCATATGAGCTGTGAATACAACTGGTTTTCAGGCTTGCCATGTAATTACCACAAACAGTTACGTTATATCAAGAAAAATCGGTGTTAAACGCTATCGAAGATCTAATAGGGAAGGGCACATTTCTTTAATTCAGGAGCCGGATGATTAAAATATGTTGGTCATCTAACGCCTATGAATGGAACCGGAAAAAATATTTGTGAAAGTATCGTTTTATATCTGCCTCAGAAGAATATCTGCTTAGATGAAGTCCTTGTATTTGGATGTGATAGCTCCTCTATCAATACGGAATTGAAAAAAAAGGTTATTCGAAACTTGGAAATGAAGATACGCAGGCCCTTGCAGCGGTGCATTTACTTGTTGCATTTCATCGAATTGCCTTTTAGGCACTTGTTTCAATGCATTGAAGATAAAAACAAACGGCCAGCATTATTTTCTCGTCCTGTAGGCAAGCAACTACCTGCTTGCGAAAGACAACCTGTCATCAAGTTTGAATCAATCAATTGCTCTTGCCCAATAGTGACTGTTGAAAACCCAAATGACCTCAGTAAAGATCAAAAGTATCTTTTTAAAATATCAAATGCTGTGTGATCGGGCTTCTGTCTTGGGAATTTTTCTGTTCGAGATCCAGGGACCGTTTCTCATTCCCGATGGCTAACGACCGCAAATAGAATTCTCAGACTGTATATATCCACAGAAAACCCTAGGACTGAAACGAAGCAGTTAGTTTTATTCATCATAGAAACAGATGTGCCTGTATGGTTTGAAATTAAGAAGAATGATTCCATTATACTTATATGGATCAAAGCATATACACAAGACAATAACAATATCGCGCTACCTATCAAAAAGTCTGCAGGAAGCTACAGACCCTGTTATTGAAGGTAACGCTTACTTCACTCATCCATAAAACCTACTATTGGCAATGATTGCAGATGAGAGGGAGCATGTGCCAGAGTTAGGATTACGACAAATTTTGAAAGCAATGAAACTGGTGACAGAACAAATGGCAACTGTGAGAGATTTTGTGATGCGCAAGTTAAATTTTGGTTCGATTAGACTGAACTAATTGATTGGTCGAGCTGCAAAGTTACTTCACCACCTTTTTACACAGAATCAGTCCAGAGAGAATTTTTTCTTTTATTCAATCGAAATCTCTCTCAGAATTCGAAATTAAAACAATAAGGGCGTTCCGTACCACACACACAAGCGGTGAAATGATGTGTGAAACTTGTGAGTGAGGCTTCTGAAAAAAGATGTGGCTCTAATAGCAGATACGGTTACATTAGATCATCTTTGCTTTCGCGATCACTAATGTCAACATTTGATAATAAATCTCACTACAAGGCTTTACATGAGTTAAAAAATGAAAGTAAAAAAGAAAAATAACTATTTTCTAAAATTACTATAATGCAAATAGCCTAATATTGCATGAGCAAAACTTGTTTAAAATTGATTTAAATTTTTTTGTTGAAGAATGTCTCATTAAGTAGTATTCTAAATCTGTTCAATATAAATGTTTAATTTTAAATAAATGAAATAGTTAAAAAATATATTTTTCTAAACTGTTTCGTAATTTACAAACAATGTATTATGAAAAATTATTAACCAATTTTAAAAATGATTTTATTTTACGTTTCTATGCATATAATGGAATATATTTATGTTACTAGAAAAAAAAATGAGAAAAGAAGGTGACTTTTCATCTTTTATATGAAACATTGTCAATTTTCATAAAATTTCGCTAACTTAAATAGACTTAAAGGTATTAATAGATTTAAAAAAGAAAAAAAAGTTATGTTTTAATTGTAAAAGGTTACTTTAGTGTACTATTACAAGCAAGTTCGGAAATTTTTTAATTTTCCTCATTAATTCCAAAAAAAATGACATTTTTGATCAAATTTTCCGAACTTCAAGTGCGATGGGCGACCTAAAGATATTAACCGATTTCAAAAACGTTTTTGCTTTATCTTTTTAGTTATAAAAGGAAACTTTTCCGCATTATTAGAAGTAGGTTCGAAAATTTTTTAATTTTCATCATTAATTTAAAAAAATGTCATTTTTGATCAAATTTTCCGAACTTCAAGTGCGATGCGCGACCTAAAGATATTAACCGATTTCAAAAAAAATTTTTGCATTATTCTTCTAATTACAAAAGGCAACTTTTCCGCACTATTAATAGTGGATTTGAAAAAAAATATTTTTTTCGACCCACCCTATTGTATAGTCGGATGCGGCGGCTGCACCATTTTTGAATCGCCGAAAATTGCATCTCTGGTTCCGTTGCATCTCTGGGGAGATTAAAATCTCTTGTCAAGTCGTTTAAATGTGACTGGGAAAAGAGCTGACATTCATTGGAATCTACTTGAAATTCAGGATCAGATTGGTATACATCTGTATCACAGTCAGAATCTTCAATTTGTATAGTCGGATGCGGCGGCTGCACCATTTTTGAATCGCCGAAAATTGCAGGCGTAACTGATGAGACGTTCGGATAGTTTATGTCCTTTTTATTTTTAGAATTGTATCCAGTTATGTCACAACAACAAAAGTAGCAATCTTTAACATGGTCTTTAGGCTCTCTACATAGCATAGGCGAAACGATTTTGAAGCTATTTTTCTTCCTTTTGACCGCTTGCGAAGTTCTAATAAACAAGTCGTACAAATTTTATTAGGTGTCCAAGTTTTGTCTTGGTTATTTAAAACGTATCCAAAATAACTTTTATAAATATTTTTTACAAAGTCTGTAATGCTGTTTCGTTGTTTTTTCACCATAAATTTCCCTCAAATGTAACAGAAACAATTCGGAGAATTTAAACAGCTTCGCGATGACATTTTAAAGGTTATGTTGCAAGATGCGCACTTCAACTGTTAATTTTCTAAATCAGTGCGAGTACTTATACAAAAACCCTTTGGTTTATCTTTATTACACCCTTTCCGACTAATATTTACCACAATTAGGTTATATTACCTAATCATTATGCATTAATGAGATCATTACTAAATTAAGCCAAAATGACCCGTTTTCAACATGGTTAATGTGAATTACTTATACTTATTATATAGTAATTAACAAATTACTGTTTTGAAGTAATTTCTATGTCACCTTACACTAATTAAATGCAATAAAAATTAAGCTGACGTAATTTAATGACGTTTTATAAATTTTAAAATGTAGACGCTCAGACATTTTTCAGCAAAATATTAAATATTCAATATCAAAAAATCCTGACGTGATAGAATTTTTTAATTATTTTTCTCGTAATTAGCACATCAGAAACTATAGAAAACGTTACTTAGATTTCAAAGAGGAAAACCATCCCAACTAACACATAACTTGTGGGCCATTAAAGGTGTCGTTAACGTTGGCCCAAAGTGTTTGGTGACGGCCCGTCGTTCTTTGCCGTAACGGCTCCGTCAAAAAACTGTCACGCCGGCCAGAACGCGGCCGCAAGAAGATGCCCACAAGTGTGCCATTAACTTTTTACCAAAATATCAGACAGCCTCAAACTGGCCACAGTTATTCTTTTAAAGGCCATTAACAATCAAAGCTAGCCAGAAGTTTGCCCTAGCCATGCCATTTGTGTTTTGTAAGAATTAAATTTAGCCAAAAGCTGCCCGCAAAAGAGCCTTTAATGATTTCTACTCTCCAAAAGCCTGCCACAGCCTTGCCATAAAAATTATTTAAGCATAAATTCAAAATTTGTTGAATAAAAAATATTTATTGAAGAATTGCTTGAATGAATAAATGTTTCTGCATAAAAAATAAATATATTAAGAATAATTTAGGTACAATAAATATATGTATACATAAATTTACTTTTCTTGAATTTTTCCAAAATACAATACTTGGCATATTGAACTTAATAATTTGTTTATTTATTCTATTATGCATTAAAAAAAATATAGGTATAAATAATGCCATTTATAAACAGTTGCTTTTCATATACAATTTGAAAAATAAAATCAGTATGCCAAGCATAATATTTATAAAAAGCTCAAGATAAATAAATTTATACATTTTTGAAAAATGAACCTAAATTATTATTTCTATATTTATTTTTCATGAAGAAACATTTGTCATTCAAGCTATTATTCAACAATTATTTTTTATTCAACACATTTTGAACTTACGCCTAAATAATATATATTCTTAATATGATTTATTATGTATTTTATATTAAAATAAGTCTATTTTATATATGTATGTGGTGTTTAGTTTCTCTTATTGTTAAGTCTGTTAATATTTGATGTCTATTCATTAAAGTACATTAAATCACAATTATTTTTGCATCATTTTCAATTTACGAAAAAAAAAAAATCACACAGCTATTTAAAATAAATAAAAATAGAGTTTGATGTTTATATAAGTCACGAACCTTTTTTTTTTTTTTTTTTTTTTTTTTTTTTTTTTTTTTTTTTTTTGTATATACACACATATATATATATATATATATATAACTGTCTCTCGTTCTTGTGCACATTTTTAGTTTGTTTATATCAGATAATATTAGCTTTTCCTTTCGAAATTGAGCAAAATAATTATAATCTTTTCTCAGAAAAGTATTTCGAGTAATTAATATTGCGTTTTATCTTTACCCTATTTCTTTAGTGCATTAAAATTATTTAGTTATTGGTTTTAATGGCATTTTCACCAAGGAGAAATTATTATCCGCACTTAGAAAGGGGGAAAAAATCCTTTTCTTTAAAAGTTGTATATATTTAAAAAAAAAAAAAAACCTCATGGAAACAATTAATTTTAAGTAAACTAAAATGTTAAGAAAATAACATCGAAAATTCACAATATTTAAAATCGATTTATATAATTCCAACAATAAAACATTTCGTGTAAAAAAATACATTTAATGATACAAATTAAATGAAATTTTGAAGAAAACTAAATTTAATAAATATTAAATAAATGTTATTGTGCGTTTGCGAAAACCAAAATACGTATTAATACGGTTCTAATATAAAAACAAATACAATAAAATGATGCAGAAATATTTTAGAATTAAAAATTTTTAATGAATAGACAAAAATTGAAAAGACTTACAATATTTTATGTGTAAATATCCTCAGAGATAAAGACTGCAGCACCAGCGTGCCAGCTAGCATCAGGTGTGAAGTTGGAATAAGGAATGACAGAGATAATTGACAAAGACGGGAACGGGGGAGAGGAGGGGTGAGTGACTCAGCGAAAAACTGCTAGGTCACTGATGTGTCCTTGAAATTCCTCAGAAAAAAAGGGAGAAAGATAAGGAATCTTTTTTACAGATATAGTAAAATAAACGTCTATTTGATGTATCTGGATTTAAAAATTATGTCTATTTAACGATACATTCTTACAGCCCGGATATATTTTTATGTATTTTAATATTTAATGGAATTTTTTTAAGGAGACGTTTCGCAAATTTAACGACAACTCTTCAGGATTTTAAATACAGTAAACTGTGTAAGGCGAAATAGATTTGAATCGAGAAAGTTTCCTATCGTAGACAATATTCCGCCATAAATAAATTTTATTCTATCTCAATAAATTCGCAGAGACTTGAAAATCTTTGCGAAATATATAGATTTCCGTCTTACACAGTGTTTTACTGCATTTTAATCATTTTTTCATAAATAAAAAGATTGTATGATGTTTTTGAAACAAAATAAAAAGTCATATTACAGAAATTTAAGTTAAAAAATATACATAACGATAGAATACTTTTATCAAAGTTTTAGGCATTTACTTCTCTAAGAAAGAACTTTAAGAAATGATTGTACGATCTTTAGTAATTTTAAAGAAATCATTGAAAATTTTTCGTTAACTTGAGATTCTAGTGGGCTTATGTTTTTAATTTTTTTTAAAAAAGCATATTTTTTAAAAAATGTGTTTTTTTTTTTCGCCCCTTTCAATGTCCCGAATCTTTTCTACACATTTTGTGATGTATTTTTAAGCGCAAAAACATTAATCTTGACCAAATGATTATTATAGCGATTTGTCATTGAGCAGTTTTCGTTTCATTTTTTTTTTTTAAATCTAGGCATGAATTACAACTTGTAAGCGATTGAATTTTTATTATTTCCGTTTTTTTTTTACCATTTCCCGTGCTCTCGCGTCCAGCTTTTTGGTACAAAACATCAAACTTCACAGCATATTCTGAAAGATCTGCTACCTTTACTGAAATTTACTTTTATATAAGGACTTTTTTGTTTAAATATTTATATTAAATTATTTTAATCTATTTATTTTTTTTTTCATTTTCTTTCATTTTTTTTTTAAATATATAAATGATGAGTGTAAAAGGGCGCCGGTTAAGAAAAATGTATGGAAGTGTGGATTCCATTTCAGATATACACATTGATGAAAAATGAAAAAAGTTGTTCGATTACAAAAACAATTTTTATTCATTTATGTACAAAAATAATTAAATGTATCAGAAAGTAATTGATGTAACAAAATGTGTCAAAAGCATGTTTTTACACAGGAAAAAAGTAAAACACTTTTTAAACAAAATGAACAAAAGAATTTTTAAAAAATGTACTGTTCTACAGAAAAATTATTCATTTTAAGGGAGAATTATTAGCCCACAACCTTTGTCTTCCACCCACGCTTGCAGAGGCAAGGAAATCGAAATGTATTTATTTTCTTTCTTTCTTTCTTTCTTTCTTTCTTTTTTTCCTTTCTTTTTTCTTTTTTTTTCCCAAAAACAACCTTTTTTATTTTTAAGAAAAAAAAAACTTTCCTTAAAAAAAAAAAAGTAATTTGGCTTTTATGCAATTTTTGAAATACTGTAATAGGCAATTTTAGAAATATTTATGCATTTACAACTAAAAATTATACATGTATGTATACGAGAGTTTTACATTACAGAGTAGGTGGGGAGAGCAGACAGAGACTGATTTAGGAACAATCTAAAGACTTTTTCTATTTTAATATTTATTTTAAATATCTTTAATGTATTTTAAACATTTATTCATTTTCTTTTAGTTATTTTTTATAAATAATGAATGCAAAAGAGCGCCTGAAGAAATTATTTGGAATACTTTATACATTTTGGGAGCAATTTTTAATATTTATTAAAAAAAAATATTTTTAAACTAAATAAAAATATGACATCTATATTACTGTTTTAAATATAAAACTTACAACATATTTATATGTTTATTAAAATCCAGATTTGAAGTAATTTCTGAAAGAAATGAAGACACAAAAAATACTCTCTCTTTCTTTAAATAAAAAAGCTGGTTAGATTATAACGGCCCTTTGCTTTCTAGAATATGATACGCCATTACATCATTGCCGGAAACTGACCCTTAGGAGTTGGCCGGCAAAGCAAATGTAACTGTTCTCTCATCGCCGATCCGTTACTGGCTCGGCGGTAGCTGCCGCAACTAGCGGCGGGTCATTTGCGGTACCGCATTGTTTTGTTACAAATGGCCTTAACTCCTTCTGGCCGCAATGAAATCGTCTGCAGGCCGTAAGTCATGTGTTTGTTGGGATTGCAGACCTGTGTTATTAGCGTCAATATAGCTTAGCTTCACTAATACATAACGTTTATATTTGTTCTTATTTTTTATCAAATAAGAGAGGACAGAAAAAATGTATAAGGAGGATAAAACATGACATAAATATCTTTTGTGAATGAAGTTATTTATTGTTTGAGTTAGAGCTTTTTGTTAAAAATAAACATTCTGATAAATGGTCGAATGGGATACAAATAAAATAAAAACGATAGAAACATTATTTCAATGAAACGAAAATGTTGTTATAATTGGACCAAAAAATCATAGTAACTGACATATATATTCCGCCAAAGAAAAGGTACTTATCACCAAAGTCATGAACATTTTTAGAAATTTGTTGAGTAAAGATGAATTATATTTTATTTTCTCTAGATGAACATAAAAATTTTACTTAGAAAAAATACTTAAAAAGTCTCATTGGTAAATTTTTATAACGTTCTTTTTAAATTCTGGATATAACTATGCATCAGATTTGTAATTTAAAAATAAAAAATTAAAATAAATTTAGAGAGAGAAATCGAAAAGAAATAATAATTTGTCGTTTCTGAATATGAGTTTATTAAAACAATTTAACATGACAGAATACGTTTAAAATTTAATGACTTTCTAAAGCGTAACAGTGTATGTAAGGTATCATAAATATCGAAACATTAGGCTTCTTTCATGAAATATTGTCTCTACTACATGAAATTGCAATTGCAAAGTTCCATTAAAAAAAGTACAAAATTTAACGACGTAAGAAAAGAAAAGAAAAAAAAACTCATTTTTGATACCGAATCAATAGGCGAAAATTTCTAATTTCTAATTTTCTATAAACAAATTGTTTATATATTACCTAGAAAAATGATTTTTACAGAAACAGGTACAAAAATGTGAAAATAAATACGAAAGGCACGTTTTTTATCTCCGAAAAGTAAGTAGTACTGTTGCATTTTACAATGTAGAACAGAGATTCGCGTTTTAAATTTATTTAGCCAAAAATACAATGCGAGAAAAAAAAGGGGATGGGATTTATGCCATGCATGTGCCTATACTGAAAAATCCTTGTTTACTTGGCCTACAGGCGGAGGTAGATTTCAAAGAATGCTTATTTCAACAACACAAAATGAAATATGATCAATGTTAAACCCAGTTTAACAACTTTATTTGGCCGCTTTTCAAGAAATTTTAATTTCAGTTTACTATAAGAACTGGTTTTATATGAAGTATCTTAAGCGTAATTTGGCTCAAATGCGAATTTTCACAGAATTATTTAAAATGTATTCACTTTATCAAAAAATCGACCAATACAGCACATTATGTAGTTCCTAAATAAATGAAAACAGTAGATTTAATGCGTTTGAGAGCAAAATTGAATTTAAAAATGAGTCATAAATAAGCAATTTGATATTTGAATATATCTTCAATTTTTCAATCATGATCGTTTCGTGAAATTTTGTACAAAAGCCCCATTTTGACAGCATTTTTTAAATTATGTTCAACTTTTATCAAAACGCTGATCAATACGTCACATTATATAGTTCCCACATAAGAGAATCTTTCATTTAGACACGTTTGAAATAAAACATGGATTTAAAAATGAGTCATAAAATAAGCAATTTGTTACTAGAATACATCCTCAATTTTCAATCACGGTCGCTTCGGAAAATTCTGTCCAAATAGCCCATTTCGGCAGCATTCTTTTAAAAAATATTCCGCCTTTATAAAAAAAAATAAATAAAAAAAATGGCCAATATGTCACATTACATAGTGCCCAAATAAGAGGGCCTGTCATTTAGATGCGTTTAAAATGAAAAATGTATTTAATAAAAAAGAGTCAGAATATAAGTAATTATGATTTGATATTTTTCTTTAACTCCTATTTTTCCTATAAGAATTGGTCCTATAAAAAACTTGTCTGCATAAAATTTGTATATATTATTGAGAAGATGTAAAATAACTTAATCGGATTTGATTGTTTAAGAAATGACGAAGTTGAGGATTTTTTTTCTTTTTCTGCCCCCCTTTTTGTTTTCATTTTAAATATCTTTTTAATCGGTAAAATTTTTTCCTATGAAAAACTTATAAAAACTAAACATGATCTTAAGATGATCTTAAGAACATTAATAAAAAATTAGCTGGATTTGAATATCTTGAGATTTAATGGAGTTATGAATTTTTTCTTCCCAAAATTCTAATTTTTCGCCCCTTGAGCATTTGTAACTACATCAAGAATCTGTCATGCAAAAAAATTTTACCCTTTTCTTAGAAGTACCCGTAAAGCATGGTGACATCATTGCGACGTCGTTGTGAAGTCACATTGCGACTTTGTGACCATCGATTGTCCATGTGACGTCACGTGGCGTCGATGTGAAGTCGTTATGGCCGTTTTAGAGCTCGTTTGTGACGTTTCACAAAGTTGTCACATTGTGACAAATTTGTGAAAAATGTGTCATTTGTGACTAATTTGACATTAACATTGTGACTAAACTGTGACAAAAGCAACGATATTTAAATTGCCAGAAACATGTTTTTTAAGGTAAATAACATGTTTTAGAGTATTTATAATTTTCTAAAAATTTTTTAATAAAGTCACATCTCAGTCATAATGTGACGTCACTGAGTGGTGGCATTTCGGTCACAGATGTTATGTGACCAAAGTGACTCACAGTGACGTCACTGTCACGTCATTGTGACCATGCATTCTATGAGGGTAATACAGTGCGTGTCAAAAGTTTAAGCACAATAGTAATTTTAAAATAAAATTTTAAATATTACCTTTAATTTCAATATCTGTCTTGTATATATTAATAATATCTGTTTTTGCACCATATTCATTTAAATTAATTTTTAAACTTTATTTCAAACCATGGAGTTTAATAATAGAAGAAAAATGACCATGTGAAAAGTTTAAGCACAAAATCGTTTTTATGCAAATTTTACAGTCTGATGTAAACGGTTGCGCACGGAAACAATTTTTGAGTGTATAAGAAGCAGTCCACTGTTGTTTTGGTGTTAGTACAAAATGCCCAAATCGAAAGAATTTTCAGAGGAGGAGATGATAAAAATTTGGAGTATGAGAGCAAAATGTAATTATGTTTCTGAAATTGCAAGTGCATTAAAAAGGTCCAAACAAGGTATTCACCAAATTTTGGCTCGTGATAATGATTTTAAACGAAAATTTCTTTCAGGAAGGCCGGGAGTGTCTAGTTTGAGCGAAGATAGCCGCATCAGAAATTTGGCTCCAACTGGTAATTACTCCCTTTCGAAAATAAAATATGCAATTGGAGAACAAATATCGTAAAAACTGTTTATAGAAGGGTTTTGGAATTCAAATACATCAAATACCGTAAAATGGCTCGATTACCGTGTCTCAAACGACACCATAAAGAAGCTAGATTACAATGGGCCAAAGAACATATGTCATTTGGTGAAAAGTGGCTGAATGTCATATTCAGCGGTGAAAAAAAATGAAATCTCGATGGCCCTGATGGGTTAAAGTACTACTGGCATGATTTCCGCAAAGAACCTAGGAGTGTATTTAGCCGAATATATAATGGTAGTTCTGTAATGGTATGGGGGGCTATTTCTTTCAATGGTCAGACATCTCTAGCATTCATCAGTGGTCGTGAAAACTTTGAAAACTACCAAGAGACACTTGCCAATCATTTGCTTCCTATTGCCGAGTTTTTTTAGGGGGAGAAAAATGGTTATTTCAATATGATAATGCTTCCATCCATTCCTCAAACTCAATTTCATCGTGGCTTAAGTCGAAAACAGTGTCTGTTTTGAAATGGCCGGCAATTAGTCCTGATTTAAACTTTATAAAAAATATGTGGGGTGTTCTCACTGATGCAGTTTATCCAAATGGAAACAGTATTCTTCAGTTAAAGATTTGAAAGATGCCATTGAGAACACTTGGTTTAAAAATGAACCAGAAACAATACAGAACCTCATTTTAACTATGGATGACCGTGTATTTAAAGTAATTCAGCAGAAAGAAACAATAATCAAGTATTAATTTATTTATAATTGTTCTGCTAAAGACTAAAAAACTACTGTGCTTAAACTTTCGACACACTCATTTTTGTTGTTTTGATAAATTTTATTATGTAAGATAAATTTTATAGCATGAATCTGTTAACTATCTTTGTAAAATTACAATTTGTAGGGAAGTAACTTCCACTCATTAATAAAATTTTATTTTGAAATTTTCTGTTGTGCTTAAACTTTTGACACGCACTGTATAAACTCTAAACTGGTTCGATATCTATTTTAATTAAAAAAGTAATGACGTTTTTTTCTATTTTCGCAAAAGCCCTCCCTATTTTCCACCCCCTTGGTCTTATTTTTCCCATTAATGAACTTGACTGAGAATTTATGCCCTTTGATTTTATGTATTAGTTTGGAAGAGATTTGAGCAGAATTATAGAAGGTATCGTGTCCCTAAAAAAATGATATATGTATACATAGAGAGGGATAGATAGGTAGATAAATCAATAGACAGATAGATAGATACATAGATAGGTAAACGTTTTTTTCTGATTTTAGGTTTGGGGTCTAGGCGGGTTCACAATTCGCATCCAATCGCGTCTGTCAGAGTAATCGTTCAGAGTTTTCCGTGATTTAATTCGAATCTTGGATTTTCTAGCGTAAAAACGAGTTAGTTAGACCAGCATAGAGGTTTCCCCTTAATGTCTATATCCCTTGTGTTGATAATTTGCCGTCATTAATACAACTAACAATCAAATATAAAATATATAATATGATCTATACAAAGTTAACTGATTTATTTAAAGTGGAGTAAAACAATGAAATATGTAGTACAAGTTAAAAAGTACATTTTAGTAAAACCTTCATAGTTCTTTTGGGTTGTATTTCTCTAATAATTATTGACTCTCTCATTTGTAACATTTTTACAAATATTGACCCATAAACTGCGTTATTTACATTTTAATATTAAAGATTAGATGTGATTGCACAATGTGTACACATCTAGAAGTGTAAAAATGAACACCCACTAATTTTCGATTTAGTTCTTTACTTCTAATTTAGTTTCATTTATCTAATATATGGATTATATGGAATCATATATGAATAACAGAAATACATAAAATGTAGTTTATATATTATTAAATGAATAATGAATACTATAGTAAAAAAAATATTTCTATACATTTCTACTTGTAAACCATATAAAAAAAATTTTAATATACATGCATACATACATATATATATATATATTATGACTATGTTTTTTTAAAAGAGTAAAATCAATATTTATATTTGTTTTAACTAAACCACTTACTTCATAATTATTCTCATTAACTTCAAATAAACCGGAAATCGATGAAAATATTTTTGTTAATAAAACATTATAAATGGGGATTTAGACACTTTCCTCCTTTTCATGAGGCAATATAAAGTATTTACCTTAGTTTTATAGAGCTGAATTTTTTATGGCATTAGTAAATATTTTCATTTTCACGTCAGTATATGAGCATCACTTGTAGGAATATTATTGAAACCAATGAGTGTTTCTGTTTCAAGGAATTTTTACTTCTACAAATTAACAAGCAAAAGTTCTTATAACTAGTCATTCGGGGACACCGTAATGCATAAAATCATGGATATGCATAGTACAAAATATGAAGATAAAACATGTGGAAACTGTTTAAAAAATGCATCGAAACTCCAAAACAAAATATAAGTATTTGTTATACATAGTAATGTTCTCTTAAAGAATTTAGAGTAGTACTAGATTATCCGTTTGACCAATTTTGACAAATTATGTAAATCGTCAAACTACACATAAATTAAAATAATTGGCATATATATATATATATATATATATATATATATATATAAGGAAAAACAAATATATTAGAAAAAGATTAAGAAACATGTAAATAAAACGTCTAAATAAAAATAACTTCATGACGTAACTAACAAACACATCTAACGTGTTTAATGTCAAATGAATGTGATATTTACGATAAGACGTCATTGCCATTTAATCTTAAATTTTGTTATAGCTTTTTGATCGACGGTTTAATCATATGCAACCAAATTGCGTAAAAGGAATATCCTTATAACTTCAAAAAGGATAATCTTATTAACTAACAGTCTACTGCTTCGGATTAACCCCAAAAATATGTTTTTCGGAGTGTCGAAAACGTGTAAATCGGCCATTTTTTTATTTGTTCGTTTTTCAAAACGATTACAATATTTAACCTGTACTACGTATGATGAATACTTAAAATGGTAACTTTTCATAACCAGTGTATATTATGAGCAATATATTCCAGTTATGACGTTGTTTCATAAATTGAAACAAATATAAGATAAATAGATGCTTTTTTAATATAAATCATTAAGAATTTCAATGAAAAAAATGTTTTTTTAATGTTAATCATTAAAAATTTCAATGAATTACATTAAATTAAAAAATATATATATTCTAAATTTATTTTTTAAAAGTACTCACAGCCTTGGTTTTTTTTTAACACATGTATTTAATATTAAATCCTTTAAAATCCACTTTCTTCAATTGCAGTTTAATCTGAAATTTTTCATACAAAGAATCATATTCCGTACATCACAGGAAAAGACAAAGTTTCAGAAATATTTTTCAGATAGATTTTAGGATAATATTATTTATAAAAAATGTGATTCACTATCAGAAAAAAAACTTTTATCACTTCTAAGTAAAAATATTGTTATAAATATTTTACCACAATTGAAGATATCAGTTTGCTTATTTTACAAAACACCTGCTCCCTAAAATACAAGTAATGAGGGTGGTGTCCATTTTGATATTTTTTTCCTTCAACTTGATCTATAAAAATCTTCGAAAGAAATTGGAATATACGACCATTATAAAAGTTTGCGCATTATCACATTGTTGGAAAGTATAAATTTATGGTCAGATCTTGTTTTGAAATTCCATTTTCTATATTCAATAAAAAATTAGCTATGTTTATATTTTCATTACAAATAAAGAAAAAAATCAGTTTGTTTAAAAATATTTTGAAAGTGCAATTTATTTTTGAAACATTTGTACAGTTACCCAATAGATATAATTTATAAGAGTGAGATGAAACATTTTTAGGTTCGATTGAAAATTTAAAACATAATTGATCGCATGTATAAAAATATAGACAAAGTGGAAGTATTTGCATAAAAGCAAGATGAACGGTGAAAGTTTCAATTGCTGTAATATTCAAAATTATTTTTGTTCCTTGTAAGAATTCTACAACTTCAATTTAATTCGAGGTTTAATCGGGAGAATTAATATTTGCTCATTCGATCGACGTCGTGAAAAATCCTTTGAAATATGTAGGAATTTCGATGTTCACTCGTGAAACAGCTGAAGTTGAAAGTCTCAGGACGAGATTTAACTACATTTAAACGAAAAAACAGGCTGTTTAGCAACAACCATACTGTAAAATTCCACTAAATTTACGGCAAAAAAAAGCTAGTAGCAATGTTCCTAGCAGTTTTTGCTGTAAAATGCAAGTCAAAATGCAAGTAATAAAAAAAAAAACACATTTAATTTTAGTGTAGTTTTTACGGCAAAAACTCCTGGCAACATTACTGCCAGCAATTTTTGAAATAAATTTAATGATTTTTTTCCACTGCACGTAAACAGACAACCACTGAATTCTATCATAAATAAAAATCTTGTAAGGGATTAATCAATGTCAAATATTATAATACCACGTTGTAAAGCTATAGGAAGACTTCACAAAAGTGAAACGGTTGCCTAGCGACAAGTACAATCTCTACAATTAACGAATGATAATTGGTGATAGTGCTTTTGCTTGTTGCCAAAAATAAAGAGATTGTTTTCTATTTCAGAGGAATCGATGTCCCTTTAAGAAAAACTATAGACCGCATAAAGAAATTGAAAATGGCCAATAGGTCCTCCCTAAACTAAAAACAATGCACCGAAGGGGCTGTAATAGCAATGTCTGTGCCATTTTCATTATTGTACCATAGAAATGTGTATGAAGCCATGGAATTAGATCAATTTTTTTTGCATGTTTTTGTCAATATACCATCATTGAATCTGGAAATATTCCGAGAAAAAGGAGCGCTTTGATGTCATTTTTTGTAGTGTATCATTTTCTTGATTCTTCGTAATTGTTTTCTCCAACAAATCCTGCAAAGACAGGAAATCGCGCCCTACAAAGTAGTCTATTTTGCTGATGAGAAGAGAATAAGTAAAAACTAATCATTTTAATAAATATCATGATCTACATAAACTTTTTTTTTTACTCTGATTAGTTGAATGAAGCCGAAATTTAAAATAAAAATCAAAGTTGGTACTGTATTAAGCTAATAATATTAAAGATTAATATTTTAAATACATTTTGAAATATTTAGGTGTATAAATGAGATAGAAAAAATTTTCGGATTGACAGATGCAACTAGTTTTCTCCTGCATTGCTCGAAGAAAAAATGTAATGCATATATTTAGATTTTCTATATTTTCCGTTTTTTTAATCATACATTTACAACTGAAAATGATGATGTTATTTTTAACACCTCTATGTATAATTTAAAGTAAAAATCCATATTCTCTCTGATTCTTTAACAAACAATGTGTGATTTTAATAAACATTATGTACCTTAGAAATCATGTTAACTAAAATTTTTTAATTTTTAATTTCTATATTTCTAAAACATTTATACATATATATTTGTTTGTATTTTATTTAAAATTAATATCTATTTAAGTTATCATTTGTTTAATCCACATGTCAGAAATGTTTTTAATTATGCTATTTTACTCTGAAATATAAAAAGGAAGGCGGAAAAATATTCAGCTCTTAGAATTGTACAATAAGTTGTGAAAATAAATAAAAGTAAATACTTTTTCGAAACATTTAAATTTATCCAATTCATGAGATATATACAGTATAAACTGGCATTGCGGTTTTTTTCATATTGGACATACGAGGCATTACTTATAATTTCGTATTAAAGAATATAAAAAATATATTTTAAAAAAAACCCAATAAATTGTCTATTGGAAACATTACTGGGGGATGAAATAATTTTCTTTTGACTTCATTTTGGTTAAAATAATCTCTAAACCTACTTCTATTCCTGAACTTAACTTCGTTTAAGCATTTCATATTCATTAAAAATTTGACAATATTGTTAATTGTGAAATCGTCATTCCCCACATTTACAAATGTCTGGAAATATTACATAAAATTCCCTCTATCTTATTCCCCCTTCCCTTCTATTCAATTTTCACTACTTCGGTCTCTTTTCCCATTTATTTTAATATGGGCCGTTAGTTACAATCCTCTGTTTTCCAATTGATTATAAAAACTTCACCCTGAATCCTCCTCTCTCCTATCTATGTGATCAATTTATTGCCATGCTTAAGACTGGTCGGTAAGCTATATGGTTCCGAAACTGATATGCCCATATTTGAAAATAATTGGTGATTTTAACGTTGCTATTTTTACATTTCTATTTTTTTGCACGAAGCTCCATCTCAATAAGTGTCAATAATGTAAAATTTTCTTACTACCATCATTGAAAGATTATTTCGATTCAAACTAGTGATTCGAAAATTATAGAAGCTTAATTTGATTTAAAACGAGTTATTAATAAATTTTAGACTTTGATAGGAAATAAAAAATAATGAACAAAAGAGTGCCAATCTTAGTGATAACTTGCAAATGAACGCCAAAGTAGAACTTCGGAAAAAACACATCCAAGAGTATCACGCCCTTCGAATAACAGAATTATCGCAGAAGACTAAGTGCGGATTTAGGAAATAAACAGTAAATCCGTTTTTACAATACGAAAATATAAACCCGAACAGAAAACATCGACTTTAGATATTAAAATATTCGTTATTAATAATAGTAATAATTTAAAATAAACCATACGCCTAGAAAACATACTTTATTCTTAAATTCTTCGCGAATATCTAAAAAAGAGAGTACTTCTGTTCATTCATAAAACGCATATGTATTTGCTCTTTCAATACTAATTTACATATAGGAAAAATAAAAAATTCTATACAGTAAGATATTAAATTTATTGAAAAAGGAAAAAAAGATACATACAAATATGCTAAAAGATCAAAATAACTGGCAACTTACATTCTCATTTACTTAAAAATGGACGGTTGATGACGGAATTTAAAAGAAACAATCAGAATAATATTTGTTCAATTCAATAAATATAATTAGTTTGATATAACAGATTTTTATACAAAAATGAAGTTTAAAAATGATAATAATAATAGAAATATGACATTCTACTATGTCAGAGCAGTATTTTAAAAAGAGGCAAAAACAATAAAAATGGTTAACGAAAGAAAATAGTAAAAGTACATTTAGATATTTGCATAAATATATGATTGATAGTCTAGACTAGAAAAATGAGCGTTTAAAATGTTTTCAAACGTTTTATTGCATATTGTATTTCCTTATTTTTTTACATAATATTTTCGCAATCTTTTAAATTTATATGAAATTTTATCAATCAGTTTCATAGCCGAGAAATATTTTAATTAAATTACGTTTAGATACCAAGAGATTTAAATTATATGGTATTAAAAGTGAATCACACATTTTTCAAAAAATAAATCTGAATAAAACATCAATCTTTTCAGTTTTTCCCCATGTCTTACATATTAAATAAAAAATATCATTTTTATTACTGTTTTTTTTTTTAAATTGTTGAAGATAATGCGATGATTACGAGAAATATATAACATTGAGAATGAAATTCTTTGAAATTGATGAATATAATATTGCAAATGCCATTTTACCCTTAGGGAATAACTGCTACATCATTACTAAATTTTAAAAAGCACATTTTACAGTATTATTTTACAAACGAGTATAGAATATTTTAAAAATATGTTCTTGTGGTTAAGATAAAGTTGCCCTTTTTAGATTAAAATAAATCATCAGGGTTGTTCGGGATGCTTATAAATACATATTTAATATAATGTATATATCTCAAATGCAGAAATTAAGAGTTCAGTTATTCTTAAAAAAAATTCTTTTGAGAGACATGATTGAAATGATTAACTCAATGCATTTTAATTTAATGAAATAATAATTCCAATGAAAATAAAAATTTTATTAAAATGAATATTAAATTAAAAGTGTTAAAAACATTTAATACAAATTAAGTTAAAAAATATCAATAGAAATATAAAATTATACTATGTTTTATTCAGACAGTATTTTGCAAAAAAGACTAAAATAATGACTATTTTAGAGAAAAAAAATAGTAAAAGTACATTTATATATTAACATAAATACTATTAATAAGCTATTCTGGGTAATGTGAAGAAAAATGAGCGTTTAAAATGTTCTCTTAACGTTTTATTGCAACATATATTTTCTTATTTTTTTACATAACATTTTTGCAATTCTTTTAATTTTAAATAGAATTTAATCAAGCAATTTCATAACCGAGAAATATTTTTATTTGAATTACGGTTAGATTTCAAGAGACATAAAATATATTCCTTTGAAGGCAAATCACACACTGTTCAGAAACTAAATCAGTATAAAAATATGTATAGATCCTTGGTGATTTAAGATATTTTCCCATGGCTTATTTACTAAATGAAAAATATATTTTATAATTGTTAAAAAAAAAAAAAAAAAAAAAAAAAAAAAAAAAAAAAAAGATTATTGAAGATAATGTGAAGATTACAAATTACAAAATTAAGAATGAAATTCTTTGAAATCGTTTATATTTTTACTAAATTTTAAAGAGTATATTTTACAGGATTATTTGACTAATGAGTGTGGATTATTTTAAAAATACGTCCTTACGGTTAAAAAAAGCTGTATTTTTTAGAAAAAATTAAAATCGTTAGGGTTCTTTGTAATGTTTTTAATATGCATTTAATTTAATGTACTTAACTGAAATGTAGAATTTATGGGGAGAGTTTACTCTTTATATAGTTTAATATATTTTAAGCGCTATGGTTCAAATATTGAGTTCATTGCATTTTAATGTAATGAAATAATAATTCTAATGATGCTAATTTTGTATTATTTAAATGCAAATTTAACTAGCAGCTTTAAAAGAACATTTAAAACAAATGAAGTTTTAAAATATAATAATAATGTAACAGAAATATGACATTATACTATGTTTTAGACAGACAGTATTTTGGAAAAGAAACTAATATAATAAATAAATATATATAATAAATATAATATAATAAATATAATAAATAAAAGGGTTAGCAAAAGAAAATACTAAAAGTACATTTATATATTAACGTAAATTTGATTAATAGTCTAATCTAGATAATATTAAGAAAAATGAGCAGTTTAAATGTTTTCGTAACGTTTAATTGTAAGATTCATTTATTATTATTATTATTATTATTATTATTATTATTATTATTATTATTATTATTATTATTTACATAATATTTTAGCAATTCTTTTAATTTTAAATGGATTTTTATCAACCAATTTCATAACTGAGAAATAGTTTTAATTAAATTACGGTTAGATTTCAGGAGACATAAATTATATTCTAATATAAACAAATCACACATTTTTCAGAATCTATATCAGAATAGAACATCATACAAATACTTGGCGATTTGAGATATTTTTCCCATGGCTTACCTTCTAAATGAAAATTATCTTTTTTATGACTGTTTTTTTTTTAATTGTTGAAGATAATGGGCTGATTACAAAATATAGCATTTAGAATGAAATTCTTTGAAATCGATTAATATAATTTTGCAAACGCCATTTCTCCCTTAGAGAATACCTACTATATTTTTACTGAATTTTGAAGAGCATATTTTACAGGATTATTTGACTAACAAGAATAGAGTATTTTAAAAGAAGAAAAAAAAACAATCTCGTGGTTAAGATAAAATTGTACATTTTAGACTAAAATAAATCATTGAGGTTGTTTGAAATGTTTATTAATATGCATTTAATTTAATATATTTAGCTGAAATGCAGAATTTATGGGGACAGTTTACCCTTTAAATAGTTTAATTAATTTTAAGCGATATGGTTCAAATGGGGAGTTCATTGCATTTTAATGTAATAAAACAATAATTCTAATGAAGATAAAATTTTCATTGAAATGCATATTTAATTAACAGCTTTAAAAAACATTTAAAACAAATGAAGTTTTAAATAATAATAAAAATGGAACAGAAATATGACATTTAATTTATTTTACGCGATATGGTTCAAATGGTAAGTTCATTGCATTTTAATGTAATTAAATAATAATTCGAATGAATATTTTTTAATTTAAATACATTTTTTATTATCAGCTTTAAAAGAACGTTTAAAACAAATGAAGTTAAAAAAATAATAATATAACAGAAATATGACATTATACTATGTTTTAGACGGCCAGTATTTTGGAAAAGAAACTAATACAATGAAAATAGTTAACATAAGAAAATACTAAAAATACATTTATATATTAAATTAAATATGATTAATAGTCTAATCTTGGTATAATTAACAAAAATGAGCATTTAGATTGTTTTCGTAACTTTTTTGTAACACGTATTTTTCTATTTTTTCGACATAACATTTTCGCAATTATTTTATTTTTAAATGGATTTTTATCGAACAGTTTCATAACCGAGAAATATTTTTAGTTAAATTACGGTATTTTTAGTTAAATTTCAAGAGACTTAAATTAAAAGTTATTAAAAGCTAATAACATATTTTTCAGAAACTAAATCTGAATAAAACATCATACAAATCTTTGGAGATTTGAAATATTTTCCCATGGCTTACATATTAAATAAAAAATATCTTTTTTATTACTGTTTCTTTTAAGATTGTCGAAGATAAAGGGATGATTACTAAAGACTGTGAATGAAATTCTTTGAAATCGATTAATGTAATTTTTCAAATTCCGTTTTTTTTTTCCTTAGGGAATACCGACTACATTTTTACTAAATTTTAAAGAGCGCATTTAACACAATTATTTCACTTATGAGACTAGAAAATTTTAAAAGCACGTTCTTATAGTAAGGCTAAAGCTGCGTTTTTCCGAATAAAATAAATAATTGGGATTATTTGGACCGTCAATAAATTCGCATCTAATTAAATGTATTTAGCTTAAATGTAGACTTTAAGGGGTCAGTAAACAATTTTGTTTATTTTAAGAGAAATGGAAGAAATGATGAGCCCTCTGCATATTAATGGTAAATTAAAAACACGTTTTGAAAATAAAAGTTTTATTTAACTGCGTGTTTAACTAAAAAAATTATACGGCACAACAAAATGTAGTACATTAAATGTTTTAATTAAATTTAAGTATAAAAAAGTTTTCTAAAACAAATAGTTCTTTTAAATGACGATTATTTTTTCAAAAAATTTGTTATTTTTGTTATTTTTTTTTCCTCAATTTTAAGATTTTCAAATGCGTGTTACACAAGGCTATTGGATTACACATGCTTACACATGGATTTTTAGATAGAGCTAATATTACATTTCATATATTTTTAGTGATGTATATCGTGCAATGTGATGAAAAATAACACGTCTTCATAAATTTTTATTAAAAAGAATATTTTGAAACTAATTACAAGCCCAGAGTTATTACATTTATAATAAAGAACATGCATAAAATTTTTTAACTGCCTTATTTAAATATAGAAACGCCTTAGCACTTTTTAAACATGAAAGTAATGTAAATATGAGCATGAAGAGCACACAAGTCTATTAGATTACACATGGTTACACATGGATTTTTAGATAGAGCTAATATTACATTTCATATATTTTTTTAGTGATGTATATCGTGCAATGTAATGAAATATAACACGTCTTCATAAATTTTTATTAAAAACAATATTTTGAAACTAATTACAAGCCCAGAGTTATTACATTTATAATAAAAAACATGCATAATTTTTTTAAAATTGTTTTACTTAAATATAGAAACGCCTTATCAATTTTTAAACATGAAAGTAATGTAAATATGAGCATGGAGAGAAAGCATTTTAACATTTACATTTGTGTGGGTAATTACGCTGGGTGTATTAACAAAACTTACAGTAACGCGTGATATAATTGTCGTGTGGATAAAAATGAGGTTCAAATTATTTGCAAATAAACATACCTACTTTTAATATTGAAAACAAAAATATTGATTTTTAAATCAATTTTAAGATAAACTTTCACCTTGATCAACTAATTTGTTTTTATTTATTTTAATATTCCTACCAGTCATTTGCTTTAACTTTTTTTTCAGCAAAAGGCTTGATTCTGGAACAATAAATTTGTTATAAATAAAAATAATAATTACACCGAAAAAAATAATTTAAATGCTAAAACTGTATGTAGTAGTAAAATATTTGCACAGATTACATAAATATGAAGTGAAAATATTCTTAACCCACTTGGCGGTCGAGCCAAGGGGGAAAATTGTATTTTTTTTCTCTGCAATTTATTTTAGATATTCAAAAAAGAGGGATTTTCCAGCATAGTATATATATATATATATATATATTACAAATTTAAAATTTTTTCGCCAAAACTAACCTTTATACTACCTTAATTTTCTTATAATAATGTTCCGTACTTACTTCAAATTATTAAATTAAAATCTTCTTTCTAGATCTAATCTGTTAATCTGTATGCAGACGATATAAATTCTTAATTTGCCTTAAAAAACATTATTCCAGTATGCGTAAATTTTAAAAGATGGCTCTAAATTAAAAATATTCTTAATTAAAACTTTATTTCTTAATATTCCAAATAAAACTGATTTCTTCTATGTTTTTATCAACCCTTTTTAAGAAAATCTTATTAAATTTATTCCAAAACCATACCTTTCAAAAAATATCATTATTTTATTTTATCTATTTATTTATTTTTCCGCCGTCAACCTTTGATGTGTGCATTAATAAATTCATTTCTTTTCTTTTTCTCTTAAAATTAATTATTTATAAAAATCGTCTGCCTAAGAAATTATGAGTCGATTATAAATTGGTTAAATAATATTTTTTTTTAAAAAATAAATTTATCGTCTGTGTCTAGTCTCGTATCTGGACAAGAATTCTGTTTACATAAAAGGATGATGGTTTGAGATTTACAGAAAGTTCTAGAATTTTCTTTTTAGTTTTAAAAGGTGGAAGTCTCGAGATGAGGAGGGAAAAGATTCTGGGGTTGCTTTGTCGATGAGCACGGCTGGTTGAAGTAAATGATGGAATATTTTTTGGACATTTCGGTAAAAGATCGTTTGCAAAAAGGAGTTTTTTCCTCTATAATGACTACAGTTGAATAAATAAACTTACAGCTACCAATGAGTGATTTCTTGGATCTGCTACATTTATTTATTATTTTATTTTTTTTCCTCGCTGGCCATGACTTCTGTGCAAAGAACGGGGACCCTGGCGATGATGTTTTTGGCTCATATCTTTAAAATGTCACACACATATATATATATATATATATATATATATATATATACATATACATATATATATATATATATATATATTGTTACGTTCATGTTTATAATTCTTGGAAGTATCAATCATAACTTAATTTCTTAAAAATGGATTATATTCGTGGAATTATACTGATTTAAATAAAGTTTAAATTGCAGTGAAACCTACAGCCTAGTGAACGGACATATTCGGTCCCGGCAGTGGGAAGGTTAAATCTTATGTGATTTTACTTCCATTAAGCTATAAAATAGAAAATAGCACATTCTACACAAATGCTATGTGAGTGAACTCTAATTAAAATTCTTGATCATCGAATTAATTTTGCATGGTTCTCATAAACATAAGGAATAATCATTTGCATTATTTTCTATTGTGAGAAAATACTAGTTCATAATAATGAATTCACAACAAAAATACACTTATATGTGAAATTTTGAGATAGGGTTCCAGTAATAATATTTCAAAAATTTCCCCATTTTATATCACAAGAGTCATGGCGAGATAAAAATTAAGTAAAATAATAAGTGTAGAAGCTTCATAAAACTACACATTAGCTGCTCCAAAATAGTTTATTAAAAAGTATTCATATTGAGCTGGAAATGATCTCCCTAGACTGAAATTCCATAATAAAAATATAACTTCCGCAAGTTGTCTAAACCCAAATCACCGAAAGAAAAAAACATACCCCATCATCTCTGGTCGTTTTCACTTAAGTCAATTATAAAAAGCTTCTAGAATTTTCGATAATCTGTAACTACAGTTCTTTTTTGTCAACAGAATTTAATATCAAGCGTCGATATTAACAACGACAGATTCAATCTTTTGCAAACGATAATTTTATTTTAAAATATTATTATTTAACTAATTAATTATCGAAAGTAATTAAATTTTGAATGTATTCTACAGACTATAATTTAACACACAGAAAAGACAAAAGAAACGAATTTATTCATACGCAATAAATATCAAACCTGAAGACAAAAAATAAAATGTATGATATATTTCAAAAGTATTGTTTTGGAATAAATTTAATAAGACTTTCTTAAAAAAAAGTGTTGATAATAATAGGGGAAAAATGAGTTTTATTAGGATTTTCATGGAATAAAGTTTAATTAAGAATATTTTTAATTTAGAGCCTATTTTTAAATTACGCATATTGGAATACATGTTTTTTATGGCGAATTAAGGATTTATATCGTCTCCACAAAGATTAACATGATCTAATAACAAGATATTAATATTATAAATTGCAATAAATACGGAATATTATTCAAACTTTATCACCAGTTTATTGTGTTAAAAATATTGTAGTGTAAGATTTTTTTACCATACGGCATTTATATAAAAAAAAATTAATCATGTACAATAGGGTATATCAAGAAAAACTTTTTTTTAATTCAAAATTTCAAGTTGATAAAAGTTGTTACTCCGGTCATATGTTTACCTCAAAAAATATTTTTGAAATTGAAAAATATTTAGGTCTCCCGGAATGAGTATGATGTTTAAACTTTTTGGACTAAAATGTAGTTTTTTCATATTTTTTAAATATACGAGTAAAAAGTAATTATTTTTTGAAAAATACAAAAATATAAAGTTTAGTTAGGCATTTGACATTTAAAAAAATTCGTTTGTGTCATTAATTTTATAAATCTCCCGGAATCTAATTTAATATCTCGTTATTTTACCAAATATCCAAGGTTTTCAATTTACTTTGATGAAGGTTTTTAATTTTTTCAGGTATTTTTTTTACATCTGAAAGCCTCCGGATATCATGCAAATAAAATGTATATTAATTTTCAATCAGTTTATTAGTCTAATTTGTTTTCGCTCATGACATTAAAAACATTTTTTTTAATTGCACATACAAAAAAAACTAAACTAAAATAAATAAATAAAAGCAAATTTTATATTTATGTGAAAAAGATTACAAATACAATAGGTAAACATCGAATTACAAAAAAACGTTATTCAAAACAAATCTTGATTTCATTGTCAGTTTTTCTTGCTAACATGCTATTTCAACTTTAAATCAAAGTTTTTGATTAGGCCGGTTGAAATATATAAATTATATTGCAGTGAATTGCAACTATGCTTATTAAAGAAAAATATTAAATTAAGTTTATTGCTATTATAATTTAAAAAGTACTGAATTAATGCTATAGAGAAAAATTTTACTTCCCCTTTATTCTTGAACTTCTGTAGTTGCAGGTATAAAGAGGCACTTAGTCTCAAACTTTGGAATTTATTTTTCGTTCAGCAATCTTTAGCTAATGAAGCCATCTCGAACTTTGTGTGTTTAGACACAGATGTAACGTCCTTCAGAATTCTCAAAATTACCTGTGTGTATGAAAAAAATTGAATTCATTTCTATCAATAGTTCCGGAATCAACAATCAACTCAATTTATTGTTTGGTCAAGTTATCTATAAAAGGTGGTTCCGTTACTGTAGTAGACTGCCAATGAATAAGATCGATATAGTCTTCTGCCTCATAATTAATTTGTGGTGGTTTTAAAACTCTCTTTTCATTGAATTCAGTTTCTTAAGTTTTTGAATCTTGCATTGTTAATTTTTATTTACTTGCCAGAGATCGCATATGTTTTTGAGAATCAAACAACATTCAGAGATGGAAATATTCTGGATGTATCGTAAAAGTTTTCTCAGTAGATCTGATTGAACACAATTTTAAATTCATCTTCTAAGTAATTGATATACTAAGGTACCCTGGGGTAATAACGCCATGCGGGGTAATAACGCCAAGTGCTTATATTTTGCATAATTATGAAATAATCAGGTAAATGACACCTATGTGCTCTGCGCAGAAGGGTTTTGAGTCATATAAATCGCAAAAAACAGCTTCAAGTTAATTTGTTTCATTTTTAGGTCTTATTGTTTTTACAAACAACTAAAATTAACGCTTGATCTAAAATTTGCGAGATACGTGTTGTGATGTGAAGACTATCTTTTTATCCGGAAATACTTTGTTTATTACATAAATTTGTAGTGCATTTCATGTACTTTTAAAATGTTGTTGAAGATTTTGGATATCTTCTCGAGATAATTTGTAATTTAAAATGCACTGCGCAATAACTATACCGGGGTAATAACGCCAATCCTTTACATTAATACCCCGGTTGATTCCCTACAGTGGCCGAGCTACATCCTAAATACTGATTCAAATAAACACAGTTAAAACTGTACAATGTTTCTCATATTTCTATTTAAGCGGTCCTTTTTAAGCAAAAAGAAGCTCACGGTCTGATATTCTTTTGCCTCATCCCCCCTCCCAAACCACACCTTTATTTTTCTTACACTTTCACAAAAAATTGAACATTTTCAATAGCTTAGAATGCAATTTGTCAATTTCTAAGTTTGTAGAGTTTGTATTTTTCGAAATGGGCAATCAACATGCCATTATTCCATCTTATTTCATAGTTTTGTTTGCATGGCGTTATTACCCATATAGGTGGGTAATAACGCCAAATAGCATTGGTCAAGGAAAAACGCCATTACTTTTTATGAATACATATCTGTTAAATTATTTTATTTTATATAGATAGTCAATGAGTTGCTGTATCAGATCCTATATTTGTTTGAAAAATACAATCTAAAACTAAGCCGTGAAAATTCGCAGAACCTTAACGTGGCGTTATTACCCCAGGGTACCTTATATGATTTTAAAAAGTGTTGTGATAAATAAATAACACTAGGCTGACTTTATATCTCAAACCATGAGGGGTATAAACGTTCATGAGAAGTTGAACTGGATTTTTCAATTGTGGAGTTTGAACATTTGATGCAATGAATAAATACAGGATTCTGTTTGCAATTGTTAGGCACCATGCATGGGAAAAGTTTTTCAGGTTTTCCTCTTGCTAATGTTGGTAATTCTGCTGTCAGTACTATTTTATTACATATTTCTGATCCATGTTATAATCTTTCTTATTAACCTCTGGAAAAAGACTAGCTATTTTGATATATTCAACGATAAGTAATTCATTGAAATGAAGCAAACAAATCAATACTTGTACTTTTTTTTTTAAAGCACAATAATAAAATTTATCCATTAGAGACGCCAGTAAATGTTGCTTATACTACACCGAAGAGTTTTATTAGTTGTCATTTGAATGCAGTAACATTTCATGTATTTTTGTTATGATGATACTAAGTCTTTCCCAGAACCACTGTCTGGAGTTACATAGCCAATATATTTTGAATATGGTTCTTCTATATCCATCAAATAACTGATCAAGATAAACAGAAAATAAAATCGAGAATTTCTTTGAATAATAATTTTCCTATTCAATTTTGAATTATTTTATTTATAACCTTTTTCATTTAAATATTACACTTTTTAAGTTTTACCTTTATTTGTGTGTGTGTGGTATTTTAAAAATCTTTTCTAATGTCATGAGTCAAAACAAATTAGATTAATAAACCAATTAAAAATTAATATACGTTTTATTTGTACCATATGTAAAGGTTTGCAGATGTAAAAAAATACCTGTAGCAAATTAAAAACCATCAACAAAATAAACTGAAAATCTTTATTTGGTGATATTAGATATTTGGTGAAATAATGATAATTTAATAAGTTTCCGGGAGACTTATAAAATTAATGACAGAAACGAAATTATTTTTAATGTCAAATGCCGATCTAAACTTCATGTTTTTGTACTTTTCAAAAAATAATTATTTTATATTCATTTGTTATAAAAATATGAAAAAAGTACATTTTAGGTCAAAAAGTCTAAATTTCATCCTCATTCCAGGACACCTAAATATTCTTCAATTTCAAAAATGTTTTTGGGGATGACCACAGTAACAACTTTTTAACAATTTGAGATTTTGTATATTTCAAAAAAAAAAAAATGTGATACACCCTAATATACAGTGTTTTTAATCAAATGCATGTATTAACCGAATGCATAAAAATAAAAATGTAATAAATACGTATAACATAATGGTGAGGATTTTGCATATAAATGCTATACGTAGAAAAAATCAGCCACTTCTTTTTAATTTATCAAAAGATTTATGTATAAAATATAAAGAGAAGGAAAATAAGTAAGTTTTTACTTATTATATTAACATTTTTATTAAAAATTTACTTTTGATTACGAAGAAAATGAAATTTTATTTAAATCGCAATTAGTGTATTAAATTTTTTATTTTCATTAATTAAATTTCATTTATTACCTACAAAAGTTCAAGTTTAATGGTGAAAATGTACATTTTATAATTACAAACATAAATCGTAGTTACTTAGTAATGTTATAGGATAAATTAAAAATTAATTTTATACGGAATTTATAAATATTTTAAATTACTGCTTAATAAATATTATATGTTAAATAACTATACATAGAGAAACAAAGTAACAGTCTAAAAATTAATGGAAATTTTATTAAATATTTCACTATCATTTACATCAAAGATAAATAAGGAAATCGTAATGTAACATCAATGTATTCACTCCACGTCTTTCACTACAGGAAATCGAATAAATATTTACACTGCCATAGTTGCATGCCTCAGTCTATATCTTAAGGCTATAAGTCTATATATCTTTAAGAGGAGGCGCTTGTGTTTCACATGTTATCTAAATTTATGCTTTAGTAAAATAAAAATGGACATTTTACATACACAAAGATTAATTCATAGTATTAATAATATCTTGTCATAAGATAAATTTGACAAATGTTTAATTTAGCATTTATATATATTTCTTAATTAATACGAAATGAAGATTAGATATCCATTAGCTATATGTAGTGAAACAAGCTAAATATATAAAAATCAATTGAAAACGTATTGAATCTTTCACCAACTATAAAATAAAAATGAAACAAATATTTCAGAATGCAATATTAAAGCTTTTACTCAACATCTTTGACTACAAGAAATTCAATAAATATTTGCACCTATTTCTTGCACCGCAATCTATATTTGTTTATCACAATCTATATCTTAACTCACCACGCGTTAGACTTATACATGATACTTGTGTTTAATAAGGTAAAAATGGAAATTTTATAAATACGAAGAGTAATTCATAGCATTAATAATACCTTTTCATAAAGTTAATTTAACAAAATGTTTAATAATGCAATATAAATGAACTTTTAAAATTGCTGTTAAATAAATATTAAACGTTAAATAACTACGTATAGTGAAACAAGTTTTAAGAAAAGGAAAGAATTAATATTGTATTAAAAATTTCGCCAATTATAACATCAAATGAAATACATAATTCATAATATATCATCAAAGCATTTATCAGTGTCTACAAGAAATCCAATAATTTTTTTACACTGCCATATATGCATGTCTGATTCTGTATCTTAAGACACCACGCATTTGTCTTATACATGATACATACATATTTACTTCAGTAAGATAAAAATGAACATTTTATAAATACGAAGGTTAATTCATAGTTTTAATAATATCTTTTCATAAGATAAATTTAACAATATTTGAATAATTGCAATTTAAATAAAAAAATTTAATTACTTTTAAAAATGTATTAAATGTTAAAAAATTATGTATAGTAAAATAAGTTAAAATTATAAAAATGAATTAAAATTGTATTTACAATTTCACCAGGAAAAACAACAAAAGAAATACCTAAAAAATTCACAATATAGCATCAAAGTATTCACTCAGCGTCTTTTATGACAGGAAATCGAATAAATGTTTACGCTGCAATATTTGCACGTCTGAATCTGTATCATATAAAACCCTCAGACAGTTTTGCGAAAAGGCAGAACTGCAATAGTGTTTGCTATGTATTTTATTTGAAATAACAATAACAATAATAATAAAATCGTTCTACATTATGAAAAAAACTCATTTTCAAATATGAATGTAATCTTTGAGAGTCCTAATCATTATTTAGTGCATTAAAGCCCATTAAATCAATAGAATTATGTTCTTATAATTATTGTCTATATTTCAATGAGACCTGCAGCTTAGTCAATGTATTAACACAGACTTTTCAGCGAGAGGGTTCAGACGCCACGTATTTGTCTTATACATGATATATACATTTATTTTTCCATAAGATAAAAATAGATTTTTTACAAATTCGGAGATTAATTCATGGTATTATAAATAACTTTTTATTAGATAAATTTAACAGAATTTTTAATAATGCAATATAAATAATATTTTTTTAATTATTTTTAAATAAATATTAAATGTTAAAAACTGTATATACACTGCAAAAATATTAATATTTTACTGCATCGTCACTCCACCGCTTTTATAGAAAATGATTACTCCAGGCTATGATGGAGAATTCTTATTGGCCAAAAGAGTGATATTCTATAAAAGCGGTGGAGTGACGATGCAGGAAAATAGTCATATTTTTTACAGTGTAGTGAAACAAAATAAAAAATAAAAATGAATTAAAATTGCATTAAATATTTCAACAACTATAATATCAAAGCGAAATGACGAATTCATAATATGACATCAAAGCATTCACTCAGCGTCTTTCATTGCAGAAAATCCAATAAATATTTACATTGCCATATTTGCATGTCTCAATCTGTATCTAAAGACACCACGTGTTTGTCTTATACATGTTATATACATGTCTCTTAAGGTAAGAGAAGGAATATTCTATTCGATAGGAAACATATAATACGCGCAAATTTATGGATGCTGACATAGGATCCTGTATGATAAATGATAAATTAATAGAGACGACCTTCGCTTACCTAAAGGGATTGGATGCATTGAACCATCAGTTATAACTGGGGTAACAGATGCTTGATCACCTAAAAGGGATAAACAATTAGTTAGTAATATGATACATGAATCGATATATGAATATAATTACATACAGTTTTTTGCCCGTGACATGAAATGGCCATCTAATAGGTTTAAAAATCTTCATATTTTAAACCCTAGATGTTAGTAAGCTGAATTTTTTATTAATTAGCATTTTTTATGAAATTTAGCATTAAATATCCCTTAAAATAATTAGTCAATTTAAAACTTGTCTGCACCAGCGTGTTTATGAAAAATGTATGTATAATACCGGCAATTTTCATAATTGTGTGTGCAATAGCTCTCTTAATATTAACGAAGAAAGATCTCCGGTCACGAAAAACTCATTGTCAGCGTGAGTTACTTTTTTTTTAGAATAGAGAGATTATTGATGAATGATGGCGAAATTTTTTACAATATTTTTTTATGAATTGTAACAATGATTTTTTCCGAGTCACCTAATATTATGAAAAGATTCCCTTTATTTTTAGAAACCCACAAATAAGATACATTTGAAATTCAAAGACGAATATATAAAAGTAATTTTTTATCAGCCGCCCGAGTTTTTTGAAAACGTTTCTAATTAACTTTTGCTGTGCATTTATCAGCTCTCTTAATACATAAATAACAGTTTGACTAATGCTATAAGATCTCAAGTAAACATCTTCATGTTCAACAAACATGTTTAAGTAAAAAACATACAGAATTAACAGCATTAAAATTAACATTAAAATTATTTTTTTTCTGTTATAATAGCATACACAATTTCAGTTATACAGCTGAAAATGTTTAACTGATAATATCCGAAAAATCAATTTTTTGAGTCGGGAGAACTGATTAATGCATTGTAAAAGCTACTGAAAAAATATTTCGTAAAATAAGGGCCACACAGAAAAAATTACTTTTGTGTATTTTTTTTTTTTTTTATTTTGAAGTTAAATTTTTTTCTGAAGTTTCTAAAGATGACAGAATTCAAAATCTTGGGAGACTTGGGAGCGGCTATCATCAAGCTTACTTATTCATCATACATTGTATAGAGTAAATCTTGAAACAGTTTTTTCTCACGGATTTACATGTTTCATAAACTAGAGATTCCAAAAAACGTACTTTTAGAAAACAAAAGAGCCGTAAGTCTGTCTGCCTGTCTTCCTGTCTGTCTATAAACGTTCTTTTTCCCGAACAAATAGATTGATACAATTGAATTGATTTTGATGAAGATGAATTGAAAAATTGAAACAAAAAATTGAATCACCCATTGAATATCAATAAGCTCGATTATCCGGAACTTTTTTTTTTTTTTTTTTTTTTTTTTGACTCTCGAAATATTTGTTCTGATGAAAGATATATAAAAATTTTCAAATTATTTTTATTTTAAGGAGTGAATGTAAAAGAGAATTAAAAAACATAATTTTTGCATAAAGAAGAAAGTTAATGGGATAATTAGTTGCTGAGAAATTTGTATTCATATTTTCGACATTCTACGTTTTTTATGACCCTATATTTTATTCAAAATGTCAATTAAACTATATATTTATTCAACTATATATTTATTATTGATGTCAAGTTTAAACCTACTGTTAACTGAATAGACTAATCCGACCAGTAAATTGTTAGTATATTATTTGTACTTTTTGAGTTATAAGGATGTTTCTTTTACATAATTCGATACTATTTAAGTAAATGCTAGTAAGAGCTTGTCATAAATGTCACATTCACTTGACATTAAGCACGTGTGTACGTGTTTGTTAAATCATCACGTGAAATTTAATTCAACTTTTTACTAATATATTTCTTTTTCAAGGATTTAAAATAAAAATTATGAGAATTTGCATAATTTAGGAGTAGTTCGAAGATTTCTATAACTTTTTCGAAAAAGGTCGGTGGAATAATCAAGTAGTACCCACAATACCGTAACAGAGCATTACTATGTACTAAAAATATTTAAATGTACGTTTAAATTTTATTTTGGAATTTCAATAGGTTTCATAAATAGTTTACATATATTTTATTTCTTATTTTATATCATGCATATCCATGATGGGTATGTATTACGGTGGCCCTCTACGACTAATTTTCTTTCGTGATTATAGTAAATCTTTGTAGATTAAGAAACAAATATAAGTTTTTAAAGGTGTTTGAATCAGTCTGTGAGGGTATCTGTGTACATATCTATGTATCTCGTACAAAGATCTGGAATATCTATTTCTGTGTAAAATATTCTTTAGTTGTATTTTGTTTTATACCAAATTTAATATTTATTTTTCAAATGTATTTATATTCACTCATTTATATTTTAGAGCATGTATTTGAATTTCTATAAACATCAGTTTCCGGAAGAGGATTAAAAGGTACAAGCGAATTTAAAAATAGTCTTAGATATAGTGGTCGTTGATAGATATACTTTTAAACTTTAACTAATGAACAATGTGTTATGGGTTTCGATTGTGAATATTCATATAAAGATGTAGCTTTGTTTTACATTTTTAACGCTGTTATGCATGTAAAATTTAAATAATATTAATATTTATGTCTATATTATGTACATATTAAAGAGTATTTTGTATCTCATGTCAGTACCTTATTGTCATACAGGTATATTCACATTCTGCAATGATTACGCTAAAATGCTGCATACATGAATACAAAAATTGAAATTGTGATTTTGACACAGATTAGGAATACATAAAGACGAATTTAACGTGTTCATTTATATGACGTTAATGTTTACATTGTTTATCATTATTTAAACTCTGTACACGCATAATATTGAGAACCTTAAATAAAAGAACATTTAAAAGTAAACAGACGCTATTTATTTTCTGATAAGGTATGCATTTTCATGTTTATAAACATTTTCCAACAAAGTTGAAATGTGCTTATACATTCGGTTTGTCGGGCCGTCTGTCCGCGCTCAAACGCTCGTAAATGTACTCGGATTGCAATGACATTTTTGGACGTTATTTAGGTTTACCCTAGCACGAAACCTATTGGAAATGAAGTTTCTACCATGATTATTTTATTTACAGGGACAGTCAAACGTTATTCATTACATTACGGCCTATGGGAAAAAAATCTTTTAAAATCAATTTTATCGTTTAAAGTTTGAAAATTGCTTCTGCATTCGGTTTGTCTGTCCGCCAGTCAGTCTATCCGTCAGTCCGTCCGTCCGCGCTGTTACACCTGTAAAAATACTCGAATTGCCATGAAATTTTTGCAAGTCATTGACGTTTAATCCAGCACAAACCCTATTGAAAATGAAGTTTTTACCATGATTAATTTATTTACAGGGAGAGTCAACAATTTTCCTTTACATTATGACCTATGGAGCAAAATCGTTTCAAAAGCGTTTTAAAGATGTTACACCCTATCAAACATATTAAAATTTACATGCATTTAAGAGGTGCACCAAAATATACATTCGATAAAATATGCGGTGAAAATATAGATATTATTCCTTTACAGGGGGGCCACACAAAAGAATTCCATTGGATAATGGTAAAGGGGGGTATAGTGTGCGATATTTTGAAAATACATTAAACTGGTTCATGTATAACAAAATTGGTATATGTCACTGAGGTTTAATATAAATCATACAATACTGTCTTGCATAATATGAAGTACATTGCATTTACTAGGAAGCACAAAAGATTTCAAATAGGATATTCCTTCCGACGGTGTGTATATGTTTCCGATGATGGGTGATGGATGGTTGTAATACATTTTAATTATGATATACGCATTTAAGTTTCACTAAATCATTGTACATTATAAGGGTGTGTATAAATGTTATAGTTGATATACATTGCTATCCAAAAGAGCTCGCCAACGTTACGGAGTATGATCGTAAATTATTTAAGCGTGGTTCTTAAATAAGCTATGCATTTTTACGCTGAGATTCACTCAATTTACTGAGAAACGTTTGCAGAATATAGATAAAAGGATATACAGGGCCACGCAAAGAATTCGGTACATGGGCGCTTATGAATGATGATTTATGAGAATGTGATTTCAGTTGTTTTAAAAGTGTTTTAGTTTATAATAAATTTTAGCCTAATGCTGACGTGTAATAAAGGTACAATGTAAAGGTGGCTCTTATATAAGGTGCACATTTTTACTCTGAACTGCATTCAATTTACTAGGAAATGCTTGCAGAATATAGATAAAATGATATACAGGGCCACGAAAAGAATTGTCTACATGAACACCTATGAATGATAATTTATAGCAATGTGATTATAATTGTTTTAAGAGTGTTTTAGTTTAAAATGAATTTTAGCTTCTTACTGACGTGTAATAAAGGTACAAGGTAAACTACAGGACTGAACAAAAGTTTTCAAGTACGTTTCCCATTTATTAGTACAAATTGCTCAAAAAAAAATTTAAGCTTTTTTTCTTGCTAAATATTCCCATTAAATTTTCCCATTTTATAATATGTATATCAACTGACAGATCAAATACAGAGCTGTTAAAAATTATTGGAATACATATTTGGCTATATACCCTTATTTCCCTAATTAACGAAGTTTTGTCAAAGATTTCATGAAGTGTTGGAAAGTGCTTCATAATCTATGCTTAACACATGATTTTTCTTACTTGTGATGTTAGTAAAAACTAGTTTGATCTACCAATCCGAATACTTTCTTCAATCTCACACGCATATTTAATATTTCAAAAAGTAGTTACGCATGTTCATACTTTAATGCTACTAATTCAATAATATATCAAATTTGATTTTCATTTTAAATTTCTGCTTTAGTCAATTATTCGCAGTAAAAATGTTTTAAAGTGGATCATGATATTTATTAAAATTAATATTTTCCCCTTATACTATCATCATCATCTGCTTGCAAATAGGCGGCTTCGCTGGACGCAAGTTCCCGTATCTGAACTAGCTAATGGACAATAGAGCGATGAAGAATCGAAAAAATGATATAAAAAGCACTACGCTATCACAATGTTCCTTTCCCACGGAATATTTCAAATTCAAAGAAGATCAGCTAACGATATCTAAAAGCATACACAAAAAAATGGTTCAGTTATGTATATAAATTTATACATTTTTTGATGGTACAAGCGCGGAAATCGCTTTTACAGAGTTTTTGAAAAATCTTCCGGAAGATACTTTTCTAATTCAGGGAGGACTTGCTTGCCATCCCGAAAAAAAAATCATACACAAAAATTAGTTCATTTCTATGCGTAACTGCATGCACTTTTTAAAGGTAAAATAATGAAAATGGCACGGACATCGCTATTGCAGTGCCCCCTTCTGACGGATTTTTTTTTTTTTTAATTCTCGTAGGGTCTACTGACCATAGCCAAACAACTACACAAAAAAATTAGTTCAATTCTATGCATAACTTCCTACTCTTTTCGGTGGTACAATATTAACTAGTTGGAAATTCCACGTGAAGCGTAGCAAATGTGGCGCGTTCGTACTATAACGAAACTTAAAAATATTCAGATCTTGCTGTTATAGTATACAGTAATTCGGACACAATATAATGGTCCCAAATCTTTTGTTTGTTGCTGTATATACTATTTTCTTTCTATTATAAATGTAGAAACTTGTATTAAACCTCAGCAACGTATATCAATATCATAAAATGTTAAGTAGATTATTATACTTTAAGCACGCTCCAAACAATATTTTTACCGTATATTATTTTGTAGTGGAGTACTTTTGAGTGGCCCTAAAAATTGATAATATATATTCTTTGTACCATAGATTGCACAGAGTGCATATTTTAGTATATATTTAATAAATTCAAGTCAATTCTATTATATTCGAAATAGTGTAACATAATTAAAATGTACTCAAAACTATTTTTTAGTATTGACCGTAATGTAATCGAATAATTTTGATTGTCCCTGTAATTAAACTACACTCTAAAACTGGAAGGAGTGAAACGTTCACTCTTTGTGAGAGTGACAGACATTTTCACTCTTTTTAGAGTGAAATTTATAAAAATACACTCTTTAAAGAGTGGAATTTCCCACTCTCTAGAAAGGAGTGAAAAATGTCACTCCGCTGTCGAGAGTGAAGTATGTCACCCCGTTGTAGAGAGTGAGATATCTCACTCCACCAACGAGAGTGAAAGCCCGGCATTATAAACTTAAAAAAAAATCCGTTAAACTTTGATCCAATATATAGAGTAAAATAATGAAAAACACCAAAATATGTCAATTTTTTCATTTTCAAAAACTCCCTTTCATAATACAACCTAAAAAAATAGGCTTATTTCGTTTTAAAACGCACTCTTTTTTTAGAGTCAGCTGTTAACTCTTTCGAAGAGTGAATACTCACTCCGCCAACAATAGTGACTCATCAGCCAATCAAAAATGTCCTGCACTTCTTTTACTGATAAGAAAAACGCTTCCGCCATTTTAAAATTAATCTTTCGTTTCCTCGGTTCCACATATGTGGATCTCCGTTCATTTCATTTTATTAATAATATTCAAACGTATTTTAAATTTCGATCTTTGAATGATATGCTTCGATATGTATGCTATGAAATAATCCAAATATTAGATTAATCTCTTCTTCTGGAATCACAATGAAAAAAAAATCAGTAAAAAGATATAATACTTCATTAATACTCAATAACAGAGAGTCACAGTACATGGATATTATTTACCAAACAAGGGATTATCATTTATGAAAAAAAGGATATTATTTATCAAAGTAAGTTATGTTTAATTTCAGTTTTTGTTCCCAAAAGTTTGTGAATATTCAGTTCAGTTTCACGTTATGCAGAAAATCATTTGCTATGTGTCAGCCATTCTATCTCCTCAGGAAAAAAAATGCTGACACACGTCATACAATATAAACAACATTAGCAATTACGTGATTTTATTATTCTGACTCAGTCTTATCTTAAAGTACTTACTTTTTTTTCTTTTTGAAGTTAAATGTATAATTCGAATAGGAATTTCTCTTATGGGAATATTTTTGAGAAATTGTTGAATGTAACAATAAATTTTATTCCGTTATAAAATTTATATCTGTTGTAAACTTTTGTTTGTGACGTATGTATTTCTAGACATTTAAAAATAAACCATGATATTTAAGTATTGAAACAAAGTGTTTTTTTTTTTTTGTCTGATGTTTATTGAATGATGTTTTTAAAAGTTCGTAGTGTGACTTATATAAAACGAAATATTTTTAAAGAGATAAAAAACTGCTTTTTATATTACAAATGTTTTTCAAAGCTAGTAATAAACGCCCCTGAATATTTTCGGTTTATAAAAGTATAACCAATAAAAATGTAGCTTTTGTAACTCCCCCCTTGCATATTTTATAATTTTGCACTATTGTTGATATTCTTAATTAAAGCAATCAGGAAGCGGAAAATAATGTTTCAATTTTAAAGTTTAATATTTATAAAAGTAGTTATTATATTTAGTTTATAAATAGTTATTTTCCAGTAATGTACATCTCATATAGGAATTGTTAAAAATGCAATTTTGGGGAATGTTTATAGTGCATACAATATATTGACTTAAAAGAAAACTTAAATAATCAAATATTATTTTTAAATTCTACATATCAAAGTGTAATGGCACCAAAACTTTTATAAATAGTTATATTAATGTGATTAATAAAATTTTAATTTTTTTTTTCATTTTATTATTATTATTATTATTTAAAATGAATCAATGTTTTGTCTATTTTATAATCTGGCAATCAAACTACTCATGAGGCCGATAATATTATTTAAGGGCACAGTCAAAGAGGGGCTTATAGGGCTTAATCGTTCACCATTTAAATAAAAACACTTAAGTTACAGAAGTCATTAAAAACATATTTTCTGTCTTAAATATTTGTTTACTTTTACTTTTTTAATTTTGGCAGCAGATACTTTTTAGAATAACACTTTAATTTTTGGTACCGATTTTGAAAGTGAAAGAAACTTTATTAAAATTATCTGCGCGCGAAATCAAAAAAGTAAAAAAGATGCGATATAGAGACGAACTTCAGCTATTCAATGCATAATAAGTATATAAATAAATAAAATGTCGAAATGCTAACGAGATATTAGAAAAATCCCGCCCCATAGGATTAGCATTAGCTCGTGAGTGTCTTCGCTGCCAGTGTTAGATGCCTTAAGGGTGTCCATTAGGGTGGATCGAAAAATCGAAATTCGGATAATCGAATCGGCGCGGGGTGCAAAAGTTGCCTTTTATTCATACTAATTCGCATATGTTTTTTTATTGAAATCCATTCATATCTTCCGGTGCCCCAAACGCCTCAAAAATAGTTAAAAATTGAAATTTTTTTAAAATTTTATATATATTTTTTTGTTTTTTAATAGTTTAAAATTTATTTTTGGCGCGGGTTGCGAAAGTTGCCTTATATATATATTAGTTCAATCTTTTTTTTATATATAAATCCATCCATATCTTCCAGTGCCCCCAAGCGCCTCCAAAATGGTAAAAAAAATTGAAATTTTTATAAAAATTTATAATTTTTGTTTTTTTAATTTCTTTTAAATTATTTCATCAGCGGGATAAAAAAGATGCATTTTATAGTATATTAGCATGCATCCAAATAATTTTCGACTTTGATAAATTTCTTCCAATGCCCCAAAACTTTTAATTATTTGCCGAAAATCGAGTTTCATGCAAATTTTGAGCTAAAAAATACAAGTAAAATTAACAGTTAAAGAATAATTTATCGAACGTAAGAGGTAGATCGAGAGGATGAGAAATCGTTTATCCTATTTTATTAAATGTGTAAAATAAACTTTTTATACTTTATTATTTGGAAGACAACATAGATAAAAGAGTTCTCAGCAATGACCAGCAATATTTATATGATATTTGCATAGCAATATCATGTGGTGAATGTGGTTCCGATCTGGCATTAATGAAACCTGGTCCAGTTTATCACTCAAGATGGCTAACAACTACGTGTAGAATTTTAAGGTTATACCTGGCTACAGAAAATCCTTCTGATAATCTCATTACTCTTACAACGTATATTATGAAGGTAATGCACCTGTATGGAGTAATGTCAAAACAAAGCCATCCATAACTAAAGGAGCGCGTCATATTTGGAAACTTATCACATATTCTAGATATTTGGAACGAAATTTAAGAAAGATCGTAGGTGCTGTTATTCAACGAAATAGAAATAGTTTTTTTTTTTTTTTTTTTTTTTTTTTTTTTTTTTTTTTTTTTTTTTTGCCTCCCTGAAAACTTGCTTCTGTCAATGCTCACAAATAACAGAGAGCATATCAGATCTTTAGCAATACGAAAGCTAATTTATGCTAGAAATAAAAAGAGAAAATCACCAGAAGTGAGAATTTACAAAGTACCCCAAATAAACTTCAAAGCGAAGAATTATTTTGAACTTATTGACTGGCAACCAGTTGGACGTTTTGAACCCCCTGTTTAGATGAATGTGCCTTGCAAAGAAATTGAGAATATGATAAAAGTTGTAAAAACGAATGAATGGTCAAAATATCCATTCCATACCCAAGCGGTTGAAAGATGCGTTCGACTAGTGTTTCAGGCATCAGAAATTGTATCTGGGCAAGAAAAGAGACACGGTTTTATATTGAATAGAATAAAATCAAGAAGCCATATAAAACACTTTGATAGCAAAAAAGATTACAAACTTTAAAAATATGTAAATTTCCAAATTGAAGGATGTAAAACTTTTCTCTACGTAAGTTCGATTTTTGTATTTTTTATGATTTAATGCTTTGATTTTTAAATTTATATGTCACTTATTATTGCAAAATCAATGTTATTTGTAACCTTATACGTTATTAATTAAACTGTTTAAAAAATTAGTAAGTATTTTTCGTAAATTATAATTCTTAAAACATTTTTGTAAAAATTTCAGTTTTTAATTATAATTGGTGCATCAAAGATGTGAATGGATTTTGATTAAAAAAATATATGGGAACTGCAGAGTTATGTAGTATTGTAATAACAACTTTCCAAGCCAGTGCCAAATGAATTTCAAAAAAAAAAAAAATAAATAAATAAATAAAACAAGATATATTTTTTTCAAGAAAATTTCAATTTTAAACTATTTTTGGGGCGCTTGGGGCACCGGAAGATATGGATGAATTTTATTTTTAAAAAATATGCAAGCTGAGATAGATAAAAGATACCTTTTGCTCCCCGCGTCAAAAGTAATTAAAAAAATAAATAAACAAAAAAATATAAAAAAAAATCATAAAAAACTCAATTTTTAATTATTTTTGGGGCGCTTGGGGCACCGGAAGATATTAATGGATTTTAATAAAAAAAAACCCTGTAAACTAGTATGCATAAAAGGCAACTTTTGCACGCCGCGCCGATAATGATTTCTAAAAAAAAATTTTTCCCTATACTTTTCGATCCACCCTAGTGTCCATTACATGCATATCTACTCTATATACGGGAATAAAAAATTGAAATTAAATATGACTTATGTTTTATAAATACGGGTTGTATTAATATATATTTTTCAGCAATAAGATTTTAATTACACGTAAAAAAACATAGATAACGTGCATTATGGATTTATTTAAATAATATGTAAAACTTAAATCTGAAAAAAAATATTGACTGTTTAAGATTTTAAAATTGTTTCATAACTTGCGCTTATGGGCATTTTAAAACTATCATATATTATGGGGCTACCAATGAGAGCAAATACAAGGAGAAAGAAAAGAATAAAATAGTTTATTTCTGTCAATAATCTAATTTAATTCATATGTAACTTTAATTACGTTTTCCCTTAAAAAATTCAATTAATGTTACATAATATAAATTAAATAAATATTCTCAATAAAGTATTCTATTTCAATCTTTACCAAGCTTGTATTTATTTTCATTGTAAGTTCTAAAAGATACGATTCTTTTAAAGTGCCCATAATTGCAATAAAAAACAAAAGAATTCATTGAAAAAAAAGTACATTCACTCCTATGAAAAAGTGACTACTCACTCCTTCTAGAAGTGAAAAGACGCACTCCTTTAGCAAAAGTGAATACTCACTCCTCAGAAATAGTGATTATTGACCCCTGTTTAGAGTGAATATTCACTTCCCAGGAGTGAGTATTCACTCTTTGAAAGAGTCAATGATTCCACTTTTGCTCAGAGTGAATAGTAACTCTAAAGAGGTTCGGCATATTTTGAGTCTGCGATAGAGTGAGTATTCACTCTTCCGGAGTCAATAGTCGCTCCTTTTTATTTAGAGTGTATACATCCAATTTTCAAAAATTTTAAATGACTCGATACAATTACACAACAGTTATATATTTTAAATCTCAAACGATTTGTATTGGTAGTTTCTGCCCTGTTATATGCGGACAGACAGACGGTGGTCAGACAGAATGATTACTATAGTGATTACTTACTTATGTAATTAATAACGCATCTAAAAATATTCAGATCTTGAGGCAATACTATACAATATTTCAGATTCAGTATAGTTGCCGAAAACTTTTGTGTGTCCCTGTAAATACTATTTGCTTTCTATTATAGAGGAAATAACTTGTAGTAATTCGTAGCAACGTATATCAATTTGATAAAATGTTAAATAGTTCAATACAATTAAAACGCTAAATTCTGTCGAAATGCTATTTAAATTAACTGCTGAGATATGCCAAATTTTCGATATCTCTTTTAACCTCTCGTAGGGAAAATTTTTGTAATTGCTGAAATACGAGTTTAGTTATTTTATGGTAGTTTTATTTCCTGGACTTTTAAGCTCCTACCAAAGACAACTTTTGAGATACGGCCGGATATTCTATAACTTTCGATTTTATTTATTTATTTATTTAAATAATAACAAAAACTTTATTGCGTTTTAAGATCTCAAAATACTAAAGAATTCTACTTTAACAGGTAATTATTTAACATTAGAATTTAAACACACACACACACACACACACACACACACACACACACACATATATATATATATATATATATATATATATATATATATATATATATATATAAAGTACTTGTGCCCTATATTGAATGACGGTTATAAAAGTGTAACTTCTAAGAATATCCGTTACTGTGATATTTTTCAAAATTACTTAAAGTCGAGCTCTTAAATTTATGAACATTAAATCAAAGTGAATTCATATACTCGCCTTTCATGACATAAATTATTTCCCCTATGTGCTTTACTTCCTTTAGGGATTTTACAGAAATTCTGAATAGTGAGAATACTTATTTCAAAGTTTTCGGCGTTTATTTTTAAAACGCAGGGAGCTCGAATATTTTATTTTTTGAAAGAAACAGTTAAACTGTGTGATAACCTAGACTAAATTGAAATAATATATGCATAAATCGATGCATTTGCGATAGATTTAATAATATACAGGAATAAATTCCAGCATTATGTCTTAATAAATTAATATCATTATTGTATTGCGAAAATTGTCTGAAGAATATTTTATCCTTACAAATAACGAGTTTTAATCAAAGACAAATCTGCATATTAAAAAATCAAAAGGTTACTTTTGAAAATAAGGCAAAGAAACAATTATTAGAAAAGCAAATTTTGGGGATAATATTGCTTTCAATTATGTTGTTTGCCAGCAGAATAAAAATAAAAGAAACGTTAATAGTAATACTATTAATAAACCTGCACGATTAAAATGCAACATATCATAAAATTGAAATAACGCAAGAACGTACTGAAAAAAAAAATACATAATGTGTTGTATTAAAGCTGAAATGGTAATGCCTCACTTAAGATTAACAGAGAGACTTACGATATGAATAAAGCCTAACGACAGTTTGAAAGCTGTCATAAGATCACGTGCAAGAGGATACTTGCGAACTTCTACACATCGTCACCTTAGAATAATGTGGTTCTAACTGTGTTTTTGAAAAAAATGACTTTTCGATATAGAAATGTTCTATTTGTATCAGTGAAGGTATTTCTGGATGAAAATAGTGTCATAATATAATAATAATGTTGCATATGAATTTACATATGTAATTTAAAAAAATGCGCCATTTTGCTTTCTCTGAGCTTTTAATTCTAAAATTGTGGAACATATTTTAATCTTAGTTTCGTAATATAATAATTTTTTTAACAGCTAAAGTCCTTTTTCTTTTTTTATTTAACTTATTAATAATCTATTGCTTGTTTCTCAAAACGGCAGGAAGTTATTTCGTAATCTTTTCTTTTTAAAATATTCTAGGGATTTTAATTTTATTTTTTATTAACATCACGTGATCCGCGTTAGTGCGCGGATGTTAAAATGCTTGTCTATTTGCGAGACAAGATATAATCCTTACCCGATGTCCACGCCCCCTAGACCAATCAGAGGTGATCATTTTTTATTGTGTAGACTCAGATTAATCCTGGTCGGATTTTTAAAATAATTGGCGCGGAGTGAGGAGGGGCTAGTTTGTCGTGCAAATGTGGGTTTCTCATTTGGTTTTTTCAGAGCGCAATATACGATTGACTTTTCAAATATTAGGATGCTGTTTCTTTTTCCCCGAAAAATTCAAATATCTTAGAATGCAGATTAGTCACGAAGTTTTGGAATATTCGATGACAGTGCCAAGGTGACTGCGGGGAAGAACTTACGTATTTTATGAATTAATAAATAAAAGAATTTCAAGACTGATGGATTTTATTTTTCTAATGGGAAAATACCCCAATGCAACTCTTTCACTGCTTGCCAACTGCCGGAGCGACTGCTCTGCTCGTCCTGCTGCTGATTCAAAGGAGTATCATTCTTAGGAATTTATGGAACATAGCCTTTGTCAAAGCATTACATATATAACATCATTTTGATGCAAAAATGCCTTTATAGATACAAATAGAACCTTTCTATAAGTCATTTTTTTCAAAAAAACAGATAGAACCTTATTATTGTCAGGTGACGAAAATTCATTTCTTTCTCTGATTGGTTATTGTAGGAGGATTTACAAAATGCACTAGGCCTTGTGCTGAGAGATCGTAATAAAAATTTGAGATCGACAAATGGAACACTTATATTATGATTGAGAGTACAATTTAAGATAGTGATGTATTGCAATTCATGCCTTAGAAGCTCTGGACCGAGTATTGCATTCATCCCAAATACCATATAATTCCATCACGTAAAATCAAATGTATACCATTTTTTGGATACAACTTGGTTTTCCCGTCACCCGATTTCGCCAAATTATACATATTGACAAACTAATAGCCAAAATTATCCATACTGACATAATTTTTGTTTCAGATAACGAAAAAACAAATAATTAGCAAAATAATTAATAAAACTACAAATAAAAATTCGAAATAAAAATCATTTAATGGCGTTTTAAACAAGTATATTATATTTAATGTCGTTGAATGTGACATTCACGGTCATCCATTTTTGGCATTTAATCTTATAGTTGGCCATGTATTTTTTTTTTTTTTTTTTTTTGGTCGATGGGATAACCAAGTAGTACCTTTTTTTGTAACTCTTAGAAAATAGCTGTTGTTTTTTTGTCGAGAATGAACTTTGCGCTGTCCGCATTTTGTTTTTATCTTTTATTTAATGTATATTATACGTTAGGTTTTCTTCTTTTAATATCTGTGATCCTTAAACATTTCTTCTGTTATTGCGATTGTCTAAAGCAGAGGTTCCCAAAGTGTGCTCCGCGGAGCCCTTGGGGCTCCGCCTGAACTTTCCAGGGGCTCCGTGGCGTTCCAGAAAAATAAACAAGACATGAAAGAAATTAGCATAATGTAAATAAAAGATTTTCGAAAGTATATAGGAACTTTTTTGTGTGTGAATGTCAAAATTAAATATAACTATAACCGAGTTGAAAAATACAATAACACACTTCAAAGCTGATTACACATTTGCATTGTACATGTATTTATTTTTTGTATAATATTTTTGGTTTGAATGGCCTTTTTTTATACTCCTGCCCTAAATGTGTTTTAAAAATTCGATTTAAAATAAGGTAAAAGAAATAGTATTCTGAATCGAATGCACAACATGAATCAAAACAAAAAATGCTGTTAACTCTACTCGCCGAACAAAAGAGAGAACGGTTTAGTTCTTTGGAGCTCCGCCTATTTATACGTTTATACTTAATTTTTACCAAAAACCTAAAATATTTTTAAATAACCATAACATTAAGTTTGAAAAAAAAAGTCAGAAAGTATTAAAGATCATCTCGAAGCTCTGATAAATTCATTTGAGCAATACTTTCCAGCTGCTCAAAATAAGATGGTGGACGATTTTAAATGGATACCAAATACATTCAGTGCAAAAACAAAACCACACAGCTTAAGCTCTGAGGAATACGAAATCCTCGTTGATATAACATCTCAAAGCGATCTAGAAATCTCTTTTTAAAGCAAGCGTATCTCTGAATTTTGGTGTCATTTGACAGATAAATACAAAATCTTGTCAGACAAAGCAAATTTAATTTTATTCCCATTTTCAAAGACATATCTGTGTGAAGCTAGATTCTCTACTACACAAGTATCAAACAAAATACAGAAACCGGTTGTACACAGAATCAGACTTTGGCTTGCAATTTTAGAAAATTGCACCAGATAATAAAATAACGCTCCAAAGTAATTCAAGCACCCTTTTTGCATTGGACTTTTATATATTATTATTGTTCGTCAAACTTATGCCAAATTATAATAATAATAATAAAAAAAACTATAGGCATTTAATATTTGTATATGTTGCATATTGTATTATTTTTTTTCTTGGAATTTTAATTTCCTTAAATGTTTATTTTCATTAAACTTTACTTATTTAATAAAAAGAAACATTTTATCTTCTAGCCTAGTTTTCAAAATTGCATTTAATTTTTAAAACAATATCTGTCGCTTAAAACGTCTTTTTAAAAAAAGATCTTGCAGGGCCGCAACTATAAACTTGGGACCCCGGGCAAAACCTCCGGGGGGGGGGGGGGGCAGGGAAGGCAAATTGAAATTTTTCTCCGGGCATAGAAAATACGGACCTCTGATTGGTTGAATACTTTAAAGAGCATTTTATTTAGGTTCATTTTTGAGTATATGTAACTTAATCATGCGTTTCTGTTTAAAAACTTTTTGAAAGATGGATTGTGATAATTTTTTTTTCGATTTTATGTATTTATTAATAGACTAGTTGATTTATCCGGCATTACCCGGGACACGTTATGATAACCTTAAGCAAACAATTATCACTTTAGATCATAGGTTCCCAACGGGGGCGGTACCGCCCCCCAGTGGGCGCTGGAACCTTCCAGGGGGGCGGTAGCGAGTCTAGAAAAAAATGGGGGGCGTTAGGGCGGTCAAGGGGGGCGGTCATGGCGTACCTACCTATTTAGGAACTAGTATAGTGAAAATAGCTGATCTCCTCTGCACTCTCAGATTTGGCACCCGAATTGGTACCCAGCCGAAAAAACAAGCTAATTTCCACCATTTGGCAACTCCAGCTCCGGCAGTAACCTTCGGAACTTTCGAGGGTTACGATCCGGCGCAGTAGATTCTTGCCAAACTGGGTAACAATTATCCGAAACAAAATGAATTTGCGTCAGCCTCTATTATAAAAGGTCCCCAATCCGTGACATAAACTTTAGCTACACTTTTAAATGGAAATCTATACAAACGAACCTAGATCTGCGGGGGTAGGGTGTATGGTAGGAATTGAATTTATTTTACTAATGTAAAAAAAAAAAAAAAAAAAAAAAAAAAAAAAAAAAAAAAACACGGAGCACGAAAAAGCGATAAAAAGCGAGGAGAACAGAAATTTATTTTATCAGGCGAAAAACATTGTAGCTCAATTCTTTCAAGAATGTCAAAATATCCCAGTGGAACACGAAAAATCGCTATGACGCGGATTAAATATTATGAGTTCAAAAATTGTGGAGTACAAAAATCGCGATAAGTGGCTAGCTAAAAGTTTTAAACATATTATTTTTATTAACCTGTATTTCTGGAAAGGTATGACGACGTATTCTTGAAAAGTTATTTTTAAACGAACCCGTGATTTGAATCAGTTCAAGAAATTAGTTTATTCTTAGTGAAAGTGACAAAAATCGTTGTATCTATAAATTTGTTCAAAAGTAAATTTATTTAAACTTAAATAGGGAAACATTTTATGTTTCAAAATATCTTAATCGAAGAAGAAATGCCGGCAGTACAGTATTGAACACTTGAAATGTGGATCTAGGCACTCTCCTACAAGCTAATCGTTACCTATGGGCTTAATTTGCCAAAAAGGTTTTTTTCAAATGAAGCCATGAAGCCATCTAGGCAACAAGAGCATTTGAATAAATGCATGCTGATACTAGAAAAGACAAAGATATGTGATATTTTTACTTTCTTCTATCTTTACAAAAGAAAGTATATTGAATTCGTGAAAATTTTCAAGTTCTGGTCTTTGACGGAATTACACGTTTTAGGGCACAGATATTTAAAAAAACATGTTTTTACAAAATGTCTGTTTGTGATTCTGTGAGTCTACGACACTGTTTGCATGTGATATAAATTTTGTGGGCCCTTTATCTCAACAACTAACGCACGGAATTCAGCAAAAATTTATATTCAGGTAGTCTCTGATATAAATTGATACAGATTTGTTTTTCGTGCAAATCACTCAACAAGTGGCGCTGCTATGCTGTTTTTTCCCGATTTCTGCGACAGCTTTATCTTAAAAGTTGCAACACAGATTTTTATCAAACTTCAGATTCTGTTAGTCAGATTCTGTTAGAATGTATACTGTTTACATTTTGTTAAAAATTGCAGAAAAGGTGGCGCTGCTAGGCTGCTTTTTTCACGATTTCTGCAAAAGCTCTATCTCAAGAACAAATGAACGGATTTTCACCAACTTCAGATTTGGTTATTCTTTAACATGAATAGATGCTGTTTACATTTTGTTAAAAATCTCTCAAAGGATGCTGCGGTTATGCTGTCTTTTTCACGATTTCTGCAACAGCTCTATATCAAGAAATAGTTATCTCTGTTATGCTGAAAATTTTCCATTTTTCGTAAAAGCTGTATCTCAAGAGTTAATGCGCGAATGTTATCAAACTTCAAATTCATTTTTATCTTGATAAATATTATTGCGGATTATGTTTTGGCGTAAACAGGACAACAGGTTGTAGGGGGGATTCACTCCGCATCGGTGATGTAAGCACGGGTTCAAGAAAAGACAAAAAAAACTCCAAGAGAAGACGAGTTATTCTTGACACAAAATCCTTTTATTGAAGAGCATCAGGCGTGTAACAAGGCTCCGGTCGACGGCAAGTCAGTTCCGTCGACCGCCGGAACGTAGGAGACTATTGTATCACATAACAGTACCAAGGATGAGAGCCGAATGTTAAAAATACAATTTTTGAAACCACTGTCTTTGGCGTATTACATTGGTATTTATCGCCAATAACGAACACCAGATGTACATTTTCGATGATAAGAGACATGCATTTGATTTCCGTTACATATAGTGCATTGAGAATGCTCAAAGTGCAAAATTTGAAATAATTAATGCCAAACGATAAAAGGGTGTATATGGCACCGGAGAACCACAAGGATTGAATTCTTTATCTAGGGTTAACAAGAGTCTCACGGGCTCCGAAAGGAAATGAATTCTAATGAAATAAAATAAAAGACAAACTTAGCGCATCTGTTTCTTAAGCGAATAGCGTTTAACTATGAATAAATACAGGCTAGAAATAACTCTTTAAATGGTTGTTGCTATGGGAAAATACTTACAGTTACATGAACAAACGGATATATGTTGTGGCTCTAAAGGAAGAATTAGAGATAAGCGGAGTCATATTTTAAAGGAAAAATGGCCGTTAGTAACTGAAAAGAATTAAAGGGATTAAAAATCTAGCTTATTAAATAAAGTTACAAATTAAGGGAATATTGTAATTTTAACTAAGAGGGGAAAACAATTATTAACTAATATGTAAAGGAAAACGCCTTTACATATATCTCCCCGACGACCGACAAAGAAAAAGCTTGAAACGCGGGAGATAAAAGAAAAAAAAAACAAACAAACACATGCCTCCTCTCAATGCTACAACACCAACTCATATAAACAAAACATATTATTAAAGAGGAACTGGTGATAACTTGTCTAATAATGCAATACTCAAGTAGTAAATAAGCAAAGTAAATACATCATGTCTCAATTAAAACAAAAAACATGCTAATAAGCATGATAAAGCAAGTAGGTACCTATAAAACTTGCAAAAAGTCTTTTTTTTTAAACTGCAGTGAATTTCTGGACAGCTGTATATTATCTTGTTTCTTTTTTTCTGTGTGCACACTCAATATTATTCCAGAAGATTTCAATTCAAATTGCTTGAAATTTCTATTCAAGCCAAAGCAATTTTTTTTATTGCTTAAACGAGTTGGTTACATTCCAACTTCTACTTTATTATTATATTTTTGAGACATGAATTATATTAAAAAGGTAAAATAACACATAAAATATTGAATATATATATAAGAACAAATGAAACATAATGAGAATTCTGTGACATATAAGTTTTATAACTACAATAAAAGGAGAAGCAAATAAGCAGAATTATATGATTTACCTTGACTTTATCAATGATTCTCTGTGTCAAAAAGTCTGTTTACTGATCTAGGTTGTATTTAGTTTAGGCAAAAAAAACAGTGGTGTACAATGAACTTTAAAAAAAAAATGCAAGAAAACTACCCTTCTTCAAAAGATTTAATGTATAACGTGTGAAAAAAATGTAAGGCAGGTTAATGTGAATCGTACACAAGCGTCAAAAGAATAGATGTATGTGTGTGTTTGAGAGTGCAGCCCGAAACACCATTCGGTGTAGTAACTGAAGACTATCAGCATGATGCTGCATATGTGAACCGGAAAAGAGAACAAAAAAAAAATAATGTTTACCTGTGTACAAGCTGACCAAAAATAATGAAAACTTTACAAGTATATCACGTGTAATGTCTTAACGGACAATAAAGGAGCATAATGAAAAAAAAACTGACATGGTGTACATCTATTAAATTGAGAAAAAGTCCTGTTAAATCAAATTTCCGCTATGCACACTACCAAAAAGGATGAACGTAAACACGGTGTAGTATGGAAGAAAACTGAAAATTGAAACCGTAACTACAAATTAATTTTAGAAAATCTGGCAAAACACATGAGCGGTGTATGTAATAACAAAATGTGTAAAAAATCTCAAACAAATTTCTGACAAAAGTGTAAACGATCATATGAACTATGTGAAAGAAATCATCATGTGTGAAAGTAACAGGAACTGGGAAAGCAAACTCACATAAAAAAATCGAAATGTAAAGGGCTATAGTACCAGTGCACACGAAGAACTCAAAACACAAGGAAGTAGTATTCTTGTAAACGATGAACTAATGTTTAATGTGTGTGAAACAAAATTTTGGGTACTGAGAGACCCAAACCATGAGCAACGTGTGTAATATCCTATGAACAAAAATGCAATGAACTAATGTGTAAATTCAATGAACAAAAGTTCCTCCTGTACACTAAGCACAAAACCCATTGTGTTAAGTTTTGAAATTTACCGTTGTTTACACTGCCAGTTAAGAGTTAAATTACGAAAAAAAACAATATTGCTGTAATTTTGTTATAAAAAATACAACAATGTCCAAACAGTGAATGAAGAAAAAAACAACGAAAAAAAATTCTTGTGAAGTGAAAAGAAAATGTGGAATTTCTAAGGTAAATTCTATCCAATACATCCTAAAAATGTGAAAAATCCATTACTTCTTTTTTTAAAAAAAAGAGGATTTTTTTTAGGAATAAAAATTGTTACTACTAAATACCTTCTTTCCTAAAAAGAAAATACAGTCATGAAAAATAAATAGAGCAACATAGTAAACAACCAGTATGTGTGTAAAAAAATCAATGAACAACGTGTAAAGTGTAACTACAATCTGGTTATACTCTAAACCAGCTACCTTGAGTTTCGTGTAAATTATCAATGAACTACTATGTATGAGAAAAAAAAATATACTGTCGAATACTACATTAGCAAAAGAATAATAAAATAAAATAAAATGATTACATACACAATATTATTGAAGTTAAAGTGCAAGTGATTTAAAATTTAATTAAGAGGCATCAAATCTAAATAAAAAAAATAAATCCCTTTTTTTACCTGATCCAGTCGTGAAAGATTATATGTATCAAAGCATGCAAAATAACAAAACTTTATACACCATCATGAACTTTGAAGATATGCTGTCATATATTTGAAAGAAAAAAAAGAAAAAAAAACAATATTGTTATCGAGTCACTATTTGTACAATTAATGAATTATCACCTGTGTTTACCTGTGTAAAAGGAATTCAAACCTACAAATTATTTCATGCATAGAAACTTAGATGCATGTGCAATCACTGTGTACAATTAATTTATGTACGCACTATATGTAAACAAGAAAAACACCATAAATTACTCTAAGTGTTGTGTGAATAATTAAAATATTAAAAAAATTCGTGTAAATAATTCCATTTCAGTCTTTGACCAAGCAAGCGGCCAACTTGTTCAATCAAACCCTGAAATCAAAACATCAGACACATTGCTGCTCCCGGGAAAACAGCGCCGTGAATGATGACCAATCACAAAATAAATTTAAAATTTTATGACTGCCAAAAGAAAAGAACAAATGCATAAAAATGTACTGTGTAGGGGTATGCCAAATGCCAAACATACCTAAGTGTAAAAATGTAAAAAAATAAAATGATTTTATTAGATTCTGTGACTATCTTTCATTTAAGAAGCGGGGAAAAACGAGATAGCATCTTCTCTGTGTGTGTAAGCTTTCATATTACTGTGTGAAAGGGACTCAAAAAAATATCTAATGGTTATGACAGAAAATCGAATCAAATAGAAAAACCTATTACTGAAAAATAATATGTGTATTATTATTTTTTTAGAAGACACAGGAAGTAGAGAAGTGTATTAAAATCTGCCTTCAACGTAATAATAATACCTGCCAACTTACTACTGTAGGAAAAATAAATTTAATTTGCTCCTTCTTTTTTTTATGATGTCACAGATGCAAAAGTTGAACTCTCGAAGCCCAATACTGGACTCTGTATTTAAAATTATGTGTTTAGGTATGATACACAAATAAAATGTATAGTACGTAAAATATAAAAGTGGGATTATCACCTCTTACCTGTATATATAATAAACATAAACAAGTGTAGGTATATTAACATTCACAGCAAACATATATAGGTATAAGAGAAAAACCACAAGAAAAGGATGGTGTCTATATATATTAAGTGTACAAGTCACAAAATTATTAATTGCAAAGCAAGTTTTTTTTATCTCAGCTAGAGGAGAAATTTTATTTTTATTTTATTTTTTTGTGTACAAATTCTTCTCTTTTTTTGCAAGGGTGTGTAACTATTTCATAAGAAAAACAAACAGTGTGACTTTAGTCAAGCAAACTGCATCGCAAAATATTGTTATTGGAGAGAAGAAAAAAAAACGAATAGAATGCAATGTGACAATAAAGGCACTGAAACGCTTATACACAAAAAATGCGAACCAACGCACATGGATGAGTGTATAACCGCAAGCAACCGACACGCAATTCAAGGGCTCCGAAATAGATTAAGTAATCATTTCTGAATTGCGAGTTTGTCACACCGCAGAATATCCCTGCATCACCGGAACATCAAAATAGGGAGAAAAAATAATGTAGGACCTCCAAAATGATTACTGGTATACACCTGCATATTATGAATGGTAAAAATCTAAAATGAATAAATGAATATTTATGTTTACGGGGGGGGGGGGTTGTTACTGAAACAAGTAAAAATTAAGCACATATATGAGGATTCAGCGATACACGTGTAAAATTAAAAAAAATAGATTTCACAAACAATGATTTGAAAGTGGAAACTTGTGTGTAAAAAGGTAAGGTATCGCTGAATCCAACACACTGACTAAAGTCAAACTGTACATAATCTGACAATTTAATTTGAAAGAAAAAAAATATGTCAACACCAAAACTTATTTTACGCACCATTGAAATTATTCGAGAACGAAAAAAAAATACAATGCAATAAACTAGTGTCTAATGCCTTTCACTGTGTATTTCAAAAATAAAAATAAGCAATCGTTGTTGTCAGAATAAAATTAATTTCAACTTAAAATAGGTGACTGAGTATAACTGAGAAAGAATTTAATAACAGTCATGCAAAACAATTTTGAGCACTTTTAAAAATATGATTACTCTTTACCTATACTTAATTATTCATGTAAAATATACATTTTTATATGAAAATATGGGACGAATTACACAAAAAAATATGTACTGCTTTAAATATTAAGACATTTAACGGAACCACAATCTACTACAAATATATTTACTAAATGTATACTAGCTTGAGACAAAAATATTATAAAAATACCTTTAAATAGCTAAAATATAGAAAACTGTTAAAATATCTAAAAGTAATAAAAGGCATGAAATTTCTAAGAGGAAATAATATATGCAATGGCATCAATTGAAACTATTAGTACCACAATGTTTTATAGAACGTAATATCAGCTTCTATTTTTTGTACGAAATCTCATGAAGGAATGCACAAAAACGTTGTGTATTATTATAAAAATAATTAACAAATTCTAGATTAATATCAGTAAAAAAACTTATAGAAGGGTTTTAGCTTTACAAACCAAAAACACATCACGAAGAAAATGAAAACTTAAAAATAAAATAATAAAGTGCTTCATTTCTAAGTTGTGACAAGACCTGTCTATAATTTACATAATGCAGGCACAACTCTTAATATTTTAACATATATTTTGTATCTCCTCAAAAATTATACTGGAAACTGTTTTAATGGAGGAAAATCATATTTCAAGTAACGTAAAATCCTGGAAGCATTATACTTCCTTTTTTTTTTACCAAAATCTCTCTATAAATAATAATAAGAGACTTTAAATGTCTTTTAAACAAAACATGAATTTACATCGCAACATCTCCATAGAAATATGTTACTTACCTTAGCTGAAAAAAAAAAAATAATTAAAACTGAAGGCCTTGAAACTTGATCTAATCTATATTAAATATTATCGTTAAAATCTTATTCTATATATATTTGAATAAACTCTATTTGAAGCGCGAAAAAATAATAAAACAAAACATTCCTTTTCCAAATCGCACCTTCCTAAGTAACTGATACATTTAACGACAGCATGTGTCCTTGCTAATTTTACTGCGCTATCTGTTTTGTACGTCAATCTAGGATCAGCTGCAAGCCTGTCTTTAAAAAGTATTAACTGCAGAGGTCTAAACTGCTGATGTGTAGTAAATTTGTCAGAGGGAAGATCATTCACATATTTATCTCCTTTTTCTTCACGAAAACATGAAGGAGCACTATGATTCATATAAGTTCGGCACTGATGAGTGGCGAAGAAAACTTAGCTTGCCAGGGAGAATTCCAGGGTTGCCGGCGCGAACACAGAGTTATGTTGAGTCACACACTTGCAGTGGAAGAGAAAATAAATTGCAGATTTTGTTGAAGTTGCTTACTGCAGAAAAGTCATAATTGTCCCAATAGTTAAATAAATAGGCTTTACTAAAGTCACTTGCAGTAAGAATCGACGTTTGAGTTGATTAATATTGCGAACAGTTTTTTTTTTATGATTAATAATCAATCGCTTCAGGAATGGACGAAAATGAGAAAAAACACAATTTGATGAAAATATTCGCTTCGGAATAGTTTTCATTTTTTTTAATCGTGATAACTCGAAAACAATCCAACATTCGTCATGAGACACGGAAAGGAGTTATACCGTCAAATGTTCGAATGATTGAAGAACATCTTTAGCCTATAACCGCAGTCCACATACCGTGGACTGCGGTTTACTTTTTTTTTTCTTTTACTTGGAGAAAAATTTGGCACTTTGCGCCAATGTATGTAGGGGAGATTCACTCCGCATCGGTGATGTAAGCACGGGTTCAAGAAAAGACAAAAAAAAAAACTCCAAGAGAAGACGAGTTATTCTTGACACAAAATCCTTTTATTGAAGAGTATCAGGCGTGTAACAAGGCTCCGGTCGACGGCAAGTCAGTCCCGTCGACCGCCGGAACGTAGGAGAATATTGTATCACATAACAGTACCAAGGATGAGAGCCGAAAGATAAAAAATACAATTTTTGAAACCACTGTCTTTGTCGTATTACATTGGTATTTATCGCCAATAACGAGCACCAGATGTACATTTTCGATGATAGGAGACATGCATTTAATTTCCGTTACATAGAGTGCAATGAGAATGCTCAAAGTGTAAAATTTGAAATAATTAATGCTAAACGATAAAAGGGTGTATATGGCACCGGAGAACCACAAGGATTGAATTCTTTATCTAGGGTTAACAAGAGTCTCACGGGCTCCGAAAGGAAATGAATTCTAATGAAATAAAATAAAAGACAAACTTAGCGCATCTGTTTCTTAAGCGAATAGCGTTTAACTATGAATAAATACAGGCTAGAAAAAACTCTTTAAATGGTTGTTGCTATGGGAAAATACTTACAGTTACATGAACAAACGGATATATGTTGTGGCTCTAAAGGAAGAATTAGAGATAAGCGGAATCATATTTTAAAGGAAAAATGGCCGTTAGTAACTGAAAAGAATTAAAGGGATTAAAAATCTAGCTTATTAAATAAAGTTACAAATTAAGGGAATATTGTAATTTTAACTAAGAGGGGAAAACAATTATTAACTAATATGTAAAGGAAAACGCCTTTACACAGGTGGCGCATTTTTTCTACATTTTTCTCGATATTCGCAATAGTCCTATTTCTAGAACTAATGCACGGAATTTCATACTATTAGAATTCTCAATATGAGCATAGATTGTTATTTAATTTTGATACTGTGATAGCAGATTTTGAAGTATTAACATGTATGAAATGAAAGCTTTGATCTTTCCACATCTGACTTGTTCAAAGACCCTTTTTAGATAATTTCGCTAATACAGATACAGCAGATCATCATATTTGGAAGAGGAACTCACAGCAAACGAGAACTAAAACTAAAATTCGGAAATGGATACCAAGAGTTCCAACCTCACAAACCTGGATTGTGAATGAGAGTACATAAAATTGTAATTGCTTTTCCTTCATCAGATTTAGCTCAAAGCGAGTTTCGAGCAGTAGCTAATCTACTGTCGAAAAAAAGGCACAGACATCTTTGAATCTGACAACTTGTGACAGATGTTAAAGAAATTAGAATCCGACATGTACAAATTCATAAAACTCCATCAGCCTCAACCAATTCGTTGTTTTTAAAAAAAATGTGGTTTTTGTTTATTTTACAATTTTTAATAAACAGTTTTTTACTACATTTGATGGTTATTTTAATTAACATCAACTTTGTGATTCTTAATAGATAGCTAGACATATAAAATATGGATAATATGCTACAATATTTTAATATTTTGTATAATTAATTATTATGGAAGAGGGGAAGTTGGCATTTTTTCTCATGTAAAGGGGGCGGTGGTTCAAAAAAGGTTGGGAACCTATGCTTTAGATCTACAATTAGTCAAAATTAAGCATAGGATATGAATTATTCGTTAAATAATATTTTAAAGAAATGAATTAAAAAAGTGAGTAAACGCTTTAAAAAAAAGGCCTTTGGACCTCAATCAGGGTGCAAGTCCGAAATAAGAGTCCAAAATTCAACTTTAAATTTATGCATTGAGAAGGTTTGATAATAAGTGGGTGAAATATGCTTGGATAACAAAAATTTCAAGGTGCCTGAGCCGAGACCATAGGGAGTCTCAGGCTTTTAAATGGAATGTAAGAACATGGCAATAACTAAGTGAAAAAATAGTTCCAAAAATGAAGATTGGATTAAGAGAGGGCAGTTTAATAGCAATTTATGGTACAAAATCTTCAAGGGGCCAGGAACTTATTTCGCATGTAGTTGGGTGTAAAATATTTTTTGTGGTTATTAAAGTAATGGAAGGACGTTAAAGCAATGTGAAAGAAAATTGCAAGCAATCGGATCATTTTTAAAATTGCACCAACGGCCCGAAGAACACGATTAATATTCAAAATTGGTGGTAGCTAGACTATGGCGGTTTCTTAGTAGCTGATGGATTTAAGAAGTTGTTTAAAAAAAGGAGTTATTGAACCATTTTAAAGGGATTTATAAAAAGGGCCCAAAAAGGACAACTGACAGTTAAAAAGAGGGCCCTAACAGGAAAACATGTTAAAATATCTTAGTTACTTAGCTCTTTAGGTCTACAATTAGTCAAAATTAACCTTCTATGCCCGGCTATAGGAGTTTAAAATCCCACTCCCTTAGTACGGCAAAATCTTGGAATTTCTTTTCCCCCACATTGGAGTGACCACCTCTCCCGACACCTTTGTTTCGACGTGCGGGAAGTGCTGGGCGTGCATTACAAACCAGGGTTGCTGCATAATTCTAGGAAATACTGCGGAGGGTTGTTTCTTACGCCAGTTATCACCATTTTGTATCGCTTTCATTGTTATATTTAACATGAATGCTAGCGGTTGAGGTGTTAATTATTACATATAAATCATTGAGAAAAGTACATTAAAATTTTTATGACTGAAAATGTCATGCATATCGTAAAGATAAAAAAATCTATAATAATAATAATAATAATAATAATAATAAAAACAACTGATCAGCATCGTTTGAACTGACACTACAAACTATTAAAGCTTAAATTATTTTTTAGCACATTGTATGGTATACAATTAATTCTAAAATTCATATTTCGCGTTCTCAGGAGAAAAAAAAGAAGCATTGTTGACAATGGGCATGTATTTCTTATAAATTTTAAATCAGCTTAACTATGTGCTAGTAAAAATGTATTAACCCCAATTTGTTTGTCAATTAAGAAAAAAGGAAAAATAATTCCGTTACATTATCAAAGAAAAAAACTCTATTAAAATGTACCGAAATTGATATGGGGTGTAATATAGTCTTGTAATGAATTGAATATAATTTATTTCTGCAATTTTTACGGACATAAAACAAAATAATAATAATAAAAATAAGATGATGATTTCGGTTACATTTAATTTATGAGTGATCGTTCTCAGTAATATCATTTTCTGTTTCAATTTTTAAAGATAAAACATTATACTTACGGTGATACTGATAAATGTGAGTTGAAAACAAATGCGTTTTTTTCTTTTCTTTATTATATATATATATATATATATATATATATATATATATATATATATATCCTTCCGATATGCAGTGATATTTTCAGTCATAAGATTTTGCTGTCGTATGACGACAATTTTTCTTTCCTGCGCTATTGTACGGGGAAATTCAATTCAGAATGCTAACTTTAAGAATATTTGATTAGAAAAATCTCTTGTCTTTACCGAAAGATGAAAAACGAGTATGTAGATTACACAGATTCGAAATAACAGCACTTAATACATTTGTAAAAAAAAAAAAAAAAAAAATCAATGTAAATTTTAGAATAGCCTTAAAACTTTTTTTTTTCAGAACGTTACTTGAAGTGTAATAAATTCTAAATCTCCTATTCAGGATATAAAAAGAAAAAGAAAGAAATAAAAAAGCATTATAGCCTAATAGAATGTATTGTTTACAAAAAAAAAAAAAAAAAAAAAAAAAAATCATATTACAGCTTAATTACATCGTATTTTGTATGTGCTAGTTAGTATGTTAAATTTTAAAGTATATTTTAATAAAAATTTGTTTGTGAATGGATATACATACCCACTGAAAAATTGTCCTCTGTATTATAAATGAAAAAATCATTATTATTTTTAAAATGTTACATATTAAAACATTCTGAAATTGATGTGAAGTGTACAGCAAGAATGTAAACTGCATAGAATTTACTTAAAGTATTTTTTTTCCTTGTATACGCATACACAAAAAGAGAGGGAGAGAAATGAATTCGGTTACTGTAAGTTTATAAATGATTAGTGATGAGGGATTCGTAAGTCTGGTAGTTAATTTTCGGTATCAATTTTTATTCATGAATACATAATATTTACAGGCATAAAGATTGAAGGGAATTGTAATCACACATTTTTTTTAATACTTTCCGATAAATTAAGTTCATCTTGAGTTATAAGCAGTTGTTCTCTCATGACCGAAGTTGTTTCCTGTAATATGTTACCATATTCGGAAATCCTGTTTAAAACGTTCATTTTAACAACATTTTTCTAATTTTTTTTTTCTAATTTTTTTTTTCAATTAAAAAAAAGAAAAAAAAGCATTCCCTTACATACTTTTTAAGTGAGAGTACTTGTGTAGATATTAAATTAAAAAAAAAAAGACTACTGCATTCAAATTTACTATAGAATATTCACTATTTAATATGAAGTTTTTTTTTTTTTTCCAGAGATATGTATTATATATATATATATGCCCATAAACGGCTGTGCATTATTTAAATGTATTCATACTAAAATATGGAATCTATAGCATTTATTTGTTCGTTTTTATGGAAGGGGGGGTCAGAGGTACACACGAAATAAAAAAAAATCTCTTATTATTAAGGAAGTAACAGTGTTAGAAATTGATGGAACAATAGTGCGCTGTTAGAATATTTCGCGTTGTACTGAGAAAACGGAAAGACATATTAAACATACAGAATATAATATGGTTCACTTTAAAACTGTCAAGCTGCATAAACGAAGAATTTTTTTTGGTGTGTGTGTGGGGGGGGGGAGGAGAGTGGTCTGGAATGAGTTTGATAATAATTTAGATGACTTATTTATTTTTCTTAGAGTGCAAAAAATATGGCAAAAACATAATCTAAAAGATTTAAAAATTTGCATATGTGTGCTAGAAGTTTTTTTTTTTTGGGGGGGGGGGAGAAAGGGGAGTAAGAAGTGAAGCGGATATTTTGGGAGATAATAATTTAGATTGCTACAAAGAGCCTAACTTTTTATGCTATTGGAGCTTAAATTTTGTAGGAAGGAGTCTTGTAATTTACATGATAGATTCTTTACTATTATGAACAAGAAATAGGTTGACAGGATTTTTTAAGCCTTCTCAATGCCTTAATTTCTCGTATCGAAAGTGTAAGGGAGGAAGAAAAAAGAAATAAAAATTTCATGCGGCGAGAGGGGGTGAAGCAGAAATTTTGTGTAGTGACGAGGTGGGAGGATAGAAATTTCGAGCGGGCAGGGAAGTATTTCATTAAACCTATTAAAATAAAAACATACTGAGTACTTTTGGAAGGGGGGGGAGGGCGTATTATCTAGATTTCATAATGCTACAGTAATTTAAAAATAATGATAAGGAGGAAGAAAAAAAATCAGCATGTGTCTGTTATTATTATTATTGTATTTTATCTAAATATGATTCCAAAATAACCAGTGTAGCTCGGAAAAGAGCTGTTTGTTTTTAGCCTTGAGAAGGACTGTTTATTTTTAATTAATGGGAAATTTAAATTAAATGATTGCGAATACAGTGTTATATATGCAGGTTCAAGGAAGACCGTTTAATAAAATTCGAGTGAATTTTAATGTTTATCACTGACTGGAAAATGTTGCGCTTCTATCGAATTTTTGGGAAGTTTTATGTCTGAGAGCCATAATAAACATTTCGCGGTTATAAAATTTCCTCTGGAAAAATGCGCTCCTCATTACAAATCTATTGGTAATTTATTTACGCATCCAAAGAAGCTTTCGCCAAAATACTTGTTTTTCTTTCCCAAAGAATCGCCAATTATAAAAACTGACCTCTCCGTTTAATGTGGGACGGACATTTTCACGGGGAGAGGAGAAACTGACAGCTGAGTAATAACGCTTCGCTCAAAAAGAGGGTCGAATGCCTTGGTTACCAGCGCCGCATTCAAGGGGTATTTCTCTGACGGTAAGACGTCTTACCACGCCGGACCGAGGAGGTTAATCATAGGGTATTAATTATTCATTTTAATAATATTTTTTCGAAATGCACAAATTGATTCGGAAAATGTTTAAAAAAAAAGTCCTAGCCGCGGATGAAAATATGAGAACCTTGTCCCTGAAAGAAGAGTCCAAGACTCAAATTTAAAAATTTTGCACTGAGAAGGGGATAAATTTAAAAAGTGAACTGTGTTTGCCTCACAAAATGTTCAGGGGCCCTAGACTGAGCCCTATGATTCCATAGGAGGCCAAAGTGTCTTATATGGAATGTCAAAACATTAAAATATCTAAATGAAAAAAGAATCCTAAAAATGAAGATCGGATTAAAAGGAAACAAGTTATTAACAATTTATTATTACAAAAACTTCAACGGGCCCGAAGGGGATAGGAATTTATTTTGCATGTACTAGTTGGGTATAAAGATATTTTTTGTAGTTATTAAAATGATGGAAAGACGCTGTAACTATGTTAAATAAAATTGAAAGGAATTTGGTTCATGTTTAAAGAACTGCATCAAGGGTCATCAAATGCTGCATCAAGGGCCTCAAGAAAGCAATTGACAAACAAAATTAATGGTAGCTGAAGTCTGAGAAATTCTTTTGTCGTTCATGTAATAGGTAGAAAGAGGACATAAAAAATTGATAGAAAAAAAAAGCTAGTGAATTAGACCATTTTTAAGGGAGCTATAATATGGGGCCCTGTAGGGACCAACTGACAGATAAAACCTGGACCCTAATATGAAACCATGTTAAAATATTTTAGTACATACCGCTTTAGATCTTTAATTAGTCAAAATTAAGCATATAGTAGGAACTATTCTTCGGAATGATATAATTTTTTAAATGTACCAATTGATTGGGCAAATGTTTAAAAAGGGGCCCTAGGGTCCGAATAAAAACATCAGGTTTTCTGGATTCGTCCTGAAAGAAGAGTCCCAGGCAACTTTAAAATTTTGCACTAAGAAGATCAGAAATATAGGAAGTGAAATATGTTTATTTCACAAAATGTTGAGGGGCCCTGGGCTGGACCATATTATTCCACAGGGGAACGCAGTGTGTTGTATAGAATGTCAAAACATTAAAATATCTAAATGAATAAAGAATCCTAAAAATGAAGATCAGATTAAAAGGAAGCAATTTATTGACTATTTATTATTACAAAAACTTCAAAGGGGCCTGTACCGGGCCCCAAAGGGCCAGGAAATTATTTCGCATGCAGTTGGGTATAAAAATATTTGTGTAGTTATTAAAATAATGGGAAGACGCTAAAACTATGTTGAATAAAATTGAAAGCAATTTGGATCATTTTTAAAGAAGCTGCACCAAGTGGTCCAAGAAAGCGATTAATATTCATAAATAGCGGTAGCTGAAGTCTAAAAAAATGTTTTGTTGTTCATGTCGTAGTTGGAGGACCTAAAAAATTGTTAAAAAAAGCTAGTGAATCCGACCATTTTTAAGGGAGCTATGGTAGAGGGCCCCGTAGGGGCCAACTGACAAATACAATCAGGGCCCTAACATGAAAATATGTTAAAATGTTTTAGTACATAACGCTTTAGACCTTTAATTAGTCAAAATTAAGCATAGAGTATGAATTATTTGCAAGAATAATATATTTTTTAAAGGCACCAATTGTTTGGGTAAGCATTAAAAAAAGGGTGCCAGGGCCCGAATAAAAATATCAGGGTGTTTGTCCTGACATAAGAGTCCAAGATTCAGCTTTAAAAATTTGCACTAAGAAGGTGAGAAATTTAGAGAGTGAAAAAAGTTTAGTGCACTAAAAGATCAAGGGGTCATGGGTCGTCCCTATGATTATCTAGGGGGCCCCAGTGTCTTATATGGAATGTAAAAATTTGAAAATATCTAAATGGAACAGGTATTCCAAAAATGAAGATCGAAATTAATGGAAGCAATTTATTAACAATTTACTATCACAAAGACTAAAAGGGGCCCTAAACGGGCCCCAAGAGTCCAAGGTCATAACTGAAGAGTAAAAAAGCGAAAATATCTAAAAGGAGAAAGGTACCTCAAAACGGAAAAGATTAGATAAAAAGGAGTCGAGCTATTAACAACTTGGCGCATAAAAATTGCAAGAGGCCCAGGGCCCTGGCCCTTAAAATATTAAGTCTGAGCCTCAGGTGCATCAGGACCTGTCTTGGACTATCTTCACCTAAAATTTCAGACTTCTATGTGCGGTAGATTTTGCTAACCATCGCAGTCACACACCCACATACACATACGCAGATATACACAAACAGAGCGTTTTGTCAACTTATTAGTATAGATAAGAAGAAAGATTTTCTAGAATTTTTTAGATGCTTTCTATTTATTCAGTCGATTAGAAGTCCATATTTTCTTCCTTATACTAGCTTCGGTGGGATCAGCAAACATGCTGGCGCGACATGACACATTCGATTCGACATTTTGCTGTCCGCTGTAGAACTCATTTTGGATGCGAAGCGTAAGGAGTGTATTGACAGACAAGTAAAAACATCTATTCTAGCACTTTGATTTTTTTTATTACTAACTTTTAGGTATGTGCTGGACATTTTATAGGAACTTAGACTAGAAACTAAAATCAACAGTTTTTTAACCATCAGTTTGGAGCCCCTCAGGCTTGGGGGCCCCGGGGCAGTGCCCCGGCTGCCCCGGCGGTAGTTACGGCCCTGAGATCTTGTATCATTTAAAATCCCTCAGTAGATTCATTTGTGTGAAATGTATGTATATATTTCTTTTTATAATATATCTGTTTTATAAATATCTGTTTGATTTTTTAAAAATAAGTTCATGTTACTTGTATTAATTTTTAGTTATTTAAATTTTTTATGTACAACAATGTTTAACGATTAAAACGCCCCATTTATGTACAGGATTCGTACGCTTCAAGGATCTTTTACCAGAATGTTTGTAAAGTAATATTTGTTTTATCAATAGGAAAAAAATTCTATTTTAAGATATAGCAATCAGTACTTTACGAATTTTCTGGTGCAAAACCACCTAAAATCCCAGGAATCTTTTGATGCGTACGATCCCTGATGTAATATTTTGTATTATTTAAGATACCCCTCATTAGATTTATTTAATATTTACGTACATTGTGTATGTAGCTTTTTTTTTCTTTTCGTAACTTTAATTGATTTAATTTGTTTATCATATTTTATAATTTCTTAGTTAATTAAATTTTCTATGCTGTTTTTCATAATTGTACTTAATTTTAAAAGCAATATATATTGCTGAAACTGGCTTTTTTTAGTATCTTCTATCTTTTTACAATCCTTCTTTAAAATTTTCTTTTAATTGATCTCTGCCAAATTTTCCAATTCAGTAACAAGTCTGTAGCAATTTAAAAAATGTATCTTGGTTACTTACAATTGTCATCACATGAAAAATTTAAAATTTTGCTCTGCTCCAACCATTACTTAGACTTTTTGTCAATGAGTACCCACGCTGATATAAATTTAATCCCACCCATGTATCCCATTTTGTTAGAAAAGATTTTTTTTCTAGTTGAAGTTCCTTTAATCCCTTGAATGGCGGTTAACACATGTAGTTTTTAACTGCATATCTGTTTTGAGGAAAAAACAATGACGAAAGAAAATTTCTTTTAAAACTGTAATTAATAGCCAAATACTTTAAATAAATTGTCCAAGAAAGTGAACAATGCTGCACCAAACAATACAGCTTATAGATTTCGCCCCGCCCACTTAAACACTAAAACAATGATTTAATACTAAATGTTTTTTTTTTTTTTTTTTTTTTTTTTTTTTTTTTTTTTTTTTTGGCTCAAAAATAAATAAATAAATAAATAAAAGGTGAGAGATGATTCATTTTCGTTGCATGTTTAGAAGTATTAGAAACTTAAGGAAGAACGAGAAAAATATTCCATAATCGTTTGATTCTATTACGGGTAGGCGGGACTAGCGAAAACGTGTTACATATTTAATCATGAGTAATTAAAACTAGCTAGCTCTTTTTTTCTTCGCAAGTAGCCTATTTGAATTACATAGAAGTACCTCTCTGCTAACGAAAACGGTACAACTTACCTTTTTATTCTGTGTCTGTGTGGTTTTCGCCATAGATAGCAATAGTTTTACGTTAGCCCCAATGCAATTTATAATCCAAACATGGTTACCATTTTGACCTTTAATTCCGAGTTCATACTGGAAATTCATACTGAATTTAGGATTTCTGTATCAGCAAAATGCCAAAGTGAGAACTTTGATTCTATGTTAGAAATTACTGGCTCGGATTTTTATTCAACATAGGCTTGCTCTATATTTGCTCCATATTTGCTTCATAGGCATAAAAAACATTAATTTGTAAACTACAGAAGTATAGTTGGGTTCAGGGGCTCCTCCTTAAAAAATTTTCTCAAAAAGGGCTCCGCGAGCCCAAAAGTTTGGGAACCGCTGGTCTAAAGGAAGCCATATTCAAAGATCCCGACTAATGATTAACCGATTTTCTAGAGAAAGCCAAGGTGGAAAATAAATTAAAAAATGATGCAGGACATGTTTAAAAAGAAAATTGATTACAACGCTCTGAAACAGCCGAACGACCACACCTGCGTCGAGTTTATTATCATAAAACAACTGCTGAGCATTTGCATTGGATAAACCCGAATCTCAATCCAGTTAACTTAAATCAGATAAATTTTCGTCATCTGAATTTGCATCTAACATCTCGATTAGAATTTTATATTTCATATCATTGTTACAATTTCATTCTTTCTTTTTATTGAGACTACACGATGTAAATACATTGAGAGTTACATACAGCATTTAAATTAAATGCTGAAGTTTAATAATATAGATTATATTTTCATTATATATGCTAAAATTTAAATATTCGCTACCATAAAATTCCATGTTTTATTTGAGTATTCCATGCTAAAGTAATATTAAATAACTTGTGACATTGTCATCAATTCTCCATTATATTAAATACACTCTTTTCTTTTCTACTGATGCGAAAATCGGTTGAAATTGCAAAATATCATTGAAACTACCGGTGTCCTAAAATGCACTGACAAATTTTAATTTTCAATAACTTAAATGCGGCGATACATTTTAATGAAATTCTTGATGGAGAGAATTGTGTGAAGTTGCTGGTTTTTGTTCCAATTATCACTAGTATATGTCACTAGCATAGCAGATCTCCATACTCAGAATATTTTGAAAAAAAAAAAATCAATTAAACTGCTCATGTGTGTAATAAGGGATTAGTAAAATTTAGCGGCATAATCATAGTAAAAAGCCTGTAAAGAAATAAAATACTTTCGAGTATTTGCGCAAAAAGACGAAAGCATCACGCGATTTGGCGAGCAGAACTTTTCCTCGTCAAACGCAAATGATTGTAATGCACCTGAAAATTGCTTGTCAGTTTATTTTTCCAATGCATGTAAATAGTATTTAATGAAATTAAATTTGAACAATGAGAGAGCTCGTTACACATAGATATTATACTACATATTTATGCTGTTTTTGCTGCAGTTATTTAATTTTATCATTTTAAAACTAATTTCATATATAAATATATTTTTATAGGGAAAAATATATTTTCATACATTTAAGCGTATGACAAAATAAATGCCAGATGTAGAATTTTGCAGCAATGAATTTCAATATCGGAGAAGTTTTTGTTTCCATAGCAACAAAATTGAATCGATAGTGCTCAGTTGGATTGAACTTAATTTTGTGATTGAAACAATTCTAATTAATTTAAATTTTATTTTAATTCATATTATTTCATAATTATCTTTCATTATAATTATATTATGACGAAATCATAGTTAAAACAAACTAAAACATACAAAACTAAAGTTATTTAAATTAAATTTCTTTGAACAATTTCATCATGAAGCACCTTAAAAAGTATATGACAGAAAAGTATCTTTTGAATTTTTTTTCTCCAACTGATGATAAAAAGCCAAATAAACGAAATGTTTATTATTTTTTTTACAAATATTCTGCAGGAGTTCCGCCGATTTTTTCTTCTTTTTTTTATAAACATATCTGTCTACATGAAAAGAACATTCCGTAATTTTTCTCAGAATATTCTGAATAGGCCCGTATGGAGACCTTCCTTGTCAGCCATTGTGCCAATTATGGAGGTTAAACATATAAAGGGCATAATATTTATTGATACAATTTTGTTTTTAGATTCCAGACGTAAACTTAGTCTGGATAATTCTGTAAGATTTTATATTTTACTCCGAATTACAAACCAGTAAATTCCATATGACACCCAATTGAGATAAAAATCGACACGTAAGATAAAGATTATATAAGCGAATGAGATCATCTCTTTATTTATGACTTCCATTAGTTACACAATTGCAGGGTGATTTCTATTTCTGCCTCAATTAAGCTCATACTGTTTTAGTGCCAACTATCGCTGATGTTTACCAAAACCTGAAGTCTTAGTAAAAAAAATTCTTGACATCATTCATCTCTCTCTTGCAAGAATTTCTTTAATAGCTGTCACCTTCCAGCATTTATTCAATTTTAAAAATCAGTCTGCCAATTTTGGAATATACTCCATTTTAGTACCAGTACATGGAATAAAGAAAGACTGTCTTCTAATTGGTACTTATATAAAAAAATTTCTTTAAACAATGCACATAGATAAGTTGTTTCCATGGAATATTTATTTATTTAGAATATTGTAACAATTTCATATCACTCATTTTTTGAGATCTTCCCAGAAACAACTATATATATTTAAAAAAAATCTCACATCATAAATCACATTACTGGACAATTGTCACTTTCCAGAAGTTATTCACTTATTCAGTTTTAAAATCATTCATCCAGTTTCGAAGCATATTTAATTTTAGTACCAGTATGTCGAATAAAAAAAATTGTGTTTCACTGAGTACAAATAATAATAATAATAGTAATAAACTATAAACAATGGACATGGATAAAATAATTTCCTCAGCCTTTGACGTCACCTGTAGGAGACACTGCAGAAAACTTTACTTTAAAACTAAACTTTAAATTAAGTAAAATGCTTCTAGAAGTGTTAAAATTATTTCTAGACTTTTTTAATAAATGCGTTCATACCATAAGCCTCTAAATACAGATTGGTACATTTTTGGAAATGTTTTATAGTATAGAAGAAATTCTATTATCCGAACCTCAATTAACCGAAACTCTCCGTTAACTGGAGTTCTTCTGCACTTTTTTTTTATTCTACTATTATCCAAAATTTTCTCCTAACAAACATGCATTCTTAACGGTTTTTTTTCAATTACATTTCCGATTACAATTTTCTCGAGTGCAATGATATAGAACTTACGCATTGTCTTTCTTATTTTTTTTATACTCAAGTTTTCTTTTTTATCTTGGCTTCCATTAAGAGAAGAAGTATCGTATTAACCATACAGGAAAAATATGATATTGTTTTGTATTTAAAGTCGGGAGAGGCTGTGACAAAACTTTCAAAGAAGTTTCACATTGCGTGTCATATATCAGTGAGATTATGAAGCTTGTATTTAAGCCATAGTAAGGTTTTGTTTCAGATATAAATTTATTTTCAGCTATAATTTTATTTTAGTATTTAACACTTAAAATAAATCATAATAACAATTCAATGACGATACTACACATTAAACAAAATGATTATTGATGAATTCTTCATTATACGAAAATTTCGATTATCCGAAATAGAGTCGGTTCCAATTAATTCGGATAATCGAGATTCTATAGTACTTTTCAACTAGTTTTTATGGTTTCGCGAAAATTTTGTCACAGGACTGAGAAGATATTTATAATTATAAAAATATATATTTCCTTATTTAAGATATTGTGATCTTATCGTATCATTCATGTTTGAAACTAAAACAAATAAAAAAAATCGTTGTAGCATACATTAACACCTATTACTTTTCGCAAATTATTGTATTTTAAAATCAGATAGTCAATTTAAAACATACCCAATTTTAGAATCAGTACATGGAATTAAGGAATATTGAGTTCAACAGGGTATAAATTGGAAAAAAATACATTTCTATAAAGAATGCACATAGATAAATTATTCTTATGGAATATTTATTTGATAATTATCAAATAAATATTTACCTTCATTTATTTAGATTATTATGGTGGTCGAATATCACCCTTTTCTGAAATAAAAACAGGCATAACAGCAATGGAAAAAAAGCCTTATTTTATATATGTATGTATACATAAAGTTCTTCTGTGTCTAATAATCTACATAAAAGATAATAAATACAAATAATTAGTTTTTAAAACATTGGATATGAATAAATTGTTCCTAGGGAATTAATATTTGAAAATTATTAAGCAAATATTAATCTTTATTTATTTATAATATTATGATTCTTGCATTATCTCATTTCGAATCAACTCTTAGAAGAACGTTTTTCTTTAATGTATTTACCCTTACAAATTCACTTGGTTTAATATGTGCGCATTGTCATCTTGAAAATTATATTAACTTAATTAAATTAAGCAATTGTAAGGATTTGTTGAAGAAGTAAATATTCCTTGGCATTTCATTTCTCTTTTTATTAATTAATGAAAATCGAAAGTAAATAAAACTTACATGACAGTGTTTGATTAAATGACAGTGAAAAAATAAACCTAGATTCATTTACATATTTTCCCCAGATTTCTTGCTGAGTCGAATAGAATTACTAATGATATTTGTTTGAGAAAGGTTGAGATTTGGTTGAGATTATTTAAAAATTACAACGATAGTTAACATGAAAAAAAAATCACATAATATGAAATGAAAATTTCTGAATTGTATAATTAGGATAATATCTGGGACACATTTTAAAATAATTTTTATTTATTGAGTTAGAATTTTGTATTTTTTTCTCATGGTTTCTCATGGTCCATATGATTTGTAAACAAAATCTTATGATAAATCTACTCATTTTTTTTATTATTCAAAAAATTTAAACTTTGCGAAAAAAAAAGTGTTGTAACCTAAAATCGTTATAACTCAAAATATTACTTGTAGAATTTCAAATATTTTTCATGCAATTAAATAGAAAATTATAAGTTTGATTTTGATTCAGTATTTTAAAAAATATTAATTGAAGTAAAAATTCAAAATTTTTAAGTTCAAAATTTAAAATCTTATCTAAAATCTACCACTACTAAGCAAGCCAGTGTAAAACTTTTTTATTGTTGGCAGCTATGAGTTCATATTTTTTGGTATAAAAAAATCATAAATCAGATAAATTCGTATTTTTAAATGCATCAAAAAGGCTTTGCTAATAAGGATTCAAAAGAGACATTCTCTGCGTTGTTGCATTACATTTAAAATAATATTGGACCACATATTAAGTATTTTTATTTGATTAAGCATATATACAAGATATTCCACTATGATTTTGATAAAATAGACATTATCATAGACTAGAAATATATGAGTTGATCATTAAACATTCATTTATCTTGATGAAAAACCTTTCAAAACTTGTGCCACTTCCTTCAGCCAAAGCACATGCATCGAAAGCGTTAATTAATAGTTTAAGATAGCATTATGGAAGAGCATATGCCATTTTATTAGAACATGTTTAGATGGCCCACTGTCAATGATGAAGAAATCTCAATTGTGAATAATTAAAAATATGAATACGAAAATCAGGTAAGAACATAAAGATGTTCCCGTTTATGTGTTATTTTAATTAATTTTAAATAAAATTATGTTTCATTGGGATGTTTTTTTTAAAATCAAATATATCCTAACCTAGCTAACCCTAATCTTTCTTACTAAAACAACATAAGTCAGGAGCAGTTTTTCTGTTATTATTATTGTTATTATTCATAAATTAAAAGTTTATTTGGCATTTACAAACATTGTTGTCCAATCTCTATAACCAGCCTAAAAAATCTATAACAATTCGTTTATTTGTTTATAATTGAGTTTTTTTTTCTTTGTTTTTATAAATTAGAAATTCTGATTCTGTGATTTTTGTGATATTTGAAATAATTGATTCAATTACAATAATTATATTTCGACAAATTTTATGGATAAATTTGAATGATCGCATTATATTAAATTTTTTCACAACCGATGACAATAATTTTAGCACAAACCACCAATCACTGTAGAAAATTGAAATTAATGTGTCAGTCTTTAATAGCGTGACAGTCATCTATAAAATATAGCAATCCAAAATTAGTATTTTATAAAAACATATTTAAAGGAGAAAATTAGAAAAAAAAAACTTTTTAAGCAACAAAATTTCAAATTTTCCTTAGAAAACCAAGTCTTCTCAAGATTATAAAGAAATTAAACTATATGCTGCAGAAGATTTTGACTTTCTTTTATAAAAGTTTACAAAGTAACTCTAGCTTTCCTTTTGGGGAATCTCAACTTTGAATGATGGATGGCCTACGCAAGAAAATTAAAGCAAGAGGAGAAATAATGTCACGGTCAAACAATACATAATATACTGTAAACTAAAGTCTATATGATTTTTTTTTTCAAAAGATTTTATTCGAAATCGTTCCAGTTATTTTTCAATAGTTATTGATTTTTAAATGTAAGTCTTTCTTATTACATAAAATGTAACGTTAAAATAAATAAATAATTAATAATTTAATAAAATTAAGTAATTACATAATTTAATATATCTGACTATAATTTTTAGAATTTTTTTTGCCAATATTGATGGATTCATAAAATGCATTTTGCAGGGTTTATAATTTGCATATTTGAAATAAACTCATCACTGTGAAAAAATCTGTTAAATTTACGGCACAAACTGCTGGCAGCAATATTGCCAGCAGTTTTTGTGGTAAAAAAAGATGCAGTAAAATTAGATGTAATAAGAAAATCTACATCAGATTTTGCTAAAATTTTTACGGCAAAATCTGCTGATTTCATTGCTGTCAGCAGTTTTTGGCGTAAATTTGAAGGACTTTTTTACAATGTAATAATAATAACAAATTTTATTTATTCTTTTCGTGAAGCGATAATCCTTTTTAAAAATATTTCACAAATAAGTAATCAAATCAAAAGTCTATTGAACCGATTATAACAGAAACTTTATTGTGTATTATTGAATACTTTCATATAAAATATCGTGATTTCAGAACGTACATTCACATTGATTTTAGATCAAGTAAATTTTGTTAAATCTTTAGAATGTTTGATTAAGAATATCTTTAAAAAACATAGATTTAATTAAAAAACAGAACTGCTCCACACTTAATTTGACTGTGATTATTTAATGTGATGAAAGTTTTTCAAATGCTACAGAAAACATAATTAAAAACCGTGTATAAAGTACGATTGGAGAAAAGCATTCTGTATAAGATCGCTTGAGGCAGGCATCGCGCGTTTAGGAAAATTTTCATTGTACATAGTACTATCTTAAATTTATTATTTTCATCACTTATTTTTGTTGCTAATGTTTAAGAAATTTATCATCAAGATTATTGATTAGGGTATACGTATGGGATACTGGTAGCATCAATTAATATTTTCATTTATGCTGAGAGCCCTGCTTAAGAGCCCCACAATACTAAAGTGTCACATTTTAGTTGCTATCTTTGATTTCCACCGCTAATCCAGCTGCAATTCGTAAATGGAAAAAGAAAAGAAAAATATGCATCTGCTTAACTACACCTCTCAGAAAAGTTTAGTTTATGAAAATTATATATTTCTATATAATTGTGAAGTAAAAAGAAAAGTAAGTAGATTAATATAAATAACAACAGATATATATGCATATTTGTATTTAGATAAAACACAGCATAATTGCTTAATAAAAGGTCAGTAACATTAAAGATTTAATTACAAAAAATGTTTACCCACGAGAGTGTGTTAAATTTTGCTGTAATGCAATGACGGAAAAAAAAGAGAAAATTATATAGCATGACGGATGGCGAAAGTCTAGAAAAAGAAATTTTTGCAAAGAAGTAAAGAAACACGAAGAAAAAAGAAGGTAAAACTATCAGAAAGTAGTGTGAAGAGTCAAAGAAAAAATAACATCAAGAATTGTAAAAATGGTTGACAATAGTACAATGTAATAATATATGAGGAGTATAAGAAAAGAATACCAATAAGAAGGTTCTAAATAAACTAATTTGAGTTTAAAAAAACAAAATATATATCGGATAGTAAAATTTTGATTTGTTCTTTTTCAAAAAAAAAAAAGACAGAAAAGTATATTTTCTAGGAACAAAAATTTTCATTATATTCATATTTTTGAAATTTATTTCAATCCGAGCGCGTAAATTTATGAATGTTAAATCAAAGTGAATTTATATACTAGCCGTTTCATGACAAAATATTTTATTCGGTGTACCTTTCTTCCTTTTGAGATTTTACTCAAATTACATAACATAAATCAATATATTCTAAAATATTTATATTCCCAATTTTGAAGTTCAGGATATCGAATCATTTTACGTTTTGGTGTAAAGTTCGGTACGAGCATAAAAGCATATGCGAAAATAAAATAGTGTAGGGTACAATCCTGATTTTTTTTTAATATATGTAAGTAAAATATATAACTTGTGTATATATGGAATACAATTTATACAAATATCAATATTACAAAGTTTAAGATTATTTGGAAAGTTTACTTCTTTGAATATTCAAATGTATATATAAAATAATATGAAAAACAAAATGAAAATTAAAATTTGTCAAAATACTTATTTGAAATGTGACTCAATAAATTCCGTTATGCTATTACATCGTTGAAGAAACCAACGTCTGTAAAGTAATACTTCTATGCAGAAAATGTTGATTTTTTCCCAAAAAATCAAAATTCATAAACACATATCGTTGCTACGCGTTCCTGATTAAAATTAAAACACTATTAAAAAAAAAAAAACAATATACTTAAGCTTTACTTTAGTAAAATTTGAACGTTGTGCACTGTAAAAAAATTCAAGAGGTTACTAAAATGTTTTTAGAAGGAACCACCAAGCAAATTTTAGTAATAGCTCCAAAATTATTGTTAATTACCATTACGTGCGCCCGAAGGTTCCTTCGCGCTACATTCAGACTTCTGAAGCGGAAGACTTTCGACAAAACTGCAATAGATGGCAGCACCAAACATTGCTAACTGCTCCGACAGGATTTTCATAATCCCTTTACTAACGAGTACTTACACTACATACATTCGGGGCGTATTTGGCGATGGCCAGTATCGAACCCGGGGCCTTTTATTCTGGAGTCCGTTACTATAACCACAATGCTATCAAGGCCACACCAAGTGAGTTTTAGTAATAGTTATTAAAAATATAAAACTATTATCTCTCTTCGTTGCTATCTTTTTTCTAGTAATTCTTACAGATTTTCTTGTAACCGACTAAGATTACTAAAAATGTTTTAGTAATTACAAGGATCACTAAAGGTTTTTTAGTAGATTGACTTTTTTTTACAGTGAGATGAAGAAATAATTACACGTAACATGTTATAATCATAATAAGACAATTTCAAAGAAGATTTTAGATTGCACTAATCTGAGAGCAGTGAGATGATTAGAACAATTAGAACAAGAAATGGAATTATGGAAACTTTAAAAAAGTAAAGGCAATAAAGGAAATGCTAGATCACTAAGGAAGGTAATTTTTTGCACAATTATGCCCGACTGTTCTTATCTTCTTTAACATCTGTATAACAAAATCCAAGTGATGTGACTCCCATTAAGAATTCCAGGCTGACCGCTTCACTTTTTATTTACCCGGCGAGCATTGGGACCATAATATTTGCCAGGTTAGGTGAAAAGTCACCAACTATTGTTCTAACGCCATCATTTCATCTTTAGTATAATACTTCAAATCATGTGACTGTTATAAAAAACTACGAGCTAATTCCGTCGCTTTTTATATGCAAGGTTACCATTTTGAATAAAACATCGAAATCTTTCGAATAAAACAACGCAAAAGTTGCCCTTATTTCAAAGAATTTCTAATACTTTTAAGTTAGCCGGGTGAAAATCTTGTCAATAGGAATTATTTTAACTTGCCAGTCAGTGTTCCTTTAAATTATTATTTTCAGCTTGGTTAAAACAAAGATTCGAATATGAAATTAAATATCGCGGTTCGTGGCATTATTTAAAATTTTCTTTCCCTTTCGTATTTTTAAAAAAGAAAAAAAGATATGAAAACCGTGAATTTAAAATTTTTCAGTTTTAAATGAAATGTTTATATTTTTGAATGAAACGGATGAATTGATTATATTTTTAATGAAATTCAAAAAAATGGGAACAATTTCTGGATTTTTTACTTGCGCACCGCTAACATAAACGTAACATGTTTTTGATTTCTCTATATGAAAGTTTCGATTTAGCGGAAGATTGAGCAAGTAAATTGAATTATAAAAAAAATATTAAATTGAAATATTTGTTATGGATGAAATTATTTAAGATTAGAATACATTGATTATCATACGTTTAAGGAAGCTTAAACTGGTCACCAAGGGCATCTAGTTTATTATATTAAATTATGATCGAAACAAATGGCATTTTGTAGCAAATCCGAAATACAATGAATTTAAAATGAGATTTAAAAAATACTAATAAATTTACTTAAAATCATTTTTCAGAAAAATGTCTAATTACATAACACTTATTACGAGGTGCCAAATAATTAAATGCAATTTATTCCTTGATAATAAATGATACAATAAAAAAAAGAAAAAAAACATTTAAAAGCCATTTCATGTACTACTTTTTCCCATTTCAACATTAGATGATATTGGAGTTTATGCCACTTGTGTGATTAATGTTACGCTTGAGAAGATATTAAAAAAATGCTAATAATTTTTTCTACTGTCTTTGAAATTCTTTCTCCGCTTTATCGGAAAAATAATTATAGCGAAAATGTGCCATAAATGAATACCTAGAAACAGTGAACGAAATATCATTGCATAAAAATGAAAAAAGTAATTTGAAATAACTGGGTTTTAAATAAATTCCATTGGTGATAAAAACTCTAAAATTAGTATATTTAAGTTTTAATAAATAAAGCACTTTAAGGCAATTAACAATTGTAGTTACAATTTAACTGTGCATTAATTATATGTTTTCTACAATTTAAAATTCCATTAAACTTATCGAACAAGGAATATGTTCTTTTTTCACGCGCGAGAGAGATGGTGTTAAGAAAACGATAGTGTAACGATGAGTAAGACGTGTATATTTCAATGTCGTAAGACGATTTTATCTTATCTTGATAATAAATACATTGTAAATATTCATCAAATTTAACACTTTGAAATTTATACGATATATATATTAGACAGCGAATAAAGTATTGATAAAAATATTCTTGAATATTGCCGAGAAAATAAGTTGCAAGCTGTACTGATGTATAAATTTTACATAACATGATAAGAAATATATATATATATATATTTATTTATTTATTTAACTAAACACGTGAACGTCTTTCGTGCTATATTGGAAGATCACGAAGGTTATTATTATCATTTGTAAAAGGTTTGTTGCTATTAAAATTATTTTACCAATTCTGAAAAAAAAGAAGTGACATATTTGTTTTTCACACTGATATATTATATTTCACAAAATTAAAGAAAATGTCAAAATGATCTATTTATCAAATCGGAAAGCAAATTACCGTAAATTATGTCTCATTTTATATAATTTATTCATTATTTCTAGAACTTACTACAACCCCCCCCCCCTCCTCTCTCAAAGAAAATTATGAGATTATGCCTAATATTAATATCTACACTATTAAAATCCGACCGTATGTATGTTGTATGTATGTGAAACTATCTCCTCCGATCCTGGAAACGGAGAAACGTCGCGTTTGTTTTGAAAAGAAGGGAAAAAATCCTGGGATCCCGAGTTGCCCATTTGTATGTCTGTCCGTCTGTCTGTCCGCATATAACAAATAATAAAACGATCAAACCGAATCGTTCGATAGTTAAAATATAAAATTTTTGCATTATTTTGTCGAAGAACTTCAAATTTAATTAAAATTGGATGCATAGTTTAATTACAAGGACAATCAAATAGATTCCGATACATAACGCTCAGCGGGGGAAAAAGTTTCAAGTGCATTTTAATGGTCTTATACTCTTTCGAACATAATAAAATTAATATGCATCTATGAAGCATATGCTATAATATACATTCTGTACAATCTGTGGTGAAAATAATATTTCTTATTTTTTACAGGGCCACACAAAAGTATTCAATTGCATAGTTATATATTGAGACATTGTTTGATACGCATTTTAATAGTATTAAATTATTTAATATTTTATGAAATTGATATATGTTGCACAGTGTAACATCAAATTATAGTCTAAGTGAAATGATATGCAAGTAGCATCTATGAAGCATATGCTATAATATACATTCTGTACAATCTGTGGTGCAAATAATATTTCTTATTTTTTATAGGGCCACACAAAAGTATTCAATTGCATAGTTATATATTGAGACATTGTTTGATACGCATTTTAATAGTATTAAATTATTTAATATTTTATGAAATTGATATATGTTACACAGTGTAACAATTATAATCATCGTTCAGTCTATCCACATATAATGGAGCAAAAACTACCTAACCAAAACGTTTGAGATTTAAAATATACAATTGTTCTATAACTTTGTCAAGTCAAATAAAAATTTATGAAAATCGGATGTATAGTTTAATAACAGGTTCAGTAAATCAAAAGTATTCCATCACATTACGGTCAAGAGGAAAAATAGTTTTAAGTACATTTTAATGATGGCACACTGTTTCGAATATAATACCTTTGATATTTCGTTTTCTTCAAGTTTTCTTTAGCTAAACTGACCAGCGTAGTATGCTTTTAATTTTTGAATTTTTTATCTAAATATTGTATTCCTGGATGCTCATGCAGAAATCATTTATTATAAAATAATTTAAGCTTGTCAGCCGTTACATGTTTAAACACTTATATTTAAAACCATTCTATGAATAATACATACTCCTTTTCATTCCAAATATGAATTATTCTGATTGTTGAAATATACATGAAAACATACTTCAGTCAATACAAGTCCAACAATATTGATATACTATCATAAAAAGTTTATTAAATCTGTTAGACTTTTAAATTACAAGATTTTAAGAGCTTCGCCTATTATATAAACATACGAATGAACAATTTTATATAACTTGGGAGAGTTGTAACAAAAAATTAAAAACTAATATTATTGACATGTTTCGATCCTATCTATATTATAAAGGCCAAACGTATCTGTGCGTAACGCATTACGTCATTTCGGGAATGGTAACAGTTTCACATATAATTTCGATTTTGCAATTTTTGCTACTGCAAATTTTACATTGTTAAACATAGCAAATTTTAAAATCTTACACCGTCGTATAGAGAAAAAAAAAAACTTTTAAATGCAATTTGTTTGAAAGCTGTATCTCAATTTGTTTTTGATATATTATTTTTATGGTTTTTATTAAAAATTTGTAATTGTGGCAACAGAACCACTTCATTTTCTATTAAAATTGAAAAAAAAATTAAATGCGTAAATTATGTCAAATCTATCGTCTGTGGCCGTGTCGATCTGGAATAATTTTTACATTCATCCGCATTTACATTAAACACAAAAGCTTCAATTGATAACTTCATCATAATAACTGAACTTTATTATATTTTACTGATTACATAAGCAATTAAAGTTTAATTTTAATAATTTGGACAACTCAGCTTCACAGGAATAATATTTTGTTAAATTTAGATTAAACTAATATTTGTTTGAGAGTTAGACTGACCAATATAAGATGCATTTTTTACTGTAACTAATTTTGTAGTTTTATTTTAAATCAATGAAGCAGTTTTTTCTGAGACCTTTTCCTTCATCGAATTTCGATGGGTTCCACCTCGTTCTAATAACAACCATAACCACATTAAAAATAAAAATACAAATCGTTCAATACAAACGGCATGGGGCAATGAGATGTAAACAAAACCACGTGTTCTATCGTAAAAACAATAAATTAAAAATGAACCATGATCTAAAATTAATTTCCAACTTGGTTCATCTCATTCAAGCTTTCACGAGGAATTTATTCATAAACTCTTTTATAAACTGTCCAACCATAACTTAGAAATAATAAGAGAAAAAATATCATTTCAAAAATGTTATGATATTATAACAATATTTTATTATGATTATGCTTCTTATTATAATAGGACTGAAACATGTAAATAATATTTGTCTTTAATTCTTTGTTACAGCTCTTTCAAGTATTATAAAATTGTTCATTCAAAAAATATTAGTATACTTTATGAAGTAGCTATGTTTTCTGCGAGCGCTAATGCTGTGTATTGTAATGGGATATTCCTATATTGCTGGTATTATTTTATTTTGTTATTTTTATGTGCGTTCAAAATTAGCATGTAAATACGTAGCACCTATATTCGTCGTTCAGTCCGTCCGTCCGTCTGTCCGTCCGCATATAACAGAGCAAAAACTAATCAACCGAATCGTTTGAAGTTTAAAATATATAATTGTTGCATATTTTTTGTCTAGTAATTTCATATTTTATGGAAATCGAATGTATACTTTAATTACAGGGACAATCAAATTTATTTTCTTATATTACGACCAAAGGGAAAACTAATTTTAAGTGCATTTTAATGATGTTACACACATTCGAACATAAAAAAATTATATTCATCTACAAAATGTATACGAAAATATACATTCTGTACAATCAGTGCTGCAAAGAATATTTTTTATTAATTTACCGGGCCACACAAAAGTATTCTTTGCATAATGGTGTAAGGGGAGCATTTTTTGGAGAATGCTTTAATTATATTAAACTGTTTCACATTTCATTTAATTGATTTAGATCGCTGATGTTTACTACAGGTTATTTCCTGTCTAATCGAACATAGATAGTATTTAAAGGGACACACAGAAAATTTTGGACACTAGACTGTATCCAAAGTACTGTATTCCGTTACACCGAGATATGAATATTTTAAAAACTCATATTGAAATTTTTCAATATATATTATAATACGACGTACATCCCTATATGAGCGAACTTTATTTACTATGTTCAACGTGCAGTTTTCAACTGTTTTAATTAATGTTGAGAATTTCGTTGCAGATATTACAAGTAATTTTTATGCAGAAATAAACGAACTGTGAAATATTTTTGCAAATGTAACACATGAAAATCAATTCGTATATACTACAGTTATTAAAAAAGAGTAATAATTTGATAGTCATAAATTTTGATACATATATCAGTCAGGATACGTAAAATGTAATTTTACTACTTCTGACAATAAAGTTCGGTGAATGAATTCAGAACGGCCGATCTAGCAACACTGGGGAAACAAAATGCTGCACCTGCCTAGAGACAACTGTTGACCATCTTCCCCCACCGTTGTTCAGTTGAGCGTTCTTTTTGTTCTGCGTAAGACGTGTTTTACAAAGTGCTTGTTCAGTATGTTGGTTCTTAGCTGAGAACAGGAAAGTGAAAGAAAAAAAGATCAGTTTAAAGTTTGGTTTTAAGATTTGCAAGAGACTGAAAAAATTCATGAGGGGTGGTACAAATTGAACATACACCATACTCGCCAGATCTCAATCCGCCAGACATCTTCCTATTTCCACGACTCAAAATCTCTTTGAAAGAGTTTTGACCTTATTGCTGGCAGCCAACGAAACGTGCCGAAGCTTTTGAACTCCATCCCAATATAGGACTTCCCAGGATATGTATAGGAAATCTTAGCGGTGCATAGTTCTAGGAGATGACTATTTCGAAGGATGGTATGGTAACTTTCGTTAATATTTTATCTACCTTAATGTTGCAAGACTATTCACCGAACTTTATTGTCAGAGGTAGTATTTCTCTGACAGTTTAATTTAAGGGACACAGTACCTTTGTTCTCTTCAATTTTAACTAATATTCTAATTATGTGTTGGCTCAATGCTTATTAAAAAATGGCTTAATAAAGCTATTAAAAATACTTAAATAAAATTACTATTATTATTATGTAAAACAGCCCATTTTACTAAAATTTAAATAAAAAAAATACATTTTTAATAAATCCTTAGTATTTTTTCCTCAACATGAGTATTTTAGCTCTATTTTTTCCACATTTATTAGAATATACTGCATGAAACTCTGTATGGAGTTTTAGATGTATTGGATTTTACATTAAACATATTTTTTTTCCTCTTGTGTATATCAAAATTGAAGGACATTCATCACTCTCATTGCTCTAGCAATCTTTAAGAGGTTACGTTTTTGTAATACTATTCACGCAAATTTTTAACCTTCAGTTTGGCGCGCTGTTGTGAAAAGTACAACATTCACTTTATATTTTCTTTAAAACAAAATTCAAGCAGTAGAGGGTGTTAATAACCATTTGTATTCGTATATTGGATCTCTTTACCCAGCTCCTGAAAGTTATTTGTATTTCAGATAGCGCAATTAGCTTCTACTGTCATTCAATATCACTTCAATGGGCAAGGTTTATCTGTAAACAGCCTTTAAAAAAGCAAATCTTATCCTTGATATTTGAAACGGCTAATATAGATGAAATATTTGACTAATTCTGTAAATCCGAATTTTTTAAATTATTGTTTAGTAATTCATTATTAATTTTTATTCTTAGTGATTGTAATAGCAAGAGGCTTTTTATACATCTTAACTTCTGCTTCAATATGTCATAACAAAATATGTGTACTGCGAAATGCTTTCATAAATTGTAATCAGAGAAAACGTATATGATATTTGCAAGTTAAATTATTTGTTAAATTAAAATAATGCAGCAATGATTGATTTTTTTTCACCTGTTGTACAATTTACATCGCACGCCCGCTCATGTGATGAAAATATGCGCGCACGGCGAAAGGTTAATATAAATGTGTGAAAAAAATTATTAAAAATTCAAAAAATAATATTTCTCAAGTATATAAATAATTCAAATTTAATGACACCTGGTTTACGATGTTTTCTCCTTCAATGAACTAGATGTTTAATAACTAAGCGAACTAAGCGACCTTAATATTAAATCTTATCTCACTCTTGCCAAAGACTAAGAATGGGTAAATTTAATTTTGATGTCTAATTATTTAAAGGCAATTTAAAATGACAGCATTGTTCTAGATTTATTAGAGAAAGTGTCGTTAAAATTTCGCAAGATTTATCTAAATAATGTTATCTGGAAAATTTAAGACTAATTTTTTTAATGTTCCATATTGATGTAAATATCATTAAAATTTACAGTTTTGAATATGTGAGTTCTGAAATTTATAGTTCAAAGAAGAAAGGTTTGTATGTTTGTCTGTTTGTTTATAAGGGAAAATCTCTAGAACTACCGAACCGACTTAAAAATAACGGCAGCGATAATTATAAATTCCAATTAATCGGAAAAAGCATTATTCAAATTTAAATTTATTAACAGCTAATCATTTTAAAATATTATTGTGGAAATGATTGCCAGGTTTACCGATTTAGCTAACATCAAATTTTCTTACATTTTATTTGCAAACACAAAAATTTTTACAAAGTGCTAAATCTCTTTCGCCAAATTACATAGCTTAACAAACTGAATATGAAATTCCTGAAAATATTGGTCTTAAAGGTGTCTCACAAAGGATATTACTACCAGGCGTTGTATTTTTGTTTTTTCAGTATGGGTTATTGTACTGTAGCCTGTTTGTGAGAATAAGTTTTTGTAATAATATTCTGGCAAATGTTTAATGTAAATATATGAAAAAAATATTAAAAATCAAAAATTATTACTTTTTAAGCAGGGATGTAGTGGAGGGTGTACGGGGGTACACGCCGTATATTTTCTGGATTTTTTTAAAGAAGCCCCGTATACCCTCTGTTTCTAAATAAAGCATTACCGTATACCCTATCTGGAACTGTGCAAAACATCAGCGCATAACTTCTGCCTATAGAAATAGAAATAGATATACCATATCTATGTTTTTAGATCACATTTTTTTTTTAATTTTCTAAAAACAAATATTAAAATTTTTCTTTGTCTTGTCTGCTCATAATCATGTTTAATCCTTTCGGGTAAGGTGTACTATTAATAGTACATGTATTTTAATGGAATATTATTTTGTTTTACGAAATATTTTTGCTACTATTTAAAAATAATAATGATAGTTTTATGTCTATGCATTTACTATCTATACTATTAAAATTCGACCGTATGTTGTATGTATGTATGTATGTGACGCTATCTCTTCCGAACCCGGAAACGGAGAAACGTCGCGTTTGTTTTGAATTGAAAGAAAAAAATATCCGGGGATCATGAGTTGCCCATTCACATCCCGAAATTCCAATTAGTTTGTTAATTATTAATTAAAAACCAATCAGACACGTCAAAATCTTAACTGATTTGCCCATGCATTTTTGCAATTTGGGCGGAAACGACGATCCGAAAAAGATCGACTGACGGAGAAAATTTCTCCCTCTGTTTTCTCGTTTTTAAATTACCCATCGGTGCAATTATAAACACACTAGCAACAAAAGAATTAGATTTTCGGATACTTCGTTCTTTTCTTGCACTAACAGTCTAATTTTTTTTTTAATTTGTGATTTTTTTTTTTCGATTTTTTTACGAAACTTTGATTTTCAGCGTTTTTTATCGCAATTTTTTCAAAATGCATTTTTAAATTCCAATTCTGGCAGTTCTATGAAACTGTAACCAAAAACCAATGCCGGATTCTTAATCCTCATTCCTTTCTGATAATGTCAGTGTAATTTTTTTTTATTTTCGATTTTTTTCGGTTTTTAAATTCTTTTTCGAAACTTTGTTTTTCTTAAAAAATTTACAGTAAATATTTTACATTTCCCAAAGTTTTTGAACTATCGACTTGCTTTTTTTAAAAATGTATGTCAGAACCTTATCTAACTATCTGGAAAAGATAGAAAAAATCGGTTGAGTGGTTGATTGGATAACGATATATAAGCGATTGTGAACATTAATATTTTATATCTCGCCGAATTTTGAATATTTTCACTGAAAAATGTTTTAATTTTTTAAATAAACATGATTCAAAGGTATTCGAAATTTTGAAAAAATTGATTGAATAGTTTTTTTAATAATTTCCATTGAAGCAAACTTCAAGATGAAAGCATTGATTTGGCCGGCTTTGATTTTCGTAAAACGTACATCCAACCCATAATTTCCACGGAAGATATGTTTGGCATTATGCCAAAATCCATACTTAAACGCGATTGTGATTTTGTTTGTAATAAAAATTAATGGTTTTTAATAAAAATTGCAATGACAAAAAAGTTATACAACTGATGCTAATTTCTATAAATTAGCACCTTAGTGCAGCGAAATGTAGTTACCTCCATGGATCGAAAAGAATACTTCAGAAGTAAAGATCACTCAACTCAATTTAAATACATTTGTTTACTCACTTAGTTTGAAACATTTTGAACTAAACGGCTGTTTAGTCAATTTAATGATAATACCTTCACCTTCTTTCAAATATAATAAAATTGATATTTCCTGTTCTTCAAGATTTCTTTAGATAAACCGACCAGCGTAGCGGGCGAAGGCCGCTAGTATGACTTAATTTATGTTTAGGTATTTAATAATAACAAAAATAGTATATATTTGTTTATTTCTCTTCGCACCGTTTCGATCCTTTAATATTAAACATATATTTCACTCTTAAAATTTAAAATTAAAGTTACTTACCTGAAAGAATCGTGTGCAATAAAGCACTAAAAGTATTAGAAATTTGTAATATAAGTTAAATATTATTGTAATACCACATTTTCTAAGCGTCTCCAAAAATTCTTCCTTAGTCTATTTTCACATAAATATGAATTGAATAGTATACAAAACAGTAACATTCGTTTTCGCTCAGACCGTGAAATGTTTGTTAAATACTAATTAATCTATTTGTATAGCTTGTGTTAGTGTTATTAACGTAAAGGTATTTTTTTCTAAAAACTGAAAAAAAAAATCAGACCCGAAAGGGTTAAATCATGCTTCTATCTTAATTTTGGCAGAAAGTCTTCACTTTTTCGTTTTGGTTTCTTTTCAATCTTTAGCCTTGAAGTAATGGTTGTCATGTAAATGACTTCTTGTGAAAATGCATTTTTCTTCATGATGAGTTTTTTAATAGTTCTGCTAAATTGTTATGAGTCAAGAACCATTAAAGCTAGATAGTTCAAGATTGTAACTTTTTTTTTTCAATTTCTTTAGTATTATTTTAATTCAGCTAATCTGTTTTTTTTTTTTAATATATATATTTTTTATAGTTATATCATTTTTATTTTTATTTTATTTTTTTAAATTTTTATTTAAATATATATTTTTTAAATGCTGAATCGAAATTAAAGCCTATGTATTTTTGTTAGTTAAAGGAAAAAAAATAAGTTCTACAAATCATATTTTGAGTCATAACGATTTTAAATTAACCCCTCTATTTCAGTACATTTAAAAAATTAAATAAAAAAATAATTCTGGGAAGTTTTAACATGGGATTTTTTTTACAAATACTATGGTAAACCATCGCAAAAACTTTTAAAATATCAGCTCAATAAATAAAAATTATTTTAAATTGAGTACAGAACCCCCTTAATCTAACAACTATTGTACAAGATGTCAAAAAATTAAATGTGGAGAAATAATTAAATTTTGAAAATAATTTAAGTTAAAAACCATTTGGTATCTTTTGACACCTATTGGTAGAAATAGTGTTAAAAGTTTAAAATGAGCAGAAAATGCTTCAAAAACTTTCTAATTTTTATTACTATTGAATTGTTAAGGATATAATCTTGAAAAATAGCATGATAGTTATTTATACCATGTAAATTATATCAATATATATATATATATATATATATATATATATAAGTTGAAATTCGGGTATGACAATTTTCTAAATTACGATTTCTATTGAATTAGAGTAGGTGGTAAATTATTAGTTGCACAGGCGTTTTTCTTATAGTCAATCTAAGTTTATTTTATTTTATTTTATTTTATTTTTCTTTTTGTACTGACATCACTGACAGATGTCAGGTGTCGTCAACCTTTAAAGGGCTCTTAATTCATAACTGTATTATTGATGTTATAGGAGCACTTGGTGATTAAAATATTTTCAATTGTTTATGATAAATTCTATTCTCTGTTAAATGTATCAAAGAAAACACGACAAATTGAAAAAAAATGATAGAAGCCTTTATTATTGTCCTGCAAGGTAATAAGTAATTAAATTAAACGCTTAAAAAATGTATGCACAGCAGGTACAGAAAATTACAATCCGTAAAGTGAGGTTCGACAAAATATGGAGAAATTTATTTTAAACACTTGTGTTGAGTGTTTTCAAAATGAATTTCTACTGTATGAACGAAAACGTTTTTTATTTATGAATCCATAAGTTTTTAGTCCATCTCTACCAAAAATAGTGTAACAATCCAACAGTAAACAGCAACAAAACAAAGCTTCATGTTCTTTGCAATATAAAATGTAGACGTGTAACTAATAATTTGGCCACCCACTGTATTAAAGATGGAAACTTGATATGATATAAACTTATAAGATTTATATGCTATCTTAGAACATTTTCTAAAAGATGTGCAATTTAAAGACGTAAAATGGGCTAAAAGTTATCTAAAATCTTTCTAAATTGCATTTCTATGGTATGTCAAGAAATATGAAATAGATTTCAAAATTAATATTGGCAAATTGTTGCTGATAATCCAGGTTCCAAAATAGACTATATTTTATGTCGGTGCTACTTTCTCAATGGGTTTGTGAACCGTTAGGAAGCTTGACAAATGTAATGACTCTTATATTTAAAATGTAAATGCATACGATTTATAAAAAATCAAAACTTCCAATGAAAATTGAAAAGAACGCAAATGTTGCAAAATGTATTCTAAATTATGTTTTATTCAGAGTAATTGTTAGTTTTCGTATTAATTTAAATCTCATTTTTGCCTCATATAGTGTAACAATGAATTTTATTCAGACTGATGCTTAGTTAGTCAGTCTGAATTATCCGCATCAGAATATTTTTTTTGTCTTATTTAGCCAGTGGTTCTATGTAACTAATTTAATATGATTGTTTAATTACAGGGTAAAAGAAAATACATATAATTTGTGATTTTATTCCACACAAAAATTGAAAGTAAATACAACTTAGAACAGAGCGTTCGTTAGAATCACAAAAAACTTAGGATACACTTATAAATGTTATTCATATTTATTACTAGATGAAATAAAATTATTAAATTTATTTTTATTACTTAAACAAATGGTTTTTATAGTTGTCACAAATTGAGAGGCTTGAAGGGATTTTCTCTGATTTGAAGCTACCTCTGTATAGGATATTCTTAAAAGTGGATTATATACTAGAATGTTATTAAAACACTTCATTTAAAAAAGTTTTCTTTGAAAGCATTCCTTCTTTGAGTTTTTAAAACAATTTAATAATAACCAAAGCAAAATAACCTCACTCTTTTCTAATTTAATTAACGGTTTTCACTAATTTAACAAAACAAAGTACAAGAAACTCAAGTTCTTGTTTCTACATCATGTTAACTCTTATCTACAGACGGTACTTGCAAGTGCCATTAAAATAACTTATTATAAAATTCATTTAGTACTTCGATTACTCTCATGGAGTTTAGAATGTATTACAGATACTGTAGCGAAGATTATCGCTACATATCTTTTCCCTTTCATAAATGCAGTAATTAATTCCCCTTAATAAATTCTTTGATTTATTTTAACTTCCCTTTTCACTAATGAACCCATTTGTTTAAATTAATTCTACATTTAATAGTTAATTTTTAGCTTTCATACTCCCACTATTAGAAGTTAAATCTTTTTATCTTTTGGTGCTCTCTGTAGAAAACAATAATAGAATTCCCTTTCTCACAAATCTCTGTTGTGTCTTTGAAAAACATCTGTCCAACAGATACCGCACTTATTAACAAAATAAAGAACATTCTGGGCTTGGTTCATCATAATCTTTTATCCGTTACATTTTTAATAACATCTGCCTTCCACACCCTGTTTTCATTCTCACAATTAATGCTTAAAGCTAGAAATACTTTTATCTCTGTTTATCCTGACTGTGCCTTGTTATCTGTTCAATTGCCCTTCCCGATAATATATTTTTTGGTCAGCAAAAGTCCAATGTATGTAACGGCCTGCTTATCTCATCTACTTCCCAGGCTTAAAATATTTCTATAACCCTAAAAGATATTCGCGCGTGTAAAAAAATCCTTTGATTCCTAAACCGCAAAATTTAGCCGAGTCTGAAAGTGTGATCTACCAAAGTAATATCGCCAAAATCTTTGTATAAAAAAAACTTCTTATCCCTCTTGGCGATAAGTGATATGACGCTATGTCGTCACTTCACTGATTGCCATCAGATTGTCAAGATGTAGCTCGGTTGAGCTATGAGAATTCCCTCCCCCTTATGGGGGACCTGCTGGTCTTAACTCTCACCAATAAATGTGTCGTTAAATATGTAACTATCTCGTTTCGTTTTTTGTGTGCTCCCTTTCTTTGGTTAATCACCTGGGCCGATGATGATAACACCTCCACAGATACATTATTTTATCTTGTTTCAAAAACATTATTGGTTACACAAAGCAAAATTTTTTTAAAAGAATAATTTATTTTGCCTGTACCACTTTTCAGCATTCTTGGTATTTGGGGAGAGGGAGGGATCAATTTGGAAATATTTCTATATTTATATTGTAAGAACATTGTAGCCATACATCCAAAAAATACTAAAAAATATAAAGAAAAATATTTAAGTGAAGTTTTGAATCTTGCACATAATACCTAAAAATTCAAATATATTAAATCCTGCTAAGACCTTCAATCCTTCTGAAATTCTTCTAAGATTTATTAAATGATTATGTAAATGCTCTAATATTGTTTAAACAATTCACGGAAAATACCTTAGAAAATAAAATTTTCATGAATTCACAATTCAGTAGATAAAAAGACACTAACAAAATAATTTTTTTAAAATTTATCTTGGAGGAAATTTTACCGAAATTTTCGGAGAGGGGGAAAGAGTTGAGGGAAATTTTGCTGAAGATCTGAAAAATCGGATTCAGCGACAAGAAAAGCATAAAAAAACCTTTTTTCAGAATTACCATGAATTTTTCTAGGCATATACGGTCTCTATTTCCTAAATAATCTTTTAATTACAAATCTACAAATAAACTAGGGAAAGGTAAACTACCTTTAATTTAATCATACAAGTAATCCTACGAGTTTCTGTTTTATTAATGTGAAGTAATTTACTTTACTGCACAAAAGAAATCCTAAAGGCGGCATGCTTCTTTATTTAACCATACAGGGAAAAATATCCTTGAACAGTCTAATTTCATTTATCCTTCTGACTTTTCTATGCAATTTCTTTCTTATTCATGTACATAAAAATTAAGCCTGTTACCTCCCAAGTGTAATGAAAAACAAAATTAACTAAAAGTTTCATGTATAGAACTTCTATTACTAGCGTTTTGTCTTAAATATTCTTTCCGTTTACGAAAATGTAAAACAGCTTTTGTAAAGAAAAAGAATGCGACTATTAATGTTTGACTATAGTTATTGTTTATTGTTTAGTTTTTTACGATATGTTTTTAATGTGTATATATATAGAAAATATAAATCAGTTGCGTACAAATGAAAGAAAATTTTACTTAGAAGTAATTTAATAATTACCCATCATACGCAGTATAGGGTAAATCTTGCAATCGTTTTAAAAATCGAAAAAAAATTTGATGGATTTACATGTTTCAAACATTGGAGATTCTGTAAAACATATATTTAGAAAAAAATGTTCCCCGTCCGTCTGTCTGTGTGTCTGTCTACGCTGTATTTCCCGGACAAATTGAGATACAGTTTTGAATTTGGTATACGTTTAATAAGTACTAATGGAAAAAAAAATACTGAATATTAGTAATGTTGAAGCTTTCAGACTATTCCTTTTGGAGTCTCAAAATATTCGTTTTGATGAAAGGTACATAAATTTTTTTGAATTTTTTTTTAAATATTTAAATATGCGTTTACATTATATTTTGAAATTGCAATGCATTTTATAAATGCATTGCGATTTATAAAATGCATGTTTTATTTTAATATTTTATACTATGGATCCATGATGGGTGAGTATTACAGTGGCCCCTAACGACAAGTCTCTATTAATCCTTAAAAGTAATACTGCAAAATTTTATAATAAAAATCCTTGTACCTTGTATAAGTTTTTTAATTCTTCAATACCCTTTATTAAGAATTAACTAATATAAAATTATGTACGGAAACCACTTAATATCCTCAAATTAAGTTACTACCTGCTAAAAGTTATAAAATAGACTTTAAAATGCAAATACATGCATTTGTTCCAATCAACATGATTCACTGATTAAAAGGCGAGACATTCGCAACATTTATAACTATACATACAATATTTAAAAAACTAAAAATCATCTAAATTGAAAACTAGTAAACAAAAAATCATGTGATTTCATGCAGTCGAGTTGTCAGATTCTCGTCAAACTTTGCAAAATTTTACCAAATCTGTTCATCAAAAAGAAGCCACCATAAATGAAGAAAACTTGGCTGTAGCTGACTACTTGGCGAAATTCTCATTCATTTTTAACATTAATGAATATTTTTTAATCGATTTCTTCTTTTTTTTAGTTTTATGTTTTCGAAGTAAAATTATTTACATTTTAAACACCGAGAAATAAGGAAGCGACTGTTTCCTTTCCTGTACAGTATATTTTCATTTAATATCAGTTACTTTTCCATTTTGAGGTATCGATCATGGGAAAAAAAAGTTTATCTCATTGAAAACAGAATATTCAATTTCACTATATTCGCAATGCACTCACTTATGAGGACTTTTAAGATTAATCTTCAGATATTAATGTAGTTACAAATTTATAAATTTGGCTAAGCTCCCATCAAACAAAGCTCACAAAGTATACCAATCGGTTATGATGAATACATAATAATGAATTCATAAAGGACGTTATGTTTTACTGGATTTCTTTAGGGATCTATTTCGTTTCTATGGGGACTAATATGGAAGTACCCAAAAATATTCTCTGCATTCTAATACGATATTTCTTTTCTCTTAATTGAAATTTAAAAATAAATTGCTTCAATTTGGAAGCTCGTGAAGGATCTGAGGATTTGTTTGGTTATCAATCAATTCAGACAACTAAAAAACAAGAAAAGAAAAAAAAACAATGGGGTACACAATTGATGAAACTTGGAATGTAAAGATTCACATTCTTGACCTAAGGTTCCTATCTCAGAGCTGACGATATAATAATATAATATTCTATAATAATACTCTATATATAATAATAATATAATAATAATAATAATATAATATGCTATAATAATATTCTATAATAATATAATATTCTATATAATAGAAAGCAGATAGTATTTACAGGGAGACAAAAACGATTTTGGCCATACACTGTATCCAAAGCTCTGTACACTATTATAGCGAGATCTGAATATTTTTTAAATTTCGATATAGTTCGAACGCACCTCATTTGGTACGCTTGACGTGCAATTTCTGATTTGGTTATTCTACGCTGCTTCGCGGAGAATCCGATCGACTGTGCTTTTTATACAAAACTTGTGTTATTTTATTTTATTTTACATCTACTCCTTAAAGTAAAAATAATTCGAAAATTTTTATATGCTTTTCATCAGAACGAATATTTCGAGAGTCTGGAAAAATTAGTTCCGGATAATCGAGGTTACTGATATTAAATAGGCTTATTTCCATTATTACATACAAGTATACACCAAATTTCATGTTACTGTGCGGGAGTTAGAGCGATTACAGATATACAGACAGACACACAGACAAACGGACGAAATTTTTTTTCTAAAATATGTTTTTCGGAATCTCCAATATCTGAAACGTTTAAATTAATTTAATTCTTTTTTCTGTTTTCAAAATGATTGCAAGACTTGCCCTATACTACGCAGGAAGCGTAAGTAAAATGTAAGAATTAAAGTTTTTTTTAAGTTTTTTTTTTTTTTTTAATTATACTTAAGTTGTTTCAAAATAGAAAACAGACATTTATTTGAAAGCTTAATGAAAATCAAATAAGGAAGACTTGCATAAATTTCAGACGAAGAAATATGCAATTTTTTTGTCGCTTTGATTTTAAAATTATTACGCTTTCAAAAAAATGCTCAAATTTTAGCAAGGAATGAAAAATTGTAATTGACATTTTCCTCCAATTGAAGGCCTCTCTCATGTGCCTCTCATTGATTCCTCTGTTATGTGGGTATCAATCCAATTGAATCTTTTTTGAGAAGGATGTGGAAAGGTGTGTGGGAGGTAGGATGAATTCGTTGGAATTAAAGAACAAGGAGAGAAGTAATTAAAAAAACTCAGCACTGAAGATAAATCAAAAATGAATGATGAAAAATTGATTCCTTATGATTTCGAAGCGAAATCATGCGAAAAGGGGACCGTTTCTACTAAAAATTCGTTATATAGAGAAATTCGATGTATGGAGCTTCGTTATAGAAAAACTCGACTGTATTTTAAAAAGTCTGTGAGCATTAAGATGTTTCATTGTACTGGATCTGCATAGTTTTATGCGGTGAAACATTTTTAAATTCTAAACTCTATTCATCATAAATTATAATTATAAATTTCTTAGATAATTTATATTTGGATACAGAATTAAAAAAGCACAAACTACATTCCATGCCAATATATTATTTACAATTTTTAAACTTTATAACTGACGTTCCATCATCTAACATACTTCCTTGAATCTTTCTTTACATAAAAGAAGCTCTTTTTATGTTTTATAATAAATTTCAACTGAAGCATTTTTCATTGCCGAAAGGCATAAAATTCACCAAATACCGGAAAATGAATGCAAAAAGAAGATTTCAGATGAAATCCCCTACTTCTAATAACGTGTAAAAGGTCGTAAATTCAAACATGCTACAAATTTTCAAGATTTATGTTTGAAATGAACTTTTGAAAGCAAACGAATGAGATTTAAAATCTTTTTCAGTTAGTGTATCTTATTACATACAGATTTTAAAGGGAATAAAATTCTAATACACTTCTTCATGTAACATGCCAGGTAAAATCCTTATGTCAGTTAAAAATTTATCTTTTCTAAGAAATTTTACCTTTGCATTACACTGATAAAATAATGTTAGATACATATGCATTATGTCGTATGCAATATTTCTGGTATTTCATAGTTGTAAAAAAATGTACTATTGATTTCATTATGTTTTTTGGATAATGAGGGATTTTTAAATAATTACAAACGAATATCTACATGTTTCCATATGAATAAGGGACACATTAAGTCATATTTGCCTTGAATAAAAGTACTAAGTAATAAATCACTGCAATTATTTTTATTAATTGATGTACTGAAGCCTTGCGTAAAATATCGCATCAACTACCACTTCTTTACTCTCTTTTTTCCCATTTCTGGATCCGAAAAACATCTTTTCCTGTCAAAGATTATCCATTATGCATGAATGGGTGTACAATGCAGTGGATTTTTGAAGCATTGCGAATGAAAAATCTTTAAAAAACTTTTGATAAATATGGATATAATGTAATTTAATTATTTCTATAGCACATGAATTAGATTTCGAAACCTCTTACTTCGTTAACACTAAGTAAAAAAAAAATTACTGGGTTCACAGTGCGAAACTATATGGTTTGCAACCGTAGAACTATGCGAAATATTGAAATAAAATTGTTTTACCACATGAAGTTTACTAGTGAAACGCATTTACTGATTTTACTTAAAATTATATGAAGTAGTAACATAAATTGTTATTCTATATTTAAAAAAAAAACTTTTTTTGAACGATTGGCTTTCCTCTTATACTTCAGTAGTGCCAGGACAATAAAACAAGGTGCTGGAAATAACAAAAACAGGTGGAAAAACTCTCTGAAAGCAACCATACACGTAAACTTCGTAGAATGCGAAATTCCTGTCTAAAAGAAAGGAAATAACCGGCAATGCGTGGGTTTAAATTATTTTGCTCGTAGCTCGGGAAAAGGCATTGGAAGGAGAATAAAAACAATGCAAAATACTTTTAACTTTCGATCAATTTATGTACCTGCCTGTTAATTTACTTATTTATTCATTCACACTCCAAGTACTAATATCTCGAAAACGGTTAAATTCGGACGAGTAGTTTCATGCCATTTTTTAACGCACATGACGAGATCTTATATTTATACCTCACTTGTTCAAATTCACAACTTTCACCTGGGAACGTTAACTAATAAGTGTAACGGAAAGTAAATAAAGTAAGATTACCGTTACTTATATTTTGGGACGTGATATCTAAATATGAATTTGTTTTCTATTGTTTACTAAGTATACCTAATACGAATCATCAATCGGGATATCGGTGATTTTTTTATGTTGCATAGTATAATAAATTTTTTTTTTCTTCAGGAGAATGGAATATTTATACAAGTTTTCACCTATTGGATTTTGTCGGGGATTTCAATATATGACCGAGCAGGGTTGGGTTTGCAATGCAGTGACGTAACCAGATTGGGTGCGCGAAAGCTGTAATATTGTTGGGTTTTTTCTTCGTGACTCATAGCAGATATTTTCCTGTTTAAATAAGGCGAACACAAATTATTACAATTACTGGCACACATTTATTGGTATTAGAAGCAATTATTCACCTACTCTCATCACAAAACTGCACAGGGCCCGATTAAGGCTCTGGGGGAGCCCCGGGGCAAGCATCATTCTGGGGGGGGACTTCAGTCTATCGATAGAAAATTTTTTGCGAATAATGTGGAAATGGTAGTACTAGTACTAAACTTCATACGTATGGTACGCATGTTTAAATTTTGTACTCGGTGCAGTTCACATTGTATACAGGATATCACAAAAAGATAGTCCCAACTTTATAAAAATGTACGATAGTTAGATAATTATAGAAAAAAAATGATAGACTGGTTGACAGAAGTATCTCTTTATAAACATTTTTTTTTTGCTTCTCTACGTACGTTATGAGATGACTGAAAAAAAGTCACAAATTCGTCATAATTAATGCTTTTAACTCGCTTCGCTACGAGAAAAATTTTAATCAAGAATTTCTTTTGAAAACAATAGAATGCTAAGTTATTTAAAATAAAGCTTTAATTACTAATTTTCTAATGTAGCTTGTTTTTCGCATAAATTAGTGAGGTACTGGATGCAAAGTAATGAAGAAAGGAGGACCACTCTTCTTAAATGTATGAAAATGTATGAATGTATGATCCCTATTGGATAATTTTAATCATTTATCCCTTTTTTTGTGAAAATCCTAATTACTGCAATGGGGCGCCCACTAAAGAGGGAGAAAAACATCTGCATCGGCAGATGAGAAAACATCGGCCAAAACATGACAAAACATCGGCATGTGGGACAATTGCCCCACATGCCCCTGCAAAAGTCGAACCCTACCACTGCAGTGTAATTGAATGGAGCTTTTTTAAAAACATATGTCCTTCAAAAAGAGAAAATTCGTTGTACGATGAAATAAGATGAGTTATATAAGTACAGCATTACTTTTTCCGTTACCTACTCTCTTAAAAAGTCAGCCACAAAATAGCTCAAGTTGAGCTGAAATCCACTCATCTCAATGTTGAAAGGCAGCTTCTCAAAAAAGAGTTGAAATAACTCGTGTTTTAACCATTTTAAATGAAGTTGAGCTATTTAAATAACCAATTTAGATCAAGAAGATTTAATCGATTGAAAAACAACTCTTTTATGATTGAAAAAATTACAGCTCTTTCATGAAAAGCCAAATCAGCTCTTTCGTTTTAAGAGTGTAAAACAAAACTTGAAAATAATAAATTCAAAGCAGCTACATTATAAAAATTATTATTAGCGTACTTATATTTTAATAAAAAGAATACTGCCCAGTTAAACTGATGGCACTGAGCTCACAGGCTACGCTACTAATTGTACATTACAGCCTTATATTTTCAAGGGTTAATTCCGTTCGAAAAAAAAATTAAGAAGGGGAAACAGCTCTCCCCTTTCCCCTTTTTTATACTTAATCATTGAACCTCCTAAACTATCAAGGACATGCTTTATCATATAAAAAATCTATATCCAAAATTCAGAGCAAATCGGATAATTCTTAATAAAAACCCATTTAGCATTTGTGTAATTTAAGAGGAGTTATCCCCCTCTTCTATACTTAACCATTAAACTTCCAAAACTATTCAGAAATTTGAACGAAATCTGACAATTCTGCTTGAAAAACCCATTTATATAAATTAAGGGGAGGGGCATAAGGGGAGGAACCCCCGATCCCCCTGTTTATACTTATTCAATGAACACCTAATAACAGTCACGGAATCGCCCCATCAGAATGATCCTATATCTAAATTTTGAGCGAAAACTTAATTCTGCATGAAAAACCCACTTATTTCTATTAAGGGGAGGGGCATGAGCCCCCCGTTCCCCCCTTATACATATCGGATGAACTCCAAAAACTAATCAGGGAAGCGCCTTGTCAGGATATACCTATATACAAAATTTTAAGTGGATCGGATATTATTATCACGAGTTATCGCGTTACGTACGAACATACATACAGAACGGGCGGGCACATAAGCTCTCAGGCTATGATAGCCTGTGAGCTAAAAAGGGAAAAGATCTATAACAGCCCATCATTTTATACACTACTTAAACAGTTGCACAAAATTTTCGCCAATCTCCAAGTACAAACGTATATTCAAAACGCATCTACAAAGCATGAGGTTACAAAACTAGCCGGTTACGGTGAATGACGCGATCCGAAAATCACTGTTACTGGCAGTTACTTAATACAATACTTTCTTCAGAAGCCAGTGAGTGAAGCAAAGTGCCGTCTTTTTGGATACATAATCAAATATACAGCTTGAAAGAAGGTAAAAAAAGAAGGAAAAAAAATATTAATGTACTTATGTATATACATTTAAGACTTTCTGATTTATAAAATCTTTTAAAACATATTTTTCCTTTAAAGGAATCGATGCATAACAGCTTTAAGCATTGTTTTGACTTTTATAAAGAACAATTGATTTTATTGACAATGTGTAACAATTAAACAGTTACTCGCTTATTATATAAAACTCCAAAATGTTCAGAAGCACAGAAGTACCATTTATATATTTCTTTCCTGTTATTTATGTTTCACTTACATTATACGATATTTAAAACCAAATTTTATGAAAGAAGATATTGAATCTTTGTGAACATGGCTTTTTCCGGAAATGAAATAATGCAATGAAAATGTTTTGATCTGAATGATCTGGCTTGTTTGCTCTGAGAGATATTGTGACTATTTTTAGAAATTCATTTCTTGAGGATATATTTTTTTTACATAAGATATGCATTCTGTATCTCATTTTTTATTTTGTAATTATTCAGGAATTGGAAATTATGCATAAAATATTTTCTTTTAAAAAGCTAAGCAATTATTTAAAAACACAAAAGTATATTCAAGGTTTTTTGTCTATCTCAGAACTTAGAAAAATGTATTTTTACTTTAATGAGTTCCTCATAATATTAATGGATGAATGAATTTTAAATTGGAATCAATAATTTCCACATATGTTATGGATATAGATATAAATTAGGGGGCCCGCCTCCTGATCGCAAATGGCCATGTGAATTGCGGTGCAATTCACATTGTGACAACTGCGCGATCTGGCTTTTTGTTATAAAACTAGCCGGTCACGGCGAATGAATTGATCTCAAAATCACTCTTACTGGCAGTTATGTAATAAAATATTTGCTTCTGAAGCGAACGAGTGAATTGAAGTGCCGTTACTACGGATATGCACGTTCCGAAGCATATCCGAAAAGTAATGATGTGTTCTTTCATATAATTAAGAATAACATAATGATATGTTCTTCTTAAGTTCTTCATTAAGGAATATGTAAAAATGCTGCTTGGAAAAAAAAGAAAAGAAAAAAAAAAAAAAACACGTATTAATCTATTTATGTAAATACTTTTCAAACTTTCTAGTGTATAAAAGCTTCTAAAAACTTATTTCAACTTTAAATGAATAGATACATAATATTTTAAGCGTTTTTTTTATTTTTTGTATGAAATATTGATTTTGTAAACAATGTATAATGTTTAAACAGTTACTCGCTTATTGTAAAAAAACTACAAAATATTTAGAAATATAGAATCAGGTATATCTTGCCTGATATTTTATGTTTCACTTAAATTACAGATATTTAAAACTACGTTTTATGAAATATATATATATATATATATATTGTTTCTTTTCGAATATGACCTTTTTCTGGAAATAGAATAATGTACTGAAAATGTTTCCATCCGAATAATCTAGCTTCTTTTCTCTGAGAAATATTGAGACCATTTTTAGAAATCCATTTCTTGAGGATATGTTCCTTTTTGTATATAAGATACGCATTTTGTATACCTATTTTTTCGTAATAGCTCATGAATTGGAAATTATGTATAAAATATTTTCTTTTAAAAAGCAAGGCAGTCATTTTGAAAAAACTTTAAAGTATATTCAAGACTTTTTGCCTAATGTGTTCCTTGTAATTTGAATGTGCGGAATAACTTTAAGTAAGGATCAGTAATTTGTACGTATGTTATGGATGTAGATATAAACTAAGAGTGGCCACCTCCTGATTGTAAATGACCCCATGAATTGCGGCTACTAAGCGATCTCAATAGGCTTGCCGTTTTAAAACTAGCCGGTCACGACGAATGATGTGATACCAAAATAACTGTTGCTGGCAGTTTAATAATAAGATATTTTCCTCTGAAAGCCAAAGCGTGAATCGAATAACATGACTTTAGTTTTGCAAAATGTGCTACCTGAGAGACATTTGAAAAAAAGTATCAGTGTACCTATGTAAATACTTCTTAAACATTCAGGTGTGTAAAAGCTTCCACACATTTTTTCAGCTTTAAATGAATAGATGAATAAAATTTTTAACTGTTGCTTTGATTTTTATTATGAAATATTGTTTTTGTAAACAATTTATACTGATTAAACAGTTCTTCGCTCATTATATAAATGTCCAAAATATTCAGAAATATAGAAGTGCCTCTCGATTATTTCTTTACTAATATTTTATGTTTCTCTTAAATTATACAATATTTAAAACTAAATTTCATGAATGAAAACATTGTTTTTTGCGAACATGACTTTTTCTGAAATTGGAATAATACACTAAAAATGTTTTCATCTGAATGATTTGGCTTGTTTGCCCTTAGGAGATAGTATGACTATTTTTAGAAATTCATTTCTTAAAGATATGTTCCTTTTTTATATAAGATATGCAATGTTTTGTTTATTTTGTAATAGCTCATGAATTGGAAATCATGTATAAAATATTTTCTTTTAAAAAGCAAAGCAGTTATTTGAAAACATATAAGTATATTCATTTTTTTTATCTGTCTCAGAACGTAGGAAAATGTATTTTCATTCTAATGCGTTCCTTGTAATTTGAATAAGAGAATGAACTTTAAGTAAGAATCAATAATTTGTACATACAGGGTGTATCTAAACTCTTGGGCAAAACGTTAAGGGGTGATAGTACAGATCAAGACAAACAATATAAATTAAGAAACTAAGGGTCCCAAACGTCTTCCGAAGGAGATAGGTGCCATTAAAGTTTAGGGTCCAAAGTTTCAAATAAATATATAAAACTGAAAAATTTATCGACAGATTTGCGGTTTTCATTAAAACTATATTTCATGTCAGTATTTTCTTGAAAATAAATCACAAAGATAAATTTTAAAAAATGCCGATAGAGGGCGCTTTAGACTTTGGAGCAACGAACAACCATTTTTTGCCGGCATTTTTTTGCATCTCACTAAAAGTTTTCGGAAGATTAGACTTAAACTGAAATTTTGAGCTCAAAATCTGAGTAGTTGGGAGTGGTTAAATAGCGCAAATTGAACTGTGTTCAGAGGTTCAAATTTCAAATGATTATAAAAAACGAAAAAAATAGTCGATTTGTTTGCGGGTTTCGCTGTAACTGCTCTTTAAATCAGTATTTTCTTGAACATAAATTTTAAAGATAAATTTCAAAAATGCCGATAGAAGGTGCTTTAGACTTTGGAGAAAAAAAAAACAACTATTTTTTATTGTTATTTTCTGCATCTCATTAAATTTTTTTAGAAGCTTAGACATAAACTTAAATTTTGAGCTCTAAATCTGAATCGTTGGAAGTGCTTAAGTAGCACAAACTTAACAGTTTTCAGGGGGGAGGGATCAAATTTTAAATGATTATAATAAACGTAAAAAAATAGTCGATTCGTTTGCGGTTTTCGCTAAAATTATTCTTTATGTCAATATTTTCTTGAAGATAGATTTTAAAAATAAATTTCGAAAAAGTTCTTTAGAGGGCTTTTTACACTTAAGAGTAACCAACATTTTTTCCTAACTGTTATTTTTTGCATCTAGTTAAATGCTTGCAAGAGTTTAGACTTAAATTTTGAGCTCAAATTCTGAATCGTTCGGGGAAGTTAAGAAGCGCAAATTGAACTGTGTTCAGAAGTTTAAATTTAATCCTCCCCCCCGCCCCTCGAACACAGTATAATTTTGCGCTACTTATTAACTGCCAACGATTCAGACTTTAAGATCAAAATTTAAGTCTAAGATTTTAAAACATTTAATGAGATTAAAAAAATAACGGTTAAAAATAGTTGTACGGTACTCCAAAGTCTAAGGCACCCTCTTTCGGCATTTTTTCAAATGTATCTTTAAAATTTATTTTTAAGAAAATACTGATTTAAAGAGTAGTTTTAGCGAAAACCGCAAACGAATCGACCAATTTTTCCATTTTTTATAATCATTTCAAATTTGAACTTCCTCCCCTCCACCCCCTCTAAACACAGTTTAATTTTGCGCTACTTAATAACTGCCATCGATTCAGATTTTAAGCTCAAAATTTAAGGCTAAGCTTTTACAAGCATTTAATGAGATTAAAAAATTAACGGTTAAAAATAGTTCTACGTTATTCCAAACTTCATGGCTCCCTCTATAGGCATTTTTTGAAATATATCTTTAAAATTTATTTTCAAGAAAATATTGATTTAAAGAATAGTTTTAGCGAAAACCACAAACGAATCAACCAATTTTTCCGTTTGTTATAGTAATTTGAAATTTGAACCTCTGAACACAGTTCAGTTTGCGCTACTTAACCACTCCCAACTATTCAGATTTTGAGCTCAAAATTTAAGTTTAAATCTAAGCTTCCTAAAATTTTTAATGGGATGCAAAAATAACTGTTAAAAATAGTTGTTCGTTACTCCAAAGTCTAAAGCGGCCTCTATTGGCATTTTCAGAAATTTATCTTTATAATTTATTGTCAAGAAAATACTGACCTAAAGAATAGTTTTAGTTGAAACCGCAAATCAATCGACAATTTTTTCCGTTTTTTATGTTTATTTGAAATTTTGGACCCTAAACTTTAATGGCGCCTATCTCCTTCAGAAGACGTTTGGGACCCTTAGTTTTCTATTTAATATTGTTTGTCTTGATGTGTACTATCACCCCTTAACGTTTTGCCCAAGAGTTTAGATACACCCTGTACATGTTACGGATATAGATATCAATCATTCAAACTGACCATGAATCATTTTAAAGTTATGAAATTTACAATTTTTTGCAATGCAAAGTAATAAACTAAAAAAAAAATACCTTGAAAACAGAATTAATTTAAAATCTGGGTTAAAACACACTTAAGAATATTTTAACTCGAACCATCAATGTCATCCTGTCTCATGTAGCGCACTCATCATTCACTATTGTATCAACTCTTACAATAAATGAGTGTTATGATAAATCATAGTAAATCATAATGTTTGTGTAGCCTAAAATGCAGAATTCCTCGGGGGAGCTGTCATAAATCACAATAAAGTATAATCCTTCTGTAGCCTAAAATCCACAGTGCCTCATGAGTGCTATCATAAATCATAATAAATCATAATTTTTGTGCAACCTAAAATGCAGAGTGCATCATCAGTGCTATCATAAGCCATAATAAATCATTAGTTTTGTGCAGCCTAAAATGCATAGTGCATACGAACAGCACTTTTCCTCGCCAAAAGTAAACGATTTTAACATAAAATCAAACTGATTGTTAGTGGATTATTAAAATGTGTGAAAAATTAAATTTAAAGAATTAAAAATTAAACAATGGGATAATTTATTATATAAAGGGTAACAACGATTGAATCATATGAAATAACTCGTAAATTATTTAAAAACCACTTAGTGCAATAACATTACGGCAGATATCCGTATTTAAGTTATGACATATTGAATATGGCTACCAATATGCGCTATTATATTGCGCATACAAATACCAAAATTCCTCATGATCCGTTGAATTGTTGGAATGCCGATGTTGTAAATGACCTTCTGAATGGAAGTTTTCAGCTCAGAAATGTTTTAGAGTAATTTCTTCCCAATTGTCTTTAATGATTTTGGATAAGCTTGGCCCTTCAGATTCAGTTAGTACCAGATAAAAAATATTGATCCTGATAGTTTTTGCTGTACATCCCCTAACATGGGACACTGTTATGCAGATTTTTTTTCTTTGCTTCTTATATAGGACTTGATTAATAACGCATAAAAATATTAAATTAACTATAATTTTTTTGTCATAGAAATGATATGATTCAAGCATTTTCTTTGGAATGATCCGATTCAACTGCTCGGGGAGACTCTTTGACTACATTTAGAAAATTGTTTCTTCAGGATATTTTTAATTTTTTATCCTTTACCGAATTCGCATTGCATTTTTAATATGAAAAAGCCTATGAAGTATGAGTTACCGTATTTACTCGCAAATATGGATTTTATGTCATAGAAGTAATACGGATCAAACATTTACTTCGGAAGGATCTGATTTGGCTTCTCTGAGAGACTCTTTGACAGTATGTAGAAAATGTTTCGTTGGGATACTCTTCATCTTTTATCCTTTATGAATTTTGCGTTGCATTTTTGATGTGTCAAAGCTTGTGAATTATGAGTTATGCATAAAGCATTTTTTTCTTAAAAGAAGCCCAAGTATTTGAAGATGTAAGAATGTAAACAGGGCTTTCTAGAAAGAGTAACGAAAGTCAGAATAGTGAGTTTCGGAGAGTAAGTGTATTTTCATTCATAAAAATGATTTTTATTGCATGGTTACCTTTTCTAACAAAGTTTTTCTTAAAAAAAGCTGTGCAAAGATAATAGGTATTTTTATAAAAAATTAAAATCAGTATTTACTGGTTTACACGGAGCTTAAAACAAAGCAGTGAATTTCAATAATTAATTCTAAAGCAAAATTATTGTATTGAAACGCTTTTTATTGAGATGCAGCTGGAATTCAATTATAAAATTAGGTGTGATTTTGATAAATATTAAGTTCTTATAATAGGTTTTATTTCATTCCATTTTTAAATTCATCTTTACTTTGTGTTTTCTACTTGACTAATAAAAAATATATACATTAACAAATAAACTAATAAACTCTTTACAAATATTGATTTTCTGTCATAGAAGTAATGCGATTCAAACATTTACTTTGCAAGTATCTGATTCGACAGCTCTAAGAGACTCTTTGACTGTATATAGGAAGTTGTCTCTTGGGGATACTTTTCATTTTTTAACTTTTATGAATTTTGCGTTACATTTTTTATATGTATAAGCTTATGAATTAAGAGCTATATATAAAGCATTTTTTCTTAAAAGCACACCAAATATATGAAGATATCTGTATCTTGACCAAGTATTTAAAATAAATTGGGTTTTCTTGAAAGAACATGTCAGAATAGAGAGTTTGGAAGAATATTGTTTTTTTTTTTCATAAAAGGTTTTTTGTGGCATAGTTACTTTTGATTTAACGGATAAAGCATTTAAAAAGAAACAGTGCACAAATTATTGTTTTTTTCCTTTAACTTCAGTATTTTCTGATCTACATCCAGCTTAAATCAAAGTAATGAATTTTGATAAATAAGTCCGATGGCAAATTATTGTATTTTAACAGTTTTTATTTAGATGCAGCTGGACTTAATTAATAAAATTAGGCGGGATTTTCGATAAATATTAAATTCTTATAAAAAGTTTTTTTTTTCATTCCATTTTTAAATCTATATTTTCTTCTTATAATGGACTAATAACAAAATAGTATATCTGTAAATAAGTTATGAATTCTTTTCAAATATGGATTTTCTATCATGGGAATAATATGATTCAAATATTTTTTCCGGAATGATGTGATTCGGCTGCTCTGAGAGACTCTTAGACTACCTTTACAAATTTGTTTCTTGGGCATATTTTTCATTTTTTATACTTTATGAATATTGCGTTGCATTTTTGATGTGTAAAAGCAAATGAATTAGGAGTTACGTATAAAGCATTTTTCCTTAAAAGCATCATAAGTATTTGAAGATATAGGAATGTAAAAAGTATTTTTGAGGAAAAGTAAGAAAAGTCAAAAAGTTGTGAGTCTGGGAGAATATAAATTTTTTATCCATAAAAAAGGATATTTATTTTATAGTTACTTTTGATTTAATGGAAGAAGCACTTAAAAAAGAAATAGTTTAAAAATATAGTTTTTTTTCTTTTTTTATTAACTTCAGTATTTACCAGTTTACAACCATCTAAAATCAAAGCAATGAATTTCAATAATTAAATCCGATTCCAAATAATATAATTAAATCATTTTTATTTAGATGCAGCTGGACTTCTGTCATAAAATTAGGCTTGATTTAAAATAAATATTAAATTCCTATAAAAGTTTTTTTCATTCTATTTTTAAATTCATCTTTTCTTCTTATAATGGAATAATAACAAATAAGGTGCATTAGTAAATAAACTATGAATTCTTTGCAAATATGGATTTACTGTTATGGTAATAATATGATTCAAACATTTGCTTCGGAAGGAGCTGATTCGGCACCTCTGAGAGTTTCTCACACTATATTTAGAAATTTGTTTCTTGGGTAATTATTCATATTTTTTGACTGAATTTTTGACATGTAATAGCTTAGGAATTTGGAGTTATGTAAAAAGCTTTTTTTTTTAAAGTATTTGAAGACATAGGAATGTAAATAGGGTTTGGTTTTCTAGAGAAAGAAAGAAATGACAGAATAGTGAGTCTGGAAGACTATAAATATTTTTATTCATAAAAAAGGATTTTTACTGTATGGTTACTTTTGATGTAATGGACCAAATAATCTGAGCGAAGAAAAAAATATCAGCTTGAGCTTTAAGCCGGAAAAATTATCATCTTTATTTACACATTAACAAAATTATTCGTATTTAAAAAACCATAAATAATATACGTTATTCTTTCACAATGTGAATAAAAAAATATTTTACGAAAAAAAAAGACCCTCAAATGAGGAATTATTTTTTTCAAAACGGCCGATTATTCACCAAATGTTGTTTATCAAGATTTGAATAATATGATTTTAATTCTGTTTCAATCATACACAAATGAAATTGACCGAAAGAAAAAAAGTTGTTTTTAAATTGACCCAAGATAGAATTTGATCACCATAAATACACATAAGGAGCGATTTCAGATAAATATCAAATTCTTATAGAAGTTTTTTTTCATTCTATTTATAAATTTATGTTTTCTTCTTATATTGAACTTCTCTCTCTCCCTCTGTATATATATATATATATATATATATATATATATATATAAGTAAATAAAATATAAATACTTTGCAAATATGGATTTTCTGTCATGGGAATAATATGATTCCATCATTTTCTTCTAAATGATCTGATTCGGCTGCTCTGAGAGACTCTTTGACTATATTTCGAAAATTGTTTCTTGGGGATACATTTCATTTTTTATCCTTTATGAATTTTGCATTGCATTTTCGATATGTAAAAACTTATGAATTAGGAGTTATGTATAAGGTATATTTTTCTTAAAAGCATCCCAAGTATTTCAGGTTATAGGAATATAAATATGATTTTCTAGAAAAGGTAAGAAAAGTCAGAACAGGAGTCTGGAAGACTATGAACATTTTTCTTCGTAATTACTTACTGTATGTATGGTTACATTTGAGTTAATGGAGTAAGCATTTTCAGCTCAAAGATAAAAATAATAGCTTAAATTTTAAACCTTAAACTTTACAAGGCTATTAAGCAAAAACAAAAAAGTACAATCTTGTTGTTCATCGAAAATAAGTAAATAAGATAATTTAAATTCAAAACTGTTACAAGTGATCAATGTAACAACCATAGAAACACAAAAGATATGAAGGGATACGATAACTCGTCCCATACTTTTTTCAACATGTCCAGTGTGACTCTTTTAATCGATGCAGACACATTTGGATTCAAACAGATTTCTTCTCGAGGGGTTTCTGTAATTTCGGGAGGGGGGGGACAATGCCGTGTTCCGGGGGTGAGGGATTGCTTTTTTGGGCATTGAAAACAGAAAATTTGGTAGGATTTCCACTCCCTGAATTTAAAGCTGGGCGCAAATATGCGGATCATAAGTCCTTATAAGTAGAATCGGTAACGGTGGAACAAAAACATGATCTTTGATAAAGAGTCATTAAAAAAAAATCCATGCTGAAAAAATCACGTGAAGAGTTTTTTTAACGCCTCGATTTGTGTTTCTGAAAAGGTTCAGATTTAACACTTACAACGCTGTTTAGTTCAATAACTTTCCAGTGTTATTTATGATTTTCCAAGAACAACGAGGTTGCACTTTTTTCCCTTCATATAACACTGTGAAGTTGAGATATTCATTTATGTATCATCTGTAAAGGAAAAGTTTTTATACTTTTGTTGCACAAAATATGTAAAATATTATATAATTATGAAATATAAATTTATTTATAATTTTAATAGACACTAATTAATCATATTTATTTAGTTAAGATAAAAATTAATTTGACTTCATATTTACCAAACATACATTTTTATTTGAATAAAACTGAAGCAAAAATTATTTTCCTTTAAGATGCTTGGATTCTAAATCCGTAAAACTAAAAACGCGTTAACAATGCAGTAAATTTCGTCCAATTTTATTTTTTATACAGTATTCTAATTGTTTTAAGTTAAAGCAAAATAAGCAAAAACAATCTTCTAGTTGAAATCAAGTACAAAAATACACATAAACATTTTTCACTTTTTTAAAAAATAAACAATATATTTATTTGCAAAATACAAGCATTCTTTAAAAGAACGTAGAGTTGTAGAAGAATTTGTTTAAAAACAATTTGTTTTAATTAAAATTACTTTTTTGCTATGTTTGACAATTTTACACACATTAAGGAACTCTTTTATATTTGCGTAACATTTAATTAAAAACAAAGTAAATTACCCATTTACTAACTTAATTAACATTGGCAGAGTGTCAGTAATTTCTGAAGCTTTGTTCTAAAAGATTAAAGTGGCAAATAATATACATTTCTTCTCCGGAACATAAATATATTTCATTTTATTTTTATTTTTTCTACTGTTGAATGTAACATTAAATAGTTTTAAATGTATATATATATATATATATATATATATATATATATATATATATATATATATATATATATATATATAGAGAGAGAGAGAGAGAGAGAGAGAGAGAGAGAGAGAGAGAGAGAGCCATTATACAATACTTTTATTTAACATCTATATGAATATAGAATAAACCATAAAATAACAAACTAAAACAAATTAAGAGGACTTGGTAATATTAGAACAATTACGAAACATTGGATATGTACTATTTGGCTCGTTTTCAAGGGTAATACCAAATAGACACATTAAGTAAGATTAATTTCTAATTAAAAATAAGGATAAACTTTAAAAGGATTTCTAAATTACCCGATTAATCGTACATGCAAAATTTAATTCAATGAAAAATACTAGACATATGTGAAATCAATAATGATAGAATTAGCAAGGAGAAAAAACTTACATTATACAATCGATATATATATATACATATAATGTTTCTCATAATCTGATAATGCAATTTCAGAACTGTACTTTAGTTATTTATTGCGTAACTGTTCTAAATTAAACAATAGCTTGTGTAATTGTTTGTTATAGCTATTTATTCTGTTTTTTAATCTATTCCTATAATAATTTTAAAATATGTGATTGTATTTATTTTTTTCAGTTGTAAAACGAACACAGAACTTATTCTTCAAAACTCATGTAGATGTTTTGATAAATATTTTTAGTTAAAAAAATATTTTTAAATATATTAATATCCGAAAAGTAATTGGAAAAGTTCCCATGTCTCCCGTTTCATAATCATTTTTCTTCATAGTCTGAAGGGTTAGTCATTCTTACACCCGCGTATGAAACTAGAACTGTATAATTGCATTATGTGTGCAATTTTACTCTAGGAGAACATAATTGGTGTATGTTATCCCCGTGTTCAGGGGCTACTTTAGTCAAATAAAAAGACCCGTTCGTTAATTTTATGGAAGAAATTTATAAAGATATCTCATTTGCATTTCAATATTTTCAATGATTCTTTTATCATTTGATAGCTGAGATTGATCGTAATGCAGATTGTTTTTTACTTTTTCGATTTTGCTTGTAGATATGTTTTATTAGGGTGCCTTAGCTTTCCAAACAGGTTCCGAATGAAAATGCCCTCATATAAAATATCTGTTAACAAAATAAAAAGAAAGTAAAAAACGGACTGCATACAGATAGATCTCAGCTATCCAATACAATACACACACACACAAACACACACACACACACACACACATATATATATATATACATATTTGCTTTCAGCATGTAGAGTATTGCTACCATAGGCGCCAATGCAGCACTTAATAATTGCAACATACATATACAATCTAAAATCCATGAAAATATTTATTAAGCACTAGGTGCATAATGTATAAACATAAAAAAACCAGTAAACATTAAAATAACAATGTAAAAAAGTCACCCGCAGAATAATAAAAGCCATCACTCTTCAGCAGGCGGAATGGCTTTAACAGTCCCCTCACTATTAAAATAAAGCTTCATCAACAGGTGACAAAGTCTTGAATTAAATATGAAATGACATATTCAAAAGCGATATTAAAGATTACTTTAAAGAAATATGCTTTACTTTTAAAACGATGTAACACAATCAAATATTTACACTCAATATTTTAAATTAAATCAAAATTATCATATAAAGAAAAAGAAAAACGTTTATATTTATGGAATCCTAAATTGCATTTTGTCACCTCTTGGAAATAAGGGGCTGTGCTTATGCAGCAAGTTCATCTTTTATGCTAATAGGCAGGTACAGCGAAAGTGGGGCAATTTCTTGCATTTTATACAGTTATCATTTAGGATTTCATAAATATAAATGTTTTTCTTTTTCTTTATATGATAATTATGATTTAATTTAAAATATCGAGTGTAAATATTTGATTGCGTTACATCGTTTTATAAGTAAAGCATATTTCTTTAAAATAATCTCTAAAATGGCTTTTGAATATGTCATTTCATATTTAACGCAATACTTTGTCACATTATACGAAACCTGCTGATGAAGCTTTATTTTAATAGTGGGGGGAATGTTAAAGCCATTCTGCCTGCTGAAGAGAGATGGCTTTTATTATTCTGCGGGTGACTTTTTTATATTATTTCATACTGTTATATTAATGTTTACTGTTTAAAAAAAAGTCGTGTATACATTATGCACCTAGTACTTAATAAATATTTTCATGGAATGTAGATTGTAAATATATATATATATATATATATATATATATATATATATATATATATATATTTCAATTTCTTCCGTAGGATTAGTAGTATCCAAAGAGTATTTTCATTTGAATGAAGTAGTCTCTTAATGGCTGCTCAGTGCAATGCATTATTATCTCTCAAATGTGTTTCCTGCTGCAGAATGAGATCTTTTATATTAGACGAAGATGAACGATCAAACATACAATTATTTTCTTTATTATTCTGCATCCACATTTCTGGGAAAACCATAGAATTTAACTAAAACTGATTAGAAACAGAAGTCTTTTGCATTAACTATGCAGTTACAACATGCATGGTGGGGCACTGTAAAATTGCATTTCATTGCTCATATATAAACACCTTTTTCTAAGAGAAAATAGAATTTATATGACATTTTAAAATATCATGTTCAGATATGTTACACATCTTCCATAAAATCACAGAACTAACTGTTAATTAAATAATTACTGGAGCTATTCATTGATATGTGTAATTTGTGTCTTTTGTATAAGCTTATACAATAATAGAAGAACTCGAATTCTTTATATTCAAATTTTTCTTGCTGATACATTTAAATTCTTTTTAAAATGAAATATTTCAAGTTCTTACTAATCATCGAAAAAATATGCTTAGTTTAAATAAAACAAATTACTTACATTTTTGTATTTCAAGATGTTAATCTTCGAGTAAATACTTTATTTTTTACTAAAATGAGAGAAATCTTTAAAAGTTCTTAATTATTTACTTTTTATATATATTTATCTTTAAAAATACATTAATTACTAAATGTTTTAAAGACTAAAAGAGAAGGGGTTGGGATAATAGAGGAAATAATCTAGTTAGTATTTTCTCTCACAGACAGAAGCACTAGAAAGTTCATTATGAGGCGTAAATCAGATTGTTGGGGCTAATTTTTAGGCTAATCTGACTGACAAAGTTACCATCACTGTCATAACCCTTTCGGTTCCGAATTTGTTTTATTAATTTTAAAAAAAAATACTTTTATGTTGATAACATTAATACTAGCTATCCAAAAAGATTAATTAGTGTTTAACGAATATTTCACAGTTTGAAAGATAAAGAATGTTGTTGTTTTACGTACTATTTAATTAATATTTATATGAAAATAGGTGAAGGAAGAGTTTTTGGAGATGTTTAGAAAATTCTTTATTACAATACAATTTAACTAGTCTAGCAACTCTCTAAAATTTTTTGGGCTTTATTACGCATGATTCTTTCGGGAAAGAGACTTTTCTTTTAAATTTAAAGAGTGAAATATATCTTTAAAATATAAGAATCGCAAATGGCATAAAGAGAATATTATTCAATTGAAAGACAGGTACTATTAATAGTACACCAGACTCGAAAGGATTAAACATAAAATTAATGAACTTCGTTCTTTCATTTCTTCCTATCCCCAATTTAATATTTTATTAATTCAGGTGACTGGCCATCCCTAGTGCTACTTAAACATTTCGGGCTACGAGGTTTACTGCATGCTAATTCACCACATGACGGTACTTTGAGTTACATTCCTAGAATTCGTAAAAACCACATTCTTCATTCTACAATCCAGACCACACCGCTTAATGGCATTGACTGTGCCTGTAATTCTTGATCATCCTTAGATGAAATTTATAATCTCTATACCAAACATTGTTTTCAATATCCTGTAAACGATATAAAACACTTAATTACAAATAAGTTTTATTTATACACTTGTATAAATTCAACCATTAACTGTCAAAATTGTATAGATTTAAGTAGCAATGGTTTATTTAATTAATTTAAACTAATTTAACTAAATTTGTAAAATTGCAATTGCAAAATATTATTCAAATACATATAATTATTTGTTATATACTCTTCTAAAATATAATGCACTTTTGAAGAAAAAAGATATCCTTTGCGAGTTTAAAATCTGAAATACAATTTTCTGATTGTTAAGAAAAAGTATATTTTTTCTTATGTAAATAAATGACAAAATTGAATGATGTACATTAAACTAAACTTTTAATTAAAAGAAAGCTATCCAGCAAAATTTCTTTGATACATTTACAAATAGTGCAAAACTAATTAAAAAAAAACTACTACATGTTCTTCAAATATTGATAGATATATAATTATCTGTTATACAGTTTCCTCAAATACATTTTGCTGAAAAAAGAAATCCTTTGTAAATTTAATATCTGAAAGAAGATTTTTTAATATAGTTAATCAAAAAAATTGTCGTTTCTTAAGTAAATTAATAACAAAATTGAATGTTGTACTTAAAAAAAAAAATGAAGTTATGCAGCAAAAGTTCTTTAATTTAATTACAAAGAGTATGCATTAATGGACATTTAATTTAAAAAGAGCTCTTACATGTTCTTTCAGTATTGAGATACTTGTAATTATTTGCTATACCCCTTTCCGGCGCACTACTCTTTAAAGTTGTAATTTAAAGAAAAAAAAATTAGGCAATCTATTTAGGCCTAGAGGAGTACACAGGTATTGTTTTGTAAAGATTGCACTAACCATTTTAATTATACAGCTGTTGCCGAAGTATTAACCTTCCATAAGAAAAGCATTGATAAGCGCAGTGAGAAGAGCATTGCTGTGAAGCGCGTATTACAGTAAAACATTTACCTATTATTTAAAAAACAATAGAGTTTGATCTCTGTGGTTCTGCCATCTAGAACTCATAAGAAACATTTAAAGTAGCCATTAGAGTAGTTTTTGAAATATTCACGGAGTTTTTGTGTCTCTAAACAGGGAGAACATTAAGTGTTGCCGACCCGGCAACATTGCGCGTGAAGGGGATACTGTCTTCTCAAGTACAATGATCTATTGCTGAAAAAAGAAATCCCTTGAAAGTTTAAATCTCAAAGACGATTTTTTGATAGTTAAGGAAAAGGCTGACGTTTCAAACGTAAATTTAATTGCAAAATGATTAACAAAACTATTTTTTTTTACTTTAAATTAAACTTTTAATTAATTAAAAGCTATTCAGAAAAAAGTATTTAATATAATTACAAATAGTGTAGCATTAATAGAAATTCAATTTAAAAAGAGTTCTTACATATTGTTTCAATATTGAGATACATACAGGGTGTATCTAAACTTTTGGGCAAAACTTTAAAGGGTATAAGTATACATCAAGACAAATAATATTAAACGGGAAACTAGGGATCCCAACCGTCTTCCGAAGGAGATAGGCGCCATCAAAGTTTAGGGTCCAAAATTTGAAATGATTATAAAAACGGATAAATTTCTCGATTCGTGTGCGGTTTTCCCTAAAACTATTCTTTATGTCAGTATTGTCTTGAAAATAAATTATAAAGATAAATTTCAAAAAATGCCGATAGAGGGCGCTTGAGACTTTGGAGTAACGAACAACTGTTTTTTTTACCTTTATTTTTTGCATCTCATTAAATTTTTTTTTAGAATTTTAGACATAAACTTAAATTTTGAGCTCAAAATCTGTGGTTAAATAGCGCAAACTGAACTGTGTTCAACGGAAGTGGATAGGTTCAAATTTCAAATGATTATAAAAAACAGAAAAATTGATCAATTGATATGTGGTTTTCACTAAAGTTATTCTTTATGTCAGTATTGTCTTAAAAATATATTATACAGGTAAATTTAAAAAAATGTCGATAGACGGCGCTTTAGACTTTGAAGCAACGTGCATCTATTTTTTACCGTTGTTTTTTGCATATCATTAATTTTTTAGTTTTTAATCTTAGACATAAACTTAAATTTTGAGCTGAAAATCTGAGTCGCGGAGAGTGATTAAATAGCGCAATCTGAACTGACAAGGAAGGTCTCCATACGGGCATATTCAGAAAATTCTGAAAAAATTACAGAATGTTCTTCTCATGTGGATATATATGTTTGTAAAAAAAAATTTGGCGGTAACCCGATAGAACATTCGTAAAAAAATAATGAACATTTCTTTTATTTGGCGATTTATCATCGGTTGGCGACAAAATAAAATTTCAAAAAATAATTTTTTATGTCAAATTCTTTTTAAGGTAAAAATGTTTCATCTTGAACTTGTTTAAAGAAATTTTATTTATAAAACATTAATTTTGTCAGCTGAGTTTGTTTCGATAATATTTTTGTCATAATGTGTTTAGAAGGAAAATTAACTATGAAATTTTACGAATTAAAACAAAATTTAAATTAATTAAAATTATTTCTACCTCAAAATTAACTCCAATCTAATTGAGCTCTGTCGATTCAATTTTATTGCTATGGAAACAAAAACATCTCCGATATTGAAATGCATTACTGAAACATTCTTTATCTGGCCTTTATTTTGTCATACGCTTAAATATGTGAAAAAATACTTTTCAATATGAAAGTATTTTTCATATAAGATAGTATTTTTAAAGTGATAAAATTAAATAACTGCAGCATAAGCAACAGAAATAAGTAATATAAAATACATCTATGTCTAACTCTCACATTATTCAAATTTAAATTTATGAAATACTATTATTTATTATTTTTTATTAATCGTTATTTTTTTTATCTAAATAAATGTTTTAAAAGCTTAGACTTAAATTTTGAGCTCAAAATCTGAATCGTTGTGAGTAATCAAGTAGCAGAAAATTGAAATGTGTTCGTAGGGTGGGCAGGGTAACATTTCAACACCTGAAGACAGTTCAGTTTGCGCTTCTTAACTTCTTGCACTTCTTCAGTTTGCGCTTCTTCTAAAGATTTTCTGATAATTAAGAAAAAATATGTCCTTTCATACGCAAATTAAAAACAAAATTGTATGTTGTACTTTAAAATAAGCATTTAATTAAAAAAATATCATGCAAAATTTCATTAATATAACTACAAAGTGTAGCATTAATTGACATTTATTTAAAAAGACAGGTCACACATATTATTTCAGTCCAATAGATTATATGTAATTAATTTCTCTTGTCCAGTATTTATACACAAAATGAAACAAAAAAAAATGATTCACAACTATTAAAGGTGACGCATTAATCAACAAGATCCAATTATAGGAGCACATCCATTCATATCCAATAATTTATTAATATTATGGAATTAAGGTTATGAAGCTCAAAGCAATTCAAGATACTTATACCAGATTATCAATGGATGATTGCCTACGGAGAGAGATCAAGCATTGTGAACGATGATATTGATAGTGATTATAGCATATGAATAGTAATGGCCGATTTAAGATGCATTCTATGAATATTATATATAGACAGTTTCACACTACACTGACTTGAAAGTAGGTAGACTATAAAATACATCATATATGTACAACGGATTGTAATATTACCTTTTTAAATGCACTTAGCAATAATGTACAAAATAAATGAGATTGATTGTGAAAACGTACTATAGAAAAACGTAAAGCGAATAAACTCTTATCTAATAAAGTTTTACATGTTAATGATATGTGAATAAGAAAAAAATATTTATTTTATTCTATAAACACTGTATTTTCGTAAATAAAACTTTTTTAAGCGCCAGTACGCTCAATAAATTTGGTAAATAACACTTAAAATTTATAAAATATCTTTAAAAAAAGTTCTTTGCTTTGTAAAAAAAAAATTGTTAGATGGTGTATGCATTTTGTTTTAGTTTGGTACTTTACATGAAGCAATTAATGTTACAATATGCATTCAAAATTTTCTATTATCTCGAACTACATTCAATCATTAACTGGCAAAATCTTATACAATAAAGTTACAGTGATTTCCTATGGAAATATTTGATCTAAAAGAAGATTTCCAGACTATTAACTAAGTACGAACTTATGAATACTATTGATTCCTTTAAAATAACACTTATTAATACTACAAGCAGATCTTACCTGAAATTCTGTGTTACAGAATTTAGGTGAAAATCTTTTTTTTAATACACATTTCTTTATATTCTACATTTATTTATGTATGGTGTATAAAAAGGCTTAATTTGACTAGTTATTATATTTATATGTAAATATTAGATTTGTGAATATTTGACATCCAAAATTATTAAATGTATGGAAATCTAATTTATTTCAAAATTATAACGAAGTTGTAGTCAAAGTGGGAAAACTTTACCCACACTAGAGTAATTTTCTTTAAATAAATCTATGTTTGTTTTATATGTATATGATTGTATGCTTGTTGGAATTTACAGAAACCACTATAAATTACTTTTTAATTATCTTTAAAAAACTTTTCAAATGTCCAGATTAGTATACAATAATAATTATTATTGTATTTATATAGTATTTTATGGACAACCGATGTTCATATCATAGTAGTAAGAAATTATGTTGATATAACAAGAATACATTGCAGTTTAAACGCGCCTTTGCTACACATAATATAGAACCACAATCAGCATCGTCGTCTGTAATGTTTCATCAATCTGGATAGGTAATGCTCTATTGATAAATTGGTATTACCATCGAGAATTGCTTTGAGCTTTATAACCTCATTTCCTGAATGTTAGTTAATCATTTGCAATAGAGAGATGTACTCCAATAAATGAAATGTAAATATAGCACTTTTAATAACATACTTCTTTAGTAATTCGACTTTAAAGGCAAAGGTTACTTCACCGTATTATAAAAAAGTATTAAACTCTTTTGCTTAGAGAATTATAATCAGAATAGAATTATATTGCAGTTATATAACCGTTTTTAATAAAAATTGTCACATACTAGACAGTTTGTCGAAATTTTCAAACGCTGAACTAAGAACATCACAAGGATATTTACATTAACAAAGTAAATTATGCATCATTATAAAGTTTTTCAATTTGCTAAAAGCTTTATTTTTATATTAGACTCACACCAGCAGATAATAGGCATATTAACCACCAAAATTTCATGATTTTACTACATATTTTCATTAAATGTCTGTTTAACTTACTTTTTCTTTGTGTATGTTATTTATTTATTTGTTTATTGATGAATTTTCAATTTCGGAATGGAACATTACTATAAAAGAAATGCTGAAATGTTTATAATTTTTTAAGCGCAAATCGGTAAATCTTTTGCAGTCGGGTTCATGCGATAGATTAAAAAGTAATAATAAATAAAAACCTAAAAATGTATAGATAAAACTTAAAATTCATTTAAAATGCGTTTATAAGAGTATTTCTTTAATATTAATCAACGAAAAAAGTAAATGCCAACGGCATTTTGAAATAAAAACAAATGCAGTATTTTTTTTTTCGGTTTTCCTATACCCAAAATTATATTACATTTACTCATGAACAAGTTTTTGTTTAATTAGATGGATATAGATTTGCACACTACAATAATTCAAACATTACTGTGACATACAAAATAAAATAGGCGCAGATTAAAAAAAGCAAATATCTCTATCTTACTCTACAACAACTTATTGCAAAAGTAAGTTGCAGATAACAAAGGATTAAAAATAAGCTCTAATTTTAAAGGATGTATATATATCTTTTATGGGGTATCTACATATGTTAATGAGCCCAAACTTTGCTTTTCAATAGCTATATTCAAGTTCGATAACATCAATAATTTGCACATCCTTCGATTAGCCTAATCTAAATTTGCATAATTTTCATGCAATTAGTTTTTGATAAAATAATAATTTTTAAATGAACATATTTTTGGGGTTGTACCCAAATTGAAGTGTGGTACTCGATTATTGAAATGCTACAGGATGATTACATAACTTCTATTCATTTATTATTTCTTACCAATATGACCATTTCACTCGCTTAATAAGTTTCTTCTATTTTCATCTCAAATATTTCAATTAATTGAATAATATATATTCGTATAAATATATATGCACATATATTTAAATTGCGCTTTTCGGTACACCTTAAATGGCATTTTGAAGTTATTTTTAATGATAATTGGACAAGCACGTGATAAAAAATTTAAAATTAAAAATTTGTTTAAAGTAAGATACACTAACAATAAATCTATAAAAAATATATTATCTTATTCACATCTTTTAATATTAATTTAATAATTCATATAAGGTACCCTGGGGTAATAACGCCACGTTAAGGTTCTACCAATTTTCACGGCTTAGTTTTAGATTGTATTTTTCAAACAAATATAGGATCTGATACAGCAACTCATTGACTATCAATATAAAAAAAAATAATTTAACAGATATGTATTCATAAAATGTAATAGCGTGATTTCTTGACCAATGCTATTTGGCGTTATTACCCACCTATATGGGTAATAACGCCATGCAAACAAAACTATGAAATAAGATGGAATAATTGCATGTAGATAGCCCAATTCTAAAAATACAAACTCTACAAACTTAGAAATTGACAAATTGCATTCTAAGCTATTGAAAATGTTCAATTTTTTGTGAAAGTGTCAGAAAAATAAAGGTGTGGTGTGGGAGGGGGGGATGAGGCAAAAGAATATCAGACCATGAGCTTCTTTTTGTTTAAAAAGGACCGCTTAAATAGAAATATGAGAAACATTGCACAGTTTTAAGTGTGTTTATTTGAATCAGTATTTAGGATGTAGCTCGGCCACTGTAGGGAATCAACCGGGGTATTAATGCCAAGGATTGGCGTTATTACCCCGTTATAGTTATTGCGCAGTACATTTTAAATTACAAATTACCTCGAGAAGATATCCAAAATCTTCAACAACATTTTAAAAGTACATGAAATGCACTACAAATTTATGTAATTAACAAAGTATTTCCGGATAAAAAGATAGTCTTCACATCACAAAACGTATCTCGCAAATTTTAGATCAAGCGTTAATTTTAGTTGTTTGTAAAAACAATAAGACCTAAAAATGAAACAAATTAACTTGAAGCTCTTTTTTGCGATTTATATGACTCAAAACCCTTCTGCGCAGAGCACATGGGTGTCATTTATCTGATTATTTCATAAATATGCAAAATATAAGCACTTGGCGTTATTACCCCGCCTGGCGTTATTACCCCAGGGTACCTTAATATGTATTTTTAAGGGGTCTTATGCCTTTTAAAATCGTTGAAAACAACAAAAACATTTAAAAGTCTGAATTTGTGTATCTTCATTAATTTTCTATGTACAAACATGAAATTTTGACTTTTGATTAAACAGATTATACTTTTTAATATAATACTACTAGGTACTGACTAGCCTTTTACAGAATGTGTGTATTTTTTAAATTAAACAGCTATTTTTTCGCTCTGTAAGTGGTTTCACGCATGATATTTCAAGAATATATGTATGGATTGTTATGAAATTTCATGCATATAATAAGTACATTTTTAAAAATGACCCAATCTTAGATCAAAATTATTTCATTAATTATGAAAACGAAATATTTTTGTTAAAAAAATGCCTTTTTTAATGAGTAAAAACAGTTATTACTAATATTACCTTTCTAAAAACTAGAAAGTAGATAATTTTAAACATGTCTCCTTAATATCTATATCTAATTACATAACAATCTATATATACGTTCTCAATATATCGCGTGCGCAATGACGTAAAAAAAAAAAAAAAAAAAAAAAAAAAAAAAAAAAAAAAAAACAGTATTTTTAATTTGAACAATACACAAATTCCGTGAAAGGTAACCGAGTTGTTAATGATAGCATATTCCAAAGGACAATCTGTATCTTTAATCTACAATAAAATTGTCACTTTTATACGTAAAAAGGTCTTGAAAGTAAATCAATTCTAATTTTGAATTTTTTCGCTAATTTTCGTCGCATTTAAAACGTACAAGATCCCTTTATTGCAATTTCAATGTAAATATATTTGAGTATTTAAGTATTATAACCACTCACAAAATTACCACATTATGATTATAATTTCAAGAGGTATTCCTAAAAATATGAAATTCTAATATAATTTTCGAAATTCTAAATTTTGAATGTTTAAAACTCAAAGGCTTATCATTCAAATTAGTAGAAATTTTGATTACATGCATAATTTGAACTGAAGATTAGAAAGATGGTATCTAAATTGAAGGTTGCCATTTTAAAAAATAAAATTTGGTTTAGAAATGGCTTGTAGATGGATCTCTTAGCAAATTTCATAGTAGACTTTATTTCCAATCGATTAATTTCAGTAACTTTCTTCTAGAATAATTAGTTTCAGCTATAATTTCATCAGATTTTACGTGAACAAAATCTCTTATTTCATTTGAATGCCTGCATTTGGTCAGTTTTGTGCGTCTTATTAGCTAATACTGCTTTGTACTATAACACTTCATATTTTATACTATTATTTTTAAATTATTATATCTATAATATTATTATTATAATACTGTATACTATAATGCTTTCATAAATATGAAAATATTGAATAGAATTTTTTTTATCTTAGCGCACAGTACTTCGATATAGATAAGCATTCATTACATTAAAAATATATTAGATTTTTTTCTAATGAAGCTGTTTAAATTTAATTAATATTTAAAACTTAACAGATGTACACAAACTTAAGCTATTTAAAGCGGTTTATTAAAAATATACATATATCTCCAATCATCACGCCTGTTGCTGTAAATATTTATTTAATTTATTATTATCCTGTAAATTATGTTATAAAGCTCAAAGCAAGTGTAGGTAGTTATGCGAATTTATCAATGGAAGATTATTTACCAGATAAACACTGCGAAAGATGATTTTGATAGTATTATGTCTTATGAATACGAATGGTCCACTTAAGGCGCAATCAACTAATATCATATAGAGAGAATTTCATGTTATATTAATGCCAAAATGTATAAGATCTAAATTATAACACCTTTTTAATACTCTGTAAAATTTAATTTCGGACTAAATATGACAAATGTAGTTTGTTATATTTCAAATATGTTTACAACCGTTCTCGTATTTTAGTTTTAACAAATAAATAAAAAAATAAATAAATTTTAAAATCAGGGGATAAATGTGCTTTGTTAGGATAATGAATGTAAGTACCATCACAAATTTGCCAAATTTTATGCTTTTTTATTATCATAAAAATTTAAAAGAATTTTTTGACTTTTCGAATCAGAGTTCAATGTTTAAGTAGGAAGTTTTTTTTATTACATTTTTGTGGTAAGAATAAAGTGTAAATGTTGGCAGCTGTGCCATCATATATTTTATTTCTGATGTTAACATCCATTTTCTCTACAATTTTCGAAGGATTCTGCAAAGTAGATTTTACACAGTATACTTATTTCTCGTAAATACATTTCTTGATTTAAAAAAAATACTACAATTAATGTGAAAATAATGAAAAAGAGTTTCAGCAAATCATTTCAAAGATTCTGATGAAAATTTCGCCTTCTGGATATGCGATCCTTCATTTTTCTTTAATAATTTTAAAACACTGTTAAATCTGGGGACTTAAAAATAAGTAATTTGTACTAAAAAATGAGTGCTTTTCTATCTTATAATAACTTCGCGTATGTAACTGTTAAATTTGTGAAACGAATGTACTGCTTTTCATACACTACTGGCCATTAAAATTGCTACACATGGAAGAAATGCAGATAACGAAATGGTATGCATTGAACAAATATATTATGAAAGAAATAACAAGTGATTAAAATTTCAAGAAATTTGGGTGCATAAATCCTGAGAAATCAGTACCGAGAACAAACATCTCGCACAGTTATTAAAGCACTTATATGCTTCGGCATTGAATGGATAGCATGTACATATACAGATGTTCATGCAGCTTCAACAGGATGCCACATTTCAGCAACCGTAGTGACTGGCGTATGGTTATGATCCAGTCACTCGGCGACCTTTGACCAAACGTTTTCTATTGGTGAGAGATCTGGGAAACGTGTTGACCAGGGAAGCAGCCGAACATTTTCCGTATCAAGAAAGTTCCGTACAGTTCCAGAAACATGCGGTCAGGCATTATCCTGCTGAAACGTAGGGTTTTGCAGGTCTCGAATAAAGGATAGAGCCACTGTTCGCAAAATATCACAAATGCAACGTGCACTGTTCAAAGTACAGTCAAGATGACCGAGACTTGTATCCAATGGCACCCCCACCATCACGCTAGGTTATGAGCCAGTATGATGATAATGAATGCACGCTGTGAATGTTCGTTCACTACGCGAAACACGAATGCGACCATCATGATGCTGTAAATAGGATTTGGATTCATCTAAAAAATGACTCCTCGCCATTTGTGCACCAGGTTCGCCCTTGATCACACCATTGAAGGCGTGATCTATGATGCAGCTTCAAGGGAAGTCGCAGCCATGGTCTCCGAGCTCAGAGTCCATGCTACTGCAAACGTCGTCGAACAGTTCGCGCAGACGCATTTTGTCTAGCACATGACCCGATTTCTTGACTCAGGTCACGTGACGTAGCAGCACAATCCTTTACGGCCATACGGATAACATGTCTGTCTTGTCGGCTGCTAGTGATAGGGGGCCGTTGAGATCCCATACGGCATTCCGTATTACGTATCCTGAATTTATCGATTCCATATTCTGCGAACAGTCATTGGATCTCGACAAACGCGAGCAGCAATACTGCGATACGATAAACCGCAATATTGGTGGACTACAATTCGACAATTATCAAAGTCAGGAACATGCTGTTTCGCATTTGTCCTTCTTACACGAGGCATCAAAGCAATTTTTCACCAGGCAATAATGCTCAAATGCAATTTCTGTGTGAGAAACCGGCTGAACAACTTCCTCATTTAAATGCATTGTAGGTGTCGCTACCGCCACCTGCTTTGTCAGAATGCACTGAAAAGCTAATCATTTGCATATCACAGCATCGTCTTCCTGTCGTTTAAATTTCTCGTCTGTAGCATGTCGCCTTCATGGTGTAGCAATTTCAATTCCCAGTAGTGTAGTCTCAACATTAGTTTAAAAATCCATCAGATTCTATTCTTCAGATTTTGCATCCATGATTCCATTTTCAGATTTTCAGAAATCCATCAGATTTTTTTTTTCAAGAAAACCGTGGTAAAAGTTTTCTTCGAAAATAATGTAATGTGAATGAGTAAGTATGTACGCAATTTGCTGATGTATTCTTCCGCGCTTAAGGTTTTACTTCTGTGAAGCCTCAAATAGACCTCGTCCTGAGCCCTCGTTTGGGATAATCTAAAATGACTGGCCGTAGACATACAACGTGACGAGATAATTTACAGAAATTCCGCACATTGTCGTGATTTCTAATTGCTTCAATTCTAGCTAAAAACTGTTTTTTTTTAGATTTTAATAAAAGGATCTAGGAAAGAAACTATGCTTTGCAGACTTGCTTTCCTTGTCTTAACAGTAACTCTATGGAAAGCAAATTAAAAAAATATTTAAAAGTACACGCTTTTCCATGGTTGATGCCGTAAAAATTGAAAACGTACGGTATTTATATACCCGTAAAATGGAGTGAATAGAAACAGTGGGGTGAAAAGGAACGAAACTTCCCAGTCATACAAATAAATTCATTATAAATATATGTGATGATATTTTTAGTTGCTAATTTTTTATAAGAAGGTAATAACATTGGGAGTTGGGAAATTAATTCAGTTTGCCACGTTGGCACCACTTTTTGGGTACATAAAAAAACTGCAAGTGGATCCTCAAAAACCTCATTTTTTTCAACGTCTTCAAAACTTTGTATGTAACTGCAGTAGATTTCGTATTCTGAACCTAAGAGTAGGATTTTTTAATTCATGATAGACTTGTAAACGATATGGTGCATTCAATTTTACTTATTTCGAAACTACATAATGAAATAGTGAAAAATGGCTTGTAACATCAGAGGTTTAAAATTTACAGGGTGAATCGGAACACGTTTTCTCTCATGGTTTTTTTCTATACAGTAATAGTTTCATGTAATACCTGAAAACATATGTATGAATATGTATTGTAAAAATAACTTGCTTCTTCTAATTACTTGAAGGGTTTAAAGGTGGCAAGAAATTACTTAGTAAAACAAAAAAGTCAACGCCCAATCCAAAAGACATGGAACGCACAGTAAAAGAATTTAAAAATGGCACATTACTTAAAAAACATGCACGGAATTATTCTCTAACACCCACAACATTGCATAAACACCTGAATATTTGAAACTAATTAAAAAAGAGAGGGATGCAAACAATACTAAAAACTGGGGATGAAGGCGTACTAGTAGATCGTATTAATACATGCAGCGATTGAGGCTACTCAATAGATTCACTTACCTAACGACTACTAGTAAAGTATAGCACAGAACAGAGCTGAATTTGTATTAAATTCTACTTCTGGAATTCGAATACAGTTTTTTAGAATAAATTTTTATTTTTCTTGAGTTCAGAGTTGTTTTCTGATTTTTAAAAAGGCATATCTTTACTTGTATATAAAATAAAGGCTTGGTTTGATAGTAACTACACGTTCCTATTCTTCCCTTATCATTATAACACATTTTTATTAATCCTATTAAAGATTTAATCAAAATAAATAAAGATTACAACATTTGTTCTGATTCACCCCAGTCTGCGGGATGAATCGCAACACCATTAAAAAAATAAAATGTATGTATATAAACAGTGACAAATGTTACGTTTTTGCTTAAAAAGTAAAGAACAAAACGAGTTTTCTAACAAAAAATAAAAGAATTAAAAAATCAGTCATTGCTTTTTCTAATGTTAAAGTTGAAAAGTTCTCCGATTCACCCCATATTAAGGTATATATAAAAATTTTTAATAAATATTAATAAATGTTAAATTTAATCGTCTGCTGTTGCCACCGTTAAAAATATCAGTGGTACGCACAGACACATTTGTTTTTTACCGTATATATACTCTATTTACATATGCTAAAACATTTCAATTTAAGAAAATAATCTTTCGGTAGGAAATAAGTAATAAATGAAAATTTTTTTAAACAAAACAAAACAAACAAACAAAAAAAGGACATATCTGAAACAGAAAAATATAATAGATTTTTCAGTCAATGAAATATTACAAATAAGATTAATTTCGCAAATCTAATAGAATTTACATGCAAAATTAACAAAGATACAAAGCTATTGAAATAAGTACATCTATGTTTCATTTCTTGGAATATATCCTTGAATTACGATTGATTAATAAATGTCCTGGAACACAGATTATAAAACTCAAATCAATTCAAGATGGTTATACCATTTATTAGTAGAACATTAACAAATGATAGAGAGGAAATAAGAAGATAGAGAGGAAGAGAGGTTGCTGATTCTGAATGGTAATGCCACGTTTCGATATAAATTGTTGTATAGACAGAATTTCATACTACTGTGGTCTAAACATCTGCAGGCCATAAAAATCTATATAAATACAATCTTATCACTTTTAATATCACTTTTAAATTCCAATCTGTTATTATTATATGGAGATGTTTCAAGCTGCTGTGTTAACATAATCTGGACATTAAGGCCTAAAAACCCTAAAGGCCCTAAAGAACATGTAAATACCTAAAATTTATCAAGATTACCTAAAATTTATCAAGATATCAATATTTTTATGCTATCATTTGAACACTCTGTTTGCATATCTAAAAGAAAGTTCAAATGAAAAAAAATATGTTTTTCAGTATGTATATATATAATTTATATTATTATTACATCCTCTGTTTTTAAATTTTTTGAAAATTACTAAAGATATTTCTTATTTTTTTTTTTATTTTTATATTTTTTTTCTCTCTAATTTCCGACTTCGATTTTTATACAATGGGACCTGGTCTATTTTTATGTAAAGGGATAACTGTTTAAATAAAAACAGTTTTTTCCTTCTATTATCAACTTAATCCACTGTAGTTTGGTTGCATACAAATAAATATTCGGTTTGTCCCAAAACCCTAGTTTAAACACATAAAAAATACCGTTTTATGTTTTTTTTTTTTAATAAAAAAGCGAAAGGTTTTTTCCAACCCTGTATTAAATATAAATATCGTAACTTGTACGATTATGTTTTTATAGTTAAATAATTTTTTGCATTATTTCATTGTTTTTAGCAAATATAGATGGCAACACTAATGCTTTAGCAGTTAATCTGCATTTATCTATCTTACAAATTTATCGATATCAATCGATTCAATTAATTCTATAATTATAATTTAAAAATTGTAGTTAGTATTGAATAGTTTAACTATTTTTATTATGTTAAAAATTTTTTTGTCTACTTATGTTTTGTAATTAATTTTGATAATAGTTATTTAAATATCTAATATTAATAAAAACTATTTTACTACTTTAACTTGCACTTTAACTGTCTAATGTGACTGAATCTAAAATTGTATTGCTATCACATGGTCGAAATTGTTATTTGTAAGTTAACCTATTATATAATTTAATTTGTCTAATTATTTCCATTTGACATGATTTATCTATTTAATTTAATCAATATCAATCCAATTATATTATTATTTTCTTTTTCCTGTTCTCAATGGACATAATGGTTGAGATTGACAATTGTAAGTTACCTTTTTCAATATTCAATTACAGTTTAATTATTTTTAAATTTTTTTCTTTGAAATAGTTTTTCCATTGCAATTATTATATTGATAATTCTATTATGGTCTTATTATTTTTCTAATATTTTTCTTTGAAATGAGTTCTCATTTGGGATTAATTGGGCAATATGGAAATTATATCCTGATTTCCATTCAGAAATTAATCGCTATTAATGTGGCTATTTAGTATTGCCCTTGATAACGAGCTAAATACCACATTTCCAATTTTATTTCTAGTTCTGACAACTCCTCTGTATGATATAATTTGGCATTAACAAATTTTTACAGTAATTGATGTTGATTTGTAGTATTATCTAATGGTTATATATATATATATATATATATATATACTGAAAGATTTTTTTACTTATCTTTAAAACAGAAAAATATGTTATGTGTAAATATCTAAACATTTTAAATATATTAGATTTTTCTGCCAATGAAATAGTTTAAATACAGTTAATTTCTCAATTATGATAATATTTTTACGAAACATTAAGAAAGATACAAAGATATTAGTCATGGTATAGTTCAATTTGATTTTTTCAAGTATATACATGAATTGAGAATATTAATTAATGTTTTGGAAATGAGGTTATAGAGCTCAAAACCATTCAAGGTGTTTATTCCAGTTTGCCATCATAACATTAAATAATATAAGAAATAAGATATTACAAAAGCGGATGTTGATTGTTGTGCTATCTTATGAATGTAATGGCACGTTTAAAAAGCAATATATTAATAATACATAGAGATACTTTCATACTTCTATAGAATAAACATGAGCCCGACATAAAATACTATGTGAATACAATAAGATGTATTACTATTATAATTCTATTTATGTTATTATTTAAATTATTGTTTTCATATGAACAAAATAGTCCAATTTAAGGAAATTATCTTTCGGGAAAAAATAGTACTTAAAAATATATAAAATGCTTTAATAATAATAAAAAAAAAAACTCTATTATAGTTGGTCGATATCGAAACTAGTTAAGCATAGAAGATTTTTTGGTCAGTGACATAGTTTAAATAGAATTAATTTCTCAAATATAATATTTTATTACGCAGATTGAATGAAGATACAAATCTATTGAAAGTGATATATATACATTTAATTTATTCAAGTATATACCTGAATTACGATCGACTAACTAATGTCTTGGAAACGAGATTATAAAGCACAAAGCAATTCAAGATGGTTAGAACATTAACAAACGAGAGAGATGAGGCACTAAAAAAGATGATGCTGATTGTGGTTCTACCTTATGAAAGGTAATAGCACGTATAAACTGCAATTGCTGTGTAGAGAGAATTTTATACAACTATGATATGAACATCTGCAGGCCATGAAATACTATATAAACACAATATTATGTTTTATTATATAGGCTGGGTATTTAGAAAATCTTTTGAATTATTTAAAATGAATTTATTATGATTTAAATCATTTTCAGCTTGCAAAACGCCACATGGATATATAACGAACATTGATATAATTACGAAAGATTGCTGTGGTATAGGTAAAACTATGCAAATGTGACTAAAATTTCATTACATTGACGAAATAAATGAGAATATATGTAAATATATGTTTACAGCTATAAAATTTAAATTTGACTAATTTCACAAATCAGATGTTTACACATAAAATTTATAAATAATCGAATCAACTAAAGGGATTGCATTTCTTGACAAATTAAATATTTTTTCAACCATTGTTATTGTTCTTCTAAAATTGAGGTTATCAAGTTCAAAATAATTCAAGTTTGAGATACCTGATTATTACACAAGATAACTTTAAATTCGTATTCAATTTTATTAAAATTAATTTTACTATATTTCTATCTATTTAAATCGGTACTACTGCGTTAATTAGTCGACCAAAAAATTATCGACAAACTATAAGATTAAATGCCAATAATGGATGATCATGAATGTCACATTCAATGACATTAAATGCGATACATATGTTTAAAACATCATTAACAAATTTTTACTTCGACTTTTTATTTGTATTTTTACTAATATTCTATTAAATATTCATTTTTTTGGTATTTAAATTAAAAATTTTGTCAAAATATATAATTTGGCAATTAGTTTGATGATTTGTATACTTTGGGCGAAATTGGCGTAACCAGGTTAAATCCAGGTTAAATTACCTTTAAATCTTTGTAAGTATTTAAATTAATTTAAATGCATTGTCAGAAAAACTTGTAAACATATATTAATGTATTCTTCATACTTTAACAAACAATTTCCGTATTCCTTGAAAATATGTTTTATCCGTGAATTCTTCCCGAAGATCTGAGCCGAAGAATAAAATCGATAAGTTCACCTCATGTTACATCCTTTAATTTCCAACTGTCCACATTTTTGGAAGTAATCTTTCTGATACAATGTGCCCCAAGTACTCACTATAAGATTATGTTATAAAACAGATCTGCCAACTTCTACGCCTTTTTAAATCGTATAAAGATGTTTAAAACCACAAATGCTTTTTAGTAAAATGAATCTCATATTTGTTCAATGTTATGTACTGCACTACATATTGTAAATTGTTAAGAAAAGCTGTATCAAATATGTTTATTTGACTGTAAATGGGCGTATAACTTGGCAACCATGTATTATATTGAACGGAATTTCAGCTTATAGCAGATTAAAATTATAATATATTTCAATAAAATTTCATGAATATGCTAAACTTACTTCAGTATGATAGGGATTCAGAACTGCGAAATTTAGATAGTTTAATGAAAGTGTGATTAATTTGCGAAATTTTCAACGCATACCTACAATTATCAAAGTTTCAAATCTATTCAAGGTGATACATTCATCATCAAGATCCATTTATCAAACAACATCGCTTAATAACAAATGATTTATAAATATCCAGGAAATGAGGTTATAAAACTCAAAGTAATTAGAGATTTTATAACTTATTATGAATGGATTATTGTGAACTGAAAGATATGAAGTGTTATGAAGGTGATATGGATAGTGGTTTTATCCTGTGAATAGTAATGGCCCACTTAAACTGCAATCTGTGAGCATTATGTATAGACTGTTTAATATGTTGATGATAGAAATACACTGGTTTCCAAAAATTAAAGAAAAATCACAAAAATAGCGATAATTCAAAATATTACATGTAGATTTTAATGAAAATCAGCCACAATTTACAACGCATAATAAGGTATAAAATAACATGAAAAGAAATTTCCAGACAATTATGGTGTTTCAAAAAATAGCATAATTATAAAATTAACAAAATCAGTTTGCCAGTTTGATATAGGAAAAATACCTTTAATATGCCATATGATCACCTCTTGTAGCAATACAGCACATACAGCTATGTGTCATACTGTCAATTATGCGGTCGATGAGTTCGCTGGGAAGTAAGGGCCAGTGCTCTTCCAAAGCAGTTGTAAGCGTGGCAAGGGTCAGAAGAGGGGTATTGAGAGAAGCGACACGTCTCCCTAAAGCATCCCAAACATGCTCGATGGGATTCAAGTCCAGTGATCGAGCCGGCCATTCCACTCGCTGAATTGTCTGGTGCTGAAGATAATTTTCCACGATGCTAGCCCTGTGTGGTCTAGCGTTGTCATCCTGTAACAGGAAATCATTACCTATTGCATAAGGTCGCACATAAGCATCAAGGATGTCATCTCTATAGACGTGAGCATTTACGGTTCCATGTGGAAAGATATGAAGGTCTGTGTGTCCACCCAAAGAGATACCACCCCAAACGCAGACACTGCCTCCTCTGTATGAATCTCTTTTACGAATGTTTGATGGATGATAGCGTATTCCCTGTTCTCTCCAAATCAAACAACGCCTGCTATCGCTTTGGAGGCTAAACCGGGATTCATCCGTGAAGAGAACACGCCTCCATTGATCAACCGTCAAGTGGACATGTTGACGTGCCCACATCAAACGTTCCCTCCAGTGACGTGAGGTGCGCGGCACACAAATTGCTAGCCGCCCCGCGTAAAGTCCACCTTCATGAAGCCTTCTACGCACAGTAGACATTGCCATCAACCTTCCAGTGGCTGCAGCAAGGCAAGATCTAAGGTGAGATGGGGTTGTGGTTCTATTCCTTCGTACACATAACCGCAAATATCGGTCATCGGCGCTTGTCAAAACCCTTGGTCGTCCTTCACTGAACCTTCTTGAACCTGGACCAGTGGTTTGAAATTGTTGCCAAAACCTATGAACCACCAAAGGACTCACATTTAGCCATCTAGCCATCTCTGCCTGATTTTGTACTGCCTCCTATCGCCCAATAGCTCTAAATCGCAGTTCTGCGGGCAAATGATGCTTCGAGGTCATTGTAATGAATCGGCTATCCTAGATTTATAATATCACTATCACAGCGACAACTGCAGCCTTACTCTCTAACGTGCATTTTTATGTGCCTCACGGATGACACAATGCGATTGCAACGCCACTAATGTGCATTTGGTATTTTCATTCAGCATCTTTTATTTAACAATGTATGCAAATTTCATACGGATTGCTCTCTTTTTGAACGAGTTATCGCTATTTTTGTGATTTTTCCTTAACTTTTGGAAACCAGTGTATATTCTGGATATAAAATGTAAAATATATAGCATAATCTATACAAATTTATTTTGAACGATTTTCTTTCATTAAAAATATTTGTAAAAAACAGTTTCAGACTAAAAAAATGAAAATATATATTTAAATTAATGGTTTCAAATATTTATAATAAATTTTGAATAACTTACGTAATCAAAATTAAACATCATCAGCAAACCTTCAAAACAGGGGTAATAAAATGTGTTTAATTTCTAAAATCTGAAATCCAGACACATAACTATAAGATTTCAAATCTATTAAAGGTGGTCCATTCTCAATCAAGATTCAATTATCGAACTACATCTCTCAATAAAAAATGATATTTAAATATCCAGAAAATGTAGTTATAAAGTTTAAAGTAATTAGAAATGTTTATAACAGATTATTAATAGATAATTGCGCACTCAGACGCATCAAGTGTTAAGAACGATGATATTGATAGCGAGTAGATCCTGTGAATAGTAATAGTCCACTGCAAAAGTCATGTGTGAGTATTATGCACAGAGAGTTACGATGACAGAAAGGCCGAATATCACATAAACGTGCATTTTAGTGTCTGAGACCTTTATTATTGATTTTAAGCAGATAAAATGAAAAATTTTATTATTATTCTTTAGAACTATTGTTTTAAAAATCAATTAATCAAAAAATATGATTTTATTGCAATTTCATTATTTTTTAGAAAATTTTAAACCTCAAAATCATTTTTGTGACAGTATCCAGGACCAAAAGTCTATATATAAAGTACGTTTTCTTCTAACAAAAATAAAATAATATTTAAAAAAATGGCTAATTATTGTAAAAAAAAATTGTTTTCAAAGGAAAATATTTTTTTTTATTAATTTTAAGTTAATTATTATGCGTGAGTAATTAAATTGTATGTATCCAAGTCTATCCATCATTTTCGTGGCACGCGAAAAAAACTTCATAAACGGTCAAATGATGGTACTACTATTTATTTTAACAGCATTTTGGTGATTGGAAACCTACATTAAGCACCTGTGGCAGAAAAAGTTTGAAGAAAATAAAAAATATGTCAGTGGTAACATTACTTTTATTGTTTATATGCTATGCGTACGTTTATTGCCTGTCATTTTAGAGATGCTTAAAAAATAAAAAAATATATTATTTTAAAATTTAAAATAAAGTTTTATTTTAATACAGAATGTGAACCAGAAGAAAGAAACGTGCCGATGTAGGCTTTACGAAGCACGCTTTTAATAACAGAATGAATTATTGGCGATCCGTCATTTTCCCGATGGTCATTTTCGTGACGTTTTAATGAAATATTTTAATAAAATTTTAAAATTACTTTTATGGAATTTTTTTTATAATTTTTTAAAAAATTTATGAAATTTCTCTGCCAAACTCAGAATGTCTAAGATAGACTTATTCGGAATTATTTTAAAAAACTGAAACTCATACATAGAGATTGGAAAAAAAATCTTTCCAAAATGCACGTTTATATGATATTTAGCCGAAATATCTTTAGCCATGAAATGCAAAATATATAGAATCATTTATACAAAGTATTTTGAACGACATTATCTTAAAAAAAAACATTTATAAAAAGTATTTTAAACATAATATATATATATATATATATATATATATATATATATATATATATAAAGATGTTTTATGATAACATTAAAAATAAAAATGTTTATCTTATTTAAATAAATTTCAATATAAATTTCTAAACAAATTTAGCAATGAACATTACTTAGAAATTGAGGTACTATAAAATCGGAAATTTAGTAAACATGGTATTCATTGCAAAATGATTTCTCGTCGAATAATATATTTTTTTCTATTTATACCAGATTATCAATGGATTATTGCAAAATAACATATTAAGTTTTACGGACAATGATATTTATAGTGATTGTATCCTATGAATAGAAATGGACCACTTAAACTGCAATCTATTAGTATTATATAAACAGAAATATTAATGCAACAAGGATTAATCTTCAGGACATAAATGGCAATATATAAAAAATAATTTAAACGGAAGTATTTTTTTATGAGATTTTTATTTTAATAGATATATATAAAAGATGTTTTTAAATAAAAAATTAATTAATTAATTAATTAATTAAATTAAGAAACGTAAAGAAACAAAGGAAAAATATGCTTCGTAGACAACAACATCAAAATTAAAAATGTTTGCTTTATTTAATGGCATAAGTTTTTAAGATAAATTTATCATAGAGCATTATTTGGGAATCAACGTACTAAAAATTCAGAATTTTTATATATATGGAGGTTATCGCCAAATAATCTCCTAGAGCATACACTTTTTTTTTTTTTTTTTTTTTTTTTTTTTTTTTTTTTTTTTTTTTTTTTTTTTTAACATTTTAAATGGTTTTATTTATACCAGATTATCAATGAACTATTATCTACTAATAGATTGCGTGTTATGGATGATGATGTTGATAGTGGTTAGATCCTATCAATAGTAAATACTCAGTTAAACTTCCATCTGAGATTTTTATATAGATAAAATGTATGTGCTAAAATGTATAACGACAGAAAACGAATGATTAGAAATGCCTTTGATGAAGAACGTCGATAATAGATTCGAAACGGCTGTTTGCTACATTTTCATGCATTATTTGTGCATTATTAATTGATAGTTTTCTACCCTTTTAGACAGTTTAATTCAATGATGATAGAAATATTTCCAAGCCATAAAATGCAAAATATATTTAATAACATGAACAAATTATTTAGACCGGCTTTTTTCCTAATATATATATATATATATATATATATATATATATATATATAGAATATTTTAAAACGTACAAAAATAAATAAATAAATAAATAAATAAATAAATAAATAATGGTTTCAAATATTTATAAAAAAAATTTAAATAGTTTACGTAATTAAAGAAAAACACAAATAGCAAACTTTACAAATTGGGTATACAACATTTAAAAAAAATGTTCGCCTTATTTAGTGACATAAATTTCAAAAGAAATTTAGCAAAGAACATTACTTCGAATTCGTGATACTAAAAAATCTCAAGTTTGGCAGATATAGATTTATCGTAAAACAAATTTCGTGGTGTTTAGTATTTTTTTTAAATTAATATCATTATTGTTTAAATTATACCAGATTATCAATGGGTTCTTGCATACTGAGAGAGATAATGATATTGAAAGTGGTTAGTCCTGTGAATAGAAGTTGTTTACTTAAACTGCAATTTGTTATTATTAAATACAAAGAGTTTAACACAAATGTGTTTAGACTACCTCAAATCCTAAAATATAAAATATGGAGATTAATCTATGGAAAAACATTTTGAAAGAAAATTTTAATTAAAAGAGATATTTGTTAAAAATACCTGGTGATACAAAAGTCAGGACAAACTTTAAAAATGAATAATTCGAAAACTAATCAAGATACAAAGACACAGTTTGCACGAAATAGATGTAAAGGAAACCGGGTTTTGTGTGGCTTCGAAAAAATAATTCTGTTGGCGACCAACAGATGGCATTATATTCATTTAATGCACCAAAAAATGATTTACAAATTAAAAGAAATGTTCACAAATTACAAATCAGCTTAATTACAGTTAATTAGTACTAAAGTAAATGTTCAATGTGCTGTCCATCATTCATAAGAACAGCTGTGAGACGAGGCACCTCACCGTTCACAGCATAGAGAAGCATTTCTTGCGTTATGGCAGACAAATTTTGGCAGATTGCATCGTTCAGTGCTGTTAGTGTTGCTGGTTGGTCGCGGTACATTTTTGATTTCAATAATCTCCACGGCAAAAAAGTCCCAAGTTGCCAGATAGGGAGATCTTGGAGGCCATGCGTGATAAAAGTAGCGACTGATAATGCGATCCTCACCTAAATATTGATCGTAGCAGACGTTGCACAGACAGAGCAATATGAGGTGGTGCTTCATCTTGTATAAAGGTGACATTCGGAGTGCCTGTCGCGCTTACAATTCAGAAATCCGGTAGCGCCATCTGTTGGTTGTCAATAGAACTATTTTTTTCGTAGCCACACAAAGCCCGGTTTCTTTTCCATCCGTTTGGTGCAAACTGTATCTTTGTATTTTGATTAGTTTTCGAATTATTCTTTTTTAAAGTTGATCCTGGCTTTTGGATTACCTTGTACTTTCAAATGTAACAATAAGAAATAATCTTAATGATACATTTGTTGATTAGGATCTATTGGATTGAGTCTATCAGAACAAATGTTTCTGATACGATATGCCCCAATTATCTAAATGTTCCATAAATAATATATAGTGATAATCCTGAACAGATTTTCAGCTTGTTGCAAATGAAAAATCTAAAATACTTTAATGAAATTTCTTAACCATACTAAATTTACATCAGAATAATAGAAATTTAAAATAGTGATATTGAGATAGTTTAATAAATGTGTGATTAATTTGTAAATTCTTCAATTCACTCCTATAACTATCAAAGTTTCAAATCTTTTAAAGGAGATACATTCATTATCAAGCTCCAATTATTGAACTATATCTCTTAATAACAAATGATTTATGAGTATCCAGGAAATGCGGTTATAAAGCTCAAAGAAATTATAGATGTTTATGTCAAATTATAAATGGATTATTGCGCACTGAGAGATATCAAGTGTTATGAACAATTATATTGATAGTGGGTAGATCTTGTGAAAAATAAAGGCTCACATAAACTGCAATCTGTGAGTATTATATATAGAAAGTTTAAAACAATGATGATAGAAATACCGTTATGTCATAAAATGTACATTATGTAGAATAATATACACGAAAGAGTTTTTAACAACTTATTTATGAACATAATAGGTAATAAAATTTATGTGCATAATAGGAGTAAAATGTCTCGACTGAGTTTGTTGAGCAACTTCATCCACCATCTTGTTTCAAAATGACGGCCATTTGAATTTTTTATGCTTTTTAACTTTGAATACTTATAGAAAAAGTTCCGTTTCACGAAATGCAAACTCTTATATATCATTTTAAACAGAATGTTGAAAACATCTAAGGACATTTTAAAATTCACACTGTGTAAGTTAACAACATAGGTCATTTTAAAGCAAATGTTAGAAAACATAAAAATTTCCATAAATGTCCACAAATTCAAATGGCCTCCATATTGAAACAAGATGGTGGTTGAAGCTGGCCAACGAACTCTTTCGGGACATTAATAATTCAACTATGCACATAAAGAATTTCATCCATTTCGGTTCACGAATTCGAGAGTTACAGCACGAAGCAATTCAGATATCTATCTATCTATCTATCTATCTTTCTATCTATAAATATACATATATATATATATATATATATATATATATATAAGTCAGCATTTCAAAGGAGGGTTTTTTGGGGGGGTCACGACCAACGAAAATATAGCAAACTTTCCTAAAGTTTTTCTCCTCCGGACGGCTGCAAAAGAGGTTTTTTTATTTTTTGGAATGAAAGCTACCTAAAAATGTCCACAATTTTGGTCATCACTGTATATATAAAAATAAATTTAGCAAAGAACACTACTTTGAAGTCGTGGTAGTGAACAATCTGAAATTTTGTAGATATGCATTTTTTGCAGAATAAATTCGATAAATTTTAACTACACATTTAAAAAAAAATAATCATTTTATTTGACCCGGTTATCAATAGAATATTATGCTTATTCAGAGAGATCAATTGTTATGGACGATGTTATTGATAGTGACTAAATCCTGTGAAAAGTAATGACGCACTTAAACTTCAATCTCTGTATTGCATTTAGCCATAAAGAGTTCAATACAACGATGACAGAAATATTTTTATGCCATAAAATGTAAAATATATAACATAATCCAGTAAAAAATAATTTTTTTTAAATATTTATAAAAAATATTTTCAAACGTGAAAAAATGAAAATACATATTTACATTTATGATTTCAAATATCTATACTAATAAAAGAACAAAACACTGTCTGCGTGTATGTGTGTGTGTCTGCGATGGCTAGCAAAATCTACAGCACGTACGAAGCTCAAAATTTTTTTGGGAGTAGCCCAATACCTCTCCTGATGCACCTGAGACTCAGAATGTTAATTTTTTGATTAGTTTCATAGATATTAATTATGAAGCGGAACTCACACTCATTAAAAAGTCATTTTTTAAATGTTCTGGGAAAGAAAACGTTTGCACATGCGCAGAAACTCAATTACGCATCTAATCGGAGGAAGAACCTTTCCCCCCAACCGTTTATTTCTGTTTTTGGATCATTTTGTTTAAATCTAAATCAATCAAACTGCTCGACGTAGTTAAATTTAAGAGACAAATTTCGAAAGATCATATTTTTAGGTCTCAAATGCAATAATCAATTCGAAAAAATGTTGCAGTTAACCCTTTGAAAACAAATATTCAAAAATGGTCGTTAAACTATTTTGCTCCCTCCTTCGTTAAACTATTTTTCTCCCGTATAAAAACATTTCATATTTATTTACTTAGAAGGTGTCACAAATAAAAATTAAATTAAAGAGTTGACATGTTTCGGTTCATTAATAAGAACCGTATTCATAACATATAAAATCAGTAGAAAATTAAATGACACTGGATAATTAATGAACCGAAACATGTCAACTCTTTAATTTAATTTTTATTTGTGACACCTTCTAAGTAAATAAATATGAAATGTTTTTATACGTGAATGAAAAAAGGTGAAGTGATTTTGTTTTAGTTTTTGAAAAAACGAAAGCTAACAATAGTTTTATTATTTTTCTCCCTTTTGTCAATGAACCTCCAGGGCGTAATTTTTAAGATATAAACAAACCAAAAAAAAAAAGATCTTAAAGATGAAACTTCCTTCTGACTGATGGTGTAATTGGTTTTAAAATATTTGGGTTTTAACCCTTTCAAATACACAGGCAAAAGAAGGTCATTTTGTGACTCGCAGAGAGGGTAACTTTTCCCATGCTAAAATTATCTTAACGTGCATATTTCATTTCAATCTTATAAAATCTTCTCAATAGACCAAATTTATACTCCCTACAAAAAATTCGACGCGTTCGGAAGAATAGAAATATTTTTTTAGCAAATGAAATGTGCGAAAATTTTGATGAAGTCAATAAAAAACAGATAGTTTTCATTGCGGTTTTGACTTAGCAAAACGTAATCCTATAGGTACCGGTAAACAAAAAACATATTTTTTAAGCTTAAAAACATTTTTATAATCTAAGATGCAATCGGTTTTTAAAATATAAGATTTAACCCTTTCAAATATACCGGCAAAAGGGGGCACTTTGCAACTCACAAATAGAATATTTTTTCTACGCTAAAAGTATCTAAGCGTACATATTTCAGCCCAAACTTTTAAAAGCATCTAAATAGATCAAATTTACGCCTTCTTAAAAATTTTTAAAACGTTCGGAAGAGTAGAAATAATTTTTACAAAAAAAAGTGCGAAAAATTTGAGGACATCAATAAAAACCAGATCGTTACATTGCGGTTTCGCCTTTGCAGGGCCCAATTTTATATACGTCCTGACAAACCGAAAATATTTGCTTAAAGCTAAAACATTCTCATAATTTATGTTGCAATTTTTTTTTTTTAAAATATATGAGATTTAACCCGTTCAAATACACCGACAAACACGAATTACATCCCGGCTAAAAGTAACTAGATTCCCATATTTTAGCACAATCTTTTTAGAGCCTTTCAATAAACCAGATTTACATAACTTTAAAAAATTTTGGAACTTTTGTATGGATAGAATTCTTTTTTTACAAAATAAAATGTGTGAAAATTTTTACGAATTCAGTAAAAACCTGAATATTCCGTTGCGGTTTCGTTCGCTCTCGGTTCGCATAGTTTCCAAAAAATCAAATTACATAGAAAAAAAAAAAAAAAAAAAAAAAAAAAAAAAAAAAAAAAAACAGCATCTGCTTTCATTTCAATATCTTTTCGCGATTTTTCCGTTTTAAAAATATAAATTTTGACAAAATGGACTTAAAGATATAAAATCATAGATTTGAGTTTAATTTAAGGGTCATTTAGAAATCAAATAACATATTTGAAAACTGAATAACATCACGGGCCCGGGCAACGCCGGGCAGGACAGCTAGTTTATAATCAAATTAGTATTGTTAATGTAATTAAAAATGAACATTAATAAAAAACTTAAAAAAAATTGTTAATAAAATTATTTTTAATTTGTGAAATCTTAAATCCACACACGTAACTATCAAGGTTTCAGATCGATTAAATGTGATACATTCATCATCAAAATCCAATTATTGAACTACTCCCCATAATAACACATGGTTTATAAATATCCAGGAAATTAGGTTATAAAGCTAAAAGTAATTAGATATTATTATAACACATTATCAATGGATTATTGCGTATTCAGAGATATCAAGTGTTGTGAACGATGATGTTGATAGTGGTTATATCCTGTGAATAGTAATGGCCCACTTAAACTGCACTCTGTGTGTATTATATAAAGAGAGATTAATAGAATGATGGTTAGAATATATTTCAGAAAATCAAATACAAAATGCATACATTAATCCATATAAAAATATTTTGAACAATATTTTACTTTGAAAACATTTTTATAATAATATTTTTAAATGTAAATATATATATATATGTGACGATTTAAAAGTTGGGAGCCAGAGACATTAACGCCGGGTTTCCCTTTCACTGCAGAGAAGTCATGGCCACCGAGGAAAATAAATAAATAGATGTAGATAATCCAAATAATTACTCATTGGCTGCTGTAAGTTCATTTATTTAATCCGTAATCATGAGAAAGGGAAAAGCTCCTTTTGCAAACTGTCTTTTACCGAAACATTCCATTATTTCAGCGAACCGTACTCATCGAAGAAGAAAAAACCCAAGAATCCTCCTTCTCAACTGGAGGCTTCCCTCTTAAATCTAAAAAGAAAATTCTAGAACATTCTGTAACCTCAAACCATCAGTCTTTTTTGTAAACAGAATTCTTGTCCAGCTACGACACTATTTTCCACAGACGATAAATAAATTATATATATATATAATATTTAACCAATTTATAATCGACTCAGGATTTCTTAGGCAGACGATTTTTATAAATGATTAATTTTAAGAGAAAAAGAAAAGAAAAGAATTTATTAATATGCACACTATCAAAGGTTGATGGCGGAAAAATAAATAAATAGATAAAATAAAATAATGATATTTTTCGAAAGGTATGGTTTTGGAATAAATTTAATAAGACTTTCTTAAAAAGGGTTGATAAAAACATAGAAAAAGAATTTTATTTAGAATATTAAGAAAAAAATTTAATTAAGAATATTTTTAATTTAGAGCCATCTTTTTAAATTTACGCATACTGGAATAATGTTTTTTTAAGGCAAATTAAGAATTTATATCGTCTGCATAAAGATTAACAGATTAGATTTAGAAACAAGATTTTAATTTAATAATTTGAAGTAAGTACGGAACATTATTATAAGAAAATTAAGATAGTATAAAGGTTAGTTTTGGCGAAAATTTTTTTAATTTGTAATATATATATATATATATATATATATGTGTGTGTGTGTGTGTGTGTGTGTGACAATTTAAAGTTAGGGGGGGGGGGCAGAAACATCATTGCCAGGTTTCCCTTTCTCCGCACAGAATTCATGGCCAGCGAGAAAAAACAAAATAAATAAACGTAGAAGGTCCAAATAATCACTCCTTGGCTGTTGCAAGTTCATTTTATTAAACTGTAGTTATAATAGAGAGAAAAGCTTCTGTAGCAGACGATATTTTACCGAAACATCCAAAAAATATTCCCTCATTTACTACATCCAGCCGTATTCATGCAAGAGAGCATCCAAGAGTCCTTCGTCTTCCTCTTACTACCTCTCGAGGCTTCCTCTTTTAAATCTAAAAAGAACATTCTAGAACATTCTCTAGCCTCAAACCATAATTTTTTATGTAAACATAACTCATATCCAGAATCGAGATTAACACTTGACTGACAACAATTTTATTTTAAGAACATATTATTTAACCAATTTATAATCGACTCAGAATTTTAATATCTTAGACAGACGATTTTCATAGACGATTAATTTTAAGAGAAAAAGAAAAGAATGCACACTATCAAATGTTGACTGAGGGAAAATAAATAAATAGATAAAATAAAATAATGTTATTTTTTGAAAGGTATGGTTTTGGAATAAATTTAATAACACTTTCTTAAAAAGGGTTGATAAAAACATAGAAAAAATAAGTTTTATTTGGAATATTAAGAAAAAAAATTTAATTAAGAATATTTTTAATTTAGAGCCCTCTTTTTAAATTTACGCATACTGGAATAAATGTTTTAAGAATTTATATCGTTTCCATAAAGATTAACAGATTAGATCTAGAAACAAGATTTTAATTTAATAAGTTGAAGTAAGCACGGAATATTTAACAGAAGGACCTTCCAATCAAATTTTGTAATTCTGCGTGCAGCGGTCTCTTTAGAACAGCGCTGTCACACTCGCAAACTTCTCTCTTTATTGTATATATATTTTAAAAAATGGTTTGAAATATTTATCATAAATTTAGAAGACTACGTAATTAAAAATAAAAATGTTTTCATTATTTAATGTAATAAATTTCAAGATAAATTTTGCAAAGAACTTGAATGTCGTGGTACTAAATAATCTGGAGTATTACAGATATGGTTGTATTGCAATATAAGCTCGTAGCGCATAATATATATACAGGGGTTGGACAAAAATATGGAAACACCTTTGAGAAATGCATGTTTGAAAAGAAAGATTGATTATAATGAACTATGTTGATGGCACTGGAATTTTCGCCTACAGACGCCACCTATACAACTTCGTAAAATAACTGCAGCGTTCACTCGTTGTTGGAACACTGTTATGTGAGATTATGATTGCATTATGTCAGAGTTAACAGACTTCGAACGTGGACAAATTGTTGGCGCGCGTATGGTGGGTGCTTCCGTAAGCAAGGTAGCCGAGGTTTTTAGTATTTCAAGAGGTGCTGTGTCGAAGATTTATTCCGCATATTTGAAATGCGGAAAAAACATCATCCGCTAAATCACAGCGCGGACGAAAGTGTGTGCTGAGTGATCGTGACAGACGATCATTAAAAAGGATTATCGCGAAAAATAAGCAATCCACAGCTGCAAAAGTTACTGCTGAAATGAATTTCGTGTTACCAAATCCTGTGAGTACCAAAACAATTAGAAGGGAGCTTCATAAATAGGGAATTGCTGGCCGTGTTGCAATTGAAAAGCCATCCATCAGTAATGCTAATTCTTGTAACAGTAAAAAGTGGTGTTTAAGTCATAAAGCCTAGACTATAGAGCAGTGGAAGAGCGTAATATGGTCTGATGAGTCTTCTTTCGCATTGTTACCCACTTCTCGCCGAGTTTACGCCTGGAGAACACCATCTCAAGCCTATAATACAGACTGCTTGTTGCCAAGAGTGAAACTTGGAGGGGGTTTTGTGATGGTTTGGGCAGCCATATCGTGGTTCTCTTCTGGCCCCATGATAACTCTGTAAGGGCGTATTACTGCTCAGACTTACGTGAACATTTTGGCCGATCAAGTCCATCCAATGGTACAAGCTTTGTTCCCCAATGATGATGGTATCTTCCAAGACGACAACGTCCCCGTTCACACAACTCACCTTGTCCAGGACTGGTTTTCGGAGCACGAGGATGAATTTTCGCATCTCTCCAGGCCACCAAAGTCATCAGACATATTATCGAATCATACATCATTCGATAATTACATCATATTATCGAACCTTTGTGGTCTACATTGGAGCGGAGTGTGCGTTCTTGCTATCCACCGCCAACATCGTTATCTGAATTTGCCACTGTTTTCCAGGAAAAATGGTACAATATTCCCTTGGCAAACATACAGAAACTGTATTTATCCATTCCGAGAAGACTGCAAGCTGTTTTGAATAACAACGGGTACCGTACACAAAACTAGGCAAGGAAGCGTGTTTTTTTAAAGGTGTTTCCATATTTTTGTCCAACCCCTGTATATATATATATATATATATATATATATATATATATATATATATATATATATATATATATATATATATATATATATATATATATATATATATACTTATTTTTAATCGTTTTATTTATACCAGATTAATAATGAATTAATATGTACCTTAGAGATTAAGTGTTATGGACAATAATATTGATAGTGGTGTAATATTATGAATAGTAATTTATAAAAAACTGCTTAATTTTTAACAAAACACTTAAACTGCTTTCTGATAATAATATTATATACAGAGAGATTAATACAAGGATTGGTGGATCAGGATGTAGAAGTATGTATATATATATATATATATATATATATATATATATGTATATATATGTATATGTATATATATATATATATATATATATATATAGAGAGAGAGAGAGAGAGAGAGAGAGAGAGTAATTTAAGCAAAAATATTTAACGACCACTTATTAAAAAAAAACATATTTAAAAGAAAAATACTTAAAATGTAAAAAAAAGAAAAATATATATGTTTCAAATAAAAAACCTTTGCTTATTTTAATTACATAAAATTCAAGATAAATTTAGCAAAAAACATTACTTGGAAATCGTGTTGCTAGAAACCCTGAAGTTTTGTAGTTATGCATTTTTCACAAAATAATTTTATGTCACATACTATTACTTTCTTTTATCTTCAATAGAAGAAAGTATTGCGATTGGATTTTTTTTTCTACTACCGCTTTATGATAGATTTACACGAGATTCAAAAAATAATATTTATGAAAAAAAAAGTTTCTTTTCAATCCTTGGGTCGGCCTTTTACCATCCAAACGTATATGGCTATATGCATAGAATTCAAACAATTTTTGTGTGTATATCTGTGGCTGTGTCAAGCAAATTTCCTTCAATTTTGAAATATTCCGCTTAAACGGACCCCTGTAATAGCGATTTTTGTTCCATTTTCAATATTGTACCATCGAAAAGTGTATGAACTTATGCAGAGAATTGAACAATTTTTTCTGTGTAAGTGTATAAGTATGTATAGGTATGTCTAAAATGAAAAAAAAATCCATAGGAAGAGGACGCTGTAACAACAGTGTCTGAGCCTTTTTTTTTATTATTTTACAATTGAAAAGTGTTTGAAATAATGCATATAATTGAACCAATTTTTTGTGCATGTTTTTGCCTATAATGGGCAGATCTTCATTGAATATTGAAATATTCAAGCACTGTGATATCGATTTTTGTATAATTTTCTCGAATTTCGTAGTTCTGTTGCCAATCGGCTCGTGCAGAGACGGGAGTTCGTTTCTTAGTAATCCGTCTATTTGCAAACAGGTGAAGGCAGAAGAATAAGGGAAAACTATTGATTTTAATAAAATCTCTATTTGCATTAATATAAAACTGCGATTGATAAACTGAAACATAAATTTAAGATTAAAATCAAAGGTGGTATGGTGTTAAATTATTAATAATTAATTGAAGTATTACCATCTATAACTAATTGTAGAAATACTAAAATGTACATATGAGATAGAAGAAAATTTTGGGATTGGAACCTCCAAAAAGGTTTTTTTTTTATCTATAATCATTTTTATTTTTATAATTTTTCATTATATATACATATATATATATATATATATTTATTTAACACACCAGATTAACAATGCATTATTGCGTACTAAAAGATATGAAGTATTATGGATGATAATATTAGTAGTGGGTACACCCTTTGAATATTAATGGCCCCTTTAAACTGCATTCTGTGAGTTTAATGCAATTATGATAGAAATATTGGTATACAATAAAAGCACATACAATACAATGTAGCATAATTTATTCAAAAGTACTTTCAACGATTTTTATCTTAAAAAAATATTTATATAAAATATTTTCAAACTAAAAAAACAAAAAAAATATTCAAAATAACTGTTTGAAATACTTATAAAAATTTAGAACAGTTTATCTAATTTAAGGTAAACATAAATAGTAAAACTTCAAAAAAGTGTTAGTAAAACTGTGTTTAATTTTTGAAAGCATAAATTCACCCCCCCCCCCCCCGTAACTATCAAAGTTTCAAATCTGTTAAAAGAGATACATTCATCATCAAGATCCAATTATCGAACAATATCTCTTAATAAAAAATGAATTATAAATATCCAGGAAATGAGGTTATAAATCTCAAAGTAATTAGAGATATTTATAACAAATTATCAATGGATTATTGCAAACTGGAAGATATTAAGTGTTATGAAGAATGATATTGATGGTGGTTTTATCCTTTGAATAGTAATGGCCCACTTAAACTATAATCTGTGAACATTATGAGTAGTATTTAATACGATGATGATAGAAATATCTTCAGGAAATAAAATATAAAATATATGGGAATAATCAACACAAAAGTATTTTGAACGACTTTTTTATTATTAAAAAACATGTGTAAAAAATATTTTCAAACGTGAAAAAATAACAATAATAAAAATAAAAATGTATAATTAAAAAGTAGTTTCAAATATTTATTATAAATTTAGAATATTTTGCACAATTCTCCTGAATTTCAAGTAACCTGGAGGAGACACTAAAGAACATTCTTCTAATTAATTTAAAATGTTTCTAGAATTGCTAAAATTATTTTTAGACTGTTTAAATAAATGTTTGCATATTATAAGCCTTCATTGATAGACCGTTATAGTTTTGGAACATTTTTATTTTATTTTTAAACTAGTTTTTTGTAGTCCACGTGATAGATGTCTCAGGATTAAAAAGGTTATATTTTGCAAAATGATGATTAAAATACCTTCAGCCCAAAAAAATACAAAAAATGTAGAATAACCAATATAAAAATATACATCTTTATTCAAAAGATATTTATAAAAATACTTCCAAATAAAAGAAAAATAACAATTATTAGAAATATATTTCAAATGTTTATATCAAACTTTGAATAACTTATGTATTAAAAGAAAAAAAAAAACTTTTTAACTTTGGTAGAATGTTTCCTTTATTTTGTAACATTAATTTCATGATAAATATAGCAAAGATCATTACTTGGAAATTGTGGTACTAAAAAATCTGTTAAAAAATTTTGCAGACATGGAAAATAACATCGTGGCGCAATTTATTATTACTTTTTAATAATAGTTTTATTTATACCAGATTAACACTGCTAACAGATAAACTAAACACTGCGAATTTCATGTTTTTGAGAGCAAAAATGAATTCTAAAATGAGTCAGAAAGTAAGCAATTTATAATTTGAATACACTCTCAATTCTTCAATGAAGATCACTTCGAGAAATTCTGTTTAAAATACTCACTTGACAGCATTTTAAAAATATATTCTACCTTTATCAGAAAAAAATAACAAGTATGGCACATTTTATAGTTCCTAAAAAATAAAACTGCGTTTATTGCATGCGTTGTATTCAAAAATAAATTTAAAAATGAGTCAGGATATAAGCAGATTGCATTTGAACACACCATTAATGCGATTGTTTTCTTCAACTATCATTTTTGTTTAGTTTGTTTTCGCTATAAGAACTGATTCTATCAAAAACTTGTCAATATAAAAGTTGTGGATTTAATTGAAAAAATGTATGATACATTTAATAGGATTTGTATCTTAATAATTGATGAAGTTATGTTTTTTCTTCTTCCACTACAAATTTTTCTTTTTGTTTTTATTTTTTTTTCTTACAGTAACAGTAGGTCGCATCAAAATTTGTCAATACAAAAGTTCATGATATTCATTTATCCATTCAAAGGTGAATTATCGTGCGAACTACTTTGTAACATACTGATAATGAGTTCAGCACTTAGTCGAACTGTATTCCTCATTATAGAATGTACCAAACATTTATCTTTGGAATTTATAATACATATTGTTACGTGTTATTATAAAGCCTTAAATATGGGTTAAGTTAAGCGGAAACTTTTGTAATTTCAGTAAGCTGTTAGAAAGTTACGGGAAATAATACTCACAACACCTCTTTTTACTGTCGATTCAAATATATCAAAATGTTTAACTCCCTTATAGGAAACAAACCCTAAATGTAATATACTTAAGCTTAAGTCAAATAGGTCGAAAACAGAATGGCTACCAGATTATTCTCTACCTGAGTAAGCTGCGAAAAACACTTTTTAGCTTTGTCAGTGTCATGCAGCAATGAACTTGTGTGAGTAGATAGATTATTCAATAAGAATTTTTATTAATGAATAGTTTATAATATTTATATTTCTGATATAAATAACAGTGACATCTAGTAAGTATTTTTTGCGTAACTCATATTAAAAAAATGCATGTTTCTACAAAAGTATATTTATGAAAAAAAGAAAAAAATATAGAAAATACAGGGTGTTGTTAATGTCAATGACATATTTTAAAATGTAATAAAAACTATTACTTGGCTACACTAAGAAAATATTCAAACAAATGTTCTTCAAATGAGAGTGTATATTATTTTACTAAAATAACAAAAACAAAAGTGCTGAAATTAACACATAGATCATGATAATTCCTAAAGCTTTCAAACTTTTCAAAAACTCAAGCAGTCTTTTTTTTTTCTTTTTTTTTTTGGAAAATTAACTAACACTTTTCTATGTATGAAATAAAAATTCATTAACATCTGGATATATACCAAAAAGATCAGGCCGTTATTTTAGTCATTAACCCTAAACTTTCTACTAAACCAATTTTGATAACTTTTTTTTTATGTATGCTCTTTATTTGTGGATGTGACTGTGCTCGAAATGCATTTTTAATAATTCCATTTTTATATTTTAATTTCAGATTTTCTTGAAAATAAAAACTATAATTGTGTTATGGTGGCGAAATATCCTTTAATTTTTCGTTATGTAATACCAGACATCAATGCCTTAATGAATTACTTCATGACTTATTATTTAAATTTTATGTTATTGATTACTTACAGAAACAATATTTGATTTTTTGATAATGTGAACAGCTAACCTTTTACAAGCCATTTTCTCAATTCGGAACGTAAATTTAGAAAATTATTCAAAATTAAATTTCAGCAAAATTGACCTGACAAAATTAGCAGGAATAGTGAAAAAAAAAAAATATTTTGATTTTTTGAAATACAAGTTACATTACTATTATAAATGGGGAAATGTATCAAAAATCATAAAAAAAACCCAATGACTACTGAATAATTACTAATCATAAAAAAATATTTTTTATATCAGATTTTTTTTATTAGATAATTTGATTTTTTGAAATTGCAGTTACATTCCTATCATTAACGGGGAAATGTACAAAAAATCATAAAAATGACCAATGACCACCCAGAAATGACTTCTGGAAGCAACCAATATTTCCAAACGGAACATTCTGGAAATTATATGAGGACCCCAGAAGCCAAGGGGTATAAGTGACAAAATTGAAAAAAATGAGTTAAGTGCACAGGGTGTCTGGAAATATGCTTTTTTTCATTTCAGGTAAAGAAATATAGGTCATTTTCTTATTATTTGGGGAGTTATAAAGATAAACCACTTTTTTCGAAAAAAAAATATTGATTAATTATACATTTGAAGAAAATTGTATTCTATTTTTTAACAGTTATTGAAATGAGAGTTCAAAGATTAGAATGCAACAAGCAGATGTTTCCTATTTCAATTTAGTCAATTGTTATTGATGTTCCAATTTAATATCAATTATCTTTAAACTCAATTTACTCCAAATCGACATTTTGTAACTTGTACCTCTTCGGGTCGTCATATATAACTCTTTCCGGTCCGAAATTTCTTCCAATTTAAAAGAAAAAAATACTTTTACGTTAATAACTTTAACTCTACCAATCCAAATAGGTAAGATAGTTTTTAACAAATATCTCATTGTCTGAAGGATAACGAATGTTGTTGTTGTATTACTATTCAAATTATATTCATATGACAATAAGCTTCGGAAGAAGTTTGGAAAATATCGCATTACAATAAGATTTAACTTATATTACAATTTTTTAATACTTTTTGCCCTCTATTACTCATTATTCTTTCTGTAAAGTTACCTTTATTTTAAATTTAAAGAGTGAAATATATGTTAACAAGTAAAGAATCGCAAAGGCGCAAAGAAAATTAAGTAAATAATAATAATTATTATTATTACTAAAGGACTAAACATGAATGATGCTATACAGTAAATGCATAAACATATACTAACATTATTACATATAGATAGTAGCAAAATATTTCTTAAAACAAATTAATACTCAATTAAGAAGTTAAATATTATCCGGTAATATGTATAGATGTGTGCTGAGGACACGGGTTTTAAATGTTAACAAAAGAAGATTTGTATAGAAGTAATTGAAAGAAATATGAAATCGGGATATGTACATATATGTATTTCATTGTTTGTGTTTGTAAAGATCTGTTTTCGTAACGTCTTTGTGTTCCGTGTCTGTAAACATGGTTGTACGGGTACCGTTATTTCTCACGTGATTTACCAGAATTATTTTATGGAAAAATAAAACTAGTTCAAACATGCGAAATTTCGCTTTATTTAATGGGAGATCTTCTATAAGAAAATACTGGTACCAAAAAATTTCCTGGTCATGAAATTCCAGGATCTTTACGAACCATGGTAAATAAACTTTTGGTTTCATCAAAGCTTCATTTCTTGGATTATTTCGACATACACAGCTGTTCCGCAGTAAATTGTGAAGAAACAAAGGTAACACAAATAGCGTTTATGACATCCATTAGAAAAAAAATTAAATATATAATTAATTCCTTTTTTCATCGTTTTGATAATGCAAAAAAAAAAAAAAAACACTCCAATTAATACTCCAATGAACTGTCAAAAAATGTGCTTATTGTGTCCGCGTGTATTAGTACATATCATGTGCAAAAAAATAAAATAAAATAAAATAAAATAAAATAAAGAATTATACTTTTTTCGCTTTTCAATTGTTCTTAGTTATCAGTTACTTAATATAGACTTATAACAAAAGTTAATAAATGTATATAAATAAATTCTGAGGTCTGAATAGGTTAAACATATAATAAATAAATGATATCTGTTACTAAAATAAAATTCTACAAAAGAACCTCAAGCGTTCTTTAAACGACTGTATCATGTTATATGATTCAATAAATAAAAAAGTAAGTTATCTGTAGAAAAAACAATATTTAATAGAAGATTATTTTAGGAAATGTATAATAAGAAGTGATATTAAATTTGTTTCGTCTCCCATTGGAGAAAGAAAATTTTTTTTATAATGGCTTTCATAAGCATTTTTTTTATGAAATTTTTGTAAAGCCCTCAGGTACAAAAAAGGTTAAAAGAGAAAAGATCTTTATTAAATTTCTTGTCTGTTTGGTTTTTTAAAAATCTATATACATCTTTAGACATATGAAAAAAAATTAAGTATTCCGTATACTTTTCAGAAAACATGTAATAAATAACATAAAGAATTGTAAATTTATAATTACATTTTAAGCAAGACATTAAGCTCAATATATATATATATAAATATCTGACATAATATTCTCTATAGTTTCTCAATAGATAATGCTATTGATTAAAAAAAAAAAAAATATGTTAGAAAGTTTGGGAGTAGAAAGTTTTGTGTGCATTTTCAATGAAGATTCTTGAAAAGAAAAGTACACTTGTGTCCAAAAGTTAAGCATAATTGGTAATTAAGTAAGTAATGAAAGAAATATAAATCGAAATGTGGTGAAACTCCAGGTGTGTAAACAAAATAGTACGCTTCATAGATTTTCGCGAAGAGTTTTCCTCGAAATCGAACAGGGGACCGTCAACAAATTGAAAAAGAGCGAAGATCTTTTGGATAACTCTGTGAAAACTAATGTAGCAAAAGCGTTCAAATTGCACATTATGATTAATTGGTTTATTGTAATGTACTGTGTTTATTTTTATAAGGATAGCATGTATAATCGTAGAGAAATTAAGGTTTTTATAAAAACAGTCCGAAATTTTTTGCTTATAATTTGCAGAGTTCTTAATATAAAATAATGTTCTTTTCTGAAAATATGACAAACATAATTGTACACAATATCCTGTCATCAGACTTTTAAAATAATAAAAATTGTATGAAAAATGAGTAGGTTTAAGAAATAATTTTTCATTGCGCATGCGTCAACGATATCAAAATTTCATTTGCATATTGTATTAGCTAAATGTATAGAGCAACTTCTTTAAAAGTTTCAAAAACATAGCTTGAAAATTCTGAAAATGGTCGCCTATAGAATCAACTCAAAATCCTTATTCCTTAAAGGAAGCAAAAAAAAAATCAGGGGTTTTATCCAAATATAGCTGTACGTGCAATATTGTGTAGGCACTAAACAATGGAATATGGATACAGCCCCTCATCTTTTTGCTTCCTTTTAGGAATAAGAATTTTGAGTTGATTCTATAGGCGACCATTTTCAGAATTTTCAAGGTATGGTTTTGAAACTTTTAAAGAAGTTGCTCTAGCTAACACAATATGCAAATGAAATTTTGATATCGTTGACGCATGTGCAATGAAAAATTATTTACTAAACCTACTCATTTTTCATACAATTTTTATTATTTTAAAATTCTGATGACAGGATATTGTGTACAATGATATTTGTCATATTTTCAAAAAAGAACATTATTTTATATTAAGAACTCTGCAAATTATAAGCAAACAATTTAGGACTGTTTTTATAAAAACCTTAATTTCTCTACGTGTATACATGCAATCCTTATAAAAATAAACACAGTATATTACAATAAGCCACTTAATCATAATGTGCAGTTTGAACGCTTTTGCTACATTAGTTTTGACAGGGTTATCCAAAAGATCTTCGTTCTTTCTCAATTTGTTGACAGTCCCCTGGTCGATTTCGGGGAAAACTCTTCGCGAAAATATATGAGAGGTACTATTTTGTTTACACACCTGGAGTTTTACTACATTTCGATTTATATTTCTTTCACTACTTACGTAATTACCAATAATGCTTAACTTTTGGACACCAGTGTAATTAAATAGCACACATACGGAAGAGTAGAAAAAAATAATATCCATGTTGCATATCCGTGTTGCCAGTTTCTTTATATCACGTACATTAGCTAATGCTTCATGCTTTTTTTATATACGCTATTCTGATAGCCACATTTACGAAATGTCAAAAAATATGTGTTGGACCTAAAAAGCGTATAGGGATATACTATTATTTTTACACAATCAAAGTGATTGGTAAAGCTATCATACGAATTGAATATTTCCAACTGAGCAAAAAATTGTCCAGGCCGAGAATCGAACCCAGAAACTTGGCATACAAGGCCAATCCTTTTCATGTTAAACTAACTGGGAGAAAGCTGGCTGGGATTTTTCGCTCAGATAGCCTTATTGGTCATCGACCCAGATACTTGGCTTACGAGGCTAATGCTTTGCCTGTTAAGCCCTATTTCTTTTTCTCTACTTTAAAGATAATATTGTGCTTTCGACTGAAAAATATATAAAATTAATAAAATTGTCACTTTTTACATCACTTATATTATCCAATGATTTATGCTTTTATTATTTATTTATGCTTTTATGATAGCCAGCTCTGTGGAATTAAAAAAAATGTCATTTAACAAATTACAACAACCATTTCAAAATGATTTTTTCAGAGACTAAAATTTAAGACTCATAAATAAATTCTATACTTAAAGAAAGGGATTTTTTTACTAATAATTAGTTCAACGTTACATTGTTTCCTTTTTCGAGATCGTCGCACATTTCGTAATCGGTGGAATCAATCATCAGATATCGTTTTCTTGTTTTAAAAGAAGGATTCATTTTTTTCTCATATACGACAACATACGTTTTTGTCACTTTTATACTTTCTTGTTTATTAAAAAGGACATCTCCCCCCTATTCAATTAAAAATTCTTCTAATTTTAAGAATTTCGTAAAAAAAAAAAAAAAAAAACCTTTCAGTTTTATGATGTTTAAAAGTGGCTTTCATAATAGCGGAGCCATATATTACGTACACCCTGAATTAAACATTAATATTCCTGGACTAATTATAAGCAAATTTTAAACGAAAATTCAGTTTTATAATTGTCGATACTGCAAATTTTTAAACTTCTAAAAGTCGCATATTGGTAATTTTTATACCATCATTTAGGTAAAAAATGTACTTTTAAACACAATCTGTTCGAAATTTTTATCTCAGTTTGTTATTGAGTTTTTGTACATTTTTTTGTTATCGTGACAAAAAAAAGTATTCCATTTCTGGCATTAAACATGGTCAAACCAGAAAACGAATAAAATCCTAACATCACTTCAGATATCTCTGTTCTTAATAGATAGAGACTTGAAAAGTTAATAACGAAGCATTTAAAATAATTTCAGAACAAGGTTGTTATTTTATATTTATTGAATCTTCTTTTTCCATCATTTAGGTTTATCTTGGTTCTGTCGATTATGGCATCTTTAATAGTATTTGTGATGTTACTATGTTTATATTACGATTCTGGGTAAAGTGAAGAAGATATTCCCAACACTCAATTAGATTCTGCAAATATCTCAATTATCCTCACGGGAAATCGGAATATACCATTATTAGAACAATTGTTTATTTTAACTCAGCAATAACAATAGGTTATGTTTATGTGATTTGGCTTGAAATCAATAAAAATCTATTTACAAAACAGTCGATTTTGTAGTTGTTATGTGTAAAAAAATATAATATCCGGAATTAGTTAAAATAATTTGATAGTATACAGAGAAGAAGCTTGTTATATATACAAAAGATATATGTACATAATTAAAGTTATTTAAAAATAAAATATTTAAAAAGTTATGACAAATACATATTTAATAAGTGAATATCTGCAGCGAAAGTTTTCACTGCTGATAATCAATTGAAAAATTCATTATAATCAAATATCTGAAAGTGATAGTTTTAGTAACTATACATAAAGTGAAGACTTTTTACAAATCTTTATTAAAATCAGTAGTAATTAATTAACTCAATAAAAATGATTCAGTTTGTGTATTAAATAATTTTTTCTACGTTTAAACAATTGATATTTATTTTTCACCTTGAAATCATCATTGAAATGCGTGTACGTTTACTAAAATAAAATTTAAATATTTGGATCTACTTTTAAATTTAAATTGTAATTTTCCACTTAGATTTTTTTTTCTTTTCATTTTTTTCAAACAAACATATTTTAGAGAATCGTCAAAGCGTTTTACTTTGCTTAGTTTATAGTTTGTATATATCCACATTTTTTAAACATTAATTTTGCAACATTATAGCATTACATAAATAATACCAAGAATATAATTAACCTCAACAATTTCCTCCTGAACTACTAAGAAATATTAATAATTTTAAGGATATTATTTAAAAATTTATTGTATGGCTGTGATACCAGTGAAAAATATCAATGAATTTATAGAAAATACTGACCTAAGTATTTAACATTCTTTTAATTATTCGCATTTTTGTACAAATAATTCATTTATATAAAATTTAAAGCTGAAAACATAATTATTTATTTCACCCCATACCATTTTTTTATACTTAGAAGTCGGCTACACACTCTTGCTAATTTTCATTAACAAATTACGCATTCATATTAAAATCTTGAATAGTAATTATTCTTTATTTAATTAAGAATTTTCTCCTATAAGATAAAATATTATTATTCAGAGTATTGGCTATGATTTCCGAAATTTCGAATGAAAAAGTCCACTGAATGTTAAACTCTGCCCTAAATGTGTAATAAGTGAGTGGCTCAATAATTAGTGTCCCTAGTGTATGCGGTGTATTTGTAATGTGTTGGTGGATTTAGAATATCGAAGCTTAATGCCTTAGATGCTCATGTGCTGGATTTCAGAACCATTATCTGCTACATTAATATAGTTTTAGAGGGAAGAACGAAGTTTTAAAGATCTATTATTGAGAGGGGGTTTAAGAGAGGAGATGAGTGTGCAAGACTAGATTGGAGATTATGGGGCTAAATTTGTGACAATGGATGAGATGTGGTTGTATCACTATGATCCCCAGTCCAATTAACAGTAGTCACGTCTCATATCTAGATCAATAAGCTTCAAACAAGCTTTTCACTTCCATCCTCCTTTCAACCATCCCTCCAAAACTATGAGAATACAACAGGAATATCAAAAGTGAACGATGTTAGAAACATCAATCACATTAAAGTAGAAGCGAACCGGTTTCGGTAGCATATAGCTTACCGTCGTCAGTGCTGAGGGAGGTAGAAATTTGCTTTTATACATAGGTGAGGTTAGAAATTAAAGTTGAAATATTATTTACAAAAAGGAGAACATAAAAACTAAAGTACAACACACTTAAAGCAGTGCCTATAAATTCTAATTTAGCAACTACGGTTCTAAAATAAACGTTTCTAGGCACCCAAGACATTAACCTTTTATATTTCATATCAGCAATCTCAGTACAAATATTTTATATACAGTAGGGATAATAATTATTGAACCTTCCTCGCATGATTGATTAGACATCAATGTTGACTACCATCAATGTATATTGCATTCTTTTTAAAAATAATTAGTACATTGAATAAAAAAACAATAATTAAAAAATTTCATGACGATGTATTCTCTTTTATAAAATTCTTGACCAGACAACACAGTAAATTCTAAGTATTGGAAACACTTTTCATGGGAACTTTGATTAGATACTTTTCATTGTTATTGGAAATACTTTTCAAATGTATTACATAACTAGAACATTTCATAAAAAGCTCTATTGGATAGCAGTTTAAAATTTTAATACAAATTTCAAAGAGCATTAAATAAATATACGTCTTTCATTTTCCGTTGCATAATTTAATCCGAAGAAGTATGCATTCGAGACATTTTTCTCAATATAAATCATTAAAATTTTACGAAATGCATAAAATGTATGGTCTTATCTAACATGTAAAATATAAGCAACATTTCCCTGAAGCAATATAAAAAAAAGAATTAAATCACCGCCAACGGGTTTCCTATAAAATAGTGTGATTTTAGTACATTTAATTCTGTAGATGTAAGAAATAAAATGCAATATGTTGCCAACGATAATTTAAGTAAGATATTTGTCACTCTGAGTTGCGTTCTTTGAAATTTATTTCAAAAGTGCCCAATAACGCGATAAAATTACAATGGTATGTGCATTTATTTTATGACTCTATATATGTGTATACATTATTTTTCATGATTTTCTTAATGTTTTAGAAATATTTTATTTTTTCAAAAAATAATAATGTATATTATACTGATGGCATTTTACAGATATAATGTGTATCTTCTAAATTTACTTAAAATTAAACAGTAAACTACAAAATAGTATTATTTTTTCAAGCTTGCTTATTTAACAATTGCAGTTGCTCGTGGAAATATAAGATTTAATTATAATTTTTAAATGTTTAAATATATTCTGGGAAAACAAAACTCAAAATTAAATGTAAAATTTTTAATTGAACATGATTATTATTCCTAAAATTTATAATTACAATATTGGGAGTTTTTAATTAAATGAGCTTACTTTAAAGTTATCAACAGACGAAATTATTGTTCAGAATGCTGTGAAATTTTGTGGAGAATATAAAGAAAAGTGAGGAACTTTCTTTGATCAAAAGGGGAAAAGACCATTAACATATTACATTATGTGCAAATTACTTTAAAGACAACAGAAATATTTTAAAAAAGATGTTAAATTATTTTAACTTCTAGTACTTTCAGATATAAACACAGTCTTCATCAGAGAATAAAAAAAAATACTGCAGCTAACGTCTTACTAGTGAACTTCAAGAAGTGTAAGTCACCGATTTTGACGAAAGTGGTATCGTTGAAAAGATCTCATCATGAGCAGTAAAAAACTCAATGGAACTACCGTCCTAAATGATTTGTTTTCGCGATATCCGACAATTTATGTCTCGAAGCTAGTGCACACTTAATGGGGGACCACAAAACATATTAGTCTCGATTTTAACGGAAGTAGTATCGTTAAAAAGATATCATCATGCGGGAGAAAAAACTCAAAAGAACTATCCGTCGTAAATGAGCCGTTTTTGAGCTATCCGATAATTTCCCCAGTATCCAAACAATATTGGACCAATATTGGCTACATCTTGGCGGAATATTGGCACATTGGTGCGGTATTGGCATGAAATATTGCTCCGTTATTGGGATGTTTACATTTTGCCTTTGTTTAGCCAATATTTCCAACCAATATTATGCCAATATTGGGGTTTCATTGGAAATATTGCAAATAAAACGACAATATTGATTAAATATTGGAATTTCATTGGAAGTATTTCCAAGGTAACGCCAACATTTGTATAATATTGGCGTTTTATTGGCAATATTTACAGTGAAACCCCAATATTGGCATAATATTGGTTGCAAATATTGGCTAAATAAGGGCAAAATGTAAACATCCCAATATTGGAGCAATTTTGACGTTTTATTGGCAATATTTCCAATAGATGAAATACTGGGGCAACATTAGACCAATATTGGTTTGCTACTAGGGTTATATCACGTAGCTAGTGCATACATTTCTAGAAAAAAATTGTTTCTCGATTTTGATGAAAATGGTGTCATTGCAAAGATATCATTGTGAGAAGTAAAAAACTCAATAGAACTACCCATCTGAAATGAGTCGTTTTCGAGATATCCGATAATTTATGTCACTTAATGCAGTTAGTTTCTCAGCAGTAAGCATTAGCAATGTGACACAAATTGTCGGATATATCGAAAACGTTTCATTTCTGAAGGGTGATTCCTGTGAGTTTTGTAATCCTCACGATGATATTTTTTCAACCCACTTTCGTCAAAACCGGGACTAAATTTTTTTGCGGTCTCCCATTAAATTTGCACTAGCTACCAGACATAAATAGATGGATATCTCGAAAACGAGTTATTTAGGACGGGTAGTTTTATGGAATTTTTTACTGCTGACGATGAGAGCTTTCCAACGATACCAATTTCGTTAAAACCGGTGACGTACACTTCTTGCAGTTCCCAAGTTAGTTTGAAATTTAAGACTTATATGTTCCAAATTAACCATCTGAGATAAAATATGTATTGTATCTTAAGGACAATAATTATTGTACGTTCCTTGTATGTTTGATTAGACATCAATTTTGAAAGCCATTAATATATATTGTATTCTTTAAAAAATAAGTAATACACTGAATACAAAAAGTTATTTTAGAATTTCATGACAAAGTATTTTTGATTTATAAAATCTTGGGCAAGTCAACAAAGAAAATTCGAATTATTTCTAGTTTTATAAATACCTTTGAAATGTATATTATGACTAGAATATATAATAAAATGCTCCTTTGCATAGCAGTGTAAAATTGTAATACAACTTTTGAAGGGCATTAAAGAAATACATTTCACTTTTTCTGACACCAAAAAGTATGCATTGCAGACATTTTTCTCAATATAAAACATTAACGTATTTACGAACCGTATAAAATGTATGTCTTATCTAGCATATAAAATATATTAACAATATTTTCCTGAAGCAATATGAATAAGAATTAAATCATCGCTCTTGGCTATCCTATAAAATAGTGCGATTTTAGTACATTTAATTTTGTAGATGTCAGAAAGAAAATGCAGTATGTTACCAAAGATATTTTAAGTAAGATATTTGTCATTTTATGTCGTGTTCTTTCAAAATTTATTTCCCAAATGTGCCCAAAAATGTGATAAAATTATAACGGTGAGTGCATTTATTTTATGTCTCTATGTGTGTGTACACATTATTTTTCAGGATTTTCTTAATGTTTCAGAAATATTTTTTTTTTCAAAATTTAGCAATGTATGTTTGACAGATATCCTCTTACAAATATATTGTGTATCTTCTAATTTTACATGAAAATAAACAGTACGATACAAAAATATTGCTATTTTATTCACAAATGTTTATGTAAAAATCATACTTACTCATGGAAATATAACTTTTTCAATATAAAACATTAAAGTATTTACGAAACGTGTAAAATTTATGGCTTCTCTAGCATATAAAATATATTAGCAACATTTTCTTGAAGCAATATCAAAAAGAATTAAATCACCGCTCACGGCTATCCTATAAAATAGTACAAATTTCACACATTTAATTTTGTAGACGTCAGAAATAAAATGCAGTACGTTACTAACGATATTTTAAGTAAATTATTTGGCATGCTATGTCGCTTTATTCGAAATTTATTTAGATTGTACCCAATAATGCGATAAAATTACAATAGTATATACATTTATTTTATGACTCTTTGTGTGTGTATACATTATTTTTCATGATTTCCTTAATGTTTCAGAAATATTGGTATTTAACATAATAGCATTATATTATAGACAGATGCTGCTTTACAAATATAATGAATATCTTCTAAATTTACTTTAAATTAAACTGAAAATACAAAAATAATTTTATTTTATTGTTAAATATTTATGTAGAAATCATAGTTACTAATGGAAATATAAGATTTTATTTTAATTTTTTTTTAATTTTTAAATAATACACTGTGAGAAAAAAACAGCACGATGAGTTCAAATAAATGTAAAATTTTTAAATGAACACCACTTTTATTCCTGAGATTTTTAATTGTAATAGAGAAAGTTTATTATTAAATGAGTCTACTTTTAAAATGTCTACAAGCGAAATTATTGCTCAGCAAGTTATAACATTCTCTTGATAACGTAAGAAAAAGTATGCAGATTTAATTGTTCAAAAGAAAAAAAAACCCTTAAAATTACACTACGTGTAAACTATATAAAGCCAACAAAAATACATAAAAATAATTTACATTATTTTAAATTTTAGCACTTTAAACTGTAAACATATCCTTCATCAGATAATATAAAAAAAATACTGTTACTAAAGTCTTATTTTTTAACTTTCATGTACTTGGTGTTAAAATGAGTGAAAGTCAATATTTAGATATTAACTAAGTGACAGTTGAAAAATAAGACGTTAGTAACAGATTTTTTTTTTGTATTCTCTGATGAAAGATGTGTTTGCAGTTAAACGTACTACGAATGGAAATAATTTGACATATTTTTTAATATATATATATTTTTTTTTTACCTTTTAAGTAGTTTGAACATAGTGCAATTTTAAGTTTACCTTTTAAAGAGGAATTTAGCATTCTATGTATTTATTTGCTGAAAAAAAGAATACTCCAAAAGTTTGCTGTCAGAATAATTTTTTGTTTAACGAAATGCACTTTTATGTTAGTTTACAAGCAAGAACCAACCAACCAACATTTTGAACTGTCATATTATAATAATAACAGCATTTAGAATCATGGAATTTTGCATGAATTTTAATGGTTATTATTTTATAACCAAGGAAAAAAATCTATTCATGAATATAGATAAATTAAGGTAATTTTACCTGATATACTTTTATCTCTCTCTCTATAAATATAAGTGATTATCAAAATAATCGAAACGTCCTGAATGTTTCAGGAATCATTTACAATTATGGCGTAAAACCTCTTTAGCATATAATAGAGCTTGAATTCACCTGTGAGTGCTGAATAGCGTTTAGAGGAACATGGTAAGAATTATGGTACCATTCTTCGTGGATATATTGTGAATATTGCTGGAGAAATGGTCACGAAAGATATGGATTTTGAATTGAACACACACACAGACAAAATGTTTCGATTACATTGATGCGTGGGGATCATAGTAGATGTGGCACTTAATCCACATAACCACGATTAGAGAGGACTTACAGCATAAATAGGAGCGTTATCACCCTGTAAAATTTTGTTACCTGAAGAAAAAAAAGTATGCATGAAAAGATGGACCTGGTCAGCTAAATCTTCTTTAGACTTCTTCGCAGTGATCCTTCCTTTCAGGTTAATGATTGAGTGAGTAGAAATTTAAGACACGGCTGCCCAAATTATGACATATTCATTTCCATGCGTTACACTTGAAATGAGAAACTCGTAGTCATATAATTCTGCAGTAATTTTCCAAGTGTTGACTTGGAATTTTTTTTCAAATAATTTCACTTTTTTCTGTAGTGAAGCGCGTGAAATATGATTTCTCTAACCACACTATTGTCTTTCACTTATCAGCCAATCACGTTTTTTAGCTGTGGTACCACTGCAGACGATGTTTGGCATTAACAACTGCGAGAAGAAACTTGGTAATTGTTGCACTTCTGTAAATGTTCTCTTTACGAAATTGCCTATTAAATATAATTACAGATAATGAAGTATACAGAGGCTGATTGTGCTCTATGGTCATCAAGGTTGCAGTTGTTTTCTTTTTAGACATTACAATCGGATACAATAATCGTCAGCCTATTTCATTTAGCTTCTTCTTCTGTCCAATATCATACTTAGCCCAGCTTGTCATGACACGGTGCATGGAAGCTGTCCTCACTTAAGATACGGTATCGTACTTAGATTCTTGATTATTTTACTAAGAAGTATTCAGCTAATCGGGCTGCTATACTTGGGTCTCTTTGAAAGATCGTGAGGTCTTACATTTTACACATTTAACAAAAATCCAAGGCGTATTCAACTTCATGAAAACTATCCCATTCTATCATTATCTATAATGATTGCTTTAGGAAAAAAAAGGTAACTAGAATTATATTTTAATGCTTTTGAAAAGTATACTTAAATATCCTATTTATTCATGTCATATTTATTTACATATGTTACCATTTTCCTGATAATCTTTTGTACAAAAATTCTTACATATATATATATATGTTCATTTGCTAATTGTATAGATACAGATACATACAATGAAAATATTTAAATAATACAATGTAGATAATTATTAGCCTAATGAAATTTTTATTTTATCTATGGAAGTGACATTACAAATGTGACTACTTAAATATTTTGTTTGAGTGAAAAGGCTCTGTTTATTTATTTATTTATTTCCAAACTAATATATCTTAGCTTCATCTATAAATATATTGTTATTGCATTTTTAAAAGTAAATGGGTTCCTTTAAATATAAAGTCATTAAATTATCTTTACATTCTGATATTACAGAAGTACAGGAAAACTCCATTAATGTTTTTTTTTCTTTAGATGTAAGAATAAAGCTTATTCTTCTCATTATTGCTACTTAATTATTGACCTAAGAATGGAAATAAATTTACTTTAGTAAATGACATGCAAGCATTAGGTAAAGCCTTTTCCGGTAAGTAATATTTTTTCGAGGCGAATTCACTTCAAATGAATAATTTCAAATTCTTAAATTCTGATTTCTTTATTTTACATTGAATTGTTTTTTTCAACATTTATGTATAAAAAAGAAAAATAATTTATTAATTAGATAAATAAAAATACATTAAAAGATCTGTTTTGAAACCTTTACTGGTACACGTCCATTTACAATACATTTTTGGACGTATATCCATCCATTGGTATTTAATTTAATTAAATGTATTTCATATATTTAAAATGAAATGGATAAAGCTGTTTCCCCATCTGCATCTCTTGCATCGGCAGTGTAAAAATGAATTTATCATAAAGAAAAAACATATATATTGTATGTCTGTTGTTAGTTTTTTAATTTTTAAATAGATTTAAATATTTTCTCCTTAAAGAATATTGTCATTTGCCAAAACGAGTTACAGATAAAAATTCTTTCAGCAAGGTCTATAAAAATCTCAAATATTCTTATACACTAAAAAATATTAAATTTATTCTTACGGTTATTTTTTAAATGTTATTTTAATATATTAATCATATTTATTTTTATTCATTTGAAAAAAAATGCTTACTGGTAATATTTTATGTAAAGATGATTAATGCAATGTATAATACTGTAAGCGGATTTCTTTTTTAAAGTTGTTGTCTGTTTTTACTATGAATAAATAAAGTAGACTCGAATAAATCGATAAAGCAAACCGAGATCGGATTATGCAGATAGCGGATAAACCAGGAGTTTCAGCAAAGAGCATCACAATTATAAACAATGTACACAATTTATCGAATGAAAAATTAAATTAAATTTCTTCTGAAGTTGACGATAGTACAGAATTGATGAGAACATTCTTAAAATATAAGAGAATGCTTAAGTGCTTTGAACATGTAGATGAAAAAGCAATGAGACATTGGATAACAATGATTCGACACTTAAATGTTATGGAGTTTAAATTGACGTCGACATTGTGTTGCATGTCTTTACTGGTTCAGAGAAACAAAAAAATTTGAATGGTGTTTATAACGTGATGAAGAAAGTATTGTAACTCATTAAAAATTAAGTTACGGTGATGCATTAGTACACACTGAGGGTTTTCTTAATCAGTCGGTAAGAAGATGAATGTACACTTGCTGAAAAAAATTGACACATTTGCATAGTAAAATTCATCCAAGAGTAAATAAATAAAATGAATATTGCCCAGTTAAACTGACAGCTTTGAGCTCAAGAGCTATTCACATTAATTGTATTCCACAGCCTTATATTTTTTCAAGAAATGTTTCCTTCCCAAAAATCAAATTAAGGGGAAATTAGTTCTCCCATTTACCCCCTCCCCTTTATACTGAATCACTGAACACTGAAATCTAATCCATGACTTTTATTTTTTTTAAGTAAAATGAACATAAAAATAATAAAAATAACGATATTTTGAAGCTCTACAATTGCAGCGAAGGAACAAAACACAACTTAATTCAATGTACCAGACCATAAATCTCACCAGAGGACTTTTGCATATTAACCCATAAGGTATGTTTCTTTTGCATGTTGCCATTAAACAATTAACAAATAATCGTGACTTCTGTGCCACATACGTTAGCGTAATATACATATATATAGGTGTTCAGTTATTATTGCAAAAGTGTTTCATGTTTCACGAATTTGCAGTGTAGTAACACAATATTTTTTGGTTGCTCTATTTATGAGAATGCTGTTTCACAATTTCAAAACTACCTGTACGTTTTACCGTACACTCTATTCAGCTATTTTTAATACCGTGTCTATAAATTACATAACTCTCTACAAATATCAAATTACAGAGAGTATTTTGTTAGCTTTGATAGTAAAAGCATACGTTGAAAAGAGTTATCCTTAAAAAATTATAGGCCTTATACTCCTGACTTTATCAAAACATTTGTGTTTTTCACATTTTTTACTCTTAAATACAGAGTTAAAGATTCAGAATATTTCAATATACATTTTAAAAGATCGTGAAATGTCTCGAATGTCTTGCAAATTTTGAAAAATTAGAAATGTATAAACGAAGATCTTACGAAGATCTTATATGAACGTTTATGTTCAATTTTTAACGGAACGTATTGAAACATACTGTTTTCTGAAAATGATGACGAAGCCGATACCGTCCATACTGTTAGCAAGTTTCAAGTACACATAACATGACACATATATGATGTACTTTGTCAGACCGAGACCGTAAGCAGCAAGTAATAAGGCGATAGACTTATTAATAGCATAGTTTGGCTTTTTGGTTACTTTATATTATATATTTAACAAAGCAATAATGTGATAGACTTATTAATAGCATAGTTTGGTTTTTTCTACCTTATATTGCATATTTAAACAACTGAAAAGCATTTTATAAATTAACAAACAACATTAAAAACGCCATAATATGTAATCTATGAACAGATTAGTTTCGGTAGCATTTAGCATATTGTAAAGTTTAACAGAAACTTGCTCATTATGTACCTACATATTGAAAACTACGGGAACTTCGGCCCCCTTCCCAATAGGATAATAGTATGCGTAACGGAAAGTAAGAAAGATTCTGGTAGTAATTAAGTAAAAAAGGCTTTTTTCGTTTAATAATTTAATTTCTTAAAAAACATTCAAAATAACATAATAATTCTTCTCATTTATCGTATTTTTACAAGATATCTGCTCATCAATATTTACATAAATAGAAATAACACAGTCTATTTTTGATAAAATATAAAGCATGTTTTGTCTATATAAGCATAAGGATTTTTTTTAATCTAAAGATATAAAAACATCTTATCTGTACATTAGCCCTAAGGTTATAAGGTGTAGTAATTTCACCTCCAATAGAAAATCTTTATCGCCGCCAGTTACGATTCCAATTACATGTTTTGGTCTGATTCTGCTGTGTTTTTGTCAGGTTTCTTTAATCGTTGCTCATTTAGCTTTTCTGACATATAATCTGATAACACCATTAAAAGAATGTCTTCTGTTATGACCCGAAGAAAAAGTACTTTACATTCGGTGATTTTTTTTCATCTTTCAGCAGCAATGTATTGAAGAAGCTAGTTATCATAAATATTTCCAATGATATTTAGGCATGTTTATTTATTTTTTAGTCTGTTGAGACAATTAATAACAAATAGAATAATTGTGTGTGTACTTTGTATTAGTGTTTATCACGTGGAAAATATTTTTTGTAAAAAAATTGAAGCTATTATATAAGTTTTAAGACTTAAAATATTATATTTTGTTTTTTATATGTACTTTTATTGCAAACGCAATAAAATTAATGCCGTATAATTCTAGAAATCCAGAGAATTATTAAAACTCTTTTTCAAATATATTAGCAGCTAAATATAAAGATCAAAATCTTCTACTTACCCTCTCTCTTAATCAGGTAAGTTCTGGCTGCTTCGTTTCATTAAAATCGAGTCCGCGCCAGGCTGGTTTTCACTTAAATACAAACTCAAAAAAGGATGCAGGCATTAATTTAAAAATTATATACAACTATATTACAATTATTTACAGCGTTTTAACACAGAATATTAGAATAATTTCATCAATACGAAGTCATAGCTCCGTTCAAATCCATTCAAAAATTCTTCTACATATCCATAGCAACATCGGAAAAACATTCTAAAGAAAAACAATTTTATCAGTTCATTTCAGTTCATAAAAAAGTAAAAAAGTTCTGCATTCATACAAAAGTTAAAGTTCGATTAAAAATCGTTTGGAGGTGCGTTCAGTCTTCACAAAGAGAAACAGAGGGAGCTGTCCGCGACACACTCCCCCCCTTGAGTTTTACCATGTTGAAACTCAATCACTGTCGAGGTCAAGTTCATGAGGTCTAAACGTTCTGGGGTTCGAATCACGCGTCCATACTTAGACTTTCTAGGAGAGTCTTCTCGAACTTTGGCAGAAATGGGTAACTCATTACCATTAGGTTCACTAAGAGGAGCACACTCAACATTTTTCTGGAAAAAGTCATTAGATTCTAAATTTACTTCCAACGGATATAATCTTTGTGCAGGACGAAGTATTTCCCCGAATTTGGTTCGTAATTTTGCTAAGCGTACTACACCAACTTTTCCTGTAAACAATTGGATAACTTTTCCTAGAGGCCAATTCATTCTTTTTGCTGTTTCTTCCTTATCTTTCAAATTTTTGTATTCACTTTCAAGTTTTTCCTTTTCAACTTCAAGCTTAGCCAGATCACACCTTACTGACTCATTAAATTTTTTATAGTCTGTCAGTCGTATTTCCATTTTCTCACTTTCAGACCTAATCTTCTGTATTTCTATTTGTTGTTTCTTTGAAGATGTTTGTAAGTCTTTATAATTTTTTTGCAAATCATTAATATCATTATTCAACATATCAATAACTTTTTCTTTTGTTTTGAGTGTACTTTCTAAGTCCATAATCTGCTCAACATACTTGATGCCGGTAGAATGAAACTGTTTTATTTTGTTGCTAGCAAATGCTTCACACTTTTCTAAGATATTAATCAACTGATGCAAGACAGCATATTCCTTTTCATGGTTTATAGAACTGCTTGCAGGTTTCTCCTTCAATAGTCCCAAATTAGATTGTATTTCTTCAATATTATGAGTTGCTTTAATTTCACATGTTTCAAGTACTTTCACTAACTCATGGACATTATCATTTTGAGAAATGCGAAAACTTGCTTTCTGAACACAATCAAGCTTGTTTTGAAGATCGCTGTTCAATTTTTTAAGCTCAATTAATTCATCTGTGCATTTTCTATTCTTGCATCTTAGTTTTTCAATTTCATCTTTTTGTAAATTGACAGTATTAACAGCTTCTCCTAATCTTCTGCATTCCTTTTGCAGTTGCTCTTTAAGCTTCATTTCAGATTCAATTTGAGAAGAAATTTTGTTAAATTCATCCTCAAGATTTTTCTTCGCATTTTTAAACTTAACAAATTCCTCAGAATACTTTCTGTTCTCACCTCTCAGTTTTTTCATTTCATCTTTGTTCCAGATTCAGCTTGATGAGAGACAGTTGTAGAAGCTTCAGGAAATTCCAGTTTTGTTTTGAGTAAAATATTGGCATTCTTTAGTTCATCATTTACAACAGAGAGAGGTTCAACAGCATTTTTTAAGAGAAGATTATCTTGTTTTGTTGATTCTAACTTGGATACCTTCTCTTCCTCATAAATTCTTTTTGTGATGAATTTATTATTAGATTCGTTTAAACTTCTAACATCACAACTCAAAGTGTCATCGTACAAATCCCAAATGAGACCAAGAATAGGGACTGTTCTCCTTTCATTAGGATCCTCAAAATTTTCAAATCTTGAATTATCAGATGATGAAATTTCCGAAAAGGTGTCATTACAGGCAATTTGGTTCGTCAATGGCAAATTATAAGCCCAATCTTGCAGTTCGAATTTAGCACTAGCCAAAATTTCAATCGAATCATTTTTGAATTTCCTTAACTCATCTTCATTGTTTACACTTGTGACTAAATTGTCAACATACCAAGATTCAGAAAGTTTCTTAGCCGTCGCTCTGAGATGTTCAGGAACATCATTCATTAATTTTGTTAAAGTAGCACTCAATAAGAAAGGACTACTGGATATTCCAAAAACGACCCTCTTATGTCGATATATCTTCAACTGATCTGGATTCCCTTGTTCCCACCACAGGAACCTCAAAAAGTCACGATCATTATGGTTAAGCCCTATTTGCAAAAAGGCTCTTTTTATATCAGAACTTACACCTATTGACTTTTCACGAAATCTGTTAATAATTGCAGGAATAGTTTCTATCAAATTAGGCCCCTTTTCTACACAATCATTTATTGAAGGAAACCCCTTAATTTTCACCGACCCATGAAATACTGGTCTTATTTTGGTTGTTTTGGAATTCATTCTAATAACGGCACGGTGGGGTAAATAATGGCAAAAATTATTATATTCATTTTCAGGTACAGTTTCTATAATTTTTTCTTCCTCCCAAGATTTGAAAACCGCTTCATAATCTTCTAAGAAACCCTTGTCTCTTAAATTTTTTACTGTATTCTTTAATCTTTTCTCAGCGATTTCTCGATAATTAGGGAGTGGGGGGTGGCCTTCGACCCAAGGTAAACAGACTTCAAATCTGCCTTCTTCATCCCTTTTTACCGTCGAAAGAAAATGTTGCAGTGTTTGATCATGCAATTCCTTTTTAGATTCATTAACGGATGGATCTAAAATGCCTAGAGTATCAAGATTCCATAATTCAGCAATTTTATAATCTGATACATACATAGAAAAGGTAAATGAGTTATCAATTTTATTTTCTATTTCTAAAGGAACTTTTCCCATAATAGTCCATCCTAAATAAGTTTCGACACATACTAAACCTGATCTTAATTTTCTTATCTTGCCCGTAAGTAACTTTCCCGCAATATCTGCTCCTATCAGAACATGAATTTCAGTTGGCGAAGATTCAAACAATAGCTTATTTTTCATACGAATAGTGTCATTCAAAAAGATTCTATTTTCTTTGAGCTCATTTAACAGGGGTCTTACATCAATTTGTGGAACATCAGAACAAATTTTAGTTTGATCAAAAGCCTTAAAATTACATTTGTAATCACCTTTTACACTACTCAGATTTACAACAAACTGTTTATGAATTTCAGACATTTCCCTTCCACCAAATAAACTATGAATAATGTTACTCTCACTTAAACTTTCATATTGCATCACTTCAGCAACAAACTTTGAAATGTAGGTTTTTTGCGATCCAGAATCGATTAAGCATCTAACAAACTTATCTTCACCATTTCCGCAAATTTTTACAATTAAAGTTTGCAATAAAACTTTCTGTGTACATGTTTTATTCGTCAAAGTGAAATTTTTCTCATTAGTTTCTTTTTTCTCATTAACTTTATTACCCTTATCACAAATTAAAGAATTGTGTTTTCCACTGCAATGTTCACACCTTATTTTCGAAAAGCAATCTTTTGCTAAATGATTTCCCTTTTTCAAACAGAGGTAACACATTCCGTTTTTTCTTAAATATGCTTTCCTTTCTGCTACGGACTTAGAGCAAGCTGCAGAAATGTGTTTGACTGATTCAGCGGAATCTCCGCAAAAGATGCACTGATTAATCGTAACCTTCAATGAAGCAGCAGTAGGAACTTTAAATTTATTTATTTTTCTATCCCTCTGCACTTGGGGTGGATTTTGAACAATGAGCCTGTCTTGTATTTGAATCGCGTTTTCTCTGCATTCGATCTCGGCCCGTAAAAAATCAAGTAGTTCATTAACTTCAAAAAGGTTTTCCTGCGACTTTCGTTTACGCTGAAATTCTAAATTTAACTCATTGGGAATTAATTTCAGTAAAATTGGGGTAAGTAACGTACCATATGTACCGGAAGTTACTTCAAGAGAATTCAAACTTCTGATTTGTGTTTCGATACTGTCATAAAGTTTCCGTAGTGCGAAAATGTTATTTACATTCTTAACAGTTTCTAAATTCAGTAATTTTCCCATATGAGCATTAATTATCAAGTCTTTACGACCGAAACGTTTTTTAAGTAGTTCAATAGCTGCTGTATAATTTTCACTTGATAGCGAAAAACCACTAATTGCACTTGCAGCAGCTCCGGTAAGAAAAGAATGTAAGTAATTAAATTTATCAATATCGTTTAAACTGTCATTCTGGTGAATAGCATTATCGTACTGGTTCCAGAAAGTTAACCAATGAGCGGGATCTCCACTAAATTTATCAATGTTCAATTTTGGTAACTTCACTTTAGAATGAGAACAAGCAGCTAAATTTTCAGTTAAAATACTCTCATTCACTGAATTCGGTTTCTTAACAGAACGCTCAGGGTCAACTTTCGTTTTAACAATATAAGTTAATTTCGATTTCATTGAAATTATTTTCTCGGAATAACTTTCAGCAGTTTCAAATTCAGTTTCTAGATCGCTGTCATTTTTCATTAAATTTTGAATTTGTTCATCTAAAGCCATTAAATTGCTGTATTTCGTACTTAACTGATCAATATGTTCCGTAAGAACGGAAATTTCATGTTCTGTTTGTGAAAGATACACTTCACAAGTATTAATTAATTTTGTAATTGCTGTTCGAGAAACCGTACGTTTCTTCTTTAGTTTTTCAAGATCAGACATTTTTTAATCAATAATTTGAAATACTATACTTTTCAAAATACAACAATTCAATAACTTTCAAAATAATCTTGTTCTCAAAATACGTTAAATATCAATATTATTATTATTATTATCTTCAACAGAATTAAGCATTTAACACTTATTTATTTCTATATTCAATTCTTCATTTAATTGAAACCACCTGGCGTCCCTGAATTCGTGCGCCATGAATTATATTAAAACTCTTTTTCAAATATATTAGCAGCTAAATATAAAGATCAAAATCTTCTACTTACCCTCTCTCTTAATCAGGTAAGTTCTGGCTGCTTCGTTTCATTAAAATCGAGTCCGCGCCAGGCTGGTTTTCACTTAAATACAAACTCAAAAAAGGATGCAGGCATTAATTTAAAAATTATATACAACTATATTACAATTATTTACAGCGTTTTAACACAGAATATTAGAATAATTTCATCAATACGAAGTCATAGCTCCGTTCAAATCCATTCAAAAATTCTTCTACATATCCATAGCAACATCGGAAAAACATTCTAAAGAAAAACAATTTTATCAGTTCATTTCAGTTCATAAAAAAGTAAAAAAGTTCTGCATTCATACAAAAGTTAAAGTTCGATTAAAAATCGTTTGGAGGTGCGTTCAGTCTTCACAAAGAGAAACAGAGGGAGCTGTCCGCGACAAGAATATATATCGTTTCTATCAAAAAATGCTTTTTTAATAATATTACTTATTTATAAGTTAAATTAATTTTGCGAGGTTTATTATTTAACAGTTATATGTGTATATATATATAACTGTTAATATTTGTCATAAAAGTGTTCCAATACTTTTATAAAAAGAAATAACACAGTTTATTGTTGATAACATTGTTTTTGTATTTTGTCTATGCAAGCATAAGGTTTTTTTTTTATCTTAAGGTATAAAAACATATTATCTGTACATCCGCCCTAAGGTTATAAGGTGCAGTAATTTTTCCTCCAATAGAAAATCTTTATCGCTGCCAGTTTCGATTCCAATTACTTGTTTTGATCTGATTCTGCTGTGTTTTTGCCAGGCTTCTTTAATCGTTGCTCATTTAGCTTTTCTGACACATAATCTGATAACACCACTAAAAGTATGTTTTCTCTTATGACCTGCCAAAAAAGTACTTTACTTGATAATCGGTGATTTTTTTTTTTGTTTGGCATCTTTCAGCAGCAATGTATTGACGAAGTAAGTTATCATAAATATTTTTAATGGTATTTAAGCATGTTTATTTATTTTTTAGTCTGTGGAAACCATTAATAGTAAGTAGAATAATTGTGTATTTAATATATGTTAGTATTTATCTTGTGCGAAGTTTTTTTTCTTAAAACCGAAGTTAATTTAAAGGTTTTTAGACTTAACTTATTATATTGTTTTTTGTAAAAGTCGCGCACTACTTAATTTAATATGTTATTGGATAATTTTCGCGCTTTTTCTTAAGTTATGTCAGCGGGAAAGAAAAAAAAAACACTAATTAAATTCTTTAATCAGGATTTCTAACCTCATTTGTAATGTATAATCATAAATAAATAATATTAATACAAATTAATTAAAAAAAAATCTTTTATATAATGCTACATTATTTATTATTTTTTTATTACTGCGTTTTCGTTTTTTAATTTTGCATAAAAGCAGTTTAAATATCTGTTAGCATGTTTTTGCGAACGTGGTTTGGCGTATAAATGGCTCCATTGTTTTGGTCACTTGTAAACAGCTGTAACCTTAAAGCTTAATTGAAGGTTTATCCACGGTATACGAAAAACAGTAAAAGACATTCCATTTATTTTATTAAATTATAATAATATTCTTTAAATATTGCATTAGAAACACATTTTTTAAATGTACATATTTTAAATACCAGCATATTAAGAAGTCAGTGAAAATTCAGTTACAAAATTTATCATTTGCATATAAAAAATAAAATAAATAAATAAATAAATTTAAATTAAACAGTGTAAAAAAGTACATGCTGAAAGCAGTTGATTGACAGTATTTTATAACGATCATTATACTTTTATTCCATATTATTCTTGTATTCCTTATACTTATATTTATTATGTTATATTTATTTCATCCCAGCATATTAGGAAGTCAATGAAAGATAGATTTTAAATTTTTTTATTTACATACAAATAGAAAATTAAATCGATTAAAATAATGTAAAGGATAACAGAATGAAAGTAATTGGTTGACAGTATTTTATTACGTTTTTCTATTTTAACATTCCTTAGTAAACTTATTCCTTATACTGTACTTACATTTATTTCATTCTAACACATCAGGAATTCAGAGAAAAATCGATTATAAAACTCCTTATTTACATATAAAAAACAATTTAAGTTAATTAAAATAGTGTGAAATAGTACATGATGAAATAGGTTGATTGACAGTATTTTATTATATGTTCATCTATACTTATATTCCTGATTAACCATTTATTGGTTAAAAAATTACATACAAAAAAGAAAAAAAAGCAAGTGAATTTAAATAAAACAATGTAAAACAGTAAATACTGAATGATAGCGATTCACAGTATTTTATTATGTTCTTCTATATTTATTTAATCGTTTTTCAGTTAGCGTTTCTGAAATTAAATTTTGGTAACTCCACTGAAGGATTGTTTTAACTCCTTGGTAATTTCTTTCAGAGTTACTGAAAATATTTACATTGTTGAAGTGAAACTAATCTATCGTTCTATTTAATTAGGAGATGTTTTTTATTATTCTTTGAACTGTAGAAACTAATAAAATGCATTAATGAGTTTGCTTGTAAGATTTATTGTATGATGGAGATAAATATTTATAAATAAAGATGATAAACGAAATATATATTGCGTGTTTAAAGGGATTTTTGTAAAACCGTGGACTACAAAATTAAAGTACATAAAAGTAAAAATATGGATACATAATGTCCCCATGAAATTGTGCTTCATTTCGATATTTTTTAGATCCGAATTTGTGGAGGATAGAAATATTAACATGTCAGCAGACACACTGGGATAAATTCTATCCAAATCACATTTTTTTATTATACATATATATATGCCTTAGCGTACTCGACAGATGTTCTCCTGGCACCAACTCCAAAAAAATCAAATAAATATACATAAATATAATAATACGCATGATCAATACTACGCTCTTAATTTAATTTCTTTTTACAATTATGTAAGGAAATTATTTTTCACTTTGCAGTAGTTTTTGAGGTCGGTTCGATTTTTTATATAAAAGTTTATTTTTTTCTTTTTAATTAAAAGTTAACGATTTTCTGAATTTGGATAATTAAAATTATAATAATGGAAAAATTATTGTAAATCATACACGTATGTCAGGAGTGGTGTTCGAACACACTATCTCTTTTATCGAGAACCAGAGCTTAAATCTGGCGCCTCAGTCCACTCAGTCATTCTGCCCGCACTCTATTCAGAGAACTTATTCAATACTTTTAATTAGCGAAAAATCACTAAATTTATTAGTTTTTGCCTAATTACTAGAAAAGTACTGAATGAATTTCGATGAAATTTGAATCTAAAGCATTCTAGAATCCTCTGGAACACACACACAAATTTTCCTTAAAATCGGTCCAGTCGTTTAGCAGGAGTTCAGTGACAAACACACGCACAGAAGAGTTATATATAAAAAGATATATTAAAGGCGTGGTATAGCTTAAAACGCACTCATAGGCTCATAAAGCAGATCATATGTTTGCAATTCCAAACACAAGTTCAATTAAAAAACGGATGATTGTTGAAACGGACAGCTTACAATCCTGAAGAGATGTATATTTTTACTGCAAAAGTGTCCAACAATGTATATTTGAAAAACATAGCTATTTGGAATTGTATTTAATGTAATATTTTTAAACAATATGTTTTCTGACACTTATGATTAGAATGATAGACATAATCTAACGTTAATTGCAAGGTTAAAGATGTCAAATTCTATGCGAATTGTATGAAAATATCTTTCAAATTGAATGTTCAGGAGACAGGTTATTCTAAGGGCTTACCAGTCACCCTCACTTTAGATTTTTAAACCTTTTACAATGTATAAAGACAATAATAATGAGGAAATTATATACATATAGTTACTTAGCTGATTTTTAGTTCTACTGCGTGACCCTAAATATAATTCAAACACGTCACCATTTATAGGTGATTACAGGTCAAACTGATATTTAATAATAATAAACATTTATGATAGTAGAGTATTTACAATTTTCGTGAAGCTTCTGGAAATTACCTTTCTTAGAAATGGCAATTGAAAAAGAGATTTTATATATTTCTACTAGGTTTTTATTTTAAATACATAATATTATATCATTTTGATTGTCTGACTTTTTATAGCCGAAATTCTATTTCAGTTGATAGCATTTTTCTTTTTCATGTTCATCGTTCAGCAACAAGATATTATGATGTGTGCTATGAAAGGCATTTTTTATTTCATTTTAGTATGTAAACTGAAGAAAGTAATTTATATTCATAATTATTTCTGAGTGCACAGTTTCTGTTGCGCTGCGTGAATCTCAGGCGATTTTGCAAAGCCAATTCTGTGAGTTATATATATATATATAACTCACAGAATTGGCTTTGCAAAATCGCCTGAGATTCACGCAGCGTACATATATATATATATAAATATATATATATATATATATATATATATATATATATATATATATATATATATATATATGTATGTATGTATATATGTATATATGTATATATATATATGTATGTATATGTATATATATATATATATATATATATATATATATATATATATATATATATATATATATATATATATATATATATATATATATATATATATATATATATATATATATATATATATATATATATATAAATATATATATATATATATATATATGTATGTATGTATATATGTATATATGTATATATATATATGTATGTATATGTATATATATATATATATATATATATATATATATATATACATATATATATATAACTCACAGAATTGGCTTTGCAAAATCGCCTGAGATTCACGCAGCGTACATATATATATATATATATATATATATATATATATATATATATATATATATATATATATATATATATATATATGTATATATATATATATGTATTTATATGTATATATATATATATATATATATATATATATATATGTAATAAAATAAAAAAAATTTGCGCCATTTTTATTTTTGTTCTCTCTTAGCTTCAATTCTAAATTTGTGGAACATATTTCAATCTTAGTTTCGTAACTTGTAACAGCTAAAATTCTTTTTCTTACTTTAGTTATTAATAAATTATTTCTTGCTTCTCAAAAAGGCGGGAAGTATTTCGTAAGCTTTTTACTTTCTGGCATATTCCTGCGATTTTAATTTTATTTTTTATTTTTTAACATCGCGTGACAAGTGTTACTACGCGTTGCTAAAGGGCTTAGTGTTCCGAGAAAAAAATATAGTTCTTGCCAGTAGACCGCCTATTACGGCCAATTAGAATTGATCATTTTGTCCGTTAGAGGCTCGAGTCCATCCTGATTGGATTTTTAAAATGATTGACGCGGAGTAGGAGGGCGCTAGTTTTGTCGTGAAAATGATTTTTTCATTTGGCTTTTCAGGAGAGTAGAATGCACCTTTTCTTTAAACTATCAAGACGCGCGTTTTATTTCTCCGCTGAATTAGAAATGTCATTTTTTCCGAGATTGTAGAACGCCGGAATGTTGCAGCTTAGTGAGCGAAGGCCGTAGTGATAGATGTGTGGAACGGTGATCTGTGGAGTAACTTAAGTTCGTGCTCTAAATAATAAAGAACTAAAACACTGATTTTCTTGCATTGTTATTGGAGAAACTCCTACGAGAACAAATCCATGGCTTATCCACTTACCAGAACGACTGCTCATCCCACTATTGAATCTTAGTGAATAGTAGTATTCTACAACCAACATGGTATTCTATTAGTGATTATACACTATTATAGAACATCGTCGTCGTTTTATTACATTTTAGCCGGTAGGATGAAAAATGAACCGGCGTAAAACTTTTGAGAATAAGCTGCATGCTCTTCATACACTTACAGTTGTTCCTACATTTTTCCTGGTATTGTTTTCATCTTAACATTTAATACAGAAAAAAATAACTATGATATCTTCCATCTAAATGGTATGTCCAAGACTGAAGATGGATGGGATCAGCTGCTGTGTGTTAATACTAATATTGTAATTTTGTTTCCTGCAATAAGACTCAATGTGTGTTACTAACAGTCAGAGTTTTTGAGATGTTAGCTGCACGCATCTTTAACCTCATCTGCGTCTACTTCCACCCATGTTACGACGAGATGGCCTGCATGGAAAAACATCTTCATTTGCATAAATGATAAACCTTTCAGCTGAAAAAAGATCGTCTTATAAAGTTTTGTTTGTAATTATGTGTGGTATCTACATCTACAAATATTTTAAATGTGAAATATACCTCGCATTCTAGTGAGAAACTTTTCAACTGAGAGATATGCAACCAAACTGTGAGATATGCAAAATAAAAATTACAAAAGATCACCTGCATGAAATCAATTCAACATCATTTTCTTTTATTTATTTATTTACTGTATTTTCTAGGTAAAAGTGCATAAATATTTTGATAAATTTTCATTTCATAATAAATGAACACCTGCTGTGTGGTTGCGAAACTACGGTATATTCCATCAGTAATACAAGATAATTGAAATTTGCACCTGTGAGTCGTATCTACGAAGTGCTTTATTTTTTGTTTAGTTTAATAAAAAAATAGGTATTTGAACAAGGCCACATCGAACATGTCTGTAAGTTATTATTTTATTTGTTTATTGGCTAAGAAATTTTAATAATCATTTCTTTGTTTAAATTCTTGATTTTTTCTTTCTCTTTTATTACAGATATTACAAAAATAAATGTGTTCTTAATTTATAATTGAAAGTTTATGCTCATAGAAATTTTATTTAATTTTAAAGGTGTTATTTATTTATTTATTTATTTTTTTAAATCGAAAGATGGATTAATTTGTTGTTAAAAAAAATTCTCTGTTGCTAAAATTATTTTCAATACGTAAAGAAAAGTATTTTTGTTCTTAAAATTATTTGTTATTTCCCATGTATGGAAAACCGATATTTTTTATTTTATTACTTATTTATTTATTATTTATTTATTTCACATGAATTCACACAGAATTGATTTATTTATTATTTATTATTTTTATTGTTATTTATTGAAGTATTTGAAGTATAGTAATTGAATTTTAATAATTGAAGTATAGCATTTAAAAATTTTTCATATGAATTATCCTTCTTATATGCTATTAAGATCAGGATTAGTAAAAGAAGAAAAAATGTCAGAAAATAAACTTGATATTGTCCCTTTTGAATTTGGGTTGGGCATGGATATATTTAAATGGTTTAAACATTTTGATCGAGAATGTTCGGTAGAAAAGAAAGATAATGAGTGGAAACACCAAAATATTTCAAAATATTTAAAGGGGGAAGCGCTAAAAACTTATATAAATGATTGTTTGGATTGTGCTACTTATGAGGAAATTGTCGAGATTTTAAGTGAAAAATTCATTCAAGTTAGAGTTCCAAAATTTTCTGAATTTACTTCCTTAAAGTTAAATGATCTAAGTGATTTGGATTCTTATTTTAGAAAGAAAGTTGAGATTGGAAGGCAACTTCAGCTTGAGGAAAATTTAATTATACAGGGATTAATTGATGGCCTTCAGCCGGAGTATCAAAATTGTTTGATGGTTAACCCTCCTTCCAATACTCGTGAATGGTTTCGCATTGCTAAACAATTAGCAGCGATTCCAAATCATACCTCTAATAACGGCAATAGAAATTTTCAACAAACTAGACCAATGCACAATCCCAATCCTCAGCCCAGACATTGGACTCGACCTACTCCAAACAATCCATCCCAAAATTTTAATCCTAGGTTTTTCACTCCTAGAATGCCTGCAACTCATTATCAAAACAATTACCCTAGTCGTCCGTGCAGAGTATGTTTAAACAGAGGCATAGAAAATGCATATCATTGGGAGAGGAGTTGTATATTTAACACAAATTCCTGTCAAGCTCAAACTCCTGCTCATATTCAACCACCCCCTACTAATAATATTTGACAATTAATCATCCCTGGATATGTGGGCAATAACCAAGTGTATTGTGTGGTGGATAGTGGATCAACTGTCTCAATTTTACCCCTCAAATTTGTTCGATATTTAAATGGTAATTTACATAATGTTACCCCTATTACTATCAGACAGGCACAAGGAACTCTTACAATTAATAAATCTTGTCGATTATGTATTAAATTTGGTAATATAAAGAGATATGTTAATTTTTTAGTAAGTCAACTTGATTTGGACTATGCTATTTTAGGTTTACCTGATTGTGCCAAATTTAAATTAAAAATTGATTGTGCAAAAAGCCAGGTGTTACAAGACAATATTTCGTTAAACCCATATGTCAACATATCCAGTGATAACTTAGAATTGCTTCATTTTGATATTATAAAAAATGATACTACTGTGCAACCCGATTATGGAAATACCATAACTCCTCAATCCTTGTCGCGAACTAATAATGATGATTATAATCTATTGGGGGATCTGAATGCTATTCAAAATAAAAATGTAAGGGAACTTTTAAGGGATTATTTAGATATTTTTGCAAAAAATAAATATGATGTAGGGAGAATTAATATTGAACCTCAGCGTATTTATCTTAAATCTGACCTACCAATATCTTTGAGGCCTTATCGTACATCCACTGCTGATGAAAAAGAAATATCTCAGCAAATCCAATCATTATTAGCTGCTGGGTTAATTAAAGAAAGTTATAGCCCCTACTCTTCTCCAGTTACGTTAGTAAATAAACGAGATGAAGGTAAAAAAACCCGAATGTGTGTTGACTACCGAAAATTAAATTCTATCATGAAAAATGACGCTGAACCTTTACCCCGAATAGATGAAATTTTAGACAAATTAAGTGGTGCCCAATATTTCTCTACACTAGATTTAGCCTCAGGCTATTGGCACATACCTATTCACCCAGCCGATTCCGAAAAGTTAGCCTTTACTACTAATTGTGGTCTCTGGGAATGGAATGTTCTCCCCTTTGGTGTAAAGGTAGGCCCCCCAATTTTCAACAGGACAATTAGAAGAATTCTTACAAAATATAAAATAGACTTTGCTTGTTATTATTTTGATGATATAATTATTTTTTCTAAATCAATAGATGAACATATACAGCATCTCATCCAAATTTTTGATTTATGCCGAATAGAAAATATTAAATTAAAATTATCTAAATGTACTTTTGCTCAAAAACAAATCAATTTTCTAGGGTATGAAATCCAAAATGGAACTTTAACTCCAGCTAATACTAATATAGAAACGATTAAAAAATTAAAACCTCCTACTAACACTAAAGAATTACAAAGATTTCTTGGTTCTATAAATGTGTATCATAAATTTATTGAAAAATATGCTGAAATTAGACACCCCCTAAATAAATTACTTAAGAAAGATACTATTTGGGAATGGAATACTGAATGTCAAAACTCTTTTCAAAAATTAAAAGATGCCCTCATTGCTAAACCAATTTTAAAGATTTATGACCCAAAATTACCCCTACACATGTTTGTTGACGCTTCTCAGGTAGCGGTAGGTGCAGTTCTTAAACAACCCGACCATAATAACTTTTTACATCCAATTGCTTATTTTTCTAGAGGATTGAGAAGTTATGAGAAAAATTATTTCATTACCGAACTAGAGTGTCTTGCTATCATTGATACTTTAGATAAATTTTATCATTACTTTCACGGTGTGCAATTTACCATCCATACTGATCATGCATCTCTTGTTTGGTTAAAAAATGTCAAACATTTAAGAGGTCGATTATTTAGGTGGTCATTGAAGTTAAGTATGTTCGATTACAAAATAGAGTACTTAAAGGGATCTACAAATGTCGAAGCCGACATGTTGTCCCGAAACCCTATTTCTCATTTTTGTTAGCCCCTTACTTTTCTTCTTGACGTTAAAGAGATTATTGAGATGCAAGAAAAAGAAAATGTGTGTGGATCAAATTATATTAATGACAATGGACTGATTATAGTTAAAAGAAAAGGTTTTCGTAAAGTGGTAGTTCCCATGTCCCTAAGAAAAAAATTGCTTAATGTTGCTCATGAACAGTTTGGTCACCCTGGTGTTCAAAAAATGCAAAATTTAATTTCTCCTAACTATTATTGGCCAGATATGACCCAAGACATTACTAACTTTGTTAAATACTGTGATATTTGCCAGAAAAATAAAAAACCTAGACAGAAAAAATTTGGCTTATTACAAGCTATGCCCACTACAGATCAACCTTTTGACTGTCTGTCTGTTGATACTGTAGGAGGGTTCAATTATTATAATTCTACAAAAAAATATCTCCATATTATAATAGACCATGCCACAAGATATGTTTGGGCATTTCCTTCCAAAAGTGTCACTACAGAAACTTATACAAATTGTCTGAAACAAATTTTCAATATCAAAATCCCTCAACAATTATTCTGTTTTAGTAAGATTTCAAGTGTACAGTCCCCTCAAAAAATACTTAGTGACAGGAATGCCGCTTTTACTTCTTCAAGATTCAAAAAATTCCTGCGAAATCATAATATTAAACAACGTTTGACCACTGCCCATCATCCACAAACGAATGGGAAATGTGAAAGAGTAAATCAGACAATAGTAACTAGATTAAAATGTAAAGTAAACTCCACTACCTCTAAAATTCCCTGGACTAAGCTTTTAACTGAGGTAATTAATGAATATAATAATACACCCCATTCTATTACCAAATTTCCACCTGCGTACTTGCTTTTTGGCCAATTACCCTATGACTCCCCCTTACAACAAAATTATTATCCCCCTGTTCATGAAGCACTTAAAATTGCTAAAGCAAGAACTGATGAATTTCATTTAAAAAATAAAATATATTATGATAAAGATTATATCGAACCAAAATTTAAAATAGGAGATCTAGTTATCTATGAAGAATTTCAGTACCCTAATACTAGAAAGTTGTCACAAGTATTTAGTGGCCCTTATAAAATTCTTAACAAATTATCCGAAGTAAATTTTGAAATTGATAGGCAAAACCAGTTCAAAAGTTCAGAAATAGTACATGTATCTAAATTAAGGCCTTATTATTCCCCTGATAAATTTAAATTAAGTCATGAGCAACAACCCCCTAATCAACAACAACAAACTCAGGTAAAAACTGTAGCTTAAACTATATCTCTAGTTTATCATTTTATAATTTTTTCTCTTAAACAGTAAATTTCTTTTCATATTTTAATTCAGATAATATCCTGTAATTCTCACAGAATGGCAATGATATCTCTTGACTGCAGCGAGAGTGTCACTTGTCTGGAAATTTTTATATTTGTTTATTTATGCCGGCGTAGACGAACAAAGTGGAAATTTCTTATTCTGTACTGAATTACTCTACTTAGAATATTTTTTTTTTCTTTCAACTGAACCTATTTGTAATATTAAGTTTAATCTATCAATTATTAAATTAATTATTTGCCAAGTAACAAAATTTTTATCACTTTATTTTAATATATTTTTTTTTTCTTTCTCTCTTTCTTTGCTTCTGCATTCCAGTCCAAGTACATGTCAATTATAATATAATTTTGTTTCTTTTTCTCTTTCCTACTTGCATCTTGCAATGTTTTATCACACCGAGAGAATATTTATTGCGTAATTATTTGACATGAATAGATCTTGTTTTTTATTTTTATCATTTATTAATATTTCTTTTTAAGAATCTTAGTAGTTTAAAGGTCACGTGCATTCTCAAACATGAACAAAATTTTTATTTATCTTTATTTTATTTTAATTTATCATATTATATTTTAATTTTTTTTGTACATATTCCTACTTAATCCTGTACTCGGATTACCAGATTAAGTAAATGATTTCATAGTTGATTGCATTTTTTATTTTATTCCACTTCTCTCTATATTTCATCCCAAAAATATGAGATGAGATAAACGAGATTAAGTATTTAAAGAATGTCTTTTGTGATATTTATTATTACTTATTAAGAGATTTACTTATACCCATTATGAGATTTACTTATACCCATTATGAGATTTACTTATACCCATTATGAGATTTACTTACACTTATGATATTTATTATTATTGATATTTTTCCTTATTATGTTTCTTAATTATATTGTTTATTATTTACATTGTTAAATTTTATTATTACTATATTATAAAATGTGTTATTAATTAAAAATACAATTATAAAAGTATTTTCACAAAGATTCCAAAATGGAACTGTTATGAATGTTCAAGGACTTACTCACACAAAAACTGAACTAATATTATAATGTTAGCTGATGAATTTGGACAGTTAAATGAATTAGACATCCTTAAAATGAGGTAATGAACTATGCCATTCCAAATATGACTTTAAGAAGATTTTTGAAATAAACTTTTAAAAATTGATTTCTAGATTTGACATTGTTAAAAAAGAATTTAACGTTATTGTTTTTCATTTTTATGTTTCATTTTTATGTTATTACTATGGGTAATTGCTTATATTTTCAAATTACTTTATGATGTGTACGTTAAACAAGATTATATCTTGTATTTGTATTGATGCCTATTTTATTGTATTTAAATTTGAAGTTATTCCACGCATCACCTTAGTGTTTTTAAATTTGAATTCTATATTTATATAAAAAAGAGAAATTAATTTAATTTTTTTTTTTTTATTCAGTATCTAATTATTATTACTTATATCAACAACTTCGTGAGCTAAGTCTGCATCATCTTCCTTTCTGTGAAATTGCAGGTCTCAGACCTACTTTTTCACCCGTCTTTCTGGGAGGGGGGATTTGTAATAAAATAAAAAAAATTTGCGCCATTTTTATTTTTGTTCTCTCTTAGCTTCAATTCTAAATTTGTGGAACATATTTCAATCTTAGTTTCGTAACTTGTAACAGCTAAAATTCTTTTTCTTACTTTAGTTATTAATAAATTATTTCTTGCTTCTCAAAAAGGCGGGAAGTATTTCGTAAGCTTTTTACTTTCTGGCATATTCCTGCGATTTTAATTTTATTTTTTATTTTTTAACATCGCGTGACAAGTGTTACTACGCGTTGCTAAAGGGCTTAGTGTTCCGAGAAAAAAATATAGTTCTTGCCAGTAGACCGCCTATTACGGCCAATTAGAATTGATCATTTTGTCCGTTAGAGGCTCGAGTCCATCCTGATTGGATTTTTAAAATGATTGACGCGGAGTAGGAGGGCGCTAGTTTTGTCGTGAAAATGATTTTTTCATTTGGCTTTTCAGGAGAGTAGAATGCACCTTTTCTTTAAACTATCAAGACGCGCGTTTTATTTCTCCGCTGAATTAGAAATGTCATTTTTTCCGAGATTGTAGAACGCCGGAATGTTGCAGCTTAGTGAGCGAAGGCCGTAGTGATAGATGTGTGGAACGGTGATCTGTGGAGTAACTTAAGTTCGTGCTCTAAATAATAAAGAACTAAAACACTGATTTTCTTGCATTGTTATTGGAGAAACTCCTACGAGAACAAATCCATGGCTTATCCACTTACCAGAACGACTGCTCATCCCACTATTGAATCTTAGTGAATAGTAGTATTCTACAACCAACATGGTATTCTATTAGTGATTATACACTATTATAGAACATCGTCGTCGTTTTATTACATATATATATATATATATATATACATATAATAAAACAGTAGGACCCGGTGTGTCTGTACATTGAAGATAATTGACAAAAATGGAGTCAGGGCGATAAAAGAAAACCAATGAAGCACAAAAAAAAATTTTTTGAATTTTTTGTCTGTCTGTCTGTCTGTCTGTCTGTCTGTCTGTCTGTCTGTCTGTTTGTTCGAGGTTATCTTCGTAACTACTGAATGGATTTTTATGCGGTTTTCACTAATGAAGAATGCACACTCCCGGGCAGTGTATAGGCTTTGTTTCATCAAAATCGGACAACAGACAAAAAAGTAACAAAAAGAAACAAAAGAAACTATTAGGTGCGCTGCTCACGTTTTTTAGTACATAACGTTTTTTAGTACATATAAAATCCAATAGATGTCACTGTGCGATTTTAAAACGCGCTATCGTTATGTTTTCGCCAGTCTACTTAAGTATGAGAAAGTTTCAAGCTGGCTGTCGTTCCATGTGGTTTAGTTGGTAGAACGTCAGTGCGCCATACTGATGGCCCGGGTTCGATTCCCAGCATGGAATTTTTTTTCACTATGTTGGCATTAACGCCTATAAGCAATTAAAAGAATTTGAAATATTGTATTCAAGGCGAATTTTCTCTCTGGGAAAATTTCCTTGCATTAATATGTCAGTGTAATTTTTTTTTCGATTTAATTTTTTTTTTCGAAACTTTGTTTTTCTTAAAAAATTACAGTAAATATTTGATATTTCCCAACGTTTTTTGAATGATCGACTTGCTTTTTTTTTTTTTAATGTATGTCTGAACCTTATCTAACTACTTCTTCAAGATTTCTTTAGATAAACCGACCAGCGTAGCGGGCGAAGGCCGCTATCTATACATATAATAAAACAGTAGGACCCGGTGTGTCTGTACATTGAAGATAATTGACAAAAATGGAGTCAGGGCGATAAAAGAAAACCAATGAAACACAAAAAAAAATTTTGAATTTTTTGTCTGTCTGTCTGTCTGTCTGTTTGTTCGAAGTTATCTTCGTAACTACTGAATGGATTTTTATGCGGTTTTCACTAATGAAGAATGCACACTCCCGGGCAGTGTATAGGCTTTGTTTCATCAAAATCGGACAACAGACAAAAAAGTAACAAAAAGAAACAAAAGAAACTATTAGGTGTGCTGCTCACGTTTTTTAGTACATAACGTTTTTTAGTACATATAAAATCCAATAGATGTCACTGTGCGATTTTAGAACGCGCTATCGTTATGTTTTCGCCAGTCTACTTCAGTATGAGAAAGTTTCAAGCTGGCTGTCGTTCCATGTGGTTTAGTCGGTAGAACGTCAGTGCGCCATACTGATGGCCCGGGTTCGATTCCCAGCATGGAATTTTTTTCACTATGTTGGCATTAACGCCTATAAGCAATTAAAAGAATTTGAAATATTGTATTCAAGGCGAATTTTCTCTCTGGGAAAATTTCCTTGCATTAATATGTCAGTGTAATTTTTTTTTCGATTTAAATTTTTTTTTCGAAACTTTGTTTTTCTTAAAAAATTACAGTAAATATTTGATATTTCCCAACGTTTTTTGAATGATCGACTTGCTTTTTTTTTTTAATGTATGTCTGAACCTTATCTAACTACTTCTTCAAGATTTCTTTAGATAAACCGACCAGCGTAGCGGGCGAAGGCCGCTATCTATACATATAATAAAACAGTAGGACCCGGTGTGTCTGTACATTGAAGATAATTGACAAAAATGGAGTCAGGGCGATAAAAGAAAACCAATGAAAGACAAAAAAAAAATTTTTGAATTTTTTGTCTGTCTGTCTGTCTGTCTGTCTGTCTGTCTGTTTGTTCGAGGTTATCTTCGTAACTACTGAATGGATTTTTATGCGGTTTTCACTAATGAAGAATGCACACTCCCGGGCAGTGTATAGGCTTTGTTTCATCAAAATCGGACAACAGACAAAAAAAGTAACAAAAAGAAACAAAAGAAACTATTAGGTGTGCTGCTCACGTTTTTTAGTACATAACGTTTTTTAGTACATATAAAATCCAATAGATGTCACTGTGCGATTTTAAAACGCGCTATCGTTATGTTTTCGCCAGTCTACTTAAGTATGAGAAAGTTTCAAGCTGCCTGTCGTTCCATGTGGTTTAGTCGGTAGAACGTCAGTGCGCCATACTGATGGCCCGGGTTCGATTCCCAGCATGGAATTTTTTTTCACTATGTTGGCATTAACGCCTATAAGCAATTAAAAGAATTTGAAATATTGTATTCAAGGCGAATTTTCTCTCTGGGAAAATTTCCTTGCATTAATATGTCAGTGTAATTTTTTTTTCGATTTAATTTTTTTTTCGAAACTTTGTTTTTCTTAAAAAATTACAGTAAATATTTGATATTTCCCAACGTTTTTTGAATGATCGACTTGCTTTTTTTTTTTAATGTATGTCTGAACCTTATCTAACTACTTCTTCAAGATTTCTTTAGATAAACCGACCAGCGTAGCGGGCGAAGGCCGCTAGTATATATATATGTATGTATATACACATATATATGTATATGTATGTATATATATGTATGTATATATATATATATATATACATACATATATATATATATATATATATATATATATATAAATATATATATATATATATATATATATATATATATATTTATTTATTTATTTATTTATTTATTTATTTATTTATAGACTAGCGGAATCGGTCGTGCATCTGAAAATTAACTAATGAAGGAAAGAAATAATAATTGGTTATCAACTCTATTTTAATTGTATTTATTTTCCTAATATAAATGAGTGGTACGTTTTACTGAAATGAATCATTACATAATACAAGAATAATTATTTATTATGCAAATGATATTTCTAATTGGATAGCACTTTCCTTTTTCTTTAGTTTTTCTTTCCTTGGATAAGTCTATTACATAAGTCTGAAAAAAATCTGAAATATATCACAAAATTAATATATTAATTTAAAAAATGTAATAACATTTGGAAGTTTCACGAATTAGGATTTACTTTAGATAATCCCTGTTGTATTATATATTTTTTATTATCGAGTAATTTTTTTTATGTAAATGCATTTTATATTATGAGTTTTTTTAGCAAAAATTTAAGTAAAAACTAATAAAAGATATTTAACCTAATATATTCACTAACTTTGGAAACTGATTTTATCATAGTACTTGTATTTGAAATAGCTATTTGATATAAATTTGATATAAATACTTTTGAATTATGCATTATTTTTTATAAATGCCTGTGCGTAACAAAAATTTAAACTGCACTTAAACATTTTACAAATTTATTTAATAAAAATATCATGTAAAGCATTAAACCCAAATTTGTGATGCATGTACAAATAACTGAAAAAAGAAAAAATTTTATGCAACAAATTTGTAACAGCTGATAGTTTAAAAACAACATTTGCATAATTGAAGTATTTATTTCTTTGAATTATTGAAAGGAAAAAAAAGAGATATCTAAGAACAATATGATTCTTCTGAAACATATCTTTTGTATGCCCATATATGTATTATGTTAAATTTAGTTTTAAAGATTTTTCTGAGCGACCAAAAACAAGAAATTTTTGAACTGTAGTTTTTATTTAATTCTAGAGTAATAGATAAATATTAGAAGTTAATATTTTATAATTTGACAAAAGAAAATATGTTACTTTTTATTTTGATTTATGCTTAAATCGTAAATTATAAAATATTCACATGTTTTTTTAACGAATATATTTCAAAATAGTTCTTAGAAAATAACAAAAATTGCATAAAATGCATTTCAATATGATCAAATCGCATGAAGAGAATAAATTTGAAAAATTTACCAAACTGACGTCAGTAAAGAAAAAGAAATTATTTACTATGTTTGTGAAAGAAGTTTCCGATCAATAAGGCACATTAATTAGACAAAAATCTCTATTAAAGTTTACTTCTGAAAGAACTGTTGATCATATGAAAAGAAACAGCCATTTTCTTGTTACAACATCCTTATTTACGTCATTCGCATTTACTTGACAATATACTATAAGCCTTTTCCTATGCATTCTTAACTCCAATGTGGAAAATTAGAAACAACAAATTCAGTCAAAGCAACATTAAAGGTACTTTTTTGATTAACATAACGGCAAACAAAAGCATGTTATCTGTTCTCAAGGTCTTCGACGTTTCTAAGGAGTAAACAAGAATAGACACAATTTTTAGTTGCATAAATCAACATATCATCAATAATATGGATGTTCTAGAAATTGTATGTCTAAAAATTTAAATGTGAAATGAACTAGATAGAAGAATATAGTGCAACAAACATTACTATTTTAAAAGCATTCTATGAGGTATGTTTAAAGCTATCTTAAAATAAATATGAATTATCTTAGGAAATATGAGAACATTAAAATAAAAGCGGTGAAAATGGCATCTTCATTTGTAAATAGTAAGATTGATAAAATTTTGAAATGGATTTCTTATCTCATCTGATAGTAAGAAAATGAATTAAAGATATGAGTGAAAGAGTTTCAGGTTCTGTCAAGGACATTTTGAAAAAAATCTGAATTTTATTCTCTAGATCTAGAGAATCTGATCGGGAAACGGAGAATCTGATATGCATAAAAAAGGATTGAAATAATTATAAATAAGCAGAAAATGTGTTGACACATTAAAATCCCTGAATGATGTCGATTTTAAGTAAAATAGGTTTTGTGATGAGCACTGCCATTGCAACATTTGGGGGTAAAGCAATAGTTAAATATAATACTGGTTCAGAGGCATATGGGAAGACAAATTAATTTATTCGCTTTTTCATTGCCAAAAGACTCTATATAGAAAAAATATGAAATACAGCGAGACAATTAAAACTGTTGTAAATACTGTAATTTTAATAAAGGGCAAGCAATAAAACCAATACACAGTACACACAAAGCATTTATTCCATTCCTGGAAAATTTGAATGCTGAGTATCATGGCACTTTATTGTACTGTGATTTGCGCCGGCTGAGTGATGGAAAATGCCTGTAATATATTCTTTTGGGGTTGAAGAATTTCGTATTTCTTTACAAATGTTTCTGAGAAGATACATCAGTGACTATCAACAAAAACTGGAAGAAATCCAGTATTGAAAATTGATTAAAGATTTACATATAGAAAACCTATATAAAAATACTGAGAAACATTTCCGCTAATAGGCGGTGGCACAAATTATTATGCTTTTACAAATGTCCTTTTAAGTATCGTTAAAATAATAATTTATGTTTCTACAGATAATGACTGTTTTTTTTAATCATGGGATATACAAATGAGCTTATTATGTAGTTTTGTTTATAGTTATAATGTATTTATGAGATTCATAAAAAAGTGTTTATGATACAGTGATTATTGTAATATAAAACAATCTCAAAAACCGTTTAAAATTGATGTATTTTTTTTCTGCTTTCATTACACTAATACGTTTAAGTTAATCTAGAATGCTAAATTTATACAGACGATGCCTTGAAAGAGCTATTACAGCATTTATATTATTTTTCATGTGTCTTGTTACGTACATGAAAAATTTCTCCCGAGTAAAATAAAAAATAAATCTATAACTTGCTTTAATTCCTATCAACTTTAATTTTTTAATAGTTCAGTAGCTTTGAAAAGGAAGAACTGCCTCATGTTTAAGAAATATTTTATTTTCTCCCTAAGCTGGTTTAAGTGTTCTATGTTTTACATTCTTGTATAAAAAATGTTCTCAATCAAATACAATCTGGCTCGGTTCCAGTTAAGAAAAATATTTATGAAAGTATCTACCAAAATATGAATCTCATATTTTGAACATAATATTTTAAAATGTAGCTTTTTGTCTGTATAAATAGTTTGACTTTTTTTTTCTTATTTTAACTCATTTTTATAATGCTACCACAAAAATAAATGGTCCTTTAATGATTTATACATTAACTGTTGAATTTGAGTCGGAAAGAAGAAAAATAATTTAAAATTTCAGAACAATGAGGTGTAACTTCGAATTCTTTTATCTAAGCTTATTTTTCTAAAATGTGAAACCGAAAACTTAAAAATCCGATAAACAATATACTATCTGGAATTACGTTATGGAGCTTTGTTATAGGAAATACTTTATTTATTTAAAGTTTCCCTTGTTAAACAGGTATATATCCAACAGAGTGCCGGTTATCCATTCTTTTCATCTATGCACTGTTAAAAATTTGAAACATTTAGTGCATCGTTACTCTACTGCTGTTAAAGAAAACGATTATTTCATTGTATTATGGAGCATTCTCATTTATCAAAATAGACATATTTTATAAAAGCTGTGGAGTGACAATGCAACAAATGTTACACATTTTTAACATCGTATAGAACACCTACGCTCCTCCAAACAGATTCAGATCAAAATCAACAGAACTAAACTGATTCAGTTTGGAATATATCGTTGCGCTATACATGTGAACCGGGTTCGAATACTGGTTTGAACTACTTTTCACTCTGTTAACTGTATGTCTCTTAAGCATTTAAAATTTGAAATTAAATTAATCGCGAGGTGTGAAAAATTTTCAAAAGAAAAATCTGCAAGATTTTATAGATTTAAGAAATAAGTTTTACTTTAATTTTAATGCTCTTCTTTTCCCATGATGGTCAGTAAAACATGTTTTTTGAATAAGAAATATTTGTTTGAGAACTGATAAAATACAAAAGGCCTATATTTCATGTCTAGAAAACTGATTATTACCTATATAAAAATGTAATGGAAAACATTTTTGATTATAGGTTATTGAACAATCTCTTTTGCTTTTAAAATGTCTTTTTTAAATATCGAAAAAATATTAATTTATTATGTTTCTACAGATAGTGTTTTTATTTTGGAATCATGGATAATATAAAGAGCTTATTCTATATATTTTCATTTTTGTTATAACCTGTTTTCTGAGATTGATAAAAAATGTTTAAATTACAGAGTTTTAATATGTTTGCAATAAAAAACAGTCTCAAATATCGTTTTTTCTTTGCTGATTAAAATTGATAGATCAAGTATATTATTGTTGCCACTACATTAATCCGCTTAAATTACTCTAGTATGTTAAATTTATACAGAGCAGGCCTTGAAAGAATTTTTTTTTATTTAAATTATTTTTCATGCGTTTTATTACAGGCATGAACATTTTCTGCCGAGTAAAACTAAAAAATAAATCTATAGCTCCTTTCAACTCCTATCATGTTTCTTTTTTTTAGTTCAAAAGCTTTGAAAAGGAAGAACTGCCTCATGTTTAAGAAATATTTTATTTTCTCCCTAAGCTGGTTTAAGTGTTCTATGTTTTACATTCTTGTATAAAAAATGTTCTCAATCAAATACAATCTGGCTCGGTTCCAGTTAAGAAAAATATTTATGAAAGTATCTACCAAAATATGAATCTCATATTTTGAACATAATATTTTAAAATGTAGCTTTTTACCTGTATAAGTATTTTTATTTTTTTTCCATGTTTTTTTTTTCTTATTTTAATTCATTTTTTCACACAAAAATAAATGGTCCTTTTAATATTTATATATTAACTATTAAATATCATCCGGGATAAATAAAAATTTCAGATTAAATTAGCGTAACTTCGGACTTTTTTTTTTCCTATGCCTATTTTTTCTAAACTGTGGAACCCGAAACATGACAATCTGATAATCAGTATATTATCAGGAATTACGTTATAAATCAGTAGTTATAGCGAATATAATTTAAGTTAATTTTTATTTCAAATTTTAATTGTTTAACAGGTATAGCAGTCATAACAGTCAGCAGAGTAAAAAAGTGCTGGGAATCCATTCTAGTTTATCTGTATGGGGCACCGACATTCTACTACACGGTATCAGACAAAGATCAACACAATTCAACTAATTCAGTTGGTAAAACGTTAATGCTCTAAATAGATGAGCCTGGTTCGAATTCCGGTATGGACGCTTTTTCACTCTGTTAACTAAACGCCACTTCAGCAATTAGAATTTGAAATAAAATTAATCACGAGGCGTGAGAGATTTCTACAATAAAATATCCAATATTTATATAGATTTGTGAAATGCGTTTTACATTAATGTTAATTCTAATATTTTACAATGATGGTTAGTAAAACATGCTTCTTGGACAAGAAAATATTTGTGTGAGAAATATTAGAATCCAAACAGTATACAGGGTGTCCCTAAACTCATGGTACATACGCTAGGGAGTGATATAACACATCAAGACGAGTAATAGTAAATAGGAAACCAAGAGTTCCAAACGGCTAGTCCCAAAAGTTAAGGTCTGAGCTTTAGAAAACTTTTAACAGTGTTAAAAAAACCCGGTAAAAAGTAGTTATTCGGTACGCCAAAGCCTAGAGCGCCCTCTACAGGTATTTTTATATTTTTCTCTTTAAAACTTTTTTTAAAAATAAAATACTACTTTAAAGAAAAATTTTAGTGAAAATCGCAAATAAATCGACCCATTTTCTCTTTTTTTATCATCATTTGCATTTTGAAACTTTGATGGCACCTGTCTCCTTTGGAATACGTTTGGAACCCTTGGTTTCCTATGTACTATTACTCGTCTTATGTGTTCTATCACCCCCTAGCGTATGTACCATAAGTTTAGTGACATCCTGCATATTAAATACTGATTCTTACCTACATGAAAAGTACTGGGAAACATTTCTGATAATTCGCGATCGCACAATTTGTTTTGTTTTTACATATGTCTTTTTTGAATATTGAAAATATAATAATTCATGATTTTTCTACAGGTAATTATTGTATTTTGGAATCATGGGTAATAGAAATGAGCTTATTTAACATTTTCGATTATGGCTATAATTTAACTTTTGAGAATGATAAAGAAACCTTTATATTACAGTGTTTTAATATGGTTGCAATATAAAACAATCTCAAAATTCGTTATATCTTTAATGATCAAAATCTATATATTTTACTAATGCCATTAAACTAATGTGTTAAATTTTCTCTATGTTAAATTCATACAGAAGACGCCTTGTAAGAAATTTTCTAAAAGTGAAATTCTTTTTTATGCGTCTAATTACAGACGTGAGCATTTTCTTTCGAGTAAAAATAAAAAAATAAATCTATAACTCGCTTTATTTCCTATCATGTTTCTTTTTCTTTAGTTCAGTAGCTATGAAATGGAAGAACTGCCTCATATTTAAGGAATATTTTATTTCTCCCTAAATTGATTTAAGTGTTTTATGCTTTACATTCTTGTACAAAAAATGTTGCCAATCAAATACAATCTGGCTCGGTTCCAGTTTTAAAAAATGTATTTTGGAGAAACTAGAAAAAGATGAATTTCATATTTTGAACATAATATTTTAAAATGTAGCTTTTTGTCTGTATAAAAAGTAGTTTTACTTTTTTTCGTGCTTCCATTTTTATGTTTTAATTCATTTTTGTATGTTTCCACAAAAAATCAATGTTCCTTTTAAGATTTATACATTAACCATTAAATATTATCCAGGATGCATAAAATTTTCAGGATTACTTAGCGTAGTTTCGGATTTTCTTCTTAAGCCTATTTTTTTCGAAACAATGGAACCGAAAACTTAAAAATCTGATAACCCCTATATTCTTTGGAATTACACTTTGCAGATACATTTATAGCAAATAATTTATTTCAATTTTTTTTTTTCCAAATTTGAAATAATTTATTTCAATTTTTAATTGCTTAACAGACATATAACCTACAGAGTGAATTATTGCCTGGAATTCATTCTGAGTCATCTGTATAAGGCACCGATATTCTATCATATTGATGTTATATTTTCTGTTCTATCATCTACTGTTAGACTGAAATAAACAGAACTCAACATATTGAGTTGATAAAATGTCGTTGTGCTATATAGATGAACCGGGTTCAAACACTTGTTAACTGGATGCCTCTTAAGCAATAAAAATTTTAAATAAAATCAATAGCGAGGCTTCAGAAATTTTCTAAAGAAAGATCTCTAAGATTTATATAGATTTATGAAATAACTTTTACATTAACGTAAATGATTTTTTTGCCATGATGATCAATAAAATATGTTTTATGAATAAGAAAATATTTGAGAAATAATAGATTAAGAACAGTATATATTTCACGCCCTTTTTTTAATGCTGAAAATATAGTAATTTAGGATGTTTCTACAGGTAATAATTGTATTTTGGAATCATGCGTAATAGAAATGAGCTTAATTTATATCTTTTTTATAGTTATAACGTATTTTCTGAGATTGATAAAAACCGTTTAAATTACAGAGTTTTAATATAATGTTTGAAACAATCTCTAAAATGTTTAAAAAAAATTGATGTATATAATATTTTACTGTTCCCATTACACTAATTTGATTAAAAACTTTGAGTATTTTAAATTTATAGAGCATGCCTTGAAAGATTTTTTTCTAAAATTTAAGTTCTTTTACATGTGTCTTATTAGATACATGAACATTTTCTACCGAGTAAAAATTAAAAATAAATTTATAACTTGTTTCGTTTCATACTATCTTTTCCTTCTTCAGTTCAATCGCTTTGAAAAGGAAGAACTGTCTCATATTTAAGAAATATTTTATTTTCTCCCTAAACTGATTTAAGTGTTTTGTGCTTTACATTCTTGTATAAAAAATGTTCTCAATCAAATACAATCTGGCTCGGTTCCAGTTTAAAAAAATAAATTTTGGTGAAAATACAAAAATATGAATTTCACATTTTGAACATAATATTTTAAAATGTAGCTTTTTGTCTGTATAAGTATAGTTTAACTTTATTTCCTTATTTTCTTTTACTGACTCCAATTCATTTTGTTAAGTTACCACAAAAATAAATGATCCTTTTAAGATATATACATTAACTGCGAAATATGAACCGGGATGAATAAAAATTTCAGAATGACTTGGTGTAACTTCTGACTTTTCCTACTATTCTTAGTTTTTTAAACGGTGAAACCGAAAACATTATATTATTTGGAATATTATTTGAAATTGCGCTATATAACTACAGTTATAGCAAATAATTTACTAAAATTTCATTTAAAATTTGTTTTAATTTATTTGAAATTTTAATTATTTAACAGGCCTATAACCAAGAGAGTAAAAAAAAATGAATCCATTCAATTTCAATTATAGAGAGCACCGACGTTCTACTAGATTGAATAAGACTAAAATCACCAGAACTCAACTCATTCAGTTGTTAAAGCGTCGTTGTGCTTCACAGATGAGCAGACTTTGGATTCTGTTTTGGACACTTTTTCATTCTTTTACTTGTATGCCTCTTAAGCAATTTGAATTTGAAATAGAATTAATCGCAGAGCGTGAGAAATTTTCTAATGCAAAATCTTCAAGTTTACATAGATTTAAGAAACATGTTTTACATTAATGTTAGCGCTGGTCTTATCCCATGATGTTCGGTAAAGGATGTTTGTCGAACAAGAACATGCTTATTTAAGACTTGATAGAATCCAAAAAGACTAAATTCCATGTCTGACAATCTAATTATTATCTATATAAAAAGTGCTGGGAAAAATTTCCTATAACAGGTGGTCGCACAAGTTATTTTGCTTTTACAAATGCTTATTTAACTCTTCTCTGTACCGTCACGTCAGATTGCTGTTTTTGATGAAAACTTAGAATTTGTTTTTCGGGAAAAAAATCGATCAAGCTCTTAAGGCAAAATTTACTTTTATTAGTTTTAGTGAATACTGCAAAATATTAATCTAAAGCAAGTTGCCGAGTATTAAGAAGGTAAAATTAATTAATATAATCCCATTTCTTTATTAAATTTAGCAACACAATATTTAAAAAATCTGATTGTGTATATAGAGTACAAATCATAAAATATCAAATTTTAGCTGAAAAATTTTAAAATTATTTTCTTTTACTATTTTCCCCACTATTAGGCCGATATAGGCTTCGAATATTTTTTTTAAATAAAGTAGAATGAGTGATGCAGTGACGTGTTAAGCATCAGAAATAAAATAACTTATGATGTTTCTACAGTTAACAATTGCATTTTGGAATCATGGGTAAAACAAATGGGTTTATTGTATAATTTCGTTTATGATTATAATCAATTTTCTAAGACTGATAAAAAATTGTATATATTACAGAGGTTTAATATAGTTGTTATATAAAATGATGTCAAAATCGTTTTATCTTTAATAATTAAAATTGAAATTTTTTACTATAGCTATTACACTAATGTGTTAAAATTTTTTCTGATATGTTAAATTTATACAGGAGATAACTTGTAAGAAATTTTCTAAAACTCAAATTCTTTTTCATGCATCTTTTTACAGACATGAACATTTTCTACGCAGTAAAAATAAAAAAATAAATCTATAACTCGCTTGAGTTCCTATCATCTTTCTTTTCCTTTAGTTCATTAACTTTGAAATGGAAGAATCGCCTCATATTTAAGAAATATTTTATTTTCTCCCTAAACTGATTTAAGTGTTTTAGGCTTTACATTTTTGTATAAAAAAAGTTCTCAATCAAATACAAACTGGCTCCGTTCCAGTTTTAAAAAATATATATGAGAGAAAATACAAAAAGATTAATTTCATATTTTGAACATAATATTTTAAAATGTAGCTTTTTGTCTGTATATGTAGTTAGACTTTTTGTTGTATTGTTTTCTTCTTCTTTTTTATGTTACTGCAAAAATGTATGCTTCGTTTAAGATTTATACATTTTTTGTTAAACATAAACCGGGATGAATAAGAGTTTCAGAATAATTTGTTGGACTTTCAGGATTTTCTTACTATGCTTGTTTTGTTAATCTGTATTACCAAATGCTTGAAAATGTAATAATGAATATAATTTCTAGAATTACGCTATATAGCTACTGTCACAGCAATACATTGTACAGAAAAAGTATTAATATGTACAGTGCTGGATATCTAGTAATAAACTTTTAAATTAATTTACATTGTAACTGGTAATGCTATTTTTGTAACATTTTTATGAATTATAAAATATATCTACAACAGATTACATTGCTATTGAGACATTTTTACGATGAAATTAGAGAAATGTAGATACGTTCAGATTCTTCTTTTGAAATTACAATGACTAATAAATTAACTTGTTCTATATAAACCTCAAAATGGTTTAATCTATTGAGTACCAGGATTAACATATAAAATTATGAACAAATACTTCTTGTTGAACAGTCGTAGAATAAATAAAGTAAAGGACAAAATAGTAACAATAATAAATAGAAAAAAAGTTTGGAAAAAACTGTTTTTTTTCTGAATCTGAAAAGAAATGAAATTCGCTATAAAATGAAATCGATTCTTATGTCATGTGTGCGCTTTCGTGAAAAAAACCTACGCATTTGTTTTCTATAGGCAAATTTTTTGATTAATCACTAGTGACTTACACTGAACTATTTGTTGGTGCCAAATTATTTTAAGCGTAGTAAGTATTGTTAATATATCGTGTCTCGTATCATAACTAAAATGGTGATACTCACTATCGATAGTGATTGTTTGACACCGACTTCAAAAAGCAATTCTTTACTTTTTATATGTGTATATTCATAAATTAAATCATGAATATAAAATTCATCTCTCGTAAAAAAAAATATTCTCTCAAAAATCCATGTTTGGTGTATATCTAATTCTATATAATAAATTTAACCTATTTGATGCCGGAATTTGATGTCCGATGTGGGGTTATTGGATAACGTTTCATCATTAGAGAATTTTAAAGAATTATTTAATTATTTTTAACAATTTTTTGCAGTCAGTTGATTTTTTTTTTCACAAAGTTTATTTTACCCATAAATAAAGTAAAAAAAAAATTACCAATTAAAGCTTTGTAGTGTGAATTCAACCGTATGCGGGAACAACTTTTGTAGCTAGTGGCATACATCCGCTAATAGCTCTACAGTACCAAGGTTAATGAGGGGAATGCCATTAAATTTTCCTTTGACAACTACTGCAATCAAACCACCAGGACGGACGTAATGTATTTTAATTCGAAAAAATAATCGTCAGTTTATTTACTGGAAGACAAATGTGACAAATTCTGCGATTAAATGTGTCGAAAATTACTTTCGAAAAAAAAGTGGTGACAATTGAAAAAACCATACACTTTCTGGGACTATCACGCTTGGTGAATGTCTTCCCGGGTTAACATCAAACAAAATTTTAATTCATTGCAGAAAAGGTTTATAAATTCAAAACACAAATAAATGAATTTCTAGAGAACTCGTGAGGGAGACTATTCCATAATTACCCTCTGTTTCTTCTACAAATTATAGCTTAAATTTACAAAAAGTTTCTGATTATAATTACCTGAGTAAGTATTCAAAATAGATGGATAATATTTCACACAAATGCACAAATTTTGTTTTAAAAAAAGCTTGCTATGCTTTAATACTAAATTTAAAGTCCCACTTAATTAGATTAATTTATGTAATTTTTTTAAGTTAAAATCATTTTATTTTTATCAGAATTTTTAGTTTTTTTTTCAATGAATGCAAATAGATGAAACTTAAAAATATTAAAAATTTAGGGCGAATGTATAATACAATTTACGGATTTCACTGACTTAAAATAAATCAATTTTGTGAAAAAGTACGAAGTAGCGGTATTAAAAATTCCTATTTCTCTGTTTATCTTTTTGAAAATTTCTAAAACGAATCAATATAAACAAGCAAGATGAAGAAACTTTGGAAAAATAAATGTGATAAAACGTAATTTGATTTTAATGATTGTGTAGGCGAATTGGTAAAAAAATAAGAGCAAAATACAAAATTAAATAATAGAATTTATTTCTTAACATCTAACAAAAATGTGATTACATCTAGCTTCAGACAAAAAATATTTTTGAAAAAGTACTTTATTTTTAATCGATATATAACATTTATTTACTCGTAATCAAGGGAAATATTAAATTACAATTTCGTTCGACGTATTTTGCAAACTTTATTAAATATTCAAAATTCAAATATTGCTTTCTGTATAACTTTTTTAACACTTTATAACTAATTTGAAAAGTGTTTATGCGTTGAATTTATCTGTCCGTCTGTCCACATTCTAACCACCATAAATATACTCGAATTTTCATGTAATTTGTAAACTCTATTTAGTGCCCACTAGGCATTTTGGTATTGAATATGAAGTATGTGGGATTAATCGTTCGTTATGTTCGCATGAGGGATGAATTGTTTGCAGCTTGTGTTAATGATATTAAACTGTTTCACATTTTATGAATACGATATATTTTACTGAGGTGTAATAAAAGTTCCTTCCTGTATATTTACAGGAACACAAAAAAGATATCAACCACTATACTGTATCCGAAGTACTGTCTACTACAAAAGCAAGATCTGAATATTTTTAAAACTTCGTTATCGATCGAATGCACCTCATTTGCTACGCTTCACGTGCAATTCCCAACTTGTTTAATACTAAATTGTTTTTCATGGCATTGTTGTGTATATTTAGAGGTACATATATTCTTTCAGCAGCTTTATTACACAAAAAGTGATAATTTTGCTAGTATATTTCAGTTTACATTAAACCAATCTATTACGATTCGCTTTTTATTCATAAGATTCTTTAACATAAAGTTAGAGAAAATATATTTAGCAAAATGGATATACATTTCCTAAATGTAGTAAATAAAGACTGATCTAGATAACATAGTTATTTTCCCCAAGAGATATGGAAATTGCTTTTACCACACCCATGTAAAGCACTCTGTTTTATTGCCTTGTTGAGCGTTCATACATAAAATATCTATCACTTTATGTGTATTTTTTCGTATTTATATTCCCAACTGTTTTATATTGTGGAAGTAAATATGATTAAATGACCAAAGCAATTAACGTGAAAACCTAACAAATACTTAGCATAAATTAACTTATATTGTTTATGTGTAAAAACTTCTTGTATATACACGATTACAAAATTGGTATTTTATTTGTTTATTTGAAATTTCAATTCATATCTAAAGAATAATTAGAAAAATATGTATATAAATAATTATTAGTTAATTCAATGCAATTATTCAAACTGATATTCAAATCGATATCCTAATTTGTGTTATTAAAAATCATATTCAAATCGATGTAGTTCAAATCAAAATTTTCAAATTAAGTTTAAAAAAATAGATTAGATCATTATTTGAACATTTGATTTGAGGCTGCTAGTGACTGAGTTTCCAAACTGCCATGTTTAAGTCAAATTCTATGGGCGTAGAATGTATTTGTATATTTGAAATATCTCTTCAAAAAATTGATGTTTTTAATTGTTTTTTCTTTCTACTCTGTGGCTCTAAGTCTTCTTGTTTCTCAGCATATTTATGAAATCTAGTCTTAATTTAATATTTTATGTTTATGAGCTATCGAATTGCGTGTGATAGTTTAATGCTTTGTATAAAATTAAGTATATGTTTTTAAAATATTTTAAGAATTAAATAATCGGGAATCAGCAGCATAAACAAACATCTCATTGATTTCTTGACAGAAATTCCAGATATAATTAAACTTAAATCACATATTAAAAAGATATCGGTCAGCGTTTTCGTCACATTTTCGTGGAAAACACCCGAAACCCTATTTTAAAGGTTGGCTCGTAGGTTTAACACAATGGTAAGCCTACGAATCAACAGCTAAAATCAAATTTTCGGGTGTTTTTCACCAAGCTGCGATTTGACAGACCAATTGTGTTTCAATATGCGAATGGAGTTTTAATTCTTTCTGGAATTTCAGCCGTGAACTCCATCAGAGAATTACCTGTGCTGCCTCATCCAGATTTATAAGGAAAATATACACATTCTTTACAAAGAATAAACAAAGAATGAGAAGTTAAAAATACTAATTTCTCGAGGAGATATTTTAATTATACAAATGCATGAAATGTCCATAGACTTAACATTATTAACGGGAATTTGTAATCTCAATGATTTGCAGACTGAAATTTGCAATGCTGTTCTGTAAAAATCTTTTATACATAATTCACACAGAGAATCTTTGACATATATCTGAATTTGTAATATGAATGTCCCAATTATTTTCTTTAATATATGCACAATTTATATTAAGTATCCTTTGTCAGATAATGAACTAAAAAAATAGTGGCGTAGTGACTTATTAAAAAAAAATGAAGATATTATTTAAATATTATTTGTATTTGAAATTTAGATACGTTTCCTTTAAATATAAATTATCAATAACCTTGAAATATCTTATGGATAATGTTAATGTTTTTATTAAAGCATTGAGCTTATTAAGTAAATTATCCTTGTTAATTTTCCAGGCTGTTACGTTTTAAACGGAAAATTAGTACTTATGCTTTATTTTAGTAATACAAGTTCTGGCCATTAATTTCCAGGACTCATGGAATAACTCAGAAGAAAAAAAGATTAAACATTTGTCATTTAATATGATTCGAAGTAATCCCCATCAGTCGTAATGCACGTCTGTGCTTGGCTGTACAAATTTCGGAAAGAAGTTTCTAAGTCCTCTTTTGGAATGCTCTTTAATAGTGACGTTACAGTTTTCATGATGGCTTCGACATCCTGAAATCGAAATTTATAGCGAATTTTTCAGCTTAGGAAACAGGAAAATGTCTGCGGGTGATAGGTCTGGAGAGTATGGTGGACGCTGCATCTCACGGCACCATGCTAAGAATCGCCTCACAGGCAATTTAATGTTAATTATGTGCTGCATTTTCACTTCGACAACAGGAATTTAAGAGCTACGTTTTAATGCCACTTTCCACGCGAACTCCTCTTATTTCAGAATGGCGCACAGTGCACTACACATGCGCAAAAAACGCTCTCCAATATACAATCATTAGGGCCATCTTCCGGCTTTTCGCTCTCGTACATTTATGTGAGTCCTGGAAATTAATAACCGGACCTTGTATGTTTATCTAGTAAATTATATTCAGCTTAAAAATTCAAAGTTTTATTTTGACAATTTTAAAAAACCTGTAATGCACAATAGTTAACAGTTAAAAATTCCTAATTAATTAATTACTGCACACTGTTAAAATATCTGTAAATTCACGGTAAATCTACTGGCAGCAAAATTGCTAGGTATTTACTGTTCCGTTATTAGATTTTCCGTTTTGGGAAATAAAAGGAAAACTCCGTTTGGAGAGGCGGCAACTTCCCGTTAAAAGGTTTGATTCTCTCTGATAATATTTTAATTTTTAAAATTATTGTTTCGATTATTTGTCAAAAAATCCGAACATTCCGAGTGGTTTTCAGCTGTTATGTTATTTAATTTAATATTTATTATTACTATTTGTATAATTTTCTTCGAGCAGCCCGGAGGATCGAACTCGAGACCTTTTTGACATCGGAATAAATCCTTACTGACTGAGCAAAAGCTGCTGATACCAGATTGTACAAAGTATGGCTTTTATCAATTAGAGGAAAAATCTGTTGTCCTTTTTCAAATATTTTCTTTCAAATATATTCGTTAGGATATCCGTAAACGGTTTATTTTATTTCATTTTGGATCGATGCATAATACTTACTATTTTAAAGCAATTTTAATTTTTTAATTATTTTAAATTTAATAATCACTGTTTTTTTAATGAATTAATGAATGAATGAATACATGAAGGAAACATTTAAAAAAATGTTTCCTTCATGTATTCATTCATTCATTATGATTCATTTTTTTTTTTATGAAAATAATGTTATAGACAGTTGTTTTGAAATTGTCGCACACTATTTACTTATTTAATTATTTAATTTGAGCTAATTAGTTAAAAGATTTTTTTAATAAGAAATAAGAGAAAAATAAACAAAAAAAAAATGTAATGTTGGATGACTTAATACATTAACGCAAAATAACAGTCGTAAAGCCCAAATGATTAAAATACTTTTTTTTTCACCCTATAATAATTAAAAAAACACCATTCTTTATCATTTACCCATTTTAATCATTTTTAATATAGTGTTAAATATCTCTTTGAGCAAATAATTTCAGGCAAATGTATAATTATGTTGTACAATCTGTCATATTGCCGTTAAAGCGAAATTTTGTTTCTACACTGTAAAACATTTGTGGAAACGTTACTCCACACAATTGGTGTAAAAATGGTGGCAAATGCTGCCTCCAATTTCATGGAGTAATTGTTTTCACATATGCAATGGTGTAATTTAAACATATATTACTGGTGTAACATGACAATGTTACACCGGTTTTAACGGTTAAAATACTAGATAAAATTGCAGGCAGCAAGGCTGCCACCAATTTTACGGAGTAACGTTTCCACAAATGTTTCTCAGTGTAAATGCATAATTATATATTAAACTTCGGTTTTAAATAGTCTTTTTTAAAAATAATTTTTGTATGCTTTAAAAAAATATAATATTTATGTTAAAATATATTTTCTCAGTAATAACTGAAAAATACTTCTTTGTTCAAGCAAATCTAAAATTTAGAGATATAGTATAATATTATTTTACAATTATGACAAAGTGAATAAGTAGAATTACTCTTTTTTTCTATTCATAATTCAGCTTAAAAATGGCTCTAATAAAAAAATAAAATAAATGTACCTCTTCAAAATATTAAGAATATTAATGAAGTCTATTTTGCCCAGAAATCTTAATTATTTCCAAACAATCACCTTAAACATAAACGAAGTTTAATCGAAAAATATCTCCGAAAAAAAATTTCATTGTTGATTGAAGTGTTGCTATTTTAAACGAATTGTAATGTTTAAATGTCGAAATGAAAGTGCTAAGTATGAAAAATACTGAAATAAAGAAAGGATTTTATTCTTTCTATTGCAGCTTTAAAACTTATCTTTTACTATGGCATTTATAAATTTTAAGGCACCATTATTATACACTTTAACAAAACTAAGCATAGATAAATGTGCAATTACATTGTGAAATGTGCTACAATTCCGTTAATGTAAAATGTCGCTTGGTAAATGTGCAATATATTCAACTGTAGCTTAAAATACTCTTCTATTTAAGGAGAACACAGAATAATTTCAAATTATATGTTTCATAGGAATACGATATTTACGTCGAAAGCCATTCTCAGTAAAACTTGGCAGACATTGTTTTCTTGAAGTAAATATGAAGTTTACAAATGTAGCACGTATCATATTTAATTGGAATTGAAAATATATGGACAACTTACATTTCATAAGTTATTTCAATTACACTTTTTCGAATTACATATTTCAATTTAAATGTCAACTCAAATAATGGATGAAAATTATAGATGTATGAAAAGACATTTCCTAAAAACTAACGATAATATTCATATACTATTTATATTAGATAAATATTTTGATATCTCATACATAAATAAAGAATATGAAATAGATACTTGAAGTATCCCTCTTTGTATATTGTTCATAATTTAATTGCAATAAAATAATTAAATAAATTTTCAGCAGTATAACATGCTTTGTTTTAAATGGAAATTGATTATATGTAATTTCATATCTTAGGTATAAATAAAGAATACGAAGAGATTACTTGAAATGATTTTTTTTACAAATTGTTCATGTTTTTATTATAAAATCGAAGGCCTTAAATGTATTTCCAGTAAAAAATGATGTTCGTGAAAGGAAAAAAATTATTATATAAGTTTATATTTTAACCCTTTGAGGGGCGGTGGTTTCACAGATATACCACTTAATTTTAATTCCCAAATGCCACATTCGCACCGGAATTTTGTTAAAGAAAATTACGGTTTATTGAATGCGTGAAGTATAGCCTTTTCTTATTTACAAATAAAGTTGTTTTCAAATTCCGGTTTCAGTCATTAATTTCAATACTTAAGCAATGAATTTTCCCTGCCCCGCAAAGGATTAAAAGTAAAGGTTATGAATCCCGTACTTGAAGTATATTTTTTTGCATTTTGTTCATGTTCTAATAGTACCATGCAGCGCATTAAATACGTTTTCAGTAATAATTCAGAATTTTGTGTTAAATGAAAAATGATTATATGTACTTTGATATCTTAAATATAATCAAAGAATGTGAATCTTGTACTCGAAATAAACTTTTTTTGCATATTGTCCATGTTTCAATAGTAAAATGGAGAGTATTAAATAAATATTCAGTAAGAAGGTATGTTTTGTGTTAAATGAAAAAAAAAAGATTACATGTATTTTCACATTTTAAGTATATTATAAGTAAATAACATTAATCATCTACTTAAAATATCCTTTTTTTGCATATTGTCCATGTTTTAATTGTAACATGAAATGTACCAAATAAATTATTAGCTATAAGTAATGTTTTCGTGCTAAATGGAAAATGGTTATATGTTTTTATTTTTAGCAATATATTTACACTAAATATATTCTGTCAAATAATTAAAAAAAAATTATAGTTTCGCAAATCCACATTCGTAAACAATTGAAGAGATATTTATGTGCTATTTATATTAGATACATAATTTGATATCTTGAATATAAATAAAGAAGATGAATTACATATTTCAAATAGCATTATTTGCAAACAGTCCATATTTTAATTGCACATTAACGTTGAATGTATTAAATAAATTATCAATAATAAATTAAGTTAAAAGTGAACGATCATATGCAATTTGTTTTAGCAATAAATTTATAATATTACAATATAAATTTACAATATAAGTTCTGCTTGAAAATTTGAGATTTTATACGGATCTTTAAATATCTCTAATGCACCAGTTTGCAGCATTACATGGTGAAAAAAACTCTGTAATAAAATTGGTTACATGAATTTTTGCTGTAACCGTTTTACAAAATGGCAATGAATCCCAGTTTTTTGGAAAAAGTTTAATCACATTACAGTTTTTTTTTCAGTGTGTTTATTGTATATTGAAACAAAATATAAGCTAGCGTACCAAACTGTTGTTTAAAAAAATTCACTTGAAAAATATTCATTCAAATCCATTTGAAAACTTAACATTCGTTTAACGTATTCTTGTCCTTGAAAATGGGTCAAATCATTTAAAACAGTATTTTATGTAGTTAAAAATTTCTCCCAATATCAATGTTAAACTGGAATACATAAAGCAAATCTTACACACTTTTTTCAATGTAAATTACGGTTAAAATGCAATTTAACTATTTCCTGTTGATTAAATAAAAATTGCGTATTATAAACACTATGAATAATTGTTTTATGTGAAGATATATTTAAGTTGTCCTAAATTTCTTGAAATCATTTTTTAATAGATTTTCTATGAAAAAAAGCATTAATTTGTAAAAATATTATATATATATATATAGTAAATTCAAAATATATTATTAAGTAAAATAAAAGTAAAATAAATATTTTAAATCTTACAAAGCTTGTTATATTAATGATCCTTTTTTGTATATAATAATTTCAGATTAAATATATTTTGTCACGCAATAAATTAAAATTGTAATGGCGTAATTACATATTTATAATAAAATGAAGATATTATTTAAATACCATTTTTATATGAAATTTAGACATACTTCGTTTAAATATAAATTAGCACTAAACTTGAAATATCTCATGGATAATGTTAATATTTTTATTAAAGCATTGAACTTATTAAGTAAATTATCTTTGATAACTTTCTAGGCTTTTACGTTTCAAATGGAAAAATATTACTTATACTTTATTTTAGCAATATGTTTATTTAATAAATAATATTGAGCTTGAAAATTCAAGATTTTATTTTGACATTTTAAAAAATCAGCAATGCAAAGCAGTGAACAGTCAGCAGTTTCAGACTAATTACTGCAGAGTAAAATAAAATTTATGCTTGCGTAGCATTTCGTTCATGCGTAGTTTAAAATTTAATTGAATGAATTTTGAAAACGCCGGAATTCATTTAATGTATGTTTGCCTTGGAAAATAATAAACTATTTAAATTCATTTCTATATACTCTGGCGTTTCATTCTTCATTTGAAATTTTGCACTAAATGCATATTATACGAATACATAAAGTGAAATTGTACTATTTTATAAGCAAATTAGAATTAACCCTTTCCGGCGCACTACTCTTTAAAGTTGGAATTTAAAGAAAAAAATTAGGCAATCTATTTAGGCCTAGAGGAGTACACAGGTATTGCTTTTTAAATATTGCACTAACCATTTTAATTATACAGCTGTTGCCGAAGTGGTAACCTCCCATAAGTAAAACATTGATAAGCGCAGTGAGAAGAACATTGCTGTGAAGCGCGTATTACAATAAAATATTTTATCTATTATTTAAAAACAGTAGAGTTTGTTCTCTGTGCTGCTGCGATCTAGAACTCATAAGAAAAATTTAAAGTAGTCATTAGAGTAGTTTTTGAAATATTCACGGAGTTTTTGTGTCTTTAAACACTGGGAACTTTAGGTGTTGCCGATCCGGCAACACTGCGCGCTAAAGGGTTAAAGTACATCTTAACCATTTACTGTGGAAATGCTTGAAATATTACAAAAAACATGGTTTAATATATACTCCTGTTCAAAAAGTCACATCATCCAATTAAAAATCATGCATATTTTCAACTTGTATTAAAATATTTGCTCAGAATGCTTTTTAATGTAGAAATTATATCATGGTTGGAATTTTTCAATGTATATCCCCAATTTTGACAGCATATTTAGAAAATAATATTTTCATGCAAACCAGAAATCATTCAGCAAATTAGGTTAGAAATTGTAAAGGTTTTATATTAAAAACTCAAAGTATTAATATCATTTTTTTAGTGCTAAATCGATTACAATATAGCCTTTTTGAAGTATAACTTGAAGATAACTTAGTGAAATATTCTGTAAATTTGGATTTCAATATACAAGACTTCCAAAAATCATTATTTTTTAACCCATCATGCACCGACGGTACTTTAAAGTACCATTGAAGAAAACATTATATAAAGCTTATTTATTTTGTCTATTAATATTTTTTTCTTATCACACAAAACATTCTTCTCGATCAAATTTAGATAGAATAGAGAAACAGTCTAAGTTAAATATTTTCAAAAAGTTGTAGATTTATTATTTATTTTTATAGGTACTATTTTCTTTCTTTAAATAAAATTATATGAAACATATTCGACTGCAAAGGCGTTTCCATATTTAGAGAGAATCGTGATGCATTTAAACGCATTGATTTGTGTGATATTATTTGATAACAGTAATTTTGGTTAATTAATTTGATTATTTTTGTAAATATTTCACAAAAAAATATAACTAACGATATATTTAATCAGTTTTAATGAAAAAAAAATCTAAATCCCACATTAGTAGTATCTAAAAATTCCTGTTACCTTCAGACATTAAAGAAGATAATTATGGAGATGGATCAATTTCTTGATAAAAATTCGGTAGATAAAGGGTTAAACAACTTTATTACTATTCAATTTTCTTCAAAAAATAATTGTAATGCATATCTGTTTACGCATATTGCATGTGGGATTGTCACATTTTATCGCAATATATCTGAAGAATAAAGATACCCTTATATGATTTATAAAAAAAGATTTTTTTTTTTTTTTTTTTTTTTTTTTGGTAACAGCATTAAATATAAGTCTTATGAAAAACCCGTAAAATAAATAAATAAATGAATGAATAAATTTAGAAATAAATTATAAATTAAAAACTTATTAGAATAGTGCATCTTACACATAAAAAAGAAAAATATATATATGGCGAATGTGTAATATTAGTAATTTTAAACATTTTCCCCAGAAAATGTTCTTATTCCAATGAAAAAAATGCAAGTTTTTATCTCATAAATAATTATCTTCTTATAAAATTATCATTTCCGTTGGATCGTAAGATAAATATGATAGTCCTATTATAGTTGTTGTTTCAAATATTTGTAGCTGCTATAAAAACCAAAGTGTTCCTTATTAAAACATAAATATTTTATTTAGGTCTAAATTGAATTATTTTCGTTAGGTATAATAAAAATATTTTTTTTCTTTTATTTTTGTATTTAGGTTAAAAAATAAAATCTTTAAATTCTAAAACCATTCCTAACGAAACAAAATTCTAACATAATATTAAAGTAAAAGTTACTATCATAAGAATAAAAGAAAAAAAAACATCCAGAAACATGTATTGGATGGTCGTATTCAAGCTAAAATCATGAAAATAATGATGATTAACTAATGGTACAATAATTCCGCACAACTAGGGATACACACCAGGTGACAACTCGGAGCCAAGTAAAGCTGCTATCGGATTCAGAAACTTTTCGAACAACAAACTTTTCAGCCAGTTTTGGCCTCTGCTTTTCCTGTTCAAAGGGATTTAAAAGTTTACAATAGTCCTTGGAAAACGTTGGAGGAAACGATTGAAAACTAGTACTACTTGAAACAGTCGTTAATATTTATCCCTTATTTGTACCAATCGCGTTTCTCTGATTCATTGAAATGTTCTATGTTGAAGGAAATGTCTCGGCTAGCGGAGACTTTTTTGAAACTGCGGAAAAAAGTTGGAGGACATTGACATTTACTGTCACACTGGTTTGTGAGGATGTTGGAGGAAATCAAGTATAATGTCCAAACTTGCTGGAAATGTTGGTGATTCTGTTAGTAGCATAATGTGAAGTATGTTGCTTAGCTTTTATCCCATACAACAGCTTCAGCCCATGAAGATTGTGCTGTAGGCAAAGGCACGCCGCTAAGTGTGCAATTTCATAATTTTAAATACACATCTTGCATTTTCAATACATACATTTTGTTTTCACTCCCCAAGCGTGAAAATATTCATCAGCTGTCTCTCCCTATTAACCGACATGGTCAGGTTCATCAGTATCGGTTTACGAGGTTACTTTCCATGTGTAGCGAATGAAAACATTGAATTCAAGTATTTTTTTAGCCTTATAGAACAATTTTGTGTGTCGAGACTCTCTAAAATCTAAAGTTTATGATCCATATAAGCCTAAGTAGTATAAAAAATCCTAAGTCTCAATTTTCTAAAGCACAATAATGTAGAATTTTATTACAATAAAATTGCAAAGAAAATCATAAAATGCTACATGGAAAAAGATTTCCGAATAAATAAAATAAAAGCGAGTACTTTTAATTTATTTTTTATAAATTTTTAAAATAAATGAAATTTTGACATTTCAGTTAATTTTTTTTTTCTTTTTTACGAGAAAGAGTAATTATCATGAATTTAGTTTAGTCCATGACGTACGCAACATATGACTCTGTTATTACGCATGTCACGTTTTGAGCTTCATAAAAATGATGTCTGTTATTATTATTATAATTATTATTATTATTATTATTATTATTATTATTTTAAAATTTATTTATAAGTCTTACATTTTGTTCTTTGAAAAAATCATTTTCCCAATGATTATTGTGATTTGTTGAACTATTTTTTTTTCTCGCGAACCTCTTAAACAGCGATAAAATTAGTTTCTATTGCATAATTAAAATATTGCCATGTATAGAAATGCATTCAAGCCGCACATATACTTTAAGACTCCACATTTCATTAGATTTCAATAATTTGCATTTTGAACAAACTCTGAAATTTGTACAAATAAAGTTATATTCTTCCTTTAAAAACTACAATTGAAAGGAAGGCACACTCCAAATTCCTTACCTGATGCTTCACAAGATTTTTTCAATCTGATCGTCACGTAAGTAATCACCATGCACGACAGGGACATACTGGTATGCTTAGTCTGCTTCCTGGATCAAAATCATGTAATGAAATAAGGCATTTTTGTGAGTAACTCTAACTGATAGGAATATGGGGATGCCTCAAGCCAGTGTGGTTGATTTACGGAAAATCGTTCTCCGATTGCACAGACACCATTAAAATATGGCTCACTTTCACAGGGTTGGCTCTCTCCGGCTTTCTGTCTCGAAACTATCTGAATTTAATTCACGGCCACCGTGTCTCCCTATTGCAGAATTTGGCCGTCACCAACAACTGTGGCTAGCTACTTGTAGAAAAAAAATCGGGTGTACCTCCCTCTGAAGAGCCATGAAGATATTCTGCTCGGAATTTGGTAGAAAAAAATGTTTGTGAAACTTTCTAGTCCTCGTTGTTTTTCATTGAAAATTCTAACACTTATATGCATCCAAGGACACAGACCAGAGTTGATATCTTTGTTGCGATAATCCTTAGCTTAATTTTTGCGAGATGTTAAACGAAGATATGAAAAAAAAATGTGCAATATAGAAAATTATGCAATAAGAATAAGCAGGTAAGAAAATATGCACATAAAAAATAAAAAAATAAATAATTTATTCAGCACTTCGAAAAATCTTGTTATTTTAAGAGAACTACGGATACTTTCACAATGAATCTAACATCGTTTAAGGGGACACATTACTTCTGAGACCATCTCTTAAATTTTGAATACTAATGCATAATATGTGGAGGCACAATTCTTAATACTAAAAATTGAATAATTATTTTTAAAAAAATGTAAAACAGCATATTTTATTACAATTTTAATTTTTTAAAACAATTTAACTTTTAAAAATCTCTACTTACTTTTATAAATATGAATATTTCGGCTTCGATTTTTCCCACATTTTTATTAGAATATATTATATAAATCTGTGTATGTATTTTACATTTAATATGTATTTTAGATTTAATATACGATTTTATATTAAATGATATTTTTTTTTCTCGTGTTTATCAAAAAAATAAACAAAATTCAACAAACTTTTGATTTGAATATTTAAAAATAGAAATAAATAACTATTAACTTGGATGTTAAATCCACACACACACAAAAATTAGTACCCCATGGAAAACGATTAAAAAAATTCAAACCTCTATCTAGCAAAAAAGCATTAGTGTTTATCGAACAAGCAAGTAATAAAAATATGAACACGGAGGAAAATATGTTTAATGTTTTCATTTGTGTGGGTTATTGCGCTTGATCTATTAACAACATTTAAAATAACACACGGTATAGTTATCATATAGGTAAACATCAAGTATCCAAATATTCATAATTAAAGAAGCTTTCAGTTAATATATATTAAAAAAGAAAATCGATATTTTGATCAGTTTGCAGGTACTGTGTTCCCTTAAAATCTCAACATTTGTATATTGCGGAAAGTTCAATGGAAAACTTTTCTTCAAATTTTTAAAATTGTGTAATTTTTAATGATTAATCATATCGGTTATAACAGGGAAGCTCACTCGCTTTTCAAATTATTTAGTAGCTTTTGTATTTTCTGTGCAACATATAGCACACTCTAGAATTTCTCTTGAGATATATCAAATTTCTCCTATGGGAACATTAAACAATATAAAACTTAAATTTAACGCGCTCTTACATTTAGTGCTTTAATGACTACTTTCTGTAAAAATGTCCAACAAAGTTCATTTTTGATGGATGATGGCGGGATAAAATTTCATTCTCTTGGATATATATATCATTTACACTCACTATAAGTGAAATGATATGATGTATGCTTTTGTTTTTGTTTTAATGAAAGTAGAAATTTTAAAACTTCATATTGTCAATTTCTGTGAGACTGGAGATTATGGCAAAAGCTTTTTGAAAACAAATATTCTGAAATTGTGTTATTTTGGTGAGTTGAATTGTTAGATTTTAAAATGAAATAACATTATTTAAAGAAAAGCGAGGAAGGAAACCTTACATTATTTAAAATTTTTTAATGCATTATTTATTTATTTATTTATTTTATCACTTTTATTTTTCTTTAGTATGAAATAAATATGGAATTAATTAACTTTTGTACTTTATATGCAACTCATATCAGATACCAGAAATTCTCTAGAGGTAATTTGTTCTATGGGAACACTAAACAGAATAAACTTAAATTTTACGCACACATTTAGTATTTTAATGACAACGTTTTGTAAAAATGTTTTGCAAAGTTCCATTTTGATAGATCACGACAACATAAAATTTTCATCTCATGGATATGTATGTCATTTGCACACACTAAATGTAAAATGGTTTGATACATATTTTGTTTTAATAAAAGTAGAAATTATTAAACCTCATATTGTCATCTTCTGTAAGACAGAGGCGTTATAGGAGGAGGCATATGTAAAGAAATACATTAAAAGTATTTTATTATCTAAAATTTAAAATAATGCTAGATTTTAAAATAAAAAAAAGGTATTTGGCGAAATGCGACAAAGCGTACTATACATTATCGGGAATTTTCTACTTCAGTTTATTTGTTTATTTTTTTTATTTTTTTTAATTTCAGACAGATATAAGATGACACTGATAAAAAATAAATAAATAAATAAATACAAAAAATGTAATATGATTAAGTAATGTCTAAACTTAAAATTACACTGTGTGCAAACCAAATAAAACATGACAAAAATATGTTAAATTACTTTAATTCTTAGTACTTTAAACTGTAAAAACATCGAAGAATTAAAACAAACCCCTGTTTTTCTGGTGAAGGTTACGTTTACATCTAAAAGTGCAAAAAATTAAAGTAAATTAACCCCTTTATAAAGATTTTTTGTCATATTTTACGTTGTCTGTGCGGAGTGTAATTTTATCTTTTAAAGAAGAATTTAGCATTCTGTTTATTAGGAGATTAATAATGTTTAGTCAAATCTGGTAGAATATGTATATATATATATATATATATATACACTAAATTGCCATTGATTATGGGACACTTGCGATTTTAGACATTTTACTAAATATCTAGAAAAATGCATGAGGAATCATCTCGAAACTCTTAGTGTACAAATATAATAGTATACGTCATACATATCCGTGAAGATTTTTTACCGCAACTCCATAGGGGACCGTCAACAAATTAAAAAAGAATGAATATCTTTTGAATAACCCTGTCAAAACTAATGGCGCAAAAGCGCTCAAACTCTAGATTATGATTGAATGCCTTATTGTAATACACTGTGTTCATTTTTATGCAAATAGAATGCATACTCGCAGAGTAATTAAGGTTTTTATAAAAATGGCCCCAAATTTTTTCCCTTAAGTTTTTCCCTTATAATTTTCAGAGTTCTTAATATAAAATAATATTTTTTTTTTTTTCAGAAAATATGACAAACAACATTGCACACAGTACCCTGTAATCAGAATTAAAAAATAATAAAAATTGTATGAAAAATGAGTAGGTTTACTAAATAATTTTTACTGCGCATGCGTCAAAGATATCGAAATTTCATCTGCATATTATGTTAGCTAAATGTATAGAGCAACTTTTGTAAAAGTCTCAAAATTATAGCTTGAAAATTCTGAAAGTAATCGTCTATAGAAAAAGGACAAAATCCGTTGTTTCCAAAATGAAGCAAAAAAATGAGGGATTTTATCCAAAAGTAGTCGTAACATCCCGTATTGTGTACTCTATATTGACACTAATCAATGAATATATGGATACAACCCCTCTTGTTTTTGCTTCATTTTGAAAATAACGGATTTTCAACTTATTCAATTGACGATTATTTTCAGAATTTTCAAGTTATAATTTTGTAACTTTCACAAAAGTTGCTCTATACATTTATCTAACATAATATGCAAATGAAATTTTGATATCGTTAACGCATGCGCAGTAAAAAATTATTTAGTAAACTAACTCATTTTGTATACAATTTTCATTATTCTTTAATTCTGATTACAGGATACTGTGTGCAATGTTGTTTGTCATATTTTCTGAAGAAAATATTATTTTATATTAAGAACTCTGAAAATTATAAGGAAAAAACGTGGAAAAATTTGGGACCATTTTTATAAAAACCTTAATTACTCTGCAAGTATGCATGCTATTTGCATAAAAATGAACACATTGTATTACAATAAGGCATTCAATCATAATCTAGAGTTTGAGCGCTTTTGCTACATTAGTTTTGACAGGGTTATTCAAAAGATATTCATTCTTTTTTAATTTGTTGACGGTCCCCTATGGAGTTTCGGTAAAAAATCTTCACGGAGATGTATGACGTATACTATTATGTTTATACACTAAGAGTTTCGAGATGATTCCTCATGTATTTTTCTAGATATTTAGTAAAATATCTAAAATCGCAAGTGTCCCATAATCAATGGCAATATAGTGTATATATATATATATATAGTAAAAGTGAAAGTTATGTTTATTTGTTTTTAATATTGTATCAAACAACTTTAATAGTATTTTTAACAAAATTTGCTGAATGAAAAATTTTATATAACGTTTTTATATTTTGTATGCAAAATTATAAACTTCTTTCTCGCATTATTTTAATAGCTTAAAAAATACAGCGTATTAATTCTATATAAAATATCTGCTTGTGCCATTTTAAGCCAGTCAATTTATTTTTTCATGAAAATCTCTATTATGGAACTAACTGTTTTTTTCATGAGATTCAGATTAGAACTATCTGAAAATCTTTATTTAAATGTAATCAAAAGTAATCAATGTAAATGAAAAACGATTATTATGTTACTAAACAGTAATTTCCAAATGCAATCATTATCATGTGTAAAATTCTATAAATTTAAATTAGATAAAGAAAACTAATGTATGCTTTATCTAATATTTGCGATAGTAAAAAGGTAAATAAATGTTATATTTACAGTAAACGAAATACATAATGTTAATCAATGATCTCCCTGTACATTTTTTCTCAATGTTCTTAACCTTAGTTTGAAGATCTATTGTCCATATTTCGTCATTTTCGAAAGCTCTTATGTAATATTTTCAAATAAAGATCTAATTACTGAAAAAAATACAGTAGTATATATAAACGACAGTAGTAAATACAAACACTTACATTTATTTTCTTCAGTAAAATCATATTTGTGCCTTACCTGCAAAAAAATAAATAAATAAATAAATAAATAAAAAGACATTATTAAGGTGTATTTTATTTTTTTAAAAAGCGAATGCATTTTTGAGAAAATTTAAAAAAAGCATAAGCAACAGGATATCAACAGTTCATAACAATAATCAACATTGAATGGGACAGATTTCACAGAATTTTCAATACATAAGTTAAGAAAATTTTATTTATACAAATTAGAATCTTTTACCACTTACCTACTAATTAAATACGTCCAATATTTTTTTCTTTCAACAGAATGGAAATAAAAAACTTAATACTAATTATTTTTAGTAGCAGTGTCATATTAGTCTTTTTTTGTCAATAGATATTTAATGAGTATTTAAAGTTAGTTAGAAATTTTAAAAAAGGAAATACATAATAATAAAGGTCTGAATAAGAATTTTGTTATTAAAATTACATTCAAACCATTTTTCAATTCATGTAGTATTTTAGAAAATATTTAATACAAGATTATTTACGTAAACATCATTATTTACAGGGCTCCCAAATGGTCCGCGAATTGAACACCAATATATTTTAAAAGAAAATTTTATCGTAGGTTTGTACAGTATTCGTACTAAAACTAAACTCCGAAGGCGTTTTCTGCGCAATTTGAAAGAAAAATATAAAACGAAACTCTTTCTCAGAAAATATTGATGTTCAGTTAGCGGACCTTTTGGAAGCCCTGTATTTCGTAAAAGTTCATGGATTAATCTAAAAGTATATATATTGTGCAGATAATTTCGATTCGTGTTACATTAAACTTGCAGATAAAAAAATGTTGATAATTAAAATAGATTAGTATAATTGAATAAATTTGTTTAAAATCATCTATTGCAGAATTCTAAATGTCTGTAATTAGTTTACACATTCCATGTCACGTCAATCACCGGTGACTAACACTAAAATTTACATTTTGCCTGCGTCAGTCAACGGTGATTAACAAAATACGACATGTTATAAAATTTCAAAAGTTACATTCTTTAAATTTATTTAAGGAATTTCAGGGTTGTTTCACAAATATACTAAATATTTCTTACTAAGTACTTTTATTAGCTTTCTCTAAACATAAAAATGATTGTCTTTTGCAGGTTTCACAATATGTGGCATCTCGTTTAGATATTTTTCTTGGCATATCTGTATGAAATTGCGGCCCTTCATATTCGTAGGATAGTTTGCAACACCGTCGCACTTCGGAGATTTTTACAGTTATGTATACATACATATAAATACAAACATATATGAAAGAATAGAGTTAATCCCTTTTTAAAAAAGTTTAATTTAAAATAAAAATTCAAAAGCTTAAAATTTAAAGACCCATCTAAGTTTTTTTTAAATCTTAAATCTAATGCTTAAAAACAGCTTTCCCCTGATAAATTTATTTTTCAGTAATGCTTTTTATTACTTTCAGATATAATTTTAAACAATTTTTAAGATAAAAAAGCTGACCCAAATACGATCCTCACTTCTTTCGGTGAGCAAAATGAACCCCCAGATCAAATCGCATTTCTAACGTCACAGTGTCAAAGTTCTTTAAAACCAATTAAATTAAATCACCTCCCACTCTTGTAGTGTCGCAACCTAGTGAGAACAATTTGAGTTACAGCATTTAAATAATCCCGAGTAGCCAAATTTCATGATTTTTGGACATCAAGACTTGCCAAACAAAAGTACGTCTATCAGTTGATCAAGTCCCGAATTTCTAAGTCAGGAGAACGTTGGCCTGTTTTTATAAGGACAGACATAAAAAGTATTAATAACCCTGGTCTAATAAATTAGGCTGTTATCTCTGTCTGCCAAAACCTATGAGAATAAACGATTTATTTGATCACCGAGAGCGAAATTCAACCAGCAACAAAGTCTGTGTTCTGTCATTGGACCGGCGGATCGCAGTTTCACAGACAACAGGCAAGATCCCGTAAGATTTTATAGGTATGTCAATATATATATATATAGAGAGAGAAAGATAGATAGATAGATAGATTTTTTATGGCATATAAAATCAGGAATGATTTTTTTTAAATATTTTATTGCCGCTCACAGTTGGATTAACAAAGATCAAACCATCTGTGCCTAAAACAATATATATTATTCATTTTTTTCAATATCATATTTTATTTAAAAGCAATGTACATCAATAGAAATAGACAATAGATAAATAAAGTAACATTAATAAAACACAAATTTAATACAAAAAATCAGGATAAAACGGCTATTTTAAGCAGAAACACTTTCGTGGTTAATATATAGGCCTACGGCTGATGCAAAAATATCCTTTTTTAAAACAAATTTCATACCATATTTCATATAACAAAAATACACTTAATAAGCATTAATAAATATGTGGAAATTTGCGACTGATAGGCTGTGAAAGGATCAGTTTTTTCTCATTTTTTTTCTAATAACGAAGTTTACAATTAAAAACTGAAGCAACAATCAGATAAAAGACAATGACACACAATTTCATTGTAAACAAAACAAATTCTCAATTCATCTTTCTAGATATTTCTGGTACGAAATAAAATAATAATTTTTTAAAAGTAAATCATGCTTAAGGTATCTTTTAATTGTTAAGTACATACACTTGATACATACATCACCATAATTACCTTAACCCTTTATTTACCCCATTATGAATTCATGAAAATTTTACACTCTAAAGCATTTTACGTAAATTGTTTAAACTGAATTAAAAGATTTGCGTAACCATTTAATAAATTTTTGAAGTATTTTAGAAGGATTGAAGGATTTATGAGGATTACTTAAATTTGAACTTACAGGGAATTTGTGCAATATTTATAATCCTACTCATATATTTTGTTTTAAATATTTTCTTAGTTTTTCGTAGAATTATAAAATGTACAAATATTATGTTCTTACAATCTAAATACCGATATATTTCAAATGGAAAAATCTCCATCCCCCTCCCTCAGTGCCAAGAAAGCTGAAAAGATACAAAGGCAAAATGAATCATCTTTTTAAAAATACTTTTGTTTTGTGTAACCAATAATACTTTTGGAACAAAATAAAGTAATGTATCTGTAATTCATTTTAAACAATATTACAACTGATTGACTGATTAAAAGAATTTTAATAATAAGTAATTTTAACAGTCCATATAAATATCGTCGGTAGATAAAGGGTTAAATAAGGAAACTATCTTGAAAGATTGCTTAAAAATGCTACGGCTGTTTATTTTTTGTATGTATTTTGTATTCGAAAAAATATATATATAAATCACCATAAAGTAACACATGCATGTCCTGTAATATATAGATTCTGATATTTGTATTCCAGTGTCATCAAGAGATTTCCTTTGATATAAAAATAACAAACGTTTTGTCTATCGGTATTTTGTATTCGTATCATATTTCCTGAATTCTTTGTTTTTCCAGGTAAGGTTATATATTTTGCTGCATTATATATTTATTTATTGTTTTTCTCCTTATAAAGTACTCTGGGGTAATAACGCCACGTTAAGGTTCTACCAATTTTCACGGCTTAGTTTTAAATTGTATTTTTCAAACAAGTGTAGGATCTGATACAGTAACTCATTGACTATCTATATAAAATAAAATAATTTAACAGATATGTATTCATAAAATGTAATGGCGTTTTTTCTTGACCAATGCTATTTGGCGTTATTACCCACCTATGTGGGTAATAACGCCATGCAAACAAAACTATGAAATAAGATGGAATAATTGCATGTAGATAGCCCAATTCTAAAAATACAAACTCTACAAACTTAGAAATTGACAAATTGCATTCTAAGCTATTGAAAATGTTCAATTTTTTGTGAAAGTGTAAGACAAATAAAGGTGTTGTGTGGGAGGGGGGGATGAGGCTAAAGAATATCAGACCGTGAGCTTCTTTTTGCTTAAAAAGGACCACTTAAATAGAAATATGAGAAACATTGCACAGTTTTAACTGTGTTTATTTGAATCAGTATTTAGGATGTAGCTCGGCCACTGTAGGGAATCAACCGGGGTATTAATGTCAAGGATTAGCGTTATTACCCCGGTATAGTTATTGCGCAGTACATTTTAAATTACAAATTATCTCGAGAAGATATGCAAAATCTTCAACAACATTTTAAAAGTACATGAAATGCACTCCAAATTTACGTAATTAACAAAGTATTTCCGGATAAAAGATAGTCTTCACATCACAAAACGTATCTCACAAATTTTAGATCAAGCGTTAATTTTAGTTGTTTGTAAAAACAATAATACCTAAAAATGAAACAAATTAACTTGAAGCGGTTTTTTGCGATTTATATGGCTCAAAACCCTTCTGCGAAGAGCACATGTGTGTCATTTACTTGATTATTTCATAATTATGCAAAATAGAAGCACTTGGCGTTATTACCCCGCCTGGCGTTATTACCCCAGGGTACCTTATAATGACTTGTGAAAGAAAATAACTATTTATTTTTAAACACACATTATGTAAGAAAAATATTTCTTTTAGTTTCCTTAAGTTTAGTGAGAAAGTTTGGAAAAAAAACAAAAAATGAATAATATTGTATATAATGTACTATATTTTGACAAGAATATTACATTTATGAAATTTGAATCCCAGTAGCATAGCGTTGGATGCGCTTTCCCGCAGCGATATAGGTCGAGAGTTCGACTTCTGAATGGACAAGACTCATTCAATTTTCATCGTTTCGAGGTTAAAAACAAATAAATAAGGAAAATGAAATAAAATAAAATAATAATAAAAAAACGCAATTAAATTATGAACGAAATAGTGATAATCTTATTTTAAGTTAACTTCTTGACCAGGACACATCGATGCCATCGAAATACCGAAGGTCAAATAGCGCTTGGAAAATTCCAGCGTCGTCATTGTTAATCAACCATAAACGATTAAACTGTCTACACTGTAAAAAAAGGATCGATCTACTAAAAATTTTTAGTAATCCTTGTAATTACTAAAAATTTTTTAGTAATCTTAGTCGGTTACAAGAAAATCTGTAAGAATTACTAGAAAAAAAAAAGCAGCAACGAATAGAGTTAATAGTTTTGTATTTTTAATAGCTATTATTAAACCTCACTTGGTGCGGCCGTGATAGTCTAGTGGTTATGGTAACGGACTCCAGGCTGAAATGTCCGGGGCTTGATGCTGGGGATCACCAAATATGCCCCGAATGTATGCAGCGTAAGTACTCATTAAATAAAGGGATTATAAAAATCCTGTCGGAAGAGGTCGCACTGTTTGGTGCTGCCATCTATTGCATCTATGCCGAAAATCTTCCGCTTCAGAAGTCTGGATGCAGTCCGAAGGAAGCTCCTGCCCTTTGGGCACAAGTAATGGTTATTAAAGATAATTTTGGAGCTACAAGTAAAATTTGCTTTCTGGTTAATACTAAAAATGTTTAAGTTAGTTATACAAAAAATTCTTTTGTTCAGTTTATAAAAGAAATGTTTGTTTCACTAAAAAAAAAAAAAAAAGTTTGTAATGGTTACTAAAAAATTCTGTGGAATACAAATTTACTAAAAAAATTTTAGTAACCTCTTGAATTTGTTTTTTACAGTGCATACATCTTTTTCATGTCACGGCATGTATCTCAATCGCTTGTGTCGTTCAGTGTATGTCATTTCAAGCATAATTATTTTTAAAATAACAGAATAAATTAAGAATTTGTAATTATTGAGAACAAAATCAATATATCAGAAATCCAAATAAGTTAAGTGTAGTATGTATTTATTTATTTATTCATAGTCATTATTACAGCAGATTTCGTTTTTAATAAATAACAATTAGAAATGTTTATTGTCTTGCTGATATCGACATTTAAAATGTTAGTTCTTATTTGCAATATATTTGAAAACTTTGTGATTTCTTTCCGTTCGAAGTTATAAAAAATCGTAATTTTAGTTTATAATACGCAACAAGAATACTATCCATTACAGCCTCTTTTTTCGTTACATTATTTCATAAAAATACAATCCAATAATAAGGACTCTATTTAACATTCAGGCTGATTTTTTTATTTTTAATCATAAATTGAACAGTTACTTTGTTACGAACAAATTTATACACACATTTTAATTTCCATAAAATTAATTTACATAAATTTCTTTTTAGTAAATTGACATAATGTATAAATGTTCTAATACAAAAAAACTTACGACGTGTATTTTTTTATATTACAAAATTGTTATTTTTATAATATCTTATTTAATTTTAAACGAAAAAATAATGTTTCGAGAATCAATATTTGAAGTAGATAAACGTTACTTTAGTTGTGATAAAGATCAAACACTGAAAATATATCTTTCGATAAGGATTTTTTTCTCACTTTATTGGTAATTAGCGAAAACTAGAAAAAATTTGAAGCATATGCAGTTTTCTTTACTATGTATATTGCCAAAGTTTCTATATTTTTTCTCTTATCCGACTTTTCCTTACTAAAAATATAGAGTGAGTATTGATTTTTGCTTAAATTTTTTATTGCCATGAGCCAATATTTAGTTTTCTTAAAGAGTGTAACGAAAAATATATGGTGTTTTTTTATTATTTCTTTTAAGATTAATGGAAGTATATTTATGAGAGCTTTTTATTTCTTTCTAGAGAAACATTTATATATATTTGAGAATAATAATGTATATACATATTTAATAAAGTTAGTTACACAAAAATAATTTTTTGAATGTTTTATATCAATTTGCTAATGATAACTATTTTGTAAGCTTGTATTAGATTTGTAATTTCTGTTTTCCAGAATGTAAATCTGTATAAATATAATCGTATAAAAAATGTCTTCTTGAATTTTAATTTATATTTAACTCTTTCCCGTAAAAGATTCATTTTATTGTACTTTTCAAAAATGCTAAAACAATGAAAGTTTTTTGTTTTAAATGTAATCTATTTTAGTGTTGTTTTGCATTTTTTCGTCTGATAATGCTTTCTAATAATTAAAAATTATTCACGCATAGTTATTTTTTTTCTTTTTACTTCGCTCAAAAATAATTTAGAAAACAATACCGGTTACACTCATTTTCTTATAGATTTCTAATGACAAGACTATGAATTTATCAGGACAAATTATTTTTAACCATAATATAGAATTAATGGATTAGAAAAAAAAATTCTGGTCTTACTTTAAAACCATTTACTATATAGGATACAATTACAATATCCAACCACTTATATTTAAAACGAAGAAGCATATCCTAAGCACTGGATGGAGTAGATATTCCTTTCTTCAGAATGATTGTAAATTAGTGGCCTGTCCCCTTGAATTTTTCTTCGCTGTTAAGAAAAGCCTGATATCTTCTGCAATAATTTTGTATTCGTATCATATTTCCTGAATTCTTTGTTTTTCCAGGTAAGGTTATATTTTTCGCTGCATTATATATTTATTTATTGTTTTTCTCCTAATATAATGACTTGGGAAAGAAAATAACTATTTATTTTCAAACACACATTATACAAGAAAATATTTTCTTTAGTTTCCTTAAGTTTAGTGAAAATTTTGAAAAACAAAACAATGAAATTTAATATATTTTGACGAGAATATTACATTTATGAAATTTGAATCCCAGTAGCATAGCGTTGGATGCGCTTACCCGCAGCGATGTAGATCGAGAGTTCGACTCCTGAATGGGCAAGACCCATTCAATTTTCATCGTTTCGAGATTAAAAACAAATAAATAAGGAAAATAAAATAAATTAAATTAACAATAAAAAAATACGCAACTAAATTGGGAACGAAATAGTGAGAATCTTATTTTAAGTTAACTTCTCGACCAGGACACATCGATGCCATCGAAATACCCAAGGTTAAATTGCGCTTTGAAAATTCCAGCGACGTCATTGGTAATCAACCGTAAACGATTAACCTGTCCATACGTCTTTTTCATGTCACGGCATGTTTCTAATTCACTTGTGTCGTTCTGTGTATGTCATTTCAAGCATAATTATTTTTAAAATAACAGAGTAAATTAAGAATTTGTAATTATTGAGAACAAAATCAATATATCACAAATCCATATAAGTTAAGTGCAGTATGTATTTATTTATTTATTCATAGTGATTATTATAACTGATTTCGTTTTTAATAAATAACAATTAAAAATGCTTATTGTCTTGCTAGTATCGACATTTAAAATGTTAGTTCTTATTTGCAATATATTTGAAAACTTTGTGATTTCTTTCCGTTCGAAGTTATAAAAAATCGTAATTTTAGTTTATGTTACACAACAAAAATACTATCCATTACAGCCTCTTTTTTCATTATATTATTTCATAAAAATACAATCCAATAATAAGGATGCTGTTTAAAATTCACGCTGATTTTTTTTATTTTTAATCATAAATTGAACAGTTACTTTTTTACGAACAAATTTATACATACATTTTAATTTCCATAAAATTAATTTCCATAAATTTCTTTTTAATAAATTGACATAATGTATAAATGATTTTCTTATACAAAAAAACTTACAACGTGTATTTTTTTATATTACAAAATTGTTATTTTTATAATATCTAATTTCATTTTAAATGAAAAAATAATGTTTCGAGAATCAATATTTGAAGTAGATAAACGATACTTTAGTTGTGATAAAGATCAAACACTGAATAAATATTTTTCGATAAGGATTTTTTTCTCACATTATTGGTAATTAGCAAAAACTAGAAAAATTTGAAGCATATGCAGTTTTCTTTACTATGTATATTGCCAAAGTTTCTATATTTTTTCTCTTATCCGACTTTTCCTTACTAAAAATATACAGTAAGTATTGATTTTTGCTTCAATTTTTTATTGCCATGAGCCAATATTTAGTTTTCTTAAAGAGTGTAACGAAAAATGTATGGTGTTTTTTTTAATCATTTCTTTTAGGATTAATGGAAGTATATTTAAGGGAAATTTTTATTTCTTTCTAGAGAAACATTTATATACATTTGTGAATAATAATTTATATACCTATTTAATAAAGTTACTTACACAAAAATAATTTTTTGAATGTTTTATATCAATTTGCTAATGATAACTATTTTGTAAGCTTGTATTAGATTTGTAATTTCTGTTTGCCATAATGTAAATCTGCATAAATATAATCGTATAAAAATGTCTTCTTGAATTTCAATTTATATTTAATCCTTTCCCCTAAAAGATTAATTTTATTGTACTTTTTTTTTTCTTTTTACTTCGCTCAAAAATAATTTAGAAAACAATACCGGTTACACTCATTTTCTTATAGATTTCTAATAACAAGATTATGAATTTAGCAGGACAATTTAGTTTTAACCATAATATAAAATTAATGGATTAAAAAAAAATTCTGCTACCACTGTCTTACTTTAAAACCATTTACTATATAGGATAAATTTTCAATATTCCATGGAATTACTTTAATATCCAACCATTTATATTTAAAACGCAGAAGCATATCCTAAGCACTGGATGGAGTAGATGTTCCTTTCTTCAGAATGATTGTAAATTAGTGGCCTATCCCCTTCAATTTTTCTTCACTGTTAAGAAAAGCCTGATATCTTCTGAGGTAATTATTTGAATTGCACAATTTTCAATTGACATAGTATGGAGAGTTTTCAAAAATGTACTATTTTCACCTTTATATATTTAGTAAAATAAGTCGAGAAATGCACGTCAAAAGCAGAAAATGAGAAACGTTCGTGCTAAAACAATATTTTAAAAATACACAGTAATTCGAATACAGTACATTATCCGAAATCCATTGTGTGTCCTTTTAAATACTATATACATTCTATTATACACGAATTAACTTGTAGTAAACCTCAGCAACATATATCAATTTCATAAAATGAGAAATAGTTCAATATAACAAAAACACATCCCAAACAATGTTTCTCCCTGTCACATTACGTAATAGAGTACTTTTGTGTGGCACTGTAAATTAATAAAAAAACATTCCTTGCACCTAAGATTGCACAGATTGTATATTTTTGTAAATATTTCATAGTTATATATGAATTTTATTATGTTCGACAGAGTGCAACACCAATATGCACTTGCAACTATTTTTTTAGCATTGACCGCAATGTAACGGAATAATTTTAATTGTAACCTTTAATTAAACTATACATCCAATTTTCATAAAATTTTAGCTGACACGACAAAAGTATAAAATAATTTTATATCTTAAGCTTTAATCGATTTGATTGGACAGTTTTTGCTTTGTTATTTGTTTCCAGACGAACGGAATGAACGACGACTATAAATGCTACGTATTTACAGATTTCCAAACACGCCTAAAAAAAGCAGCATTGTAACAATGAGTATTATTAATGTCAAATTGTTTATGACCCCTTGATAAATGTTGTTGGATGACGCGCAAAGCATTCCTCCGCAAGTCTGTCGCGACGCAACTACGAGTATATCGGAATTCTTAGACGAACCTTTTTCTGCTTTATTTACTTACAAACGTACTTTTACGTCAACATTTCAGAGATGGCATTTCTTTGAAAAACATTAACTGCATTAAATAAAGTTCGTGTGATAGTTAACATTCTTTCTTTTATACCATTTCAGATTAAAAAAAAAAATACCTCTGATTTATTAGAATTATTATTTGTCAATAGTGATACCTTTATATTATTTCTGAAACTTTTATATTTGAAATATTTTCTTTTCAAATCTGTAAAATGGAAATAAATTTCATGTAAACATTGAATCATTGCTTTTTTATTTCGATTTAACCAACTAAATGTTTCATTTAAAATTCTAAAATTTTAAAGGATAATTTTTCTAGTCAATGCATCTTCTTCAAATTTCTGTAAAAATGTATGGATCACTAAATAATTTTCTTAACAATTGCTTTTAATGAATTGAATAACATACTTTGTATTTAAAAAATAATTGTCCTACGCTTTAATTATAGGCAATTTAAAATTAGCTATTGTATGTGGATAAATGAATTTTGTAATATCTTGAAGTGTTAATATATATACATATATTATCAATAAATATTTATTAAAATAAGTGTTAGTTAAATGAATTATTTACAACTAAAGTATTATAAAAAATAATGATTTACATTTAGAATTTAACTTTTTTAAGCTTTAACAAAATGTGAATTATTTGTCTAACAATTGGAATGTATATTTCAATTTTTATCAACATTAAATATTAAGTATATCGCGAAGTGATAAAAAATCTTTACAAGAGTTATTAATGAATTCATTTACGTAGCCCATAGTATTAATGTAGATTTAAGCAAACATACTTCACTCTTTACGTATCTAGCAATAATATTTTAGTGAATCAATTAAATTAATTTTATTAATAGAGGAGAACTAAAAAAGAACAAAAAAGAAAGAATTAAAGTAGTAAGAAAATCACTGTTATCCTGTAAAATGAATTCTTTGACGTCATTCCTAATAAAAATAAAGGTTCTAAACCATACATAATATATTACTTTGAATATAAGAACAATTTGCTTATATGAATAATTATTTGCTACTTTAAAAAAATAATAAGTGTTTAAATTTAGCTAACATATAAAGTATATTAAATTTCTAATTAAAACTTTACAATTCATTTTTTTACAAGAAAAATATCTTAAAGTTGTTTAAATGTACTTGAGCAAACATGCTTTTATGAATAAAACAAAATATTTAGAAAAATCTATCTAAATTTAATAAGATGGAAAACTTTTAATCTTTAACAATTTTCTTTAAAAAAATCTAAAAATTCTTTGATGTTGCGGCAAAAATCTTAGCGAAAACTTATAACGCTTACACAAAAAATATTTATAACAGTTTTACTCAAATTTGAAAAGCTTTTTTTTTTTTTTTTTTTTTTTTTTTTTTTTTTTTTTTTTTTTTTGCTGAGTATGGAAAAGATGCTTGAAGAGATCGACTATACTTTGTAGAAAACGGAATTCTTTTCGTAATTAAATAATTACACAAGAAAGAAACAATTAAAAATTATAGAAAGGATGATTTCATTTGAAGTAAAGGGACACTTATCACACTTTTTTAAAATCTAAATCTTAATGTTGTTTTTTTAATCATGATACAATCTAACACTTTTAAATCTAAATATGATAAAGCAATTTCTGAAAACACTTAAAAAGAAAAATCACGTTTCACCATATACCCTTATTAATCAATAATGTACAGAAATAGTTTATTCAATAAATTGGATAGAAAAAAAATGTATTGTTTTTAATTTCCCTTTCATACTGCACTTACCCTTAAATATTTATTGTATAGACCATACATATAATCATTTCGCATAAATCGAGTTCTAGAAGGTTGAAATAAGCATATTAAAATTTAGCCAAGCTCATCCCCTCAAACAAGAAAAAACGATGATTAAAATACTATCTGAACTGCATTTTATTTTGCAAAGATTTAAAATTATTTTATCATTAGAAGTTTTAAAACTTAAAAATTATTATATTTTAAATTACTTGTCCAAATGTTACAATGTGTAAATTACTTGTCCAATTGTTATTTCCATCGCAATCCACCGCAAACTCTAAATGTAATGTAAAGTCATTACATGTTAGCTGTGGAAATTCTAAAATTTGTCACAATTTTTACTATTTTTACTTCTAGACAATTGTTTAGAAAATAACCTTAACATTGCAAATATATAATTTATATCTTCGCGTTATTTTTTTCCGTCTGCCGATACCAGTCACGTTTTTCTAAGATAATTAGAGGTAGACGAAGCATTATTGTGTCCTTTTTTGTCATTGACAATACAATCATTAGAAAAGTACGAAGTTTTATTATTATGAATGACTTCGAATTTAACGATTTCTATTTTTGATTGTAAGATAAATCACCTTCAAAACATTCATAAAACATGTAAGTAATGTAAAAATATATGAATGTATATTCTATAAACAGACACATTTTAAATGAATTATCTGTACGTATAGAAGTTTGCGTATGTACATTATTAATTATTTTATTAATAAATGTGTCTGCACAAAAATAAATTTCACAGTCGGTTTAACTAACGAAAGTCGGTTTATGAGATTGAAAAAAAAAAATAATAAAATAATAAAAAATAGATTCTCAGATTAAATTTTTTTTCATTTCTCATGTAAGAAATAAAATTTTGTTGTTCTATTATTCGACAATCTAAAGAACCTAATAATTATTTTTTTCTAAATCTGTATTAAAATTTCATACGTAAATTTACGTATTAATGTTATTGTTTGCAATTATGAAATTTTATATAAAATTTAATCAAAAAGTATGTTTTACACAAAAACAATTATCACATGTGATATAAACCGTTTTTAAATCTGGCTAATAATACGTTATATAAGTTTTTAAAAGTTCGATCTTCATTAACCTGATCACTAAGTTTCGAAAAAACTTTTCATTACTTATGATTGTGTATTTTCAGTACATTTCATGATTTTGTATTTAGAAACTACACTGCAACAAAGCAATGAAATATTTCTCTGGGGAATATTAAAATAAATTTACCTCACCAAATTGTGCTCTTATCTTCATTGCTCTAATAACGGCTTTTTAGAAAGTTGTCTTCTAAAATGCCAATTTCAAAGAAGTTTATGATAAAAGATCTTAACCTTGAGAAATATATGTTATTGGACTTTTCCTAAGAACAGTCTAATATAGATTTTTATTTCCATTTCGAAGCATAATTAGACTGTTACGTCTGACCTAAATTTTTGTAATATTTCAAAGGGTGCACAACTCAGTTTTTTGTTTCTAAATGTAAAGAAATTACGAACGATTTTTGTAATAAGTGTTTTATTTTACAAATTAATATTAATATTTTCAAGTTTAATCAGTACTTTTACCTAAAAAAGCGGATTTTTTTTTTATCTTGTTAAGGCCTAAGAATTTCAGTTTTTTTTTTTTTGTAACTCTTTTGTAAACTTTTGTAACTCTCTTCTCTCTCTCCATATATATATATATATATATATATATATATATATATATATATATATATACTAAGGTGATGTTCAATTCATTTACACACACAAAAAAAATTGACAGCAAATATACTGAGATTAAAGAAGTGCAAAGTTATGTGTATCTTTGACATGAGATATCATCGGATAATAGTATCCTCAATGAAATCAACAGAAGAATAAGAAATGGGTGGAGTGCTTTTGTGAAGAATAATATTATCCTGAAGAGTAATATGCCGCTTTGTTTGAAAAAAAGGTGTTTAATCAATGTGTTTTGCCTACACTAACTTACGGAGCATAAACATGTACAATAACGTAACAGATGATACAAAGACTAGAAACAATACAAAGAAGTATGGAGAAATGTATGCTAAGCATAACTAGAAGAGACAGAAAGAGGATAACCTGGAAAAGAAATCAAACAAAAGTTTTTGATATCATTTAAAGAATTAAACATCTAAAATGGAAACGGGCTGGAAACTTTGCAAGAAGACGAGACAATAGATGAAGCACAGATATCCAACAGTAGTATCGCAGACATGTAAAACGACCAAGAAGACGACCCCAAGTAAGATGGTGGGACGAAATCAAAAAAGTTGCTGGTATAAATTGGATGATGAAAGCACTAAACAGGAAACATTAGAAAAATCTGGGGGAAACCTACATCCAGCATTGGATCGATAACGGTTGATTATTATGATGATAATTATATTTATATTTATAAGCACTTTTTCAAATAAAACCAAAGTAACTTATATATATATGAAAAATGAGATCACAAATATATAAGAATGAAAAAAACACACGTTAGCAGGTTTAATATCTTACGTTTAAACGTTTAAAAAAAATGAATATATAAATATAAGTAAAAGTAAAAATAGTCAAAGTAACAACAGCCAACAGTCAAAGTCAGGTTACTTTTACTGAAACTTAACTTTTATTTCTAAAAATTTCTAGTTGTTGAATGTGGAAAATTATTTTTTTGAATGGCGCTTTAACATGTTTCAGAATAAAACCAATTCATAATGAAAAATGAAATTAAATATTTGTCACAAGAGGCCAGATAAAATTGTTAAATTACGTTTATCTCAAATCTTTTAACTTTGTACTCTAATTTAGTTTTCGTTGATTAAATTAGCACTTAAGTTTAAAATCTACCTCCATCTGTAGACAGAGGAGACAAGTATTTTTTCTCAGTTTTCCCTGCTTTGTATTATATTTTCGTAACGCATCTTAATAACTTCTCACTTATCTAGGTTTTTTTTTTTTTTTTTTAAAGCCGGCCATTTATTTACGCTAGGGATATAGGTCCTAATGGGTGGGATGCCCTCCGCGAGGGTCTTTCTAAGGGAACCTAACCCGTATTTACGCAAGGAAATCCAAGGTTCGAAGAAAACCACAGAGAACTCCGAATGGTTAAGCCGACGGTCGCGATTGAGTTCGAACCCAGCACCTACCGTTACCAATTTCGAGGTCAGAACCTCACGGCCACTGTTGGGGCCACTTATCTAGGGAGTGTTTATTACAGTTATCAATGTATATTAAAAAAAATAATTATATTTAAAGTACTTATATTATCCAACAGATTAAAAAAATAATTCAATTCAAAAAGAAATTACAAAGTTTTAAAAATATACTATTTTATGTTAATAGTTACACATTTTGAAAAATTGCGAATATTTATAATGAATATTAATATCACCCAGTTCAGTGTACAATTTCATGCTATTGATCGGATCTTTTGAAAGCAATTATTTTTACTACAACGAGGAATATACTTTAAAGCGATATCCACGTTCTCTTCTTTACCATCACACAGTTAATTACATTTAATTAGATATTGAAAATGATCCCCGTAATTCAGAATGACAATGGAGCACCTACGCGTATTTTTATTGAAGTAAAATATATATCTGTTTTTTTTTATTTGTTTATTTTAGAAATGCAATAACGAATTTCCCAAGTTAAAGTTTAGTTTCATTTGATCCTCCCAAAATTCAATTGGAAAGATGAAACGATTTTTCGTCCTCATCTATAGTTCTGCTTTCTAAAAAATAATTACAAAGACTTTAAGAAATATTAATTATGTTACATGTAATTATGTATTAGCGAACGTATTTTATTTATATAATTAAATGTGTTAGTATACTTTAGCATATCGCCAGTCTTCGTAATTTTGCATAATTTTAATAAAAATGTATTTTTATTTACTAAGTAAGGATTTGTTAACCTATATATATTTCTTTATTAACATAGCCTGCTCCTTAATTTATAGTAATTATTAATTACAGTTATGAGTGGATTTGACAAAAAAAAAAAAAAAAAAAAAAACAATATTTAAATTTAAAATACTTACATTATCAAAATATTTAAAAAATCATTTCAAGAAGAAATTAAAAAGTTTTAATAGCATACTTATATTAATGTTTACGCACTTTGAAAAATAGTGAAAATTTATAATTAATATTACTATCTCTGAATTCGGTATATAATTTCATGTTATTGATCGGATCTCCAGAAAACAATTAATTTTTATCACAACGAGAAAAGTATTTTACAGCTATACCAGCGTTTTCTACTTTATCGTTACTTAGTTAATTACATTTAATTAACAAAATTAACTATTGAAAATTATCACATAATTGAGAATGACATCGCAGCAGTTACGTGCATTTTATCAATGAATAACTATATTTACATTGTATATATAAATATACTCCTTTTTATGTAATTTATTGTTTATGGAAATGCAGTAAAAAATTTCCAACGTTAACGGTTCTTCTCGTAATTCATTTTGAAAGATCAAACATTTTGTTGTACTCATGTATAATTTCTACTATGTAAACAAAATAGTTACAGTTACTGTATAAAATACTAATTATGTTACAGTACATTAGACGAACAAATTTTATTTGCATTAATTTTACATGTTAATTAAATGTGTTCGTATCTTTCAGCACATCTTCAGTTTTCACAATTATGCATAATCTCTATAAATAAAAGGAATTCCGAGGATAATTAATTGAGGCACAGGGGAAAGCAAATCTTGGCAATGCGCCAACTCGGTCCAGAGGAAGCAAATCTTGGCAATGCGCCAACTCGGTCCAGAGGAATATCATTAAGAAATATAAAACAGATAATGTATTTATCACAAAAAATCGTCTGCTAAGAAAATATCAACACTTTAACACGAAACTAACGCAATCGTTGGATACATGTTCCCTCCCGTGTTTCTCATTGCTCATTTTAAGTATTTTTAGAGTTTAATATTAGTTGTTGTTTTTAAAACTGATTTTTCACAAAGTCAGCTGCGACGTATTTCAGACAATGCATTTCTGCATGCTTCCAGTTATTGATAAAATCATACAAATTTCAAGTTCGTTTAATATTGCTAATACGGACCCGGGCAACGCCGGGCGGGTCAGCTAGTTTGAAATAAAAATGTATTTTAATTTATTAAGAAGCAACTCACAAGCATATATATATATATATATATATATATATATACACTGCTCAAAACAATTAAAGGATATTTGAAGTTTTATATAAAATAAAGATATAAACGAAATTTTGTTTGCCGAAAATAGAAGAAGAGAATCACAAATGCGAATTTTTCTGGTTTTCAAACTGTGGAGTATGCAAATTTTGAGATCGACGTCAAAAACGTCGCTTCAGCGGCAGCGAATGAAATTCGACTTTCAACTGGATGAAAGAGAATGAAGACAAGGATGATCGCCATTCAGTGATTGCTTTGTTTCGATGAGTACGATGTCTCAGCGAAGTCATTTGACAGATTCAGAAGCTTGGAGAATTGATGGTAGGTTAGAAGTGGGCCAAACTCAAGCCGAAGTAGCGCAAGCGATTGGAGTGTCACAAAGTGTCATTTCCAGGATCTGGAACCGTTTTTTGGAGAGTGGATGAGCAAGCCGAAGACCAGGGCAAGGTCGTAGACGGGCAATGAAGATCGGTATTTAGCGTTAACAGCTCGGAGACACCGAAACATGAACGTTACTCTTCTCCAACAACACCTTCGCTCGGCTACAGGCACCACGATTTCAACTCAGACTGTCCGAAACCGGCTCAGTGCTGTAGGTCTGTATGCTCGCCAACCGATGGTATGTGTTAAATTAACATCAAGGCATCGTCGCGACCGCAGGGAGTGGGCAACCGAGCATGTCAACTGGAGAAGAAATGAATGGAGCAATATTCTGTTTTCTGACGAGTCCCGTTTTTCTGTGCATCCGGATAATAGGCGTATTTTCATCTGGAGGGACCGTGGCAGTAGGAATAATCCTTCGTTCGTGCACGAAAGTGTCAGATTTGGCGGTGGAGGAGTGTTGGTGTATGGTGGCATCAGCATTGACGGGCGCACTGACCTCTACATCATTCGAGATGGAGCTCTGACTGGTCGCCGATGTAGGGATGAGATCCTCAGACCTATTGTAGTCCCTTACGCTGCAGCAATCGGAGATAACTTCATTTTAATGGACGATAACTGCAGGCCACATTGTGCAAACCTGGTGGAGGATTTCCTTTTCGAGGAAGGAATCGTTCGAATGGAATGGCCAGCGTGTTCTCCAGACATGAATCCAATCGAGCACGTTTGGGACGCTCTAGGAAGACGAGTTTCTAGCCGCCAACAACCCCCACAAACTCTCCAAGAACTGGAAAGAGCTCTTCTGGAAGAGTGGGGCAGAATACCCAACTCGTCATTAATAGCCTCATTGAGTCCATGCCTCAAAGGTGTTCAACGTTGCTGGCCGCCCGTGGAAACCATACCCCCTACTGAAAATGATTTTCTTTGAAGAAAACACCTTTTCTTATTCTTTTTTTCTCATATGCACAAATTGTGTTTTTTTCCTTTTGTACACAAATGCGCAATAAAATGCATTTTTTTCTGCCAAACATGTGTAATTTATTGTCATATAACCTACTATGTCTGTCGACCCTGTATCAATCAGCTAAAAAGTCTCCCAGATACAAAATCCACCTAAAACTGCAATATCCTTTAATTGTTTTGAGCAGTGTATATATATATATATATATATATATTGCTTTTTTTAACATAGTCTATTTATTAATTGAAAGTAATTATTAAATACAGTTATAAATATATATTAAAAAAAATAATTATTATATTTAAAATATTTACATTATCCAAAACATTAAAAACAATTCATTTGAAAAAGCAATTAAATTTTTTTAATAAAATACTATTTCATGTTATTATTTAATCGTTTTGAAAAATAGCAAAAATTTATAATGAATATTCATATCTCTGTATTCAATATACATTTCAATCTTATTGATCGAATCTTTTTAAAGCAATTAATTTTTATTACAACGAGTAATATACTTTACAGCTATACCCGCGTTCTCTAAATTGCCGTCACACAGTTAATTACATTTAATTAAGAGAATTAACTATTGTAAATGTTAACCGTAATTGAGAATGACATCGCAGTAGTTACGTGCATTTTATTGATTCAGAATGAATAACTGTATTTACATTGTATAGATCAAAAGAGTCCTTTTTTCTAATTTATTTATTTTCGAAATACACTAACAAATTTTCAAAGTTAAAGGTTCCTCTCGTAATTCAGTTCAAAAGATCAAATAATTTTTCGTCCTCATGTATAGTTTTTGCTATATAAACAAAATAGTTACATTTTCTTTAGGAAATATTAATTATGTTACAATATATTAGGCGAACAAATTTTATTTGTGTAATTAAATGTGTTTATATCTTTCAGCACATCTTCTTTTTTTTGCAAATATGCATAATTTAAAACAAAAATGTACTTTAATTTATTAAATAGCTACTCGCAAGCTTATTTATAAATTGTTTGATTAATATAGTCTACTTATTAATTTAAAGTAATTATTAAATACAGTTATGAATATATATTTAAAAAATAATTATTATGTTTAAAATACTTACATTATCCAAAACATTAAAAAATTTATTTGAAAAAGAAATTAAAATTTTTAATAAAATACTATTTTATGTTAATATTACCCCGTTTTGAAAAATAGCGAATATTTGTAATGAATATTCATATCTCTGAATTCAATACACAATTTAATTTTATTGATCGAATCTATTTAAAGCAATTAATTTTTATTACAATGAGTAATATACTTTACAGCGAAACCCGCGTTCTCTAATTTACCACCAGACAATTAATAACGTTTAATTAAGAGGATTAACTATTGAAAAAGATCACAGCAATTGAGAATGACATCGTAGAAGTTGCGCGTACTTTTATTGATGCACAATAAATAACAGTATTTACATTGTATGTATCAAAAGTGTCCTTTTTTCTAATTTATTGATATTAGAAATGCAATAACAAATTTCAAAAGTGATAGACTCCTCCAATAATTTAATTCGAAGGATCAGCATTTTTTCGTCCTGAAGTATAGTTTCTGCTATTTAAATAAAATAATTGCAATAACATTAATAAATATTACTTATATTACAATAAATTAAAGAAACAAATTTTACTTGTGTAATAAAATGTGTTCGTATCTTTCAGCACATCTTCTGTTTTTGCAGTTATGCATAATTTAAAATAAAAGTGTGTTTTAATTTATTAAGTAGCAACTCGTAAGCTTATTTATATTGCTTTATTAACATAGTCTATTTCTTAAATTAAAATAATTATTAAATACAGTTATAAATAAATATTTAAAAAACAATTATTACATTTAAAACACTTAAATTATCACAAAATTAAAAGAAAATCATTTGAAAAGGAAGTCAACATTTTTTAAAATATTATTTCACGTTAAAATTTACACATTTTGAAAAATAGCGAATATTTAAAATGAATATTCATATCTCTGAATTCAATGTTATTGATCGAATCGTTTTAAAGCATTTAATTTTTATCATAACGGGTAATATACTTTACAGCTATATCCGCGTTCTCTAATTTACCGTCAAAAAATTAATTACATGTAATTAACAGTATTAACTATTGAAAATGATCACCGTAATTGAGAATGACATCGCAGGAGTTACGTGTAAAACGGTTAAGTTTAAAATGGGAGTTAAGTTTAAAATGAATATTCATATCTCTGAATTCAATATACAATAATGTTATTGATCGAATCTTTTTAAAGCAATTGATATTTATTATAACGAGTAATGTACATTACAGCGATACCCGCATTCTCTAATTTACCGTCAGATAATTAATAATGTTTAATTAGGATAAGTAACTATTGAAAATGATCACAGTAATTGAGAATGATATCGTAGAATATACGCGCGTATCTTTACTGATGCAAAATGAATAACTGTATTTACATTGCATATATCAAAAGATATTTTTTTATTGATTTTCGAAATGCAATAACAAATTTCCAAAGTTAAAGGTTTCTCTCGTAATTCAAATGAAAGGATCAAAAGATTTTTCGTTCTGATGTATAGTTTCTATTATTAGAATAAAATAATTACAATTGCTTTAAGCAATATTATTTATGTTACATTTTATTAAATAAACAAATTTTACTTGTGTAATAAAATGTGCCCAATTCTGTTAGCACATCTTCAGTTTTCAAAATTATACAAAGTTATGATATAAAGATTTTTTAATTTATTAAGAAACGATTAATAAAATTACATAGATTCCTTTATTGACATAGTCTACTTTTTGCTTTAAAGTAATTATTAATTTATTAAATATACTATGACTCTCATACTGTAATATATATATATGTTTATAAATCCGTATCCTTATGTATCCGTAAAATTTTATCTATACACTAAAGAGGAAAAGATGTAAAGCTATAAAATTAATTTTGTTAAGCTACAGAAAACTGTAGCTTGCTGCTTGTTGTATTTTTCTTTCTTCTTAAAGTTTTGTTATTGATCGCATATTTGTATAAGCACATATGAAATATATCTAGATTACATGCAGATTTTTGTTTTTTGAAAGAAGTTTTGTACCTCTTCTATTAGAAGCAGATAGTATGAATTAAAAATTTCGTTATATATATATATATATATATATATATATATATATATATATATATATATATATATATATATATATATATATATATATATATATATATATATATATATATATATATACATATATATATATACAAAGTGATTCTAGTTTTTTTTTTACAATAAAAAAAGGGTGATAGTACACATCAAAACAAACAATATTAAATAGGAAACCAAGGGTCCCAAACGTTTTCCAAAGAAGATAGCAGCCATTAAAGTTTAGGGACTAAAATTTCAAATAAACATAAAAAACGGAAAAATCGGTCTATTGATTTGCGGTTTTCTTTAAAATTATTCTTTATGTCGGCATTTTCTTCCAATTAAATTATAAAGTTAAATTTCAAAAAATGCCGATAGAGGGCGCTTTAGGCTTTGGAGTAACGAACAACTATTTTTTTGCCGGTATTTTTTGCATCTCATTAAATGTTTCCGTAAGCTTAGCCTCAAATTTAAATTTTGAGCTCAAAATCTGAATAATGGAAAGTGCTTAAGTAGCACAAACTGAGCTGTGTTCAGAGGGTTCAAATTTTAAATGATTATAAAAAACGGAAAAACTGGTCGATTGATTTGCGGTTTTCACTAAAACTATTCTTTATGTTAGTATTTTTTAAAAAATAAATTGTAAAGAAAAATTTCAAAACATTTCGATAGAGGGCGCTTTAGACTTTGGAGTACCGAACAACTATTTTTTGGCCTTCTTTTTTTTTTTTTTTCATCTTTTTTTTTTTTTTTCAACTTAAATTTTGAGCTCAAAATGTGAAATAGTAGGTAATGGTTAAGTAGCACAAACTGAACTGTGTTTAAGGGGGGGGGTGCATATTTAAATAATTATAGAAAATGGTTGATTTGTTTGCGGTTTAAAATAAAACTATTCTGTAAGTCAGTATCTTCTTAAAAATACATTTTAAAGAAAAATTTCAAAAAATTCCATTAGAGGGCGCCTTAAACTTCAGAGTAACCAACAATTAATTTTAACCATTATTTTTTGGTTCTAAGTAAATGCAAAAGCTTATTAAATGTTTTCGGAATCTTAGATTTAAACTTAAATTTTAGGCTCAAATTCTGAATCGTTGGGAGGGGTTAAGAAGCGCAAACTGAAGTGTTATTAGAAGTTGAAATTTAACTCTCTCCCCTACTCGAACACATTTCAATTTTCGCTACTTAAACACTCCCAACGATTCAGAATTTGAGCCCAGAATTTAAGTCTATGCATTTAAAAGCATTTAATGAGATTAAAAAAATAACGGTAAAAATAGTTGTACGCTATTCCAAAGTCTAAGGCGCCCTCTATCGGCATTTTATGAAATTTATCTTTAGAATTTATTTTCAAGAAAATGCTGATTTAAAAATTTCAGAAAAAACCGCAAACGAATCGACCAATTTTTCCGTTTTTTATAATCATTTATTTAATTTTGAACAATCTGAACACAGTTCAGTTTGTCTACTTAACCACTAACAACAATTCAGATTTTGAGCTCAAAATTTAAGTTTAAGTCTAAGTTTACAAAAGAATTTAATCACATGCAAAAAATAACGCAAAAAAGAGTTGTTCGTTACTCCAAAGTCTAAAGCGCCCTCTTTCGGCAATTTTTGAAACTTATTTTTATAATTTATTTCCTCGAAAATACTTACATAAGGAATAGTTTTTGTGAAAACCGCAAATCAATCGACCAAATTTTCCGTTTTTTATAATCATTTGAAATTTGAACCCTCTGAACAAAGCTTAGTTTGTGCTACTTAAGCACTCCCCGCTATTCAGATTTTGAGCTCAAAATTTAAGTTTGAGGCTAAGCTTACGGAAACATTTAATGAGATGCAAAAAATACCGGCAAAAAATAGTTGTTCGTTACTCCAAAGTCTAAAGCGTCCTCTATCGGCATTTTTTTAAATTTATCTTTATAATTTAATTTCAAGAAAATTCCAACACAAAGAATAATTTTAGTGAAAACCGCAAATCAATCGACCAATTTTTCCGTTTTTTATGTTTATTTGAAATTTTGGTCCCTAAATTTTAATGGCTGCTATCTCCTTTGGAAAAAGTTTGGGACCCTTAGTCTCCTATTTAATATTGTTTGTCTTGATGCGTACTATCACCCCTCTTTTATTGTACAAAAAATTTAGAATCACCCTGTATATATATATGAAAAGTATTTCAAAACTATATAATTAGCCCCTCGTGCTCTTGAGTTATTAGCGGATGTATGCCACTATGTAAGTCACTATCCCGAATTTGACAAATTACTTAATGTATTTATTTGATATGAATTTATATTAATTACTTTATGAATTTATATTAACTACTTAATGTATTAATTTTTAATTCCTACCACAAAAATTTATTTGATAATTTTATTATGTTTTATTTATGAAGAAACAATAAGCTGTAAAGCAAAGAGTTAAAAGTTTGTGGCACAAAGCAGTTTGCTAAAGTATTGAAATTAATGAATCACACTGGAATTCGAAAACAGTTTTTTTAATAAGAAATAGGTATGTATCAATCCTATAATAAACAGAAATTTCTTTTATCAAAATTCTAGTGCCAATATGGCCTTTGGGAATTAAAGCTAGGTGGTTTCGGTAGGCATACCCTCTCCCTTCAAGGGGTTAAAACATTCTGGTGAGAATTTGAAATGTCTAATTAAGAAATAAGCAGTATGCCATTACATAAGCTGCGTAAATGATTGTCGAAAATGACCAAAACCGCATAAATTACGTTAAGACAGCGTATGGAGCGTAAAGTACGTCATGAAACTTAAAGGGTTGACGTTATTGGTACTACTTGGTTAGCCCGTAGACTAATATCGCCAAATTATACAAATCACATAACTAATAGCCAAATTATACATAGTGACATAATTTTTATTCTAAATAATGAAAAAACATGCAATTCATAGAATATTAATAAAAAATCAAATAAAAAGTCGAAATAAAAATCCCATAATGACATATTAAACACGTGTGCCGTATTTAATGTCACTGAATGCGACATTCGTGATCATCCATTGTTGGCATTTAATCTTATAATTTGGTGATCGTTTTTTGGTAGACGGGATAACCAAATAGTACCAAGTTATTTTATAAGTCGAGTGATAGTTGGGCATACAAGATTTCCAGCATTTCCGTAGCTCACACAACTAATCCTTTAATAAAATTAACTTCATGAATGCAGCAAAAATGTTATTTAAGAGGTATAAATACGATAATACGCTTTAAAATGCATAAATAAAGTAACGGAAGCATAAAACATTATTCAGATGATAATTAGCAGATTTATCCGCATATTACAACTAAAACTAGTCAGATGCAGGAATCTCAAAACTCATGCATGCTAATACCGCAAAATTTCCTATCATAGCACCAAAATTAATTGGCAATACTTGCCCATCGTGAGGATTCTTATGGTATGAAATTCACTGCATTAATTCTCGAAATAGGACTATTGTGAATATCGGGAAAAATGCAGAATGAAAAAGGCAACTGTTGTACGATTTACACTAAACATAATCAGCAATAATATTTATCTAGGTAAATCTGAATGTAAAATTAGTTTAAAATTTGTGCACTAGTTCTTGAGACAGAGTTACTGCTGAAATTGGAAAAATTCAGCATAGCAGCGCGACCTATCGGGGGATTGATAACAAAACGTAAACTGGACCACTTTGTTTTAAGAATTAACTAAAACTGAAGTTGGCTTAAAATTCGCGCATTAATTATTTAGATATAGAAATTTCACAAATCATGAAAAACACAGCATAACAACACCATCTGTTGCGGGGTTCACATCAAAATGTAAACAACTTTAACAATATTAACTTTAACATATGTAACAATATTAACTTTTTGTGGGTAGCATTAATTAAAAAATATATATAATACTTTTTTTTCTTGAATAATCATATACAAACTAAATATTTTTTTAAATTAAAAATAACTGTCACCACCAAAAAATTAATAACTCTTTTAAATGACAAAATATAAATATTTGAGGAATGTAATTATAAAAAGCGTACGAAATATGTTATGACAGAAAGATAGCAAAAACCACATCATAAATTTTATGGTCTTTATCAGGTCTGTCAAAACTTTTATTGAGCAGGGGTGCATTTCAGCTCTTAGCAGTCAATTCGAATCATCCACTCACTCAATCCATTATTCACATAATCGAAAACATGCGACAACATTTTTGAACAGCATTATAATGCGTACGTTATTAATATGTACGTATGCTTTTACATTATGCAAATGAATCTTACATCGAAAGATAAAAGGCCCATTCAGCTTCGGAGTTACATTAATTTTTAAATTTCATATTGTTATATAAGAAATTTATCTAAAAATGTTTGTTTTTACTCTACAAAAAAAACTTAATTGTGCTTACGATACCAAAAATAACAATAAACATGTAAATCTGAGGTATTGCTAGGTTTCTTTTAAAATGTGAAATTACGCTTTGACTTATTTTGAAATCGTGAACACAGTTTTATAAAAAGTAAAAAAAAACAAAGACAGGCATGATAGTAAAACCATATGGATCGAAGATGATGCAAATCATTATACACTATTTTATTAATTTATCTAAGCAAAAACAAAAATAATAATAATAATGAACAAATAAATAAAACTAATTTTGAAAAGTCATGAAGAAAAATTTAAGCCTCTTTTTCCCTTGTGTAAAACAACCAAGTGGGCCACTGTGACAAAAATGCTGAACATTCATGCCTATGTGTCTTCAAAGGGGTGATAAAAGGTGAAAAATGTTTATACCTAAGTTATTTCTTAAGACTAACTAAAAATAATTCTAATTATTACAAAATTTAAGCTTTATAATTGAATTTCCTAAATAATAAAAAGAATGATGCCCAGTTAAACTGATGGCATATAGCTCACAGGCTATGCAGACTAATTTTATATTACAACCTTATATAATAATACCTTTCGGAAAAAATATGGAAGGAAGAACCCCCCCCCTCATTTTCTTTCTTTATACTTAATCATTGAAGCCCAAAAATTAATCAGGGATACGCCTTATCATAAAATATACCTGTATGCAAAATTTGAAGCAACTAGAATAATTCTGCATAAAAACCCATTTGTGTAAATTATGAAACGTTGTCACCCGTTCCCTCCTTTACAATTAACCATTAAACCTCCAAAACTGTTCAGGAATTCAACTTATCAGAAAGAACCTAAATCCAAAATTTAAGGCAAATCGGATAACTCTGCAGAAATCCCTATTTAGCTAATTTAAGGGGAAGGGGCCCGTACCCCCCACCCCTTTATAATTAAGAAAAGAACACCACAACAAACGAGCTTAGCTTTTTATTACTATGAACCTGTATTTAAAAATTGAAGGAAATCGGTTAATTCTGCATGAGAAAACATTTACATAAATTATGTGGAGTAGTTTCCCCTACTTCCCCCTTTATACTTATCCAATGTATTCGTAAAACAAATCATGAAAGCGCCTTTTCAGAATAAACCTATATACAAAATTTGAAGCAAGTCGGCAAATTTTGCGTGAAAACCTAAATTAAGACGGGGGGATTACCCCCCCATTCTCCCTCTTTAAACTTATCCAATGAACACCTATACTAATCATGGAGGCACCTCATTACAATGATCCTACATCTAAGATTTCAACGATATCTAATAATCCTGCATGTAAAACCCTTTTATATAAATAAAGAGGAGAGGCAGTAACCCCCGTTCGGATGAACTCTCAAAACTAATCAGGGAAGCGTCTTATCATAATAAGCCTATATCCAAAATTTCATGTAAATCGGATATTTTTTATCCTGAGTTATCGTGTTACGTATGTACGCACGTATGCACGTACATACATACAGAACGGCCGGGCACATAAGCTTTCAGGTTTTGATAGCGTGTGAGCTAATAACTAGAAATAGTACAAAATATGCATGATAAATTTTCAAAATATGTTTTTGGTTTTTCATGCGTATTTACAGGTTTTGAAAAAATGTTTTATATATACAAATCTTATATGGACAATTATTAGTGATTTTGAAGAAAGCATTATTTATACTGGAATTTTACTTCTAAAAAGTCTAATAAAAATCTTCAAAAGGGCGTCAAGAAAATCTTCAAATTGTGTCGTGGCGCCCGTGGGCACCGCGTTTGACAGCCCTGGTGTATATGATATAGACCGAAGTAAGAAAGCTATGAAAAGTGTCATAAAATTACTAATATAAAAAATGTACTGATCATAAAACAAAAAAGGCGAAATTTAAAACATTATTATCAGTGGACAAAATAAAGGTAATGAAGTTGCATATCTTCATATATATATTTCTTAGATAATTTTTAGCATAAAATGGATGCATTGTTTCATTTTTCTTCTAATCTCCAAGGTCTAAAAATTATAAAATTAGTTAAAATATACGCACTTTATTTAAATCGTCTGACGTATAATTTCCGACATGTATTTTTTTCTTATATTATATATCATTATATATACTTTAACCCAGGTTTTTGCCTAAAATTGCATTCGAAAAGCTTTACATGTTATTTTATAAGGTTTTATGTTTTCATAAAGCTGTTGCAAGTGTTTTATGTTATTTTATATGGTATATCTGGCTTTTATAACTCAGATTTGAATTTGTTCCTTTCATGTTCCATTATGAAATATAGACTTTTCTTGCGTAGCATTAATTAAAAAATATACATTATTTTTTCTTAAATAATCATATATAAGCCAAACAATTTTTAAATTAAAAATAACAGTCACCCTCAAAAATATGAATAACTTTATTAAACGACAAAAGATAAATATTTAAAAACGTAATTTTATAAATGTGAACAAAATTTATTATGAATGAAAGATTGCAAAAACCACACCATAAAATTTATGGTCAACATGATTTAGAGCGAAGTAAGAAAGAGGTTATGAAAACTGTCATAAAATTGCGAATATGAAAATATATATTGGTCATAAAACAAGAAAAGCGAAATTGAAAACATTATTATCTGTGGATAAAATAAAGATAATGAAGTTGTACGTCATCTTGTATGTAATTTTTTATATCATTTTTAGCATAAAATATATGTTTAATTTTTCTTTTTAAATTAATAAATAAAAGAGGTTCTACAACCGCCATTTAAAAAGTTTCTCCCGACGATGTGACAAAAATTTATTTATCATTTTTACGCATTTTTCTGTGAAATAATAGAACAATTTCAAGGAAAAGTCCGTCAAATTCTGTAGCAATGATTAAAAAATATATATTCATTTATTTTAGTTAAATTCGACAGAAAATTCTATAAAGTGTAATATAAATGTACAACAAAAAATAGTTTTTTAATCTTATATTCTGATTGTAAAAGATAAAATGAGTATTTATTTATAAGCAACATTTAAGCTGTTAGTAATATAAGATTTTTTTCAATAAATTTTTGTTTAATCTTTAAATATTGCACTTTAGGCATAAATAATAAGTTTTATCCAAGTTCTCATATATACTGGTGTGGTAACCGTATATACAATATATGGCCATTATTCATAGGACAATTTGAGTTTTAGGCATTTTGTCAAATATTTTTGAAACTTGTCGAATTTTCTTTAAATTCAAGATTATAAAGGATATGTTTGAATGTAAAATACAAACATGTGGAGCATATTGCATACCATGCTAAAACAACATGAATATAAGTGAATACATGAATAGGTAGTGGTTTTTATGAACAATATTCTGGCGGGTTTACTTAACTTTTTTTTTAACAATATTAATGTTAGTTTCAGAAATGTTAAAGATGTAATAGAAATAATATAAAACATTTCTGGAAAAATCATACATGAGCCAAATAGTTTTAAAATTAATAATAACTATCATCCTCAAAAATATTGACAACTATATTTAATGACGAAAAATAAATATTTGAGAAACGTAATTTTAAAAATGTGAATGAAATTTATTATGAAAGAAAGATAGCAAAAACCACATGATACATTTTATGGCCTATATGATTTAGACCAAAGTAAGGATGTCGTTAGAAAATCAGCCATAAAATTTGGAATATGAAAAAATATATTTTTCATAAAGCAAAGGCAGTGTAATTAGAATCATTATTATCAGAGACAAAATAAAGATAATGAAGGATAAAGATAATGAAGTTAATGTTTGCCTTCTTTTATAATTTTTTTGATGATTTTTAGAATAAAATGGATGTATTGCTTCATTTTTCTTTTAAAAATAATAAGTTGAACAAGTTTTACGAACGTCATTTAAAAAGTTTATCCTTCTGATGCGATAAAAGTTCATTCATCATTTTTACATATTTCTTAATCTAATACTAGATTATTTTTAAAATAAATGCCGTCAAATTATGCAGCAATTATTTTAAAAAATAATTTTTATTTAAATCCGACATCGTTTTTTTTAATAGTTATTACGAAATATTTATTTTTCGAGCATAGCATTAATTTAAAAATATGTATTAATTTTACTTTAAATAATCATATACGTATAAGCCAAAAGTTTTTTAATTAAAATTTACTGTCACCACCAAAATTATTAGCAACACCATTAAATAACGAAAGATAAACTTTTGAGAAACGCAATTTAACGTAATTATTGTGTACGAAATTTATTATGAAAGAAAGATTACAAAAACCACATCATAAATTTTATGTTCTATATGATTTGGACCGAAATAAGGATGTCGTTATGAAAAATGTCATAAAATTACGAATACGAAAAAAAAATTTGTCATAAAACAAATAAAAGCTAAATTGAAACATTATTATCAGTGGACAAAATAAAATTAATGAAGTTGTATGACTTTAAATATATATGTGGGATGTTATTCGGTACTTAAAATATAGAACAGAGATGTTACAGTCACATTTTATTGTAGACGACACAACACATATCACATTATATACAAATCGCAAGACGAGCGCAACTCAATCAATTGAATATTCATAAAAATTACTTAGCACAAAGAACATCTCTAAGAGAGAAGCTTAGCGAACACACATCCCAATCTTACATCTTAACTGCAAACTCAATTACTTCACTTCATTTCATGTCTTTTTAGAAAAGGAAGGCAAAATATCTCCGGATATTTTGCCGAAGGTGGCAATAGCGCCACCTATAGATACTATAATTTAGGGAAGGCAGTCACCCTGTTACAGCCTCCCCCTCTGGTTCCGCGAACGTCCCGGTGTGGAACCAGTAACTTTCTTTGGTGGCCTACCGCGTTTCTTAATGGGTGCGACAGGCACTATGTCAGAGTCATTACATAGTTTTAAGGCAGAAGTGTGACATGTAGCAAGTGGATCATTTGGACTGTCCATACTTGCTATGACAAAAGTGGTGGATGATTTTTGAGTTAAAATGATGTAAGGTCCATCACGTTTAGGCATGAACTTCGACGTTTTGTTGTTAGAGGCTTTACTTACTGGATGTAAGTCAACCCAAACTTTGTCTCCTGGAACCAAACTATGTCCCGGTTTCCGACTACGGTCAGCAAATTTTTTACTCTGATCTTGCTTAGATTCAACTTTGTCTTTGATTTCTTTGGTGAATTTTGCGAATTTCTTGAGATATGGAGTAATCTCAGGCACAAAATTATCATTTTGAATTACAGCACGAATGTCATGCTGAACATCATCCGTTGTTCTCAATTCTCTTCCAAACTGCAAGAATGCTGCTGTTTCTCCAGTAGTGTCACACTTAGCAGTATTTAGTGCAAAACGGATTGTTGGAAGCTTTTCTTCCCAAGAGCAGTGATCATTTTCTACTAATATAGCTAATCTCGGCTTGAGATCTCTATTTTTCCTCTCCATAGGATTAGCCTGGGGATGGTATATGGGAGTTGGATTTTGTTTGATACCTAAAAGAAAACAAAGTTGTTGCATCACACTACTAACAAATTGGGGTCCGTTATCACATATTATACGTCTCGGTAGACCATATCTAAGGATAACTTCTTCAAGCAACGTAGTTGCACACTGCGCTGCAGTAGCATGTGTAAGGGCAAACAATTCCACCCATCTTGTAGCACAGTCTTCTACTATAAATATCCACCTTTTACCGTTTTTACTTTTTGGTAAATTGCCAAAAAGATCAATTGATAGAACTTCAAATCTTTGTGAATACACTGGTGTTTGTAACAAACCGGATGGTTTTTGATTTGAAGGCGTATACCTATTGCATTCAGCACAATTTTTGACATAATTTGCAATGTATGAACGCATTCCAGTCCAATAATACCTTTTGGATATTCTATTTAACGTACCTTCAGCACCGTAGTGACTAGCTGTAGGTGAATCGTGGTGTTCTTTTAAAATTTTCTCCCTTTCATGTGATGGGACAACTAGTTGAGCTTCTTCTGATTCCGAACTTGGAGAATACCTGTATAAAACTCCTTGATTCATAATATAACCGCGATCAGTCCAGTTAGTATAGTCAAGAGTTTTTTCTTCATCTTCGAAACTTTTAATAATTTTCTTTAATTCTTCATCTTTCATTTGTTCAGCATGTAAATCACTTGATGATTTAGAAGGAATATCAACTACTATAGCGCAAATATCACAACTTTCTTTATTGGTGTGATCACAAGCAGGACGAGAAAGCATGTCAGCTATGACGTTAGCTTTGCTTTTGGATAGAAGGTCCTCAATTTGGGTTTTCAACAATTCTTTCTTTGCTTGTGATAACTTGTAAGGAGGTAGTGATTTAGGACGATGTTCTCTAGCATTTATATGATGTTCGACGACGGGTGTTGCTTCTCCCCCTGGTCGAAAGGTATTGGAAAAATTTTCAGGTGAGTCATTAAATCTTTTTCTTTGTATCTCAGATAGATGCTGACCTTCTGTTTCTCTTAACATAACCGAGTTAACTGTGGCAGTTGGTGCTGAGATTTCAGGCGTCGTAATGAAAGGATCATCAGAAAAGGGAATTTTACGTTTAGGATTGTTCTGGAAATACCAACTTTGGCTTCTCATGTCTAGCACGATCCCCATTTTATTTAAAAAATCTATGCCTAACAATGTTCTATTTCCCTGGGCTTCAGGTAAGGCAAAAATCGTTGTACTAGTTGTACGACCTTCTATTTCAACTGTGATTGTTGCTTGAAGCACGTTGGTTTCTTTTCGTAGTCCATCAGCAAGTGTTATGCTTATACCGGTGTCTTCGAACACAGTTCCTTGGTCACACAGAATCTTGTATAACATTTCCCCAGCAATGCAATGAGTAGCTCCTGTATCTGCGCAAGCAACCCCTGTAACACCATTTACCTTTATGTATAACAAAGGTGCTGCTTGAGTATTGACAGAACAAGATTTGAGATGAAGGGAACGAAGATTTGCTGATTGCGTCTGCGTAGAAGTAGATGGAGAACAATTAGGACATTTGGCTTTGACAAAACCTTGTTTACCACAGCCATAACAATTTATAATCGGACGCTTATCATTGTTTTCGTATCTTGAATTTGTATATTTTGAAGTAGAATGATTATTTTTATAATTTGAAAAATGTTCGTTAGTTTCATGTTTGGGTGTTTTATTTTTCCAGAACTCTTGACCATTTGAATTTTTCGGCAAAACATGTTTCTGCGCTTCACGCGTTTTTGGATAACTTGCTGACTTTTGAGAAGAAGGTTTAATGTTTTCGTAAATGTCTAGCTTTTCAGCCAACACGACAGGATCATTTAACTTGTCCCAACCATCTAAATAATGATTTTTATATTCATGTGGACACTTTTTCTTAATCTGATCAGCGATTATTAGTTCAGTTAGTTTTTCAAATGAATTGATTTCTAATTCGGATAACCAACCCTCAAAATAATTTCTAAGTTCAAAATAAAAATCCTTCCAAGTAGAATTTTCTCTTTTTTGATGTCGGCTAAATAATACTCTAAATTTTTCTGCTGTCAACTTAAATCTTTTAAGCAATGTGTCACGAATATAAGAATAATTTTTGAACATTTCTTCTGGTTCTCTGGCGATTAGTTTACCAATGTCGTTCGGAAGTACGGAAATTAATTGAGAAACCCAAAATTCTTTGGAGACATTAAGCATTTTCATTTGACGTTCAAACATTGTCAAAAACAAAGACATATCATCCTTTTCAGGAATAAATGTTGGCAAGATATTTTTAATATCTATACACATCTGGTCTATTTGATTTTGTGGTACTGTTGTCGCGGTAGGGTTTTGAGCATGTAGCTTAAGCTTTTCTAGCTCATATGCTCTTTCCTCTGCAATACGTTTATCCTGAATCATTTGTTGTTCTGCAATTTCTTGTTTTTTGCGATCTTCCACGATAGCAATAAATGCCTCTTTAACAAATTGTTCGTCGTCTTTAAGCAGTTGACACTTCATAATTTTCTCACGTAAGACTGATAGTTTATCATCTTTATCTACATCTAACTCTAATTCTGTGCCCAAATTAAACAAATCGATTTTTTTTCCTTTAGAAAGAAACGCCATTTTTCCCAAATTGTTGTTGATATTGTTGATTTATACTTAAATTAGAAAACTATTAGATACGTGACCCATTAAATAATAAGAACAAAATGACTACCTTCCCCTTACAGGTAAATAAAACATGTAAATATGGATAAATTTCATAAATAAATGTTAAAAAAAAATGCAGGAAATAATTTAAAACATACTAAAATATACCACTAATTTAATCATGAGCTCAAGAAAATATTTAGAAGAAATATTATTATACGTTAAAATTCAACCTTTTTACCAAATTAGCTTACCAATGACATAAATCATTCATTTTAAATATATGAAATATTATAGGTAATTCATTGCGAAATAATTATCAACCACACATAAATATGAAAACAACTCGAAATATGAATAAAGAACTTACTTTACATCTAAAAAATAAACAACATACGAAATAATAAAATTTATCAAAATCATTTTTAAACTCTGTGCACAGATTGAAAAAACAAAACAAAATTCACTTACTCAGCATCCTTGCTTTTAAAAACAATATCAAAAGAAATCACTTTCAATTTCAGAAAACTAATGTTTCTTAATAATCTTACTCAAAATCAACATAAAACAAAACAAACAAAAAAAAATTATATATATATATATGAAACAGCATTTGTCTTAATAAATAAAAGAAAATGAAAACTTTTTTCCGCAGCTGGCCAGCAAAAAAAAAAAAAAAAAAAAAAAAAAAAAAAAAGAGAAACAAACAAACAATAAAAAAAAAATAATAATTTCAACTTTTACCAGTAAGAAAACAAATAAAATAAAAATCTATTTTTAGATAAAGGTTGTCGATGATTCACATAACAATTAAAAGCACGCAGAAGTAAATAGGTATCGAACACTTCTAAGAACAAAATCAGATTATAATTAGAATGCTTTAAATGACGAAATGAAGAAGTTTCAATCACAAATTAAAAACTAAAAGATATTTTGTTGCTTATGAAGACTGAAGAACATTATTTATTGTCATGTCGACAATATTTTTCAATTATTTCCAATGTGAAGGGTACGGATTACCCTTTTCGAATGCATTTTCTTGCTTTTTTGTCAGGATGACGCACTTAAAACACACAATTGAAGAAGAAGAAAGCACTATTAAAAATAAGAACAGAAGCTTGATTCATTGTAGATTTGACAACACCTTTAAAATGGGTACAGATTACTCTTTTTTTTTTATACTTTCTTGAATTTTGTCGCGATGATACTACCACACATAACTGATATTAAAGAAATTAGCACAAAACTGGAGTATATCTTGATACTTGATATTGCACATTATATAATAGAACTTTTTGGAAATCACAGGATGAATTGTTCTTGACGAACACGGCACCTGAGAACACAAAATTTCCTTTATTGCTGAGGTGACAATAATTTAGAAGTGGGTACGGATTACTCTACTTTAAATATAATTTTTGGAATTTTTGTCAGGATGACAGCAGCGAACTTGACACAAAGACTTTGAAAGCACAAAAATGTTCCGAAAGAACTCCATTTTACGTTGGGCGCCAGTGTGGGATGTTATTCGGTACTTAAAATATAGAACAGAGATGTTACAGTCAAATTTTATTGTAGACGACACAACACATATCACATTATATACAAATCGCAAGACGAGCGCAACTAAATCAATTGAATATTCATAAAAATTACTTAGCACAAAGAACGTCTCTAAGAGAGAAGCTTAGCGAACACACATCCCAATCTTACATCTTAACTGCAAACTCAATTACTTCACTTCATTTCATGTCTTTTTAGAAAAGGAAGGCAAAATATCTCCGGATATTTTGCCGAAGGTGGCAATAGCGCCACCTATAGATACTATAATTTAGGGAAGGCAGTCACCCTGTTACATATATATTTTTTGAATAATTTTTTACATAAAATGGATGCATTGTTTCAGTTTTCTTGTTACCTCCGAGGTCTAAAAATGATAAAATTAGTTATATTACACGCACTTTATTTAAAACGCTTGACGTTTAAATTCCGATTTTTTGAATTTTTCTTTTATTATATTTCATTAATTTTACTTTAGCCCAGATTTTTATCTAAAATGACACAACGAAAAGCTTTTAATGTTATTTTAAAGGATTTTATGCTTTCAAAAAGCTATTGCACGTGTTTTATGTTATTTCATACAGTTGGAAGCCTGGTTTTATTTTCACAGATTTAAAATAGTGCCTTTCATGGTCCATTATGAAAGATTATTTTTTTCGTGCCTAGTATAAATTAAATATATATGTATTAAATTTTTCATAAATAATCATATAATAGCCAAAAATTGTTTAAATTAAAAATAACTATCACCCTCAAAAATACCAACAACTTTATTAAAAGACGAATGACAAATATTTTAGAAACGTAATTTTAAAAATGTGAACGAATTTTATTATGAAAAAAAGATTGCAAAAACCACACCATAAATTTTATGGTCTATATGATTTAGACTGAAATAAGGAAGGCGTTATGAAAACTGTCATAAAATTACGAATATGAAAAAAATATATTGGTTATAAAACAAAGAAAAAGCGAAATTGAAAACAATATTATCAGTGAACAAAATAAAGATAATGAAGTTGTATGTCTTCTTGCACATAATTTTTTCGATGATTTTTAGCATAAAACGGATGTAGTTTTTTATTTTTCTTTTAAAACTAATAAATAAAAATGTTTTACGACCTTCATTTAAAAAATGTCTGATCCTGATGGGATAAAAATTTATTTATCATTTTTACACATTTTTCTATGCAATAATGCATTATCTCCAAAATAAACTCTATCGAATACTTTGCAATTATCAAGTATTGCTCATTTATTTTAGGCATTTTTTTTTTCATATTTATATTCTATGGCATTTTTATTTATATCAAGAGTTAGAATTTTAATATTATATTCCGATTGTAAATGATGAAATGATTATTTATTTATAGATCACATTTAAACTGATGATAAGTTTTTTCTATAACTTTAATTTTACTTTTTGATTTAATATTCCACTTTAGACATAAATTATATATTTTATCAACTTTCAAAATATAGCCAATCTATACAGGCGTTGTAACCGTATATATCTCTAAATCCGGGGAAAAAAATTCTGAAACTTTTTCAAATAAATGCTTTAAAAAAACTTAGATTCTTAATGTTAGAAATTGTGTCTGATAAAATTCTTTTGTCTTAATTTTTTTAATTGGCAACATTTAAGGTAAATTTAATATATATTTTTTTCTGTGTCTTGGATTTAAATTTTTGACTATTTCACTCAAGGCAAAAATAATATGTTTTATGAAATTTCGTGAATTATAGCTCATCTATTTAAAGAATGGCATTTATGCATAAAAAACACATGTTGTTTCATAAAATTTCAGAAGTCACATAGATAATTTTATTGATACAACCTTGGTTTTAGAGTATTTACTCTAAGAGCTGTTTTTTTTCTTTCGCAGCAGGGAGGGGAAATGTAAGGCTAAAAGGTGTTATGAGTTTTTTATGCATGCAATTTATTCATGCAATTAATCATGTTCAATAACTTATTATGGATTATAAGCTAATTTTGACATTATTAGGGGTAAATATAGATATAGCAAGTACTAACCCAGCAAAGAGAAAAATGCTGGCCAGCAGCAAGATAGGTGCTGGCAATGATGGGAAAGTGCTGGCTATTGGCCTACCACTGCATGACCACTGCTGGACAACAGCAGTCAACTTTGCTGTTTGAAACCATCAGATAAAATTCTGATAGACCTCCACTGATCGACCATGCGCCGGCCCACCACGCCATGGAACCGCACGAACTTTTGCAGTATTTCTGTTGGTAATCCTTACCCTAGGTGGCGCTGGGAATATCGAAAACATTTTGTATCTTGCAATTCATCGTTTGGCAACGCTGTGATTATTTGGAATTTCATTTTGAAATAAGAACGCGGCAGCATTGTGTTGTGACTTATGACCATGAAAATGTGACAAGAAAATAAAAATAAAAGCTTGACAAAGAAAAGTAAGTATATAGTTTCATATATCTTTTGTAAACATATTCATTTCGTAAAAATATATCTTTTGTAAACAAATTCATATATCGCTTGTAAACGACATCTTTTGCTAAGCATTACGAATGTTTTGTTTCGGATAGAAGTGGAAAATTTTAGCTCTTTTAAAATTTTAATTTTAAGTGTGTTTAAGCTTAATCACAACGATATTTTCTTGCTTTTACCATTTAATTTTGGAATTAAATAGCTTTTTTACTGATATTATCAATTATTTTTGTATATTTAAATAAGTTTTATGCTTAATGTACAAAGTTAAAAAAAAATATTTAAATATTCACAAAAAACTTATCCTAGATTGATTTCTAATATGCAATTGTTAAATCTGGTTGCACTTTTAAGATAACTTTAAGCTAAATATATGTGAAAATTATTATAAAACAGGAATATTGTGCTAGCATAATGTTTTAAGATGTAATACATACTTGGCAGTCTTTATGATTATACGTTTATTGATAAAAATAAAATGCTTTTAAAAGAAAATAAGTTTTAAGTAGAAAAAAGTTATTTTCTTGTACTATATCAGTGAAATATTTTGAATATTCTCCAATACTTGCCAGTAAACATGGTATTTGTGTTATTTATGCTCATTAGTCACGGAAACTTTTAGCTTTTGACCTGTAATTTTAAATTAATTGATCTATGCTTAAAGAGAATCGGTTTTAAAATTTGTTTTAGGCTGTATTGATGAATATAGTTTTATTTTATTGACAATGAAATCATTCAAATGTTTCATTGCAATGTTAACTCAACAACAAAACTTTATTTTTAAGCTGCAAAACAATATCTATATAATCTCTCTTTTGTTTTGTTCTTATTTTTTTCTCAATCATCTCTTTGTATGTTGGTTATATTTATATTCAGACCCTTTTGAGCCTAATATGAGTTTTTGACAGTCATTTTTAAAAACTATGTCAAAGGGCTTTTTGACATGACAGATAAAACCATCTGAGTGTTTAAAACTTACCAACCCTGATTTCAAGCTCTGAAATGGTATGCTTCAAATATAGGGCTTAGATGCAGTATCTTCCCGCGAGCCGCCATTTTGTTTCCCTGTTATTTCTCATACATTATTATTTTGCTTAAAACAACAAAATGCAACTCAAAATGATCATTTAATGATTGAATCATACATTTAAAAAATGATATGAAATTAAACAAGACAATTTACTGTGGAAATTCAAAGATTGAAAGATCAATTTTTTAATAGTAAAAATCTTTTGATTTATTATTCATTTATTATGTAAAGCATTCAAGTTAAGTGAAAATAATTTTTTTAGTATGCATAATCCTTAAAATTACTTATTTTGTTTCCCAACCCCCCCCCCCCAAAAAAAAAAAAAAAAAAAAAAAGCAAAAAAATGATACTAATAGCAATTTGTGAGAAACAATAGGGAAACAAAATGGCGGCTCGCGGGAAGAAACTGCATCAGTTCCAAATATAGCAATAAAATCTTTATGCATTATCTTCACAAATTTCATTATGTCAAAACAGAATTCATATGCATTTTAAAGAACTTAAAGTATTATTAATATTCATTCTAGGCCATTTTTGAAGAGTGCAGCACCGTGCCCTTTCTCAAATTTGCAAAATGCACCCTGCCCTTTTTAAAAGTAGAAAAATGCACCACTGGTTTTACCCAGAGATTTTTAATAAATATTTATTCTATTCCGTAGTATTTCTAAATTTGTGTGTTCAAAAATTATAGAATTTTTCATTTCTTTAAGAAAAAGAACATCAAACTATTCAATCATTGTTTAATTTAATTGAATTTTTAATTTTTATATCATAAAATCATTCAAAATTAATATTTGATTTATCTTACTTAAAAATTATGTATTTTCCCGCTTTTTAGGTGCGTTCGTAATTATGTAAATACGTAGCACCTATTGTTGTCGCTCAGTCCGTCCGTCTGTCTGTCTGTCCGTCTGTCTGTCTGTCCGTCTGTCTGTCTGTCTGTCTGTCCGTCCGCATATAACAACGCAAAAACTACCCAACCGAATCATTTGAAATTTAAAATGCATAATTATAACATAATTTTGTCGAGTCATTTCAAATTTTATGAAAATCGGATGGATAGATCAATTACAGGGACAATCAAAAGGATTCCGTTACATTACGGTCAATGGGGAAAAAAGTTTCAAATGCATTTTAATCGTTTGAAATTTAAAACATATAATTATTGCGTAATTTTGTCGAGTCATTTCAAATGTTATGAAAATCGGATGGATAGATCAATTACAGGGACAATCAAAAGGATTCCGTTACATTACGGTAAATGGGGAAAAAAGTTTCAAATGCATTTTAATCGTTTGAAATTTAAAACATATAATTATTGCGTAATTTTGTCAAGTCATTTCAAATGTTATGAAAATCGGATGCATAGATCAATTACAGGGGCAATCAAAAGGATTCCATTACATTACGGTCAATGGGGGAAAAAGTTTCAAATGCATTTTAATCGATTGAAATTTAAAACATATAATTATTACGTAATTTTATCGAGTCATTTCAAATGTTATGAAAGTCGGATGCAAAGATCATTTACAGGGACAATCAAAGGTATTCCATTACATTACGGTCAATGGGAAAAAAGTTTCAAATGCATTTTTATGGCGTTACACTCATTCGAACATAATAGAATTGGCAAGAATCTATGAAGTATATACTAAATATACATTCTGTACAATCTGTGGTGCAAAGAATTTTTATTATTAAATTACAGGGCCACACAAAAGTATTCCACTACATAATGCTATGCGAGGAAACATTGTTTGGGGCATGTTTTAATTATATTCAACTATTTCACATTTTATGAATAAGATATACGTTTCTGAGGTGTAATAAAAATTACTTTCTGTATACTTACAGGAAAACAAAAAAAGATTTCGACTACTATACTGTATCCGAAGTACGCTCTACTATATCAGCAAGATTTGAATATTTTTAAAACTTAGTCATCGTACGAACGCACCTCATTTGCTACGTTCACGTGCAATTTCCAACTTGTTTTCCCTTCTAAAGGCAATAACATATTTTTTCTTGCAAAAGTCCCTTTTCTGCTGCAGTAGTGCCCTTTTTAGTGAATAGCACCATGCCCTTTTTATTTCTAGAGTGAACACTAGTATTATGATTTAAATGTTGAAATGAACTGTATCGGGCAAATAAAAAAACACTAACATCTAAATCTCTTTTTAATTATTTCAATTGTTATAATCAAATTTAGTATGGTTAAAGCTTCATGTATTTATTTAATCAAACAGACTTTGATTAAAATATTATTTAAATATTTTTGAATTTTAAAGTTTCAAAGATCGTTAATTACCCTGGCAACAGGGTAATTATCAATCACACCCAGGACAATTACCGATAAGTATTTGTCGCGAATTAGATTAATATTTATAATTGCTTTAGTGTCCGCACTTTCATGGTGACTCCATGGTCGTGGTTTTATTTTTCGCAGATGCTCACGAGCAATGATAAAAAAAGAGTAGTAGAATTTTCTGGAATAAAGTTTGTGTTAAGTTTTAAGTAAAATGTTTTGAAGCTTCATTTTTTTTTTTTTTTTGTAAGATATTTAAATTATTTTTCACACGTAAAACGACGATGTCTATATTATCGAGTAGATTTTATAGCTTCGATTTCGCATTGTTTGCGATATGTGGCGTCCGAACTAATAGGGACGTGTGAAAAGTTTTTTTTTTTTTATTTGTTATCAGAAGTTGTCATTGAGAAAAAATGGATGCTTTGAAAATCAAAAGAACTCCTCTTAGATCTGGATTTACGAAAACTTATAATGCTTTAAATGAAGCTTTAAACGACGCAACTCCAGATACTAATTTAATAGAGAATTTAATGTGTCAACTGGAAGATAAAAGCACAAGATTGCGAGCTGTAGATGAAGAAATTTTGAATTTTATGTTGACAGAGAAAGTTATAGAAAAAGATTATTCTAAAGAATTTGAAGCTTGCGAAGAGTATACAGAAAAATTTATTGCTATAAAGCAAAAAGTAAAGACATTTTTGGTGAAGCCTATCGAAGAACAACTCCGATCGCAGAATTATACGGATGTTGAAAGAACACTGTCGCGACCACTTCGCTTACCAGAGATAAGTTTACAGCCGTTTGATGGCGATGCAAGATTATGGTTAACCTTTTGGAATTCATTCAGTAAAATTCATGAAGACACCACTTTAGATGACCATTTGAAATTTGTTTATCTTTTACAGGCGATAACGCCGAAATCCAAAGCAGCACAGATAGTAAATAGTTATCCGGTTTCAGCTGATAATTATCCAAAAGTAATTCTACATCTGAAAGAAAGGTTTGGCAGAGAAGATACACTTATTGAGATATATGTTAGAGATCTTCTTCAATTAGTTTTAAATAATAATCAATCATCAAGCAAGAATTTCAATTTATCGTCGTTATATGATAATCTAGAGACAAAACTTAGGTCTCTAGAATCATTAGGTGTCACAGAAGAAAAGTATGCCAGCATACTTTTCCCACTTGTAGAATCTTGTCTACCTCATGATGTCCTTAAAATCTGGGAAAGACAGCGTGAGAAGACTGCTCAAGGTAAGAATCAATTAAATTCTATCCTTGATTTTTTGAAAAATGAAGTTATTGCGGAAGAGTGGGTTCTTTTGGCTCATTCCAATCTTGGTTTTGAAAACCCAAAGAAATATCATAAATGTAATAATGAATATAATTCAATGCCAACTGCCACAGATTTATTTATAAATAATAAGTCTAATAAGAATTTAGTTAAAAAACGTGAAGATTTATGTATATTTTGTGACAAGTGTCACTTATCAGAAAAATGTTTTAAAGCTAGTTCGCTTTCTTTTGATGAGAAACGTAACTTAATTTTGAAGGAAAAAGCTTGCTTTGTTTGCCTGAAGAAAAACCACATTTCACGCAATTGTAACTCTAAAATTAAATGTTCGAATTGTGGTAAAAGACATTTTTCAATATTATGTCAAAATGTTTTAAATGAAGGTGGTAATGTGTCGTTAGAAAGTCATAAACATGAATCAGGGAGTAGTGACACTGTTTTAACTACTCAAGCTTCGGATCCTACTGTGTTACTCCAAACTTTGAGTGTCCGTGTAAAGCACAATGGAAAAGAGAAAATCGTGCGTGGAGTTATTGACACAGGATCCGAACGTTCCTATTTATCACGAGATGTAATTAAATATTTGAATTATAAAAGTATTGGTGAAATTAAATTAATTCACACATTATTTGGTAATATTGAAACAAGTGAAACAAAGCATAATAAGTATCGAATTCACTTAAGTAGCATAGACAATAGTTATAAATGTGATATGCATGTTTTAGATGTTCCTGTTATTTGTTCTAAAATACGAAAAGTGCCAACTGAGCCTTATTTATCAGAATTAAATAAATGTGGCATTAAAATTTCTGATGTTGAAAATAGTTCATGTGAAACCGAAAATGAAATTAAATTATTGATTGGTTCTGATGTGGCTGGAAAATTACTCACCGGAAATATTAAAGTTTTAGAAAGTTGTCCGGTTGCGGTAAAAACCCATTTGGGATGGACTCTAATGGGAAAAATTCCAAGTATTAAATCAGAAACAAATAAGGCTGCTATGATTATTTCATCACTTTGGAACAATTGTTCCGTTGCTGATTTGTGGAAGCTGGATATTATGTGTATAACGGATCCAGTTGAATCCAAAACTAAATCTGAAATTCATGAAGAAACTATGCAGCATTTTAAGAGTAATATAAGAATAGATTCAGAAGGGAGATACGAAGTAGCATTGCCATGGGTGCTAGATAAAGCTTGCTTACCTAACAATAGAGAATTGGCCGAAAAGCGGCTTGCTACAACGAGGAAAAAGTTAATTAATTTAAATAAAATTGAGGTATATAGCGAAGTATTTGATTCGTGGATAAATGCAGGAATAATTGAAAGGGTGGTTGATAATAAAGAAACTAAAGTACATTATTTGCCACACAGACCTGTATTTAAAGAATCGAGTGAAACTACTAAAGTTAGACCAGTTTTTGACGCTTCGGCTCATGTTAAAGGTTCCCCTTCTCTAAATGATTGCCTAGATAAGGGATTAAATTTGATTGAAATGATTCCTTCTATATTGCATCGGTTTCGGAAATATCCTGTTGGTGCAGTATCCGATATAGAGAAGGCATTTCTACAAATTGGTATTAGAGCAGAGGATAGAGACTATCTGAGATTTATATGGGAAAATGGCATAATTTATAGACATAAACGTGTTGTTTTTGGAATCAATTGTAGCCCCTTTTTATTAGCGGCTACTTTGAGACATCATTTAGAAAGTGCGACTGAAAATCTTGCTTCTACAGTAGAAATTTTGATTGAATCGTTATATGTAGATAATTGTGTTTGCAGTTTCAACACAGTTGAAGAATTAAATAAGTTTATATTTGAATCCCAAACGTTACTATTCTCTGCAAAATTTAATCTCAGGGGATGGTTGTCAAATTATCCCATTCAAATTATTTCTGAAAATTCAGCAGCTAATGTAACACCAGTATTAGGTTTAAACTGGGATCTGGAAAACGATACCCTATCTTGCAAAATTGGTTCTATTGAGGAAAAACAAATTATTCCCACAAAACGAGCTGTACTTTCATTCGCTCAGAAAGTGTTTGATCCTCTTGGATTTACCTCTCCAGTGACTTTGCTCCCTAAACTTATTCTACAAGAATGCTGGAAGTTAAAAATTAAGTGGGATGAATTACTCCCAACTAATTTGGCTAAACAATTTTTAAAATGGGTGCAAGGATTGAAGATGATTTCTGACATCAAATTGCAGCGATGGATGTATCTTGATAATTATGAAAGTAATGATGTAGGCCTTCACATATTTTGTGATGGAAGCAAACATGCGTATGCTACTTGCATTTTTCTAAGAGTAAAGAGAAAAGATAAAATCCTGGTAACTTTCGTACAGTCACGTGCAAGAGTAGCTCCCCTTAAGAACATAACGATACCCCGGTTGGAGCTTTTAGCATGCTGCATTGGAGCCAGGTTGGGAAGTCGAGTTATATCTGATCTACGAATTCCAAATTTAAAGATATTTTATTGGTGTGACTCAACTACAGCTTTAAGCTGGATAAAGCGAGACGAAAGATGGGGAACATTCGTTTGGAATCGCGTAGAAGAAATCAGATTCTTAACTCAAAAGAACCAATGGCGACACATTGCAGGAAAATTTAATCCGGCAGATATCCCTTCCAGAGGTTGTTCGATTGAACAATTTTTACAATTAAGATGGTGGGAGGGACCGGATTGGTTGGCTCAACCTGAATATACTTGGCCTCAAAGTGCCGAAATTCCCGATGAAGAAATTATTAACTCTGAAAAACGGAAAAGTGTCATTTCAGCAATGAACAAGAACACAGAATCTAGTGATTGGTATTATCGACGATTTTCATCTTTTAAGAAAATTATAAGATTGATCGCCTGGATTTTAAGATTCTTAAACAATTTAAGAAATCCTAATTCAAAAGAAGTTTCTGAACTTACGTGTTTGGAATTAGAACAAGCCGAAAGAAAATTGATAATTTTGATTCAGAAAGACAGATTCAACGAGAAAAATAATCAGAAGATACGTAGCTTAAGACCAATCCTAGATGAAAATGGTATTATAAGAGTGAAAACGCAAGTTATTTATAGAGAAGATGCTTTCAATTTTAAATATCCTGTTCTTTTGCCTTCTGACCATCCTGTAGTCCACCGCCTGATCTCCTGGAAACACCAAGAGCTTTTGCATGCAGGAGTGGCTCTTATGATGACATCGTTACGAGAAGACTACTGGATCGTAAAAGCTAGGAAAACTATTCGAGCAGTAGTACAGAAATGTGTACGATGCAGAAGATTCAGTGCACAAAAGACAGAATCGATTTCTATTGCATTACCAGCAGAAAGAGTTGAAGACGCAGCGGTGTTTCAGATAATTGGAGTTGATTTAGCCGGCCCATTATATTTAAAGAATGAGGAAAAGGCTTGGATTGTTCTGTACACTTGTGCAGTGTATAGGGCCATACACTTAGAATTAGTTACGTCATTATCTACAGATGCTTTCCTCCAATCTTTCAGGCGTTTTATAGCGCGAAGAGGAAGACCAACCACCGTGTATTCTGATAACGGCGGAAATTTCGTATGGGCAGACACAGCATTTTCAGACATAGATTGGGAGCAAATCTCTGCCGTTGCAGCAACACAAAAGATTCGCTGGAAATTTAACCCACCTACCGCTGCCTGGTGGGGCGGTTGGTGGGAGCGATTGATACAAATGGTGAAACGCATCCTGAGAAAAGTTCTAGGTAGAGCTTCATTATCCTACGAAGAACTGCTCACAATTCTCTGTGATTGTGAACAAGTTGTGAATGCTAGACCTCTAACTTATGTTATTGAAGATGTGAACGATCTAGCACCGTTAACACCATCAATGTTTTTACAGGACATAAGATCTTCAGATGTGAGAGATTTTGATGCAATTGACGCGCAAGAATTAAATAAAAGAGTTAAGTATAGGCAACATGTTCGAGAACACTTACGTAAGCGATTTCGTATTGAATATTTAGGACAATTGCGCCAGCAAAGTTCTTTGCAAAAGAATGTCAAGCAACTTACCGTTGGTGATGTCGTACTCGTAGAGTCTGATAAGAAACGTGCCTATTGGGCTTTAGCCCGAGTGCAAGAACTTATTTCTGGTAAAGATGGCGACCCAAGAGTTGCACGATTAAAAACTGAAAATGGTGAACTTTTGAGACCTGTCCAAAAACTGTACAATTTAGAGATTTTAAAAGAACTTTCTAGTGATCCAGTATTAAGAACGAGAAGTGGCAGAATAGTGACTGTCCCAAAACGTTATTAACTTTAAATACTGTTTCAACAAAAAACTTTATTCTTATTTTTTAGTATATTTCATAGTGTTAATTTGAATTTGTAATAATATGTTTAATTTTATTTGAATTTTGCAGAAGAAAATGTTTATTTACCTGTTTTGAGAAATGTAATATTGTAAGAATTGTATCTTATCACTGTAATGTAAGTATTAGTCATATTTTATTTTATATTTTATTGTACCCATTGTTGAGTTTAACTGTCGAAAACTCAAGGTGGGAGAATGTTGCGAATTAGATTAATATTTATAATTGCTTTAGTGTCCGCACTTTCATGGTGACTCCATGGTCGTGGTTTTATTTTTCGCAGATGCTCACGAGCAATGATAAAAAAAGAATAGTAGAATTTTCTGGAATAAAGTTTGTGTTAAGTTTTAAGTAAAATGTTTTGAAGCTTCATTTTTTTTTTTTTTTTTTTTTGTAAGATATTTAAATTATTTTTCCCACGTAAAACGACGATGTCTATATTATCGGATAGATTTTATAGCTTCGATTTCGCATTGTTTGCGATAGTATTTTTTTTTTTTTTTTTTTTTTTTTTTTTTTTTTTTTTTTTACTGTAACAAGAGCTATACTGATATATGTATTTAGATGTTGGTTTAAACCAACTGGTTTTTTTTTTTTTTTTTTTTTTTTTTTTTTTTAGAAGAAATCCAATGAATTTTTCTTTTTTTCTTTATAATTTACATGTTTCAGAAAATTGGATATATACAATTTCTACTTTCAACACTTTATTTCAGTAATAAACATTAGATATAGTGAATTTAGGTCACTTTTTTGGTATAGGATTATTATCAGTCATATCTATTGCTTTAAAGAAAAAGCTTCAAAGGTGTGAATTGATCAGAAATAAAATAAATTTAAAATATTCAATACTTAGTATAAAACATTTCATTTTTTGAAAAAAAAAAAACAAAAACAAGATGAATGTAGATTCTACCATTGCAGAATTCAGTTTCGCCTCCGATTAGAAAAAAAAAAAAAATCGATAAAAGTTTTTTAGAAGGGCGACCCCGTTTAAATTGCAAAAAAAAAAAAAAAAAAAAAAAAAAAAAAAAACAGATTAACGTAATTAATAACATATCATTATGCTTTTGCTTTCTAAGATTATGCTCAAGCTGTAACAAAAAAAAAAAAAAAAAAAAAAAAAAAATCTTGATTGTGGAGTTTATTTTGATTTAAAATTAAAATACGAAGTTGAATAAGAGAGTATTCAAAGATTGGGTGTTAGTTAAAGCATTTTAATAATAACAATCGTATTTTTTCGCCTGTTATCGCTGAATCTAATGACCAAAAATATTGACTTCAAACTGCCACACACTCAAAATATCTAAATCCCAAAAAGTATTTGAAATTTATTATTTGAATAACCGTAAAAAAGAATATTATATTTATCAAATTACATCCAAATCTTTATTATTAATAATCAAAAGATTGTTTATAAAGATTTTCAGACTATTCATGTTTCACTGTGTAGAGTAATTTATTCTCTGAGCATAAGACTGTTTGTAAATATTGTTTAAATTAGGGATGCACAACCTTTTCAAGAGAAGGGCCACTTACAAATATGTCTGCGTGGTCGAGGGCCACATCAATAACATGAAGAGAATTCGATTTCGAAGGTAATTTCTGGCCTATAATCAGATATTAAATATATTTTCAAAGAAAAGTTGAGTCGGGTGGGGAATATCCCTTTACGTTTGCTTAACCAGTCAAAATATCCAATTCAGTTGGTAAGGATATACAGCAGTTTGTACGTTTGTATGTATAACAGATATAGCAAAAATTATTCTCAAGATGTAGTAACATTCCTTGACTTTATTCAAGTGAGTAAATATTCTTCTATTAAAAGTGCTAAAAATAAAGATAAGTGGCTGGTGCCAGAAAAAATGTGAACTTTATGAATGAAGGAGAGGGAAGGAGCCGATCAACAAAATTTGCATCTTTCCATGCCTGATCAACCAAATTTGGGCTTTTTACGAAAGTTATTCGCAGTTTTTACGAAATTGATCGAGAAAATTCGATTGGGAAAATTCACAAATTTTACAAAACCGATCAACAAATTCGAGATTTTTACGCAGCCGATTGATGAAATTTGTGATTTTTACGAAGCCGATCCACGAATTATGCGATTTTTACAAAGCTGATCCGCGAATTTTGCAATTTTTACAAAGCTAATCGCTGAAGTTCGCGATTTTTCTGCAGCTAATTGACAAAATTATCGATTTTTACGAAGTCGATTGCCAAAATTTGCGATTTTTACAAAACTAATCGCCGAAATTCGCGATTTTTCTTCGCATGATTGATAAAATTCGCGATTTTACTGCGGCTGATCAACAAAATTATCGATTTTTACGACGCCAATCGACACAAATATAGATTTTTACGACGCCAATCGACGAAATTATCAATTTTTAGGAAGTTAGTCAATGAATTTTGAGATTTTTAAAAGGCCAATTGACGAAATATGCAATTTACCAAGCTGATCGGCAAATTTTGCAATTTTTACAAAACTGATTGGCAAAATGCGCGATTTTTCTTCGCATGAATGATAAAATTCGCAATTTCCAACGGATGATTGACGATATTATCGATTTTTACAAAGCCGATCGACGAAATTTGCAACTTTTCCTTGCATGATTGATAAAATTCGCAATTCTTCCATGCCAGATTGACGCATTTCGCCATTTTTACAAACCTTATCGAAGAAATTCGCGATTTTTATGAAGCCAATTGATAAAATTCGCAATTTTTACGAGCCTGATCAACGAAATTAGCAATTTTTGCAAAGCTAATAGACGAAATTCGCGAATTTTTTGCACCGGATATATGAAAACAAAAATTTCAGCTTTTCTGCGTAAAATCGACAAAATTCGCGATATTCTAATGTTCTATCAATGAAATTTGTGATTTTTCGGAACCCGATCAATAAAACTTGCGGTTTTCCCGTGTCCGATTGACGAAATGTGCGCTTTTTCAGCATTGAACTGACGAAATCTGCATTTTTTCTGTGCGCAGTCAACGAAATTCGCAATTTGTAATTAATTTTGACAAAATCTGCATTTTTTTGCACAGCAAGATGAAAATAGCGAATTTTCTTCTTGATAAATTTACAAAACTCGCTATTTTTTCGTAGCCGATCAACGAAATTTTCAATTTTTCTGTGCATCATCGTAAAATTCACGATTTTTTTCGTGCCCCCTCAACGAAATTCACGTGATAAACCGAGAAAAGATGCAATTTTTCTGCAGCGGATGAATTTTTGCAATTTTTTCGCGCATCATCAACAAATCTGACGATTTTTTTTTGCCCAATCAACAAATTGTACGATTTTTCGCGTCCGACCGACAAAATTCGTAATTTTTCCGTGCTTGATCGACAAAACCATGATTTTTCCGTGTCCGATCGGCTAAATTTGCTATTTTTCCGAGCCTCATGGGCAAAATTCGCTATTTTTCATTCCTGATGAATGAAATGTGCTTGATAAATGAAATTAACGATTTTTCTATGCCCGGTCTACTTTGAATGACCGGTGAAATTTGCGATTCATAAGTGACTGAAAAAATTTTATATTTTCCAGCGGTAAACTGGCGAAATTTGCGATATTTTTCTCGACTTTTGCTCAAAAATTACATTTTTTTTCTAGTTGTAAATTGACGAAGTTCGTGGGTCACATGTTAACCCATTGCGGGCCACTTTTGGCCCACGGGCCACAGATTGTGCATCTCTACCCAATTTATTGTAATTACTACCCAATTTATTGTAATTATTTAATTTAAATTATTTTTAAATGAAGTTACACTACTTATAATCCAATAATGTCTTTTTTTATCAATAAATATGCATGTATATGTAATAAAGAGGGATGTTTAAGAAAAAAAAAAAACCAATTTAAACCAAAAAAACCTGCTTCAAACAAATTTTTTTTTTTTTTTTTTGAAAAAAAAAAGTTTTTTCCAACCCTGATCTTAAGATTTAAAAAATACCTAGCATTGTAATGTAGTCAAAACTATTGACTTATGCAATAAAAAGTAAATTTGTAGAATTTAGTCTAAATTTTTAAATGTAAAAAATGGCTAAAATTTATGAAATTACAAAACATTTTTTAAATATTCAAATTATGCGGTTTTGCTTCAAACGACAGTTGGAAACTTCTTAAAAATGTTAGAATTTCCTCTTGTTCCAGATAATTTGATGTAAATGCTCCATACACCTTGGTGACATCTTTTTAAATGTTGGAAGTACATATGGAACATCGTCATTTTCCTTGCAAAAAAAATTATTTGGAATATCTAATCAGGATTGTGAAGGCTGCAGATTCAATCTTTTTTTTTTTTTAAACTGATTTCTCAGCTTTAAATTCTTTGTGAATGTCAACATAATCTTCAAACTTCAAATGTATAATTTTGCACCCAAACAACATGCTTTCATAATATTTGCATATTAGATGATTGGAATCTTCAAATGTCATGCTCTGTTTTTTCAGCCCATTGGCATCAGGTTCAAGTTCCAAAGTTTGGTTCTTTACATATCTGGCAAAATGGAAGCGAAACTATATCCTGAGAAAACACCTGCCTAAAATCATTTGCTGTACGAATAGCCACTAAAAACTCATTTTGTGAATTTTCTTTACTTCTTATTGATTAGAATACCATTGTATTTTTTATTTACCGTTATATTTTTTAAACATTGTATAACATCTTGATCCATGTGCAGTAAAATGCATGTAATATTTGTTGGAAAGAAAAATTGTCTTCACTGATTCTAGATGTTATAATTTCTGGAGGATGTGAAAAGGTCGCTAAATCAAGATTTGGATTATTTTTGGGTCGTAAAAAGGAACAAGGAAAAACATTCAGGGCAGGATTCATGCCCGAAATTTTGAAATCCCACCCAAAAGAATATTGTGGACAAGAGGGCCCCCCCACCCCCCACACACACACACAAAGAAAAAAAATCGTGAATTTTCTGAAATTTTTTGCATTTTGAAACTACAGTCAACTTCTGACATTTTTGTGAATTTTATTATATTTTCATGCGACTGAATCACATATTTTGTCGTGAGTTTTTTGCTGCAAAAAATCGTTGAATTTCGCAATTTTTTTCCCCAAAAAACTGTTCGACAAATTTCGCAATTTTTTTTTTTCCTGGCTATCGATTAACACAAGTTTCTTGCTATTTTCTGATGCAAGAACGGAGTCATTTCGCTCCGAATTTTCCTAAAAATTAACACATTCAATTCCAAAAATTATGAAACATCAGTTATCTGCCTGGAAATTATGTCCGAATTTCAGGCTGATAGCCGATTTTTCATAAGTTTTGAAACGAGCTGAGTCGCATATTTTCACAATCAATTTTGTCAGTCTTTCTCAGAAAATGGAAACGCACTGAATTTTGTTAGAGGATCTCGATAGAAACACTAATTTTGTTGAAGCATTGTGAAAAAAAACTCTAATTTTCTCAAGGAATAGCAGGGGAAAAGCATAATCGTCCTCAAAAGATCGAGAAAAAGTGTGAATTTCATAGAAAGATCGTGGACGTAGAGTTCGTGAAAGCATCACAGAATAAATGCGAATTTTTTGAAAGGATCGCCATATAAACCCAAATTTACCAAAACTCCACTTAAAATTTTCAAATTTCATGAAATCATATCAATAAACGTGCATTTCATTAAGAGATTGTAAAAGAAACAAAAATTTTGTCAAAGAGTTCTTCAGGGGCAATTCTGAATAAAAATTTTTGTTTGAAATTCACAGCAAATTTTCTGAAAAGTTACAGCAGAGTGTTTAAGAGGGGAAGGGGGGTGTACTTTTGACACTATTTTTTCCATGACTATTTGATGAAATTTATTTATTTTTTGCAATTTTTTGACAAAACTTGCAGATTTTTCATGATTTTTGTAAAAATTTGAAATTTTTTGATGATATATGGGAGTTTTTTTATCATATTTTGGCGAAATGAGTTTTTCGTGATCGTTTGATGAAATTTACAAGTTTTAAAAGATGTACCTTTTCCTGCAATTTTTTTTTTAACAATATTTTCTTTTTTTTTTCAGCTATCTCTTCCCTGCCCAAAATTAGCATTTTTCTGTGAATCTGATGAAATTTGCAGGTTTTTTGCACTATTCTTTGATGAAATTCACATTTCTTTTAACGAAATTTGAGTTTTTATTGTCATTGATTTTGTTTGGACAACCATTTGTTGAAATTCATTGTATGTTTTTTCTCTAAATTTCCAGATTGATGACTTTTTTTTTCTTTTTCCAGCATTGAATATCTTAAATTTTCAGAAAATACTGAACAGAATCGTCCCTGAATCACTTTATAAATGTAAAATTCATCAAAATACCGCTTTATAAAAGTGAACAGTGTCACAAAATTGCGAAAATTTAGAAACGTAAAAATCGCGTGTCATTTTTAATCTTTGTCATAAATTCAATTAACTTAAAATTATTTCACCACAGTTTTTTTTTCTTTTTTGTATTTTTTCTTTTTTAAATTTACAATGACATATACAGCCAAAATGATTTGATATTAATTTATACTAGAACTATCACAGTTATAGCATTGATGTATAGTATAAGTAATTATATTTGTATAATTATTGAAGTGTCAATATTTGGTTTTTAATGTACATTTTTTCAAAATGTGTTTTTACTTTTTAACAATATAAAAAAATTTTTAGCTCAAAATATGAATATGCTGTTGTAGAATTTACAGATGAAAAAGGCCAGATATACTTAATTCCATGCACGTGGTTTGCAAAAGAAAATGGTAAAGAAGAATCGTGCTACTGGCCACCTATTCGTAGTAGCATTAAGCTTAATAAAGTTATGTCAAAAAAAATGGGGCCAGATTATGACTGGGAAATACGTAACATAAAGATAGTTTGAAAGTCAGGTATGTTTCAGTTTTAACTTTTTGATTACATTTAAATGTCTAGATCTGGGGCCAAAGGTTTTGCGGATTATGGAATATTCTAATAAATAATTTAAAATAATAATAGAATCTTTAAAATAAAGATTATTTTTAAAAAAAATTCCTTTAAAATAATAATAGAATTGAAATAAGTAATTTCTAAGAGAATTAATTTTTCTTAGAAATTATTTCTAAATGAAACAAATTTCTAAGCAGTGCTTAGAACTCCTTAGATTAGGGATGCACAACCTGTGGCCCGCAAACTTCGTTAATTTACAACTGTAAAAAATTGCAATTTTTCTGATTAAGTCACAAAAAATCATCATTTTCGTCAATTTACCGCAGGGAAAAATTAAGATTCGCACTTAAGAATCTCAAATTTAGTAGATCGGCCGCGGAAAAACCGTGAATTTCATTGATCAGGCATGGGAAAATAGCAAATTTTGCCCATAAAGCTCAGAAAAAATAGCAAATTTCACTGATCAGGAGTGAAAAAAATCACAAATTTTGTTTATAAGGCACGGGGAAAAAACACGAATTTTGCGATGATGCACAGAAGAAAAATCACAAATTTCATCTTGCCGCGTAAAAAAAAAAAAATAAAAGTTTGTCAAAGTTGGTTAAAAAACGCGAATTTCGTCGATTTGCCACGGAAGAATCGTGAATTTTATCAATCATACAAAGAAAAAATAGAATTTCATCGGTCTGCTTTGTTAAAATTGCAAATTTCTTTGATCGGTTTAGTAAAATTTGCAAATTTTCCTGATCCGATGCGGAAAGATCGTGTCGATCAGCTTTGTTAAAGTTATGCATTTCATTGATCGGCTTCGTTAAAGTCACATGTTTTGTCGATCATGCAAAGAAACATTGCAATTTGCGGTGATCATGCGAAAAAAAATCATGAATTTCATTGATCAGCTTCTTAAAAATCAGAGCTTTGTAAAAGTCGCACATATTGTTGATTGGCTTCATAAAATTCACAAATGTCCTTTTAGGGAGTCTACTGTATATAATTTTTTTTAGTTCTATGATAAAGAAAAGAAATGAGCATAATAATATAAAAGGTCGAAAAAAAGTGTATTGCCAATCAAAAAAAGAAAAAGAACATACAGAGACTATGTGATGCGACAAAAAATGACTCACTTAGGCTTGAAAAGGAAAGGAGAAATACAAGGAAAGGTAAAATTAAGATAAAATTAAAAGCATTAATAAAATGACACCACAAGAACAAATAAATGTTAGAAAAAATTGGCGAGAAAAGAGCAAGAAATCTTACAACCTAAGCAAAAAGAAAAAAGAATTAGAGAAAAAGATTGAAGAAAATACTCCGCTAGCAAGCCTATCTTTAGGTTTACCAATATTGGTACAAAATGTGCCTTCAACAAGTAGAGAAAGCCTGTATAGAAACAGACGAAGAAAAAATGTACGTGATCTGAAGAATGAGAAATCTAAAGTTAAAAGCCAAGCTTAAAGAATCTAATAATCAGGGTTCGTTGATTTAAATCGGCTTGATTTTAATCATGATTTAAATCACGATTTAAATCAACTGATTTTTTTAAAAAAATCATTGATTTAAATCAGCTTTTTTTAAAGTTATTTTTTTATAAATTTCAGATGAAACAAACATAATGATGTGCTTTAATATAATTTAGTTTTATATACCATATATAATCAAACAACTTTCAGAAAGATAAAGCTTAAGCTTAGTAAAAAAGTAAAATAAATGTAAAGTTTAGAAAAAAAAATGCTTTCAAATTTCATTTGAATCAAATTATAAAATAATCTTGCAACGGTAAAAAAATCTAAGCAGAAGTATATTAAATATTTGAATATTTACTCATTAGTATTTAGAAAAACTTTTGCAAGTTGAGGTAAAATAAAATTGTATGACTTTATGTGCTGTATTTTGGTGAAGCCTGCTATATAAGGATTTGAGCAAATCTGAATCAGCAATTGATTTATTTAATTTAATATAATTGATCTCAGCCCTTTTAGAATGGTGGAAGATATTTTTGTTACAGTTATCAAAAAAGCTCATACTAAAAATAGAATTAATGATCAACTAGCTTTTTACTGCAATAGATTTATCTGCTTCAATCGAACAAATGTTTTTTGCCTTCGGTTTGATACTTTCAGAAATTAGAAATTAACAGATAAAACTGTTAAAGCGTTCCATTGAAATGCTCAAGGTCAGAGGACACAAATTGTGAGGTATTCACTAATTGATTTACTTCTCACTTATGTTGGAATTCACACTAAAAAATTTTGAATAACAATTTACTTTTATTTTATTTGTGGAATATCAATTATCATATAAAACACTGAACATACTGATTAACTTATGATTAATTACTTCTAAGGCCCGCCACACACTAGGGAGACATGCATCAAAAATCGTGCAACATGACGCAGTCAAACCGGTATTTTCTTTGTTACCAGGATGAAATTGTCGCATGTCTCATGTTTTCTCGCTCAATGTCTCACAAGTGTGTGGCGGGCCTTAAACATACAGATGAGAATTTGGAATCCCTTAATAAAAAAAATATCCAGATGTGGCAACACTGTAGCATTCCTTCTCTGGCTGAATTTTTATTTAGGGATTCCAAGTTCTTATTAGTGAGTTTAAAAGTTATTGTTTTATAAGATGATAAATATTCCACAAGTAAAATAAAATTGCTATTTAAAATTTTCCTGTGTAAATTCTAACACTACTGAGAAGTCAGTCAATTAGTGATGACATCTCAATTTGTGTTCTCTGGCCTTAAATATTTTGATGGCAGCAATAGAACTCATTTTTCTCAGTCAACACTTAAAAAAAACAAAAGTTAAAAACTTAGTTAAAAACTTCCAATTTTGTTTAATTTTTTTTATGTGTTGCAGATGTTTTTTATTTTAATTAAAATATTGAAGGTTGAATTAATTTTTGACATCTAATTTGTAGTTTTTCATGCATTTTGTGTAATCAAGATTTTTTTCATAGCCTAAAATTTTACCTTGAAATAGTATGAATCATTTATGTAAATTGTGTAATATTAGTAATAGATAATACTTATAATATGCATGTCTATGTATGTAAACTTTATATTATTTAAATTAATCAAAAAATCATAAAATAATAATAATGTGTGGCAATTTTTAAAAAAATCAAAAAAATCTGATTTAAATCAAAAAAATCCGATTTAAATCAAAAAAATCCGATTATTTTGATTTTTATTAAAAAAAAATCAAAAAAATCACGAACCCTGCTAATAATATGATGGAAAAGTACAAAAAAAGAGCACAAAGATCTCAAATCGCAAAGTTTGATACTCCAGCAATAATAATAATAATAAAAATGTAAAAGAACTTGTTAAAGGTCAGCATATTTCACTAGCAATTAAAAAATATATATTGTGTGGTGAAGTCTTAACAAAGCAACTAAAATACAATTTAAAACAAAAGACAAAATATAGAAAAGTAATATCAGGTGTAGTAGAATAGATTGTGAGAAAATACAAATTAATGTCTGAACTTGGCAAAAATTGATGAGTTTAATGAGCATTAATAAGTTTTAAATAATTAATTTTTCTGACATATGTCTTATGCTGTATAATTCATAAAATGCACATAAACCTTCTTTTTTTTCCTTCACTCTCATAATTGGTATTCCCACAATCTGTTTCAAGCAACTTTTTTCAAAATTCCCAATGTTGGTGCATGGGTAAGGGTTGAGTATTTGTGAAAATGAAAATGTATCAATTCATTTGTAAAATCATGTCCGTAGAAATGAATGAGATGTATAAGGTGAACTTTCTGAAGAAATCAAAGATTGGGGTGGTTTTTATTTTTCCAGAGAATGATGACACAAACTTTATTGATCAGAAACAGATACTAGAAATTCTAAATGAACCCACTTTTAACAGAGGCCATTATGTGTGCAATAAACTAACTTTATTTTTGATAATTTTCAAATTATAAAATTTTAGAGCAGTATATGCATTTGTTTTTATTTCAATGTGTTATATTCCTTTCTATTTTAAGATTTTTAGTTACTTTTAATAAGTATATACGTTAATAAGAATATGCATCTCCACTCCGTTACCATTAAATTTTTTAAATATTTTTTATTACATAAATAAAATTAATTGAACAGGACCATAGCTTTATTAGTGTTCCTCACTTGCTTATAAATCCCAGAAAAAAAAATTAAGTGAAAAAAAAAGTTTTTAAATTAAAAAAAAAATTCTGAAATATGCCCTTTTTTGAAGAATGACCCATATATAATATTATATATATGTCTTTTAGAATTTCTAGAAGCAAAATTATCTGACTTCAATCGCTCAATTTAAATATACAAGATTAGAAAATAGAAAAAAAAGATGCGCCTCATACACTGAATGATATTTCCTTAATCATCTCTCTTAGATATGTTATGAAAGCAATTCACTTTTATAGAAAGTTAAAAAAAAAAAAAAAAAAAAAAAAAACTTTATTAAGTTCTGTTTTTTTTTTTTTTTTTTCATTATTTAATCTTATTTTATTGTCATATTTAGGGATTTTAATTGTCGGAACTAATAAACACTTTGAGCATTAACTGTAACCACATTGTTTACCACATTTTTGTTAATTTGGGTTCTTAATAAAGTAGAATCATCCAGGGTAATTTCTTGTTACTGAATTTGAGGTAAGTCTTGATCATTTTCGCCTTTATTATCAATATAATGATTTATCAAGTCTGTCAAAAATCTTATTGATACTTTGATCCTTTGCATCGAAATGTATGCTTAGAGTATTTATTTAGTTGAAATTTAATACTGATAAAATGTATTCAAAACCTCTACTCGAATATCTGTTAAATAACATTAACCTTGATTCACTATATAACATTGAAGTATTTTTTTTTTTTTTTTGTGTGTGTGTGTGTATGATATGCCATTGTTAAAAATAGTGATTACAATTATACATAATTTGCTTATAATAGACTTGCCAAGTCTCCCGATTTTTAATCATTCTCCCGATCTCCCGCTTACATATTAATTTCTTCTGATTTCTTGCTTTTCTGCAAATTTTTCCCAGTTTTTTACGATGTATGAAAATTTTGTCATCTTCGTTTCCCGTTATTACATAAAATAGAACCAGCAAACCAATTTGTCATAACGAAGAAAGCCAGAAAACCATTTCTCTTCAGTGATTGGTTAGTGGGTTTGAATTTGAAGTCACATCGTGAGAAGGTGTGGTTACGGCGCAACTGCCCAATAAACGTGAAGTGTCGTGGGTTTCGATAGATAAATAGTATAAGCTATTGTTATATCGGTGTTAGCTGTTATTTTGAATATTGTTGATCAGTGGAGTGAAATCGCATTTAATTTTTTATTTTGTGATATGTTTTGCAATTTTTTTATGAATTCGTAATTATGGCATCAAAAAAGAGATACAGGGTGATTCAGCTCGTCGGTGACAAACTTTAAGGATCGATAGAGCACACCTAGACGAACATTTTTGAATAGGGAATGTAGGGTCCCTGACGCGATGGTAAGGCGCTAGGCGCTTTCGAAAATTTGGGTGCCGAAATTCGAAACGTCATAAAAACTAGGGAAATGGTTAGATTTTCTTGCTTGTTGCGTCGAAATGATTCTGTTTGTTTAGACTTTCTTCAGTACCAATTTGATAAGCGTATCTCTTAAAACATGGATAGGGGGCGCTGCAGACTTTGGAGAGCTAGACAACAACTTTAAGCCCGTTATTTTGATAATTTAACACATGCTCGCCAAAGTTTATACTCTAACTTAAAGTTTGAACCCAAAAGTAGAGCCCTGCAAAAAGCGTAAGAGCCGGAATAAAATGTCAAAGTACAGGGTGGTCGAAACTCGAAGGCTCCTAAGTGATAAACAAACAGATTTCTTGACTTATGGCATGCATTTTCATGATTCTGTTGGCTGGGGCTCTCTGAAACTCAGTTGAACGGTACAAAAAGAAACATCGATAGGGGGCGCTTTGGGCAAAAAACATAATTCGTTGACATTTCGGACGCTAACTGGAAACGGGGCGCTACGATCAGTTAGTAATAATGAAAACACATTTTCTACCTCTGCTCAACACTTCTGAATAAATTTAGACCAAAAACATCAATGATACTGGAAATTTATTTACAAAAAATAACACTACAGAAGATGCTCGAAATTTCGACCTTGGGCCATGATGCAGGCTTCGCACCTCCGTCGCATTGAGGAGTGTGTGTTTCCAACAATGCCAGGAGTATCTCTGATCTGCCCTGCAGCTGCCACAATGCGCGCCACAAGTTCTTCAGCACTGCTGACAGGTGTATGGTATACCTCGGCCTTCAGGTAACCCCAAAGGAAGAAATCCAAGCAGGTGAGGTCTGGTGATCGGGCAGGCCAGTGAACTGGACCCCCACGCCCGATCCACCGCTGGCCATACCTTGCGTTTAGATGGAGACGCACGTCGTTCGTGTAATGGACCGGAGCTCCATCGTGCTGGAACCACATCTGGCGACGCGAACCTTCGGGTACGTGCGCCTCCTCCAGAAGCTGCGGCAGCACTTGATCCAGGAAAATCAGGTAATTTCCACCTGTCAGCCGTTCAGGTAACAAATAAGGGCCAATGAGGCAATCCCCCAGAATGCCGGCCCACACATTTACTGAGAAACGCTCCTGGGCTGCTCGGCTTCTGGTTTCATGTGGATTTTCATCACACCACACATGACTGTTGTGGGCGTTCCACATTCCCTCCCGGCTGAAGGTGGACTCGTCCGTAAACAAAATGCTGTTTACAAAACGGGGATCCCTGGATCTCATCGCCAAGTACCATATTGAGAATTCCACTCGAGGGCCAAAATCCTGCTCTCTGAGCAACTGCACCCGCTGGATGTGGTAGGGGTGCAGATTCCGGGAACGTAAGATGCGCCACGCAGTTGCTTGCGAAATGCCAACATGTCTGGCGATATCTCTCTTGCTAAGACCTGGGTTGTCCTCAACCAGGTTAAGCACAGCCTCTTCGTTGTCGGGGGTGCTCACTGATCGCTCCCGTTCAGGCCTGCCTCCGTCGAAAGATCCCGTTGTGGACAACCTCTGGTGTACTCGAGCGAAGAAGGCATGGCAGGGGATTTGCCTGTTGGGGTAACGCTCGGCGTACAACCGCTGAGCGGCTCGTCCATTACAACCAGCAGCGCCATACGCCAAATGCATGTCAGCCAATTCAGAGTTTGTGTACCGTTCCATCCTACTACCGATCTGCAGACAAGTAACCCGAAGCTTAAGTAGGTACCGCACGTTCAAAAGACGTGTCTGCGCATACAACTACGTCATCTCGCGTTGTCGTCTACGCATTACGTATCTTTTGCATATCGATATGGTACGATATCTTTTGCATAAATCAGCAAAAAGCACCTTATGTAAATTTTATTGCGCGCATTGTGCATGATTGAAACCAGCTATGTTTGTTAAAAAAAACAAACAAACTGCAGTTTTAATAGCTTCTTATGATAAGTAAATTACTCTCTTGTTTTGTTTCTAACTGATCGTAGCGCCCCGTTTCCAGTTAGCGTCCGAAATGTCAACGAATTATGTTTTTTGCCCAAAGCGCCCCCTATCGATGTTTCTTTTTGTACCGTTCAACTGAGTTTCAGAGAGCCCCAGCAAACAGATTCATGAAAATGCATGCCATAAGTCAAGAAATCTGTTTGTTTATCTCTTAGGAGCCTTCGAGTTTCGACCACCCTGTACTTTGACATTTTATTCCGGCTCTTACGCTTTTTGAAGGGCTCTACTTTTGGGTTCAAACTTTAAGTTAGAGTATAAACTTTGGCGAGCATGTGTTAAATTATCAAAATAACGGGCTTAAAGTTGTTGTCTAGCTCTCCAAAGTCTGCAGCGCCCCCTATCCATGTTTTAAGAGATACGCTTATCAAATTGGTACTGAAGAAAGTCTAAACAAACAGAATCATTTCGACGCAACAAGCAAGAAAATCTAACCATTTCCCTAGTTTTTATGACGTTTCGAATTTCGGCACCCAAATTTTCGAAAGCGCCTAGCGCCTTACCATCGCGTCAGGGACCCTACATTCCCTATTCAAAAATGTTCGTCTAGGTGTGCTCTATCGATCCTTAAAGTTTGTCACCGACGAGCTGAATCACCCTGTATAAGTCTTATCAGTCTTCGTTTACCGAAGAATTTGAACGCATCAGTCTGTCATCAGAAGGAAGTTTATACGCCAGATGCACTCAGTGGCGGATCCAAGGGGGGGGGGTCATGACCCCCCCTGGAGCTCTTCAAAGAGGGATGTACACTGTACAGTCTAAATAAAAGGTGCTAAAACAGAAACGCAAAATAGCATCTAATCGAAAGAATTTGCGCTTTTTTCGAAACTGATGGAGAAAATTCGCAAATTTTCCGCGCCTGATCGACATAATTCACAATTTTTCCGCACCCGATCGGTGACATTCGCAATTTTTGCGAAGCCGATCCACGAAATTCAGAATTTTTCCATGCCTAATCGATGAAATTCACGATTTTTTGGAGTGTGATCGACGAAATTTGAGATTTTTCCACAAATGGTCTGCGAAATTTGCGATTTTTCTTCACTTGATTGAAAAAATTAAATTTTCGGGCCCAATCCACAAAATTAGCACATTTTTCCGTTCTCGTTCGATGAAATACGAATTTTTCCGTACACGAACTAAGGAATACGCATTTCTTAATTGAATGACGAGCTATGCATTTTTTTCCTGCTGTAAACTGATGAAATCCCTGATTTTTTTCTCGCGATACTGACGAAACTCACGATTGTTCTGAAGACGCTCAAAGATTTATTTAATTTTTTCGCGCATCGTCGACAAAATTTGTGGTTTTTTCGAGCCCTATCAACAAAATTAGTGATTTTTCGTTCCGAATCGACAAAATTAGCTATTTTTTCGTTCCGAATCGATAGAATTTGCGAGTTTTTTGTATTTGATCGCCGGAATCCATGCTTTTTATGAAGCCGATCGTCCATATTTGCGATAATTTCTGTCCCGGTCGATGGAATTGTCAATTTTCGTTCACAATATCAACGTAATTTGTAATTTTTTTTCATTCCAGATCAACTGTATATCCGCTTTTTAAGAAAATGATCGACCAAATTTGCGACTTTTTCGTTCCCGATCGACAACGTTCCCAATTTTTCCGTGCCCTACCAAAAGCGATTTTTTTGTTCCCGATCGACTAATTTCGCGCTTTTTACGAAAGCAGTCGACATTATTCGGGATTTTTCCGTGCCCAATTGACGAGATTCGCGCCTTTTTCTGTTCTTGTCCATGAAATATGCATTTTTCTGCATCGAACAATAAAATTCGCTTTTACGGAGACAATCGACTACATTCGCGATAATTTTTTCCTGATTCACGAAATTGGCAATTTTTGCGTTCTATATCAACTCAAAATTCGCAATTTTTTTATTCCCAATCAACAAAATTCGCGATTTTTCCATTCCCAATCGAATAATTTCGCGCTTTTTACGAAGCGATCAACAAAATTGGGAGGTTTCCGTGCCCTGTTAACGAAATTTGAGATTTTTTTCATTCCAGATAGACAAAATTCGCAACTTTTTGTGTTCGGTCGACAAAATTTGTTGTTTTTCTGAGACATACAGACAAAATTCGAAATTTTTGGAGGGCCGATATAAAAAACTCGTGATTTTCCAATGTCCAGTTGACGATATTTTTGATTTTCAACGAAATTCGCATTTTTTTGCGCAGTAAACAGACAAAACAGGCGACTTTTCCACAACCTATGAACAAAATTTTTTCAAGTATTATAAAAAAAACTAGATTTTTTTCCTTGCCGATATACGAAATCTGAGATTTTTCGCGTCCAATCGACAAAATTAGTTTTTTTTACGTGCCTAATCGACAAATTTTGCGATTTTTTTATGCCCGATCGGCAAAATTTGCTACTTTTTATCGTAATTCCGTTTTCACAAGATTTACTGTATTTTAAAATTGTTTCATTAAATCACCTGTCAAAAGTTGTGACTCCCCCCTGGAGGTTGGGTTGGATCCGCCCTTGGATGCACTGTGTGTTCTTCTGATTTTAAAATTTCACAGGGTGGCAGAGCTGATGTTGTAAAGCCTATTGGAACAAAAAAGCAAAAACGATCTAAATTGAATAAAAAAACTTTCATTTTCTGTTGATGAAACAGATCCAGGGTTCGCACAGACTCCTTGGACTCCTTAGAAACTACTTAGAAATGAAAACGTCCCCAAGTAGTACTTAGAACTACTTAGATAAACAAAATACTCCTTAGAAACTCCTTAAATTGTATTGCGGTTTTCACAAGCGGTTGATCACGGAAAAAACGCCAATTCCATCAAAAGATCGCGTGGATAAAACGCAGTTTTCAAGAAAAGATCGTGTGAAGATGCAAATTTTGTCTAAAAACGTCGATTTCATTAAAAAAAAAAGGGGGAAAACGCTGATTTTGTCAAAAGATCACTGAAAAACCGCGGATTTCGACAAAAGATCACACTAAATCGCCGATTTTGTTAAAAGATCGCAAATAAATCGCTGATTTCGTCTGAAAATCGCGGATAACCCACCCCCTCTCGCGGGGGATAACTCTCGCAATCCCTGCGGAATTGGGGCTATGCAGTGCATGCCACATAAATAACAACAAAAGTGGCAAATCCTTAAAGTTTTTTGGACTCCTTGGATTTTTTATGCACTCCTTGGATTTTTTCTTCCCAACTCTGTATGAACCCTGCAGATCAACGTACTATTAAAGCGGAATGCCTTTTTACTTCATTTTTATTGGAGCACAATATACTGCTGAGTGCTACCGATCACGCTTCCTCACTTTTTAAAACAATGTTCCCGGACAGTACTGTGGCGAAAAAAATATGCCTGTGCTAGGACAAAAACGACTTCAATTGTGAAGAAGATGGCTAGTAATAGTAAAGATACTATAATTGACATCTTAAGATCAGGCCATTTACAGTGTCAACAGACGGTTGCAATAATGCAGATACAAAGATGTACAAATTGCATTTATATTCTTACTAGTTATTTTACCTAACTTTTTGTTTGTTTTGGCCTTGGTGCAGCATGTCACTAATGAATTATTGCACCATAAAATCCCCATCAGCCACAGTTTAAAATAATATAGTGACTAATTTGTGTGTATTAAATATGCGCATTTTTGAGTAGTGTTTTTCTTCTATCAATTATTATTCCATTGTGTTTTAATGCGAGGTGGGTGGGCGAGGGGCTTAAAAATAATAATCTCCTTACTTCTATGCAAAAATCTCCTGATTTTTTACTTTTAGAGGTTGGCAAGTCTGTTATAAAATATCTTAAGTAGGTAATAAATTAGGGATGCACCGAATATTCGGTATCCAGCCATGTTACCGAATATTCCGTTAGATTGAATATAAAACTATTCAATTAAGTTGAATATTTGGCTTCGCCGAATGTTCGGTTTGTACTTAATGAAACCTTTAAAAAGTTTTCAGAATTTCTACTTTTAGCAGTTAATTTACAAAAATATATTTAAATCCTTTAAAAATTTAAATCTTTTAAATTTAAATACTTTAGATCTTTTTACTGAAGCCTGATTTTCTGGTAAACTTGATTTGTTTGCAATTTACACATTTTATAAATTAAAAAATATAAAAATAATAAACACCATCTTTTTTTTTAAATAGAATTTTGTGATGGAGACGGTTTTATTATGAAGAATTTTGTGAAGGGGTCTGTTTTATTAAGTGGATTTTCGTGAAGGGGTTAAATGGCCTTCAAATCTTGCCTATATTTGACCCCTGTTAGTGTAAGATATTGTATTCCATTTGATGAAATTATTCAACATTCATTAAAGTTAAATAAGTTACCTATTTATTTATTTATTTATTTTGAAATGGTACATTTTAAGCAAAAATTTAAATTATGCTGTACTATCATGTACTGTATATCATATTGGTTTGGCTGTTATGCAATTACAGCATTAGTTTTGATGTAAATTAATATTAGCATTTTGTCTCAATACTGTGAAAATCTCTTGAATGCCAAAACGCTCTTTTTTCATTCAAGATGATGAATGCATTGAAAAAAACATTTATAGCTAGGAATTGCATGTATAGCCTGAAACAGTGTTGTAGTTTCCATACAAAAAACAACATTATAATATGCTTTAACGTCCTCAGTCCTGAGATAAATACTGAGAGATGCCACACAAACCAGTTTAAAATTGATAATACGATTCAAAAGATTTGACTGTCATTTCATCAATGCTTATGATATGTACGCATCTATTTAAAAAAATCTAGAAGTAATTTGAACAATTCTAGAAACATTTCAATTAATAAAAGCAGTGTTTTGTCTCTCTTACAGGTGACATCAGGACTGAGGCAGTTATGCAGGTAACTGAGCTATGTTACTATCTTTGCTATAAATATTTTTGAATGAAATCCATAATTGTTTGCAAAGGCTGCTATGTTAAAAACTTGCAATCTCAACAAAACATTTTTTTACTGTAATTTCTAAAATTTTTGCTATTGAAATCTGTATTCTTTTCATGAGTTGTATACTGGCCTTTTCCATGTTACATGCATTGTTCCAACAACATTTATGGTTTTGCAATACAGCAATGTTTTGCTGTGGGTCTTTTTTTATCTTAAAATTTAAATCTTTTTTTGCGATACTAATGTATAGGATAAATTTTAATGCACATTTAATGTAACTTGCATCACACACAATTTATGGGCTAAAAAACTTAACTGTTGTTTCTAATTATCACTACCAACATAAATTTTTATTTTAGCATTTCGCTTTGATAATTTAAATAAAACAAAAAATTTTATTGAAAAATACTGATGGTAAATCAAGACGTTGGCAATTCTGTCTATTGTATGTGAATTCAGTTGTAAAATGTTTAAATGCTCAAGTGTTAGCAAATCAGTTTCTCCACTTTGTGTTTGAATTTCTTTTTCTATCAGGTAATCAAGAAAGTTTGTGTGGTTTTTATCAGGCATAAAAAATGACCCACAAAAATCTCACACTTATTTCATTCTTTGAAATAATCACCATTGGCTTCAATTACGTGCTCCCAACGAGATACAAGCTTATAAATATCCTTTTTGAAAAAAATCTTTTGGTTTAGAGTCCAAAAGCTGGGTTATAGTTTTTATGACATCATCTTGGGTTTGGAACTGCTGTTCCCGAAGGTGATTATCCATGGCCAAAAACAAATAATAGTCCGATGGGGTGATGTCTGGGGAGTAAGGTAGGTGAGACAAAACTTGCCAGCCCAATGTTTTTATTACGTTCCTGGTGGCTTTGGCCGTATGAGGTCTGGCGTTATCTGGAGGAGGAGAACTCCTCTTCCGTTGACCAGAGCTTGCTGCTTTTTGAGCAAAGCAGCTGAAACCCTTTTTAACTGCGATGACTAGACTTCGGTTGTGATTGTTTTCCTGCTATCTAAGAATACATAGTGAACTATTCCAGCGCTAGTCCACCAAATACACAGCTTTATCTTTTTTTGATGGATGTCCAGTTTAGCAACCAATGAGATGGAACCAGAAGTCGACCAATGATGTTTTCTTTCGGTTATCATAGATTATCCATTTCTTGTCACATGTCAATATCTGATCCAGGAAAGAGGCTTTGTTGTGGCGTGACGGATGTTCAACAAGGTGGGGAGGCCTACCATGCGGCTTAAGCTCAACAGGCCCCCTCCCCCCCTAATTGTGGCATGACACCAATGACAAGCAGATGTTCAATCATTGGAGTTTTTTTTCCTCGGACAGGACATGTGGAACCCACTTATCAAGTTTCCACAATCCCAAGGCTATGAAGATGCAATGCGATGTTCAAGATGTTTCGTCAGATACTCCAAACCTTTGTGCAAGCTCCTGGCATGTTAGATCAGGATTCAGTTTGATTTCCTTTTCCAGCTAGACTTGGATTAAAATGGACGGATGACCAACACTGGGCTTGTCTTTGAGGCTGTCATCTCCGGACGAAAATCTGCTGAACCAACATTTGAGCGGTCCGTTCACTCACTGAAGTCTCTCCAAACACATTCTTCTAGCAGCCTCTGCAGCTTTGTTTCCTAATTTGAACTTATAGAGCAAAATAGGCCTCAAAATCTCCTTTGTCAACGGTTGTTCTTCCTACAAATATGGTAATGAAACGTGATACGTTAAACAACTCTACTGATTGCAATTTAAAGGTAATGCACATAAATGATGTCATCAGAATCAGTACGTATGACCATGCCTACGCAGCAAAAATACCTGTTCTCAAAAACCGCTTGAACTTTTTTGGTTACCTGATATTTTTAGATAATATTACTCCAATGTATATAGGGATGGTTGTTTTCCTGTTAAATATTTTTTTTCATTAGTTTTGAATATCCATGTTTAAGACTTCATTTGGAAAGTTGAAATCAATATATTTTGTAGTTTCTAATTTGTCTCATTGCTGGTTTGTATTCATACATTATAAGAAATCAGCACTTAAAAAAAAAAAAAAAAATCTCAATCTTTTTTTTTTTTTTTTTCCAGCTGCAGTCTGTCAAATACCAACTACCAGAACAGTTTTACAAGCAAATGTGGAAGATGTACAGCTTTGGTTGTGCTCAGCAATCGACAGAGATGGTGGAAGAATAAAAAGAGAATCAAATTGAGATTCAAGTTGATGATAACTTCTTTAATATACCATTGATTATGCAAATAAAAAAAGTTAATTCAAAAAGTTTTTTCATTATAATGTAGTAACTTTCCAAAGCTCCATATTAAAATTGATATAAACTTTCAAAACTGATTTTTAAGTATGAATGAATGAGTTAGGGTAAAGGATAAAAAAAAAAAAGTCATACCGTATTTACTCGTGTATAGGGCACAATTTTTCCAAAAAAATAGGGCAAAACTCCTAGGTGCGCCTTGTACATGGAATATTTTTTACTGTTGGATGCAGTCGAACGATGTACATATGAAACAAGAAAGTATTCAAATAATATATCAAAACTCAGAAAATGTTACTTAATTGAAGTATTACTGCATATTTATTTCATTCCTTGCAGATTTTATACAACAGAGCTAATGACATTATTTGCAAATTAATTAGCAATTCTCTTTACCGTCACTCATTCCTATTTCCCATCATTTATGGTGCGTCTTATATACGAGATTTTAAGAAATCGCCATTTTTACATGTAGAGTTCGCGTCTTATACCCGAGTAAATATGGTATTTATATTTAAGCGGAAGATAATATTGCCAGTGTTAAAGATTAATGCATTTTTGTTCATAATCTCTGTTTTATTCAAAACATGTGTCCTAAGACTATTAATGCACAGTCTCTAATATACATTTTTTAGAAATAGTTGACATGTTTCCATACTCATTGATTTTTATAGAAACATATTTTTTCATAACCGAACATTGATTATGTGAAAAGTTATGTAATTTTCTATGAAACATAGATAAATATATCTATACTTAATATAAAGCTAATTATAATGCAAACTTGTTTGAAAAAAATGGAAATCATCAATAGATTAGAATATTATGTGCCGCTATTAGATTTTTTCAATTTTCATTTAATTGAATTTCAAAAAGATTACTCACTTTATTTTGATTTAGAGTAATGTCATGCTTTAGGTTCAAAGACCCTTATATAGGTAGTATCTCTATGAAAGAATATGATGAAATATGAATAATTAAAAATGACAAAACAAGCCAGCCAAAAAAAAAATTAAAATAAAAAAAACTTTCCAAAATTTTTAAAAGATAAAAAATTGAAACCTGCACAACAAATTGCTTTTGTAACAGCATAAATGATACAGCAACACTGACTAAAAATAAATAAATGTTTAATGTGTATAAATTCATATGTAAATATAAGCATCTATAACTTTTATTAATATATTATTATAGCTTAGCTTAATTACCTATCATATACGAGTAAAAGTTCCTTTAAATTCGTTTTAATTGTATTTAAGTTTGAATTTTTTTTTTAATGTTGTGAATTGTAATCAGGAAATTTTTGATCTTCAAAGAGAATGAACTCTATTAACAGATATAAAAATGGATTGCATGAAGACCTATATTTACAAGTAATACAAAATAAAAATAGTTTTTTGGATAATTTAATTTCTTTTATATTTATGCCAGTGGTAATTATATCCACATACTATATATCAAATCTGTCCCAATTAAAGCAAAACTAATGTTCAGGGAGGATTGATTTGCACCCTAGAGAGCTCTAGGCATTAGTGTAAAAAGTATTTTCAAGGAAGCCAAACAAAAATTCCAAGGAAATTTTTTGGAAAAATAAATATTTTATTAAATGAATGTTAATTTAGGCTTCCACAGAATTTTAGTTATAAGTAAAATATTGAATCTCAGTAGTTTTAAAATGCAAATATTATTTTGGAGCTGCCAAAATAGTTTTCTTTTATCTGCATCCCAGATGCTCTGCTGCAAATCAATCCCTGAATAATAATGCTGTCCCAGCAAGCAGTAATAGCTGGTCATGGGAATAATTATGGTAGTAATGTGCTGGTCCAGCAAAGTGTAAAATCGCTGTAGAGGATATTACTGTTTGAAAACAGCTGGTACAGCTAAAGTCCTGCAGCATAAACATTGGATGATGGCCTGCTGCTTTATCAACACTGCTGGGTGGATGTCTGCTTGTAGTAAAAACAAATCTGACTGATGGTTTACTCCTGTATAAACATTGCAGGATATGTGATGGTGCTCGATTAAAAGTGCTGACCCAGCAAAGAACCAGCAATAGGTTAGAAGCGAATACTGATTAAAAACCGCTGGTACAGCAAAGGTCCAGCAGCACATATACTGTATGATAATCTACCGCTTTATAAACACTGTAGGGTAGTTGTCGGTTCATAGTAACAAATAAGCAGTCTAACGGTGTACCACTGTATAAACACTGTAGGATATGTGATGGTGCTGGATTAAAAGTGCTGGGCCAGCAAAGGAATTGCTGTAGGATAGGTGCTAGCACTGCAGGAAAACTGATGGATTGAAGTAATGTAATGGCATACCAATGCTGGCTTGCTGTTGGCCATCACTGATGGGCCACCTGCATTTTGTACGGACATTTTAGTACAGGTTTAAGTAATGGCACCATTGCACTTTACTGCTGATGGCACTGCTGGCTGCCATCATTTTTCTAGCTGATGGCCCACCGTTTCTTTCTTTGCTTGGAAAATACTGAAAATACAAACAATATATAAACTTATTTCTAGTTGTCTGATGTCTTCTTAAATTAAGGGACTTGGGATTATACACTGATAAAGAGATCTTTTTTTTTTATCCATTAGGAAAGATTGCGTAATGTGCAAAAAATGTGTTCAATGATAATTGTAGCCCTCATTTTTAAAAAGTAAACTCCACAATTTAAAGAAATGATACGTTACTTAAAAAATGTGATCAAGAAATTCACTTTAAAGAGAAAGATAATAATATATAAGAAGGATAGTTCTATTAAAATTACAAAGAAATTACCAAGAGGTTTAAAAAAATTACAGAAAAATATGCACACAATTCCACACTTTGATAAAGGCAATTACTTTTTATTCGCAAAGTACCGATAATTAACCTAATCAAAGATTATAATACTCGCCAAATTTATTTTTTTAAAACACATTAGTAGAATAATAATATTCATCTTGAGTGCTTTAATATAAATACATTACAAACTAGTACATTCGACATATCTACTTGGAAATTTTCAAAGTTCGAATATTTTTAATAATTAATCATCGCAGTTTTCGAAAGCGAACATCCTCATATTAAAAAGTTCCTGTAATGTTTAATCCAACATGCAGTAGATAAAAGAATTCCTCGAGAAGAACATAAAATTTATCCTGCGGGAATCTGAACAAGCACTTACTTGCATTCAGTTAATGACAACATATCTATAAAAAGGTCCTATGAAGTCTCATTTCTACATATAAATGTGCGGAAATTTGATTCACCTAGAATCGTATGTCATTTGATCCCAACATCTTTGAAATATTTTCATATATGTTTCAGTTTTGTTTTAAATCCATCAGAAATTAATAAATATTACATCATAATTTCCACAAAAGTTATTTATTAGTTTATATTTAGGTTTTTATACTTATTTCTCATTTTATTATGTTGAATTTAGTTATTGCGAGATACCTCAGGAATCAAACTATATTTTATGTAAATTATTTGAGTTTTAAATAGTACTAGTTTTATATATATATCAATGTAATATCAGGTGCAGTAATTGTTAGTAAAGCAAAGATATGTTTCGAAGTGTTTTTGGATATGTATTTAGTTAATATTGAAGTTGTTTATTTATCCTATAAAATTTGATTACAGTTATAATTCATATTTTAATTAATTAATAGTTTCATTTGAATACTTTATAACAATTGAAATTTTCTTAAACTTATCAAAATTTGATTAAAGACTTATTGGATTAAAGTCAGATAAATCGATATTACATTTTTCATTAAAATATATAAAAAATTTCTTTTTCATAATATTGCAAATATTAATAATAAAAAGAAAAAGAAAGAAATTTAAAGAAAATTCTAGGAAATATTTCGAAAAATAAGAAATTTCATAAAAAATACCAATCAAGCATTTTGATCATGAACAAATTAATTTTTATTCATACACTGTATATAATTAGCAAGATGTAAGATTATGTTAGACTTGCAAAATGCAAATGTTTTTCATATTACATTTTTCTCAAAATCATTTGCACAATGGAGGTAATTTTGTTGAGTGTTTTAAAAAACATAATATACAAAATAGTTTCTTCAACATATTAAATTAGAAAATTTTAAAGTTAGGATATTTTTAATGATTAATCATCCCAGTTTTCGGAAGCGAACATACTCGCTTTGCAAATCATTAAATAGCTTTTGTACTTTCTAACCCAACATCAGTAGATGCAGAATCCTCCCTCCCTTCCGCCCCCGAGAAGTATCATTTTTATTCTGTGGGAATATTAAACTATACTAACCTTAACTTTTACACGCACTTACTTTTATTACTTTAATGACAAGTTCCTTCTAAAAATGTCCTGCAAAGTCCCATTTGTATGTATGAGGGTGCAATGAAATTTGACTCACCTAGAATCATATGTCATTTACACAGAACATATTTGAAATTTGTTATTATCTGTTTCAGATTTTGTTTCACTTCCATTAGAAAGTTATAAAGGTTAGATAGCAGTTTAACCGAAAATGTATTATTTTATAGTTTACTTGCATGGTCGAACGGATATTTAATTCCATTATGTTGAATTTAGATCTTGCGATATACCTCAAAAATAGAACTACATTTTATGAAAAATGTTTGAGTTTCAAATTAAATACCGTATTTACTCGTGTATAAGGCGCACTTTTTTTCAAAAAATTAGAGCAAAACTCCTAGGTGCGCCTTATTCACGGAATATTTTTTTTCTGTTGGAAGCACTCGAATTATATATATATGAAACAAGAAATTATTCAAAAAAGATATTAAAACTCGGAAAATGTTACTTAATTGAAATATTACTGCATATTTATTTCACTCCTTGCAGTTTTTTATACAACAGAGCTAGTGACATTATCTAATTGCTAATTAGCAATTCTCTTTACCGTCACTCCTATTTCTCGTCATTTTCTTACATTCCGAAGTCTAAAAATGTATTTTCGTCTTGTTTTCTGGTGTGGTGTAATGTTTTTTTCGACTTTTTTTACTGAAATTCATTTGGTCATTCTTCATTAGCGTATAAAATTTATGGTGCGCGTTATACACGAGATTTTAAGAAATCGCAATTTTTACTCTTAAAGTAGGGGTGCACCTAATACACGCGCGCGTCTTATACACGAGTAAATACGGTAGTACTTGTTTTACATACATTTCAGTGTAATATCCGATGCGGTAATTATCCTGTAAAATTTTTATTGCAATTTTAATTACTTTTTCAATCATATAATATTTTAATCTTAAAAGTTTATAAAATTAAAAATTTTGTGAAACTTATCAAAACGTGATTAATTACTTATTGGATTAAAATTAGGTATATCGGTATTATGTATTTCATTACAATTTCATAAAATCAAAAACATTAAGTATTTTTAGGAAAATATTAAGTAAGCATTTTGATAATAACAAATTAATTTTTATTCAGGCACTGCATATAGTTAACAATATGTAAGATTTTTTTTCAGAAATCACTTGCAGAATAAAGGTAATTTTGTTGAGTGTTTTAATACCTGTACTTAACCAAATTCTATTCTCAACATATTTAATTTAAAATTTTCAAAGTTAGGATATTTTTAGTGAATAATCATCCCAGTGTTCGAAAGCGAACATCCTCGCCTAGTAAATCACTAAATAGCTTTTGCAATTTCTAACCCAACGTCAGTAGATTCCAGAATTCACCGCGAGATATATCAAATTTATCGTGTGGGAATATTAAACTGCAAGAACTTTAACTTCTACACGCACTTACTTTTATTGCTTCGATGACTACTTCCCTCTAAAAATGTTCTGCGAAGTCCGACTTCTATGAATGAGTGTGCGTGAAATTGACTCAACTCGAATCATATATTATTGCATATTATTATCATATTTGAAATATTTTATTATCTGTTTCATTACCTGTTTTTTTGTTTTACATTCATTACAAAGTTATAAACGTTATATCGCATTTTGAGCAAAAATGTATGTAATAGTTTAAATGTTATGCTTGAACTCATATGTATTTTTATTATGCTAAACTTGAATCTAAGTTTTAAAGTAAAAGTTTTAGTTTTTCAGGATATTTTTAAATTTAAGCTATATTTAAGTCAAAAAAATATGTTTAAACATAACAAGAAAGAAAAGAAATCATGCTTCAAGCATAGATTATGAAGTACTTTCCAACACAATCAGAAAAATGTAACAAAACTGCACAGTTAAAATAAATAAATAAATATTACGTTCTATTTCGTCACATGGAAATGTATAGGGCATTTCATAATCCAATTTGAAGTGTTCAAATCTGCAGTAAGAAAATTATCCGACTTTAAAAACAATAATAAAAGAAGGCGCATTACTTCAACATAAAACCTCACTAGGAAATCCATTGTAAATAGGAAGAAAATATTAAAGGAGAAAGATATATCGATAAAAATTATAAAGAAATTAGCAAGAAGTCGCAAAAAAATTTACACGCAAAAATGTCATACACGCAATTTCCAATTTTGATAACGAAACTTACTTTTTATTCAGAAAGTACACATAACAAACTATATCAAATATTATAATACTCACAAATTCGAAAAATAAGAAAAAAAAGAGCATTGTGTTTTCTGAAAACACTAGTAGAACAAAATTAATTTTCTTGAGTATTTTAAAATATGTACATTGCATTCAACATATTTACTTTAAAAATTTCGAAGATGGAATATTTTTAATGATAAATTATTCCAGTTTTCAAAAGCGAATGCTCTCACTTTGCAAATCATTAAACCATTTTTGTAATATCTAATGAACATGCAGTATATACCAGCATTTAGAACTGTGTGAAATATATCCTGCGGGGATATTAAACTATACGAATCTTATGTTTTACACCCACTTACTTTTATTGCGTTAATGACAACTTATCTATAAAAATGCCCTGTGAAGTTTCATTTATAGATATGAGTGTGCATGAAATTTGATTCACAAATGAACGTATGTCATTTGAAACCAAATTATTTAAAAAAAAATTATATATGTTTAAGTTTTTGTTTGATATCCCTCAGAAATGAATAAACATTTCATCATAATTTATGCAAAAGTGTTTATTAGTTTATATTTAAGTGTTTATTCTTATTTCTCATTTTACTATGTATCTTGAGGAAAACCTCAGAAATCCAACTATATTTTATGTCAAATGCTCGAGATTGAAATTATATAGTATTTCTTTTACATATTTTTCAATGTACTATCAGATGCAGTAATTGGTAGTACAGCCCAACTATGCTTGAATTTGTTATTGGATATGTGTTTATGTGATATTAAAGGCGGTTCCTTACCACGTAAAATTTGATCAATGTTTTATTTGTTTCTATAAAAAAAAAATAATTTCTACTTGTTGCGGGTGTGACATAAAAAGGACATGCATTCTCACATTTCAGTACAAAAAGGTAAAACTCTGTGAATTATGACAACTGAGTGAATTAATTTTTTTATATGTTAGGCAGTAATACTTAAATAATTTTTCTATGAAAAAATGAAATTACTTACTCAGTTCTTGCTTCTCTAGAAAATATTCAAAGTTTTTGTTGCGGGTGTGACGCCCTGTTGCGGGTGTGACTTGTACAGCCAATAAAATAAAGACATACACACATATTAACAAAGGAGATTTTTTTAATGAACCAATTAATCAATATTGTAATTATAATATGAAAGGGGGAAAATTTTAAACTAATTTCATTTCTAATCTTGAATTAATTATTTCTGGTGGTGGCAGCTTTTTTACAATTATGTTCTTTTTTTCCCAAGATATATCTGCCTGACCGGGCCAAATATACACATTTTCTGAAATTTTTTTAAGGCATTCTAATTCAATATCCTCCCCATCCATTTGTTTTATTTGTTCAACAAAGTTTTCACTGCTTTTTTTTTATGTGGAAAACAAAATAACTTCCATAAAATCTCCCACTGCATTTTCATTATTACATATTATATCCTTGTCAAAATAAGGCAATAAACAAATTCTTTTGGATAACTTTCTGACGTTACTGCTACATTTGCATGGTATTTGCAAACACAAGTATTGTGAGGAATCTTTGATGAAGGAAATACATGATCAGGACGAAGGTCAAAATATTTTGTCCGACCAATTTTTATATAAGGATACTCTTCTTTAAACAAACTAAAGCACTCATCGATAGTCATTGTTAGATGTCGTTTCATCTTCATTGTTGTTTCTCTATTAATTGTAACTTCTATGCAATCTTTTTTGTTTGGTGATTCTCTGCTAATACCATCTCTGTTAAAAAAAATCAATGACTACTGAGTAATCATTGAAAACTTGACAATTTTTTTCCTTAGGTGGAAGTATGTTTTCCTCATTTGCTAATTTTTTTACAACAGCAAGTCTTTTTCTTGGACTTAAAGGAAGACTTATTTTAGCTCGATGAATAGCTTTGCCTAGGGTTTGTGCACTTCGGTAGCTTCCTACAGATTCTGTTACACTTACAGTTGGAGATTGTGTGGCACTTTTTGCTGCAGATTTTCTCTTTTCTCTGCTCCTTCTTTGCCCCTCATTCTGCTTTTGTCGTTATAATTGCTTTTCTTTCTTGGCTGCTGATGTGTTTTTTTAATACATTCTTCTTCTTTTCCCTCCTTGTTTTGTCTCTTTGCTTCTCTTTTTCCAGGTATTCTGCATACTTTAGAGGGTATTCTTTCATCTTTTTCCGATGATTTCAAAATCGTTCTGTACTATTCATTCTTCTGCAAAAGAGAAGAAATTAATGTTTAAATTGACTAAATATAGAGCTTCAACTCCTAAAATACATGTTTAAAATTTTTTTTATTAATATTTATTACTGAAATCCTTCAAAATTATTAGTTTTACATAAAGTTATTTATATTAAGGGGTCAGGTACCTTTGATCGATGAAAATAGAAGCAAAATTTGCGTACAGTATTGATCTCAATATCTTTAAATCTATCGCTTTTAAAAACTTCAAATTTTTAACACATATTTAAATAATCTTCCTGTAACTGTTACAGGTCATAGAATATTTTTATGCCTTCACCATAAAATAAAATTGAAAAATTATAAAAGGTCTTTTTTTCTCGCAGAAAAATCATACATAGTCTTGCGCGCAGCTTAACATGCATAAAAAATATCATAAAGACCTAAAACCAATTTATATATAAAGAAAAATAGTCAATAATCAAAATGACGAACCCCAGTTACTTTAAATTCTGTCTTTGTATAAAAAATACATAAAAATATGAAAAATAACGAAATTTAGCACTTTTTTTGTAAATAATAATTCATAACTTGAAAAATTCATACACAAAAGTAATAGTAGTTCGCCATTTTAAGCATTTATAAGTTATGTAACTTCTGTAAAAATTTCATTAAATTCTACCCAACCATTTTCGAGCAATCATGCGCGCAAGGTGAAAAAATAGCATTTTGAGAAAATCCAATTTAAAGATAAAATTTCTTTTTAAAACCTATTATGCAAAATATCTTTAGATATTTAAGTATACTTATATTTATTTACTTACCTAATTATATAAAAACATAAATTCAATAAGTTTCATTATAAAAAAATAGTAAATAGTGTGCTATAAAACATGAAAAATGAATATAAATACACAAATAACATATACTGATACAACATTTTTCTGTATATTTATTTATTATTTACAAAATTTTTACATGAAACTGGTAATACTTCATCATTTTCAACATTTATATGCTATGTAAGAGATGTTAATTTTTTATGACATTTTAGACAACCATTTCGGAGAAATCATGCGCGCAGTTGAATCGTAAACGTAAAAACGAAAATAATTTTTCGTCATATCGTTCTTCTAAGTAACCATTCATTATCTAATAAATCATTACATGAAACTGATAACAATTCATCATTTTCAACATTTGAATGTTTTGTAAGAGCTGTTAATTTTTTGTAAAATTTTAGCCAACAATTTCGGAGAAAACATGCGCGCTATTGAATCGTAAACGTAAAAACGAAAATAATTTTTCCACATATCATTCTTCTAAATAACCATTAATTATTTAATAAATCCTTACATTACACTGATAATACTTCGTCATTTTCAACATTTGAATGTTTTGTAAGAGCTGTTATTTTTTTATAAAATTTTAGCCAACAATTTCGGAGAAAACATGCGCGCTATTGAATCGTAAACGTAAAAACGAAAATAATTTTTCCACATATCATTCTTCTAAATAACCATTAATTATTTAATAAATCCTTACATTACACTGATAATACTTCGTCATTTTCAACATTTGAATGTTTTGTAAGAGCTGTTAATTTTTTATAAAATTTTAGCCAACAATTTCGGAGAAAACATGCGCGCTATTGAATCGTAAACGTAAAAACGAAAATAATTTTTCCACATATCATTCTTCTAAATAACCATTAATTATTTAATAAATCCTTACATTACACTGATAATACTTCGTCATTTTCAACATTTGAATGTTTTGTAAGAACTGTTAATTTTTTATAAAATTTTAGCCAACAATTTCGGAGAAAATTTGTGCGCTATTGAATCGTAAACGTAAAAACGAAAATAAATTTTCCTCATATTATTCTTCTAAATAACCATTATTTAATAAATCCTTACATGACACTGATAATACTTCGTCATTTTCAACATTTGAATGTTTTGTAAGAGCTATTAAATTTTTATAACATTTTAGCCAACCATTTCTGAGAAATCATGCGCGCTTTTGAATCGTAAACGTAAAAACGAAAATTATTTTTGTGAAAATTCAATTGAAAGAAAAGATTGACTTAGGAACATATTATGAAACATAATTTTTAAATATTGCAGTAATTTATATAATTATTTACTTATCTTACTATTTATACACATGAATTTAATAAATATTTAAAAATAATAAATATTGTGCACTAAATCAAGAAAAATAAAAGTAGAAATAAAAATAAAATTTACCTTTACAAGGGCAATACTGCATCATCTGTTTACTTAGATTATTAGGTTGATAAACTTTTTGTAGAATGTAGAAATTGATTTACACATAATAAATAAAAAATAACAGATGATCTTTTAATTATATGGGCACTTGTCGCATCATTTTTCATCATACTGCCAATAAATTAGAAGACTTGTGAAACAAAAATCTATAAATTCATGCTGATGTTTTCAATTGCATGAAATAAATAAACCTTTTAGAAATCTGAACACTAATTTACATACATATACTTTGATAGCTATCATCTCATGGGATAACAGATGGAAAAAAACATTGCTCATAGATTTTGACAAAACTTAACACATTTAAAAAGCACCGGCACTGTAAATTTCACCTTCCTCCAAGAGAAATTTTTCTTTCTGAGCAATTTCTTTCATTCGCTTACTTTTTCTTGCTTCTTTTGTGGTTTGGAGAAAGCGTAAATTAGAAGTTGCAATCCTTTAGTCGTCTAACTCTTTCAAATACTCTTTCATATTCGAACCATACTGCTTAGCTCCATTTTTCCAGCAGATCCATCGTGGTTATTGAGTCAATCGTTTTAATGGGTTTTTTTCCATGAATTATATTCATGCGTCCCTTTTTTTAGTTTCCATGCATCACGACTTGCAAAATGAGGAAAGGACTTCAGTATCAATAACTTTGCCGCTTTTGTCACCGATGACAGTGCACACACCTATTCGTGAAGTGTGACCCCTAGTTTTCCATGTACCACTGATGTTTAAGTATGAAGAATCAGTCAGAGTTACTTTTTCCGAAGCTGCAGATATCATAGATTTTTCTGCGACAGATGCGAAGCATTTCTGTAGCACCTTTATCGCAGCATTGTAAGATTTTTTTGGAAACCGGTTGAGGCAGATTCGTGATTCCACAAAACAGTTTCATTGCTGCATACCCCAGTCCAATTGATCTAATGGCATAAATATATAGTTAATTTCTGAAATTTTGTTATTTTCGCCGTTCTTCTTAGAATTCTTAAATTTAATAACTTCAGCATTATTTTCACATAAAATCGAAATTTTAGATGATAAGCCACATTCAATTTCTTCTGTTATACTTACTTCACCACCACAAGCTTTACAGCATAAAAACTTTTCCAGAATGAAAAACATGTGACTGACATCCATAATACGATATCCATCAAAACTAGAATTATATTCAAACTCCTTGTTTACAGAAAGTTTTCTCTGTGAAGCACTGTTATTCAGTGAATCACTTTCACTTTTCGTCAGCTTTTTAGTATGTATATTGCCAGTAAATTTCCTTTTTTTCGGTCGTATCCCAGAAGCCCTTTTAGGTGTGTTTTCGCTAAGAACTTCACTCATTGTTGCAGAAGATTATTAACGAAATAAATAAAATTAATTTAAAGCTAAAATAAAACTTATCCGCAAAAAAATTACTATAAAAACAATCAAAAATTTAGAATCGAAAGAGTAAACAACACAACGTGCATAGATTTATCGCTAAATCGAGCTAAATAGCTTGGTATCTAAAGCTGAAGTAGCAGTTGCTAATTTCTGCTTGATTTCCTGAAAGGAAAGGAAAAATAAATAACCACAGAGTAAAGAAAAATAAGAGTAGAAATCCTTGAATCTTATCAGCTACGGCCAGCGCCAGCTGCGTGAAAAATGTAAACAAACAGTCTAGCCCTTTAAATATCGCTGTTTCATGAAAAGAGGCTTACTATTTTGCACATAACTTCGTTTCTAATGAGAATTTTTTTATGGGGTTTGTTTTAATATGCATCTAAAAGATTATACTTTCATATAAAGCAATAAAAAAAAATTGAAATTTTGACCATTTGAAAGGTACCTGACCCCTTAAATTTTGGTTCATTTCTCATTTTAAACTGACTATAAACGTTTTATACTAACTTAATAAACATTTTAATAACAGTTTCTATTATTCTTACTTCTACTTTTTTTATTTAATTTGAATTAAAAGAGAAAAAAAGACATTCCTTTAATATTGCTTTACTTGTTTTAAAAAATTAATATATATATATATATATATATATATTATAATACCTCCAGTCGGCTTGTGTGGTAGCGGGTCGAAAAAATAGCGGCAAGAGGCTGGATCAGATTTCACTAGAATTTATTTAGTTCATTACAAGGAAATCCATACCACTTATAACAAAATAAAAGATGGGTTCTCCACAACAGATAGAAAAGATTGTTCGTACTGAATTGAAATGGCTTTACCGCCACTCGTTAATATAATAACAGATTATCCGGAGTTGTTCTCCACAAGGTCTTTACCATAGGCATCAACCTGCCTATTCATTCTCCTCCAAGAGTAAACCTCTGGTCACTACTCTCTCTGAGTACGAAGGCCAACTCCCCCGTATCTAACGCTCCGCATCTGAACAGCAGAAGAAGTCCCTTAGAGCATCCCCTCGCTCTATTTATCCAGTTTTCCCTCATCCATCATTCCTTGGGATGACCCGCCTCCTCATTCTTGCACAGCGGTCGCCTTAGAGAAATATCTTTCTCTTATTTGTGGAAATCATCGCCAGGCGGTCTCTCTCAACACTTCAAAGGCTCAACTTCCGTGGGGTCTAAAATCAGCGGAACGACCTTGTGCATTAATCGAAGAGTTCACTTAAGTGCTTTATTGAAATCGGCTGACTTTCTTATGTCTACTTTGAGAGTGGAGAAAGATGTATTTCTCCTTCTGAGAATTCTCCGGGATTCCCGTCGTGGGGGGTAATTTTGGAAGCGTGGGAACGAAATTCATCACAATATATATATATATATATATATATATATATATATATATATATATATATATATATATATTAGGTAAATGCTATCAAATAATAATAATAATAATAATAATAATAAATAACAAATTAAAAAAAAATGCTAAAATATGGTTTTGGATTTTTTTAAAATTTCTATAAAAATCTTACCCTTTTAAATTAATTTCTTAATCATATATAAACTCATATATATATATATATATCACTAACAAAATTATTTTCCTGTAGAGGCAACAATTATATCAATTAAAAAATTATATCAATCAACTGCACACAATATCACATGCTCTAATTATTCCAATTATTATTTTTTTTAACTGGGGTTCACACAACTAAATAGAAGGGTATAGTTAGTGCTGCCATCTACATGTTATCCAGCATATTAGTGTTAGATAAATTTACATATAATTTGTTCAAATATACATTTGTATTCAATTTTAAAAGAGGTTGCGGGTGTGAGTTTAATTAAATGTCACACCCGCAACAGGAACATGTCACGCCCGCAACGCTCAATAATTGTAATTAAAATATTAATTATTTTTTTGTGTGTGTCTGTAATTCAAAGTATCTTAATAAACTATTTTTGAATATAAAGTTTCATAACTTTAAATCAAAAATATTTTTCTGTAGAGATACAAATGTAACTTTTTGTTGCGGGTGTGACACAATATATATTCGAACTAATTAAGTTATTAAGAGTAATTAAGAGTAATTAAATATGCTCACCTTTTATAATGAAGATTAGTGAACACTTCTCTGCAGACAAAAACTCTCAATAATAGCTGTCAGATCATATATATCCAAGTTTGAAGATTTTCAGAATGTTTGTTCAGCTGTACGAAACCATGAAATGTAACGATTTTTGTCGCAGTCTATTTTACAAAGTCATAGGGTCACTTAATTAATTAAAATAAGTATGTTAATGACAAAAAATTTATTCTTTTTTGATAAAATATGATATAGTACACTTTTAACAGTTAATATGCAAAATTTCAATCATATTTAAAGAAATTTAAATTTTCATCCTCATGTCTTCTTTTTTGTGGATTGGGCGGGATCATTAAATTCCCCTAATAATACTCTTCAATAAAATAAAGGTAAATTTTGTGCTCGATACTTTAGGTTTTTGTGTTATCTGGTCTTGTACTATTATCTAAATGTAATTAATGACTTATCGGATCCAAGTTAGATACATCTTGTTATATATATCGTTAAAATTTATAAAAGATTTGTTTTTTCGTTATGTTCCGAAAAACGTAATAAAAGAAAGAAACTTAAAAAAATCTAAAAAATAAACAAATAAGTAAATAAATAATAAAAGTTTTTAAAATATATCAATCAAGAGTTTTGATAATGAAATAATTAATTTTGATTCAGTAACTACACATATAAAAATATATGCAAGATTATGTTATTTGTGAATCCTAAAATATATTTTTTTAGACTAATTTTTTCTTTAATCACTTGCAGAATACAGGTAATTTTGTTGAGTATTTTAATAAACATATGTAACAAAATTGTCGTATCAACATATTTCATTTAAAAAATTCAAAGTCAGGATAATTTTAATGATTAATCATCCCAGTTTTCTAATCATCCCAGAAAGCGAACATCCTCGCCTAGCAAATCACTAAACAGCTTTTGTAATTTCTAACCCAACGTCAGTAGATTCCAGAATTCCGCGAAATTTATCCTGTGGGAAACTTCACGAACGTTGACTTTTACAAACACTTACTTTTATTGCTTTAATGACAACTTCCCTCTAAAAATATCCTGCGAAGTCCCATTTCTATGAATGAGTGTGCGTGAAATTTGATTCACTTAGAATCATATGTCATTTGCACCTAACATGTTTGAAATGCTTTATTGTCTGTTTCAATTTTTCTTTTATATCCATTTGATAGTTATAAGCGTTATATCTCAGTATATGCAACAATGTACTATTTAATAGTTTACATGTAACATTTAATTTTTTTGTATTTTTATCTAGTTGAACTTGAATCTAAGTTTTAAAGTAAAAGTTTTAGTTTCGCGGAATACTGTATACAACAAACTGTATATAATTTTTATTTTAGTTTAAGCATGAAAAGTACCTGTTTTATATAAGAAAGTGATATTTGTAGGTGTACTTCTTTGATAAAAAAATTAAATTTTGCTGTAGGTCTTTTTTTTTTAACTGATATAAAAAAGACGTCAAAGCTGAGACTCAAGCACAGAACATTTTTCTTACATTGTCATTGCGCTACTGGTGCAGCTAATTGGTATGACAATTGGCACATAATGGCGTATTTGAACCAAAACTTCTAAAAATACAAAAGGTAAACTAGTCTTTGGGGGCCACCGTAATACTTACCCATCATATATATGCATATATAATATATAAAAATAATACATTTGATAACTATTTATAAAATGGATTGCAAATCCAAAGCAAAATTTAAACGTGTATTTTTATTTTTATTGTGCATAATAATGCTGTATTAATGAGTTGCTGATGAATCTCTTTCGAAAATTATACAACGCGCCTAACTATTCAAGTAGTACTGAATTGCGAAAAAGAAACATCTTTATAACTCCAAAAATATTAACCTTATTAACTAATAGTTTATTGCGTCGGATTAAGCGTCTCATTTCCAGATAAAATATATCTTTGAATGGAAATTTGAATGAAAATAGGGTCCTAAAAAATCGAAGAATGTGGAAAACAGGATTACAGATATCTCGACAACTAATACTTCGATCAGCTTCGTTCTTTATGCAAAATGTGTGTTATTTTATTGTTTTTTAAGATCATTCCTTAAAATAAGAAAATTCAATAAATTTTATATACCTTTCATCAGAACGATTTTTTCGGGAGTGCGAAAAAATAGTTCCGGATAATCGAGGTTACTGATATTGAATAGGCTTCGTCCCATTCTTGCATACTAAGTACCTACAAAATTTGAAGTCTCTATCTCAATTCGTTCGGGATACAGTTTTCGTTTACAGACAGACAGACGGACGGACGGCAATTTTTTTTCTAACGATATGTTTTTCGAAATCTCCAGTGTCGAAAACGTGTAAATCCATAAAAAATTTTTTTTCGATTTTCAAAACGATTGCAAGACTTACCCTATACTGCGTATGATGGGTAAGTAAAATAGCGGAACAACTAAAATAAGCGTATTTTTCAATAGTTGATCAACTGATGCATCGAATTATGTTCATCTTAGAAGCACGATTCATATCCGATGACTCTTAGCCTCAGTTAATTAGGAGGTTTTTTTAAAGGTATGCTGAATGTACCGTGAAGAAATTTGTCTATCTGCTTTCTGAAAACAGAAAAATGTCATGTGACGGGGAGTGGAAGGTTGAGAATAAGACACATGTATCCGATACACTTCTCTCTTTCAAGTTTTGAATAAATTCGTAAAGTTAAAATTGTGTGAGGTTTATGATTTATTTTTTATTTATTTTACTTCATTTTATTGTTGTCAATGGTTTTAAAACTTGTCAACTAGAGCCTCTATCTTTAAGATCTTAGCGAGGAAGTTAATGATCTTGAAATTTAAATAATCTAGTTGGTTTTAGCCTATTTTAGTTCCTTTGTTTGTGCAAGACAATACTAGTTTTCTTATCTTTTCTTAGATTCATTTCGTTCAGATTTTTGAATTCTTACTTTTCCGTGATATAAAATTTAGACAATAAAATCTGAAAACCTTACGAACACCTTTATATATATACATATATGTATACATACTAGTTGGCTTTAAAAATTAAGATAAAAGTAATTTTATTACGCTCTCCATTAACAAAATGAAAATAGAACTATAAATAAAAAATGCTTTAATTGTAAAATTATAAATTATTTCAATAAAACATTCTCATATAAATACATCTGCCGCTATTATTTACAATTAGATAGTTATATCGTTGTTGAAAAGAACTGCGTACATAGTTCTTCAGTAATATGAGAGGAGATTTTAAGATGCCGATCTTCGATTGTTGGTACTAAGATTTTATTGGTATTATACACGAAACCTTATTTACTCAATTCGATATAATATGTGAGCAGTTGAATGTGTGGAAATGAGGTTATCTCAAGGTCTTACTAATAGGTGAATTAGTGGTCTCATAGTCTTATCCAGAGATTTCGGGTCAAAATGAATCAGAAAATATAGTATCAAGAAGAACTGATCCACTTCGCCGATTTCTCAAGATGTTTTTTCTTGCTTTTTGAACTCAAAGGAGGAGGGATACTGGTATGCTTCAGCTCAATTCATATCATTGTAAATGAATTTACAGAACAATATTTACTAATACTTTATACAGTCATTTTTACTGTCAATAACCTTATAGATGATGACCAATTATGTATATCAGTCTGAATTAGAAACAGAAATGCCCGCAATGGAAAGAGAGCATTTTACATGCAACAATGGGCTTCTAATATCTCCACGGATGAGTCTCAGTTTGCTTTGGAATATGTTTCGGGAGGTATGCTGATTCCCTGATCTCGAGAAAACACAAAATCAGCACTACATATGGAAGTCTTTATACTTATTGCGTAAGTTAAATCATATTTGGGCAGGCATATTACTAGATGGTCGCACTGTACTGCATGTGTGGCCCATGGATAAACTCTCGCTTTTGTGAGAATCGAAATGTGATCCTTGCTCCGTATATTACATATTAAGCTGCTTTTATTGAAATTAATGGAGGATAGTGCGTGAGCTTACCAAGCAAAGTGTGTTGGTAAATATGTTTAGAATGTCGATGAATTTTCGGTCATTAATTCGATCGAGCAAATTTGGAACAACGTCGACAAACAAGTGGCTGATTTATGAATCCATTACAAGTCATAATCTCCAACACCTAAATCTTTCCCTGCACGATGTGCCACATCTAACCTGAAAACACTACAATTCTCATTATGTGCTATGAATTTAGCCAACACGATCACATCACTTTAACTTATAAAGAATCTTCCGCAGATTGGGATGTCCCTCAATTTGTCTATATCAGATGGTTGTTTTAAGCAAAAAATTCGAATTTGTTTTTTGGAAACAAACAACAACAAAAAAAAAAAACGATTAAGCTATTAAGGAAATTTTGATTTTGATTTTTTATTTTTTTTTTTGAATAATTAACAATATTCATTTATAGAAACTTTCGCAATGTTAAGCAGATAAAATTAATTAATGTAAGCCTATTATTTAATTTCAAAATATAGTATTACAATATTTTAAAATTCCAATTGTGTGCATAGGGTACACGCCATAAAAAATAAAATTTTAGCTGAAATTTGAATTTTTTTAAAAAAAATTTCCATTATTAGACCGACATATATATAGATTTCAAATAATTTTTTTATAAAGATAGAAAAAATCGTGCACTGATGGGTTAATTGACAGTATGGAAAGTAGATGACGCAAGTACATTACAAATTGCTCCGTAGACTTTTGAAAACCTTTTTGAGCAAATCTGCTTTTTTTTTCTTTTGTTGTTGTTAACAGTGGATTTTTAAAAATGCGCTGCAACTGTTTATTTGTAGATTTTTTTATGTCAAATTTATGTAAAATTGCATAAATACAATTTTTAACTATTTATTTTTAATTTCACGTTTTAAGGTTATTTTATTTTCAAATTATTTATAAAAGACTCAATTTAGGATAAGATTTTGAAGTCAAACATGCATAAATATATTGGAAAAATTATGTTTGGCAGTTATTGAAATTGGGAATTGAATTGCACTTTAAAATTAAATGACTGTACAGAATATCAACGCATTTTGTAAATTCTAATAATCTTTCCAAAATCCGTTGTTTAAAAAAGCATACAAAAGATATTAGAAATGAATATCTAAAGTCAATACAAAATTCAAAAAAATCTTATCCAATCGTCTTAAAAGACCATTCTTTTCTATTCCAAAGATAAATGTTTTTCCGCATCAATTTTTTGTAGTCTTAACACGTTGATGTAATCTTGATTTTTGTGCTTCTTTCCGCTAAAGCTTTAATTTCCTCTCAATAGTATTTCTCTGCTTGGGGTTGCAGAAATACAGAACAAGACAATTCCTTTTTGAAAATATTGGAATTAGATAATATTTCGGATAAATTCTAAAAATTCTGATAATTTCTGATGAAATTGTAAAAAAATATTGCATTGGAGATTTTTTAAAAATATACTAGTAACATAAACTGCGTTTTTTATATAAAAAACGAAAAGAAAATAATAACATAAACTAGAAAAGATATTTTAATCTTTTTGTTTCATTGATTTATGTATGAATTTGAAACAAACTTGTTTTTTTTTTCCATTTCATAATTAAAATATTTACAGAAAAATGTGTGTATAGATATATTTAAATGTATATAGATCTTTAATGATTATTATATCAATATTTTTATGTCATTTTATAATATGAAGATTTTGTAGTATAAATTATGAATTTTTTTATCTGTAAAAAGGAGAAGGAAATGACGGATCGCATCTCGGATAAATACCACAAACTCTCCTTGAGCATTCCATTATAATAAACTACATAGCAAACTAATTTCATGTAAAAGATATTTTCAAATGTCTTTTGCAAAGTGTCTCTGTTAAAAATGTACAAATGAATTATTTTAAAGATAAAACAAACAAACCGTGCCTGACAGCCTGATGTCGTCCTGACAGCGTGTCTTGAGCAATATTTTTAATCTTTGTAATGAAAAAAAAAAACATAAAAAGTATTGGAATAAAGTATTTATAGATGGTGCAGTGCAATATGCAGTAAATGTATGACTGTAATAGCTTAGAAAGTTTATTTTTCTAAGATATCAAAATATGGAGCTTTTACCAATAAGATTGATAAGGTTTTATTTTTTTGTTCGCATTCTATAAAAGCCTGAGTGTTAATGTGTTCGTATGTTCTACATGTACGTACGTATGTATTTATTTGCATATGTAACGCGATAACTCTTGATATAAATATCCGATATGATGCATATTTTGGATATAGGTTTTACGCTGATAAGGCAATTCCGTGTCTGATTTTGCCTGTTCACTTGTTCAGTAGAAAGGCAAAAAACACGGATTTAATCCGTCCCATAATTTAGATAGATGCTTTATTTATTAATTTATTTATTTTACAGAAATGTCCAATTAACTTTTAGTTTAGTATGTAAATTTATTCTGATACAGAACAATCTTGGTTAGCTTTTAGGGTTTTGCTCAAGTATAAAGACTAAGATGGCAGTAAGTCTTCCACAAATATGTTCGGGATGTAAGTTGGGGAGATCGTTTGTTTCATCGCCCCACCCAGGCACTAACCGTTTTTCATAGTCTGTAGTTTGTTTAATTTCTCTTTTAAATTCGCCCGGTTTCAGTTTCTCACTCTAAGAAATTTAGGCGCTCTTCGTAGCCGACTGTCAGCGACAGCGATTACGCACAAGAGAGTCTTACTTTTGCGGACTACTAATGCTCAAGATACGTAGTCGGATGTGAACATCTTATAAAATTCATCTATCTCATTCATGTCAATGCTTTCTAAAAGAAGGAAGCATAGTAGTGCCACTGGTTATGTAATTTATACCAGCATTTAATTAGTAACAATTTATGCATAGTTCAAAGTGAATCTGAAGTTTGGGGAAAATCCATACGATGTAGTTTTTGAGATAGAATCATTGCGAAAATCATAAAAGAACATTCTAAAACATGCTGTGTATGGAGATACTCAGCAACATTAATTTATATCAAGGACTAACTAAATCTGAAGTATGATAAAAAATCATTTATTAAATCATAGCAGCGTTACCTGTTGGGAGATTTAAATCAAAAAGTAGTCCGTACCATTCTTTATCAAAGAATAGTGAAATCTGAAGCTTTTTGAAAATCCTCTATCGGTTATAGAGATATAGCTAACGCAGAAATTATGAAAAAAAAACAACACAGCGTAGCTACGCAACTTGTAAGGTATATTAAACCAAAATGTAATCAGCTCCAGTTTCTAACAGGGTCTAACTGAATCTAAACTTTTATTTTCTTCCAAGTAATAGTTCTTGAATCAAAGCGCTCAAAAAATTACAGTACAATTAAAAGTCAAGTACAGAGACATATGCCCCTAGAACAATTTGTTAAAACATATATTTCGAGTTCTACAATCGAGTTCTAAAACGTGTAAATCCGTCAAAAATTGGAATTTGAAAATTTGCTTGTGTCCAACGTTTTCTTCTTTTAAAGATAGAAAAAGTAATAGACAGAATTTATAAAACGTTCGAATGTTTTCAAAAGAAAGTGAAATAGATTATTATGAAATTTTATTATAAAAAGAATTGTCTGAACCTGTTTTAAATACAGGATTATCTCTATGTCTTTTAATTTAAAGGATGTAATGCTTAAGAAAAATTATTTACTGAATGTTACAATCGTGTTTTCGATTTGGACAACGTTTTTAGATTTTTTTTTTTTACATTTTTATTTAGTTTCATCCGTATGGAACTGACACTTGTTAAGTACAATAATAACAAGACAGTAAATTTTGAAACTGCAGGTTTTTACTTTATATTTATTAGCTTGGGTAAATGTCCGTCCAAGGACGATGTACATAATTCTTAGTTTGCTTTAAAAATTTGAAATAAATGATAAAATATTAGCACAGATGTCCCAAACGCACTGGTGTTGATGTGGTTTCTATTTCACAATTTTGGTTAGAAAACATTTCCAAATCCCGTGTGCATGTTTAAATGTGAAAGTGAAGGGGTCTAATTAAAAGAATTGTTTGCGTCGGAATCAATGCACTGCATTTTATTACATTTAGAAAGCACAAATGTTCTAGAATCCCCAGTGTTTATGCGGCACCTGGGCACTCATTCTGGATGAAAATCTCAATTAAATACTCTGCACATGTTTTAATACGAATGCTAAAGCTTGCAATTAAAATCGTTACATTGTGTTTTATTACATTTAATTTTTTCCTCCTCCTTTTTTTGTTTCTTAAACAATCAATTTCTAAAATTATCAATTCTTACACCTTTATATCAGTTTTTATTGCAGTGAACATATGGTGGCCATAACACCGCGAAACTTTTATAAAATATTTTCCATATTCATTTGCATAGTTCTCGAGTAATAAACTGGCAGAATATAATAGATATTTTCAAGCACAAAATAAATACATAAAAAAGTTTTTTTTCAAATAATAAAATGTATTTTTATCGCTTCTAACTTTCTTTTAAGGAAAATAATTGATTATCCGTAATCAATATTTTGGGTAGATAAAATAAATTCTGATAACATAATCACGATACGACACTGAATGCTGACGTTGTTCTTTACTGTTCTTTTTTTACTCCTCAGCTTTGTTGTAAGTTAATGTAACATAAAAACATGTTTATGCATATGCAGTTTTCTTTATTATAAATATTGGAAAAATTTATATGTATCTTTTTCCTGTATTGTTTCTTGCTCAGTTCGTAATATTCATCTTACATTGTTTTTTTTTTTTTTTTTTTTAATCATTTTTTTTTTTCTTTTGAAACATTAATTTTTCATGTATGAAGTAAAAGAAAAGATTATTAACAAGGAATCTTTTTTTCCCAATCGCACAAACACACACACACACAAAAAGAAAAATGTTATCGTAAATAGCTTTTTGCTATTAAATTTAGCAAACACATTCAAAACAAAATCTATATTGTCTGTCTTTACATTTATGCCGCGAAATAAAATTCCTGTCACAGAATCTGTAAGAAAAAAGTATCTAGATGGAAACGGTATTGAAAACTATGCTAGGAAGAAAATGCGGCACAAATTGGTAGATCTCAGAAAATTAGCTAAATATAATGCATATTTTCAGCAAAAAAAAGTTTATTGTAGGGTTAAAATATCTTTTAAAGAATTTTCTATTAAACCAATTGATAATGTTTTATCTTACCTGTAACACGTTCTCACTTTTTGAAGCTGATCACTAATACTTCGGCAAATATTTTACTGCGTTCCAAAACTTATTACGTATGTTCGGTACATATTGTTCATTCGGTTCATATTGGTACTGTTAATTTAAAAAGCTACGCAGACATCCGAGGGATAAAATTTAACTCTAGAGGATATTAAACTACATAAACATTTTCCCAAAAGTGCAGTTATCTTCTTGCCTTTAATGACTGCTCGTATATGAAATTGCCTTGTAAAATACCGATTGAATGAAAGAATAAAAGTTTCATTGTTGCAAAATTTTGTGTGATTTTCCCATCACGGAACACAGGACATTATTATTCATAAATATTCCCAAGTTGAAACATTTATGGATTGTTCCTCTTGAATTGATTTTACTTATTCGCTTGGACGATTTATATTAAACAGAAGTTTCAGAATTTTGACTTTTCAAAATTTTGAAAATCCCGTCTTCAATTATTTTAACCAATCTAGAAGTTAATTAATAACATTTAACACTACCGTAAAACTTATACAGTGGTAAAACCTTTAGTTACATCACTTTAAAAATATTTCTTTATCTCATTCAAAATATTTTTGTAGCTGGAACTATATGTCTGTGACAAATGGTTTAAGAATTGGCCATTAGACAGTTTTGGAAATGGACGCCTTTTATAATACTTTAAGCACTTAGTGTACGCCTCTTTAAAGATTAGTTCAAATAATCCTTTTTCAATTACTGAAGAGTGGTTTAATTCATGAAATTTAAAGTTTCATAACTCGGTCAATTTTAATGTTAGATTAATGAAACTTTTTTGTATTCTTTGTTAGAGTGATGGAAAATTTTTACTAAATATCAGTTATAGGATCAAAGATTAGTATTAAAAAAAGTTTTCGTAATTTTTTAATAATTTTTTTGACCTAAATTGCTTAAAAACAATTTTTAACTATTTTTAAAACGTTTTTGAAATTGGAACTATATGTATATAACTAACGATTTCGAAATTAGCCATTCGCCACTTTTGAGAGTGGACACACTGTATATGAGACAGTATGACAAATACTTTATAATTAATTGCAAAGAAGGAACATTCAAAGGATATATAATTCTCGTCGCAAGATAATATTTGACGATTGAAGCATTATAGATGAAGCATCCATATGTACAAATAAGTAGTTTTCTTATCATTTATCTTAGGAATACATGCAATTTGGTATTCAAAAACACTTAAATTTTATTTTCGAAAATACTTAGTATTTGTAATTCTTTAATAGCTTTCGATTCATATAAAATTCTTTGCAAATGTATCAGTGCAAATGTAAAAACAATTAGATAAAAAATATCATGTATTTTAAAATATTTTGCTTAACTACACGCAAAACTCTAAAACTTCAGTTAAATATAAATCGTCTACTATATTTATATCGTCTAAATGATTTTAACAGGTTTATTATAGACATACTTATTTCAAATACAGATTTTTAAATTAAGAATATTCCTTTTCTTATTTGAATAACAAAAATAAAAACGTGTATTTCATGCATCTCCCAATTTCTAAATATACATGAGACATGATTAATTAAGACTTCATAATTAATTGCAAAAAACGTACATTCAAAGGTTACACTATTTTTGTACAGCAATATATTAGTTTCTGTTGAAAATGAAGTATCCTTATGCACAAACAAACAATTTTCTTGGCATTTATCTGAGGAATGCATGTGTAATCCAATTGATATCCAAAAACACTTCACTTTTATTTAACTTAAACATTTAGCATTTATAATCTTTTAATAGCATTCAATTTAAATCATTTTCTTTGCAAATAAATCCAGATAAAATCAATTCCAGAAAAGTATCTCTTGTATTTTAAAATAACTTGCTTGACTGAACGCAAAACTCTAAAACGTCTGTTAAATACAAATCGTGCAAACGCACTTTAAAAATCAATTCAGGAGGAACATCTGACAAATCCATAAACGTTTCAATTTGGAAGTATTAATATATATCAATGTTCTGTGTTTAGTAGTTCGAAAATACCACGAATTTCTGTAAGAATGAAAGTTTACCTCTTCTTCTATTAAATTGGCTTTTTACAAGGCAATTTTATAAAGAGTAATCATTAATGCAATGAAAATAAGTGCACATTTTGGAAAATGTTTATGTTGTTTAATATACTCTGGAGATAAATTTCATTCTTCGGATGCATGCGAAAACTTTTAAAATTACAGTGTTAATGAATTTTAGAATGCAGTAAAATGTTTTACGAAACATTAGTGATTAATTTTATAAAGTGCGATCGTGTTACAATTAATGTAAAATATTATCAATTGGTTAAACAGAAAATGTTTTAAAATATATTTTAACTCTACAATATACCTAACATATATATATGTTTATTGTAGTTTTCTCTTTTACTGCAAATAAATGTAATATCTATCTATATGTTATATATATATATATATATATATATATATATATATATATATATTAACACACACACAAACACATATACCAGGTGTCCCAAAAATGACTGATGGATTTTAAATTTCAATAAATTCCAAACGGTGACAGCTATTTAAAAATCTTTTACAGAACGGTTACGTATAATGTCAGGATATTTTTTTTTACCGTAATTTTTTATTTTGGTTCGAATTTCAAACAATAGGTTGCGCTGACGGCGATTAAAGGCCAGGTGATCAGTGCTGAGTAAAGCGTCAACTTCGCCTTCATTCACCGTCAGCGCCACCTATTGTTTGAAATTCGAATTAAAATAAAAAATTACGGTAAAAAACTCCTGACATTATACATAACCCTCCTGCAATTTTTTTTTAAATAGCTGTCCCCGTTTGCAAGTTATTGAATTTTAAAATCCATCAGGCATTTTTGGGACACCCGGTATATGTTTACTGTTTTAATTTCACTTTTACTGCAAAGAAACATAATATATATATATATATATATATATATATATATACACTGTTGTGCAAAATTTAAGGACGAGTCCTAAAATGGCTATTTTCAAGGGATTTTCAAGCGATAATTTTCACGGGAATATTCAAAATGAAGTAATATAATTCTAATAATTACTATCTCTGCATAACAGCTAGTCCATGTAACATCTGATTCAGGTCACACATGGACACAAGAATCACAGTCATAGCGGCAAAGCAAAATATAGAAAATTCCATACGTCGCTTTTATAGACTTAAATGACAACTATAGTGATTCCACTGACAGGTCATTTTGACTGCTGCTTTGTGGCGAATCACCATGTGACTTTAGAATGTCGTTTCATCGAGACTCTCGTGTGACCTCTCATCTGAATACTCAATTTCAATGTCATTGTGAACGTTGTATTATAATAAATTACCAAATAATGTCCCATTAAAGTCACATGGTGACTTTTCACCATTTTCACAGTGGTTACTTAACAGTAGGGTCTCTGTCATCATTTGACAAAGTCTTGTGACAGAAAGTCACCATGTGACTTTAATGTGACATTAGTTGCTGATTTATCAAAATGCAACGTTCGAAATGACTTTGAAATTGAGTCTCCAGATGAGTAGTCACACGAGAGTTTTAATGAAACGACAACGTAAAGTCACCTGGCGACTCAACACAAAGCATCAGTCTCAGTGACCTCTTAGTGGAGTCACAAATAGCAGTTATTTGAGATTCATAAAAGAGACGTGTGGAATTTCCTATTTTCTTTTTCGCCTTAGTGACTGCAACTCTTGTGACCATGTGTGACCTGAATGAGATGCTATTTGGACTCGCTATTATTCAGAGATAGTGATAATTCGAATTATAATACTGCTTTTGAATATTCCCGTGAAAATCAGCCCTTGCAAATCCCTTGAAAATGGGCATTTTGGGACTCGTCCCTAAATTTTGCACACCAGTGTATATACATATATATATATAGCTATCTATATCTATATCTATCTATCTATCTATATATATATATATATATATTATTGCAATGTTTTTTCGATTGCAATATTGTGAAAAGTAAGAAAAAAATTAGCTAAAAATATAGTTTCGTATTATTTTTCATCTACGGTTCAGTTTCAGTATCATTCTTATTTGACTAAAAGAAGAGAACGTAAAAAATAGAAAGGATGATTTCCAAGAAATATTAGTCGTCGTTTGAAAATAAAGTATCCATATACACAAACAAGTAGTTTTCCGGGCATTTATCTGAGCAACGCATGTATAATTGCAATTTGGTATTCAAAAACACTTCACTTTTATTTTCAATAAACATTTAGTATTTGTAATTTTCTAATATCATTTAATTCAAATCATTTTCTTTGCAAGTAAATCTATATATTTTCAATTAGACAAAAGTATCTCTTGTATTTTAAAATGGTTTGCTTGACTGAACTTAAAATTCTGAAACTTTTGTTAAATATAAACCGTCCAAGTGAATTTGAAAAATGAATTCAAGAGGAACAACTGAATAATCCATAAATATTACAATTTGAAAATAAATATATATCAGTATTCTGAGTTCAGTGGGTGGAATGTAACACGAAATTCTGCAAGAATGCAACATTACGTATTCGTCCATTAAATTGGCATTTTACATGACAATTTTATAAATAGCAGTCATTAATGCAAGGAAAATAAGTGCACATTTTGCAAAATGTTTATGTAGTTTAATATCATCTGGAGTTAAATTTTGTTCTTCGGATGCCTGAACAGCTTTTTAAATTCCCAGTACTAATGTGTGACAAATCTACTTAATGAGTTTTGGAACCCAGTAAAATGTTTTTCAAAACATTCGTGATCAATTTTATAAAGTGCGATCGTGCTACAATTGGGATAAAATATTATCAATCGGCTTATTAGAAAAATCTTTAAAAGATATTTACCTACAATGAAATTTTTTTACTGTAAATATATATAAGATATATGTATAAATTTGTTCTGTTTATTATTATTATTTTTATTATTATTATTAGGAACAATGCTATTTTTTTCCTTGAATATATAAGTAAAAAAGCAGTATGACAAATACTTCATAAATAATTGCAAAAATGAACATTCAAAAGTCACACTATTCGTTTATCAATCGTTGTTTGATGATGAAGTATTCATACACAAGCATAGTTTTCTTTGCATTTATCTTACAATTACATTTGTAATGGAATGCGTTTTTCAAAAACACTTAGCTTTTATTTTCGATAAACAATTAGAATTTTTAATTTTCTAATAGCTTTCAATTAAAATCATTATCTTTGCAAATAAATCTATATATTATCAATTTAAAATAGCTTGCTTGACTGAATGCAAAATTCTGAAACTTCTGTTAAATGGAAATCGTCCGAGCAAATTTGAAGAATCAATTAAAGAGGAACATCTGAATAATCTATAAATGTTTCAATTTGGAAATATTAATATAATCTGAGTTTTGTGCTCAGTGGTTGGAAAATAACACAAATTTCTGCAAGAATGAAACGTTAACTAGTCTTCCATTAAATTGGCATTTTACAAGGCAATTTTATAAAGAACAAACATTAGAGCTAAGAAGATAAGTGCACATTTTGAAAATGTTTCTATAGTTCAATATCCTCTGGAGATAAATTTTATTCTTCGGATGCCGGCTAACTTTTAAAATTACAGTATCCATCAGTATTAGAACCCAGTAAAAGTTTTACAGGGATTTACTAAATAGATTCAGAAGGTATGTGTACGATTATCTAAGTTAGAAAATATACAAGCTAGTTCATTTCTAATAGTTTTATTTGAAATGTCAAATCCGTTACTTGCCAAGTCCATTACCATGAAATGTAAGCTGCTAAGTAAGTTTCTAAAAAGTTTTAGAAGGTATGTAAATTATTATCTAAGTTGGAAAATATACAAGCTTTTTCATTTTAATAGTTTTTTTTATAGTTTTATTTGAAATGTCAAATCCGTTACCATTAAATGTAAGCGAATGGTGAAAATGGCCCATATAATATATATATATATATATATATATATATATATATATATATATATATACATACATATATTTTACTCTGTTTAATTATTATTATTCTTATTATTAGCAATACTTTTTTTTTTCTTATTTAAATAACAAAAATCAGTGTGATAAATACTTTATTATTAATTGCAAAAAATAACATTCAAAAGTCATACTATTCTTTTATTTATCGCCGTTTGATTTTGAAGTAATCCATATCCAAACATTGGTAGTTTTCTTGGAATTTTTCTTACATTTACATGGGTATTACAATTCGTTATTCAAAAACACTTATCTTTTATTTTCTTTAAACACTTAGTATTTGCAATTTTCTAATAGCTTTGAATTCAAATCATTAACTTTGCAAATAAATCTATATATTATCAATTAGAGAAAAGTATCTCTTGTATTTTAAAATAACTTGCTTGACTGAACTCAAAATTTTAAAACTTCTGTTAAATAAAAATCGTCCAAGCGAGTTGGAAAAATCAATTCAAGAGGAACATCTGAACAATCTATAAATGTTTCGATTTGGAAATATTATTATATATCAGAGTTTTATGTTCAGTGGATGGAAAATTATACAAAATTCTGCAAGAATGAAGCTTTACATATTCTTCCATTAAATTGGCATATTTCAAGACAATTTTATAAAGAGCAGTCATTAATGCAATGAAGATAAGTGCACATTTTGGAAAATGTTTATGTAGTTTAATATTCTCTGGAGATAAATTTTATCCTTCGGATGCCTGCGTAGCTTTTAAAATCCATAATACTAATATCTATCGAAACTACTTAATGAGTTTAGGAATGTAGTAAAAGGTTTTACAAAACATTAGTGATCAATTTTATAAAGTGCGATCGTATTACAATTAAGGTAAAATGTTATCAATCGGATTAACAGATAATTCTTTAAAATATATTTTAACCCTAAAATGTATAAGTTTCTTTTTTAGCTAGTACATTTTTTTTAACTCCAATACCTTCTTGGCCGAAGCAAGCTAGCAGATGGAACTCGATGAATGATGTGATCACTTCAATAATTAAAAGTCTATGAAACATCAATGAATATCAGATTTTATTATAGTTCAATTGCAATGTTACTCCATCATCAAAATTAGACTTCCCGTCCAAACCAATGTCTCGGAAAATAACAAAAGAACACAAAAAAAAGAGGTTCGGTGAAACGCCATATTCGGGAGAATACAACACTAAGGCAAAACGTACGTGCTTAACATTTGAAAGGTCAATCAATTCTGAGTATTCCGTAAAAACCAAGTGTCACTTTCAAAAATTCTCAGATAAATTAGCCCCTCAGCCCCTCACTGCCTGACGCTTTGCTTTTCAAATCTCACTAATATTTATTCAAATGTAGTTGTAATTTACTTCGAGCCCTTCCATTAGTTCATGGGTGGGGCTAGTTGTAAGGATTATTTCCTACCCCGCGCCAGAATATAAAGTAATGAGTCCCTAAATGCGGATGAGTCCAACCAGTGCAGACGATTATTAAATAAATCAAACAAAATTAAAGTTTTCGATAAATGTTTTATTCTAAAAACGGAAATAGATTTGTGGAATGAAATTAAGATTTCACAATAAGATATTGACATTTAAGTATTACATTCTAGTTCTTTTTAGGAAAATAATTAATAGATTATGCTGAATTAAAGAAAATAAAAAAAAAATGAATTTTAGCCGTTAAAAATATTAATATATTACGGAAACCGAGAATGAAAGTATATTCTTATAAAACTTTAGAACGAACTCAAAGCGGGAAAATGGCAATTTTTTTCATATATATACATATATATATGTACTATACATATAAGATATGTACATATATACACACACACATATATTATATATATGTGTGTGTGTATGTACATACATATATTTACTGCAATGTTATTTTGATTGCGATATTAGGAAACGTAAACGAAAAATAAGATTTAGCAGAAACTATAATTACTTATTATATTCCATCGGTAGCACACTTTGCATAATCGTTCTTATTTGACAAAAAATGAAAATCTTTTTTATTAAGAAGAGGCATATATATATATATATATATATATATATATATATATATATATATATATATACATTTACTGCAATGTTATTTTGAATACGATATTGGGAAAAGTAAAGCAGAAAATATAAAAATATAATTACATTCCATCTGTAGCACACTTTGCATAATCGTTCTTATTTGACAAAGAAACATTAAAACATTAGTTGTCGTTTGAAGATGCAGTATCCATATAAAAAAAAAAAAAACACAGTTTTCTTGGCATTTATCTTAGGAATGCATGTATGATGCAATTTTATATTCACAACACTTCGATATTTATTTTCGATAAACACTTAGTATTTGCAATTTTCCAATAGCTTTCTTTCCAAATCCTTTTCTTAGTTACTAAATTTATATAAAATCAGTTATAGAAAAGTATGTCTTGTATTTTAAAATAGATTGCTTGACTGAACTTTAATTCTTTGTATGTCCCTGTAATGGAACTTCCTACCCGGTACTCATAAAATTTGTAATGACTCGATAAAATTATGTAATACTTATATATTTTAATTTCAAACGATTCGATTGGGTATTTTTGCGTTGCTATACGCGAACGGACGAATAAACGGACTGACGGACGGAACCACTGAACAAGAACTATAACCTCAATTGCACGTCAAGTGTAGCAAATAAGATGTGCTCGTATTATAAGTAATTTTAATAATATTGATGTCTCGGTGTAATAGTATACAGAATTTTGAATACAGTTTACTAGTCCAAAATCTTTTGTGTTCTCCTGTAAATAGTATCTGTTTTCTATTATACAAGAACTAACTTGTAGTAATCTTTAATAACTTATATCGATTTCGTAAAATATTAAATATTTCGTTAAATATTAAACGCGCTCCAAGCAATGATTCCCCTATACTATAATGTAATGTAATACTTTTGTGTTTCCCTGTAAACTATTAAATAATGTTTTTTGGATATTGTACAGAATGTACATTTTAGTAAATACTGCATATTTGCAAATTGATTTTATTAAGTTTGAAAGAGTAGGGTACCATTAAAATGCACTTGCAACTTTTTTTTCCATTGTCCGTAATGTAACAGATTAATTTAGATTGTCTCAGTAATTGAACTATACATCCGATTGTTACAAAATTTGAATTGACTCCACAAAATTATGTAGTAATTGTATATTTTAAACTTTAAAAAATTCGATTGGGCAGTTTTTGCCTTGTAATATGCCGACAGACGGATTGAAGGACTGAACGACAAATATATGTGCTACTTATTTATATAATTACGAGCGCACCTAAAAACAGTAGTCGAAATAAGTATACTCCATAAAACATCTCCTAAAGGAACATTTAAATGATCTAAATACAGTGAAAGATTTATATTTAACAGAACTTTTTTTTATTTAATTTTGCGTTCAGTCAAACAAACTATTTTAAAAAACAGAGATACTTTTCACTAATTGCTTTTATATGGATTTCTCTGCATTGAAAATGGTTTGAATGGAAAGATACCAGAAAATTATAAATAGTAAGTGTTTAACGATAATAAAAGATAAGTGATTCTGAGTATTATATTACATTACGTATGCATTTTCTATAATAAATGCAATAAAAACTGTTTACGTTTAACATGGATAATTTATCTTCAAACGACATCCAACATATTGCTATACATGTATGATATAAATATTGAATGATCCTTATCGTAATTAATATCGAAGAATTTTTCAAACTGTCTACTATAATATGTATCAGAAGGTATGAGTGATATATAGTATGCACTAATCTTTTTTTTTATGCTATAAAAATAGAAATGCAGAATTGTTATGTAAAAAAAAAATCCGAAACAAATGTACACAATAATTAATTTCTTGAAATATTAATACTTAGTAAATGATTGTTAAAAACCTGACAAATTTATTTTGTAATGTGCATTTCATATGTAAATTTTGGTTATTCAATTTTTTCCCCAGATAATCTGATTTTATTTGATTTAAAATCTCATTTTCATATACACTCAAGAGCCAAAACATTATGACCACCCCTACATTTTGCAATGAACTCGCCTGGATGACGTGGAAAGCACGTGATCTGGTGGAAGTGGTATTTAACTGCTGTTGGAGATTCTGAAGAATCATTCTTTCACTTATTTCTATGTGTGATTGGAAAGGCTGCGGATCTAAGCGAATTTGATAGAGGACAGATCGTAATAGCTCGAAGGCTCGGAACAAGTATTTCCGAAACTGCACGACTCGGGGGTAGTTCGCGATCTACAGTTGTTAATACGTATGCAAAGTGGATGAATGACGGTGAAACCAGCAGTAGACGACATGGTGTTAGACGTCCACACGCTATCAAAGAAAAAGGTCGTCGGAGACTGTCTCACATGGGTGAAGCAAATCCGGAGCCAAAAAGTGGCTCAGCTCACAGGCCAATACAATGCACAGCCAAGTAGAATAGTATCAGAGCACACTATTCTTCGGACACTGTTGGATATGGGGCTACGCAGCAAACATCCCACTCGTGTGCCTTTGCTGACCAAGCTTCATCGCCAACTGTGCCTGTGCTGGGCCCGGGAACATCGCGACTGGTCCGTGGATCAGTGGGATAGAATTGCCTGGTCAGATGAATCTCGGTTTGTGATTCATCACGCCGATGGCCTTGTCAGGATACGCCGTCTTCCAGGCGAACTGTTGCTCCCTCAATATACTGTAGGTCATACACAGGCCGGTGGTGGCGGTTTTATGCTTTGGGGGACGTTCTGTTGGGCGACTCTGGGACTGGTAGAGCAGACCATGAATGCTACAGGGCACCTGAACATCATTGCGGACCAGTTGCACCCTTGCATGGCCTCTGTTTTTCCAGCCGGAAATGAAATGTTCCAACATCACAACGCCCCGTGTCACACGGCTAAGATTGTGCTGGAGTGGTTGCAGGAACAAGATGCTGAATTCCAGTTAATGTCCTGGCCGCCTAACTCACCGGATATCAATCTGATAGAACACATTTGGGATTTCATGAGACGGCAGCTCAGAGTTCATAGACCACCAATTCGCAATATCTCGAATTTGCGTGACCATTGCTTAAACATCTGGTACAATCTGTCTCCGGCCATCTACCAAGGACTTGTGGCATCCATGCCAAGGCGGGTTGAAGCTGTGTTGCGCGAAAAAGGTGGGACAACTCGTTATTGAATGATGGTCATAATGTTTTGGCTCTTGAGTGTATAAACTATGTATTTAATAAAATAAATATAAAATTTAACTATTAAAACAGTACAAAGACATTTGTTGAATTTATATTTTACAAAATAAAAGTTTCGAAATAAGAAATTGATTGAAAAACAAAGAGAAAAACAAATTTTAAACAAAACAAAATCATCATTTTTTATTTTGTGATTAATATGCGTATTAAGAAAATAATAAAGTATAATATAAGCTTTGAGTATAATTCTCTAATTTAAATATTAAACGAACAAAATCGTATTTTTTATAAGAATATAAAAATCAGACAGCATTTAACAGTTGAAAACATCTAATGCATAAATATACAAAAATTATACATAAATTCTCTTCCACCAGTAAAATACATCATAATGAAGAAAAATAATATTATCCTAAGTATTAGGAAACTTTAGTTGCTTCAAAAGGTTTGTAAGAATAAAATTTGTTGAATTTCGTAATATATGTATATTTCTAAAAGTCCAATTAAATATTTTTAATTAAAAATTATAAAAGGACGACATTTTTAATGATAAATCATTCCAGTTTGCGAAAGTAAACAGGCGCACTTTGAAAATTATTAAGTAGCTTTTACATTTTCTTAAGCAGTATAAAGTAGATTATCGAAAATCTCCACACTTATATTAAACTTGTTCTAGTAGAATATTAAAATGCATAAACTTTAATTTTCACGCTGTCTTAATTTCTTTGGTTTCATACTAGTCTGGATAAAAATGATAGATACTATTTATACAAAGTGCAATTTTATTGCATGTGTATTGTATAAAATTTAATTCTTCTAGGAACATACATTATATGCATTAAATAAATTACATTTATTTTTATGTCTTTTTCCGTTTTATTTTTTAATACAAATATAAATTATCATACATTAAAATATCACTTTAATTAAATACCCTAATAATTAGTACATTAATCGAAATTATATATACAAACATATTTTTAATTTCGTGTTGAGGTAACGTTTTATTATTCTGATAATTTAAAAATAAAATTTTTTAAAATTAAAAAGCAAATATATGAGAGTTATCTATATTTTATTTTCACATGTGCAAAAGCATAATCAGACATATGTTAAATGAAAAAGGAACAAAAACTTAATTTCAATATTGACTAACTTAAGTCAAGTTATAATTATTTCCGATAGTAATTTTTTTATAAGAACATGAAAAACAGAAAAAATCAAAAAGTTCAAAATATCTTATACATAACAAGACAAATATTATATATAAATTCTTTTTCACTTTTGAAATACGTGAAATCAAGAAAAATAGTACAATCCTAAATATTAGGAAACTCTCAGTTGTTTTAAACGTTTTCTAAGAATTAAATTAATTTTGTTGAATTTCGTTTATATGTATATTTCCAAAAAGTCTAATTATTTTTTTTCATTAAAAATTATAATATGGAGACATTTTTAATGATAAATCTTTCCAGTAAGCGAAAGTAAATAGGCGCACTTTGAAAATTATTAAGTAGCTTTTGCAATTTCTTAAGCAGTACAAAGTAGATTACAGAAAATCTCCACATTTATATGAAATTTGCTCTAGTGGAACATTAAAATTCATAAACATAAATTTTGACGAGCATTTAATTTCATAGGTTAATTACTAGTCTACATAAAAATACTAGACAATATTTCTGCAAAGTGCAATTTTGATGTAAGAGTGTTGTATAAAATTTAATTCTTCTGGGATCATATATTATATTCACTAAATGAATGTAAAATATTTTCATATATGTTTCCGCTATATTTTTTTAACAAATAAAGTATATAATATATTACAATATCAATACAATTTAGGATACATTAATCGGAGTTATATATACAAACATATTTTTCGTTGCGAATAGAGGTAACGTTTTACAATTCAGAGAATTTTAAAATAAAATGTTTTCAATTAAAATACAAGTATATGAGGGTTATATATAATTTCTGTTTCACATATGTGAGAGTATAATCAGATAAACACACATATTGATTGGAATAAATTAAATTATCCCTTTCATATTTCTTTACATTCTACATGTACTTGTTCAAAGTATTTTCTATTTCTTGTTTTATCCTCGTTGAGTTCTAATGCCGCCAGTAGGACATTAAAGAACACACATGAAGTTCATTGAAATGCTTCTAGAATTGTTAAAAAGATTTCTAGATCTTTTTTATGAATGCGTGCAAATCAGAAGCAGCCATATATGTATGTATATACATACATATATATAAACTGATAAATCTATAGGGATGTTTTATTGTAATTTTAAACTAATTTTGTGGCCTTTCTTAATCTTTGTCACAGGACTCAGTAAGTTATGTTTTGGTCTTTATTGGAAAAAAAACTGTTTTAAATTTAGTGCAAATTTTGATTTATTTTATATTACATTTTCAAAATCATTTGACTTTTTTTAACAGTTACAGAGCAACCTATCACTAAATATTATGTATTGGACTGTAGAAGTCGATGAATATTGTCTTGTATGGACATGAAAGAAAAATACTCTTGTACTTACTCTGCTGCAAATTATGAGAAGGATGCCACTAGTGCCAAACAATTAGAGCTGTTCAATAATTAGAACTGTACCAAACTTTTATTATTACGTGATTTATGTGCATAAATTGCAACTTTAAGAATAAAAGTGTGCATAGTTTAAACGATATCTATATTATAAAGCACAAACATATCTGTGAGTAATGGTGACGTCACTTCGCAAATGGCGTTGTTGGCCGATTATCTGCACTGGGCATATAGGACTTCGGGGAGTGCCATTCAAGAGAAATCATTTTAAGGGAACCTAGCCGGTGTGTCAGCAAGGTTTCCCAAGTTTAAAGAAAACAACGAAATCTCTAAACAGTTAGGCCGACGGACTTCACCAGGTTCAAACCTTAACCTCCGTTTACCAGCATCGACAAAAAACTTCTCAAATTCCAAATGAGGCTATTTTACATATGGACAAATCATGATCAAATTTCCGTTTTCTAATTTTCACCTCTGCAATTTTTAAATCTTCTAATAATTGCACATTTTCAGTTTTTACACCTGGAATAGGGGGGAAAATCTACTTGCAAACGAAATTTGTTGAAATCTGTATTTTAATAAACTGATTTATTTCAACTATGATTCTTCATATTTATCTCCGTCCAGCGAAAATACTGACGATTACTTATGATTAAAATATCAAACTTTGTAAAAACCACTATTAAATAAAAAACAAATCAGGACGTTTTTAGAGCTAAAGATAATAGTAGCTCGTCATGAGCTAAAGCATACATGTGTCCGTAAAGGGACAAGGTCAAAAAAGTGAACTGAATGGTTGCGGGTCAATAATATCAAGAGTGTACTTATTCCCTTACCCAGACGTATTAGTTTCAGCTGATGACCAGCTGCTATCATTTTTACTTTGAAATTCATCCTGCTTTGTTTTTATTTTATGGTGATTTTTACAAAGTTCATTATTTTAATTTTAACTTACATTTTTATAATAGCGTAGTTAAACATCTAAAAACTACGTTATAGGTCTGGTACTAAAAAAAATAAAAAAATAAATTAAAGATAAATAAATAAATTAAAGATGTCGGAAATTGTACGTCAAACGTGGCAAATGAGGTTTATTTGGACTATAATTAATTTTATAAATATTCAGATTTTGGTGCAACAGCTGATACACTCTTAAGTAATAATGCACATTTTATTAATATTATATACAGTGGCGGTCAAAAGTTTCCGGCCAGCAAAAATTTTTCAGTTAATTTGCAAATATACCCATATTAAGCGGAATCTCAAAGCGATATTTATACATTTTATTTACATAATACTTAGGAACTTACTTATAGAAGAACATGTAAATATCAATAAATTTAACAGACAAAATTAAGTATAAAGGAAAACGCATTTTCTCAAAATTTTACGGCCACCTTCACAAGTTTGTAAAAAAGTGGTATTGTAATAGAAAATTACAGTGATCAACAACATTTACAATTAGTATTTTATCGTATTACTATTTTATTAGCTTTAGTAATAAGTACTGCGGCGCAGCAACGTGGCATTCATACAATAAACGGTTAAAGATCGTCTGTGGTACGTTTTCCCCACATTTCTTGCATTTTTGGAGAAATTTCGGCTGAGTTGCAATATTTATAGTTCCGCAGATTTTTGTCAACTTCTTTTCAAAGATTTTCTATTAGATTCATGTTGGGCGCTTGGACTGATCATTTCAAAAAAGAAATTTTTTGTGCGAAAACCATTGCTTATCGAAGTTTGCATACATTATTTATTTCATTATCATGTTAAGAAAAATAGCTGCGACCAAATATTTTGCTCTAATAAGGTAGAAAATAGTCTTGCAAGATATCCTTATACATTTCGGGCGTTTCGTTTACGGGCGATTTTTACCGATCGATAACTTTGCCGCAATATCTCGAGAAGATTGGCCTTTTAGCGACAAACTAATCACTCATTTATGAACAATAATTGTTGAACTTTTCAAAAAGTGGCCGGAAACTTTTGCACACGCTAATTTCGAATTTTATTCCTTTGTATGAAGCATCTTCCGTATCCAATCAAAATGATCACGTGGTCAGAGGTCATTCACATATTCCTAACTTTAGAAGCAATTTTGCTTTTTCTTTGCTGAAACCTTTTGGTAAATAAATCGAAGAAACTAACTGCCCGGAAACTTTTGACCGCCACTGTATATCAAATTCAATAATACATAAAGAATGCCGCTCCAACTTAAATCTGAAGTTATTACCATGGCAACATAGGATTATTTCTTATCCTAGAATATCATTAAATTAATTACATATGGCAGAATTTAATATATTGAAGGAAGCATTTATTGATATTCTTTAAAGTTTTCATTCGATTTTCGTAAAATTTGACTCGATAAAGTTTTACAAAGGTTCTGTATATTATATTTTAAATCAAGTGGTTTGGTAGTTTCTGCGATGTTACAGGTTTATAGATGGACAGACAGACCGTCGGACAAGACAACGAGTATAGGTGCTTGGTATTTAAAGAATTACAAAAGAACCTAATAAATCTGTACCGTTAGAAAATTACTCAGTAGACGGAGTATAAATATAAGGAATGTGCGCAATTATAATATAACTGCTACAAAAATACCAAGTTTAGTTTCATTAATTCAATCATGTTTAAAATGTCTTGCGCAATATAGCTTTTTTTGTTAAATACCGTAATGTGACTTGAATAAAAAATATTCCATTCAAAAATTATTATATTTTAAAAATTACTAAGTTTCTCCACTTATTATGATTAACCGTTCCATTTTCTGAAAGCAAACGCTCTCAATTTGCAAATCATGAAATCGTGTTTTTACTTTCTAACTCAGCATACAGTAGACTTCACAATTACTCCAGAGACACACGGAATTCGTCCTGTGAGAACATTAAACTTCATAAACTTTGTTTTTCAAGCAATTACTCCAATGGCTTTAATGACTAGACTGTATAAAAATGTTCCTACGAGTTGAAATTTTATGTATGCGTTTGACGTACAATTTTAGTTTAATAGAAACACAGAATATTTATTCACGAAATGTGAAATATATTGATATCATTTTCAATTTTGTTTTGAACCAATCATGAATTGTTTAAACCACTTAATGCAAGATTGCGCAAGAGGAATCATTAGGAGGTTTATATGAAAATGTTTTGCTTACTTGGTGTTTTAACGTGATAAAGTGGTATATTAGTTTTAATGCATTTATTGTCAAGCTGAAAATTGGAAATGGGCATCCCCATTCCATAAATGTCGGGCTTTACTCATATAAGTAACCAACATAAATTATAGGCTCAATTTTGATGTGGGCGTTTCACTATTCCGCTTAGAAACTTGATAGAGACCCAAATGCTATGCATCGTGATTGACAATGAACGTGTTGATTTTTTTTTAAATTTCGCTAAAATCAATAAATTTTTGTAATTAGAATTTGCATTTTTTGTTTTTGTTTTTTTCATACGATTGTGTACATATTTGCTTAAAAAATCTATATATATATATATACATTTATATATATACATATATATATATATATATATATATATTACGAATTGAATATTTCCAAACTGAGCGAAAAATTGCCCAGGCAGGGAATCGAACCCGGATACTTGGCTTGTATCGAACCCGGATACTTGGCCCGGATACTTGTAAGCTAAGTATCCGGGTTCGATTCTCGGCCTGGGCAATTTTTCGCTCAGTTTGGAAATATTCAATTCGTATGATAACTTTACCAATCAGTTAGATTGTGTTAAAATATTAGTATATATATATATATATATATATTACTTTATTTAAATATTTTTGAAAATGAAAAAAAGTCTATGTATTGTTGTTAAAAAAACAATAAACACCAAATGCTAATTTGGCAAGAAATTATTGATAAAATTGCTGGTACCAAACAGCTGGAAATAAAGTTTGGCTTAAAATGAAGTATATCAAATTTTTTTAGGGATTCATCTACGTATAAAAAAAACCCACGTTTTTTTTTTTTTTTTTTTTTTTTTTTTTTCAAATAGAAATATCAAAATCTGACGCCATAAATAAATTCCGCAGACTTCAATAAGCCTAAAAAGAAATAACGTACCCTGGGGTAATAACGCCAAGTGCTTATATTTTGCATAATTATGAAATAATCAGGTAAATGGCACCCATGTGCTCTGCGCAGAAGGGTTTTGAGTCATATAAATCGCAAAAAACAGCTTCAAGTTAATTTGTTTCATTTTTAGGTCTTATTGTTTTTACAAGCAACTAAAATTAACGCTTGATCTAAAATTTGTGAGATAAGGTTTTTGATCTGAAGACTATATTTTTTATTCAGAAATACTTTGTTTAATACATAAATTTGTAGAGTATTTCATGCACTTTCAAATTGTTGTAGAAGATTTTGGATATCTTTGCGAGATAATTTGTAGTTTAGGATTAACTGCGCATTAAGTATCCCGGGGTAATAACGCCAGGGATTGGCGTTATTACCCCGGTTGAGTCCCAACAGTGGCCGAACTATATCCGAAGGGGGTTTATATATTAATATGGGACAGCATTATCATCATTGTTGAAATGGTAAGATTAAGGGGGGGGGTGCCCAATACTTAAAAATAATCTCTCTATTTTATTTTTTATTATATTATTATTATTATTATTTTACTAATGTAAAAAATAATTTCTAACTCTTGTAAATAAAACTATATCAAAATGTTTTCGAGATTCAAATTCGAACATCTTCAAAATCAGGTTTCTATTAAATTTCCACTGGATTGTTCAATTGAGTTCAAAATTTTAACTGTCCGCTTTCTCAGCGTTCGGTATTTCAAAACTTTATAAATTTAACCTTTAACTGATGTGACAGAAATTGTAACGTATGAATGTGATGCGGTTTATGAGACCACAAAATTGAAAGATGAATAAAAAGCGGGAATAACTCATTGGATTGTGTTTTTGTACTAAACTTTTTATACAAGAGTATTATACTTAATATTCACCTATTTAGTCTCTGGTGATAGTACTAAAATTCCAAATGAAACAAAATTTCGGTAGTGTTTGCATTTAAACTGAAAATTATAAGTTAAACTAAAAAATTTAAAAAAAATAGTGGTCTACGAGACCGGTAACATTAGTTAAAGTTTAAAATGCGATGCATGATTAAAAATCATAGAATACTGTTCCTGCGCTAAACTTTTTGTACAGAATTACTTCTAATTAAATTTAATCTATTCAAATATTTCTAACAATATTACGAGAACTCCAAAAGAAAGAGAATTTTAGTTGTAACTATAGTTAAACTGGAAAATACAAGTTAAACGCTTTTATTTTGAAGGGGGAGGGGATACAGTGTTCAGTCAGATTGCTAACAGCAGTTAAAGGTTAATTTTGTTGCTAATATAGAGATAATGATATATAACCGTATGAATTATGTATAAAATTGAATAAGAGATCTCTTTGGAATAATATTTTTTAATCAAAAATTTTATTCAATTTATTAAAAATTTATTAATGCATGCTCTTTAAAACGTCGACAATTTAACTGTAGGTTTGGAGAATCCGCATTAGTGTGGAGTTATGGGTTAAAAACCATTACTAGATTACTATAATAGTATTAACCCTTAACTGCTGTGACAAAAATTGTCGCATAACTTACTGTGAGCGACCTGTCAGACCGCTTAATCTAACGATGAATAAAATGTTAAATTAACTTTTAGAATATTATTTTTGTATTGAACCTTATATACAGGACTATTATAAATAAAATTCAGCTATTCAAAAGTTTCTAGAGATAGTAATAGGACTCCAAATGAAACAAAAATTTCCCGATATCTATAGTTAAACTAAAAATTGCAAGTTAAACTCTGAAACTTGAGAAACTCAGCGATATGTGAGACGCTAACAGCAGTTAAGGTTTAACAAAAATATTTATTACATATAACTCTAGTTATTATAAAACTTCACATGATTAAAATATTACATTATGAATGGCTAAAACCATGCAATGTTTCTTACAATCATATTTAAGCGGGACTTTTTATGCAAAGAGAGACACAGGGTGTTATATTCTGTTGAAGCTCCCCCTCACTCCTTTTTCTTTCACTTTCACAAAAAAATCAATATTTTCTAACGCATAGAATGCATACATGGGAATATAAATGCTGATTCAAATAATCCGTGCAATGTTTCTAATAATTCTATTTAAATGGTCATTTTTAAGTAAAACGTAGCTTAGAATCTGATATACTTTTGCCTCCTCTCCCCGCCACCACCACAGCTTTCTTTTTCTTTCAGAGTCACAAAAAATTGTACATTTTCAATAGCTTAGATTGCAATTTGTCAATTTCTAGAGCTGTAGAGTTAGTATTTTTAGAATTGGGCAATCTACATGCCATTATTCCATCTTATTTTATAGATTTGTTTGCATGGCGTTATTACCCATATAGGTGGGTATTAACGCCAAATAGCATTGTTCAAGAAAAAACGCCATTACATTTTATGAATACATATCTGTTAAATTATTTTATTTTATATAGATAGTCAATGAGTTGCTGTATCAGATCCTATATTTGTTTGAAAAATACAATCTAAAACTAAGCCGTGAAAATTGGTAGAACCTTAACGTGGCGTTATTACCCCAGGGTACCTTATTTCATTATTGTTCTTTATGAGAATACTAAAGTTAACTGTAGGTACAGTTCAGCTTTGCATTTAAAATGATATTTACATATGTAACTAAAGAGATGTGTTAAAATAAATGGAGCAACAAAAACTCCCCATTTCGAACGGAAGGACGTATTTGAATAAAAGGGGTACCAACTAATAAAAAAATCCGTGACGATGGCTACAACATTGCGGGTTGAAAATGGTACTACGCTAATTGCGATATGCTTTTGCTAAACACATTTTACAATATATATTTTTTTAACGTTTGATACCTATATTATTATTATTATTGTCACATAATTATGGATTAATTGTTTACCATACAAATATTTTGAAGTTTTGTTGTGAAATGAAATAATGGGCTACTAATTCCTTCAGCGAAATTCCTCTGTTTTGTTGAAAAAATTGCATAGTTTTTTACAGAATAAAGATTAATAAACATAGATCAGCACAGTTTAATACATTAAATATGCTATACATTTGCTATTTCTAAGACAATTTACTAAATAATTTAGTATATATAGGATTTGAATTTATTAAACAAATTATTTAAAATAACCATATAATCACAAAACTCTTAAAATATAGTTTATAGCAAATTTGGTTATTATGTAATAGTCTTACAAATATTCAACTTCTAAAATGTTTTAATAATTTAAATACTGGTCAGTAGTAAAAATGCACTTAAAATTAAAAGTATAAGTGAACAGTTTTTGAAAACATTATCACATTAACATGTTTCTATGTTATATGGCTTGGTGCAACTTGATAGGAACAATACAAAAACAAAAAATAATTAACTAGCATTTGATATGCAAGTGCGTAAACAATTATATTAAAATTAAATATTATTCCAATTAGTACTAACGTAATCGTTTACAAAAAATTGCATATAATTTGTGAATAATTTTTAAAATATGCATTTTGCTAAATTTACACCGGAGTAAAATGAAAAGAACGCAGTCAATATTTTAAAACCACAGAACGTGATTGGCTTATATTTTCGCATATCACTTAAAAAACCTATCAAAGACATTCTCGGCACATTCATTTAGTTCACCAAACATTCGGATTACAGGGTGAATCAAATTTGTTTGTAACTTTGCAAAAGGTAAAATTCTAGATTTTAACACCATCGGAATGAAATTTCAAAAAATTGCTGATGCAAATAAACTTTCAAAGAGTGTCATTTTTAATTTTTTGGAGAATGCAGCTATGTATGTTCCTACAATACCTACAGGGAGGACAAAAATTCTTTCGAAGTGATTCTAATGTTTGATTATTCACATTGTTCCAAGTAAAATAATGACAGCAAAGAAATTTAGAAGACAGATAAAGACGCCAATATCAACATTGACCGAATGAACAGCACTTTTTAAAAATATCAAACAACGTCACTCTTCGCTTTAACATCTTGCAGTAACAAAACCCGCTTTTCGTTTGCAGAGAAGCACTTGAAACAGGAAGTGAAATGGTCGAAAATTGTCTTCAGTGTTGTAAATAAGTTTAATTTCAAAATTCCAGATGGTATTTATCCATATTTGCATGGCTTTCAAAATAAAAAATGACGTATTTTCCACGCATCAATTAAATAGAGGCTTCTTAATGGTGTGTGCTACGTTTTCCTCGGTAGTAAAGGTTATGGTTGCTTTTTCTAGATGGACAAACAAAACAGGCATACCTTTATACGCATGTTAGGCTGTCATTTGTTCAATCTGAGTGAAAAAATTGCCGACTTTTACGATTTTTTCAAAAATACAATGCGTAAATTCATCCAGAAAAAGACACAAAGAACAATGGTTTGAAAATATATAAGGCTTTCACACTTGATTGGCCAGCAAATTGTTCAAATCTAAATTCCTTGAATAATGTTTGCGATATTATAAGACACAATATATAATGAAGGAGGTCAAATAATGCAGTATCACATTAAAGCAAAATTAAAACCTGAATTTTAACAGACATGACGTGTTTTGTCACCTGAACAAATTCAAAACTATGTAAAGTCTATGCTACAATGTTGCATTGGTTTTATTAAACACAACAGACGAACAACTGACATGTAATATTAGTATAATTTAGGAAAATCTGTTTCGTTCTTATCATTTTGCTTTCAGCGCATATCAAGTAAAAATGTAATGAGTTATATTATTGTAATAACAATCATTTAAGAATGTTTTCTCTATGTTTATGTTATTTAGAATGATACAATTAATTTATACGGTTTATATGAGGGTGAAAAAAGCTATATCCTTTATTTAGGCAATTACATGATCGTTCCTATCATTTTGTACCCCGGTATATATATCAAAATAGGAGAAGATTTGCTTGATCATTAAGTAACGTTTATTTTAGAGATATTAAAAAAGTACTTTTAAACTAATTAAACTTACATTTACTTTGCTCAGAAAAACTGTATTCATGACTTACCTGCAAAAGAAAATTAAAATATATTATTCAAATTTGTTTCAATAGCAGAAAGCAAAAGAAGATTTCAAACAAGAAATGGGAAATAACTCGAGAATCAATATACATAATATGATAATTAAATTGCATAATAGTAATTTAAAACTCATTAACCATTTTAAACAAAATTATATATTTTATTATTTTTTTTATTCAAAAGGTTGAAAATTATTGAACAATAGGTATTTCTATTATTATTATTATTATCATCATCGTTGAATGTTATTATTTCTTTTTTTGGGTAAAAGACATTTAACGGATAATTAAACAAACCAAAACAAAATTAAATAAATAAAAATAAAAGTAAGAAGGAATTTAAATTTGATTCATCATTTAAAAGATATATATATACATATATATATATATATATATAAATAACATGATCCAAAATAAATGTACGCATTTATTTATTTATTTATTTTTAAGAAAAGAAAAGAAAGAACTGAATAAGTACATTTAATAAATAATTAATTTCTATCTTTCACTTTTCTTCCACTTTCTCCTTCTTGTGATGCATTTCCTTTGTGAACATTTAAAATTTATTAAAATCAAACAATTCGATCTGTATCCCTGAATTTACTGATTTTCACAAATTCACACAAACTGTGACAAAACAAATGTTAATTAACAAATTGTTAATAAATGTTAAAAAATATTCGGTTAATATATATGTATATATTTTTTATAGAAATATAATCATTAACTTTTTATTCTGTACAATGTATAAGGGGCGTTCAGATGAACACCCTATAAACGAAAAACCTATATGTTTACATTTGTGTAGTATACAAAGTTTGTTTTTAATAGCAATATATTTCTAAGAGTTCAAAAATTAAAAAAATAATAATAATTTCAACCTTTTTTTACATAAAGTAATAAAATTAAACATTAATAAATTGTACATAAAAAAGCAAATTTAATTTTAAAAAGCCAAAATTAGAATTTGAAAAATAATTGTGCTTTGATATAACTAATCACGATTACAATGTAAAATTCATGTTAAAAACAGTTTTTGTATCTATAGGTATATTATATATCTGTCTGTACCATTGTTTATAATGCAAAACTTTTATCAAATTACAGTTCATTTAATATAACCTTTTTAAAATGATAATAATAATACTACTAATAATAATAATAACAGTCAAAAAGTTATAATAACAGTTATAAAGAGTTGGGAAAAAATTTCTCTACATTGTCTCACATGATTTTTTTATTACCAACAGAATTCGATATTCTTAACCAGTTGTTTCTTACGCGAAATTCTATCTACAACTAAAACAAAAATTTCCGTTGATGGATTTTTTAAATTCCTTTCACGTTTGCTGATTGTTGACCTTTTTGTTTTCGCTAAAGTTACAATTTCTCTGAATTTTATTTCGCATTTTATCTTTCAGGCTCACAATAATAAATAAATAAATAAATAAATAAAAACCTTTTTTGAGAAACATTTTTCATTTCATGTAGATTCTTTTTTAGTTAAATTTGTACATTTATGTAAATTCTGACATTGATTTACAATTATCATTTTTAAAAGTGTATTTTTCGAAAATAATAGTAATTATAAAAGTACCTAAGATAGTTAAAAGTTTTGAAATTGTGACTTGATAATTAATCTTCTGTATCAATATCACGCTATTTTTTTTCTCTGCTAAATCTAAAATATTACTTATATTTTATTTCTCCATTTGTCTTATTCAACTATACTAAAAGGACATCTGTAATCCCGTTTTAAATGATACATAGAAGAGCCTTGCTTTGAAAATTGATTTCATGAGTTCAATAATAATAGTACACAACAATTTCAGTGTATTTTTGTATATATCAGATGCGTATGAAGGTTCAAAAGGGAAAAATAATGATAATACATGTCTTGTCTTAATTTGCGATAACCATAACATGCTAGTCTTTAAAAATATTTTTTGTTTGGAAAAAATGAATCGATGCGAAGAGAAGGGTAATCCTGTGAAAAATACAGTTTAATGTACGCATTAAGGGAAAAAACAACAAAAAAATCTTTTTAAAAACATCGCTGAAGTATAAATGATAATTGAAATTGCTATAAATGTAACAATGTAGAACTGTTGAGTGGTTCCCAGCCGATGGATCGCGACCCACAGGTTGGTTACTGAACAATCAACTTTTGTCACAAAAGCATATAATTTACTTCACACATTTAAAAAATATAACTATTTCAGCATCAAATTTTTTTTTTCAACGGATAATCCTTGGAATGGATAATTTCCTTCTGGATGAATATACAAGCAGAATATCCAGACATATATAAATCAGCTTCAGATTTTTTAATGTGGTTCAACACATATTACTTGTGTGAACATGCTTTTTCAACCCTATTATTAAAAAAAAAACAAGAGCAGAAGCAAGCTGCATGTAGAAATCGAATGAAGGTTACGCAGATGTAACCAGTATGAACAAATTGTAATCGTGATATAGATACAAACAAACACCAGTACTAAAAATCTCATTGTATATGATGTTATCTTTTCATAATAAGTAAACGATACTTCATTATCCTTGTATTTGTATTTTGTTTGAATTATTATTCAACTTACATACATTGCAATTAAAAATTCTTGTTTTTATTGATAATGTAATCTTTGTATCAAATTGAATCGGATAGCCCATAACATATGCAATATGAAACGCAATAATGTCCATACTGATATAAATTGTTACATTAATTGATTAACTTTTTTTATCTTAAAGTTGAATTGCGTATGAAAAAAGGCTTTCTTTTTTATTTGTTGTTGTCAAACTATTGATAAAATATATACTTAATTTTATCTAAAGTGTAAGGAAATTGCTTAGTAATACTTGTACAATTTTAACACATAAAATAATAAATTAAGCAAGCATCATTGAAACATTTTTATAACTAAAAAAAGGGAAATGTCTTGTCAGCTACTATAAAAAGTTATTCAAAATACTAATTTCCTATACTGTCAAAAACATTCGTTTTTATAACAGAATTAGCCGTCATTTTAAAACAAACAGTTTCTGTATTTTTCCAAAACTTGTTTTTTTTTTTTCCTTTATTCTTCAGAGAAATCTGAAAAAAAAGGTGAGGGGGGGGGGGATTTCGTTTATTTCTTTCGCTGCCTTAATACCAAAGTTCCAATTTATTTTTAAAATGAAAAACCGATATAATTCAACAAATTAAAATTTCAAATTTATTTAAAGCTAACAAACAAAAATAACATTTGCAAATTTAAATAACTTTTTCCAAATTCAAATTTATCAGCAATTTTTTAAAGAATTAAAAAGACATGAACTTCTAAAATATATACTAGAGAAAAATATTTCCAATATATATATATAATATAATCATATTTTAAAAAATCGCTTTTTTTTCAAAAAAGCAAACGTTTCTTCTTGTTTTTTTTTTTCAGTATATAATATTAATATTTTAAATTTAGGAAGCAAATTATATCTAATAAAATGTGTCTAATATGTAATAATTTTTATCCTCTATTGCAATAAAAATAATTCAGCATAGCTACTTTATTCTTTTCAAAACTCCCTCTTCGATTGCTTTAACTCCTGATGAACAGAATGTTCTGCAATTAACAGTATTTTTATATCTTAACAAAAAAGGACAAAACCTAAATGCATTTTTAATGTTCTTAATTAAATTTGTATTATTGTCTCCTTCCTTCATTTTTGTGTTTTTAAAAATAATTGCTCGTAACAAAACACGTATAAATGTTGCATTATGCAAGCTAAATTTAATATAAGTGCTATTTTGCAAATTGTACAGTTACATTATTATAAACCAATTTCGATAAATTTATAAAATTGAAATTTTTTTTTTACAATCATATATTCTTGATTTTTTTTTTTCTTTCACTTGATTTTAAAAAATATTTTTTTTAAATGATCACATAAGTTTTTTTCCCCCTAATTTCAAACAATTTGAGGAATAAATGTCAAATTAATTATAAATAGTGAATATGATGTTTCAATTGTAGCACAGAAGAATGTCTGGTACTTTAATTGCAGAAATTCTGTGATTGAACTAGACAAATTTTCTGTTTAAAAAGTGGTGAAAAAAATCATAAAATTTTACAATACTACTTGAAATAGGAAAAATATGTGTTGGGTGATCCACGACACATGAGGATGTTGCTATATGTAGAATGTGGTTCCGCGCCATCATCATAGCAGCGCCATATATTTAGCGATTTATACTAAAATTTAATCAGCGTCAGTTTATATCAGAAACGACCAGAATATAAATTTTTATTAAATTTGGAGCATTAATTCTTGAGATTGCAAAAATCGTGAAAGATGCAGCATATAAGCATCAACTGCTGAGTAATATACATCTAAATGTAAACAGAGTCAATTCATGTCAAGGACTAACTGAATTTGAATTTTGATGAAAATTCTTTCATTAGTTACTGAGATATAACTATTGCATTAATCGTAAAAAAATGCAGCATAGCAGCACTCACTCTTGATCTAATCCTTCCAAAGATTAATCACCACCAATTTATGTAAGGTATTACCTGAATATATTTTTTATTGAAATCTGTGAATTAATTCTTGCGGTAGACTACAAAAAAAAAAATAAATCATATACAGACAGATGGACAGACAGAGTAACAGACTCAGAGACAGGCGCTTTGTAAAAACAATTTTTGTGGGATATTTGACTTCTAAATCGTATAAATCAGGCAAAAACCGGAATTCGAAAATTTTCAGGAATCCAAAACTTTTTTGTAAATATAAAAGAACTTAAAAATTCATGACTCTTATATTGCTGTAATTTAAGGCAAAACAGCTGAAATATTATTTAAACCACTTTCTCCAAATATTCTGAAATAAAGAGAAAAGAGACATTTTAACAACCCATTTATGTTTCAGAAGAGAAATTAGAATCTACTAACAATTTGGTGTTTGGCTAGCCGAAAATCATAAGCATATTTCTAAGGACGAAACTTTGTGCATTAAACATTCACGAAATTGGCACTTTAGAGATCAATTTCATAAAGATCAGTTATTAAAGCAACGAAGGCAAGTGCACATTTTTGGTGAGATTTATGTACCTTAATAATGCTTCGTGATATAGTTTATGCTTTCGATGCAATGCATCGTTAAATGCGTAAATTGTTAAAATGTACACATAGTTTACTAAAAGAGATTTTGAGTGTAGAAGGAATCTTTCGAAAACTATCCCTATTATTTATATGGCCAGTTATAAATAATTATTTTAGTTCAAACTTTTAAAAATGTTTTAACAGAAATTGAATTTCATAATTTAAAAATATGATGAACTCTTTTTTAAAGAATGTATTTAAAAAATATTTTAATCGATTTTAATCATCAAGTGTCACATATGTTCACATATGTCACATACGAACAGATAGGCAGACACATTGTCTGACTGACAGACTCACAGACTGACAGTCTCACAGACAAACATTTTGTAAAAACATATTTCTTAATATTTCTGACCCCTAAAATGCATAAATCAGTGGAAAACAAAAATTCGAAAATTTTTACGAATCCAACGTTTTTATCTTGAAAAGATAGAAGAGAATAATACATTAAATCACTCCCGCCAAATATTCTAAAATAAAGAGAAAAGAGACATTTTAAAAACCCATTTATATTTAATAAGAGATAGTATAATCTGCCAACAATTTTGTGTTTGGCTAGCTTAAAATTTATAAACATATTTCTAAGGACGAAACTTTATGCATTAAACTTTCACGAAATTGGCACTTATGAGATCAATTTCATAAAGATCAGCTATTAAAGCAACGATGACAAATGCACATTTTTGGTGAGGTTTATGCACTTTAATAATGTTTCGTGATAAAGTTTATGCTTTCGATGCAATGCATCTTTATATGCGTAAATTGTTAATGTGTACATAGATTACCTAACGAGATTTTGAGTGTAGTAGGAATCTTTTGCAGACTATTTTTATTATATATATAGCCAGTTAAAAATATATCTAGCTAAAATGTCGTACATTGTTTTAAGATAAAATAAATTTGATACTTTCAAAATATTATGAAATATTTCTTAACTAATTTATTAAAAATGTTTTAGTAAATTTTATTGACAATGGACTATATATATATACAATGTTTTACCGGGTTATCCAAAAGTCAGGACGAACTTAAAAAAACGAATAATTCGAAAACGAATGAATATACAAAGATATGGTTTGTACCAAATGGATGTAAAAGAAACCAGGTTTTGTGCGTCTACGAAAATAAATAGTTCTATTGAAGGACCAACATATGACGTTGTCAGATTTCTGAATTGCACACACGATAGTCACTCCAAACAGTCCCCTTTATGCAAGATGGGTCATACTTTATATTGATCTTACAGTGTAACGCCTGCTACGCTCAATATTTGAGGGAGGATCACAGTATCAGCCGCTACTTTAATCACGCATGGCCTCCAAGATCTCCAGATCTCACACCCTGGGACTTTTGGCTGTGCGGATTATTGAAGTCAAAAATGTACTGCGATCAATCGGCATCACTAGAAACACTGAAAGATGTCATCCGCCAAAATGCGTCTGCTATAACACAAGAAATGCTTCTCTATGCTGTGAACGGTGAGGTGCCTTGTCTCACAACTGTACTTCTGAATTATTGGACATTTACTGTAGTACTAATTAACTGTAATTAAGCTGACTTGTAAATAGTCAACACTTTTTTTTCATTTGTAAAACATCTTTTGGTGCAATTAATCACTATAGAGCCATCTGTTGGTTATAACAGAGCTATTCGTTTTCTCGTTACTACACAAAACCCGTTTTATTTTACATTCGTTTGGTGTAAAACCGTATATTTGTATCTTGATTCGTTTTTGAAGTATTCATTTTTAAAGTTCGCGATGACTTTTGGATCACCCTGTATGTTAACATCAAAGATTAACTTCATTGAATTTAAACATTAATCTTATCGCAAAACAGTAAAATATCTTTTGAGCTGTTAAGATTAGCTTGCATATTTTATTTTAAATATAAATTAAACGAATATATTTCATGAAAAAAATTTCTTATATAGCTATTCAATATTTATTTGAAATTGCACAAATTTAAGTCTTTCCCAAATGGGACTGAAAAAAGTTACATAAAAAGTTTAAAAAATCGTGAAAAATATTGTAAATTATTGCTAAAATAATCCATGATATGAGCTACTTCTGTTTATATTTTGGCGTGAATAGCCCATCAGGTGGCACTGATACGTTGAATTTCATGATTCATGCAATAGTTCTATAGCAAGAATTAATGCACGATTTTTTCATCAAACTTTAGATTCTGGTTTGAAATGTCTACAGTTTGAAAAATATTATTTCTGCTTATGTCCCTATACGAGTCATCCAACAATTGGCGCTGTATTATTTATAATGACTTTTTAAAACTTTTTCCATAATTTTAATAAAGAAAATTTTGTCTATAATACTATATGAGGACGTAAGTTTGAAAACTCGCTCTTATCCAAAATTTAAGAAATTATATCAATATTTCTGTATTAATCTATGTTCAATTCTATGCTGTCATTAGCCGTCATTATTACTCACTTCATGTAATGTAAATTCCTGTTATGCCATTCGCATTCTTTTTCTGGAATGACGATTAGTAAAAAAAAAGTCGGAAATCTCAAGTCAAACGTAGCGAGTGAGGTTTGCTCCTATTACAACGACTTTTTTTTAAATTTTCAGATTTGGTGTAATAATATACAGTGCAGTATCCAAAATCTTTTGTGTGTCCCTGTGAAAACTACAGTCGGCTCTCGTTAATTCGAACTCGTCGGGACCACAAGAAATGTTCGAATTATCCGAAGTTCGAATTATGGAATGTATGGAATGAGAACATGCTATTGCAAAGGAATTAATGTTATGTATATTTTTTAATTTATTATGTCAGTTATCATCAGAATATGACTTAATATTAAATTAGAATATTAGAATACATAAAATAATTAAAAGATTAAAAACAAGCACAATGGAAAAAAATTTGAAGCGTCACTGATGGAAAGACGGTCACTTAAAAAGTGGACATCAAATGCATGGGACTATATGTATACCCGTTCGGAACAATTTTCACAAAAATCAAAGAAAGAAAGTTTTTCAAATGATCTGAAATCCGTGAGAAAGAAAGGATAAATGAAAAATCAGAATTCTCGCGAGTTCGAATTAAACGATGTCAAGAGAAATTAATTCGAATTAATGAAAAAATTTAATGTTATTCTGCCATTGAAACTTTCGGGACTTCATGTTTAGTTCCAATTAAGCGAAGATTCGAATTATCCGACTTCGAATTAACGAGAGTCGACTGTATATCCTTTCTATCTTACAGGAAATAACTTGCTATATACCTAAGCAATCTATATCAATTTCTTAAAATTACAATGAAATAGTTTACATATACATACTATACATATTAGATATACTATTACATATGAAATAGTTTAATATAATTAAAAAGCACCTCAAACAAAGTTGTCTCTTATACGTTTATATAATGGAATAACATTTGTAAGGCTCTATAAATTATAACAAATATTCTTTGCGCCACAGATTGTACAGAAAGTATATTTTAGTACATACTTTATACAAACATATCAGTATTATTAGTTTTGAAAAAGTGTAACATTATTAAAAAACACTTGAAATTTTTTTTTCTCTTTGATCCTGTAATAGAACTATACATCCAATTTTCATAAAATTTGAAATGAATCGACAAAATTATGTAATAATTATGTATTTTAAATTTCAAACGATTCGGTTGGATAGTTTTTGCATTGTTATATCCGGGCTGACAGGCAGGCGTACGGTCGAACTGAACAACGACTATATGTTTTACGTATTTACATAATTTCAAACGCACCTAAAAATAAGCCTTAAAAACACTTTTGACAAAGATTACATTTTTAGACATGGTACAGCTAAACAAAATACATATGGAATGATGCCCGAACATAAGTATGAAAACAGCAAATTTAACCTACAAAATACTTTTGATTTCATCGAGATGCAGCGTGTAGGCTATCGCCACAGCAAGCACTACATTACTGAATTTAATTTTTAAAACGCGAAAATTGATATATTGGCACAAAAATAAATTCCCACTCCGGCACGACTAATTCACATTGCACAAGCACAGTCGTCGAAAAAAGTTAACAACCCCTACTAAAACAGCAAATAGCATACAAAATTCTTTTCATTTCATCGAACATCGGCTTTTAGGCTTTTGTCACCGCAACCACGGCGTTAATGAATTTTATTTCTACAACGAGAAAATTAATATATTGACATAAAAAAAATCCCAATATCGCACGATTTATGCACACTGTACAGGCACAGTCGTGGAAAAAATGTAAACAATGCATACTAAAACAGCAAATAACATACAAAATACTTTTCAAATCATGGAACAGCAGCAGGTAGGCCTTCGCCACTTCAACCACAGCGATAATAAAAGTAATTTGTACAACGCGAAAATTATATATTGGCATAAAAATAAATTCCCATTCCGGTGAGACTAATGCACATTGCACAGGCACAGTCGTGGAAAAAATTAAACAATGCATATGAAAACAACAAATAACATACAAAATACTTTTCAATTCATGGGACAGCAGCACGTAGGCCTTCGCCACTGCACCACAACGTTAATGAAAGTAATTTGTGCAACGCAAATGTATATATTGGCATAAAAATAAATTCCGATTCCGGTGCGACTAATGCACATTGCATAGACAAAATCGTGGAAAAAATGTAAACAATGCATACTAACACAACAAATAACATACAAAATAATTTTCAATTCATGGAACAGCAGCACGTAGGTCTTCGCAACTGCAACCACAGCGTTAATAAAAGTAATTTGTACAACGGGAAAATTATATATTGGCATAAAAATAAATTCCCATTCCGGTGCGACTAATGCACATTGCCCATGCAAAATCGTGGAAAAAATGTAAATAATGCATACTAACACAGCAAATAAGCTAATAACATACAAAATACTTTTGAAATTATGGAACAGCAGCACGTAGCCCTTCGCGACTGCAACCACAGCGTTATTAAAAGTAATTTGTACAACGCAAAAATTATATATTGGTATAGAAATAAATTCCCATTCCGGTGCGACTAATGCACATTGCACAGGCAAAATCGTGGAAAAATGTAAACAATGCATACTAACACAGCAAATAACATACAAAATACTTTTCATGGAACAGCAGCACGCAGGCCTTCGCCACTGCAACCACAGCGTTAATGAAAGTAATTTGTACAACGCGAAAATTATATATTGATGTAAAAGTAAACTCCCATTCCGGTGCAACTAATGCACATTGCACAGGAAAATCGTGGGAAAAAAGTAAACAACCCCTATTAAAACAGCAAATAACATACAAAATTCTTTTCATTTTGTCGAACAGCAGCTTGTAGGCCTTCGCCACAGCAGCTACGACTTTAATGAATTTAATTTATACAACGTGAAAATTATATTTTGGCGTAAAAATACATTCACAATCCGACACGACTAATGCACATTGTACAATCGCAGTCGAGGAAAAAATAAACTCCGCAGACTAAAATAGCAAGTAAACATACAAGATGCATTTCATTATCGGCATTTAGGCATTCGTCACCGCAACCAGTGCTTTAATGAATTTAATTTTTACCATGCTGTTGTTGTGTTTGTATTTTGTGTCGGCCGATTATCTACGCTAGGGATATAGGCCCAGGGGAGGGATGCCCTTCTTGGGGGGGGTCTTTTTAAGGAAGCCTAACCCGTATTTACGCAAGGTTCGAAGAAAACCACGAAAACTCGGAACGGTTAGGCCGACGGCCGCGATTGGGTTCGAACCCAGCACCTGCCGTCTACCAGTTGAGAGGTCAGACCCTCTCGGCCACTGGTGAGGCAATTTTTACCATGCAATATCACCAAAATTAAAATATCGGAAGTCATATGTATATTAAAGTGTCCGAACACAATCGGAAGTGATTTTTTGAAGTTTTTGAAATTTTCTTTTACTATGCATTTTATATAATGACATTTATTTTAAATCTTTAAAAAAATAAAAATTGTGTTAAAAAGTGACATTTGCAAAATGTGTCTCAAATTTGTCTTTTATACCAGAATAATAATGAAACTATTTACCATATCAGCATGAGTGAATTCTATTTTAAGACATTTATTTCTAAAAGAAGAACAGAACATTTTGTCCCATTTCATATATAACTTTTTTTTCTAGGATGTTTTGCGTATAGTAAAAATCTGAAAACTTCAGTTTGAGACAAAGTTAAAAAAAACTTGAAAACGCAATTTAGAAGTTTTAGTTGAAGTAATTTTAAATGGCTGTAACTCGGGTTCTAATTTAGATACAGGCAATATTTAAGCAGACTTTTTTAGATTAAAGATTCAATATTAATATTATTTCATAAATGAAAATTTGATATTTCCATCGAAAATTACCCTTTAAAGGTGTTTGGATACCTTAAAGCGAACACAAACTTCGTTTTTTCAATAGGAATACACAATTTTAACAAGATATTTCAAATCTTCGGTTCAAACTTTGCCTAAAAATCAAATTTTGAGTTATTAGAATGCTAAGTTTCTGAATTATAGACATTCAAAATTTAGTGCGTTTAATGTTAAATTACATTTTCAATTTTTTATTCATAATAGTTCCTCGAATTTTTGTGATCTTAATGTTCTATTTTTTATGTAGCAATAATATTAAAATGACAAAACATAAATACCTTGAATTTCAAATGTTTATAATTTTATGATATTAATTATGAACTGTGAAATTAATGTTTCAAAAATTATAAATCACAATTGACAATTTTTTGGATGGATTTAAACTTATTTATCCCTGCTTTATAGGAATATAAAATGACGTATTTTTCAAGAAAATAATTTTTAAATTATGATTAAAAAATGGCAAAATGTTGGTTTAATAATCCGTCAAGTGCCTAGATATTTTTTAAACTTCTTATGATATCCTCTAATCTAGCAGTCTTCAATGACTGCTCGAGTGATGCTTAAGATGACTTGATCAAGAAACAATCTCGATCAACAATAGAGTACCGAACTTAGGCTAATTGAATGGTGTAGAATTCATTTATGCTGTCAGAACTAAGTTCTGATATTAAAAGGAAAACTATAATAGTTTTAATATGTAAATGACTACATAAGCAAACTTTATCTAAATTACGAATTAAATATTTTCAACTGACCGAAAAATTGCCCAGGCCGAGAATCGAACCCAGATACTTGGATCGTTCTATGGAATTACATTACCTGCGGTCTAGTCTGTTGATCTGTCTAAATGACGGAGCAAATGTCGTGCTCAGTTAAACGGTAAAGCATTGGCATTGTAAGCCAAGTGTCTGGGTTCGGTTCCCGGCCTGGGCAGTTCAAAATACTTAATTCGTATAACTTTATCAATCAGTTTGATTGTGTCACAATAGCAAATTTTTATAATTTATTTAAAAGCATCCTTTACTAGCAATAACTTTATTCTACTTTTATTGATTTAGTAAGGGGTGTTTAATTTTTCCACTACAACTTTAAAATGATCGTTAGATAAGAAAACATTTGAGAAATTTGAATTTAGTGCGACCAAGAATAATTCAATTGTTGTCTATGCTTACTTGGGTAAAAAATACAACTGTTATTTTTAGTGCATTAAAAATATCAATAAAATTTTAACAAAATATGAAATTCAGAACATTGTAAAATTTTATACATACTCTAGAAAAGTACTGAAGATTTTACTCGTTTATAAATTTACATTAAAATGCAATGTACTTTCACAAGTATTAAAACAAAAACTAGTGGTCTTACTGTTAGTGCAAAGTATCAGTAATAACATTTACCAGGAAATATGATAAAATCTGCAATGAATGTTGAGTTGTCATATTAAAGGAAGATTGTAATCATGAAGTTTTTGAAAAGTCGGAAACAGTCACTGTTTCCGACTTTTTCAAAATCCCAAATTATTTCCGTTTCCTGTCACGTATTTCCAATAGAAATAGTTCTTATATAAACAGGAAATAAAAATTCCTATCAATTTTATTTTATAACGAAATATTTTAGCAAACTGACTGAATAAAAATCCCTTTGGAATGTTGAAATGCGAAAATCGATGTAAAATATAATGTGAACAAAATCATTGTTTTACTATAAAATAGCATTATCATTTTTTAAAGAATAGTTCACTGTAGCGTTTTCGTAAACTTGGGAGTTTGTTTTTAAAATCATAAGTTTATCGCTTGTTGTCATTAATGTCAATCGTATACGAAGAAAATAATATTATGGCTATATAAAAATAATATAACTAAAAAATAATATTATTTAGTTCTTAATTTAATCTATCATAAAAAAGCATTCTTTATGAATAGAATCTAATGTTATATGATATTTGTATATAAATTAATATTTATATTATGTATAACGTATATTATGTATTTTGAAATTATTCAAATAGTAATTCCTTAAGGATAAAAAATAATTGTTATTTTAATGCAGAAAATTATGTGCTCTGTAACATTACATTTTGTTTAATTTATTTTTAGATGCCATTTTACAAAGGATACAATGTAGTTATTATCTTTTGACGCTAAAAAATTAAGCATTCGTTCCATAATAACATGCAATGAAGGTGCTCGAGATGCTATGTATAAAGAAAGTTGCTGAGGTGTAGTGTGTTTTGTGTGGTGTTGTTTATGTTAGCCAATTATCTATAAGAAGGATAACGACAGGAAGGGAGAGGGGGTTCTAACCTATGTTTGCGCAAGGAAATGCAAATAATAGAAAAAAAAACGCGGAAAAATCTGAATGATTAGTTTGACGGACGCGATTGATAACAGCATCTACCGTATACTAGTTCGAAAGTTGTTGTGGAAATCAATTGGTAAATTGATTTCTGTGTTTTATTACAACCCATCATCTGTCAGTTATTAGTTAATATTTTCAAAATTCCACATGAAATCAAAAAATAAAAATAAATATTTTTGCGTTTTAGATTGTATTGATTTTTAACTGTTTGTTGTACTTACTTATGAGATTAAAATTGTGAAGTTCATTTTTTTCGACAATTCGTTTTAAATTTATAAATTTTTTAAATTTTGAAAATTTTACAAAATTTCTATAGTTTTGTAATCTTCAACCGGTTACAACTTCTAAACTATTTGATCCAGAAGTTTAAAATTTGCATCATTTTTTTCAGTTTTTTATGGTGTTTCATAAGATTTATAACATGACCACGTTACTTTTTTGTAAAAAAAAATATATATAAATTTAAAAAAAATTCAAAATCGGAATTTTTGATTTTCTTGAAAAAAATATATTACATTTAACACCCTTTTAGAAACTTTTATTCCAAATTTTATGATGGTACTTTTATGGTGTTATTCAGAAAAAAATGGGTATCAATGTTCATGTAAATCTCTAATAAAAAAAACAATTTAAGGAATGCTGTACAGTTTAGCCCGAAGTGTTACTTACATGGAAACATATACAAATTGGAGAAATTAAAAAAATTGCCTGTTTTATTAAATATTGTTTTGTAAAATAATAAATTTTATGTGTTTAATAAGCAAAAGTTTTTACTTAACTCAATTTGGCACAGTGGAGCTCAATTTTTAGTTCTTAGTACAAGTACTATTTTCTTCTTATGTAAAAATCGGGCGACTCTTTACATTTCCTCTTTGGCTACTGTGTATGTTCTGCCTATTGCAGTGATTGGATGTAGATTGCATAAAATAAAATAGTGTCGTATATAATGTCAAAATGTCTGCTTTTTTAGGATAACTGAATGACGGAGATGGTCCGTTTGGATGAAGGAAAGAAACTTTAACATCTTTTTCAACCTGTTCTTTTGTGAAAACACATACCACCCACCACTCATTTTCATAAGCACAAGCAACATACCCCACAATTTCTTCAAATAAAAAGCCTTCATCACTAGGACTCATCGGAACTTATGTGTTTTCATATTGTCAGAAAAAGAGTATATCTTCGTTTGGACTTTGTCTTTATCTAGAAAGATGAACGCATGAAATTTTTGAGTCCCAATAACTGCCACAGCTTCTTTAAACCTTGATTTTAACATCTTTTGTTCTTCAACATATTCCTGATTAGTCACATAGAAAAAGTGACAGAGAGTATGTTTCTCCCCCCCCCCATGAAAAAGTTTAAAAGGTGACAATATATGGTAATCTGTTGGACTTTGAAGGCTGCCTTTAGCAGAAAGCCTCTTTACTGTGCCACCAATTCTATCGCATACACCTTTACCATGTGTCGTTGCATAAAATGCCACTCGGTCTCAATTCCATCAAATCCTTCTTTATGATAGCAAATATTAACAAAATTTTTGCAGTTTTTGTATTGAGCTGCTGAGCCATCTGAAAAGTAGTACAGCTTCTTCAAGTGGGGAAAATAGCTCTCAACAATTCTATTAGCTTTCTCTGGAAAACATATACAAGGACTGTGCCGTGTGTTAAGTAATCTGAGATGAATACTATACTCTTATGAGGTAGAATCTGATTGCCTGTTTCTTGGTCTATTTCTTTGTAGTAAACGGCGAATGGGTGCACAGACGCAATAGAATTGGTCCAGTGTTATTGATCTCTACTTTGAGATTTTCTTTCATCAATTCATTTATTACCAATTTATTCCTTTTTAAACATAAAATTTCATTAAAAATTAATTAAATTAAGAATAATTAAAATAAAATCTATTTAATTTTCCGAGAAAATTAATTAAAAAAGTATTTAGCTTGTCAATTATACAAAATATTATTTATCTTGATTACTTTTAATTTCTACTGTTATGTGTTAAACAAAATAATAAAACCTAACAAATAATATACTAAAATTTTATTTGATAATTGAACTTGACCTGCATGAATGGGAAATATGAACATTGGAAACAAAAATATACTACTTTTATAGTCAATTTGCTTTTTAACATAATATAATGAGATATTTTTTACAGAAATTGGCCGATCATTGATATAGAAAATAATATTTCTTCTTTATGTTACCATAAGAGTACCATCATGAAATTTGGCATAAAAGTTGCTAAAAGGGTGTTAAATATAATATATATACTTTTTAATCAAAATCAAAAATTCTGATTTTGAATTTAAAAAAAAATTACATATTTTTTTTTTACAGAATTTTTTTAAAAATAATTTGGTCATGTTATATATCCTATGAAAAAGCATAAAAACTGAAAAAATGACTTAACCCCTTAACGGGCAGTGTTGCCGGGTCGGCAACACCTACAGTTCCCCCTGTTTAGAGACACAAAAACTCCGTGAATATTTCAAAAACTACTCCAATGGCTACTTTAAATCCTTCTTATGAGTTCTAGATGGCAGTACCACAGAGATCAAACTCTATTGTTTTTAAATAATAGGTAAAATGTTTTACTATAATACGCGCTTCACAGCAATGCTCTTCTTGTTGCGCTTATCAATGCCTAACTTATGGGAGGTTACCATTTCGGCAACAGCTGTATAATTAAAATGATTAGTGCAATCTTTACAAAACAATACCTGTGTACTCCTCCAGGCCTAAACAAATTGCCTAATTTTTTTTTCTTTAAATTCCAACTTTAAAGATAGTGCGCCGGAAAGGGTTAAATTTCAACACTTTAGGTCAAATAATTCTCAAGTTACAGCAGATTAAAGGCTACCAAACAATACAATTTTCATTAAATTTTTAAAATTTTAAAACTTAATAACTCACAAACAAATGGTTAAAAAATTGCAAATTTGTATTTTTATCTACTAGTCTTGTACAACACATGAGCCAAAAATTAACAAAATCCAAAAATCCTGAAGTTTTGTCCATTGGTTGGTTTTTTGTAGACTGACCAATAACGAAAAAATGCAATAAAATTTAAATTTGCATTACATATATTTCAAGATATTGAGAGTGGAATATGAGTACAAATGAATATAAATTATCACTAAACATTTATGAATATATGATTTGTTTATCTCCACAATAATTCACAATGCAAGGATTAGTATGTAACATATTATTTTCAACTATCGCTAAATCATACAACATTTAATTTGCAGCCATTCATTGCAAACGGAGGTATTATATGTAATGAAATTCTTGAGAATTTCCCATTAAAATCTTCCATGAATGACGTCCATTAAACATCTTTATTAATCATTCACACGATAACAAAATAATCCCAGCAGACGTCCGTCGGTTGGATATTAGTATCAATGTAATGTGTCGCCATGTAAAAGCATAGAGATGATTTAAAAAAAAAATGAGCTTCACCATATTAAAAAACATGGAACCCGACAAGTGACAGGGCTTTGAAACAACAACGAGATATGCAAACAGGCAATATATCGGAACAGGCGATAGAATACAGGATTTTGAGGATAAGTTCAAAGTTAAAAATTATTTTTTTTAGAAAATATGACTTTCAAACATGCGAAATTTTACCCCACATAAAAAAAGAGTCCTCTCTGACCATTGGGTCCTCTATGACCATTGGAGGAATAAATGATACCCTGGCGTCGCTGACTGAAAAAAGTGGGTAATCTAAAGATTTTTTTTAAAACGCAAACAATTGAAAGAATAAAAATAATAGATGGGTTTTTAGAAAAAGAGTAGCTTTGACAAATTAATGTTTTTAGAATAAAAAAAAAATAAATAAGGTGTAGATTAAAGGTGCGAAATATAAATAATATGTTAAAAAATAAAAAAGAAAGGAGAAAAATTAAATAGTAAAAGAAATTGGAAATAATTAATATAGAATTAAAGCGAGAAATCTTTATTAATATCTTTATCTATACTAATAAAATCCGTGCGCCTCTGTCTGTCTGTCTGTCTGTCTGTCTGCTTGAAGCCGATTACAGTTCGCAACGCGGGCGAGTTGGAAGTCGCGAGAGGTGTCTTTCGATTGGAAAAATTCCGGGGAAGTCATTTCGGGCATTTTCGAGACCGGGGACCAAAATTAAAAAAGTTATGAATTAAAAACCCCTTGGGAATCGAAACGAAAAGTGTGTCAATTCCCAAACGGAGCTCCGAAGCAGAACACTGCGCCACCTTGCGGTGAAGGTAATGAATTTTTCCCCTTTGGCTAAAAGAAGAAACAGCCGAAAACCTCCTTTTTTTACCGGCGCTAATTGCGTTTTTTACCGCATCAATTTTTTGACTTGCCGTAGAAAATTTACCGTAGTTTTCGCTAAAATATTGAACTTAGAAATAAAACAGGACTATCGAAACTTTTTTTTTTTGCACATTTTTTCTTAAACCATCATGCAGACAGTTTTTAAAGTAGAAAAAAACTGATTACATATTCAGAATCTGCGCAAAAATCTGCTTCTGATGAACTGAAAAATACGAAAAAAAGTCTTATGCGCGCTTAGCGCCCACCGTGCAAACCAAATATTTTTAAAGGGACTATGGGCGCGAAGCGACCATAGCTCCGATCCACAATCTTTTTTTTTCAAGTGCACGTGGCCCACCGTGCGAAATCACATATTTTTAATGGGACCATGGCTCTTTAATTTACTTTTTTTTGTGCCTGAGGATTCGAACACAAAGACTTGCTTATTAAATGAATTTTTTTGCTTATTATATACTGCTTAATACCGAGGTTCGTTTGGAAAAAGTGGCCCAGCTAGTGAGCGTAGCTCGCCAGTCTATACTAATAAAATCCGTGCGCCTCTGTCTGTCTGTCTGTCTGCTTGAAGCCGATTACAGTTCGCAACGCGGGCGAGTTGGAAGTCGCGAGAGGTGTCTTTCGATTGGAAAAATTCCGGGAAAGTCATTTCGGGCATTTTGGAGACCGTGGGACCAAAATTAAAAAAGTTATGAATTAAAAACCGGTCGTGAATGGGAACGGAAAAAGTCTTATTCCAAAACAGGTCTCAAACGGAGCTCTGAGGCAGAACACTGCGCTACCTTGCGGTGAAGAACAGGAACTTTTCCCCTTTGGCTAAAAGAAGAAGCAGCCGAAAACCTATTTTTCTCCCGTCATTTTGTCAAAAAATGTATAAGAGAAAAAGAAGTACAGTCAAACCCCGTTAATACGCGCCCTGCTTAATACGCGAAACCGCTTAATACGCGAATTTTCTTTGGTCCCTTGAAATACTCCTATCTTACGCATAGAAAAAACCCCGTTTAATACGCGAATGGTTAATACGCGAACCCGTTTAATACGCGAAATTTTATCAGTCCCTAGAAAAAAAAACCTACCTTTAATACGCGAATGAACTTAGCTCTAAACATACGAGTTTTTAGATGAAGTATTTTCCCAAGCATTTTATACAACAATTATTTAAACAATTATTTAACTTATTCTTTATGCAACAATTATTTAAACTCACTTAAATTGTTTTCCCTCAAAACCACACGCTGACTAAATTTGGATCCCGATCCTAGGCTAGCATAAGACTGCCCAATCAAAACTCTCCCAATGAAATCTCATAGGCGAGACGAGGCTAGCGCTGTGCATAAGTTAAAGCCATTATGTCTGCTTTAAAAAACGCGTGTTTTCATTTGGAAAATATATAAAACCAAAGTGTAAAATTTTAATGGAAATTCAAATTAAAAAAAAAATTAGCATTTACACATGCATTTCGTTCTATCATGAGGTGCAAATTAAGAATATGTAAATTAAAAAATAATTGATACAAATCTTATTGAAATAAAAAAAAAAAAAAAAAAAAAAAAAAACTGAGTGTTTTGTGGTGGTTTCGCTCGCTTTCTGTACGCATAGTCTGAAAAAATCAAATTACGCAAAGTAGAATGTACCTTCAATTCAATACTTTTCTTACGATTTTCGTCATTTAAAAATTAAAATGTAGACAAAAACAGGGAATTAAATTTATAAAATCTTACAAATTTGAAGTTCATGTAAGGTTCATTCATCGCTGGTGCAGGCTGTTCGAGTCAGCTAGTTTTATAAAAAGAAAAAGTGGAAAGAACTTTTCCCCATAATTAAGAAATGATGTGACCCCCCCCCCTTCCCCTAAATTAGAGCGGTAGAACCGATAGATTGAGCATGCACTACTATCGCTGATTAATCACATGAGTCTTTTCAATCGCTGTTTCATAATTGCTGTGATATTTTTAAAAGAAGAGAGTCGCTTGTCTCTCCCAGTATTATCTAGTCTACAATATCCATCTACACTTTTATAATCTAGTCTAAACTATGGCAGAAGGAATAAAATATATTAAACAAAAGGGTCTCTCCATCACTGAGAAGTTACGAATTATAAATCAATACGATGCCCAAGCCGTCTCAAATAAGTCTGCGTTCGTCAAAGAAAAAGGCATGTACATGAGTCAACTTTAAGGACTTTGTTAAAGAATAGGAATGCCATCGTTAACCAAGCTGTGGTTGGCGGAACAAAGAACAAGAAAATAAAAACCGCCAAGTTTGAGGACATGGAAAAGACCCTTCGCGAGTGGTTTGTTAAAACACGCTCTATGAATGTCACAATAAGCAGCTTGTCAATGCAAGAAATTTTTTTTGAAAACGCAGCAAAAATGGGATTGCCAGATTTCAATGCTTCAAATGGATGGCTGGATCGATTTAAAACTCGGTACGGCATAAAATTCAAGCACGTGTGCGGTGAGTCAGCTGCAGTCAACATTGAAGATATTCACTGTTGGAAAATTAATGTTTTCCTCAGCTTGAATAAAACTACTCCAGTCGGGATATTTACAACGTGGGAGAATTTGGGCTTTTTTACAAACTGACACCCAGTCAAACAATGATCATGAACGGAAAAATAGGTCATGGAGACTAACTGAGCAAAGAGCGTCTTGATATTCTGCTGGTTGCCAACACTTATGGATCAGATAAATTAAAGCTCCTGGTCACAGGGAAATCAAGCAACCCGCGATGCTTTAAAAATGTCAAGAATTTTCCCTGCCTGTACGAAAGCCAGCGTAGAGAATGGATGACGGGCAACATTTTTACAACATGGTTTTGTAATTTTTATCGGCGTATGAGAAAAGAATCGCGCCATGTGTTATTGCTTGTGGACAACTGCCCTACGCTTCCAAAAGATAACGAAGATCTGAATAACATCCAAGTAGAATTTTTACACCCAAATTTGACTAGTGTCACCCAGTCAATGGACCAATGAATAATTAATAGCGCAAAAGTAAATTACAAGACTCATACGGAGATACCTTCACCAAATGAAACATGACAGCAATCCTTCTTGCTACGAATGTTGTCCAATTACAGTCCTCAACGATATGCACATGCTTACTGTAGCATGGGAGAGTGTTACAGCAACAACAATTAAAAATTGTTTTCACAAAGCAGGTTTCGGAAGTAGCGAGGACATCATTTACATGAAGTCAACCTCGCACCCTAATGATGAAGAAGATTGGCTGGCTACACAAGAAACTGAAGGAGAAAATTTTGTCGATTTAGATACGTTCGTTAATATCGACAAAGATCTACTTACCTGCGAATTTAAAAGTCTCGATGATATCATCGCCGATGTAACTGTGACTGACAATCTGGATGAGGAGGAAGATAATGAACCTGCGCTTCCGTTCCCATCCACACTCTCCAAAGTTACAGAGGCATTCAATTTACTAAGACAATATGCGTCGTCACTGGATAAAGGACCCTCAACAAGCGAACTTTACCACTACCTAAATAAGGCGGAAAACATCATGGTGATGGAGCGACCGCATGTCAAACAGGTCAAAACTGACAGCTACTTTTTTAAAAAGTAATTTTTATGTCATTATTGACTTCAATACGATTTTTTAATTGACTTTTTATTATTATCAACACTATTTATTATCGCATCTATCGGGTGTCCCAAAAATGACTGATGGATTTTAAAATTCAATAACTTGCAAACGGTGACAGCTATTTAAACATTTTGCAGGAGGGTTATGTATAATGTCAGGAGTTTTTTTTACAGTAACTTTTTATTTTAGTTCGCATCTCAAATAATATGTGGCGCTGACGGCGATTGAAGGCCAGGTGATCAGTGCTGAATGAAGCGTCGACCTGGCCGTCAATCGCCGTCAGCGCCACCGCCACCTATTGTTTTAGAAGCGAACTAAAATAAAAAAAAAATACGGTAAAAAAAAAACTCCTGACATTATACATAACCCTCCTGCAAAATTTTTTTAAATAGCTGTCACCGTTTGCAAGTTATTGAATTTTAAAATCCATCAGTCATTTTGGGACACCCGGTATCTGTTCTATATAACTAACAAAGATTTCAATTTTATTAACATTAGTTTTAATAAATATAGTTAGCAGAAATTTTTGTGTTCGTCTTATTCAGTTTTACGTGTCATACTTTACAAATCTCGATTTGAAAAGACATAGGATTTTTATTTCAGAAAATAATGATTATTTAAATTTACAGCTTTCAAACGTTCCTGTTTAATAAGCACATAATGTTTAAAATAAATAAAATGTCATTTTATGTCTTAAAAGTGCTAAAATTTGACAAAAAAAATGGGTTTTTTCCGCACAAATTGTTATTAGATAGATCTCTTGACGAAAATTCGCGACCTTTGGTTAATACGCGAACCCGTTTAATACGCGAATTCTGATCGGACCCCTGATTCGCGTATTAACGGGGTTCGACTGTAATTGGTAAAAAATGTTAAACATGGTTTAATTAATATAATAAGTACAACTATTTAAGACAGCAAGACATGTTCACTAAGAGGTAATAGTGTTGCTAATTAATATTTTGAGGATCTCAGATGTAACTGGCTATTCATATATTTATTCTGTATGTGAGTATTAATCGTTGTAGCTCATTTCCATACTTTTTCTTTTTGGTAGCATACACGAATATTGTGTAACCTAAGATTTACGCGATTAATACTAATTTCTGTTAGTACAAACGGAAAACGAGCTGCTAAAATTATTTGTTAGTTATGTTGTTTGTGATATTAATGAAATTACTTATTTTTTTTAATAGCAGTCTTTTGCAGTTTTTAATAAACAAACTTTTTTTTTGCGCGTTTTTTCTTAAACCATCATACAGACAGTTTTTAAAGTAGAAAAAACTGATTACATATTCAGAATCTGCGTAAAAGTCTTCTTCTGATGATCCAAAAAATACGAGAAAATGTATTATGGGCGCGCAGCCCCTACCGTGCAAAACCAAATATTTTTAATGGGACGATGGCGACCATGGCGCGTAGCGCCTGTGGGCCGGCTTCGCACGATGGGCGCGTATCGCCCACTGTGCGAAATCACATATTTTTAACGGGATAATGGGCGCATAACAACCATAGCTCTTTAATTTACTTTTTTTTGTGCTGAGGATTCGAACACCAACACTTACTTATTAAATGATTTTTTTTGTTTATTATATATTGCTTAATACCGAGGTTCGTTTGGAAAAAGTGGCCCAGCTAGCGGGCGTAGCTCGCTAGTCTATACTAATAAAATCCGTGCGCCTCTGTCTGTCTGTCTGCTTGAAGCCGATTACAGCTCGCAACGCGGGCGAGTTGGAAGTCGCGAGAGGTGTCTTTCGATTTGAAAAATTCCGGGAAAGTCATTTCGGGCATTTTGGAGACCGTGGGACCAAAATTAAAAAAGTTATGAATTAAAAACCAGTCGGGAATCGGAACGGAAAACGTCTAATTTCCCAAACAGAGCTCAAACGGAGCTCTGAGACAGAACACTGCGCCACCTTGCGGTGAAGAACCTGAACTTTTCCCCTTTGGCTAAAAGAAGAAGCAGCCGAAAACCTCTTTTTTTCTCCCGGGAAAACGACTTTTTCTTAAAAAATGTTAAACACGGTTTATTTTCATACTTTTTCTTTTTGGTAGCATACACGAATATTGTGTAACCTAAGATTTACGCGATTGATACTAATTTCTGCTAGTACAAACGGAAAACGAGCTGCCAAAATTACATGTTAGTTATGTTGTTTGTGATATTAATGAAATTACTTATTTCTTTTTAATAGTAGTCTTTTGCAGTTTTTAATACCGAAAACTTTTTTTTTGCGCGTTTTTTCTTAAACCATCATGCAGACAGTTTTTAAAGTAGAAAAAAAACTGATTACATATTCAAAATCTGCGTAAAAGTCTGCTTCTGATGAACCAAAAAACACGAGAAAATGTCTTATGGGCGTGCAGCGCCAACCGTGCAAAACCAAATATTTTTAACGGGACGATGGCGACCATGGCGCATAGCGCCCACTGTGCGAAATCACATATTTTTAACGGGATAATGGGCGCATAACAACCATAGCTCTTTAATTTGCTTTTTTTGTGCTTGAGGATTCGAACACCAAGACTTGCTTATTAAATGAATTTTTTTGCTTATTATATACTGCTTAATATCGAGGTTCGTTTGGAAAAAGTGGCCCAGCTAGCGGGCGTAGCTCGCTAGTATATGCATAAATCGGGTACGCCATTAAACTTTGAAAAATTCTTCATAGGTAAATTTGCGGAGATAAATATACAGATAATGTAAAAATTTTCGTTCAGAAAAGATATGTAGAAATAAATAAAGACATTACAAATTTAAAGTTTCGTTTTCAGAGTTTGATAAAGCACCCATTTTCTGTTCAACAAATTTTCTGTTATATTCATAGATTAAAGATATTTAAGACACGGACAGTACAAATTGCTACTTTAAAAGTTGGTCTTCCACAATAATAGGTTTTACGATGCTTGAACCTGCAACTTTATCGGCATTTAGCCACTTTGAGTTAATATCTGAATTTGCAAAAGCTTTCGTTTATTATATCCTTAAAAGCAGCTTTATTCTTAATGTTTGTGCTGCTGATGTTGAAAAGCTTGTGATGTTTCACTTGATGTTTCACTTTTCTGATAGAGAAATAGTCATATAATGGTATTTTATTTATACGCAATATAACTATGATAAAATTGCCTTTTCTAGACAAAAATGTTTAATTTTTTCCTATATAGGTAAAGGTAATTAGAATCAAATGTAATTGGGATTAGGAAGGTTTCATTGGAGATTTGTAAGATATTTGAAAAATAATGTCTCTGCTTACATTGATATTGAAAATCATACGCGTAATAAACAATAAAACAGCAATGAAATCATGCCTCAAGCATATATTATGAAACGTTTTCCAACATATTTAGACTAATATAAGAAACCTGAACCGTTTAACTAGTTAAATAATTTTATTTGATTGAACAATATGGAAAAGCGTTTTCTATTACACAGGCAGTAACTTGTAGTAAACCTAATAGTATATTAGTTTTATTATATGTGAAATAGATAAGATAATTAATATATGCTGCAAAATAGTCCCGCTCCCCATTCCGTAATGTAACGAAATTCCTTTGTGTGACCGCGTAAATGAATAATGAATATTCTTTGTGCAGTACATTATACAAAATATACAGGGTGTTTCTAAATTCATGGTACAAACTTTAAGAGGTGATAGTACACATCAAGACAAACAATATTAAATAGGAAACTAAGGGTCTCAAGCGTCTTCCGAAGGAGATAGGCGCCATTAAAGTTTAGGGTCCAAAAATTCAAATGATTTTAAAAAACAGAAAAATTGATCGATTCGTTTGCGGTTTTCACTAAAACTATTCTTTATGTCAGTATTGTTTTGAAAAAAAATTATAAAGATAAATTTCAAAATATGCCGATAGAGGGCGCTTTAGACTTTGGAATAACGAACAACTAATTTTACCGTTATTTTTTTTATCGCATTAAATTATTTTAGAAGCTTAGACATAAATTTAAATTTTGAGCTCAAAATGTAAATCGTTGGGAGTGGTTAAGTATCGCAAATTGAACTGTGGGGGGTCTGTGGGGAAAGTATTATCTTGAAAATAAATTATAAAGATAAAATTTAAAAAATGCCGATAGAGGGCGCTTTAGACTTTGGAGTAACGTATAACTATTTTTACCGTTATTTTTCACATCTAATTATTTTTTTAGCAGCTTAGACATAAACTTAAATTTTGAGATGAAAATCTGAATCGTTGGGAGTGGATTAGTAGAGCAAACAGAACTGTGTTCAATGGGAGTGGTTAGGTTCAAATTTCATATGATTATAAAAAGCGGAAAAATTGGTCGGTTTTCGCTAAAACTATTCTTTATGTCAATATTTCCTTCAAAATAAATTTTAAAGACACATTTCAAAAAATTCCGTTAGATGGTGCCTTAAACTTTAGAGTAACCAACAACTATTTTTAATCGTTATTTTTTGTATCTAATTAAATGCTTGCAAAAGCTTAGACTTAAAATTTGAGCTCAATTTCTAAATCGATGGGAGGGGTTAAGAAACGCAATGTTACTCTCGCCACCCCTCGAAAACAGTTCAATATTCCGCTTCTTAATTACTCACAACGATGCATATAAATGCAATAAAGAATAGTTTTAGCGAAAACCAACCAATTTTTCTGTTTTTTTTTTTTTTTTTTTTTTTTTTTTTTTTTTTTTTTATCATTGGAAATTTGAACCTTCCCACCCCAATCGAACACAGTTCAGTTAACGTTACTTAACCACTCCCAACGATTCAGATTTTCATTTCAAAATTTAAGTTTATGTCTAAGCTTCAAAAAATTTTTATGAGATGCAAAAAGTAACGGTGCTATATAGTTCGTTTGTTTGTTTGTTTATTGAACAACATACATCTGACTTGTGTGCTCGACATGAAGCCTGCCTATAAGCCATCGTCAATATACAGGGACGAGATAGCAAACAAGGAAATATTACAACACAAGAGAAGTACAACCAGGAGCTCCACACAAGGTGTGTGTGCAATGGAGCCAGTGGGATTCGAACCCACAACCTCATGATCAGCGGCGTGATGTGTTAACCACTCAGCCACGGAGGCCCGCTAAATAGCTGTACATTACTCCAAAGTCTAAAGCGTCCTCTATCAGCATTTTTTGAGTTTTACCTTTATAATTTATTTTCAAGATAATACTGACATAAAGAATAATTTTAGTGAAAATCGCAAATCAATTGACCAATTTTTCCGTTTTTTATAATCATTTTAAATTTGAACCTCCCCCCACAGTTCAATTTGCGCCACTTAACCATGCCCATCGATTTAGATTTTGAGCTCAAAATTCAAGTTTGTGTCTAAGCTTCTAAAAAAAAATTAATGAGATGCAAAAAATAACGGTAAATATAGTTGTTCGTTATTCCAAAGTATAAAGCGCCCTCTATCGGCATTTGTTGAAATTTATCTTTATAATTTATTTTCAAGACAATATTGACATAAAGAATAATTTTAGTAGAAACCGCAAAAGAATCGACCATTTTTTCTGCTTTTTATAATCATTTGAATTTTTGTACCCTAAACTTTAATGGCACCTATCTCCTTCGGAAGACGTTTGGGACCCTCAATTTCCCATTTAATATTGTTTGTCTTGAAGTGTACTATCACCCCTTAAAGTTTGCACCATGAATTTAGAAACACCCTGTATATTTTAGTGCCCTTCATAAATGCGAATGAATTTCGTTGTTTTTCGACTGGTGTAACATCATAAAAAAGTTCTTGAAACTATTTTGTCTCACTAGCCATAGTATAACAAATTGCTTTTGACTGTCTCTATATCCGATGATTTTACTGGAATTTAAAATAACTCTACAATGCTCTTAAATTTCAAACGATTCAGTTGGGTAGTTTTTCTGCTCTTATATGTCAATAGACAAACAGATGGATTAAACGGGTGGTTCAAACGAATATTATGTATGTTTCTTATTTATTTAATTATGGATGCACCTAAAAAAGTTGAATTTAAGAACATATGCCGAAATTGAAAACGATATTCCAGTAATTATTTCGCAAACACAGTATTGTAAGATTTCTTTTGAGTTTAAAAACGCTATAAATGTCTTGTTCTAACAAAATCGTCGTGAAATTCCGTGATTTAGATCAGGTTCAATACATCTCCAATAGCTTCATTAAAATGCTCTGCAAATAATTTTTCCCTATCGACCGCAATGTAATGGGATTATTTTGGATGCCCCTAGAAGTGAGCTATTTTCCCCACATACTTCGTATCAATACCAAACTAGCCTTGGGGACCTTTACTAAGGTTTACCAGTTGCGAAAAAATCCAAGCATACTTACGGGAGTTAGAGCGTGGAGAGACGAACAGAAACTGAGAATAAACACTTTTTAACTTTGTTGGAAATAGTTAAAAATGGGCTTTTCTCTTGGTGTGTGTAACAGAAAAAAACACAGCAGTAAAAAATATTTGAAAAATACTTCTCTGACAAATTTTTATACAAAGTGATGTTGTGCGCAAAGAATATTTAAAAATTTAATCCTTTTATTTACAAGTGAAAATAATCTATTTTAAACTGTTTAATTTCAAACATTTCACTATAATTTTTATGAAGACCTATGTATGAATTATCATTAATTATATAATATTATTTATAAATTAAAAAAGTGATTTCTTTATATATTTATACAAACCAGCATATTTACGTTAAATAAACTTGATTTAAAACAAATCGTGAAGTTAACATTTGCTAAATTAAAATTTTAAATGTATAATCAGAAATATTTTTGTATGAATATTACAAAATAAATAAATAAATAAATAAAATAAATTATGCAAAAATAGTACGTTTTCTGGAAATTCAGAAAACCCTTTTTTATTCAACTTTATTTCAACAAAAGAAATCTTCTGTAAACAAAAGGAAATCAGAGATTTCAATTTGAAATTCTAACACAGAAATTCAATTCCTCGGAAACTTCAAACTCACGTGTTATTTTTAAATTGTGAGAGGAATATTCTTTGTATTTACGATTATATATATACCTCCAAATATATAGCTATCTATCTATATATATGTATATATATGTTACATAATATAATAAATGTAATAAAGAAGAAAAAGAAGTTTAATTAATATGCACGAGTATAAATATTTTTTTAGATATTTAGCAAACGATGAAAATTTTTATTATTTTTTTTAAGTCTTTGCACTTGAAATTATTTTTATCAAAGGCTACAAAAATGACAAATGGATGTTAAAACAAATGAAAATTTTATCAATACTTTTAAAGGATTTATTGCTGTTTGCGAAATAAATTATATTATAAAAATTTTATATTTCTTTTCATGTTATATTTTAGAATTTGAAAGCGGCAGACATTCTCAAAAATTAAATTTAAAATTCTAAATTAACATCAAAAGGAAAGAGTAGTTACCCTATGTAATTGTTAAACCTTACCTTTTATATCCGAAATTAAATAAAGAAAATTTCATCTTATATGTATTTTTCATGAATTTAAAGAAATTCATATAAGATATTTACACAATCAGTCAATAAATTTTAGAAGAATATAGCAAATTAAAATTAATCAATTTCATACTTATATTAAAGATTTTGTAGAATATTTACAGCTCCACACAAATTATGCATACACAGGGTGTCCCAGAAATGTTGGTACAGTCTTTAAGGAGAGGTAGGGGACATCACAAGTTTTCAGATTTGTATAGCAACCCATGGCCGGAAATGTTTTCTTGGGTTGGTAGAGATGACATAAAAGGCAAGAAAGACAGGACACGACTAAGAAGAATAATATTTTTATTTTCCTTAGCACAGTAGAAAAGAAAGAAAAAATAACATTAAAGGAACAATGATCGCTATCAAAGTAGGTGTTTGAAATTACGACCCTGGTCTCTGATGCATGCAGGCGCCTCTCCGATGCATGGAAGATCTAAGGCTCTCTAGGAAACACCAGGAATGTCCTGAAATTCCCCAGCAGCTGGAACAATGCTTACAACTAATTCCTCAGAACTTTCCAGTATTATATCGGTATTTTTGTAGCACTAAGAATAATAAACAAGTTTTCTCTCCCTGTTCGTTTCCTTTCTTTCGTGTGTTTTGTGTCGTCTCTACTACTCCTGAAATATGTTTCCGACCATGGATGCTATATAAATCTGAATCCTTGTGATGACCTCTACCTCCACTTAAAGTCTGTCCCATTATTTCTGGGATGCCCCGTATATGTATGTATATATATATATATATATATATATATATATATATATATATATATTTATACATACATATACAAGGCATATATTGTTGAATTTTTAAATTTAAGGGAGTTTTGTTTTGTGAGAAGGGTGTATTTGAAAGTATATTTTTAATTTATGTGTTTTAATGCAGAGTTTCGGCGCAATTCACATGAATTTGTATTGTTTATTGTTGATTTTTTTACATATTGGATATATATATATATATATATATATATATATAATATTTTAAATATATTATATAGAATTATGAAATGTAAAAATATAATGAATCTAGGATTTAAATGTTAAAACATTTAAAAATTTAAATTTTCCACCCTATATCTTCCAACACGAAGAAAGCTGAACAGATGCAAATGATTGTTTGGTTGTTTTGTATTTGGGACGACCAGTTAGCAGAAAGAGGTATTTCGGCCCAAAGGGGGGAAGTACCCTTCGAGGGGTTTCTAATGGAACCTAACCCGTATTTATGCAAGAAAATCCAAGGTTCGAAGAAAATTCCGAGCTGTTAGGTCGACGGCCGCGATTGGGTCCAAACCCAAAACCTGCCGTCTATCATTTTAGAGAGCAGAACCTCTCAGCTTCAGGTGGGCCCCCAAAGAGAAAAGATAAAATAATCAATATTAAAGAACATTTTTTTTTTTCAAAAAATAAAGATTTTGAAGTAACATAACGTAAAACTCATTGTAAATTGTATTTATGTTAATTGATATAAAAATTAATTTTAAAACATTTGTTTTTTAAGATTTCGTTTATCCGGTGACGAAATCCGATTCATCTTGGTCCTCTGTACGTCCGTCACAGACTCCATACACAAATACTGTGTAAGTCAGAGACTTTTAATTTTGTGTAGCTGAATACTTCATGTCACACGACAAATCATAAAAGTTTGAAGGACTCAAAAATTTTAATTAGATTATTTTTACTTTATTCTATCTTTACAAGACTAAAACATTGGATTTGTGAAAATTTTCAAAATCTGGTTTTCGGCGGATTTAACTGTTTTATGAATCAGAGAACCTGAAAAACATGTTTTTACAAAATGGTCTGTCTGTAAATCTTTGAATTTGTCTGTATGTGACAAAAATTTGGGCGTTGTATCTCAAGAACTAATGCACGCAAAAACACAAATCTTTAGATTCTGTTAGGTGTTTAGGTTTTGGTGTATATCGATCAAGAGGTGGTGCTGCTATGCTGCATTATTCACGATGTCCACCATAGCCATATCTCAAGAATTAGTGCATGGATTTTCAAAACACTTTAGATTTAGTTAGTACGTGATATAACATGGTGCTGATTACGTTTTGGTGGAACTCGCCTTACAGATGGCACTGCTATTTTTCGTTTTTCACGATTTTGCAATAAATGTATAACAATAATAAATGCATGGATTTTCATCAAACTTCTGATTCAATTAACACTTGATAAAAAAAATAATTAAATAAATTAACAAAAGATCTAATTAGTTTTTTTTTTTTTTTTTTTTTTGTATATCACACAACATGTGGCGTTGTTATGCTGTTTTTATTTAAATATTTTGCAATAATTCCATCTGAAAAACTCTCACGGATTTTCATCTAACTTTAGATTCAGTTGTAATTTAACACAAGTTGTTGCTGATTAGATTTTGGTTTAAACCACCTAAGCACTGGCGCTACTATGCTGCATTTTTCAGGAAGTATTAACATGCATAAGACAGAAGAATGTTTTGGGGTTGCCACATCTGACGTAGTTTTCTAGGTCCTCCGTTCATTTTTTAGATTTAAATAAATAAAAAAAACCTTATTTTGAAAGTTTTCATTTAGACATCATTTCAAGTAAGGAATGTCGCATGTTAACAGATTGGTCTTATTCGATCTCTATTGTTCTAAAGTAAAATTTTCACAAGAAGATGGGTTTAATTAAAATAAAGATTTGTATTTTTTGCCAATTTATGGTTTTATATTATTAAGATTTGGTTAATCTGATATTAAAAATATTTTTTGGAATATAAATTGTATTTTATTTCAAAGACTATTGCAATTTATTAATGATTAAGTATTTTAATTTCGTTTAGACATTTTTTTTTCGTTTTAAAAAGACTAAATTTTATTTATATATTCTATATGTCGGATTGTCAAAAGAAAAATGGAATTTTTTATTTTGTTTACATAATTGGACTTGAAATATTTTAATTTGATTAAAATAAATAACTTCCTTTTATAATTATATTAAAATTAAATTTATTGTTCTACCATCTATGTAAGAATTCAAAAAATTAAATTAATAATTCGGGCCTATTTATTAAAGGATAAGTTGCTTTAAGAAAAATATGAAACAAAAGCACTCTCAGTGCGATCATCGATCACACTTCCCGTTTGTTTTCAATGATACTTTAAAGTATCGTTGAAGCATTAAGTGTTATACGATAATATTTAATCTATGTAATGGCTTTTGACATAAATTTTTTTTTCCGCAGCAAATTTAAATATTTATTTTTATTAATGTATCAGTATTGAAAAATAACCATTTGTAATAAATTTTTAATACCGGTTGTCCCAAAAATGACTGATGGATTTTAAAATTCAATAACTTGCAACAGGTGACAGCTATTTAAAAATTTTTTGCAGGAGGGTTATGTATAATGGCAGGAGTTTTTTTACCGTATTTTTTTACTTAAGTACGAATTTCAAACAATAGGTGGCGCTGGCGGCGATCGAAGGCCAGGTGATCAGTGCTAAGTGAAGCGTCGGCCTGTCCTTCGATCGCCGTCAGCGCCAACTATTGTTTGAAATTCGAACTAAAATAAAAAATTACGGTAAAAAAACTCCTGCCATTATACATAACCCTCCTGCAAAAAATTTTTAAATAGCTGTCACCTGTTGCAAGTTATTGAATTTTAAAATCCATCAGTCATTTTTGGGGCACCCGGTATATATTCCATTTATTTGTAATAGGGATTTCTAGAAAGTAGACACCACTTTCATCTCTGAGTAATAATTCTTTACGTCTGTTCTTTAGGACTACAATTTTTTTTCTCTCTTCTAAAAAATGTCTAAAAATGAAATTATTAAAATTACTAAAATTAAAATTATTAAAATTATTAAAATTAAAAATAAAAATGTTACATACTTTTTAATGGAAACGGAAATTAGGCTCCTTTGAAACTTAAGGTTTATTTTTAGGTTTCTTTGAAATTTAAGATTTTATTTTAGGTTTCTTTGAAATTAAACAATTTTATAAGTTTTAAAAAATGGGAAAATACTGTTTCTTGTTAAATTACAGGAAAATCTAAAATGCCGTACTGTCTATATGGGATAATTGAATATACAATATCAATCAAAGTAAACTTTTCAAAACAGAACAAAAAAAGGGAAGAAAAAACATGGTACTAAATGTACATTAAAAAAAAAATAATCATTAATTTTTGAGTGTTTTTGTGAATAGTTAGAACTCGAGAAAGAAAAATGTAAGATTAGTCAAACGGTGCATATAATGCTTTAAAAACTAAAAAATAGTGCCAAAATGTGAATAAAATTTCTTTCTTGCTTAATTTGAATTTGTGAGTTTTCATTTTGTTGAGGCATAAGGCGGTTTCATTAAAATCCACATAAACCGTACCAATGATTTGTATAGACAATAGACAATGGACAATTCCATTCATGTTCGGGGCAAGCTTTGTTGGAACTGGATTAAAGCTTGAATAAGTTGCTCAAGAATATTGGTGCCAATTTTAATTGTTTCTGGTTATATGTTGTTTTTTATTTTTTGATAAAGTTTAAATATAAATTTTCTCTACCGCTCTTGATTGATTTAATATGATAATTTAACTTTAAGGTATATATTTAAAGAGATGTAGAAAAATTGCAAAAGCGAATGTTTTATATGCTATTGTAATAAGTACAATTAGCATAATTTGACTTTTTTGTTAAATTTTTGGGCGTGTGACATAATCAGTAGTGGAAGAGCCAGCAATGAGGAAGACAATGGTCGATATACGAATCTAGCTACAGATAATAAAATGTGTATGTCTGTCTATATAGTTTCCTTACAGTGCGATGGCGTTCAAAAATCATCCGCAGTATGCTAAATGCCAAAATGCAAGGATTCACTGTTATCAAAACATAAAACATTTATTAAAATTATGTATATCATATAAATAATGTCCCTCTGACAAACCTATTAAATGTACATTTCTACAGTGAGTAATTTGAACTTCAATCTAACCATGGAAAGAAATTTTATCCCATGTAACTTCAATTCAATAAATGTAATTTAATACAGGCACTTACAAACAAAATTTTTAACAAATCTAATAAATGATTTTAGCTATGTCCAACGCATAACAAATATTTAAATATTCATTAAACAAGTGAATAAATTTATCAAACAGTATTGGTTAATTTACCATTACCAAATTTACAAAAATGCCACTTGAAACAGTATAATTTTAAGGTAGAAATTCTGTTGTTAATTCTCCATTTGGTCTAAAATTTCGCATTATTACATTCTTCCAGAAAAATGTATGATTTACACAAGCTAAAAAAAGACTTATCATATGGTTTAAACGTCCCAATTCAAAGAATTTAAATATTATTTAAATATTTTTCTTGAGATAATTTACAGTTTTCAGGTATAGCTTATATTTAATAGACTTTTAAAAGCTTAATATCTTAGAAGTGAACTGAAGGAAAATTTCGAATGTGAAACTGATATAGCTGTTATTAATGAATAGTTGTTTGATTTTGCTGTGAAATTTTCCAAATACGAACATCTTAGATTCTTTTTATAAAATACTTTTGATTAAATATCAATTAGAGAGACTGAGCATGAATAACGTAATTTTTTTTAATAGTTTGCATTATTATAGATAAATTCAGTTTTCTTTATTGTTTTATAAATAATGTAATGATTTATAATTTAAGTAATAAAATACATAAAGTAATTATAAATTAATGCAGAAATATATTTTAATTAAAAATAAATGATTTCATTTTGACTTTGATTTAATAAATTTTTAGAATACGATTGTGTAAAATTTTATGGGGCTATTATTGGATTTGAGATGTATATTATTGCAGAATTATATATCAATCTGGTCAAAAGTAAAGATAATTAAAGAGTAAAAGAGAAAAGAAACTGGTCGTTTTCTTACAAAATTATGTTCTTTTCCAACAAGCACTAACCAGGTGTAAATCGATTTCTTTTTTACCGTATTAATTACCTTTCTTCAATCAACCCCTCTTTTAAAATGTAAAATGCACATTTCATGTAACTGCAATTAAACATTTATTCTCCATCATAGGAAAATCATAAAATTTTCCTCCCTTTTCTTTAAGACGTGAATTAATAAGCAATAATCAAATATATCAGAATGATGATCTCAGTTTTATTTAACGTTTTCCAATATTCCAATGATAACAGCATAAATAAAAAAAAATTAGCAGTATGATTTCACGTAAAAAAGCTTTTCGATATGAATAAAAGTTATTTCTATTTGTTTTATTTATCATGGGAAAAGCATGCGAATAAACAAAATCGTATTAAAGCAGGCGTGACTACTATTGGCTTAGTCAAAATCTTCCTTCTTTAAGGATTAGACATGTAATTGTGTAATGTGTTAGATATGTAATTTGTAGATATTTAATTTGTTAGATCTGTAATTCATTATATAAATTCTATCTTTTAAAGAAATATACTTCTCAAAAACAAGGTACTTCTTTTAGAATTCTTACTTTGTGGCTTATTGTAATCAAAAGTATTTTTCTATTTCGTTCATTGTTGTATATTCCTTCAGGAATAAATTAAAAACTTACCAAAATGCACCTACGAAGTCATTATAACTACATTCTTAGTTTGGCAACAGAACAGAAATTTAAGATTGAGCCATTACTGTATGCAAAATATTAATTTGAGCAATTTTTCAAAATATAGAATACAAAATACATAAGAAGTATTCTTTCCCTTGAATAACAACATAAATCTACGATAGACTATTTTATTAATCAATTCATAATATTCTAGATTTCAAATTGAAATATTTTTAAGCTACATTTAATTCTTTTTTGAGTTATTACTGTGTATATGCATGTTTACTTATACATTCATACTTAACCTTCCGTAGGTCGCAATTCCGGGACTCCCAAGTTCGATTCCAATTTGCATGACAGGTCTTTTTAGAAAATCATAGAATTAGGGATTAATTAACGCAACTTTAATGCTCTTAAAGTGATTAGTGATATTCATTAGGGTGTACAATGAGAGAATATTTTGAATTTGAAGGGTAAAATATTCTCTCGTAGTTTCCGTGGTTTTCATCGAATTTTGGAAAACCTTGTGTAAATAAGGATTTGGTTCCCAAAGAGGTACCCCTATGGAGTACACTCCGACTAAGGCCTACATCCTCCGTGCACATACTCTTCCGTCATAAATAACACCATAACTACACAAAACATTGCTATATTTATATTTTAATAACTTCCTAATCCAAGATGCGCAAATGATAATCGTTATACTCTATTTATACAAGTTCCTGTATAAAGCATCATATTTATATTGTGAAACACCTATTAAAATTGTTATCTAAAAGTACTCAGCAAAAGTAAGATTAACACTAATTAAACTGTGTAATTAAAACGAAACGGTATAAATTTTATTAATGACAACTTAAAAAACATCGCAAGTATGTTTTCTTAGAAAGGTTTCTGTTTTTTGGCATCATAAATCTCAGACGAATTTAGAAAGAATGCAAGCTTTGTCGAGATTCAATTCCATTTTTTCGAAAGAATTATATATTTTTTAAATATAAATTCAAGCTATTTTTTATGTTTGAATCAAAGTTAAAAATAAACATTTCTGTAAAAACCTCGTACTAACAATAAAGTCCTTGGATGTAAAAAAGATTTCTTCTTTATATCTATATATATATATATGAATATATATGAAGAAATACACGCACACAGACACACACACACATATATAAATAAATACATAAAAGATAAAGAAATGAGAAAATTTCATTCCATATTTACTTTTTAAAAATTAATTTATCATGCGGAAAACTATAAAAAATAATTACAGCTCAAAAACGAACGTATTTCAGTGTTCATTATACAAAAATAAATGCGAATGTCTCCGATATTATTTTTAAAAATAACTTTCCTTTTATCATAATACTTCATTAAAATCACGGTATTATTAAAATTCCGACATTTTCATTAATTTTTATTATTTAAAAACAATTCTATGAAAAATAAATTTTTAATTATATATTATTATTCAAAGGGAAAAAATGTAAATAGACACGACGGCTTCTTTAAATCATCCTTTCATCTTTTTAATTTCCACTCAAAGTATAAATTTAAATAAAATATCATTTTTATGGGAATCAATTCAAATATTTGTTATAAAGTATAAAATAAAGTATTTTATATGTTTTAAACAAATATAGTAAGAGTTAAAATATCGAATGCATAATATTTAATTGTTTTGAAATGTGAAAATATAAAATGACTTGGACTCTTTTTATTTATTATATTTTTTTATTGTTGTTGTTAATACAGGTATGTATTTTATTGTACTTTGATTAAAAAATGCTCAGACGTAGAAAAATAAATATTGTTGCTTTAAGTAGCTTATAAAATAGTCAAATTACAAATGTTGTGCCCGTTAAAGCATTTTTAAAAATTATTAAAACCTTCATGACAATGAAAAATAATGTATTATTGATATTTACTGTACGTATGTATGCACTAGGTTTATCATAAACGGTTTTAATGACATGGATTGCAGTTAGGGATATACAAGTTTAAGATATAAAAACGTCTATAAAATTAGTTTTTCTCATTTTTCAAGAACGTAATAAATTCTACATGAAAAAATTATTATGTATCAGCAATTGAGTAACAAAACACAGTTTCAAAAATGTCTCTAACAATGAAATCACTCATATGAAAATTGGGTTAACACAAAAGAATTTGTAAGATTTACCGAGCATGTATGAAAATAGCATAAAAGTAATTTCCAATTGAGTTACGCATTTTTACGATATCCCATGATTGATAATGATTCTAGGTTTCCCATGTTGATTACGTCTTATTTAAGATGAATTAATATTAATTTCGTATTACTGAACTGAAGATATATGTGACGATTTAAAAGTTAGGAGCCAGAGACATCAACGCCGGGTTTCCCTTTCACCGCAGAGAAGTCATGGCCACCGAGGAAAATAAATAAATAGATGTAGAGAATCCAAATAATTACTTATTGGCTGCTGTAAGTTCATTTATTCAATCCGTAATCATGAGAAAGGGAAAAGCTCCTTTTGCAAACATTCCATCATTATTTCAGCGAGCCGTACTCATCGAAGAAGAAACCCAAGAATCTTCCTTCTCAACTCGCGACTTTCCCTCTTAAATCTAAAAAAAAAAAAAAAAAATCCAGAACATTCTGTAACCTCAAACCATCATTCTTTTATGTAAACAGAATTCTTGTCCAGCTACGAGACTATTTTTCACAGACGATAAATTTATTTTTTAAAAAATATTATTTAACCAATTTATAATCGACTCAGGATTTAAAATATCTTAGGCAGACGATTTTTATACACTATTAATTTTAAGAGAAAAAGAAAAGAAATGAATTTATTGCTATGCACACTATCAAAGGTTGACTGTGGAAAAATAAATAAATAGATAAAATAAAATAATGATATTTTTTGAAAGGTATGGGTTTGGAATAAATTTAATAAGACTGTCTTAAAAAGGGTTGATAAAAACATAGCAGAAATTAGTTTTATTTGGAATATTAAGAAATAAAGTTTAATTAAGAATATTTTTAATTTAGAGCCATCTTTTTAAGTTTACGCATACTGGAATAATGTTTTTTAAGGCAAATTAAGAATTTATATCGTCTGCATAAAGATTAACAGATTAGATTTAGAAACAATATTTTTATTTAATAATTTGAAGTAAGTACGGAACATTATTATAAGAAAATTAAGATAGTCTAAAGGTTAGTTTTGGCGAAAATTTTTTTAATTTGTAATATGTATAATCGCATCAAATTTTGTATTCATGCATTTTAGCATAAGAATTTAACATGTAATGTATCAAGCTTAGAATGTTTTTCAAAATTAACTATAATATGAACGCATCTCATTTCCCTTGTTTCACGTGCAAATTCCTACTTGTTTTTTATGGAAAACACTAGATAAACTTATTAGTAATCTATTAGATTTAATTATGAACGATTATAATGGAATGAATAGTTCATAAAAAATATTAGTAAATGTATGTCATATGTTAAATATATTTTATTGATTCAGTATAAAATATTTCTTTTTACATATGCTACAAAATATTATGAATTATTCAATGAAGTGAGAACTGGCTCTAGAGTATATTCGAGTTGGCGTATGATCATGAAACTTCCTCCCATCTGACGACAGTATCTGCTTCCGACTTTTTCGAAATCCGGAATTCTTTCAGTTTCCCGTCACGTATTTCGAATAGAAATATTTGTTATATAAATAGGAAATGTAATTTCACATCGATTTTATTTTACTAGGTATATTTTTTAGGTGATTGAAAAAAAAATAGTGTCTTAATTGAATTCATAAATTTATTATAAAATTAATTAGCATTACATTAATATTTTTTTTTTCAGAAATATAGTGATTCTTGAGTTAAGTGAATGTCTACTTACTACTTTTTTCACCAAACAAACAAACAAACAAAAATTGATTGCTTGGAGAAATTGGTATTCATTGCTGTTAAAACTAAACGTGTAAAAAATTTCTTAAAATTTCCTTAGTAGTAAAAAGTAATAGTTAATAGGAAATTTTCTTTCAACTTTTGTTATTATGATGTTTAAAAAAAAAATAAATTAAATATTTTCAATGCCTGATTTTTTTTTTTTAATTTGTAAAAATAAAACAGATGTTGCATAATGTGAGATTTTTCCCCCTATGCAGAAGCTCATAAATTGCTTAAACATGCATTATTTCTTTGATAATTTATAACAAATAGCCAAACAATTTGCCTGATATCTAAAGGACAAAAAATAGAAATTTTCTTTAAAATTTTTAACCTATCTTGAATTTTGAAAATAATTGAAACACATCTTATTTTTTTCAGAAAAATGATGTTGTGTATTATACTTATTCAACCAGTACAGAAATGAAAAAATTGCACATAAGAAATTCATTCAAAAATTTTACAAAAGTAGCCACCTAGAATTGTAATCAAATTAATCTGTTTATGCATCAATTTAAACTGAAATTTTAACACGGAAATAATAAATCATTTTATTAAAATTAATCTTGCGAAACATTAACTTAAAAAAAATATACACAACTTTAAATTCCCTATAATCATTTAGCTTTGAAGGCTTCTTAGAGCTCTATCTTGTAGTATACCTTTAAAGCCATCTTATGATATTTCTTCATCACATGATATGATATTCGAAATGATATTTATGATTCGAGGTACCACATTTTACTTCTAAGCATAGCATTATTACGGCAGTTTTACATTTTATAATGACGTAAAAAAGCATTTGTAAGATATTCTCATTAACGATGAATATTACTTAAAGCTATCACAGTTCATATGCCTTTTTTCCATATTCATTTCAATTTACAGATATTTCCCTTATTAATATTATGTATAACAGATGAAACGTTATAAATTTTTTAAGTACATGACAGAAAATAAGGTTTATATAATAATTGGAATAAAATAAGAAGACATTATGACAATACAAATTTTAATAAATAAATATTCTATTTCAAAATACGTTTATTTGACTTTAAAGAAAACCTATAAATTTGTTATCTGCGATTTTATGTATATAAGGGTTTCCAATTTGGCTTAAATTTAAATCCAAAATTTCAACTCACACTGGAATTTTTGAAAGAAAATAATTGACTTTATATGATCGTTAAATAGTACTCTTTGAACAATCCATAAACTACTGTTCTTTATTTTTGGTGTGAGCTCTAAACAGTGTGAGTCTTAATTCTTTTACACAATAAGATGGGTAATAGTACCCATTCAGATGAGCAATAATTACCATGGAACAGATCGCAAACCATTTATTTAATGACAAATACAGGCTGTTTCATCATGTATGAACTCTTGGTGAAGACAATAATTTTGAGAAAAATAAAAATTGCAAGGCAAATCAAATAACATATGTACATTGTTTTGTATAAAATATGATAACGTCATTTTTTTTTTTTTTTTTTGAAAGAAAATAATTGACTTTATATGATCGTTAAATAGTACTCTTTGAACAATCCATAAACTACTGTTCTTTATTTTTGGTGTGAGCTCTAAACAGTGTGAGTCTTAATTCTTTTACACAATAAGATGGGTAATAGTACCCATTCAAATGAGCAATAATTACCATGGAACAGATCGCAAACCATTTATTTAATGACAAATACAGGCTGTTTCATCATGTATGAACTCGTGGTGAAGACAATAATTTTGAGAAAAATAAAAATTGCAAGGCAAATCAAATAACATATGTAAATTGTTTTGTATAAAATATGATAACGTCAGTTTTTTTTTTGAAAGAAAATAATTGACTTTATATGATCGTTAAATAGTACTCTTTGAACAATCCATAAACTACTGTTCTTTATTTTTGGTGTGAGCTCTAAACAGTGTGAGTCTTAATTCTTTTACACAATAAGATGGGTAATAGTACCCATTCAAATGAGCAATAATTACCATGGAACAGATCGCAAACCATTTATTTAATGACAAATACAGGCTGTTTCATCATGTATGAACTCGTGGTGAAGACAATAATTTTGAGAAAAATAAAAATTGCAAGGCAAATCAAATAACATATGTAAATTGTTTTGTATAAAATATGATAACGTCAGTTTTTTTTTTTTTTTTTTTTTTTGAAAGAAAATAATTGACTTTATATGATCGTTAAATAGTACTCTTTGAACAATCCATAAACTACTGTTCTTTATTTTTGGTGTGAGCTCTAAACAGTGTGAGTCTTAATTCTTTTACACAATAAGATGGGTAATAGTACCCATTCAAATGAGCAATAATTACCATGGAACAGATCGCAAACCATTTATTTAATGACAAATACAGGCTGTTTCATCATGTATGAACTCGTGGTGAAGACAATAATTTTGAGAAAAATAAAAATTGCAAGGCAAATCAAATAACATATGTAAATTGTTTTGTATAAAATATGATAACGTCAGTTTTTTTTTTTTTTTGAAAGAAAATAATTGACTTTATATGATCGTTAAATAGTACTCTTTGAACAATCCATAAACTACTGTTCTTTATTTTTGGTGTGAGCTCTAAACAGTGTGAGTCTTAATTCTTTTACACAATAAGATGGGTAATAGTACCCATTCAAATGAGCAATAATTACCATGGAACAGATCGCAAACCATTTATTTAATGACAAATACAGGCTGTTTCATCATGTATGAACTCGTGGTGAAGACAATAATTTTGAGAAAAATAAAAATTGCAAGGCAAATCAAATAACATATGTAAATTGTTTTGTATAAAATATGATAACGTCAGTTTTTTTTTTTTTTTTTTTTGAAAGAAAATAATTGACTTTATATGATCGTTAAATAGTACTCTTTGAACAATTCATAAACTACTGTTCTTTATTTTTGGTGTGAGCTCTAAACAGTGTGAGTCTTAATTCTTTTACACAATAAGATGGGTAATAGTACCCATTCAAATGAGCAATAATTACCATGGAACAGATCGCAAACCATTTATTTAATGACAAATACAGGCTGTTTCATGATGTATGAACTCGTGGTGAAGACAATAATTTTGAGAAAAATAAAAATTGCAAGGCAAATCAAATAACATATGTAAATTGTTTTGTATAAAATATGATAACGTCAGTTTTTTTTTTTTTTGAAAGAAAATAATTGACTTTATATGATCGTTAAATAGTACTCTTTGAACAATCCATAAACTACTGTTCTTTATTTTTGGTGTGAGCTCTAAACAGTGTGAGTCTTAATTCTTTTACACAATAAGATGGGTAATAGTACCCATTCAAATGAGCAATAATTACCATGGAACATATCGCAAACCATTTATTTAATGACAAATACAGGCTGTTTCATCATGTATGAACTCGTGGTGAAGACAATAATTTTGAGAAAAATAAAAATTGCAAGGCAAATCAAATAACATATGTAAATTGTTTTGTATAAAATATGATAACGTCAGTTTTTTTTTTTTTTTTTTTTTTTTTGAAAGAAAATAATTGACTTTATATGATTGTTAAATAGTACTATTTGAACAATCCATAAACTACTGTTCTTTATTTTTGGTGTGAGCTCTAAACAGTGTGAGTCTTAATTCTTTTACACAATAAGATGGGTAATAGTACCCATTCAAATGAGCAATAATTACCATGGAACAGATCGCAAACCATTTATTTAATGACAAATACAGGCTGTTTCATCATGTATGAACTCGTGGTGAAGACAATAATTTTGAGAAAAATAAAAATTGCAAGGCAAATCAAGTAACATATGTAAATTGTTTTGTATAAAATATGATAACGTCAGTTTTTTTTTTTTTGAAAGAAAATAATTGACTTTATATGATCGTTAAATAGTACTCTTTGAACAATCCATAAACTACTGTTCTTTATTTTTGGTGTGAGCTCTAAACAGTGTGAGTCTTAATTCTTTTACACAATAAGATGGGTAATAGTACCCATTCAGATGAGCAATAATTACCATGGAACAGATCGCAAACCATTTATTTAATGACAAATACAGGCTGTTTCATCATGTATGAACTCTTGGTGAAGACAATAATTTTGAGAAAAATAAAAATTGCAAGGCAAATCAAATAACATATGTACATTGTTTTGTATAAAATATGATAACGTCATTTTTTTTTTTTTGAAAGAAAATAATTGACTTTATATGATCGTTAAATAGTACTCTTTGAACAATCCATAAACTACTGTTCTTTATTTTTGGTGTGAGCTCTAAACAGTGTGAGTCTTAATTCTTTTACACAATAAGATGGGTAATAGTACCCATTCAAATGAGCAATAATTACCATGGAACAGATCGCAAACCATTTATTTAATGACAAATACAGGCTGTTTCATCATGTATGAACTCGTGGTGAAGACAATAATTTTGAGAAAAATAAAAATTGCAAGGCAAATCAAATAACATATGTAAATTGTTTTGTATAAAATATGATAACGTCAGTTTTTTTTTTGAAAGAAAATAATTGACTTTATATGATCGTTAAATAGTACTCTTTGAACAATCCATTAACTACTGTTCTTTATTTTTGGTGTGAGCTCTAAACAGTGTGAGTCTTAATTCTTTTACACAATAAGATGGGTAATAGTACCCATTCAAATGAGCAATAATTACCATGGAACAGATCGCAAACCATTTATTTAATGACAAATACAGGCTGTTTCATCATGTATGAACTCGTGGTGAAGACAATAATTTTGAGAAAAATAAAAATTGCAAGGCAAATCAAATAACATATGTAAATTGTTTTGTATAAAATATGATAACGTCAGTTTTTTTTTTTTTTTTTTTTTTTTTTTTTTGAAAGAAAATAATTGACTTTATATGATCGTTAAATAGTACTCTTTGAACAATCCATAAACTACTGTTCTTTATTTTTGGTGTGAGCTCTAAACAGTGTGAGTCTTAATTCTTTTACA